>CM056690.1:227500-5027500 GCA_029849275.1 Papilio elwesi
CGTCGATATTACATTCCGGCACTTCAATTTAATTTAATGGTATAGTAAATATACATAAAACACGGAGCGGGCAGGAGCACGAGTTTACGAGTAAATTTGTCCTCCATATTACCTTGTCCTGTACCGCTCAATACCTACACCGGGCCCTACATACGACGAGCGTACATTGCACTGTTATGTACGAAAGTGGGCAAAAAAGCTGTTAGGTTTGAAAAAACATTGAAAATTATTTATTGCTTTGAATCCGAAAGGGTTCGCGAATGGCTCCAGCGTCTGAGGGTGTGGCAACACATTTTTTTCTGTGTCAAAACTCTGTCTCTGTCTGTACATGGAAGATATTTGAGAAAAACTATCATTGGGGGCCTTCGTATGCGCTAAACCCAAAACAATGGTTATTAGAATTTTTGTCTGTTTGTCTGTGCGTTTGTAACAGCTAATCTCAGAAACGGCTTAACCAATTTGTGTGCGATTTTCACTAATGTATTATGGTAAGCTTCACTTAACATTTAGTGTTTGTTTTATCTCAATCGGCTTATAAACAAAAAAGTAATAGTAATTTAAAGAACCATTTGTTCGATAAATATGCTATAAAATAACTGTTCAGTTGAATACCACCAAATCAGCTCTTCGATGACCCCCTTCGGAAGAGGGTACATTTGAGTAAGGTTAACTGAGAGACTGAAGTCTTGCGTTTTTGTTAAATCTTTAAGTTACTCTCCGCTCACGTCTAAAGACACTTCACTAGTATTATCATAACAGTCGCGAGATTGATCGACACTATATTTCTGAGATAAAAACCGACCCCGACCGCTCAGTGCGAAAATCAGGACGCCAACGAACCTCCGGCGGCACTCTGGTCCCAAGTGCCCTGCCTGGGCGGAGTTGATAGAGGGAAAGGGTAAGAGGAGGCTAAGAAGGGACAGGTAAAACCTAACCGTCCAATCAGGGAAAAGCAGTGTTGCCACTCTCATAAAGTAGGCTTCGAATAGCGGTACAGTTGTTTAATACTACATATACTTTACTAACTAATGTTTAAGATTTTGCAAGAAAATTCAAAGCAAAATTACAAATTATCTTTTACAAATAATAATATTCGTCGATTTCGTTTAGTTTTAACCTTTTTTTAGATTATTTTTGGCTCATTTACATGTATTTTAACAAATTAATGGAACTCTAAGTCCACATGTAATTTTTTTTACTACTCTGTATTTAAGGGACTGTTTGTTTCCTAAATAAATAAAAAAAAATAAAGATTTATCTGCATGGATAGAAAAAGTATTGAGAAAATTGTTTTTGATTTATAAGCGCCATCTTATTTCCAACTTTTGATCATTTCTAAGTAACGGAGAATTGATTATCGTACTGGTTCGCATTTTCCCGCTAGGGTTTACGTCTTGAAAGACGTATTAATGAAAAATATCAAATTCTGATTAAAATGTGTTATTTGATTTTAAAAGGAATACTACATTTAGTTACATTTATTATCTTTTGGTTTTCCAATAGTATATTGCCGCATTTCGATTATAATTTGTGCACAGCTACGAGCAACGCCATCTAGTCTTGAAAGAATAAACTAATTTTCATTACTATCGGATGGGAGCCCGTGATAAACTTTCAATCAATTACCGTCCCATCTCAATAACCTCTATACTCTATAAGATTATAGAGCGTTTATTGAACTCCCGCCTCACTGCCTACCTAGAACAAAATGATCTCCTCAGCGACCGACAATACGGATTTCGCCGAAATCGGTCGACAGGAGACCTTCTAGTGTATGCCACTCACGTATTTGGCGAGGCCTTAGAGAAGAACGGGGAGGCAATTGCTGTCTCCCTCGATGTCTCGAAGGCATTTGACAGGGTCTGGCACTCTAGCTTAATTAGTAAACTTCCAGCCTATGGCATATCCCCTGGTCTGATTGAGTGGATAAAGGACTTTCTGAGTGAGCGATCGCTCCGTGTCGTCATCGACGGGTCTTCATCTGTTCCTATGACGAACAATGCCGGTGTTCCTCAGGGTTCCGTTCTCTCTGCCACTCTCTTCTTGCTGCACATTAATGACCTGCTCATTCCCGGTATCTTTGGGTATGCAGATGACAGCACAGTTGTAGAGAGATATCTAACGAATGGTCGGACCAGTAGTACTCATGTACAATCTGAACGAGAGGCCATGGTAGAGCGTCTTAATCACACACTCGAGGCAGTCTCCTGTTGGGGCAATGTCAATCTTGTGAGATTCAACGCCACCAAAACACAGACGTGTTTATTCACTGCTAAACGGAGTCAGTTCACCTTAGCTCCGACTTTTCAGAATGTATCTCTGGAATTTACCGACTGTCTGCATTTTGGGGAGTGTGCACAGGAATTACACGATTTAATTCCCCCATCTCCATTCTACCATCGGACATTTAGACATACGGCAGGTCGCCATCCTTTCATAGTAGAGATACCGCGCGTTCGAACGAAGCGATTCGAATCATCGTTCATTGTGCGTACGGCAAAGGATTGGAATAAGTTGCCAGCGTTAGTATTTCCGTCCGATTACGACGTGGGTACCTTCAAGAGAAGAGTGAATAGGCTGTTTCTAAACTAGTGCGTTCCATCTTTAGACCACATCACCACTTAACTCTAGGTGGGATTGTTGTCAAGCGCTAGTTTATACATAATAAAAAAAATCATCATTTTAAAGATCGTTTTTTTTATGGAATAAGGTGGCGGTAACGAGCAAGCGGATCACATAAGTGTACGCTACCCATAGACATCCGCAACAAGAAATTATGTTGCAGATGCGTTGCCTACCTTTAATGGACCGAGGAGGGTATAGACAGGAAAAAGGATGTTTCCCTTTTCGCGTCAATCCCCTCCCCATCCAATCCTCTTCCCGTTCCCTTCCCATCCTCACAAGAAAAGGGTGGGAAAGGGAGGAGGACTCAAATTAGGCCTCCGGCACCTCACTCATCGGACGAAACGCAGAGTATTACTACTTCACGCCTGTTTTCTGTGAGGTCGTGGTATTCCACCGGTCGAGCCCGCCCATTCGGCAACAGATGTTGTTGCGGGCTCTACCACTGTTAAACTCGTAATATAACTATAATATTAACATACATAACTAAATGTTCAACCTATTGAACTCAACAGTTATTTAATACCATTTTTATCGAACAAAAATTTCACATGGTTCTTTAAATTGATATAACTTTTTTGTTTATAAACCGATTGAGATAAAACAATCACTTAATGTTCAGTGAAGCTTACCACAATACATGAGTGAAAACCGCACACAAATTGGTTAAGCGGTTATTGAGAATAGCGGTAACACACGCACAGACTACAGAAAAACATACAAACAGGTAAAAGTTCTAATAATAATAATGTTTTGGTTTTTATTGCGTTTATAAAGGCCCCCAATAATAGTTTTACGCAAATATCTTTCTTTTTGAAAGCGACCAGTTACATTTCTATCATATGTATAGACAAGGAAAAAAATCAGCTAAAGTCGACTACTTGTCACGTTTTTTGCACAGAAGTCCCAAAATATCAACAGCAACGTGATCATACCTTCAAGATGGCAATTTTTTTCTAATAAGATAGCACTTATATATTTTGTAATTAGATGTAAATAAAGTTAAGAATATGTCTTGAGTTGTCATACAAAATGCGAAGAAACTTTTTCCCCGCTTTATTGCTCGTATAACAAAAGATAAAAAATATACCGGCCTAAATCCTTTTTGGCTGTTCTGTAAATATGATTCGAAAAACAGCTCGATGGATAAAAAAAAAATCTGTCAAAGTCAAAACGTATTGTTGTGATAACTGGTTTTTTATTGAAACAATTCTACACAGTTATCGTGAATATTGTTATTTGTATAATGACAGTATCTCCGAAAAAACATATCTTAAGAGTTGCTTCCTCGACCGCGAACAGAGGAGTCGAAGCTAAGGAAATTGAAATCGTTAACATAAATTTAGGTGTGGTTGTGGTTGTGGTCATATTGAGTTAAATAAAGGTATAAGGGAAGCTGATTACTAAATGCGTTCTGCGTGCAGCGAGCGCCAGCGATGCGCAGTGCTGCGGCCGGCGTGGCGCCTCCCCCGCGCCTTTGCCCCCGCCGCCGCGCTCGCCGTCGTCGCGCGGCGATACCGCCTCCTACATACAGGTCGGACATTACTCACAGTACGATTTCTTACAACATGCCTTTTAACATCTCCTCTTGCAGGTCCTGGTGCAGAAGCAGCGGCGGCCGCGCCTGCCGCGACCATCCAGTCCCGCTTGTCTCCCCTGCCCCTCCCCCGCCGCGCAGCTCTCCCCGCCTTCACCGGATCCGGTTAAGGAACATTTAGTATGTTCATCGGCTCATGCACCGATACAGCCGAATGGATACCCAAAGGTGGTAATTGTACAGCGACGTTCATTACGTATAATAAAATGTTATTTTGTCCGACTAATCGTATTATATTGATGTAGCAATGCGCGTGCCTATCGCGCGGCACGTGGCCGGGGGCGCTACTGACCTTCCCTGGGATGGCGGCCATGAACCGGTCGTAAGTTTACTTATTGTTTACCACCAGCTTGCATATTACAACCACGGACTTAGGGTGGTCATGCATTAAAATATACTAAGAGGGGCGCCGTCTCGTCGCAAGGTCAACTTATCAAGTCGATGTGTCAACGCCGAGAATAACGATACTGGATGAGGCGACCAGTGGAATGTTCTCGAAGTACAGAGGTCCGCTTACAGCAAAGGGTTGTTTTTACCTGTAAACGCGCAAGCTTGTTTTGTTTGAGGTTGAAGTGGATAAGGTTTTGCATACCTCATTTAGCTGTCGGGATGTAAGGTCTGCAGAAACTTCAACAAGGAAGGTGGAAAAGGCTGCCAGCACACCAGCAGTGTTGGATTTTTTTAATTTAATACCAATGTGTAAACTATTTCTTTTAATTTTCCTTAAGTTTTAATTGGACTTTAAAAAGAAAATAAACTAACAAAATGTGCTTTAAAATGAATATGGCTCGTCTAAAGCATTCAGTAGTCACGAGTTTAAGTTATTATTAAAAATATCCTTTGTAGTACACGCTTCCTGTTTTACTATCTCATTATTAATTCGTGGTACCAGGTTCCTCAAACTGCTTACAGCTCGTTTGTCTTAAATTTCTATTCATTGGTTTAAGTTTTAATAACTCGGTCTTATATTTTTCAATTGCCAACAAGTATTTAATTTTCTCGTGCATTGACAGAATGCCACGCTTCTCGTAATTGTAGTAGTAGTCTAAATACGATCTAAAAGTTCGTCGGTAAGCTGAAAGACCATAGTTTACTGACCATACCAGAGCGTACCGCTCGTATGGGTCGCGCATACCATAGTTGACTGAGTCTAAGTCAAGACCATCCCAACTAAACTTAGAATCTATTGTTAACCCTAAATATTTGTGACTACTTCAAGCTCAATTGGTTTACAATTATAGCATTTCTTATTCCTGCGTAAACATTCATAACAATGACCTATAATATTTGGATATACATTCGGCTGATGGATGTAGGGATAATTGGACTATATTTAAATTTATACCATTATCGTGCGACCGTAATGGTATAACAGTGGTAGAGTCCGCAACAACATCCGTTGCACGAATCGGTCGGCTCGACCGGTGAAATATCACGACCTCGCAGAAAACAGGTGTGAAGTAGTAATACCCTGCGTTTCGTCTGACGAGTGAGACAAGACAAGACTAAGACGATAAAAATTCGTAGGTTCGTAAGGTTTTCCCCAGAAAAGCCTTATTCTTAGTAACTGGCCGCATTCCTACCCCATGTAGTGAGTCCAGAGCCTGACGCCCAAGCACTGCTGGCGGCGGCCCGACTTCATGATGCTGCAGGCTGAGTAGCCACTTGACATCCAGTGGGAATTATTACATACATATAAACGATTGTTTTTGTCAATTAATATTATAAGACTGCGACAGATGCGAGGCGACGCAGGCGGCGCACGCGCAGACCGCCGCAGGCCGCGCGCGCAGCGCAGCGCCGCCCCCACATGTTAGTACATGTATTTTATTATAGCCAGCTCGACCGGTGAAATACTACAACCTCACAGAAAATAGGCGTTAAGTAGAAGTATAGCGAAGCGAGTAAGGTGTCGGAGGCCCAATTAAGTCAAACAGTCTTACTCCCTTTCCAATACTTCCCTAATAAGTATAAGAACCATTTTCTTAAAATTTCATTTTCATAAATAAAGAGGATTGGACGGAGAGGGGATGGATAGAAAAAAAGACATCTTTGTTCCTGTCTATCCCCTCCTCTATCCACTAAAAAAGTGTTTGCGACTCATTAGCTTGTTGCAGAAGTCTGTGGGTAGTGCTCTTTATATCAAGTGACTCACTTGCATGTCACCATTTCCATAAAAGTGTAGTTTTTTTATTGAAAAATCTTATTCTATAACAGTAATGAGTGTATTTATTTTTATTATTTTGCGCATATTTATTGTTTATATATTTTTTTAATTCAAACGTCGATAATTATGAATGAATATCTTACAGAAGCGTAAACTTTCTCTGTGGCAAAGAATGAGCAGCTGCACCAAAGAGGACCTGGAATATTTAGACTTGAACGGTGAGATTGATTCGTTTTGTGGCATATTATTATCTTGCCTTCTGCCAGAAAGTGCAGCGCCGTTATTATGTGGCCGCGTGCTTCTCCGGAGGTAAGGTTCGTTTGATGACGACGCCACATTCGTATTGTCTTCGCCCCTATCCGCATATATTAACTTCAGGTCCGGAGCGACTTGACGTGTATCGATTCGAGAGTGGCGTCGCGAGCCTCAGCGCGCGCGGCGCCGCGCCCACGAGGCTGGAGCGCGCGGTGCGGCGGCGTGCGCGGCCGGCGGCGCGGCTACTGCGCGAGTTGGTGGCGGCGCCGCGGCTGGCGGCCGCGCTGCCGGCGGCCCTGCTGCTCCTGGCGCTACGGACGGCAATGGCGGCAGCGCGCGACGTCGCGATCGGCCTGGTTCAAGCGGTGTCGGACTACGCGTTAAAGCCGGCGCTGGTGGTATCGTTCAACGCGCTGCTGCGACCGGTGCTGGTGTTCGTAGCACAGACAACACGCGTGCTGCATGAGGCGCTTTGCCCGCTATCGCAGGCGCTGGGTGAGGCGGTGGCTCCGGCCGCGCGCCTGCTGGCCGCCGTGCGCCTCGTGCACGTGGAGCGCCACTGCGACCGCGGCTGCGTACACACGTTGCACACCGTCTAACTCTGCCGAGTATTGCCGCAACCTGTCTAGTTGTTTGTTCCGGGCATTTGTAGATCGTTACTTAACTTTATCTTCTATTTTGTTCTTTGTCAATGTAAGGTGGTTTTGCTTCTACTTTATCGTATGTTGTTATAAATAAATAAAACTTGTGGAACCAACAAGGTATCTGTTGTGAGATCGTCGTCGGCTCTGTGTTTCGGCTTTCTGGGCTTGTTTATTATGAAATACATCATTACTCTATTTTACTATTATTTCATTTGGCTCGGCCTGTTGTACTATATTTTGGCCAAATTTGTAATTGACATTTTACCCCTTTCCTGTCGACAGATTCATATGATATTTGGTGAACACCTGGACATCATTTTAAATAGAATAGATTTAATTCATTATTTAAAATCGAAGATCATCGAATGCAAAGGGTTCACAAGTAGCACAGAGTACACGTGAAAAAGATCCGACACCACCGCCAACAACAAATTTATGTAAAGTACGACAGTGCGTTTCAAATGAGACCGTGCACGACAAAGACATCGATACGTCAAAGATCGCTTGAAAAGTACAGACAGCAACCAAATGTATTTGCGAGAATTTTTAATGAAAATAATTTTAATAGTTGACTATATTATTATGGGTTTTAACGAACAATAAACAAAACAGATGAAATAAGATTTACTATAAATTTAATTCTTATGAAAAAAGTTACTGACGGGCCGCCGCCATCTTGTCGTTATAAGCACAGGTAATAGATTTTTTTCTTTTAAATATCGATCAATATAATATGTTCGCTTCCTACGTAACACCCAAACCTTGAACGACCAGACCTTCTACAAAACTCTCAACCAAATACAAAGACACAAGGAACAACACTACAGAACATACACATTACTTTATGAATGACTACAAAACCATCCGTCGCGAGCTCGCGGAGTACTTGTACAGCGACACATAACTCTCAACACCGCGATGCCAGTTAACAACGTCTCGCCGCAGCGCCATCTAATAGAAAAAGGTTAAAACGTCGTCAACAGAATATTTTAATGACCTAAATATTATATAGTGGAAAGCAACATTGAGGATGAAAGTGACGTTGAAGGTGACTGCTCAAGCAGTGGGATGAGCTGAATCGACGAACTGGGATATAGAATAAATATTTTATTTAATTATAAATTGATTAGGGGCGTGAGGGCATATTTATTTAATTATAATTTCGTTGAAAACTTAAATTTTATTTTAAACATGTACTGATCCTACCTATTTTTGTCGATTTGACAGCTATGACGTCACAACATGGCGCTGGCCCGTGCACATTCTTATTAACGCATAGTTTCATACACAAAATAGATTTCGATTAGTAACGTCGCGTCAGTTTTTTACCGATTTTTTTTTTGTATTATGAATAAACCACAGATATTTTAATTAAAAATTGATGTAAATACAAAATTTATGTTTGAGTTGGTCCGTGTTCGTTGCTCAAGAAATTAATAAGGGAAAAATGGTTTGTTTACAATTATTAAAAATCTGTTGAACTCTAGTATAGATGCATGCGCAGGCGACTGCTGTAGTGTCTAATGTTTCTCTGGAAATAATATTTACATATGCGTGTTATCACGGCCTCCCATCAACATCTATAAAAAACACCTTTATACCAACGTTGACTTACTCCTTTTAAAATGTAGAAATAATGTAAAGGAATGTGGCAACATCGGTAAAAAGTGGGGCCTGAAGATTTAAGCCGCAAACACTTTTATTATCGTCACAGCACACGATCACAGGACACAATCGGCGGTTGTTTTTTTTTATAAAAAAGGTGGCAAACGAACAAGCATATCATCTGATTTTAAGTAACTACCCATAGATATCCGCAGCAAGCAAATATGTTGCAGATGCGTTGCCTACCTTAACGGACAGAGGACAGGATATTTCCGTATCCCCGACAACCTCCTCCCCGTCCTTTTCCCGTTCCCATCCTATCCCATATTATCTAATATATATATATATGTATATGATATGTATTTCACACACATTAGATATTTGTGTGGAAATGGCGAAATAAAAACCAATTGTTGCTCTGAAAAGAGAATATATTATTTACTATTTACAAACACATTTAATAAAGATTTATAAAACTAACAAATAAAATAACCGACCTGAAGAGAAACAACATTAATGATTCTATTTCACTGTTCTTAGCTTTAATAATTATAACATGAAATGTTAACATTTTATATTGTTGGGATTATTTACATCTGACACAACGTATGTCATCAACTAAAGTGGTCAGTACAAAAGAAACATAACAAAACTACAAGAAGTTTACTTCATTTACATATATATATACAGACTGTTGTTTTATTAGTATGTTTTGTTTTGAAGGGGTATTGTTCGCAAAAAATATTTTAAATGTCCTAGTATGATTTTTTTTAAGCAAGTATTATACCATTTTGGAATTGTAATAAAATTGCCTATCTTTTTAAGTTACTCGCCGGAGTTGCATAGTACTTTTTTTTTCAGTACACTTGGAGGAAGTTGATTGAAATCGTAATTACTTAGTTCTTGACTGGACAAGAACTTAATTTTCTTTAAAATCTTTGTTAGTTGTATTGTTTTTTTATTTCATATTGATAAAGGGTTATTGACGATAACATAATAGCTTTTTTTTAAAATGTAGCAATATTTGTAGGTCATTGGTTACAAAATTGCCCCAGAAGGTGTAAAATTTTTAAGTTTTTAAAAAATGCCCTTTATTTTTTTTAATACCCAGAGGGGAATTTTTATTTTATTTTTCTGGTGACCTTGTGACCACCCCTATCATCCCCCTTCCTATGTACGTAACCTTTTGGGCCACCCTGTATATATAAACGAGCTAAATATATTTATATATACATAATGAATGTAAAATGCGCCATCTTTTGATAGGTTGTTGCATTATCTATTGTTGGAGCGGTGTCAAGAGCTCACTGATATATTTTTGTTAGATGGCGCTATATTTAAAAAATACGATCTTACGTAAAGACAAAGCAGAGCTCGGCCCCACATCTAGTTAAAAATATATAGAAAACAACATTGGTGCACCTTTTAACCGAAACTTGCAGCGTCTGCGCATTCGCGACACATTCGCTTGATATGGCCTCACCCTCATTGATCAATGAAGGGTGCACGTGCATCCCTTAAAATAAATTGAGGTTGCTCGCGTATCCGAAACTCATTAAATATAAAGTGTCCGAGACAGCGTAGGTAGTAGTGCACTACACCCATAGTCAGTTACGAATCCGACGCACTCCGACACTGGTCAGCGAGACGTTCGCTCCTTTCATAAAAAAGCACAACAGGTGAGAGTTGTAATGAAAGATACTTATTTGTTTTTAATGATTTTATTTTTGATGTGCCTCTGTATGGGGCGTGTGGGGTGTGTGGGGCGTGTGGGGTGTGTGGGGCGTGTGGGGCATGTGGGTCGCGTGCTGCGGGCGAGGCGCCTGCTGGTGCGGCGACTGGTGCTGCTGGTGCGCGGCGGGCGCGAGCTGCGCCAGCACGAGGTGGGGGCGCGCGGGGGACGCGCGACGCAGCGACAGCTGATGAAGCTGCAGCGAACCCGCCGCGCCCGTCCCGCTCGCGACGCTCACTCCGCTCTGTTCAAAAAGTTTTTGTCAATAATATTATATTAATAATCACGAACTATTGTTTCGCCGTGCGGTTTTTATTTGCCCTAGAAGTATCCGTTTCTAAGACATTATTAAAGTTGTACCATAAATAATACTCTTTAATTAAACTTTGGCCGCAATAGAATATTGGAATAATTCTCATCGAAACCAGGTCTAGGCCCCTCTCCTCGGAGTAGGCTCTAGCTGGAATAGCACTGGGCCGACCCCCTGCAAAATATGCACTCAGTCGCAGAGTTGCGGGAAACAAAATGCATATCTATTATGTAAACAAATAAATAAATATGCACTCAAACGACCGTAACCCAGAGGGGTAGCCAGAGATTTTGGATTTCAAATTGGCGCGATCCTGGCACACCTCTCGCGTCTTCTATGTCCCTCAACAAAAACATACCTAAGAACTGGTTTAAACCTGAACTAAATAGCCTATGTTTATTACGGGTATTGGCACTAGTTCTAGGACTAAAATTCTCTCTTATTACGAAACATAGTCCAAAGGAGGACTTGTTAGTACCAAAGAAGATACCTGTGTAATCAGAGCCACAGATTATAAGCAATAAATGTTAGTATACCTTTCATCCATTCGTTCATTCCGTGACCACCATACACCATTGTAAAGGCTGGTTAAAAAAGTAGGGGACATTCCTATTAATATTTTAGTGCGAAAATAACTCCGTTTATCTGGCTATTACGCTGTCACACCTAAACTCTTAAACCAATTTAAATGAATTTTGGTTGAAATAGCGGATGAAAGTTTGTATGGAAGTTTCGTTATTTTTGAAACTAGAATAAATATGGCATTCAAAGTGTGTGACAAAATTGAAAACTTTGTAAAAAAAACTGAGACGTAACTAATTCTATTTGTGAGTCTCATAAATAGTTTGGTTGTATTTCTTTTCTAAAACTAAAAAATGATAGTTACTTTTCATTAACAACTTTCTCCCTTTAGGTTGTACGATTCTTTCATTTCAAAATTTCCTTTGAGAGTCGTACTCTTGTGGTTGGCGTATGATCACACCTTTTTTATCTAGCAACCCTGATATCGTCTCTCAACACAACGCCCCGTGTCTGCATCGCGTGTCGACACACAAACATGTTACCGTACAAGTCGCTTTTAATTTAAATCGATATATTTTTATGCGACATGACCAACGTGTGCCGCTCGAGGGGCTAAGAAAATTCAGAACTTACACTTTATCTAATTCTGATGGGAGTTAACCTAAAAAAAGTCAATGCTACGAAAATTCCATTAATAAACTTGTTGAAGAAAAATTATTACCGGTGTTAACTGCCCAACAACAACAATATACAATGCCCAATGTATATTACATTGGGCATTGTATATAGAATACATTGGGCACATCGAGAAGTATTGAGGTCCTCGACGCCGTTGATCCACCGCTCCTGCTACACTGCATGCAGATAAATAATAAAATATGAGGTTATACTTGTGAGTGTGGCGCAGCGGCATGGTGCAGGATCTTGAGATGGTGCCGCGCGGCCAGCGACTGCTGCCGGTACAGTAGTTGAGTGGGCGCGCGCGTCGCCTCGCCGCCCGCCGCCGGCCGCCGCGCGTCGGTCTCGGCCGTTCCCCCGCCTGCCGCGGCGCCGCCCACCGCGTGAGCCGCCAACACGATGCGCTGCGGCACGCCGGCAGCCGCGGGGACCGCCGGTGGCGCCACGCTCGTGGAAGGCCCGCTCGCCACCGCCGTCCCGCTCGCCGCCGCCGCCCCGCTCGCCGCCACCGGCCCGCTCGCCGCCGCCGCCCCGCTCGCGGCCACGGCCCCCGCTTTCATTTTCTCTTTGGCTATACGCTTTGCTCGACGCATGGCCACTTCCATGGGCGTCAGTGGCGCGAAATAATCGACGCCGTGGTCCGCGAGCAGTGCGTGGTGTTTGGGATTACGATGCGCAGCGTCGTCGAGCCGGCGCTTGGGCGCAGCGCGGCGACGTTCTGCCGCCTCGCGCATGGCGTCCAGTCGCTGCAGCGGCGGCCGCGGCGAGTCGTCGTCGGTGCGCCGGCGCGCCGGGGCCGGCTTCTTGTGTTTGCGGCGCGCACGCTCGGGGTCGGCGAGCGCGTCGTGTCGGTCGCGACAGGCGCGCGGCGACCGATAAGCGCGAGCGACGTCGTTCACCAGGTCGGCCACCCAATCCCAGTTGGGAGCGCGCGCGGCGGGCGCATCTGGTGGTAGACGCTGCAGACGCAACGCGCGGCGTAGCGCCGCGTCCTCGCTTCCGGCCCAGTCAGGTTGCGGCGGCTCCCGGTGCGGTAGCGGGGCGCGGGGCCGGGCCCGAGCGCGTGGTACGCCGCCTGCGCCCGCCGCGCCCCTCTCGAACATCGAGGGAGGCGCGTGTGCGGCGCGCAAAGCGACGCGCACACGTCGCGGGTCACGGCCAACGATGCCCGCGATTCCGCTGCGGCCGTCTCGGCGCGTCACGCCGGGCAGTAGCGCCTCGGCAGCGGCACCGCGCCTGTACAGCGTCCGCGCCCAGCTCTCGCAGTACACTTCGCCGTCGCTGGAGGGCGGCGTCGGCGGACACCACATCTGCAAAGAGAGAGCGCTTATAGACACCGTGGCGAGACTCCGGTTCGGCAGGACGCGCCGCGACACTCACCGGCATGCGCTCCATGGACCCGGCGCCGTTCACCCACACCTGGAAATGACGTAAAGGATTACACGACCGCTCTTGAACTCCGGCACTCGCCGCTCGCATCATCTCATCATCAACAAGAGAATCGCCCGCCCCGCATCTATCGTACAATGTTTGCCATCTTGTGTCATTTAAAGGTAAACTCATTCTAGGTGGAGTAAAATTCTTTTGTGCATGGATGTACACAAAAACATGTTTTCAATAACCTATCTCTCGTTTCAGTACTAAAGACAGGCAAGTCTATCATTGTTCCCATTTTAATAACTTCTTATTAGTTATGACTAATAAGAAGTTATGTTAAGTAATGAGTCATTACTTAACATTTTAGTCTTTTCACTCTAAGTTATATTTCGATTGCTTAATTACATATCTGTTTCAGTATTTCATATACTTACAGATTTTACGTCGCTTCCAAAACAAAACTAACACAAACTTAGAATTATTATGACAAAAATTTCACGCTATTGTTGTAAAACTATACGAGTAAGCGAGAACACAATGAATCTGTCAAAGGCATAGTTCAAACTCAAACTGTCAAAACGTTTCGTTTCATTAGACTTCGCTTAAAAGTATAATAAAACGAAAAAAAATGTATTGTCACTACGTTTGTATTAAAAATTAATTATTAACGTTTTTTTTATTAAGAAAAATAAAGATATAAAGAGTTTTGAACGAGGCATTTTTTCGTGGTTATGGTAAAACAAAACGTTAGAGGTGAGAGGGAGGGATGACACTAACCCTTGATCGTGAAACACAAATAAGCTCCCACTGATAATCGAGGACCTATCCGTAATCTTATATAGGTTATTGGAAATGGCCGTAAGGGAACAGATGGGAAACAACTTTGTTTATAATACGTAATATGCGTAACTACATCGGTTGTCTGGCGAATATTTCCACTGTATCACATTGTAAGTAATAATAGTACAAAGTGAGCCCGGCGGCCGCACACCGCTCGGTTTCACCGGCTCCGAAATCGATTGGTATAGCCTATTCTAATCTTACTATCCCTACTCATATTATAAATGTGAATGTAAGTTTGTTTGTTACGCTTTCACGCGAAAACTACTCAACCGACCTTCATGAAACTTTGTACACATATTCTTGGAGGTATTAGAAGTAACATGGGATACTTTTTATGAAAAAAAATATATAAAAAGCGAAGTATGTATGTTCCCTATAGACTCTGAAACAGCTGGAGCGATTTCGATGAAATTTACAGGGATTGTCCAGATTGGATCAACATAAATAGTGGTAGCCGGGCGAAGCCGGGGCGGGTCACTAGTTATAATATATAATCATGCAAACATTTGTTGACGCGACGCCGACGTATTCTTTGTTGCAACAATTTTTTAGGTCGCTGAAATTCGCTGATTTTGAATTAGTCGTAAGCAAAGCCTTGCACTGCTCGGTACAATTACCAATCGTTATTTATACAAAGTTCGTACTGGCCAATGGAGGGCATTTAAAATTCTATGGTTATAGAATTGGTAATAGAAGTAACATAGGATACTTTTTATGAAAAAAAAACCGAAAAACAAAAAAAAATGTTAAAAAATTTAAAAATCTACTTCAACGACATAATATTGTAAATGCGAATGTTTATATGTGTGGATGTTTGTTACTCTTTCACTCAAAAACTGCTGAACGGATCTGGATTAAATTTGGTACAGGGATGGATTATAATCTGGAATAGCACATAGGCTATTTTTTATCCCGGATAAATGTACGGTTCCCGTGGGATACGGTTTTTACGGTTGCATATCTATATATGTAAAATACGATGTTCAGTATAGATTCCGAAACGGCTACGGATGGATGTTTGTTACTCTTTCACGCCGAAACGGCTGAACAGATCTGGATGAAATTGGGCACAAAGATGGGTTTCAGTCAGTAATAGCACATAGGCTAATTTCTATCCCGGAAAAATGTACAGTTCCCCGGGATATAATTATTTTGTTTTTCACAGATGTATACATTGCGTAACATTTGATTTAAAAAAAATCCCCGACTTAAAGTAGATGCTGTGTACTGGATTCCACTAACGTATTCCGTTTGTTCTGGCTAAGAATTTAGCGACCATCTTATGTATACTAATAATTTAAATTAAAGTGTCTGTTTGTAATACCAAAATAAAATGTCTGTACTAAGTGCATATGAATTATGGAACTTTTAAGGAAAATGTGATATATGGGTTAACACGAACGGATAAGGTAAAGGGGAAGCTTAAGAGTGGTACCTATGGGTACGGTATGTTATGGAGCAGGAAACAATGGGACAAGTAGAGTTTTGACTCTTGGACTGAGTATGAAGGGGTATATCGGTAGGCGCAGGCCTAACATGGACGGATTGAAGGTGACATGATGGAGCCATTGGACCAACCATTGAAATTACGGATGAAATATCGACTTGGGAGCCGAAAACCGGTTGTACCGACCGCATATAAAGTGTGAACAGGGAAAAAAACGATTTTTTAAAATTGTTCGTTAGTCTGTCTGTTCTGGCTAATCTCTCTCTGGATTTTGATAGATACTGGTAAATACCTGATGTGAGGAAAAACCTAAGACCAATGTAATTTGCACAAAAGAACGAAGTTTCGACGGAATGAAGCAAATAACGTCGCCCTAGATGAGTTTTGATTGCATATGGTCGTAGCAACTAAGTAAAATAATGTTTTTGTTAATTCTGCGCGATAGCACACTTTTATTGGATTCAACGCGGACGAAGTCGCGGGAACAGCTAGTATTATAAAAAGAAAAGATTTTATCGTTCCGGATAAACTTAAAAACAACAAAAATACTTTCACCAATTTAGTTCATCTATTTAGGCATAAATCTTGGCGAAACCGAGGCGGGTAGCTAGTTAGGTGAAAAGGAGAAGTAATATTTGACGTGTGCGTATACTGCACACAAAGGATCAATAGCGCGTCTGTCGGTGGCTCATTGTTGACTAGCTGCGTCCCGCGGCGCTCCCTTCTATCTTATATCTACCTTCACGCTTTGCATTATTTTCCTTTCTACTCGGCTATGGCCCTTGGGAGTACGTTCGCATATAATCTTCCTTAATAACTGACTTGTCAGATGCAAGTATTTCTCGAATCCAATCTAAATAAATATAGAAGTATTCTGACATTCAGAGAGTACACTCAGAGCACTCAGAGAGTATTAGAGAGCGGACCAGGCGCTCGAGAAGCGGCGGCACTGCGGCGCCGATTCGGGATATCGTTTACTTTTACGGGTCGTGACCTTGAAATTTGGCCGTCAGACGAGAATGTCTCCTTTGTCCTAATGCTTGCACCTGGCAGTTGGCGGCCACCCATTCGACCTATGCTTAGCTCAGAACAATATGAAAGTTGTAGATTTGCCGCGAAGTAGTGCGGCTTGTTAAGCAATTCTCCCGAATCTTGTCATCTCGAATATTTAACATTTTGCGATTATTTTATCAATTAAAGCTATACTTCTTTCGGATGCTAAAATCTTAGATGCAGTTCTCTTAATTGACTAAAGAAGTGTAACTTCAATGTCCGTCGTTGTCGGGTGGCGGAGGTGACGGGGGTGCGGGGAGGGTCGCGGGGGCGCGGCAGTCGGCTCCGGCCGTAAATGCTTGGTGCGCGTTATATCCCTGACGTTCGGAGCGGTGTCGTCGTTTTGGTGACGTCTCGCGCAAGCACCGGTCCGACAGTGAGATATCAAGCATTTACGGACGAAATCGAGCGGCACCAAAACGTCGAACGTCAGAAATATAAACGCAGAGTAAGTTGTGTAAAGTCATTTATTATTGCTCCGGAGGCCTCGGCGCGGCCGCCAGCCACGCGTCCAACGTGCCGTTGCGCAGAGCGCGCCGCCGGCCACCCCGCGCGCCTGGACGCTCCACGCGCTCGCCGCGCTCGTCCAGAGTCCACAGGTTGATGTGCACGGTGCCCCGCGAGCGCGTGCGCGGCTGGGGGGCGGGGGCGGGGCCGGAGCCGGCGGGGGCGGGGGCGGGGCCGGGGCCATCGGCGGCGGGTGCGGCAGCGGGTGCGGCGGCGGGTGCGGCGGCGGGTGCGGGTGCGCGCGCTCGGGCCGGAGGCGAGGGCGGCGGGGAGGGCGGCGAGGGGGAAGTGCGCGGCGCTGCGCGTCTCCGGCGGGCACGCACCTTGGCGCGCGCATCTCCGCGCCAGTAGGTCAGGTCGGGCTCCGGCTCGGGCTCGCCGACGACGTCAGCGGAGGTGTCGCCGGGGCTGGCCTCCCGCAGCGCTCGGCGCGCGCGCTCCCACTCGCGCAGCTGGCGCCGCATCTCGCCCAGCGCGACTCTCTCCGCCTCTGTGGCTGCCTCGCTGTTCTCCACCAGCCTCATCGCGTACTTCTCGATCGGCGTCAGCTGCGATCAATCGTAATTAACAATTTAGTATTTATCATAGTTTACATCTGCGTAAGCTGTCTGTACTTAACATTATAGAAGTAGCGAATATAAGATATAATCTTAAACAATTATAACGTAAAATCATGTAAAAAGTACTTAAGTGTCACTTGTTCATAATATAACATTATAAGAAAATAACAAAATAAACTGAAATGATTCAGTCTGTTAATGTGACAGCACCTGGTTCATGAGTGTGCCAAACTCGGCAAAGTCGGAGCGGTGCGGCGAGTGCGCGGCCGTGGGTGACGTGCTGCCGGTTGGCGGTTGCGCGGCGGGCGGCGGCAGCGTGTCGTCGAACTCGGCCAGCTCGCCCTGCGCCTCCGCACGGGCGGCGCGGGCGGCGGCCGCATCTGCCTCGTCCTCGGCCGCGGCCAGAGCACACTCCAGCTCGCCGCCCGCCGCACTCTCGCCCTCCACCTCCTCCGCGTTCAGCGCCACAGGCTCGCTCCCCCCGCCACCAAATAGCTCTTTAATGTTGGACTGCAAACAAATTTATTCCCAGATCAATATATTTGCCCCCACATGATCTCCTAATATATCTTTTTATTCATCATCAGCCTGTGTACCAAATGTATATATGGTTATTTTTATAGTAGAAGAAGGCAAACGAGCAAGCGGGTCGCCCGATGTTAAGTGACAGCTCCCCATAGAAATCCGCAACAAGCATATGAGTCACAGATTCGTTGCCTACTTTTAATGGACAGAGGAGCTGATAGACAGGATCTATTCCCTATCCATCCCCCGTCCAGTCCCCTTACCCTTCCCATCCTATCCTTATTACGAAAGGATGAATGGGGCCTGCGGAACCTCGCTCATCAGACGAAACGCAGAAGTATACTTCTACTTCGCGCCTGTCTTCTGTGAGGTCGTGGTATTTCACCGGTCGAGCCGGCACATTCGTGCGACACATGTTGTGGGCTCTACCACTGTTAAAGCAGTTTCATCATGTTTATCCGCTAACTTTTTTTAAACCTCGTGATGGTCTTAGAACCCGTTTTACCATGCAGATAATTTATTCCGGATAGTGTTAGCTAAATATGCACATATATGTGGATATTATGGCAAGGTGTAATGTTGGATACACTCACGAGGCGAAGGTAGGAGGTGGTGAAGTGGCCGTCCTCGATAGCGAGGTGGCCGAGCGCGCGTTTCTGCTCCGCCTTGCGCAGGATGTTCTCCTCGACGGTGGCGGCGGTGACGAGCCGAAAGACGTGCACGTCGCGAGTCTGCCCGATGCGGTGGCAGCGATCCTGCGCCTGCGCGTCCATCGTGGGGTTCCAATCCGAGTCGTAGAATACTACGCAGTCAGCGCCCGTCAGATTGAGGCCGACACCGCCGCTGCGCGTCGACAAGATGAAGGCGAACACGCGCGCGTCCGAGTTGAAGCGGTCGACGAGCGGCTGGCGCAAGTCGACGCGCGTGGAGCCGTCAAGCCGCAGGTACGTGTGGCCGTGCATGGACAGGAACGCCTCGAGCACGTCCAGCACGCGCGTCATCTGCGTGAAGATGAGCACGCGATGCCCGCCCGCCTTCAGCCGTCGAAGCAGCCCGTCCAGCGTCTGCAATTTGCCTGCAAGGTGCAACCAGAGCTTTAGATATCGCGCAAGCAATAACAGCCGGCCGGACTAAGGCTCGTAGCTAAGGCACGCCGCATCTTATACTGCGAGCATATAAATATTGCAAAGGTAAATGATCGTGTTTGAATATTATTAACAAAGGCAGTCGGGAAGAAAATCACACATCGATAGATGCCGGTCGGTCGGGGCGCACTCACCGCAGTCGTACTGCAGGAGGCGCGGGTGTGGGAAGGCGACGGCCTGGCGCGCGGCGGGCGCATGCAGCATCGCCAGCGCCGTGCGCGCCGGCGGCCCCGTCACGCGCGCCGCCCGCTGCGCGCCGCGCAACCACGAGCGCCACTCCTCGCCGCCGCCGCAACAAAGCCGCACACCACCCGCGCGCGCTCCACCGATGCATATGCTAAACCTGCGCGACATTCATAACTACATGTTACACTATAAGCTCTACTAAATACATCGGACACAATTACAGCAGTGGCCGATGGAGACAATATGAACATTGACCGTACTGCGGGGCCGACTAGTTGTGGACGTTGAGGGCTCGTATTATAAATACATCGGACACAATTACAGCAGTGGCCGATGGAGACAACATGAACATTGAGCGTACTGCGGGGCCGACTAGTTGTGGACGTTGAGGGCTCGTATTATAAATACATCGGACACAATTACAGCAGTGGCCGATGGAGACAACATGAACATTGAGCGTACTGCGGGGCCGACTAGTTGTGGACGTTGAGGGCTCGTATTATAAATACATCGGACACAATTACAGCAGTGGCCGAGGGAGACAACATGAACATTGAGCGTACTGCGGGGCCGACTAGTTGTGGACGTTGAGGGCTCGTATTATAAATACATCGGACACAATTACAGCAGTGGCCGATGGAGACAACATGAACATTGAGCGTACTGCGGGGCCGACTAGTTGTGGACGTTGAGGGCTCGTATTATAAATACATCGGACACAATTACAGCAGTGGCCGATGGAGACAACATGAACATTGAGCGTACTGCGGCGCCGACTAGTTGTGGACGTTGAGGGCTCGTATTATAAATACATCGGACACAATTACAGCAGTGGCCGATGGAGACAACATGAACATTGAGCGTACTGCGGGGCCGACTAGTTGTGGACGTTGAGGGCTCGTATTATAAATACATCGGACACAATTACAGCAGTGGCCGATGGAGACAACATGAACATTGAGCGTACTGCGGGGCCGACTAGTTGTGGACGTTGAGGGCTCGTATTATAAATACATCGGACACAATTACAGCAGTGGCCGATGGAGACAACATGAACATTGAGCGTACTGCGGGGCCGACTAGTTGTGGACGTTGAGGGCTCGTATTATAAATACATCGGACACAATTACAGCAGTGGCCGATGGAGACAACATGAACATTGAGCGTACTGCGGGGCCGACTAGTTGTGGACGTTGAGGGCTCGTATTATAAATACATCGGACACAATTACAGCAGTGGCCGATGGAGACAACATGAACATTGAGCGTACTGCGGGGCCGACTAGTTGTGGACGTTGAGGGCTCGTATTATAAATACATCGGACACAATTACAGCAGTGGCCGATGGAGACAACATGAACATTGAGCGTACTGCGGGGCCGACTAGTTGTGGACGTTGAGGGCTCGTATTATAAATACATCGGACACAATTACAGCAGTGGCCGATGGAGACAACATGAACATTGAGCGTACTGCGGGGCCGACTAGTTGTGGACGTTGAGGGCTCGTATTATAAATACATCGGACACAATTACAGCAGTGGCCGATGGAGACAACATGAACATTGAGCGTACTGCGGGGCCGACTAGTTGTGGACGTTGAGGGCTCGTATTATAAATACATCGGACACAATTACAGCAGTGGCCGATGGAGACAACATGAACATTGAGCGTACTGCGGGGCCGACTAGTTGTGGACGTTGATGGCTCGTATTATAAATACATCGGACACAATTACAGCAGTGGCCGATGGAGACAACATGAACATTGAGCGTACTGCGGGGCCGACTAGTTGTGGACGTTGAGGGCTCGTATTATAAATACATCGGACACAATTACAGCAGTGGCCGATGGAGACAACATGAACATTGAGCGTACTGCGGGGCCGACTAGTTGTGGACGTTGAGGGCTCGTATTATAAATACATCGGACACAATTACAGCAGTGGCCGATGGAGACAACATGAACATTGAGCGTACTGCGGGGCCGACTAGTTGTGGACGTTGAGGGCTCGTATTATAAATACATCGGACACAATTACAGCAGTGGCCGATGGAGACTTTATGAACATTGAGCGTACTGCGGGGCCGACTAGTTGTGGACGTTGAGGGCTCGTATTATAAATACATCGGACACAATTACAGCAGTGGCCGATGGAGACAACATGAACATTGAGCGTACTGCGGGGCCGACTAGTTGTGGACGTTGAGGGCTCGTATTATAAATACATCGGACACAATTACAGCAGTGGCCGATGGAGACTATATGAACATTGAGCGTACTGCGGGGCCGACTAGTTGTGGACGTTGAGGGCTCGTATTATAAATACATCGGACACAATTACAGCAGTGGCCGATGGAGACAACATGAACATTGAGCGTACTGCGGGGCCGACTAGTTGTGGACGTTGAGGGCTCGTATTATAAATACATCGGACACAATTACAGCAGTGGCCGATGGAGACTATATGAACATTGAGCGTACTGCGGGGCCGACTAGTTGTGGACGTTGAGGGCTCGTATTATAAATACATCGGACACAATTACAGCAGTGGCCGATGGAGACAATATGAACATTGAGCGTACTGCGGGGCCGACTAGTTGTGGACGTTGAGGGCTCGTATTATAAATACATCGGACACAATTACAACAGTGGCCGATGGAGACAATATGAACATTGAGCGAACTGCGGGGCCGACTAGTTGTGGACGTTGAGGGCTCGTATTATAAATACATCGGACACAATTACAGCAGTGGCCGATGGAGACAATATGAACATTGAGCGTACTGCGGGGCCGACTAGTTGTGGACGTTGAGGGCTCGTATTATAAATACATCGGACACAATTACAGCAGTGGCCGATGGAGACAATATGAACATTGAGCGTACTGCGGAGCCGACTAGTTGTGGACGTTGAGGGCTCGTATTATAAATACATCGGACACAATTACAGCAGTGGCCGATGGAGACAATATGAACATTGAGCGAACTGCGGGGCCGACTAGTTGTGGACGTTGAGGGCTCGTATTATAAATACATCGGACACAATTACAGCAGTGGCCGATGGAGACAATATGAACATTGAGCGTACTGCGGGGCCGACTAGTTGTGGACGTTGAGGGCTCGTATTATAAATACATCGGACACAATTACAGCAGTGGCCGATGGAGACAATATGAACATTGAGCGAACTGCGGGGCCGACTAGTTGTGGACGTTGAGGGCTCGTATTATAAATCAAGGAATATTTTCTATATTTCCATTTACATTTAGATATTTTTGTTTGCGTACATGTCACCGTAGTATTGTAAACTACGTCAGTTTATTATAAGACTATTGAGGTTATTGCCAGCAAACTGGGAACTGACTAACTCAGTCGCAATTTGACGTGTCGTTACGTGACAAGTCCACAATCAAAGAACGCCTTGCCGAAGACACGCTTGTTGAAAATAGATCCAGATTGTGCAGCCCTCAAAGCTTATTGAACACAATTTGTGTTTCTAGGCTTATCACGAATTTTAGCGCCTGAAAGCCTGATGATTGAAAACCAGTCACCACACCACCAGGGTTTTAAAAGGGTTACAGTACGAGATTGATACCCTCAGGCAGTTTATAGAACTACGGTGTATAATCTGCAACTATGCGTGACTTATAAAAAATAAAATAAAATTTTGTAAACTAGGAGAAAGCCGTCGACTCTAACGAAACCTAGCCAGTAATAGAATCTCTACAGTGCCGCCAAATAGACTACCGCTATATCGACGGGCTACGATGTCTTTATAACAATGTCATCTCCCCGAAACTATTTACCGCTGCATTTGAAGATATTACGTTGCACTGAAAAATGCGTCATCAGTGTGTTGGTCATGGCTGAATGAGCTACAGATGGACCTCGATAAGACGAAAATCATGAGCAACGCATCGCCCGTGGCCCAGTTCCCATCAAAGTCTTTGCCCAGTGCGTACTCCCCGCAATAATCTACGGCGCTGACACTTGGACTACATTACTACATTACTACATTAGTGAAACCTTGTAATTGGCCTTAGTTTAGTTTTATCTTTTTGTTATTATTATTCTAGCTGTAAGCTTTCCGAAAGTGTAAAATAAAATAGAATCCGGAACAGAGAAATTACGAAGAACTAAAGTAGACGACATAGTTTTTAAAGTAAATAGCCTGAAGAGGCAATGGGCCGGTCACATTTGTCAAGCTAAAGCCGTCAGATGGGGTCGAAATCGTGAAATGGAAGACGCTTACTGTGGGAGGTATCGGGGAAAGCCTGTGTCCAGCAGTGGACTGATTTAGCCACATGATGATATTTACATGAATTGCTCCCTTGAAATTTAAGATTTAATTTGGTGGGCAGGTAGTTTCTACTGACACTCAACAATACCTAGAGTTAGATTTTTGATTAGATCTCTGATGAGATTAAATGAGTACACTATCCAGTATAATTTCTGCAGCGGTGTCATTTCGAGACGTCTGCTGTACACCCGAGAACAACTATGCCAATATGCTATAAATGGAACTAACCGATCGATAATTTCGTGCATCTCTTGCAGCAGGTCAGGGAGATCGCGCGGGGGCAGCGCAGGCGTGGCGGCGCGCACCGCGGTTCGCAGGTCCGCGCCATACAACGGAAGCCGCCAGCAGCGGCGCTCGTTCACCGCGGCTAGCCGACGCAGGGAGGCGCGCCTCCATGCCGCCGCGCGCGCTTCCGCCCCACGCGCCGAGCCCGTCGTCGCCTCGACGCCAGCCGGAGGACCTGGACGCGCAGCTGTCGCAGAGGTGCGCGGAGGCGCAGGCGGCGGCGGCGCGAGCGGCGTTTGTGCGGGCGGCGTGCGCGGCACAAGGCGGAGGTGGAGGCGCAGCGCGCAGGGCGGCGGTCTCGGGGGGCAGTGGTTCGCACCGGCCGAGTTGTCGAGCGCGCGACGCGGGGGCGCGAGGTGTCGCGAACGGTGCGCCGCGAAGGCCTCAACGCCGGCCGCCTCGAGTGCCGCCAGATCGCCGACGAGGCGGGCGGCGGCGGCGAGCGCCCGTCGTGCCCCGGCCGCGGCGCCGAGCAGCCGCGCCGGCAGCGCCACTCGCAGCCCCGACAGCTGCAGCGGCGAGCTCACAGCGCGCGACTCGAACAGATCGGGGTGGTTGCACACTTTACGCAGCTGCATCAGGACGTTGATCACGCTCAACAAGTTGCCGGATGCGAGGCTCTCCTTTGTCCTGAAACACCAATGATATTTTCATCTGCAACTTATCATAATGCGCTGAACAATCTTTGTAGACTGTTAATACTTTTCTGTCTGTCGCTCGCGGCTTCCGAGCGGCGATACCATTCTTGTTATTGTTTATATTATTATTGTATAAAAAGTAACATAAAGCCCTTACGTCTATACTAATATTAAAATGCGACAATTTGTAAGTATGGATGTTTGTTTGTTAGTTATTCACGCAAAAACGGCTGAACTGATCTGGATGAAACTTGGCAGAGAGATAGATTAAAGTCTGGAAAATTACATACGCTATTTCCTATTCCGGATGTACGGTTCCCGTGGGATACAATCTATTTTCGTTTTTTACAGTTTCTTGCAGTTGAATTGGCCGGCTCGACCGGTGAAATACCACGACCTCACAGAAAACGGGCGTGAAGTAGAAGTACTCTGCGTTTCGTCTGAAGAGTGGGGTGCCGGAGGCCTAATTTCAGTCCTCTTCCCCTTCCCACCCATTCCTCATAAGGGGGATAGGATGGGAAGTTGGGCCGAATTAAAATAATTGTTAAATATTATCCTTAAAACGCAATGCACATAGGAGCGCGGGTCGGGGCGGGGCGGGGGCGGGGCGGGGTAGGGGCGGGGTAGGGGCGGGGTAGGGGCGGGGTAGGGGCGGGGTAGGGGCGGGGTCGGGACGGTTTCGGGGCGGGGCGTTCCAGACTTTATTTTGTGAATATTTACATGTGTATCTCAAACTGTGCTTACAAAATACAACATACTCTAAGACTTGGTCATAATAAACCAATAAATATATGCTCACGTCCGTAACCCCGAGGGGAAGGCTGTATAACTGTACAAATAACAAAAACTATGTATAAGTGACTGTTTATTCGTAAAAAAAAAAACTCTGAACTTACCCTTATCCTGTTCGGATACAACACTACGACCTTATTTTGAGATACAAAAACATTTTGCAACATACTTGGCGCGCGCCATAAAATCGTCGTAGAGAAACCGCTGCCGCTTGGCGAGCCGGCACATCAGCACGTGCTCGTACTTCCGCGGCATCTGGCGCTCCACGTCAGCCTTCAGCCGGCGCAACAGGAAGGGCCGCAGCACCTCGTGAAGCCGGCGCACCTGTGCACACAAGCCCTTAATCACCGGCCACGCGACAAATGACCGTGTGCCGCATACCGTGCCTACTCACCAGCGCGTCGTTGTGGCACTGCGAGCCCTCGGCGATGCCGGCCACGGGGTTGAACCACTCGCGGAACTCCGAGTGCGAGGCGAACACGTCGGGCATCAGGAAGTGCATCAGCGACCACAGCTCCAGCAGGCTGTTCTGCAGCGGCGTGCCCGTCAGCAGCAGCCGCCTGCACGCAGTCACATAAGCAAAGGTTAGGAGCCTAATATCAACTATATTTTGTGAGCACTATTTAATTAGTTCGTTTAGTAAATTCGTCTTCGATCAACAATGTGTCTGTTTTTGCTAAATAGACGTTTAAGTTTATGTTCACATGCCGGGACTCACCTCTCCGTCTGAAAGTTCAGCAGCATCTGCCACCTCTGAGACTTAAAGTTTTTAATGTTCTGCGCTTCGTCAAGTATTAGATACTTCCATTTTTTCCTTCTAAAACTTTGGTGGTCTTGCACTACTAACTTATAGGATGTTATGCACACATGAAAAGAGTTCGCTTTAGTCCATCCAACGCGTTTCAATTTTCTTTCTTTAATGGTGCCATAGTATGTAAGTATCTTGAAGGATGGACACCACTTTTTGAATTCCATTTCCCAATTGAGCACTACGGAGGTGGGCGCCACGACGAGGTGCGGCCCCCAGTCGCGGCGCTCCAACGCCAGGTGCGCCAGCAGCGCAATGCTCTGTATGGTCTTGCCGAGCCCCATCTCGTCAGCCAGGATTCCGTTTAAGCCGCGCGCGTGCATGGTGGCCAACCAGTGCAGCCCTACGTGCTGGTACTCGCGCAGCGCGTGGCGCAGGAGCCGCGGCACCGGCGTACCAACCGCCGTCTCCGACAGCGTGGTCCCCGTGGGCTGCAGGGACGCAGCCAGCGACGCGGCCGCCTCCACTTTCTGCTCGCCGTGTTCCACCTCGCTCTGCGTCTGTTGCTTCGCATCCTGGTTCTCGTTCCCACCAGTTTCTGTCTCCATCAGCGACTCGAGTGCCTCCGAACTGGACGACGCGGAAACGCTTCGGGAATCGTCAGAGTCATCTTCATTGTCATCTTCATGAGTCAAGTCATTGTCAACGTCCACTTCGTCGCCTTCCACATCAGCTTCTGCGTCGGAATCGGCGTCTCCGTCGAGCTCGGTGTCAGTGGAAGCATCGGTGTCATCGTTCTGCACACCAGTTGCATCGGCGCGCGAGGCCGCGTAGCGCCGCATAAGCTCCTCTAGGTCGAGCTCGGCCTCGTTTTGTAGCGCTTCCACTTCGGCGGCGGTGTCCTCGGCTCGCTCGGCTCGCTCCTGCTCGGCGATGGTGTCCTCGTCGTCGGCGGAATCGGCGTCGGGCCCATAGTCGGAGAGGGGCGGTGAATGAGCGGGCACGTATCCGGGCGGCAACAAGTCGTCGAGCGCCAGGTGCGACTCTCGGCGCAGCGCCTCCAGCTCGTCGCGATGGTCGGCGGCATCGTGAGCGGCCTCGCGTTCGGCGGCCGCGATGGTTTCTTCGTCGTCGTCGGAACTGCCGCGCGGTTGGAACTCGTCGTCGGAGGGCGGCGTGTCGGGCGCGCCCCCCGCTACGGATGGCGCGGCCGGGAGCCGAGCATCGGGCGCGACGGGGCGCGTGAGGTTTGCGGCTAGCTGGCGCGAATAGCGCTCCGTACGGTCCACGATGTAGCTCAGCTGTTCGTCGAGAGCTTCCTTTCGCGCACGCTCCACGCGCCGCACCCGCTTCCACTCCACCAGCTATAATGTTTAAAATAAATAAATTATTATTGCCCTAAGATACCACTACTTTGTAGTGAAATTTCTTACGGCACGGTAGGGAAAATTATTGTTACAAGGTACGTTTCTTTACGCGTTATACAATTTCATCTTGTATTCGATTTTGAATGATATTAATATTGAACCGTTATACATTTGATCAACATTCATTTATCATATATTTAATTCAGGCCGATGTCTTTATGAAATCCTAATCTTTTACGTGCAATTACCAAAGAGTAGTGATGTAAGACGAGTAAAAACTTACTTTTTCCACATTGGACCAGAATGTTCGAATTTCTTTAGCTGCAACTGACGCAATCTTTTTCAATTGTAATTCTTGAGCTTTTTCAGCTTTCTGTGCAGCGAGAGCTTTGTCTTGAAAATATTTTTGGACAGCTCTAGCACACTGAAACACAAAAAAAATATTAATCCAGATTAATAATATAAATACGAATGCCGACCCCACATTAAAGAAAAAAGTGGAAATGATTACCTTCTTAGCGGCTTGTTTTTTCCATTTCCGCTCGTGTGAGAAGTCCTGCGCAAGCCAGGCCATCTCCTCCAGCAGGTAGTCCCAGTGGGTCTTGGGGCGCGGCGGCTCCAGTACGCGCGGCAGCCTGCGCTCCGTCCACAAGCCAGCACGAGCTAACTCGGACACACGGGCCGCCACGTACGCCTCTTGCTTGGCCTTCTCCACCATCTCGTCGGCCGCACTCACCATCGTTAGCGGAGTGGAGGGGCCCGGGACGGAGGACGTGGTCGAAACGATGGGCACGGCTTTTAGCTGAGGTGGCTCTGGCTGGTGGGGAGTCGCAGGCAAAGTCTGGGGGGCGACCGTAACCGAAGCGGCGGTCGGAGTCGGCGTCGGCGTCGGTGCGATGGCGGACGACGTCGGCGTCGGCGTCGATGCGACGTTAGACGACGCCGACGCCACCGCCGCCACCGTCACCGTTGCCGTCGTTACCGGCAAGGGGGGCGCGTCCGCCAACGGCGGCGTCTCCGGGGCCGGCAACGTAGGCGCGGGCGGCGGCTCGGGCGGCGGGGGAGCGGCCGGCGGCGGCCGGCGAGCGTCCAGGAAGGCCACGAGCTGCGCGGGCGGCCGCTTCCGCCACGCTACGTAGTCCATCATATTGCCGCCCGCCTGCAGGAAGTACAGCTCGCTCAGTTGCTCCGTGAACCTGTAACCGAACGCGGCGCTAGAGCGGCAACGCGTCCACCGACGCACAACACTGGCCCCTATGGGCTTAGGTCTCACCTTTCGCGCAGGTTCTTCAATCGCAGCACCTTGTACTCGAGCAGGCGCTTGCGCAGCGGGTGCGCGTCGTCCAGTACGAGCTTGGGGCGCTTCCGCGGCGGTTCATCGGCGCGCTCAGGCTGGGCAGCGCCATTGACCACGGCCTCCGCGCCGCCTGCGCCGCCGCTCCCACCCCGCTCCACACCCTGCAATTCAAACGTATATACAAACACTAAAGATAAAGTATCAATAATTATTTTGAGAAGCCTTGCAATTTGCAAAGCACAACAAGATTATTAAAAATAAATAAGGAGTTAATTTCTGTTACAATGCATATAGACAAAAAAGCAGAAAAATAAAAGCAACAACAACATCTGTTGCATAAATGGGCTGGCTGCTGAAATACCACAACCTCACACACAAGCATGAAATAGAGTATTCTAAGTTTCGTCTGATGAATGAGGTGCAGGAAGCAAAATTTAAGTCCCCTTCCTCTTCCCACCCTTTCCTTATAAGGATAAGATGGGAGTGGGAAGAAGATTGGACAGGGAGAGGGTTAACGAGGAAGAGGAAATATCCTTTTTCCTGTCTATGCTCTCCTCTGACCATTAAAGGTAGGCAATGCATCTGCAACACATTTTCTTGTCGCAGATGTCTATGGGGGGTGGCTCGCTTGACATCAGGTGATCCGCTTGCTCGATTCCCACCTATTTCCATAAAAGAAAAATCCAAGACACAGCTTTACAATTTATAGATTAACCTTTGTACCTTAGCAAATATATTTGTACCTATTATTTGCATAAGGGAGTTTGTTGAAGTTGGGATAATATCATACCGTGGCTAACATGCAAAATATTTGTTCAACTGTACAAAAGTAACCACTGTATAGCAGCAGGTTGGTATTGAATTCAGGGGCAGTAATGTGAAGTTGAGATATCTTGCATTTAGTACTTTTTGAGTTATAATAATTTTATTAGTAATAATTTTATTCCTTAACAAGTGCTTAATACATGAAAATCACACAAATGTCATGGTTAGAATGTAGCAGCAGGATAACATTTATCATAGTTTTGTATGAGTGAGGCAATGGCAAGGAAAGATATCATTACTCTTCAATGTATAAAAACCACAGAATGGAATATTCCCTCCCCCAAAGCTGACATGCTATGGTAAAGTAAAGTAAAAAAAAGTAAAGTAAATTAGCACGGAGTGACTAATTAGATAGAGAAGAAGTGACTTGGAAACCTGGAAGAGTTGAGAGGTGTAAGTCTACCGAGACCACACACCGCCATTGAGTGCCAAAAGCAACTTAATGCAAACAAAGCGAAACGCCTAGGCCAAATGAAGGCATTGTAAAGGTTAGATTCATCCAATTTCTTTTAGGAATGGTTCATATTTACAAAATGGTGGAATGGTGTCTTAGGAAAGTAGGACTCTCCTTCTGACAGACACAGCTGGAATTCAGCAAGACGTTAACAGAAAAGTAGTATGCAATATTTTCTCTAAAGTTGGGTTGAAAAGCTTCAGATAAATATAATAGTCTTTAGTTTGGGTCTAAGAAATCATTTGTGAATAATCAATAGTATTATCAAGTTGTCATAACAAATAATAACAACATTACTGAACTAAAACAACACCAACATGAAGAGCAATTGATCTTTTTCATATTTATCACAATTGCATGTCATGTCCATAACAAAATTTCATGTTGGTTGGTTGGTGTTATTGACAATTTAACTATAAATTAAAATGTAACAGAACTGTACTATTTACAAAAACAAAACATACTTACAGGGGAGTTACATTTACACAAATATAATTTGTTAATTGTCCAATTGTTTATACAATGTTAATGGCTGTGTAACGTCTTCAAGAGCAAGATGTTGGTCACATCTGGATCTTGAAGACGATTATTACACAGGGATCAAGTCAACACTGTCAAGTACATACCATGAGTGGTAGAGCTGCACCGGTTGCACGATTCGAGTAGATATCATCGCCACAACTCATGATGCGACATCGCGGACAAATACTTTATCTTTATGTTCTTGAAATGAACTATACCAAACACAATTCAAATAAACAAACTACACTATACTGCACTGTACTTGATGCTAAATCGTTTGTTTTGGTGTATATCGAATTGAAACATCCTTAATGTTTTCTATTAAGTTAAAAAAACGATATAACTTTATACACTTAAATTTGTTCGGCACATGTAGGAGGATTTAAATAATGGTACAAAATATGATTTGCAGACACTGCTATAAATACCGCCACTATTTCTTCTGACAAATTTATACTGGCAGCCATATTGATTACCGAGTACCGTGTACTAGCTATGCGTTAGTCATAAAGTTCTTTTCAGTAATCTGCATTTTTCGAAGTAACACCAAGACATTATGTTATTTTAACTACAAAATAAAACTTTTTACAAATAAAATAACACAATAAAACCTTTATTTTATTTCTAACAAAAATCAACAAAACGATCTATTTCCGAGCTTCATTTTTACGACAGATGAATGTTGCCAGTTGCCATTACCACTCCACCCATCCACTACCATACTAGGCAGACGCGTTCATGCGTTCTCTCCAATTCTCTCCTTATTGCTTGAGTTTAAGCTGGTTTAAGCAATATTATTTTGCTTTGATTGTGAATAAAAGAACTTTTTGTACAAAGAAAAATGATAGACTTAGTGTTTGGGTACGTTATAGTTTGTGAATTCGATAAAAAATATTATAATTTGGAAAAAATAATTCACCAAGGCAAGGTTGTCCAACCACAGATAAAATTTCATTCCCTGGACATTAGGCAATGGAATGATAATGATATTTTAATTTATTAGGCTTGTGGTAGAGGATGATAATATCGTCTTCCATCATAACGCTTACTCTTTCGACCAGTACTGTACTAATCACCAATATCGAGTGGAAATTGCTGGACAACGGCAATAATCAGAAGTGTTGTAGCCAGCCTTTTGTGAAAAAAATGTAATGAGATAGAAAATAACATATAGATGGGACGGGCTTGTGGCCTGCGGCACATCAAAAGTACGTAGCCGCTCTGTAAATCGATTAAAATATATCGTACTAGCTGGCCCAGTGGTTTACTGTTTTGGGGATAATGTCTTACATATAAAAGATATATGCTGTCGCTGGCTTTTTATTGGACTATTTATGGTATATACATACACATTTCTATTATACGTTATATAATAACTGTGTAACTTTAATAGTTTTTGCAGCGTATACCAGAATAGCTTACATATGGCGGAATTTTTTTCTTTTTTGACAATGCACTCAGTGCCTTTATAAATTATAGCCTATATGTTGTATTAATGCATAAGCTATATAATTGTAAAGTTTAGTTAAATTCAATTCGGTATTTTTTGCGTGAAATAATAACAAACATCCACACATCCATCCAATTACAAAGTTTCGCATTTATAATATTAGTAGGATTAGGCCTTGAAATTCATAGCGAAATAGAAACCATAGCCGCCGCTCGTCGAAAATTAGTTTATTGCTAAATGATAAAAGAGTTTTTTTTGTCACTTCTTTCCCCATCAATTAGTGTTGCTTACACGTTACAAGTGCAATTTAATTATCTAAAGAAAAAAAAGTTAGTTAAATTTAATCTTCAAAATCTTTTATTATAGAGCAATGATAATATTATGGTTCAAAATGGTACAAAAAGTAGCAGATATACCATTAGCGATCTAAGAGTAAAACCTTGAAACCGTCCCAATTGGCTTTTTCATTAGCTCACTTCATGGGTTACGTTGTGCACTCTGTGTCCTATTTTTTCTTATTATTTGAATTATGCTGTCCTTTTTTACATCATTAGACATATGTGAATGTTGCTGTCACTGTCTTTCTTTATAAAATAAAATCAATGTTGTAAGAAAATGTTCTTAATTTCTGGAATTAAAAAAAACAATAATATTTGTCTATTTCGTAAAAGGAAAGTATTGGTGATAGTGATAGTGCTACATTTTATTATTAGATCTGACAGCTTTATTAAAAATTACAACTGATAAGCTGTCTGTCTCTATGTATTATGCATATTTGATTTGACATTTGGTGACGGCTGACGGGTTTCTGGATTCGTATTTGCAATCGTTAAATTATATTTCTACTTCTAGTTTAAAGACTTTGTTAAAATAAATAGCAACAAATTGATAGTGTTAAGTAAATGTATAAATTATTGTGTTGTTTTCATATTGCTATAGTTTAATCAAGTTATTTGTAACTTTGTATACTTTTCCACATATACTCTAATTTTTGCTTAAAACCAACAAGATGTGTTGGCAATAGCAAAAGGAAGATCATAGTAACGTATTTTTAATGTAGGTAAGTGACGCAAGACACCAATTGCATTTTAATTTAGTCTACAAAACAATAAACCTGGTTAAAAGATCCGTACGATAAAATTTTATCATAAAATTATGCGGAGTGAGTATTATAAGTCATCAATTTATACAAAATACCTTGTGAAATTAAAAAAAAATATGTAACAAATTCAGTAATATGCACTTAAATTGCTTGGTAATCATTAAATCAACAATTTATGTATAAATTTGTTTGTGTATATGATTTCTGGCAATATAATTAGTAAGTAATGATGAATGGAAACAACTCAGACGCACTACTGTGCAGTATGCACACACAAAAGTCATCAATTTGTTGTATCATCATTATTTCATATCTAAAACACAAATGTTGTAATTTTTTAAGGACCCCTTACCTTGTCAACAAAATATCTTCTTGCTAATATGTACATACATGTAAAGCAAGTTGTAAAGTTTTGCAAGAATATGCAGTATATTATCACAAATCCACACTTGTTAACAATTGTTGCAGGAACATTTTAACATAACAGCTACCAATACATTTCTCGTAAGTTTTCAATGCATATTTATTTGTTATAGTACCATTTAACAATATGTATTGTATTTAGTTACATTTATTTTGTATTCTAAAGTATAAATTATTCTTAGGTATACATACCTAAATCATTTTTAATTAACAACAATGTATCTAAGTAGGTTTTGTGATTTAGAGTTATTTATTTGCTAATATTAATTTAAGGTTAATGTATGTGGACTATCCCTTGGCTTTGTTTTTCCTGTAATACTCATAACAAAAAAGTTTATTTAATGGAAATTATTCAATGAAAATTTATCATGCAGAAACTTGTTAATTGAAACGGGAACATTGAAGTGGGCTTTCCAACACCTTGATACCAAAACATACCATGAAATACTATTACTAAAAATATTTCTTATATCAGATTCATATACAAAATAATTTCAGTCAATCAGATCAGATTATAAAAAAATCCCTACTAATATAAATGTGAATCTAAGTTTGTTACGCTTTCACACAAAAACTACTCAACCAATCATCATGAAACCTTGTACACATATTCTTGGAGGTATTAGAAGTAACATAGGATTTTATGAAAAAAAATAGTATATAAAAAGTGAAGTATGTACGTGCCTTATAGACCAATAGACTCTGAAACAGATGTACCAATTTCGATGAAATTTGCAGGGATTGTCCAGATTGTCACATTCCTGTGTTTGTTAGCAATCGGATCAACATAAGTGATGGTACTCGGGCAAGCCGGGGCAGGTCACTAGTCCTAGATATATGGGAGACATCACAATAGATAATATAATATAATTTAAGACTTTGTTTGTTGCTGCTTGTTTTATAATAACTTTTCATGGTCTTCATATGAAGTATCTTATTGCTCACATTACAATTGGTATTTTTTTTTAAGTATGGCATTAAATCTATTTTGTTGAAATGTGTGTTTAGAAACTAACATAGAAAATGAGTAAAAGAAGGTAGATTCATAAAGTTTAAACAGACATTATCCCACTAAAAATCTTGCTCATTTCATTACGACTCATGCTAATTAAATTTGTTCTAAGATGGTTGCCTTCACATCAATTTTTTTGTGAATTTAAAAAAGTTTTTTATAGGAAAAATATTTACTAATATCTTTCTCACACTGACTCTAGGTATCGTGTAAGACAGTGTTATATTGTCCAATCCTATCTACTAACAGCTTATAAGATTCTTATAATGTCTTCGAATTATTATTGTCTTGTGATACTGAAAATAGACGAAATTGATTGCCACAGAGATTGGTCAAGCCATCCAGTGAGATCCCGAAACTATCATCGGATTATCGTTCCATCTTCTGGGATGACCAGCCGTGCTGCATCCCTTGAGTCAACGTTTGAACTCATGGTCACTGATATTTTGAATGCAAACAGCTGGTGCTGAACAATATAAAGAATGGTGAAAGATCGTGTACTGATTTCAGGGGTACAAGACGACGTGTGGGATGTGGCGGGGTGCGGGGGTGCGGTGGCGCGCGGCGGCACTGTTGGCACTGGGCGTACTACTGGTGTGGGCGTGGGCCGTACGGCGGTCGGCGGGCGCCGGCGGGGTCGCGGAAGGAGCTGGAGGTGCGGCCGTAGGACAGGTGGCGGGCCGCGAGCTGCCGCTCATCTTCATCGGCGGCGTGCCGCGCTCAGGCACGACCCTGATGCGGGCCATGCTGGACGCGCACCCCGACGTGCGCTGTGGTCAGGAGACGCGCGTCGTGCCTCGCATCCTGCAGATGCGCCAGCACTGGATGCGCTCGCAGAAGGAAAGTGTGCGCCTGGAGCAGGCCGGCGTGTCCAAGGCGGTGCTGGACAACGCGATCGCCGCCTTCTGCCTCGAGGTGATCGTGCGACACGGAGACCCTGCGCCGAGGCTCTGTAACAAGGATCCTCTCGTGCTCAAGATGGGCACGTACGTGCTGGAGTTGTTCCCCAATGCTAAATTTCTCTTCATGGTTCGCGACGGCCGAGCCACCGTTCATTCAATCATAACTCGCAAGGTATTTAGTTATATTTTTAGAATAATCACTATATTAGTAACTTGCTTCTAATAAATAAAATAATTTAGAGCGGAGTAGGTATTAATAAGCGTGATGGCAGGTGACGATCACCGGGTTCGACTTGTCGAGCTATCGGCAGTGCCTGAGCAAGTGGAACCACGCGGTGGAGCTGATGTACCAGCAGTGTCGATCGCTGGGGCAGGCGCGCTGCCTGCTGGTGCGCTACGAGTCGCTAGTGCTGGCACCGGCGGCCACCATGCGCCGCGTGCTCGCCTTCCTCGACCTGCCCTGGCACGACGCAGTGCTGCACCACGAGCGCTACATCAACCAGCCCAACGGCGTCGCCCTCTCCAAGTATGCTTCACGATCGACACCTCACGACCTCGTCGAGTCCTATACGCTTCGCCACGCTTCTGCACACCCTTACACACTCCTACACGATCCTACACACTTATACACGTTCCTACACATTTCTACTCGTTTCTACACACTTCTACTCGTTTGTGCACACTTCTACACGTACACGCTCTATTACTATATCTTACCATCCTACAGGTTACTGCAAGTTCCAGCACGATCCTACACGCTCCTACATCCTTGTACACGATTCTCTGCTCGCATATACATACTGTCTTTCATTCAATTTTAACTTTCACAACTTAATATTCGCATTGTAAAACAATTTAGGACTTCAACAAATTCCGGTTTTTAATTATCAAATTCGGACATTTCCATTTCAGTGAGATGTGTAAAGGTCTGAATTTGATCGGCTAAATGCTAATATATTTTATTTTTCAATTAACTGAACGCAAATAATTTATATATAAACCATCGACGATGATGCGTACAGGCGCTCCGAGTGCACTGGGCGCTCCGAGTGCACTCGTGCAGTGTAAATGTATCGTATTTTGGATAGAGTCGTGGTGGTGGGAAACGAGTATGACAAAAAATGTTATATTTCCCCGGCAATGGATGTACAGCTGTTGAGGTGTGAAATGAAGAGAACAAATATCGAGGGAATTTTGTTCCACGTAACATTCATTGGAACACACAATTACAATAACAATTGATTCAAGTCATTGTGTTGTTTCTCTTTCAACGTGTATTTGTAGAACTCGTACGATGAAAAATAATGTATGGTATGTGTGTTGCGTTGCGGCAGCGTGGAGCGGTCCTCGGACCAGGTGGTGCGGCCGGTGAACCTGGACGCGCTGGACAAGTGGGTGGGTCAGCTGCCGGCCGACGTGCGCGCCGACATGGCCGAGCTGGCGCCCATGCTGTCGGTGCTGGGCTACGACCCGTGGGCCAACCCGCCGAACTACGGCACGCGCGAGCCGCCGCCCACGTGATGTGCGCCCTCGCCAGCCCCAGGCGCTACAATGACCAACACTTTATAAAAGTACTTATGTTTTTGTGAAATGCGATTAAATAAATTGTATATATTTGTAAATAGAGTGTATTGTCCCGGCGGCGTGGCGGACGTGGTCTGCGGTTCGTTGATAAAATTCTATTTTACGTTTAAAATTGTTTTATTTCTAACGGTATTCGATACAATATTATATAGGGAAATTTATGACCAACGATAGTAGATGTGAGTACGAATGGCTTACAAGTCGACGACCCCGGTTACTTTTTATATCGCTATCGTTTTGATATAACATTAATGGGTTTTTCACCATTTTTTTAATCGAAAATATTTTTTCATTTTCCTCTTCCCCTGCCCATCCTTTTCTTATTATCAAGGGATAGGAGAGGACTAGAATTAGACCTCAGGTACCTCGCACATCAGACGAAACGCAGAATGAGGTCGTGGTATTTCACCGGTCGAGCCAGCCAATTCGTCCAACAGATGTTATTGCGGGCTCTACCACTGTTAAATTAAATAAATATTTTTAGAGTCACATTTACATTTTAATGTGTGTCTAAAGAGTTTTTACATTTTGATATAATCTAAAGATTATATCAAAGAGGTACGTGCTGGCCGCATGTAAACAAAGCTATAGCAAAGTATATTTAAGAGTAATTTTTTTTGATATAGTTATTCAATGTAATAACATTTTTTTTATTTTTCTCTACGTTTATGGTTTTGATTTGAATGAAAACAGTGCCATCTAACGCACGCGTTACACATTAGTATTTCTACTGAAGGCGTTGTCGCTTACGGTGCACTGATGGCGTTGCTGCGCAGCGAGGACGCCAGCCCTAAAGCTAACTCCTACGAGCTACAAGTTGTAATAGATATTCAATGTTTCTTAAGCGATCATTGCAATTGGTATCATTTAAATTTTCAATGCAAATAAAAATATCAAACCGAGTGAACAGATGCTTATACTGGATCGCGCGTCGAATAAAATTAACGTTTACATAGTGATATTACATGAACAATAATTCTTTATATTCTTATATTATATATCATTATATGCTAATAATTCTTTATTGTTCATGTAATACCACTATGTAAACGTTAATTTTATTCGACGCGCGATCCAGTATAAGCATCTGTTCACTCGTTAAGTTCATTAACAGAAGTTAATTGTATTTTACTGCACACAAAAGTCACGTGCTTTTATAAATATATGAATAGACGCTAAGAGTGGGTGCCGTACAAAAAGGTTGTAAATTGGTAAACTATAGCTACCACAGCGCGATTGCTGTGTGCTGTATGTAAGCAGAATGGCAAGACTGAGAGGACGTCGGTAGGGAGGGTCAACGTTGTTTCAGTTTTTATTTATTTTTATGTTAGAAGGTGGCTTACGAGCAAGCGGATCACCTGATGTTAAGTGAGCGCTACCCATAGACATCCGCAACAAGCAAAAGTGTTGCAGATGCGTTGCCTACCTTTAATGGACAGGAAAAAGGATGTTTCCCTTTCCCCGTCCACTGTCCAGCTTATTGAAACTACACTAAATCATTTGAAAACCATATAGATTCTATCGACTAACAACTTCTTCATGTGGTCCTTCGAACCGGATTGTTCACGATGTGACCCAGACCATATCTGAGTTTTTAAGTCAATGAAAATTTAGCCCCCAAATGAGGAAGTACTACTCTGGTTTCGAGTTTCTTCCATAGTGGCTGATGATTTGGTGTTTTTTTATAACATAAGGAGAAAATGAGCAGCCTGACGCCGAATATGAGTGATCACCGCCGTCCATGAAGGTGCAGATGGCACCACCAGAAGAACTGCAGATGCGTTGCTGGACTCTAAAGAAGGAGTACGCTCGGTTCTTGAAGGATCCTAAATCGGATTGGTTTTGAAAATACCGCTGGCGACTTATAATTCCATATATTTATGTTGTCGCTCACATTTATAGTTTGCCAGAAATGTGTTAGTACGGTACTGAAACGTAAAGTTGCGTAGCTGACTTTAGACAGCAAGAGTCTTTATAAGCACTTGTCAAAGGAAGGAGACTTAGTTTGTACTCCTGTCAACGGTCGTGACAACACCTCTTGAGGCCCGAGCCTTGACTGATTGTTATAAGTAGTCGTATATAGTGTGTACAGTATATTGTGTAATAGAAATATTAAGCTACAACCAGTGTGAGTTTCCGATGGTTCTTTTGGTCGGATCTAACCTGGTTATCGCCCTACTCCTGTATATAATTGCGGACAGGTCACACATACGTTCACTCTTCGATTTATAATAGGTTCTACAATAAAGTGGCAAATTTAAATTATTACATATTTTGCGAAGTTATTTTCCTTCTTAATTCTCGTTTTGAAAAATCTCTTTCGCTCCGTGGGCGTTGAGAAATATAAAAGTATATTGTTCAGTAAAGAAAATTAATATATTGTTTAATATGATTGTACATGCTCCATAAGCCATCGTCAGGTCCAGCAACTGTCGCTCGCTGTGATCACCACAAACTTAACATCATTATAATGATTCACGAATAAATTTTATTAACATAAATTAATTAAAGATTTTTGATAAATCGCAATGTTGTACTCGTCAAATAATAAATCACAATTCAATGCGATTTAATAATATTATAATGTTCTATACATACTTTCATTAGGAAAACATTAAGAAAAATATTTAACATACATTTATAGTATAAGTAATTTAGTACAGTAAATAATAATAAAATTAACATTAATTAGTCAAACGACAAAGCGGTGTTCTGCGTGCCGAGCGCGGCGGCAGCGAACAAACAGGCCACCACCGGCCGCCACGAGCGGCGCCCGCCGGCCGGCCCGCGCGGCAGTGCACCGCCGACGCTCGCGGAGAGAGGTCGCGCTTTTTGCGGTTAACACGCATTCGCACGTGGTCGCCGATCTCCTCGAAGGAAATGTTTACATCGCGCTCTGTGCTTCGACTGATTTTCGATAACAATAAATTTAGATTCGATTCCGACGAGTGAAAGGATTTAACGAGAGCGGTCGGAACACGCCGAAGGAAGTGTCTAGTTAATAAGACGAGTGGAAAGTGAAGTGTCCGGCGGTGAGATGCGGTGAGGCGGTGTCGCCATGCTCCGAGCGTTGACGCTGGTGCTGGGGGCGGTGTGCGCGGCGGCCGGCGGCGCTAAGCTGGCGCCGCTGGACGTGCCGCGCTGCTGTCCCGCTGGCGAGAGCCTGTCGCCGGACGCGTTGAGGGCCGCCGCGCTCGACCCCGAACGCGCCGCCGCCTCGTGCGCGCCGCCGGCCCCCGGCGCTCCAACCTGGGCTCCGCTCGTATACGCGCCCGCCCGCAACACATTCCTAGAGCGCGGCCGCCTGCCGCAGCACTGGCGGCTGTTGGACGCGGCGCTCCCTCGCTGCGCCGAGCTTCGAGTGCTGCCCGAGCACGCCGCGCCCTACGCCCTGCTCGCCAATAACGGATCGCTGCTGGTGCGCGGCACGTCGCACGCGCTGCCGCCGGCGCGCTACTGCGCGGACGAGGGCGGTGCTCTCGTCTGCGAGGAGGACGTGCCGCGCGGCCCGAGTAAGTGTTGTGCCGAGAGCCAGGGCTTCGACGGCGCGCACTGCGCTGAGGAGCCTCCGGATGCCGCGGGGCCGGCGGCCGTGCTGGAGGAGCTACGCGTCCTCACCAACGGCAGCGCCGTGGGGTTCGGATGGCCCGCCTGTTCGGAGGGCTCGCGGTACGCGGTGGCCGGCGCGCTCGGCGGTGCGCGGCTGGAGGAGGGCGGCGCGTTGCGATTACGCGCGGCAGGCGGCTGGGCGCGGCTGGCAGGCGGCGCATGGTGCGCTGAGTCGGTGCAGGGTGCGACGGGCGCGCGCGTTCTAGCATGCGAAGCGGCGGCGCGTGCGGTTGGCGGTGGACCGGCGCACCACGCGCTGTACGGCGCGGGGCTGGCGGTGGGCGCGGCGTTCTTGGCTGCGACGCTGGCCGCGGGTTTCGCGCTTCCGGCGGCACACCACGCACTGCACTGGCGCTGCCAAACGCACTACGTGGCGGCGCTGATGCTGGGCGACGTGCTGTTGGCCGCCACACAGCTGGCCGGGGACCGCGTGCCGCCGACGGTGTGCCGTGCGCTTGGTGAGCCCCGTTCCGCTCTTCTGCCGGCCTCTACGTGTCTGTCTGCTCGTGCTAAGTGAGATGTTCATTCTGTGCATGTGCCGTGTTGCGTCGGCGCGGGCTGCAGCTGTCTGTATGCACTTCTTGTTCCTGTCGGCGTTCTTCTGGCTCAACACGATGTGCTTCAACATTTGGTGGACTTTCCGGTGAGTAGGATTTTGGTTTTTAAGTCAAGTACTCACCAAAAAGTAATGAGATCAGTAACAGAGCCAGGCCGTCTCGTGATTGTCCCATAAATTACCGCTTATTTATTACCTATCAATTTAAATGTTACGTGTGACAGGAACACAAACTAAACAATTTTGAATATTTCCTAGTTTCCCTCAGCCTTTTTTATTTATTTTTAACTCTGAGCATATTATTACAGTTAAAATTATAAAATCCTGTTTGGAAGTTTTGTAATTTAACAACATCTGTAGCGCGGGTGGGCCGACTCGACCCGTTAAATACGACGACCTCACAGAAGACTGGCATGAACATTTCGTCCGTTGAGTGAGCTGGAGACCTAATTCTAGTCCTTTTCTCTTCCCATCCTTCTGACAAGGAGAAGGATTTGACGGGGAAGGAGATGGCTAGAAAAAGGAAATACTCCTTTTCCGCTTATCCTCTGTCCATTAAAGGTGGGCAACGCGTCTGCAACTCATTAGCTTGTTGCAGATGTCTATGGGTGGCGATCGCTTGATATCAGGTGAAAACTAAACTAATCTCAAATGTCTTTTATCTGGAATCGATTCAGTTAATCCGTGAAGACTTTTATAAGTAGGCCTAAACATAGAACCGCTTCTAAGTTTTATTATTATCGAGGTTAGGGAGCGGGATCCCACCTCCACCCATGGCCCCACCAACCCTCAGGTTTTACGGGCCGAAACGCGGGAGGGCGCGCGCGGTCTGGCCATTTTTCGGCTCCGTACGCACTTTTCTTGGCTCCCTACAAGTTATTTCGTCCATTCTCATCTTTTCCTCACTCACACACACTACTGAGCGGGATGTTAAAAGTAAGGGTGTCTCTAGTGAGGGTGTGGTTTGCGCAGGGACTTCCGGCCGACGTCGTTGGAGCGCGGGCAGGAGGCGTGCCGGCTGCGCGTGTACCAGGTATACGCATGGGGCGCGCCGCTTGCGCTGGCAGGCGCCGGCGCGCTGCTGGACCGGCTGCCAGCCGCGGCCACCGCCGGCTACCTGCGCCCGCGCTTCGCCGTGCGCCGCTGCTGGTTCTACGGCGACGCCGAGGTGCTCGTCTACTTCTTCGGGCCCGTCGGCGTGCTGCTACTCGTCAACCTCGCGCTCTTCGTGTCCACCACGCGCCAGCTCACCTGCGGCCTGTGGCGCCGCGACGAGGTCAAGTCCACATCCGAGAGGTGCGTCCCACAGCCGTTGTTTTGTAGTCTTTTAATATCATATCCCGAGGCTTTACTAATGTAACTTTTTTAAAACCTAGTATTTTCAGAGGAGCGATTTAATTTTTTTCCAAAGAGGTATCATCAGATTTTAAGATTTGGGCTACATGTTAATAAAATCATTTGTCGCAGGGCGGCGTTGGGGCGAGTATGCGCGAAGCTGGTGGTTGTGATGGGCGTGACGTGGGTGGCGGACGTGATTTCGTGGGCGGCGGGCGGACCGGCCTATCTGTGGTATGCCACCGACCTGCTGAACGCGCTACAGGGGCTCTTCATCTTCCTGGTGGCGGGCTGCCAGCCGCACGCGTGGGCGGCCGCCAAGCGAGCGGCGGCGGCGCTATGCGCTCGCCGCGGCCGGCATGCGCGTCACGCCGCGCACTCCTCCTCGCACCTGCCCTCCTGCGGCGAGTCGCTCACGCACACCACGGCGGCACCGGCCCCGGCGGCGCCCACCGCACCCGCCACCGGCCCCACCGCGCCGGCAGGCCCCCCGCGCCTGCCCATGGAGACGGTGTGCTGACCCGCGCCGTCCGCAACCAGAGGCTACGACTCGGGGCGCAAAGCCCCCCGTGTATATTTCTATACGTATTTGTATTTGTGCTAATTTATGTAATGAAGTGAGGACCTGAACGTCTTGCCCGTTCTATTGGCTGTAAGTATTAAATAAATCAGTGACAAGTGACCGCGCCACGCTCGCGGTGACGCGCCGACCGGTCCGCGGCGCGCCGCCGTTCCGCCGAGCGCGCGTTTATATCTTTTATAAGCGAGGGCTGGCAGCCGCGGACTTCGTTGGACTAGTTGTTGTACAAGGTGTGCGTCGTGCAAATAGTTACATATTTATGTACGTGTCAGTAAGTGATGAGTTATTAAACGTTTAATGTACGAGTACATTTTCATGAACTATTAATAAAACGTAACAGAGACGAGCACAGTTTTAATGACCCCCCCCCCCACTACTAAAATATTAGGGGCGATGTACATAAAGACAGGAGTTAGGTTTGTATGAGCTGAGGCTCGAGAGTTCGTTCCGTGAAATTGGAAAAGCATACGTCATGCGTTTAGTGTTCCACATATTCATTTACATTATCAATTCAATAACACAATAACACAAAAATCAAGTTAATAACTCATACATTACTGTAATATGTATAAATAGTTTTTTCCCTGAGTGTTACCGCTTGTTATAGAATTACAAACACTAGCTGGCCCGGCAAACTTCGCTCCGCCCTATAATTAATAGATGGTTCACTATTTAGGCGATAATGGCTTCCACATAAAAGATAGATATATCCTGTCGCGGGATTTTTTGTAGGACTATTTAAGGTTAACATTTCCACTATACGTTATATACGTGTAACTCTAACGGTAAGCGCACACCGGAATAGCTCGGAATTTTTTCCTTCTTACTTAACACTTATTATTCTGATGTATAAGCTATAATATTGTAAAGTTTTATTAAAACCCATATAGTAGTTTTTGCGTGAAAGAGTAACAAACATACATACAAACTTTCTCATTTATAATATTAGTAGAATTTAGCTTTACTGTTAAAATATTTAACACAAAGCCAAAAACTAAATCGATAACGCGTTTGACCGTTTCTTTGTTTCAGAACAAAGAAACAAGACAAAGGTTCATCGAAATTGTTTCACGAATAAGTTATGCGTACAACAAATGTCCGTCTATCGTCGCAAGCCATTTAGATATTTATTACCCGTACATATTATTAATTGTAGCGTTACTCAGACCTGTCGTCTAGCGATTACTTAAAGCGGGCAAGTACGCGGGCAGCGGCGCACGCGCACGCGCGCCTGTCTGTGCGTCGCGACGCGCACACGACTTTATTTACTTTGATTTTATTCATTAAATGTATAAACGTCCTTGAAGGCTGGCAGCATATTTTGGTATCTCGTTGTGGCCATTGGTCCCGTAAGAACAAGGTGGTCGGCGACAGCTCGCTCGCTTGTCGCCTTATTGCATAAGAGTCACTTTTCTACTATAAAACTTTGCTTGATAAAATTTTGCCCGCATTAGGACAAAGCAGACGACCCCCAGTGCACACAGCTTGCGATGGAACGATCGCAATCCAGGCCTGGCCTACACAAAGTGTCATTCTATTAGCGAGATTGCTAGTACAAAACTTTTACTCGTGGAATTGTTTCGGAGCGTATGTACTTTGTCTGGGGCCTCAAGTATTTAAAAAAAATTCTCACGACAGGTTCGTTGCGTGTCCCATTTGAGACCAAAAGGTCTTGGCTTAAAGTGGATAACGCTACATATGTAGTTTTACAATAACAATGTCAACTAAAATTCTAGGAACTCATTTTCTCAGATCGCATACGGAGACGGGGCTCAAGTTAACGAACTCCTTACAGCAATCTGTAGTTGCATACTAGATTGTCATAAGGCCTGTCGACCTGCCGGGGTCACGCTAGTAAAAGCCGGACTTGTGTGATGAAACACAGCGCGCTATTCTACGGCTTTGGTCGCTGTCTCGAGCGACAGAACGGCAGTTCGATAAATGAGTCATTTTGTTTAAACAAAATAGCGCTATCTAAGTAGCCATGAGTCACATTAAGCGAGACAATGTATTAATAGGTCGTTACGCGCAAGGAATTGATAAAGATAGAACTGTTGCACTAAGTCACTTCGGTTTCTTTACTTCAAGCAGTCGATTTTGCGTTGTGTTCAAGTGCTGTGATTATAAGTGATTATAAAAAAATGCAATAGATAGAATGTAGGGTGGCCGCCGGCCCAGGACCGGTCGTGTCCGCGAACACTTTGTGGTCGGCGGCGGTGGACCGCTGGCCAGGCCGCACCCACCTCTACATATGTCATTGTTTAAGCCTAAAAGAGACGAGGGACGTGGCGGCGGGTTATTGTGGCAGGCAGCGCGCGTCGCCACTGCGCTGTCCGTCCGTATATTACTCACGTCTTTTTAGCGACCGCGATGTCACAACTGTATAATTACTATGACAAGATTAAAAGAATTTTGGCAGCCAAGAACTTGAATGTAAGTCGTCATATATAACGGAACAGCGCTTGTATAGGCGCTGACAAAGCAATGAGTTCTGGATGAGACGTCGAGATTGCGGCTAGGGTTGCCACCTCTTGATAATCAAATTCTGGGAGAAAAAACACAAACTTTTTTTGTTATAATTATCATTTTAACGCACGGACTTACAAATTCCATAATATAAAGAAATAAAATACTTTATTGTGGCCCCACGACACAAGATATTTTTCGGGAGCCGTGAGATTAAACTTCAACCCCAACCCACTTCAGAACCCACACGTTTAGGAACACTATACACAAACAATGCTAAACACCTCAGCTTAAAAAAGTAACGGGTACTTAAAACTGCGGTGGTGTACTCGCGTTCGGACTTTGTGTATGCGAAGGGTTTCACTACGTACACTAGTACGATCCAGGGACCCTTTGATTTAGTTGCTATTGGAGTAGTTTCTTGAAGGTCCTAGGAATTTAGTATGCCACTTATCTGGTTTTTATGAAGACATACATAAGTTTAATGTATTGTAATTGTTATTTAACTGGACCTTCCGTGACGTCACTTTGAGAGAACGCAATGTAACTCGTTCCTCTGTTCTTAATACAAGAGGTATTTATTGTATTTCCGGAGGCATTACATACAAGAAGGTGCCGATGATTTTCCCGTAAAGTTAAGTTTTCCTCCTAACTTATGTTCGTACCATTCATAATTAAGTTACGTATTGTTCTTTACTTGGGCCTAAACAAAACTTAACATTACAATATGGTTTTAGCAATAATATTACTTATGGAGGATCATTTTGCCGCGACTCGATTTCTTGGTGATGCCATTCACACGTTAGCTGTGAACCAACACTGGAGAAATATAAATAAATATGTGAATAACTTAAGTATTAATGTTAAGATTAAGTTGCTTGTGACTTGTCTACGAGTAAATTTATTTATTTCAGACGGTATAAGTCATTTCTTATTTCGAGTTGACAATCACCTAGACGACGAAAAGACATGGGCTTTTATCTGTGTGAATGATATGTCCCCGTCCACTCCTCTTCCCGTTCCCATCCTATCCTTATAAGGATAGGGTGGGAAGGGGAAGGGGACTCAAAATTAGGCACTTCACTCATCAGACGAAACACAGAGAACTTCTACTTCACTGTTTTCTGTGAGGTCGTGGTAATTCACCGATCGAGCCGGCCCGTTCGTGCAAACAGATTTTGCGGGCTCTACCACTGTTAAAGACAATGTAGGTAATTGATATTTGAGGCCGCGGTGTGCTGGAAATATTGTCAGATTAGCTATAAATTTAAATATTAATATAATTATAGTGCTTCTTGCAACGTTGTTGAATTTACATCGCGTGCAGCGCCGCGCCGTCGCCTGAAACTAGGTTATGCTCGAAATACGCTTACTTGTACTTTAATAAAATTGCTTTATGATAAAGTTCTTAAAAGAATATCAATCGAAAGACGAACTCGTGAATTTATCGCGTATATGTTAAGGTCCAGTGCTCTCCAGTGAAGGAAGTATGGCGGGCACCAAGCCGACTACCGCTATCGCTCCCTTGGCAAAGTGTAGGAGACATCAGCAGAGATATTGAAATAAGACGACAATATGAGCTAGACAAACGGGGCCGCTGAGCGTGAGCGAGCACGCACGGTGCCACGGCGCGCGGGGAGAGGTCGGGAGGGGGGAGGGTCCGACTTTCTCGACGGAGTTCTTACGGCATTACAACAAACTCGCCAAAACTATTGTCATACGTGTTTCGTACATTTGAATAAGATACGGGTAATTCAAATGTCAATATATAACGTATCTTTGGCTTTCATTTGTAAAAGCGTATTCCAAATAACGTTATTACACAATATATACGTCACAAATGCTTGAACATCAGAAGTGGGATCATTATTTCAATGGAATGCCATTTTGTACAGACGGAAGTGCGCGGGCGGCGGGTAGTGAAGGGGGGGGGGGTATATGTCAGGCACGCGTGCCTGCATTAAGTCGATTTATCGTATTTATTCTGTACAAAATAACAAATTATCTAAATGAGGTGTGTAACAAATTGACAAGATAACACATAATGCTCGACCCTGACGAACTTGTAAATGGTTATTCTATGCTACATGCCAAATCCTATCCTCGGCCTCCTGACGACTCGCGTTCCAAAGCTGGTCGTGTTGCGTCCAGCCTGCATTAAAACTTGGGCTCCTACAAACACCAGAGCGCCCTTACACGACACCGACGCTTCACAGCTTGCTGGCGTTATGCTCTGTGCTCTCAATTCTATTTGTGGCAAGTGATTACATATGTCAAACATAATGAACATTTGTTAATGATGTTTAAATAGTTCAGGGAATGTAAACTACCAATAAATAGATATAGTTGCTTGTATCTGGTAACGCAATAATGGCGGCCGGTTCAATGCGAACGGAGCGACTTTCGGTAACGCTTCTATTTTTTTTTACTGATGGGGAACCAACCTCAATTTGAATAGACGCTTGCTCCCGGACCGCTATGTCCATAGCCCCGAAGTAGGTAGAAAGAAAACTTTTGTTCCTCAATACGTTTTAAGATTTGTGAGCTCGAATATTCTGACATACATTAATGAAGACTCGACAACACATATCTGGCCGCAGCGAATCAACGTGGCGAATTAAAGTTTAACGAAAGTAATGGCGGTCTTGAACCAGTTTTACAAATGGTGTTCGTACAGAACCGACGCGCACGCACACAGCGCGTACGGACGCGCGCCGGCGGGGAGCGCGACACGGCGAAAGCGTGGTGAAAGTGCGCACGCCCTGAGCTTTGCAATTTTTATTACGATTGCGATACAATGACTCGCGTTAACCGGCCACCTTCACTTTCGATATATACTCGTACGTAAATAAAGATAAAACCAACATTTTAATACTGCTGCGGCACGCAGTCATCGTCAGGCCGAGTTGGTCGAACTCGAATCACCGATGACGTCACCGGTTTGTGATGACCCAATCACTGAGATGCGCTCAAACGTATGTAGAAAATAAATCTTTAAAAATCGTTACAAAATATCTGATCCAAGTCGGCAAGTACGCAAGTAGTATGGACAGAGGCAAACCCAAGCCGATCAAGCAAGTGGTGGTATCCATAGGTTAGCAGAGTTACATAAGCATTAAACTGCTCGTGCCCGACGTATGCCATGGGGCTCTTTCCCTGTCACATGTAATTAATATTAAAGGTAAATATTCTACACAAATAAAGGATGCCAAGGAATTGTCAACAGTGGCGCGTCACAAAGATAAGATTAAAACATGCGCACGGACAGACAACAAAGATTGGTCGCAATAGTTACATAACTAACTTAAGTTACTTTCTAAATATATAAATATTTACATAATTACTAATAAATTAGCAGCGACGGACATAGCACAAAGGGGTAAGCAGAGATTACACAGTATTTATTCTGACTCCATCTATCAGTTATATTATAGTAAAATAACATATTTTGCACCTAGATTTATCTGTCAGTGAACGCAGTATAGTTACGTTTTGTCAAATTGTACATAAGCTTCTATTGTTAATAATTATATTGTCTTGCTCTGAAGTGCTGCCTTTTATTCTGAAGAAACAAACGGGGTTCATGGGAATTTTGAACGGAGTCTGTAGACACACACCTTTCTCATTTATTCTACATTCATAAGTGGGGTCATTAACGTCTTTTCGTCAGTGTCCGAACTCCGTCGGAATAAGTTCTTCCAGTGCATGCCCTACCAATACTTCCACATCTAACATTATAACTGGGACCTGGGACTTGTGATATGTGTGAGAGGTTGGAATAAATACCATGTGCCTCGTACTCTGTGGTCGGAAACGGCTTCCTGCCCCGGAGTTTGAAATATAAATACGATACAACTTTTAGCTTTTTATGTAATAATTTCAAAGGCAGTGTTGTGGTGCCGCTTCGACCAGGGTACCAGCTCTCTAGTCCAGATAATTAACGAGTCTTAGATTGGTAGTTTAATGGAATCGTTGTGGTTCGCTGCCACGAGGTGAACTCATTACAAATAACTAACGCAGACAGAGATTACGAAAGCGATCCGTGATCTATGCTATATCTCGGTCAGCTCGGCCGAGCAATTGCGTAACAATACATCGATCTGTGAGCACGGCGCGCCGCACGCAAACGTCCTTTGTGTTGAGGTGGACAGAATCATTGTAACAGTGCATTGGATACAGTTCCAGATATACTTAGATCTTCAACTGTTTAAGTAGAAAATGAATCAATACTTTCTAGAATTGGACCAATACTTTTATTTGGTTCGAATGACTCAGCTTGCAAGTTGCAAGCGGCCTGCGCGGCGCCCGCACCTGACCGGCTTGCCGCTCGTAAACTGCGCTTTACGATCCCGATGATTGGTTTTTTATCAGAAAACAACCACCTTGCCGCGTCTCTACACTCAAATAAATTTGTGTATGTGTTCATACATGCACGTATTAACATGAACACTGTTTACTTCTCGCTTAACAATGCCAAGTCAAAGGATAACTTATGGAGTTACTGGGGATACCTTCCCGTTGCCCAAGAGCACTGGAACAGTACTCGATGTACGATGAGCTTCATCAGCTCGGAGATTTCGACACACTTTTCCCTTATCTAATTATTTATAAATGGCATCTAAATTGCATAGAACAACTCCCCAAGTCTCGGCCTTACTCGGTATTTCTCGTAAATGTCTGCCTTCCACCCGATCTGCAGTTAAATGTTAGCATCGAATCAAATACTCGGTGTACACTCGTAGTTTACGAAAATATTACAATGTCAGATATAAATAAGTAACAACACGGACGGGCCGTGCGCGATGGTGGCGCCGCACCAAAATATACTATTCCGAATTATTTCATTTCGCGCGTGGTTTATTTTAATTTGACAGGAAGCTGCCGGCGCCCATGTCTTGCGTATACTTAAACTACCTGTCTATCCCCAAATGGAAGATCTTACGGGAAATATACCGATGTAGTAACACGATAAATTCACATACAACTATCATGTGGTCGGTGGTCAAAGAAGGGGTCACCGGTGTGTGAGGAGTCCGTTGCTGGACTCCCTTCCTCACCCCTCCCCATTTCTTTTTCCCCGCCCGAACCACGTCTCGTATACAGATAGTTATTCTTAAAAATAACCATAGAATTTTAAATGTCCTCCATTGGCCAGTACGAACTTTGTATAAATAACGATTGGTAATTGTACCGAGCAGTGCAAGGCTTTGCTTACGACTAATTCAAAATCAGCGAATTTCAGCGACCTAAAAAATTGTTGCAACAAAGAATACGTCGGCGTCGCGTCAACAAATGTTTGCATGATTATATATTATAACTAGTGACCCGCCCCGGCTTCGCCCGGCTACCACTATTTATGTTGATCCAATCTGGACAATACCTGTAAATTTCATCGAAATCGGTCCAGCCGTTTCGGAGTCTATAGGTCTCTAGGGAACATACATACTTCGCTTTTTATATAATTTTTTTCATAAAAAGTATCTTATGTTACTTCTAATATCTCCAAGAATATGTGTACAAAGTTTCATGATGATCGGTTGAGTAGTTTTCTCGTGAAAGCGTAACAAACAAACTTACATTCGTATTTATAATATTAGTAGGGATAGATAGATAAAAACCTATTCTCAGAGCTACCGAATGTATATGAAAAATTTCATTGAAATCGGTTAAGCCGTTTCGGAGGAGTATGACGACTAACACTGTGACCGGACAATATTATATATATATAGATAGTTAATTTTTTTTTAATCTAAAATCAATTAGCGACTCGTCTGAGCTTCTCCAATAAGTTGTGTTATATGAAAATCTAAAGAAATCCAGGAAATTATAACTACAGTGCCCTCATCGAGTCAGTCTCCTGGCGGCGTGCGACCATCGGTCAAATGACGTTGGCGACGGGCCGCTAACAGTAATGTGACTCTTACATAATTTAATTAATTAAATTCCAAGCGAACGGATCGTACCTTTCCTTGACCTTGAGATGTACGAACAAACCGTCGCAGCTAAAATATTTTGCAATTTATTTCCTGTAGTGATCCGGTTTGCCGGGCCCGGCTGGCAGCTGGCCCAGCGCTCGGCGCGCCGGCAGCCCGCCGTGTACTACTAAAGTGCCTTTTCAATTAGTTAAGATTTGAACAAAAATCATACGCAATACCAAGAGACATATTTCATTCCTATATTAATAAACTATTTTTTTTAATAATCCAACCTTTCTTGCACCGTGGCCACTGTTCCTACTATATATGCAATATAATTTAGTTCCCATTGTTAATAGTGTGTCGTGTGGACTATATCAATCAGTGTTAACGACGTGTAAAGGATTAGGCTGTGTGCACATGCTGTTCTCAGAATTAGAACAATGATTCTCGCGGCCGCCATTCTGTTCGTGGAAACTTTACCGGTGTCTGCTTACACCTTCTTCGTAAAGTTAACGTGAAATAAACATTTCATTGTATTCATATGATACCCTTCGTGTCATTGTATTCATTACAGTTAATTTAACTAAAATCTAACTAAAGAGTCTCTAAGTCCTTATGTAACTGTTCGGCGTGAGTGTACATTAGTTTCGAGATAATGCCGGCATAATCGCCGAGTGTCGCCCGGACCCGCGGCGGCGCCGGGTCCGACTGTGTGCGGCTAATGGCGGAGCACTGACCGCGCCGCATCTACCTGCTACCTTCCGCCCCAACACATACTGAACACAAGTACACCATAATAATCCTAAGTGTAGCGGTACTTGCATATACGTAAGGTTTCATTCAATCATTAAATCTGGCTCTAGAAAATCTAAACTAAAACCGCAAGCCGATGAACGAGCCGCCACAACATCCGCGCTCCCCTAATGTCAGGTGCGGTCGATCCACAATAGGTTTCTCCTGTCACTAAAATATATTGATTTAATACAATGTATCTCGTAGTAGTTGGCTTGTGTTTTTACCAGTGCTAGCATCTGTTGCGCCCTGTGTTCGTGTACAGCGCACTGCGAACCGCAGTCCGCTCCCTCGCGTCACGCGGCGCCGGTACACGAGTCGCTTTGCAGTAGGGGCTCGATCAAATAGGGTCGAATAAAAACATTCCGTCCGCGTCCGCAAACATTTGCAGCCGCGCCTCGCGAGTTGGCCGCGCTGCCGATGGGGTCGGATCGCGTTCGACATGGAGTTGTGGAACAACGCCGGTTTTTGCAAACATAAAGTACTGCTCGACTAGTCCTAAAGCTATCTGCCAGCGGGCACACGGCTCGACACTTCTATGGTAAAATGGTACTAACTGAAAGGAAATATAGACATACTAGTGACCCGCCCCGGCTTCGCCCTGGTACCACTAGCTCTGTAGATCCGATCGCTACCAAACATAGGAACGTGCCAATCTGGACAATCCCTGAAAATTTCGAAATCGGTCCAGTCGTTTCGGAGTCTATAGGGAACATACATACTTCGCTTTTTATATACTATTTTTTTTCATAAAAAGTATCCTATGTTACTTCTTATACCTTCAAGAATATGTGTACAAAGTTTCATGATTATTGTTTGAGTAGTTTTCGCGTGAAAGCGTAACAAACAAACTTACATTCACATTTATAATATTAAGTAGGGATAGACATTCCCGGTATTGTTTGGCGGTGGCATTGAGGTGGCAAGAGCTATGAAGTCATTAGTTTTTATAATCTACAATTGTCAGTATTCACTGAACATGAATGTGTATGTTTCCACTGCCGAAAACATTAACACAAAACATATTGACATCTCAGTTTTTTTCGGAGAGATAGTATCGCGACACGATTTTATATCAGTGGAAACCCACGGTAATGGTTCAGTGTATATTCAGCGGGCATGCAAACATTAATACATAACAAAGAAGTGAAACTGTTAATTCATATCCTTTGATTTGTAACAACTTTGGAACAGGAAATGTGCTGGGAACAACAAAAACTTGTGTAAAGAACAAACCCGTGCAGAGCACAGCACGTGTTGCGCCGCTGTTTGTAAACACGATTCCATCCTGTTTATTTATAAGCCGTAGTGTTAATTGGGCAGCGCTTTATCCGCAGGAAGTAGACGATGATCGTTCATGGGCACGCATGCAACGTTCTTCAGGTATCACCTAGCGCCAGCTGGTAGGTTGCATTGTACGGGGCGGATTTGGGCGCATGTGGCGACCATATTTTTTGTACGGGCTTGTATTCATCGGTTGGTAAGGCAAGCTAGCAATAGACTCGGTGGTAATAATACCAAGAAAAATAGATTTGTTTTTGCGGGCAGGAGGAACTGAAATATTTTTTGTTGCATTGTGAGCGCCGCGTCGGTTGATACGTGAGCTGTCGCGCGGTGTCCGTCACCAAGGCCGTGTTATAGATTGCCTGAAGTCAAGATTACTTGGTAATATGCACCATGTTCATCGTTAAACATTTCACTCGAGCGGTGTGTTTTTTTTTGTTTCTAAGGGTCAATGTACCTGCTCCTTTAAAGTTAAAAAGTTTTTGTTTCTCAGATTTAGTCGTGGAGTATTTATAAATACGGGTCGGGGAGATTCATTAGGCGACGTTCACATGGCGTTGTGTGAAACGTTGCCTTTGCAATGTCTTCAATGAAGCAACCGGAACGTGGAACGACATGCGTGGGCTGCACCGGGAGCCCCCTGAAGTCTAAGTTCCGATTGCGGTGCGGTTCCTATTGCTAAACAAGTTTTAATTCCAAGTTCAATACTTAATACAGGACTGTCATCTGGTTTTGTAATAAGAAAATATTGATGTGACAATAGATATATTAGATAAAGTTAGGAAGATAGATGCTTTGAAGGTACTAATGGGATTTATACTACGTACACTGCTAATTTATTCTATTGGTTATCTAATTTACTTATTTAGTATTATGTTTATTAAAATTAGACCGAATATGTTTAGATTTTACATTATTTTTAAATGTAAAAAACCTCAGAGATTCGATTATCACGACAATTATGAATTGATTTAGTTTAATCCCTACTAATATTATAAATGTGAATGTAAGTTTGTTTGTTACGCTTTCACGCGGAAACTACTCAACCGATCATCATGAAACTTTGTACACGTATTCTTGGAGGTAATAGAAGTAACATAGGATACTTTTTATGAAAAAATATATATAAAAAGCGAAGTATGGAGACTACCTACCGACCGACCCTATAGACCGATAGACTCCGAAACGGCTGGACCGATTTCGATGAAAATTACAGCGATTGTCCAGATTGGCACATTCGTGTGTTTGGTAGCGATCGGATCAACATAATTAGTGGTATCCGGACGAAGCCGGGCAGGTTACTAGGAACTTTATAAAATATCTTGGTCGTCGAGTGACTCTTGTGCGGTCACCGAGCTGTACTCGCGGGATGCGGGCTGCGGTTGACAAATGAGTCGGTCAACGAGTGCGTTCAGGAATGTCCGTTAGAGATGGCATCTTTTTATAAAGATGATAGAAATGGTAATGTATCAAGTCATAAGTTTAGTAGATTTCATAAAAAAATGAGCTAAGCCCGATTTATAATAAACTAGTGACTAGCCCCAGCCTCGCCCGGGTACCACTAACTCTGTTGATCCGATCGCTACCAAACACAGGAACACCCGCTGTACCAATCTGGACAATCCCTGTTAATTTCATCGAAATCGGTTCAGTCGTTTCGGAGTCTATAGGTCTATAGGGAACATACATACTTCGCTTTTTAAATAATTTTATTTCATAAAAAGTATCCTATGTTACTTCTAATACCTCTAAGAATATGTGTACAAAGTTTCATGATGACCTGTTAAATAGTTTTCGCGTGAAAGCGTAACAAACAAACTTACATTCACATTTATAATATTAGTAGGGATAAGAATCTGTCAACGTAATCCTTTGTTCCCTCTGACAATACATACAGCAGTGGTATGGCTATGTTTTTATAACATAAGAATACTGTATTATATTTCAATCAAATGAGAGAGAATTAAATACAATGGTGACCTTCAAGTAAAAAGGTGTGAATAGAAGTTAAAATGGTGGGCGCGTTAGCAGTTTGGATTGTGGTAAAAAATCCCTCTGGATGTACAATGCTACGCCGCCCGGCAGTACTCGGAACGGTCGCCAGTTTACAAACAAACAATGTTCGTATGTCCTCGTGCGTGTTGCATAAATTGAGTTTACTCGTAACATCGATCACTCCCATTGTCTGCGATTATACAATAGCATATTTTCACAATGAATTGGCGTCAACTTGACATTTACTTTATCTCTCTCTCTCTCTCACACACACACACGCTTGTGATTCAGCTAATTATTATTTATCTATTTGATACGTAGAAGTTATTAAGACAATAGTTCGAACTAGTCCGGTATTCGTACGTGTTCCGTAACAAATACACAGACTTCGGAACTTCTGGCAATCATAGCCCAACACTTGAAGTTGGCGTCGGACCGTTACTTCGACTGTGCCGTCCGTAAGTCGTAGGGTCCTACAAACCAATCATTAGTAAACCTAGGCATGTCCTCCGCTTTAGAGAAGGTGACAATAATTATTGCTCAGGCTAGGACAAGGAAGGGATACGGTTTCGCAGCCAGAACACACACCGTCCTGAACCGTGTGAAACCTGGTGTGATCGCTGGTATGTCATAGACTAATATACTTATAAAGTAATACAATGTAGGACTTTAATTGAAATAAATATTAACGGTAAAGAAGTGGAAAAGGTGGAAGAGTTCAAGTATTTAGGTTGTATGTTTAGTAGAGATGGTAGGCATGTTAAAGAATTTGATTGACGAGTGAGTGCGGGAAATAAAATGAAAGGGGCTATAGGTACAGTAGTGAGGAGTCAGAATGTGTCTATGAAGGCTCGTCTGGCAATAAGCAATGCTGTACTAGTCCCCACTTTAATATATGGAAGTGAGAGATGGGTTTGACAGAAGCATGCTAGGAGAGTTAATGCCGTTGCCGTAAATATGAATAAACAATTATTAATTATTTACTGTATTATATTAAATCGTAATAATCGTACACTCGCTACACATGAAAGTATTAGGAAGGAAATTATTGTTTCATCTGTCATGTGGCCGTTTGTGTGGTCGGAACTAGCCGAGTTCAACAAGATAGCGCGCCAACTTTTTTAGTTTAAAATATTTCAACTTATCTCAAAGTCCTCTTTGCCATTTATATCCATACAATATTATGACCAATGGCAAATTTTGCGAATTGTTCAGTCAATTTAAATGGTATTTATTTTATCATGCGCGAGACACATGGGATGGGAAATCGTGTGTGTGCTTCATGCGTGTGTACTTGTGTGTTCGTGTACGAGTCACACCAGCAGTGAAAGTGGTGACCAGTGGGTCGATCAGCCCACGCAGGTCCGCCTCGCACTGCCGCGGGCTTCCGGCCTGCAGTTGACGAAATCTTGAGGCGGCGTCCTTATTAGCGCACGGAGACATTGCTTAAATGTCTCTACATCCTCATTAGAAGACCTCATTAATTAAACTAAGTGTGCAGAGTGTATTGTGTATATTTAAACGCAGCTATTTTTATGTTTCTCAGTTTGTAAGTTTCTGCGTACAGCAGTGCTGAGGTAGTACGGTAGTAAGCAGGCAAAGACAAAAACACTTGGTAGTCTTGGTGTATTGGCTGGCCCCGCAAGGCTGACGCCCGCAAAATCCGTTTGTAGCTATGGATAGAGGGAAACAAAGAAATCACAAATGTTTTGATGTATAACAAACATCGGCAAATTGTTATTATATTATAGTTAGTAAGTACATTAATTGTTATTTTGCTACAAAATTGTTTGAGACGCAGATTTTATACTTTAAGTTCATTATCCGGAGTCTCCAACAACATCTGTTAGCCATGGCCGGCTCGACCGGTGAAATACCACGACCTCACAGAACAGGCGTGAGGTAGACGTACTCTGCGTTTCGTGTGATGCCAGAGGCCTAATTCTGGTCTTCTATTCTTTCCCACCCTTTTCCAATTTGGAAAGGTCGGGAAAGAACTCTCTGTCTGCAACTCATAAGCTGGTTCAGTTCTGGTTTTTCGACAAGTAAGCATTTTCTCTTGTTAGAATATTGTTAATGTAATGTACTAAAAATATATTGTATCATAAATATTTTTATAAAAATATTTCAAAGTTGTTTTTCGTTCAAGAATGTTATATCTATCGCTTTGTCAAACGGACGGTAATGCAATCATTTATATAGATATGACAGCGCCGATAGAAATACCGCGCGACATTGAATTTGTCCAGCGCGGCCGCGCTGAGGAATTCAATCAGTGTTACCAACTCTCGAAAATATTTGTCCCTAAACCTCCAGTCAAAAAGCCCCAAAAATAATATATAATTAATTATGTATATTAAATAGAGGCAAGATTTTTAATCAAGTCATTCTAATAAAATGATTTTAAACGAACCGTAACTCAATTCAAATCTCAAATTATTGGCTAGATGGCGTTACTTCAGGCCTTATATTTTTATTCCTTCATTTTTATTTGTCTCGATAAAACATCATACCAGAAATGTAAAAAAAACCCTAAAAATCCCTCTAAAATGTTATTACGCCCTTAATTCCCATCGCGTCCACTTACCCCCTAAATTTGGGGAAAACCCCTTAAGTTGGGAACCCCGATTTAATTTTGCCCACCGGCTGTAATGTAGCTAAAGTCAGGCGTGACACCTCGTCTGTCACCGCCTGCCGCCCGGGCTGTCCCACCGGGCTACCTTCACGCGTCATTACACATCTAACACGCGCTTGTTAGGTTTGCAATTCTGACTAAAACATTATTTTCTATTAAGTCTCAGGGAGTACTCATACTTTAACTTCACAACATAGTTTGAATTCTAATATATATATATAATTTTAAAAGTGATTACAGATAGTTTGAGCAGGAATCTGTCGTCAAAGTCCGAGTCGACAGGTCGTCCAGATGCCGCGCCGCCCGCCGCCCGCCGCGCGCCGCGCTCACCCACCCGGTATGAACGAAACGAAAGCCGCTCCTCTACAACTGCAGCTTTCCACCGATAAAAATAACCACTCGTTCATTTGAAGTAAAACATTGCTTGTTCAAGTTTTTATTTTAATATAATGTGGGCGTTTGAAAAATATACACCAAGGCTGCTTCACACTTACAGCGCAACGGCCGACAGGCGTGCGGGCGGCGTGCGGTTGGGACGCTTAACGTTTCCTAAAGCTGCGTTTCCACAAGAGGTGTGCGAGGATGCGTAGCGATGGATATGTTTGCTTTGAACCAATAACATCGCTTCATTTACCTAGCCTCGCTCATCGCAGCTCCTGTGGAAGCGGTTTACGGCGCTATAAGTATCGTACTTAATATTTACTTACTCAATAATAGCGATAAGTCGCCATTGTTTGCGTTAGTTGATGTACAACCCAGCACGGCGCGGCACGGCGCGACACGGTGCGGCACGTACGAATTCCAAAGTCAAGGACATCGTCGTTCTGCCGTGGAGTTTTCAATTAACTATTTCGTTCAGATCTAAATCTGCTTAAAATTAAATATGTATTTGTTCCGTTCATTCGAATATGTCAACTGAACGATGTAACTTTGATAGTGAAATTAAACAAAACAAATTGTGTTTCAAAGGTAATAAAACCCAAGCTATGACGCAGAGCTTAATACTTATAATGTTTTGTGTCTAAATAATTGTAACATGTGAGTTCCATATCGCCTTGCGCTCGTGCCAGAGAGAGAGAGTACGTATCGCCTTGCGCTCGTGCCAGAGAGAGAGAGTACGTATCGCCTTGCGCTCGTGCCAGAGAGAGAGAGTACGTATCGCCTTGCGCTCGTGCCAGAGAGAGAGAGTACGTATCGCCTTGCGCTCGTGCCAGAGAGAGAGAGTACGTATCGCCTTGCGCTCGTGCCAGAGAGAGAGAGTACGTATCGCCTTGCGCTCGTGCCAGAGAGAGAGAGTACGTATCGCCTTGCGCTCGTGCCAGAGAGAGAGAGTACGTATCGCCTTGCGCTCGTGCCAGAGAGAGAGAGAGTACGTATCGCCTTGCGCTCGTGCCAGAGAGAGAGAGAGTACGTATCGCCTTGCGCTCGTGCCAGAGAGAGAGAGAGAGTACGTATCGCCTTGTGCTCGTGTCAAAGAGAGAGAGAGTACGTATCGCCTTGTGCTCGTGCTAGAGAGAGAATACGTATTGCCTTGTGCTCGTGTCAGAGAGAGAGAGAGTACGTATCGCCTTGTGCTCGTGCTAGAGAGAGAGAATACGTATTGCCTTGTGCTCGTGTCAGAGAGAGAGAATACGTATTGCCTTGTGCTCGTGTCAGAGAGAGAGAAAGAGAGAGAGAGAGAATATGTGACAGGTTGCAGGCGGCACAATTATTCTTGATTCTTTTCTATATTTTTGACACTTTTTTAACACCAGAACAATTTTAGTTTTCCAGCATCGTTCCATAATTATATTTTATGATTACTCAGCGGTCATTTGCATTTTTGTTGTGAATTGTTTTGTAGATGGTGTTTATAAGGGGAAGACTTCTACATCGCGGCCGATTAAAGATTCGATGATGAATTTGTATTCGGTAGCTGAGTTATTGCAAATTGTTTTGCATTTCGATGCCAAAAATTCGTTCGCATCTGTGTCCGCGACTAATTCTGGATCGCCGGGCGCATCACTTGTCGTGTCCCGGCGGAGTCGTCGACCCGGCGCCGGCATCTTAACGCGGCCCGCCCTTTACTCTCGCCTTCGATCAGATGCAAGATCGAACCCCGACGTAGGCACTAAAAATACTGTTTATTATCTCAAAATATTACGGTCACTAGTATTGTGGGGCCGCTATCTCGCTATCGATGTGTTATAATGTATAATCTAGCTTATTAATTGCAATACAAGGCTGGGGTCAAGAAGTAATAAGAAGTAAGGTTTACATAGATCACACAAAACGACTACAAAATTAATAGTACTGTGTTAAAACTGCGTGTACGTAGCGTCAGAGGGCCAAGCGTGCGAGGGCAGCGGCGTTAGCGGGGTCCGCGCTCGAGCCGACTCAAGCGTCTAGTCCGGACCTATTCTCCGGATAATTAGATGTGCTATATTCACAGTGCATCAACAGCGGGCACCAGGGAACGTATGGACTCGTTTATAAATTCCAAACGTTGACGCGTGCAATGAGACGGCAGACGGCGCACCGGCATCGCTAATTAGCGATATTATACGAGTACCTCGAGTGTTCCCGTCCCTCCGAACTAAACGTCAGTATAGATGGCGCTGCGTTCGCCGAGAGGTGGCTTGTGTATAAACAAGTCGTGCCGGAGCGTCGTACAATGGCTGCATTCACCTGAACCAGTCAACGATATATAAATACCATCATACCGTACTCATTTCACTCGTTACATATTTATATTTGTGATCTCTTGATGGCAACGACCCTGACCTCTATCTTGTATGGCAATGCTCCGAGGGTCCTCTTGTTCAAGCACTTGAACGAAATATGCTTATATATTTAATAAATAATAAATCGGCCTCCTCTCCGAGAGAGGGAATGCTCCGTAATCCACCACGCTAGCCCAGTGCGGGTGGATGTCACAAGTCTTCGTATTTGACGGTTCTAAAACCGGTTTCCTCACGATGTTTTCCTTCGACGTTTTTGGTGATGAAATAAATCACACAAAGTAAAGCGCCTGCCTGGGTTCGAACCCGCAACCTACCTACCGCACCTACAGTGCGTACGTCGGAGCCTAAGCTCACCACTGCTCCCATTATTTATTTATTTATCTTGTTAATTTTATTAATGTGAAAGTTAAGATGTATGTTAGTTATTCTTTCAATTTTATTTTTGTAAAATTCAATAAAAGTTTTTCATTAAATGACCAAACGAGAATATAGTCTGACACCGGGAAGTCTGAGACCGGGTATTTGTGTCTTATAGTGTATTATTTTTTTTTAATTTCCTATACAGACTTTCAGCGCTTCTTCCTCAAGAACGCTTGCAACGACCCAGGAACGATCATAAATTTCCAAGAAATTTAAAATAAACTCTCATCCATTCATTTTTCATACATAAATAATATTGAAATTTCTATTTAAATAATAAGCTGAGTGAATGATACATCGCACAGTCCAAATCACAGGGCCTAGATTTGAAATTTTGAATATAACCAATGTAAGTTGACCTCAGATATATATGATAATTCATATTAGATACGGTTCAGCTAAGGCTGGATAAATTTTCGTAACTACTGTACCGATTTGAATCGCCGGCAAATTTTTAATGGCTTAAGGAAATCCTAAGGCTAATTTCGTTTTTGCAAAAAAAAAATCAAGATATTTGAATAAAATCAAGTTTACATACTGACTTCACAGTATTTCGTAACTTGGAATTATATATAGATGTCAAAAAGATGTTATTGTCGTGTCGTACATTGGCATGGAAACGTACAATCGGTCCCTTACAATATGTGTGTTAAAATGTCATGATGATCGGTTGACTAGTTTACGCGTGAAAGCGTAACAAACAAACAAACTCACATTCGTAGTTATAATATTAGTGAGGATGACAATATCGATATCGACATGTTCCCTCAAACAGCCGCGCAACAGGTGGCGGGCGGCGGGCTGCGGGCGCGGAGACTACCCCGTCCCCCGCCGCACCCAGCCACCAAGTGGAAGTAAATGGAGCGCTCCGTTACGGCCGCGTAAATAATGCTTCGTTTGCATCCGCGCAATATCTGACAACGTAAATCACATTACGTTGATTGCAACATTACGGTACGCTACCGTACGGTACTCTGAAGTTTTACGAACGCATCGACGCCAAGCCGCTATACAAATCGTACTAAACTAGAGGAAAAGTCCCAACACATGACGCGTGGGCATCACAAAGCGTACTGTTCCTGTGAGTATATTGCGACGCTCATTATTACGGAGCGAACGCGAACAAAGCTTTTCATAAATCGCCCGGCGCTTGCACAAAGCGGCCGCTGAGATTTACGGCGGCCATCCATCCTCGGGCTGACGGTAACCTCGCTAGGATACCCGCCGCCCGCTGATTGATCACTCATCGAATGCATTGCTCTGAAGTATTCTTATGTCTATGTATTATGTTAAAACTCACTTCACTGCCAAGTGAATCCAATGAGAATCATAATTGAAAAGTAATTTATAGCTTCATTCATTTAAATGAGTTCTGTTGAATTATGTAGGTAATTAAATATCATTATATTATGCAAACACCCTCAGCTGAAAGTAACGTCGATGGTTAGAAATTTCTTTAACGATGACGCGTTGGTTGGTATATAATCATCGGGTGTGTTCGACGACGGCAGTGTGGGCGTCATGGAGGGGGGCCTCAGTTGAACAGGTAACGTAATTAATTATAACGCCATCTATCAAGGCGGAACAAGGTGGTAATCGATTTGACGTTAAGAGACCGCTATACATAGACAGCCGCAACAAGCAAATGAATCACAGATGCGAAGCCAATCTTTAATGGACAAATACAGAAAAAAGATATTTCCTTTTCCCAATTAAATCCTACTAAAGCATGGGAAAAGAAAGAGCATTGAAATACCTTACTAGATTGTGGTATTTCACATGCCGAGCCTATTCGTGCTACTTTCAAAATATGGTGCGCGTGCTCCATATCACGCAATATATCCGAATCAAAATATTAAAATAGCTATCTACACTAATTGTTATATACATTGGAATACAAGAAAACTTTGACATGTCAAAGGATTAAAAACAAATCAAGACATTAAAATAACATTACGTGCGGTCAAAACTAGACTCACGGACGCGCGGCGACAGATGGCGTCACAGTTGCCGGAAGTCAAGGCGACAGAAATACAGTTTTTCGCTACGTTTATTTTAACTAAATACATTTTTAATTCTATTGTTCACTCTCTCCCCCACATGTTTACCACACATTTACAGAAAAAAAAACTTAAAAGTACCAAAAATTTATCGTTACAATCGGCTTTGGTCTTGCATTAAGTACACACACATTTCACAATGTTTCGGTAGAAATAGAATTAAATTGGAATCTCCCGACCGTCGATCAGACCTCCAGCCTGCATTCTGTATCTTTAGGGTCAAACAAACATGAATCACGATAGATTAACATTTTGATTGGTTGTTACGAGTTATTTGTAGATTTATGACGCGCGTCGGAAAAGATAAAAGCGGAGCCGTGGCGGCGCTGAGACGGACAGCGGCGGCTCGCGGCTCTGGTTAGCGAAACTATTTATCGTACAACTAGTGATCCGCCCGGCTTCGCCCGGGTAGCCATTTCGGAATCCATGGAAACATTAAATACGCAGACGAAAAACCAAAAAAATATCCCTCGGGAACCTTACATTTTTTCGGGAGAAAAAGTAGCCTACGTTCTGTTCCTGCCTGTAATCTATCTCTGTGCCAAATTTCATCCAGATCCATTCAGTGGTTTTTGCGTGAAAGAATAACAAACATACTGACAAATATTCGCATTTATAATATTAGTAGGATTGGTTCGGCGACATCAAACAGAAAATTCTGACGAGCGCGATGTCCGTGGCAGAGTTCGCAGGTCTAGTTGTGAGATTCTGTTTGAAGAGGACAAAAATAACACGTAGAATTAGAGATAAGAGGATTGGGGCCCAGGTCACTTCGACTTCAATCAGTATTCCTACCTCTGCTAAATGTTATTTCAACCTGGGTTTGTTTTCTGTCTTACTCAGTGGCGGTGCAGTCTTTAAAATTTCGAATTCGGTTCGCAGGTAAATCCTACTAACCTTGGGTTTAACACTATTTACACAAAACATATTGTCATCTCAGTTTTCAGAGAGAAAGCTTGTATCGCGACAAGTTTATACGCCAGTGGAAACCCATAATGTGCAACACGTGCTTTGAACGCGAACTGTTTCTATATTGACAACGACTTGCGGACACAAATCATTGTTTTGTAGTAACAACAATATAAAAAACAAATAAAATAAAATGTACTCACGCCCAGCCGTAACTCAGAGGGGTAGGTAGAGACGGATTTACATTTGGCTCGATCTTGGCTATCTCGCTTCTTCAACATCCATACATCTATGCACACAAGCTCATCGGTTACGGGTACACCTTATACCAGCCAACTTACAATTACACTCATCTGAATAATATCAGTACAGACCTAATTTACGTATTAAACCGATAATGATGGATGGATTCCTAGATGTTAGCTTTTCTTATATTTATAACTTCATAAAGCATGTACGAATTCGTAAACATAATTATCTTTCAGATCAAAGCGGACAGGCATTTGTGTGCGGCGCGGCGCTCACCCGCCACACGGACAGACAGCTCGACGCAAACAATCGGCAAAGAAACTGTGAACATGAGACAGATTTGCATTTACTGCGGGTGTTAGTTACAAAATAACGGTATCATTACAAACAAGTAAACAAATAAATGGAGGAAGATACTGTGAGCGAGCTGTTAAGTGATAGAATAGACTAGTTAGTGGCGGTTGTAGGCGGGCTGGGAGTGATTTGAACACTGAACTGGTTTCAGCCGGTTTCAGCCGATTTTGGCCGGTAATAGCCATGCATACCGTTACCTACTGCCGCAACTATACTTCCTGCCTTAATCATATCGCTTCTATACAATAATAATCCCTACTATTATAAATGTCAACGTAAGTTTGTTTGTTACGCTTTCACGAGAAAACTACTCAACCGATCATCATGAAACTTTGTACACATATTCTTGGAGGTATTAGAAGCAACTTTTATGCAAAAAAAAAAAAAGTGAAGTATGTATGTTCCCTATAGACTCTGAAACAGCTGGAGCGATTTCGATGAAATTTACAGGGGTTGTCCAGATTGGCACATTCCTGTGTTTGGTAGCGATCGGATCAACATAATTAGAGGTATCCGGGCGAAGCCGGGGCGGGTCACCAGTGTTGTTATAATTTAAATCTGCGATGTTGGGCTTAAAAGCGACCAATGGAAAGTTTTTGATAACCTAAAAATACAAGATCTGTGTCAAATAGAATACGTTGTTCCTATTATGTGATATAGAGGCCAATATTAGGGAAAACGTGCCCCCAACTGTCGCATCGCCGCCCCCCAATCCCCGGCAGCTCGCGCGCCGCATCTACTTACTCGATTCGCGCTCATTTGCATAATGACCGATGAGCTAACATTAGTTTATTTTATCTTTGCATTGTACAAATACCAATAAACGTTTCACGTTACGTTTCGGCTTCTTTTTCAATTAAACATATCCCAATAAATTGAGATTGTAGCAATGGGCTTGCTGACCGAGGGAACACTTGACCTTAAACAATGTGAGCGGAAGTAAACGTATTTTTTTATAATGTATAAACCAGCGCTTGACACCAATTGCTTGGCAATCTGAAAACACCGAGAGGCTAGCCACTTTACGTCTGTGTTCAAGACTGGTCAAGTTACGAACTTGGTCACCGATCAACCTCTTGGCGCGCCTCTCCACCGAATCTAGTGCCGCGAGTTCGTGGTTGGTTGGGGTTGGTGCCCAGATATGGCAGCAGTACTCCATCCACGATCGGATCTGTGCTTTATATAAGGTGTCCTGGTATGAACTACCACTGTACCTTGGAAAGGACTCCAAGCTTCATAGGAACCTTCGCCTTAGATTCGATGAACCCGAAGTTAAGGTTCACCGAGATCTCGACTCCCGGTAACTGCAGACAACCGGTGAATTCCAAAGATACTTATATATATCTTTTTTTGTTATTGCTAATTTACTATCAGTACGAGAATGTAGACACCGTGGTATTTCTGTGTCTCAGTGGGCCACAGCTTTCACCGCCCGGTTTCACATCCTGCGAGGCCGCGTGTTCCGGCCGTCCGCCGCCGGTCGCGAGCGGTGACCGTCCTTGACTTGTCTTGAGCAGCGGTTTCTGTTGTGTCTTCCGCCTCAGTAAATCATCCATGTGCAATATTAGTATATTTGAGAATATATTAATATCATAAACTAGTGACCCGCCGCGGCTTCGTCCGGGTACCACTAATTATGTTGATCCGATCGCTACCAAACATAGGAATGTGCCAATCTGGACAATCCCTGTAAATTTCCGCGAAATCGCTCTAGCCGTTTCAGAGTCTATAGGACTTATATATACATACTTCGCTATATACAATTTTTTTTCTTCATAAAAAGTATCCTATGTTACTTCTAGTACCTCCAAGAATATGTGTACAAAGTTTCATGATGATCGGTTGAGTAGTTTTCGCGTGAAAGCGTAACAAACAAACTTACATTCACATTTATAATATTAGTAGGGATTATTATAAGTAAACTCGCCAAGCTGCAATATCACCTGTGGTGTGGCTGTACAGTGCCACCCCCGAGGATTTATTACAATTAGTTCGACGACTCCCCCCCGAAGCGATATTACAATTTCAAGACAAATTTATGAGTCCATTTTGTTTAGTATCAACATTTTCGCCTACACATCTTTTATTCCCAGCTTCTGTTCATTCGATTTAATAAAGTCCTGAGTCGATACTTCCGTTTCCTGATTCTTAATGTAAAGCGACTGATACAAAGCGCTTGAATGCGGCTCCAGTGGCGTTAAGGTACCACTCGATACAGAGCAAGGCTCGGCGCGAGGTCGTTGTCTGAACTCGCCTCTCGGGTTACAATGTATCCATTGTAAGTAATGAAGGCATCAAGTTACTGTCAGGAGTCTCTGTACATTACACTGTTTATACATAGAAATACAGGAATCATTCCTGAATCTGTAACGAGATAAAAATAAAACGTATTAGTGTTGCGATATGGATTAATATCTGGCATATTTCACGAGCGAAATTATGTGGGAATGGCATGTTCGAGGAGCGAGGGGCGGGGTGTGCGCGCGAGGGGAGTGAACCAGTTGTACGAGGAATGCGCTATGAACCGCCGCTGCGCCCCGCTCTCGACGCCTCGATTTTATAATAATATTCGAGATAAACTTGGCATCATAAGTTTAAGCAACAGTAAGCCAGGTAATGTTGACGCTTTAACATTATAATGGCCTAAATAACGCTGAAATAATTAATTGTTTACGATAACACGCGGGGCGCGGAGAAAACGCGAAGTTTTTATCAATTAAAAATAATATAGAATGAAATATGTTGGTTAATTATCTAGCTTTATACAATCGTATTACTGTCGAAATGCAATTTTAATAATATAACACTAGAGACAGATAGCTCGATTACATATTACAAAAATATTAATATTAGATACATATGTTAGCCATTCTGACTTGCAATGTGACTGTGATCGTCAAAAACTGCGGATTAAATTATAGGGAGTTATTCTGTATGAAATCGGATTGTAAATTTCTCTCGCGAACATAAAATAAAGCATAATATAACTATTGGAAAGGCTGTTAACAAAACCAGATCTGAGAATTACTTTTTAATATATTTACGTACATGTATTAAATGCATATATTTGACATTTTCTGTTCGGTCCGCAGAGCCTCGGTGGCGCAGTAGGCAGCGCGTAAGTCTCATAATCTTAAGGTCGTGAGTTCGATCCTCACCCGGGGCATTTATTTTTTTGTATCTCGATAATAAAGATTAGTTTAAGGTACTCACACTTTAACTATTATAGCTTAGTTTTGTTATTAATTACTCATGTTTTTTTGCAAATTTAGTTATTTAATCAGTTTGTCTAATAATAAGATATAAAACCTCTATACTGAATTCAAGTCGGTCCGATAAGATAATTTTCCTATATACATACGCCACACCCTTAACCAGAGAGGGTAGGCAGATATTACGGATTTCGATTCGGCGCGATCCTGACACACCTCTCTCGCTTCTTCTACATTCATACATCTACGCGTACAGGCTCGTCGGTTACGGGTACTCCTTATATCGGCCTTCTTTAGTACGTCACTAATCTGATCGATATCAGTCTTCCTAGGGCGTCCTCTACCAACACTGCCACTCACTTTTGCTACATAAAGGACATTGCTCTGTCTCCATACATTATTCGCACTGAAACCCATGGCAAAGTAAAATTTTATGTCAAAATATTAATTCATACAGTAGTAAAATTACCATACATTTATCGTAATACAGCGGACTAGCTGAAGAATTGTATTATTTCAAAAAAGTCACAGATTTTGAGGTTATAATATAAACGCATCGTAAATATTAAGGACGTTTCACTAATTTAAACGAGTGTGTGGGAATATACTGCCAAACATACTAGAGGTATCCAGATATTTAAAAACAAAACATTTCATGTACCTACTTACACGTAATTAGGTATTTTATAAGTGGATAATTATGCAGTTTTTGACGGAATAAAAAGAACATAAACCTAACCTATTTTATATAGATAAACCATTATACCTGACGGGCCAGTTGGCGTGGTTTGTAAGATACGTGCTTATCACGCCGCAGGTCGTGGGTTCGATTCAGGACAAACATTTGTGTGCATGAACATGTCTGTTTGTTCCTAAGTCTGGGTGTAATTTATCTATTTAAGTATGTATTTACAACAGAAAAGTAGTATATGTACTATATCAGTTATCTGGATGCCATAGCACAAGCTCTGCTTAGTTGGGGATCAGATGGCCGTGTGTGAGTATGTCCTAGGATATTATTATATTATTATTGTTATATTTAAATAAAAATATTTTAAATATATATTTTTTTGTATTGCAAAAGTTGTCATTACCTGTCAATGTCTTTGTCCGTCGGTCAGTCGTGCGTGTTAAGTTTTAAATGTTGTGCTAATGATAATCGATAACGAATTATCGGTTATTCAATTGATCATACACCAGTGTCACAATTTATCGATCGTTATACTCTGGTACATAACAAAAACATTATATCCATGTGTGAGAACAAAAACAAAATTATTTAAAAAAAAACATGCGATTTTTAACTACATAATTATCATTATGATTATGTACCTAAGTAATTTATTATTTTAATTACTCATTTTAAAAATAATTAGAGACATTTAAAAATAATATTTGATTGGTGATTGGAATATTTAAAAGATCGATTATTTTTAATTAATTGGACATATTTGGTTATGGTCTTATGAGTTATGAATGACGTTTGGAAAAAATGGCGGCGTCGAGCGTTAGTCGCTTTAAGTACTTTATTTTTAGTCTAAAACAGTACGCAGCTTGTCCATGTTAAATAGATATATGAAAGTAATTTAATCAAATCAACTAATAATTATCATTAGTGTCTAATGCTTGTTTTGTACAGGGCAAAACATTTCTCATGTAAGAAAAATAGGTTGACATATACTTTTATCGTTTGACTTGGTGTATGGTGAATACAAAAATGTCGAAGTCACTTGTTGTTCACTTCTAAATTATAATTATTCTAATATCTTACTTAATTTGTAAACAAAACTGTAACAGGAGTGTACTTTCCTACGATTTTAATCCTAGTTTAATTGGATACAGCTTCATATTCATTTTTAGAGCGTTGTCGAAAGTTCATATTTTTTTTTAGGTGTTGAAATGCGACCTTATGCACGCCTCCTGGTCGGGGCACCAAGGAGGTCTGTGGGGCTCTCCCACCGAGGTGGACCTACCCACTAAAACCACACGCGTTCCCTCATAGCCATGGTTTGGACGCCACGGGAGCATGACTACCACGTGACTCCGCGACGCCCACTGGCCTCCCCGGGATGGGGTCCCTCTCTGCGCCCTTATAAGGGCACCGCGCCCCAAGATGATCTGGGGCGCTCCTAGAAGACGGCACCGTGTGCAATGCAGGTTCGGGAGTCCCCGCCCTCCCCCGCTGGCGCCGCCTTGAGTTTTTTATAGAGGTTCACTCCTCGTGGCCTCCGTCTTGAAAAAGACAGAGGCCCGCGGTCCCAGCGTCGCCACTGGGATTACGCGAAATGCAGCTGCAAGGGGAAGGCCCTGCCCTTCCCCTCACAGCCCCACCGCCACCGCATCAGCGGTGCGACACCGCTGAGTCACGGAGGGCAGGGCGAGTGGCACACCGCATTACCAACACTCCTCTCCCTCGGCGACTAGACTCCGTAGGAGGGCTGCGGGGACTTGTCCCTGTAGTGAGAACAGGGACAAGTCCCCGCAGCCCTCCTACGCGCTCGAAGGCGGGCTCCAATGAGCCCACCCCGAGCGGCCATCTCTGGCCGGTCCTACCTCACGGAACGGCCTTGGGTTCCTCTTAGCTTCCTATACCCACGGTTACTGAGCCCCACCGCCACGACAAGGCGGGAACCCGGTTGGGGGGTAATGTTTATATTGCCTTAATGATCGGCAACCTTTGAAACAGACCGGTCATACTCGATAACTTCATATTATTTCGTAGAAATCAAATCAGAATAAAATGAATACAATCTGAAACGTGATAAGCCTTCTTGGAGCTACGGATGGACACACCGTGTGATTTATTCGGCACAATTTGTAGTGACGTGTAGTCCAGTCGGCGGGCACGCTCCCCGCGCGGCGGGCGGACCGGCAAGCCATGCCGCCGGCGGGAACTGTAATGGATTTCTCGTTTAATTATAATTACGAGAACTCAAGCGATCGAAATCATTATAATAATATGGAATGAGCCACTTTCAAGGTATATGGTAAGTATAATTGAGGCTAGACTGGTATCGTGGTCTCTGATTGACAATTATCTTTACCAGGTCGATGTGTATATTTGAAATGATATGAACATGTTTTGTTCTCGCATTTTCTTTTTTGATAAATTCAAACAGGATTTTTTTTATCTACTTCCTTCCTTTTGTGTACATATATAGTGAAGGCATTGGTTGGTGTTAATTAGGTACTCACCTAAGCTGAATACCGCTACAAGCAAACTATATTATAGTCAAGTTTCCATCAAAAAATGGACGACATATAATGAAGGTGTGCGGTGTTTGAAAGTTCCAAAGGCAGGAAGAGACTGGACAGGAGGGGATCATCATTCCGTGTAGAACTTTAGAATAAAGTTAATTTTATTTTTATTTTAACGTATTTTCATAATGAAGTACAGCCCGCATCGACCCGTCGATTTGTATTGATTGCACCGAGTAATATGATTGCAGCTCTAATTTGTATTAATTTAGAATCACTGGCAACAATACGTGTGGCGAGGAAATATTAATGTTGTGGAAGTAAATTAAATAATAGTAAAGTCCGAGCGTCCGATCCGATCTCGAATTTGGACCGATATTTTAAGACGGTAGGTATGTAAATTATTTGCGGGACTAGATGAAACATTATTAAGTTATTTGTTCCCTGACGTGTTCCCGTACGTGTCTGATGAACGCTTTAGTCCTTTAGTGTATAATATTAAGAGCACTTAGCGCTGTTTCCGATTGATAGTTAAAGTTGGTTTATGGCCGACGTGCCGACGTGCTCGGATATAGCCGCTGCGTGTTGATCCGTAACCGGTATCAGAGTTAGACGCAGATGCGTTGCCCACTTTTACTCACAACAGAGGAAGGTATAGATAGGAAATATTGTTTATTAATTATATTGCAGGCCGTGCTGCAACCTCTCTGTGTCCGAAATGAAACAAATATCAAATTACTCATCACAACCGGTCCGTTCCGTCGGGGCGCCGCGCGGCGCCGGCGGTGGGTAATCATAAATAAATATATGTATATCACAAATATAGTGTTTATTTATTCATAGTCATGTTATACTGTTCACAGTTGTACAACGGTTAAGACTGTCAACAGAACGGCCAAAAGCACGTCTTGACTCTTGTCTTGTAAGCTTGTATTTAAAAACGGGTCTACATAGAAGTCGTAAGGACTTCGACAAGATGGACCAGATGGTCTCGGAGTACTGCACCGACCTTTGTGGCGGTCGATGACGTCGATAGGCCTTAGCAGTGTGATATACTTGTAATACATGTTCGATGTTTCCATTTTTGTGTTGTTTACATTTTTTCTTTACATTTCCTCAGTAACTTAAACTACGGAACCGTAACTCCATTCTTGTAACTTATTCGTACAATGTATTCGTCTTTTTGTGTTACTTTCTGTCTACAGACAAAAGCACAATGCGACACTCTAGTAAATAGTCACGCTTTCTACATAGTTAAGTAAAGACTTAAGTTTTAATGTGTCTTGTGTTTTAACGTATTTTGTATTAAAGTTATGTATTACTTTGTTTCGCTTATGGATCTAAGAAATCCTACTAATATAAACGCGAAAGTTTGTAAGTATGTATGTTTGTTACTCTTGCACGCAAAAACTACTGATTGGAATTTAATGAAACTTTACAATATTATAGCTTATACATCAGAATAACATATAGGCTATAATTTATAAAGATATTGTGTGAATTGTCCAAAATATAACGATAAGTGTCAAGTAATGATGGGAAAATTCCGTCATAAGCGAGCTATTCTGGTGTGCGCTGCAAAAACCGTTAGAGTTACACATATATAATGTATAATGGAAATGTTTACCTTAAATAGTCCTCCAAAAGTCCGCGACAGCATATATCTAGCTTCTATGTGGAAGCCGTTATCGCCGAAATAGTGAACCATCTATTAATTATAGGGCGGAGCGAAGTTTGCCGGGCCAGCTAGTACTTATATAATCACAGCACTATTTTCCTTTCGTTGTTTGTGCGCAATGCGCTGGATTTGGCTTGCATCTCGTCCTGCAGGCTGCTGGCGACGCGTTAATCGCTTGCGGTGACCACATCCCGGTCTCGTTGCAAGGATTTTCTTTACCCTGGATTAGTCCTGTAACGAAATGATGTCAAGGTAGCTTTTTTGCGTGTTATTAATTAAAATATATGTCTTTAAAGGTAGTAGGTATACAATCTTTGTTTTTTTTAATTTAAATTAATAAATAAATGTTAAGTGAACGCCGCCCATAGACATCTGCAACAAGCAAATGTGTTGCAGATGCGTTGCCTACCTTTAGAGGACAGAGGAGGGATAGACATGAAATGGATATTTCCTTTTCCTGTTAACCCCCTCACCGTCCTATCATCTTCCTCTTCCCGTTCCATCCTTATGAGGAAACGTGGGAAAGGGGATGAGGACTAAAATGAGGCCTCCGGCACCTCACTCATCAGACGAAACGCAGAGTACTACTTCACGCCTGTTTTTTGTGAGGCCGTGGTATTTCACCGGTCGAGCCGGCCAATTCGTGCAACAGATGTTGTTGTTGCGGGCTCTACCACTGTTAAATATATAACGGTATAGCACAGAAATAGTCTTTTTCTAATATATTAGTTATTAAAATAATTTGTAAGGTCGTGGCTACTTGGTCTGCGAGAGACATCGATTGAATATAAACCGAATGTATATTTTCTCGTTCCGACAGCAATACGGAAATTCCAAATCGCTTTTGCTGCGTCAATCCGTAAACAAATAGCATTGTGGTGTCAGCAGTGCGGGCGGGTGGCGGGTGGCTGGCGCAGGCGGTGCGGCAGGACGCGTCCCGCCTGCGCCTGGTGTTGCAGAGCAGCATTGCAGCATTGCAGCAGGGAAGCGGGACGCTTCAGATATTTGTTCTCTGTTACATCATTATAAGAAAGCCGAGTGTGTACGGAGCGGTGAATATCGCGCGTCCTGTTTCTCGGATTGCACATTCAGAATAGTCTAGTGAATTTGGTTATTATCGGATCTAGAAAGAAGGCTCAAGTTAGATGTTTAAAGAGGAAATTAAGTCAAGTCGTACTTGGGGGTTCGGGGGGGGGGGGACCGCGGTGGTCGAGTCAATATTTGGTAGACATTTATCAGTAGGTAATTATCCGCAGCTCGGCCGCACGATAACTTTGTTTGCCCGGCATTACCGCGCTACTCAACTTGTTACTGTGGGTTTACACTGCCCAAAACATATTGTCGTCTCAGTTTGATCAAGCTTGAGTCAAGATAACCAGTGGAAGCCCACGGTAACATTGACGTAAACTGCGATACAGAAATGTTATTGTAAGTATACATTGCTTGGAATGAAGTGTTTCCTCATGAGCTCCATATAGCTGCATAGCTTGGGAGTACCGGTCCTTGCGCTTGCCTGCTCACATGTAGTCAGCGCCAGATACAAGATACAATAATTTTAACCGTTAAGGTATAATTGAAAATACCAAAGCTGTTGTCGATTTAATTTTTATTAGCATAATACTATAAAAGTATGTAGTTTTCATCAGGACTGGACTTTATCGGAGCGGTAGCGGGCGGCCGTGACTGGTGGACATTTACGGCGACGCCGCAAACGTCGCGAGCCTTATGCGGAGGTCGGTGTGAGGTACAAAGGAGTTGGCGAGCGGCAAATTTTGTGCAATACAACGAGCACAACCGATAGCTTTGACACTTGAATCAGGAATCAAGGAAACCTTCCGCGTGTGTATATATGTATATATGTAGTGTGTGTATATATATATATATATATATATATATTATATATATATATTATATACAAGTAATTGACAAGGGTCGAGAAAAAAGCCCGCTTTCTACTGCGTGTTGTCGGCAGTAAATCGAACGAACAGTGCAACGAAAGTGCATAATATAAATGTACTTTCTGCCAGTCCCATTGGATGACAGGACGAATGCTTATAATGCACTCACGCCCCGTAAGTTTGTAATATACACGTGTACTGAATGTAAGATATAGGTTGATTTTAGTTGTTTCGTGACATTTGCGTCATGTTTTTACAAACGCCACACGTACAGTTGTGACGGACTTCAGTCGCGTGTTCAGACGCGGTTCGAAAGTTTAATTAAAGGCACTGACAATTTAAAAATTCTACGGTTCTGTTAGGGACTTGAACCATGTACGAGCTGTTCTAGGACTGGGATATCAGAGGTACGTATGTACAAAGTCTGTAGCCAGTAATGCAGTGCGTCAACACAGATAAGCGCGGCCGCCGGCCTAATTAAAAACAAATTAGTTGCGAGACAACCGCTGAGCTGCGTGTCTTCTGATACCGATTCTCTTCCTGACGGACCTTCACTAAACGAGGAAGGACCCAGGAACGACTTGTATGATCTACCCGGAGCACCTACAAATATATTTCTATTTCACATGACAATATATTTGTACGGATGCCTATTTAGATAATCCTTTTGTTTTTTAGCTGTTCCATGTTCGGCTTGGTATATTTATTTATGTTGTATGGAAACAAAGTGGAGCGACCAGGCCTAGAGGCAGGTTGTACGCCGATCGTCAAAGGTACTCGTTCGCGCTAGTAACCGTTATGCGCACAGCGAGTAACGGTGCGCGTGCGACACGCGCAGCGGAGCACCGTGCCGTGCCGGGTCGGGGAATGGGCACAGTCTGCTTGTCACCGGTATATCGCTTCAACTTATACATCTTACGTTTGTTGCGGCCCATCTGAAAACCGTCTTGAGATAAGATTGATTCATTATTGAATTTATTTTTGACGACCCTGTCCGTCCCGATTTAGTACAATGCAATAGACATTAAGGACTGGGTCGTTGTCGTTGTGGGACATAGATTTTTTTTTGTATTCCTGTGCTTTATATATTTCTAATCAACAAGTTCCCTTGGTTACATTTGGTTGTCAAATATATGTTGTGAAATGAAACCATTACGTAGTAAATTTGTCGCATACTTAAAGCTACATGCAACTTGTATTCAGGACGGAGTATCCGCTCAAGGTTTTCGGTTTCCAATCAATCTTTTGAATCGGCGAGCCGCGAGTCCAAGGTTGGCAGTTGATATTTACTGGCAGTCACCTCACCGCGGCAGCATTACAGACGTTACATACAGACCTGCGCTGTATTGTATACTAGCTGGCCGGCAAACTTCGCTCCGCCCTATACTTAATAGATGGTTCACTATTTTGGCGATAGTGGCTTACACATAAAAGATGGATATATGCTGTCGCGGGCTTCTTGTAGGACTATTTAAGGTTAACATTTCCATTATACAGTATTTACGTGTAACTCCAACGGTTTTTGCAGCGCACACCAGAATAGCTCGATAAAGACGGAAAATTTTCTCTTTACTTGATACTTATCGTTATATTTTGGACAATTCCCACAATATCTTTATAAATTATAGCCTATGTATTATTCTGATGTATAAGCTATATTATTGTAAAGTTTCATTAAAATCTATTCAGTCGTTTTTGCGTGAAGGAGTAACAAACATACATACAAACTTTCACATTTATAATATTAGTAGGATATACAATATATTAGTACAGATGGTACATTCTAAGGAGGAGAGATTTGATTGTTTACGATAAGTAATGATTGTAACTACCTCGTTACTGGTGGTAATCATTATTTTTTTAAGGTGGCTCACGAGCAAGCGGCTCACCTGATGTAAAGTGAGCGCTACCCATAGACATACGCAACAAGCAAATGTGTTGCAGATGCGTTGCCTACCCTTAATGGAGGAGGACATGGACAGAAAAAAGGCTATTTCCTTTTCCCCATTAACCAACCCCCTCCCCGTCCAATCCTTTTCCATTTCCCGTCCTATCCTTATGAAGAAAGGGTGGGAAGAAGAAGAGGATTGAATTTAGGCCGCTGGCACCTCACACTCAGGCGAAACGTAGAGTACTTCTACTTGACGCCAGTCTTCTCTGAGGTCGTGGTATTTCCCCGGTCGACCCGGCCCATTCGTGCAACAGATGTTGTTGTTGCGGGCTCTACCACTATTGTAACAGTATTGTACCATAACAGTAACATTCACTGTTATGGTACAATACACACATTTAAAATACTGCCGCATTGCCTCAGTTCCTTTTAAGAGACGACGAGATCTGACCCTGCACAAATATTCGGAGCTTTTTAGCAACTCGGGGCTGAGGTCCAGAGCCGCGTCATCCTTACAACGAGTAGAGTACAAGTTAATATAGTATTCCTTTAATATTTTGCAGGGCAGTAGTTTGCGTGGATGTTTGCGCGCATTATTCGATACGCTATCGATGCCGGTGTCGCGTTCCGTTCCGCATCACAGATATAGCACAACTGGTCGTCCTAGAGCCGCGGCAAGGTCCCGCGGCACCGCACGCCCGCACTCCACTGAACACATTAAATGTATAATAATAATTGCAATATGTATTAATACAGTGAGTGATCTGCAGTAATTGGGAGTGTAATGAGATGTACGCGGGCGCGACAGACAGACATCTCACCGCCCACTGCTGGGCACAGCTGTTCTGTCTGGAGACTGTCTACGCGGTGTCTATTTCATTAGTATTTGTTCAACAAATTGTACTAAAATAGAAACACGTGAGAGGTTTCACGATCGATGCAACATCGCGCGACTGTTTAGTTTTGTAACACGTATGACTAATAATAAATCAGCCTTTTCTAGAATGTTCCCACTGCAGGGACACAGGTCCTCTCCGAGAGAACGAGCCGTACTCCACCAGCTGGCCCGGAGCGGGTTGGTGGATGAATCTTCGAATTGCCGATTTTCATGATTTCGTCACGATGTTTTCCTTCACCGTTTTAGAGTAGATGAAATAAATTACACAAAGTAAAGCGCCTGCCTGGGTTCGATCCCGCAACCTACAGTACGTAAGTGGTTAACCACTGAGCCACCACTGCTCCACATATGACCTTAATAACATGCTCATATTTAAAGTCCACATTGAGTCTTATTAGTTCCTCCACAATACACAAAGTACGCACAGTTATTAATAAACTTCAGTCATAGCTGGTATGGAATCTGAGACGCGTTGTTTCGCCGGAGTTTGCAGCAATGTACGAGCTCATTACTGTGTTGCAGATTCATTAACGTTTTAGGTCAGATCGCGTCGGTCGCGGGCGTAATCACTTGCAGCGAATGCAAAACATGTTGCAGCCCGCAGCCCGCAAGCCGCAGCCCGCAGCCCGCCGCCGCGAGGGACTTAAGACAAGGAGGCGGCGGAGTCGATAAATCACTACATAAGTGTGGCAGCAGATTGCGAACTGTCATTAATAACTTGGATTGTTTTTATTAATATTTAAACTTTGTACACAAAAGAAAATATAACAAGTTAACAGACACAACTGGATACGCACGCACAGACAAGCTTAAGTAGTTTTAAAGTAAATTGAGGGCACATTAGTGTACTACTTTTGTGTTAAATATATGCGATATAACATACTACGTACAAACACACAATATGCTTAATGTTATATATATTTACAATGACATAAAGTGTTCCTCTTGGTTTGTTTTGTGGCGGTACGTTCAGGATACCATGTTTATAAGTGGAGAGATGAATTCAAAAGTGTTGGCGATTTACAATAAGCTTCCATTTGTCTAATTACTACGTAAATAACTCAAACCATATATCAAGCGACACCTACTGGGATTCAAACCAAACAGCTGACAGATCAGTGCGGTACAGTTCGCGAGGGAAGCCGTATACTCTGTTAATGACGTGTCAGACTGTGCACTGCCGCATACTTCAACGGAAGCCAGTCGCCATTGTTGGAATGAGTCGATTCGACTCTAGGAAAGGTTGTCAATGAACCTACGAATCCGTGTTACAGTGGCCCGCTTTATTTTATAAAAATATACTTGGTTCTTAGGGAATTCGAGTTTAAGCGAGCGAGTACAAATGGGCCGGCTCGACCGGTGAAATACCACGAGCTCACAGAAGACAAGCGTGGAGTAGAAGTACTCTGCGTGTCGTCTGATAAGTGAGGTGCCGGAAGCCTAATTTCGATCTTCTTCCCCTTCCCGTCCTTTCCTCATACGGCGCGCCGGCGAAGCGAAAAGACCGCGGTGAGATGAACACGTCTATTGAGCGATGTTTGAAAGGAACATATGAGTGCCACTTCCGCGGGCGATGTGGGTCACGCACCGAAATACCGCGCGCCGTGCGAAGGCGGGCGGTCGACGACTTCGCCTATTTATAGATCTCGTTGAATTTCTAAATGCGTTCTCAACACGTCATTAGCGCGCCTCAATTAGTGATAAACACTATCGCTAAATACGTGCCGATGTTGCCATCTAGCGGACATTTTAATCATTACAAGAAGCTATCAGTATGATCGGAACGTGATAGCGCTGCTCTGACCGAACTTTAATCTGCGAGGTTACAATTTGAACAGATAGGTCAATCGCTATCTTTATTATCATACTAGTGATCCGCCTGACTTCGCCTAGGTAGTCATTTCTGAATATATAGGTGGACAAAGAAATTAAAAAGTCATCCCACGGGAACCGTACATTTTTACGGGATATAAAGTAGCCTATGTGCTATTCCAGATTGTAATCTATCTCTGTGCCAAATTTCATCCAGATTCGTTTAGTATTTTTTTCGTGAAAGAGTAACAAACATCCATACTTGCAAACTTTCGCATTTATAATATTAGTAGGATTTATATTAATAGCGTATCTAACTTGAGAAAAAAAAGATGGTTTCAAAATCTCTTAAATAGAGGCAAGATGTTTCTATTTTGCTTTTTTTCGTCAAGTCTGGTTTAAATTTTAATAAATTATGGGAAGACACTTCCCAATGATTCCAATAAATGACCAATTAACAAGAACCTAAATTGGAAAGATGCCAAAATAAACTCATCACGGAACAATCCTATTGTTTATCAGTGATGACGTCACGATGCAACAATGTCTTGCTTGAGAAGCGACATTTCATTATTATTATGACAAAAATAGGACTTAAAAATAGTAAAGATTTACTAAAATAAATTTAAGTTTCAAAATCTGTTTTATATAATGTACATTCGAGCTTGATGTACTTGGGGACAAGAATATTGTACCAATGTTTTTATTGAAAACATCTGTACAATAGTGACGCGGTTTGCGCGAGCGTGGCCACTGGCCAGTGTGTCACATCTATTCTATAGTGTTATTTAAACTCCATCTATTTATAACGCAGCCATTTTAGAGGTTACAATATATCGTCATAAGGCGGGAACTACACCTACAATAACTTTGTGCAATATTTTGATGGCGCGATATTATTGAATCAAAGGATCAATTATATTGACGCAATAAAATTGACGGAAAGAATCAAAGTTTTTGCGTAAGCGTTTAGTGTTGTGTTCCGTGAACAGGATGTCAGCCCAAGATTGTCTGCAGTTGGCTACTTGTTGCTTAACATAAAAAATAGTCAATTTCGCTGGTTGCAAGATGAATGCATTCGACAAGTCCCTTTACGTAAGTTTTGTTAGTTTCTCCGCCTTTTTGCGCTCTGCAATCATTGCCAAGGCGAAACACAGACTGATAGTATTGCGAATGCAGATGCGACACGCTAAAATTAAATGACGCAATTAAGATTAAAATCGCTCAAACTTTAGTTCAAGCATTGCGCGATCAATTTCGAATCTTAAATACTAACCCTAGATGGCCAAAACATTGCACAATCCCTACTAATATTATAAATGTGAATGTAGGTTTGTTTGTTACGCTTTCACGCGAAAACTACTCAACCGATCATCATGAAACTTTGTACACATATTCTTGGAGGTACGAAAAGTAACATAGGATACTTTTTATGAAAAAAAGTATATATTAAGCGAAGTATGTATGTTCCCTATAGACCTATAGACTCCGAAACGGCTGGACCGATTTCGATGAAATATACAGGGATTGTCCAGATTGGCACATTCCTGTTTGGTAGCGATCGGATCAACATAATTAGTGGTACCCGGGCAAAGCCGGGGCGGCTCACTATTTCATGATATTGTGCAATATCACATATCACTCTGTAATAATATAGAATTGATAGTGTGCAGTCCGCCTAACGTTGTCACGGAATGTCAATTTCATGGTTAAGATATTTTGGGTTCTGTGAAAGAATTATGTTGACTAATTTTTTTTAATAACAATAAAAAGTGTATATAATATATCATGCAGTAGACTACCGCCTTTACAATAAGGTTGTACATCAGGTGCAGTCAAAAGCACATCAGCTAGCAGGCGTTTGTGTCAGCCCTGCCTTCCCGCGCGCCTGTCCACACGTATCGTTTAATGTTCACGGGCGATCGTCAACGTTCACCTCGCCCGGATTAAAATACCTGTTTGTGGGAAGTTAGTCTTTTATTTCACGTTCAAACGTGTCGCCCGTGACGAAATATATTACTTCACGCGGTCCTTTTAACTTTATTGCCTTTCCGTACGTCTCATGAGAAATAACAATAGTCACCATGATTTTATGTAGTACTAGTGACCCGCCCCGGCCTCGCCCGAGTACCACTAATTATGTTGATCCGATCGCTACCCAACACATGAATGTGCCAATCTGGACAATCCCTGTAAATTTCATAGAAATCGGTCCAGCCGTTTCGGAGTCTATAGGTCTATAGGGAACATACATACTTCGCTTTTTATATACTTTTTGTCATAAAAAGTATCCTATGTTACTTTTCGTACCTCCAAGAATATGTGTACAAAGTTTCATGATGATCGGTTGAGTAGTTTTGCGTGAAAGCGTAACAAACAAACCTACATCCACATTTATAATATTAGTAGGGACGTACCTTATGGGGTAACGCCACTGTAAAACTGTCAATGTTATTCGTAAGAAGACAATTTTTGACTGGTTGACAGTTTTACTTTAGGACGATTTATTTCAAAGTTTACACGATGATTTTTCCGTCCAATGAACTTATTTAGTGGTAATATAAACGTAAATTGATATTCTATCCCTTTCTATCGAACGTATCCACTACGCTGGGCAAGTTGGAGGTCGGAGCGCATAGTCTATACCCGGCTTACCATTGTAAAATTTGCTGCTAAGTACAGAACATAAAATAAAAAAGTGTTGAATAATTAATAATTTTAATAGATTATATACGTAGGTTTGGCAAATATCGCTTTGTTAAGACAGTGAGTTAGCGATACCCGCGTCTTGACTTCCTCCGAGTCGGTGCAACTAATGAAATGACAATTTATGAATGAAGCGCTGCATTTCATGGTCGATTGTAACCTCCACGCTGACCCCAACGTCCCGGAACTCATCTGGTACATGTACTTAGTGTGTTTACTCTCGCAACAGTATAAGCTGAAGCCAAAAGTTTTATTACGTCTGTTGAAGGTGCCCTACTTTACGACGTCGTCTATGAATTTATTTATTTACTTTTGGTATATCTATGCTGTGTAAAGTGGAACAGACAGAGATAGAGTAAACAGGATAGAATAATTAAAATAATAATAAGAAAAAAGGGGACAGATGTTTGTTTCTTAAGCGCAAATGTAGACATTCCGTGAGCTAAAGAAAATACGTTCCAATTGGGACGTTTTCGAGTTTTCACTTTTCGCCCGCTAATGACATATCTGTGATAATTTTGTATTATATCATTGTACTCTTCACTGTTGAAGTACATTACTTGGTTATTACAGATGTTTATAACAGGAAGTTTGTTTGAGGGACGTATTACCGTATTGTATCTTTATTTTCTTGTGGTAGAAGTCGGCGAACAAGCAAACATTAAGCAAATCAACATGGCAGTTATAGTTAAAAGTAAGTTTTATTCTCAAACATTAAGTTTATATATTCAATAAGAATTAACTCGATTTGTTTATACAAGACGTATGGGCGCGCTCTCTCGGAGCATATCTCCCAGCTCAGGTCACGCGGGGCCGGCGCGGGCGTATGCTGTGTTGAGATGTCGGTGTAAGCTTGCGGAGGTGTTATTTATTATTTCCTCCTTGTTGTTTACGCCATGGCTAGCGCTCCGGCGGCCCTGCTTCCCATCTCTCGGCGCATGTTTACCGCTGCGCATCGCGTCGTCCCCTTATCACACGGACACACACGATAAAGACAAATGTATTAGTTATTTATTTATTTTAAGATACAGAAATATATTTAGTCTGTGTTAAAAGAAACTCTACAATGTATAGTTTACCGCAAACTTCGATTTGCTTGTCAACATAATTATAAAATGCATACACATATATGGTACTGGGCGAATGGAGAGTGACTTGACGAGTACAAGGTCAGCCGTCAGTCACTGTGACACAACCCCAAGCTCTAGCGTAACGGCGAGCCTGGTAGCGGCATTACATTACGAGGAGTGACGGCAATCGGTTTGCATCGTGGACACGCGCTACGTGTTTGGTGGAGTGTCGTTACATGAAGCCAGTCTACTTACTGTACTATCGATACAATATTATATTTTGTAATGTCCTAATGTATTTCGCTACATGTCATTACCCTTACCCTAACGCCCGACGCCCGAGCTATTCAACATGGAATTAATTATCTACGCTTCCTATCTGTATGTTCCTATATATATATTTACGGAGCAACAATTGGTTTTTATTTCGCCATTTGCACACAAATATCTAATGTGTGTGAAATACATATATGTATACAATACCACACAGTACAACAGACTAAAGATACGGCGTCATATACTCAAGGAATGCGCGACTGTATGGAGGCTGTATGTTCACTTTCCATTTAAGATACAAATTTCTCAGACAAATTACAGTGAATGTATCGCTTGTTGTCGCGGTGGCGTGCGTATTGTTCCCGTGTGAACGTTGAACACGGCGCCGGCAGCAGGACTAGGTATCTAGGTATTTGGGTAAACGACCGCGCAGTGACTCAGCCGCGTCAATCGGCGTATCCGAGTGGCTCGACCTTGAGGAGGCGGCTGGCGTGACGTCACTTGCTGGCTCGCCCACCGCTGTTCCAATTGACACCGATAATTGCCGATGCCATGGTCCGGTCGTGGCATTGAACCATTGTTCAAGCGCAGTTAACGCGGTAATGGCGGCCACAGCGGCACAGCGACGTGCCTCCAAATGCGAACTAAATGACTCGTGAATCAAAAATTAGCATATAATTGTATTAAAATGAAATAAGCCCAGGTTGCAGTCAATGGCCGCATGTTGTTTGCTTTCGCCATTTCCGCGAGGCCTAATTATAAATAAAACATATTATATATATATATATATATATATATATATATATATATATATACTGCTACCCGTGCTACCCGTGCGAAGCCGGTGCATTTCACTAGGAAAGAATACAATTAAATTTAAATCTGATAAGTATTGAGGAACTACCTTGGGTTTTCGAGGTATTTCCTTGAGATTTATAAGTATTACTGTATTGTTCATTGTAATTCATCAGAGAAACACAAAAAAACGATTTAAAAAAAGCAATAGAATTGATAAGAGTTGTCTGCCAGTAAACTTAAAAGTCTATACTGTTTACCAAAATTTCAATATTTTCGTAGAACTGTTACGACATGCTCGTGTTCGCTTCACTTAAACGAAATAACATCCATATATAAATATATAGGTTACATTTCACTAATCTATATATTGTGATATTTATTTATTATGTTATATATAATTCAATAAATCTTTACGGAAATGGATTCAAAATGTTCCATGATGTACCGCAGTCTAAGCCAAACTCGTGACGTCATTAACAATGTACACGAGGGGTGACGGGTAAGTAATGAGATTTTATTTTTATATCATCTTTAATTCCCTTTCTCTGGTTGTTGTATCCAATGCCCTTTGTTAATTACATGCAAATTGATACATCGATATTCATCTGTTACGATGTAGGAATTAATTTGGTTTTAAAGTATGCGGGTACAGTGCTAACTGTACACAAAATAAGTAAGGTTGTGTGTTATGGGAGCCGATAACTTATACATAACTAGTGACCAGCCCCGGTTTCGCCCGGGTGCCACTAATTATGTTAATCCGATCGCTACCAAACACAGGAATGTGCCAATCTGGACAATCCCTGTAAATTTCATCGAAATCGGTCCAGCCGTTTCGGAGTCTATAGGTCTATAGGGAACATACATACTTCGCTTTTATATACTATTTGTTTTTCATAAAAAGTATCCTATGTTACTTCTAATACCTCCAATAATATGTGTACAAAGTTTCATGATGATCGGTTGAGTAGTTTTCGCGTGAAAGCGGAACAAACAAACTTACATTCACATTTATAGTATTAGTAGGGATTTGCAATATACATCTATCTTATTCCGTAACTACAGACCAGTACTAAATAGTTGAGGAGGATTTGAAGTCTTACGTTCATTTCATGTGGAATATTTCCGTACTTTAGCCACATACATGACGATTTCTATAGCGTAATCTGTAAAGCGTCACTTGATAATGTTCAACTTGGGATCTGTACACAGCGGGCATACATTGGATCGTATGTGAATTAGTTTCGTTAATACCTAAAATAATACATGAATATTATTATTAAATTAATATATTATATTTGGGGCCGGTTGGCGTGGTTTGTAAGATTGCTTTTCACGCCGCAGGTCTTGGGTTCGATTCCCACCCACGACAGATATTTGTGTGCATGAACATGTCTATTTGTCCGGATCTGGGTGTAATTATCTATTTAAGTATGTATTTACAAAAGAGAAGTAGTATATGTAGTATATCAGTTATCTGGTTGCCATAGCACAAGCTCTGCTTAGTTTGGGATCAGATGGCCTTGTGTGAATATGTGCTAGGGTATTATTATTTAATATTAATAATAATATATTATGAATAGGTATTTTATAAATCACTTATCAAAGTACAATATAATTAATGCAAATAAATAAACAACTTAATTTTCCTTTCGATTTTAAAGTCGCGCGATTGTTTTGGCCTTGTGCGTAGCAGAGCAGGATTCATTGGCGGAGGAGTCACCGCTTGGTAAGGCTGCGTTAATGTAATTAGTATGCTAGGGCGAAGGCCTGCAGCCGCCTGCCGCCTTGAGCCGAGCCTTTCATAATATGTTACATTACCAAGCCAAAACATCTTGGTATAATTCCTATATTATTTTATTGCAGCCACATGCCCAACGTAGAAATGTTCGACTGTATCGAAGTTCATAACTGTGGACTTTCCACCTAATTTTTCTAGATGCAATAAATAAAATTAACTAACAATAGTAGATCCAGCAACAATATCTGTTACGTTGCAGGGTCGGCTCGACCGGTGAAATACCACGATCTCACAGAAGACAGGCGTGAAGCAGACGTATTTTTGCGTTTCGTCTGTTGAGTGAGGTGCCGGAGGCTTAATTTCAGTCCTCTTCCCCTTCTCTTTCCTCATACGATTAGGATGGGAAAAGGAAAAGGATTGGATGGGTAGAGGGGAGTGAAAAAGGAAATATTTTTTCCTGTCTTACCGCCAACCATTAATGGTAGGCAACGCGTCTGCGACTCATTTGCTTCTTGCGAATGTCTATGGGCAGCGGTCTGAAAATCAGATGACTCGTTTGCTCGTTTGGCACATTGTTTCGTAGAAAGGTATGTAGGTACTTTTCGATGTGAAAGGCTTGAGTCAGGGTTGGCACTGCTAAGCGCGCTGCAGCAGCCGACTGCTGGTCGTGACGTTAGCAGCGAGTCAGGGTTGGCACTGGTAAGCGCGCTGCAGCAGCCGACTGCTGGTCGTGACGTCAGCAGCGAGTCAGGGTTTGCACTGGTAAACGCGCTGCAGCAGCTGACTGCTGGTCGTGACGTCAGTGGTTGTCTTGTCGCACCCCTACGATAACAACTTAAGGATGTCGTACATCGCGTTACTACATCGTGTAATGTGTAGAAATCTTGTATATTAATCGGCAATGCTGATCGACATCTGGGCCATTGAGAAGTCATCACGTATAAATAACTTTTAGTATCGCGAGTGCTTGAACGCGGTCGTGTCGTAAACACGTTGCATCACGCGCCCTCACTTATGTTATACTCACACGTTGAGTCTCGACTTGGGCAATCTAACACTTTCATTTAATTATACGATGTAATTTAGTGGAGTTACTAAGAGGGTAACGACCTTTCATTTTGGTTCGAAAAAATTTTCCTTTCAAATTTCTCAGCGTTCTACTCGATTGTCTATTTACCTAATAGACTCCAAAACAGCTGGATTTCGATAAAATTTTGGTAACGACCGAATCAACTCAATTAGGCGGTTTACTAGTGTCATACATTCAGGTTCTATGACAGTTTTGTTGACGTGTTGTTATCTACTATGAAGATTTCTTTTCATTATTTGTCACAAGTAGAATGTAGAGAAAGTAGCGCGCCCGGGTACCCGTCTCGCGGCGGAGGGCCACGGTGTCAGCGGCGCGCGGTGCCTTTGTCGGCGGACCGGCGACGCGGAACCTTTGCCGCGCACCTGGTAATGATCGTTGCCGGCTGCCAGCTAGCGGTACTGAGGCGTTATTTAACTGTACTTATATTTCTAAGAGAGAGAAAGCACTAGAGTAGGTTTTATCTGTAAACGTTTTCTCGAGGCCGTTAGAATCGACGTAAAACTTACTACATCGACACTGGTCCTTAAATACAAGATTTTAACCAAACTCGAGATCGCCCAGTGGTCGACAATCAACCATAATAGTATAATATAGATTATCTGTTATGAATTCCTTTGTTATAGATAAGTTGATAAGCCTACCAGTTTCAGTTGATCTTGATTCTTCATTCTCGAGATGTTTAGACGCTGTAAGGTTCTCATTGCTGCGTCATTTGTACCATCTAATCAATAATTGCATGAAAGTCTTCAATGAAAGTGCTGCGAGCGGCGATAATAGTCTAGCCGAGTGTGGAAGCGTTATTTGGAAGTCGACAACGCACGAATATGTACATATGTAACTAAACGAATTTCATTTAAGGTCTAGTGTTCAGTTTATTCTCTGAGCACCCATTCGAACTCTTGAACTTTAAATAAGTTACCACTTAACAATTTCCTGTTCTTAATATCGTGTTTACAATAATGTTGATAATGCTATCTACGTGTAACAAAGCGTAAGACATGAGGCGGGTACCGTCTGCAAATAAATATACAAAAAATCAATGAAGTCTACTCAGTTTGTACTCCTGTCAACGGTCGTGACAACGCCTCTTGAGGCCCGAGCCTTGACTGATTGTTATAAGTAGTCGTATATAGTGTGTACAGTGTTGTGTAGTGGAAATATTAGGCACAACCTGTGTGGGATATCAAAAGTTAACGTTAAGATTACATTTTGTTAGAAAATAGTAAATGTAGATACACAGAAAGGAGCAAAGAATGATATGAAACAGTGTGCGATGAGCAAGGCTTTACACATTGTAATTTCTGGCATCTTACGCTACTCGGCCAATCTAAATATACAGTTTAGTACGTACACATGAGTTAACTCATAGCACAAAGTAAACCAGATGTTGATATGGAAGTCTCGAAAAATATTTTGATCACCTGAATAACCAAGTGTTGTACACAACGTATCGAGTCTTTGCATGCATTCGGCATTAAAAAAAATTGGTATTGTCAAAACATCGCTATATTAGTCGTTCCCGCGACCTCGCCCGCGAAAATTCATTAAAACATGTTGTTTCTTATTTGCAAATCGACTTTTCAATAACAAATTTCAAGAGACGTAAAGTTATTTATCCTTTTAGAGAGTTCACGTTAAATCGAGTGAAAAAGACTCAGAATTTTTTCGCTTTCTCGTAGTTTCATTTAGGCGTGACTCATGGGCTTTAAGTAAGTGTAAATCAAAAAACTAACTAAATGTACGATACAGTTTTTCTGGATAATAAATAGTCTTTCTTGTACCCCTGACAACATGTGTGCAGAATTTCATGATGACCGGTTGAGTCGTTAAGGTATTACAGTGTAACAAACAAAGGAAAAAACGTACAAACACATTTATTATATTAATTCAATTACGATCGGCCAAGTTGAAAGGATGAATGAAGAGAGAGTAACGCAACAAATTTATGTTGCAAAAGAGAGTGGCAGTGGTGGTAGGGGGCGCCCTAGGAGAACTTATGTCGATCAGATTAGTGGCTTACTAAAAAAGGGCGACATAAGGACTACCCATAACCGAAGCATATAAATGGACGTAGAAGAAGCGAGAGAAGTGTGCCAGGATCGCGCCAAATGGAAATCCATGATCTCTACCCACCCCTCTGGGTTACGAGCGTGAGTGCATATTTATTTATTTATTCGATAAGGATACAATGTGGCTTGAGCATGTACTCATGTTAATTTTTGTACAACGTCACTCGATGCGCTTGCAATTTTCGCAAGCCGCTTGATTCCGGTTACTATACAGAGTATTTATAATTCATGAATAACATCCCGTTAGAGCTCATCGAAATAACAAAAACAATGTTCAGAGAAGAAGCGAGCTGGTTACGCAACACAACTTATGAATATGGAAAGGCGGCGGAACAAAAAAGTTGACGTCACAGCGCGCGCCGCGAATGCAAGCCCGCATTAGTGCAGCGCTTCGTACCGGCAGCTGTTAAGATGCGAGCTAATCAAGTCTCGAGAAGACACCTTTGAAGTGTACGTTTAAATAGCAAACTTGCATGAATTAGTGCCGGCGGAAGCGGGGCGCGTGCGGCGCATCGCGATCCCGCCGCACGCCAGCTGAGAGCGGCGCGTCCTGGCCTCCTAGCGCCTTGCGTTACACGCGCCTCAACAACATAACATCACGTTTCAATTCTCATTCGGAACTAATAGAATATTGGACGCTTTGGAATGTTTCTGTTGCTTAAATGTTAACGGAAAACATTAATACTATAACTTGGATTACAACGATTTGTTAATCAACTTACTGATCTAAAATATTAAGGTTTTACTACGAGCTGTTCACGCAGACAGACAATACTCGATTCTCAAGTTATGTTGTTATGTGTTATTGATTTTGCAAGACTTGCTTGCAAGAGGTTCCTGTAGTCCGCTTCTCTAAATTTAGTTGATTCATCGAACATATACAGGATATTGGTAAGTTCCAGTAGCGGCCGCTAGGAGGCCAGTTGACTCATGTGGTTTATCTTAACACTGAACAAACATCTTTATATGAAGCGCTATCATTGGCAGTAATGACGTCAGACATCCGGCGAGAGAGGTGTTTATTGTAGACTCCACAAGTGCGTCGTTGTCTTGGCGCAGATAGCGGCTGATTGATGGCGCGCGAGAGACGAGCGGCGATAGTGCCGGGCGGCCGGGGCGACGACCCCGCCGGTCAGCACAGAGCCCGCTCTGTGGAGACGGACCGGGTTTCGGTCGCCGACGTGAAAGGTGTTTGGGTTCGACCGAGCTCGGCAGCACACACTCGTGGTCATTAAAATAATGCTAAGTCATGACAGAAGACCGTATATTCATGTTATATTTTTAGTTTATCAAAAGCGTATGGCGTTAATGCTATTTGCAATATCTTTGAACATTTCTCAACGTCTTTTGGTATCTATGGCATCTTCCTTGTTTGCCAAGTCGAGTACGAGTCCGCAAACATGTCCGATTTACGATATATCCGGAAAGCGCTGAGATCAACATGTAGATGTCGCTTATCGGAATGTACAACGCGGCGTTGAAATATCTCCGGGCGCCTGCTATCAGCACAGACGGTGTGTAGATCATTCCGCGTTTCCGTTGAAGTCGAACAGAAGGCGCACGTAAACAGCTAATTATATATTACCTTAAATATTTACTTAATGCACATTAAATAACAAAATTTGTAGCTCACTTTACGTAATACGCCAGTAAGTAAATAAACGGTACGAAAGTTAATTCTCGCGAAATTTTCTGGAAAACGTCTATTACAAGATACCAAAGTGTGTAATAAACAGACGTCAGGTGAAGTTTTAAATTACTAAGCCGAGCGCAGCCGCGGGATAATTTTAACCGTATCGAATAAACAAGTAACGCCGGCGCGCGCGCACTAGCTTATTTGTTCGGGTAAAAAATGCAATCGTAAAAATAATATCTTAGTTAATACACAGCCGAGATTAAAACAGAGTAATTGGTAAACCATTTTACATAATGGTGATCGAATATTGAAATTAGTTAACGACGCCAGCCCTCTAGTTCTGGCGTCGGCTCTCAGCTCAACTGTCAAATATTCGTTATTGTATCCATAAGGTACAGACAGACAATTTGTTTCTGTATTTATATAAAACGTTAAGGAAGAAAAAGTCGTAAATTCTATCGAATTCTGAGATTCGAAATCGCGTATTTTCCTTATTAAATACGCAAATATTTGAGAAGAACGAAGCGAGGACATGTGCGGAGACGACACGCAGGGCTCCATCGCCCATCTTGGAATCGCAAACATGGAATTGACGAAATTACTTTGACTTCAGAGATAATTGATCCAAGTAAAATGTCGATTAAATTAAATATTAAGAATATAAATAAATATTCGCTCACGCCCGTAACCCAGAAGAATAGGCAGAGATTATGCTCTCTCTCCTTCCACATTCATACATCTACGCATGCAAGCTCGTCGGGTACGGGTACTCCTTACATCGCCCTTCTTTAGTATGTCACTAATCTGATCGATATAAGTTCTACGGACGTCCCCTACCAACGCTGCCACTCACTTTTGCAACATAAATTTGTTTCGTTACTCTCTCTTCATTCATCCTTTCAACATGTCCGAACCACCGAAGCATACCTTTCTCAATTCTAGTCACAACATACACTTTTAATTCCAACACTATTCAGATTTTGAAAATAGGACATATAAGCAAGTAGAATAGGAAAACGGAATTAAAAGAGGATTGAAAGGCTTTTGCAGCTGGCTCCGTGTTATTTAACTTTTATTTGAATTGATTCATTCAATGTAATACCAGTCTCAGTATTGTAGTTTATCCGTGCGTGACGGCCCCGTGCTGGGAGGCTGAGTTGTGCGATTAGTGACGAGGCAAGTTTCGGTTGCTTTGTCCAGAATTACATCATACCTGCCGATATAGCAAAGCAGGAGAGTCGGAGAGCTTTAGAGCGCTCGAGGTCGATGGACTTCCGAATCACAATGGTTTGTGATAGCTGAATGTTCAATCTCATTTTTTATCTCCTCGCGAGCTTAGAGATTAATTATTCATAAACGATTTATCTTATCAGTATTCAGTGAGTCGAATGTGATTCCGATGCATGTTAAATAATTATAATTAAGTGTGACATCATCGTAGGGATGCTTATATAACTTACGGATAACAATATATTAATAAGATTACTGTGCATTCATATGTTGGTTGTATCGAATTTTGTGCTTTGTATTAATTTTTCCGGTAAACTTCGTTCCGCCCTATAATTATTAGATGGTTCACTATTTCGGTGATAATGGCTTCAACATAAAAGATAGATATATGCTGTCGCGGGCTTTTTTGTAGGACTATTTAAGATTAACATTTCCATTTTACATTATATACGTATAACTCTAACGGTTTCTGCAGCGCACAACAGAATAGCTTGACACTTTTCGTTGTATTATGGACAATTCAAACAATATCTTTATAAATTTAAGCTTATATGGTATTCTGATGTATTAGCTATATTGCTGTACAGTTTCATTAAAATCCATTCAATAGTTTTTGCGTGAAAGAGTAACAAACATCCATACATATATATATCAAGATAACTGACTGATATTACCGAGCGACGAACGAAACCTTAGGAGCTGTCGGTGACAATGCAGCCAGGATTTTACCACGCCCACGTTCTTAATGTAATACAATATGTCATGATATCCCACTAGTGTAGCTATTTCACGTGGCTGCATCCCCCTCCCCCCTCTCTGCATCAACCATGTAATACAATCGCTACAGGACTACTTAAATTTAATGCACAATTTATTCCCTCGAAACCCTGCGAGGTATCGTAACACAATAGCCGGTTACGGAACTCGTCTATTTTCAATGGTATCTTTTAAGCACCCCTCGATTAGTGCGAGCGAGGGTGCAGAATTCGCTAACGAAGGGTAAGGCTACGCGTCATCGCTTGACAAGTAAACACCGATTATTTTGGGGTTTTCCATTTGTTTGTTTGCTGTTTTTTTGTTAAATAAGAGGGCGACGGGAAATATAAATCGGTGACCTGACTGAGGAAGATCGAATAGAATTTATGTAAAAAAACTTTTTTTTCTTGGCCCTTTTTCTACTTATTTGGGGTCACAATACGACCGTAGTCCATATTGTATGGGTTTTGGCTACAGTTTTTTACGGCCGGCCGCCTGCCTGACGTTTTAACACATAGTAGGGAATCGAAAACTGATATTTGCTTAGAACAATTTTGCAATCAAGCTTAAACTTGGTTGGCAATGGTTCATAAAAACAGTTAAATAGCGGATTCGAACCCACGACCATTTTGTTTTTTTTTAATATCGTAAGGGTACAAACGAGTAGCAGAGTCACCTAATATAAACGATTTATATACCAGAGGAACTGCAGACGCGTTGCCGGCCTCTAAGGAAGGAGTTCACTCGCTTCTTACAGGACCCCTATCGTATCGGTTGGGAAATACCGCTGGTGAGATAACAACGTCTGTGTTAGGCAGGAAATTACACGAAAACCCCAAGGTAATGGAATGCCAACCATCAAGACGGTGTGGATGGTAATTGCATTAAGAAAGCTCAGAAAGATTATACATGTAATATATAGGTATATACATATATATATATATATATATATATATATATATATATATATATATATATATATATATATATATATATATATATATATATATATAATCTATCATAGTTGATAAGAGAGTAGTAAGATCCGAGAATAAATAACAACTTCGCGAGTTTAAATCTAAAAATAACAGTGATAGAATCCGCAACAACAACATCTGTTGCACTGCAGGGCCGGCTCGACCGGTGAAATACCACGACCTCACAGAAGACAGGCGTGAAATAGAAGTACTCTGCGTTTCGTCTGATGAGTGAGGTGCCGGAGGTCTAATTTGAGTCAGTGGTACCCGGGCGAAGCCAGGGCGGGTCACTAGTAATATATATATTTTTAACAGGTTTGACTGTTTAAATCCATTAAATTTTCATATCAACTTTCTGTGGGTAATAATAAAGCTTTAATGAAGTGGTCGTATATCCAGGTCATGCAGGCGCATGTTTACAGTGTACACTGTACAGGGTGCGCGCGGCAGATGTCTCACTGGCGCGCGTCGTAATTCGGAGCGCCTGTTAACGAGCGGCCGACCGCTTCTGGAGTCTGTTTTCACTGACGCCACATCTGTTAACAGCTCGAGTGATACGTTTTTAACAGTAGCTTGATTGATTTGTTTTGTGTTTATATTGACAACATAAGACAACATTATCTGGATTTTAATGAATCTTTACAATAATATTGCTTATACATCAGAAGAAGATATTGTGTGAATTGACAAAATTCGTCATATGCGAGCTATTCTGGTGCGCGCTGCAAAAACCGTTACAGTTACACGTATATAATGTATAATGGAAATGTTAACCTTGAATAGTCCTACAAAAAAGCCCGCGACAGGATATATTTATCTTTTATGTGTAAGCCATTATCGCCAAAATAATGAGCCATCTCTAAATTATACTACGCAGCTGGCTACGTCTACTGTACATCTGATGTAGTTTAAGAAAGTGTACTCCTTCCTTAAAGCCGGCAACGCGTCCGCAGTTCATGGGCGTCGGTGATAACTTAGTATTAGGCGATACCAAGCTCGTATGCTTTAAAAACGGTAAAGTGCATTACACATTGGATTTTGCAACAAATTTTAGGTACTAGTTGTGCCCGCGGTTTCACCCGTCTTGCAATTTTACTTAAACTTTCAACTAAACTGTTATTTTATATCATTTTTATCGGACAAATGTTTGACATGGTTCTTTAAATTGATATAATTTTTTTATTTAAAAACCGATTGAGATAAAACAAACACTATATGTTAAGTGAAGCTTACCACAACACATTAGTGAAAACCGCACACAAATTGGTTAATCCGTTTCTGAGATAAGCGGTAACAAACGAACAGACAAACAGACAAAAATTCTAATAAACATTGTTTTGGGTTGTATTGCGTATATGAAGGCCCCCAATGATAGTTTTCGTCAAATATCTTCCATGTACAGACAGATCAGTTACAGATTTATTATATGTATAGATGTATAATATTTTATAATACACTATATAGCCGTGTTGTAAATTGCGCAGTTGCAAATCATAATAACTCGAGTCGATTTATAAATGAGTTATGTTCACCGAATCGACGTTTAGAGGAGTGCGCGGCGTCTGCCGACCCTGACTCCGACCGCGGCGCAAACATAAGACACCTCGTGAGTTCGATACGAAATGGTTACGTGCTGCGTATCTTTGCTGGGATTTTACGGTCGCTTTCATTAGCGTAAGTAGCGGCGTCGTTAAATCGAGTTCGCGGCGGAGTTTCTTTTTGAGATTGGCTCAAGACCAACGCTCGTTAGGTACGGTACGTCCCGGAAGATACAGAAGTTGAACTATTACATGAGGTTTGTTATTAAATATCTAAAAGTGTATGAGAGTGTATTTAACTGTACCAGTTTTATAATATACTAGCTGTTTCCTGCAGCATCGTCCGCGTGGAAATAAATTCGAGAAAACAATTTAGAGGGTTTTTCACTTTTCGCGCGGAACCCTAAATATTTTGCTTAAATTAAATTAGCCTATTTGAATCTCGACAATATTAGCTATCTTCCAGTAAAAGTCCCATCCGAATCGGTTCGGTAGTTTCGGAAACTACCCGGAATAAACAGATAGACAGACAGACAGACAGAAATGTTAAAAATTGTATTTTCGTTATAAGTACCGTATATACATCATGTGTATTGAGTATGGCAATGTTATTTTGATATTACATACAGACACTTCAGTTTTATTTATCAGTATAGATATAGTTTTATATTAACGCAGTTTTATTGTGATATCACTACAGAGGTCTTTTAAAACGGAAAAATAATTTAATACATTTGCAATGTAAAATGTTGTACTAGTTTTATCACAAGAATTAGGATGTTACAAGAGAAACTGACCGACGCCACTTGAGTATTTAATGAAACGGTCCCGCATTTATTGCAGACAGGGTTAGCGGTCGCGAGTGGATGTGTGCGGGGAGCGGGGGGCGGGGCGCAGTCGGACACAAATAACTCATGGTAAAAATAATGAAACTGAACCGGCAGCTTGATGTAGAACTTGTCCCACCCGCCCTCTTCTCGCCTACCAAACAAACAAACAATACGATCAGCGGCTGCCAATTACTGGGCACACGCTACATTATTGGGTTTCCACTGGCGTCAACTTGTCGCGATACAATGTCCATCTCTATCTTTCTCTCTAAAAAAACTGAGACGGCACTATGTTTTGTGTGAATGTTTTCCGCTGTGACGACCCACGGCCACGAGGTCTACGTCCAGCAAGTTTGTTTTACAATTAATATGATGTACAATAGCGTTCTAATGAAAACATCCGTTAGTTACGATGTTATACGGAACACACAATCGAACGAAAATGTCGCCTGAACACAAAATGGTCATTGTCAAGTTTTGATACAACATCTGAATGTAATATATAAAAAAGTTATCGGTGTACACTTTCCTATATTCGAGCTGTATATTTCATTGGACGGTAGGAATAATCCTACTTGATTACCAGCCTTCTGGTGAGATACAGAATTTGTACAATAGTAGAGTCCGCAACAACATCTGTTGCACGAGTGTGCCGGCTTACAGAAGACTGGCGTCAAGAAGTACACTGCGTTGCATCTGATGAGCAGACAGACAGATTAGACAGGCGTGAAGTAGATTATTCTCCGTTTCGTCTGATGAGTGACGTGCCGGAGGCCTAATTTTTTTTATGTGAGAAGGTGGCAAGCGAGCAAGCGCATCACCTGATGTCAAGTGAGCGCCGCCCATGAACATCCGCAACAGACAAATGCGTTGCAGATGCGTTGCCTACCTTTAAAGGACAAAGGAGGGCATAGACAGGAAAAAGGATATTTCCTTTCCCCCGTTAACCCCTTCCCCATCCTATCCTCTTCCCCTTCCTGTCCTATCCTTATGAGGAAAGGGTGGGAAGGGGAAGAGGGCTAAAATTACTTACTTACTTCTACTTCACGCCTGTTTTCTGTGAGGTCGTGGTCGTGGTATTTCACCGGTCGAGCCGGCTAATTCGTGCAACAGATGTTGTTGTTGCGGGCTCTACCACTGTAAAATTCTAGTTCTCTCCCCCTTCCCATCCTTTTCTTATAAGTAAAGCATGGGAAGGGGAAGAGAACTTGACGGTGGAAAGGATGTATAGGAATTGGAAAAAACCATTCTCTGTTTGTCCCCTCCTCTGTCCATTAAAGGTGGGCAACGCATCTGCAACTCATTAGTTAGTTGCAGATGTCTATGGGTAGCGATCACTTGACATAAAGTGAACCGCTTGCTCGTTTGCCCACTAGTACGGTAAAAAAAAATCTGATGAGTGGAGTGCCGGAGAACTTATTCTGGTTCTCTTCTTCTTCCCTTGAGGAAGAGGATTTTACGGGAAGAGGATGGATAGGAAACGGAAACATCCTTGCTTGTTGCAGATGCCTATGCTATGGGTAGGGTTCACTTGATTTCTGGTGAACTACTTGCTCGTTTACGTTACAATCAACTATTCATAGCTCCGTTTGTTTGTGTTTACACTTTTGGTAATTGATTCCGGGTAGCGAGTGTACACACATCCTAAATCAATAATACTCGATACGTACAGACAGACATTAGTAGCTGTTTACTTAAGTGCGGTGCTATCCATTAGTTTTATTGCGCCATTTATTTGCATGTTTTGAAATAAGCCGAATTAAAGGAAGTGGGTGTGTAACGTAATCAGTGCGCGGTAACGCCGCGCAAACCGCATTATCCTATATGACTCACAGTCGGCTAAATTTTGTCCAGTGGTTCATCAAGCTTTCGAAAGTTTCCGTCCGTACAGGCTCATAGCAATGAGTCAATGGATCAACTGCTTAATTGATTTTAAGAGACATAGATGTCGCTGTAAAGTTCCTGGTATCGAAGGTCAGTAATGTTTCTATGTATCTATTATTACATTATATGTCTTCCTCTTTCCATCCTTTACTTACAAGGAAAGGGTGGGAAGGTGGAGAGAACGCGAATTAGGCTTCCGGCATCTGACTCGTCAGACGAAACGCAGAATACTCTACTTCACGCCTGTCTTCTGTGAGGCCGCGGTATTTCACCGGTGGAGCCGGCCCATTCGTGCAACAGATGTTGTTGTTCCGGACTCTACCACTGTTAAAGAAAAGTCTTTATTCTATTACAGTTAGGCTCGGAAAACTTTATTATAATTTCAATGTAAACATAATTGAAGAAGTATTAGCCTTGTTGCCAATTCTTTTCCCCCCTCTTCTTTGTTTACCGATGAACAGGAAACAGAAGGCATGCTGAGAAATAGGAATCTAATTGTATAACATAATTACTATGTGGTCACATAAAGACATTTAATCGCTTCAGTTTAATCGCTTCCGGCAGTGAGAACACTCATTTGTATGCAGCCTGCGTGGCGGTGCACTCTGCGTATGTGCAAGCGAACTAGGAAGTAATCTATGGAAAGCCAGTTGTCACGTCGTCATGGAAGATGATCTGCGCGGAGGTGGCGCGAACTACCGCCAGTACTATCGTACTGTCACCTGCAATAATAGGAATTAAATGGATTATACATTTGAACTGCTACGATTTATCTTTTAATTTGTTTTCGATTTTTAATCGAAAAGCGTCCTTTACTGGTCCGATGTCCACCGAAAAAAGATGTACATACCTAGTAGCTTATGTGTTACCAAAAAAATTAAAATCACACTAATGTGTGGGCAATGCCATATATTGGAGACGGACCAAATAAACAAATGATTTTTGAAAGCGTACAAACGTTGAATTGAATGGAAAACAAAAATCAAAGCACAATAACGAGGTGACGTATGGGTTATGCAATAACATTCTTTATATTCTTATCGAATGCCCAGACGCATAATAATGACCCTAACGGTTCAATGAGATAGGGGAGGGTGCATAATAAGTGGTATAATCTACCCGCCGCTGCCCGAGCTCGCCGCTCCCGCTGCTGACAGCTATGGGTTTCAGTAGACAGATAATGATAGAGTGAGACTCGTTCACGCTTATCGTATAAAGGCTAAATTTACAGATTTATTCAATCCCACATCCATAAAACCTGTAGTTTACAGTTTAGCTTATATCAGAAAAAAGTTTTAAGACATCCGCAGACAACCACAATAAAACAAGCGAACTCTGGTCAATGCTTTTTTTTGTGACTGACGAGTCACTGTTTGCTTAGAAGAGGCATTTACAGCTACATCGGGCTCGAGGCGGTAGCCCGCAGAGGACGCCTAGACTAAGCCTCTTTAAGAATAACTAAGCTGGAGGGCTCCCTCCGCAGAGGGAGCCTCGGGTTGGGCTGTCACTTATTACGCGTTTAGCATTCCGATTCGGAGGTGCCCGAGAGGGCCGAGACTCGGCTCGATCGGTAGCTGTTTTCGGATTAGGCTGGTCAATGCTTGAATCCTTGATGTATATAAATTTGAAAGGAAACCTTTTGCAGCGTTTGATTTAATTACATTAAATAAATCGTGAAAACAAAACGCAATTCCGGTCCCTTCCATATGTTTCATGTTTGCCGTTTTTAAAATTCATTCGACCCATTTACTGTATGTTGAAAGTCGAATGTTAAACAAACCCGGTTTCTTTGTAAACTCAGCTATGTAATAATATTTCAATGGTTAAATGAAACAGGCCAATTATTTTAGGGAATATAGAATAAAATGTTTTTAATACAGTAGCTCAAAAAGTGGCGTATTGCAGGATTATAGCGTGGTATGCGTGCGTTTTCTTTCCCAACTGTCAAAATAAATCTATTAAAAAGAAAAGAACAACCACAAGTTTTTATGATTCATGCAAATATTTCTAAAAATAAGCTACTAATTTGTTGAAATATACTATTGTACTTTTAATGAAGCCAATGCTTTAACTGAATTGAACATAAATCGGTCGTTGTCATAGACTGCGAACCAACCGGAACCTCAATCGCAAATAACACAGACTAACAAAGGAGCCAGTTGGTAAGATACGCGTTTGTTATTTGCTGACAGTACACCAAAGTGGTATTATTGTTGGCATTATCTATTTAACACTACAAATTAATGTCTGCCCGATTAGTCTCGTAGTCATCTAGAAATATTAATGCTTTTTTATTGTTCTAGACTCATTTGTTTATGTTCCGAATAAAAATATAGCAATCGGTCAGTAAGGGGAGATTTCACCGTTGAAAAGAAACGCAATTATATTGACATAAACTCGTTTTACGCGTTAATCGGAGTTTAGAGCTCCAAATTGCATTTCAGCAGATTCTGAACGCAGTTATGCTCTAACCGAGTTTAAATTCCTAACGGCCGGTTTTTGGTTTACTGTAAATTCATTTTCAATTGGACAGCTACATATGCGACAGTTATGACGCTGACAAATTGTATTACATGACATCTGCGCTTAGATTGAAAGCGATGTTTCCGCCTTACGTCACTAACCTGCGTTTTCGTAAACGCGATCAAATTGTAGCTCGTGACGTTAGTGAAAACCAAGATTAGAATCGAACTGTAAGCTCGATTAAGCAAAACGTAGTTTTTTTTAATTTGTTTTCGAATGCAAACAGTGAAATCGATTCTAAGCCGTTGGAAAAAGGCAGTAGTGTACTGATGGCGGGAACCTCATCAGAATGGTGCATTGTTAGGTGAAGCAGCGGAGCATCAGGTGACACGGTCACCGATCACAACTGTTGTGCTAACGGTACCTGCACTCTGAGTGTCGCGCGTTTTACAGTCTATAACAAGCCTTATTTCGTTAATGGATTGCAAAAAATGTTTTCTATATCTTACATTTAAGTAATGATTATATGAAACATGTCCCAGGGAGGTTAATAAAGAGGTAAACGAACACACGGTTAACCTGATATGAAGTAACCGCTACCCATAAGCTTCTACAAGCAAATGAGTTGCAGATACGTTGCCTACCCTTATGGATGGAGATATATCTATCAATCCCTTTCTCCGTCTAATCCTCTTTCAGAAAGAACAGAATTAGGACTCCGGCACCTCAATAGTTAGATGAAACGCAAAAAACTTTTACTTCATGCCTGTTTTCTGTGAGGTCGTGGTTCACCGGTGGAGCCAGGTCATAGTGCAGATGTTGCGGGCACTGTTATAATATAATCTGGGCTTTCATCTCTGCGAAATGTACGTCTAATATACAATATATTTAAATTAATAAATAATCTAGTAAACAGGCTTGTCTAAATCTAGGCTTGAATATAAAGTCTATTGTACTGCGAGGTTCTAACTGGTGTATTGTCACGCGCGGAGAAGTCAATAAACAGGTGAATGTCCTTCTTGTTTCGTAATATGGATATGTTTTGCTTTCGTTGCATTTATAATTCCGCTGAACTCCCGGTAAGGTGGGCACTGTCATGTGGCAGCCCCGAGCAGCGCCCCCCGCCCCGTCTCTTCGCATCTAGCCTTCCCTACAAGGCCGGCAATGTATGTACAAAAACGCAACGTCACTCCTCATAAGGTTATCCCCATGTTTCATTGGCCATATCGTAGAGCTGTTTAAGTTTTTAAGCGACTACGTAGCGAGTACGAACAATGTTTTTATATTCACAGGGCTGCCAGGCAGGAATGTTGTTCTAGGCAGTCGTTGACAGAATTGGAAAGACGACGTGCCCAGCGGAGTACAAAAACATTTACAGCGTGTAGCTCTTAGATAAAATAAGTAAATCAGTCTGAATGTATGTACGTAACTAATATCACAGCTGTCTGCCAACCTATGTCTCGATATACGAGAGGAGATCTCACTAACCGTGAGATGAACGAAATGACATGCAGATACAACCTTAATCATCAGTTTCCCCGTTCGTGCTACAGGTGTCGCTGCTGCAGCTGGCATGACTTCTGTTGTAGGGTTCCCACCCCTCTCGGAATTCGACTAACAAGAAGAGGCAAGAGGACGTCACCATATTGCAAGCCTTAAGCATTTTCTGAGTAATGTTCCATTTTATTTTTATTTCAGCATTACGGAAATACTTTTATGTAGTTTGAATTTCAAATATATACGTTAGTGTCCGATATATTTATACGGCCGCCATTAAGCTGGGCGTACATTCTTATTATAAATTTATTTACACTGGGATAGTCGCTTGGAGTCGCAACGGACGCCGGGCGGGACGCGGCTCGCGCTCAGCGTTTGAACATTCTCAACGTAACTATAAAAATTATTTTAATACGATTTTATTGACACTTAAAAACGAGCTGTGCGCCTGCAGCGATATAACTAATACTTCTTCTAAATTATAATAAAAAACTAGTGTTTTTTATAACTTTAATAATCCGAACAGAAATAAGAATGAGTGGTTTTTTTGCAAGAATGCCGAAATTGTTAATCTGCATGTGGGCAGCCAGCGGGACCTGTCTCCACCGCAAGCGGTGCATCGGACGCGGTTAGGTACCTTAATCCTGGGCACGCCGTTTTGTCACAACATGCTGTGTGCCCTCGGTACAGGTTAAACATGGATAAGCGTGATTACATCAGTATTCTTCTATCACTTGACAATCATGGCAAGTGATAGAATTATTTGTATTTCAGAGAAGTAATGGCCCAGTGGTATAAGCCCTGACTTACGTACTATAGGTTGCAGGTTCGAACCCAGGCAGGCGCTTTACTTTGTGTAGTTTATTTCATCACCACTGCTCCAAAAATGGTGAAGGAAAACATCGTGAGGAAACCGGCATGTTCTTAGAACCACTAAATTCCAAGACATGTGACATCCACCAACCCGCACTGGGCCGGCGTGGTGGATTACGGCTCATTCCCTCCTTCGGAGAGGAGGCCTGTGTCCCTGCAGTGGGGAACATTCTAGAAAAGGCCGATTTATTATTTATATTTTTATTACGTTATATCTAAGCATACAAAAAATACGTTTTTCTTCAATTTGTGCCAGATGCTGAGGCACTACCATAGATATACTGAGTTACAAATAATGAACTAATGGCCCATGAATGTTATGCATAATGGCCTTTGTACACCTGGAGGTAATCTACGCACAATGTTTTTATTACCTCTGCCTTATTATTGCTGTCGGAGCAAAAAGGGAAATAGCGTAGTGTGACGTACGCTACGTGAAACTTACATTGTTTATAGTTATTTTAACAAATATGTTAGGATACTAAGTGAAGCAGAATCGTAAATTAACAAGACCAATGGTAATCAATAACGAACGAACAAGTGAAAATGGTGATTTTGATGAATGTAAGCTGAGTGATTCATGAGCGGCGAGCTCGTGACTGCGCCTTGTCCTGCTGACCGGCTAATAAATGACATGAAACGCGCGCCGGCCGATACACGGCGGCCTGTTCGCGGGATTTCAACAGGAAATTGTTTAGTAAACATAGATCGCGCCGAAAGCGGCCATCATATTAATTAAAAGTTCCATATGGGATCGTTAAAAAGTTAGGCGTGACTTTGACGTGACGTACAAGGACAATGTGTGACTTAAGAGTGGTTATCGTGAGTAGAATTGAGATAGGTATGCTTCTGTAGTTCGGGCATGTTGAATGGATGAATGAAGAGAGAGTAACGAAACAAAATTATGTATCAAAAATAAGTGAGAGTTAGTGGTAGTGATGGTAGGGGAGGTCCAAGTAGGACTTATATGGATCAGATTTGTAATATACTAAAGGATCAGCTGTAATCAACGATGAATGGACGTAGGAGAAGAGTGTCCGGATCGCGCGAAATGAAAATCCATTCGGGTTTCCTTTTTGTGTGGTTCTGTGACACCTCATACACGTTCCATTCACAAAAGTTGAGGGGAAATAACCGTATCATTATTATTAGTTTAGCTTTGTATGCCACATAGAAAGTTGCTGTTACTGGATGGGCCTCAGGTTGATTTAGGGATTGGGATGCTGGGTCGAATTTCAGTCATTGGTGCATGTTTGTGGTGCTCAGTTAATATTATAGAGATTCTATTTACACTGTGATAGAATATTATGCTTAAATTTATATGAGTTGGTGTGTTTATTTTCTTCCCAATGAATGACGACAGGAAAAAAGATCTCGCATCGCGAATTACAGGTCATGGCAGAGAATCGAGGTCGGATCGAAATGCACCTTTATCGTCAATAAACATGGCCGCCGCCAACCAAGAAATGAAATCTGTTTGCGGCAGATTGAATTGAATGCGCTTTAACAAGCCTCAATTGGCTGAATAATTCCTGAATCAAGATTCAGCGGCGACGTCAATCAACCGCGATCGCGGTTGCGATCCGCGATGTATTTGTAGCGGTCAGCAATACAGGACTTGTGGTAATATTTTAACTATTTAATTCCAATTGACAATGTTACTTGAATAGGACATTTAAGTCTCTCTTGTCAGTTTCTCTTACTAGTAATTACAAAGGTGTATGCCAGGGGACTTCACACAGAGTATCTTCACAGTATTACACTTTATTTTACCTAAATTATTTCTACCCCACTTGTTGTTTCCCTTCGTTCACTCTCAAGACTGCCGCCACCAGTGCATCGCTCGCCCCCCCACCACCACGACAACGTCGCGCGAGTCGATAGAGGCGCGACAAGCGGAATCAACACAACTAATTATTCTTATATTATTTTTGCTGATAATTACAATTTACACGTGACTGGATCTTCATGACGAATCTTTATAGCCAAGCTATCAACTTGATTCATATGCGTGTGTATTAAGAAAACCTAACAGTAATGATTACTTTAGTAAATAATGTAAGATGTTCATAATACGCTAATTATTTGCAAATTAATGTGTCAATTTCGCATAAACTGCACCTTATCTGTTTTGCAGATGATTCTTAATCATATAAGTAAGTTGCTTTGTGTTACCTTTACCCCTGTTGGGCTTAAAACCTAATAAGAGCAACAAAAAAATCACTTTTTAAATCATCAAAGCCGGTAAATCTAAGTATTATATGCGTACTAGTGACCCGCTCGCCTTCGCTCAGGATAATTATGTAGATCCAATCGCTACGAAAATTCACAGGATCACCCTCTAGGGAAATCTGACAATATCCAGAATATTACATGGAAATAGGAACACCCGTTTCGGAGTTTATATGGAACATACAAACATAGATTGCAGCGCCACCTGCTGGGTTTATTTGTGAATCAAAACCATCCTCGAATCCACTTGAACACATACACAAAAAATCATTCAAATCGGTTCAGCCGTTTAGGAGTTCACTGTCAACACACGTACAGAAGAATTATATATGCCTGAGCTACACAGTCCAAACTGGACCTAGAGACATGAAAATTTACATAAAGCTTTCTGTTATTCTGTGTACATGCACAAAAAATACTCAATTAATCCTGTAAAGTAAGGAACGAAGCGTGCGAAGCCGGGGTGTATAGCTAGTTCAGAATATAGGTTGTTTATTTTACATTCTTAATGTAATTGTATCGGTCACGAATTACTACAACTGTTATACGCAGATCACAAGTGTGTTTACATCGATGGAAAATTTCGGTGCGCGATTGAGCGATAAAATAGTTAGTTCCCTACGAGCCAGTAGGAGTAACGTAATCCTTATTCGATCCAGATATATGCCGTATGAAATCCTTTTAACTTGAACGACTGCCAAATTCGTTTAGCAATCGGGCTTGTGCCCGATGCATCGGCAATGGCCGACGGGTCAATAAAATACTGCGTAAACAAATAAAGCCGGTATTTGGCTGTTGACTGTACCACGTGTTTAATAAATTAAATATGTTAAACTTATAGCTTACTAGTGACCAGCCCCGGCTTCGCCCGGGTCCCACTAATTTTGTTGATCCGATCGCTACCAAACACAGGAATGTGCCAATCTGAACAACCCCTGTAAATTTCATCGAAATCGGTCCAGCCGTTTCGGAGTCTATAGGTCTGTAGGGAAATATTTCGCTTATTATATACAATTTTATTTTTCTACTTAGGTCTACTTCGCTTTTTACATACTATTTTTTTTTCATATAAAGTATCCTTGAAAAACGGTGAAGGAAAACATCGTGAGGAAACCGGAATGTTCTTAGAACCACCAAATTCGAAGACATGTGACATCCACCAACCCGCACTGGGCCAGCGTGGTGGATTACGGCTCATTCCTTCTCTCGGAGAGGAGGCCTGTGTCCCTGCAGTGTGGACCATTCTAAAGTATCCTTTGTTACTTCTAATACCTCCAAAAATATGTGCACGTAGTTTCATGATGATCGGTTGAGCAGTTTTCACGTGAAAGCGTAAAAAAAATACAAACTTACATTAACATTTATAATATTAGTAGGGATTCAAAGATACAATCACTGGTAAGGTTGTACATTAATTATATGTAAGCATTCCGAACGATTGTGTACATTTTATATCAATATATTTTTGGTCAAGATAAATTTGTTTGTCATAGCGTCCACGTGACATTGAATTGTTATTAACAACGCCCTCTATCGGTGAAAACATCTATTAGGAAATCTGTATAGGACCTTACATATTGTGTTTACGCTATACTTTGTAGTTTAAAGCTATACAATATACAAAAGTACAATGTCTCACTATTACCATTATGCAGTTCAATTAAGCGGAAATGCAAATTATATTTATCTTTAGCACTGTGTTATGAATAAATGTGCGTACGTATGCTAACGACGTATGCTAACGACGTACAAATAAGGTTTGGGATTCTTTAAGGAAGCTTAGGGCACAACAACACAAGCGTGCGTATGCAGTGCCAGAGACAAGTTAGGGCGATCACTCACGGCGACTTTTGCAGCGATACAGTCGCACGTCTGTCTCTCCTTTTAACAGTTGCTTGGTAACACTTGCGACTGTACACACCAGCATCGTGTATTCGTTTCTGCGTTGATTGGTAAAAGCCACCACGTGAATTTATTTATTACTGGTCGCGGTACGTCTACGTTGTAGACACGATGTGCCCGTTTCAGTAAAAGCAAGTACTACACACAACCATTTGCAAGTCTCTATTCATACGTGTGGTCACTACGCACCACTACAGTCGAGGTCCGTTACATATCGAAAGTCATACGAAAATATATATAAAGTTAGGTTAGGTTACTTCTTCCTGATTCGCTTTTGTCTTACGCTGTGTGACTATGATTAAATTTTAAATACTTAGTTTCCAATACTTAGTTTTTGTACAAAGTGTCCGTGGGCATCCGACCTTAGATCGTCGCCCGCGTGTCGACGTTGTTGGACGTGGCGTCGCGGGTCCCTGTCTGCATCACAACTACTGAAATGTAAAATACATTCAAATATCAGGCTTGTCGCCTGACCTAATACCTAGTTAGACAGTTGATATTTTTCATTCCCGGTAACTCCCGACAAAATTTATGGCAATAATTTATTTGGGCATCAAGTTTTAGATTTGGATATATGATAGCGTCCGAGGGGCTTCCGAGCTTACAGCAACTAAGCAACATGAATAATAAGAAATGTGGCGTCAGCGGCGTCATTAATTGCACTGCTAAGTGTAGACACTTGACAGTTGGCCGTGGGAAACGTTGGCGGGAGGCCATATGTGAACTCTGCTTATCTGAAATTCGATTTAACATCAATACAATTTCAATTCATAATAAAAGATTCTTACAAAAACATTTCTTGGTAGTAAATGTTTTTATAAGTTGTACAGTGATATTTTACTTTTATATATTCAGCAGGAGCTCCACGAGCTCTCCCGCGAGACTGTCACGCTGACAATCACGTTTCTAACGTGAAAATATTATTTGTACTGGAGAATGTAAATCGATCGGATCAGAAATCATAAAGGGAAAGCTTAAGAGTATCTTGCCAATGGAGCTTTGAAAGGACTTAGACACCGAATTGACGAGTTTTGATTCAGTTTAGAGTGGCGCCGATTTTGAGAGAATTACGTGGAGCGGTGAACCTGTGAACACCGTATGTGGACATCGAAACTTTAAGTATAACTATTTAAGAATCTATAGGGAACACACGGGAACACTTTCGCACACTACCGTGTCCTGACGGCGTTGACTCGCTGTGAGTTCTGAAGCATATTTCCAATTCCCTCTTTGGATTAATACGAGCAGGATTACTACTTGCTAAATACTGGGCGGCTAATATCAGAATCGCCGCCCAGGCCTCTCTTATGGGGGTTGGAGGAGAGCAAGCACTCTCCTTCGGCGCCAAGGTCTCCAGCTGCGAATCGAGACATTGGAATTTCTCTCCCTGTCTCTTTCCGCAGTCTCCTTCCGCGACATCACCTCTTCGCAGAAGGTAACACCGGCGCTCCTCGACCTCTCGCTAGCGATAATAGCCCTGACAAAGGCTGGGAGCGAGAGGTCATCTCCAACCACTGCGACGAGGTCCCGGCGTAGTCCGGCCCACCCTGCACACTCTGCAAGCGTGTGTTGCGCCGTGTCTTCGTCGCAACTGCAATGGTGATACATCGTTGTCGGCTCTCTTCTGGCTATACGGCCCGATAGCACCTGCACCAGCCGGAAGGTCAATGGCCCATGCCGCCTGTTCAACCAATCACCTAAAACTGGTCGGATAGCCTCGACAGTCTTGCTGCCTACCCTGGGTATGGCTAACCTCTCCTTCCACTTATCGAGCAGCAACTGCCGAGCGTGGATCTTTATTATTTCCCACTCCTTGGGAGGGATATTTCCTCCGCCAAGTCTGATATCCTGACGCCATTGCCCGTAACCGTGCCTAGCCGAAGCTCAAAGGCTCTAGTCAGTCGGCCTCAACCCTCTACACCCCGTTCAAGTATTACGGTAAAATTCCGCATCTACTCGTCACAAACGCCAGGTTATGGTACATCCCGGTTCGTTGATGAATTACAACTTAAACCGTGGTTAAACCACTTGCTCATTTAATGTAACACACAACAGGACTATCAGTTATATATATATATCAGTTAGACATGTGATACCATTTGCAATATAACAATACGTGCGTACGTTCATTACGTGCGCCTCTCTCGCGGAGGTTCAGGTACAATCGCGACAGGTCAATCCAATGAAGGCAACTATGATCTTCAGGTAATGAAACAAGATGTCAATGAAGGTGTATCCCACTTTGAATCACATTTTACCAGGCAATGTGAATTCTTTCAACTCATCTCGATTAAATATTATTACGGATAATTCTGCTATTCGTATATGGTACTACTCGGCACCACATGGCGGTACATTGAATCATCGGTAAGAGGCCCAAGCCATGTGCTGTGTGCCTGAACCGATATTAGTCAGTTTCTGAATCAGACCTAGATATGATTAGTCTAGAGTGTTCGACTCAGCCAGTCGACAGCCTCAACTTTTTAAATCCAATAAGAGCAAGTGGGAAGTGTGTTCGGCGATCATGTTAAATACCGAACGTGAGTCCGCTACCGTATTTATAGTACTCGGAGTTAGTGACAGTAGCAACTGAACCTTCTTGTTAGTAAAATAAAATAAAATATGCGCTCAGCCCCGTAACCCAGAGGGGTAGGCAGAGATCATGGATTTCCATTTGGCGCGATCCTGGCACACCTCTCTCGCTTCTTCTACATTCATACATCTACGCATACATCGTCGGTTATGGGTGCTCGTTATATCGCCCTTTTTTAGTAAGCCACTAATCTGATCGATGTAGGCGTCCCCTGCCACTCACTTTTGCAACATAAATTTGTTTCGTTACTTCATCCTTTCAACATTTCCAGTCACAACATCCACTTTTAAGCCACACTTTTCCTTCATAATGCTATTTCTAACCCTATCATTCAATGTCACGCCTAGCAACTTCTTAAGGATCGCATCTCAATGGCATTAACTCGACTAGCATGCTAGTTGAGTTAATACTACTTGTTAGTCTTTCCGATAAAAGTAGCTGACTCTCTTTTTGTTATCTTGTAACTTATGACACAGGATTCGTTATACAGACATGTTTTTGACAACACAAAAAAGGTTTATTTTAGTAATTTCAATGGTCGAGGTTTTGGTAGCGGTAGATGTTACCGGTGAGTAGCGAATGAAGACAAAGCCACGTGGAAAACAACTGAAATAGCCTTCCATTCAAGACTCATTCAAGACTCTTAAAGTCTGTAATGTATAAAAAAACTTTAAATGTATTTACTCGTGACTAAAATCTTAACAATCCTACCTAATATTATAGAAAGTTTGTAAGTATGTATGTTTGTTATTCTTTCACGCAAAAACTACTGAATGGATTTTAATGAAACTTTATATAGGCTATACTTTATAAAGATATTGTGAGAATTTACCAAAATATAATAAGTGTCAAGTAAGGAGGTAAAAATTCCGCCATAGGCGAGCTATTCTGGTGCGCGCTGATAAAAGCGTTAGAGTTACACGTGTATAATGTATAGTAAAAATGTTTACCTTGAATAGTCCTACAATAAAGTCCGTGACAGCATATATCTTTTATGTGTAAGCCATTATCGCCTAAATAATTACCATTTATGAATTTAGGGCAGAGCGAAGTTTGCCAGGCCAGCTACTCCAGAAAAGAATTCAAAGTGTTACTGAGTGTGAGTGACACCTAGTATTACAGTGACTCACAAAGCAATAGAACCGACATAAAATCTAAATGTAGCAGGCCAGCGTGTTGTTTAGTGTGCTGTGCTGTAGCGGTGTACATGGGAGTTGTAACTTCTAAAAGATGTTCCCGGAATACCTGTGGTGTGGCTTTAGTACATTGAATGCAGACATATACTAATAAGGAACTAGGAGCTTAGAATTTGTTAGTGACAGTTTCGGTCTACTATGTGAACAAATTAAATGTGTTCATACGATGTCACGTAGCCCACTGGGGCCGGCTGATCGGAATGTACCCCGCAATGTCGACCGCTGATCAATTTAGAATTCGCTTGCTCCGTTAACAATGACAAAGCAATTTTCCTCGCAATATAAAATTGGCGGCGAGTTGGGATTAGCACCGATATAGATTTTTTTAATGCAGTTATTGGAAAACAGATGGAGTCATATTTCCCCTGCGGCGTGGCGCAGTTGTTGTTCACTTTAATACGACACTCATTCATGTAGGAGATATTATAATAAACACTCAAGCCTCTTCCCTAGTGGTGTGGGCAGAGGTTACGGATCCGGCACAACTCACTCGCTCCATCTATACCTTTTGTCAATGCAAGATATGTTGTAAACAAACAAACGTCATTTACCGTACACGGCGGCCATTATACTTTTTTCGGAAATTTTGTGGAAATCGTGAGATAAAATAAATTGAAATTGTGTAATATGTTTTTTTAGTTGTCAAAATGTTTTGTAAATTATTAATTTTAATGTAAAAACCTTTGTTTACAAAAATCACATCTTGCTGTGAAACAAGGTATCGTCGTCGGTGATGGGTGCGATTAATACGGAGGACATATAATATCTATACTGATAAAATAAATTGAAGTGTCTGTATGTAATATCAAAATAACATTTCCATACTCATTACACATGATGTATATACGGTACTTATAACGAAAATACAATTTTTAAAATTTTTGTCTGTCTGTCTGTCTGTTTATTCCGGGTAAAAACGACTGAACCGATTCGGGTGGAACTTTTACTGGAAGATAGCTAATATTGTCGAGATTAAAAAAGGCTAATTTAATTTAAGCAAAATATTTAGGGTTCCGCGCAAAAAGTGAAAAACCCTCGAAAATGTTTTCTCGAATTTATTTCCACGCGGACGAAGTCGCAGGAAACAGTTAGTCATATATACATACATAAAAATAGATTATTAAATTAGAAAGATAAATCTATTAAATGAGATACAGAATATAAAAGCTGAAAGATATCTCAGCAAGTTCAAATTACACACAGAATATATACTTTGTCTAATAAATTAACATTTAAAGCCTGTCTTTAGGTTATGTAGGTCTCATTAGAGGTTAAACATCAACATACCTACATAATCCGTTACGTTGTGCATCAACTAGCTCAACGTTTGGCGTTGCGCGTTCCTAAACTATTCATAAAATGTGTGATAAGTCTTTGATAACGTGTTCCGAAGACATCCGAAAGGGTTGCTGGCCAAAAAAATCAATATTTTTATTGTTGTTTTTGGAAATGTGGCCGAAATGAAAAATAAACCAGACAATAAAAGGAATGAAAAAAAACATTCCCACTATTGTCTATTTATTTATTTATTAGAGGTCTACCAACAGTTTAGTTATCATAACATTCACAATTATATGTTAAAATTAATACAATGCTGATAACTTAGCCAATGAGAGGTATACACAGAATTCAACATATGTCCTTAACTTAATACTAATCCAAACGTAAATACTATCAAAATGTACAACCTTACACTAAGTTACTTGACGTGGCAGTGAAACTCATGTGGGAAATAGATGTGTTTTTTATAAAACTGTTTGTTCTTCAGAAGGCGTGCGTAAAACGCCTGTCAATATTTCATAGCAATGTTACTGTATGGTACATTGCTATAGTCAGACGCGGGTTATTGAGGAGCCTGCAGGAAAATACGTCCTTGGCGAACCTCATGACGAAAAAAAAAGCCAAAGTCACCTGTCTTGTCAATGTTCTTTCAGACGACGAATTAACAAAGATACCCGATAAGTCATGGAAAGTACTAATGTACCAAAACACATCGATCCTCTGATTAGTCATAATTATGTGTCAAGTTTAGAAGGGTGAAGGATTTTGGCGGCGACTACTTCCGCGCCACGCGCCCTTTATTATCTCCCCAAGGCGCGTGCCTTCTTTGTCTTAGGTGTAATTCACATCTGGCTATAGTTTTAATATAATAAAAATTCCATTAAGACTTGTTAATAGGACTATCAATAAATACGTGTTTAAAGCTTTATTCTTAACAGAGAATAGATTTATGAAGGTGTTAATATATTATAAATTAACAATTTTTTTAATAATAATAAATTTTTTTTTATTTAAATATAAATAAATAAATATGCGCTCACGCCCGTAGCCCAGAGGGGTAGGCAGAGATTATGAATTTTCACAAGGCACGATACTGGCTATCTCGCTTCTTCCACATTCATAAATCTACGCATACAAGCTCGTCGGTTATGGGTGCTCCTTATATCGGCCTTTTTATGTAAGTCATTACTCTGATCGATATAAGTTCTTCTAGGGCGTCTCCTACCAACACTGCCACTCACCTTTGCAACATAAATATATGTTTATGTTATGTTATATTTATATACGTAAGTAGTCATTCAAATCCCTCTATCCCAAGCGTAGTAAAAATTGTGTTACAACGAGAAAAAATAACTCGTCAATTAAACGTGGAGTAACGCGCGAGACATAAAAAGTAAATGAACAGTTCGGTTTATTGTTGTCATAAAACGAGAGCGGGCGTCTTCGCTAAGACGACAGCGCGGCTCCGATGTCTGTACCTCGCACTCCACGCTGCTGTTTTTAAATGATACAGAGCTGAGAATATTTAATATAGAAATCTATTGCAAAAACAAAAAGCTCGTCTCAAGAATTATATATATATATATATACTTATAGATGAATAACGTAATAATATTAGATGAATTACCACTCAATAATTAATCCCTACTAATATTATAAATGTGAATGTAAGTTTGTTTGTTACGCTTTCACGCGAAAACTACTCAACCGATCATCATGAAACTTTGTACACATATTCTTGGAGGTAGAAGTAACATAGGCTACTTTTTATGAAAAAAATATAGTATATAAAAAGCGAAGTATGTATGTTCCTGATAGACCTATACTCTGAAACGCCTGGACCGATTTCGATGAAATTTATAGGCATTGTCTAGATTGCCACATTCCTGTGTTTGGTAGCGATCGGATCAAAATTATTGGTCCCCGGACGAAGCCGGGCGGGCCACTAGTATTTATAAAAGTAATGAACAATTGTATTATAATCTTATTTACTTCAATAAAATAATTTTATTAATTTATGTAACAGGATCTTAAGGTCAATTAATAAGCAACAAGCAATTCAATGGTTTATTCAAAGGTCTCAATGGAAGAACAGTACGTTATTGTGTTTGTATGTTGATCAGCCTGTCCCAGATAAATGTCTGCAGCAGACCCCCCCCCCCTCCCCCAACACCCCCCACCACTCAGACACGTTGTTCCTTTACAAGTCGGATTGTTCGTCAAAAGGACTATTCAGTTTGTACATTGCAAGGTGACGTTACGAACGTCAGTTTAATAATTAATATTTCCAGAACTATGACCGCAGTCCTGACTCTATCAATTATTAAATCGTTATTGATTTTAAATGATTTTCCAGGTAAGCTTATTAATAGTGCAAATATAAAATAAAGACATAAGGTCCGTAATGACAGTATGATCCGACAATAGCTACCGATCGAGCCGAGGCTCGGCCCTCTTGGGGCCCTTGAGCCCAGTCACTCCATGGAGCGTCCACCGAAGCGACCGAAGAGCTCGGCGGCCTCCCAATCCGGTTATAATAATGTAACGGCCCGAGCCGAGGCTCCCTCTACAGAGGAAGCCCTCGAGCTAAGTTACTCTTAACTGCTTACGCTCGCCGCCCTCTGTGCCCGGACGCCTCGAGCCCGGTGTAGCTGTAAATGCCTCCGTAAAGACAATAAATTATCATTGCTTACTACCAGAGGTTTAGTGAACCAACGTGAAACGAAGTGTCAAAATTGGTTAGTGTGTTTTATTACCGCGGTCCCACTGTGGCGCACGCTGCAGTCAAGCACATATTAGCTGCGTGCCTTCGTTTGTTTTACAACTTTGAACTACGTTACCATTGCGGGACATACACGAATATTAACCCACTATTATGTCGGCAAATTGTCGCGACCTTCAACTGTAAAGTCAAGTGACTATAGTCGCTTCGTAGGGAAAATTGAATTCAGCGCAGGTTTTACCATTGTAAAGCTCGGTGAACGAGCCCAACAGAGCCATGCAATGAGCAACCGACTAAATGGCGATAGTGTCGCTTACCAGCCAACCCACCACCAGCACTGCGATGGTTTCCATGACGGCCTTAAGTTGTGTGTATCCCATTCCAGCGAGCCACGCGTGTCGCGTTGCCGTCCATCTAATGACACCAGACCGTCCATCTAATGATAACAGACGCACATATTACCCTCTATTCTCGGTCAGTCGCATTTAATTTCTTACATTTCCAGCGATGATTAAGAATTCCACTGCAATGGCCGCGGCGGCCGCGCGAGCCGGCCCGCTTGGTATTTCTTCAATTACATAGCTCCTAGTTTATGGAACGAATAAACGAGCTAGGATAAGTTTTATTTTTAAGACGCTTGTCTATCTATATAAAATAAATAAAAATTCCACACATGATGTATATACGGTATTTATAACAAAAATGCTTTTTTTTTGAATTTTTGTCCGTCTGTCAGGTTCCAGATTATCTCCGAAACGACTGAACCGATTTAGTTGGGACTTTTACTGGAAGATAGGTAAAAAAGTTAAAAACCTTGAAATTGTGAAGGAAATTAAGTGTCGCTGTATGGAAAACGCCGTCCGCTACCAATAATGTCACACGGGTTGCCTTAGCGTAAAATAATAAAAACATTTGGCTTGCGTGCTTTATTGAAGTGTAAACTAGAAGATTTTTGGTTAGGTTGGTAGTGGTGGTGTTGCTGAGGACCCCCCGCACCAAGTCATGGCGGATGGTGGCCAGGATCAATACGAAATATACACAGTGTGTACAATATAAAATCTAAATATCAGTTGGAAATTCTTAATACATATTTGTTTGGTGCCGCAGCTTACGAGGTCGTAAACAGCCGTCTTTTTTTGTTATTGTAATTGCCTTGAACACGTGCGTTATTACTTCACCAATTTTAACTTTAAAATTGAATAGCAACAACACCGGGTGAACTGTAGCTCTATACAGATAAACAAAATTAAATTGTTTGTTATATCAAAATACGATATATACTGACGTTTTAATTTTATTTTGCATATGTATGCTATAGTAATAAGGTTTAATGTCTATGTATATCTTTTATTCTGCGAAGTGTTTATTTAACTAATATGTTTTATTTAATTCCCCGCGGACAAAGTCGTCGACAACAACTAGTGTAAAGTATAACTGTACAAACGAAGACATCGTGGCTGCGATAAAGTCATGAACTAAAAGATCAACTTTTCAGTATGAACGAAAAATTGTTTAAAGATTGACAATGTACGTGAAGACAAACTAAATATCTTTATTCACTAAATAGCTTCGTATAAAACACAATTCTTAGACTACTTGCGACAAAAGACACAATTATTCCTTTAATTAAAAAGTTATGAAATGTTTGTGTATGCATTAAGCGTGAGTGAACTCTGACCTACACGCACCGCGCTACTAAACTAGTGTTGCCTAATGTGATACATTAATTTATCTCCCACGCCACAAGCCTGCCGCCAGCCGCCAGCCGCCAGCAGCCAGTGCACGGATCACACTCGTGAGACCGCACAATCCATTTGTTGTGCTGAACACGGCGACACGCACTGGTAGACCAACTACACTACTTAGCACTTAGGAAAGCTGTTTAATGTACTTACTTATTATTGTACATAAATGTACATATTCAAGGCATTCAGTGAACAGACTTTAGTGATTGTATCACCATAAAAGCTTATACATTACATATATGATTGTAATTTGAAATTTATTTTGGTGTAAAATTCTGTTGAACCTTTCTGTTCAATAAAGCAATAGTAAATCGTTAACATTTTTCCAATAATTTTCCTTTCCTTCCGGGAAGACAACCCGGGACAGTCGGCGCCGTACCCAACAACGGCGTTGCACCATATACGTTTTATGACTGACACAAACTGCCCGAGACATTTATGTATTAATAAAACTTTATTACAGCATTAAAAAAATTAAGTCAAGGCAATAGAGACGCGAGCTTACAACTACATCGTTAAGTAATAAAACAAGCATAAAGTAATTGATACACAATTATATTAAAGCTTGCTTTATGTTTATTTTATGTTTAAGTTTATCAGTGGTAGAGTCCGCAACAACAACATCTGTTGCCGGCTCGACCGGTGAAATACCACGACCTCACAGAAAACAGGCGTGAAGTAGAAGTACTCTGCGTTACGTGTGATTAGTAAGGTGCCGGAGGCCTAATTTCAGTCCTCTTCCCCTTCCCAATCTTTCATCATACGGATAGGATGGGAACGGGAAGAAGATTGGACGGGGTAAGGAAGATATCATTTTTCCTGTCTATACCCTCCTCTGTCCATTAAAGGTAGGCAACGCATCTGCAACACATTTGCTTGTTGCGGATGTCTATGGGTAGCGCTCACTTTACATCAGGTGATCCGCTTGTTCGTTTGCTACTTTACAACATAAAAGCAATTTAATACAAGAAAGAACTACATTTTTTCCTTTTGATTTCCGGAATAAACCGGGATGTGACGACGGGTGGTCCCACGGGAGAAGTAGACTGCCTCTTTAAGATGTAAAGAGTATTCAAAGCGTAAGATTACATTGCGATAGTAAACAATACGTCGTTTTGAATTAAGGCGAAGCTCACTGATCAGTCCTTGAGCAGCGAGTAACAAGCACGGCGCTCCAGTCCCGCTCGAGGACTCCGTCACGCTCCATTTCAGCAATCACGTGTCCTTCTCGTGATAAACTGTCATAACATGTTTGTTTACTTACAATATTATTAGGCAAGGTTTTTTCATTGCTCTTAAAGGGCAGGCTACAATAAAACTATCAACTTCGAATCCTAACATAATGGTGGTACACGCGGCTCCTACAAACGAAGTAAGTTTACATTAAACAGTTAATTTCAATATTTGAACAATAAATCTAGTTTGTGAGACGAGTACACGAGACGAGACAGTAATATAAATTATTATTTACTTAGCCACGAGGGCAAGTAGGCGGTGCGCGGAGGTGGGGGGAGGTGCAGGGTGTTGTGGAGAATTAGTGTCGGTGGCTTGTTTCTGGGTTATTATCCAAGCATAAGATATGCCTAGTTGACAAATACGTAATTATTATAGTACTTCATGATAAAAACCACGTGGCACAGCGGCGGAGCGGTACAGTCGCAAAGCTAGCGGCACAACGCCACAGAGCCCCAGCAGCACAGCGAGCTTCAACCGATGGCATTCGTATTTCGTTATATTACAATAATAAATCAGCCTTTTTTAGAATGTTCCCCACTGCAGGGACACAGGCCTCATCTCTGAGGGAGGGAATGAGCCGTAATCCACCACGCCGGCCCAGTGCGGGTTGGTGGATGTCACATGTCTTCGAATTTGGTGGTTCTAAGACATGCCGGTTTCCTCACGATGTTTTCCTTCGCCGTTTTTGTTTCGTATAATTAATATTTTATAAAGACATTTCTTGCAATACTTTTCATTGTTAGCTATAATTGTATGTTGTAGGGTTGTATGTTAGAACGAAATACGAAATGTAAACAAAAATGAACAAAATCGATATTTACTTATTTGGGCAATGAGATTTACGAACATTCTCTTTTCAGAGTTGCCTTTGGTGAGTACTTAATGTTAGAATCATTATTCGCAATCCGCTACACCGCCAGTTCCATCAACAAGTTCCTCTGTAACAATATTTCTCATTTGTTAATTTAGTTCATTGATAAATTTAGTTAAACTTACTTTTATATGGTTTTAAGTAAACTGTACATTAATAAATAAATAATTACCAACAGAATTCAATATTTCTGACAGCGGGCAGGCGTGTGGAGACTCTGTGTGGGGCGCTCTTGTCTGAAGGGGGGTGGACGGACCCTCTCGAGCCTTCTATTGTTAATTTTGCTTTCGGTATCGGCGGAATGATCTTACGAGAGCTCCTTTCAGATATTAATGTAAGTCGATTCACACGCTTTAATGATACCGTAAGAAAACTCTAATGTACTAGATAGCAAATTATAATCTGTAAAGCTATATTCCCAGTATATTGCCATACATATTAAAGTAGTTTTTTTTAATAATAGAATTTATCTTCCATATAAGGAAGGGGGGGGGGATACTAGATTTGGGCCTCCTTAGTGTTAAAACAAAGAAATGAACAATTCAGTCTTCGCTTCAAAAGGTCAAATTGTATTTTCATCTGGGATTAATTCTGAGTGAACCTGCTCTAATTATGACCGACAGTCCCCAAGGAACCTCCTTTATTCGTCTTGAATAATAAATTATTCTCAACGGCGTTCGTACTTACCTTTTAGGAGTTACGCAAAAGATTAATGAGGTTTCATTAAAAAAAATATTTTCAAACTTTGTTACATCAAGTTAGCAGTCGCGTTTCTTTATATTTAACTTTTCCTTTTGCAGTAACAACCACACTGCTTCTTTACAACACGCGCCAAACTTACTTCTCAAATAAACCATGTCTTATTTAAAAAAAAATGCATAAATAATAATATCCTAGGACATATCCACACACGGCCACCTGATCCCAAACTAAGCAGAGCTTGTGCTATGGCAGCCAGATAACTGATATACTATATATACTAGTTTCTTTTGTAAATACATACTTAAATAGATAATTACACCCAGACTCAGGACAAACAGACATGTTCATGCACACAAATGTTTGTCCTGGGTGGGAATCGAACACACGATCTGCTTTGAAAAGCAAGTATCTTACAAACAACGCCAACCGGCCCGTCAATATTGCCAACGAAGCCTTCCTAGAATATTAAAATTAGGATTTAGTAGATACCACAAGTAAATTAGGTTAGGTTAATATACTGAGGGGGTATAATCAAGAGGGGTTATTATCATTTCAACCTAATTACAATGAGCGACCAATATACAGCCACGCTGTAAAACAAACAGACATAATTACCAAATAATAGGTACCAGTGAACCAGCTTCGCGTTTTCGTTTTCTAAAATCATGTTTTTCGGGATAAATTGTCAAGTTATATAATTTTCTGTGTGTCAAAATTTCACGATGATCAGTTACAGCGTAACAAACTCACACTCATTATTATAATGTTATATATATAGTCAGCATTCGAAGAATGTTATATAGGCCTAATTCTAGTTCTCTTCCCACCCTTTTCTTATAAGAAAACCTGACGGTGGAGGGGATGTATAGGAATTGGAAATACCCATTATCTGTTTGTCCCCTCCTCTGTCCATTAAAGGTGGGCAACGCATCTGCAACTCATTAGTTAGTTGCAGCATGTCTATGGGTAGCGATCACTTGACATCGGGTGAACCGCTTGCTCGTTTGCCACCTAGTACTATAAAAAAATAGCGATATCTAACAGAAACCACAGGTACCAGTAGATTCAGACATCCAGTGACAACACTAAAGTACTAAAAAGAGGCAAGACACGTAGCAGAAAAAGTTAAACCTCATCCAAATACTCAGAACCGCTTCCCGAGATACAAGAATTACATACATTTCTCTTGATTTCTTCATCATAAAGATTCCATATAACAGTCTAGCTGTGGGTTTCCATTCGCGTTAAATCGTGTCGCGATACAAGTTTCTCTCGGAAAAAAAACAAGTGTCTGAGCGCAAGGCGCTCGGACGTTAAATTCGTGACAACATTTCCTAAAACAATGAGCATTATCAATCGGTGCTACTATCTCTCTCACTCTCATTTTGCGCTCTCGCTCACACACAGACACGCGGCACATCGATCGTGCATGATCGGTTACTCTCGGCTCAAGCGCAGCGGGACCCGACCGTAACGCTACATTTCTAGCGAATGCCACCTACTATCCATCAATTTATAAGACGTTGTCGTGTCAAAATGAGATGACAATATGTTTTAAATGATTTTTTCGGCTGTGGTAACACTTCCAACATCATTTCGATATTTTCATGTCAGAGATATTCTATTTAACGGCCTAACACCACTCGAGCGGGTCGATTGACGTCACACAACATTATCAAAGTTGTTCTATAAATAGTACAAAACGCTCAATTTACGAGGGTATTCCTACAGTATCGCGGAGCTTTGTAGCTTTGATCCCGAGGGACACCGATAGTTCCAGGAAGGTTCTTCAAAACAGCGACATTAGCGTCGCTCGAACGCCAAATAGAAGGCCAATAGTTGTGATACGAAATTATTTATTGTACAAATTCCTTTGTTCTCTTTCTGTTATATTTACAGTTATTTAAGTATGTTTCGTCCGCATATACTGGTTAATTATCTGTCTGAGAATATAACCAAATGCGCTTTGCATTCCGACAGGCCCCGTGCACCTATAAAATGACATGTTTATAAAACATGGTTTGCGCTTGGACCTACTAGAGATAAATAAATGAATGATATAACAATACCAACATTAACAAAAACTAAATCAAAAGATAACATTCGTTTTAATAGAAAATATCTCAAATACTAACTGCTCCATTATTTCCACTGACGGGGAGCATCTTGGAACATAAAAATATATACAACTAGTGACCCGCCCCGGCTTCGCCCGGGTACTCACTATGTTGATCCGATCGCTACCAAACACAGGAATGTGGCAATCTGGACAATCCCTGTAAATTTCATCGAAATCGGTCCAGCCGAAGTCTATAGGGAACATACATACTTCGCTTTTTATATACTATTTTTTTTAATAAAAAGTATCCTATGTTACTTCTAATACCTCCAAGAATATGTGTACAAAGTTTCATGATGATCGGTTGAGTAGTTTTCGCGTGAAAGCGTAACAAACAAACTTACATTCACATTTATAATATTAGTAGGGATATTTAGCTTCAAAGGTTTCAAGCTCTCGTTCAGTTGATTTTCTTAGTCAAATATTTTCTCAGATCTTTTTTTAAACATAAATTACAGCTCGCAACTTAAGTTTTTAATTTATTTTATTCGAAACAAAACTAATTCCAGTCATTTTTTTATATATATTTTTACAACTTTGATAGCTTTAAGTTAGGACTTGAAACATTCACTCGAGTTACATCTGTTAGGTTCCCAGTCCGAAGATAAATTCATACGGCAAAGTGTAATAATTGTGTGGCTTAAGACAAACCTGGGATCATGTTTTAATCGAACTGCGGTGTGTTTGTTTAGGCCTGATCCATTCCTCTCTCCGCTGTTAGTTTAACTGTGTGTAGGTTTATTGAAGAGATATCACGTTGCGTTTTGACATATTATGTTATGACGAAATTATGATACGCGGAATCATACTGGCAACATTGGTTAGCAACAAAATTATTGCAACAATAATTTCTTTTTTTTTGGTAATTTTAATGTCTCGTAGTCTCATATGCCATTTATGGAATAACTGTATGGCTACAAAACTGGCTGTCATAAAATTATTACCCATAAATTATTTTTAATTCGATTTAGTGAATGCAATACAATTTAATATTACAATTAAATTACACCTAATTTTCTAAACTGTACCGTGCTTACCACTTTTTTACGTGGGGAAATGCCTTACGCGTAATCTTTATAGGGGTAAAGACAAGTTATGTCGGGGTTGCACCGACTAAAACCCCGCGGTGGTCGCCCACATCGTTGACGAGCGATCACGGGATCTCCTTTTGGAACGCAACCGCGACCCCTCAAACGCTTTGCTAAAAATATAGCCCATCTCGAGTATAATTCTACTCAGGGCCACTCTATTGGTGCTTAGGACTCCTAGCCTATGAACCAGTGACCCCAAAAGCTCCGTGTTTACCTACAGTGCACAAGAACCCTAATTATTTTTGCTTGAATTAAATTAGCCTATTTGAAGCCTTACAATATTACCTTCCAGTAAAAGTCCCATCAGAATCGGCTCAGTCGTTTCGGAGATTACCCGGAACAAACAGACAGACATACAAAAATTGTATTTTTGTTATACGTACCCTATAATATATATCATGTGTATTGGTATGTAAATTTTATTTTGATGTTACATACAGACACTTCAATTTTATTTATCTGTATAGATGAATATCCAACGAGCTCATCGTTGTATCGCGACGACATTGTAACGGAACTGAAATGTATTCATGTAACGTGCTACACATTTGTGTACAAACTACATTTTATATTTTATACGTTTGCGAAGGACCTGGCGTAGGTTTATTAATGTTTAGACACTTGATGGGACATACCAACCCATGCGTGTCAGCCTTGCAGCGACTGAGTCATTTATCTTATCGTATTACTTACTAGTCGTATCAAGTACTAGCTTAAGGTTCCAGTTAATGGCTACATTACAAGTAGTTATTAATTAATCACCCATCATTGTTTTAATTGATTTACTAGTTGTAATATTAAATAGACAGCTACTCAATCAAATTATCAAGCAACGTGACATCCATAGACATAATAATGTTTTCAAGAATAGCTAAGAAAACAGACAGTAGATTAACTGTTTTTTGATAGATATTGATGAGCAAGTAGATGGTTAAACCGATGACCTCGATAAACATAGCGAAGCCACGCCAGACGAAATGCTAAAGCCGACATATCTCGGACGAGCGGGCTCTCACACTAGACGAAATGCTAAGGCCGACATATCTCGGACGAGCGGGCTGTTACACCAGACAAAATGCTAAAGCCGACATATCTCGGACGAGCGGCCTGTCACACCAGACGAAATGCTAAAGCCGACATATCTCGGACGAGCGGGCTGTTACACCAGACGAAATGCTAAAGCCGACATATCTCGGACGAGCGGCCTGTCACACCAGACGAAATGCTTAAGCTGACATATCTCGGACGAGCGGGCTGTCACACCAGACGAAATGCTAAAGCCGACATATCTCGGACGAGCGAGCCGTTACGTGTACCAACCCTATAAAAATATCGTTGACCAGCCAAAAGGAACTATCTTAAAAAATAAAGCATACTTGCTTTACATTTCAACATAATGTACCATATGATAATATATATGATAATGAACACACATTTTTAAGGCTTGGCCACACAGCGGGCGGAGCGGGACGGCGACGCGACGCTAGCGCGGCTGTGATGCGTTACTGTTACAACAATGACACAGAAATACTAATATATTGGTAATTAAATAATCACAGGTTACGGTTAACAGAGCAAGTAATACACAGAGCCGTCGCGCTCGGCTCGTGTCATAGGTGACATGTTCTATGGTAATACATTACAACTACGCCGGCGTCGCGTCACCGCGCGCTGTGTGGGGAAACCTTTAGCTCTAACGAATGTTCAACGGCCACACTCGCTATTATTAACACGCTATTTGCGTTTCTGCGATGTGTACAAGTTATACACCTATGATTATTTATTACAACCTCGGAACATAGTGGATCTAAAATCTTAAACGATTGTTATTTGATTCGTTCCGGACAAGAATTTTGTATGTAGTTTGTTAAATGAAAATATCTTGATTTAATATTTGATTTGGTCCTTGGTGGTGTAGTCTATCGCTCTTTAAGATTTACTATTGAGAGAACACCTCTGTATTAATCTATACTTTGTGTATTTCTAATGTTGACTTGTCAAAAGGCAATCACGAAGCGAGGTAATTAATCGAAACGTTTAACGGAGAAAGTTAGTGAAGTAGTTAGCGGAGTTATCAAGTAAATTAGGCAATAGATATTAACGGGAACAGATTAAACAAGACATTAACAACGGAAGTAGACATGTTTTAATGTCGACTGTAGCGTTAACACGTGGTTCCTAACAGTGTTACAGCTACAGACGACACGCAATTAATATATAACATATTATTAAAAAGAGTTTCGTTTGTCCCCTCGTTTGTCATGGTCAAGGTCAAAGGTGGGCATCGCGTCTGCAACTCATTAGTTAGTTGCAGATGTCTATGGGTAGCGATCACTTGACATCTGGTGAACCGCTTGCTCGTTTGCCACCTGGTACTATAAAAAAAGGAAGCCTTTACAAATATATATAAGCAAGCTTATCTTAGCAATTTGTTTAAATAATACCTAAACAAGTTGTTAAATGAATTCTAGATGACACGGTACACCGATGTTGTTGTTTGCTCCGTAGTGAAGCGGGCAGCCGGCGGCGGCGGGCTTCTGCAATTACGTCTGTCCTTTGCCCGGATAATTGACTTCGTAAAGTTTATTTAACTTTTCGCACTTTAGTTAGTTTTCATTCGTTTTGTTGTCAACCTTCCATCAGGTATTACTGAAATATTTATAACATACAATCTCCATAGTGATATCTTTATTCTCTGCGTACACAAGCTTATGTTGAAGACAAAATCTTGAATCAGATTCTAAATTGAAAAGCGAGCTACACAATCTTAAGTAATATCTATAAAGTGCGTATGTAAATATGCATGGTACCATGTAGACTTCGTCTCGGCTAGATCCAATTCGATGAAATTTTCTGAACCTGAACCTTGAACTCCTGAACATTTCCTCAAAATTTCATAGGCATTACCTAGTGGGTGATTTGGTAAAGTTTTTTTTATTTGTCGGCGCTATTCCAACCTCTCGTTCACCATAACATGTTTAAGGCCATGGACCCGGGGTGCGGGTAAATATTTTTCAGGTGTATTTTATTTATTAAAACTATTTTTTTTAATCCTAATATCACATTAATATCACAAAATCTATTTATACTTTAAAAACAATAAATTATATACATAAGATCTGGTAAAGGTTGGTTGGCACAATTAGTAAAACCCGCGCAAAGTCGGGTCGGATCACTAGCTATAGTTAAAGGCGAACGTACACTGGTGTAACACAACTTCACCTCATTAAATGGTGCAATGCATATGCAAATAGAATGCGTCAATTAATGTTTTGTTGCCCCATTTTCCGAATCACCGAGTTGGTAACAATGTGAGTTGTTACCTCGGGAATCGGAAACTAATTGTAAAATATCCTTGCGTGTTCAATAATATTCACGTGAACGTTGTTACGAAAATAACACAAATACACAACGAACTGTGAGAAATTGTTTCACTTGTGTTCAATGGCCCGGGAACAGATTGGAGTGGTTTAGTTCGGCATGTAGCGCTCAATGTGTTGCTCTTACCGGTCGGCATGTAGGAGAGACGTCTAGACGTCAATGCAGTCAGCACGGAGCTTGTCTGCAAACATCTCGAGTGCGCTCGCTCTCTTGTGAATGCGTCCCTCTCAGTAAAGGAGCCACTCTGCAAACGAGTAACGCATACGTCGCCTGAATACCGCAACCAAATTGTATGCTAACTGTACAAGTTAGTAAGAGCATAAAAAAATAATTTATAACTTTATAATTTCATAGTAAATATGCGGTTAAATATATATAATAAACTAGTGATCCGTCCCGGCTTCGCTGAATATTTCCACCAATCTGAATATTACCTGAAAATGACATCGAAATGTAGCCCTTTCGGGTTGTATAGAGAACATACGTACAGATATAAACAAACATCGCCTTTTAATAATAATAATATAAGTATGCAAATGGAGCGCTGACGACTGCTGACGACCGCTGACGTCCAGTGACGGCGGGCGGGCACGCGGCCTTAATGCACTAACGATAAACTCTCGCAATATTTATAGTTCATTCTAGTCTACATAAAATTCTCTTTACGCCATTTTGTTCTTTGACTCAATGGAATTCTTTATCAAGTTCTTTGCGAGAACTCGGCATATATTTATTTATGGTTTCATATTACGAGATTAAAACATTATACATCACTGCGAATTCTTTAAATTCATATTGCTTTGGTTACCAAAATAAATACCTTCAAATGATTGTTTGCGACATATCATTTGTACCATGATGATGTCAATAGTGTTACTTTTTTATCTTTTAAGATTTCTTATCATTTATGCTTTATTTTTGTAATGAATTCTTTCTCTCGTCTGCACTGCAATAGTCTGTGCACATACGAATTAATCATAACGGTATTTTAACTTTAAGATATGTTAATTATTAAATTTCAGTTAGTTGTTCTCTATATTGCAAACCGTACTAAATTATCAAAACGTTTTACTAATAAATCAATATTTAAAGAGCTAAAGGGATATGCTAGATAACTTTTTGTTCAATGTACTATACAGCGAGACATAAATCAAAATAAGTTATGACGCGAATCGAGGCACGAGTTCGTTGCTCCTATAAAGTGTTGCCAGTAGACTGATTGCAGCAATCTCTGCCCCGTGATGACAGGGTAGCCTAGCGACAGCACAAGAGGCGGACGAGGGAACACAGTCGGTGATTCCATTAAAAAAATTGAACCTCCCTTACGAAAATCACCACCGACGTGGCACAAACCTTTGAATCGTGTTTCTAATCGTGTGCAAGGGTAATGAAATATTCAGTATTAGCCAAGTCATTTTATTGCTTAGCAACGTACTTGATTTATTTACTTTGAGCGTACACCGAGGAATGTTGGGACGTTGCAACGATTTTGTTATTTATTATACGTGTAATTTCGTCACCACTGCTCGAAAAACGGTGAAGGAAAACCGGCATGTCTTAGAGCCACCAAATTCGAACATATGTGACCTCCACCAACCCGCCCCGGGCCGGCGACGATTTGCATATTTTATGTTGAACACGTGCGTGTCTTAAGTTCGTAAAGATATTCATGATATATTTTTCTATCGCTGCGTGACCCACTTTTTCTGCTAACATTTGTATCTGAGGCGGCGGCACGCTTCGCCTCTCCATCTCGCTGTTAGTTCCAAGTCTTCGTAAGTCCCTCATTGCGATGCAAGCCGCGTCTCCGCCGTATCTACATTAACTTTTCAATCATTGATTGAACTTCAGCTAAATGCAGTAAATATTGCTTAAGAAGGGGGGGGGGGGAACATGCTCATAATAATTTAAATAAATATTTATTATCAATTGTATTTTGTGTTTAATTTACGGTTCCCAGTTTTTATTTTATAATATATATATATTATATTTATTATATTTATTTTATAATATATACTAGTGACCCGCCCTGGCTTCGCCCGGGTATCACTAATTATTTTGATCCGATCGCTACCAAACACAGGAACACTCGCTGTACCAATCTGGATAATCCCTGTAAATTTCATCGAAATCGGTCCAGCCGTTTCGGAGTCTATAGGTCTATAGGGAACATTCATACTTCGCTTTTTATATACTAACGTAAACGTCAAGACTTGTTATGGCTTCACAAAATTATTCATTCTTCTGCTGATACACCTTATCTTCTAGCCGACATTGAGATAAACACGAAACAATTAACGCGGTCTCAAATACCCTTTCCACTTCGAACTTTTAAAAATAATACTTCCTATTACAACCCTTTTGTTAGAATGCGACGTCTTTACAATGGCTCATCACATGATCTAGACGTCTTTAATTCTAAATATACCGTTTTTAGAAGAGCAGTCATCAATATATTAAGTTAACTCATGTTTTCTCCCACTTTGTCCTGTTTTATTCTTCTTATAATAGATAACGCAGGTGCACTTTAATGTCATTGGATTTGCACACGTTTTGTCATGCTGTGTACACACTCTTTGGTTTATGATCTAGCTTTTAAGTATTGTCTCCTAATTAGATATATGTAAGCGATTGTAAGCTGTTACGTCTACCTAAATAAAATAAATAAGTAGTACCCGGGCGAAGCCGGGGCGGGTCACTAGTTTCGTATAAATTTAATTTAAAGAAAAAATGTAATAAGTCTGCGCTGAAGTATGTATGTAGTAATTTATTTCGTGCTTCGTCTCACCCCCCTCCCCCTGCTAACTCCTTCAAGTTATTTATTGTTAACATTAGACGAGACGGCCGGCCATCTGTCCGTGCGTCTCGTACCAAAGTACTGAGATTGACAGCACATGATTTGTGTAGATGAAAAGTGGATTTTCTTGTGTCAGATTTAATTTTAGAACGTGACGAGTTCAGATTTCGTATATTTCCATTTTCGCTACAGTTTCGCTAACACTTTATGCATAAATGCTGCTTATATTACAAATATTTACCACATAATTTCAAAGTACTTATAAATATTATATAAACAATATAATATCTAGCCGAAAAGCTACGACGTGGCGCAGGGATTTCACTTTCAACACTGGCTGGCTGCTTTGAACACTGAAACATTGTTTGACTTGTAGTCATGCAGATTTAAAAACTTATAGCGTAGATATTTAACTCCCTCTTGAATAGCTCGGGCGTCGGGCGTTAGGGTAAGGAGAATGACACGAAGCGAAATAAAATATAATCTTGTATCGATAGTACAGTAAGTAGACCGGCTTCATGTAGCGACACTCCGCCCAACACGTAGCGCGTATGTTTGACACCCGATTGCCGTCACTCTTCGTAATGTAATGACCGCTACCAGGCTCGCCGTTACGCTAGAGCTTGGGGTTGTGTCAGAGTGACTGACGGCTCGAACCTTTTACTCGTCAAGTCACTCTGCATTCGGCCCGACATATATATATACAGGGTGTAACAACAGGGGTAGACCATCGTTGGAGGGGGAGTGGAGTCCGAGTACATCAATATCTATTGAATTACCCCGATTTATGTGCAGCGATTTTCATTGAATCGAAGCTTATTTGAGTTTCTGTCAATTAATAGAGAAAACCAGATTTCGTCGGGGCGGATCATTAAGCCTTTTTTTAGATTCACTTCCATACCTAATCGGAAAGGTTTAGTTCTGAACTGTTTCATTCACTTCCCTACGCTTGAATTTGTACCATTTTTTTTATTATTTCAAAAACTGCGCCCATGTATAGAATAGGTTTTGAAAATATCAAATTTTCCTCGCACCAGGCTTTAATGTCAAAAAATGTATTGAACATGAATCTGGCCGAATCGATAGATATTGAGGTACACCGTTACACCCTGTATATATATTTACCAAATTCGGCAAATGCGTAAAACCTTACAAATGGACAGAATGATAACTTGATATAACTTGGGCTTAACAGTGAAGTGAAAGCGCTAGAGTTCAAACTATCTTAGATCCATCCATTATGTGAGTCCATTAAAAGCGTAGCTTTGGGCTTCAAGTAACTAAGTTAAAAGGTGCATTACGCGTAGCGGAGGTCGGCAGCGTGGAGTAGTTTTTAACTATGTTATAAAAGTTCATCCTTGTACAGTTTATATATAGACTACCGTGGAATTGTATCAAATAAATCTATCTGAAGTCAACGTACAAATGAAGAAATTGCTATATTCTTTGACTAAATGCCTAAATAATTTGGTATGTTTACGTAACGCGACGCTATATTCAATCCAGCGTTCTAAGGAGCTAGCTAGCTTTATAATTACAATATAAGCTTTTTATTTTTGCTAATAATCTGGGGCCATAGTGAGTCGTAGTATGTACTATACTATCCCTACTAAAATTATAAATTTGAATGTAAGTTTGTTTGTTACGCTTTCACGCGAAAACTACTCAACCGATCATCATGAAACTTTGTACACATATTCTTGGAGGTACTAGAAGTAAAATAGGGTATTTTTATAAAAAAAATTACGAAAATTAAAAAAAATATTTGTCAAAAAATCTAAAAAACTAGCTACTTCAACGCCATAATATTATAAATGCCATGAAGAATTTTTGTATGCGTGGATGATTGTTACTCTTTCACTCAAAATCGGCTGAACGGATCTGGATGAAATTTGGTACAGGGATAGATTATAATCTGGAATAGCACATAGGCTATTATTTATCCCGGATAAATGTACGGTTCCCGCGGGATACGATTCGTTTATGCATATCTACATATATAAAAGACGATATTCCGTATAGACCCTGAAACGGCTACCCGGGCGAAGGCGGGCGGATCACTAGTGTTATATAATTTCAATGCTTAATAGCTGTCTGTCGCATCAGTGTCCAATAACTTCTAAACAATATTCGTCTCGAAAACTTTTTTGATAATACAACACAGACGTACGACAATCGATAGTTCTGCGTAAGCTAAGTAATACTAACAATGCTTTAAAGTTATCCCATCAGATAAAAGTTTGCCGTCGATATGTATCCTACGAGCTTTGTAAAAGGGATGAAACAAGTCTAATGGAAAATATAAAGGTAGAAAGGATTACATTGTCAACATAATGTACATTGTCCTTTCTCGGTGCGGATCAAAAAGGTAAGTATAATTTAGTTACTTTTTAAAAACTTTAAGCACGAAATAGTTTCACCGGTGTAGGTCATTCCGGGCACTACTCGCTCTGGAGGGACTGTCTCCCTGAGAGAGGGAGGGGCCGTATTCCACCAACCTGGCCCAGTGCTGGTGTCACATGTCTTCGAATTTGGTGTTTCTGAGACATGCCACTGCGCCTCTCTTTACTCTCAGTTAGAATGACGTAGTGTATATTAAAGTAATAATTTATGTTCCGTGTTTCGAGGGTCATAGCTTTAAAATTACGACGTGTAATAGATATCCTAAAAAAACATCAATTCACATCTTACCCAATCATACAGAGTTTGACATTGACCTTGACTTTAATTGCGCTCACGCCCGTATCCCCCTCCGAGTAGACAAAGATCATGGATTTCCATTTGGCGCGATCCCGGCCCACCTCTTTCGCTTATGGGTCGTCTCTCGTCGGTTATGGGTGCTCCTTACATCGCCCTTTTTTAGTGAGCCACTAATCTGACATAAGTTTTCCTAGGGCGCCTCCTACCAACACTACCACTCACTTATGCAACATAAATTTGTTTCGTTACTCTCTCTTCATTCATCCTTTCAATATGCCCGAACTACCGAAGCATAACTTTCTCAAGTCTCAAAGTTATACCTTGGATTTATGTTAAGAATCCCTTCGTATGTGCGTTATAAGTTGCAATTAATTGGCCAGGTGATTGTAGATTGTCTGCAAGATGTTATATCGATTGTTTGCTCATCAGGTATGCAAGGTGCTCCGTTCACAAAGCGACGCCGATCAGCCGTGACGTCACGGTCAGTCCCGGCCTCGGTCAGTGTCACTTAAACTATATGGGTCAAGGAACATTATCTTTTTCTTTGGTAGGTATATCTATTATCCAAGTATTTACTTAGCTTTAACTACTTTAGCTATAACTTTAGCTACTAATGAAAAGCTAGCTAAGCTAAAAATAATACGGGACAAAAATATGTGCAAAATAATTCGTCGCATCCGGCTGTTGCAGATTCCGCGGGGCGCTAAAACTGCTCGAACTCGTCTACGCCTCGTCTTAACGTGCCTCTGCATTTTTCAAGACGTTGGCCACGAGGAGTGAACCTCTATAAAAACCTTTTAAGGGCGCAGAGCGGGGCCGCATCCCGAGGCGGCGTCACGTGCTAGTTATGCTCCCGCGGCGTCCACACAATGGTTATGAGGGAACGCGTGTAGTTTTTAGTGGGTAGGCCCACCTCGGTGGGAGAGCCCCACAGACCCCCCTGTTGCCCCGAACAGGCGGCGTGCATAAGGTTGCCTTTTCCAAACCCCAAAAAAAATCGAATTCGCATTGCAGCTTAAGGAACAATTGTACTTTAAATTCGCCGGCAAAGAATTTGTTAATGATTTCCATTATTTAAACGTCCTATCTACTTTGTATAAATATACAACACTAAGTACAATCACCACCAATTAATCTTTAGATATAATTTAGAAAAACTGAATGGCTGTAGAGCTTCGCATCTGATTTATTCGACTGTACACAACTAATGCAAACGGACGGACCCCTCGCCGCCGGCTAATTAATTGGACTAATTCAAATTTACAACTGCTGAAATACGGAATGAAAGGCAGCTAGATTAGCTGAAACAAGCACAGCTTGTACCCTAAATATAATCTTCTTAAGTCTTTGTATTAACTAACAAAAAGTACATTGTCTACCTGTGTATACACATAAATTTGTATGTATATATGTTACATTCTTGAAACTTGACTTGAATTTTTTTGTATACAGATCCGTTATACACAGGCGAACACTAAATAGGATCTTCTAAATTCATGTCACAACCGTTATAAGTCACTTTATTTTAATTTACTTAGTATTGTAACTAAAATCACTGACAAACACTAGCGCTGGTACAGCGTGTGCATCGGGTGACGATCGACTGACTAATGCCCCTTTGTGACTGAAAGGTCACTGTTTGCCTTGAGGAGGCATTTACAGCTACAGCGGGCACGAGGCGTCAGGGCGCAGAGGGCGCCTAGCCTAAGCCTCTTTAAGAGTCACTAAGTTCGAGGGCTCCCTCCGTAGAGGGAACCTCGGCCCGGGCCGTTACTTTATTATTATTACCGGATTGGGAGGCCGCCGAGCTCTTAGGTCGCTTCGGTGGACGCTCCATGGAGTGACTCGGCTCAAGGGCCCCGAGAGGGGACGTCGGCTTGGACTGTCACTCTTTACGCGTTTAGCATTCCGATTCGAGGGTGCCCGAGAGGGCCGAGCCTCGGCTCGATCGGTAGCTTTTATCGGATTACTCCCATGAACTAGCGAGCACTGCCCTTTACACTGTTTTTATGGTGGGTAGGCTAATGGCGTCACGCCATGTTGCACATGTTGTTTAACGTAAGTGTGGAAGAACTAATTGTGGCTGGCAACACTGAAGGACAAAGACCGCTCCGCCGCTTACCAACAAGATGTACCAAACAAGTTAAAGACCAGCTTTCGTGCTCCAAATTCTACCGGTCATAAGAGACGCGCTGGACAGAAGCCGGTTGAAGATCATCCGTTCCAGATGCAACCCTGATACTGACCACGATCCTCAGACATGAGGCAGCGACTCCGACTCGGTGAAATAAGCGTTGCTGTCAGCCAACTCTGATTGGATTATAAAAGACAATTTTATTTAATTACAATACCTTAATGCTATGGTTGGCATAGGCTATATTGCTGCCGGTACCAATGTCTTTAACGCCGTGATAGTGTCGAGAGTTTTATAAAGCCACAGCAATGTACACCGAACGGTATATCCAATGTTATTTCACCTAGTAACTGTAGAGTTTCGTTTATCGTAAGAACCTAGAAGCAGTGCACAGAAAACTTGTACAGATCTTTTGAAATCTCAAAATGTTAGCGTTTACTGTACACATTAGTAAGTAGTAAATCAAAAGTCCCTTATTCTTAAGAAGTGAAATATTATTGTATATTCAAGTGAGAGAATATTTCACATGAAATGTATATAAAATAATACAAATATAGAAATGCGAAAGTTTGTGTAGTGTCAAGTCCTAGGGAGTGAAATGAGACGACGTTTACGGTAGCACAGTTTATTCCGGACTGGTGACAATGATTAACACGTTCAGTGCGGTGACCCTATATTATTTAGATGTACCTACATATATTACATCCCTCCCCGCTTAATCGACTAATCCCAATTACAATACTAACGGAACTTAAGGAAAATCTTAACCTAACTTATCCTAAGAATAAAACTTAACCTTATCTAATCTACATTTACGGATCGGGCGTGACCGAGGCGGCACAGGTGCGGCAGGCGGTGTACTAACGACCTCCCTTTGCTCTGCCACCTCCTCGCGCGCCGGCGTCTCCACACCGAGCGGCCGCCCCACCGGCGACGGCGCCGGTGAACCCGTCGCTGTCAACGGCGCCGACGAAGCCTCGTCAATATTCTCCGGATCCACTACATCAGGCTCGATTCCCCCAGAAGTATTGGGGACCACAAGCGACCCCATTGACCTTCGCTTTAACTGATCGATATGCCTATGTATTTCTTGCCCATCGCGGTCCCTCACCGTGTAGTCCCTGGCCCCCGCGGCATCTACGACAGTACCTGGAGCCCACTTTTCCGCTTTCAAATGTTGGCGGTACCACACGTCCTCCCCGACTCGCACACTTCTGTCGACCCCCCTCGCGTCCTCTACCTGACGCTGCTGCGCTCGACGCACGTTGAGTTCCCTATCCGGCTTTATGGCATCTAAGGGTGTTCGCAACCGCCTATTCATTAGCAATATAGCGGGGCATTCGTTGGTCGACGTATGTTCAACGTTACGATAATGTAACAAGAAAGCGTTTAAAGCCTGCTCCACATTTTTACGTTCGAAAACAGCCTTCTTAATAACCCTTTTCAGTGTCTTTACTGCGTTTTCTGCCGCGCCATTGGATGCTGGATGATAAGGCGCCGTAAAAATATGCTCGGTACCGCAAAGCCTAACAAAGTTCGTAAACTCGTTACTGGTAAACGGGGGTCCATTATCCGACACTATCTGTTTGGGGACACCGAACCTGCTCCACAGCTCCCTTAATCTAGAGATAGTACTGCTCGCCGCCGTACTAGGAACGTGAAACACCTCGAGCCATTTAGACATAGCGTCGATAACTACCAAATACAATTTCCCTGCAATGGGCCCCATAAAGTCGAGGTGAAGTCGAACCCAAGGTCTGGCTGGCCAGGGCCAAGGGCTAGGAGCGGCGCGAGGCGGAGCGTCAGCTAGTGCGGCGCACACGACGCACGCGCGACACTCGCGCTCCACCGCCTCGTCGATGCCGGGCCACCACACGTAGCTGCGAGCCAGTGCCTTCGACTTAACGATGCCCATGTGAGGTTCATGGATGACCCTTAGGACCTTGTCGCGACACTCCGCCGGTATGATCACCCTGTGACCCCACATAACACAACCTAACTCTTCATACAACTCTGACTTCCTATTGAAGTAGGGTTGCATGCCTGTTATCTCACACGTTTCGGGCCAACCGTCACGTATATAGCAAAGTATCCTAGCTAACTCCGGATCCCTCAATGTCTGTCTTTTGACCTCCTTGCAGTCTAACAACATAGCATCCTGTGTGAAATGCAAGAAGGTCTGCTCAGGAATCAAATCCATTGACGTTAATGAATCACTATTATCTTCCGGTAATCGCGACAAACCGTCCGCACAATTGTCTATTGTTTTAATATATTGTATATCAAAATCATATGCGGAAAGAATGACAGCCCAGCGTTGCATTCGGCTCGCAGTCATCGCCGGTATACCCTTATTAGGACCCAAAATAGATACTAATGGTTTGTGGTCTGTGCGCAATATAAATTTCCGCCCGTACAAATATTGATGAAATTTATTAACGGCAAAAATTATCGCTAATGCCTCGCGATGTATTTGTGAATAATTCCTCTCCGCCGCGTTCAGTGTACGTGACGCATAGGCGACCGGGCGCTCCCCGCCGCGCCCCGGCTGCGCCAACACTGCGCCGACACCGCGCGCGCTTGCGTCGCACGTCACTATGACCGGCGCCCTCGGGTCGTAGTGCGCTAGCACCTCCGCACCCGTCAACTTACGCTTAATGTTCCTGAATGCTTGTTCGCACTCGTTATTCCAAACCCACGTAACTCCCTTCCTTAATAGTCGATGTAAAGGACTAAGCAATGAACTGAAATTCTTAATGAACTTCGAGTAAAAATTAACCATTCCTAAGAACGATCTAAGTTCGGTGCTGTTGTCTGGGCGTCTTAACTTATTGATAGCGTCAACCTTTGTCTTGTCCGCCTTAATACCGCCCTTAGATACTACGAATCCTAAATATGTTACCTCGTCCACAAGAAAAACACATTTATTTTTTTTAACTCTTAACCCGCTATGGGACAATCGTTTAAAGACTTCCTCCAGTGCCGCGAGATGTTCGGCCTTCGTTTTCCCGCCAATTATGACGTCATCCAGAAACACCTGCACATTGGGTATGCCTTGCAAAAGGTTGATCATTATACGTTGGAACACCCCCACGCTTGACGATAAGCCGTACACAAGCCTATTGTATCTGAATAAACCTCGATGTGTGTTAATTACCGTATATTTACTGCTGTCGTCTAGTTCTACCTGATTATAAGCCTGTGACAAGTCGATTTTACTGTAAAACTGAGCCCCATTCAACCCTACCAGTATATCGTCAATCTTCGGAAGAGGGTAACGATCGATCAGTAAAGCGGGATTCAGGGTCGCCTTGTAGTCAGCACAAATTCTAAGCGTACCGTCCGCCTTATGTACCGGAACCAGCGGCGAGGCCCAGTCGGAGCAGTCGACGGGCTCGATGACGCCGTCGCGCAGCATGCGGTCCAGCTCGGCGTCGACGCGCTCGCGCAGCGCATACGGAAGCGGCCGCGCGCGGTGGAACACCGGCACCGCTCCCTCCCGTACGCGCAGAGTCGCCTTGCCGCCCGTGTACCGCCCCAGCCCGCCACTGAAAACGTCCTTATATCTGTGGATAATAGTGGATATTTGTGTATCAATTTGTACATTATTTGTTTCACGGACATGGTTGCAATTAAACTTAGGTACATTTATTTGTAATTCCGCTAACCACTGTCGACCTAACAAGGAGGTCATTGCCCCATCTATCACAAATAATTCTAACTGTTTTTTAATATCCTTATATATTACAATGGGTTTAATAATGCCCAAAGGCTTGATTTTAGAACCGTCAATAAATCTTAATACGGTGCTACCTTTTTCGATGGTTAAATGACTGAAATATTTCTTATGCATTATTTTACTTATACATGATATCGCCGTACCTGTATCTATTTCCATATTAATTATGGTATTTTCAATACAAATTGGTAAACTTACGGGTTTGTAATTATTTAGTGAAAGGAGATTCAATTCCTCGAGATCCGCGCTGTCGTCTGAGCCGTCGGCCCGCCACGCCCCGGCCGCCGTGCGCTCGCCGGCCTCCGCGCCGCCGAAGTGATTACCAAGCTCACGCACCCGACGACTGCCCCCTGCAGGACACACCCGTCGCAAATGACCGACTTGTCGGCACTTGCTGCAGATATACTGCTGAAACCGGCAGCTGCTCGCTCCATGGCTTGACGCACCACAGGCAGTGCAGCTCCGCCGCTGTCGACTCCTCTCCGGCTGCTGCGGTGCCGCAGTACACTGGCCGTACCTATCGCCGCGTCTCCCGCCTCCGTAATTGAGCCCACGACCACTGTTGCTAGCGTTCCGTCGCATTGAATGCACGGGTTCAGTCCCGCCGATAGTCTCGACGATGGCTGCATCACGCTCCGCCGCTTCTAATGACTGTGCTATCGTCACTGCCTCCGTGAAAGAGATGACGTCATTCTCCGCAAATAACCGCTGCCTAATGACGTCGCTCTTTAGACCGCATATAAATTGATCGCGTAAATTTTCGTTGAGATTTGCCTTAAATTTACAATCTCGCGCCATTTTTTTTAATTCGGCAACAAATGTAGATACATCTTCTCCTGATCCTTGTCGCCTCTGACGAAATCTGTAACGCTCCGCGAGAGAAGAGGGTGTCGGCTGCAGATGTTGACGCATAACCTCGCATGCTTGCTGATACGATAACTCCGCCGGTTTATTCGGGCTAGCGAGATTAACGAGAAGCTCGTACGCCTCGTCACCGATTATAGCAATTAAAGAGGGCAACTTCAAATCGTCCGCTACATTGTTCACTTTAAAATACATGTCCAACCGATCGATGTAAGAACTCCACACACTCGATCGCACGTCAAATTCACCAATTTTGCCGATCGACATCGTTTATTTAACTCGATGAACACTGTTCACGCACGAAACACGATTTTTAAAGTCCTCGTCGCCAATGTAGTGTCAAGTCCTAGGGAGTGAAATGAGACGACGTTTACGGTAGCACAGTTTATTCCGGACTGGTGACAATGATTAACACGTTCAGTGCGGTGACCCTATATTATTTAGATGTACCTACATATATTACAGTTTGTATGTACGGATGTTTATTATTCTTTCACGCAAAAACGGCTGAAAGGATCTGGATGAAATTTGACACAGAGATAGATTCCAATCTGGAATAGCACATAGGCTACTTTTATCCCGGAAAAATTTACGATTCCCGTGGGATATTGTTAGTACGGGTCTTATCTACGTGTATAAAAGGCATTTTTGCCTATGGATTTTGAAACGGCTACCCGGGTGAAGCCAGGACAGTTCACTAGTATGTAAATAAAAAAATCACAAACTAAACTGCGCTGTAAACAATTGATCGACCGATCAGTTTACTAATGGTTAAATTTCATATTACCTGGACTTTAGATAAAATGGTATAACGTTGGTATAACAGGGGAAACATTGTTTTTTTATTCGTCTTTTCTAAGAAATAAGAGCATGTACATAATTGGATGTAAAGTAATCCAAGCGATACAATTAAAATCGTAAAAGAATCGGCCGGGGCGAGGCGAGGCGAGTTCAATGAAACTTGAGGCAAAGGCGAATTATTCTGCAAAATTGTCACCGAATAACATCTCGTTACAATTAAACTTCTGAAATTAATTCTATCAATTATTACATTTCTTATGTAAAATTTAACAAGGGTCTGATAGACGCTTCGGGTAAACTTTTAATTTGAAGTAACAACCAATGTACTTCGTCACAAAATTTTAATTTAAATAAATAGCTCATGTCAAATTAATGACATCAAAAAACTTATTACCAATAATTAAATGAATGGGGCTATAGGTACAGTAGTAAGGAGTCAGAATGTGTCCACGAGGGCTCGCCTGGCAATACACAATGCTGTCCTAGTCCCCATTTTAATGTATGGAAGCGAGAGCTGGGTTTTACAGAAGCATGCTAGTAGAGTTAATGCCGTTGAGATGCGATCCTTAAGAAGTATGTTAGGCGTGACATTGAATGATGGGATTTAAAATAGCATTATAATAGCATCGTGCTTAGGACATGCGCTCCTGAGTTGGCACCGGTTTTAACGCGCTTGTTCCGGTTCTCCTACTCCTTAGGCATTGTCCCGAAGTCATGGAAGACTGCCACAATCCACCCGATCCCAAAGAAAGGTGATAGCTCAGATCCGTCCAACTACTGGCCGATTGCCATTACCACCTTGTTCTCGAAAGTCATAGAAACGATCATCAATTGCCAGCTCATGAGGTATCTTGAGGAGCACCAGCTGATTAGCGATCGTCAGTACGGCTTCCGTCAGCGTCGCTCAGCTGGTGACCTTCTTGCGTACCTCAGGCATCGATGGTCGGTGGCAATCGAGGGCAAGGGGGGAGGCCCTGGCGGTTAGTTTGGACGTGGCCAAGGCCTTTGATCGGGTGTGGCACAAAGCACTTCTTTCGAAGTTGCCTTCCTACGGGCTGCCCGAGAAACTATGCGCCTGGATTTCCAGCTTTTTGGAGGGTCGGAGCATCAAGGTCGTTGTCGACGGTGTATGCTCTGACCCGAAACCAATTAATGCTGGTGCCCACAGGGCTGTGTACTGTCGCCCACCCTGTTTCTTCTGCATATCAATGACATGCTGCAAATTAGCAACATCCATTGTTATGCAGACGATAGCACGTGTGATGCACTGTACACGGCCCGCGCTAACGTTTCTCGGGCTACTGCCGCTGAGAACCGGACCAAACTTGTGTCTGAAATGGAGATCCTATTAGGTGAAGTCTCGGATTGGGGTCGACAAAATCTTGTTGATTTCAATCTCAAAAAGACACAAGTCTGCGCCATTACCGCTAAAAAAGAACCCTTTGTCGCGAATGTACGTTTTGAGGGCACTTCTCCGGTTGCCACAGCCAGCATCGGTATTCTCGGCGTTGACATATCGAGTGACGTTCAGTTTCGTGGTCACTTGGAAGACAAGGCCAAGTTGGCCTCAAAAAAGCTGGGTGTACTCAGTAGAGCGAAGCAGTATTTTCAGCCGAGCCACCGCCATCAGCTATACAAGGCGCAAGTTCGGCCCCACATGGAATACTGCTCGCATCTCTGGGCGGGAGCACCCCAATACCAGCTTCTTCCATTTGACCGCATACAACGGAGAGCGACTCGAATCGTCAACGACCGAGCTCTTACCGATCGGCTTGATACTATGGCCTTGCGGAGGGACGTCAGCTCCCTCTGCATTTTTTACCGTATGTACCACGGGGAGTGTTCCAAAGAACTGTTTGAAACGATTACTGCGGCCGAGTTTCGTGATTGTACGACACGACAGACGCCAGACTTAGGGTCCTTCAAGAAGCGAGCCTATCTTTTTCTAAAAGGCCGGCAAAGCATCTGCAGTTCCTCTGGTGTTGCGGGTGTCCATGAGCGTCGTTGATCACCTGGGTGTTCCCGCCGCTCGTTTGCCCCCTTCTCTTATAAAAAAAAATAAAGGAAAAGTGTGGCTTAAAAATGGATGTTGTGACTAGAATTGAGATAGGTATGCTTCGGTGGTTCGGGCTTGATGAACGGATGAATGAAGAGAGAGTGAAGTTTGCTCTCTAGATGTATATTTCCAACAATAAGAAACATATACGGGTGAGGTCCCAGGCAACTGCTAGTATGTAGCAATGTGCCAATATCCTCATAATTCAGGGCATTGAATGCCGATCATGAGGTCGTGGGTTCGATTCCTATCGCAACTTTTTAAGCTTAGTTTATTTTACAATTTATTTAAGAGCATACATATTCAAATATACAGTGGAATGGTAAAAGAAATATTGGTAAGTTATTAATTAAAAATATCGTACTTGTATGTAGGACTAACTTAACTTAACTTTCGCCTTGAAAAACTTTGGAAATATTTAATGTACTAAAACATATGTTAAGATGAAACGGCCTCGTGTCGCCTCCACACTACTTATTATCATATTTCTTGGACACGTGAAACTTTACAGAAAATCACTAAGCTTTCCTTAACAAAAATACGTTGTATTTCACTTGGCTTGATTCGATATAGTCCTATTTGTTGCGTTGAAAAGAACAGATATGAAAAAAAAAGAAAATTCACGTGCCGTAGACACCGTAACGTAACACAAAAGTACGTAATACTTTGTACGATCCGTTCATTTGACACAATCTTTGTCACATTTCGGCTTTATCGAAGCGACATAGACTCTCTAGCGCTTTCGATTTTCATAAAAAGGTATACACTAACAAAAAAAAGGTAACAAAAGGTCGTAATGCGAGCTCACTTTCATATCTTTTTCATATCCCTTCTAATATTATAAATGTGAATGTATGTTTGTTTGTTACGCTTTCACGCGGAAACTACTCAACCGATCAACATGAAACTTTGTACACATATTCTTGGAGGTACTAGAAGTAACATAGGATACTTTTTATTAAAAAAACTAGTATATACAAAGCGAATTATGTATGTTCCCTATAGACCTATAGACTCCGAAACGCCTGGACCGATTTCGATGAAATTTACAGGGATTGTCCAGATTGGCACATTCCTGTGTTTGGTAGCGATCGGATCAACATAATTAGTGGTACCCGGGCGAAGCCGGGATGGGTCACTAGTTTTTAAATAAAATGAATTGTACATTTTCGTTTAGTCAAGATGTCGACCGAAAGCGATCCGTCTTCTTTCCCCAGCCGGTCTCCGATCTTTTAATCTCCGGGGAATCCCGGTATAATCTTACGTAACACAGATTTACAATGCTTTTGAATCGCACGATAATTAGAACGATTTAAATTAAAAATGTATAAATATAAAGTCAATCTTTAACTCATCTTATTCAAGTCTGTTTTATTATCAGATCAGATTAAATCAGTTGGTACTATTGTATTTTTTTTATGACAAAATGTGGCAAACGTATCTAAGGTGAGCGCCACTCATAGACATCCGCAACAAGCAAATGTGTTGCAGATGCGTTGCCTTCCTATAATGGACAGAGGATGGACAGGAAAAAGGATATTTCCTTTTTCCCGTCAACTCCCTCCCCGTCTATTCCTCTTTCTGTTCCAATCCTATCCTTAAAAGGGTAGGGTGAAGAGGGCTGAAATTAGGCCTTTTGCTTCAAATAAAGCGTTTTGCTTCGACTGCGTATCAAAGCCACGCGCTCTAATCCGCTCGAATACGGGCTGAATTATTTTTTTAATTCATTTATATTTTTTCATTTAAAGTGCCATCTCTTAGTTATCGCTTCTAATCGATGATGAATTCATTTCAAAATTCTTTTGGAACCTAAAACTTCTGTTCCTAAATGAATTATTAAACTAAATAATGTTTTGTGAGGAAACAATGCATACAATGAAGGCAGAGCGAACCTTTCAAGTTACAGGTAGGCATAACATGTACCAATTTTTTCATTAAATATGACAGTAAATATGCTTTAACTACCCGTTGACAATTTATTCTCCGTTGATTTTTGTACTGTAATCCTTCAACGATATTTCAATCAAGTTCGGCTAATTTTATTTTTATAGTATCAGGTGGCAAACGAGCAAGCGGTTCCCCGATGTCAAGTGATCGCTACCCATAGATATCTGCAACTAACTAATGAGTTGCGGATGCGTTGTCCCCCTTTAATGGACAGAGGAGGGGACAAGGAGAAAACGGTTGTTTCCAATTCCTATACATCCCCTCCACCAACTTCTCTTCCCCTTCCCATCCTTTCCTTATAAGAAAAGGGTGGGAAGGGGGAGAGAACTAGAATTGGGTCTCCGGCACCTCACTCATCAGACGAAACGCAGAATACTCTACTTCACGCCTGCCTTCTGTGAGGTCGTGGTATTTCACCGGTGGAGCCGGCCCTGCAGTGCAACAGATGTTGTTGTTGCGGACTCTACCACTCTTAACTGAAATACTGTTAATCCTGTAAGCCCGCTCTCTGTTCGTGTTCTTCACGCCTATTTTCTATGCTTGGGGTCAACTCATTCAGACTCATTGGGGTAGTTGTTGCGGGCTTTACCACTGTTAAATTTATTTTTTACTTACTTTAACTTCTAGATTTAAAATTTAACCTGCATAATGAAACGAGTCAAACTGTTATCATGCGTTAAGTATAACTTATGTTAAGTAGTAAAATATGTCTCAAAAGATATTTGCAATGTATTATATCTTCATACTAATTCCTATTAAAGAAATTAATATGTACTTTTGTGTAGCTTGTTATATAACAAATTTAAATAATATTTAATTGCAAAAACAATAAAAACGTACAATAATATTATATTTAATTAAAAATCAAGCAAATACGAAGATATCTTGAATTGACTTGAATAGAAACATATACATGTGAGTGTCGGAGTATACGGGCTTTCGGCCTGTGCTGCGTAAAACTGTAAGTTCGACAGTAAACCGAGAGATGGCGCGACATCTGTCACTGTGCACCCATAAACTGGAACGAGGTCAGCTCTCCATTTTAAGACCTCAGACGTGTTGTGTCACTTGATGTATTTCTTTTTTTTTCAACGTATAAGACGAGCTTTGTAAATTAAGTTCATTTATTACTAGCTGCGCGGTTCCCTATCGTATCCTTTAAAGGTTATAATGAGAAGGGGAAGAGAATTTGACGGGGGAGGGGATGGTAGGGGAAGGGAATATCTTTTTTTCTGTCTATCGCCTCGATCATATGGCTTAATCTTTAAGATACTATCGCAGTATTTTGAAATACAAATGCGTTCAAAACACACCATTTCTATTTTTTTTTCTTCATTTCTTATTGTGATGTGTGAGCTATAATATCGTAAAGTTTCATCAAAACCCATTCAGTAGTTTTTGCGTGAAAGAGTAACAAACATCCATACCTACAAACTTTCGCATTTATAATATTAGCAGGACTAATAGTTACACGTTTCGAGTACTTTACAGCGCTCATGGTAATTACATGTCCTACTCGTGCGAAGCCGGGGCGGATCATTAGTGAATAATGAAAAAATATCTAATCATATGACAACAATGGTCTCAAAAAGGCACATTCTGTATCACGAGTGTTAGTGTTGTTACATGCTTTTAAGTTACCTTTGTCAAAGCAAAACAAAGCAGCCCTGTGACATAATGCAAGATAAACATGCCATTGTTCTCACTCACATTGTCCTATTTTCGAATATCTAACAATTTTATGTGGAAGAAGCGAAATAAAAATTACATAATTTTTAGAAAATCTCACCGCAATTAAATAGCTTGTGATAAATAATATAATTACCATACATTTTTGTTTTGTGACCGACTGGTCACTGTTTGCCTTGAAGAGGCATCTACGGCTACACTGAGCTCAAGGCGGCTGGGTGCAGAGGGCGCCTAGCCTAAGCCTCTTTAAGAGTAACTTAGCTCCCTCCGTAGAGGGAGCCTCGGCTCGGGCAGTTACTTTATTATTATAACTACGGATGCTCCATGGAGTGACTCGACTCAAGGGCCCCCGAGAGGGAACCTCGGCTTGGGCTGTAACTCATTATCAATGCTTACACGTAGAGGGTCATAGCCAACTAGTTTTACCAACAAAACATACAATATTGCGCGACCATTCATTATCAAAGGAATTTTATATATTCATGTATTTATTTATTTTTCATAATGCTTTTAAACAGGTAATAATTCATAGAAATAAGCGCATTAAAATATCAACATTCTGTTTAGCCACGCCGGCGAATGAGAAAGTTTACGAATAATTTTTCAGATCGTTAACAAGACTTTTATTGGTCGTAATGAGCCATTTAACTGCGAATTTATTGAATTATCTTTAATAGAGTAAAACGACGTCTAAGTGAAAAAAGGGGGTAAACGAATAAGAAACGTTTTAAGGCATTTCGTATCTCATTTAAAAGCTATAGCGCTGGCACTCCGTTTCCTCCTAGCGGGCTGGGAGGGGGGACGAGGAGGGTGCGGAGAGCGGCAGAGGGCGCTCTAATGAGCCGAGTGGCTCTCGACGTCGCCACTAATGGCTGGCGCCTTTCCACTGCATCGTGCATTATGGTGCACCCTCATGGCAGGCGCTGAACGTTCGATTCCAGCGAAAAATGACATCAAGTGTCATCAACTTCCCGCGACTAAGCGTCGAACAGCAGCGTCAACATGGCGGCTTGTTGACATAATCTTGAAAGCTGAATTACTAACCTATACTAGTAGCAGCGTGGCAGATATACAAGTTAAAAGAATAGAAGTGAATAAATATATAAATATATTATCGAGTCGCGGGAAATTAAAATTTGACATTTGTCGCTGGAAACGAGCGTCTAGCGTGTGCCATGTGGTCGTACCCTTACGCCTTTTAGTATGCGATGGCGTTCAATGCACTTGAAAACTAAGGGACTTCTCGATTTGACGCTAGTTTTTGCGCAGAAGGGTAATGTTTTTCTCGAGTGATATTTCTCACTGGTTGTAGCTTAATATTTCCACTACACAATATACTGTACACACTATTTACGACTACTTATAACAATCAGTCAAGGCTCGGGCCTCAAGAGGTGTTGTCACGACCGTTGACAGGAGTACAAACTGAGTCTCCTTCTTTTTTTTGTGACTGAAAGGTCACTGTTTGCCTTGAGGAGGCATTTACAGCTACACCGGGCACGAGGCGGCAGGGCGCAGAGGGCGCCTAGCCTAAGCCTCTTTAAGAGTAACTAAGCTCGAGGGCTCCCTCCGTAGAGGGAACCTCGGCTCGGGCCGATTATTATTATTACCGGATTGGGAGGCCGCCGAGCTCTTATGTCGTTTCAGTGGACGCTCCATGGAGTGACTGGTCTCAAGGGCCCCCGAGAGGGGACCTCGGCTTGGGCTGTCACTCATTACGCGTTTAGCATTCCGATTCGAGGGTGCCCGAGAGGGCCGAGCCTCAGCTCGATCGGTAGCCATTATCTGAATACAAGTATTACCACAACTAACATTACTACCACTTCGGAAAGCGTTAGCGCTGGGAGAAGAAGTGGCGGAAGAAACTCCAGCAACGCTTCTATCATGAGTAGGGGAGAAAACTCTGCCGGCTATGTGGCCGTATCGGGAAGGTAATAGCCGTCCTCGCCGGCGAAGACGGTGTGTAATTTGTCTGCGATGTTGTTTCATCCTAGCCTGAGCGATGGTTATTGCATCGTCTCGATAGTCGAGGACGTGCCTAGGACGTCTATAGTCGTGGCGAAACGTACCGAGCGCGATGGGTTTGTAGGTGACGGCACCTACAATTAATGAATTGGGGTGACCGGTGGCGGAGTCAAAATAGCGGCGCGACGCCAACTTCACGTGTTGAGCTATGGTGGGCAGCTCTAAATCCACGTGTAAATCGATGTTGCGCACGAACCACGGCGAGCCAGTGGCCCTGCGCAAGAATCTGTTTTGGATCAGCTGAAGTCGGTGTATTTGTTTTGGGGAAATGTGCGCGAATACCGGACTAGCACATGTCATGATGGGCCGTACGACAGCTTTATAGAGTGTCACCTTGTTCCGGAGGGACATTTTACTCTTAAAGTTAATTAATGGGAAAAGGCGGCCTAGCACGAAAGCCGCCCGGTTCCGGTGACCCGGGTCATGTGCGGGGCGAAGTTAAGTTTATTGTCAAGGATGACACCTAGATATTTCACCTTATCTTCCCAGGGAATTGGGCTGTTCATGAGGTGAATGGATGGGAGATGCGTTAATGAATGGGCTTTCTTATGTCGCGAAAAAAAAAGGGCCGCGCTTATTGCTGGATTAATTTTGATCCTCCATTTCCGGCTGCGGTCTGGAGGCGTCGACATATAGCGTCAGGCTGAAGGCCCGACGTGAAAATGCAGGTGTCATCGGCAAATATGGCTAGCTCTACACCGCGTATGCGCGGTATATCATTGGTGTAGAGGGTAAAGAGGACTGGGCCTAGCACTGACCCTTGAGGCACCCCAGCTCGAACGGGGTGCGCTTTAGAGCACACTCCCTCGACGCGGTAGCGGAACGTTCGATTACTTTATCGAGAGTCTCCTTCCTTTGACAAGTGCTTATAAAGACTCTTGCTGTCTAAAGTCAGCTACGCAACTTTACGTTTCAGTACCGTACTCATACATTTCTGGCAAACCGGAAATGTGAGCGACAAAACGAGTATATATATTCGTACGTGACGAGCCGAGATAACCCGATTCCGAGATGTGAAACAGATCAAGATGCCTTGAACCGCATTTACAAGTTTGTCGGTAATGGATACGGCCCTTGACCCTAAGTGTCTCGCCTGTGAGGGTACAATAACATTTACGTTTGAAGTACATCCTGCCCCGCGGGCAACCTCTTGCGTCCTCTTGTAGCTACAATTTTATTACGATATAAAACCGTTCAGCTTTATACCTAAACACTTTTTATTTCTCGTTTGTCACGTCATGAGAGATTATTTCTGGGTGCTGAAAATTGTATTGTCTCTGGTTAAAATGTATACCATAATAAAATAATATATAACTAGCGAATCGTCCCGGCTTCACACGGGTATTTTATTCATACAAACCTCCATCCCTAACTTTAGACCTATAAGGTATGAATTTAGAAAAATTCAATATTTCAAGTCTCCAGACCCAGTAGTCTGGGTTGTGCATTGCATCAATTAGCTTTCACACATGTATACTAACTACATTTAGTTGCATTTTAACACCGTTAAATTTGTCGTACCCGTCACTGAAGACGAGCGGTCTTCCTAATATTTAAAATGTTACGTTCATCATCCAGTTAACATTAAATATTGCACGCTGGAACACGCTCGACGTGCGAGAGTGACGTGCTTTGAATTAATATTTAGTATAATATAGCACGAGCTGTAATTACTTCGCTTTGCTCCCTCGCTGATAAGTAGGCCACCGCTGCCACCTGGCGGAGGCTGCAGGTCACAGGTCGCCTCTGTAGTCTAATTACAGTCTAATTTGTGATTCATTAACTATAGTTGTCACTTCTGTATTAAATATATTTCAAGGGCGTGGTGATGTTTCTTTTGTATGTAGAAGATCAGTGTTGAGACCCAAGACAACAAGGAGGCGCGCGGAGGGCCCTGCCTTGAACTTCAACATCCAACTTACATACAGCCCATTCATTTGGTCCTTCGAGTCGGATCAATTTCGATCGATCGATTAAGTTATCTACCCATTTGTTACTGATCAGTATGAATCGTGAGATTGCCTCTCAGAGACATCGCGGTTTATCAGTGTTGCCCTTATCAATGTTTTGTTATCACGACGTAGATTGATCGACGGCGTAAAATGTGATATAAATCACAAGTAAGTTTGAAGCGAGATTACATGTTTTTTACCTTATAAATATAGTTTTGGAGTTGTCACGAAATTGATTTCCTGAAAGCCATATTCTTGGCCGGTGCTGAACACCCACTATGATCTTTGGGGGAGGCACACAGCATCTTGGGGCGACCGAATTTCCCTGTGGAATGATTCTCTTACACTATCTATATTGACTAAGATAAGGGCCTGCCGATAGCGAAGGTAGCGGGGAGATGCGCACGTAGTACTGGGCCATATCCGAACAACGTTAGAAAATAGTGAACAGTGCTTTAGTGAAAAATGAAATTCATAATTACAATCTCATTGCTTCTGGCTCTACACGAGGCCTGTGCCTCGGCCGACAGCCATGTGCTGGTCGTGTTCCCCGTCCCCGGCAAGAGTCATACAATTTTGGGAAATTCCATCGTTAATATTCTTTTAGATTCTGGCTATCAGGTACGTAGATAAAACCAAACACAATACAAACATGCTTCCGAACCTAAATAAAAGTATTATTTAGTTTAACTAAAAATACACGGCGGTGAAACCGCGAGGCACAGTTAGTTACAAATAAACGCATCCAAATGATGTATCAAATAGCCGCCTTGGTTTTTGTTTTAGGTGACGTACGTTACTCCATTCCCCATGGAGACGAATCACAACGGACTGACCATTGCAGACATCAGTTCTATTCTATTAGATAATTCCGGTGAGTGACTTTTTGTGTACAGTCACTAAAGTGCCTCTTAAAGTGTTTTAAATTTGATATAATTAACATTTTAACAACCGTAATTTTCATCTGTTAAAGATACCAGTCGGTTGGACATTGCAAATCTCTTGTCGAATCCAAAGCCCAGCCGCTGGGTCCTGCAGATGGGTCACACGTTCGCGAAGCAGGCGCTGCACCACGCCGCAGTGCAGGACCTGCTCAACGACCACAAAGTTCATTTCGACGCCGTCATCGCGGATTGGTTTTACTCAGGACTTCTCGCACCGTTAGTATTATTACGTCTTCTGCAAATGTAAAAAGGTACGATTAGACGAGAAATATTGTTATACATTGTCTACGAAGGCTCGCCTGGCAATACACAATGCTGTACTAGGCCCCACTTTAATGTATGTAAGTGATAGCTATGTTTGGCAGGAAAAGCATGCAAGTCGAGTTAATGCCGTTTAGATGCGATCCTTAAGAAGTATAGTAGGCGTGACATTGAATGATAGGGTTAAAATAGCGTTATAAGGGAAAAGTGTGACTTAAAAGTGGATGTTGTGACTAGAATTGAGAAAGGTATGCTTCGGTGGTTCGGACATGTTGAAGGGATCAAAGTGAGTGGCAGTGTTGGTAAGGGACGCCCTAGAAGAACTTAAGTCGATCAAATTAATGGCTTATTAAAAAGGGCCATATAAGGAGTACCCATAACCGACGACATAACATGTATGCGTGGATGTATGGATGTAGAAAAAGCGTTCAATTCAATGGTAAACCTTCCAGTCTGGCGGCGGTGTTCGACTGCCCGTTAATATGGTACTCCACCGGCGACGTGTCGTGGCAGTCTCTGCGGGCGGTGCACGTGGCCAGCAGCCCCGCGCTCAGCGTGGACCCGCAGGCGTCGCGCGCGCCCGTACCGCCTTTCAACACCGGGGACAAGGTGCACCAGCTCCTGGTGCAGTTGTACCTCACCGGGTGGATATAGTAAGCTTCGATATATGGATCAATCAAACAATTATTCGGTTGTGGATCAATGTGGATTACAATAATACAACCTTTTAGGGGTCAATTTATAAATAATCCTTCTTAGTAATACCTAATTTATCTAGCCTACGTAATAAAAGAAATTTCTATGCAACATTTCAAGGCTTTAGGCCCAGGAGCTTGGGATGTGCTATGATATGAATGTCAGTTAGTCATTTTTTATTAAAGAAGTTGGCAAACGAGCATCAGATGATACGCAGAAGTATACTTCTACTTCACGCCTGTCTTTCTTCTTTTAGGTAAGTAGATATAAACACCTTAATATGGATTGCAATAGACTTATAGATTTATTGAATAAGTTTACTGAGACTACTTGGAATAAAACTAGTTTGTTGTATGAGAAGTGTTCAATGTGTGTTCCTAGCTACTATACCAACCAGCTGGACGCGCCGGTGTACCGCGAAGTGTACAGCGCGCCGCTGCTGCTGCGCGGGCGCCGCGTGCCGCCGTACGAGGTGCTCGCGTACAACGCGTCGCTGCTCCTCGTCAACTGCCACCCGCCACTCGGCCAGAACCTCCCCCTGCCGAGGAACGTGCAGTACGTGGGCGGTCACCATCTCACCCCCACACCAATACCCCTACCAAAAGTACATGTTTTTCGTAAAAGGCTTATTCATTTTGTAATTTATTATTCACCCTACATTTTTCTAGTAATAAAAATAATTCAGTAACTTGGATGGTAGGGAAATTATTTTAGATCAAGGCTCATGTTTCGCCGCCGTACATACAGACTGGTATCATGGTTTCATGACTGCCATATAAGCTGATAAATAAATATTGCATTTTAACAAACGATTTGAAATTTCATGGACAGGACTTAAGCCAGATACTTGATAAGTCGAAGCAAGGAGTCGTGTACTTCAACTTGGGTTCCAACCTGAAGAGCAAGGATTTGCCAGAGATTTTTTTTAATTTATTCTCCAACTAGCTGGCCCGGCAAACTTCGCTCCGCCCTATAATTAATAAATGGTTCACTATTTTGGCGATAATGGCTTACACATAAAAGATAGATATATGCTGTCGCGGGCTTTTTTGTAGGACTATTTAAGGATGCGATTAAGAAGGACGCACACCAGAATAGCTCGCATATATATATTAGTGACGTACTACAGAAGCGCTATATAATAGTACCCATAACGGACGAACATATATGCGTATGTATGGATGTAGAAGAAGCGAGAGAGGTGTGCCAAAGTCCTACCATTCTGGGTTGCCTGCGTGAGCGCATATTTTTTGATGTGTACATATTATGCAGATCAATACTCAAGGTCCATTAATATTCAAAGGCACAAACCTTTTTAAATAATTGTAATTATTGTAATGTACGCAGCGCATCCAAACGTTGTGTTGTTCATCACGCACTCCGGTCTCCTGTCCATCACGGAGGCGACGCAGCACGGCGTGCCGCTCATCGGGGTGCCGATATTCGGAGACCAGTTCGTCAACATAGACCAGGTGGTGCACAGAGGATGCGGGATCAGAGTAGACTTCTCAAACGATTTGCCGATGAAGATACTAAAAGCTGTAAATGAAATATTGGGTAATCCAAGGTAAACAAACAAAGCTAATGAAAACAAAACACAAGTTTTCAGATCTTATTGTAGATACAAATCTGAAGTCCGAGTAGTAGGAGCCGTCGTATAACAGTAGAGGCGAGCTGTTTTGTATATCTGTTATACGTGTTACTTAAAGTAACTTTAGTGTGACCTTTGTTGTTGCAGATTGGATGAAAAACTTATTTTGTTACTTGTAAGATGTTATATTTAACTGGTCCTCAACCGATCTAAGTTCAGTTTGTCAAGTTAAGTTACATCGCGGTGTATACAAACTTGATATTTCTGAAGTAATGTGACCAGGACCGAAGCAAATGAGAATCCGTAATCTCTGCCCACTCCTCTGGGTCAATCAAATTATTCTCAATTATAATTCAAAGGTTAATTTCTGAATTCAGTTACCATGAGAACGCAAAGCAGGCGTCGTGGCTATTCCGTCAGCGGCTGGCGCCTCCCCAGCAGGCGGTGGCGCACTGGGTGCAGCTTGTGTTGCGCACGCGCGGCGCTGCGCACCTCCAGCCTCCAACCCGTCACATGTCTACCTTCGCATGGCTCAACCTAGATATTCTCGTCATAATTGTTATGATTCTCTGGTTCTTGTCGAAAGTAGTAAAAGTGATTCGTGTACATTTAAAAGATTCAGATTGTACAGATGATTTAATAAAGAAGGATGAGTGATATCCAGTTAGGTTTTAATTGTTTTTTTTTATATTAAGTACATTGATTACATTTAAAGTAACTTAATAAGAAATTATAAATTACTAATGGTATATTTAGCTTTTAAATGGACGAGAACTAACTGAATTAAACTATTTACAGATTTTATTTTAAAGATTTGGTCTCATTGTTACAGAGGGGAAAATTTATTTTATTCCAATGATAGGTTTGTAAGAAATGGAATCCTTACCACGATTAGCCTTTTTGAGCTCCCGATATTTCGGCGGAGTTGCATGCGCCATGGTCACGCGCTGATCTTGTTAGGAATCCTGTCTGTGAAAAGTTTAAAGCTATTCCCATGTATTACGCATGAATATAAGAAATCATTATGGGAGCTGAAGTGTATTAAACAGTTAATCGGTTGAAAGCAAACCAACAAATGTCTTCTTCCTTCACCAGACGAAGGCATAACTACATCATTCAGCTTTTCTTGATACACTCTCGTATGGTTATAACAATTCGGTGCCAGCAAGGATTATGATCCGCTAAAAATAATTACTGTTCTGTTAAAATAATAGGCAATTTGAATGAATTCAAATAATCCTTTCAATTTAGTATAATTATATATTTGATATGGCGGGATAATGAAGTAAGGGCCCTCGGGAACTCTGCGTCCCCGTCAGCCAGATAACACGATTAATAAAACCAATACTGCGCCATACCAATAAGACAAGGGAGGTGGGCAGTGCAGTAGTGTATAATATAAAGTAACAATAGGTCTGGCAAAAACCAAAATCCCGAATTAATAATAATTTTATCAGTGGTAGAACAACATCTGTCGCACGAGGGACTGTCTCGACTGGTGAAATACCACGACCTAACAGAAAACTGGCGTGAAATAGAAGTACTCGTTTCGTCTGATGAGTGAGGTGCCGGAAGCCTTTCAGCCCTCGTGCCCTTCCCACCCTTTCTTCATAAGGATGGGATGGGATCGCGGAGAGGATTGAATGGAGAGGGGGTTAACGGAGAAAAGGGAATATCTTTTTTCCTACCTATGCATGCTACAACTCATTACCTTGTTACATGGCTATGGGTAGTGTTCACGCATTGCTTGTAACGGTGGTCATTACCCACCACTAGAACCTCTTGAAAATATAAACGTAATAAAAGGTGAGAACTATTTATCAGGACACAATAAAGAGCACCTGACTGATACTCTCGAGGGAGTGAGCCTATCCAGTCGTCGCAAAATTAACTTTATAAAATAACTATTGACCCCGGCTTCGCCCGGGTACCACTAATTATGTTGATCCGATCGCTACCGGACACAGGAATGTGCCGATCTGGACAATCCCTGTAAATTTAATCGAAATCGGTCCAGCCGTTTCGGAGTCTATAGGTCTTTTTTTATATTACAATGTGGCAAACGAGCAAGCGGCCCCTGGAAATAAGTACCGCTACCCATAGGCATCCGCAACAAGCTAATGAGTTGCAGATGCGTTGCCTACCTTCATGGACGAAGGAGGGGACAAACAGAAAAAAGGATAATTCCATTCCCTTTCCATCCCCTCCTCATGCGTCAAATCCTCTTCCTCTTCCCATCCTTTCCTTATTAGAAAAGGGTAGGAGGGGGAAGAGGACTACAATTAGGCCTCCGGCATGTCACTCATCAGACGAAACGCAGAATACTTCTACTTTACGCCTGTCTTCTGTGCGCTCGTCGTAGTTCACCGGTCGAGCCGGCCCATTCGTGCAAAAGATGTTATTGCGGGCTCTACCACTGTTAATGTCTATAGGGAACATACATACTTCGCTTTTTATATGCTATTTTTTTTCATGAAATCCTATATTAGTATCCTATGTTACTTCTAGTACCTCCAAGTATATGTGCACAAAGTTTCAAGATGATCGGTTGAGTAGTTTTCACGAGAAAGCGTAACAAACAAACTTACGTTCACATTTATAATATTAGTAGGTATTTTTGTACTAGGATAACAGAATGTTAAAATAAACTAAGCAATTATTGTCGCACAATACAATTATAAATAGTTGGAGAAGAGATAATTAATGCGATATTGATAGAACGATGTTTGGTCGTCTCGTGAGTCCTGGCTAGCCAGATGTACATTAGGGCGTAAATAATATATTTAAAATTACTTAATTCGGAGTTCAACGGATGGCCAACCCATGTCAATTATCGAATCTAGAAAGAATATAAATGGGTATTTATTTATAATTTCAGCTTTTGCGTTTATAACAAAAACACTGATACTATAGACGAAATGTAGTCGTGCAGGATGGCTAAGTAAGTATTGAATAAATTACAGGTAAAGGGAAACACAACTGTATTCCTTGCCACGACCTTCTCGTCCAACAGACCTTTTTCCAACCTGCCAGCTTTCCAAATAAAGTGTTACCAGTACTAAATATTCGAATTAAATGGTTATTGGGAGTACTTCCCTTTTTGTTTTTCAATTTAATAAAATAAAATGTAAATTTGTGAACCCTAACACGTTCAAATATATGTTTTCCTATTTCTTACAACGAAACGCAGTCAAATAGTTCGTAAATCCGAATAAAATACCTAACGTGACTGTTCGGTTTATTGCGGCGATAAAATTACACGTGCGGGTACACTCACACACTGTGAAGATACTCACGGTCCTACCTACTTTGCTTTGTTCAGGTGCTATGTATGTTGATCAGTGCTATATTAAATTTGTTCCGGTACGTAATAAATAATAATAATAAATCGGGCTATTTTAGAATGTTCCCTATTGCATGAACACAGACTTCCTTTCCGAGAGAGGAAATGAACCGTAATCCACAACGCTGGCCCAGTGCGGGTTGGTATGTGTCTTCGAATTTGATGGTTCTAAGAACATGCCGGTTTCCTTACGATGTTTTCCTTCACCGTTTTGGAGCAGTGGTGATGAAATAAATTACAATACAATTTACAATATAGAACATTCCTTCAATGCTGTATACGCATACAAACAGAGATATAAATCAAAAAATTTACATGTACGTACATTGCATATGTGTCTTTAGTTCTTGTGACGGATGGACGGACACGACGTGCGTTTTGTATAGATAGAGCGGCGGTAACAAGCTCTGCGGCGCTCGTAAAACTACCCGCTCTGTTCTCCGCGTGAACCATAAACTTTACTGTTGCATGAAATTGAGCCATGCTTTATAACTCTCCCCTCTCCGAATATAAAAGCTCCGATCGAATAACTTGCATTACTTTATAAACGCTTGATTTGATTGTAGATGATACAGAATGTTGTGTTTTTTATATAGTCCCTACCAATATAATAAATGTCAGTTTGTTTGTTACGCTTCCACGAGAAAACTACTCAACCGATCATCATGAAACTTTGTACACATATTCTTGAAGGTATTCGAAGTAACATAGGATACTTTTTATGAAAAAAAAAGTATATAAAAAGCGAAGTATGTATGTTCCCTATAGACCTATAGACTCCGAAACGGCTCGACCGAGTTCGATGAAATTTACAGGGATTTTCCTGATACGTGTTCCTGTGTTTGGTAGCGATCGGATCAACATAAATATTGGTACACGGGCGAAACCGGGCGGGTCACCAGTTATTAATAATAGTGTAAAAAAAACTCGTATTTCCAAGGCACACAGGACAGACCAACATATTATATTGTCACGTTATTTATTTGATTAGGTGGAATAACGCAAACTAAATACAATAAAAATGGCATTTAATTACTTTCTGGCAAATTTTAAAAAAATAAGAAAAAATAAATTAACAAAAAGTTATATTCGTGTGTCCGAACCTGCTTCCTCTTGCGTCGCCGGTCTAGCGTTAAGACACCCTTGATGTAAACTTCTTCGAGAATAAAACTGGCAGTTAACGAACCATTACTAGACGAATTCCTTTCTCTACCCACACATACGTAGGTAATCTTATTCAAAAATACTTCCATCAGTGCCACAAACCCAGAATTTCTAATTTATCCATTCGTCAAACTTCGCGCCGAGCGCTTTGTCCTCCCGCGTGAGAGTGACAAAACGCATAGACTAAAAACGGTTTAAGAATGCACAGATTAAGCAATCAAAAAAACTTTTTTGAAATTCATGAAGTTGGTTTAATTATAAAGGGAATTTATAAAATTAAGTACACATTACAAGATATCCACCGATCGCCATCTAGGAATAAACGCCATTCCTTCCCATTCCCCTTTTTCCTATGCAGCACTGGATTCGCGTCCGCGGCTGTTACGCGTGTGTTGTTTTCGGCTGTTCATACCACACCACATACCTATTTGAACGAAATTGTTGTCTTGTTCGCTTAGACCGCGCATTTACGTATTCTTAAAAAAAAGCGAGTCGCATGCAAATCAAAGCTGTATCGCGTAAAGTGCCATCTATATTCATATTAAAACAAAATGGCAACACTATTGATAACATTAAGATGAATCACAAGATGGCGCTGAATTTAGTTTAAATTCAAAATATCCGCCATCTTGTTTTTTTCCTCATGACTCCTTAACGATAACAGATGGCGTTGTGTCTAAATACGAAACTAATTACAAATTTTAATCCCAAAAATGGATACATTACGTTCACTTTGTTCAAACACTTTTTGGGTTCTGCGCAGTCAGTTAGTGTGCACAAGGAGTACAGAAACACCATGAAAATTCTCAGGAATATATTGAGACAGCGCTTAGTATTAAAATTAAGAAAAAATGAACAAGTGTCAGAACTCAAAATGGTCGGATCTGTTGTATGTCTGGCGCCATCTGCCGTGTCTCTCTGACAGTCCGCCAGCTGTCGTTCGGAAACCTTACACACTATTAGCAATGTTTTGTTTTAAATAAATACACTACAATAAAGTTTTATAAGACATTGTAAACAATAAGAGATCTTCTGGCCCTAATAAGCTATTGAAGTTAATTAAGTGTTCTAAACACGTGGTTATTTATTGCAACTCGTAAAACGAATCGCATACAAAATAATTGTAAAGAGGTGAATGGCCGCTACCGCAGTGTAAATTGGTTAATTATTTGTTTCAAGCACTATAAGCCCACGTAAACAGCTGCGGCTTGGGCCCTTCAGACTATGCTTGTGTACCTAAATTACTCTTATAATTGTTTATTTAATCTATTGTTCTATTGTGTGGACATGGTGTTATTTAATATTAAACAATATGTTTTTTTTGTTACTTAAATATACTCAAATGGTATACAGATTATATAACAAACGAACGAATCCTGGGCGTTTTATTATTTCTAAATAAAGGGTTCAGGGTTACATTCGTTCTTAATAATTGTGCAAATCCCTACTAATATTATAAATGTGAATGTAAGTTTGTTTGTTACACTTTCAAGCGAAAACTACTCAACCGACCATCATGAAACTTTGTACACATATTCTTGGAGGTACCAGAAGTAACATAGGATAATTTTTATATATATTAAAATATTTTTTATGAAAAATAAAAAGATGTTTGTCAAAAAATCTAGCTACTTCAACGCCATCTAGCAGTCCAGTAACGAAGTTCCAACCCTGAGTATTGTAATATCGATTTTTCGGGATTTTTCTATATATATAATATACAAAAGGGGATGTGTGTATGTTCCCTATAGACCTAAATTTCCAGGGATTGTCCAGATTGGCACATTCCTGTGTTTGGTAGCGATCGGATCAACATAATTAGTGGTACCCGGGCGAAGCCGGGGCGGGTCACTAGTATTATTATTTAATAGATTGAAATCGTTAGCTCCAACTGGTACAACCAGTGAGGCAAATATTAATAAATAATTTACGAGATATGGCGGACCACCCGTGCCCCGACGGCTGTTAGTTAAATTAACCAGACTTCACAATAACCGGTACATATCATATGAAAATATCTATGTTTAACTCAATTTGCTTGTACGTGTGTTTTATCACGCGATTTATATATCTAACATATTACCTTAGCTTCAAACAGTATTGTGGATAGATGATAAACCATGCTAACTGGGATATTAGCTGTCGATATAATTTATTGGTCAACTACCATAACCACCGTCTGTTTATTTGAATAAAAGGAAAAATGAATTCAGTAAAATAGGCTCACAAATTATAAGAACGTAGGAACGGGACGCAGCCCACTACAAGATAGCTTCGGGACTTTTGGAGCATAATAATTCACAATGATACTCAGCGCTCGCAAACTTTAATTAGCCTCTCTTGTGCTCGGATTCTTGTGCCTTCGAGCACACAATAGAGTTGATACATATCTCTTGAATCCACCTCTACCAAAGTTAATTATTGTATAGCAAAATAAAAAATAACATGGCTTCCGGCGTGAGTTAATAGTGGTAGAGTCCGCAACAACATCTGTTGCACGAATGGGCTGGCTCGACCGGTGAAATACCACGACCTCACAGAAGAAAGGCATGAAGTAGATTATTCTGCGTTTCGTCTGATGAGTGAGGTGCCGGAGGTCTGGTTCTCTTCCTTCCCACCCTTTTTTTCTAAGGAAAGGATGGGAAGGGGAAGGAAACTTAACGGTGGAGGGAATGTATAGGAATTGGAAATAACCATTTTCTGTTTGTCCCCTCCTCTGTCCATTAAAGGTGGGCAACGCGTCTGCAACTCATTAGTTAGTTGCAGATGTCTATGGGTAGCGATCACTTGACATCGGGGGAACCGCTTGCTCGTTTGCCGCCTAGTACTATAAAAGTCAGTCAGCCAATATATCTATACAATATTAAATCCACAACTTCTTACTTACTTTTGTTTCCCCTAGTCAATTGTTGTTGTCTATTGAGGGTTACAACAAATAATACAGTGTAATTAACTAACTCACTCATCTACAACGCGTTAATAAAGCAATTCAGGGCGTTTCAATTGTTATAGGGGGCGAAGTAGATGAGGGTCTTAATGGTTTTCAAATCTTAAGCGATAAGAAATAGGGATAGAAGTGTAAAAATGTCTCACTTAAATCGTATTATATTCAATCCCTTATACCATTAAGTTATAAAATAGCGTGTAAATAAAATTAAAGTCCTTGGTCCTAGCTTTGGTAATAAGTTCAATTAATCAATATTTAGATTACATTACATACATTGTATATAGTAATTGGAATACAAAATATTAATGTCGTATCTTTTTATATCAATAGCCTCCTGGTGAGTACCAAATTACGACAATTCACCTTGACCGACTTCCAATAGGATCGAACGCAAGTCGCAGACAAACTTGAAGCAGGCCCGCAGCCCTCGGCAAGACCAACAAACAAGAACGCCGGCACTCGGAGCTGGTGCCGTAAATAACTCTTACTAATCTACTCTCATGGATTTGGTTCAAGGTGAAATAATGAAAAAAAAACAATGGTTTTTCATTTACCAAAAGTTTTTTATAAACCGTTTTTCGTATTACTTATATTTCAAACAGTTATTTATAAAATAAAAATGAGTATACCAAATAAATTTGTATGTAGATTACAAATTTCTCTACACAAACTTGAGAACGGGAAGAGGATTGCACGGGGAGGGGGTTAACAGGGAAAAGGAATTATCCTTTTTGCTGTCTATACCGTCATCCGTCCATTAAAGGTCGGCATCTGCAACATATTTGCTTGTTGCGGATGTCTATGGGTAGCGCTCACTTAACATCAGGTGATCCGCTCGCTCGTTTGCCACCTAATTCCATAAAAAAAAACAAAATAGAAACAAAAAAAATAAGATGCAAAACAGCGAAGCTCTCGTGAATTCAAAAATGCAAATCCGTCTACTGCGGCATATAGTTATAGTTCAACTTTCGAAAGGAATACAGGCTGGCTCGGCTCGGACCGGGAGCAGCGCTCGCCGGGAGAGGCGGACGCGACGGGATCGATCGGTCGACTCCAACGTGTTATATAGCTTCTAAATTTGTTATATTTCCATTATGTTTTTGGTAGACATGATTAAAAAAAACTATTATAATATTTACTGTTACTTTAATTATGTCTGTTTTTTCTAACATGTCAGGCTCCGGTCGCTGGTAGCGCCGGACACTGGCTATCTGCTAGTGTTCGCCATTTGCAGAACACGCTGCGTTGTAGTGGCGGCTTGCGGTTACCTGGTTAGCCGCAGCTGCATCTGAAACTTGCGGCCAGTCTGTTGCGGTTAACCGCTCCATACGCACATGGCCTTAGTAACTTTATTATTATGCCCCTATATTCCTACACGAACAAAGCAATAAGCTCTGATTGACGCATATCCAATTTCTGATGATTCCACAATTGGTCGCGATTAAATCGATTCGAATGTTCCGCTCGGTGCCTCGTCAACTTCATTAGTCAACGAGTATTTTTTCCGGCTGCACACTGAAGCGTTACAGAGCTGTCTAGACTTTCGGTATTAGTGAAATGTCGATTTATATTTTTTTAATACATTTCCTTAAATTGCTTGCATATTTAAAGCGGAATCGTGTCGCTGTTTTCTGTGCCACCAAACATTTAACAGTCATGTAGTTCCGTTATTATTTAATTAAATATTTTTTTGCGGGGATTTAAATTAAAGGGATTCTAAATAAATCAATTCAAATCACAGGCATTACGTACGTAAAAGTATGTAAACAATGTTAGTTTCCATTTAAGCGATAATTGTAAACCGCACGTTTGGCTAGCGTTCGACAAACATGTGGTTTACAAAGCCATAAAGGCAACAATAGTGTTCCGAGCTGCGGCGAGCTGCGCCGACCGAGCTAAAACTGTAACAGATCCCCGCACCTGTTCCTGCTGCAAGCGTCGCAGGCAGTCTGTGACGCAGTCGCCATAGCGACGGCGGCCGTTGAACCCGGCGCTTCCGCGCCGCCCGCCCTGCGCGCCGCAAGCTCGCGCGCCGCCCGCCCAACGTCTTTTATTTGTAAACAATTCTATGACATAGAAATGTTATAAATAGTGTGTGAACTTTAATCGTTGCAATGCGTGTAACAGCGGTCGCACGAAGTTGTCGGTGCCGCGCCGCGTGCTGAGCACGGTGGAGTACCTTTGTCGAGCGCTGCCGGGGGCCAGGGAGGCTGGGAACGTGAGGTAGGACGCGGCTTAGCAATTATTATTGTTCACAAATTTCCTTTTTCTACTTGCTCCGTTATAAGGCTTTATCGTTTCCCATAAAATACTAAAACAATCTTACTTCCTACTGCACATTACATATTATACCAGGTTGTTTGTAATGTATTATTATGTAATGTAACTTATGTTATCTATTCACTTGTTACACTTTGTACAAGATTTTGTAACGTTTTGCGTATCTTTCTTAATATAAAGTCCAGAAATTAATTTTGCCAAACATACATATTATGTGTATTTGCGATACATTTCAAATGGTCGTTATTTCTATTCACTAATAGAATTTAAATTAAGTAAATACATACACGTGGAGGTTCAATTAAGAGCTATCAGACGCGTCATTTCTTCTCAATCGATGTAATAACAAATGAATACCGAGAGAGGCTTACTAAAGTTTTTATGTTAATACTACTGACCCGCCCCGACTTCGCCCGGGCACCACTAATTATGTTGATCCGATCGCTACCGAACACAGGAATGTGACAATCTGGACAATCCCTGTAAATTACATCGAAATCGGTCCAGCCGTTTCGGAGTCTATAGGACTATAGGGAACATACATACTTCGCTTTTTATATACTATTTTTTTTCATAAAAAGTCCCGTGTTACTTCTAATACCTCCAAGAATATGTGTACAAAGTTTCATGATGATCGGTTGAGTAGTTTTCCCGTGAAAACGTAACAAACAAACTTACATTCAAATTTATAGTATTAGTAGGGATTAGAACCGTTGCTCGTTTGACCCCTTGTCTATATAAAAATAGTAAGTAATTCATAATGAATGAATCATCAAAATCTTCTGCGAGTTTCAATTACAACGAGCTGGCCCGCTAAGCGCTCCGCCCTATAATTAATAGATGGTTCACTATACTGGTGATAATGGCTTCCACATAAAAGCTAGATATATGCTGTCGCGGGCTTTATTGTAGGACTATTTAAGGTGAACATTTCCATTATACATTATATGCGTGTAACTCTAACGGTTTCTGCAGCACACACCAGAATAGCTCGCATGTATCGGAATATTTACCCTCCTTACTTGATACTTATCGTTATATGACAATTCGCATAATATCTGTATAAATTATAGCCCATATGTTATTCTGATGTACTAGCTATGTTAGTGTAGTTTTTGTGTAAAAGAATAACAAACATGCATACTTACAAACGTTCGCATTATTTTTGTAAAAATATAAAATGAAGTAACACGCAAATTATATTGTTTCACGCTATTACCAAGAGGAGTGTACAGATATAGAAATGTTAATGATTTATATTAATTTACGATTATCAGTGTACAACGTTATATGGTTTTTACTTAAAGCGACGGACCTAAAAAGGGTAAGCTGACTTGAAAAAACTCAAAAAATCAGTCATCGAATGGATCAGTATTACATTTATTTAAATCCGACCAATGACAATATTACATTGGTTTAATGAAATAATAGTCGAGTGGATACTTTAAAACAAGTGACTTCACCCCAAATATTCGGTATATTAGTGATGGTTTTCCCTCGCGTGTCCGTAACATATTAACTGACTGTTCAAATTTTATGAATGTAACGTGCGGTTTGGTCCGACATAATTCTTTTCTCTTAACATGTTAATGAGTTAATGTGGAAAATAAAATGAATGGGGCTATACGTACAGTAGTGAGGAGTCAGAATGTGTCTATGAAGGCTCGTCTGGCAATACACAATGCTGTACTAGTCCCCACTTTAATATATGGAAGTGAGAGCTGGGTTTGGCAGAAGCATGCTAGTCGAGTATATGCCGTTGAGATGCGATCCTTAAGAAGTATGTTAGGCATGACATTGAATGATAGGGTTAGAAATAGCATTATAGGGAAGAGTGTGAATTTTTCTTAACATGTACAAGTGTAAAAATTAGTAGAAAGTATTGGTCAGTTCTCACTACATTCTGAACTATACAATAACTTTTAATAAATACTTTTTACACTTATTTATATACTCGATATTACGGTGTTGTTACAAGTTGAAAAATAGTTTTAATACACGGACGTATATGAAAATGCCAACGCATTATTTAATTTATCGAATAAAAGCCCGCCAAAAATCCTACGTCCTGTTTTTTTTATACCAATCTGGCTGCTCTCTGTTGCCAGTTATAATGCCGTAAAATAGTGTTGCTATTTTAAAAATATGTTTAAATATACTAGTATTTAGTGCTTGAAAGGAATTAGATCACGTTTTTACTTTATTGATATTTTAATGACAGCGATACAACACGCTGAGGGATAGAATTTACCGCAACATACAGTTTTCTATATAAATTATCTGCGGTTTTAACTAAATAACAAAGCGAGTTGTAATACTCGTCGTTTGGTACGACGTTATCTTATCTCGATATTGTATTGTTTTGATCAGGGTAACCGGGTGGCATTGCGTCCAAAATGGCGGCGCCTTGGGTGTCTCCGCCAAGTGTGCCAACAGGTTATCGGCCTCGGTCGAATTGGGACGGAGTTGTGTATATATATATTTGTATCTCTCTTCAGTTAAGTCTGCTGGACTTAGGTCTGCCCCAATGATCGTTACCCCAACCGTTACCTGATCATGCCTATCCCTATCCCTGCTAATATTATAAATGTGAATGTAAGTTTGTTTGTTACGCTTTCACGGTAAAACTACTCAACCCATCATCATGAAACTTTGTACATATATTCTTGGAGGTATTAGAAGTAACATAGGATGCTTTTTATTAAAAAAATAGTATATAAAAAGCGAAGTATGTATGTTCCCTATAGACCTACAGGCTCCGAAGCGGCTGGATCGATTTCGATGAAATTTACAGGGATTGTCCAGATTGGCACAGCGGGTGTTCTTGGTAGCTGTGTTTGGTAGCGATTGGATCAACATAATTAGTGGTACCCGGGTATATAGTTTTTTAAATGAAAACTTCTTTAGGCACGCTTGCTATGGGGAGTAAGCAGGCGAATTCGCGACGAGAGCGTGACGAACACTGTGATAGGCCGAGGCGATCGGAACTTGTTTGAATTTGGCTGTTCCAAATTCTACGATTTTTTTTTCACTTTTTTGTCTTTTATCGATTTTGAGTTTTATTGTCGAGGTACACGGGCTATTTTTGTTGATTGCTTATTATTAAACTATTGTGTGTGTGTGCCTGTTTTGAGTTTTCACTTCCTTTCGGTAGTCGTGCCTGTGTGTGTTATTTATAATACCCTTTCAAGTAAATACACTCGCTATTTAATCTTTGATTGTATTTCCAACAAAGATTAAAAGATATTTGTTTAGTTTCAAGGTCTGGCGTTAGGTTCCTGTCATCCTGACATTTGGGATCTGATTTTACAGTTTGCGTATATCAAAATTATGTTGTTTGGAGTGTAAAATCTGACTTCAAATATATTGTAAACCTGCATTGTTATTAAAATTTTAACCGCAAATGAATACACAGGTCAATAACGTTTGTGGCTGAATTGGGAAACTAGTTCTCGGGATCAATTGCCGGCCGCCTGACGCCAACTCTCCTTGGGACTAATTGGTTGTACTTAAGTCTTTTGTCAGTATGATTATTGCTGAGACAGCGAAATGTCACGACGACTGTATTGGTCGGGCGCGTCTTTCCTCTTCATGGAATTCCGCCAGTGTTTCTTCTGTGTCGTAATGATAAGTATGTTAAGCGTGACATTGAATGATAGGATTAAAAATAGTGTTATAAGGGAAAAGTGTGGTTTAAAAGTGGATGTTGTGACTAGAATTGAGAAAGGTATGCTTCGGCGGTTCGGGCATGTTGAGAGGATGAATGAAGAGAGAGAGTAACGAAACAAATTTATATTGCAAAAGTGAGTGGCAGTGTTGGTAGGGGACACCCTAGGAGAACTTATATCGACCAGATTAGTGATATACTAAAGAAGGGCGATATAAGGAGTACCCAAACCCGACAAGCATGTATGCGTAGATGTAGAAGAAGCGAGAGAGGTGTGCCAGGATCGCGCCAAATGGAAATCCATGATCTCTGCCTACCCCTCTGGGTTACTGGCGTGAGTGTTACTGCTACGGCCGGCAACTTTACTAATTGTCGCTGATATCTACTATGACATGAGATAATTTCAAGCCACATTTCAACTTTCATTGTGTTTACTAAACACAAAGAGTTTATATCGGTGCCACTTCTCTTTGCCCTTGTACCGACTGCCACGTGTTCACTGATAAATGGCGACCGTGTTTTTGTTTACAGAAGCAGGGTGGTGCGTACGTTACTACACATGCGTGTACGTTTGTGTGTTACCGTAAAATTGTAAATCCAGTTAGTATAAAATGTCACTAGCTATGTAATAAGTCGTCGTTAACCTGTGAAATGATGGAACCATTTACAATTTAATGTATTGTCCTCGATAGTTTATAATCTATCGACGTAAAATTGTGTACTGATATCTTACTATGTGTGGTAACGAGACATAGCAAATAATGTAAAGTGTAAGAACGGAGATTAATGAAAAGTTTGTTAGGTTGAGAGGTTCACAAATTTCCGTCAGCTTTTAATATCGTCTGTAAGATTGCAAGCTAACAATATTTCCAATCTTACGGTGACATGTTGTGTGTTTGACTCGTGTGAGCTGTGTGTGGCGGCTTGATATCGGAGCCGTCTGTGCGGCCGGTATCTGCAGAATTGAGAGGTCATCTGGTCAGTGGTCACGTTGACCTGAGTCCGGTGCATTGCTTCCATACGACACGCTGCCAACACACAACTGGGACAAACAAATTTATCGTACGTTGTTTTTTTTTATAGTTAAATAATAAACAATACAAACTGGTTTCAGAATTTTCATTTTTGTAATTTGATAATTCTTTCATAAGTCGTTAGTTGAGTAAGTCGGACGACAATCGACGACTTACATTATAACTACGCAAACAGGTTTAAAGACAAGTAATGATTAATTTAAAAAAACGACTGTACGATTATAATTACACTCACTAGCTGGCCGGCAAACTTCGCTCCGCCCTGTAATTAATAGATGGTTCACTATTTTGGCGATAACGGCTTACACATAAAAGCTAGATATATGCTGTCGCGGACTTTTGGAGGACTATTTAAGGTAAACATTTCCATTATACATTATATATGTGTAACTCTATCGGTTTTTGCAGCGCACTACAGAATAGCTCGCATATGGCGGAATTTTTTCCTCCTTATTTGAGTCACATATCTTATCGTTATATTTTGGACAATACACACAATATCTTTATAAATTATAGCCTATATGTTATTTTGATGTATAAGCTATAATATAGTACAGTTTCATTAGAATCCATTCAGTAGTTTTTGTGTGAAAGGGTAACAAACATCCATACATCCTTTCGCATTTATAATATCACTAGTGATTTGCCGCGTCTTCGCCTGGGTACAACTAATTATGTTGATCCAATCGCTACCAAACACAGGAATGTGCCAATCTGGACAATCCCTGTAAGTTTCATGGCAATCGGTTCAGCCGTTTCGGTGCTTAAGTCTATAGAGAACATACAATAACAACCTCGCTTTTTATATACTATTTTTTGCATAAAAAGTGTCGTATGTTACTTCTAGTACCTCCAAGAATATGTGCACAAAGTTTCATGATGATCGGTTGAGTAGTTTTCGCGTGAAAGCGTAACATATATATATATATATATATATATATAGTTTTCAATATATTATGTTCTATATAGACTCCGGAACGGGTAGACCGATTTCGATGTAATATTCTGGAAATTGTCAGATTGCCCTAGAGGGTGATCCTGTGAATTCACGAATAGTGCTATACTCATATCTAAATTAAATTCGCAGAGCACGGACAAGTAGCATAGCGAGTTTCAGTAGACTGATGTACCGCTCCCGAACGCAAAAGAGACTCTATAGTAGAAGGCACGTTAGTGTATTATCATTCATTATACGAGAGCAGGTCGTTTTATTTATGCTGTCTCGAGTGCATCAGGGGGAAGTCCCGCCGATGTCATTCATCCCTATTCACACAAACCTGCAGGCGCGCCGTCCTCGCTGAAGTCTGGAATACATTCAGGAGAGTGCATTCCCTACCGAGGCCTGTTGGAATACAAAATGATATCGTAATATTAGAGAAATTGAACAAAGAGTCGTATACGTTCATAATATACAATGGGGAAATGTTAAACATAATTTAATTAATTATAGTATTAGTTAATATTTAGTTAATTATATTTATCGATAAAATCACAAACTTTACGCAAAATTCCGTACAAAATCAATAATTACAGGATCCTTAGCTGTCAGCAAACAGCTTCTAAAAGAATAACTTATTATGACGCCAATGTATGTGTGTGTGTGTTTTGAATTAACTCAACTCTAGGGTTGAAAACTCTGTTATAAAAGCTTCGTGTTCATTTGTATATTTCTTTTGGAAGTGTGAGTTGTGTGTGCATCCCTGACGCAAGGACAACGTAGTTAAACATAGACAGGGAGGTGAGGCACGATGACGTCACGGCGCGGCGACAGCGTCCCGCGCTCCGTCAGCTGTTCGTTATCTGTGGCCGCGCGTGTTCCCGCGTCCGCCGCTGTCAGCGCGCCGTCACTCGGCCGCGGCGCGCGCTATCGCCGGCCAGTGTTTCAACCATTTCGCGCGCTTTCAATTTCTTTTTCTTTCGTATTCGATTTTTAAACTTTTTGTGATGTGTCAAGATATTTAATTGTGAGTTTTTTTTATTTGAGTTATAATTTTATTATAGTAATATTTATGTGAAATCGAAGAATTGTACTTTTGTTCATTTAAATTATTAATTGATTGATTGAAGAATAATGAGAGATATCGAGAAGAAGATAACGTGTCAATCTAAAAGACATCTTGTAAGGGAATTATGCCCTACTGTATATCATGCATACATTTATGACAACGCCGTCTGCGGCAGATCGCATCTGGAGTCTTAATTAACTTTGTAATGAGCGGCTAGCAATTGATATCGTCGTGTACCGCAATCAGGACACGATTAAATTCTTACTGAATAATTATCTGAGATATAAAATGTTTTAATCGTTACTCTTTGATAACAAATAAGATTGCAAGATACGAGTAACTTGACTTTAATTCTTCGGTTCTTAGGTACATATAGCTCGCTTTATTAACTTAAATAACTAAACTATTGTAACTGTATTGTAATATTTACGTAAGTACTTCAAATTAACAATAACAACTTGGGAACAAGAATTTAAAATAATCTGGAACTGAAAAATGGTTCTATTTGTACGTATATGATCCAAGCATGAAACAAGCACACGTGTAAAAACATGTCAGATTATCAGAATTCGCAATTTTGTAAATACTATAACCTCGTAAGTACCTTTTAAAGATCGTTGCACTTTTCTGAAATAATTAATTTTAATTAATGCTCTACTTTGGAAAATCAGATCGTTTCATTGCGGTAGATTGGACCCTCGTGGTCTAAAGAGTGTATTATTATTTGTTGTACATCGATGTAGACGTGACCTTAGATTTTGGAATCCGTAGACATCATGTACCTAATGAAAAAACAAATTTTAATGTTTTAATTATCTGTAAACTTAAATAATATAATAAAACGGGACAGTTTGTTTCTTTGGAAACGCTAATTTTAGTAGCTACCAATCGAACTTTAAAAAATCTTTTTGCGCTTAGCAGCCCGAGCACAAAAAGTAAAGAAACGCTAAGGAAAAAGTTTGTAATAGATCGCACTAAGGATGCGATGCGACGGTGTGTCTAGATAGACACTAGACCTAGTCTATCTAGATTAGGTTGTGGCGAAAATCAGATATACTAATATCCCAAGAAAATTTGACTTAACCCGTCTACTGAGTAAAACACGAATTATTTAGAAATAGGCAATCTTATTTCGTGCAAATTAAACAGCGCGGCGTGTAAAGCAGCGATGCCTCGCTCAGCTAGTAAGATATAAAACGTACGTAACCTAACGCTTTATGCGCGTTACTAATGTTGATTCCTATTCCTAAATCCTGTTCATATGTCAACTCAGAATGTCACGAATATTGACATGACAATAGTGTAGCTGTATACATTAAACTGTTCAAAAATTCGATGTGCAATTTTAGTGAGCGATAAATTAATCAACTGCATACATTAATATCAACATATTTATAGCTTAGACACATTATGACTCTTGCACAGATAACATAATAAATAAAGTTCATAAACAAAACATTTATAAAGTCATGTAATGCTAGATTAGGTGTGGTAGCATTCGTACGGTTTGTGTAAACACAAGTGTATTACATTACCTACTTAGTATTTACACGCGCCGTGTACATTTTATAAATGGAACATTGGGTTACTTACGATGCCCCGAAACACTTCGATATAGCAAATGGCAGTAATAGGTCTGAATGTACAGCCCAGTTCGTTTTACGTTCATCAGAAGTGGGATAACATTTGATTTTTTTTCTTAGTGAAAATTAATAAGAACATGAGTAGACACAAATTACATAGACTATTGAAGAAATAATACCTTGTCCATTGAAGCGTTTGCAACGACTTTGGATTGCTAGAAATATATGGAATAAGTCTAACCAAAGACAACTTTAAAAATCGTTTTATTTAGCCGTTATTATAGTTATATTTTGTAATATTCCTGTAAAATATTAGCCTAAAATGTTATTGACAACTACATTTTATGTAAAACATTAAGTAGGTTGTAATAAGGTAAGTGATTAATAAAATGAAAAAAGGAGTTTAAAACGAGTTATTTTTATCAATTAAGTATATTTTACATTGCTCGGTAAATTTTTAGGTTTCAAAATAATTACACTGTCATTGCTATTTAAATTCCTTCATACATTCATATTGAAACTTCTATATAGACGGTTGGAGGGTGGGGGGGGGGGGGGTAATTTGGTTTTTTCTATCACGAAAAATCTTTACGGAGTGGAGGGAGTTTTTTATGGTTGTTGATTCGTACTTCCGCTCCTTTTTTTCATCAACCGATTTTCATGACGTTTTTAATAGGTAGTGCTTGTCATGTGTTCCAATTTTTATAATCAATTTTTTCTTCTAATTGCTCTGTCCTTTAAAGGTGCACGCATCTACTCATTAGCTTGTTGCAGATGCCTGTTGGTAGCGTGACCCGCTCGTTTGCTCTGTAAAAGAGCCGCTTACCAAATCCAATCACAAAGCGGCACAGTCCTTCCGATGCCTCTTTTAATCTTTACCTCCTACACTTTTGTGGGGCAAGGGTTGTGTTGGGACTGGTCACCTAATAAGGCGAGCTTAAGTCATGTCGTCAGATCAAACGACACATTCAGTTAGTAATGTTACGAAAGAATTTAAAAAACAAAACTGGTATTAGTTGTTATGTGTTAATGGTGCGACAATCTCCGCGGCGACCAGTATACTGGGCCCGTAACATCGGCCCCAGATCGTCGACGTACGACCGCAGATCACTTACGCCGACGGTCGTAACTTTGTAAACTATGTCAAACTATTTCACACCAGCTGAACCTGTGATTTATAGATCACTGGTGACCCGCCCCGGCTTCGCCCCGGCTTCGCCCAGGTACCACTAATTATGTTGATCCGATCGCTACCGAACACAGGAATGTGCCAATCTGGACAATCCTTGTAAATTTCATCGAAATCGGTCCAGCCGTTTCGGAGTCTATAGGTCTATAGGGAACATACATACTTCGCTTTTTATATACTATTTTTTTCATAAAAAGTATCCTATGTTACTTCTAATACCTCCAAGAATATGTGTACAAAGTTTCATGATGATCGGTCGAGTAGTTTCCGCGTGAAAGCGTAACAAACTTACATTCACATTTATAATATTAGTAGGGATAGCGTGAAATGACTACAATAAACAAGAAGCATTTGCGTGCAGTTAATTACTTTATCACGGTGTTTATTATGTATTCATTTGTGTAAACAAATATCAAACCGAATGTACTACTGTACTGGGATAGACAGACAGAGGTATTAATCGTAATTTGCTTTACACCGAGTGTACTATGGGTTTGGGTGGGGAGCTTTATCCCCAACCAAACCCATAAAAGCAATTTGTTTGTAAGAAAACTTTAATAACCACACACTTTTTAAGACATAAAGTATATCTACTGCTATCTCTCTTCAGTTATTATCACAAAGACTAGATGGAGTGTTAATCACAAGATGCAATTAATTAAAAGACAATGTCATCCATTGTGTTTGTTATTGCAGAGCAGTTTTAGACCACGCGCCTGCCGACCGCAAGATGTCGTCGCGTGCGGCCCCTCATGTGGCCCCACGTGTGGCCCCACGTGCCCCGAACAACAATTAATTAAATCGATTTCCCTGTCTATTTATTCTTATTGGATCTTATGCTTAGAAACAATGTAGTTTGTTAAATAGCAATGAGGAAAATATTTACCAAACAGTATACAAGCCAACGAAAATTGACGTTAGATATGATAGGTATAGTCCGGTATAGTATGTATGTAAATATATAGTAATTTCTGTCTGTAAAATAAAATGTTTTAATAGAACAATTCGAAATGGTAATGGCATATCTCACGAGAGTTTGATAGCATTTAGCTTCAATGCATTAAAGTTAATGAGGTGCGAGCAGGTGTCGGGTTCACTTCACACGCGCCAGTTTGTCGTGACGTCACAGCCCGACAGCGCCCGTCCGATTTGTTTCGGTAACACCCTGTAGACCTTACCAACTAAATAATAAACATAAACTTGTGTTTGTGTCCTGATATTCTTTCTACAGTAATCTCGGCTTAGTTCGCGCAATCGGGCAATGCAATAATATTGAAAATAACTACATAACATAGTTTTTGATTTAAAAAAAACTTCGGTGCGTCAATTTTTTCAGACAATTTTCTTTTTACCATAGTTGTGCCTTGTCACGCAAAGGGGCAAGTGGGTTAAATGACACATCATCAAGTCTTTTTTTTCTAAATTTATGCAAAAAAGTTGACTCAAAGCAGATGTATTCTCTCGTTGTTTACATGTTTTAAAATGGTATCACAAAATGAAAACAATATGTTCGCTTCGTTCCGTAGGATAATGATTGCAATATCGATATGACAGGATGATCACATTAAGCAGATTGAACAATGTATGCCCTGCGAACATATTGCGGCTGCTGCCTGGCCCGTGGGAGTCAGCAGCCATGTGCCACCATCACGGAACACCAATCAATAGTTCACTGACACGACCCGCCCTACATTGAGGTCATACCGTTGTTCAATGTTACGCACGTCATGTCCGAAGGGCGGAATTATGACGAGCTGGGCAAATGTTGCAAGGACTAAAATACGTGGACAAGTTAATCGATCCGAAAATACACAAGGAAGGAAAATGTTACTATTAATTTATTCCGGTAACAGTTTTTTTTAAATATGAGGTGGGGGCAACCTAGCGGCGGGAACGCCGAGGTGATCAACGACGCCCATAGACACCAACACCAGAGGAACTGCAGATGTGTGTCCGGCCTTGAAAAACATAGGCTCACTTCTTAAAGGACCCTAAGTGGTACTGGTTGGGAAATACCGCCTAGGACAGACCGTTCCACAACGCGGCTGTGGACAGGAAATTTCGAGAGAACCGCATGCAAAGTATGTACTTTTATCGTTGGCGGGGCGCCTCAACATTGTTGTACACAGTATTTATTAGTTGGGTATAGGCAGAGTAAAATAATTTACATATTTCATAATCTTTTTGTTCGGCATTGCAAGCGGTTTCGTGCTGTGAGTCAGTCACGTGACGTATATCTCGGGTACTAAAACCGATGTGCGTTACCGGCCCGCAGCCTTGGCTAGAGCGCGGCCTTGCCGGGTCAAGGTTCGATTAACACTTTCGAAAGCCGAAGAACTAGTGTTTTATCTTGCCTGTTGAAATGTTACCTTAAAATCTTCAAATAACTAGAACATGTGCCCGAATGGCTATAATTCATTCAATTAATATCCGTTGTGTTTGTCATCTGAAAGATAACTATAGGTAATTTCATTGCACGACGGAAGCCGCGGTAGTCCACCAGCTTGCATGGTACTTATCTACCATAGACAAAGAAATAAGCATTGATTGGATACGTCGTGGTTGAATTAGTAAAATGAGCTCACAAATTAAGCCCTTGCTTCGAAACAATCCCTACTAATATTATAAATGTGGATGTAAGTTTGTTTGTCTCGCTTTCACGCGAAAACTACTCAACCGATCATCATAAAACCTAATATGTGTACCTATCCAATTGCAAACATTGGCAGTTTATAATCTCACTAGTCATATTATAAATCGACGGCAAATTGTGAAACGAACGAATTAACCTTCAAACCTTAAGTGAATTATGAAAACGCAACTACATAAGAGGTAATTTAATAATTCGGATTCGTGAGTCGTTGGCATTGAACCGCAAGAGGCATTAGCGTCCATTTATATTTGACTACAATAAATATTGCAATAACACTGTTTGCTTGGAGTCGATACTCGCCCGAGTGCTCGTAAACCTCGGCCTTCGCCTTCACATCTGCAAAACCAAAAATATGCCAACGAAAATATTCACGGTCAAGGGATTTAATATACAGATATTTAATTTCGAATTGGGACTTTCACAAGTCGATTTGATTTTCAAAAAGCTGAAAGATATTTGCAAAAGCTTAACGACTTGTACGTGGCCTTCCGAGTCGGATTCGGCGATTGACCTTCTCGAAGTTGTAAGCACCTAACTGGACAGTTATTCCCAGGTGCACAAACGTCAGCAACTTCGAGAGTACGGCCTCCGGTGGTTATTGGAGTGGACGGAACGAAGATGAAAGGCATAACTTTCGTCGTATCCACATCTTCGGAGGCTTCATCGAGCACTGTGAGGTCCAGCTGTCAATCAAAAAAAGTCAACTATGTCATCGGTAAATCGCAAATGCGTGTACATCATCGTTGATGCCGAGTCCTTAGTCCAGGACCTTAATGATGATATGTCTTCCAATGCCGCGGATAAGTATCGTGTTCTGACCCTGTACTCCGACATGTGGCGATTACACGTCAATTTAATAACGGTACCTTGTTAGTTTACAAACAATCCTGTGCTCTTCCGTGCCCTCCATTTTCAATCTGAGCTCAACAGGCAAACATGATCCTAAATTGAATGCAAATCCCTAATCTTTATTCCATGAATTCTTAAAATAATTAATTTATTGTGTAGTGAATCAATCACCCAGTTTTTCCTTGTATATATTCCATGCGAATTCCCTGAATATTGCTGGATCTAGGTCAATTAATTATTAAACAATAACGGGCATAATGGCCTATTCAACATTGACGCAGAGAATTTCGATCCATTATTCTTAAAGATGTTTTATAGATGGCCACTTCTAATATACATACAAAAAAGAAAGGAGATACGCTATAAAAACTTATGTTCTAGATTTAAAATTTGAAATATTTAAAATAAAATTAGAAACCGAATCCATCGCATCGAGATGACATTGTCCCCGATTCGTTTAAAAAATATAATCCTCTGATCCCGCCCGGGCGTCTCCAGCATTGATTAAAGGCCTGAGTATCAAGCCGATCGGTAAGAGCTCGGTCGTTGACGATTCGAGTCGCTCTCCGTTGTATGCGGTCAAATGGAAGAAGCTGGTATTGGGGTGCTCCCGCCCAGAGTTGCAAGCAGTATTCCATGTGGGGCCGAACTTGCGCCTTGTATAGCTGAAGGCGGTGGCCCGGCTGGAAATACTGCTTCACATCGTACGGATGGTAAATCAAAAGATTTAGATTGGTTTAGGTTATAGATGAACTAACCGCAAGTTTACATCAACATAACACATATTGCCATCTCAGTTATTTCAAAAAGAAAAATAGAGAGAAAGCTTGTGTCGCGACATGTTTATACGCCAGTGGGAACACACGGTAAGGGCTCTGAGTCTGTTATATTATTTAAATTAATAAAAATCTTTTTTTCGTGTCCGTAATAAATTTGTTACATTCAAGACGCGGGCGACGGACGGCGAATGGTATTTCCGTATCCCGGCAGTATACTAAAAACTCCCCAAATTCACATGACAATAAACTAAGGTAATATCGTCATTTTAATGAAGTAGAAAAATTATTAACAGTAAATAACCAATTGTTGGAACTACAGAGTAATTCCCGATTTCCGGTTAAATTACCGAAGCAAGGACAATAACGGTACTTGCCGATAAGGCGCTTCGGTACATTCACTAAAATATTACATCGTATTGTTCATGTTATTGTTTATAAAAACAAGTCGAGCCCCGCGGCTTTACCCGCCGCGTAATTTAATTCAATCGACAATTGTCCAAAGTTGAAACCTATTTAATATACTTGATCATATAAATTTGAGGTCAACTTACATTGGTAATATTAATCTCCTAATTTAGACCTTTATGGATATATTAAAAAAAATATTTCTCAGTACTCGCCTACGTAATAACAGGGGTCTTATTACGGGTTTATTCCCACCTCGATGTCCAAGGAACGTTTTCAGAGGAATTCATTTGATTTAAATACATTTATTGCTCCCCTATGTTCCATTGTATACTAAAACCCTAATTATCTTAACGACTCACAGCTTAAAACAAAGTATTACTAATCGTAAAGTACAAAACAGATATATTTTACAATAGTAGTAACGAAACAATTCCTACAACCGCCGCATTCCAAAAAAGCCAAGCATTAAAAACCATTGATCCTTTCTTAAAATTGTACTATCCCGTTACACACAACTCTTACCTGACTCCAGTATACACCAGGCAGTACCAGTAGCCAGTCGGAACTCGCATAGTTCACCAGATCAGTGTGACGTGACTCAGTGACAGTTTTCGGAATTTCGTAGTTTGAGTGTTGTGTTTGGGTCGTTTTCCATTACATTATATACACTGTGTTATGGGCACGGTTTGTGGCTATCTCGGAAATTATTATTTTAAATAGTGTGTATTCGTAACGTGTCTGTTAAATTGTTTATTTACTTACTTAAAAGCTTGGGCTTGGTTTGTCATTTATAATACATACGGCGGCATACAGCGTATGACAGAAGACGTTGGCTGGTAGACAGCACGGTCAGACAGACACTCAACTGCACCGGGCGCGTTCGACACGCAGCGCACACCCACCGCATACGAAACACCTTGCACCTAACATTATATTACACGTAATACTGCGATTACGGCTGTCCGGATGGTACAAGCATTTATTTGTTTATTATTACGTGACTTAATTCAACTGAATGCTGTAAAGAGGATATTGTGAGGTGCAGACAAAGAATAAAATATATCGCTACAGATAAATAAAATTGAAGTGTCTGTATGTCATATCAAAATAAAATTTCCATACTCAATACACATGATGTATACACGATACTTATAACAAGAATGCAGTATAATAATTTTTGTCTGTCTGTCTGTCTGCCCGGTTATTCCGGGTAATCTCCGAAACGACTGAACCGATTCGGATGGGACTTTCACTGGAAGATAGGTAATGTTGTAAGCTTTCAAATAAGTTAATTTAATTTAGACAAAACAATTAGGGTTCCGCTCAAAATATTTAAAAACCGTCGAAATTCTGAATAAAATTACACGTCGCTGAGAGTCAAGTTCTAAGTGGCATGAACGATATAACTATGAAATCTGGCATAACATTATTATGCTCTCAAAGCCTCTATAGCCTTTTGGTTAAGGGTAGAGACTGTTAATCATGAAGTAGTAGCTTCGGGTCCGCCATTCGACTACTGTAGTGAACCATTTTATACGATGCTAATTTCAGTTTATACCGAACCCTAGGCAAACGAATCTGTCTTCCAAATGAGAGTTCAAATTCCAACAACCATCACGTGTTGTGTCTGTTCAATGACTTTTTAGTTTGCAATTAATCTTAGCGATAGGGCTCGGTGTTCTTGGGTTTACATTATAATGTACTAGCTGGCCCGACAAAGTTCGGCCTATAATAAATTCACTATTCAGACGATAATGGTTTACACATAAAAGCTAGATATATGCTGTCGCGGGCTTTTTTGTAGGACTATTTAAGGTAAACATTTCCATTATACGTTATATACGTGTAACTGTGTACAAGTTTTTGCAGCGCACAGCGCACACAGCGCGAATAGTTCGCTTATGGCGGAGTTTTTTGCCCATACTTGACACTTATCGTGATATTTTGGACAATTCACACAATAACTTTATAAAGTATAGCCTATATGTTATTCTGATGTATAAGCTATATCATTGTGAAGTTTTATTAAAATCCATTCAGTAATTTTTGCGTGAAAGAGTAACAAACATACATACAGTTAGTTATTATTTCTGAACACAAATATTGTCAATGACTGCTCTCCAAGCTATTCGTTACCATATGCCTTTAAAAACCAACATTTTAAAAATAAATTAAATTTCTATTAAAGTTTCATAATGTAAAACTCATTAATATTTAGCTATTGATATAAATAATTTAGACTTAACAGTCCTGATAACTTTTTGTTAACTAAAAATTCAATACCTTTTCGGTGATACCCGGGCAGCGGTACCCGGGCATCGGTACCCGGGGCCACCCTTTAAGGAGGTAATTAATTATACAATATTCATATAATTAAACATTAAATATTAATGAGACACACCAGTCAGTGAATCTTAACAACCTGCACCTTAACTTAATGCAAAAAGGTTTTATATATATCGGTACCATTGACATCTGTCAGTGACGATTGACAGATGTCATAATGATAATTATGCGATGTAATAATAACATAATATGTAATTATTATAATACGACGAATAGGAGACGAATCACACAACAAACGAATTCAAATAACTGTAAGAATTCCACAATTTGTTTAATTCACGAAACATACCTATACTTCGTGACGTGACAATACTTGAACCAATAAGTATGTTAGTCAAGCTGGGTCTGGTATATTGAATTCGAAGCCGGGAACTTGGAGTTGAGATATTTTGCATTGGTAAAGTTTTCTCGTGTGCGTTTGAAGCGGCAGCGACCGGTCTCTGCCAAACGCGACCAGTCGTTTGAACTTAAAGCATTTACAGATAGGCTTATGAAATGGTGTCGGAGGAAAGTGGGACTCCTCACCTTCTATCCCTCCTCCTACTACAAAAATAGTTCATGATTTCATTACATTTTTTCGTCAAGCTTGTTTAAAAATTAGCGTATTTATCGCAGCCATGCCGCCATCCTGACACTTTGAACTTAACTCGCTTGTTATTTATTCGTTGTTTACAAAGTTCGATAAATTTCTTTAGTAAATATATAAGATTAAATAAAATATGATTACAAGATATAATATAAATAAAATAAATATGTGCTCACGCCCGTAACCCAGAGGGGTAGGCAGAGATCATGGATTTCCCTTTGGCGCGAATCCTGGCACACCTCTATCGCTTCTTCAACATACATACAACTACGCATGCATGCTCGTCGGTTACGGGTTCTCCTTATATCTTCTCTTTCCCTTCCCTTCTTTAGTAAGTCACTAATCTGATCGATATAAGTTCTCCTTATACGTCCCCTGCCAACGCTGCCACTCACTTTTGCAATATAAATTTGTTTCGTTACTCTCTCTTCATTCATCCTTTCAACACGCCCGAACCACCGAAGCATACCTTTCTCAATTCTAGTCAGAACGTCCACTTTTAAGCCACACTTTTCTCTTATTACGCTATTTTTAAGCCTATCTTTCAAAGTCACGCCTAACATACATACTTATTAAGGAACGCATCTCAACGACGTTGACACTACTAGCATGCTTTTCCTGCCAAACCAAAAAATAATAATATATAATATTGCCAAAACAAGATATAATGCAGTGATATATTTTTTATTATGTCTTGTAAACAAATGGCACAGATTGATATATAAAAATATCCGCCTGAAAATAGACAACCTAACTACTCTTAATACAGCGTGTTCTAAAAATTAAAAGGATTTATAATGTATACTTCTGTAAACCCTAGTTAGAATTCTATGTCTGCCGACCAACACTGACGAAACGGTGGTTGTTCGGTCGGTCTGCGAATCAGAGGAGCATCGATCGAATCTCGGGTGGTAATTTTTCAAAAAAAGTCATGTGAAATATAACGCAAAACTACAGACAAGAGTTGGATTTAAGCACATAAGAATAACTGCCCAGTATTAATGAAATTACGAGTCAACGCGTTTGCCACCTTGTGCTATTTAAAAATAAAATTTAAGTACCATAATTAGGGTGAGTTGATTAAAAGCCTCTGGGACAACATTATTGCTACAGCAAGCGTCGATATAATTTAGATGCATTTGTAAAATTAATCCTAGACTTGATCAACATTCGCACAACCTGTATACACAGGACACAATCCGTGTTTCCGGACAATTAAAACAAACCACAATTAATTTATTGTCATACATAATATTTCTCGGTAAATAATTTAAGGGAATACCATGTATATATAAATAGACGTTGATTTTCCTCCTGAATTTTGTTATATATTAGGCTTGATATGACACAAGGATTCATTCGCGGTTGTAGATCTGTACGTGATGTGGAGCTAGCGTCGCCGCAGCCGGTCGCCGCGGAAGATGACCAGGGAACCCTCTGAACCGCACCATGGCTCCACATGCCGAAGATTGCGAAGAGGTAGGATGCAATGATTCAAGTTTTAACTATATGCTTAAGTAATACATCGCAATTCAAGTTATTTTCGTCTTGAGGTAATTAGAAAATTGTATTTTTATAGGTGCAACGTCTGAATGGAGAAGAATTTCAAGAGGCACCTGTCCATCAAGGCAGACGTATCCAGCCCGAGGACCCGCCGCCGGCGCGAGCCTGGACCGAGAACGAGGATCAAGAGCGGTCAGGCGGAGACAGCAGGACTAACAGTCCCGGAGAAAGCAGACGTTTGTTGGACCATGCGGTCGCGCCTGCGAAGCCCAAGCCCCGCCTGCAGGCCGGACTCACGCTCGGCGTGTGGGCGGTCCCGAAGGATAACAAGAAGAAGTCGACGAAATGCCAACTCCCAGGGTCGACGAAAAGAACGAAAACAAAGTTCCAGAAGAGAAAAGAAAAACTGATCGCAGTACTAAAGCCACCGTACTTCATTCTCACTATGATCATTGCTATTGTAAGTCCACTCGAGTTGCCTCATTCTGATTCCCATAGTGGGGAAAATATTGCAAAGCTAAATAATATTAGTGTATTCTGTTTCAGTTCTCACTAACAATAAAACTGACGGACACAAAGTAATGTTGTGGTAGTATTTTTAATTTTGAATTAATTGTATTTTATTTATCAGATCTGTGTCCACGTGTGGGGCACGGAGGCGCTGCGCACGCAGCTGGAGTGGGCGCCGGGCGCGTGGCGGCGTGCGCCCTGGCGCCTCCTCACTTACGGCTGCGTGCACGCCAGCAACGCGCATCTAGCGCTCAACGCGCTTGTCGCACTCGCTGTGAGTTGCTTACATTTCTCTACTCAATTCAGGAATCATCTTGCTCGCCCATGGAAGTAAAAATCGTTGGAATTGTGATCTGCCACATATGGTGGGGGGAAATAGGAAAAGGGGTTATTAGTTTGAATGTCATGGGAGACTAAGCTACGTTAATCGAATTAACAGGATCCTTTCTCTGCTGACCCCTTGTCCTCCACCGTATCTTTATAAACCAATGTGTCAGGGAAGACTTGAATTTGTAACGTTTTTGATTTAATATTCTTAATTATTGTTAAAGTAACAAATTGAATGTCAGGTGGGGTGGCGTCTGGAGCTGGAGCAGGGCTGGGTGCGCGTGGCAGGCGTGTGGTGGGGCGGGGTGGCGGCGGGCGCGCTGGGCGCTGGCGCGTTGCAGCCTCACGTGCGCGTCGTGGGCGCCTCCGCCGCAGTCTACGCGTTGCTCACCGCGCACCTGCCCAACGTCTGCATTAGGTCAGACAAATGACAGATTCACTACGTGTAATTATTAACTAGGGAGCTACTTGACCGCAACTCCATATACGCTTATTTATGAATAATATTTAATCATGCCTAAATAAAGAAAAAATCTAAATAATTAAATTTGACGTTCAGATTTGGTTACATACCGTTGTGGTGGTTCCGTCCGCTGAGCGTGGTGGTGCTGGCCGCGTCGGAGGCGAGCTGGGCGATGCTGCGCGCGCCGCCCACGCCCGCCACCGCCGCCACCTACGACCACGTGGCGTGGGCGGCGCACGTGCTGGGTGCCGCCGTCGGGGTGCCGCTCGGTTTTGTCATATTCGACGGTAAGTTAACAAGGAAAAAACCTGAATAGTTTCCATGGATTGTCTGCTTAAGATTTTATAAATACTGTATTTAAAAAAACAAGCTCTATTCAAATATCAGTTTATAGACAGTTAACAACAACTATATTGTAAGGGGATGTATAGCTCTCTCTCTTCTTTGTATCTTTGTTCTCTCTCATGTAACGAAATGCGCCGTAACGTGATGCGTCCTTGAGATTAGATTAGATTAGAGATTTTAGTCCAATAATCTAATCCTCCTAGAAGCTTTTTTAAAGTCACAAAAATGAAAATGTTTCAGGTGAGAATTATAAAAAGCGCTCCATGGTGGCAGCGCGCATGGCCTCAGCGGTGGCCCTGGTGGCCGGCCTGGTGGCTGCGACGCTGCACTTCGCACTGTGGAACGAAGATGACAGGTTCACTTGAGCCACCCGGTGGAAAGTGCTCCAAACAGCAACTCACATAAGCTCGTGATCTCGATGAATTGAATTCATGTTTATCTTAAAATATTTAATTCAAATCTAATGTAAATGGATTTAAGACTGATTATTTCCAAAGTGCAATTGGCTCTCTCCGTCCGATATCTTCTTTACTACTCGTAGATGTAGATGTTACGGACATTTACCTCAATTCAAAATTTCAAGCATGTATTTGTTGCCTTTAGAAATGCCATCACGATAGTTTAGCTACGTACAGACCATAAAGCTTGCATTATTGCCTCACCAAAGTTCGTAAGAATTGTTGCGGTTACAATCAACAAGTAAAGTTACACGCTGTCGACAGCGGGCAACCGCAAACTAGCTGACCGCAGTGGAGCCGGTATATTGTGGAGATCGTAGTGGGAACGAAAACTGTTCGTTTATACACATTTGTGACTACTGCTGACCGCGTTCCGCCTATACAATATTGTACAAGTGTTAGATGCTATTAATTGATTATTTTTAAAACCTTAAGTCATAGTATTATCAATGCAATGCGTAATGGAAATACCGTTAAGAGATTATTGAACCGTTTGAAAGGCGAAAACGCTTCTTTGCAGAAAAATATATAAACGTACTAAAGTGTGTATGTTGCAAAGGCCATTTGTTAAGTTTATTACTTATATAAATTCTTTAAACTCGCTGGCAACTCCAAGTCAAGGTTGCTCCCAGTCGATGTTAGCTAGGACATATCTGTATGACTATTTGTATGGTACAAAACTGAGAGAACATTAGGATATAAGTAGCGAGTAAGGTCTTCCTTGTTTTGTGTCTTGTTCATAGCAGGTACTGTAGTTAAAATTTTATATACAATAATCGTTACTAGTGTATAAAGAAGGGGCAGACTAAATTCTTACGTATTACTCATTAGAGCAAGAGATTTTAGCAATTTAAAAACCTGTAAGTTTCATTATGTGACATACACAGAGAAACGTTTGACAGTCACCGTTTTAACAGTGGTAGAGCCCACATTAACATCTGTTGCACGAATGGGCCGGCTCGACCGGTGAAATACCACGACCTCACAGAAAGCAGGCAGAAGTACTCTGCGTTTCGTCTGATGAGTGAGTTGCCGGAGCCCTAATTTCAGTCGCCTTTCCCTTCCCACCCTTTCATCATACAGATAGGATGGGAACGGGAAGAAGATTGGACGGGGAAAGAAATATCCTTTTTCCCGTCTATGCCCTCCTCCCTCCATTAAAGGTAGGCAACGCATCTGCAACACATTTGCTTGTTGCGGATGTCTATGGGTAGCGCTCACTTAACATCAGGAAAGACAATTATAAACATGCGGTTGTGCTTCGAAACACTTAAGTCGAATTAGGCATGTACACATTGCCTAACTTTCAAATTTACCGCGATTCAAACTTCATATTCGAGGATGATTCTGATCTGTATTATGGCACACGGATGAAGTTACAGGTTTCTTAACTAAGGTACGATCATCGCCGGCTCTTGCAGTATGTATGTAGCAAGTATATACATATGTTGTTTATATAAAATATACTGCAATTTACATATACAAGTCTCGGTTATAACAAAATTGTACCACATAAGATTTGTTACTTGTAAATTTTAATAAATTTATTGTTTTCTAGTAAGTGACAAGCATAATAAGGCTGTGCCATAGCCTAAGGGACAGTGGGTGGGCCATTAATTATGTTACATTTCCGCTTTGGGTCTTGTGTTAAATTTCTGCCAGGATATCACACAACCATCATGAAATGGAGTGAGTGTCTTCAAAGGTGCATTCAATCTATTTATTTAAGATTTCTTTGAAGTCGTTCCTTTTTTGTTTTGTATCAAAACATAACTAAGTCAGCTAACTTAAGTTACATTTAAGACTAGTAATAAGCTTAGATAAGGTTAAATGATAAGTGCCAGTTACAAAATATGATTAACACCATTAAAATTTTAGAATTGGGTGCTAAATGCTATGGAGGCGTTAGGCTAAAAAAATTATTTTGGACATCCTGGACTTTGCACTTGTTTTAAACCAGCAAATTAATTGGCTTATTACAATAATAATAATAAATCAGCCTTTTTTAGAATGTTCCCTACTGCAGGGACACAGGCCTCCTCTCCGAGAGAGGGAATGAGCCGTAATCCACCACCTGATCCTGTGCGTGGTGGATGTCACATGTCTTCGAATTTGGTGGTTCTAAGAGCATGGCGGTTTCCTCACGATGTTTCCCTTCGCCGTTTTTGGCGCAGTGGTGATGAAATAAATCACACAAAGTAAAGCGCCTGCCTGGGTTCGAACCCGCGACCTACAGTGAGCCACCACTGCTCTCAATTGGCTTATTACATGTCAGGTATTGTTTTCTTTGATGAAGAGATTCATGTCGTCTGTAAGTCCAGTATCAAAAGATTTACTTCCGTGTTATTTGAAACACCAAAGATATTGTTTGTTCCAGTCCGTGTTAGTTATTTTATTTACATCGTAATGGACATCACTATATCTTTTTGTAATTAACTTAACTTGTTCATATGACTGAGGTGTACACATACCGAAATCCATAAAGTTGTGTAACAATTTGTTAATTCGCCTCTATAAATTATTTTTACATATTTTCTTGTCATTTAAAAGTGTAAAGGCCTTACCATGAAATGAAATTTATGACTTAATTAATGTCAATAATAGTGTACGGCTACCGATACCAATTGTTTTCAATCCATTGTATGGTTATTTAACTATTTATATATTAATACAATTATAAGGAAGTCATATAGCCGTGTATTGAATAAAACGAAACGAATAAAACGAGGAACCTGTCGACCGAAGCTCATCTGTACGCGGTTGTGATGTACGCCTCAATGTAAACAAACAGTCCCGAGATTATTAACTAAGTGCAATTTTTTTGTCGTGATTGTTTGTTGTACTCTGTGTTCGGAGATATTTCCATTCTTGAATTTTGAATTAAACAAGACGTTAACGGCCGATAGTTTATTTATTTGACCGATACGTCTTTTTTCTATTTTCTACTAACTGTTTCCTGCAACTTCGTCCGCGTGGAAATAAAGCCGAGAAAACAATTTTGAGGGTTTTTCACTTTTTGCGCGGAACCCTAAATATTTTGCTTAAATTAAATAACCCTATTTGAATCTCGACAATATTAGCTATCTTCCAGTAAAAGTCCCATCCGAATCGCTTCAGTCGTTTCGGAGATTACCCGGAATAAACAGATAGACAGACAGACAGACAAAAATGTTAAAAATTGTATTTTCGTTATAAGTACCGTATATACATCATGTGTTATGTTATTTTCATATTACATACAGACACTTCAATTTTATTTATCAGTATAGATTTTATATTATACAATGGCAAGTCACCTAATTTTATCTTTATATATTTTATTTATCTTTTAAAGAGTTACGCTTCAGAGACATTATTTATTCGCTGCAGTATAATTTTGTGCAGAATTAAAAAAAATATCCGAGTTTTATTTGAGATCAACGCTTATTGGCTTTCTGTGAACTATTCGATATATTTGTTTAATTTACAAACCGCAGGATCAGCACGTTAGTCAAGATAATTCTGTTGATAAGCTATATAATGCCTTAACTAAATCTATCGCACTCTGTACAATTACTTTAACTAATCCATTAAATATGTGTGGACAGTCCACTTCAATCAGTTCACGACACATCTATGCATCATCAGTAGGTGTATCCATTTCATCCAGTCTTGTTTGAGCAGTTCAGTTGTCTGCATTGCACGCCTAGCTCCGTACACCTGCACTCCTGGCACGGATCTGACAGCTCCGCGATTATTCTTTCCACCCGATACATTTTACCGTAAATATTGCATCCGGCTAATTTCAAGAATCCTGGGCCCAGAGCACCCAAGCTGTTCAAAGTGGAAGGTCTGACGTTTTGTTGTGAAACAGACGTGTATTGACTATAATCAATCTTTTTTGTAACTTCAACTGGTTTCGATGTGATAGGTTTTTCGGTTGTAGATTTTGCAGGCTTTCTTGTCGGAATCGGCTTGAATGGTGCCGTGGCTGGACGTGGTGTCATCTTTCTGATAGCGGTGGATTCACCTAGTATCAAATGATCGATACGATTTATTGTGTCTTGAGGTTGTTGATGTTTTACTGGTGTGTATGGTGGGCGATTTGTCCCTGTAATTACCTGTGAAGAGGCTTTTAGTGGTTGCCTTTTTGTTGGAGGTACCGTGGTCTTTGTTATAAGCTTTGGTAATTGTGTTACTGCCACTGTGGATTGTTTTACCGATGCAGCTGTGGTTGTTTCGTAACTATCACTTAGTAACAGTTTCAAAACGCTTCCCAGTGAGAACCCTTCGTCATCATTGTCGTCATCATATTCCTGTGAATTATTACCATCTGTTTCAGATCTATCTGCACCTGTTGTCGCTTTACTGTTCTGGTCATTCCTTTCTGTAGAATTTGCTTCTGAATTTATCTTTGTCACTTCTGAATTCGTCTGCTCCTCGTTTATTACTGATGAGTAATTTGTAGCTATTTTTGGTTGAGCAGTTGTCGATACCAGAGATGAAGGTGTGGTGTTATTTAAATCCGTAAATAATTCGGCACTACTTGCAGGTAGTTCTTGAGATTTATCGAGTGTCACCGGTATACTTCGCGTCGATAAGAAGAGTGGAGATGGTGTGGTCTTGTTTCCTAAAAAAACATCAAAATATAATATACTGTAATAAAAATTACGTATTATTTGAGAAAGTTAAATTCGGTACCTGGATTACAAATAAGGTCGCCGCAACATAAATCTTCCGATGATGTGCTGGTGGGTCGTCTTTTGCATCCCGGCGGGATAGGGCATGGCCGTTGGGAGCAATGGAGATTTCCCCAAACACAAGTACAAAGGGAACACGCTAAGCTAATAGCTTCTCCTTCAAATACCGTGTGACCATCTTCGGACACACATTCTATAAAATAAAAAACAAAATAAACGAACCAGGCAGATAAATAAATAAATAAATACATATGCGCTCACGCCCGTAAACCAGAGGGGTAGGCAGAGATCATGGATTTCCATTTGGCACGATACTGGCATCTCTTTCGCTTCTATATTCATACATCTACGCATGCTCGTCGGTTATGGGTGCTCCTTATATCACCCTTTTTTAGTAAACCACTAACCTGATCGATATAAGTGCTCCTAGGGCATCCCCTGCCAACACTGCCGATCACTTTTGCTACAAACATTTGTTTCGTTATTCCCTCTTCATTCATCCTTTCAACCAGGCAGACACTCATGAAGAAAAGGAGTTGGAAAGTGAGATACGTTTGAATGAGATTGTGATTGCATTAAAAAGAATGAAATAGCGTAATGCTACCGGGTATGACATGATTTCTCTTGAAATGCTGAGAGCTGGAGAAGGTTTAATTACAAGCCTGCTTTTTCAATATATGTTGGAGACATGGCCTAGTTCCAGAAGACTGGTGTAAATATGTCATTGTTTCTCTATTTAAGGGAAAAGGGTCGCAGCATGATTGAAAAAATTACCGAGGATTCAGCCTTCTCAGTATTGTGGGAAAACTTTTTGTTTGAAAGCTTTGAAAGGCGAAGATTGTGGATAAAGAATGGGAGCTAGTTGTAAAATGTCTCTTGTGCGCCGATGACCAGGTCGTGTTTGCGTCATCGGCGGAAGACTTACAGTTTATGCTGAATGTATTGAATGATTCATTAGAAGGTAATGTTATGAAGATGAATGATGTAGATAAGACGAAAGTAATGGTGTTTGAAAGAGAACGAGGTAATATATGTACAATAATTGAAATAAAAGTATGGGTGGAAAAGTTCGTGTATTTGGGGTGTATATTTAGTAAAGATGGTAGGCCTGTTAAATATTTTGAACGACGACTGAATGCGGGACATAAAATGAATGGGTCTATAGGTACAGTATTGAGGAGTCGGAATGTGCCTATGAAGGCTCTTCTGGTAATATACAATGCTGTACTTGTCCCCACTTTAATGTATGTATGTGAAAGCTGGGTTTGGCAGGAAAAGCTTGCCAGTAGAGTTAATGCCGTTGAGATGCGATCTTTAATTTTTGGCGTGACATTGAATGATAAGATTAAAAATAGCAATATAAGGTAAAAGCGGCTTAAAAGTGGATGTTGTGACTAGAATTGAGATAGGTATGATTCGGTTTGGGCAGGTTGAAAGAATGAACGAAGAGAGAATAACAAAACAAATTTATGTTGCAAAAGTGAGTGGCAGCGTTGGTAGGGGACGCCCTTAGATTCATCAGATTAGTGGCTCACTAAAAAGGAGGGGTTTATGCTTTATCAGTGGCAGTATCACGTCGTAAGCAAAAATAATAAATTACCTTTTGCAGTATCAAGTTGCATAGAAGTAGTTAAATGTGGTACAATAGAACCTGGCGAGGTAGTGGTGTATATGGCATAAAAGTCATTGATGACACCCGGATCCTTAGGTATAAATCCTCCTAAAACATTTCATTTGGAATTAAAAACTTTTATTGGTTATTTAAATTAAAAATAACTCGAGTGAGGACATTTTTACTGTACCTTCAGTTTCTATTGGTGGTGAGAATAAGTTTATGGCAGGAGTTTCTAATTCAAACTTCGTACTCTGATTTGGTACTTTAGTGGTCGCTTTGTCTCCCTGGGGCAGGTTGTCCAGTGAAGTTGTCACGCTATATTCATGCAGCGATGTTATGATGTCACTGTTACTGGGATATTCATTAGTAAGGTCTACTACATGTGCTGAAACCGGATACTGTGCCGATTCCACCTTTTTTGACAAAAATGTAGGAAATTGAGTTGGATTGTACAAGTCTTCTCGCCTGTTCGCGAAAGGAATGTCCTTTGCTTCTACGCTGGGGTAATACACCGGATATTGGTCTCCTTGTTCTAAAATAGGATATGCGTGTTTCTTTGATGACGTCTCATCGTCTACAACAGCATCAGCTGCGACGAAGGGAATGATCCTAAAAATAGACTTTAATTAAATTACGATGTATACACACACACACAAAAAAATAAGGAAAAATTAAAAAAAAATACTTTAAATTTGGTAACGATGGTGGTAACGTCGGCTTATTATAGTAATATTTGTATTCGTCCTTGTTTTTCTTAGAGCTATTGTGAAGACCATCTACGGCCACTGTATTTATTACCCTTGTAGATGAGGGCGCTGTGGTAGTGAGGCTAGTGTTGGTCCGCAAGGAGCTAATTAATGAACTTGTTACATTTATAATATAAGACTCATTTTCATCAAAGTCCTCGTTATAGTTTCTGTCAGTGATGATGTCATTTGGATTGTAAGTGTGAGATTCAAAGTTCGTTGCTATATTTGGTATCCGGGCTTGAATGTCTTCTAAATCAGAATATTGTTCTGTTTCATTTGCTGTGGTCGAGTTCACAGTTATCGTGGTCGACGACAACTCTGCAGTACAATTAATGGTTCCGTTAATAATAACTTTCACAGATCCCTCGGGCTGTTCTGTCGCATCTTCTTCGGGTGTAGATGCGTCGGTTGCCAAGGACGTTCTCTCTGTGCTGGCGACAGCTTTGCTCGTCGTCTGTGCACTGTCCGTGGTAGCAACGTCTGCGACTTTACTTGTTGCTTGTGTCGGAGGATCACTTGTTTTTCTTTTCACTTTAGTGGTTGCGATGGAATCGTTTTTATCACTTATGAAAGTCGTCGTAATTTTATCGGTTGTTGTTCTTAACAATGTGGTTGTTGCATTATCAGCACTCGACGGTGCATTACGGAAAGATCGATCTTTATTTTGAAGTGAGATTGGGGCCTTGTCTAATATAGGTTGAGCGTGAAACCCTGGCAACCCTGAAACGTCATAGCAAAATATTTATATTTCACTGTAGATGGTACACGCATTACAGCTTTCAATATGGCAATAAACATACCTCGTCGTTGTTGAAAAACACATTGATACTGATGTGGGCAACATTGGCCCACCTCCAGCAGCGGCTTGCAGCCCATCAGGGGGGGCGCGCAGGCCAGGGACTGGCAGCGCACGGTGCCGCGCAGGCAAAAGCATTGGGAGCACGTGGTGCTGTCGTCGAGAGGAGCTACCCGTTCGCCCTCCGCTATCCACTTCCCGTCTACTTTGCAATCTGGAATAGATTAAATAAAATAAAAAACGAAGTAGTCTTCCATGAGAATGATTTCTAAAATTAAAAACAATAACAATTGAATTAAATTGAATAGATGGGTATTCCCTTCTCTTCACTCCCTCTGTTGGTATGAATATGTAGAAAGAGACAACGATGTGATAAAGAACATGCAGGGAAAGTAAATGTATCGGATGAAGGATGGAGTTGTAAAGTAGTAAATGGGGATCCCATCCACAAGATGCCAGACGTGACTGTTTATATTTGTGTATCAGAGTGTAGATTTCACTATTTAATTGTAGCTTACCATGTGGGTGCCGTTCATCAGGAGGTTTAGTACTTGAATGGTCGCAATAGTACCTCTGGGGGCAACACACGCCGGGCGCAGGGCGAGCCTTGCACCCTAGGGGTGGGCTAAGGCACTTAGGCCTAACGCAGCGACGCGTCCCACCCAGGCAGAAGCACTGCTCGCACGCCGTCTCCGAGCTCATCGCGGAGCCGGCCGCGTACGCTGTGCCGTCCTCCACGCACACCGGGTAAACTGGAAAATTAATCCAACTGATTTGCAAGCATAACTTTTAAACTATTACATTTTAGCTAAGCGTGTGCGTGGCCAGTGTTACGCGGCAATAGTGTAATAATAATAAATAATAATAATTGTCTTTCACCATCACCAGCCTGTGTGTGAAGTGATTGTGCATGGCAAAGTTATGTCATTGCTTTTCTTAAGTAAAATAGGACAATTTTTATTTAAAATTTAATTTAAAGTACTTTGTTAAGTTATTTGTTGTTACGACCCATGAAAGATACTCAGGTTTTTAAAAAAAAGGTTACTGAAGTGTATTCGTCTTGCGAAAGAGGGCGCTGTTATTAATATTTAATTGTCCATGTTGCACGCACCGGCCGATAGGTTGTAACGATCTGTGTATATTTTTCCACTTCCTTCTTCCTACTCATCGACATCTGATATTCTTTCTGGGCTCTTTTTTCAAAGAAAAATCATACGAAGGACATTTGGTAAACTAACCTCGGGATGATCGGAGCTGTAACTGCGTCCTCTCCATACAAGTTATGCAAGTTTTTTTTAAAGGTATCACACACACACATTAATCCTACATTTACTAATCTAATTGTTTTGTGGTATCTTTAGCTAAAACAGAACACGTATTAAGGATCGACAGCCAGAAAGGGGGCGACAGAATTCTCCTTTAAACCTATTAATTTTAGAAAGCTTACCGTGTGTATGAGATGTCATCACCTCGGGATAGACTTCCTCGTGTTTGGTTAATGTCTCCCTGTCGGCCGAGATAGCGACACCTGGAATAAGTAACATGGCAACATAAGAACTAAAACATAGATTTATATCTGTACTATCCCTACTAATATTATAAACGTGAATGTAAGTTTGTTACGCTTTCACGCGAAAACTACTCAACCGAACATCATGAAACTTTGTACACATATTCTTGGAGGTATTAGGATTAACATAACTTTTTATGAAAAAATAGTACATAAAAAGCGAAGTATGTATGTTCCCTATAGACTCCGAAACGGATGGACCGATTTCGATGAAATTTACAGGAATTGTCCAGATTAGCACATTCCTGTGTTTGGTAGCGATCGGATCAACATAATTAGTGGTACCCGGGCGAAGCCGGGGCGGGCCACTAGCCCATAAATAATTAATCAAATAATTTAACAGATTTTATAGTATTATTGTGACTTAAAGTTCTATACGTAATTTAAAAGAATAGGTTTTATCTGTAGCTGATCTTTCTCCGAATAAGGTTTGTGGCACACGTAAAAGTGACCTGGGCAGTGCATCTGGGGGCAGCAGGCGTCCCTGCTGTGGGTCAGGTGGCAGCCGGGCGAGAGCGGCGCGGACGCGGCGCAGGTGCGGCGGCGGCAGGACACGGCGCCGCGGCCGCAATAGCACCGCAGACAGGCCGCGCGCGCCGGCACTACCGCGCCCTCCGCGAAGTACCGCCCCTCGTACTGGCACATCGTTGTCACCGCTTCTGGGACGCGGTTACTTAGCATAAAGTCCCGGAAAAAGTTGACACAATAACCCCCCCATAAGTAAAGCATTTCCTCAGACAGGGAATATACCACATGTCTCTTATCTCCTGCATTAATTTCTCTTCGTTTTACGAAAATATGGAGCAGTGGTGGCTCAGTGGCTTACGCCCTGAATTACATACTGTAGATTGCGGGTTCGAACCCAGGCAGGCGCCTTACTTTGTGTAATTTATTTCATCACCACTGCTCCAAACAAACACCTTGACACTGGCATGTTCTAAGAACCACCAAATTCGAAGATATGACATCCACCATCCCGCATTGGGCCAGCGTGGTGGTTTACGGCTCATTCCCTCTCTCGGAGAGGAGGCCTGTGTCCCTGCAGTGGGGAACATTCTAAAAAAGGCTGATTTATTATTATTATTAATACAAAAATGCTGACAACTCGTCCATGGTTATTTCTTTGTGGACATTAAACATCGGGTGACTCTCTTGCTTGTTGGTCATTTACCGTAAAGCGGTAAGAAACTCATCTGGGTTATATAAATTGTTAATATTGTCAAAAATTATTACCTAATTTTCTAGTTTGAGGTCCATACACCGAGGGTTGAGCCTCAGTGTCACTGGGACTAACTGAAAGGAACAGTTTACAAAAATATAACAATTAAAAAATTAAGGCAATACATCAAATAAATAAATATTATATAATGATACTGGAACAGCCTCGCACCGCTAGTTTTTGATAAACGCCACGAATGTTTAAATATTGTATTAAATGAAAACATTACAACATTAATAATTAATCCGATGGGAGCATTAAAAGTGAATCTTTGCGGTCAAAAATTTGTGCAGGAGTTTGGTCGGCAGGTGAGTGGCAAGGTCGGGGCCGACGGCGAGCCAACGGGCGGCCGGACACCACGCCATTCCTGTTCTCCCTGGGGCCTGGAGACGAGGTCACATTGCGAGACAGAAATAAATAAAATTTAATGGCTCAACATTGCGCCGTTGGAACGTCGCTTTTTCAATTTCTGAGAAATTGGTGAGTTCAGTAGACTCCGATAAAAATAAATGCAAGGTTAACTTCTCCAGAGCTCGAATACGAGGCGGGGGGAGGGGGCGAGGGGGGGGGGAGTCCTCTAGTTATCTCCTCTCAAAGCTTATAATATCACCATAGAAGGAAAACAGACGCTGCTATAAATTGTTAACAAGAATTTATAATTGATTTTTAAAACCTTTACTCAAGAAACCCTTACCGTTGTCATAGTTTATAACATCTTCAAGCCTTTTAGACTAAAGGAGATCACAGTGGAATACACGATACATAAATGCACGCAAAAAATTATCTTTTAACCTAAAAAAAAATAGATAAAATAAAGCAATAAAAATATAATATGTAACAAACCAAATCTGTTACATAAGGTTTTGAAATTTAGACTCGAAGTAGTAACTCGGCTTGAAGGAAGGAACCTTAGCTCATTAGGAAACAAGCTTCGCTTCGCAATATTCAAGCTTCGCAATACATGGTCTCCGTGGCCACCCGCCATCGACAGGAAGTCAGATCCAGATAGCGAAGAGGTTTCGCTAAATTAATAAAATTTACGAAACACATCCTCTCGTAATCAGTATTTGAGTTGACATCGTTGACTTGTGTGCCAATAGAAAAATTATCGAAATCTGCAAATCTATTAGAAACTATAACGCGAGAAGTGATGACGTGACAGACCATTAACGCGTACGATGGCTGGTTAAGAAACCTTTAAATTGTGCCACAAGACAATTGCGTTGAACTTGAACAGATGATCGGCCTTCGTCGATGGCAGCCTGACTACTGAGCTATTAATAAGCTAATCTTACAAGTACTACAAAATCACCTGCGTACAAAGGCAATGCTATTAATTCTATCGACGGCATTATATTCACAATACAACAAACTGTATAAATACTTAAAGTGGTTGGCCCGCAAAAACCACATCCATTCCACAGTACCACGACCTCACAGAAGACAGGCGTGAAGTAGAAGTATTCTGAGTTTCGTCGGATGACGTAAGTTCAACTCTTTCCCTTCCAATCTATTTCTAAGAAGATTTGATGGGAGAGGGACTTCCTTTATCTGTTTTTATATCTATTCTCCTATGTCCATTACAGGTAGGCGACGCATGAGTGATTTAATATTAAGTAAAAAGCTTGCTAGTTTGCTCTTTGCACCTTGTTCTATTAAAAAAACACTTTGAATGCTTCAAAAGGCCGTCTGCCATCGTCAAAGCTGGCATACAAAATAATTAATAACCCAGCAAAATGCGAAAGGTGTAAATGTATGTATCCATCTATTTATAAGAAGTGACGTCTATAGTTAGTTGGGTAATTCCCGGAGTACTTGGGTGATCCGCACCGCTGCGACCTCAAACTGCGGCCGGAGCAGCTCCCTGCGGCCCGGCTGCGGTCGGCCGCATCTCAAACCACCTAACACCTACATACTGTAATGATTTTTTTATATTTATGCTAATACACATTGGTTTAAAACTAGTTTTAAATGATGTTTTTGGAATAAAACTAATTTTAAATTATTTTTTTTGTAATATAACAAAAACAAAACCAACTTAAAAAAACGATATTCAATAACAAATAATGCACTAAAAAGTATAAAATAATTTTAAATAGGTTTTGTAGAATTAAATTTATTTTACGATAAAATACGTAATTTTTTTAGTAAACTTTAAAATTTATTACTAATTCTCACAACAACAGTTTAAGTTTTTTTTTTTTTTTCAGATCTCGTTGATTTGCACCAAGTCCCGAATGCGATATAACATAGATTACAAGATTTCCTCGTGACGTACGGTACATTCCATTCTTGCATACATACAGATTAACACAATTTAATGAACAGCCTTGGATTAAAAGCAATTATAATTAATATGAAGGTCGGAAGTCAATTCCATGTCTAATTAAAGCGATTTTTTACACAATGGAATATTTTCTGTACTAATATTATAAAGAGGAAAGATTTTTTTGTTTGTATTGAGAACGCTCTGAAACTACTGAGCCGATTTGAAAAGTTCTTTCACTGTTGGAAAGCTACACTATCCCCGGGTGACATAGGATATATTATATTTTCAAAAAAATGGGGATCCTTAGTAAAACTCCAATAATGTAATCTAATGTACCTATACTTTGAAGTTTATTCACTACGTGTAATTTCGTCCAACTTAAAAAGTGGGATAGTACTTTTTCTTTTTTTTAGTGGCGTGTGAAGCCGGGGCGGATCGCTAGTGTTATTAAATCTTTTGTTGCCGAAAATAACACATTAAATGTATCTGTCTACGTTCACACTGAACAACATGTTATTATGGATATCAGAACAGAAACATTACACTAAAGCAATCTGATACTTATGTACCTGCATTTAATGTATAAATAAAGCGTAGGAGTTTGTAAGGAGAATCTTTGTTACTCTATCTCACTTTACTTACACTCACACACAACATAATTTTGATAAAACTGCTAAAACACTGCTCGCTAATTACAACCTGATTGCAAACTCTAATTGTCAAAATAATGGACAATCTCTACGGTAACCTCATTACCTGTTACAGTTCACTAGGCAGGTTCCGTTTTGAATCAGAAATTTAAAAATAAAATTTGAAAATTCCTTGAATTTTAAAGGTTCATAGATTGGTATATTATACGACAGTATACATTTTATTAATGACAATTGTATATTAAATCGTAAATCAACTGAAATATTATTTTTATTCAGTTGTTTTTTGAATACATTTTACTATGGTTTGGTTAGGTTAGAATAATCCGCCTTGAAATTAGAAACACAGTGCTTTATGTTGGAAAATTGATATATATACGTGTTCCGTACAAAGCTTTTAAAGTTAAGTGCACTCATGTACCGCCCTAAAGCTCGGCCAATACCATAGGTTCGTAGGAAACCTGCGCATCGCATCTGCGGCACTCAGCGCTTGATAAACTTAACAAATCGTAAATTATAGGACTTCTATTCGTATGTATATATGTTTGTATGTATATGTATGTATACATAATTCCGAAGAAACTTTTATAATTTTTATTACTTCGTCGCGACCGTATTCTGAATGTGTTTTCAGTTTTGCTAATGTTCTTAAGCCGTACAGAGGAACAATAGATGTTCCATAAATATATTTAAAAAACTTTCCTTAACATCTTACTCATTATGTTTTAATGCACTGCTTAGATCAACTTGTGAACATTCTACACCGATAGTCTATTGTATGTACAACGGTATACACGCATCCAGTATAACTGTAACAGAGACAATGCGGTTCCCAGGGCGGCGGCTCCGGCGGCTCCCATCGCCGGCGGATGGGCGTACTTCCGTTCGACCGGATGTCTTAGAATCAACTGCCTTTAAGAAAATACTAATGTTTCCATATTTTAGTAGTATTACATCTAATATTACTCGCATGGAATATACAAAATTAATTAGGTGACCGGGGCCTTGATATTCCACGGCCCGGAAACTGACCATGGTCCGCTTGTTGACGACCCCTGCTCTACGACAAAGTACTGATGTATCGCAACTAACACGTATCACGTTCTCTCGAATAAATTAGTATGTATAGTGAAGGAATAGATTCCAACTTTTATATGTGATCCATCCAAAACTAAACTATATAGTAACAATTTCGCCTTATTAAAATATTCAACCGATACGGCACGGAGAAAGAACCGGACCAACGGCACATCAGATCAGTTACCATTAAATATTCCAGTTTGTCGATCAAGCAATACGCTACGTTTGTTTTCCAACTCATTCACTACCACCGACCATTAATATCAGATACCAGTACAGATATAAACTGTGCTCTAAGCTCAAGGTATTAGAGTTCAATATTGACTACCGTTCAGATTGATGGAGGCGCTCGTAGAGCCGGCAGCGCGGCTAGCGGGCCGCCGCCTTTGCATACATTATCAGTGCGAGTATCACCGAGTTGTACATCGTATAAAATGTCTTTGCTTGCAGCGCAACTGATATAAACTTAGATTTTGGGAACTCATTTTTAATTGTATTACATTGTTTTTCTGTTTATTAAACAACTCGCCCCGACTTCGCACGGCTATTGTCTCCGTACAAACTTTCGTCTCCTACTCTAAGACTTTAGGAGATTTAGAAATATTCAAGTCTCTAGACCCAGAAGTTTGAGCTGTGCATTTATGTAACAGTCAGCCGGTGTCTTCATTAATATATGAGCTTGACACAATGAGCTACAGGAAAGGTGCGGGGATGGTCGCATCAAGCGATCAGTCCAGACATGTGAGACCCGCGCTTGATTTTATTGTCGGTTACATTAGTTTTTATTTTGCGATATCTCCTAAGATTATCATTTAAATCATATGGTGTAAAGGACAATCTATCTACCTACGCCAATAATTATTAATACTTTGTGCGTCTAAATGACTTTTCAATTACCGCATTGTACGTGACCATTTTTTTAGAGGTTTGAATGTATATAGTGAGTTATTCTTAAATGATAGACACATACCATTTCAAACATTTTTGTAGATCTTTTTAAGATATACAATTCTGTATTACATTATTTTGATTTATCTCGTAAGGTTTAGCCAGCATTTGTAATGTAAGCGCACAACAATGTTTTTTTACAACAAATCTCTGAAATTCTCTGCTTTTCTTTACATGCATGTAGTATACATATTAACCTTCCATCCGTAGTTTAAAAGATAAAAGGGAACAGGCAGCGGAAATTACTTTGTTTCATACTATGTAAAGACACGGAGCAAACGTGGAAAAGAGCAATAATAATCAGACACGACAGCCGGATCAAAGCTCGCACCAAGACAAAGTAAGCGTTTCAAAGTCGAAACGAAAACGTTATTTGTTATGGTAACTAGGAGCTTCATTGTGTTGGTTCTACTGACATAGTTCTGCAGTCTTTGCCGGCGAGCGACGTGCCGAATGCACTGACCAAAAAGTATACTACAAGTAACTCGTACAGTAAATAATTGCGACCAGTTTATGTTAAAAAAAAATACTGGGTTCTCACCCGATTAGCAATTAAAGAACAAAACACAGACAGATAAAAGAATTCTACTTTTCATTGAGGTTTCAGTCTTTCGCTCCTCGATAGTACACCTTCGCAAGTTATGTATCGTGCGTGCGAATTTAAAAACGAATAAATAATAAATCTGGGAGTTAGAACCAGCAGGATTAAAGCCGAATAGTTACTCTACAAGCTATTAGAGCAATAAAATTAAAAGCCGAAGAATTAGTTACTCTTCAAGCTATTAGAATCAACAGGGTAAAAGTCGAATTGTTACTCTTTAAGCTATTAGGACCAGCCAAATCGAAGTAAAAAACACATGAGTACTTAAAACTCAAATATCATTCTAATGGCGGTAATATTTTTGGAAGCAAATATATTTACGCACGCTAAAGAGTCGGTGTGGGCGCGCGCCCGTTGAACTCTTCTGTACGGACCGCGACGCTAAGCCGCCGCGACAATGCCAATTGAGTCTAAGCCTCACTACACAATTAGTAATCATTAAGTTATTACACCGCCAACTTAAACGTACGTCACTTACACTGTAAAGTGCGTACTTGAGTGTTAATAATAAAATGTTTAGTGAGGAACTGTGCAGTATAAGTATAACAGAAAAAAACCTTCTAATAGCTTTAAAAATTAAGCTAAAGATTAATCACGATAGTATGCTTATGGTTATTATTTCCAATAATTAATCGTGTTATTAAAATATTACTAATATATTTAACAAGTTATCTCTTATCCCCAAAATTAAGCGACTAAAATTATTTAACATTTCGTGATGAAGTTTTAATGAACTATATACCGTTGTTCACTGTATATTTTTTATACTAATCTCAGTCCTCACCCTGAGGAGGGAGGGGGAGGCTCAAACAAGTCGGTACAGCGGACTACACACGTATATTCAATTAATTATTAATAATAATTGAAATATTAAAAATTGATTGATTTTTATAAAATTTCTAATTGCAATTCACTCTTATGAAAATGTGACGTCACTGTACTTTTAATGTTAAATATTGGTAATGTTAAATCACTTACAATGGATTTGAACAAAGAGCCGGCTTGATTCGTTTTCATAACCTAAGCAGATTAAAAAAAAGTACTCACATTTCGGTTCAACCACACTATAGCAACAGTAATAATAATTAAAAAAAACCCGGGGTCGAGCAGACCCACGAAAAAAACATCGGGATGTTATTAGTTGCCCGAAAAAGGCAACATCAAAAAGTGGCGGCGTGAGGCGTGTTTCTTAACATATATCACTGGGGTCGTTGACCGCTTATTTGCATGGACAAAGGACCTGCGGAGGCGCACGCCAGCACCAGAAGGATCAGGCCAGGGGTCAGCATGATGCGTGCGTTGCCGACCGCGCCGCGCGCTCTACTGCCACTGACGGCCCAGCCTGTGCCGGCGCAGCCTGAGCCCGCGCCGATCCCACCAGATCGCGTCCGCCCTTTTCTTAATTAAACCATCGTGTGTAATTACTATAATTGCAATCTTATTTTGTCTCCTGATTTATTAGAACATTGTGGAACTCTTTAGGACTCCAAAGTCTTCGTTCTCATTAGGTCTTTGATTCCGATTTAAAGCATCGACGATCAGATCAGATCAGATCAGATATCTTGAGAATATCAACATGTCCCGCCAAATTAATTCAATCGGCAAAGAACCGACAACAATTGAAATTAGAGAGGGGGGTGTCATCAATATAAATGATCAGTTCTGGTTATAATACTTGCGCACAGGTTTGTTCCTCACGCTCGCACAGGGTCCACGTCAGACTATGTGGTAAGAGTTAGAGAACTAGAATTAAGCCTCCGGCACTTCACTCATCAGACGAAACGCAGAATACTCTACTTCACGCCTGTCTCCTGTGTGGTCGTGGTATTTCACCGGTCAAGACGTCCCATTTGTGCAACAGATATTGTTGTTGCGGACTCTACTGTTGAACGTTATGATATGTTATTTATAACTGATTACATATGTTGCAGCTCAGTGGTTAGAGTACCTTGCAACAGCGGGGCCTGGTTGGTTCCCAGTTGACTTTGGACGCGACTTGCAGTTTTAATAAATCAGTAACAAAAATAAATCGTTTCTCATTATTTACAAGCTAACAGGATCCCTCCGCCGCTGGCGAAATTATCTTCTTTAGAGTGATTCGATCATCCTATGTTCCGAAAAGGTAGAGCTGTCAATCTGCTCGGGTGGGATAAGGATCAAATAGACGCCCGCTCGAGTGCACCGCGTGACCCGCGGGTCGTCGACCCTGGGAACTCGAGCACTCAGATAATAAGATAACACAACCGATTACTGTTAACTTAATTAGGATATTTTTCTATAACTTGACAGTCTTTGAAGATTTTCAAAATTTATCGCTTGTGTTCAGCGTTCAAAGTTCGCTTTAACTAAATGTCAGGGTCGATATCGTGTCAGCCGTTGTTCGTAGGCAAAGATCGGTCCCCTGGCGCCCTCATCCAGGCGACTCCTAATTAATGAAATCATTGGTGTGTCACGCCTACCTGAGCTGCGTCGTCCTGTGGCCGCCATTCTGCGACTGTCCGCTCCATCGGCCATCCGCTGTGCGAGCAATATGCCCAGCCAATCTGGACAATCCCTGTAAATTTTGATGGGCCGGTTGGCGTGGTTTGTAAGATACTTGCTTTTCACGCCGCAGGTCGTGGGTTCGATTCCCACACAGGACAAACAGATATGTTTGTCCTGAGTCTGGGTGTAATTATCTGTTTAAGTATGTATTTACAAAAATAAAATTAGTATATAGTATATCAGTTATCTGGTTGCCATAGCACAAGCTCTGCTTAGTTTGGGATCAGATGGCCGTGCGTGATATGTCCTAGGATATTATTATTATTTCATCGAAATCGGTTCAGCCGTTTCGGAGTCTATAGGTTTATAGGGAACATATATAATTCGCTTTTTTATATACTATTTTTTCATAAAAAATGTTACTTCTAATACCTCCATGAATATGTGTACAAAATTTCATGATGATCGGTTGAGTAGTTTTCGCGTGAAAGCGTAACAAACAAACTTACATTCACATTTATATTATTAGTATGGATATTTTAAAGTACACGTGAAGTTTGCCAGCAAGAGGCAACAGCACCCCGGCAAAGGGCAAACAATAAAAACAATATCGAGATGCGGGCGAGCCGGCGCGTCTTGCGGTTTACATCTCGGATTTCCTGCTTCCATGATCCCGTATCACTGAGCTGACATGTCTATACAAATATCTATAGAATAAAGAATATTGTTACAATATACTTGTTGTACCTGGCGTAAATCAAACTCGTTCTAATATTACTTAAGAAGAAATAATTATATTAAATTAATATATACAATTATTTATTGACACAAAGATCGGTTCCCTGCCCTCGTCCAGCACTCCCGACCTTGACGACAGCACCGAAAAGTTTACCTACTAAGATGATCGATCAATTTCCGAAGCCCTGACCGAGGTTGTCAATATTTAAACTAGCCGTCACCCGCGGCTTCGGATCCTCCTCCTTTTCCACGCTTGAATTTTTGTAAGACGGCTTCGCGTATCCTTCGAGATAGGTGACAAGTCTCAAAAAGTTGTTATTGTCACAATATGAAACATATTTATGGAAAAAGGTGGCAAACGAGCAAGCGGATCACCTGATGTTAAGTGAGCGCTGCCCATAGACATCCGCAACAAGCAAATGTGTTGCAGATGCGTTGCCTACCTTTATAGGATAAAGGAGGGCACAGACCGGTAAAATAATATTTCCTTTTCACCGTTAAGCCCTCCCCATCCAATAAGAGAGGGAAGAAGACTGAAAATAGGCCTCGGTACCTCACTCATCAGACGAAACGCAGAGTACTTCTACTTCACGTCTGTCTTCCGTGAGGTTCACCAGTCGAGCCGAGCCATTCGTGCAACAGATGTTGTTGGACTCTACCACTGCTTAATTGCCAAAGCAACCGATATTTTAATGAATATCTTATGTACCCTGAGAACAGTCTTATTTTCGGGATAAGAGGTAAGTGCATCACAAAATTTTCTGTACCCCTGAATAAGTGTGTGTGCAATTGGTCGGATCGGTCGAATCGTCAAGGAGTTAAAGCGTAACAAACAAACCAACATTCTCATTTATAATATTATGGTTGGTATAATATTTTTTAAATGAATTTGATACCTGTAATTTTTTTGCCTAATCTTTTGTTTTTTTCTAAAATTAATAGTGCCGACCTTCCTATATAGAAAAACAGACAGGCCAAGTTGAATAAACTGTTTTAAAATGCATCAAATAAAATTTTTATATAATATTTACTAAAACCTTACCTAAGTAACATACATAAGCCTTACAAAGTACCTCATGTGAATAACAAATATATTAATAATAAATCAGTCTTTCTAGAATGTTACCCACTGCAGGGACACAGGCCTCCTCTCCGAGAGAGGGAATGAGCCATAATCCACCACGCTGGCCCAGTGCGGGTTGGCGGATGTCACATGTCTTCGAATTTGGTGGTTCTAAGAACATGTCGGTTTTCTCACGATGTTTTCCTTCACCGTTTTTGGAGCAGTGGTGATGAAAAAATTACACAAAGTAAAGTGCCTGCTTGGGTTCAAACCCGTAATCTATAGTGCGTAAGTCGGGGCCAAAACTGCTGAGCCACCACTGCTGAATTAAAATTCAATGAAAAAAATAGTGAACTGAAAATATGGTATGCACATAAATCAATTGAGTTATTACTGAAGAATCTATCAATGTTCCACAACATACGCGGACAAACTCGTTTCGTTTTCCGGCTGCTAGATGAAGCGAGGTACAAAGTTTTTTGTGTCGACGAGTCTAGGAACAATCGTCGCAACAGTGTTACCGCAGGAGAGCCGCAGGATGTCTCCGAGCGGCCGCGGGATAATTAAATATGTGTTGGTAATTAAGCCACTTCCAGGTAAGCGACGTGACCGCTCGCCGCGCGATAGTGCCGCCCCCTCGAAGGACTTTTAGGAGGGTTTCAGGTTCAGGCCAGACCAGTCCCGACATTATACAACAAGTGAAATAAAATTTAAATATTTTTCAAGTGGAAAACGATTAAGAAACAATAAAGTAGGCAAAAAAATTAAACAGTTTTATTGAAAATTTATTAGGTACCGGTTATCACATGACTCCTGTTAGAACGTAAAAAGTTATAACAGAGTAACGTTTTTAATTACTCCAAAACCATGTTAAAAAGACCATAAGCTGCCTTTAGCTTACGCTGTGGGGCAGCACTAGAGCGCCTGCGTCGATCGCGGCATGCACAAAAAGCTTGCGCTCCCAGGCTGCGCCGCACCCGCGCTCAGCCCGCGCAGAAGGTGACGGGACACTCGCATTGCACACACATAGAAGTGCTCGCGTCATGGAATGTAGCACCGATGGACTCCGACAATATATAAGTTTCGATCCGTATACTATACGCATTGTAAATATATCTAACTTATATATTAATCAGCAATCCAAAAGTCAAGCGACAATAAGCTTGTTTCGAGACTAGCTGTTCCCGCAACTTCGTCCGCGTGGAAATCAATAAAATGTATTTTACTAGACATACCACCACCAGCACCACTATCACCACTAGCTCTTCCAAAATCATTTAACGTGGCTAAAGATGGAACCACTCCAATAAGTACTTTGGCAACGCTGTCGCTGTCGCATGTCTCCAGCTACAAGTTGAAGATTGCTTTAGTGGTGGAGTCAAGCATAGCCGAAAATCATATTTTTCTTACAACATGCCAAAACAACAAAATTGCACATTTGAGGCCAGAATCGGAATCTATAATCCAACTTCGCTATTGTTAGTTGTTGACTCCTGAATATTTTGACTTCTGTAACAGGACCTATCGAATTCCGTTCGGTTGAACTATGAAAATCCGAATTCCGACCCGGGATTACAATTTCATCTAAAAAACGATGAGGCGGCGGATCAGTAGTTAAAATGAAAGGAGATAAAGTTAATTTAAGTATTGTTTCATGTATTGAAGTTTCGAGTTTCGACAAATTTTTCCTCATTTCTTTTAATTACATTGAGTTTTGAATTTTATTAAGGTGCAAAGGTTTATTTTTGTTTGTTATTAAATTTTAAGCTATAGTCGCGCTTTCCCATCTGTTAATTATCTTTTAAGGTTATATGCAAAGTTCCTCACTCCCAATGGTATTTAAGGGTGGTATCTAAAGTGATAGCGGGGATACAGATAGGATGTAGACCTCCAGACGCCACTAGCAAGGATATACCACCGGTAGGGTGACCGCGGACACCCTAGAGACCCTAGACACGGAGCTTTGATGTTGAGCGTCAAATATTGGATACAATTTAGTACTTGCCATTGGATGTATATAACTCCCTAACTATAGTTTTAGTGTAAATTACTGAATGCCTTATAACTATTTTATTCATCATTCAAATTTAGAAATCGTAGAATTTATTACAAGTACCTTCATATAAGTACATACAAGGAGTTAGAAATATTTGCACCGGCGAAAGTCGCCATTATCAGTGATGCGGGCTGCGATGCGGGGAGCCACAATCTGCGACACTACGCCGACAGGGGGCGCTTCGTGTGCTGTATGATACAACGTCGATACAATATTTAATGTTCATAGCATTAAATTTCATCTATTGCACGAATGGGCCGGCGAAACCGGTGAAATACCACCTTATAAGAGACAGGTGTCAAGTGTAAGTGTTTCTACGATTCGTTTGAAGAGTTAAGTTATTTGTACTCTTCCCCCACCCCTTTCTTTTAATAAAAGGATAAGAAGAAAAAGAGGAATTAACGGAGGAAGAATGGATAGGAATAGAAAATATGTTTTTCTCTGTTTATCCCTTCCAGTGTCCATTAAAGGCAGGTCAGCTCATCAGCTTATTGCAAATGTTTGGGGTTAAGATCACTTAATATCAGATATATATATATAGCTTTATTGTTGGCGTCCTTACTTATGTATTATGTTGTTACTCCCCCCCTCCCCCCATTCCATTGAATCATTTTTTTAATGATACGAACATAACTACACAAGTTACCACGTCTGGATATTTTACAAAATATCCAGTCTGGATTTTTAAATAAAAACAAATTATATAGTATTGCCTGCGAAACTCGTCTGCATTTCTCTGCGCAAAACACAACTTAAGTACCTGCTTAAAGTTTATTACATCAAATTGTTGAACAACACGGAAAAAGACATTCAATTAAACAATATAATAAAGTATGCGGCCGCGACCGAGACCCCAAGTGACCACATTCTCCGCAGTTTTTAATTACAAAGTAGCGTAGCTGGGAGATCACAACATTGTACCGGCGAAGGAACTAAGAAATCACGCTAATGGCCGTTTACCTACCCGGCGCGGCACCGCGAGCCGCGCGAGCCACAATTAGAGGGAGGTTTTGCGTCAATTAGCCCGCGTGATATGCAGCGCCGCCGCCCGCGCCGCATGCCGAGCCATAGAGCCCGCGACAAACATCCGCCCGCCTCGTTTATTATAAAATTAAGTCACAAAAACTCTCTGTTAACATTTTATTGCGTAGTCAACAAGCTATTACTTGAGCTACGAATGTTTCTAACGAACATAGATCTCGCACGCTTCGCGCCAGCGGCGCGTCGGCGCGTCGGCGCGTCGACGCGTCGGTCAGACGTTTAGCAGTTTCAAGTAAAAACCAAGTATCATTTTAACAAAAATATACAACGAGTACGAGGGGCATCGTAAAAAGGTGAATAATCTATGCGGGAAAAGATAGCGACAGTTAGAGAAAGATCAATTTTTTACCACACGGACGTAACAAAAAATGGGGGTCGAACTTTAATCTTCGACGAAACTGGTTATTTTATTTCTTTCGACTTTAAGTACTGTGACCCGTTCATGGAGGTCGGAGATCTTCAATATACCGCGCTTGGTCAGTGGTTCCCAAAGTTGATTGGACCCATGTTTTGGCTGACGGGCCAGTTGGCGTGGTTTGTAAGATACTTGCTTTTCACGTCGCGGGTCGTGGGTTCGATTCCGACCCAAGACAGACATTTGTGTGCATGAACATATCTGTTTGTCCTGAGTCTAGGTGTAATTATCTATTTAAGTATGTATTTACAAAACAAAAGCAGTATATGTAGTATATCAGTTATCTGGTTGCCATAGCACAAGCTCTGCTTAGTTTGGGATCAGATGGCCGTGAGTAAATTTGTCCTAGGATATTATTATTATTATTTGATCATAAATATCAATCAATACTGACTGTTCAATATCAGGAAATTGCGTCACCAAAATGGACGCTAGGCGCATTAACAATTTGCGGTGGTTACCCACGAGCACATGACGCTATAAAATGTAAAAATATCAAATTGAACAGAAATTGTATTAGCACGACATCTAGTGGCATAAAAGTGTTAGCTTTGATACTGGAGTACAGTTAGTTATAAAGTATAATGGAAATGTTTTATCCTTTCAATCATAGATGGCACTTATTAATATTTTAAATAATTCAAAGTTTTCATTTATAATTTCGTCATAATTAAACTAAATCCACTATAATTTAAGTGAGAATATAGGCCTCGTAACCCTACCGTGACCTTGAGTTTATTGTAAATAAACCTAACCATTTCGCGATCTCGAAAATTACCTAGACTTCTTACCAACAATGGTATCGGGACAATACAGCATTTTAAAGTTACTTGTTTTATTTGACATTAGTGATTACAATTTATTTGTGGCCTGTCCTCCAACTCTTGATGCAACTTGACTCTAGAGCAAGGATGTCAAGCAAGCAATATATGTCTATGAATAATTTACGAACAAAAGTCATACTCGGATTACTCCTCCTTAGCTTTCGAGTTTTGATGTCGTTGCTGGAAAGCGATTCCGCTCACGGCGCGCCCACCTGCCCGCGTGGCCACGTGCAGCGTATTCATGTTAATTTTATGTTAACATTAACATGCGAAGAAAGTTTTAAACGGAATGAATAGAAAGAAAACAAACACGCCTCGTCACATCGTCAACTCGCTAACTTTACCAGGGTATGATGTGAAATCAGCTCGGGGAAGGACTGCCCATCCCGGATTTGTGTACTACCTCTCAGCAACCTCCGCCACCAACAAGATGGAACGAAGATTAGTTCAACAGTGGTAGTGTCCGCAACAACATGGTTGCATGAATTGGCAGGCTCGACCGGTGAAATACCACGACCTCACAGAAAACAGGCGTGAAGTAGATGTACTCTGCGCTTCGTCTGACGAGTGAGGTGCCGGAGGCATTTCAGTCCTCTTCCCCTTCCCACCCTTTCCTCATAAAGATAGGACGGGAAGGGGAAGAGGATAGGACGGGGAGGGGGTTAGCCTTCCTTTGTCATTTAAAGGTAGGCAACGCATCTACAACGCATTTGCTTGTTGCGGATGTCTATGGGCAGCGCTCACTTAACATCAGGTGATACGCTTGCTTGCCACCTTCGCACATAAAAAAAATAGTTCCATCTTGTGACGCATCGTAGCGATGACCCTGGGATATCGAAGCTACAATTGTGGAGATGGTTTATATTAGTGTTATACGCCACGCATCAAATGAACTTCTGTCCATATGTTGATTCTGGCGCAGGTTCTCTTCTAAAACACTTTCCCTTCGTCCCGGCCACAACTCATAAGCCACGATTGTTATTCGTGGCGCGGTTATCTGGCGCAACGCTGCGTGTCGCAAGCGACGCCGGGCGGGGAGCCATGTCGTGGCTCCATGCAGCACGTCATTGTTTTTGTGCTGTACATTATATAACTGCGTAACTAGAACACAGTTCATCTGATGGTGGCCATATTTATAATAGCATGGACATGTTATTCTTTTAAATGTGAAGTTGAGAGAAATCCAATTTGTATTTAAATAAGACAATGTTAAGGCCAAATGCTAGGATACCTATCTTATGTAAAAATTAGATAACCCATTTTTTTGTGATATCAAAAATCTCTGTGCAAATTTCAAATCTCTAGGCCCAGAAGTTTGGACTGTACATTGATGCATCAGTCAGTCAGTCAGAAAAATATAATAAACAAACTGAAACAGAATTCTTACAAGCAAATTGTGAATCAAAGTACCTAGTCTAGGTACGGCACGTGCGTCAGCTGCATGTGCACCAACTAGGTCTTTCAGGCAAGTATAAGCTTGTCCCTTCCATCGTCACTGAAAGTATCATGCCTACCGCAAGCTCCATGCCTGTTACCGCGCCTTGAAGTAACTAAAGATGCTAAGAAATAAATATAGTAACCGATGAGTCAGCCACATTACTTAATCTTAGTCAAAACAAGTTATAACATAAGTAATTTATATTAATGAAAGTAAATTTAATCAAGTTAGTTCTTGCACATTGAATATCGTCGTTTCGAGTGCATTGTATAACCTCTTGGAGTTTAAAAAGGGATTCCAGTGTTCATATTGATGTAACATTGTCGTTCCCACAACAACAACTGCGCTGCTATCGAAATTATATATTTACAACCATAGAAGACTTTTTTATTTATAGTACTAGGCGGCAAGCGAGCAAGCGGTTCACCCGATGTCAAGTGATCGCTACCCATAGATATCTGCAACTAACTAATGAGTTGCAGACGCGTTGCCCACCTTTAATGGACAGAGGAGGGGACAAACAGAAAAAAGGATATTTCCATTCCCTGACCATCCCCTCCTCACCCTTTTGTTATTAAAAAGGGTGGGAGGGGGAAGAGGACTACAATTAGGCCTCCGGCACGTCACTCGTCAGACAAAACGCAGAATACTCTACTTCAGGAGGTCGTGGTACTTTACCGGTCGAGCCGGCAAATTCGTTGAAAAGATGTTGTTCTTGCGGGCTCGACCACTGTTGTATATGTGTGAGCGAGAGCACGGCATGAGAGAGAGAGTAGCGCCGATAGATAATGCACATTATTTTAGAAAACGTCACGAATTTAACGTCCGACATGGGGTATTTTTGAGTCAGTCGTGCCAAGCCAGCGAATCTCGTTATTACAATCACGTCGTGTGAGCGTACAGACATGCACAACAGTGGCCGGCGCCGCTGGGGCCCTTTCACAATGCATCCGTGTTACAGTTTACGTATATTGTACGTGCACTTAAACCAATGGATAGTAGTGAGTTATAGAGAGAGATAATATAAGAGAAGAGTGTGGCTTTAAAGTGGATATTGTGACTTGAATTGAGAAAGGAAGCATACCTTTTTTATCTTTGGTTCGGGCATGTTGAAAGGATGAGTGAATAGAGAGTAACGAAACAAATTTATGTAGCGAAAGAGAGTGGTGGCGTTCGTAGGAGACATCCAAGGAGAACGTATATGGTCCAGATTAGTGGCTTACTAAAAACGGATGATATAAGGAGTACCCGTAACCGACGAGCTTGTATGCGTAGATGTATGGATGTAGAAGCGAGAAAGGTGTGCTAGGATCGCGACAAGTGGAACTCCATGATCTCTGCCTACCCCTTTGTGTTACTAGCGTAAGAGAAGGGGGAAGGGAAGGAAAATTAATAAGCTAAGCCGAGCAAGAGTACTTGAATACGGGATGGACTAGTAATGTTGCGGTCTAGTGCGAGGTGTGAGCCCTGTAGCACCCTCACAGGGCTCTGTTTTATTTCAAATTAATTCTTATTTGTACTTACTTCGGCGCCTACAAGACCTTTGATTTGTCAGCCCTTCCTTGATTAACTCTTACCAGTAGATTTCCTACGTACTAAGATAATAGTACATCGAAACGTAGAAACTATAAACACGTACAGAGAATTCGACAATACGGTTGTGAAATTGACCTCACAATGTCGAGACCCGTACTTAAAAGGAGGACCGACAGTACCTTACAAGCGAAGGTCCACAAAGAAATAACCCGGCTGTTTGTGCCAAATCGGTTTGTTTAAGTGTGTCACGAATCGGCATCATTGGTTATGTCATAATTTGAATATTGTAATGTGTTTCTACATCGTTGTCAAGGCCCGCAAATCGCAGCGGTCTCGCAACGTGCCCGCTCGGCGCTTCCTTCACTTCGGATGGCCTGGCGTCTAGCAAGTGAGAAGATGTTAGTCAAGTCAGAAGTAGCTAGTATAAGGCATTACGACGTCATGAAAGTATGACCAACAATAATTTTCAGTAAGAAGTTAGTATTGTGTAAACTGCGGTTACTTAACAGTGACCGCAGCAAGGTGCAAAGGTTGCGACCGCTGCTTCAAACGCATCTACGCCGCTCTCTTAGGCATTGCATTGTGCAGGTAGCATCGTATAGTCGAGGAGTTGTGCAACTAATGACTCAGTTCCCTCTAAATGCGGACCATTTCTAAACAATGTTGTTTTACTACTTAGTGGCATCATCACTTCACCATAACTTAACACATTTAAGCGATGACAACTTATTGACAACAATTTATAAATTTTTAGAGTGTTAAGTGATCATATGAATCCAAGTTATACTTACCGTTACCTGAAGAACTTTGAACTCCAACTTTCCTGGATATATCCCCGCGTTGTTACCCACTGGTATAGTAATACCCACTTTAATAAAACGATATGAAAGTGGGTATTATGTTAAACAACCGAGCCCTAACATTAGTAACATCTTAGTTACAAATATTCTCGCAAATTTCACTTTCAGGAAAGTTGAATACAATTGTAAAGGTGTAAATACAGCGTTTATACAGACAAACGTTCTACATTTTATTCAAGTAGACATAAACATATACGATTCTTCCCTTCTTCTGATTCAATATTTACTAGCAATCCGCCCCAGATTCGCTCGGAAAATAAGATGTAATCTATATGCATTTGCGTTGTACGTGGTTAAACAATATTTCAGGTTCTGATCTCCAATTGTAAGTTATACCAACACCTACGCTATTCGCAACAATAAGAACTAGGCAAGGGGCGAGAGGGAGCTGCTAGGTATCCCTACTAATATTATAAATGTGAATGTAAGTTTGTTTGTTACGCTTTCACGTGAAAACTATTCAACCGATCATCATGAAACTTTGTACACATATTCCTGGTGGTATTAGAAGTAACATAGGATGCTTTTTATGAAAAAAAATATTATATAAAAAGCGAAGTATGTATGTTTCCTATAGATCTATAGACTCCGAAACGGCTCGACCGAGTTCGATGAAATTTACAGGGATTGTCGAGATTGGCACAGCGGGTGTTCTTGTGTTTGGTAGCGATCGGATCAACATAATTAGTAGTACCCGGGCGAAGCCAGGGCGGGTCACTAGTAGTAAACAAAATACCGAAAGGTGTATTAAATTGCGTCTTAAAAACAAATGAAAAAGTACCTCACTGGACCTCCGGAGGCCTGAACGTGTGGTGTATTCTTCTATAAATAAAATGTCAATCGTCAGAAAATGCAGGCCCTAATTCGTATTCCCGAATCAGAAAGGCGTAAAATATATTTAATTAATGATGTCTCTTAGACTATAAATCAATGTAGACTGTGAGCGTTGTTTGCAGAGGATGATTCTGTCGCGAGTGTTGACCTCGCGAGGGCGTGGGGGCGCGGGGTTCGCGGGGACATTGTCGACAAATATCGCAACACACGGTCAAACTTGTTTTATTCTATCTATTAGCATACGTCCCGGATTTATAGATGTTTGGCCAAATTGCCAAGACTTGGAAGTCACTGACCGCATTCATCGTAATGTATTACGTCTACAGCTTTTTTATCACTACAATTATTTTCAAATTTTTGAAGTGACAAACCAGTCAATCCATAAGTTTAATTAATTGAACCTAAACATTTGGAAATTTCTGATCTTAAGAATAACAAAAGTATGACCTCGCGGTTGTTTAACTCTAACGAGGTGGTGAGATCCTATGAAAATTCATTCGTGCATACTCCGTAAACGTCAACTAGCACCCAACCCTATGGCGCTTCAATTCGTCAAATCCGTACATAAAATCGGTCGACACGACCAGGAGATCTGCAAGGCTCCACAGGTTTTCATAATAGTTAGAGGACGGATTTATTTTTAATTGGAGACTGACAGTTATAAAACAGTGGAAAGTAACTGTTCACAGTAAATGTTAGAGTTCTGACAAAATGGTGCGGTTACTATACAACTGCCATTAAAATTTTGTTTCTAATATTGTAGGAATCTATCATGAACTAAATATTTTGTAAGTTCGCTCAAGTACAAATACGTATTTGGTCGTATTACTTCTGACCACCCCGTAAAAGTTAAGCGATCCGTTAAGTTTTTAATATTTAGTCGTTTTTATACGACAAGGCTACCTAACATGCTCTACTGAAATATCTCCCCCCCCCCCCCCGCCTTAAATACATGTATCATTAACTAAGAAAGACAAAAATGAAACGTTTTGGCCACACAAGGTGTGTTCACATTAAAAAAAAACTATTTGGGACAAAGTTCGCAAATTTATTACTAATAATAATATTTTATATACAAACATACAAAAGAGATAGTATTTTATCACAATCACTGTCTTGTTCTTGCGTCACCAATAAATTAAATATTAGTCAACATTTTAGGGACCAGTAACGTTTGAAACTTCTAGAACTTTCTAGAATAAAGAGATTATAACCTCAAACTCCTGCTCATACTGATATTCTTCTGTTTTCAGCGCCATCTCGTAGCGGATTTTGCAATCATTGTTACCGATTGGTTTTTATTCACAGCTGCTCGTGCCTGGGGCTGGTTTTCAAGTCGGCCTATTGTCTTCAAAGGTTACTGGTGTCCAACTATATATATTGTTAATACTTGATGAGTGAGGCCTAGTGGCGGCCGACCTGGTCGACCTGACTCTGCAGGTTGTTGATGACTTCCTCGGGCACCTGGTCGCCCAGGATCAGTCGCAGGTCGATCTTCTGGTTTCCGGGAATCGACTCGTATGCCGCCAGCTCGATACCTTCTTGAACCTATTACGAAAAAAATTTAATTGTCAAAAAAAATAAAAATGTATAATTTCGAATAATATTATAAAGTGTTCCCACAAACGTTCATTTATTGACATGTGTCATAAATCTAAATATATATAGTAATAATGTAATAATAATAATGTAATTCAACAAATACAATTATTAATAATATATAAAAATAATTAAAAAGTAACAGATGGATTTCATACAGTCCACACGGAGAGAAAGTTTTTAATTTATGCACTTTAACAATTACTCAATGGAACTTGTTCCTTATTATCAAAGTTATTTATTTATTTAAACAGGTTTCGTATAATATTACCTTCTGGATTTCGGCATCTTTGGGAATGAGGAAGGTATTCTGGGCCTGCTTGATGGCCTCCTTGGTGAAGGCGGCGCCCTCCCGCTGTGGCGCTCCCGCCACTGCAACCGCCATCGCCACAACCGCCAACAAGCACACGGCTACCTTCATGTTTACTCTCTTTGTTTCAAACTACGATTATATCTGAAATAAACATTTTTTAATTGGTGGACAAATATAATTCAAAAAATGGTGTGACGCTACGCCTGCTACACTGCTGGAAGATTCTCTTAACGGAATCGATGAATGTATTAGATTTAGAGTCACCGCACATTTAATTCTAGAAAGATGAACCTCATGAGCCTCACTAATTCAATAAACAAGTTACATAAACACGAGGAGATCGGTCGCGGGTCGTGCGCGTGCGAAAGTCAATCGTCGCGTCGGTGCTACACCACTTTTACTGTTGTCGCGGAATTTTACACTTTGTACGATTAAATTAGAACCTATTTGTTAATACACGTACAAACTGACAGTTTCCTATGGTGAACGTCGAGTGGAGCGAACGCTTTGTGGGAGCTCACCTGTAGGCTGCGGAGTGCGGCGCGCGCGGCGCCCGCCCGCTCATATAGCCGCACCCCCTCCCGCGCCACTTTCACCGCGCCCGCGCCTGCGCCTGCGCAACCGTCCTGATCATCGGTCGGGGCTACGCGGTCCATCTTACTCGCGGATGTGATATGTTCATATAACTATAATTTATCCAAACCCTTTCGTGAAGTTCACTAAATCTGGTAACTGTGATACACGTCTAGCGACTGTAATTCATAACTAAGTTAGTTATACAGACTTGTAAAATTTAAGCACTTCAAAAGAAGTAACTCGCGTCCATCTTGAAGGGGCGGACAGAGCTAGGACAAAGTTAGCGGCTACCGTAGCCTGTCCACCCCGGCAACGTTAACTCATCGAATAAATGGTCTTAAGTTAACAAAGCTTCGTCCGATAACTTTGTAAAAGACATAGACTGGTTTAGAACCTTCATATTAAAATGTATTCGTCTATAACATAACAGCGCGTTTAGTGGCCCAACTTTGAAAAGGACTAAATCGATGCACACAAAGGTAAGTCGTGCCAAAAGATTGCATTTCTACATTTGTCCATGATAAAATAATGTACCGTATACTTGCTTGATGATCTACAAGCATTACGAAATTATGCCACAGTCCGCGCACATCTCAAAAATCAACGCTACAATCATTGTAGATACGCACAAGCTTGTCAACGTGACCGTGTTAAGTGGCGAAGTGCCAGGGGACAATTCACCAATCTTCTCAGATATGATCACATCAGTATCAGGGCGACAGGTTTGAAGGTTACCATCGTTACCTTCCCCCGCTTGTCGCCAATATACCTATTATAAACTGGTAAATGGCCAGCAGCAGACGGTTCGCTTCCCTTGGAGGCTGCTAAGGAAGTGAAGCTATCCGTGGGTGTAGCCTGCGTCTAGCAGTGACGGGCGATGGCCATGTCTACCTAGTGCAAGGCCTATCCGCCAAGATAACATTTGCGTCAACTATCCTTACAAAATATTAAAGCGTTCCGAAACTACAGGTGCATTGTTGATCTATCCATGTGTTACCACTGGCGTATAAACTTAGTTGACAATATGTTTTGAGTCAATGTTTTCGGCAGTGGAAACCTACGGTATGAGTTGAACAAAAACATCGAAGTTTCAAGCATTATAAAAACAATTTTGGAAAGCGAATACTGAATCAAATGAACCAGTCTTTGTTTGTAGCCATAGTACTAATGTTTGCAGCGGAATTGAACCGTGCGCGGATCTTACGAAGTTCGAATAAATAAGAATTGTAACATGCGACATTAATTAAAACATATTTAATAATTTGCCTCGTAAACGGACAGACAAACAATATAAAATCTCGTTACAGTTTGTATAATTTGTGCTCCTTTTTATCACCTATGGTAACATCGAATAAAGTGTTATCTGATCGTTGCTACTTTGTTAAATAAAGACGAGCCTTTTTACATAGGTATTCACTCTATCCCTGTGACACATTTTAGATAGTAAATGAACCATGCCCCCAAAACATTTAGAGGCGGGGGAGGGGAAGCAGGGGATCTGGAAGGCTTTTTAGCTGCAGCCCACGGCCACAAGTACTTGACAACGTTGTTTTCGTTTCCAGATTATATGATAGACTCGGTCTAAATTAAAGGACCCTAAATACTTTTACCCAGGATCACAGACTCATGGTACGCCCTGCCAGGTGGAACACCGTGCATCAACGACCCAAATGTCAGTTCAGTCGACTCGCAAATTAGGACAGGACTATTTGCGGTTGTGAATTCCCTCACACAATATGTTCATTCTTTTGACGTAACAACGTCTTATAAATTGATGGATTCGCTACAAAGGTGGAGGTAGAATAGGTGGCATTCGCTAGAAATATAGCGTTACGGTCGGGTCCCGCTTCGCTTGAGCCGAGAGTAACCGATCATGCACGATCGAAGTGCCGCGTGTCTGTGTGTGAGCGAGAGCGCGACATGAGAGAGAGATAGTAGAGCTGATAGATAATGCGTATTGTTTTAGGGAACGTTGTCACGAATTTAACGTCCGAGCGCCTTGCGCCCGACACTTGGGACTTTTATTTAAATTTTAATAACTGTAGCACAATGAAAGTAATGTCCGCGTATGAGCCCATCTCGCCGCGCGCACATCTCATTCACATTCACACTCACAATATACACGGACATGAGCTGCAACAACGCAGCGAGCCCGCAACGTTTGAAAGTGAATTTCGAGCATCGTCTTATAGACATGAGGGCTGGTACTCAAAACTCGATATTATCGCCGTTACGTCACCACCGTATTACGCGACTACTGTATAATTCAGAGGTCTGTCGATAGAACGATAGTAAAACTAGGCAGTTGGAATTGTTACTTAAATATCTTCGGAGTACTCTCCCTCGGAATATCCGATGCAGACGTCTCCTCACAGAAGACAGTTGAGAAGTAGAGTATTCTGCGATTCGCTTGATGGAGGTGCCGGAGGCCTAATTCTAGTTCATTCTGTTTGTTCCTCTGTCCATTAAAGGTGGGCAACGCATCTGCAACTCATTAGTTAGTTAGCAAATGTCTATGCGTAACACTTGACATCGGGTGAACCACCTAATGCTTTAAATTAAAAAAAAACAAATTAGGATTAAGTCGCTGGTATAAATTATATCGACTCCACTGTACGCTACTCGGCACATCACTAGTGCCTCATACAAGTCAAATTATCTGCAGTTGCACGCGGAAACATCGGGCAAATGGTAAGTGGGCTCCGCTCCGGTCTAACAGTGCTGTAGAAAGGCACCGGCCGACTGAACTTTGACTAAATGACGAAATCTTAATTAGAAAGGCGTACTTCGGCTATAAGTTATGTCCCTCAAAGTTATGAATTGTTACATCTCTCGACGAGTTACGTACGTCGCATAAGCCGCTGACTACTCCGCCTCTTTAACAAACTGCCAGGGATATTGACATGTAAAGTACAATGTACAAAGTCCTTAATGCATTCAAAAGTAACTGTTATTCCTATAATTTTCTAAGGATTGAAAACAGAGTTATTAGGGAAAAGTATGGCTTAAAAGTTGTGATTGGAATTGATAAAGGTATGCTTCGGTAGTTTGAAAGGTTTTTGTTGAAAGCATGCTTGAAGAGTAACATATTTATGCTGTAAAAGTGAGTCGCATTCTCAAAAGAATACTTGTACTTCACGTCTGTATTTTGTGAGGTCGTGGTATTTCACCGGTCAAGTCGGTACATTCGTGCAACAGATGTTGTTACTACCACTGTTAGTAATACTACAAGCAAAGCAATTAGTCGGCTAATTTAAAACGAAGAGTCCTCAACTTGTGTTGTACAGTCTGTACGTTCTCTGTAAATATTGACCGCGTTAAAGCATTCACTGATTAAATTAGAAGGGGCCCGCGTAGATTCCTGTTAAAGGAATTTAGTTTAGAGATTTACTTTAAAATGTTAATTCATATATAGTTATTTATCTTTCGTTGTGGAGCGGTATTTACAAAACGATTTAACTCTAGGTCCCTTCTATAAAACCTAGGTACTTACTTCTTTGTTATTAGACGTCCCCAACGGTTTTCTGGTAGTGTGGATATTTGTGCTGTTGATATCCTACCATCAGGTAATACCCTCGTATATATATACCCTATATTCTTATTTTGTATGACAAGGTGGCAAACGAGCAAGCGGATCACCTGATGTCAAGTGAGCGCTACCCATAAACATCCGCAACAGGCAAATGTGTGGCAGATACGTTGCCCACCCCTAACGGACAAAGGAGAACATTGACGGGAAAAAGGATATTTCCCTTTCCCTGTCAACTCCCTTCCCCGTCCTATCCTTATGAGGAAAGGGTGGGAAGGGGAAGAGGACTGATGTTAGTCCTCCGGCACCTCACTCATGAGACGAAACGCAGAGTACTTCTACTGCCTGTTTTCTGCGAGGTCGTGGTATTTCACCGGTTGAGTCAGCCAATTCGTGCAACAGATATTGTTGTTGCGGGATCCGTACCTACGTCGTTGTTTTTACAAAGTATATGTACATTCGTGTGCAGAATTAAAACCAAGAGTTCTTTGAAAAAGATTTTTATACCGAAATGAAATCGAATCAAAATATAAGGAGTGTATTCATAAAACAAGAATATTTAAATAGTGTTCAGACGAGTTCAAAAACGATATCATAATGTTGTTACGTAAAGTTACGTGGCGGCAAAAGTAAAGTCAAGTTTCGATCTCAATGCGCAGATTTGAACCAGTTTCCTTATAGGATAAGACGGTGAGGTTGACCGCGGCGGACCGCAGCAGACGGCAGCAGACCACAGCAGACCGCGCGCACCGAACGAGCTAACTGTAATCCAGATATATTTGTGGGAATCATTTTCTAAGTCAATGATATACAAGTATTAGGTTAACATAAATATTTAACCAGAGATAAAAAAAAATTATTCTACAAAATGTAAAGATTACAAAAAAGACGGTATACTGGCTTGCGGTACCGTTCATCCGTAATAGTATTACAACACAACGGGAGGACTAACGGGGGGCATTCCATTACACACACGGACCTATTGATCTTGGAACCCACCGGCTCTAACGAATCAAGATAAGATATTAAAGCCGTCTTACTCGTGGAAAATTAAGGTTACATTTAGTATCAAAATGAACCAAAATGTTACAGCGCATCAAAGTATGATAGGTCGGCGCCGCGGCGTCAGGGTCGACGTGAGCCAACGCCGCTACCTCTTGCAATACACGATAATAGATGTTCCAACACAGACGCGGCTTGTGGGTAAGCGCAAAGCCTTAATAGTATTCAATATGTACTCCCAACCGGCAGTCCAACTGGACTAAACTGTGTAGTGTTACACATGGGAACTGACTGACTACGAATATTAAACATTCTTTAAGTATGGCTACCATTAATTAAGATTGTAAATGCATTCAACTGCAAGCATTTTTATAGGAAAACGTAATAACTGCGCCCAATATACAGACGAAAGAGGTTCCCACTTGTTCATTATAGATTGTATTGGACTTAACTGCGTTTAAAAAACAGGCAGTTCCCATTGCGTAAAGCCTTTATTGCTATTTCATTTTCAACTACTATTTTCTATTTACATTTTTGAATATTAAATGTAATAAATAAATGAAACCAAATCTTTTTTATAGTATAGTCCTGATCAGGACTTAATGCTATCGGTACTGCATACTAACTTACAAGTCGATCGGATTAGGTATATAAGTGGAAATTACATCGTACGATTAAATGAAATAGCTGTACACTTCATATTTCTTCTGTTCAAAATATTTATTGATTCCATTTAAAAAATGGACGTTAAAAAGCACAAGGCTACGACATTTCGACACGAGTCAGTTGGATTGAACTGTCGTATGGACGGTGTGACAATATTGACCTCTTGAGGTCAGACAGTACATTTCTCAATCCACACATCAAATCACTCAGAAGGTTGGTGTATTAGTTAATAGGTAGTATATGCAATAACCGCTTTCCACTGGAAATGTTTCACCTATTGGGAGTCGAACCCAGGCCCGATAGCGTAACATCGCCATCCTGCCAAAAAACCATATTCATCTGTTTTCTTCCATTAAATGCGTGATCTAATGCGCTAGTATGTTTCCATGATTTTTAAAACATCAACCGAAGCTGCATTCCGCTAGCCAATCAGGGTGTGCGCCTGTATCCGTTGTGAGCCGGATCCATAGGTGCCGTATTTGGTAAGTGGACCAATAACCGCGACATAGGCTGTCAGTTTTTCGTATATAGTATGTATATATTAGTTATGTTAAGATTTATAATGTGTTAACAGCTACTAACTTAAGCGTTTGAAACCAAATAACATTGCCTGTATCGTTGACAACACTACTTGGCCGCAAAAACTCCCCGATGAGTTGTTACTTTAGTTACTTAGATTCATCTGGTTGTAGATCGCGGCTTTGAAGGGCTTTGTTTGTTAAATCTTAAATGTATTATCTCAAGGCAGGTAATAAATAATCCTATTATAAATGTGAAAGTTTGTATGTATGTTACTCTTTCACGCAAAAACTACTGAATGGATTTAAATGAAACTTTACAATATTATAGCTTATACATCAGAATAACATATAGGCTATACTTTATAAGGATATTGTGTGAATTGTATGCTTGCTTTATCTTTCACCTGATATTAAGTGACTGCTGACCATAGCATCCGCAACAAGCTAATGCGTTGCAGGAGCCTTCCCTACCTTTTATTCAGAGAGGGAACAGACGAGAAAAAAGACATTTCTTTTTCCCATTCATACACTCTGACTTCAGTCAAATCCTTTTCCACTTCAACTAATCAAGGTGACTAGATTTTGACCTAGATCGCCTCACTCATCAGACGCAATGCAGAATAATTCTACTTGATGCCTGTCTTCTGATAGGTCGCGGTATTTTACCAGTCCAGCAGGCCCATTCGTGCGACAGATGTTCTAAAGTGACTTTATAGACTTCGCCATCTTTACAAATCGCCACGTACGTAACAGTGGTAGACCTCGAAACAACATCTGTTGCACTGCAGGGCCGGCTCGACCGGTGAAATACCACGACCTCACAGAAGACAGGCGTTAAGTAGAAGTACTCTGCGTTTCGTCTGATGAGTGAGGTGCTGGCCTAATTCCACTTCCCCTTCCCACTCTTTCCTCATAAGGAGAGAATGGGAACGGGAAAAGGATTAGAAAGGAAGGGGATTGACGGGTAAAAGGAAATATCCTTTTTCCTGTCTATGCCCTCTCTGTACAATAAAGGTAAGCAACGCATTTGCAACACATTTGCTTGTTGCGGATGTCCATCACTTAAGATCAGGTGATCTGCTCGTTTGCCACCTTATTCCATCAAAAAAACGTTGCATTAGGCACGAAGCTATTTAATAACAATAAAACGACAGATTCAGTCTAATGTCTTTTATTTGTTAAAAAAAACAAGTATTAATTAAATTATACATTGAGCATGCGCTTATTGCCCGGGAAAAGAATCAAACCGTCTTCCGGAGCAAGGAGCACTTAGACAAATCTCACTGAGAGCAACAAAACGTGCCGGCCGATGCCAATATACTGGAGACAAATTTAAATACAACGGATGACCTGAAATGTTACGCGCTTTAGACTCGCACAGACCTAACCTCTACGTGTATGTGTACGTCAATTTGTGCAATAACGAGGAATTCGTGCGGTGACAATTTATACTAAGCCATCTAGATTCATAATTGATTATATCAAATTCGTTTTGTACCAAGTTTTGTTGCATTTGTTTTAAGAACGGGCATCGGTCGAAACGGCGGCGCTGGCGGCCCGGCCCGGCCCCAAGCTTTGTTCTTATGGAATCCTACAGGAACTACTAACTATTGCGGTGCGCGCTCGGGTACCTCGCTATAAGTAATGGCGTGGCGCCCGCCGTCTCTGTGACTAGCTTGGTTGCTTACTTATCAATCGTTTTACTCATCTTTCTCACTAAAATAAATAACTTATCTAACGAGAAAACTTACGACCCTTCGATCCCTTCGAACGGCACAGGCCGCCGGGTCCGCGTCTCTCGTATTAATTCTACATAACTATAAATAATTTGTCCAGCTAGTACAATCGACCAGTTCAGATCCAGCTACGAAACCAGTCACAGCTAGAATTTATTATATCGAATTGACGTGACGTTTAAATCTGACGGGTAATTTATAATCTTTACATATAGTAGTCTCTACATTAACTTAAAGTTTCATAAACGAAACTTATTCACTATAGAATGCTAATGAGCTGAGATTCCATCGACAGTCGTCCGCTGAGCTCACTGCGCGGGTCCGAACACGTCGGTGGTCTGCACGAAAGTGTCCGCGCCCGCCGTGGTGGCGGCCTCCTCAGGCGCGACTGTGATGTCATCAGAGTTTGCACTTTTATCGGTTACAGGTTTCGAGGGATCGAGATTTTGTGGTGCGGTGGTCGACGCGCCGGTGTTTGGTTCATTGTTAACAAGTTTTGTTGGCCGCCTGTTAATTGTTGGCACGTAAGACTGCGTTATGATTTCTATATCTTTATTCCCTGTTTTATTTTCGCGTTTTTCATCCGATACATTATCGATAATAGGGCGCCGCGTAGTCGGCTCCACTTTGTCGTTTGGAGCCGGCGAATCGGTTATCGAATCGGTATCATCCTCGTCTTCAATCTCTACAACCTTTGGCTTGCTGTTTCCTTTAGATTTCAATGGCACTTCCGTTATGGAATTGAGGTTCCAATTTTTATTTTTACTTTTATATCCAGCATTAACCGGTATTAACTCCTCTGAATCGGAAATGGTCGTGGGACTCGCAGTATGGTGGTCGTCGGAACCGTCAGTGTGGTCTCCGATGGAAGCTACGTCACCTACTAAATTAATTAGATCGGTGAGCACGTTATTATTTCTGCCATGCGATTGGTCGATAAGAGCGGAGCTTTTCTCTGAGTCGGAGGAACTTTTAATTAATTCAACACCAATGGTAGCGCTTTCTTGGGAACCAAAAGCTGAAGCACCAAACTCTGTTGTTACCAAGCCTTCAAACGATGGATTTTCTATGTCTGATGGTACTATTTTAGAACCTGTATTTCCAGTAGAATTAGCTTGCCATAGTTTAGTATCGCTATCGTCTAATAAAAATGGATCAACTGTGGACATTGATGCCCTATCTTTGGTTGTATTTTCAGATGTGTCGTGGGGGTTTTGGTCGCTTGTTTCAATAGGCAGAGAGCTTAACTCTGTTTGCGACGTCACCTCTGTGCCTATATTTGACTTCGATATTGAGCTAGTTGTATGTCCTTGAGACAAATGCGCACCGCTCATTGGCTGCGAGGACTCTGTATTGTTTCCGACCGTTTCAATTTCAGTGTAATCGGGATCGTCTGTGCTTGTAGAAATGCTGTCAATGGAATGTGACTTACTCGCTTCACTATCTTCAGTGCTATGATTTGGTGCAACTGTTAAAGGAGCTGTATTCGGAGCGGTACCGTCACTCATTTCGACTGACAAACCTACGTGAGATGGTACATTTAATATCTCTGTAGGTAAAACAGATCGCAAATTAAGCATAGAACTCTCCCTCGATTTCGCTGTAACAACGGTGACACCATCGTCTGATGTAGTGGTGCCACCACCCAAAGTCGCTTCTGAAATATAATTCGATGTAGTCGCAGCTGCTTCTTTCGTAGCGACCGTTTCCGTTGACGTGGTGGTGGTACTCGCAACGTTGACAACTTCATGGGCTACAGACACATGTTCGGTATCCATGTTTTGTTCAGTGAATAATTCTTCCTCGTGATTTCCTGCCACGGACAAGTCATCAGGTATCGGTGGAAAAGCAGGATTATGATCGAATAAGGAAGAATCTTCGTCATCGTTCATAGAAGATTTGCTCGGAGGCACTGAAACCACATTCTGAGTCGTCGACGGCGAACCTACAGGAGCTACAGGCAGGCTAGAGGTGTAAATGTTATTATTTATTGAGTCCTGTGTTGAAAGGCTTATCTTAGATGGAGCTGCATCGTTTGTAGTTTGCGGCGCGCTATCCGGCTCGCCGGCGGATTTAGATGCTCCTGTGGGAACAGAAGTATCAGATGACAAAGAAGTTTCGTCATTACTTATTTCCGGGGACTCAAGTTTATCATTTTTATCGATTTCGGACTTCTCCGACGTGGCCTCTCGCGGTGTAAGCGGGGATTTAGATGACGAATATTCCGCGACATCAATGCTGGGCGATGGTGGGATCTCCTTTATTTTCACACCAGTGATAACTGGAATCTCAGAAACAGGGGTGATTTCTTTAATTGTTATTTCATTTTTCGCTGGTTTATTTGATTCCTTCGGTACTGTTGGCGCGACACCAGCGCTAATATCTTCCAATGCAGAAATATTTGGTACTGCAGGCGCAACTCCAGGAATTGTTGTAACACCTGAAATAGCAAATTATAAATAAAAAACTGCTTGAAATAATATAATTTGCAATACATAGGGTAACAATTTATCGCTAGCTATTGAAACATACACCTTGATGGGCCTCTTAGTACTTGAACCAGAACATATTATCATGTATATGCATTGTGCGAGCAACATATATATCCACTATATCATATAAAATATCCACCATGACAAAGGCTGAACGATTAAATCGAATATTGAGTATAACAGTTTTATCTTTGACACAGTCGTGTGAACACTTAATACAAAAATCTCAGCATTGAATTCTATTAAGAAATATCAGGATATTTTCTAAATATATTGATTAATCTGGGTCTATGCGAGTACAAAGCCAGACACATGTGTCCAGACAACGTCAGGCCAGCTGTTCTAACCGGTAGCTTTAATTTTAATTTATCCATATATTTGAGTGGTGGCTTACCTCTGAGCGGGCAGTTGTCGTACTCTGGGCAGCAGCGGCCGGGCACTTGGCGCGGCGTGCAGTCGTCCCGCACGAAGCACGCGATGCGCCGGCAGACCACCTCGCCGCCCTGACAGTAGCACACGCGGCACGGGTCCTGCGGGTCCACCAGCTTCTCGCCGTTGTCGTACACTCGACCCTCCTGCTCGCATTCTGAAATACAACCATGTTTAATTAAACGTATGTTTGAGAAAAACTATTACAACAATGTAAATATTTCGTTTACTCTCGTCATTGTTTGTGTCAATTGTTGAATTATCATATTGACAACTTTCGTCAATGCAAATTAGACTTTATTATCATTACATACACTTAAAAATCGAAGTGTTTTTTAAAAAAATCATCACACGTGCAACTACCGATCCAATTTAGGAGACTGCCAACAATGAGAGAGATTCAGATGTGCATTGCCTTTATCTGGGAATGAAGAAGCATTGTGAGAAGGGGTAAAGAAAAGTAGTAAATGGTGTGTCTGATAATGCGCCCCTTCTGGACGTTGTTGGTGTTTCGCGTGTGTGTGAGGTGGTGCTCACCGCACTGGTAGGTGGGGCAGCAGTGGTCGGGGCGGTGCAGCGCCTTGCAGCCTGGCCGCGGCTGACACTGCTGGCGCGCGCACTCCACGCCGCCGCGCGCGCAGCGGCAGCGCTCGCACGCGCTTTCTCCAGGGAACTCGTCGCCCGGCATGTACACCACGTCGCCCAGAGCACAGCCACCTGGAAACATATTAATAATGTTTTCAATGTCCAAGTTATTTATTCTGTTTGGTTTGGACGACAAAACCTTGTAGGACAAGCGTCTGGTCACGCTAGTCTTAAGTGAAAAATTGATAAAACGAACTCTTAGTAATATTTCAGGCAATACAGTAGGTTAATATTCTTACCTTCTTTGAGGCCTAGGTCGAGGCTGGTCACGTTCGGTAGAGGGCCCAGAGGACCTGTAACAAGAAAGGTAGGTTACATACGATGAATAACTCATTATAAAACCTTTCAACAGAACTATTTTCGCTTTTCCCTGAATATTTAGTCGAATTCTTATGTAAGTGGTCTTGTTTTGGATATATTTTATTATTAGAATGTAGTCTCTAAAAAAAGTACCTAAAGAACTCTTAGAAATTATTCCTTTCAGGAAAATAAAGCAATTTCCTTTGACCTTTTACAAAAAAACTCCGGCTTTAGAGGTCGAGTGGCCTGAAAGAAAAACCCTATCCGCTTTCCAATTTGACGAGTCTGAGTGGCCGAAAGCCTCGACGAACAAAAGAACCTTGGCGTACAATCCTGCCCGTCTAATTGCCCTCCCCGCTGCCTCCCGCGAGATTTCAAAAACGATCTGCGGAGTGAACGCGACCCTCTCAACTTCCGTTCGTGAGTGACGCGAACTATTGTTATATTTTGCAGTTTGACTTAGAAAGCATTCATCGGCTATATTACTTTGCTTTGGGGACGGAATGTGACTATAAAAATATCGTTATATAGAGAAGTGAAACCCTAATATTTTACCACTACGTTGAATAACTTGTTAGATACATTTGGCGTTACACTCTAGATGGCTCGCAATGTGCTCTACGGGGTCCGCAGCCGGCTTTTCTCGTACAGTAAACATACATACAACATACAGCTGCATTATTATTCAACATTATGTACATTTAAAGTTGATTTTTATATAGATACCCTAGTGCAAAACATGTTCGGTAACCGTTACAAGCAGAAAAAACGACGTTTGAATTCTCTTCACTCATCTTGAATGATGATCCCCGTTCCCACTTACGCCGGGATGAAACGGGTAATAACGAGTGTTGAGGCCGCCCCTGCGCGACCACCCTACCGCCCGCAGCACTTCCCTAGGCTTTGATTTATGTACCGCGCTCCGCTATTCATTGAATCGCATAGAATTTTGTCAATGGTACACGTCTGCTAAGTTGCCCTGAACATCCTGTCATATAAATAACAATATATTTTCATCTTAACAGAAAGGGAATTGTTGTTTCATGACTAGGAAAACCTGACACCTATTAGACTGGCTTCCAAGCAAGTTTAACCGATAATAATTTTTTTTACTACCTGTTTAGTCTATTAGGGCGATACACGGAGTACCTAAAACCGATGAGCTTGTATGCATAGATGTATGGTTGTAGAAGCGAGAGCTGGATCGCGCCAAATGGAAGTCCATATTCTCTGCCTACCCCTCTGGGTTGCGGGTGTGAGCGTTTATTTATTTAGTCTACTAACTCTCCAAGGTGATTATTATTTGTTCGGATTAACTTAAATTGGTTTAAACTGCACATATTCCTATGTAGTGTGTGTGTAAATCTGTACGCGGTGTGGTCCCTCAGCACTCCGAAAAGTTTATTGCCCATAAAGTTGCTCCGGACATTTTCCTAATGGGAAAATAACACGAACGTCACTCCCGGGGGGCTATTACATAACGTTTGTCTTGTGCCATGCGTTTGCCTCTTTATTTATTACTAGTGACCCGCCCCGGCTTCGCCCGGGCACCACTAATTATGTTGATCCGATCGCTACCAAACACAGGAATGTGACAATCTGTACAATCCCTGTAAATTTCATCGAAATCGGTCCAGCCGTTTCGGAGTCTATAGGGAACATACTTCGCTTTTTGTACTGTATCTAATGTGGAACCTAAGATTTTTTCATTAATGAAAAATAGGGCAATACCTATGTTTTATTATGATTGTCTAGTTGCAGGGAATAGCTCACAAGACCCGCAAGTTATTAGAATAGCACCTTTTTTATTCAAGATGTAATGTAACATAACGTTAACATAACTAATTCAGTTTGTAACTCCGCAACCGTGAAATGACTTGGCCATTGGGGATCGTGTGTAACGCACTAGCGTGATACCGCTGCGTGCAGCGTGCAGCGTGCAATGACGTAAGCGGACATCGCTCATCTGTTACCGGCAACTGTTTTTTCATCGCCATATTTATAACGTTACCCTATAGGCTTGGAATTTTTAATTATAATTTATAATTATTATATTTTAGTTAGTACAATTTGCACGTGCTTCAGTAATGAGTGGATGAGTCATCGAACGGTGAGTGATCACACGCAGCCACGCGTTAGTGACGCCGCTTTGTTTTGTGATTTCGTACGCTATTGTATTTCAAATAATTGCTTGTGTGTTTACACGCATAAGTCATTTGTCACACGCGTTTCGTTTAGTCGATACGAGTGTATATAGTACAGGAGTCATGTTGAAATGAAGCAATTAATTTTGACGAGACGAAAAGTATACAACAAAAATCAATGAAAAAAAACTACACGGCTATTTAACATCGATCATACAGCTCTGGCAACGTATTTAGTTACACTGGGATAATTAAGTGATGACAGGGGGAGGTTGGTGAGGGCAGCGGTGCGAGACGCCGCCGGCCGCGAACCCGAGCCCGCGCGGCGACCCCGGCCTCGCCCTGCAGCACCGACCCGGCTGCCCACGGCGGACGGCCATGGACCTGATAACGGTCACCTTACATAACTGCCGGTATTGAAAGCTGGGATATGGGTCACTGTCAGTGTCACCGGCTCACCGTACCTACATATCAGTTACAATTTACTTATAGTTAGGTCATCTCGATTCTGGTGTCACACATCAATGGAAACTTCAACATTTTATACTTAAAATATGATTTTAAAGCTAATTAAATCCTTAATAACCTACACTTGGAAATTTTTAGGGTTCCCTGACCATGGGGTAAAACGGGATCCTATTACTAAGACTCCGCCGTACGTCCGTTCGCCTGTCTGTCTGTGACCAGGCTGCACCTCATGAACCGTGATAGTTAGACAGTTAAAAACTTTCACAGATGTTATTCTGTTGCCGCTATAACAACAAAAGGTAACAAAACAGAACAAAATATTTAAACAACAACAAGTTATGATTTTTTGCCGTTTTTATAGAAAATCGTACGGAACCCGTCGAGCGGGAGTCCGATTTGCACTTTTTAGATAACACTATAATCTATAACAGATGAATAAGTAATTCGTGGACGTATTTGTGTATTATAAAATCAGAAGCAAGATAAGGTGGCCATTTGGTTGGTTCATGCCACGAATCCGTTACAGCTGCCTTGCGGAATGCACAGTACCTATCACGCAGCGTACTAGGACCACGTGGCCGGCAGGCTGGCGCAAGAGACCTCGCAAAATTGACCTTTCGTCACTTTTTCATGTCATGTCACACAAAACTTTAACAGTTTACAATATTTAATACAGTATACACAAAACATGGACTCTTGAATCAAGGAAAGCCGTTAGTTGATTCCGTGGCCCGACACTGAGTTTAGTCATCATGACAAGGCAAGGAAAATCAAAAAAAATAACAACCACAAAGGACATTGTCCCTGCCCACCCATTCACGTAAAGGTCACATCAACTCTGATGTATTGCCAAACCTACTTAAGTTTAAACTTTTTCGTTGATTTTGTTTTATAAACACTATTCCAATGAGCAGAAATTTTCCTGTATACACACATCTACACACTTTACACACACATACGTTGCGTACACTGATAGAACCCGTCGCTGGACCTTCAAAACTGACAATGTAATGAAGATGATTCAAGACGCATCTATTGCGTCATCTCCCGGCGAGAATGCCTCGCACGTCTGACCACTCCCACGCCTCAGATATTGTAGGTACGCTACCCATAGACTACGACAAGCTAATAGCTAATAATAATAATAAATCGGCCTTTTCTAGAATGTTCCCCACTGCAGGGACACAGGCCTCCTCTCCGAGAAAGGGAATGAGCCGTAATCCACCACGCTGCCCCAGTGCGGATTGGACGTCACATGTCTTCGAATTTGGTTCTAAGAACATGCCGGTTTCCTCACCGTTTTTGGAGCAGTGGTAATGAAATAACTTACAGAAAATAAAGCGCCTGCCTGGGTTCGAACCTGCAACCTACAGTACGTAAGTCGGGGCCTAAACCGCTGTGCCACCACTGCTATGAAACATTACCTTTAATAGACAGGAAAAATTATATTTCCTTTTCTTTCTACACCCTTGCCCATCAAATCCTCTTCGTATTCCCATCGTTATCTTATTAGAAAAAGATAGGAAGGGGATAATACTAGAATTAGGTCTCCAGCACCTTACTCATCAGATGTAACGCAGAGTATTCCTACTTCACGCCTGTCTTCTGTGAGGTCGTAGTATTTCACCGGTCGAGCCGGCGTTCGGGTAACCTATAATGGCCGGCCTGGCCAGCCCCGAATTACAACGTGCATGCGCGTACATTATTTTAATTTAGTGCGAGCAATGTATACGATAGTCGAATTGGTTATTATATCACATATATGTATTGGCAATGTGTTATTTCTAACAATGCAAACTTTCCTCTCTACCAAAACGGAGTTGCGGAAAAGAGACGTGTGCGGTTCGGTATAACCTTGTGCATCGGCGCGGTAACCTTCGCCGCGTGCCGCAATTTTAGTGTGGAAGCGGCAGTGTATTTAGTGCGATGATACCGAGATGTCATAAGACACGAGCTCAGGTACCGGCGCCATCGATTTTCCCCCATAAAGCATAGAACGCGCGCAAATACGCGTCGCGCCTAGACAATTTTTTTTATCTTTGTTTTTTCATGCTGACTTCTAGTGTCACATTCAGAACTTACCAATTGTTTTACTATATATGGGAATAAAGGAAATAAATATATAACATTAAAGTAACACTGTTTTTTATAATTTAAATTGTACATATGTGCATATTTGTATCTGACAAACCAAAGAAACTACGTCCTCGAACTTTCGAACCGTCATAGCTACGGTCCGGGTTACGCCCGAAAGCTGAATTCCTTAGGATATGATGCCCTTGGCAGACTTATCAACCGTACCAAGTGTCAATTATCTAATTTATACGGTTTCAGATTTATTACACCGGAAATATGTCGATTACTGCCTGGCAAAAAGAAATGAAATCCTAATGAAAAACATATCATTTAAAATTGATTGCCAAGTCTCATAACGTTCACTCAAAATGTTATTTTTTTCTGAGTGCGATTTTGAAATCCGGAATGGTTTTGGTAGGATCATTTTATATCCCGTCCAGACTGCATCCAGTGTATCACTAGTGTGAAGATGAGCACAGAACAACGTCCTCCGTATATCCCTACTAATATTATAAATGTGAATGTAAGTTTGTTTGTTACGCTTTCACGCGAAAACTACTCAACCGATCATCATGAAACTTTGTACACATATTCTTGGTACTATAAGTAACATAGGAAGTAACATTTTATGAAAAAACAATAGTATATAAAAAGCGAAGTATGTTCCCTATAGACTCCGAAACGGCTGAACCGATTTCAATGAAATTTGCAGGGATTGTCCAGATTGGCACATTTCTGTGTTTGGTAGCGATCGAATCAACATAGTTAGTGGTATCCGGACGAAGTCGGGGCAGGTCACTAGTAATATAATAAATGCGAAAGTTTGTATGTATGTTTGTTACTCTTTCACGTAAAAACTACTAAATGGATTTTAATGTAACTTTGCAATAATATAGTTTATACATCAGAAAACACATAGGCTATAATTTATAAAGATATTGTGTGAATTGTCCAAAATATAACGATAAGTATCAAGCAAAGAGGAAAAAATTCCGTCATATGCGAGCTATTCTGGTGTGCGCTGCAAAAACCGTTAGAGTTACACGTATATAATGTATAGTTGAAATGTTAACCTTAAATAGTCCTACAAGAAGCCAGCGACAGCATATATCTATCTTTTTTGTGTAAGCCATTATCGCCGAAATAGTGAACCATCTATTAATTACGAAATTATTATTAATTAAAACGAAGTTTGCCGGCCAACTGGTAACACGTAAGCTTTGTTGTTTAATAGACATTGATTAGACGAAGGAACACGATTCACATTTGATATTTAAAAAAAAACAAGTTAAGAAAACACAATTAATAAAGGCAAAACGAACTCCCTCACTCGAAGACTGTTATATTGTCTCTGCTGTTACACTAAATATAAACAACTGTGGCCCTCGTAAGCCAATGAGTAAACAGTTCACCTGATAACAACAGCCGGGATGGGGTGCATTGTTAAGTCTTGAGACAATGAGGCGCGGAAAGAAAAACACGCCCGCGTGTTAAGTCTGTGGCTTAAAATTTAATGCAGCTTCCTGGCCCTTGACGTGGTGATTTTAATGGCCAGTCTACAGTTTTCAGAAGTTAATAAATCTGAATAATGTATCGAGGACACCTTATCCTGAAAAATTCATGGTTTATTTTTAAAATATAAAATCGTAGTTAGAATGTGACCGTTAAGCCATACATTTAGAATGTATACAACTTCTCGGTTGTTCCAACGATACGTTCATCGTGGGGTAAACAGTCACGTAACATCAATATTACGCCAGACTTAGACAAGCTTCAGATTGAACACGTTCAAACAGCTCGCGACGTGCGTGAGTGAACGTCCGCTAAGTAACGCGATGTTTTAGTTAAATTTATGTATTTTCTTAATAAATTGTCCAATGTTCATAAGTATGGCAGTAATATGCAAAAATAAATTTAAAACCGAGACTAAATATTAATTAAAGCTTTAAGATAAAGTAACGCGTTTATTTAATATAAATTATTTTTTATTAAATTAAACTAGTGATCCGCCCCCGGCTTCGCTCGGGTAGCCGTTTCGGAATCTATACGGAACATCGTCTTATATATGTAGATATGCAACCGTAAAAAAAACAAAACGTATCCCACGGGAACCATACATTTATCCGGGATAAAAAATAACCTATGTGCTATTCCAGATTACAATCTATCCCTGTACCAAATTTCATCCAGATCCGTTCAGCCGTTTTTGAGTGAAAGAGTAACAGTCATCCACGCATACAAAAAATCGCATTTATAATATTATGGCGTTGAAGTAGATAGTTTTTTAGGTTTTTAACAAACATTCTTTTTATTTTTCGTAATTTTTTTTCATAAAAAAGTATCCTATGTTACTTCTAGTACCTCCAAGAATATGTGTACAAAGTTTCATGATGCTCGGTTGAGTAGTTTTCGCGTGAAAGCGTAACAAACAAACTTACATTCACATTTATAATATTAGAAGGGATTAACGCAATTGAAGAAGAAATTATGATTTAAATTGAATTAGTCACTTCAGTTGAATATATCACGGTGAAGTCAAAACAGCAACATATTATATCACATATAACAATAGCGGTGAAACAATGCGATGCAACACAAGTTGGCGACGCTACTCGGGTTTACATAACATATAAGGAGCTATCATTTTCCTGCGAGCGCCGCGTGACCCGACGATCTTTCCCGGTGGAGCTGGACGCCTGTATCGTGTCACGCCGCGACCATGTCTCGTCACCGTCACGTGTGGGACGCTGTGCGCACCGTGACACGATCCCGCTCAACGGCAAAGCGCTCCTCCGGAGGAAACGTCGCTCCGAGAGATCGCTTCCGAGTGCTGTCGTGAATAGAACGCCGTGGAAATATTTCGCTGTGTGTTTCACGGGTGCTCAGACAATGATGCAGACTTTACAACAGCTTTACTTTTTATTTACTTGCAAATAAAAACATTGTCCTCCTCAATTTCAGCCATGTTGTAAACATAAAATAAAACATTAGTCTTAATATTACCCAGCATTTATATTATCGTCAGATTTTTTAAATTAAATGCAATGCGTGATTGAAATTGTATAACCGTGAATAATTAAGCATTCGAGACATTAAATTTTATATTTCATCTCAGCAGTAAAATCTGTTTAAGACAGACAGATCTCCAAGGTGTTTATTTTTGGGTTACGTAATTAGTGTCCACGATGTGCATACAAAATAATATAATGTCAAATTCTTGATCGTAAATCTCGTCACTTCTGGAAGTCTATCCCACTCAGAGCGACAGTCAAAGCCAGTCAGTCCGGAGCCGCCTCTAGCAAATAATTGTGCCAGGTCGTTGCGCTAACATAACTTTTTATATCCCTTGGGATAAGCGTTTCTATATAAAAAAGTACTAATTTATTCGCAACATACTGGCCGACAGGTACGTCTGCATCAGTTATCCTGTCGGGCAATGCTGTGAGACGTATGACAAGGTGTCGGAGGCTGCGGCGCGGCTAGAGCAGCCAGCGGGGGCAGCGGCGCGCGGGGCGGCCGGCTCGGCGGCATTCCGCGCCTGACTCAGCGGACGCCGCGCGGTATGTAACTGTCACATTGTCTTCTAAAGTATTGTTTCGGATAACATACACCGTCCAACAAACATAAATAACAAGAGGATCTGCGAGTGCGTTGCCGGTTTTTGAAGAAGTTCGTTATATTCTTAAGGAATCCTAAGTAAAGTCTGAGTAAGCATCCTGCAACATAGTGTAGGTATTATTTATAAAAGACTAGTGACCCGCCCCGGCTTCGCCCGGGTTCCACTAATTATGCTGATCCGATCGTCGAGGCAGTCAGATCAACCAGGCTTAATATTTGTACAAAATCTCGCTGCCCATAAAATACCGCAGCAAAAAGAAAATTTACAGATGTATGTACGAGTAGTAGACTGGAGAAGTAAAGGGGATACGAGGAGAAGGAATGGGACGTTTACGTTTCCTCCGACAGCATATCGAATAAAAAGTATAAATACTACTGATGTTATAATTACGCGAAGTCTCATTGAAGTGTATTGGTCTTGCGAAAGAGGGCGCTGTAATAAATTTGCAATTGCCCATGTTGCACCGGCCGATAGGTTGTAAATTGTAAAGATCTATGTGTGTCTCCCTCGTTTTCCGTCATTAAGCAGGTAAACACATCTGCGCGTTTAACACAACTTAATACACCGCCATTCTTAATGTAACAAAGTACACAAAATGTTCAAGTTTTACAATTAAATGATTTATGTGCAAATATTCTTTGGCAATGTAATAATTATTAGAACGGTAGTTGGTTTCAAATAACGCTTTGTAATTAGTGCGCACGCGTAACTGATTACCTAAGCGCAAACAAATTGCACATTACATTACGTGAAGGTAGATACCTGAAGACACAAGTTCTTTGCTGTTGTTATATTACTTCAGATAAATTTTAGAACGTAAAGAACAGAACACTATTAGATAAATTAAAGGGCGTGACCGAAAATGACGTATGGATGTAGAAAAAGCGTCCGTAATCTCTGCCTACCCGTCTGGGTTACTGGTGCAAATATTTATTTATTTATTAAGCAAACTATAATTCCTTCGATATCAAGTAAGAGCCAAAGACTTAATACCGCTACATACCACACGGCGTTCGATAATGACCGCGCACATCTCACTCCGGCGGAGGCTGCGGCCAAGTTACATCGGCGCGCGGGCCGCGACTACCGCTGCCGCTTGTCAATCGCACTGTGGGACTGATTACTTATGACCTTATAATTAAACCATAAATAAAAGATTTAGTCAGATAAAATCCTAATATTAAACCAATTAAGAAAATTACTGATTATTACTACCCAATGACTCGCAATGAAGATCACGGTTGCACATTTGAAGCAGCGTCAGTCTTAACCTATTGAGTTAAAATGTTGGAAATATATTTTCTTGTAATCACCTAATTCCTAAGTTACTCATGAATATTCTAGTGCTTGTCCACTGCTTACTGCAAGCGAAGTGACCATGTTCTCGGCCGAGCTGCTGAACCACTTCTGCACCCGTCAGCTCGCATTCCTCTACACTCCTCGCAACACTAATTAACTTGTCTGTAAAAATTACTTTTTGCGCGACATATAAATAGATATACAGCTTTGTCATTAAGTACAAACTGTTATGGGTTTTTACGTTGACCATGATATTCCATTCTTCGCCCGGGTACCACTAATTATGTTGATCCGATTGCTACCAAACACAGGAATGTGCCAATCTGGACAATCCCTGTAAATTTCATCGAAATCGTTTCGGAGTCTATACGTCTATAGGGACTAATATTATAAATGTGAATGTAAGTTTATTTGTAACGCTTTAACGCGAAAACTACTCACCCGATCATCATGAAACACATATTCTTGGAGGTATTAGAAGTAACATAGGATGCTTTTTATGAAAAAAAATAGTATATAAAAAGCGAAGTATGTATGTTATATAGACTCCGAAACGGCTGGACCGATTTCGATGAAATTGGCAGCGATCGAATCAACAAGATAAGTGGTACCCGGGCGAAGCCGGAGCGGGTCACTAATTGTTTATAAAGTGCTTTGAATTGCGGACAAAAATTGTAAACTATGTAGTAAGACTAATTCTATTAGTGTTATAGATCGAGCAATCCGGTAGAAATACGGTAGAGTAGTTACGTATCCTAAAACGAAAACCAGTGGGCCTTGACCCCCACTCGTAAATATAATACGAAACTCGCCGCTTCCGCGAAGAAGTCGCTTGGATTGAACGACCACAGTATACGTAAATACAGATGTCTCTTTGTAAATATACTTCAGAATAATAAAAAGCTTATTTTGTGTGACTCTTTTTTTAAATAAAAATATCACACTTTACTTACAAATAATTAGTTTGCCTAATAAAGTATATAAAAAATAGTGTAACCGCCGCGCCAGAAGATACACGCTATACGCTAAACAGGATGTACGTTTGTCCGTTGTGTTTATTTGCCTGAGGGATAACTATACGTAGGCAGACAAAACCATCAAAGTGTTTAGTTGCAATTGCAATAATCTTTAATCGAAGGTGATTCTACTGATTTCAATACACTGTGTCCTATAAGGTCTTGTCTGACAAATGTCTCAAAATGAACAAGGTCCCGGAGATGCGTCACAACGTTGTTATTCCAAATATTACCAAACATCACGCCACAGAGCAAGCAGGTCGGACAGGTGGGAGTTGGACAACATTCCGCTAAACGCCGCGCCCGCGCCGATCTACAATGCTTCGGAAAAACTTATAGAACAATAATAGTTTTTTATATAGAATAAAGTGGCAAACGAGCAAGCGGCTCTTGCAATAAGTACCGCTCCCCGTAGACATCTGCAACAAGCTAATGAGTTGCAGATGCGTTGCCTCCTTTGTTGGACAAAGGAGGGGGACTCTGCCGTCAAATCCTCTTTCCCTTCCCATCCTTTCCTTATTAGAAAAGGGGGGGAGGGGGAAGAGAACTACAATTAGGCCTCCGGCACGTCACTCATCAGACGGAGCGCAGAATACTTCTACTTCACGCCTGTCTTCTGCGCGCTAGTGGTATTTCACCGGTCGAGCCGGCCTATTCGTGCAACAGATGTTGTTGCGGACTCTACAACTGTTCCACAGCAATTAGTTCTATCTGTATGGAGAAGGCACCAGTGTTTTTACATTGAGTTCAGGTGATACCAGGTATTTATGCTTTTTGATGGGTAACAATTTTAAGAATATATGTTCATTTTAAATTCAAAGAATGATAAGATAGGTAAACTGATGTTAAAAACTATGCGGAAACAAACACAGAAATGTACATAAGTGAAATTCAACAATATATGTGATATCCCACACAGGTTGTAGCCTAATATTTCCACTACACAACACTGTACACACTATATACGACTACTTATAACAATCAGTCAAGGCTCGGGCCTCAAGAGGTGTTGTCACGACCGCTGACAGGAGTACAAACTGAGACTCCTTCCTTTGACAAGTGCTTATAAAGACTCTTGCTGTCTAAAGTCAGCTACGCAACTTTACGTTTCAGTACCGTTCTCATACATTTCCGGCAAACCGGAAATGTGAGTGACAACATATGAATCAAACAAGAGAGGCCGACAGCCTTATGGTACATGAGTGTATAGATTGAGATATCAGATAAAAGCATTGCAATTCTCAATTAACAAATGAGTTGAAAGATGTATAGAAAAAGTATAAAATACATCATGGTATTTATGTAACATTGATATACCAGATCTGTTACTTCGCTTGAATTTGCGTCAAGCAACACTGGAGACACTCGAAGTGAGCTCACATAAAGTTCATGGGCGAGCTTAAAGTTTACTAAATCCGTGTCTCGGCTCGAACTGCGCGTGCGCCGTGCACGAGCCGAGACACAGCGTCCAATAGTTTGTGAACAACAGATATGACAACGATACAAGTTTGAAATTCAAACAGTACTATATTTTGTTCAAACAAATTGTTTATTATGCCGTCACTCACCTGCCCTGCAGACCGATATGACGCAGAGCGCTGCAACCAGCATACGAAGACCCCTCGGCGACGCCATGTCGCCTTTACACCTGCAACAATTACATAATATCTCTATAACAGAACTGTGTATTTAGAAATACTACCTAGCCTAGAATTCTAAACTTTAGGTAAATAATCTGGATTGTAATTTCGCATTTTTTTGTTATACATGTCTCTGGTTTAGGTTTACGTGTTTTTGAACGTATCTTTAGTCTGTCAGAACAAAATTGAAAACTAAAAAAATAGCCGAGATTCCATCTTTACGATTTATTATACGAAAATACATATATTCCTGTATAGTATACTAGTGACCCGCCCCGACCTCGCCCGGGTACCACTAATTATGTTCATCCGATCGCTACCAAGCACAGGAATGTGCCTATCTGGACAATCCCTGTATAATTTTGTAACCCAATGAAAATTTAAAAAATCATGTGTTAGGAAGCTTTAAGCAACTGACGTATAAACGTGACGTGTAAAATAACTGGTTTAATAAGATTTGGAGGTAGGTAAAGTAAATAACTCAATCAAGAAACTTAAACCAAAAAGTTTGATAAGATAATCATTTACTGCGCGCGTTGCGTCACAGCCCATCATTGCAATGTCTCAAGATAAAAGTATAGCATGCAAGGCAAAAAGAACAACTCAGAGTCCAGGCGCATCGCATAGCTACAGGTCGTCGACCCTGGCCCGGAGCCAGCCTGGAGCAACCTGGTCACTGGACCTGATGCAACTCGATTCCTTGCACTCGATTTTTACGTAATGAAAAACGACGAGACTCGTACCGGCTCTATTCTACAGCGCAGTTTTAAACTTTTAGATTGATGGTAGGTTACAAAACAAAACCAATTAATAAACGTAATATGCACGTGATCTTAGTACATGGCTGCTTATACCAAATATTACGAATAGTAACCGGCCTTTTACCACCCTTATGTACTAGTAACCCGCCCCGGCTTCGCCCGGGTACCCCTAATTATGTTGATCCGCTACCAAACACAGGAATGTGCCAATCTGGACAATCCCTGTAAATTTCATCGAAATCGGTCCAGGCGTTTCGGAGTCTATAGGTCTATAGGGAACATACATACTTCACTTTTTATATACTTTAATTTCATAAAAAGTATCCTATGTTACTTCTAGTACCTCCAAGAATATGTGTACAAAGTTTCATGATGATCGGTTGAGTACTTTTCGCGTGAAAGCGTAACAAACAAACTTACATTCACATTTATAGTATTAGTAGGGATTTAGATCAAAATTACTTAAAAGCCATCGTAGGATCGCAGTGAACTCCGAATGACAAATCTTTAAGAATGCAAGACGTTTAATTAAATACTTCTATGACATAATAAACAGACTGTACTGTAAAGCCAGTGTTTGGTTTGGGACAAACAATGACAAATAAAAAAAAAAAACACAAGCGGGGAAAATCCCGGGTCCGTATGTTAATAAATGGTACCGATCTTAAAGCAACGGGCCGAGGTCAACAACCGAGACCCAAACAGTTTCTTAACGATGCTTTAGAAAGTACAAATGGTCCAATATCGGATAATTGACAGTTATTCGGGTAACCTCGTTCCATCACTTTCAGATTGGCTGGCAGATGACCGGCGACCCCGGGCGCGGCCGATGGCCCATATACCAGACGAGATTCAACCTCGTACAAAGGGGAGTCAGTCAGGTAATTCTTTGGGTGACCGGTCATTTTTCAATCTCGGCTCAATTGGATGATCGGTCGCGCCCGCCCGGACTCCTCCCGCCTTCCGTGTGAAAGTGGAAACGCGAAAGGTTTTACTAATGTCACTAAGAATCACTCCAATGTCGTCAGCACGCTGTACCACTGTACCACATCGACAGCTTAACTGACAGAAGACTTTAAAATATCAATTTTCGTACAGCTTTAAACCATTGCACGGTATTTATTTAATGAAAGGGATAATGGAAGTATTTGCGTATGAATTTACATGAGCCGGAAAACGATCGCAACTGTATATATAGGATACTAATATTAAAAATGCAAAAAATTGTATGTATGTTTGTTCCTCCTTCACGCAACAACGGCTGAATAGAATTGGATGAAATTTGTCATAGTGATAGATTTTAGTCTGGACTAGCACATAGGACTTTCTATCCCGGAAAAATGTACGGTTCCCGTGGGATATTTTTTTACATGTATTTAAAAGGAGATATATAAGCCGGGGCGGATCACAAGTCCTTTTCATAACTAATTGCATTATGTATTTATTTAGACGTCCATTCTTTCGGATTACGTGATAATCTTGTGGAAGTGAAAATATGAACGAAAATCTATTGAGACGCAACGTGCGAGACAAAGCAACTAACGATGATCGGACAATAAGCCAATCAGAATTGTTGGACTTGAATTTATAAAAAATAAAATTAAATGGCGCTTATATTTTTTGTCTATACTTCAATTTATCCGTCTGTACGTGTGCGCGCTGAGAGACTGTAATGACGAGACTCACCTTTTTCTAGACAGTCACGTCTAGCGATTTATACAGCGAGGGTATCTTATAGATTGGATTCAACAGTGTCCATCAACGTTTCCAATTCTCCCGCTGTCTTCAAATGTTATTTATTTTAAAAAAAAACGTCTCCGCGTTACGTGACCGAACGAATATACGGCTTCTTTTACAGTACTAGGTGGCAAACGAGCAAGCGGTGCACCCGATGTCAAGTGATCGCTACCCATAGACATCTGCAACTAACTAATGAGTTGCAGACGCGTTGCCCACCTTAAATGGTCAGAGGAGGGGACAAACAGAAAATGGTTGTTTCCAATTCCTATACATCCCCTCCACTGTCAAATTTTCTTCCCCTTCCCATCCTTTCCTTATAAGAAAAGGGTGGGAAGGGGGAGAGAACTAGGATTAGGCCTTCGGCACCTCAATCATCAGACGATACGCAGAATACTCTACTTCACGCCTGTCTTCTGTGAGGTTGTGGTATTTCACCGGTCTAGCCGACCCATTCGTGCAACAGATGTTGTTGTTGCGGGCTCTACCACTGTTAAAACTACACCGTTTTGATCGCAGTTTTAGTACATCTTGGTCCTCAAGTCCTGAATCCAAAAATATTTTATTTTCTTGACTAGACCATGAACTTTTCAAATAGCCTACGTAGCTTGAAACGTGGGAAATTGTTTTAATCTTGGTTCAATGCAATCGAATCGCTTTGGTATCGCATGAAATGAGCATTGTTTGTTTGAACAGAAATAAATAAAGATAAAAATTTAAACGCGACGTGTCACAGAATAAAGTATAATGCTTCAAACAAAGCCTTTGACTGAGCTGAAATGTAGCCTTAACACAGAATTTTACCAGCCATTTTGGACACAAGCTAGATGGCGCAAATTTTCGATTTCAATGAAATTGTGCATATATGTAGGTAGGTCTGAGAATAGGTTTTTATCTATCTATCTATCTATTCTATAATATTATAAATGTGAATGTAAGTTTGTTTGTTATGCTTTCACGCGAAAACTACTCAACCGATCATCATGAAACTTTGTTCACATGTTCTTGGAGGTACTAGAAGTAACATAGGATACTTTTTATGAAAAAAAATTATAAAAAGCGAAGTATGTATGTTCCCTATAGACTCTGAAACGGTTGGGCCGATTTCGATTAAATTTACAGGGATTGTCCAGATTGGCACAGCGGGTGTTCCTGTGTTTAGTAGCGATTGGATCTAAATAATTAGTGGTACCCGGGCGAAGCCGAGGCGGGTCACTAGTATACGTATAATTCATACCGCATCTGCCATCGCGATCGGCGCGGCGCCACCGCGTCGGATCTCGCGACTCGGCGCCTTTTTTTGCGCTTTTTCAATTAACTCGTCATTGATTGGTTTACGGTTTGTGTTTTTTACGAGCGATATTTTTTTTCGAGGGCAACTCTTCAGTTTCCTGAACCCTGCGCGGTCAAATATAAACGTGGTAGGTATTCGAATTGGAATGCCTGCAAATGGAATCACAACGGTACTTGTTTATATACTGTGAATAGATCGAGAAACAGGGAAAACTTTACAATGTCGTTAGTATTTTGGTAGGAATTAAGGAAAATGTAAGTACCTATACAAAATTAACGTAATATCCAATAATTAGTGTGCACAGATCACAAATATAGGAAAAATTCAAACAGAAATAGGCCCATGCGGAAAAGAAATGAAAGTATGCAATGTGTATAATAATAATAATAAATCAGCCTTTTCTAGAATGTTCCCCACTGCAGGACACAGGCCCTCTCCGAGAGAGGGACTGATCCGTAATCCACCAAGCTGGCCCGGTGCGTGGTGGATGTCACATGTCTTCGAATTTAGTGGTTCTAAGACATGCCGGTTTCCTCGCAATGTTTTCCTTCGCCGTTTTAGAGCAATAAATAATTTAAAATAAATAATTGTTGCTTTAATTTTTTCATTACAAATTAATCTATACGTATAATAAAAATGTAACCAATCGCTGTCTTGAAGATATTCGAGGAAAACTATTATTGGGGGCCTTTACAAACAATAATTATTAGAATTTTCGTCTGTACGTATGTTCTCCCTGGTAATGGTAACAGCTATATTTGGTAACGCAGTATTTACACGTATGTAGACGATTTAAGAAATGATGTATGCATTATTTTGTAATACGTTTTGTTAGGTTAGGTTAGTAGTTTATTATTTCCAAGGAGTTGGCGTTAGGCAGGCGGGTTTAAACAATTATATATTGTTGTTAAACTCTGCTACCGCCATACTGTGTCGACATATACGCGGGAAAAGGACAGAGAGATGATGTTACGGTAGTATTAAAATTGCAGGGCGGGTGAAACCGTGGGGTACAGCTAGTGTAACAACAGAAAGTGCATGCCACTCTACCTGTCTATCACTTAGCTATATTTATAACAGTAAAACTATATGAGTTGAAAATATATATTGTGTAGTACTTCAAGAGGACTCCACCATGCCAACAAGCTTATATAATTATCACCGATTGTTATTTTCGATATGACAGCAGGCCGTAGCGTACCGGCACTGTGTACTGACGTAGACAGCCCGAGCAAATAGGCACGGACGTATTTCTGCTCGATTTGGCCTCAAATATTGACCGCGGTGTCTAACAAGGCGGCCGCAAACATTGACTCGTCCGTGATTCGTGAACTGTTTGCGAGCTGCGGTGACAGTGTGACGTCACATCTGTTGGCTGTCAACAGAGCTCCGACGAGATGTACTTTCAATGTTTGAATATATACATACTAGTGCCCCGCCCCGGCTTCGTCCGGGTATCACTAATTATGTTGATCCGATACCAAACACAGGAATGTGCCAATCTGGACATTCCTTGTAAATTTCATCGAAATCGGTCCAGCCGTTTCGGAATCTATAGGTCTGTAGGGAACATACATACTTCGCTTTTTATATACTATTTTTTTTTCATAAAAAGTATCCATGTTACTTCTAGTACCTCCAAGAATATGTGTACAAAGTTTCATGATGATCGGTTGAGTAGTTTTCGCGTGAAAGCGTAACAAACAAACTTACATTCACATTTATAATATTAGTAGGGATTTAACCTTATGTAAATTATATACATTTTACTTTAGCCATATATGTCTTCTAGTGAATAATATTTAGCGAAGACGTAAGAAAATTCTTTGACAAAAATTTCGATATATAAGAAAGAGGTGCACACATAAAGAAGGGTATATGTTTTTTTATCCCTATGAAGAAAGGGAGGAGGGGGAAGAAGACTACTTCACGCCTGTCTTCTGTGGTAGTGGTATTTCACCGGTCGAGCCGGCCCATTCAACAGATGTTCAGGGCTCTACCACTATAAAATCTGTAGATCAGTGTGAATACTAAGTGAAGTCTGATCTCCGTTTTAAAACCACGACTAAATGCGCGTCACGTTCATTAAACGTAACTGACTTTCGACCGCGGACCGACACGCGACACACTATGACGTCACTCAACTGCCGTGGACACAAGACCCGAGTACAAGTATCGACGGTATGCCTCCTCCCCCAGCTCAACTATTTCTCCTCTATTGTGTATCTTTTCGTATATTGCTTTCGGTTATATTTATTATGTATGAAGTGAAACTAAATATAACGTACACGTGGTTTGCAATGTTGTTGGTCCTAATAGATCCTCATTTCAATTTTTTCGAACTTCGTCTGGAAACGAATTCAGGAAATCTTAATTTAATATCAGATGACAAAAACATAGTAATATATTTACATATTTTTATAATTAAAAAAAATTAACATATTCAATCGATATTGTATACACCGGCACCGTTACATTTTAACGAACTGCGCAGCAACGCAACGACGGCGCAGGCTCACAACACTTGATACCAAAAAATATATCAACACTCAAAAGCAAAACAGACCCCAAACTAAAGAAAGCGCGAATGAACATAAATATAACGATTTAGAAAATGCCTTATTTTAACCATCTTCTTGAGTCACTCTGGCTCCGTTCCACTAAACGTTCACCAAAATGCTCCGTTCCACTAAACGTTCACCAAAATCGTTCCACTTGAAGACTATGATTGTTAGTTCGCAGTGAAAACGTCACTAATCGACATCATTTTCGTTCACGCCATGCTCACAACCTATGTCAATATGTGGGTCTTTATGCTAAAAATTCATTGTCGGTCTGTCTGTCCGTCACGATCGAGAGATCGCTTCAGTAATACGTTGGTTTATCTTAAGCGGCTACTGTGGAGACGCCTTATCGATTGACCGTAATTCTTCTCAGTAATTCGCCTCGGAATGTTCTCGATTACAATACATACATACATACATACATATATATATATATATATACATATATATATATATATATATATATATATATATATATATATATATATATGATTACTTTATCTAACTACTAGTGATCCGCCCCCGCTTCGCCCGGGTAGCCGTCTCGGAATCTATACGGAACATCGTCTTTTATATATGTAGATATGCACACGTTAAGAAACAAAACGTATCCCAAAGGAACCGTACATTTATCCGGGATAAAAATATATAATATATATTATAATATTAGTAGGATGCTTGATTTGATACACACGTTATCACGTCTATCTAAACACATGGTTACTTTTAACTTACGAGTTATATCAGGCTCAGGATATTTGCTTATCGCCTCACAACGGACACAGAGTTTAACGAAAACTGTTTAGTCTGTGATCCTAAAAATGGAAACTCATCCGTGCAAGATCAAATCAGCGATAGCGATTAAACTGCAGTGATTCCCAACCTTTGTTTTGTACCCGTATGCCTCAACAAAACTTTCTCATGAAAAGTTCACCCTCACCTACTCCTAACAATGTGCCTCGAAATACAAACGCAGGAACTGTCTCTTGGCAACCCATCGTTCATAGTGTAGCGCCTTTGCAAGTTATTAGTTATACGGTTTATTTTAAACTACATATTGTAGACATCCCTACTATATAATATTATGAATGTGAATGTAAGTTTGTTTGTTACGCTTTCACGCTTTTCACTACTGAAACATCATAAACCTTTGTACAGATATCCTTGGAGGTACTAGGAGTAACATAGGGTACTTTTTATAAAAAATAGACCTATAGACTTCGTAATAAAACGGTTTGTCCAGATTGGCACAGCGGGTGTTCCTGTGTTTGGTAGCGATCGGATCAACATAGTTAGTGGTACCCGGGCGAAGCTGGGGCGGGACACTAGTACAATACATAATACATTATAGTAATGTTGATATAAGTTAGTCCATATAATGTAGAATCTTTTATTTCCGTTCATGTGTCGAAGTTTTGTTGCTTTTAATAGACAGCGAGATTAATACCAACAACAATACAGTGGATTACATAAAATACATTAAAGAAACACCATACTTATTAGATTGAACATGGTTACATAAAGCTACATAAAGGTACACGAGAATAGACTCGCAGCTATCGGCACCTAGCACCGGGCAACGGTAGCGATCCCAGCGCTGCGATGCGCGAATACCTCGGAGCTGGTCGCAGCAAAAACGCGGACTGCTTGCGGACCAAGCAACCAACCTGCATGGGATGTCAAGTGCGCCAGGGATGCGCACTCTTATCACCCACGATCCCATCACTTGTTTCTGCCATGTCTACATATACTCTTTCAAGTGCAGCTACTGTTAACTCTACGAGTATCTTACTTTTCTCATCGTGTTATAAATGTAACAAGCGATTTAAATAACATTAAATGAATGAATCCATTCAAATTAATTAAAAATATACAACTCTGATGCTATACTTGTGCGCTTTAATTTTTCTCCTGATTGCGAAATGGTAATGGAGAGATGATGGCAGGTGACAGGTTCCGTGCCGGGCAAAACATCTGAACTAACAGAGCTCGAGTAGTAAACACGTTGAAGTAATTACAAAGGGGCATTGTTAAGGTGTTCCCATTGTGCACAGTTTACTCAACGGCGTTGTGTCGCGATCGCGGATCTGTTTTCGCCATTGATTCCTTTCATATAATTAATTGTTGCAATGACCTATCGGAAGTAGAATTAGCACTTTGATCTGGAGTGCACTCTGAGTTTTCAAACACCATGTCAGAGTAAAGCATGTTCCGTCCAATTTTATAATTCTTCATTCGTCATCCTTATAGTATTGTGACATGAATACTGTGCCCTGGTCAGAAGTCAAAGCTGTTTCTCCTGAGCGAATGAGGCTTCGTATTCTGATGATAATGATACGAGTGTTCTCAGAAGTGGGCGAGGTGTGGCGCCGCGCGCCTGCACTCATGTGAACAAACAACTTACGTCATTACCTGTTAAAACTTTTAAAGTATTAAATTCATTGGCATTAAGCGAAGACGTTATGACGATACAAGATGACTAAATTCTAAAATACGTAAATATAAGACTGGCATAGTATTCTGTATGCATACCATAAAATCTAACTTTTTCTGTGTATTGGGAAATGTAAACCTGTAATCTGTTTGTCTGTGTATAAAATTAAGTTGAAACAATGTCGACCGTTTTATTGTTTAGTTTTTGTTAATCACAGCGAGTCCTACGGCGTTGTCAATGACCCAGTTAGGGAGGCGTTTCGGCAGGCGAGAGACACGCCGGCGCGATGCGGGCTCCGACACTATGTCGCCGATCTGTCCACTAAACTTGAGTAGGCCATACTTTAGAAGAACAAAACATAATCCCTACTAATATTATAAATGTGAATGTAAGTTTGTTTGTTACGCTTCCACGAGAAAACTACTCAACCGATCATCATGAAACACATATTCTTGGAGGTATTAGAAGTAACATAGGACAATTTTTATAAAAAAAACACTAGCGGGCGGGTCACTAGTTGATTGAAAATGGGATCGAAACGCCTTAGGTTTAATTTATTGCGCCTATAACCCAGAGGGTAGGTAGAGATTAGAGATACCCATTTGGCGCGGTCCTAGATCCTTGCTCGGTGTCGGGTTACGAGTGCTTGTGACAACTTAATTAAACATATGAGGTTGCATTCATTAAAGTTATAGCTAAATTGTAGTCATTTAGTGTATTTTTAATATTTGCAGAGTATACAAGGATGACTATAGCAATAGATGAATTTAGTCACGTAGCAAATTTAAGTAGCTGTACCTACTATTTTTATGTACATCAATAAAAATACTGATGTCCAAAGCTTCCTAGGCATATCGCATTTCAGTCATGTCTGTCGTCTCACACACGCAATTACTTCAAATCCGTCAGTCAGTCAGTCTACGATCTGCAGTAATATAATGAATAAGGTTTTATAGGAAGGAAGGAAGGAAATATGTTGAACCACCAAATCGACATGTGACATCCACCAACCCGCACCGGCCCAGCGTGGTGGATTACGGCTCATTCCTCTCGGAGAGGAGGCCTGTGTCCCTGCAGTGGGGAACATTCTAGAAATGGCTGATTTGTACCAAAAATGAGAATCACAGTTACATAGTTCTGTGACCGACGTCGTAACTGAGATTATCCGAATTCTATTACATTGAATGCATATCGTAAACATCACGTTAAAAAATCCATCGCATCCGTGACGTCATATAACAACATTTATACATGCTCAACAGTGAACTAGGACTAGCCAATAATTAAATCGACACAATTTAATGTTTTTTTTATATAGTACTAGGTGGCAAACGAGCAAGCGGTTCACCCGATGTCAAGTGATCGCTACCCATAGGCATCTGCAACTAACTAATGAGTTGCAGATGCGTTGCCCACCTTTAATGGTCAGAGGAGGGGACAAACAGAAAATGGTTATTCCAATTCCTATACATCCCCTCCACCGTCAAGTTTTCTTCCCCTTCCCATCCTTTCCTTACAAGAAAAGGGCGGGAAGGGGGAGACAACTAGAATTAGGCCTCCGGCACCACACTCGTCAAACGAAACCGCAGAATACTCTACTTCACGCCTGTCTTCTGTGACGTCGTGGAATTTCACCGGTCGAGCCGGCCCATTCGTGCAACAGATGTTATTATTGCATTATGAATTTAAGCCCTTTAATTGAACAATGGTTATTAGTTCCGAAAGTAACAAAAAGTGAATGTAGACCCCGTCCGAGATTCGATCCGGGATCTCCGGCTCACTGCACTCACAAACTGATTGGTGAGTCACGACTGACAATGGACAGTCACCCATGGTGAGTAACGATGAGATTCCAGTTGTCGCACGAATAAACAAGAAACCGCTTTTATCGTAAGACCAAACTAAAAGAATTATTTCATAGTGTGTCCAACTATTTTCATGTACTTGCCAAACAATGCATTTAAAACCCAATAACCTTTACTTCTCGGCAGATAACATGAAAAACAAGTTAATGTTGCAACAATGAGGACTAGATAAATATACAACCAGTTGTTTTAAAGGTACACAGCATTGAGAAACCCCATCAATAAATATTCCCACGTTCGTGGCAGGGTCCCGTTACGTCCGTACCTGGCCAATGGCGTGACTGATCGCCGCTGACCAGTGGCCGTAACCGTCACACCAGAACCCCGAAGGCGGTTTGATTCTTAACTCAGAATTTAGAACCTCTAAAGATCTCTTGAGAGATAAGGAACTGAAGTCAAATCGCAATTTCGTAATGATTTAGCGATTGCAAGTACTTTTATCTAATTGTATTTCGTAAGTACTAGATCTCTAAATAACTCTCTGTCTATCCCAGTTCTGTTAAAAGACGTGAGCTTGTGAAAACTGTTGGCCAGTATGCACCTTACTACCGTTACTTTCTGAATCCACGATCAAATATTCGGGGATAAGTCGTAATAAAATAAGTAAATATTTTTTTTAATTTACGCGCCCACCATTTTATTTTTTGTCTGTGGAGTCCCCATGATGATGAGATTGGTGTGTCGACTGGTGCCTAAGACCCGACGTGCTATTTGTTAGCGTTCATAATTTTTTTTCATTAAAACCGTATAATTTAAAAAAAAAACTTATCTTATTTAATTAATTTTAATTAAGTTTTTACCGCTCATTCCATTTATCTAAGTGAACATTCTACGAGTCGAGCCCTTACATTTGATTTACGGAATTATGAAAAAAATTCCGCCACTATTTTTCGGCGGCCATATTGGATGTTTTCAACGTGTAATCTATTCGCAGGTCAAGCACTTTCATCTAATACCCATATAGAGGGAGTTCTGAAAAAAAGTATGTCATCCGCCATTTTAAAGCGGCGGCCATCTTGGATTTACAATAATATTGAATATATTGCCATCATAACAAAATGTACCTAATTTCAGATCCAACCCAACAGGAAGAGCGTAAAATCACTAAATTTGGACCAAACAAAACACAATACAACCAGGGCAAGGTAAATAAAAACCCATTTAAAAAAGACGATATTTAAATAAATATTTCAAATTAGCTATGCTGTAAGATTTACCTCTGCCCACCCTGTTATTGTCCTTCGAGCCGTTGCCAAGGTAATTAGAGACAGTTTTTGGATCCTACTTTATAAATAACTACATCAGCCGACGTTTTCAGTTCCCGTTTCAATTCTAATCCGGGGTGGATTTGTTAACATAAAAATCGTGTTATACATAAATATAAATCAAATAAAAGAAAAGATTATAGTAGGTATTGCAATACTGTTTAAATTTACTTTATACTAAAGTAGCGTAAGTTTTTACATTTTGGAATTTTGTATTTAGTTGAAAATGTAAATTCAATTACTAATGAAGTATAAATTAATACAATTTCATTAATAACTTACACATTAATTCTAAAACATTTCACAATATTAAGTGATGAATTTAGCGATAAAATAAAACTTGGAAATAACAAAACTTACACGAAACCGCCGTAGATGAATCGAATTGCAAAAAAAATAAATCCGTTCTTTTTTGAGGTCCCGGATAGAGTTCGCACATAAACACAAATTTGCACAAAATGTACGACAAGTAACGGTAATATGAAGTGTTCGTCTATTGAATAATGTTGTTCCGTTGCGCGCCTCGACTATGCCCAATGAGTGACGCCACACGTCCGCTAGCCTGCGCCGCGCACACCACACTGACTGACATAAGCTTGCGCCAATACTGGCAGAATGCTGTACGTTATTTCGACGAAGCGGATAACAGCTGAGGTGTCCGAGTGGTTAAGGAGTTGGACTTGAAATCCAATGGGTTCTACCCGCGCAGGTTCGAATCCTGTCCTCAGCGAATTTTTTTCCTTTTTTTTATTTTTTTTCCCTTTCACTATTGTTTATAAATAATCTCACTTGAAAAATAATTTTATTATATTTATTTTCCTTACAGTAGAGGTAATTTTTTTTACAAATCAAAATTGAAGAACAAACAAACATGGTTCTGGATTACATTAGGTTAGATGAATTACTTATAAAATTTACCTTCATTAATTAATGACTTATGTAAAAAAACTTGCCGTTAATAACAATCGTAATCGTTAGTAACACGTATATAATGTATGATGGAAATATTAACAAAAAAGCCCGCGACAGCATATATCTATCTCTCATGTGTGAGCCGTTATCGTCAAAATAGCGAACTATCTATTCATTTAAGGCGACGCGAAGTTTGCCGGGCCAGCTGTAAAAAATTATTTGTTATACTTACTGTATAAGAAATAAATGTTTATTCGCATTAAAAAAATACCGTGCATAATTTAAGATTTTAGTGGTACAAAGTTGTTGTATCCGGTCAGAGACGGGCAATGAGAAGACGAGTGATTCGGAACGTAAACACGGAGCGGCTTGTTGTCAGTTAGCGCGGGAAACAAAGCGCGCTCCAGCCGCCACTCCGCCAGCGGAGTAAACAGCGCGCCAACATGGCGGCCGCGACGCTCACTCGAATGTATTAGTATTTAGGTATGTTTTAATTGGTCAAGTTTAGATTAAAATCGTTAGTAATGTTGTTTTAATAATATAATTGTAATTATAAATTCTAACCTAATTGTGGAATATCGAGACTGATTATACTACGTATTGTATTTTTATTGTTAATTACTGGTAATTTCTAAGAACTATTAATCATACCTTTCTAACATAAAGCGGTATTGATTCTTTGTTCTTAGAACATAAATATAAACAGTTTTACTATAAATATATGTTCTGTAAACCATTGCAAACAGGCATTCTGTAAGTATTGCTATATTTATATTTTAATTGCCTATCTCCTTCAGTATACTAAATCAAAGATCTACGATGTCTGGTGACAAATATACTAAATGATGACGCTTTCCTCAAAATTATTAAAATGCAAGGATCGTAGATAGATATACCTCGAGATATTGCGTTCCATACGATTTCAATATTCAAAAGTGAGCTCTATTTTAGCCGCGAATGGTAAAACAGCAAAATATGATAACCATATTTAAAAAAAACACACACAAAGCTAATAATATTTAATATTTTAAATTTCAAATAACACTACAAATTTTGATAAACATTAAATTATATTACAAGTATTATTTTAATAACACATTTTTAATCTATGGACTTTTATATTTCATTGTATTTTTAGGTTAAATATAATTTTGTAATGTAGCTGACAACACTTTAAATGTAATGGCGTCATGGCGTAAAATATTCAGGAGGGAAAATTAATTGTGTTCATTCGCATATTTCTCTTTAAGATATAGTTTTTACACGATTTCATTCATTTTTTTAATTACCAATACGGAGAATTTGCGTTTCCCGAGATACGAATTAAATGTCTCCGTGTTTGTAATTTTTAAAAATTGGGTTTTTGTTATGAAATCGTATACAGGAAATAAATTGCACATCACATTTCTGAAAGCTTAATTTTTGAACGTTGAATATCGGACACGGCATCTACAACTACCTCATCATCATCTCCTTGCCCTTTTCCCACTCATGTGGGGTCGGCACAGAATGAGTGTAGTCCATACTGTAGAAGTTTTGGCTACAGTTTTTATCAGTTGAAATTTGCTAAAGATAAAAAATCGGTGTCGATTATAAAATTCATAAGAGGCGTGAATAATACACCCGAACATTGAATCAAGCTATATCATGATACAAGAAGTATCATCCGAAGATCTCAACCGAATTCGGCCGCCGACCTTCGCGGTACGTACATGGAATTTAAAATTATCCGAAAATACGCCGGCGGTTTTCCCAGCGTTACACAAGAGTACGCCACTGTGGACGCAGCTGCGGTGTCATACATGGCATAAAATCGTCTGTTGTCACCAACATATTTCCACCTGAAGCGTGAAGATATGTCAGCATGGTAATGGATACAGAATTAAAATACCATATATCTTTAAACCAAAACTTTATGAAACCTCTAAACTTTTAAACGACATAAGCATGTGAATAATTATTGAATTACATCGAACAGGATACGATAGTAAATATTTTCTTTGAAGAGGCAATTGAAACGTTGAGTAGAACAAATTCGATTAGGCAGGTTTCATGTAATGCGTTAACAGTGGTAGAGCCCGCAACAACATCTGTTGCACGACTGTGCCGGCTCGACCGGTGAAATACCACGACCTCACAGAAGACAGGCGTGAAGTAGAAGTATTACAGCTGAAGAGTAAGATGCTCTACGCTTAATGCTACTTCTCTTCCCCTTCCCATCCATATCTAATGAAGAAACATAATATCCTATGACTTTCTGTTTGACCCTCTGTCCATTAAAGGCAACGCATCTGCAACTCGTTAGCTTGGTGCTGATGCCTCTAGGTGGTGGTCGCAAAAAATATGTAAACATTTTTTGAGATTACACGAGAATGTTACACCAGTTGTGAATATTCTTGGGTCCCAAATGTGGCAGAAGACGAAGAATCTAATACCCAGAAACGCAATAATTTGAACAGCAGATACCTAACCTGTTACAAAAAGACCTTAGCCAAGACAGTTATCTCTAACGTGGTAACGCCGTGGATGAAGGCGATCGCGGTTCGCGGTCGGATGGAGGGAGGTAGCCATCGAACAAAGTTTCTGCGTCCGGATAATTGTTGAGTGCGACCTGCGACCATGACAAGTTGTGTTGAATTTTAGCGCGTCTGTTCGCAGATACAGCATTGATGCGACGACGCGTCGAGGTACAGAGGGCCGAGGTCCTGCCCTCACAACATTCACAAGTGTCCGTTAATTATTATATAAACGTAGTCACGACATATCGTTTGTAGTCATATATGCGTCTGTTTATGTAACACCAATTTGTATATGTTAGGCCAAATTAGCACCGGCCAAGCACAGGGTCGACATTGTTGCCTTTGTACAGAAATACATCAGTTTCTAGATCTAAATTTAAAACTCTAAAGCTGTCTGATTAATGTTTCTAGATTTTTAATATCGTCTTATAAACTAAAGACGTACACAAATCAACTAATAAACGTACTAAATAGACAGTACATATCAAAATAAGCAACTGGGGTATACATAATAATGTCACACTTCAATGACCAGGAAAACCTGTGGCTGAGTCAGCGCACAATTTCTTGGTGACGTGACCCACGCGCGACACCTAACACGATGTCCGATGAGCTTGGGACAATCTAAACAGTCCAAATTGTTGAATACATCTTTTTTATTATACACAAAGAACGGAGAGCCTTCAATCTGACAGTTTCAAGACACAGCCTTGAATTTAAATTATATTTTTAAATATTTTAACATTACTGGATTGCCCAGCACGTTACGTCCAGCGATTAGAATGGATAAAATTATAATGCCTAGTTATAAATTCGATTCTTAGACCGACATCCATCAATCCCGCAGAAAGCCAGTGGAATCAAAAGGTCTTTAATTTATAATTATATAAGTTGATTCTGAAATCTTAAAGCTAACAGACTCTTGCTCTACATTAAAAATTTTGTGTTTTTTTTAAATATTCAAAACATATGAGTAGTCGTGAATAGTCGTATGGATTCAATCCCACGACCTCATGATCGGCAGTCCGCACCCTTAAGTATTAGGCTATTGGCGCTTCTATATATTCTGTACACCCTGTAAAAAAATATAATCCCGGGCGGAATTATTCTTTCTCTACACGTACGTATCATTGTCTCAAAACAATTTTTTTAAGAAGAAATACAACACTTTATCAATTAATTTAACAATGAAAACGAATCGTAATGAAGCTAGCCTAAATGATCGGTTCGTCTCGATTTCTCCAAACACTCATATATATATATATATATTCTAAGACCAGCGACCACTTGATTGTCTGTGATATAGGTTTCATCTTCTTTAGACTTGTGTCAATGAGCACGTTGCATATCCCAGTTCTGATTTTGATTTAAGACTGAATTTAAATTGCAGAACTCCGAATTTAAAGTTATGAACCCTTTATATCAATTACCTATTAATCATCTTTTCAATTCAAATCCCAACAGTCAATTCATGAGCCAGCTAACCCATCAACTCTTATATCTGCAGTGTAGAAGACAGAGTTTTTGACCTTAATTAGAAATAAAATTTACAATAAAGTTAATATAAAATATAATCCGCAGTCGAGTGTCAGTTAATATATTAAAGTGCTAGGGATTGCATCCAAGTTTAATTACAACCGGGCCACATGACACATTCATAATGTAGCCCGCAGCGCCTGATGAATAGGGTCACCCCTAACAGCACCATCTCATGATACAAATGATGACGGCCCATCCGTGAAGGCTACAGCAACCGACCGGTGAATGTTGGGCACTGTGAAGGTTTCATTAACTAATGTTTATGTGAGTAGGTTTTATTTTTCGAGTTTGGAATTAATAAAAATTAAGGCATTATCTAATTTTAACAATCAGCCCGGTCTGTGTGACTCCTGTCACAAGCATTTCAAAACTAACCGCTACAACGAGTTCTGCTAATCTCACGATTACCGCTCGGCCAGTCGAAATCCTCGCGGCTAGTTACAAGGTCACCGTTGTCATGGCAACCGTCATGAGGCTAGCGGGGGCGAGAGGCGCACGAAAGTGACGACTTTCACCAGCGAACAGACGGCAGACGGTAACGGTGCCGTCGGGTTGCCGTCATTACGACTTTATCCTAATTACGTCTAGCTCGTAACGGTCCCGAAGCCGGCGGCGGCGCGGCGGCTCGGCGGCTCGCAAACCAATACAAAATGAAGTTGCCACCGCATTGACGTTATTGCCAATGATTATTATCATTGCCTATACTTGCATACTTTCAGATGCAAAAGTAAATTTTAGGCATCCTCTACTAATTGGTAAGCATAGCATTAGGCAAGGGATGTGTGTGACATGACCAGATCGGTTTTATACTAAAGGTTTGTGTTACGTGTGAGGTCTTGTCCCTATTATAATAATGCTTTTTTATGTGAGAAGGCGGCAAACGAGCAAGCGGATCACCTGATGTAAAGTGAGCGCTACCCATAGACATCCGCAACAAGCAAATGTGTTGCAGATGCGTTGCCTACCTTTAATGGACAGAGGAGGATATAGACAGGAAAAATGATATTTCCCTTTCCCCCTCCCCGTCCAATGCTCTTCCCTTTCCCATCCTATCCCCCTTATGAGGAAAGGGTGGGAAGGGGAAGAGGATTGATTAGGCTGGAACACATATTGCTACTTTGGTTTTTAAGTTCTTTTTTCATTGATTATTGACCGCAATAAAGTACTGGAGAAGGTTCTTAGGACAGAAGGAAGAAAGGTAGTGAAGGAAAGGATGTATGAAGAGAGAATAACAAAACAAATTTATGTTGCGGCAGTTAGTGGCAGTGTTGGTAAAGGACGCCCTAGGAGAACTTATATCGATCAGATTGTGGCTGCGGCTTACTAAAAAAGGGCGATATAAGGAGCAACCATAACCGACGAGTATGCGTAGATGTATGAATGTGGAAGAAGCGAGAGAGATGTGCGAAGATCGCGCTTAATGGAAATCCATGATCTCCGTCCATAATATTTATGTGTTTAAATCTAGTTGCGAGGAAAATTAGAAAATTTAAGAAATTTTACCGACCAATTAATCTTACGTCTTTTGGCATAACTGCCAATCGTTTGACAGTTGACGCGATTGCATGAAGTAGGTGAATGTTTGTATGGAGAAAATAGACGTGTCAAGCCGGGGCGGATCGCTAGTGAGAAACTGAACGCTCGGCACTCGGCAATGGATGGCACATTGTGCGGGCAATGAACAATGAGGCCAAAAGGTTCGATGGTGTAGAGATAAAATGAAATGGCTCTGATTTAAAATTTAAATTACATCCAACCTTTACCCAAAAGAAGATTTTATTAGTAGGTTAAAACCCACAAAAAGATGAGTTAAAATACCCTGTCCTTTGTAACCAGTCTTTTATTTTAGTCCAAGTTGGACTCATTCAAGATCTAAATAATCATGTGTAGTCCTATATCTTGCGGTTACAGCAACATACTTGGTTCCTTGGTTCAAAAGTAAACGTTTTACCGCTTAATCGAATAATTAGGTTCAGATATACGACGGGTTCGTGTAATGATTAGTTTTAATTAACCATTTGCAATGAGTTTTTAGAAATCCCTTGCGGTTAAACTGACTGAGTCAGCAAACAAACACAAAAATGGTGCATTCGTAGAATCATCTAGCGTTTTTATCTTTTACAGCCAGAGGGCAGCAGTTTCCATTTTTGTTTAGAATTTATACCTTTGGATAAACTGAAATCCAGTGTATTGAATACTGTTTTTATAATCTCAGAGACCATTCACACAGTGACTTCTCCTCACTATGTAATAAAAAATGTGCCAACCAAGTAAAGTTAAATTGTACGGTTGATGTTCAATCTAATCTGCTCAATGTAAATACTGAATGATACCATAAGCAGGATAAACAAGATGGCTCTAAACATGGCAACAAACATTATAAAAAACCGTATCGTCGTAATCTTGTGATATTTGCGACGTCTTGTCACATCTCATTGGCTAAATTAAATTTCACTAGCCTTAAGCACATCGCTGGTGTAATTGGTGATCTTAATATTGGCCGAAAGGGCCTGCAGCCCCGGCGCCCTCAAAGGGCATCGGGCTGCAAGGACCACGTAAAGTCATCGCGACGCGCTCTGTCCTCACACGAGACATCGGTACATAACCTCTGATAAATTTTTGCACTACTTTCAGACTCATTTCTATTCGTAAAAATTTAAAGAATTGATTACTAATATTAACAACTTGTCCAAATAATGTATAAAGCTGCATTTGGAACAAGATGCACTACAAGTGTCGTGGGACAACAAACAAAGAAACGAGATCGTTAAGCGAGAAAGACCCCGAAGAATGTAAATTATACTAACTCAGCCACAGAGGTCAGGTCAGTGTTGAACTCTTTCGTTCCATAATTAAGAAAGAATAACAGGCGGAGAATCGTATTGTAATTTTAGTATGTAAGTTTACATTCAAGTGAGACCTTCATACGTAATAGAGCTAAATTAGGTGTTGACGGCATGGCATACCCTCGACTTTCAAATAAAATTTTCAAGAGAACTGCCAGTCTCAGTCTACCCCATCCTCAAAATAATCCACCGCAATCGTATCATATTCCTCCTTCATGACGTCAACTTTCAAACTGCGTCTATTTATAATATTCTGATTTGGAATACATTTAATTACTTTATTACTAAATCTAGGCGGCCAGAAATGAAATATTATAATTGTGAATCACTAAAGAACTCACAAATTCTAACCTTCCCTTCTTCAGTGTTGGCACCAACGCGGCATCATAACAATCTGAGTCTACAAGTGCACTTTTACTTTTATTACTTCCAGCTTAAAACAAATTACATTGACTGCACAATTTTTTTATGACTGACTTGTCACTGTTTGCCAAGAAGAAGCGTCTACAGACTCACCGGGTTAGAACCTGTTTAAGATTAATTTAGCTCGAGGGCTCCCTCCAAAGAGGGGGTCTTGGCTCGGACCATTGCCTTATTTTATATTACGGGATGGGGCCGCTGGGAAAGGCCGCTTCGGCGGACGCTCGACTCAAGGGCTCCGGAGAGGCGATTACGGCTTGGCTGACACGTTTAGCATTCCGAGTCGATGGTGCCCGAAAGGGCTGAGCCTCGGCTCCATCGGTAGCTATAATCGGATTACATCGCCTGTACTAACCTATGCTGGAATACAGCCTGTATTAGCATATTAAAAGTATTTGTAGGTAACATAAAAAATATTTCGCGTAATGAATACATGTGGCCAGTTCGTAAATGATTAATAAAACAAAGAAATAAGTAGTTTAATGACATTCAATATGTTCATGTCATGTAATGTCCTTTATAATTCATCTGTATAATTATTGAACACAAAGCCTTTCCACTTCGAACTTTTAAAAATAATACTTCCTATTACAGCCCTTTTGTTAGAATGCGACGTCTTTACAATGGCTCATCACATGATCTAGACGTCTTTAATTCTAAATATACCGTTTTTAGAAGAGCAGTCATCAATATACTAAGTTAACTTCTGTTTTTTTCCACTTTTTCCTGTTTTTTTCTTTTTATAGTAGATAACGCAGGTGCACTTTAATGTCATTGGATTTGCACACGTTTTGTCATGCTGTGTACACACTCTTTGGTTTATGATCTAGCTTTTAAGTATTGTCTCCTAATTAGAAATATGTAAACGATTGTAAACTGTTATGTGTACCTAAATAAAATAAATAAATAAATATAAATGTGTGTCACACAAAGGCAGAACACGTGCGTACAATTTGTGTGAAACGCGTTATAAAGACATAATAATTTGGACTCTCACGTCACTTAATCTAATCGGTGTAGGCAGACATAACAATTGCCATGAACTTTTCAATCAAGAGCTCCCTTTCTTTATAAAACATTATAGAGGTGTCTGTCATATCAAGTTGCGGTGTACAGCTATTTTTTTATAATATAAAACGTGTGTGTCTGTTTGAACAGACCGTGCCGGATCAGACAAAAAGGATGGTAAGTGTGTCGCGGGGTCACAGGTGCGACCTCCGCCGGACCCGGCTAGCCTCCCGTCTCTGTAAGAGACACTGTTATTATGCTACCTAATGCCGTTATAAAACAATTCGTGAATGGTTAACATTATCTAAATTCATAAAAAGATTTGACAAAACCAGCATACTGCAGTATGCCCAGATCTTGCCCACGTACTGTCGTTACGTCACTTCAGACGCCGCCACACGGCAGTCGCCGATTGCAATTTCACGTCAACTCACACGTTTCGTTCCACAGCTCCGCTTCCAACAAACAACCGCTGAATTGAACGCTAGAAATGTTTCCGGCTTAACAATAAGCAAAACACCGACGAAAGTTGTTTAGTAAAAAACTCATTATTGTCCGGTGACAGACTACTGAGGCGCACCTCCCGCCTTTTCACATACATAAATACACACGTACATACCAGTACCTTAGTCGATAACGAGTACGTCACTTATATGGTCCGTGCAGTTAATCCAGAACAATCTAGACTAATATTGTCATACTCTGCAATTTTCTTCCTACTTGGGTCCCTGCATACGTCACGGAATTTTACCCGAACGGAACGGTGAGAGTTCTGGATAGATTTTTACGATACCACATACATCGCGGAGGCACGGACAGGACGGAGACGTGGCCATGTCACCCATGAGACGGGAAAATTATCATCAGTTATTAGATATTTAGTACGTCCCGTCCCGCTAGTGCCTCGTCCCGTCCCGCGGACCGGGGACGCGGACCAGCCACTTAAGTTGTGATACATGCACGTCCACGTTCGTTTGAATTAATCCGTCCTCTCCGTCTTACCTCCATGTAAGGCGGACACTAAACGCATCATTGCGTATTGTCAAATGTACGGTGTAATATTAATAAACACATTCTTTCATCTTTGTCTATCTTCGAGGTGCCTCAACTCTTAAAAAGGTATAAAGTACACTTATAATGTAGATGGTTGTTGTGTCGGTGAATTAGGAAATCGGTTATCGAATGGAGAGTGAGCCAGCGGGCCGCAGCGAGTGCCGCCTTGAGCCGTGACTCACTAGGCAAGTTCAATGCCGCGGCCCGCCGCCCGCCGCCTTGCGGTTTACAAAATCCCTCAATGTCGTATGCAAATGTGTTCCATATACTCCTAACTTAGATACATTAACAGAATTCAATTAACCTGGAAAATAACTACATAGGGTTAAAATTTAAGAAAAATGTGTTTTAGATAAGCAAACTAGCTAGATAAAGTGATGGACCCTCATTAACTTCATATGCCATTCATACAATTGTATTTAAAAAAAACAGAATATACACTTATCGTAATGTCAGTTTTTCTTTCCATCTAACAAGAGAAGAGTGAATAGGCTGTTACTAAACTAGTGCGTCTTCCGACAACTTAACATCAGAAGTGGGATTGCGAGCAAGCGGTAATTTCTTTTTATATAATAAAAAAATACGAAACTGTTAGCTAAGTTAGCCTGATGTACTGCCTGAACATCACTTACTCGCTCTAATATATCAAAGTTTAAATCTCAGGCTTCGTGAGCACGTAGGCTCCGTTCGTAATCACCGACGGTCGGGACGACGAGAGTTCGGCCTGTTAGCTTCCTTCCTTAGAACAGCGTGAAAGCGAAAAGCCACTACTCCAGAGTACTTAAATATTTTTATAGGTTACTCAAACATTCCTCGCGTGATAACCTAACCTGTACCGAAGAATTACTTCGGTACGAGTGTATGTGGCGTACAAGTCGTCCTAAAAAGTTCATGACAGTTGAGATTTTGAAGGAATACATGCGCTTTGTTAGGCTACAAGTCCCTTGAAGGAGCACACCAAAAAGGTATTTTCTGATGAGTCGCGTACGTTAATCGAACGACAGCATACCTCATTATCATGACCTTAATGCGAGATACAACGAAAAACTATAAATAGTAACATAAATTCTGTGTATAAAAACTCATCATCGACAGTGTATGTTAATTGAATGGGCACAACTCACAAAGCGCAAGGGAAGGAGCGCCCTTTACATGGATGTACGTGTCTGCGTGTGGATGAGTGTGTATGTGCACGCGTGTGCGTAGCTGCGCATGCGCTACGTTGGTTTCGTTTCGTTTCAAATAGTATTTGCAGCGGTACAACTATCGCTCTATATTTTTCTAGAGTTTCGAAAGCTGGAAAACATTACGTATTCTTAAGGTTATATCACGTAGACGCGGCAGGGCTGTAAGTCCATGGACCGCTAATCTTGGGTTAAAAATTGATCTGAGTTGTGACCTAATGAGTGTTCAAAAAGTTATTTTGTAGGTTCTTTGTCCCTGGTCCGCGTAACCGTGGGAAGGACCACATGACGCGTACCTCCGGATATTAGTTTAAGCCACAAATTAAATACTTTTAGTTAAAACAAAATATTTACCATCGATCAGTTACTGACAGTAACCTAACGACAGTGGGATAGTGCCGCGGAAACAGCCCAGCAGGCCCAGGATAACCTCAGGCCCGCTATCAATATGACAACGTATCCCCGATTACACATTCAATTATTGAAATATTTCACCATCCATCGTTTTAGCATTTTTTTTATGTGAGAAGGTGGCTCACGAGCAAGCGGATCACCTGATGTTAAGTGAGCGCTACCCATAGACATCCGTAACAAGCAAATGTGTTTCAGATGTGTTGCCTACCTTTATTGGACAAAGGATAAAGGATATTTCCCTATCCCCGTTAACCCCCTCCCCGTCTAATCCCCTTCCTTTTCCCGTCCTACCCTTATAAGGAAAAGGTGTATTTCACCGGCCAAGCCGGCCAATTCGTGCAACAGATGTTGTTGCGGACTCTACCACTGTTAAAATTTTTGTAAACTGGCAACCCTAATCCGGTTTTAAGTGTATCGTCTGCTATCCACTAGACTGTCATCATACAAAGCAGTTTGTGATTAAATAATAGTGTAATTAAATTTATGAACAAACAAACATACAGAAAGCATTCATTGTTACTGTTATGTGTTGTTATGTAATTTTGTGAACAGCTAATAGTTACGGCGTGAGTCAGTCCGATACTTCAAGTCCCAGGCAGCCTTACGCAAACTTCAAATGCTATTTCCCGAAGCTCACGCTACGCGGTGAACATTTAGAAACAATATAGGCTTCCTTACAGTTAAAAACCAAGTAATTTCAGCTGTCTGTTCTGTAGACCTTTCAAACTACGCATTCGATTTTAATGCGGTTTTTATCAACAGACAGAGTAATTCAAGAGGAAGGTTAATATATAATACTATTTCCTGCGACTTCGTCCCCGTGGAAATAAATTCTAGAAAACAAATTCGAGGGTTTTTCACTTCTTGCACGGAACCCTAAATATTTTGCTTAAATTAAATTAGCCTATTTGAATCTCGACAATATTAGCTATCGTCCAGTAAAAGTCCCACCCGAATCGGTTCAGTCGTTTCGGAGATTACCCGGAATAAGCAGACAGACAGACAGACAAAATTTTTAAAAATTGTATTTTCGTTATAAGTACCGTATATGCATCATGTGTATTGAGTATGGAAATGTTATTTTGATATTACATACAGACACTTCAATTTTATTTATCAGTATAGATAATATAAGAAATCATTTAAGAATTATTTTTGGATAAACAGCAAAATTTCCTGTCAGTTACTTTAATTAGTGCGGTTTATGTCTTTTAAAGTAATGTTTATTCATAAGTAAAAGGCTCCTCTGAAGAGGCAGGGCTAGTGGGTTGGCTTATGTCATGCGGTACTCGCTGAGCCTGTTACTAGTAGCGTACCTAGTAATTAATATTTAGTTTACTACGTTTTGTAATTTTTTGTTTTTAAAGATAACAATTATTACATTTTATTTATTTATTTATTATTCACTAGTGACCCGCCCCGGCTTCGCCCGGGTACCACTAATAATGTTGATCCGATCGCTACCAAACACAGGAACACCCGCTGTGCCAATCTGGACAATCCCTGTAAATTTCATCGAAATCGGTCCAGCCGTTTCGGAGTCTATGGGGAACATACATACTTTTTATATACGCGTTTTATATACTATTTTTTTTTCATAAAAAGTATCCTATGTTACTTCTAATACCTCCAAGAATATGTGTACAAAGTTTAATGATGATCGGTTGAGTAGTTTTCGCGTGAAAGCGTAACAAACAAACTTACATTCACATTTATAATATTAGTAGAGACTGCCGTTAACTATATAACGTTCTGAAGGATAGTTTAGAAGATATCAAAAGTTCTAAAATTACGCGCCAAGCGAAAAATTCAATACCCGCCGCGCAATCCATTGGCCGTGTGCAATCCATCTGTGTGTGTGGAAGATGCACCTATATTTTAATTGGTGCATTAAATGGCTACAACCTGCACTGATTTAATGTTTGTTTATATTTTATGTCATAACGCACCCTTTATTATGTACCTGGACGAATATATCACAATTAGTTGCGGCCATATCGCGCCGCCGCCTTATTAAAAAGTGAAACAATAAAGCGGCGACTGCAGTCCGGAAGTCTGCTTAATTGTGCCTTAATACACAAACATGACCGTACAGAAGATGTACGCACTTAACGATATGTACCATCCATTCAACTTCACTTCCGTTTCATATGAACTAGTAACACAGACGTACCGTGTGCACCGACCGCTGCGTAATGCCATTCTCTTGCTTATTACTTTGGTGTACGGTTTGCAGTCGCGTGCGCAGGTCGTAATATACACATCGCCCGCTACGGAGCAAGGCTCGCACACCACACCGGCAGGGTTAAGCTTAAATGTCTCTCTTACAACCATTTGAACGTTTTTCATGTAGGTTAACAACATTTAATAAATAGAAGACGCCTTCACAAACTAAAAATATATGTAAGCATTTGCAAGTTCAGTTCATATTCATAGTGCGTCTAATTCTATGAATCGCCGTCGCCAAAGAACTGCAAGGAATCTTCCAATCCTCCAATGACTATGAACATGACATGTCAAAAATTGTTGTCATTAAGATACGAAGAGCTTATGTATTTCGTCTTTGAAGAGAATTGTTAAACGTACATTCGTTGTGTTGGGATGTTGCAGACGCGATTGTCGGCGCCGCGGTCGTCGCGTTACGCCACCGGCGGCGCTAGTAGAGCTTAGTATTCCCCGGGCGACGCCGACGCCGTCAGCGACTCCCGCCGACGCCGGTGCTCACTTACATATACCATATTAATTGCATAACCGGCTATGGTAATGGTGCAGCATCACGCGTGCGAGGACGCGCGTGCGGCCGCACGTGAAACGCGCGTCCGATTCTCGTGCGACTATCGTTGTATCGGCTAAATGTGCACGTGCTCTTATCGAGAAATTATCGATCTAGCCGAGCCTACGACCGCATATTTACGCATTATTTCCCGCTCGTCGGTTCCGTCTGCCTTACGCGATTATACAATTTGTCGAAGCCGTTTTTAGTTATTATGCAAAAAGCGAGGCAGAGGTCATTGCGTCAGTGTTTAATATTCGCGGCGCGGAGAGACGCAGCCTTCGCCGGCGACGGCTACGCGGGATCATGAGGTCCGACTCATTAGCACACATCCTGGCTCTATCCACCCCCTGCATCGACTAACGCATACCAATTAAGTCGTAACACTAAACAAAATTATCGGTAAATGCCTTTTAACACGTTTTTCGTATTCGCGCCGAAAATTTTAAGGTACAAAACAACAAAATAAAAACTGATAATTCGATAACATTTGTAAGATGACAGATGAAAGTTTAAATTCAAAACAGTTTAATGAGCAAATCCAAAAATATTAAAAAATTAAATTACGGCCGCTTACTAGTAAACAGGTAAACTAAATTATGTTATAGGATTCAAAATTTTGAAAGAAGGTCTCTCATGTAATTATTATTTTTGGGTCCGCTCAATTCATATGCATAGATAATTTACTTACTGTCTCATCCTGTAGCTGGACGTTTGTAGACGTAAATCTGTCAGCGGAGGCGTGAGTTCAGCGCGAGGCCATGCCGTGCAGCCGGCGCGAGTTGCGTGACGCGAGTGGCGCGGGCGGCGGCGGGTGCAGGCCGCAGCCCCCGCGACCCGCGGCCACCTCGCCTCCACCACCCCGCCCCGCGCCTGCAGCGACCTGCATTCTGCGGATTTTGCGAATAGCTCATCGCTCGTGTCCGCTGGGTCAATGTCCTGTCATGTTTTTTTTCTATTTCCTCAGCTTCGGTTGTGGCACTAACTAGAATTGCCTAGCTATCGAACTTTTCGAGCCTATAGGTCAGGATTGAGCAATAGGCGGCCGTTTCAATCCCGCTTCAATTGGTACGAACATCCCGGCAAAACAACGAATACCTATTCGTTGTTTCGTCAAAGAAAATACAACATCACGTTAGTTAATTTTAAAATGCTGTTGAATTAAATGACTTGCAAAGCGTAACAACTCTTTGAAATTAGCTAGTAACGCACATAGGTATTGCGATTTTGATAGGTGATTAGTTTGAACAGCTTGCGTTTCTTCGAGATTTTTATACATTCAAACCAATAGTTCGGACGATAGATTTTACAGTAAATTGACACCAGAGGAACTGCAGATGTGCTCCCGCATTGTATATATAAGTGAAGGCTTACCGTAAATTAATCACTGAAATAACAAAATAAATGTTTTATTCTTACAACAACTTGTCATCTTGTAATAAGTTGCTTATTATTTTATTTGGTTTAGCCGTTATGAGTCAACTTGTAATAAAAAGCGCAATAAACACTAAGGTGCATATTGCATTGATATTTCTGTACAACTTTTTGTGTTCTTCATTCTATAACATTACAGGCTGTTCCCGCGACTTCGTCCGCTTACATACGAAGGTTAATCTTATTCTTACGAATAAAAAAAAGAGTATTCTTACTACGGAGAATAATGATGCTACGTGACCCCCTTCCCCCTCCCCCCCTCCCCCCAAGTGATCAACTGTAATATATGCCAAGACATCCCCCAACACCTTCTAGTTTTCACGTAGTAATTCAGAAATATGGTATACATATTTTTTTGCAATTGACTAAGTAAGGAAAATCTAAACCCCCCATTACAGTAGTATTTTGAAAACCTTGAAATCGAATGTAAGTAGACTTCAGATCCATGTGATCATTGGGATCACCTCAGGTTAGATGATTTCGTCGGTTGAATAAAACGTACGGTGTACGGCGGTCGAAGCCGCGGTATCAGCTTGTAAAAGACATTGTGGTCGAATTCCGACTACTGGGCGATCTCTAGTCCAAATAAGTCTGTGAGTACGGACGGACATATGTATAGATGTTATTTATGTAATTGTGGTTGATATTTGAATGCAATAAGAATTTGCGCTGGTTATTCATTTTATTTTTATCGACTGGCCGTAATTGGTCCTAGTATAAGAGCCGGCATACGAAATGTATAACCTTATCTGTTATTTGATCCGAACCTAGGCTGTATATTGATAAATAAAAAAATCAATGGCGAGTTACAATGGGGTTCAACCTAATATGATTAGGAGTATTAAGATTTAACAATGTTAGCCCCAGATTTAGGTTGGCAATACACTTGTGATATCTCAATGTACATATAATCAAATAACAGATGAGCGTTAAAATTTCTTATGCCGGATCTCAGACTAAAATTAAAGAAATATTTCTCTAGTTGTGTGTATGTTTTATTCTCTTATGCTACCCTTGATATTATTGTCTCGTGGGTTCACTATACTATGACCACATGTGTACATTATTACGGATATATTGTACAAGGTCGAGTCACAATAAATATTGTAAGGTGCTCGTCTGACAGAATGATGGTGACTCAACTGACGTATCACATAGTAGAATAAAAGATTACAGATTAAAAATAATATTTAAATAAAAAATTGTAATTGCTGTCACTCTGACAAACCAATGAGTATCCATAACTTGTAACTGGCTACCAAAATATACACAACAAATTAAATAAATATTCGTAAGCAATTGACTATTTAAAATTTGTCCAGAAATGTAGCTCGGACGCCATGCATGCGGAGGACGGACCATAGAGAAAAGGTGGATTGTGGCATGAGCCCGCAATGATGGTAGGGATCCCAATACTCCTTATAATTGATTTAAAATTAATTTAATAGGATCATTACTAAAGTAATAAACTATCAGAAGATCCATTCAAAACGTATCGTGTGTCATTCGTACCAAGTATATAATTAACAATTAGGTGAAGTTAGTATTATTGCATTTCGCTTAGTAACCATTAGGTTATTGACCGAACAAGGCGGCGCCAGGTACAGTCCGCAGAAAAGTTTAAGCGACGCATAATTGATACGTGCACGGAGGTTACAGTAAAACTAATTGATATTGTGACAATTCACTTTGAATTAAAATCGTGTTCTTGTATCATCAATTTACTTTATATTATTATATATCTTTGGAGGTCGATCCTTAGGCCCGGAGTGATTACCAGATATTCAAACTAGCTGGCCCGGCAAACTTCGTTCGTTCGTTCACTATTTTGGCGATAATGGCTTACACATAAAAGATAGATACATGCTGTCGCGGGATTTTTGTAGGACTATTTAAGGTAAATATTTTCATTATACATTAAATACGTGTAACTCTAACGGTTTTTGCAGCGCACACTAGAATAGCTTGAATGTGGCGGAAGTTTTCCTCCTTACTTGATACTTATCGTTATATTTTGGGCAATTATTAGAATATTTTTATAAATTATAGCGTATATGTTATTTTGATGTATATCATATATTAGTGTAAAGTTTCATTAAATTCCATTCAGTAGTTTTTGCGTAAAAGAGTAACAAACATCCATACATACAAACTTTCGCATTTATAATATTAGTAGGATGATTATTGCGCATTAGCTTAATATCACGTTTAATGCTACAATGGCATTTTTGCTTTGAATATTTATTTTCGAACCTCAGGGTTATGGCGGCAGATTAAATCATCCGGGGGCGTGAGCAGGGAACATTATTCGCTTGGAGGATCTTAGGTGCTATTTCCACAGCAAAGCTGCGCGCCGCACGTTTGATCACTCGCCCCAACTCGCATAAAACAATTTTTCCCGATAAATCTTCGTGAACGTTACATTATTTATTAATAACTTTAAACATGGACATTATAATATTAACATATAAGTTTTTTTATTTAAACTAAAACGATTTGTTATAAAACCATTAACAATTTAATTGTACTCTGTTTTATGTCAAACAAAATGTCACACAAAGTTACATAGATTATAAATATGGCAGAAAAAGCCGGTGGCCTCTGACGCTGCCACCTCCCGCTATTATAAATACAACTGTCAAGTTAGAGAAGCGTGGTTTTATTTCTCGTTGCATCCTCTTTACGCTTCTCGCATTCCTCTGTCTCGTTATGTTGATAATCACACAGAACTATTTATCTAAGTGTGACTCATGACATAATATGACAAGTCATCGTGTAATCCTTTTGACATTTGACGTATGTTAAATGAAGTATAATTTATGTTTGCAAGTACTAAAACAACCAAATCTTCGCTTTATCTAATGGAATAGACCTTCCAAGTTATTTCGAACGCAATCAGAAATGACATTTACGAATATTAATTGCTGGTTCAAACTTATTAAGTAGTTAAGTCGTCAACTAAATTCTGACTTTGTACATGCAACTTAAGAAGTGAAATAAAATTTGTCCGTTAAGTTTCTGGTACTGGTTATTAAGCTCTTTGGTTGGTAGCGGAGCTTTTTATAACAAAACTTTTTAGTGTTTGTGTGTTTTCAAATACCAACATTATTATTTTTTTATCTATTAAACTTACTTTTTAAATGTGGACGGAGCAGACTTCTAACTAGTAATGAATATTTGAAAAATGACATATATTCTTAAATATTATGTACTGTGTGTGTAATTGGCCTATGTATTAGAATAATTAATTTTATATAAAATATGTAATTTGTATGCCTATTGTACTTAGTTGCAACAATTATAATATTACTACGTCAGACAATTTGGATGGCATCGGCCACATTTGACGAACAAGTAACTTGGTGAATTGCATTTTACTTACAACCTACTTTTGTTATGTGTACTGGTTTTGAAAATTATAGTTAAAATGCAACAGAGCAATATAATTTAAAGACGTCAACACCTAAGTGACTGACAGCGGGCTGCCGAGTCAGCAACGGGTCACGCCACCGTCAGCCCACGTCTCCATTTGTGTTATTCCAACATTTCACCACTAAGCATTTTCAATCGAGCCTCTTTCAACGTGTTTTGGCATAGAAACAAAGCCGTGATCAATTTAGTTAATTAAATTTGATAAACCTAACATAATAATTGTTTTCGGGTTGGTCATAGGTTCACCGTCTGGCATCATAAACTCATGCTGGATTTCTTGGATTCTATGGCGAATTCTGAAACCGTTCAAGGTTCAAGCGTTCGTCAACGCTCGTAGAAACCTCTAGAAAATCGTATTTGAAATGTCAAATTGGGAAAATATAATGGACAAAATTGCACCCAAAAAGAGTATTTTCTTCATATAAATTTGTTCTGAAGTTGATTTAGAAATTACGCGAGTCATTTGCGTCACAATGGAGAGTGCAAGGAAGCGGTCATTCCGACGCACGCCGTATACAATGCCAGGATTCGAACCGGCAATCGCCTAGCACCGAGCCGCCAGTGACTCAGCGCCCCTAATCCTTGCGTTACTCACCTTCTAATGTATATATTGCACACTATATACTCATTTAAACATTTTAAAGTTATTTCTGGCGATGTTTGGTAGCAATCAATTTAAGAATGACGAATTCAAAGCCGCAACTTTATGTTTCTCAGTCTGTACTGGATTGCGGACTGCGCCTGCGGTCCTATTAGGATGGTTCTTAACTAAATATGAAATATTGGTACCGTTTTCTAGTCAGTCTGTCTTTCTGACGTTAATCTCTAACAATTCTCGGAGTCATACAGATTGTTAGCGCTTTTATGTTTTTACTCAGTGGTGTCAGTCGGCCCAGGGGAGGGTGATTTTCGTACGTATTTGCGTATGTCTGTGAGTGAGTGAGTGTGAGAGAGTAAGTGAGATGTCAGTTTATCATACCTACTAATATTATAAATGTGAATGTAAGTTTGTTTGTAACGCTTTCACGCGAAAACTACTCAACCGATCATCATCATGGTACCCGGACGAAGCCGGGGCGGGGCACTAGTATTTTAATAATATAATGAATCGTGACAATCATATTGTCTTTTTTGTTAAATCTATTATTATTTTTTACTTTTCATCTCTCTTAGGTTATCTACTAACCCCTAAATAAGACTGGCAACGTATCGTATCGTAATGATGATTACATTAGGTGACTCATTCACACCCGTAGCCGGTGACCAGAGATTACAGCTCTCCATTCGGAGCGATCCTAGTACACCTCTCTCGCTTCTCAATCCATACATCTAGGCCAATTGCCACCATAATCGCCAATTGTACCTGTTGTACTTATACCGTCTAAACCTGTCAACAATACTAAAAAAACACGTCTACAGCGACCATATTAAGGCGATAAACCATAACGACAAGGGTCAGCAAATAAACGGAAGTTGGTCAGAGCGTCGTGACGACTATTCCGTTTCGGCGCCGGCGGGCGACGTCCATTTGACGAGGCGACGCGTCGCTAAACTCTCGCTCGTAAACCACGCTATTATTTCGTTTTTTTTAATAAAGTTTAATGAAGATAATTGAACAAAGGAACCCTCTTTTATAATTCTACTAGTGACCCGCCCCGCCTTCGCCAGGAATAGCACATTCCTGGGTTTGGTAGCGATCGTATCTGGACAATCCCTGTAAATTTCATTAAAATCGGTCCAGCCGTTTCGGATTCTATAGGTCTATAGAGAACATACTTCGCGTTTAATATACTATTTTTTTCATAAAAAGTATCCTATGCTACTTCTAATACCTCCAAGAATATGTGTACAAAGTTTCAAGATGATCGGTTGAGTAGTTTTCGCGTGATAGCGTAACAAACAAACTTACATTCACATTTATAATATTAGTAGGGATTATTTGAATCAGGGGCAGAGGCCACAAATCTTTTCCTGGTGCATGCTTCCTCATAGATCTAATCTTCAAGCTGATAAAGCATAACCCTACATACAGTTTATGCTAAAATGTAAACATAATTCTTTTTATCATCCAGCCTATCACAGATCTATCACACAGGACTACAAGCCATTGTTTAGTTATTAACAGCGGTAGAGTCCGCAACAACATCTGTTCAGTTGCATTACACTTGACCCGTGAACCTCACAGAAGACAGGCGTGAAGTAGAAGTTTGCCACTACATTTCGTCTAGTGAGTGCTGGCGGCCCAATTTCAGTCCCTTTCTCTTTTCCATTCTTACCTAATGAGAAGGGAAGATGATTAGATGGGTAGAGAATGACTGGTGAAATTATACTTTTTCCTCCATCCCTCCTCTAGCCATTTAATGTTGGCAAGGCGACTCATTAGGTTGCCTATGGTCACTTAACCACATGACCGGCTTATTCATTTGGCATTTTCTTCCATAAAAAAGCTATTTCCGTAAAGTAAACAAAACATCAGAAGACCGCTTTGCACTGACCTATGAAAGCCAAGATATCTTTCAAGTGTTTACTTTATAAGACACAAGTGACCTTCAGGAGTCCTTCCCGCCACCCTGTAGCTCCGCGAGGCAGCCGTAGGGCGCGCCCTCTATCGATCCCCGCATCCCCCGCCTCCGGCCTAACACCCCGCACCCGCCACTTGCGGGAAATTAGCAATTATTCAAAGCTTCATGAACTCAGCTAACTTGTATCGCTTATAACTCTTTATGAATTATGAACAGCTCAGTGGAAGCTGTGATAAGGGCTTCAGTAATTGCTTCCTGCCGTTACAGCTTGTTGCGATAAAACTTCGTTGTAAGTTGATAGTTCGTTCGATAATGATTGTACTTTGTACGTGATGATGTTCCGAGCTGGGAGTTCAAAAGGTAAATATCAGACCTCTGTTACAAGTTCGATTCTTTAGTTTTTTCTTTCGTCAGCGTAATTTGTGTCTTCGATTATCGAAACTTTATCAGTGGTAGATCACGGAACAACATCAGTTGCACGAATTGGCTGGCTCGACTGGTGAAATACCACGACCTCACAGAAGACAGGCGTGCAGTACTCTGCGTTTCGCCTGGTGAGTGAGGCGGAGGTCCAAATCTAGTTTCCGTCCTTTTCTAATAAGGAAAGGATGGGAAGGGGAAGAGGATTTGATGGGAGAGCGTATGGATAGGAATTGGAAATATACTTTTTCCTGTTTTTTCCTTCCTCTGTCCACTAATGATGTATCAGGTGACCCGCTTGTTCGTTTGCCATATTGCCACCTTCTGCCATAAAAAAAACTTCATACTCGGGGATTGTTTCATCTGTAGGGACATATGTACATAACTTCAAGGTTATAAAACCTGACGAATGTCAGATCATCGTCGGCTCGGCTATCATATTAATTCTGTCGGTCATTTAAACGGATACGTTACATTACAAAAGCCATTGTTAGGGTAAAGAAATTAATTGCATACAACTATTGGATCATGGACTTCCTATGCATGCATATCTAACATAACCTACTGTTATTTTAATTCCAAAGGATTAATTGAAATATATTTTATTATTTTATAAAATACCCAGAAATTTGTTGCGTACAATAAGCAAATAACTACTGAAAAATATTCTGCTTAAAATGATGCTAATTTCGTCGATTCCGGCGTCAATTTTAGCTACAACGTATACGAAATAACGCCTCGAATTTCACCAGCTTGCAAAGCAGTGGGCAAGAGTGTCGCGTGTGCACAGTGATTGCACAATGCTGTGCTGTGCTGTGCAGGCGCCACGGAAACCCCCGGCCGAGAGCTGTCAGCGACTTGCACAAGTCAATGACATGCCTGTAGTCACAAGAGACACGTGCCCGATATGGTAAGATATTTTTGATCATCTTAGGTTATAATTTTTCACTACAATGTAATGTTAAAATTCTACATTATGTTCTCTCATTAATTTACAAGCTACCCGCCCTGGCTTCGCCCGGGTATCTCTAATTATGTTGATCCGATCGCTACCAAACACAGGAATGTGCCGATCTGGACAATCCCTGTAAATTTAATCGAAATCGGTCCAGCCGTTTCGGAGTCTATAGGTCTATAGGGAACATACATACTTCGCTTTTTAGATACTTTTTTTCATAAAAAGTATATATCCTATGTTACTTCTAATACCTCCAAGAATATGTGTACAAAGTTTCATGATGATCGGTTGAGTAGTTTTCGCGTGAAAGCGTAACAAACAAACTTACATTCAAATTTATAATAATAGTAGGGATAGAATTGATAGATGAAAACCTATTCTCGGACCTACCGAATGTACATACAAAATTTCATAATTCCTGACAAAATATAAATAAAAATATATGTGAGTCGAAACAACCATAATTTCGAGGTTGGGCGTTTGACATGATTTCCAAAGTTCAAAGGATTCGAATTATCAAAGTCTTGTAGTATTTTTTTTCAAGTTAGTTAACTTTAGTTAACTGCCAAAGCCAAAGTTATACGTACATCCAATTGTCAAAATAATGTAAACTTATTTGCTCAGTTTTTTTTTATTCGTTCCTTGATGCTTACAAGGGTCTCACGACCCAACCCATATCGAAATACAACCTCTTTAAAGGCGCGCTACTTATCTTTGGTTCATTCCCGCCCAAACGAACGACGCACAAAAAGTCTTTCATTTCGCGGGAAACAGCCAAGTAACTCTAACCTACTTCCCTTAATATCTTCCCCCGATTCTGCAATCAAAAACAAACTCTATGCGATTGTAATAGAATCCAATTATAAGAAGCAACAGTGAATTCCAGGGTCTAGAGTGTGGAGGGAAATTGAAGAATCTTAAAGCGTCCGTTTATTGCGCGGGGTCAACAACTCGAGAGGTAGCCGACGTGTTTTTTGAAATGAAAAAACCCACTCGTATCTACTCTGTAGATCTGTAAGGCTGCAGGGTGAACTAATTCCGCTAAGCACTCATTTTTCCGCTATTCACCTGCTGTGGCTCAGCTGGAATGGCAACTTTACAAGTGTCAAGCACAATCTATATTGTAAATAATAGAAGTGCAATTATTTTAGAAGTACGCCGTGATTGGATTAAGAAAATATGCAATAACTGTCCTTTAATTGCAAGAAATTTTGACGTCGGAATGTTAAACAGAGTTGCAGTGGTGGCTCAGTGGTTTAGGCCCCGACTTACGTACCGGTTGCGGGAAGCACCAGGCAGGCGCTTTACCTTGTGTAATTTATTTCATCACCACTGCTCCAAAACGGTGTTCTTAGAACCACCAAATTCAAAGACATGTGACATCCACCAACCCGCACTGGGCCAGCGTGGTGGATTACGGCTCATTCTCTCTCTCGGAGAGGAGGCCTGTGTCCTGCAGTGGGGAACATTCTAGAAAAGGCTGATTTATTATTATTAATGTCAGACGCCTCACTCCTCCCGTGACCATGAGTACGGATAAGTACTAAACTTAAACATTAAATACACGCCATAAAATCGGTCAAAGTGGTTTATTTTCAATGTGAAGTAGGTAGTCGCGTAAATATAAGACGCAATTATAAGTATTTAAAGTATCACTATTTTTATCTTACAGGCGCTTAATTTTACAAAAAAACTATAAACATAAGTAATCGTACTAAAACATTTCGGGTGAAATTGTTTCCCTAGCTGAGCTCCGATTTGTGCTAAAATGCAAGGATTGGCTGCTTAGTAATTGTTGTATAAACAATTCCTTGTGGATTTAAATGGTCTATGAACATAAATGGTCAAACCAAACATTTGTAAATGGGTTACCTAAACTCATTTGTATAAAGATTCTTGGCTGTTACTTAGAATTCTTACTACAACTTTCCGTGTTTTGGACCTGTCACTGGGCCTGCGACCGAGAAGTAAAAGAAAGATTATAAAAATAAAATTACCTATGTTTTTTTATGTTGATTTTTAACAAAACTTTCGTCTTATAGTACCGACATGTAAATCTATGTATATTGTCCCACTTATAATGCACAAAAAGAGACCGCTGAGGACAGGATTCGAACCTGCGCGGGTAGAACCCATTGGATTTCAAGTCCAACTCCTTAACCACTCGGACACCTCAGCTACGAAAGTTACCATGAAATTACTGATCTTATATCTACATATACCTACGATATATAAAACATTTTAAAGTGAACTTAATCGTTATAGCATGACTACTGCGGCCGCGCGTGACACGTAACACATGCCCGCTTTGAAATTAAAAAAAAAAACAGAACGAAAATGATAAAAAATAAGTAAGCTCTGACGTCAATTAGCCCATGGGGCAAGCAGTAGAGTATTTTAAGTAATTAATGTTATTTTGTATATTATCTTTTGTCTAATAGGTGAGTTTTTATAATACAATAGTTTAAAAGCATCACTTGCCTGAAATTTCACTCTCCCACATTTATCAAGCAGGACTGACTGTCGCGTCCCGTTTGCATTCAGTTACCAATCATATTACAGTGGAGAGACAATAATTTGTTTGTTTAAAGTTTGTAAATCTTTTATACGTAAGCCCAACCTATGTTTATATGCGTAAATATTTCCGACTATAACATTTTCAACTTTATTTGGATACACTTTAGGCTAAACATTTTTTTAACATCTGTACAGGTGTGCAGCCTATGTAAATATCTCAATTTGTCGTTAATAATTGTCGCAAGCTTAATTCACAGATGGTACTCTTTCAATTAAATACCACGTCGGGTCGAGTAAACAAACATAACGTATTGTTGTTTCGAAATATAAATAACTGTAATATATCCTTCATACGTTTTGGTTTGTGACTGAAATGTCACTGTTTGCCTGGAGGAGGCATTTATTACATTTACTTTATTATTATTAACGAATCGAGAGGCCGCCGAGCTCTTAAGTCCCTTCGGCGGACGCTAGACGGTTCCCTCGGCTTAGGCTGTCTCTCATTACGCGTTAAGCATTCCGATTCGAGGGTTCCCGAGAGGGCTCGGCTCGATCGGTAGCTATTATCGGACTACGTCCTCCTTACATGCATTTCTTTTATTAATATAATAGTAGCGATCCTCTCCGGCCTCTCAGGGGCTGTTTGTTCACAAAACTATCATTCCCTAATAACATACCTTGGGGGGATAACCTAAAAACAGAAATCTCTGTTTAAAATTTCATTTCAAGTCCCTAGGCCCAGTAATTTGGGTTGTGTCTAGATATATCAGTCAGCCATTTCTTCTTTTATATATATGTATAGATGGATGTTGCTGGCTTCTATTCTGCTGCTGCTGTCCCTTACTTCTTACTTTGATTGTAAACCGTTAATCGTGAAATGAAACTGTTCCTGAGGCACAATATAATAAAAAAAAGATAAATGTGTGGAAAATGAGGAACGAATGGGTGCGCAATGGTGCGGGCAGCATGTTTTATATAAATGCATAGCTTAAATTAGCTCTACTCCTGTATTATATTTCGCATTAGATTTTTTGAGGAGTATTATTGAACGTGGAACGTCTTACTATGTTACCTGGAAAAAGTTTTTATATATATCAGATTAAATATTTTATTATTTTATGGAATTCCTATTTCTAGTGCTTTAATATATATTCTAAAAATGGATTGCAAGACGGGACTTCAAAAATATAGGGCATTTATTTTTTTAAATATCGTAATACGTAGTCAAGTATGTAAATTCTAAAATAAATGTACTTTATCAACTTATGCGTATTGCGCAATCTTGCTTATGACCAATGACTAAGTAAAAATTAAAACATACAAGTTCAAGTTGTCGGACAAAAATGTAAAACTGCTAAAACGGAACGCAGTTTTCCATGATGGCAGTTGTGTCATGTTTTGTTTTTTTTTATTAAAATTCATTTAAATGAAAACTATAATAGGGTGACGGTGTGATGTATTCGTGATAAATTAAAATAAATTGGTGAAGTGCCTTTTAATATTTAGTATGTCAGGTGGTAAAGGCAGGACGTGGGTGCTCTAAAATGCCGTGCGAAAGTTGTGCCGTTCAATTTAGTGTATTTAAGCGAAAACGGGTCTGTTCTGAGTGTGAGCGATATTATTGTGGCGGATGTCTTCGTCGTGGTGGTGGCATCATGTGTGCACCATGTCGAGTGCTATCAACGCGACCTCTCTCTCGGCATGCAATTACCCACCTGAAAGTTCGAGATCTACAGTGCTTCTTACAACATCAGAATATATCTACGCGCGGCTGCGTCGGTGCGTAAAAATTATTTGTACAAGCATATAGTTTCTAGAAAATTATGATTCAGTGTCAGATTTGATGTTTAAAAACGACATTGGTTTTATTTTTTCCCAAAAATAAAACTTGGGGTCAGGCTAGTAAAAAAAGAGTCACAGTATTATTATTCTATTTAGATAGGAACTAGCCAACTGGTAGGATTAAATATCTGGATCCTTGTAGAATGTACTCTGAAACTTGAACTCTATGTTGCCTCTTTCTCTCCCTCCCGAGATTCCAAAGTTTTATGAACAAAATTGTTCATATGTAGACATTATATACTTGTAAAATTAATTAAATTAAATTTAAATTTTTGTGAAGCTGGTGTTAATTTCTTGAAATGTATGTTTCTACTCCATTTTATGATATAAGTTGAAAGGATGACTGAAGAGAGAATAACAAAACAAATTTATGTTGCAAAAGTGAGTGGGGCAGTGTTGTGAAGGGAAGCCCTAGGAGAACTTATATCAATTAGATTAGTGGCTTATTAAAAAATAGCAGTATAAAGAGTACCAGAAACCGACAAGCATGTATGCAAAGATGTATTAATGGAGAAAAAACGAGAGAAATGTGCCAGGATCTCGCCAAATGGAAATCCATTATATCTGCCTACCCTTCTGGGTTAAAGGTGTGAGCGCATATTTATTTATGATATAGTAAAATGACACAATTTGCCTATTTGTGTGATAGTAGTATATGAAACTGCAGTTGACACATAGGGGAGATATTTTTACTAAATGAAAAAATGAAAATGAAAAATGAAAATAATTTATTTGAGTCCAGACAATAGACTTAATGGTATAAATATGCTATAGAACATTTCCATGCTCAACAGCAATCAGCTCACCTAATTTTTTATAACATTCCAAGTTATAGGAAAACTCTAAATTTCTACTCATAGAACCACTTGAAGTGATTCTGTTATAATATAGACAGTTTACCTGAAAGACTTAGATAAAATGTTTTAGTATGACTAACTAGGGCATATTAAGCATTAATTAAGGTACTTCCCCAGGGAAACTAACCATTATGTTTTAATCAATAATAATTATACTAACTGTTATCTGTGGCTTTGCACATATATTTTCCTCTTTGGATACTAAATTATTGTCCAGTCGTGAGGGTGTTTTTATATTATTTGTCCCCCTTCCCAGCCTTTTCTTATAAGGAAAGGATAATAGGAATTGGAAATAAACATTCTCTCTTCTGTCCATTAACGGTGGGCAATTCATCTGCAACTCATTAGTTAGTTCCAGATGTCTATAGGTAGCGATCACTTGCAATCGGCTGAACTGCTTGCTCGTTTGCCACCTAGTAATATAATATAAAAATTGTTGACTGAGTTACAAGTAGCAGATTCCATTACTAGGCTTTCTCCAATAACAACTGATAATGGCATTGAATGATAATTTTATCAATACTTGTTTTTGAGCGCTTAAGTTATTTCCCTCTCTAGAGATAAGATAGTTTGAGGACAAATGCTTGCACGCTGACCAGAGCTATGTCTGCACACTCATTACACTACAATTCATAAGTATCTAGGTAATTAGTATAATAAGGAATTTAATTTTTAAAAGTAAATTAATGAAAATGTATGTTATTCTCCAATGGTATCGATTGTGAAAATATAAATGTTTAAATAGTTGTATTGTAAAACTTACACTAAACCATAACTAGTGATTTGGTATGCAATATAAAGTGGGGTAAATCTCTTAAATATTGGGAGATTCATCTCTCTTGACACAAAATAATTCAAGTCTGAACCTATTAAATGATTATTTTTAACAATTTGAAGAACTTATACCTTTCTGATAGATCATTTAAACTGGTAGCATATTGAAAATATACATTCCTTCAGAGAGTTTGAAGTGCCGATAGATTAAAAGTTTATTGCCTTTAAAATTATACAGTTAAAGTTTGAATGTGTCCATCTGCTATCTATCCTTTATACAAAGGGTTAAGCTTAATTGGAATGGTTTATGCGATATTCACCAGTCTTTCATCAACACTAGTTCTATAAGTTTAGCTCTCGTTCTCGTCACTCAGACAGAACTGTATGGACAGAATTGATAAACTATGTATGATAAACTATTTGAACTATTTTTATTTTACAATTACTCTGTATAGTGATCAATTCACTTTTGAATTATTGATTAATGAATAACATAATACTTATGAAGTAAAAAACCCCGGCTGTATGCTTTGTTACAGAAAAAGATGAGTTAGTAGGTCTGTGCGTGTCGCACGTGAACAGCGCGGCGTACCGGAGACGCGGCTCGCGCGGCGGCGCCTTCAGTGGCCTCAAGGGCCTCACCAACAACATCAACGACTTCCTCAACTCCGCCTTTGAGATGCGCGCGCCGCCGCGCGACCCGCCGCCCGCTCGCAGTGAGATACTGCTCCTCTTGAGTTTGTTTGTTACATCTTAGCTTCATACACATCTGACATTCAGTAGCATTTTAAATGTATAACAATTATGAAAATTTTACAATGTGGCTTTTATAGTGGAAGGAGGGCAATACTACTAATTAGCATCAGCAACAGCCTTATTTAAGAGCTCAGGAGGAAGGGAGTGGAAGAGGAAGCTTAAGTACCTTTATGTGACAACTATTCATACTTCCCCTCGAGTTAGTCAACAACGGTAGAGCCAGCACCAGCAGTTATTGTTTGAACTTGGAATGGGCCGACTCGACTGGGGAAATTTTACGACCCCACAGAAGTAAGGTGTTAAATTATTGCACTAGAAGTGCTTGCAGTTCGTCCAATAATTTAGTTGCCGGAGACACAATAAAGATTGTAGTGAGACCCATGAGTAAAGGTAGTCACTTAACACCCGGTGAAAAAAATAGGTTATTTGTGATACCCATCTCTTTCTGATGAATTCAACATTTTGGCATTCTGCGGGTATATTTCCTCAAGGCTTGATTCAAGCAACAGACAATTATAATTTAAACAACTACTTATATTTTCCTTTATTATTTATTTATATTCTGAAATAAAATATTTTTAAATTTAATAAACATTTAAAGTATAGCGTGACACAGTATCACATGGTTTACCTTAAGTGTCACATTGCTGCTTCATTGAAACAATATATTTGGTATATTATAATTTGAAACCCGCTTTTTGCCAACGTAAACAATTTCCTATGAAATACTGTGCAAGTGTTGAGTGCGTTGTCATCATTTGAACTCATAATATTATATTTCATTCATTTCACAATGTTACTTTGTTAAGTCGTGTTGTGTATCGTTGAAGTCATGTTTTGTGGTAACTTCCCATACTTTAAGACACTGTGAAAGTTTATAAAGGATAAAAATCTGCCAACCATAATGCTAAAATTTATCTCAAATATTAGACTCATGCTCGGTAAGTCCAACGTCTTTAAAATAAAATTAATTAATAAATTGTACTTACTAGAACTTATTGCTTTTTAGGTATTATTATTAATCCAATTACATATGACATCATTTCATATAACTTTAAGGTTAGGTTAAACATTGTATGACAAGGTAACACTTTGCAGGCAGCTGCTTCAACACGTCGCACGTGCACGCGCCGCCGCGCGGGCCGGGTCCCGACGCTGTCAGCCCCGGCGCTGTGGGCGACCGTCGCTTCACGCCCACTCCAGGTATTATTCTATACATCTGCGCTGTTAAGTTGTTACTATTAAGCCGATCGTATGAGGCAATTGTTGTAATTGTTGAATATATTTGTGTGTGTGCAGGTGGTGAACGAGACGTGAGGCCGGCGGCGTGGGAGCAGGAGCCGCAGCAGCAGGAGGAGGCGCCGCGCAGGACCTCGCAGGACTCGGCGCACGTCGACACGGCCGACTGCCTCGAGATCGAGGATATAGACGATTCCGGCTGGGAGTTTGTCACTACGCCAGCAGACCCCCTGCCCAATGGTAATTCAGCTCCCTATGAAAATACACCATATTCTGGAATTAAAGTATTTGTTATTATTATGACTGCATTTAAGTCGAAAAGTGCACAGTCTGATTTTAACGTATGACGTAATGTTTTTCTAAAGTTCGAAGTATTGTCGTTTGTGGACCAAACTAACGGAACGACGGGTACGGTTTTTGTTAAAATACCTAAACTCATATAACTAACAGTTTGTTTAAATTAATATAACTTACTATTAATGTAACTTGAGATATGATAATTTATAATATGTATTTAAATTTCAGACTCGGAAGTGCTTCTTACTGCGACAGATGTCAATCAGCGGGTAACCGTAACGGTTGCGGCAGAGGGCGCAGTGAGCAACGGAAGCCCCCCCACAGCCGGGGGCACCAAGCGAGTCGCTGCGCGTACGGTCCGGCTGGGCGCGCAGGCTGACGCGCCGGTCGGGGCGCTGGGCACGCCGCAGCGCGCCGCCTCCGAACTGGAGCTGCACCGTGGGGCCGCCGACAGCGCCGATGCCGACACCGCCAGCCTGCAGGACGAGCCCATGATGGACCGTCAGCCCGGTCAGTGCTCTCACCACTTAGTACCAATCGTACATTCAGTCTTTTCGTACTAATTGTTCGCTCTTACGCGACACTTATGAGATCGAGCGGCGGATTGTGAATTTGCAGCTACTGAAACTAAATCCACTTGTGACACATGACGACATGTGGCGTCTGCGACGACGCAAATAGGCGCGTCGTAACTGGCTTTATTTATTAGATTCATAAAATGTGTCATGTATCGCAGTAACAGACCTTGTAACTATATGCAAGGTCACTTCTCACTTAGCCGTTACAAGCTCACAACTCTTGCCGACAATAGACTAACTTGAAGTATATATGTGATAATTTTAAGTAATCATGTAAACTCTGTGTTGTACTTCAGAAACTCCTAAACACATAGCCCTGGAGCGTCTGAGCGAAGAGGAGCTGGCGCGGCTGAGCGTGCGCCAGCTGAAGGAGCTGCTGCACCGCAACCGCGTCGAGTTCCGCGGCTGCCTCGAGCGCGCCGACCTGCTGCAGCGCGCGCGCACCCTGCTGCGGGACCACGCACAGCTGCACAGAGGTGAGCCCCACCACGCACAACAGTATACTGCACAAGTGTGCAGCACGCGACTGCACCACTTAGTTCATAAAATAACAACTGTTGAACGCAGTAAAGGGAAATCGATCGTTTGTGTAAAGGGGGTAGCGCTTCCACATTGTGACACCCATTTGAACAGTGCTCGATATAATTTGCAAGTTTTAATAGGCTGATGAGGTATATTTTGGCTTCAGACATCGACAACCTGCCGACGGAGGAGTGCTGCAAGATCTGCATGGCGGCGCCGCTGGAGTGCGTGCTGCTGGAGTGCGGGCACATCGCCGCCTGCACCGCCTGCGCGAAGCAGCTCGCCGAGTGCCCCATCTGCCGGCAGTACGTCGTGCGCGCCGTCCGCTTCTTCCGCTCGTGAGCCCCCACCATCACCACCAGCTCCCGTGAGCGTAGTTAACATCTTCCGACCGTCAATCGTCAAGGGCGGGCGTTCGCGGCGACTTGTAGCTGTTGGTTGCATTAGCAACTTGCGACTGTACCGATATTATATGCGCCAGCGCCAGTCATCGTGTGCGAGCGCCCGTTATATTATTGTACGTGCGCTGAAACTTTGTCGACTACCCTCCACGTGCCGCCGGCTGTGACCTAGTCGACCTAAGGTAGGCTGACGGGGAGTTACCGGCAAAGTTTCTGCGCATGCGCCATATTCCATATTTCCAATTACTCGAATCCATGCTAAATGTGTCTCAGCTGAGGTGAAGCGTGCTAGCGGCATATTCACGTAGACTTAGGTGCTGTGTACGACATACAAGTTCGCATCATGACTCCCGTTACATTATATTACATATATGAATGCGAAATGAACAGTACAAACAAACAGAATGTCGTGCATTTGGTGAATGATCATGGTTTTATCGTAAACATTTTTATATTTGTTCCGAAATCACGATATTAAAGAAATCGTAAGACTGTTTAACAAGAACCAGCCAACAGGACAATGTTGCCCGTATTGCGGCCATTGACGGCATCCTCTGTTCTCTTTATTATTTACGATTTATTCTATACTAGTGATCCGATCCGGTTTCGCGAGGATCATAATTGTATCTATATTGATCCGATCGCTATCGCCTTTTATATATATAAGTTGAATTTGTTTTCCCGTTGTCACTTGCGACAAGCTATATAAATAAAAAAAATGACGTCAAACAGTCTACCGTCGCCTGCTTTATGTGAAATCCTCGATTCTCATATACTGTTCCACTGTCAAATTAATGGTATTTTGACGGGACAACGTCTTATGAATTGATGGATAGTAGGGGTGGCGTCGCTGGAAATGTAGCGTTACGGTCGGGTCCCGCTGCGCTTGAGCCGAGAGTAACCGATCATGCACGATCGATGTGCCGCGTGTCTGTGTGTGAGCGAGAGTGCAACGTAAGAGAGAGAGAGTAGTGCTGATAGATAATGCGTATTGTTTTAGGGAACGTTGTCACGAATTTAACGTCCGAGCGCTTTGCGCCCGACACCTGGGATATTTTTTTGTATGAGAGGTAATATTGTACATTTTCAATGTTTCTAATTTTGGAACTCAAATTAATTTATGTAATCAATTGTCAATATTATTATAAAAGTCTTAATGGCCGGTCCATGTGGCTGAAAGTTCTTAAAAATGGCGGCCACGTACCGGCCGAAGCAGCGTACGTAGGCCTCCTAACTACATGGACTGATATTCTGGTCTCTGCATAACCCGCTGGATGAGGGCGTCGGCATATCGATGGGGGGAGGCCTACGTTCCGCAGTAGATCCTCAATAATGAATGTATATTCACCATATACTGAATGCATGTTTTGTATTGCAAAAATGTATATATATATATATATATATATATATTAATTTCTAATCAATCTGTTTGTATTGTATAAAAAATGAACTCGCATCCCCAATGATGGGTCCTTTTTCAACTGTCGAATTATTTTAGGACACTAATCCAAGCCCATACATAAACTTCTATTGGTTTACGTTTTTAAATGTATGGGGACCGCCTACAATATGGACTATTGGCCTCGTGAGGACAGGAAGTCTCTGGATGCGGTGGACGGTTCTGTGGAAGTCATGTCCAGACGTGGTCTCATGTAACCTGTTGATTGTGGATGTTTCCTGCGTCTAACATATATGTCACCGACTGATTGTAAAGACAGGCACTTTATAATCGGGCTAGGCAAATTCTAAACAGTCGGCGCATTGTCAGTTTAACGAATTATTGAGAATACGAAGTTTCATTTCCAATCAGTTTCTAATGGGGCGAAGTACGGTAGGCACATCCCGACTAATATTATACATGTGAATGTAAGTTTGTTTGTTACGCTTTCACGCGGAAACTACTCAACCGATCATCATGAAACTTTGTACACATATTCTTGGAGGTACTAGAAGTAACATAGGAACATTTTTTATGAAAAAATTACGAAAAATAGAAAAAATGTTTGTCAAAAAAACTAGCTACTTCAACGCCATAATATTATAAATGCGAATGTTTGTATGTGTGGATGTTTGTAACTCTTTCACTCAAATTCGGCTGAACGGATCTGGATGAAATTTGGTACAGGGATAGATTATAATCTGGAATAGCACATAGGCTTTTTTATCCCGGATAAATGTACGGTTCCCGTGGGATACGTTTTGTTTTTTAAGGATGCATATCTACATATATAAGATGATGTTCCGTATAGATTCCGAAACGGCTACCCGGGCGAAGCCGGGGCGGGTTTGTTGATATGATAAATTGGTCGAAACTAGTATCCTGTGCCACTTCCGTTTAGACTGTTTAATACCTAGCCCAATTATAAAGTGTCTGATCTGACAACCGGTTGGTGACATATACATAGTATACTTTAATTTTATGTTTATGGACAATTAATTTCCTTTAAATGAACCCGAAGATTTATTTTATTTGAACATTAAAGTATTGTGTTTATAACAAATGTAATTTAATACGTTTTTAGTGGTTAAGTCAATGTGTTCGTGTCAATCAATTCCCAACGTCACCAATGTATGTATGAACTGTATAGAGAACTCGTTGGTGTTTTTGTATGTTCAGTGAAATGTTTATAGTACGGCTACGACGTCTGTCGGTGGGGTAGGCAGGCAGTTTAAAATTAAAATTGAATGTTAGTCGCTTCAAGTGGCCAATAGATGTTACGCATGCGCGTGTATCGATTTAGTACTCGTCAAATTTTGTGAATACGTTTCTAATTTCTTTTTCTATTAGATTATAGTCTCCAAGTTGTGTTGTCCGACTTGTCGGATCTAAGTCAGAATTGTGACAATAAGTAACTGTAACTAGTGTCCGTGTGCTGCGCACCGAGCACTGCGCACTGTGGCACTGTGCACACTGCAGCTCTATCCGTCAATTCAAATAATCAAAAAAAATGATTCACTGTTTAGATGTCAAAATTCATATTTCCCGTGTCGGAAGCCGAACAATTGTCATTAATATAGGGCGATACACAATAAATTCTGTGTTTTTATTACCTATCCCCTTCCGCCCCCTCCACACCCCCGCACCTCAAGTTAGTAGATCTCTTTAGTAATCAAGTCGCACAACAATCGTGTTATCTGTATTAATATCAAATTCATTTGGTAATATAAGGTTATATAGACTGCCCGCCTGATGTTAAGCGGTGATGTGATCCAAAGGGTTCATGTTAGACTATCCCCGCCCCAGTTTTCCTGGCCGCCTCTGCTTCGAATGTAACGGTCTGAGATGGTGTTTAGTTGCTCAAATATGGCGGCAGTACTCCACACATGCACATAATGTCTTAAAGATAAAAAAATATCTTGATATTTTATTTTTATATAAATTTATAACTAAATTGGTCGCAAGGGTCCCGGGATCAATCTCGGCCAAACGTGTGCGTGTCCTCGGGGGCGTCTATACGCACTATGGTGGCGGCGGGCGTGAAGTAGCCCTCGTAGTGAACGATGTCGGGCGTGGTGTCGTAGTGGTAGTGTCCACCGTCGCCGTGCGCGCTGAAGCCGTGGAAATGCTGCACGCGCAGGTCCAGCCCCAGGTCGCCGGTGACGAGCGTGCCCACGTGCACGATGGGCGCCCGCATCTCAAAGTAGTGCAGCCAGTCGTCAACGTCCTCGTCGCTGCAGAGCGGAGCGGCCGAGAAGTCCGGCATCACATGGTGCTTGACGCGGCCCTCGCGCAGCACGAACGCGCCGCCCAACCCCACCGCGCGCTCGCCGTAGTGACCCCGCAGCGCCTCGCGGATGGCCGTGATAAAGTTGGCCTTTCCGACGCGCTTCTTGGCAACCACCTTCAGCACCTTCCCCGGCGCGCCGTCGCTGAGCAGATAGTTGCCGAGCAGCGCCGTGCGAGTCTCGTTATCGGGCAGACGGCGCTGCAGGTAGCCACCGCTACCCTTGAGTGCGCCGACCGGTTCCACCGTCACCACGCGCGTGCCCTGTTGCACCGCGCCCTTCTGCATGCGCAGATTGATGATGCCCTGCGACCATAAAGGATAGAATATATCTTTCAATGGAACAAACTCCTCTAAGGGTCTCATTTCTTGCTTTAAAAGCTAAAGTAGCAGCATCAGAAGACAGCATCTCGGCCGTTTAGGTGCAAGTAGGGTGGTCTCACCTCGCAGTTGACGCCGGTGTAGGGCCAGGGCCCCGCGCCAGCGCCGGCCAGCAGCGCTGGGTCGCGGCGCAGGTGGCGAAGCAGCGCCGCCAGGTCGTACACCTTGTCGCGCTGCACCAGCGGCACCAGGTACGGCGGGCCCCCGATCTCGACAAGCGTGGCGTTGCCGGTTAAACCTGAACCAACAGCAACAAAAGTATGAGATAGTTATTGGAATGCATTTTATTTTTATATTTAAATCATACTGTTTTATTATTATTAAATTAAACAAAGGCTCTATCTTTGTATTATTAATTTTTGTATGATCTTTCTACACACACACACCCAAACTACACGATCTGTGTATATGGAATGTTGAAAATACGATACAATTATTTACGTAAGTTATATTCTTGAAGAGACGCTGGAAAATAGTCGCTGACAAACCGAAGTTATTACCAGGTTGTTCTGATAGTGGCCGGCGATTGACTGTGTACTGTCTGATTTTTATAAATATACGGTCAATACGGTCCCAAGTTCTGAAAAAATCTTAACATGATTGTTGCGTAACGTATTCACGATGTTATCCGTATAATATACAATATTTTTTTAATCTAATATTGATACGTGCGCGCCGCCGGGATCAAGTTATTATCAACCGTAATGAGCATGTATATACATAATAATAAATCAGCCTTTTCTAGAATGTTCCCCACTGCAGGGACACAGGCCCCCCTCTCCGAGAGAGGGAATGAGCCGTAATCCAACAAGCTGGCCCAGTACGGGTTGGTAAATGTGTCTTCGAATTTGGTGGTTCTAAAAACATACCGGTTTCCTCACCATGTTTTCCTTCGCCGTTTTTGGAGCAGTGGTGATTGAATAAATTACACAAAGCGCCTGCCTGGATTCGACCCGCAACAGCACGTAAGTCGAGCCTAAACCGGGAGCCACTAACCATGCATGTTTAAAGGTATATGAAATTTTATTAAAAATATTGTACATGCCAAGGAGGATCAGGCAGCCGGCCGTAAAAACTGTAGCTAAAACCCATACAGACTACAATCATACTGTGCCGACCCTACTTGAGTGCGTCACTGCCGTAACCCATATAACAGCACCGTCAAACTCTGTAGGAATATTCTATCAATGCGAAAACATACGTACGATGTAACATAAACAGTGATAAGGGGCAATCAAACGCTTCTGTTATCGCTGTAACAATATTGACTCGCCACTGGTTCTGACGCGCCGCGATCTGGTGCTGTGACCAAACAGAACCATTCCGATTGAAATACTAAAAAGTGACAGCGAATTTAGTATACTCGGACCCGGTCTACTATCACAAAGGTATTGGCTGGGCAATTTATACGTTCCTAAACCTGGAATTACCTTGTACCAGTACCAGGCGGTGATATCGCCTTCCAGCAAGTGGAGAAGACGTCACCGTTTACGTAACTGTATATACGCGCCAGCCATCCAGATGGTGTGGATGGTACCTGGCGCTCTGTCGTGTCTATTCAAATGTGAATAACTGAAACCATTTATGGTTTAAGAGCTTATAAACTAAATGCTTGATATTTGGTACGTTTTATATAATTCTATCAAACTTTTAGAATAAGAGGAAATCTTAAGGATAAGATAACTTCCAGACATCATCAAATTCGAAAATACGACGAATTTATATACTACATCTATCTACCTAAAAATATGACTAGAAAACGGACTGACATATCTAGTTGGGTAGCAATAGGTTTTTTAAAAAGTCACAGCACACCACGGAGTATTTACTAACCTGGCGCCTGAAGCTCGAAGGGCGGCTGCGTGAGGTCGGGGCTGTCCACCACCGACACGTCCACTGTCGCGAACGTGCCCAACAGCTCACGCGACAGTACTGTAACATTAGCGTACAGGCTTAAAGGAAGGAAATTACTAGGAGAATTAGTTATTTTTTTATAGCACTAGGTGGCAACTGAACAAGCGGTTCACCCAATGTCAAGTGATCGCTACCCATAGACATCTGCAACTAACTAATGAGTTGCAGATGCGTTGCCCACCTTTAATGAACAGAGGAGGGGACAAACAGAAAATGGTTATTCCCAATTCCCATACATCCCCTCCACCGTCAAGTTTTCTTCCCCTTTCCATCTTTTCCTTATATGAAAAAAGTGGGAAGGGGGAGAGAACTAGAATTAGGCCTCCGGCACCTCACTCATCAGACGAAACACAGAATACTCTACTTCACGCCTTTCTTCTGTGAGGTCGTGGTATTTCACCGGTTGAGCCGGCACATTCGTGCAACAGATGTTATTGTTGCGGGCTCTACCACTGTATCTGTATTAACATTGGAGCTCTCCCCAAAGAGTAGGCAAGACAATTGAAATGGAGCATACCTCACACGACAAAGTGCCAAGTTATATTTCTTAAGAGTTACCCATTCATGGAAAAGAAAAATATTGAACGAGGTTTGGAAAGAATAGTAAATAACGCACTGACCCTCGGCCATCTCGTCCAGCGGCGGCACGTGCAGAGCCTTCTCCTGGATGGGAACCTTCGTGTAATCTATTGTCGCCATGCTGCAACATGCACATCATGTTAACACTACTGTCAACTTACACCAGTTAGGCAGCCTTCACTAGTTCTGAGAAATAATCATATCACGCTACACTGTGACCGATTGTTGACAATAGGCACATCGTTATAACAGACCGACCCGCGTCTAATTGTTCGATGTCACTGTCCCGCATGACGAGAATCCCGGGAAAGCTGAGAAGCAAAAGCGTACAAAATACTCAGACTTGTACCCCGAGGAAACAGGATTTGGGTCAATCACTAGTGATCCGCCCGGGCAGCCATTTTGACATCCATAGGGGATATCACGTTTATATACGTAGAGAAAAAATTACCCCACGGGAACCGTACATTTTTCCGCGATAATAAGTATAGCCTGTATGCTATTCCAGACTATATTCTATCTCTGTGACAAATTTCATCCAGATCCGTTCAACCGTTTTTGCGTGAAAGAGTAACAAACATCCATACTTACAAAATTTCGCATTTATAATATTAGTAGGATCATTCCGATAGTCGCGACGGTGAATTATTTAGCGAAGAGCTCTTACTAACACTTTAGCTAAACGGTTCGATACAAAAAGCGTTAATTTTGGAGACCTCAATGCGGGCGTGGCAAGGAAGTTCCCCATGTATACTTGACCGCTGGTTGCTCGAAACAGAAATCCGCAGCATGTGAACAGTAGTTATTTATACTTAATACTACATTTTTGAAATTAAAGATAAGTTAAAAAGTAATAAAAAGGCGATAAAATAAATTTATTATGATTTTTCCGTTTGGTTTCAAAAACATGCGAGCCAGTGGGTAAGTGAGAAATAATTATTTCATGTTTATTATTTTACTATCCCTACTAATATTATAAATGTGAATGTAAGTTTGTTACGCTTTCACGCGAAAACTACTCAACCGATCATCATGAAACTTTGTACACATATTCTTGGAGGTATTAGAAGTAACATAGGATACTTTTTATGAAAAAAATAGTATAAAAAACAAAGTATGTGTGTTCCCTATAGAATCCGAAACGGCTGGACCGATTTCGATGAAATTTACAGGTAGCTATCGGATCAACATAATTAGTGGTACCCGGGCGAAGCCGGGGCGGATCACTAGTATATTATATGCATGGTAATAAGTATGGATGATAGGTAAAACTTTAAAAATCAATATATTTTCGACTCAACGTCAATAATTTAAATAATATTGTCCCCAACTTGGATTCACACTTACCTCGATAAATGATTCGTATCAATTACCGCCGCTTCGACAATTACTGCAATACACTTTAAATAAAAAATAAGAGTCGAACGTCCGCCGAGATTCATTATCAATGAAGCTATTTACAAGTGGTACATGATTACGATAAGTTGAAGTTAAAGGCGATGACCTTAGGTTTGACTTACGTTTTTGTGTTGGGACCGTGCGTTTTGTGCGGGAGTCGGTGACGTGCGCGCTCCCCGCGCCTCGGCGACGAATGACCTTGCATGTCGCTGTGTAAACAACTTGAGCTCTCCGACATTCTTTTAAAACGGGCATTAGATAATTTAACTAAATGAGTGTACACATTAAAATATAAAATGAACAACACTACTACACGGCTCTTAATTACGTGTATACTTTTTGTTTTTTTGTTTCACTTTACTGAAGAAGAATGAAACGAAATGTAAAAACGGACCGTCAACAAGTACACACATTCACTGTAAACAATACACCACAGCAAATCCGGCAAAGCACGGCCCGATGTCCGGCGAAAAAACAAGCCGTCACATCTATGTGGCGCGGGTGTATTAAAGTTTATTAAGCTAGGTTAATTTAAAATCACATCGTTTTATAAAAATAATTTATTGCCTTTATAATTTTTCTTCCAGTTGTATTAATTTTGACACCAACCGAACTGCAAAGAGCCTATACACAGATCGCCCAAACCATTTAAACATAACCAAAAATATTTTACTTGTATCTTGTCAAGTATACCATGTTAATTAATTGAAGTTAACTTAAGTGAGACGCTTTTACAATAATCTAAATAAAAACAATTTTTACAAGTTCAAAATCCAGACAGACAAATATTGGTTTATCATAGTAATTTTAGATGTGAAACTTTATTTAAATATTTTATTTACATAAGTAGTTTTAGTACAAAAAATAAATAACGTAAAACAGTTATGTAATTACAAAAATAAATATTAAAGTAATAGACCACACCAATGTCTTGACAAAACTATGAAAACAGTTAACAAAAGGCCAAGAGTCTGTCAGCGCAGCTTCCAGTAAAGTTCTGTCTCGAACAGACATAAAAATGGACACAGCGAAAACGATGTATCAATTAAAATTTCCTTGTACTTTATAAAATTTAATCGTTAAATGAATGCTAGGGTCTATTTTTGTTCGTTCAAATTAAATAAAATGTTATCTTTTTTTATTTCGGCCTTTTCTAGTATGTTGTGTAATGAGCCGTAATCCACCACGCTGGCCCGGTGCGTGGTGGATGTCACATGTCTTCGAATTTAGTGGTTCTAAGAACATGCCGGTTTCCTCACGATGTTTTCCTTCACCGTTTTGGAGCAGCGGTGAGTAATTGTTACACAAAGTAAAGCGCCTGCCTGGGTTGGAACCCGCGACCTACGGTACTTAAGTCAAGATAATATGGCGTTTGATTTAAATTTATATAAAATGGTATTGATTACATGTTCTGTTAATTAATCATATAATAGCACTGGCCGGCTTCCGACCTTCTGGCGCCACAGCCTTCCGCATCGTCACAACTTTATAGCGCGTCACGCAGTCTGTCGCTATACATAATGCAATACATAAATATATAGGAATATATCTTTAATTTTTATTCCAATCTTTGATACGCCTTCAAACAAAGTTCATGTGTTTTGTTAAGTATCCAACCGATGGATTGTGTGTGAGTTAGCCACTGCCATGAACAGCCATTCTGTTAAGGGGGCAAGCGAGGGCCGGCTAAATTATGTCTGAGGAACTTTAGAACCGGCCTTTGAAGGAATTCACTCAGTATTAAGTTTGTTCATTAGAACAAGTGTAGCACAAAGGGCGTACTCTCGTGTGTGGACCTCGGTCCAATGGAATGTAAAACTACGTAACAAAAAAATCTAAGCATAATGTCTGAAATACAACAATTTCGATACAATTTTGAACATTGAAAACTTTAGGCCTATATTGTGGCCATTTTTGTTCAAACCATCACTCACCGCAGTTTTATCATACGCTTTCCCATACAAGAACTTAACAATCTTTCAAGTTAATAAATAAGTTATAAAAATTTGTGCTAACTTATTAACAAATATTTTTGGTTAACAGCCACTGTGCAAAACAATAACTAATAATTGCTGCCGCCCTTATCTCAGTCAAATCATCAGGTTACCTTTTTACTTACGAGTATATGTCATTTAATCCAGAGTTCACGTTTTAAAATATAAATGTAACAACTGTTCAGTGAAGAATAAATATTTTTTATAGTACTAGGTGACAAACGAGCAAGCGGTTCACCCGATGTCTAGTGATCGCTACCCATAGACATCCGCAACTAACTAATGAGTTGCAGATGCGTTGCCCACCTTTAATGGACAGAGGAGGGGACAAACAGAAAATGGTTATTTCCAATTCCTATACATCCCCTCCACCAAGTTCTCTTCCCCTTCCTATCCTTTCCTTATAAGAGAAGGGTGGGAAGGGGGAGAGAAATTATTAAATATTATATGAGGTTCATTTATTCACAGGACGCAAAACGCTACAAGCTATTAAAAATAATACACCTTCAATAATATATCTTGCCTTAAAAGGAAAAATAAATCTATGTCATTACGAAGTTACGTCTTGCCTAAAGCCCAGTGTTGATTTATGTATACGGACTTTGGGGTCTATAGGTCCGGGTGGGGCTGCAGCGTATGCACCAGGTCGCAGTGCAGCTGGCGCGCGTGCGCCGCCGAGCGCGCAAGCCACGTCGCCAGCTCGGCGCTGTCGCACTGCACGCGCGGTCGCCGCAGCGCCTCGCCCGGCCCAGCCCCCGCCGCGCCGGGCCCCGCCCCCGAGCCCGCCCCGCGCACGCACAGCTCCACCAGGTGCGCGCCCTCCGCGTACAGCGCCGTGCACGATACCAGGTTGCTGTACGCGTTCACAGTCATTGGTTATTCGACTCTTATATTTTAAATTAGAAACACTAAGAAATTCCTTTGAAAGAACTACGAAAAAGATGTTTCTAATTCAGAGCACATAATTCTAGTCATAACATCACCAAGCTTTGTCAAAGCTTGGTGACGCATTCTTGCAACAGATACTTCTAGTCTAGTCCCGGCTACACCAATGCTAGTTGCCCTGATACCAATTATTTCTTTTAAATTACTAAGTTTTAAAGTGTCCGGTCAATCTGTCTATTAATTTTTTTTTAATTGAAAATGATTTTGCGTTGGCCATTTGGAAATTTCCACATTATTAAAGCTTCAACACACCTGAGATGCGTCTCCATGACGATCTGCGGCGTATCATGCTTGCAAGTGAAGATCCTCAGGTGTGTATCGGTGAGCAGTGCGCGGATGTCGTGCGGCGGCCCACGCACCGGTCGGTACGCAAGGAAACGCTCAGGATGCGCCAGCGCGGGCGCGGCTGCTGGAGCCAGCGCGTGCAGCAGCTGAGCGCCGCGCGCCGCCACCGGGCAGTAGCGCGTGAGGGCGGCCGCGTGCGGGGCCGGGCGGGGTTCACGCGTGCGCGCCGGCGCCGCACGCCCTGCCCGCGCACTCGACTCGCGCACCGCTGCCGCGGCAGCTGCCGCCAGGTCCAGCACACCGATGACGGGCTTGGTGACGGTGCCCACCAGCCCCTTGCCCACGCCACTCACGAAGCCGCCCAACCCCTCCTGCGTCGCGCCCTCGTAGCTGTGCTTAACCAGGGACGTCATGCCGCCTACCAACAATATTTACTTATTTAATTAGGCCACACATGATGTGACATGAAGACATGCGGTGTGCGGAGTGGGTACGTACCGAGTAGGCCGAGGCCGAGACCGCGCAGGCCAGCGGCGAGGTGTGCGCCGGCGGCCGCGCTACGGATGCGCCGCCGCGTCTCCTCGTGCGCCTCGTCGCCCACCACGCGCTCCAAACCGTCACCCAATGATTCTAAAATATAACGTTACATTTAGTAAATTTTGCACACATTAATTAAATTCTTGTTTAATCAGTCATTCTCGCTACTTCTCTAACCTCTAATATTAATAAATAGAATTTTCAGACATAGCTAGATTTGAATAGAATGACTGTTTTATCCTCATTGAAGGTGTACCGGTGACTTTCGCGGCGGAGTTGGAGATGCCATGCGTGACGTTCTTGACGAGCGCTCCCACGTTACCCTCCAGCAGCAGGCCCGACACGCCCTCCGACACGTCCGCCATAAAACCCAGCGGGTTGCCCAGGAAGTCCACAGAGCCTAGGATCTTGGCCGCCTGCCACTTCAGCTCCTGCACAGGTGGAATTCAAATTAACGTAATACAAAGCAAGTTGCTTCTTGTGAAGTGAATGTGTAATACTAATGGATGAAAAATTATGGTACTGACATCCTTGAAGTGCTGCAGCATCTGGCGCGCGAGGCAGGCGGCCGTGTCGAAGACGTGCGCGCGCACGAAGGGCTCCAGCTCGACGGCGGCATGCTCGAAGCGCACCAGCGTCAGCCCTAGCCGCTGCTTCAGCGCGCTCAGCGCCGCCTCCAGCTTGTTCGCAGTGTACATCGACAGGCGGATCTGCGACACCATCAATATAGCGTGCCAGTCTCTTATTATTCAAAATATCGTTGTTGTCAATCAAATAATAACCAAAAACATTGCTTGTTTAACGACTTTAAGACGACGTCAAGGTGACGGCTACTCACCTGACTGGGGATGAGCTTGATGAGGGCGAAGTAGTAGCGCGTGGCGTGCAGCGCGGTCAGCTCGTGCAGCACGCGCCGCGTCTCGTACTCCACCTCGTCGGGCTGCTCGGCCGCCTCCGCGCCGCCCTGCCACTGCTCCGCCCACGACCACAGCACCAGGATCAACCTCATCATCAAACCAGATTAGAATCAAACGACCTAAGGCACATTGCGTATCTTTAAACAGAGACTTATGGCAAATATCGGCATTTTATTGTTACTAGAGGGGGCCAGTTGTCTCGACATCATTATCAGCCGCTCGCAGACTGTTCATAGTCCTCGGTGTCGAGTGAGACAGGTACACTCGTTAGATAGACAGCGACTGGTTACCTCTCCTCGAGGCGCACGGCGACGGGGCGCAGCGCGACCACCAGGTGGCGGAAGTAGTGAGCGTTGTAGCGCGGCGCGGGCGCGGGCAGCAGCTCGGCCGCCGCGTGCAGCGCCGCGCCCGCCGCGCCGCCTCCACCCGCGTAAACCAGAGGGCTCGCCGCGCCCACCAGCTGCAAAATTTAATTACATTAAAATAAATAAGTTGATAATATGCATTAAATATTGCATTACATTAAATAAAAAATACGCGTTCACGCCCGTAATCCAAAGGTGTAGGCAGAGATTACAAATTTCATTTGGTTCTGACACACCTGTCTCGCTTTTTCTACATCCACACGAACACATACGGGTACTCCTTACATCGACTTTCTTTAGAATGTCACTAATTTGATCGACATAAGTTCTCCTTGGATGAACCCTAGCAATACTGCCACTCATTGTTCAACATATCGTTGATGAGTGGACTGCATACAACTTGTATGCTGGCGTCAGGGTAAAGCAAACGCCGGCACGTTATTGAAGCGACTGTATTTGGACGACAAAGTTACACTTAAAGTAATCGCCGACGCGTTGTTGTTGCGACTGAATAGCGCGCGCGGGACGGTGAGCGACGGCTGAAGGCGCCCTACGCGCGTCTCCCCGCATGCGGTAGTGTTGGGTCGAAATACCTTTTAATGGAAAAGGTAACATTAAAAGAAATAATTCAGCTAATATTAAGCGACGTTACTTGGTTGTCCCATTGTAGTGTGTCCACAGAGAGAGCAATGAGCGCCGCGCGCGGCGTGCGGGCCAGCTCGAGGCGCAGGCCGGCGAAGAGCGCGTATACGAGCTCGGCGGGCGGCGAGCGTCCCACCAGCGACACGCCCAGCCCAGCCAGCGACAAGCGCACGCCCCACTCGCCGCGCCCGCCCTTCACTGACGCGCACCCCTCCTCATCACCCTCGATACGAGCCGAATCCTAATTTATGCATATAGCATATATTTGTACAGAAAAATATTTAATGGTTAATATCACTCATAAAGTTTTTGTCGTCAGTATACTATAAAAAGAGCACGCACCGGATCCTCGCGATCGTGTATGCGCACGAGACGCGTGGGCCCGGCCGCGCACAGCGACACGTCGAGACGGCCGCAGCCGGGCCGCAAAGAGTGCCAACTGACCGCCTGCGAGCCCGGTACACTGCCGTCCGTGCGCCCGCCCGGCAAACCCAGCACGACTCGGGCACCTGTAGTGGACAACTCTTATAAAGTTGAGTCTTCATGAAAATCATAGCATTTTTTTAATACCGTTGCAGTAGCGGAGTGTGACATACCGGGCACAAGCGGCACGAGGCTGGCGTGCGCCGTGTGCGAGTGTGGCTGCACGCAGAGGTTGGCATGCGCGCAGGCCATACGGCCCGATGGCACCAGACGCCAGGTTTGCGTGGAGCGCCGCCGCGGGTCCGCCCGCCTCAGCACGAGCGCCGCCGCAACACCCGGCCGCGGTGCCGCCTCCTCGATGTCCAACACCTGTACGTTCAACATTAATGATACATTTTTGAATTTTAAATTTAATATGATAAGTATTTTTATAATATGTATTTGTCTACAACATCTGTTGCACTAATTGGCTGACTCGGCCGGTGAAATACCTCATAGAAGACAGGCTTGAAGTAGAAGTATTCGGCGTTTCTTCTGATGAGTAAGCTGTAGGCTTAATCCTAGTTTATTCCCCTTTCTATCCTTTTCTTCTTTGCAAAGGATGGGAAGAAGAATAGGATATGACGGTGGAGGGACGGATAGGGAAATGAAATATCCTTTTTCCAACTCATTGGCTTATTGCAGATGCTATGGGTAGCAATCACTTAATATCGGGTGAACCGCTGGCTCATTGCAACCTTGTGTGTTATAAATAAAAACAGTTTGAACTCACCATAGAGTGAGGCGAGAGCGCAGAATCGTCGGGCAGCGCGGCGTCAGTGGGCTGCGGCGGCGAGCTGCCTTCGTGCACCAGTTGCCCGCCCGCCGCCCGGCGCCACAACTGCGACCTGCGTACACTCACACAATTAGTAAACAGATCGTTCGCGGCATTAACCGCACTCATCACAAAAGCCATGTGCGCACCGGTCCCCGTATCGCTTGCGACCGAGCACGACGCGAGTGCTGCCTGCCGGCACCTCCAGCACCAGCACGCTGTCGTCGTCACTCGATATTTGTTTGCCTGCAGTCGCCATGCTGTTTTCTCTGAATAGAAAAACATCGAAGTTAACCAAAAATATAAGGTTTGTAGGACTACTGATACTAGTGAGGAAAGTTAGAAAAGGTATGCTGCAAAGCATTCTCCATGGATAACCTGGTGCTGGTGGCGGGGAAGGCGATGTATAGGAAGTTCTGGTAGAGCAGGCGGTGGGTGTGGGCGGCAGCGTCGAGCGGCAGCACGAGGCGCGGCCCGCCCGGCGCCCGCAGAGCCAGCGCGCTCGCCCCTTCTGGCTCCGGCAGCGCCCAGCACGCGCGCGCACCCGCCCCCACCACGCACTCCTCGGCGCATCCCACCTGACAGATAACACGGCCGTATTCATCTCATTAATATACCCTTTGAATTTAGGTACAAAATTACGGTTCAGAAGTAGTTGCACTGAAATCTTTATAAATTATCTTCCTTAATTGCGTTTTTTCTTGTTTTCAGGCATAGGCAAATTCTGCAAGATTCGACAAAAATAAAACGTGAGCGTAGGAATCAGCAGCAACAGTTATGCAAACAATTATGAAATATACGTGAGCGGAAGGTGGCCCGTGTGGCGAATACGCAACACCGGTGGTCCGCTCGTACCTGGTGGAACATGATGGCGACCGGCGAGTGATTGTCGATACGCAGCGGCGGCGGCGCGCACTCGGCGTCCGTCAGCACCACCAGCAGTGTGCCGCCCTGCGACACCACCTCCACGCGCACCAGCACGTACGACCCGCCGCTCTCCCTGCAACGCCCGCATTTATTATATATCATATTAATCAACCTGCGTATACCTACATGTTACATAAGAAGAATTGTGTAGCTTCATAGAAGTTTTGTTATTTATTCAATCAAAACAAGATATAGTGACATGGACCTGCAGGCGATGTGGAGACTGCGCGGTTTGTCGATGCGGAAGCCGCCGGACCACGCTGTGCGCGGGCTCGCCCCCGCGTCCTGCAACACGCGCGCACACAGCAGCTGCTCGCGCTCACGCCGCGCCCAGTGCCATGGCAGGTGGCAGCCAGCCACCGCCGACACATGCGTCGCGGCCGCTCCTGGGTCGCTCTACATCAACACAACATAACGAAATTATTAACGAAATTATACCACAACGAAAAAATAACATATATCATATATTTTTATATATTACACTAAAGCATAACGTATTAACTGTGAGTTTAGTATGTGTATACATTCGTATATGCTCACCAGTGTGGTGGCTGTGCACTTCTGCGCGAACTGCAGGTGTCGCGAGGTGTTGTTGTGCAGCTGGTAACGCGGCGTCAGCGTCACGATGTTGGTGCGCCGGTAGCGACCGCGGCCCGCACGCACCGCCACGCCCACTGCAAACGACCGCTCCCCCGCTGGTCCCGCTCCCGCGCCTGCAGCGCCGCCCCCACTCCCGCCACGCGCCTCCAGTCGCTTCACCGTTACGCCAGGGCCAAGCCCGAACGGTGAGCACCACTGAATAGTAAAAACGTTGTAATGAAGCCCTTCAAATGAAAGGGTTTAAGAGCAACTGAGTTTGGCGTGTAGAAATGTAACACATTAAATACTACTATAACGCTATGTTATCAAAAATGAGTATGGATATCTCGATAGCTTTTACAATATAAAAGGTGTTTGGTAATGACTGACCTCTGGGTTGGGTGCGACGCCGGTGCCGAGGCGCGCGGCGATGGTGGGCCCGCCGTCCGAGTCCGCGAAGGAGAAGAGCAGCGGTGCCACCATGCGCGCCAATTCGTGCTCAGCGAACTGGCCGGCCGCCTCGCTGGCGCCACCCTCCGCGCGGAACACCAGCGGCAGGCCCGTGCGGTTCACCAGCCAGTACGCCGCTGAGATCGACACCTGCACAACACATCGCTAACTTACTACTTGCTCACACTTACAACCTTTCTTTTTAACGTAAATTTTCGTAAGAAACACGCCTATATGTAATATTTAAAACCTTCATTCGTACCTTAATGCCATCAGTTTTCCTGACGCTCACCCTAGCGTTGAGGTACAACCTGCGGCCGCGCAGGTCCCGCAGTTTGAGCCGCGCGCTGAAGGAGGCACCGCCACCCGCCGCGCCCGCCCCTGCCCCAGCGCCTCCCACACTTAGCACCGACGACCACCCGAAGCCCTCCAGCTTCACGCTCACCTCCACGCCCTCCTCCACATTCACCTGTGCAAGGCTCACATTAGAAACTTACAAACAAAACGGGACTTTCTGCTTCCAAACTTAATGAAACCTGTCAAAATTAGCAAAGAAGCTTTACCTCATGGAAGGGCCTGGTATCCGCGGGCGACAACGTGCCGGTGACATCGGCGGCGCGGTATTGTAGTTCCAGCGGCAGCAGGTTCTCCAGACGAAGCGCCGGCACCAGCGTCAACGTGTGTCCGGCAATCGGCTCGCCCCGCTCTAGCGGGAACCGCTCCCGGACTATCACGCAGCAGAATCTGTTGCAGAACAATTCAATGTAATATATGTACTGATCAGTCTCACTGTTGTAACAAATTACATATATATTTAAACATGTGTTTAGACCACAGGACATAGAACCGAGATATTTTTCAGGATTACTTAAAATTTGTTAGAAGTAAAAAAAAATAGGGTGTACTATAACAATGACCTGTAGATATGGCTGGGAGGCGAGCGGCACTCGCGGTGCAGCAGCTCGCGCTCGGCTCGGGCGTCACGCCAGTCGAGCCTTGCGGGCGGCAGCGCAGGCGCGTGCGGCGCGCGCGGAGGCAGCGGCCGCACGCTCAGCGACGCCGCGTGAGCGCTCAGCGGCGCAGCCCACCGCGCGCCCGCAGCCACCTGCACCGCGCGTGCAGACACGCCCTCGCCCGACCGCGCCCCGCCCCAGGCACCTGCGGTACACGACACACGGCAAGTCAACATATAGTTAACTTAGCGTAACCAGCAATTGCCATAAATAAATATGCGCTCACACACGTTACCCAGAAGGATAAGCAGAGATCACGGATTTCCATTTGGCGCGATCCTGGCACACCTCTCTCGCTTCTTATCTACACATACATGCTCGTCGGTTAGGGGTGCTCCTTATATCGCCTTTTTTAGTAAGCTACTAACCTGCTCGATACAAAATCTCCTTGGGCGTCCCCTACCAACGCTGCCACTCACTTTTGCAACATAAATTTGTTGCGTTACTCTCTCTTCATTCATCCGTTCATCAAGCCCGAACCACCGAAGCATACCTTTCTCAATTCTAGTCACTACATACACTTTTAAACCACACTTTTAAAAAAAAATATAAATTAGGATAAATAGGTTTCAACAATTGTGTTGTGTACATGATAGGAAAGTATAAGGAAAAAGGAGTACCAACATAGTTACATACATATTCGAAATTATAACGTAAATAATTTTTGATAACTGACGAGTCACAACTCATTAAGTTAGATCTATGTAGGTGACGTCACAGCTTATGCCATCGCCACACTAAAGTTAGTTTGGAAACCGTATTATTAATTATTAACATACATTACAAATTATAACTACTCCACTATTAAAGTGTTTTTACTTAATTAACATACATTACAAATTATAACTACTCCACTATTAAAGTGTTTTTACTTAATTAACATACATTACAAATTATAACTACTCCACTATTAAAGTGTTTTTACTCAATTAACATACATTACAAATTATAACTACTCCACTATTAAAGTGTTTTACTTAATTAACATACATTACAAATTATAACTACTCCACTATTAAAGTGTTTTTACTTAATTAACATACATTACAAATTATAACTACTCCACTATTAAAGAGTTTTTACTTAATTAACATACATTACAAATTATAACTACTCCACTATTAAAGAGTTTTTACTTAATTAACATACATTACAAATTATAACTACTCCACTATTAAAGTGTTTTTACTTAATTAACATTATTACATTTCAAAACGATGTATGATTCTTGCAGCTAACAAATTAAATTCCGACCAGCTCACGTAGATACAATATACAATGTGATCGTATACGACTCCAACATAATGCAAGCGGTTCCAAGCCTGGTCGCCAGCCCCGCCCGGCGCTGATAACTTTGTAACACCGGTATTTAAATTTATATTTGTGTTATGTTCGAGCCGCGTACTATTCAATCGATACATGAATAACACGTACGCGACGCATATTTTATTATGTGCTACATAATATATTATGGACATAAATGGACCGCGATTTATGTTATTGACAAGAACAGTTGCTGGTACCGCAGTGCGCGGCGAGCGTACGATGGGCGCGCGGCGCGCCGGCGGCGAGCGCACGGCACGAGGACAACGCACGCGCGACACCGCGCCAGCGTAGGGCTGCGCAAGCGTCGCGTAGCCGCCGCCGCGCCGCCGCGCCCCCGCCCGCGAACGCACCCAGCGCTACCGTGCACTCTACAATACTGCTTAAATCAACTTATAGTTTGAAAAATCCGCTATAAATATGCTGAAACAAATATACCTAGGAACTTATATTCGTTCCTTATATAGTTGCCAAAATAATGGAACGCATGTAAACACGTCACAACACTTTTGTTAGTCACAGAATTTATATTTGGCTTGACAAGCACACACATGGCGTCAAAGTAATTCACACAAATACACTTTTATGTAAAAATTCAAACAATTATAAAATCTCGAAAATACTAAGTTACAATACATAGAGGTATATATAACCTTACCATATCTTTCACTGCAAAGTAAACAATGTCCAGACATTTCCAATACCACACAACCTTATGACAATACTTTATTTGATGGACATGGTAAATGCTGGCAAAGCAGACGTATAATTGAATGGTGGTGGCACATAACATGTGGTACTAACCGGGAGAGGGTGCGGGGGCAGGGGCGGCGTCGACTCGTACTTCCACCGCGTGCGGCAGCTGGTTGACGAGTTGTAGCGCCGAGCGCACCGTCACCAACTTGCGCGCCGACCCCTCCAGCGTCACCTCCAACACGAGCCGGGCTTCTCCGCCATTTTTCTGTACAATTTAACATTAAAACAATATTTACACATAAATCTCTTAACTTAATAAAATTTAAAATTATACTAAACACATAAAAATAAGTTCGTACTTGGTGCGTGATCGTGCGGAAAAACACGCCCACTTGGTCGACTCGCACGGGATCCGGCGGACCCCATGCGGGCAGGCGCAGCGCAAGGCGGTGTAGGGCGGAACGCGCGCGCCCGCGCCTCAGCCCGAAGGAGAAGGGCTCCGTGTCGCCCGCCGCCACCGACATCCACGAATCGTCCGGTGCGGACACGCCTCCGACCCCGCCCACTCTACTGCCAGACTCCGCCTCCGACTCTAACAATCTGTCGATAGGTAAAATGGTAAGGTTAAAAACTTACCCAATTACAAGTAAAACAAACGAGGATAATGTGTTGTAATAAAATAATGCCTTAACCGTAAATATCTGCCGTCAGAAATGTATAGATAGTTTGAGATTATCTTTCAAGTTTAGTTTAAATTGTGTACTAAAATTAACTTATATCATTTTAAAAAAAAGTAATATATACTGACTGTTCTGCGGTGGTAAGCAGTGTGGTGAACCAGAGGCGGTGCCCGGTGTGATTGCGCAACGCGTAGGGCACGAAGGGCGCGCGCCGCCGATGCCCCGCCGGGCTGCCCTTCGGCGACGCCTCCGCGCTGCCAACGTCCATCCCGCCCGCCGCGCTCTGCCAACAGTAGAACAATTAGAAAAAGAACAATCTTTTGAAGGAAGGTGGTATGAGAAAACGTATAATATAATTTCCTTGCTTGCAAATGTGGGTGTGGCGCTAACACTCACCTGTGCGCTGTTGGCGGGCGGCGGCGCCGAGTGAGCGGCCGGCAGCGCGTAGTAGTCGGCGCTCCAGTTGCTCCGCACCAGCCGGCTCAGCTCCAACATGGCAGCGGTTACGTTCACGTCCAGCGTCGCCGCGCTGCTGACTTCCACCTGCAGCCGCCGTAGCGACAGCGCCGACGACAGTGTGTACTCCCACTTTGTTTCAAACCTTATTTCAAATGTAACATATCGCCAAAGTAATTTAATTTTTGCCATGTCTCTTACCTATTTTTCAATCAAACAACAAATAATCATGTTCATTAGCATTATTTATTAGTTTTAAAAGAGGGTTCAAAAATAATGTTTAAATACAAGAACATTAAATTAATTATTAGTAAGTTACCTCCAAGGTTCTAGTGCGGGCTCCCAAGCGGATAGTGTGCGGTTGTAATAGTCGACGCTGAGCTGCGCGCGCAGCTGACCCGCACCCGCACCCGCCGCGCCCGCCAGCGACGCAGCCACTCCGCCCCCAGCGCCCGCTGCCGCCGGCGTCGATACTAGCACCGGGTCCGGGAACGTCTCCTCCACCTTGCGTAGATCCTGGCCAACATCAGAACTATTAATATTTTGATAAAATAACTATTTATTAGCCTTATCGATCGTTTATGATTTCTTACAATGATGGCTTTTTATAAAGGTGGATTCGCTTAAAACACGTTACCATTTTACGATATCAAATGAGAAATTCGTCATTACCTATATTACATGCACCGAAACAAAAAGAAAACGTATTAAGCAGGAAAGGCGTACCTGGTCGAGGCGCAGATCCGACATGGAGACCTCGAGCAGCGGCACGTCGGAGTCCAGGCAGTCGTCGATCACGCACAGCGTCACGCACTCCGCGCTCACCTGCCACAAACCAACAGCCTTTACTCTACATCATCAACAGACAACAACATGAAGCAAAATTACTTAAGGCACAAAGTTTCTGCCGCGAATCTGTCACATCTCTCTCGCTTAATCCACGCATACAAACTCGTCGGTTACGGGTACTCCTTTTATCGCCCTTGTTAGATAGATATATGTTCTTCTGGTACATCCTATGCCAATACTCCACAACACTCTTTTCATTTGTAAAGTACAATACAGTACAGTAAGTACATGGATACCTTTTTCAATTCTAGTCACACCATGCTCTTTTAAGTCACCCTCTTCCCTTGCAACGCTATTTTTAATCTTATCATTCAGTCAAGCCAATCATACGTCACAAGGATCGCATCTTAATTGTACATTATCTACTGGACATACATCTTAAATGTACAAACTCCTCCACTTGTTCGACTTCTGAACTGTTAGCATTATTTCAATTACTTTCTTACTTTGTTCATATTTAGCATAAATTGTAAGTGCTTCGCAAATACGATTGTAAGTGCTTCGCAAATATTTGCGTTATCGGCGGAGGACAAAAAAGTAGAAAAAACAATGCACACCTTAACCGCAGCGAGCGGCCACACGGCGGAGGATTGCGCGGGCGGGGGCTCGGGCGGAGCAGGAGGCGGCGCATGCGCGGCCCGCGCCCATCGCGTCGCCAACAGCCGCGTCGCCGCACCCCCGCCGTTTGCGCACGCCGCGCCCGCACGCATATGTTCGCTGTTGGCTGGCGCGTCGCGCTCCGCCTCAGCATTGCTATCCAGCTTGCCTACAAATATTGACATTACATCAACATTGACAAAGAAAGTGATTATTTAGATAGATTAGTAAGGTGTGATGTGGCAGGAGAGAAGAGTACCGGAGAGCGCGGCGCGCGCCTGCGCGGGCAGCGACTGCAGCATGGCGGCGAACATGCGCATGTCATGGTAGGACAGCCGCAGGTTCAGCGTGCCCATCGATATCTGCCAACAGTACAATGCAACACTTTGAATAGAATCATTTCTAGGTTTATTTACATTAAAATAACATAGTTTCACGTTTAGAAACGTATGAAAGACTAAAAATTATCATGTATTCACGGGTATAATCCGGCCAAACAGTGACATCTAGAAAATCTACAATCTGTGTCGTAAATAGTAGAAGTACTACCGTTAACCTAAATTTAAATAAGTACAACTGGCCTTGATTTGATCTGAGAATATAAGATTATAAACTATAGAAGGTTGGAGCTCTGGAAATATTCGTTACGTGTAGGAGGCGGTCGGCGTCAATGTAGGCGTGCAGGTTGGCGGGCTCGACGATGGCGAGCGCCGTCTCGTCCTCCAGACCCAGCACGCACGAGAACACCTCCAGCCCGCTCAGCTCGCACGACACCGGCCGCGCAGCCGCGCCCTCGTACCGCATCACCGTCGTACTCTGCGACACACTTTCCATCTCACTTGTCGTACAAATTTGGTCTCCCTTGTCAAATAACTAAAGTCAGGTGAGGTAAAATAAAGCATTTCAAGCTCTTCGTGTAATAATGTTTTTCTTATACTTATTTTCAAAAAAATTCTATACGTTATGTTCCTTTGATAGTATTAGAGATTTAACGAAGACAAACAAAGAAATGACCAAACGCGCCCAAAACTAAAAAAAAACAAAACTTCCGCCCATATTCTTACTCATACTTATTCCTAGACTTGTGAGGCCCTAACTTTACGGACCTTAAGTATAACTGCGTTAGTGTCCCAGATGGAGGCGTCCTCCACCAGCACGAGCTGCGAGTCGGTGACGTTGAGCTTGAGTTCGACCAGCTCCGCCTCCACTGCGCCCTCCGCCCCGCCCCCGGCCCCGCCTACCGACATTCGGCACGCCTCTTCACTGAAAATGGTATCGAGTACAAATTATCAAATTATTGCTAATGGATATGTTAAAAAATGATGTCCACTTACAGATGCATAAGGTCTGGGTCAGTGGGCGGCAGCGGTGGCTGCATGATGAACTGGTTCGCCGCCTCCCACCAGTCCAGGATGGCCATTAGACGCATATTGTTTATCAGGATCGTATAAGCTGATGAATCTTGACGTTTCCTGGGAACAGCCAATTGAATATTGAACTTTTATTATAAATAAATAGCTAAATGTGCGCTCACGCCCGTAAGCCAGAGGGGTAAACAGAGATCATGGATTTCTATTTAGCGCGAACCTGGCCCACCTCTCTCGCTTCTTCCACATTCATACATCTACGCATGCATGCTCGTCGGTTATGGGTGCTCCTTATATCGCCCTTTTTAGTAAGTCATTAATCTGATCGATATAAGTTCTCCTAGGGCGCCCCCCACCTACTTTTAGAATAGTGAGTTAATAAAACAAATGATATATTTTTACTAGTAAGTCAGCGTGACTCGTTTCTAATCCGGACTCAGTGAACGGATTTAACATAAAAGTGATAGCAGACCTGGCGTGCACCTCCGCCTGCACGCTGTGGCGGTGGTCGGGCAGCGGCTGCACGATGTGGCTGAAGACGTTGCCGCGCCTGTTGGCGGGCTCCGCGGCATACCGCACGTCACTCACCAGGATTTCCTGATGACAAGTTAACGTGAACATGGCGCATGCAACTGTGCCGAAATATCGGGAGCTCAAAAAGGCTAACCGTGGTAAGAATCCTGTCTCTTACTAACCTTATATTAGTAAAAACCACGAAAGTTTAAAGTTATAAGTAAGTGAAACATGTGTATACCTGTGAGACGAGGTCTATGTCCTGACCGAGGTCGGAGTAGGTCTCGAGCAGCAGGCGCGACTTGATGAAGTTGACGCAGGCCAGCGGGCCCGCTGCCGCCGCCAGCCGCACGCGCACGTCGTGCAGGTCCAGCTTTAGCGACCACGTCGTCCACACCTCATACGTCACGCAAATTACATACATTTATTTGTTAGCAGATTGAATTACTATTTTATTACTTTTATGTGCACAAACTATTTGATTTGTTTTCTGCAGTGGGCTTACCTGCTGTTGTTGTGTAGCAGAAGTTCGCGTGGCGGGTGTGGGGGGCGCAGCGGGCGGTAGCAGGTCTAAGCAGGGTTCGCCCAGGTTGTGCGCTAGCACTCCCCGCACCAGCCGGTACTGCGCCGCGTCCAGCGCCAGCTCTAGCGTCGTAAGCGTACCCTGCACGCTCGTATCGGGCACTGTAAAACCAGTGTAAAAATAATGATATCTTAAACGAAATGTATATTGGGAAATATGAATTTTTTAAACCGTTAACACCGTTTACCATTGTGTGTGTCGCTGAGGTTATGTTCGATGCGCAGCGAGAAGCTGGCGGGGGCGGGCAGCAGGGGCGCGCCCAGCCGCCCCGCCCCCCAGCAACGCAGCGTCACGCCCTCCAGCTGCACCTCGCGGACGTCCAACACCTCGCGCTCTCCTGCGTATGCATAATTGGTAACAAGGATGCATGATTGGTAACAAGGACGTGATACTTATGCGATGGACCTGGCCTACTCACGTGCGGCGGGGTCGGCCAGCGTGCTGATGGTGTCGGGGTCGCCTGCGCGGCGGAAGCAGTTGTCGAGGTGTAGCAGACGCAGCTGCGCAGCCAGTGCGGCTCGGCTGCGGCCCGACACCGGCAGCACGATCAGCGGCGCCGCGCACCGCAAGCGGAGTCTCATGCGGTCAGTTCGAGTCGACGCCGCCGCCGAAGACACCTGTAGAATGATGATTATTTCCTTAGTTTTGTAAAAAGTAAATTTCAATTTTTGCTACGCCAGCTATATAGCATTGTAGATCGTATACAGCGTCCTGAAATTGGCTCCATAATACATTTACCAAATGGGGGTGTAAAAAAATATACACCCACAGTTGATAAATAGAATTAAACGTAAGGAAGTGCAACATGATGTATGAATAATGAATGTAACCAAAACATTATTCGCATTATTTCTAAATTTAATGGAACAAATGGAATTCCGGATTATTGAATAACGGTTTTATGTCATTCATATGAAATAAAAGCGCACCTTTCTGCGCGCCTGCGCAATGACGCGGCGCAGCAAGCTGAAGTCGCGCGCAAACGCCTGTAGCTCCAGCACGAAGCGCTTCGTGTGCACGTACGTCAGCGGACCCATCTCCACGCTCAGGCTCGTCTCGTGGCCCGCCGCCACCGCCTCCGCCTTACTAAGCCTGCAGCCAAAATATTAAGTACTCTTTATCACCAACACGATGCTTGATGTTTCTAAAGAAAATAACCCTTGTCTTATTTCTCACCTCCCCTCTCTCACTTCAGCCAACAATCGTCCACTACTGAACTTAGGCTTGCCCCCTTCATCACCACAAAGATCCCCTTGCCGTCCTCGTCCATTGGAAACCCGGAACCTTGACCAGGTCACCGGTCCATCTCGCCGTATTTTCTTTTTTACGCCTGTGTGTTACAAGCGTAGCGGATACTGATTATGTGTATTATGTATCAAGCGATTCAGGCAGAAGTGAAATGTGAATAGTTGAACGGTACCTTTTGTAATCGAAGGCTAGGGCGTGGCGGGCGCGCGTGCGCAGGCGGTGCGCGTAGGGCGCGGCGCGCGGTGCCAGGTCTACGAGCGCGAGCGCGTCCAGCGTGGCCCGCACTCGCCTCGAGCCCCGCCCGCTGCGTACCCGCACGTGCGCGCGAGACATCAGCGCGCGGCACGCGTCGCCACGCGCACCCACCACCACCACCGACAGCGACCGCACCAGCACTTCGGTCTCCGTCAGTCCCGAGCTTTCACCACTACACACCATGCCTTCGCCCGCTACAACAATATACACTTGTGATGTAAGTAAAATTGTATAATACTAAATAAGCGAGCAAAAATGTTGTAAAACAAAGCTAACTATATACAAGATAAAAAAACGGCAGCGAGTGGGTGGTCAAAAATACATACAACGGACAAGAGTCGATAATTTCTTGTTATCTTGTTTTGAACGCTCCGGTAATTTCTAAACGGTGGTGTCTCCCACAGAACGATGTAGTCCACTCTCATTATTTTGAAGCCCTCTAGCGCCCAGATATAGGATGGGTTATCATAACGGATTAGCAATGTAACGCCGCGATAACCGAAATGGAATAGTCTAATCATTATATCATTGTCACGGGCAGAACGTTACTCTCTTTGGCATAAAGGTAGCCATCGGAATGTCACCTGGCTGGGGCTCGGCGGCGGCGGCCTCCGGGACCGGCTCGTCGCCGGCCACGCCGAAAAAGTCGAGCACGGCCACCCAGCTGTCTATGCTCAGTACCAGCTTCAAGCAATTAAACTCCACCTTTGTTTGTTTGGATACCTGTTATATACAATTATATTTTAGACATAAATTAGATGAACGACAAATAAAAAAATCAGGTCATTTTTTTATCAAACGTCGTGACTTTAGATTTTTTATTTTTTATTCTTCCCATCGGAGATTTTTTACAGGAGACGGAACACGAACATCCGGTTCTCTTCCCATTCTAAGAGTAGCCGGTAGTATAAATTAATTAATTCTCAATTCTTGCCAAGGTTTAAAAAAAACATGGTACCTGATCGAATTTATCATTAAAATGTGGGTGCTGAGGGTCACGCGTGTGTACCAACACCCACACGAGGCTGTCGTCCCCGGGCGCGGCGGTTGCTCCGGCTGTATTGGTCCGGCCGGCCGGCTCGGTGTTGCCCGATGCTCGCGTCTCAGACGTATCGAACTTGCCAGGCATGTCGAACATGTCACACGTGTCCGACTTGTCGAAGGCCTCTTCCGTATCGAAGCTACCAGAGTCTAGCGGCTCGCTGAGCGGCTCGGGCGAGCACGGTGGCGTCGCACCGCACTTGCTCTCCGACTTGCCCAGGCTTTCTCGTCCGCGTTGCTACAATATTTATCAGTAAAGCATACCAATTCGCTTGGTACTTCCTTATGTACAGCGATGTATATCGTAAAATGTGACAATTTATTAGTCTGGTATATTTGTAGATGTAAAATGAGTATTGTTTAAGCGCTGTTAAGTGTAAGATTTGTTTTGATAATGTTAACGCTAATAGATGGCGCCACTGGTATGTTAGGTCGCTTTAGGTTTTCAAACAACAATTGCAATTTAGTGAGTAGAAATGGGTTTAAGCATTATATTTGACGTAAATATAAGACTGTTTTGGTAGGCACCTCTGTTTTCTTGGCATGAGATTTATTCATAGTTGACGGTAACGAGCCAGTCAGGGGCTTCATATATTGCAAGGTGGTGAGATGGGGCAGGTCGTCGGGGCAGGGCGCGCGCAGGTCCGGGCACGACTTGGAGAGGATGAGGGACTTGCGCGGCGCGGGCGGCGAGTGCGACACCAGCAGCATGCGGTGCTTCGAGTCCGGCTCCTTCGTCAGGTCTTCCATCGTAACCGAGTGTAGCGACACCTGCAATATCAAACAAATCAAATGATATGCGTATTACGTTTATCTGCAGCTCATGGGAAGGAGACATAGTAAAAACGAAAAAAAAAGAAAAACTAACCTGCAAGGCGGTCTCGTGCGGTCGCAGGTGCTGGTAGGCGAGGGCGAACTCACGGAAAGTGAGCGCCACCAGGCTGCGCTCGCCGCCACCCAGATCAGCACGGAGCTCCACCGCGAACTCCGACACTTCGAACGAGACTGCCAGACACACCATTGCTTTGTATTATAATACTTTATTTTTATTTACTCACAAATACACGAGTACTGTCACATTGTAGAGACGTAAAATATTTTAGCTACCAGTGAGCGGCGCGTGCGTTTGCCGGCGAGGCGCGTGCGGCTCGTGCGCGCGCTGCGGTGGCGGCACGGCCAGCACCGCGGCGCGCAGTTGTGGATCCAGCCGCAGCGTGGGCACCGCCGGCTCCACCAGCGCCGGCATCGCGGGCTCCGCTAGTGCACTATCCTGCAACACGATCGTAAGCTCATACGACGATACATAAAAAAATCAAATCAAACTAAAGATAATTCCTTTTCATTCCTGTAGAGTTATAACGGTAGTTAGGTTTATTTTTACCACAGGTAACTGACTTACCGCAACATCGTTGGCCATTTGCGTGTGTGCGGCGTCGGCGTGCGGTGCGTCGGGCGCGCTGGTCGCAGCGGTCGGGGGCGCAGGTGCCGGGGTCGGTGGGCGCACGTCGGGATGCGCGTTGTCGGCGACCCAGCGCAGCGTGTCCAGCAGCTGCTCGTACTGCTCACGGCTGGCCGACACCTGCAGCGAGCCCACTACTGCGCCGCTCACCTCGCACTACACAGAACACCGTAACAATAAGCTCTAATTAAATGTACTACATTTATTTATATATATATATATATATATATATATATAATAAAAAAAAGAATCACAAGGTTCCCCAACACCCAACTATCTCAACCGTTAATTTACACAATTATATCCGGACTACTCACTTTGACACGACCTGTCACTTCGAAAGCCAACGAACGAATGCCCCTCTGAAGTTGGCTGCCTTTAAGTAGGGTGTCAGAGGTGACCTCACATTTATTTATGTATTTTATCCTAATAATATATATGCATACCTTATTTCATTGCAAGATATGATTCTTGTAAACAAACAAAAGTCGTTTGCCACACATGGCTGCAACTTTTTATACATTCATCGGAAATGTTGTAAATTGACGGAAATCATGAGATAAACTGAAGTGAAATTGTGTATTATGGATAGCTAATGTTCTAAGGTAATACGACTAAAAGTTGTTTTTCCAATATATTTTGGAGTTTAACATTTGTTTACAAAAATCACATCTTGCTGTGACACAAGGTAATGGTTCAAAATCTGTATTTTTTACGTGTTTCTGCTTCTTATATGTTTTACATGCCTGTTGCCGAGGGACAAGAAAATAGATAACAGGTTCATTTTATATCTTATAATATTTTATATGCAAAAAGTTGTTGTTACTTATATTTTCAGGGAATGATACGCGGAATCAAATTGGCAAAAATATCCAGCGAGGAAAATAAGCAAAGCATTCAGCTAACATGATAAAGTAAGCGAGTAAAATGTTCGTCAACACAAGAGGTACATACATGCGGCACGTGGTCGAGCTCGGTCAGGTCGACCGCCAGCTGCAGCGCCGTGTCGTGCAGCACCGGCCGGCCGCGCGACACGTCGTACACCGCGCCCATGCTCTCCGCCGTCAGCTGCTGGCGCTTCAGGTTCTCCCCCACATCCAGCTACAAACATACACAACACACATTTCATTATATATTAACACGTTTAGCGAATATACAGCTCAAAAGGCACTCACCGAGGCGAGTGAGATGTCGCGCACGCGCACGCTGTACTGCGTGTTCCTGGGCGCGCCGGGCCGGTTGGTCAGGCTCATGCGACCCAAATGCGCCACGAACACCTGCACAAGTGTTGTCATGTCATCGTCATTTAAGCTGATATCAGGTCACTGCTACGACGTGGCGTCCCCCCATTGATCGCAACAAAGATCGATACCCTGCCGCCCTCATCCAGTGGGCAGCATTGACCAGATCATCCATCTTGTGGAAGGCTGCGGCGACCACTACCTGGCCACCATTCTATGATCTTTCGGCCACATGAGCCGTCCGTCAGAAAGTCTATCGTATCAATATTTACTTTTACTTTTAAATACTGCTTTACTTAAAAATATAATTTACTTCCTCAAATGGGCCTGGATGAAGCCTTATGTAAGACTGTGAACCAACCTGCGTGCTGTGTGCTGAGCGGGGCACCACCACCACCGGCGACTCCAACTCGATGTTCACGCTGCGGGCACAACGCGGTTAAAACTATCTACATTGAAATTAAGGATTACTATGAACCTATTTCAAAGGACTAAGTATTCTGAATTATCGCAGGTGTCTTATAATAACTTATAGAAATAATAATTATTTTAAATAGCATTTGTACACACGTAAGCACTATGTCGGTGCGCGCGTCGGGCTCGTCGAGTGAAGTCGCGGCGGTCGCGGAGTGGGCGGGGGGCGCGGCGCCCGCGGATGTGGTGCGGCGTCGCCCCCACGCCTCCGCGGATTGGGCCAGCCGCGGGTTGCCATACAGCGACTCACCCCTGGCCATACAAAACCTATTTCACTATGTTCACGTTCAATCACAGGATATTTTTTCTTATATTTAAATTATCGTATTACGTAAGAATGTTGCATCAGTGACCGAGAAATTGAGAAGCACGGGGTTAACGTATCCATGTTATGCGGAGGTTTGAAGGGCATATAACGAAGAAAGTAATGGATAGAGAAAGACCAAAGAAAGTATGAATGGATTGTATGAAAGATGTTATAGGAGAAGAAGGGCTAGTACTCAAATATGACGGCTGATAAAGGGATATGCAAGAGAAGTACTGTGCCGGCCCCGCATAGGCAGAAAAAGGGCAGGGAGAAAAAGTGGCAATAATATATAATGACTTTATTGACGTATTGACTCTCTTAAGTTATCAGAATCTAGCCTCTGCATCCTGTGGCTGTATTATTGGTCCGAACAGTTCAATCTGGTTCGGTTTGGACGTTCACCGCCTACTGTCAAGTATGTTTATTAAATCTATTACCTAAAGGACAGTAAGTAAATGTAATAATTAAAAAAATAAACGAGATAGCGGACGAGTACCTGGGGCTGGGGTGCACGAGTCCGATGGCCATGTCAGCGGCAGCGGCGCGGATGGAGCGCGCCAGGTTGGCCAAGTACTGCTTGAACTCCGTAAGGCAGGACTGCAGCTCGTGCAGCAGCGCGCCCGACTGCGTGTACCACACGCTGGCAACCTGCAGCGACACCGAGGCTTCTACCACTACGTTGCAACATTAATTTCTCTGTTACTTCGATTTACTAATACAAAAATGTATTAACATTTCGAGTAAAGTTTATGATTCACTACAAAAATAAATGCGCATACCTGTAGCATCGGGGGCGCTGCCGGGCACGAGGTTGCGTGTGATAGTGAAGAGCAGCGCCTTGTCGTCGGGAGCGTGCGGCTCGTGCGGCTCGCGGGGTGCGTGCGCGCGGCCGGCGGCCAGCACGCGCGTGTGCACGCCTGCGCCCTCGCACAGCGACACCACCTGCACGCCGCCCAGCGACCCGCCCACCTCCACTCGCCGCGCCGCTACCCGCAAACACTTAGCTTCAATATGACTTTACTAACACACGGAACGTAAAAGGTATATGGAATTCCCCTTTCAAATTTTGTGTTATGCAGAAAAAGTAAGTAAAATAACTAACAGACCTATGACTAAAGACAAATTGTGAAGATATTAGATATTTCCGCCAGGTGGTGTTATTGGCTTAAAGAAATTTGCATTTTCCGTTCCATAAATTGAAATACGCCTTGGAACTCTTCATCATCGCTTAACAAGTAACTAAATAGATAAGAGTGTGCGACGGACCGACGGTGGCCTGTATGCGCGCCTCGCTGACGGTGGCGGTGGCGATCTTCTTGGCGACGAGCGCGCCGTCCAGCACTGCCGCGCGCAGCAGCAGCACGCCCAGCCGGTGGAAGTCGAACGTGATCTCCGTGCGCACTGAGCGCTGCGACAAAAACACACCGTTTTTTATATTCAGACTAGACTTTGGGCACTTTTTGCGGCGAAGGTAACGTACCTGTGGTGCATCTACCACGTCGGGCCCGTCGAGTACGTCGCGGGAGTCGTGGGCGTCGTGTGGGGCGGGGCCGTAGTGTGTGTCGTTTGCGTGCGCGTCGGGGGCGGCGGGTGCAGTGGGCGCGGCACGCTGCTCATGCGGTCCGCGCGGGCCCAGCACACGATGCGCAAACCCAATCAACTCCACGATCGTTTCCTGGTTCGCTGGACAAACAGAGCCTCAGTTACGAAAATGACAAACCTCCCCTAAAGTCTCAATAGCTACTATGAGTAATACAGTAATAAAGTAATACACAAAATAATTACCATATAAAAACAATATAATTTTTTATTCTTATTAAATCTAACATTAAGTAACAACATGTACGTACATATGTACGAACGATTCACACTAATGCAATTATTTTGTACGCATTTCTAGCTCTTATTTGTAAACATTTTATTTTTCAAATACAATTTTAGACACAATTAATTCCATATGTTACTAACCAATTACGTCCAGATTGTTAAACAAAATATTGGCAATTCTCAAGTCTTCCGAATCTCCGTCGCCTTTCACGAGGCATATTTCTACGGCGATGAGCGCCTCGGTGTCGACGAGCCCGGGCGCGCTCCACCCATTCCCGCCGCCCCACACCGTGCCCTCTACCCCGGCGCAGTTGTCAACCGATGCCTTATCGACTCCCGAACCGGTGCCAATGGGCCATGTGAAGGCAGTTGACATGTACTCGGTGTTGGCAGAATTCCATGGCCCGCCAGGCATCCAATTTGGAGTGGGACTCTTTTTCCCCAATTCCTCAGAATCTAAAAATACATATTTTTTAACATACTAAAAAAATAAGACCTTGACTTGACTTTGTGACCACGAGTTATTTAACACTTCTACGTTATATACATACCGGGGACAGGCACGTGTGCAGAGACGAGCGTGGGCGTGGCACGGTGAAGAGAGCGCAGTGCCTGGCGCAGCGCGCGCGGCGTGGGCGGGGCGGGCGCGGCGCGGCTGTCGGGTGACGCGGGCGATGTCGGCGATGTGGGCTCCGAGCCGCGTATACTGCCCGACGCTGTGTCCATCCTGCACGTTTTCAAAAATAATTAGACGAAACAGTACCAAGATAAAGAAATAAGAAATCATCACAGCTAGCTTATTAATTTCAAGTCGACCATAATTTGTGGACGTCGCTTACCCGACATGCTTGTGGCTGGCGACGAGCAACTCGAAGTCGGGCCCGTACGTCTGCAGCGCGTCCACCAGCAGCAGCGAGTGCACCGACAACGACAGCGAGAGGTCGCACGGCCGCGCGCTCAGCGCCGCCTTCACGCCGCACACCTGCACCTCAGCGATGCTGCGCCCGCGCGACTGCACCTGGAGCACCACCGCACTATCTCAGCCTCTACTCTCTATACGCCTAGCTCATTACTAGCCACTTACTAATCATCATTAACAAATACCTCAAGTGACATCTGGTCAATGGCGAACTGCAACATAAAGAGCGTGGCGTTGTTGTGCGCCGAGAGTTCAGAGCGTTCCGTCTCCGAGCTTACGCTGTTTTCCTCGTCCTCCTCCTCAACCCCCTCCTGGCTCGGAGACTCGCGCCTAGGCGAACATGGATAATATAATATTGATAAAGTGTGCTATAAGTTACTTCGGAATGAGTACTTTAAGCGATAGGAGTGACCGGGGCGATATTTATTAATAATCGTGTGCGACGGCTTGAGCGACTCACGCGAGGTCAGGCAGCCGGCAGCCGGCGGCGACGGCGCGCACGGCGGCCAGCTTGTGCTCGCTGAGGTGCACGACAAGCGCGGGCAGCGAGCCGCACAGCGTCGCCGACGGGTACTGCGGGTCGCTCGTGTGTACCACACGACGTTCCGCCTGCGCACGCGCACAACAAAAGTAATTAAGTACTGTTTCTCTAAACACAATACACCTAACAATTCATACAATCACTTAAAATGTTTTTATTATATCTAGGGAAAAATATTATTAATGTTTGTAAATATCAGCTATTTTTGAACATTTATTATAAGCTGTATACTGCTTTACCGACCTGCAAGGATATGCTGAACCGGTCGAGCAGATGAAGAGCCGACGTGGTCTTCGTGTGCGCATATTTCCAGTTATCCTTGGCTCGTCCCACCAGGATCTGCAAGTCGCTCAGCTCAATGTTGTACCTGGAAATTATACAGAATGTATGACGAATGTACGATGACGAAACACAGTGAGACGAATCCATCTGTATGTGGCAGTGCAGCGAACCTGTCGTAAAGGCTAATATGGAGGTTAGCGGCGTCTAGGAGGTGCGCAGGCGCCGGCGGGTCGGGCGGTGAGGAAGGCGACAGCAGGCTGCCCGGTGGCGTAGAGCATGGCGTCATGAACATTTCTGTAAGCAATTATTAACTATAGGTCTTACAACGCAACGAGCGTGACCATCACGGCTTATTATTCTTGGATTTAACATTGTAAAAAAGCTTAGGTCACATTACCTGCAATCTGGGAATAAATATGTCGTACAAACCTTCGTCGTCATCGGCAGCGGCGTCGGGGGCAGCGGCGGTGCCCGCGGCGGGGACAGTGTGCGGCGGTTTGGCGTCGTCGGTGAAGTGCGCGTTAGCGAGACGCAGGCGGCCGAAGTCGACCAGCAACACGGCAGCGCCACGAGCGCTCAGCTGCTCCACGAACAGAATCTGCGGCGCCGACACGTCCAGCTCCACTTGCCATGAGCGACGCTCACCCTGCGCAAGAACTCATCATTTAAATGAATGTAACTTAGTACATTAGTTATTTCGAACTAAATTTTATTTTATTTATCATCAACGGCAATGTGTACGTGTGGGGTCGTACCGGATGCGCGCGGAGCATGTGCTCCCAGTGTGTGAGAAGGCGCGCGCGTGTCTGGTCCCGCACGTGCGCAATGGTGCGGCGCGGCCCCCACGGCGCCGCCACGAATTGTTGCGCCCAGCGCGCCGCCGCTGCACAGTACACCACCTCCAGCGACATCGACTTCACCCAAAGCCTGCGCACACACAACAACCGTATACAAATAATGTACCGTACTATAACTGCAATTGTGCGACGAAGGGGGAGGAACACACAGGCAAGAATTATTTAATTTAGTTTAGTTTTTTTTTTAACAGTACTAACTTGTAGTCACAGTTGAGTCCGAAGGGGCGCTTCTCGTAGGAGAGCTGGAATAAGGGTTCGGTGTGGGGCGGCGCGGTGGGCGGTGCGGGCGAGTGCTGCGCGCGCCACCACGCCGCCGCGCTCGCCGCCGCGTTCATGGCGCTCAGCCCCTCGCGGATCATGCCCTACGAAAATATATTTAACGTAACTAGTAATATATATAATAGTATATTTTTTAGTTCAAGCTTTTCAACGATTTGTTCACCTTAAAATACTTATTATAAAGACGTTCCGTACCTGCGGCGCGACCAGCACGGGGAAGAGCGTGCCGGGGGTGATGCGCTCGCGCAGGTAGACGGCGCCCAGCGACACGTGCAGCGCGTGCGAAGCGGTGCGCGGCCGGGTCTCGACGCGCACGCAGACACTCGAAAACTGCAGCTCCACGCCCGTGCTGCCACCACCGATGCCATTCTCCTCGCCGTTCACTAAATTTTCCGCGTTTTTTGAACTCCTGATAAAAACGTTTCATGTCTATATTGAGTCACACTTCTTATTCGATAGCACACAATGGTCGCCACTAGTTTTTAGCAACACCAAAGAAGGAAGGGCATGCGCTAGCCTGATGTTGTGACTTCCCCTTTCCGAAACACAGCAAAGAAAAAGCTACAGGTTTTTTGACACTATCAAAGCGTAAGTTAAGCATTCAGCACCGTAAGAGCAAACATTGAAGGATGCCTAATGCATTGGCAACCGTTATAGTATTATTAAATATTTACTTTGTTTTACAGCGATGGAATTCTTGTAAAGACGCAAACGTCATTTAACTTAACATACATGGCGGCCATTACTCACCGGCAATGTTGTAATTTTGTGGAAATCGTGAGATAAAGTTATGTGATATTGTATAACATGGATGGAATGGAATGTGAGAAATAGTTGTTTATTAATTGTTTATAAATTGGAATTTACGAATTTTAAGGAAAAAGTTTTGTTTACAAAAATTTCATCTTGCTAAGACACAAGATATACATTTTGGTTCCTCGTAAAACTCTGTTTCTGCCAACTATAGAATTGTTAATTAATAGGAAGCCAAACGGACTAACTTGACTTCATCTTCGTCAGGCTCCGTGCACAAGTTGAGAGAGCCGCGCTCCAGAGTGAACTCAAACAAGCCGAACACTGTGTCGCGCCGCAACAGCGTGTTGTCCTCCAGGGAGTCCGCAATCACGTCCAGGATCTCCTCCTCGAGGCGGGGCTCAGCTGGGACGGCCGGTTGCGGGAGCTGCGCGGGCTGCGGTGGGTGCGCGAGCGGCGGCTGGTCGGGGCCGGCGGTCGGCGTGCTGGCGGTGGCCGCCGGTGCGTACCAACCCCACCACAAGGGGAACCAACGCACTAGCACGCTACGACCCGAACTCGCCTGCGCGTCCTCGGGCGTCGACGCCGGGGTTGCTATCGGCACCTTGCGCATGGCCACCTGTGTATACAGACGAATAGTTAAAATATCGGCATTAAATATCTCCGATACGTTTTGACAGCGCAAAACAAACCAGCACCTCACGTAGCGGCTTCAGGACCGAAAGCGGAGTGTTCCATTCGAATTCATCCTTGATGGTCTTTTTGTCTGGCGGCAGCGTGGCGGCCGGGTTGCTGAGTATGCTGAGGCAGATGTCGACGTACTGCCGTGTGCGCCGCGCCTGCTCCACGCACGTCGCCCAGGTGGGCTTGGGGTCCATCCCTGAAACGCCATATATAGCTGTTACTACGAGCTATCGCCCTAAATCAGCCGATGTGGTGAGATGAGGTGAAGAGGGTACTGACAGCGGTGGTGTGGCGCGTGGCAGCGCAGAGCGTACAGCCACCAAGCGCGCGCGTGGCCGCGCACGGGCACTTCTGGGCGCAGTGCGCGGAACTCGCGCAAACGTGCGATGCGCTCCAGCCCCAGCACGCATCCCACCACCTCGCTGTACTGCCTCTGAAACCGCAGAAAACATAATATCACACCATAATATATTTCATTCAATAGATACGTCAATAGAACTTGTGTTGATCATTCTAAATCTTGACGACAACAGATCCAGTAAGTTCCTTTATTTAAAATGACAAATGTTCGTACCGTACAGGAACAAACGAATATAAAAAAAACTGTTGTGTGCATACGGAGGTGAGGTTGAGTTGCACGCTGGACAGCGTGAGGTGGCAGGCGAGGCGCGGGCGCGTGCGCGAACGCAGCGGCTGCTCGCAGCGCTCGCGGCGCACGCGGGCGCGCGCGGATGCTGGCGCCGCCAGGTACCTGTGCGCGCATAGCCATGTCGAGCGCATACGCTCCTGGAAGGCGAAATAGTTATCTAAGTATACGGATGATATAATCAGAGTACCTACACATGACTCCTAACTACAGCTGTCTATTTGATTTTGTTCATAACAAAAGTGACAGGATAGTAAAAAATGAAAAAATGGAAAACGACGACAACCACTCTCGCTCCCCCAAAGCCCTCTCCTCTACTCTACCACCAAAAACCTACCACCTACCAAAAATCGTTTACCTTGGCTAAAGGTCCTTTCACTCAGATGTTGCATTTTGGGAATGATGACGCGGACCTATAAGAAAAGACCTATAAGGGGGAAACCCTACGAAATATCGTCTAACGCGGCAAAAGAAGTTTTCACTTCTTAAATGTAATTTATATTATAAAATAAGGGTCGGCTATAGCTAACTTTAGCCTGGCAAAGAGGTAGTTATAAATAGTATTGTAACTAACGGTCAACTCAGTGAGCGTGCAGTTGGCCGTCATGGCGGCGGGAGGCATGGGGTCCCAGTAGACGGCGAGCTGCTGCAGCTCGAGCAGCTTGAAAGAGCACCCGTCGGCATCGGCGAGCAGCGTGAAGCCGCGCAGCCAGTTCGCGTCGCACGACTCCGCCGCCAGCGACTGCACCGTCAGTCCGCACGCGAACGACTGCGGCGCGCACGTGATCGCGTCCTCGTACCGGATGTGCACATCATTCAGCTTTAACTGGAAACAAATCCATATATTAGAAATGCAAACATACAAACGACTTTTTCGAATTAAATAAAATTCGCCAAGTGAGAGGTCCGAGCTGATCGTCACGACTTCTGCATTTGAGGTCTTCATAAAGTCATTCGATAATTTAGAAAAATGACGCGTTGTCATGGGGAACGGCGTCATTGATCCGAAGCCTTTTTCGGCGCTCTCCAGTCAATTTCCTTCCTAAATCAGTCTTTTCATATAAGGTATGTTGTGGTAGTTGTCCCTGGAAGGCAGTGATAAGTCTGTTCAGGTCAGGTGGTATCTGTACCTGAAGGTTCTCGACAATGTTGGCGAGCAGGCCGGTGCCGTAGGTAAGCCATGAGGAGTAGGAGGCGGCGTAGTAGCCGGCATCGCTGGCCTCGTGCTCGGCGCGCCACTGCGCCTCCAACGCGTCCAGCAGCGCCGTCTTGCGCTCGTGCGCGATGTGCGCCTCCACCGTGCTGTCCCACTGTACAAAGTAACAAGATTCTTAATATTTAACTAAATTTCCCTTGTGACTAAGTGCTCCGGATGTTTTCAATCGTCACTCCGGATCCTAGACAACCCGGTGTCACTTTACGTGTGTCTATACAAGTTGTGACTCACTTTTGTTGTTGTTGGATTTAATATGGCATTTGCTTCCCGAATTTTTTTAACTTTATCGATTTTTTTGAATGATTGAAGGTGGTAGAGTCCGCAACAACAACATCTGTTGCACGAATGGGCCGGCTCGACCGGTGAAATACCTCGACCTCACAGAAAACAGGCGTGAAGTAGAGTATTCTGCGTTTCATTCAATTTCAGCCCTCTTCCCTTTCCCTTCCTCATATGGAGAGGATGGGAACGGGAAGAGGATTGGACGGGGAGGGTGTTAACGGGGAAAAGGAAATATCCTTTTTCCTGTCTATGCCCTCCTCTCCTCTCTTCTGTCCATTACGGTAGGCAACGCATCTGCAACACAGTTGCTTGTTGCGGATGTCCACGGGCAGCGTTCACTTAGCATCTGGTGATCCGCTTGCTCGTTTGCTACAGTATTCCATAAAAAAGAGGTTACTGTGTGTGTATATCGCTTATGTAACTTGAACTTGTGAAGTTGTTTTGTATTTGTCATGGACGCCAGTTTTAAAGTAACGACATGATATTTTAAGTGTTGTTAACAGCGTCACCAACGACAGAAGTTTATACTTAGCGATATCAGAAACTTGACATATCTATTATTAATTTTATGCCTTCATTAATATTTATATAATAAAAATATTTTATCAGCCATACATTACTTAGTTTCATTAAGCTACAAATAGTAGGTTAATTCAAAAGGCAATCGGATCACCTCGTATCCCTACTAATATTTATATAATTATAAATGTGAATGTAAGTTTGTTTGTTACGCTTTCACGCGAAAACTACTCAACAGGTCATCATGAAACTTTGTACACATATTCTTGGAGGTACTAGAAGTAACATAGGATGCTTTTTACGAATAATAAAAAATAAATGTTGGTCAAAAAATCTAAAAAAACTAGCTACTTTAACGCCATCTAGCAGTCCAGTAATGAAGTTCCAACCCTGAGTACTGTAATTCCGTTGCTCTTTATTATCGACGGTAACGTCATAGTATATAAAAGGTGATGTATGTTCCCTATAGACCTACAGACTCCGAAACGGCTGGACCGATTTGGATGAAATTTACAGGGATTCCAGATTGGCGCATTCCTGTGTTTGGAAGCGATCGGATCAATTTAATTAGTGGTACCCCGGCGAAGGCGGGACGGCCTATATTACGATATAATTAGACCTGAATCAAACCTAGGGCTTCCGGATCGCGATCCGGCTGCAGGTTAGATAACAAACTATCAGAGTCAGTTAAAGTATAAACAAAACAGAGCCATAAAAAATTGTGTCACCTTCATTACGTAACCACACAATTGATACTGGCTCGAGAACGTTAGCTTTATGCATCTTACTGTCAAGATAAAAAATATATTCTTACGACATGCTTAATGAAAAAGTTGAGATTGATGCAACTCAATTCGTATGAGTTTTTTAATTTTTTTTTAAATGATTAAAGTGGCACGAGCGAGCGGCACCTGACAATGAGTACCGCTACCCATAGGTATCCGCAACAAGCTAATGAGTTGCAGAAGCGTTGCCTACTTTTATGGACAAAAGGGGACAAACAGAAAAAAGGATACTTCCATTCCCTGTCCATTCCCCTCGTCACCCGTCAAATCCTCTTCCCCTTCCCATCCTTTCCTTTTTAGAAAAGTTTGGGAAGGCAAAGAGGACTACAATTAGGCCTCCGGCACGTCACTCATCAGACGAGTCGCAGAATACTGCTACTTCACGCCTGTCTTCTGCGACGTGGTATTTCACCGGTCGAGTCGGCCCATTCGTGCAAAAGATGTTGTTGGGGGTCTACCACTGTTACCTACAGTGCTACCTAATTCCCTTCTTTCAAAACATCAGCTCTCATCTATGCTGTTACTTTATCGCTTGCGCCTACTTGAGCGAAATTCCTCAATTGGGCAGGACGAAAAAAATTATATCTTCAAAGTGAGGTTAATCTGCTTCCGGTGCTGACATTTGTCATTTATCAGGGCAGAGTTGTCAAGAAAATAAATTAGTTACTATCCAAGTTTATATTTATCTGTCTGGGGAGTTTAAATGTTTAAAATCTTCTCGTAATTAGCTAGATCGAAGTGGTGAGGAAACAGTTCCCTGTGCCCATTTAAGGGATAACGGAATGGAACTTCATCAAAGTCGTGACAGTAAACTTGATATGGCAAGGGATCAATTAAATGGTGATTCTTGTTTATTGTTTACAGTTGTAATGGATATTTAAGTAAGAAAAATAATAGAGCGCTTTGAACCTTCATATAAAATTGAATGAAGATAAGTGTAACAACCCATGGGAAAGAGCAGTCCCTAAATACAGCACTCTTGGTCTGTTTATGTTATGCAATTGGCAAAAAAGAGTCTGGTAGAGACGGAAAATCCGTCAATTTTGAATTCAGAATTGTACTATTCGTATTTCCATATTGTCCGTAGCAACAAAGTTGTTGAAGCTGTAAAAGTAGACATGTCATTTTGCATCTGCGCTCATATCCCCTGTGGCACCTATACAACGGATTATATGAATTGAATGAAAGTGAAAAAGCTAAAATAATAAGAAAATAAATAAGCGGCTATAACTTAGTAGTTATAACCTTTAACTAAAAAGTAAATAAATAACATTGAGATTTGTAATCAATCCAATCTTATTTTAGACATCATATTTCATTTAAACTATCAAGATATCCAATTAATCTTATCAGGGCACAACAAAGTTCAAGACAAGCACTGAAACATGGATAAGCTGCTTGGATTTGTAATCTTATCAAAATATATCACTGCAAATATTACTCACTAGATAAGAGTAACATTTCCTAATTCTCCTAATATCCTAATTTCAGTTTAAAGCTTACATTACATTATTTAACATCTTAGTATGTGACATGTAATAATTATAAAACAAATGATTGGCTCACAACCAAAACTTCGGCATCTGCCAGGATGTGATGCCAACCTGACGACATGAAGATATATTTAGATGCATGAATAACTTTTGCTTTCTTTGAATATAGAGTAAACAACAGCTATACTATCATTGTTTAAGCTCACTTTTTGTTTTGCAAGTCAATACATAGTTTTCTGACAATGCAAACAAAACAGAAACCAATTATCAACAATACAACAAGATGTTTAAAGTCTTATATGAATCCAGGAAATATAAATTGTTACTGCCTATGGCCACTGAGTGATACAAACACATCAACATTGATTATTGTTTAAAAAAGAAATCATTTGCAATACTATACCTCATCTAAGTTGACGGGTGCTGCCACTAGGTAAAGTTTCTCAATAGCAATGAGCCAAGGTGCAGACCGGATTTGCCGCACCGGCACCTGGAGCTGCACCTTACCAATGAATCCAGCCTTGATCTCCACAGGGAGACCCAAGTGGCGCAATGCATCTTTCTTCAAAGGAAGGTTCTCTAGTTCTACTTTGCCTAAAATTTACAATAACCCTTAATTTTGTTAAATTTAAAACAATGTTAAATAGACCATGGTAGTAACCGTCACATTCAGTTTTCTTTTAAGGCATTTGCAAGGGACCAATATGCAGCAGTTAAGTAGGCCACCACCACTCACAAACATACACATAACCAAAAGAGTGTGTGTCCCACTATATTTCTTAAAATAAAATTATTGAATTAAAAATAAATGGAAATTTAATGAATGGTACAAAACACACTAATTGTATTGAATATATTTGGTAGTAAAAAGTATTTGCATATTATTTAATTACTAATCTTCGGCTCTGATCCTTTTACTGTTTTATTAATGTATATGAATACATATTTTATTTGTAGCATACTCTAAAATGGGTATAAACATGAGCAATACCGTATACTTCTGATAAGAAAACCGGTTGATTTAAAATACAGTAAGAGAATGTATGCAACGTACCAGACAATAAGGCTACGCTTAACTGATCCGTATTCAAGTTCTCCACATACTTCCCAAGGTAATTGTTCAACACCCAAGCTACGAGGCCCTCCAACATCGTGCATGGTCAAGTTAGAACATTCACTTGTTACGGGGCTGTATTTAACATTACTTTCCTGATAAATTTATATAAGATTCTACTTAAATATATCGTATGAATACAAAGTTTCTCCATGCAATACTTCAACGAATATTGTCAAATTCTACTTCATAGTTCTTTAGAAATATTTAACGAAATGGTGAAATTTGTTTTCTTTATTGACATACATATGTCGTAAGTAAAATATGACATAACATTAATTTGACAGCCATTTGACACTTATAAGCACTTCGGATCGGATACATAAGCTTGATAGAAAATACTGTAAGGAGAAACTGATACCCAGTTTCTTTTCTTTAATTGGCAGACTGCCTTTTATTATACTTAGCAAGAATACTTAGGTATACATATAATTATTTTAACTTAAACCTAGATAATAAATGCTGGAATGAAATTGTTAGCTATTAGTTTTATTCAACACTTCCTATCAATCACTCTCCCGGCAGATATTTTTGTAGGAGATAGGTAGATATACGATCTAGTCCACCAAATTAAACATTGCATTTTAAAATATTAAACATTTCACTTTGAAATCAAATCTTTAAAATACATTTTGACTTTGACACATTTGACAGCTGAGTGGACCAATGTACGTAAAACGTAGCGTAAAATCTCGGAATGAAATGTTATAATTGACTATGATCTCAAAGAAACCGTGACTCCTTTAGTTGTTTGTTTACCTTTACACTTAAAGTTTGTCTCGCATACATATATAATGAAGTCAATACAAGCAATGAAAAGATTTTGTGGCACATCTATATTTTATTTTAATACTTGTTGTCATAAAAGACTATCAAAACTTCAAGTACGTTATAGTGTCACAGCGGGATCTTTGAAGTTAAAAAAAATAGTTCCGGCTATAGTAAATATTCGTAACTTGGGTTTAGGACCAACGTCGAAGGATTTCGAAGAACCTACCCAAATATCCGGTCCACTAACAAAAGTTCACGCTACAGAGCTTGTACTACATTTAAATGATGTAGAGAGGAAGGTACTGCTTACCGCGTTACAAGAATATGAATCAAATCGTATCAAAGAGGAATTTGAAGGTATTTTATTGTACAATTTCTCAAAAAAAATTAGATAGTAAATCTACAAAGTAATTTATTTTCCTAGATAAATTAGCTGGTCAAAGATGGAGGAGTAAGCTAGGTAGACCTAGTAAAGTGCCGACTCTTGGTGATGTGGACCCCACAGGAACATACTGCCCTGTCCCTGAAGATTGGCTGAAGAAGAAATATGGTAAGCTATCTTATTACTTTCTGTAATATTTTGCATTATTCAAAATGCATGTGCAGGTTTATCTTTGAATTCACAATAACTGAATTGTTATACAAATAATTCACTTGCTTTATACAACTTTGCGTTATTTTCAGCTGCCACTGTACCAAAACCCACGACGAAGGAATTGTTCCACTGTAAGTAGCGAAATAATGTTAGATTGACTCTAGCAATGAATCCTCATTAGCTTTTGTTATCCATAGACTATCAATCATGTAGAACACTGGTCATCACTTCCCTTAGCTCTATAATCATGTCATACTTTTTATTTATTACATTTCAACCTCCTTCTGAGAATTTGTGGCCAGCCTAAAACTGTTTACATTATTACAAATGGAAAAGTACTAAAATCTGTTGATTATGTATTGACGTCACATGATGGTAGACGTTACGAGTGCACTATATCTTGATATTTTATGTGTTACAGTGTCCCTGGCAAACTCTATACCGTTTATTGGCTTTGGGTTTTTGGATAATTTCATCATGATTATTGCTGTGAGTATTCATTCACATATTTTTTAAGTATTGAAAATTATTAATTCAAGAATGAATAATTTGATATGAAAATGCCTGTATTTATATTCACTGCATGAATTCTAGTGACGGCACTGTATCATGATCAGGGAATGTCAAATTAGATGACATTATCTTCTGGATCTATAATTCTTTATCCTATAAATAAATTCAACACCTTATTTGATATATCACGTCCACATTTTATATAAATATATAAATAAATTACTAGATGTGGCTGTTGATTATTGTGGACTAACTGTAGTGTTTGTAAAGGCAGTGTCATAATGAAACACAATAAACCTTAAGGCAATATTCCAAGGAATCGGAACTGTAAACTTTTTATTACACGCTACATTTATCTGAGTCTTATCAATATAAACACTATGTATGAATATAATTTTGGTAAAAATGTTGTAAAACTAATATTTGCAATGTATTAATGCCATTAACTAGTCTTGTTTGTAATGTTGAAGATAATAGTGTAACCTGCTACTGTCTTACGTTTATGTAATAAATAATTGTAGCAATAGAGATTATTTACATGAATGTATGTATGTATGCGTCTGTGTGGTGCAGGGCGACAGCATAGAGAGCAGCATGAGTGCATACATCACACTGTCGACGATGGCCGCAGCAGCGTTGGGAAATACCTTCAGCGATGTGATTGGCATCGGCTCCTCGTACTACGTAGAGCGAGGCGCCGCTCTCCTAGGGATGGGTGCGCCCGCGCTCTCGCCTGTGCAGCTAGACATGCCCATCAGCAGGCGCTTTGCCAACATGGTATAACCACTTCTTACTTTCTCGCTCTGTTTTCTGCAGGTTGCAGGTCCACCTGGTCGGAGGGTGTTATTTAATTGTGATCGCAGCTTAAAGTAAAAATCTATTAACTGCACAGTTTTGTCTATAATTGCTTATGTACATGCACTGGCATGACAATTTCTGTTTTTTTTCTTTTTTTAATCATTTTAACTAAGCTTCAACAACATTCGAATGGATTGGAAACCTCTGGATTAGTTATTAGCCAATAACCATTAGTTTATAATAATTATTATTAATTAGTAATTTTCGCATGCATTTAGGGTCCAAGAATGTGCCATAGTTTATCTCATAACTAGGTTTCATGTCTCCCTTAGGGTCGAGTGCTGGGCATCACACTGGGCTGCTTCCTCGGTATGACGCCCCTGCTCTTCAAGGATGATGACAAGAAAACGGATGGTAAAGATAAGTAGACATCAAGATATTAATGGTGCCTGTATACTGCCCACTGCCGTTTGGCAGCATTAGTTTAATAACTCAACTATATATATAGTCTATGGTATGTGTGCAGGAAGACTATATGTCTATATACTTCCTGCACTAGTCTCCTACAAAATGTACACAGTCCAGCACAAAGTTATTTTAGGGTGAAATATTATGAAGCCTGATCTGTCATTTAAGTCGGTTCTTATTGTTAAATAGTTTAGCATTAAGCTGATAGGCAAAATTATGTTTTACAAATGTAACTAAATTCAGTTCTATTTAGACAAGTTAGTAATAATCATATGTTTATTTTTAGTTGAGAGTTTGCAGAAATAAATATGAACTAAGCACCTAAAATTTAAGCCGTATAACTTAGAATACACAAGGCATAATATACATTACAGTATAATATATAATTTCTATACATTACATGGAATTAGATATCTCTTGCAACTGCTTCTAGGTGTATAGTAAAGTTGACAGTGGTAGAGCCCCCAACAACATCTGTTGCACAAATGGGCCGGCTCTACTGGTGAAATACCATGACCTCACAGAAGACAGGCGTGAAGTAGAGTATTCTGCGTTTCGTTTGAAGAGGACTTGACGGTGGGGGGGATAAATAAAGGGATATAACCATTGTCTGTTTATCCCTTCCTCTGTCCATTAAAGGTAATGCATCTGCAACTCTCGTTGCGGATGCTCATGGGTAGCGATCACTTGGTATCAGGTGAACCGCGGGCTCTTTGCCAACTTCTACTATAAAAAATCTACAAAATACTTTGGTCTGTACGAAAATAGGAGCACATAGAATAATAATGTTAGTAAATATGAACTCGAACATGAAATCTAACCCAATTATATACTTTGTGGTGTATGTATTTTGACTTGGCTGTTTTTATATGAATTTATTGGATATTTTTTAATGCTTGTAATTAATAGATGTAGGTAGTTAACATTGACCAACAATTTACTGCACTGTATTTGGGTCTCAGCTGTCTTATTGTATAGTTTGATGTTTCGAGTGACATCTGTCAGATACTTGTCTATGGTTGAAATTAAAAAAAAAGTTAAGTTGATTAAAAAATTGTATAGACATTTCGTGGGATATATCACAGGATTTTGAAGGGCATTGATTGCATTCTATTTGTGTGTAATTATTTTACTTATGTAGATTTTAGTTTATTTTTCGCAATGAATATATTTATAATAAATTATTAATGCATCTTTGATACAATCTTACTTATCAACGCAACTGAACTTTATTGTTGCAACATTTATTGGGAGTAATAATGTTGCAAGATTATTAAGCTAGTTTATGACAGATTTAATTCTTTTTATTATCTTGTTAATGAAATACTATGAATAAATCTAGTGTGTCAGTATGTTTGTAATGATTTATTAATTTATACAAAATTAGGCAATAACTTTTATTCATTCATTATTTTACATACATGCAACTAAATGTAGGTTATAAATCTTGTCAACTGAAGATAACTAGTCAGTTAAATTCATTTTTGTATATACTAACCAATCATATCGTAATTCTTTTCTTACAATCGACAGTTCCTTTAATATGTAAATATACATTTAATTCAAGACTTTGTTTTATTTCATTTATTCCTCGGAATGCGTTTGAATTATAAACATAGACGGTCATGAAGTCACCGCCATGCGAATTAACACTTTCTTACTATAATCACCACCCCACAGTTGTTTGGGTGAAACAGCTTCTAAGTAATAACCGCTAGTATCCAGACTCGGACGTTGTATGCTTATTTAGAAAAAGACATCTTTATAAAATATACCATTACATTTGTGCCGCTTTTTAATAACAGGTAACTGTCAAAAAGTTGTGTCGGTTTCCATGGTAACGACACGGTCACGTGACAATAAATCAACAAGTTATTGTTTTCATACCGACTTACTATGGCAACCAATAGTAGGTAGTATATGCCTAGGTTTTTTTTGTAACAAAAGGTATGACATTTTCTATACTTTTATATGTCATGGTGATTGGTTAGTAGTGTACGCGAGAACGCGTAACTAACAAACTCACTAGCATTTATATTGGTGGATGTGTGTAAGGACTATCTCGGAGACCTGTACCTAGAGACTAGAGGCCGCCGAAACAACATTATTAAAACTAGGTATTAAAGGAAACACATTTTGCCGTCAAAGAACTTTAATGCCAATCTTTTTTGTAACGTCTACCTACACCAGAGTGCGTGAGAGCTATATTTATTTTTACACGTGTACTATAGATCAGTTTAGTGACGCGACACATCGGGGGCTAAGCTTTACAAAATTATAAATGTACAAAATTAATGGCTTTACAATCTTAACTTTATATTTTTGAAGCGTATTTTGATATAAGATTGCTTAATATTTAATAATTGGTCGATACGGGGCAGACGCGAGATGTTTTATCCAGAATCTGTTAAACTTCAAACAGACAAACAAATTGTTTATTATGTAATACAAAAAAAGTATGATTTTACTGCAATTAGTAAAAAACCGGTGTTAAAATATCTTCTTAGAATTTATTCACAATTTTAAATCATTTAATTTCAAAAGAAGAGCAACATGACGCAACTGGTATTACACAAATTAAAGACTCAGTACCTCAATTATGGTACAAGATCCGACATAAGGAATTTCTACCTTCATCTATTCACGTCCTCATGACCCCTAGAATCACCAACGGCAAACATGAAAGGGAAGTGGCTCTTTAAATATAGGACAACCTAGTTAAGGAGCCAAGATAAAAATGAAGTTGATATATATTATTAGTGTTCAATAAAATTATTCTTATAATTTCTACGATTTAAGTCTCGGCCCGAAATTTATCACGGAAACCCATTTGTTTGCAATTCCTGATCAATTAACAGATGAAGGTTTAATTTCCTTGCCTAATAACAATTAGTTCGCACCGTAACTTAAAGTTATGTAACAGCATCTGTCTCATGTCTTTTGCATTTTTTTAAAGCAAAAGTTCACTCTAGGAGGATGGTTGCATCTGTTTTTTTATGGTGGAATGTGACAAACAAGCAAGAGGGTCACCGGAAGTCAAGTGAGACCCACCCATAGACATCCACAACGAGCGAATGAGTTACCTAATAGGATTGAAATTAGGCCTCCAGCACCTCGCTCATCATACGAAACGCAGAATACCCTACTTCACGCCTGTCTTCTGTAAGCTCGTGGTATTTCACCGGTCGAGCCGGCCGCTGTAGGAATATAATACTGAACGATAGCAAAACAAGTTGACACAAATTGTAATAAATGCATTTACCAACGCCATTAAAATGGACCACCAATAAGTAGGAGCGTGTCAGATATATTTAACTCACTCCATTTGTATTTAGGTGACTGGGTTAATACAGTTATAGTAAATATACTATTTGTAACAACACAATGTGACCCTAATTGTGTTTGAATTGGTGATACGGTGACCAATTGATGGGCGTCCTTGGCCTACTTACTTTGGTCGTGAGATATGCCCATTACACATAAATTATGCGGCGTGACTAGATGACGCGGTTTGAAGACGGAATCTCGCAAGGAATATCTTATGGTAGAGACCGCAACATCTGTTGCACGAATGGGCCGGCTCGGCCGGTGAAATACCACGACCTCACAGAAGACAAGCGAGAAGTAAAAGTAATTTATGCTTCGTCTGATGAGTGAGCCGAAGGCCTTATTTCATTCCTCTTCCCCTCCCCACTCTTTCCTCATACGGATAGGATGGGAACTGAAAGATTATTTGACGGGGAAAGGGAAGTATCCTTTTCCTGTCTATGCCCTCCTCTGTCCATTAAAGGTACGCAACGCATCTGCAACACATTAGCTTGTTACTGATGTCTATGGGTAGCGCTCACTTGACATCAAGTGATTCGCTTACTCGTTTGCCACCTTCTTCCATAAAAAATACGATCCGCTAACAGCGAGAACAATGGGTTCAGGAGAAGAACATGGTTTCAATTGATATTAACACTAAATTGAACTTTTCGTCGAACCGTCAGTTTAAATTTACATATAAGCGTATTTACTTCAATATAGAGCTGCAAAAAGATTGTCTAATGTTACCAACGCGCGCCAAATATCATAAACCCAAGTGTTTTTTTTAAACGTTGAATAATTAAAAATAAAATAAATTACATTATTTAAAGCCTTAAAAAATATATGTTAAAACGCAATACAAACAATATTCGAATGCAATAATGGCGTCGTGTTGCCACATTTAAAAAATATAATTCGCAGTGTTCCGAACACAAAAGTCAGTCTTAAATAATCAATCATATTGCCACAGACAGAATGTTTTTGAGATATTTATATAAATTAAATGTCTTCAACTAACTTAATTTTAATCACATAAAATTTACAAACAAAAATATACGATAATAAAATGTACAATATTTTATTATTATTTATAGGACGATACCATTGTAGTTTCCGACTTTACAACTAAAGCTAAAATAAAAGCTTGGTCGTCAGACCGCGAACATTCCCCTCGGTAGTGCCTCGGTAGTTACTTGTTTAGGTCATACAATCTATGTTTATTTATTTTGTTATTAATAATACCATATTTGTTGAATAGATAAATAAAAATAATACTTGTAGAACTTTCCAAATTACGTCAGTAAACTATGAGATAGCAAGACATAATTGGAAATACCTTGGACCTTATCTCTTCAAGTCGATTCTTCACTGTGACTTTTCAAGTACAAAGATCAACTTGGCGCTTAATAACGTTAAGTTTTCAAACTTGCACTCTTGCAACAATTACTATAGTTTTGTTAGCGATTTTATGAAAACGGATTATTGACATTATAAACGTCATTTTGACATTACAAACGTCATATTGACATTATAAACGTCATTTTGACATTAAAAACGTCATTTTGACATTATAAACGTCATTTTGACATTACAAACGTCATTTTGACATTACAAACGTCATTTTAAGATTATAAACGTCATTTTGACATTTGACTCAACACTAACTCTCCGACTAGGTAGTGTTTAGAATGCCGTAATACACTTTTACCTGCGATATAAAAATGCAAGTATAATTACATTGTTGTTAGCTTTAGTTGTCTTGTAGAATAAATATATAATAAAATTATGCGCCTAAACATATAAAAACACAATAATAAATAAGTCAAATAAGATAAATCCCGACCGCGGTCGCCTTTTGCCGTCCACTTGTATAAACCATGGTACATTCCGAAGAAACGTTGGGAACAATTCCTGCCACTGAGTTTCACCATAACATACAGAGCTCCAAATGGCACACTATCTGAATAGTTGGGATTCTACAACTGTTAGTTTTCCCGCAATTTCCTGACCCGGACCGGACAACGCATCTTGCCTCTCCTTAGAGTTGCGTGTAGTGTGGCGGATGTTGGGAGGAACAATGTCATATAAAAACCTATTTTTACATTAGCTGCCTGCGTAATGTCACAGTAAGTTACTATTATAAGCAAAGCTAAAGCATTACACTTTCAAGTTATGCTTCAGATGACCATTGTATTGTTATTACATAGCTAAGATCGCAAAAATACATAAGTATTATGTATTTTTCTCTCAAAAATTATATAACATATAATTGTACGTATTGTAGTATGGCATCTCTCAATTTATATTAAAAATTCTTCAAAATTAATTAATGTTACACGTAGCAAACGATTTTAATACGCGTAATCTGGCTTATTGGTCAAATATATCGATAAATAATTATTTATTAAAATAAATATCGATATGGCATACACATCACTACGTTCCTGTCGTTGTCAGCCAAAAACTAATTAAAAAAAAATAGCTATCCCAAGTTTTGATTAATTAAATTAATTTAACGAACCTTAACACAAATTATTATCACTTTGTGCACAAACGGTCTCATTCCACTAATCCTATATCTCAATTACTAACACAGGTCAATACTAATACTGTGCATTTAATTACTAAATCTAGGCTTCCCTCTGAACTCTTGTGTCAACCCAATTATGTTTAAGATCCAACGAACATCACTAGACGACTACGTAATATTGTTTGACGGCAACATTCGGAAAACATCGATTATCTATAAAGCACGTCCTGGCAACACCGTACAACCATAACTTTGAAATAATTGTAATAACTTGTCGTATAGTAATTTGCCTTCTAATATTAATTGTGATTATAAATACCGTACGAATGAACAATATCGCGATGATGTCGATGGGACACAGGAACATAGTATTTCGCTAAACAAGTTTTGATTAGTGCACGCAGATTCAGAAAAGAGGCGACCCTGACCAGACCCTCGAAAACGAAGCAAATTTTATTTGAATTCAACTCACACAGAACTTACACGATGCAGTCACAATTACGGCCTAGAGTCGGTGACACTACGAGGCGACAGGCGTGTGGCCCGCAGTCTTATACTGATGCCAGGAAACAGGCTCGGCTCAGGGTCTCGGCGATTCGGTGAGCTGCTCGGTGTGAAGCTCGGTGCGCTGCTCGGTGCGCTGCTCGGTGCGCTGCTCGGCTCGCTCGTCGTCGGTGCTGTTGCGCTGCAGCTCAGCGAAAGCGGCTCGCGCGGCCGCCTCAGACTGTCGGCGCCAAAGCGTCGCGCGCTCCACGTACTGAGTCTCGTCGAAGCCCCAGCGCAGGCCCAGCACGATGCTCAGCGCGGATGCGTCCTGCGCATGGCAGCCAGAGTACCGGTACTGCGGCTTCTTGTCGAACCTGCAGCCCACCGACTGCGCCCCTGCAACCGTCACGGTTAAAAATTGTTTTTTTTTTTGCTTTTTGGAACAACTTTTGCTATTATATAAACAACAATTATTAACGTTTGCTCACTCACCGATGGGCATGATACAGTCGAGAGTGAGCGCGCACTGTATCCAGGGTCTCATGACGTCGGCGGCGGCGGGCGCCACCAGCAGCCGCTCCGCGTCCAGCATTTGTACGAAGAGGAAATCATCTGCGTGCGCGCGCAGGTACGTGAACATGCGCGGGTGCGTCAGCGAGGTGACGGCGGCGCGGCGCGGCCAGGCCACCACGCCGCCGCGCGCCGCACGCGACCACAGCGCCGCCAGCTGCGCGCGCGAGCCCGCCCACCGTTGCGCGCTCTCGCTGAAGATCACGCCGCCCACGCGGCTCAACGCGTGCTGCAAACCGGGAATGGAAAATAGTTAAAACAGCGTCTTACTTGGTATCAACAAATAGCTGGCCTAGACCGAGAAATTATTCCGCAGTTGTCGTCGTAAGGGACCTTAAAAACAGTTAAAGATACATTCCTTACCTCACTATGGTTACAAGCTTCCGGGAATTATTATATTATTGGCCACGAGTGCGAAAAGAATATGGTGGTGTACTGTCTGCATATTTTGTCAGGCCTTGTTCAGTTCAGGTTCAGTTTGTTGTACTTCCGCTTTACAACTTGCTAGAAACATTTAAACTATTATCCTTGTATGTGTATATAAAACCGACGAGACACACACATTGCACTATATAAACATATTTTCATAGTAAACAGAGCCGCGATCAACAGAGCTCCTTGCTATTGTACATATACACACAATTTATTTAATTTCAAGTAATAATTCCGTTTTAATCTAATCTTGTGCGAGGTCATGGTTCGAGAATAATCGAATGGCGGATAGAGAACCCACGACCACATGTTTCGAAGTCCTTACACTTAGCGCTTAGGCCACAGGTAGAACAGGCGAATAGCTAAGCTATCAATAAATTCACTCACAATAATCTTAAAGCTGTTGTCTCTGCAAAAATATTTGGAGTACGCATGAATTACAGGAACCGCAACAATAACGCTTGCAACGAAACGAACCGCTGATAGGATTCTGACTCCTGAAATAGAGTACCTGTACCTATACCTGTACCTACTGGAATGAAGTGCGCCAACACGTCACGCGCAATCCGTTATATCTTATATACGTATGTTGATTTACACTAAAATATAAAACTGATCTTCGACAGAGTCACTTGAAGACATTTAAAATTGAATCAGAGGTTATAGTAGTAATAAATAATTTTGTAAATATATATATAATAATAAATAAATAAATAAAAATAAATAAATAAATAAATAAAAAATAGTAACGCACCAATACCACTATCAGAACTAGTCGGATCCGATGTTATGGCTTACCGTATAACGGACATAGAACTTAATAGTTTTTCACGCACGTAGGGCAGTAGAGTTTAATGCGACGGCAAAGTTAGTCACTGACTTATGGACGTTTGGCGGTCGTTACGCGATCCGTAACGGACACCGTTACATTGTGTTTACGAGATAACACATTCCCAAATAAGTTTTAAGTAAAAAAACAACAGTTAGTTAAAGTAAGGATTGGGTGCTACACCCATCATTACATGCGTGAGTGAGTGATCCGCGCTGCTTCGCGGTAGCCGTTTCGGAATCCATAGGCAACATCGCCTTTTATATACGTAGCAAAAAAAACACAAAATGTATCCCACGGGAATAGTACATTTTTCCGGGATAAAAATTTGCCAATATTCCAGACTGTAAACTATCTCTGTGCCAAATTTCATCTAAATCTGTTCAGCCGTTTTTGCGTGAAAGAATAACAAACATCAACTTACAAACTTTCGCATTTATAATAGTAAGATTACATAGTAGCAGGTATGCAATTAGCGCTCGAAAAGTGAAGACTTGAACGCGTCCCAATTAAGACGCTCATTCCATAGCTTACGGCTTGTGTTTACATTTACGCTTTTTTTTCTTTTTTTATGTTATAAAATGGTAAACGAGCAAGAGGCACACAATAAGTACCGCTACCCATAGGCATCCGCAACAAACTAATGAGTTGCAGATGCGTTGCCTACCTTTAAGAACAAGCAGAAAAAGCATATTTCTATTCCCTATCCATCCCCTCCTCATCTGTCAAATCCTCTTCCCCTTCCCATCCTTTCCTTATTAGAAAAGGGTGGGAGGGGGAAGAGGACTACAGTTAGGCCTCGGGCACGTGACCTATCAGACGAAACGCCTTCTGTGACGTGGTATTTCACCGCTCGAGTCGGCCCATCCGTGCAAAAGATGGTGTTATTTCGATTTAATTACGCTATCCTTTTTACACCATTTGACATGTGTCAATGTTGCTGTCCCTGTCTTTGGAACACTCGATTGTGTGTGAGCAGGAAATATCTATATAATAAAATATTAATCGTGATCCATTAATAAAATATGAAATGGAAAAAGCATTGACGTAATTCTGTCGTGCCTCGACAATAAATGATACACGCGACATAAAACTGTTTTATAGACAAATCCCTACTAATATTATAAATGTGAATGTAGGTTTGTTTGTTACGCTTTCACGCGAAAACTACTCAACCGATCATCGTGAAGCTCTGTACACATATTCTTAGAAGTAACATAGGATACTTTTTATGAAAAAAAAATAGTATATAAAAAGCGAAGTATGTATGTTCCCTATAGACCTATACACTCCAAAACGGCTGGACCGATTTCGATGAAATTTACAGGTATTGTCCAGATTGGCACATTCCTGTGTTTGGTATCGATCGCATCGGAAGGTCCCCGGGCGAAGCCGCGGCGGGTTACTCGTTAAATATAAAATATATCATCAATATTTTATAAATTCACATGTTTTATGATAAAGGGTGGTAGGTAGATCAATTACCATTTCGCATCACGTATTAACACTAACGGGATTGTTAACTTATTGTTCGGGCGTGTTGAAAGGATGAATGAAAACAGAGTAACGAAGATGTTACAAAAGTGAGTGGCAGCGTTGGTAGGGGACGCCCTAGTACAACTTATATCGATCAGATTAGTGGCTTAATAAAAACGGGCGATATAAGGAGCACCCGTAACCGACGAGTATGTATGCGTAGATGTATGGATGTAGAAGAAGCGAGAGAGGTGTGCCAGGATCGCGCCAAATGGAAATCCATGATCTCTACCTACCCATCTGGGTTACGGACATGAGCACATATTTATTTTATTACAATATCAAATTACTAAAATAAGACACATTTAGTCAATTGATATGGAATAGGTTACCTATTCGACCCTCTTTTGAAAACGACATTGATACCGGGGGAGTGTGTGACGCAATCGAGTTATTTATATCGCCGTCAGCCTGTGCGCCTGCGCAAGTACTATAAATCATGAAACAAAGCGAACGTCGCTTTACAAAGTCGACATGGATAGATCAAACGCTTGAAAGCTGTGCAGCTAGTGATGGTCCGTGACAAAGAGCAGACGTAGGTAGACGCTCAATTTCACATATGAGATATACAGAGATAGAAACCACAATCCAATCATCATTGACTTTATTCGGTCATACATTTTAACGTTAGTAATACGCGATCAAGCGGGTCATCTGGTATTAAGTGAACGCTACCCGTAGGCATCCACAAGCAAAGGTGTTGCAGATGCGTCGCCTAACTTAAATGGACAGAGGAGGGCATAGACAGGAAAAAGAATGTTTTCTTGTGCCCATTTATCCTCTTCCCATTCTACCCTTATTACGAAAGGATGGGAAGGGGAAAGGACTGAAATTAGGCCGCCGGCAACTCAAACATTAGACGAAACGCAGAAGCACACTCCTACTTGATGCGTGTCCTCTGTGAGGTCATGGTATTCACCGGTCGAGCTAGCTCATTCGAGCAACAGATGTAGGCATATTTACGACTATATGACAGGAAGCGACATTGTGGAACGCAATTTCTCCCTAATTTATACAAGCGACTTCCAGTGGAAGATCAAAGACTTATTTATTTTAATCTATATGCGAAACTACACCAAATATTTGTGGGTATCAGCAGCATTTATGAAAAACTAACGTATGGCTTTGATAACCCAAAGATTCGAATCTATGACAAGGTAATTGCAAGTCTGAACTATTCGTTTATTATTATACATTACGTAATAATGACACCGATATAGATGGAATCGCTTTGCGTGATAAAGTTATCTTTACACAATAATAACATTTAGATTAAATCAAGAGCAAACAATTGTATGTGGGTTACATGGGGCTGCGATTACAGTACTACTGAACATGATTGTAGACAATGTACAGACATTGTACAATCACTTATGGCTGACAAGACCAAAGTGCCAGCGTAGGTAGTCTCCACAAGGTAGACTCATGATCTGGTCGAGTTAGTGTGGTCAAGAAATCTTCATGAGGAAGTCTGTTGTCTGAGAATTGCAGAATCCGTTTTTTTTTTTAATTTTTAGGCCTCAATTTTTAACTTAATCAAAGATTTATGAGTCAGTCTTGAACCATAAATAGATTAAAATTGGATTCCACATTTACAATGCACATTTTATAATATTACTTTAATTCTTATCAAAATAAGTATTTTTTTAACGATTTTGGTATATTAAAAATGCAATAAAAAGTTTTATAGCTATAGTATTGCATATAGATAACAATAAACGTGAATTGATAACAAATAGTAAAGTATATGACAAATAGTATGTCACCGATCGATTGTGAACCTCGCCAATTTATAATCAGCCTAGGCTTATTATAAACTGTCCGAAATTTGTGAATGGAACGAAGTATTCAACATTTGATGAGTCTTATCTATACTGAGTAACGAATTATCAATTCACATTATGACGATTTGTCCCGAGAATTTATAAACTGTCTACTGACAATAAAGCTACTCATGTCTGCAACCCTAACTCTGCCAATTGCTACACATGTAAAATATTGAAGCAACTTTAAACACGTCACGTCTTCAGAAAGTTCACTTTCAGCAATCGAACGCTTACGGAGTTAATTATCCCAAATATTATAAAGTCTACCCACTTGCTGCTAGGTACAATGTCCACATGCTATTTGCACAACCTTCATTTGGTGCAAACAGACTGATTTCACCATATTAATCACTCGTTATCTGTCAGTGAGTTTTCCGGAAGTTAGGAGTGGACGTGAAGTGAAGACCATAAAGTAATACAGATAACATAATGCAAACAAGCTGTGTTCACACGCTTGATGACATGACTAAAGCATAGCATCAAAATAATTTTAGCGGGATTTTTGTGTAGCGGTGATATGTTACTCGACAGTTATACCAAAAGTAAGTTTGTAATTTACAGTTAATTTATATTGCAAAAGGGAGTGGTAGTGATGGGAGGGGATGTCCCAGAAGAACTTACATCGATCAGATTAGTAACAAAGAAGGCAATATAGAGTATACGTAACTGACGAGTTTGTACATGGATTTTATTTATAATACCTGGTGGCAAACGAGCAATAGGTTCACCCGATGTCAAATGATCGCTACCCATAGACAGACACACAGAAAATATTTCAAATTCCTATAAATCCCTCCAAAGTCAAGTTTTCTTTCCCTTCCCATCCTTTCCTTACAAGAAAAGGGTGGGAAGGGGGAGAGAACTAGAATTGGCCTCCGGCACCTCACTCATCAGACGAAACGCAGAATACTCTACTTCACGCCTGTCTTCTGTAAGGTCGTGGTATTTCACCTGTCGAGCCGGCCCGTGCAACAGATGTTGTTGCGGGCTCTACGGGTTAAATATAGTAGTTACCAATACAATGATATGCCACCGACAGATTATGAACTTCCTAGCGAAATTAATGAAAACAGGAAATGTGGGCGCAGACGAAAATAACAGATCAGGGATCCAGTACCTTTAACATAGCCTTAACGAGGTGGTGCTAAGAAACATTTGACTCGGATTATCTAAATTTACATCTTCAGTTTACGTCTGGTCACCGTGCGAATCCAGTTACCTCCCCCTTACCTTATTTAACATACCTTTTCTGAACTCTTCTGATTAGCTGAACTACTTACAAATTCGATAGCTTCCCCCATAAGACTATTTCAGATGAAAGGAATGACGGTATGATGGAACTGACCTGTATAATAAGCGGCCGGAAAGCGTAGATGCTCTGGTCGCTTACGTGAGACGGGAAGACGCTCAGGTCGAAGTCGATGACGGCGCATTTGGACGAGTTGCAGTAATTTGACACCTGTCAAAAGAAATGGGAAAACACGCCTTAGGTAATAATAAATTTAGGTTACATTTATCGTCTTACTGTCCTTTTGCCACGTATGACCGCATAGTATGACCATTGTTCCTACTGGATTGGTTTCGGCTACACTATTCACGGCCGGCCGCCGTCTAAACCCACGAAATCTATTTCTAAAACTACTTGACTACTGCGATGTTTTGATCTTTAAACTTTTAACTTTAAATTTTTCTTGCACAATACGTTTTACGCAGACTTAGGATATATCTTTATTTATTCGTTTGTCAATTTCTTTATTTAGTTGTAACACTAATATCCTAGGACATATTCACACACGGCCATCTGATCCCAAACTAAGCAGAGCTTTTGCTATGGAAACCAGATAACTGATATACTACATATACTACTTTTCTTTTGTAAATACATACTTAAATAGATAATTACACTCAGGACAAACAGACATGTTCATGCACACAAATGTCTGTCCTGAGTGGGAATCGAATCCACGCCCTGCGGCATACAAGCCACGCCAACCAGCCCGTCATTGTTACTTGAAGTTACAATTATAATAGTTGACAATTCTGTATAAGTTTGACTTTGACACTTTGCATTCTTTACGAGGTTGAGATCTTGTCGAGTTTTTATAGCATAGCCTATTAATTAAACAATTACAATAGTATTTGTTATGGCACAGAATATGGAGCTCTGCCTCGAGTTGCATATATCTAAACTTGTATTTGGTTAGAATGAGTATAAGCGAAAGTTAATAATAATTTCATAATGTACTCACCACGGTCAGTGAGTAGGGCTTAAGGCCTATATTATAGAGCAGCACGGTATAAGGCAGGCGCGCCGCGTGACGCACGAAGGCCACGGCGAGCGCGTGCCCGTCGCCGCGCGCGTACGTCACGAGCGCGGGCAAGGTGCAGTTGCGCCACGGCTCCGCGCGCCCGTCCAGTCCCAGCAGCCGCGCGTACTCCTCCCCCGCAACCAGGTGGCTCGCCTCCACATCGCGGAGCTTCTCCTGTGGGACCCACGCCTGACATATTGTCATATTACGCCATATGTAAAATTCAACATATCACCATGGTACAAATCGTTGTTCGACTAACTTAAGAAATTATTAAATACAGTAGAAGCTCCTTATTAGCGAGTTCATTATTCACAGCTAAATATCTCTCTTTTTGCAGATTCCGTGGGTAAAAATGACTTGGACATATTGGCATTCCGTTAAAGAACACCCTTATACTACGACTACTTTGTACTGAAAGGGTGTCTGTCTGTATGTCAAATATTTTAGCAGTGTAAGAGCCAGCAACATCTGTTGCACAAATCTAAATTGAAATATCTTTTAAAGTCACAAAGAATAAGTTCTATATTTATGGAACTAAGCATTTTTTTAAACCATTTATTAATGATTATTACAAATAATTATATATTATTATTATTAAAAACATCTGATTAAATTTAATTGATGTGATATTATTTATTCTGGGATTGTTGAAGGTAACCCAACAATCCTACCATATTTATGGTTTCTGGTTTCCATTTGGTTCTGCATATGTATGGAAAGTAACCCCCGCAAATAAGGAGCCTTTACTGTAATGAACAGCAAAAGCAACTAGTAACATAAGATTCCAATTGATCTTTTTTTCAATACCATTTTATTTTTGGAAATGCCACTGGAAAATTTTGATGAAGACATTATTTTAATTACTATATTAATTTGTTATCATAAATCATGTTATTAATAAAATTCTCTTAAAACTTAGAATATAAAATCTTATTTAATATGACAGGACATATTCTATAGTTCTAGTTCTATCTGGTGGACCATTGCTGAGATGTGTAATTTTTGGCCTTAAATAAAACAGTTATAAATAATTTATTTAAGTTAATATTTACCTGAAAGTCCTTTATATGTTGGTGTGTTTGTGTGACAATACTTTGAATCGATTGAGGCGGTTGGGAGTGAAATACTATCAGAAATAAACTTATTGCAAATACTGATGTAGAAAACAGCAGAAAACTCTTGGTTTTCATTTTAATGACACATATCCATTCTCAACTAGCGGTTAACACATGGTCCAAGTTATTTAACACTTAACAGAGAACCAAAGTCTTAAAGTTGTCTACATTATAGAAAGCAAATTTATAAAATAAAACAAATCAATATCAGTGACAGAAGTCGACACACACCCAATAAAAATTATGTAAATACTGTAGCCTTGACATTATGCAACTCGAAAAATTATAAATGTTTCCCCGTTTTAAAAACTACAAATCCTTAAGCATTGATATTTAATTACAACGAAACCTTATACATCGTAACTGAAAGCTAAACGACTACCATACAATACTACCGCTTCATGCGAAAGTTACGTTTGACAGATTTTGTCAGACTTTGTTTTGACAACGACAGAAATTGCGCAGAAATTACAGACCTACAAAGTCGCAAGAAAACTTAGAATCGAATAAATTTTAGTTAAAGAAATTTACAGCTTTAAAAAAAAAGGCACGCACTTTTAAATCGTTTATCTTGAAGTTAACTGACTTAAACACCCGCTACAATACATAAAAATAAATATTAATTTATTGATTTCCTTTTGGCTTTTGTGCTGATGTTACAATTAAAAAGAGACAACAATGGACAACCCTAGATTTTCAGATCTGTCATATTTTCCTGTTGCTTTCTGTTTTTTTACCGTCGAGTGACGGTGTTTCACACAACGTTTATTTTTAGGTCTAAAAATTCATAATATTTGTGTTGACAGCGTTGTTCCACCTGAGATCAAATAGAGCAAGAAACTAGCTTAATTATGTCAAGTATATCAAAGAGACGAAAGGAAGGATCAAGGGCCAAGATCAAGGTAAAAAGGAGGTCAAGCACATCGTGGCTAAACGTTAGTTTTTTAGTTATAAAAAACATGTATTTTTCAGGTATACTATAAATAAGTGTTTAATTTGTAAAGCAAATGACTTTGACAAAGAAACCTAGCATAATTCAAGTATAAGTTAGTACGATAACTTAAATACGTGTCCGTGGTTCACCAGGTGGTAATTTCGGCGACACGACGGTCTTGTTATCGCTCGCAATGTATGCATGTGTTTCACTTATCACGTTTGACTCGTTATTGTATTCAATTGAAATGTGTCGTTAGTCTTATCTGTTATTCATTTAGACCTATTGAATACATACACAGATACATACATTCAACACAAATACAACTTAAAGGTTCAGGAGACAAATGCTTTTAGATCTGGTTTTGTTTTAAAATATTTTTTATTATTTTGGTAGTGAAGATGGATAGTAAATGATTACTTTACAATATTTTGTACGACATATTAAAAAAAAACATATCTTAAAATCCTGGCCTGTAATAAATGATTTTTATTTATTTATTTAAAGTCCGCATTGCCAATATAAAGTTAGGTTTTTTGCCTCTCATAGAGGAGGCCTTTGTCCTTGCAGTGGGGAAACATACTATTAAAGACTGAATTATTATTAAATATTATATAAGGTTTTTTGTTTTCTTCATTTTAACACCTAAGATATATTTATAAACAAAAACAATGTTAAATTACAACATTTGATCTGTTACCAATGTAGCAGAAATTATACTCCGGAATTTCTCAGCTTATACAATACTTGTGTTTTGAATGTGTTGTACACATATTTAAGCTCAATATTTTACTTAAAATTTAAAACTTTTCCAGACTATTGGAGACCACGATGAGTTTCTAAAAAGAATCACTAAAACTTTGTACTATGGTGAGCTGCCTGACCTTCCATGTCTGAGTCTTCCAGTGACTGGTGAGTACTACACACAGTGAATTGATTGTATTTTCTTCTATCTGCTCTATAAATTATTAACTTATTATATTTTAGAGACGGAAAGGACTTATGGAACTTACATCCCAAAACTTCTTGATTTGTATGTGTTCGACAGAGACAAATATACTTACCTGATTCCATTTACTCTGTCACATTTTAGGAGACTGTTTAGGTCTTCTAACAAACTTAAGTATGGTTACGAGCTGTAATAGATCACAAATTAATTGGTGGAAAGTCTTCTAAAAATAGCGCTGAAGCTAACATGTTAATATACTGCATTAAAATAAAATAGAGGCGTAATTATTAATTATTAGTATTAGACAAATATTATCAATCAGATTAAAGACTAAAGAATGATGAAGGGTAAGCGAGAGTTATGCCAGGATCGCACCAAATGGATATCCATAATTTCTGCCTATCCCTCTGGGTTATGATTGTATTTTTATAACCAAAAAGTTTATTATTACCATTAACATTATATATTATTATGCTGCTAAATTAGATACAAGTCTTATCCAATAAAATCAATTTTACAAAAATATTAATACAGTTGGAGTAGTTGTGGTGGTTCAGTTCCTACTGCATTTTTTATCATATAACCACAGGAAGTGTTCCGAAGAACTCTATGGAAGGAATCCTGCAGAGTTTAGACCGCGGAGACCGCCAGGTACCATACACACCACCTGGATAGCGGGTATTCATCAACAATGCGGTTCATCATCATCATCTCCTTGCCCTTTTTTACCACTCATATGGGGTGGGCACAATGATTGTAGTCTATACTGTATAGCTTTGGCTACAGTTGTTATGGCCGGCCGCCTGCCTGAGGCCACCCCTGCTTGGGAATTGGAAGTATAAGTAGTGTAGTAGAGTATAAGTAGTAGTAGAAGTATATTAATACGTAATATATTTGGATGAAAATATAAGTAGATGCGATGTGTGTAGAAATCTCATGCGAGCTGTGGTCGGTGGCGCAGCGCGGGCGCTCGCTGCGGCGGTTGCGCGCGGACGCGGCGGCGGGCATCGCGCGCAGCGCCTGCGTGTCGCCCTGCGCGCTCGTACTAGCTATCCTCTACCTGGAGCGGCTCAAGTCCTGCAACAAGGATTACCTCGCCTCCGCCGCCCCGGCCGACCTTTTCCTCGTCTCTTTGGTCAATATGCTATCTTTTTTGCACTTTGTTTTTTCTTTATTTATCTTATACCTTTAGACGAGAAATTCTAGTATATATCTATATATTATACAATCAGAAGCTCGGAATCGGCTTCAACGGTTTTCTTCAACGGATTCTGTTTTATTATTAAATTTGTTTTGTGTAAATGTGCGCCATCTTTTGATTGTATTCGTATTATCTACAGTTTGTTGTCAAGGGCTAACTTACAGATATCTAATATTTTTGTTAGATGGCGCTATATTTAAATAACACGATCTTACATATGAAAGAAAGCAGAGTGAAGTTCGGCAAGTCCAAAAATCCATTTGTTTATGTATTGTAATTGTGTGTATAACAATGCAGGATTGAAATACTCCATTGCAAAGTCTGTATATTTATTGAGCATTCATTCAACCATTTGTAATAGAATCCAGAGGAGGCAGTCATGCCATAATTAAGTTATATATTTTCTTAAATTATATTTGCAGATGGTGAGTAACAAGTTTCTACAAGATGACGGTGAAGATGACGAAGTGATCTGCTCGGAGTGGGCTGCGTCCGGAGGCCTTCAGTTGAACCAGCTCAAGAAGCTCGAAGTGGACTTTCTAAATGCTATCGTATGTACATTCAGCTTACATTTACTTATATATTTGCAATATCAGTTTATTAGTATTTGTAATATGTATTTAACATTTCTACCGACAGGATTGGAACGTATACGTGAACAAGAGGTCATTTGAGGCGGGGCTGTTGTGGCTGGAGCGGCAAGTGGCACTGAGACAGGCAAATCTACGAGGTTTCTTCACATATGGTGACCTGGCCGCGAGCTGCGATGGAGCCCTGCTGACCAACTTGATCGGTTCTCTAAGTGCGGCGTGCGCGGCTGCCACGCTGAGCTACCTCACGAGTCTGCTGACCCTGTTCACATCGACGCTGGTCCTCTCGCAGGCCTGGCTGCCCGCGCTGCAGTACGCGGCCGCGCGCGGCGCCCTCTCCGCTCTCGACACAAATATTATGAACAAACCTGACATCGCTCCATTCATTTCCAACGGTACACTAGATCTCGTACCGGAATTACCCAACCCGGAGGAACCGTCGGTACCTGATAAACTGAAGTGCTGCACCAAGTGGCTACAATATCAAGACAGGACTGCTACAAAAAATCACTATTACGATAATGTATATGACTGGAAATCCTTCGAGACGTGGTGGTCTAAAACTCCATTACTGAATTGGCTGTACCACAGCTCGGTTATTGGCCCTATGCAGAGATGGTTGGAGATAGTTGAGGAATATGCTGATGTGTTTAAAAAGAAATTATATAATGAGGAAAGCATGAAACATGAGGAGCAATGCAGTGAACAAGTGAGGAACAGCGAGCATCACCACTGCGTTCGGCAGTGGTTGAATTTGAGCAAGCTGAACATGTTGCTGGCGTCTATGTCCGACCGGTAGAGGGCGTAACGGACGCTGTTTCGTCTCTTAAATATCTATTGACTAATTTAAGCAAAATATGTCGCGTACTTGTGTACTTCAAAATAAAACTGCGACCAGTGCAGTGAACTTGAAGAATGGTCTTCTATTTTTGTATGTGAATTAACTAAATAAACTTTCTGAATTATTAACATTTTTTTCATTGTTTTACATTACTCAAGATAATACGGGAGCTTAATTTACTTTTTTAATAAAGTTTTCAAAGGTGAGTGACAAATTTAAATAAATATACCCACACGCCCATAACAACAAGAGGGGTAGGCAGAGATTATCAATTTCCAATTAGCGCGATCCTGGCACACCTGTTCGCGTCTCGTCGGTAACGGGGTACTCCTTGTATCGCCCTCCTTTAGTATAAAACTGTCTATAAAACGTATTTATTTTACGTTTACTCTGAAGTAAGAATCCGTAATCGACTTGTATGCGTAGATGTATGGATGGAGAAGCGAGAGGTGTGCCAGGATCGCGCCAAATGGCAATCAGTAATCTCTGCCTATCCCTATGGGTTACAGGCGTGATATTATCTGGAATTGACAATACGTTTGAAGAACGGGACTACATGTGGTTAGGTTAATAACGATATCAATCGATGTGAGGTTACGGCTCGTATAAAATTTATTCAGGTTACATAAAAGTATGACATTAAATTTATTTTGTACATTTAATTTATTTCAAAATTCAATATAAAAATACTAAATATTTATTCATTAAAAATTATCCTGAATTCACTTAAATTACAATATTTCCTATATGTATAATATTACGATAAAAATAATGTAATATACTAACGCATCGCTCTATTACAGATTGTTTAATGTTTAAGGAACTCATTGGATCCCTCTAAACATAAAAAAACCATAAAAATCCTTGGATCTTTGTTGCTTGGTAACCATTTAAAACTAAATATATCACAGTATGTATTCTGTAAGAAAAAATCAAGTCATTATAATATAGTATAAATTTTAGCAGTACAAATGGATGCAGCCTGTGAGTTCACACCGCCGAAAACATGTTGTCATTGAAATAACCAAAAATGTTTTGCAGCAGTGTGAACATGGTGTCCACATTACAAATACCTTGTTTATAATCACGGTACCTTATATCAATGGGGGATACAATAAATAATTGTTAATTTATTATGGCAACTATATTATAAGCTTTAATAATATAATTAAATTCGTTTAATCAACTTTTGGCTAATTTTTGATGAATTGAATCGATCTTGGTTTTTTTAAATAATTGACAATGACTCCTGATTATATATATATAATAGCATTTAAAGAACACATTACACTAACGAACACAATACACCGATATATTGTACACAATACTAATATTGGCACATTTCATCTTCGAGTTTGGCTCGGAGGTGAGACACCATACTTGGCTACCTTTGAAATCTCTGTTAGTTTTATTATTTATAATTACAGTTTAATTTATTATATTATGATTTACAAATTATAATCATTTTTTTATGTTTTTATATAAAAAAAGCGAAAATTGTCTTAATTTAAACATGAAGACTCATTTAGCTTAGACGTGGACATTCGACAATTTCATATAAACTTCAAAAAGATATCACAACTGACAAGTTTTTCATCATTTACGTACAGATATTACAAATACACGTACTGACAGTACAAAAGTATTGACATTGGTGATTGATCAGTAAACAGAACAGCTTCAGCGGCAGTATTTAATACTGCTGAAGTAATACAGTAATTTCTGATTACCACAAGAAGATATACAACTTAATTGAGCTTTAAAGAGACAACCTGAGAAGCGGCCACCCATCTCAATGATTAAATTACACACAATACAACTTCACCTTAAATAGTCACACTTTTCTTTTTCCTACAGTGTCCTTGAACTTAAAAACAAACTAAATCAATTGATTAATTAATTGACTTAAGTAAAGATTAATTGGTCTGTTATTAATTGTATAATTATAATTGATTAAATTAATGTCATGGACAATTACAGGACAGAGATGGTATAAGATCAGATCTTAATGTAGATTTTAGCAAACCTGAGTGCATATGGTGTCGGTACAGACGCGGTCAGACCTCGTAGAGCCCCGGGTGCAGGTACAGGCGGCGGTTGAAGCCCCACTTCTCCACCGAGGAGGTCTGCACCTGGAAGTGGGCGTACATGCGCTCATCCACCAGCGTGAATAACTTCTCCACGTGGCAGTCATGCGCGCGCGCCGCGAACACCTCACACAACGCCTGGATGTACCAAGACCCCTTCTCTGGGTCTCGATGCGACACAAAACCTGATCAACAACAAGAAGAACGGGGTAATTTTATATTCAGACGTCAGTTTCCTTGGAAGAAGATGTTTCTCTTACCGGGCACTGTGGAGTGTGCGATCAGTATGTCGGAGTAGATGCGGTCGGGTTGCCGCTCGAGGCGCTCCTCCCAGCGCGCGCCGTCGCTCTCGACGCGCACGCCGGCCGCCGCGCCCGCCGCCGGCGCGCCGTCCCCGCCACCGCCCGCACCCGCCGCCGGCAGCCGCGGCACCAGCGTCCACTCTTCATTGCGCCCTCTATACAAACGCATATATTTAAAAGTTTTCTAAATATTTTATATAAGTATTACTTGGAAAAATAAAAGGGTGGGAAGGGGAAGGGGACTCAAATTAGGGCTCCGGCATCTCACTCGGTCGGTCACTCGAGGTTGTGGCATTTCACCAGTCGAGCCGGCCAATCCGTGCAACAGATTTTGTTGTTGCGGACTGTATCCCTGTTAATTACAATCTGATTGAAAGATTATATATCATAATGGTACGCTCCACTTTCTACATTGAAATTCCTTTTAAGGCTCCCATATAACTTGTTCATGTTATAATGAGCTCATGTAGGGTGCGCACGTACCGGCAGAGCTGTGAGATGAAGACCTTGGGGACGCCGCGCAGCGCCGGCAGGTTGGCGTTGTTGAAGCGCTCGATGATGTCGAGGAAGGAGATGAGCTTGCCGTCGGAGCAGCGGATGTCGGTGTCGGAGCTGCGCGGCGCTCGCTCGTACCCGTGCGAAGACACCACGATAAACACACAGTCCATGCCGACCAGCACCTCCTCCAGCAGCTTCAGCGTCGTCTCCGTCTCCTGCGACACTCCTATATATATCTGGTGTGTTCAATTCAAAGGGAAACCTTCGAAAACCCTCTTGTTTTTTTGTTAGATCTAGTCCATGAATAGACACAAGGCTATTCTAGAACATCCCTGTGGTGCACCAAAAAGGGGGACTATTGTTTGCTGTAGGATTGTGACATACCTGCTTGGTAAGGTTCTGATACGCGATGACCGAAAAGCCAATCTCGTCAAACAGATACTTGAGCTTCTTGCAGTCAATGTCAACGCCCTTTCGGTACCTCTCAATGTCATTGCAGAACTGTATATAGCTGAAGATGACCAGGATGCCGCGTTGACGTCGCCGCGTCTTGTACAACTTGATGTCTGTAATATTTTTTTTAATTATCACAAAGAGCTTAGAAAATACAAATATAATAATGAAAGAATATTACTGATAAAGTTTTATTTAAGTGTATTTAAACTAGAAATTAATAACAGTGGTAGAGCCCGCAACAACATCTGTTGCACGAATGGGCCGGCTCCACCGGTGAAATACCGCGGCCTCACAGAAGACAGGCGTGAAGTAGAGTATTCTGCGTTTCGTCTGACGAGTCAGATGCCAGAGGCCTAATTTCAGTCCTCTTCTCCATCCCACAGTACCCTTTTAAGGATAGGATGGGAACGGGAAGAGGATTGGACGGGTAGAAGGAAATATCCTTTTTCTTGTCTATGGGCATAGACAAGAAAAAGGATATTTCCTCTGCCCATTAAAGGTAGGCAACGCATCCGCAACACAGTTGCTTGTTGCGGATGTCCATGGGCAGCGTTCATTTAGCATCCGGTGATCCTCTTGCTCGCTTGCCACAGTATTCCATAAAAAAAGGTTACTGTGTGTGTATATCGCTTATGTAACTTGAACTTGTGAAGTTGTTACTTCAATGTCTTTTTTGTATTTGTCATTGACGCCTGTTTTAAAGTAACGACATGATATTTTAAGTGTTGTTAACAGCGTCACCATCGACAGAAGTTTATACTTAGCGATATCAGAAACTTGACATATCTATATTAACACATTTGGTTGTTGCGGATGTCTATGGTGTTCACTTAACATAAAAAAACCACATAAAAAAAGCTTTAGGCTTAAGCTACACAGACAACTATATTTTATCTTAATTAAGTAACATGAAACTGTAATGTGCCTTACCCTTATCCACATTGTCTTCGAAAAACCGCTTGGATTTAACAACATGGAAATAAGGAATATCTGTGGACGGGTCCGTCGCTTCCTTATGACTCTCTGGGGACACAGCCTGTGTCTCATCTGTGAATTCCGGATGTACTTTTAGACGGGCAAAGTGATAGATAATGAGCACATATCAGGTCACAAATCTTTTAAGACAATTGGATCAAACAGTGATTGTAAGTTTTTAGTTCAAACAAGACTTTAATTATATATTACTAACTTTTAGTAGCTTCAACATGGGGCTTGGTTCTCTTTTTCTCTGTACTTATACTAACATATTTACTCTCACCACTCTTTGAATCTGTAAGCAAACAACATATTAACATATTATTTATCTTTATATAGTATAAAACAAGGCCCTTCCGCTGTTTCTTGTCCCTTATTTCTTTTTTTTTGTACTAGGTGGTATACAAGCAAGAGGTTTACTCAAAGTCAAGTGATTGCTAACCAAAGACATCTGCAACTAACTAATGAGTTGCGGATGCGTTGCCCACCTGTAATGGACAGAGGAGGTGACAAACAGAAAATGGTTATTTCCAATTCCTATACATCCCCTCCACCACCAAGTTCTCTTCCCCTTCCCATTCGTGCAACAGATGTTGTTGGTGTGGGCTCTACCACTGTTATCTCTTAAAATACGCAACGGATTTTAATGACGTTTTCATCAATAAACATAGCGATTCAAGAGGAAGTTTAATTTCTAATACAAGCATATAGTTGAGAAAAAACGTATGTTTGTGCGCTTACACTGCAAACGCTGGCTAAACCTTACGAGATTGATCAAAATAGTATACTCGTGAATTGTATATCTTAAATATATTTAAAAAAAAGTCCAAGTAGGCTAATATTTACCTTTTAAGGGTCAAGATCAGGATGAGCATACATTATTAATCCTTACCAACTTAAATGCGTTAGTTACTATAAGCATGTCATGCACATTGTACTATTCCTTTACACCACACAATTTTAATTAATAGCTTGGCAGTTATCGCTAAATAAAAAGTGGTAAACATCTGTTGCACAAATGGGCTGGCTTTACTGGTGAAATAGGACAACCTCACAGAAGACAGGTGTGAAGTAGAAGTACTCTGTATTTTGTCTGATGATGCCTAATTTGAGTCCTCTTCCCGTTCCCATATAAGGATAGGATGGAAATGGGAAGATGATTGGACAGCGAGGGGGTTGGCGGTGGTTTTTCTGTCTATGCCCTCCTCTTTCCTATAAAGGTAGGATACGCATCTGCAACATATTTGCTTGTTGCGGATGTCTATGGGTAGCCTTCACTTAACATCAGGTGATCCGCTTGCTTTTTTGCCACATTATTCCATACAAAAAAAGCCTAGCTCAAATAATCATCATAACTATTGGTTTTTAGTCAGATAATAATAATTTGTACAAACCTTGACCATTGTATGTGCTCCTGGGCTGGAGGTGCAAAGAGCTGGTGGGATCTAGTTCCCGCACAAGGTCCCAGTAGCCATTCTCCTCTAATGCCTCCAGGAGATGTCCAAAGGCGTCAGGTCCTCGTCTCATTATGTCCATATACAATTGACGTTTTCGAGTTCTTGTATCTTTGTTTGTATCCTAAAAGTTATCAAATAATGTGGTTCATATCACTTGATATGTTTAATTCAGAAAAAAATTGACAGTGCTAGTTAATTGCACAGACTGAGCTTGCCATCCAAACATGCTATAGCAGCAGATGCCTAGTACATAAATGACTCAAAAGCATTTGAATAAATAATGATGCATTACTATTTAGTAGGATTCATATCAGGGAAAAGGGACTTCGCCATTCCTCCCACTCCCTTCTCCTACTCCCTTCCCCATTCCTGTCAACTAAATCCAAGCTCAAATGTTGACTTTAAAACACTTGCTTTTGAATTAGACTTGGCACTTGCTGTCTGCTGCCAATGCTATATTGTCGAACCTAGTTAACTGAGTTCAGGGGACCACACTCTTTCTCACTTATGGAGGTTTCTCACTTACTCAAGTTTCTACCTTAAAAAGTACAAAATGGGCATGATTACTCATAGAAGTTGATTTAATTATTTCTATATTGTGCTATAGTTTACAAGCTCTATGAGACACACACAAAAGGAAAAATATGTTGCATATAATGCATCTGTGCCTACATTTAATGAACAGAGGAGGACATAGACAGGAAAAAGGATATTTCCATTTCCCAGTTAATAACCTCCCCATCCAATTCTCTTTCCGTTCCCATGTGAAGGGTGGGAAGGGGAAGAGGACTGAAATTAGGCCTCAGGCAACTCACTTGTTGGATAAAATACAGTGTGCTTCTACTTCACACATGTTTTCTTTGAGGTTGTGGTATTTCACTGGTAGATACGGCCCATTCTTGCAACAGGTGTTTTGTTGCTCTACCACTGTTAAAGTTCTAGAAACTGAAAATTATGGGATCAGAGAATTACTCCGACATAGAGTTTGCTCCCATACCCAGTTCTCACTTATTCAGGTTTTAACGCAACTAGGCTCATTACATCATTCCTTTGTCTCAGACATTTCTAATTTAAAAAAGGAGGACATTCATAACTTTTCTTAACAAATTTCACAACTTCAGAAAAATCATACATCAAAACTTATACATTGGCGTAACTTGAGACGATCTAATGGATTGGAGATCCAATCTATGGGCAATATTGGACCTATTTGCCAAATATTGTTTTGATGGCATCAACCTTAAATGTTTAATAGGCAGCAACTAAAAACTTACTTTGAAAGGTTCAATCATTTGTTCGGAAAATACTCCCTTTTCGTATAGAGCCGAAACCATCACGTCAAGGTCAGTTTGCTCCACCAACGAACCAAAATTATTTTGTATTGCCTTGCGATGTTCGTTCTGCATTTTATTAATTATATCAAATGTTCTTACTTAGTTATATTATGGCAGTTAATTATAATTAGATCAATTACACTGTTACTGTATTTTATTTATTACTATAATTACGTCACGTCACTATTTCCACAATAAACAATAACTGTGACTTCAACAGGTCACTGAACTATTTTTACTAAACATTGTTTCGAATATTATTTTCGCATCGTTACTTTAAAGGAATGAATGAATTAAACTAGATTTTGAAAGTCACAGTGGTACTTATGATTATATTAAAACAAATACCCAACTTGTGCTTGTGCCCAACAAAATGTCTACAACTTTATAAAGACTGAAACTGAACTACCACAGACACAAAACACCACAGACCCAAAACTCCACAGAATACAATGCTCTTACCTTGGGTTTCCACCACAAAAACTGACAATATGTTTTGCACGGTAATGAGAACACTTACTTATTCTCAATAGAACTGAACCAAGACCAAGAGAGTCTTTTTTCTTAATTATAAATTGTCATGTCCAGCCCTAAACAAAATACAACTGAATACCTCCTTGACTCCTCCATCAACCACTGGATCGAACTTCATAGTCCCCAGGTACTTTTGACCGAACGGCATGACATACTAAGATTGGTAACAGAATGGATTGAAATTACTTAATGCGAAAATTTCAATGGCGAAAAAGGGTTTGAACTGTCGACTCTCTGGAATCCAATGATCCAGTAATACAATGAAACGGGCAGCAGGTGACTTCGAGTAAGTGCACAAGTGTGCACTTACTCACACAATGAGTGTGTTTTGTCGACAATAAAAAATAATATCAAGTGCGGATTTAGCATGCAGTGAGAAAACGTCTAACTTCGTTGGTCGCAAATAAAATTGTGATTGTAAAAGTGAAAAATTGAAACTCTCACAAGGACAAAAAAAATGGCAAATGCAGATAATGTTTGATCCAAGCGCTAAACGCCAAAGTGCTATCTTTTTTACACCATTTGACATGCTTGACATGTTGCTGTTCAGCATTTCGACTGGCGTATCAGCTGGTCGCAAGGCAAGGTTTCTCTCTATCTTTCGCTCTGAAAAAACTAAGACGACCATACGTTTTCTGCAGTAAACTTAAGTTGTCACCGGTTTGGAACACTTTTAATTTTGATTGTGGTAATTTTGTATGCATATAACATATCTGTAATATAAAATATCGTTACTCTTGGCTATATAAATACTTACTGTGGGGTTATACTGCCGAAAACATTCACAAATAATATATTTTCATCTCAGTTTTTCAGGGAAAACTTGTATCGCAACGATTTTACGCCAGTGGAACCCACAGTTAAATTTTTATCTACTCTATCTACATCCTGTCGTATTCACCGATTCACTCTTGTCACTTGTCTTGTTATTCAGTAATTCGTCAATATCAGACGGACGTATTTGCCTTTGGACGAATAAGTGTAATTTTGTGTTCTTGTATTTACAGTGTATAAAACTATGTCACAAATCATGAATATTTTATTTGTAGTAGTATGCCTAGTACTATTAACTATAACATCAGCTTACGAAAAGTCTGATATAACTTCGGCTCGAATTGAGGTAAACGATTTAATATGATAAATATTTAGGTATATAATTGTATATTTGTGTAAATTTTATACTTTTTCAGAGTTGTAGGGGATGTTCCCTCAACCGTTTACCTGAAGTGAAGAACTTTATAATGGAAGATGCTCCCAAGTATGAACGCTTAGAGGTTAAATTCATTAGTGGGGTGGACCCGGAGCTTATTCTTCTAGACAGCAAAGACCGCGAGTTGGAGCGAATCCTCCTTTCAAGCCTGTCTCGTTCCGAATGCAACAACCTCGTACAAAGCAAGGGTTTCTCTAAGAAAATTACGAATTCTGAATTTTAATGATTAAATAAAATAAATGATGCATTTAAACGTATTACATCCTCTTTTGTACATTCCATAGTACAGATTAAAAAATACTTTGTAAACAGATGTTTTTACTTATATCCTTGTATTTGAATGTCACTTGAGGGTCAGCAAATATGGCTATGGGAATCCCTATTTTCTATTCACAGAGTGGGTTCTTAATGTGCCAATGGGTAAAACAAGCCTAAAAATAAACAGGTGACTTGAAAAACAACAAAGGAAATGTTGCCTCTGTTTGGTACCTAATTTAGAAACAGGAGCGTATCTAATTGCCAACAGCTAGTTTAAACTGTATTAAATAAATAAATATGCACTCATGCCCGTAACCCAGAGGGGTACGCAGAGATAATGGATTTCCATTTGGCGCGATCCTGGCATACCTGTCGCTTCTACATCCATACATTAACAATGGTAATCCATTGCATGTCATTTGAAACAGATCAAATATATAAAAAAATTATCACCCACATGGACATGACTTCGTGATAGTCTTGTTGAACCAAGCTCACCATAATCAATAATTTAAGAATTGGTAGAACCACATTGCTTAGTTGACTCATTTGCCCTAACACTCCGCTGGTTGCTTCAGCCAGTAATGTATTCTTGTTTTTCTTTGTCATTTCCAAGAGCCAAATTGGTCTCCAAAACGCCAGGTGTGCTCAGCAGACTCTCCTGCAGCTATATATAACACAGGTTCGGCACATGGAATATTGCTTGTTCTGGGCTGGGGCTTGTCAATACCAGTTTCCATTTGACCGTATACAATAGATTCAATTCGAACGAACCGAACAAGTAGGTGAAAAGAGAGGTTTGAATAAAAGTATGTATTATTTTATTAAACAATAGATATTTATATAATATAGTGATGTGTTGCTCAGGTGAGTAGTGTGCAGTCTAGGTCCTCGTCCCGGTCGCGGCCCTCGCGCGCGTCGCTGTGCGCGCGCCTTAGCACGCGCGCCACCACGTCACTCAGCGCCTCGCGCGCGCCCTCTTCCAGCATAAGCAGGCATTTCTGTGATTACACATATATATTTAACCTGATTGACATCTGGGAGACTTCGTAGTAATATAGAAATTCCTTTGGCTGGTGGAAAAGTTAAGGAGCAAATGGTTAGCATGTTATGATGAAGAATGGCATATGTCAATAGTGGTAGGTAGTGATTAACAATATTTCCCTTAATAAAATCCATTATTTAGGCTCTTACTAGATTTTTTTCATGTAGAATCTATCAAATCATTTCTTGAATACAGTAATGTAATAAAGTTTATACAGATAAAATTTCTTTTAGTATATTATGGTATTATTATATATATGTTTGTGTGTATCCGTGAGTTCACACTGCCGGAAACACTAACAAAACATATCATCTCTCTGTGTTTGAGAGATAACATGTTTTCGGCAGTGTGAACACGGTATGTATGATGGGTAACCTGGTGGAAGTCATCGTCGTGAGGCAGGCGAAGCACAGCACGCAGGGCCAGCTCGGAGTTGGCACGCACGTAGGAATTCTTCTCCTTGGTGCCGTTGACGAGCGCGGGCAGCAGGGCGCGCAGCACGTCGCCGCCGCACGCCTCCAGCGGCGCTTCGCGGCCCAGCAGCGAGCTCGCGCGCGCCATCAGTTGCTTCACCTCGTTACTTGTGTGGTTCATGCTCTGTTAGACAACAAACTACTTTTATAATTGTGCCCACTGTACGCTTGTGTTGTCTGCTCGTGTACACACACACATTGATTTCAGCTTTAATTAAAAACTAACTGTCTGTACTAATATACAAAAATGGACGACCAGAGTAAGTTCCACATAGATGACAGACAGACAAAAATGTTTAAACTAGCAATGAGAATGCCAGAGTACTTTTGTCACGCATACAAACAATATTTGATCCATTAACGTCACGTAACGTGACACTTGTATCTAGAGCTGTGCGGCAATATTATATTTTTTATATCACTGTTTTGAATAAGCACAATGACGGGACCGGCACAAGGATCGGTGCCGCGCCGTCACGCTAAATCCTGAACTCCTGCAACCTTGACAAGATGATAGTCCTTCCATCTTGTGAAAAGCGTATAGTTTTAGCAATTTCAATGGTTTCGGCTGCAGATAAAATTAATGCCAATTCGATTTCACAGAAACACTTCAAGCATTGTTTTGTGTAATAAGTTACTTTTAGAGACCTAATTCTAGTCACATTTCCCACCCTCTTCTATTAGGAAAAGATGGGAAGAAGAGGACTTGATGGAGGAGGGGATGAATACGAAAGGGAAATAACCATTTTCTGTTTATCCCCTCCCCTGTTAGTTAAAGGTAGGCAACGCATCTGCAACTCATTAGCTTGATAAATATGTCTATGGATGACTTGACATGGGGAGAACCGCTTGCTCATTTGCAATCTACTTAATAATTAATAATATTAATTTAATAATCAGTCTTTTTTGTATGTTTCCCCACTGCAGGGACTTAGATCTCTCCGAGATAGGGAGTGGCTGTAATCCACCACGTTGGCCTAGTGCCGAATTGGTGCATCATTTATTTTTTTCAAATATTAGTACATTTTGTACTAATAAATAAATAATAAATATCCGCTCACGCCCGTAACCCAGAGGGGTAGGCAGAGATCATGGATTTCCATTTGGCGCGATCCTGGCACACCTCTCTCGCTTCTTCCACATTCATACATCTACGCATGCATGCTCGTCGGTTATGGGTGCTCCTTATTTCGCCCTTTTCTAGTAAGTCATTAATCTGACCGATATAAGTTCTCTTTGGACGTCCCTGCCACCGCTGCCACTCACTTTTGCAACATAAATTTGTTTTGTTATTCTCTCTTCATTCATCCTTTGTACTAATTTATTAATATTTCTTTTAAAAAATTCCAAAAAGGTTGTGCTAGGATATCTTATCATGATTTTCCACGTTACGCTGTTACAAAGAACTTTACTACGCACACCGAGTGGTGACCGCATCTAGATAGTATCGGTACCACTTGTGACAACAATCAGGCAGATATATCAAACGGTGTCGGTCGAATGTGTCTGTGATAACGTGTCATGTGGTCGGTCAAAATAGTAACAACAAACAAATAATTATCACGTATGATAAAGATAAGGTGGTTTAATAATATATAATGGATAGGCAGTGATAACAATGAGTGGCCTATTCATTATTCACTTGAAATAATATTTAATTGAAATACGAAACAGTTCAAGCGATCGATTCTATTAAAATATAAACGAGACACGAACAAAGGCCTGGGTTCTAACGGCGTCAGTTAAAAGTATTTTGTTACGTTATTTATGTGTTTAATTTAAATTATAGGCGGCTGGTTTTACCAATAATTTATTCCAACGTTGATTACACCTGAATATTTGTAACTTTAACTAGAATTAAAATAACAATACCTTAGGCTGGCGGTGCCTTAATTATTGCATTACGGGCCCCCATTTGCAACCGAAGTAAAATATTTCACGCATAAAAAATCTATATTTTGGTTCTAGTACACACTGGCGTAGTCGACTTCCTTCTACTAACTACTTAGCTACCTAAAGCGTTTCATGTACATTATTATAATATATACCCTATAATTTAAATGATTTAGTTTTCGCAAAATAAAACTAATGCAGCGCGAAGATAAAATCAAGCGCAGGTCTCAAACCGATGTCGGGACCGTGCGTTTGATGCGACCGGCACCACGCCCCTTGGTAGTCCACTGTGCTCTAGCTCAATATGTTTTGAATACAGGGATGTACTTGGGTAGAAATCATCTAGCTATTACACAACTAATAAGTACACACAACAGACAAAAAAATAATTCTAAAGCGGAATGAAGTTTGCCGGGTCAAGCTAATACTTTAGAGAAATAAAAATGGCTCATTAAATAATGTGAGCAGATTTTCGGACGGTATTTAAAGGTCGTAAGAAGCGTCGACTTACCCTGACGAACTGCGAGAGTATATTGGACGGCACGGGACGGTCTTGGCGCAGCAGGTGGCGTAATAGGTATCCGATGCCGCGCACCGCGTTGCAGGCGACAGGCACGCGCTCACTGGCCAGCTGCGCGAGCAACGCGCGCTCCACGCGGTCCAGAAAGGGCTCCCGGTAGATCTCCTGCGGGCTCTCCTTGAGGGCGACGAATAGTGCGCAGGAGCGGCCGTGCTGCAGCAGCCAGTCGTCCGCTGGTGAGCCACCCAGCACGTGGTGCGCGATGGCGGCGTCTCTGTGCGCCGCCGGCAGCCACTGCATCAGGGCACCTGAAGTACACACGTTTTAGCTGAAGTATATTGACTTTACACAATAAATTGCATTGCTTCTGTGTGTTCTACAGATAAAATAGATATATTATTGTTTTTGAATACAATGTAACTATGACAGATTATAAGCTAATATATTTTAATGAATTCTTAATTCGAGATTGAATACGAAATGAAGACTCTAACACATAATTAAACCACAGTGAGGAAGTTTACTGACATGATGTATGGTTACATTGCAAACGCTTGGTGAACCCTACAAGATAGATTAAAATAATGTACTACACTTTAAATAGTCCTGCAAAAAATCCCGCGACAGCATATATCTATCTTTTATGTGTAAGCAATTATCGCGTAAATAGTGAACCATCTATTAATTATAGGGCGGAGCGGAGTTTGCCGGGACAGCTAGTCATATAAAAACAAGTACCTAAACAGCCTCCGACGCCGCTTCTCGGCGGATCATCGGGATGCGCCAGCAGCGCGGGGCTCGTGAGCGTGGTGAGGATGTTGAGCGCGTGCTGGTCCGACATCTTCCCCCCGCCGGCGGTGATGACGCCGCGCAGCGCCTGCAGCATGGTCTCGCGCACGCCGGGGTCCTCGGTGTTCTTGATGCCGTTGTGCATCTCGACGAACAGTGGATCCGCGCGCGTGTGGATGAGCACCAGCTGCGAGAGTGCCAGACCCGCTTTGATGCGCACCGGCCGGTTAGGGTCGTTCAGCGACTTGAGGAATGTCGTCTGCAGCTGCGGCAGGAACTGTTTCAGCATCACGCCCACCTGTGCCCAAAATTAAATTATCAAATTGACTACTTACCACAATATAATGGTTCATTACATTCTTATCGCAGCCATCAACATAACATGTGAACTTCTTCAACAAGTCACACTTAGGTTGTCGTACCTATCTAAGCAATTTCTTTTGAAATATAAAAGTATATAATATGCAAAAAAAAAACAATTTAATTCCATGAAAATGAAATAAAAAACAAAACGTATTAGAGTATTGTACCTTCGCGAGGAGTTCAGCGAGCGTCTCCAGCACTGCGGCCTTGACGGCGGCGTTGAAGCGGTCGCCTAGGATACGGATGAGCGGGCCGGTGACGTGCACCACGGACGGCTGCAGCGCCGCAGCGGACGTCAGCCGGATCACCTCGCCCAGCATCAGCGCCGCGCCCTCCTTGTCCTCCGGCAGACCGTTCAGGATCGACTCGCGGAACAGTGGCAGGATCGGCGCGATACCCTGACCCATGTTCAACAAAATGTATCAAAATAACGTAAACTTTTGTTCAGTTTACAATTTTAGATTTCTTCAAGGGTCACGAATAAGATACATGAGGATCCCTTGAGGTCAAGGGATTTTATGTTACTGGGTATCGTCTGGTGAGTGAGAAAGGGTCGCAGGTCACCTGTAATCGCACAATGCGTACCTTGGGCAGACAGAAGCCGGGCAGCAGGTCGCCGGGCTTGAGGTCGGCGGCGGCGAAGCGCACGGATTGGCGCACGTCGCTCACGTGCTGTATATGCCGCTCAGCGTCCAGCGAGCGCGTCAACGCCGACAGCGCCTCCCACGCCATCTAGTGAACGCAACTTCATATACACTTCAGAAATATATTCTTATGCTAATAATATTATATCGGTTAACATTAATCAAAGTGAGAAATCAATAAGTGACAATGGAGAACATAGTACAATGTTTGCTGACCTGCAGCACGTCGCGGTCGGTGTCGGCGAAGAGCAGCAGCAGGCCGCGCAGCAGCTGCGGCGTGTACGGCGCCAGGTCGGCGCGCGAGTGCGACACGAACGCGCACAGCAGCGCCGCCGCCGCGCGCCGCCGCTCGCCGTTCTCCGCGCGCACTTCCTCCAGCAACGTGTCGATGATGCTGCACAGCCAACACTGACACTGTACAAGCAGCTAACAGCACCAGGTGTGTTATTAAGTGAAGACACAGATTTATCTGGGTCGTTTTCAATGTGATTAATTTACATAGCGAATACGTTTGACGGAGATCCTATATGGTAAAATTTTATATGAAATGACTTTTGCTACGACGATTAATTTGCGAAGTCTGGATTAATAACGTTACCAGCGAACACCGACGTCGTCGACGACGGGCAGCAGCGCGTCGCGGCACTGGTCGAGCTCCTTGGCCTCGTGCGCCGAGCCGCGCGCCGCCATCAGCGCCGCCAGGAGCGCGGGCAGCAAGCGCGGCAGGTAGCGCGACAGCGAGCTGCCCGCCGCCGCCGCCAGCGCGGACAGCGCGCGCGTGTCCGTCCTTCCGGTCCCTCCTGGACCGCCGCCGGTCAGCACCGGGATGAGGTACGGTAACACTGCTCGCGATTTGATCGCCATTATCTGGACACAATCCACGTCTATATTTAATTATTGTTAACATACTTCGCTACATGAAACTATGTATATATGATATTTTTATAAATATATTTTTAAAGTTATAAAGTGCAATGGCCGCCATGTATGATAAATGACGTTTGTTTACAACAACCACACCTTGCAATGAAACAAGGTGTATGTTTTTAAGATACTAATATCTCACAAAAAAGACTGAGGTGTTTCTGGTGCTAAGAGTTAAGAATGATCAGCGTGAGGCGGTGACCTGCTTGAGGCCGTCGAGTGCGGCTTCGGCGCGTTGCGGGTCGTCGTCGTGCAGCTGCGCCAGAATGGCTGGCAGGATGTCATCCAGCGCCTTGTTGCCGATGGTGGCGTGCAGCGAGTCGAACGTGCGCGCCGCCGCCATGCGCACCTCCGGCAGCGGGTCGCACAGTGCAGTGCGCACCGTCGGCACCTGCGCTCAACACGCACAATATTTATGTTAAGTAAGTAAGATTATAAGCCAACAACAACAAATTTATCTTCGGTTACATTCGAACGAATATAAATTTTTAGTAAAACTAATTTTATGTCTATAAGCTAAGGCTAGGCTAAGGATGTTTGAAGCACTTTAGGCATATTATCTTGCAGGCGAGTCTGTTATGTGAAAGGTGGAGTACCAGTCCGTCGGCAAAGCTGAGCACGGCGTCGCGCGAGGTAGAGGCGAGGATCTCGCCGAGGCCGATGCAGACGCCCTGGCGCTGGTCCGAGCGCTCGGACCGCAGCCCGCGCTCCAGGATCGGCACGATCTCCGGCAGCACGCGCTCGCCCAGCTGCACAACACAAATACGTCAACTTTTATACCAATACCTGTAGGCCGATTGGATACTCTGTATCTTCACTAGCTAAAAAGTTGATGAAGATTTGTAAAATAAATATCTGATTACTAGAAATGGGTAGGTAGAGGAGTCATATTTTAAGATCATATATTCTTTACGATGTTGGTCATTTGTTCCTTAAAGATTTCATTTAAAAAACGACCCACCTTTCTCACAAGGTCGCCGAGGGTGCGCGCGGCGACCTGCCGCTTGTCGTAGCTCGTGGAGGCCAGGCAGCCTAGCAGCAGACCGAACAGCGTGGGCAGGATCTCGCGCAGAGTCTTTGGCGTGTTTGTCACCACCACCTGCACAAACAAAACATATCTTAGTAAATATCTAAGGAAATAGTGATAAAGTATGCCGATTTATAACATTGTAATGCATGGTGATGAGTCGTACCTTCCAGACGTGCAGCGCGGCTTGGCGCACCATGAGAGCGACGTCGCTGCGGCCCATGTAGAGGCCGGCGAGCACGCGATTCCTGCGCTCGGCGCCCAGCGCGCTCATGATGGCGCGGTGCGACTGCTCGGTACCGAAGTTGTCGTCCTCGGAGGCGGTCTCGGTGCTCATCTTGCCGGAGACGCCGGAGATGCGGTAGAGCAGGTCGCCCAGCAGCTGCACGGAGCTGTAGCGGATGCGCCAGTTGTCGTCGAAGAGGCCGCGCTCGAGCTCGGGCAGCAGCAGCGTGATGGCGGACTCGGCGTACAGCGTCACGATGCGCTGGCCCGCCTTGAGCGCCGTCTCGCGCACGTACTCGTTCTCGTCGGCGAGCGCCTTCAGGATGGGGTTGATGATCTGGCCGATGTAGGGTGTGAACTCGTCGGTGAACGCGCCCGGCATGTAGATGAACATCATGATGTAGCCGTCCTTCACGTGCGGCGCGATGTCCGTGCGCTCGGCGGTAGTTATTATTTCTGTCCACGCACACAAGCACATTTTACACTAATCAAATGTAAATAATTTTCGTTTGATTGCATCTTGTTCATTAAAAGGGCCTTCGTCCAGCAGTTTCTCTTGTGTTGAGATTAGCAATGTGTTTAAAATAAAACTCGGCAAGTCTAATGTGTCAAACATAACATACGACCACAAAATGTTAAAATTAATAATTCCCGAAGGTATGTCTGTATTAAATACTTTGCGTAGCTACGGGCTTGCACTTCTACTGACCTGGCATGAGTTTGTGCAGCTTGTGCACGCCGAGGCCGGCGACGACCTCGGAGAGACCCTGCGCGGCGCCCGAGCGGTCCACGCTGCTGGACTCCGACGTCAGCGTCTGCATCAGCCACGGCAGCAGCTCCTCGAAGCTGCTTTCGCCCATACCCTTCACCATCGCACCCAGGGCGCGCGCCGACACGGACCGCACCTGTACACAATAAACAAATCGCATTAATGGAAGATTAACGGATATAGTTGTGGATTAATGCAAGGGAGTAGAAGAATTAGATAAGGTAGGACAGCTCAAGTCCTCGTTTTGAGCTTCAGAATTTGCCAAGCTGGTCAAACCTATGTACTTAATATGAAAGCTGCCTCTAGAAGAGATACAGCGTCAAGGTAAATAACACGAATAAAATTTGTGTGCTCAATAAAAAGTAATATTTGACCTCTGGTACGGGATCGAGCAGCGAGCTCTTGAGGCCGGGGATGATGTTGGGAAGGTAGGGCATGAGGTCCTTCTGGTCGGTGAGCGAGTACATGTTGCCGATGATCTGAGCGGCCATCTTGCGCGTCTCGGTGCTGCGGTCCTGGAATGCGCGCTGCACGACGGGCATGATGAGCGCCAGCGAGGGCGCGTCGATGAAGTGCACGAACTTGGTGTCCAGTAGCGTCTGCAGGCACGCTGACGTCATGTTGGAGGGGTCACGCAGCGCGTGCAGCAACACCGGCACGATCGCTGCGGACACACGACATTACTGCACAACTCTTGCCTTGTATATGGAGTACTCTATTGGGACATTACACGACAGTCTGTTGCACATACAGCCGGCTCGGCCTCACAAAAGAAGTGTGTGAAGTAGAAGTATATCTGCTAATCCTCTTCCCCATACCATCCTTTCCTTAAAAGGACAATAAGGATAGGGTCTTCCCGGGATCGTCTAATCCTCTTGCCTATTCGTTTATCAAAGGGGAGGGGATGAATAGAAAGAGAAAATATCCTTGTTCCTTTCTATCTCTTCCTCCCGTTAAGTAGGTCAGATAGGCATCCCATCTGCATCTCGTTTGCTTGTTGCGGATATCTATGGGTAGGTGTCACTTAACATCTGTTGAACCGCTTGCTTGTTTGTCACCTTCATAAAAAAATTGTTTATCATCACTTAATAAATAAAATTTGTACTGGATGATTTAAAAGTAAAAAAAATATTTTAACCTTATGTAAAATACATCAGGAAGAAAAGAAAGGACGATAGTGGGCTGTTGACATCTCATTCTATGGGTGAAATTCATAAGACACTCTGATTCGGCGTTGTAGACTGCACTGTAAGGTTACTGTATTTCCTCATCTTAATATAAATATACGCTCACACCCGTAACCCACAAGGATAGGCAGAGATTATGGATTTCCATTTGGTGCGATCCTGACACACCTCTCTCGCTTCTTCTACATTCATACATCTACACATACAAGCTCGTCGGTTACGGGTACTCCTTATATAGCCCTTAGTATGATACTAATCTGGTCGATATAAGTTCTCCTTGGACGTCCCCTACCAACGTTGCTCACTAACTTTTGCAACTAGAATTTGTTTCGCTACTGTCCCAATCTATGTGAACTCACGATGTTTGTCCGCAGTTGTCTGTTTGTAGGGTACCTTGTATCTCTGGGTTGCGTATCACAGAGCCAATGACGCCAAGCGCCTCAACGCTGGAATCCTGCACCTTGGTGTGCGAGTCGCTCAGCACCTCGATAAGCTTGGGCACGATAGAGGGCAGGCACGAGGACAGCTGCTTCGGCGCACAGTACGCCATCGCGCCCAACAGCTCGATCGAGCCTGCAAACAATATTTTTTTATTTCCCATCAATTTTAAGGTTAACTATAGCTTTACTTTCTAATTAATTTCGAATGGAATCTGAATCGTATGCCATATAGGGACGAACAAATTAGAAGACTAGACTTTGACAGTTGAGGATATTAGACGAGCATAGAGCCCAAATGAACTTGTCGTGTAGTATCGTGCGAGTGTCTGACTGACCGGCCTTGGTGCGCCAGTTGTCGTCCTGCAGCGCCTGCAGCAGCGAAGGCAGCACGAGCTTGACGCCGTGCGCGCTCAGCTTGCTCATAATGAGCTTGGCGGTGTCGTCGGCAGCAGCGCGCACATACTGCGACGTGTCGCCGAAGCACATCAGAAGGTGCGGCAGCACGTGCACGATGTACGGCTCAAACAAGCGGCCCAGCTTGTAGCACAGGATCTCGAAGCCGAACAGCGCGCCTGCAACAAAAACATGTTAAAATCTAAGACTGGTGTGTTAACTCTTGTTTGAATCCGGAAAATCTAATGAATTACGAGAATTCAAAACCGTAGTTGTGCGATGAGTACGTCGATAGTTATCTATGTTCTGAATGGTTATCAAGTAAAAAATGTAAGAGAAAAGTTCTAAGTTTATATGAAAGGTTTCTTTTAGAAAAAATAAGAAAGAAACAAGGAAGAAAATGACAACGAATAAAAAAGCCGCACTAGCCGGTGTTGCCGCAACAAAGCGATATTATACTTTTTGTTAAGTCGATTCGCCTAAGTCTTTCATGTTACAGCGGAACAAGATAATTCAAGTTTTGAATACCTTCGCGATACTTGTAATTTTTCTTCTCCTGTATAGCTTCAGTGAGTTTGCCCATCACGTCCAATTGTTTTAGCGATAGGATACCGAGGCCTTTGATGACACCAGCAATGCCATAGGCGGCGCCCTAGAACAATAATTATAAGTTTAAACTCCAACATGAGAGATGGACATTTTAAAGAAATCTTCCTTCAACCTCACAGACAAGGACAATGTTACAGTGGCGCTCCATTCTTGTCTGTAAATCATGATTTGCTAAGATTGGCGTCAGGTGAATTTGCTTTCAAATCAATTAATTTAAACAAAATGCTCTACATATAATATTGATTGTGTCCAAAGCAGATATGAATGTATTAAAGAGTGTTAACACTGACCCTTCTGTCGCCGTACTTCTCAGCGGTGAGCAGCTGCTTCATGAGCTTGTTCATGATGGGCTGGATCTCGCCCACCAGCGCCGGCGACGTCACCAAGTGCGGCAGACAGTTGCTGACCGCGTCTTGCACCTGGACCACACTCAAATTTAGTATTATTTCACAACTGATATACCGAGTGGTTAAACTAAGTCCTATACTAAAAATCAAAATTAGAATTATTAACAATATATTAAGCTAGCTTAACAATGCAAGTAACTTTCACAAGAGTCTTGAGCGAGGAAGTTAACGCTTAATAACTAAGGTGGCACTAGTTTTTTGGTAAGCTTGTGTGAGATAAATATTTAACATATAACATAATGTTGGGGGCGTGGTCTGACAATCGAGTGGGCGGTTACCGGCTGGCTGGGCGTGGACAGAGCGGCGACGAGGCGCAGTGTGATGGGGCGGATGCGGGCGTCGTGCGGCTCGAGATGGCGCGCCAGCGAGCCTACCAGCAGCACCACGCACTCCCGCACCGCGTCGAACCCGCCCGACTTCGGCGCCGTGTCCAGGAAGTTCTCGAACACGGGTAGCTGGCTGCTCAAAGTTTCCTGGAGCCCACATGTATTGCGTACATTAAGACAAATATGTTGTGAGGAAATTAAATTAAGCTACGACAGTCACTTGAACTGTGTGATGAGAACAACATTTAAATGCTATCTATTTATACTTATGGTGACGTAATGATATATACAATAAACTTTATGATACCTTGCCATGCAGGTCGACGACGGCCATGGCGGCGGCGAGCATCTCCTCGCGCACCTGGGCTGTGCGGTCCGCCAGCCCGCGCTTCACGAAGAAGGCGGTGGCGGTTGGCACGTCGACGGCTGCCAGTCGCGGCGCCAACGCGCGCAGGGCCAGCGCCGCGCCGCGCCGCGCGCCCCACTCGTCCACCGACGCCTCGCGCTCGTGACCGAACTGGTCCAGCTTCGCGGGGATCAACTGTACACCACAACTATTACATCAAGCTACATACAAGTTGAGTCGATTTCTATTTTTTCATTATTCTATCGACTCAAAATACAAAGAAACTTACAACACAAGCCACTTTTTACCTGATTTAAATCAATAACCAGGGATAGATTCCGAACAGTGTGTGTTTTCTCAATACCACCACAGTAAGGATCAATTATTATGCTATATAAAATACAAAAATACAGGAATTTTCAATATATATCTCGTTTTATTAGGGGTCTTACTCACAGGATACTTCTCTTCGTAAAGGTCGTGTAGCATCTGCATTACGCGGTTGGGGGCACATTCGGCGCTGGTAGCGCGCGCCACGAGCGTTGCGAGAGCGTCGGCGGCGGCGCGCTGCACCGGCTCAGAGGGATGCTGCACCTCGCGCACCAGCTCGCAGACCAGCTCCGCCTCCGCACCGCTAAGCCACGCCTCCGCGCGCGGCACCTTGCTCCATAGATCGTAAGCCAGCTTCCTGCGATAAGCAATACGTTGTGAGCATTGTAACACCAAACACATTCTTCTTTGGGTGATATCTCCTAATGGATTGCACTTTTGACAAGGCTGCTTATATTATAATACTAAATAAGGAACGTACGCACTTGCGTAGACTTTCCACCCAAGATGTTTTTTGTTTCTTCCTGGACCTATTCCCATTCTCTGCAATAGTACTTCATTGCATATTTTCTGTCTCCAGGATATCCTCCAAGTCACCATACAGAAGAATGTAGTAATGTAGATACTATCGCTTACTTGTTATCTTCGGAGACATCGAATGTAGCGATGTAGAGGCGCTTGGTAATTTGTAGGCCGTGGTCGAGGTCTTCTAGAAGAGTCGGCAGGCAGTCCGCGACGCAGAGCAGCGCGCGCAGAGCTGCGTCGCGCACTACCTAAAAGACAAACACGTTATTGTAAAAGTAAGCAATTAGAAATTTTGGTTCCCGTCAAGATCAGAAAGTACCGTAAGTTCAAGCTTACGGTGGAATTTTGTATAGTATGTGTACTTCATTTTACACTCAACTATATATATAACCACAAGCAATTATTCTATAAACAAATGAGAGACGACTGCAACCCAAAAACAACGGCAGAGACTATTTCTTTTAAAAGAGAAGGGGGCAAGCGAGCGGCGGGAACATCAAGGTGATCAGCGCCCATGGACACCAGTAAAACCAAGACTTTGATCAACTGACCTCTAGCGGGTTCTGTAACCCGGCCAGCAGGCAGGTGACGTCCTCGAGCGTGAGCTCGCCGCGCGCCGCGCACTCCGCCGTCTCCAGCAGCGCCAGCGTCGCGGCCGCCTGGACGCGCTTGCTCGTGTTGCCTACACACAAATATACAACAATAAGATATTTAAAAAAATGTTTGTGTGTGCGTATTTGCGTCTGTTGACTTGGTAACTCACTGATGACGTCTATAAGCAGGCGGAACATGTGGTCGATGGGGAAGAGTGCTGGGCGCAGCATGTCGCGCGGGTTGTAGGGGTCGCCGCGCAGCTGCGCGTGACGCGCGATCACCGACAGCCCGTTCACCATCGCCGCGTCGTCCGCACGCGCGGGGCCTGTCAGACCTGATAATCCACCATAAGATTAATATATACCAACTAGATTTTAACAGCTACCAAAAGTGAGGATGCTGGTTTAAAATCTATCATGGTAATGGATTTGGATATTCCGTTCCGTTAAACAATCTCGCAAACAATAAAATAATCATTTAAGAAGAAACGTCATCATTATTTTAGCAGATTGTGATATGAATTCCAACATTATAGACCTTGTTTCAGCAGAGGGAAGATGTAGCAAAAGCCGGGCGCTGTGAAGTGGGCACCAGGGGCGGACGCGTCGCTGTCGGCACCGGACTTGGGCTCGGCGGTCGCAGCGTGGAGCAGGTTGATGGTACGCACCGTGGCCTTGCCCAGCTCCTCCGCCTCCCAGCACGGGTCCAAGTCGCACTGCGGCTTGTGTAAACTGGTTGAACATTTTATATTATTAAAGTACAAAACGACGAATAGATTCGTAAACTGTTAATGAATGTCTTTTAAATCAAAGTTCATACTATAAAAGTAAAAATATATGTAGACTACACATTAGCTAAAAACTAAATTTAGTGGAGCCAAGTATATTACTACTTGCGTCTGTAGTGAGTTTCATACCGAAGTGCGACGCGCGCGGCTGTGTCACCGAGAAGGGCGTGACGCGGCAGCAACGCGGGCCGGAGGCGCAGGTAGAGGGGCGCGAGACGCGGCGCAGCCAGGGGACTGCGCAGCGCGCCTATAACGGCGGCCACCACGTGCCGCGCGCGCTGACATACCGCCGCCGCGGACCCCGCCTGCACCGCGTACACCAGCTGCTCGGCCAGCACCACACGGTCGTTCAGCTGCAAAATATCGAAAAAGCAAATCAGATACTTTTTGGTCTAGATTTACTTAAGTCCATTCCAATATAAAGTCACTTACCGCAGCGAGCCGCTCACGAATTATATTCTCCTTGGCGAGCTGTAATTTTATGGCCTCCTTTTGTTTAGCTGTTAACGGCACCTACGAAAATACACTATATTAAACAGACATACAATTAAATATAATATCGAGCATGGTATGAGGTGGTGCAAGCAACAAAGACATTCATTAAGCGGGGGAACATTGCGGTACCTGCTTGACCTGGCCCTCCCGGCGCCGTTTCTCCTCCAGCTCACGTCTCAGCTGCAGCTCCTCCAGCTGTTCCTTGTAACTGTACGCTTTGCTCTCGCGTTTTAAATTCATCTCCTTGCCATCGTCATTTCTATCAATAAATATCTATTTAAATATCATGATTTAAAGAATACAATAAGTTTTAGCAAGGAGCCAACAAATGGTGCACTTACCCTGGGACAACGGTCTTGTCGTACAGCTCACCCGGCGGCATGAGGAAGACGAAGTACTCGTCTCTCGTGACGCGCAGCAGGTCGGGCGCCAGCAGCGCGTCCAGCGCCGCCGTCAGCGCCGCGCCCGCCACCGCCTCCTCATTGGCGGCCACCAGCGAAGACACGATGTTCGACATCGTCTGCACCACATATACAGGCATCATTGAAGAATAGAGACGCAAAAGAAAAGGACGGTAGTATCAAATCCTAAGCAGAGTCATAATACAAATGACTCGAGCTAAGTGATGGACTCTCCACCACTGGCACTGATACAGTAAGATACGTCTTATTTTCAGAGGTTGTTTTGTGACATTTTGTATGGGATGGTTTTAAGTGTTGTATACCTGAGTAGGTGTGTAACCGACGATGTAGGAAGCCTTGAGCGTGCCCGAGTAGCGGCCCACCAGGTCGCGCGGCTCCAGACGCATGTACGCGAGCTGCTTGAACCAGGCGCGCCGGCTAGCTGCCGCGGCTAGGGGGTGGTGGTAGCTCGGCAGTATTTTTATAGCTAGGTCCTCAAGATCTTCGGACGGGTAATCTGTACAATGAAATTTAAAAAAAAATCTTATATCATGTTCCATTTAGCATCTGGTACGTATCGTAATGGTATATGCGGTGAATTATTAATATTACATACACTTTTAAAATGGACAGTCATATTGTTTACCTGTGAAACTCAAGGCTATAGATAGAATACATGTTAATACATGTAACAAGAAATCTCACCTCTGAATGAACACAAAGCTTGCGCGCAATCTAATATCATCTTTCCAGTGACCTCGGCCTTCTCCTCGGTTGCACTTTTCTCTTTCACGGTGAAGATTTTGCCTTCTTCAAGTACTTCATTCAGTTTCAACGCTAAGAACTTGGCCACGTGCGCTCTATCTACTTTGGCGAGTAGCAATTTGACTTCGTCTAGGGCCACGCTCCTCACCGACTTGACAGTGGACAGCAGCACCAGGACGAGCGCCCTGTAGACGGGCGAGTTCGCCTCGCTGGCAACACCCGGGTACTTTTCCAGCACCGCTCTACATAGCAACGCCACCTGTATTAGGACTATAAAGGGGTAAATGTTATAGCGCAATCGATCAATGCAGTAATAAAACACAAAAAAAAATATACATTATGAATCAATAAAAAGCACAAACATGTAATACAGAATTACTTACCATCATCGGGGGCAGCTGCGAGCACCCTATCCTGCAGCAGCACATGCTTGTCGGGGTGCACCAGCATGGACCAGATGGCATTCTTAGAGACCAGCTGGTGGTCCTCGTCCATAAGTATCAGGCCCAGCATGGCGGAGATAGCTTCGTTCACGATCGGGTGCTGAAATCGAGAAGTGATATACGTCATAAGTAGTAACTAGGTATAGTCGGGTACATATTTATATCATTAACTTAACAGATTGCGAAAAATGACGTCACAAAAATCATTTATTTCCAAAATATACTGATATTTTAAACACACAAAAAGCCTGAATAAATTCAGTACATTTTTATATATATATAATATATTTGTAACAACTACATTATACGAATACATACAATCCATGCAATATTTTGTATTAAAAACCATATTTATTAGAGAAGCAGGAAACAGTCACCTGTGGCGGTTGGTTGGCGGCGCGCTCCAGCGTGCTGAGCAGCGTGGGGCGGAGCGCGAGCGCGTGCGCGGCGGACACGCCCCCAAGCACCGCGCGCGTCATCAGCGACACATACGCGCTGCGCACCGCCGGCGTACTGTTCTTTGCGGACAGGTTCTTCTACGAGTCAGTTACAATTCGAATTAAATAGCGACAAGCAATTAAAGGTAGACAGAATTAAAAATAGTAAATTATAAAATATTGAAATGGTACGTCCAGGTTTCGATTCGAAATGTCTTGATGCCGGGCACAACATTTTTGTTATTGTAAAACTATTATTAAATTAGTTATGAGTAAAATAAAACGTATGAACATGTATTACGCAATACCAAGATGCTTCGTTACACACCTTGAATATATCATAGACCTTGACATGCAACGGCGCTTGCAGCCTCTGCGTCCACTGGCTGAGCACGTCGAGGGCGACGCACAGCGTGCGCTCGTGGGACTCGCTGTCTAGCACGCGCGCTATCTGGCTCGCTACCTCGTCGTACAGTGCTGAGAAATCCTCCTCCGATACCGCTAGCTCTCTCAGTGTGCCCACACCCTAAGAACAAACAGATCTTATAGTTGTACGTACCGTACAATAATATTGAACATTATATTAGTGAAGTAACTATTAGTGCCCAGTAATATTTCATGTAATATTCAAAAAGTTTTTTTTTATAAATATTGCAGACACATTTAAATGTTAATCAAATCTAAGGCAAACAGACAAACACTGGACAGAACAGTAAAGATTTATAAAGTATGTTATACATTATACAAACGCACAAAACACATTAACCTACTGCGTCTTGGTCTGAAATTAAATTACCAGCGTTCTAGAACATTCAGGGTTTTCAAAATCGCATCTGCATTAAGGCGAGAATTGACAACATGATGGTGAGAACTATATGTATATGTTTTACATATAGTTCTTACCATCTCGAAAATAAACACTAATTTTCGCTTCTGCATTCGACAAACATACATACATGTTCCTTTAACACATTTATTGTATAGCTACACACAAAACATATTGTTGTCTCATTTTTTTCAGAGAGAGAGCTTGTATTGCGACGTGGCGTTTATACACCAGTGGAAACCCACGGTAATAAACATTGTTATAAACAAAAACTAATGAATAAATTTTAAACCAAATAATTGGATATTACTTGTACCAGGTACTTCACCTGGTACAAGTGTAACCACTAACTTTCATGGAAAGGCACTAATAAGTAGTATATGCGTTTGAATTAACATTATATGCACACAACATATTGAGATATAAACCTGCAAGACAGCGATTTTGTCCTCGCTCGATGTTAGTTTGCCACTGGCGCCGTGGTACTCAGCAAAGCCACTGGTGAGCAGCTGGCGCGCCGGTCCGGCGGCGGAGCAACGCCTCGCCAAATGACCGAGCGCCGTGTTAGCCTCCACTCGAGCCCAAGCATCTTTTGAATGTAGGTTCCCTGCAAAAGGCAAGAATACAATGTAACTTTCCTCAACACCTATGACGTAACATGGTGACATACTAAAGAAGGACAATGGACCATTTTTTTAGGTGTAGAAAATGCGACCTTATGCACGCCCAAAAGGGGGGTCTGTGGGGTGGGCGTATCCACTAAAAACCACACGCGTTCCTTCATGACCATTCTGTGGGCGCCACGTGAGCATGAAGGACAATGGACCAAATGTAAGCACCAATAACCAATGTCTTCTTTAACACAAAAGTTCTGCAGTGACTAGCCATTCCAGAACTGTGCCGGACCACTGGACAAGTATGACACCTTCAAAGGTAACTACGGATATGTGTACCATATCTAACACTCAATCTTTTACATTTCCTAGCCTGCTATTTCTCCCAATCCTTGTTTTCCTCCCTAGTCTAAACTACATGAAGAATGGCAACACTTGCATACAACTGGAATGGTGGTTTGGATGGTATGTGCAGCACTACTCAGTTAACACAAAACATTTGCATGCTTCGTTCTTCCATGGAAAACTATCTTTATATTTAGTTGGCGGTGATCACTTAACTTTAGGCGACTCGTTACTTCTTCGCCCCTATCCTAGATAAATAAAATCTGAAATAGACACAAATATTGTGAAATTACCAAAATCATGATCATTCTATATAGAATAAAAAAAATCTTACCTATTAAACTCTTGCCAATATCAACAGCAGTTCCATCAACTGATAATTCCAAATTAGCAAACACCTCGCCAACCGCTTGGATAATAGTCTCCGGGCTGCGCAACATGGCCTTCTGCAGCGCCGGTAACAAGGACTCTTTTACATCAGTCATGGACAGCATATGCAGCAGATCCGCACATGCAGTTATGTAGTTTGCATTAGGACGGTTCTTGACACTGATGAGACTCTTTATGAAGCTTTCCAGCATTTTTGCCTGTTTGGAAATTTATTTAATTAAAACTTAGAAGAACTTAAACACTACAAGAAGAACTGAGAATAAAACATTTATTATAATCTCACCTTGTGATTTATGACAATCTCTTCATCTCCAATTAGTTTAAAGTGTCTGCATAAAGCAGAGAAGATAATGGGAATCTGGGGACCAGAGTCAGCTGGTAATGTGGTAAGAACATCCAACCACTTGGTGACTTTCTGTTTGCCAATTGCTTTCCATGACCCATGCAACTAAAAAAAAAAGTAACATACAATTCACATCATCACTTAGGCATTAAAAAGGAATCAAGAATTTCCTGGTTGTGTTACATTGAGATTCTCTAAACCTAAGCTACAGATTTTCAACGATGAAAATATTTTTATTGCCCAAAATGTCAAATGATTTACCCGATATCAAGGGACCCCTACATAACAGCATCTTGAACAAGCTAATGATTGGCAGTTGCATTGCTTATCTTTAATGAACAGAGGAGGGGATAAACAGAATCATATTTATCTCCTCCCCTTCCGAAGCTGTCTTTTTATTAGAGATAGATGGGAAGGGAAAGAAGAGTAGAATTACGCCTCTGGCACCTCACTCATCTCAATCCATCGTCACGAAATGCAGAATGCTTCTACTTCACACCTGTCTTTGTTCTGTGAGGTTGTGGTATTTCACTGGTAAGATTTCACACGTCGGCTTAAATTAGAGTTGAACTAGTTTCTGTGAATTATTGAGGCTAGCACTAATTATTAGATAATTTTATGTACCGCAGTAAATGCTTTATTATTTTTTTTCTCGTTTCCATAAGCGGTGACAACAGCCAACAAGTTGGCTTGTGACGGGACCAAGGAGTTATAGTCAACACCATCCTCTTCTGTGTTCTTCAGGGATTCTTCTGCAATAACTGCTGACCAGTGCAATGCAAATAGTCCAGTTTGGCATGTACTCTTGCTAAAATATAAATAATTATGATTTTGGTGTTACAGAATAAAATTAATAAATACACACTCTCGGCCGCAACCTAAAGGAGTAGGCAGAGATTATGGATTTCCGTTTGGCGCGATCCTGGTCCACTTCTCTCGCTTCTTTTACATCTATACAATCTCCAGCTACATCTATGCATATAAGGTTGTCAGTTATGGGTACCCCTTCCTTAGTATGTCACTAATCTGATCGATGTAAGTTCTCCTTGGACATTCCCTTCCAATGCTGCCACACACAGAATAATGAGTTAATCTAAGCTAATCACTGACTTTTCCATATCTCACTTAAACCTATTGCCTCTATTAAATTTCTGGTATAGTTGTTTTTGATGGCGTTGTTGATTTACAAACATGCGAACGTCTATTTCATACGCTGATGTATACAAGTCACTTCATTGATAGGTTGATTAAATTCACTATATGGAGCTGAGACTGAGCAATAAAATTATTCTAAAGGTCTTACATAGGGCATGAATGTTTGTTTGGAGAAATATTTACCCTTCAGCAGAAAAATTGACAAGCACTTATCAGTACTAATTATACCAATGTTGAAAATTCATCCTCAAAAGGTTAGAGAATAAATTTAGGCTGTCATCGCACATGATGCAACTTTTCCTTGTTATAGATAATTAGTGCTACCCATGCAAAGTCAGGGTGGGTTGCTAGTTCTCCTGTAAAGGAAACATCTATAGTCTGTACATGAAGTGTACTTACGATGTAACTGTATTCCTTAAAGTTTCAGATATGTCGAGTAACAAAGGTAGAAAATTGCGGAGGGTCCATTCACGGTGATTAGCACTGAGATATGTCAGCAGGTTTTTTACATAAAATTGGGATGTTGTATCCCTGTACCGGTGCAATGTTGATGTTACAGCACGGCATATAAACCTGACTGCAGGTTCAGTTATACCTGAAGAAAACATTCACATTAGACAAAAACAGTAATACTTCCTCCTTTCTTTATTATCTATATTGTATTTTGGTGCTTTTGTGTAATTCACATTATATTTATGGATGTAGAAGATCAGAAGACTGCTTGAAGATGACCAAAAGAGATCCAAATCTTTCAATAAAGATCCTTTGAGATATCAGTATCTAGGTTATTACCATATCCTATATCTATGCCTATGGGTCCTATAAGGCTTAGTAGTATTATATCTATTGTATAAATGTTTACAACATTACATACAACATTTAAAAATAAACAAGATTGAACAAAATAGTTAATGCATTCATTGCTTCAGCGAAAAAATTACATTTAAGATGTAATAAGACAATAGCAAACAGTGTAACAGGTGTATTTTCAATCCCAATACCATCCATCATTAGTGTGAGAACATATTTCGGAAATTGTAGCTAAGTTCACTTCATTGAATGCTGTTACCTGAAAATACCTGGGAACTGGATCAATAAATCTAGGGACCGATAGACAACCTTTAATAACTTCACTACAGAGGTACATACTATCTATGTATTTTACAGGTCTACATGTGCACACAAATTAATAAATAACTTACTACCTGGTGTCGATAATACATCCTGGATTTCTTCAATTACTTCACGTCTTTCTTTTAAACTTGCGGTCTGGATTTTAAATGGGACATCCTTCAATTTCTTTAACACCTGAAAATGAAATGTACGTTACCATAATAGTTAGTTTACTGTATGATTTAAATAAATGTTTGAAGAAAAATCACCTCTGTATCTGCCATTTTCTGCAAACATTCAGATATTTTTTTTAATTAATTATTTCCACTCGTCTTGCAAGGAAACAGAGCAAAATTTAGGCTCACTTAACCCTAACCAAAACACTCGCTCGTTGTGGACGTCTGACGTTGAGGGACAAATGAGGGAACAAGAGGAAAGAAAAACAAAAACTGTCAAAAGTACAATTGCCAGTTATAAAAAAATATTGTTGATAAGGTTAGGACTTATGGCCAAGCTGACCAGGCTGTCATTAAAATAAATATGCGTTTACACCTTTAACAGAGTAGGTAGTTAGGGTAGGCAAGGTAGATCATGGATTTCATTTGGCGCGCTCATCACCCTTTTTAAATAAGCCACTAATCTGATCGATATAAGTTCTCCAAGGGGGTACTCTACCAACACTGCCACTCTCATTTGCAACCTAAATTTCTTTCATTATTCTCTCTTCATTCAATATGTCCGAACTACTGAAGCACACCCCAATTCTAGTCACAATAACCACTTTCAAGCCACACTTTTCCCTTATAACGCTATTTTTAATCTAATCATTCAATGTCACGCCTAACATACTTCTTAAGGACCGCATCTCAATGGCATTAACATAACTCTACTAGAGTGTTTTTCCTGCTAAACTCAGCTCTCACTTACATACATTAAAGTGAAGACTAGTAAAGCACTTGCCAGACTAGCCTTTGTGGCGGTGACATATTTGCACCACCACTGCGCATGACGAAAATCATAGAGTTAAGACAATGACAGAAGGTGACATATATACACTTCACTGACAGTCGTCGACTAGTTGGCATGTAAAACACAAACTATAATAATTGTATAAAATAAATGTATATATATATACGATGAAGTTTCCTTAGTGGTGACCAACCGACGTTCAATGTGACCGGCTGATCAAGAATCGTGGATGAGACACTGCACAATTCACCGGAGTTACTACTTAACAGAAGTCGCCATCCACCGAGAGCTTCACCCACATTATGTGGAAAGGCGAAATCCAGTTGGGTTCGTTCTGCACCACGACGGAGGATTGCTGTGGGTGCGCGGTTACTCGACTAAGCTTCAACCATCTCGACTCTACTATTCGTTAAAACGCGTACTAATATCAAGAGGAGTGCGGGAGTGTAAATATTACAGTCATCCTTCACGCGAACGAATACTACCATAAAATACATCAATACATCTTTATTTTTAATTTAAATTTAGTACAATGGCAACGGCAGAGGAACAAATTGTCCTTCTACAAGAGCAATTGAAATTATTACAGGCGAATGAAAGACAAGTTATGGGTGTGGCAGTCAAATTGCCACCATTTTGGACCGATAGACCTTCCGTTTGGTTGCGGCAGGTTGAAGCACAATTTGAGATTTCTAGTGTAACACAGGAACGAACGAAGTACAACCACATAGTGGCCATATTAGATAGTAAAGTGGCGAACGAAATAGCAGACATAATTGAGAATCCACCAAAAGAGGAATGTTACCAGCACTTAAAAACGGAACTTATCAAACGTCTCTCCGCATCCAGGGAGGAAAGACTTCGCAGGCTGTTGAGCGATGAGGATATCGGGGATAGAAAACCATCCCAGTTTCTCCGTCACTTACGCAGCCTAGCTGGTATTTCCTTAAAAAACGAAGATATTATCCGTCAGCTGTGGTTGCGGCGACTTCCAACCAGTATACAATCAATATTGACTACACAGGAGGACCTACCTCTAGAGAAAGCAGCGGATATAGCTGACAAAATTGCTGAGGTAGCTGCTCCAATAGCCGCTCATGCTGCACAGGAGCCATCATCATCAGAATTAGCTGAACTCACTGTGCGTGTCGAAGCACTATCGAGGTCCGTTGAAGTGCTTACTACGGACTCCAGATCACGCTCAAAATTGCGAAGAGCAAATATAAGATCCCGATCAGCTTCTCGTGCTCCAACAGGGATCTGTTGGTACCACGCCAAGTTTGGTACTAATGCAAAGCGATGTACCGCTCCATGTAACTGGGAGAGCTTGGGAAACCGGACAAGCGGTCAGTAGAAGCGGCGACTGACTGCGATACAAGTGTTAGCCGCCGGTTGTTTGTAGTAGACAAAACAACAGGCAGGAGATATTTAATAGACACTGGTAGCGACCTCTGTTGTTTTCCTTACAGGTTAACCAAGGGTCGCACAGCATCCTCCTACCAATTGTCAGCTGCAAATGGAAGTCTTATCAAAACGTATGGTAGCATCTCTCTCCACCTAAACCTTGGATTACGCCGTGATTTCTCGTGGAAATTTATTATCGCTGATGTTGAAACCCCGATAATTGGCTCAGATTTTTTAGGCTTTTACAATTTACTTCCTGATATACGCAATAAACGGCTCATCGATGGAAACACAAGTCTGACAACCACCGCATCAATCGCTCAGGTAAATCAGGTCAGTGTTAAGTCAGTGTCCGTAGATGATAGCTCACATTTCTCCAGATTACTGTTAGAGTTCCCAGATTTAACTCGACCACCAGGGTTTCCACGACATGTGAAGCACACGACGGTACATCACATCATAACAACTGATGGCCCGCCTGTCTCGTGCCGCCCACGCCGCCTGGCTCCTCTCAGGTTAATCGCGGCGAAGAAGGAATTTGAAGACATGGTCAAGTGTGGTACTGCCAGACCTTCGAAGAGTCCTTGGGCTTCACCTTTGCATTTGGCAAGGAAAGGTGAGAATGGATGGAGACCATGCGGAGACTATAGAGCTCTTAACGCAAGAACCATCCCAGACCGGTACCCCGTTAGACACATTGCTGACTTTTCCCACAGCATTTCAGGCTGCTCTATTTTCACCACCATCGACTTAGTTAAAGCCTACCAGCAGGTGCCTGTCAGCGAAGCTGATATTTGTAAGACGGCCATCACTACGCCATTTGGACTATTCGAGTTTCCCTTCATGACCTTCGGCCTTCGGAATGCTGGGCAAACGTTTCAACGCTTCATCGATGAGGTCGTGAGGGGGCTCGATTTCTGCTACCCCTATGTAGATGATGTGCTGGTCTTCTCAACATCCGAGGAACAGCATGTGCAACACCTACGTACATTGTTCCAACGCTTATCAGCTTATGGTGTCGTAGTTAACGCATCAAAATGTGTTTTTGGTGCCAAAGAAGTTACCTTCTTGGGCTACCGAGTCAGTAAACAGGGTACACGTCCCCCGCCTGAGCGAATCGAAGCTCTACAAAGTTTTGCTCTACCGAAGACCGTCCAAGGGCTCCGACGATTTTTGGGGATGGTCAACTTTTATCGGCGCTTTCTTCCTAATACCGCAGAGCTACAAGCTCCGCTAATCAATGTCCTGGCCAATTCGCAGCTAAAAGGGGCCAAACCAGTGCCGTGGACACCTGAATTAGAACTGGCATTTCAAAAATGTAAAGACAGCCTCTGCAATGCTACTCTTCTGGCTCACCCAGTGCAAAATCCCATGCTTGGACTTTTCACCGACGCATCTACACTGCAAGTCGGTTCATGTCTCCAACAGATGGTAAACAAACACTGGGAACCCTTAGCCTTCTTTAGCAAGAAATTAACTGCCAAACAAATTCAATATCCTGCTTATTATCGGGAACTACTTGCAGTGTACGAGAGCGTACAACATTTTCGGCATTTCTTGGAAGCTCACCATGTCACTATTTATACCGACCATAAACCTCTAGTATATGCCTTCACTCAAAAACGGGAGAAGCTTCCCCCGGTTCAACTCAATCAATTATCCTTCATATCCCAGTTCTCCACAGACATCGTACACGTTAAAGGGGACGATAACGTCGTTGCTGATACCCTATCTAGAATTGAATCCATCTCATTCGAAGACAGTTATCGCGCACTGGCTGATGAGCAAAAGACCGATGAAGAAATTCAAAACGCTATAGCAAATTCCTCACTAAAATTAGAAAAAATTTATTTACCAAATTCCAATACGTTCCTCCTCTGCGATTCGTCTACTGGCAAACCACGTCCATTCATAACGCCCTCTTTTCGTCGCAGTTATTTCAATAAACTTCATAACTTGAGCCATCCAGGCGCACGAGCTTCCGCACAGCTGGTGGCCGATCGTTTTGTTTGGCCATCAATGAATAAAGACTGTAGGAAATGGGCCCGTGAATGTATAGCATGTCAGCGCAGCAAGGTGTCCCGGCATACCTGGACTCCCTTAGGAAAATTTTCAGTTCCTACCAACCGTTTCCGGCAGGTCCATGTGGACATAATCGGCCCCATGCCTATTAACAAGGGATATCGCTATTGCCTCACAGCAGTAGACAGATTCACCCGCTGGCCAGAGGCATGGCCAATGACAGGTATCACGGCGGAGGAGGTGGCAGAAACATTTATGACAGGATGGGTTGCTCGTTTTGGGGTTCCCACAATTGTCACTACGGATCAGGGTCGCCAATTCGAATCGGCCCTATTCAACGCTTTACTTAAGCATTGTTCAGTCAGCCGAACCCGTACCACTAGCTACCACCCCTGTGCGAACGGGATGGTAGAAAGACTACATCGTCAGCTAAAAGCGGCCCTTATGTGTCATGGAGGCACATGGTGCACGGCGTTACCCTTGGTGCTTCTCGGGATGAGAGCCGCACTCAAAGAAGATTTAGGAGTTTCCTCTGCAGATCTTGTTTACGGCGAACCGCTCCGGCTTCCTGGGGAGTTTATTGCCCCTTCACCTACAACCTACACTGAAGTAACTTCAGATTTTGCCTCAGAGCTGAGAAGGCACATGGCGGTTATAAATCCTGTGCCACCCAAACACCACACGGAACGACGTCCATTTGTCTTTAAGGACCTGCAAAAAGCAAGTCACGTATTCCTGCGTGACGATACGGTCCGAGCATCCTTGAAACCACCGTATACTGGCCCCCACCCGGTTGTTGGCCGTGATGAGAAAACTATCACCATCACGATTGGAAATAAGAACACAAAAATAAGTTTAGACCGTGTTAAGCCAGCGTACGTACAGGAGTGTCCGGGATCAAACTTAAATCCAACTCTCCCGAGTGCCCAACGTAAAATAATATCGCCCCCTCCGTCAAAAGTTCCATTCCAACCATGCTTAGATTCTTACGATTTATCAGATGTCCCAGTTTCACAACACTATAATACACGTTCAGGTCGCAAAGTGCGTTTCAAGATGCCCATAGATGTGTAGCATTACATATACAGTCATGTCATTTAGAAATCATAAATACATTCATACAGGTTTTTATTCGATTTGTAATGGGTATCTTACAGCGTGGGGGGGTGGTGTGGCGGTGACATATTTGAACCACCACTGCGCATGACGAAAATCATAGAGTTAAGACAATGACAGAAGGTGACATATATACACTTCACTGACAGTCGTCGACTAGTTGGCATGTAAAACACAAACTATAATAATTGTATAAAATAAATGTATATATATATACGATGAAGTTTCCTTACCTTTATAGACACATTCTGACTCCTCACCACTGTACCTATAACCTACAGCTCCATTCATTTTATTTCCGCATTCAATCGTCGTTCAAAATCTAACATGGCAATCATCTCTACTTAACATACGACTATCGTTACTTTATACATTTGTATACTCTTTGTTTTTCAAATTTGATATCGGTCATTTGCTTATGTCAGACACTTCTTTGATCTTTGCTGTATTTTGACGTTTTATGCAAATTTTGTTCAATTTTGTTTGTGTTTTGTTGTATAAGTTCACAAATTTGTAAAAATGGAAACGAGATTAAAGCAATTATCACAATTACATACTTTTGTCGAAAAAGTCGATAAAGACTTAGCAATGATATTACAAAACTTGCAATGGGATCGAAAACGCGTTTTAGCGGTTAGTGTTATATAGTAATACTAGTGACCCGCCCCGGCTTCGCCCGGGTACCACTAATGTTGATCCGATCGCTACCAAACACAGGAATGTGCCAATCTGGACAATCCCTGTAAATTTCATCGAAATCGGCCCAATCGTTTCGGAGTCTTAGGTCTATAGGGAACATACATAATTCGCTTTTTATATACTTTTGCCTCCAAGAATATGTGTACAAAGTTTCATGATGATCGGTTGAGTAGTTTTCGCGTTAAATCGTATTACAAATTTAATAAGAACATAAATTGTTAAAAATATTCCAGTTTTAAGATATTTTTTCTTTTTGTGCAAAGAATGTAGATTCTTTTAGGTTTTTTAAATAAGGCACTAATATAAGTGAGCCTTCTTCAACTCCTACTTATATTCTTTTATTTTGTTGAAGGATGTGTCGATGGGAACTTGTCGCTACGACAATAATCACAAACTGCCACTGGACAAGATAGAATTGCATGAAAGGAAGTGTTTCATGAAATTGCAACGCTATTCAGAGGATGATAAATTGTTGCCTTGCCCATTGGATATTAATGCAAACACATTAGTGAAATTAAGTGAGTGAATTATTACATATAACGTCATGATCATTACATGATACAATGTTGTATTAATCAATTAGATTCTGTTTTACAGATAGTAACCAAACAATACCAGATGCATTAGTGTAAATGGAATATACCTCTATTATAGATTGTATGAGAGAAAGAAAAGGGAGGGATGAAAAAAGATTGTCTGACGACTTCCAGGCAAATATAAAAATGTTTTGGAAATTATTCAAAAATGCCAGAGGACCGCTAGTCCAATCATGAATGAAGGTTGTTCACAATGAGAATGGGGGTATTTTGAATGATGAAGTTACAATTCTTAAGAGATTTAAGGTATATTTCAAAAGATTGTTTGAATGTGAAGAGGCATGGGTATCAGACACGGCAGACGCTCAGGACGAAAATGAGATAAGAGTGAATGAAATTTTGATTGCTGGAGAATGTTTAGTTGCATGATGCTGTGGGTCTTTTCCAATATTTTTAGACATAGCCTAGTATCAGAAGATTGGTATAAAGCTCCCATTGTCCCTCTATGTGAAAAGGTTTGCAGGATGATTGTAAAAATTACCAAGAAATCAGCCTTCTTAGTATTGTGGGTAAACTTTATGCTACAGTTCGGTACAACTGATTGAAAGGGTCATGAAAGAAACAAGAAAGAATGTGGGATGTGCAAAAAGGTTTTGGAAAGGAATAGACTGCATGGATCATCTATTCTATATACATTATTATAGAAAAGTTTTTGGATGTAACCCAAAAAGTTTTCTTTTTATGCTGCTACTCACAGTGTTGGGAGGGGACATTCAAGGATATGGATGTAGAAGCGAGAGAGGTGTGCTAGGGTTGCACCAAATGGAAATCCATAATCTCTACCTACCCTCCCTACCCCTACCCAACCCTACCCCTCTGGGTTACGGGTGTGATAGCTTATATAACTACGTATATATTTTTGTTAAGGGTACTATTTTTGATGGAGTTACTGAATTTAACATTATTCTTTTGTTTAATGCAGGTACTCAACAAATTTTCGCAATACTGAATGATGCATCAAGAGGCAACCCATTGTTTAAGAGAGGTACATATGGTGTATTTTATATATTTATTACTATAGGTCAACTTTAGTAATAGAATTTATATAAATCAAAAAGTGAGTTGTTTAAGCATTTTTGTTCTATGTGAAATAGTATTTCTCGGTAATTAAAATTGATTAATTATTAATTACAATAATTCCTTGCAACACCCATGTTTTATGTATTTACACAAATTCCCTTGTATGTTATATTGATGTGACCTTTCGTTTTACAGCAGATATTTTTGTTTCTCGACAACTTTGAAAAAGTTTGTCTTGAATTGTATCCTTTTCATAAGTTCATAGATATTAACATAGCCAAGTTAATTTATTTTGCTTTTTTCTTTATTCATAGGTGTTTACCACTTAGGTATATTGTAACTTTTTTTTATGTGAGAAGGTGGCAAGCGAGCAAGCGGATTACCTGATGTAAAGTGAGCGCTACCCATAGACATCCGCAACAAGCAAATGTGTTGCAGATGCGTTGTCTTCCTTTAATGGACAAAGGACTAGACAGGTAAAAGCATTTCCTTTTTCCCGTTAACCCTCCCCGTCCAATCCTCTTCCCTTTCCCATCCTATTCCGCTTATGAGGAATGGGTGGGAAAGGGAATAGGACTGAAATTAGGCCTCCGGCACCTCAATCGTCATACGAAACGCAGAGTACTTCTACTTGACGCCTGTTGTGTGGTCGTGGTATGTCACCGGTCGACGCATTCGTGCGACAGATGTTGTTGTTGCGGACTCTACCACTTTTAGTATTGCTGCCTACAAATACTAGTTTGTAAATATTGTTTTGTCTGAAGTAATCTGTGCGGTAGATTGTGATATAAAGGTGTATACAAAAGTGTGATCGCTATGTGTCTAACACCACTTATTTACTTTATTTTTAAATGATTTCCTCAATATATTCAATGTAAGGAAACAAATGGGAGAGTCGATACTTGGAGCCGTGGAGCTTGGACCGCTTGCAGGCCACATACACGGCCGACGAGAGACGAGCCATCCACGATGCTGTGGTGCAGGCCGTGCCATCGTGCCATGATTTAGCAGATTTAGCTTTGCCCAGGTGTGATAATTATTTTATAAACATATTCCCACATAACTCAGTGTTAAAGACTTGTTTTTGATATAACTCACTGGTTGTAGCTTAATATTTCTATTACACAATATACTCTACACACTATATACGACTACTTATTACAATCAGTCAAGGCTCGGGCCTCAAGAGGTGTTGTCACGACCGTTGACAGGAGTACAAACTGAGTCTCCTTCTTTTTTCTTTTTTTTTGTGACTGAAAGGTCACTGTTTGCCTTGAGGAGGCATTAACAGCTACACTAGGCACGAGGCGGCCGGGCGCAGAGGGCGCCTATCCTAAGCCTCTTTAAGAGTAACTAAGCTCGAGGGCTCTCTCCGTAGAGGGAACCTCGGCTCGGGCCGTTACTTTAATATTATTACCGGATTGGTTGAGTCTCCTTCCTTTGACAAGTGCTTATAAAGACACTTGCTGTCTAAAGTCAGCTACGCAACTTTACGTTTCAGTACCGTACTCATACATTTATGGCAAGTGAGAAATGTGAGCGACAACATTTTAAAGTTTCATGAAGCGCATCTAAGTTCTAAATATCTCTCTATCTAAATAGTCTAGTAGTAGTAGTCTAGTAATAATAGTAGTATATTGTTGCGATTAAAATACTGCTGTGCAACTATACTAATTACATATGTGTTGTTTATTTTATCGGGGACACAATAAGCTAAGTATGTGCCAATTAATATCTTATTTTAGCCATAATAATGATGAAGGAGCTAGTAAAGTCAAGTCCCGAGTGGAGATCCTGGCCGAGCTCCGCGATATGAAGCGGCGTCGCACTAAGTACCGCATGGCGGCCAAGACGCGCAACTACTCAGACGTGCTGCGGGACGTTATAAAAACTCAGGTCTAATATTTAATTATTTCGCTAAGCTTTGGCAATTCATTTGGTTTACGTCCAAACCAGTAATGTTTGATTCTTTTTTAGATGGAGTTCTATTCAGAAACGTCACAGCTTACGGAATCTTCTAGAACTGTTACCAGTCGTCCACTACATCAAGAGAATAATAACTCAACAAAAAGTGAAAAAAGATGGAACAGAAATGATTATTCTACTCCAGCAAGTTCCAGAAATGACAGAGATCGGGAAACATTCCTTCGTAATAAAGAGGCCAGACGCGAATGTGCAAACGAAGAAACTAGGGACAGACAAGCAAGAAGTAAATATTACAAGTCACCTATTCGAGAAACGGGTCGGAATTTAAAAAGAACTCAAAGTTCTGGAAGGCATGCCAATGACAGGCACAAACCAAATGATAATTATCACTCGTCTCATGAGGAAGTCACGAATATAATGAATTATAAACGTAATAGTTCGCAAAGAGAAAAAAACGTTGTGAGTGAATCCAAAGACAGGCATAGGCCAAGTCACAGAAGAAGCGAGTATGGAGAATATAACACCAGCGATAGACCAGAAAGAAAGCAAACAGAGGAAAGTTACAGGAGAAAGAGGAATAGAGAATCGTACACTTCCGATGAGTCCGTAGATTCTAGAATTTCAGAAAAAGTGTCAAGAGATAGAAGAAAGAATCGCAGAAGAGAACGAAGCAGAGAAGCTGAAGGACAATCGCAAAGTTATCATAATGCACATAATAGAAGCAGGGGGGAGAGAATGCATATCAAATCGGAAAGCTTGAACACTTCAGAGGGAGATCCTAGACCTGGAAGAAGTCAGACTTCGCTAGGTTATGCAAATAACAGGAATTCAGAATCTGATGCCTTTATTAAACAAGAAAGAATTTATTCACCAGACGTAGAGAAACAAAGGGATTACAGTAACACATCTAGACCCATCTGTAACACGAATTACGGATCTAGTGCGTTTATTAAAGTCGAAAAAGCTGAACCTGACTCTCAATGCAGTTATAGGCCCACTGAAAGTGATTCATCTGGTAACACGGAAGACGAATATAGGGAGAGCGTAAGAATAAAGAGGGAAAAAGACAATACGGATAAAAGTAGGAATAGAGAAGAAATCGGGTATTATAAAACGTCCGCATATACGGACAGACATGTAAAAAATGCGGTTAGGAGGATTGTTTATTTGGAAAAAAAATCAGAAAGACAACACACACACAGAGACAGCATCGACCAGACCAGAGATAATAATGTGTCTATGGAAAAAGGGAACACTGAAATTAACCGTACAAACAAACAGACACAAAATGATAACGACAAAAAACCCAATAATGTTAAAAGTGTGAGGCATGATCGATACGGTCATAGCAGCGATCAGCGGTACAGAAGACGTAGTCCATCCAGCGACTCGTCAAGTGGCACAACGGAACACGGCCATGATAGCCGAAGACATGAGAAATATCATGGCTCTAGAGATACAAGAAGGGATGACAGAGAAAGAGACCCAAGTAGAAGGTATTATGACAAATTTAATGAAAAAAAACACGGTAGATCGGGCACTCACGCAAGTTATTATGACGAGAGACGGAAATACAAAAAATATTCTTAGCTAATTAACAGTTTAAGAAAAAAGAATGCTATTTTATTATGACCAAAACTAAAATATTTCACACGTTAACGTTTCGTTACATAGCAGTTTTTACACGTTGTGTAACTTCCATATTCGTTTATTCCGTATTTCGTTTCGAATAAATCGGTTCATTGTAAGATGGAACTTTAGTGTAAACCAATAGAAATGGTTTATATTATCTGTCTCACTTAGAGCGGGAAAGTATTACGGAATCAAAGAGGAACGACTAATGACTTCTGCGATTTGTCAGATGAGTAAAAAGACGGTGGCAAATCCCTTATCCCCCCCCTCCCATCACCCCTTCTTTAACTTATGCTCTGTTCTACACAAAGCCTGGTTCTGCATCTCATGATTGTTGCGCATATCTATGGTTAACGGTTTGCCTCTATTATAGACAATGTCAAAGCTTTTTGACTGGTCTACAACATTGTGCATAGCTACAAAGATTAAATTAGGGATGCGCTATTTTAATTTAACTTAGACGTAACGGTGCGCTCAACTAAGATCCGTATCTAAGCCCGCCCGGCGCACCGGACCGCACACTGAGTTTATACTTATGATATATATTGCAAAACCTAACAAAATAATAATATTCAAATTGTAAGTAGTGTGGAGCCTAACGAAAAGAGTTTTGGCGAAGACCAATAATGGTCCTCGCAACATTTCACTATCTCAGCAACGGAATTTTTCTTATCACACTGGTGGAATAAGACTTAAGTACAACCAATTATTCCCGAGGAGAGTTGGCGTCAGGCGGCTGGACGTAAAAACTGTATCCAAATCCTATACAGTATGGACTACGGTCACACATAACGTGGGAAAAGATCAGGAAGATGATGGTTTAAAAAGCGAGTTAATCTTAACTAAATATACACTACCACGTTTTTCATATATAATGGAATATGGCAAACGTGTAAGAATACTTCATAAACGTAGAATACTTCTAATTCAGGTCTATCTTCTGTGAGGACGTGGTATTTCACCGGGCTGTTGTGGGTTCTACCACAGTTGAACGTTTTTTTGCCTCTAGTTGACATACGCACTGTGCACTTTGCAAGTATGGTAAATCGGTTTCCGACCGTCAAATTACCCAAGCTAGTGAATTCGAACAGTCCGCATTGTCTAGTATCGAGTGTTATAAGTGTCTAGACAACCAGCGAACCTAAACACGAGTCTAGGCTATCCGGAAGATAGCCTAGACTCGTCATTTTCAGTCGATCCCCCGCTATTTGAGTTACTATAATTTATTAAAGAGTGTTAACTTAAGATTCTATTTGTAGTAGCAATAATGTAATGAAATTAAATAAAAAACAAATACGTTTATGGTCACTTTTCCTTCTACTTCTGTAACAAGCCGATGGCGAATTGGTTTTCAAGATAAATACTATAGACAAAAAGTCAAAAGTTGGCAACCCCTGCACTATGGCCGCTTCATTTTAATTTAAATGCCAATTTTTGTGTTTTTCCAAGCGGCTAATGAAGTTGCGTATAGCGGTATATCTTACGTGTGGTCGCAATCTAATACGATTTGAGAAATTTGCGGTTTTATTGCAATAAATTCATCAGAATCTAAATAATAAATTTTATTGCGTCCGACGATGAAATAAAAATGAAATGCAAACACAACAGTTTTCATTGTGTTGCCGAATAAATTAGTGATGTCCAGCCGGTTGCGGCTAATTTATTCATGAGCATTAGAGTAGCGTTATTGTAACTGGTCGCGCGCGTAAATCACGTTCGCGCGATTTCTAGCGGACGTTTTTTTTATGAACGTTTATAGAGATTACTCGAAACTGATAATGCCAGACGTGCTTTTTGATTTTTAAGATAGCAACTCAGACGGCCTAAACATTTTAAATACCTTTATTTTGAAATGTAAAATATAAATATCCGTAATATTGGAGTTGATCACAAGACACACCATAAACTTACAGAGTCATCACGCGTTGTAATTGGTAATGACAGTACTTTAAACAGAGCTTTGTAATGCTATGGACAGTCGGAGAAGCTATACTGAGAGTTTCAACTCCGTAGTAACAAAAGACCACTTGGTAACTTATAAATTACTCTTGTCTTCGTACTTTGTAAAATATATGGTATACCGTTACATATATGTGTCTTTATTGTGTGTCCCTATATATAGATTAAAATTTAAATTGCGTTTTTGGAAAAAAAAAGAAAATAACCTTACATTGTTCAAATTAAAAATAAGATAAACAGAGCAAATTCAACTTAGAAGCAGCAAGATGATTTATTTAAATTCAATCATTATTTGAAAAAGCTATGGTATAATATTTTTTTTGTATGTAATAAGCTGGCAAACAAGCAAGTGGGTCACCTAATCTTAAGTGAGCGCTGCCCACAGACATCCGCAACAGGCAAATGTGTTGCAGATGCGTTGCCTATCTTTAAAGGACAAAGGAGGGCATAGACAGGAAGAAGAATATTTCCATTTCCCCGTTAACTCCCTCCCCGTCTAATCCTCTTCCCCTTCCAGTCTTATCCTTACGAGAAAAGAGAGGCGCGAGGAAGAGGACTGAAATTAGGCCTCCAGCACCTCACTCATCAGACGAAACGAAGAGTACTTCTACTTCACGCCTCTTTTCCGTGAGGTCATGGTATTTTACTGGTCGAGCTGGCTAATTCGTGCATCTGATGTTGTTGTTGCGGGCTCTACCACTACATTTTCCGAAATGTTTACAGTAAGCAATAATTAAAAATAAAACATACGGAATGTAATAACTGTACACGCAGCCATTCCTTTTAATTGTATAGCGTGTCATAATTATAGAATAGTTGAACTTTTTTGTTCCCCACATCGAAACTCCAATCTGCACATAATGTGCTTTCCGATGAGCAGCGCAATTTTACTCCAGATAAAAAATGCTGCCATAGACAATGAGTGTGTGCACGCGGCGCTAGCGGCGGTAACGAGAGTGTGACGGCCGCGCACGCCAATGCCGAGCGATAATTGATACAAATGTAATTACATCAATAAAAATGGCATAGAAGTAGATGGAAATGACAGATAAAAAACCTTGTATACTGATTTACGACCACGAGATACAGCTAAGTGTTAAAATTAGTCAAATCGGCAGTACAGTGCGAGCTTTGGTACGGTTATATTGCTAAAAGTATTGGTATTTCTTCATTTCGTATGGCAAGTAAGCTGTTTGACTCTGTTGACTAGGTGTAATTTAAGCACCAGTTACTTCCCGCGTTTAATTATTTTTAATTTTATAGAACAAGCAGCAGGTCCTCTGGCTAACGAGCAAGCGGGTCTTCTGATATTAACAAACCAATGAGTCGCAGATGCATTGCGAACCTTTAATGGACGGAGGAGGGGTTAGACAGGAAAAATGATATTTTCTTTCCCCATCTCCTCTTCGTTTATTGCTCTTCCCATCCTATCCTTATTAGGAGAGGATGTGAAAGTAAGAGGTTCAGAAATTGGGCCGACAGCGCCTCACTCATCAGACGTAATGCAGAAATACTTCTTACGTCTTGTGAGCTCGTGGTATTTCACCGTCCAAGCCTGCCTATTTGTGCAACCGATGATGTTGTGGGCTCTACCACTGTTAAATGTGTTTACTTTTCCTTTGATTTTATTTGAATAACATATTTATTTGGCTTATTTAATGCGGACACAGCTCCATGAGGATCGATAGACGTAGACCGGTTTGTGCGCAGGGGCATTGCGTGTACTCCACTCGTCCGTTGTGCTGACGATAACATGTAATTGTATTGTTCTCTGGCAGCCTTCGGCGGTTCAGTATGTACTTCCTATAAGGGCTGGACACTAGTTTCTAATCAGATTTCCTATCAATGTAAGCAGTTAACAAGGTACCTTACTTGCTTTGTGTTTCACTGTACTTATGTGCTATGCACACTATAATGCGCCCGCTTAAGATTATTTCCTATACTATTCAAGGCACAGAGTATATATATAACAAGACATTTCCAGTATTTATTGACTCATCACGATATTTCTAGAACCATATGGCGTACAGACTTGAAATTTTGGTCAGTTAATAACGGGTTTTACACATATTCGGAGCTGATTGAAAATTTTAGAAGCAACACATAGCACTGGAGTTACCCTGTTAGTTCGTTTATATCAGAAGAAACCTACCTTCATGCGAGGAGAGTCGCCCCGCAGCACAGAACTCGTGCACCGAGTGACTCATGTTCAACACTAGCTCAGGGTAATAATTTCACGCATCATGTGACGAGGAATTACTCAGATAGTTTTTGTTGGTTTTTGTGTAACAAAAACTGTCCGTGTAATACTTATGTCAACGTAAAAACTTTGCTTCTTCCTCCATTTTTTGCGCTTCGTTGAATATAGAAAATAATTTGCAAAAATGTACAAAATTATATCGAAATTTAGGTCGATAGGAGAGAAGAATGAGTATCATGAAATTAGATTCTGCATTATTTGAATGTCACCTTTAAAAATAAAACATGACATTAAATTTGAACATCTACGGAAAAGGCAAGGAAATTTTAATTCTGCTAACCTCTTTTAGTGACAATTCTGATTAACATTGAACCAACATTCACGCAGATTAAATAATTTGTTAAAAACATAAACAATCGTAGCTGAATCAACTTCATAATTTCCAATAATCCTGAAACAAACCGCAAGAGAAAACAATGACCTCGCCTTGGGATATTATAACCAAACATTGTGTGAACTTATCAACAATTGTACATTTAGGTTTTGCGGTGAACACCACAAATTGATTTACAATAATGATGTGTAAAAATAATGGAATTTCCTTGCGCAGAATCTTTCTCATAATTCATCTTTATTGATTCTAATTACATAAATAAATAAATATGCGCTCACCCCTGTAACCCAGAGGTATAGGCAGAGGTCATGGATTTCCATTTGGCACGATCCTAGCACACCTCTCTCGCTTCTTCATTCATACATCTACGCATACAAGCTCGTCGGTTACGGGTGCTCCTTATATCGCCCTTTTTAAGTGCACCACTAATCTGATCGATACAAGTTGTAGGGCGTCCCCTACCAACACTGCCACTCACTTTTGCAACATAAATTTGTTTCGTTACTCTCCTTTCAAAATGCATGTTCGTCTATAATAATGGCAACATAATGATGATGCTCAGAACAGTAAAATACAGTAAAGCGCCATCTAGTAGCAGCACGTGAGAACCAAAATTCGTATTGTTTAACCTGAAGGAACGAATCACGTTAATACAATTGAGAAATTAAAAGTTCAAAATATTAAGTTGGTCAATTTTCAAAAATGTTTAAAGCTTCTCGAATATTTCGAAAAAAAATATTTTGCTATTTTTTTTATTATTTACTTTTTTTAACCGTGCAAATAGGTCAAGCCTTCTTGAATTAAGTGCTATAAACTCTACTTAAGATATTTTAAAATACTTTCATTAAAATACACGGTTCCTGTTGAATACAATTATTGTTCCGCAGGAACAGTACATTTTCCGGGATAGCCTATGTGCTATTCCAGAATATTCTTTTTTTTATGTGAGAAGATGGCGAGCAAACGAGCAAGCAGTTCACCTGATGTTAAGTGAGACCCACCCATAGACATCCACAACAAGCGAATGTGTTGCAGATGTGCTGCCTACCTTTAATGGACACAGGCGGGCATAGACAGGAAAAAGGATATTTTCTTTCCTTCCCTCGTTAATACTCTTCCCTTTCCCATCTTATCCCCTAATGAGGAACGGGTGAGAAGGGGAAGAAGACTGAAATTAGGCCTATGGCACCTCAAAATTGTACATTCTGCCGTTCTGGCGCGATGGACTTACTTGTTATTTAATCATTAAATCCATGTAGCTATCTAATACAAGTTATTTTGTTTAAATTCTGTAGCAAACATGATTTATTGTTACAAGAATTCACAAAGCAAGTTGCAATTTATTAACAATGGGATTAATGTAATGGAATGCAAAAAGGGTTTTGAAAATAAACGTGGACCGTGAGGCGCGAGCGCGGGCCAACAAGAAAAAAGCGCGTCGCCGCGGGGTCACGTCGCATAGCGCGGGAAAAAGATGTATTTTCTTGATAGTCTGTTTGTTGTTCATTCAGCTATTCTAAAAGTCCTCTAGATAAAGACACTTTGTCCAAATCCAGTCAATGAAACTAGACTAGAAAGCCCAGGGATAAAATTAAATTATCTCTCGCTGAATGTATACAGTTGCCTATGATGAATGGAGTGTATGTAAAAAAAATCTTACGTCATATCCGTGTCAAGGATCCCGATACCTGCCGAGGCCACTAGAAGAGTTTTCTTATGATTGAATACTGATTCTAGCAAATTTCAATACTTGTTTATATTTATGTCATAGCTAGCTGTGCGTCGCAGTTTCATCTGCCCTATAATTTTACTTAAACGAAATGATATTACCTACTTAATACTACCGTAACCTCATCGTAATCTCTCTGCCCTTTTCCCGCGTATGTGGGGTCGACACAATATAGCCGTAGCACAGTTTGACAATCGTATATAATTGTTTAAACCTGCCTGTCTAACGCCAACCTCCTCCGGAATAATAAACTACTAATCTAACAACATAATGCATACATCATTTCTAAAATTGTCTACTGTTTACCATAATCAGGGAGACCATACAGACAAACAGACAAAAATTCTAATAGTCATTGTTCTAGGATTTATTGAGTTTATGAAGGCCTCCAATAATAGTTTTTCTAAAATATCTTCCATGTACGAACAGCGATAAGTTACATTTTTATCATATGTATAGATTAACACATTTTACTTTGGTAACATTGCAAGTTTTGCAGTGTTTATAAATATGCTGGCTGCTAGACTAGGCACCACGCAGGGCAGGTAGCACGCACTACAGTGGGCGGCGGCGGCGCGTGCCGGCGAGCAGGCGGCGCGGCGTCAGTGTGCCCGCGTCGCTCTGCACGGCCGTCCGCCCGTAGCCGTGTCACTACGAACGCGCGTCAAAACTTATTCGTGTTTCACTAAAGTGTAGTGCAAAATATAATTTCGTGCGATCTGATTTTTGTGCGACCATGTGATTGTTTTGTGTGCTGAGTGGTCTTTAAGGGATTTGTTCAATTGTCATTGGGTTTGGTTAGTGTTTTTTTTTAATATTTACCTTTGAAGTAAGCCGAAACGATTATTCGAGTACCGTATAAATTATTTGACTTTAAATGAGTGTGAATATTTAAAACTGTTTTTCTTCAAGAATAATTTGCTTCAGTAAGTTTAAGTTTTAAAGTTTATTAAATTTACATAAATTTACTGATGGCAAGTACCAGAGCGTACACAGTACATAAGTGGAACTTATTAATGACCCACCCCGTCTTCACTCGGGGAAATTATGTTGATCCAATCGTTACGAAAATTCACAGGATCACCCTCTAGGGAAATCTGATAATTACCAGAATATTAACATCGAAATCGGTCCAACCGTTTCGGAGTATATGGAACATACAAACATAGATTGCAGCGCTATCTGCTGGGTTTATTTACAAACGAGCAAGCAGATCACCCGATATTAAGTGAAAACAATCTAATAAGTTGCAAATGCGTTGCCTACCTAACAGGGAAGGGAATGTAGAGGAAGAAGTATATTTCCATTTCTACCCCACTCCCTCGTCTTTCAAATTCTCTTCCGCTTCCCAGCCTTTCTTAATAAGAATGGGAACTAAACGGGACTAGATTCTGGCATCAGACGAAATGCAGAACACTTCTACTACACGCCTGTCTTCTGTGAGATCGTGGTATTTCACCGGTCGAGCCGGCACATTCGTGCAACAGATGTTGCGGGCTCTACCACTGTTAAAATGCTTTTCGTTCGATATAAAATTAGACTCAAGATTCCAGAGAGAGATTCTCTGGCCCCCAGGACACATCTTTATATTTCTAACTCTGTTTCAAATCCATACATAAAATAACAAATCTAATTGTGTGAATGAGTGTACTTTTCATAGGATTTGGGTGAAATTTGATGAGTACATCGCCGAGTTCTCAGTGAGACAATGTTACATCGCACATTGCCTCCGCATCACTCGGAGTTCAATCAGCGGTCTACATGATTTAAAATGAACTGCTCATGATTCTACTATATGCATATATTTAGTATTATTTTTGTAAACATATATGCGTATCAATTTGTGAAAACATCCTTATAATTCCCTATTATAAATGTGAATGTAAGTTTGTTTGTTACGCTTTCACGCGAAACCTGCTCAATCGATCATTATGAAACTTTGTACACATATTCTTGGAGGTATTAGAAGTAACATGGGATACTTTTTATGAAACAAGTTTTTTTTTACGAAAACTTAAAATAATGTTTGTCAAAAAATCTAAGAATCTAGCTACTCCAACGTCATATAGTATATAAAAGACGTATAGACTATAGACTCCGAAACGGCTGGACTGATTTCGATGTTTGCAGGGATTATTCAGATTGGCACAGCGGCTGTTCCTATGTTTGGTAGAAATCGGATCAACATAATTAGTGGTACCCGGGCGAAGCCGGGGCGGGTAACTAGTAGTATATTATTACTCAATCTGTTGTGTTGTTTTTCAAGATAGTCTATAGTTTTTATTTATTTCGAAACAAATTTAATTTAAGAAAATTGTAAACGAATTCATTCTCAAATCGTGCTGAGAATATGGAGGTCTCCTTTTACTTGTGAAGGTAAAATGGAAGCTCAACTTCGTAATTAAATAGATGTGAGATAAGACGCGAGCGGCGCGGCGCGGTGCCGCACGGTGCCGCACGGTGCCGCACGGTGCTGCACGACACGATTACTATGCGTTTCATTTCATTTCATGAATAACGATGCACCGCCCACGTCGTAGTAATTAGCACATGATACTTAATATACACATTTGTAACAACACTGAGAGCTTAGATTTGAAATCAGTTCAGCGTGTAGAACCAAGAACTTTTTTTTAATACATAAATCAATTACAAATTAATGTTTTTTTCAACTATTTCACCAAACTAGTTTCTTGGAGATTAGAATAGATTCAATTATAACTGGGTGGAGGAGGGGTGGCTCAACGGTTTAGGCCTGGTAACGGTATTGGTTACGGGTTCGAACCCGGGCAGGCGCTTCATTTTGTGTTATTTATTTCATCACCACTGCTCCAAAAACGGTGAAGGAAAACATCGTGAGGAAACCGCCATGTTTTAGAACCACAAATTCGAAGACATGTGACATCCGTCCCGCACTGGGCCAGCGTGGTGGATTACGGCTCATTCCCTCTCTCGGAGAGGCCTGTGTCCCTGCAGTGGGAACATTATAGAAAAGACTGCTTTATTATTATTATATTATTCATTATAACTGTAACATGAACTGCATATGGTGAGAAATATCTCAAATATGTCAATAGACAGATCTAATTAGATGTCAATTAATTTATCTGTACATGTTACACAATTAATAAAATGTACATGCGATTATCTTAGTTATTACTGGTTATTAGATAAACACTATTTCCGTCTCGTGGTTTGGATTATAAAGGAATAAAATATCGGAATATCCTCGCACCCTTGTACGAGCGAATGACAAACTGCCGGCCGTCAAACGAAACGAATGGGCCTTTGGAGTAGTAAACGAGTCGCGAAAGGAAATTGCCGAGGAGCTTTCGTATTCTGCATAATGTGCACAAATATGTTAACCGCCTCTATCAACTAAGCTTTATGTGTTACGTTGATGTGACAATATCCGGTGCGCGGTGACGTCTGGCCGCACACTTAAAGCTTTAAAGTGATAGGTGTGTATAATTAATTAAAAAAAATAAGACTTAAGACCTTGTAACCGGTTTTCGCGGATAACATTTTATAATCAGTTGATTTAACAGAACTCTTCGGAGAACAGATGTTCTGGTGAAGGGCAACTGTATTGTCATAAAGTGTTGGACGAACACAAGACAACTCCAATCCGGTTATAATAATAAAGTAACGGCCCGAGCCGAGGCTCCCTCTACGGGCTCCCTGCCCTCGAGCTTAGTTACTATTAAAGAGGCCTAGGCTAGGCGCCCTCTGCGCCCTGCCGCCTTGAGCCCGGTGTAAATGCATCCTCTAGACAAACAGTGACCTTTCAGTTCACAATAAAAAACGACCAATCGCTTGTGTTCGGAACATTTGTTTTAATACTGTAACATATAGCAGAACGCGATGTATTCGTCTAACGCGTTGATGTCTTTTGTAAGGGTCCTTTTGTCTTGTCTTTTATGTGTATGTCGGAGACTAGACAAGAAAGGGATGGCTTGTACTGGTAGTATTTAGTCCAGCAGACTGATATTCTTACAGTGCAACGTGGGATACGAGGAGCAACCAACTTAAAAACTCTAAAGCCATTATGAAAATACACTTTCACAAGTATTCTGTGCAACGAGTCGTTCGTCAAGCGGTTTAGCAGAGATGTGGCCTTCCTTCCGCCAACCAACCCGTACGAACCACTACTCCCCTAAGTCTGTCGAAGCGTAACCTTATAATGCTTCCGTTACGTTGTCAACTCAAGTCCATCGTTGTCTACATTGTTCGTCAAAACTACGTCCGTGCTATTGACATCCGACACTTCATTAAATGCCACGATCAATACATTAACCCTTAATAACCTAGAGTTTCAACTTTGATACCAATCTTTTAAACCGAATGTTGACATTACTATTAGTTTTTTTTATAGGTTGGCTGTACGTATTTTACTGTAGTATAATATTCTTTCCAGCTCTCATACTTGTTTTATTTTATCTATGACATATTAATTGCGCGGCAAAGTGAACCAGTAAACACATTTTACTGAAAGTTTTGTTGAATACAAATTTGATATATTTTCTATTTCTGAAGATTATAAATATACCTGTTTTGTTTTCTAAATAAGTATGTTAAATTAATATTGTGTTTTTTTAGCTATTTTTCCCTTCATCTAGAACCTCAAGCAAACAGTAATATTTAAAAAAAAAACACAAAAAAAACAAAGTTTCACTTCAAGTAGCAAAATTCGCTTTTTAGTACATTTTCTATTAACCCTTATTTTTTTTGTAATAGAAACAGCATGATGGTAATGTAGACTATATGTGTGTAGTTTATATGTATCCTTTCTTGTCTGTGTACTCTATCTTGGCATCTAGAGACGTTCGATTCCCGGCTGGTACGTACAAAAATTCAGTTCTTACACAAACGTTAATCTAAAATTAACGATTTTTGATCTCTTAGCACCTACTAATTTATGTATGAGCTCGTTCACAGTTGACGCTATAGCCAACATACTTGGAACAGTGTCAATTTGCGAGTTTACACCGAGGCTCTAATTTGTCGGCAACTTCCTAACACATTTCTTGAGACTATGTTATGTTAATTTTTTTTATAGTACTAGGTGGCAAACGAGCAAGCGGTTCACCAGATTTCAAGTGATCGCTACCCATAGACATCCGCAACTAGCTAATGACTTGCAGATGCGTTGCCCACCTTTAATGGACAGAAGAGGGGACAAACAGAAAATGGTTATTTCTAAGACCTATACATCCCCTCCACCGTCAAGTTCTCTTCCCTTTTCCATCCTTTCCTTATAAGAAAAAGATGGAAAGGGGGAGAGAACTAGAATTAGGCCTCCAGCACCTCACTCATCAGACGAAACGCAGAATACTCTACTTCACGCCTGTCTTCTGTGAGGTCATGGTATTTCACCAGTCGAGCCGGCCCATTCGTGCAACAGATGTTGTGGATTCTACCACTGTCAATACTATACAATAAATAAATCTAAACAATATAATAAGTCATAATTTTAAAATGTGTTCGCAATTTAAAATATTAGATTTTTTTTAACGTCACAATCTCTCTTAATTAATTGCATTGTTTTACACACAATAATATTTTTTATGCTTCCATAACAAGAAAACATACCTTTTATTTGATCCCCGCTATTATTCTGTCAATGACGTCGAAAGCCCCTTACAAATCATTCACCCCACTTTTAAATATAGGGATGTACTCAAAACCCGAAAGAGCTATACAGAGAGAATGTAATTATTATTGTATGTACTGGGGAATATAATTTACATTAATTAAGAATAGCTGTGCCTTAATCTTCTAAACACTTTGTTTTATAATAAAAAGTGTCAAACGAGCAAGCGGGTCACCTGATGTTAGGTGACACTTACCCATTAGACTACCTACTACCCACTAGACATTCGCAACCAGTTGCAGATGCATTGCATACCTTTAATGGAGAGAGATTAACGTAAGGGTGGGAACGACCTCACTCATCAGACGAAACGCAGAATACTTCTACTTCACGCCTGTCTTCTGTGAGGTCGTGGTATTTCGTCGAGCCCTACAGTGCAACAGATGTTGTTGGCTCTATCACAGTTCAAATACTTTGGTCATAACAAAGGATACTCTATTACTATTATTTAAGATTGTAAATCATAATATCGTAATAGATTCTAAATAATTTCTACGTATTTCATTACGTATGGTATAATTACTTCGTTAACGACTCTAAAAATTGGTACAATAGAGTATTCAGACATTAATACTTCAAACTAAATCGTACAAGGTTACATGTTACGTACCTCTCTCTCAAAACTAAAACTAATAACGTCACTTTCTTTTTATTTCATTTATAATAATTATGTTGTATGTATGAATGAATGAATGAATGTTGTATGAACTTAGCAGGAAGGTCTCACACTGCCGTTCTGATGTAAAATTCATTGGAATTAACATATACAATCTAAAATTAACCTTAAATGTATCGTTTGCAAGAAGTTGAAAGCAGAAAAAAGATTCAAATACATAACAAGATACAATATCCGGGATAAAAATAGCCTATGTCCGTGTAATCAGGAACAGCAGATTATAATCTATTCGTGTACCGAATTTCATCCAGATCCGTTCAGTCGTTTTTAGTGAGAGTAACAAAAGTATGCGAGCGTAATCCTTTCTTAAAGGCCGGCAACGCATCCGCGGTTCCTCTGGTGTTGCGGATGTTCATGGGCGGCGGTGATCTCTTAGTTTTTAGGCGACCCGTTGCTCGATTGCCCCCTTATGCTATAAAAAAAACATCCATACAGCCACACAAACAAACATTCGCATTTATAATATTTTTTTATCGTATTTTTTTTATTAAATGTATCCTATGTTACTTCTAATACCTCCAAGAATATGTGTACAAAGTTTCATGCTGATGGGTTGAGTAGTTTTCGCGTGAAAGCGTAACAAACAAACTTACATTCATTTATAATATTAGTAGGGAGAGATAATGATAGAGATGGGAATCACTCAGCAAAATGCTCTCACACTGACATTCTGATGTAAAATTCATTGGAATTAACATATACAATCTAAAATTAATCTTAAACGAAGAAAGATTCAAATCCTCATATAAATGATTGTAACGTGATCTCTTGGCGTCTGTGTTATAACCTCTAACTTGTAGGCACAAATTAAGTTTAACGGACGCACATCACGCCAAGTAAATGTTGTTGTATTGCCTATAACGAAGTTTAAAATACACCCCTTCGTTATTATTGTACGTGTGTGTGTGTGTGAGTCTACGAAGGTAATCATTATTTTATACCCTTCCATTGCACGTGTATTGAAACGATTGGAAACCGGATTGTGATCTCGAAGAATGTAATTAGTTTTTTGAAGTAGAAACTTCTTTAGCCGCGTTAGGCGACATACTTATTTGAATTTAGAACATTTTCGTTTTTTTTTTCATTTATTTTTCTTGTGTTCAATTTTGAATGTTATTGTTAAGGTACAAGGGTTTTTTTATGTTGATTACTCATTTATTTACTAATGCCCCGCCCCGGCTTGCCCGGGTACCACTAATTATGTTGATCCGATCGCTACCAAACACAGGAATGTGCCAATCTGGACAATCCCTGTATATTTCATCGAAATCGGTCCAGGCGTTTCGTAGTCTATAGGTCTATAGGGATCATACATACTTCGCTTTTTATATGCAATTTTTTTTTCAAAAAAAGTATCCTATGTTACTTCTAATACCTTCAAGAATATGTGTACAAAGTTTCATGATGATCGGTTGAGTAGTTTTCGCGTGAAAGTGTAACAAACAAACTTACATTTACATTTATAATATTAGTAGGGAAGTCGGGATTTTTGAACTATTTATAAAACTGCGTTCCCAGTTTTCTGGCCTTTCATCTCGCTTCATGAAGTATTACTCCCTTGACTTGAAGGCAAAGATCGAGAGCATTCGATCATTTAGTACGGTTTTACTACGATTTTTTGTCTTTTCCCTAAATTGAATATGTAATAATATAATGAAATATTACGCATATTGTTCATGCGAAAAAGAAGTTTTCACTTCAAAAGTAGAACTGGCAAGTGACAAGAGAAGAAAATTAGATGTTATAATTTTTTTACGGATGAATTTAAATAGCAATACTAAACAAAGTTTTAGGGGTAGGGTTAGGTACGATATGTTTTACGCAGAGTTGTTTTTCTAACGTGTTAGCATGTGCTGCAAGAGCACCGTAACCGCGCCGCACCGTTTTTTTTGTGATTGAAATGTCACTGTTTGCCTTGAGGAGGCATTTACAGCTACAGCGGGCTAGAGGCGGCAGGGCGCAGAGGGCGTCTAGCCTAAGCCTCTTTAAGAGTAACTTAGCTCGAGGGCTCCCTCGGAACCCTCGGCTCGGGCCGTAACTTTATTAGTAGTACTACCAGATTGGGAGGTCGCCGAGCTCTTAGGTCGCTTCGGCGGACGCTCTATGGAGTGACTGGGCTCAAGGGACCCCGAGAGGGGACCTCGGCTTGGGCTGTCACTCATTACGCGTTTAGCATTCCGATTCGAGGGTGCCCGAGAGGGCCGAGCCTCGGCTCGATCGGCAGCTATTACCTGACTCAGCGCTGCGCCGTGTTGCTCCGCCCTGTTTGTTTCTCCGACTGTCTCCACACCGTTTGTAGGTAAATAAATAGTTACGGATAATGAGCAAAAACAATTATTTAAAAATAATTATGTTTGAAATTCTATCACATACCATCGAATAAAGTAATATGGCGCCTTCTCAAACATGCTTTATGCAACGTTAGGTTATTATCAATTGACAACGTTTCAAAGCAATGGAGCTCTTAAATAATTCGTCTTTTTACTAAATAAAATATAAATTTAAAAATAAAAACCCTATCTAAATATAAATTTTGATACATATCGTGTTGCCTAAATATATATAAAAGAATCGGTGATATATGTAAAAAAAATTATAGCCTATAATATATATTGATAGACTGGTGTAATAATTGTTTATTCTGGCGACTGGTCGAACGAGGAACAATAGTCACTCTCGTCGCGGCGACACTGCCCGGCTGTATGCTCGGTGGCGGACAAAGACTGCCAAAAACAATGGCCGGGACACAATTGAAAATTAATCATGGCAGCTGGAGGAAATGCATCTAAATATATTTTGGTTACATTGATTGATTAACCAACGCTCAGCCCAAACTATTGGGCCTAGAAACTTTTACGATTATTTCTTAATTCATCCCCTAAAGGTGTAAAGTAGATGTATAAAGCTTGTACAATCCTAACGATATGCTTATTTTGAAGGCAATCTAAGATACCTCAGTTCACTTCTCATTAAATTCAAATTGGGACGATTAATGGATACATTTGCCGTCTTAATGGATACATTTGCTGTCTTAATGGATACATTTGCTGTCTTAATGGATACATTTGCCGTCTTAATGGATACATTTGCTGTATTAATGGATACATTTGCTGTCTTAATGGATACATTTGCCGTCTTAATGGATGCATTTGCTGTCTTAATGGATACATTTGCCGTCTTAATGGATACATTTGCTGTATTAATGGATACATTTGCTGTCTTAATGGATACAATGCCGTCTTAATGGATACATTTGCCGTCTTAATGGATACATTTGCTGTCTTAATGGATACAATTGCTGTCTTAATGAATACATCTATAACCCAATATTTTATAATTGTTACTTTCGAAAGTTGCTGGAACGCCCTCGCTGATGTGAGATTCACCTGTCACATCGGGTTATAAAATTAAATGAAAAGTGGGCTTAAGCAACTTAATTGGTCACTACCGATTAAAGTTATGTAGCATCTTAAGTTGAAACACCTTTTGTTGATAATTCAACGCCTCCAAGTCCGCTGATGGTGCAAATGCTTGTAATTTATTACCAATTGTTGTCCTTTAACGAAGTTTTCCTTCACCGTTTTGGATCATTGGTTATCAAATAAATTACACAAAGTAAAGCGCCTGCTTGGGTTCAAACCCGCAACCTCCAGTACGTCAGTCGGGGCCTAAACCGCTGAGCCACCACTGCTCCCACCCGATTAAATAAATAAATATACGCTCACGCCCGTAACCCAGAGGGGTAGGTATGTTTTTATAGGGGTATTATTTTTATCAATAATATTGTTTTTCTTGTTTTCTTTGCTACATAACTAAGATTTACTGTTACCGCTTAGACATAAGAAAAGAAATTACTAGGTCAATAATATTAAATAGGGCTCAGCTTAGGCTGGACAATTGGTTAAATTTAATTGCACGGTGGATGAAACCGCGGGGCACAGCTAGTTTTATCTAAAGCGACAATAAGTTACGATTTTTTTATAACTAAATCACAACAGCCCCATAGACAATATTGATCCCCTAATCCAGTTGTCGATTCCACTTTTTTCCGGTCGAGTGCATTCGCCTTTGTGGCCATGTCTAAACAAAACCCAGCTCAATGTGTTTCTACACCGGCTTGTTCCCCGACGCAACAGAACCCATCTCGCGATATGCACAATGGGCGGCAGTAAAGCAGCGCGGCCAACTGTTACTATTGACTTTTACAACTTGATATAAATAAACTGTAACAATTGCATTGTCACGCGGATCCTCGCACGGTCCACGTTAAGAGATGTAGCGGGTAATGAAACGTAGCAAATTTGTATCTGTGTTGTTCATCATGTTATGATTTTACTGGCGGATTCGAGAAAAATGATTAAAGTGAATTTTAAATGTGCACTTAAAAACGACATGGTGTTACCATGGGTGACCAACAACAACTTTTTGACATCCCTACTAATATTATAAATGTGAATGTATGTAAGTTTGTTTTTTACGCTTTCATGCGAAAACTACTCAACCGACCATCATGGAACTTTGTACACATATTCTTGGAGGTATTAGAAGTAACATACCTTTTTATGAAAAAAAATATTTTTTACGAAAAATAATCTAGCTACTTCAACGCTATAATATTATAAATGCGAATGTTTATACGTATGGATGTTTGTTACTCTTTCACTCAAAAGCGGCTGAACGGATCTGAATGAAATTCTGTACAGGGATAGATTATAATCTGGAATAGCACATGGCATATCCCGGATAAATGTACGGTTCCCGTGGGATACGTTTCGTTTTTTTATGGGCATATAGCTATCTATCTATATAAAAGACGATGTTCTGTATGGATTCCGAAACAGCTAACCGGGCGTAGCCGGGGCGGGTCACTAGTTTACCTTTAATTCCAAGGTTATTAGACCTTTATCAATTTCATTTAATAATCTCGCACAAGAGATAAAATTTATAGTTATTTCTGTTTTTTTGTGTACGGATTCAAGTCAATTTTAGTATGTATGCATATTTTTTGTCCGCGTTTTGCTGCTGCATTCAAGTTAACATTCAAGCATGAAGTTGTCACAAATTAATAATACATAACATTTAAAATGACTGTAATTGTTTGCAGTTACTACTTTCGCGTACCTTGTAACTTAGACCACAATGTTGTCACACATTACTTTGGCGTTGTGTTCTTCGCCACAGCGACAGCAGAGCCCGCGTTTGATGCACTAGACAATAGCACGCACTCGCACACATTCAACTGTCAATTTGACACGATTGTCTCGCAAGGATTGATAAATGGAAAATGTACTCCGTTAATTGTAACGGTTTTAATTTTTTTCCCGCACTCAGGAAATCATACTATAAAATGTGTAATTTTTTATGAATATTTCCTTAATTTTATTACATACTTTTATTGTAACTACTAGTGACCCGTCCCGGCTTGCCCGGGTACCACTAATTATCTATGTTGATTCGATCGCTACCAAACACAGGAATGTGCCAATCTGGACAATCCCTATTAAATTACATCGAAATCGATCCAGCCGTTTCGGAGTCTATAAGTCTATAGAAAACATACGTATTTCGCTTTTTATATACTATTTTTTTTCATAAAAAGTATCCTATGATACTTCTAATACCTCTAGGAATATGTGTACAAAGTTTCATGATGATCGGTTGAGTAGATTTCGCGTGAAAACGTTTCAAACAAACTTACATTCACATTTATAATATTATAGATAGATAAAAACCTATTCTCAGACCTACCGAATGTATATGCAAAATTTCATTGAAATCGGTTAAGCTGTTTCGGAGGAGTATGGCGACTAACACTGTGACAGGACAATTTTATATATATATATAGATATTAAATAGTGGAATAAGCAAAAATGAGTGGCTATTTGTTAGGACATAGTGTAAACCTTACTAACCTAACTTTAAAAAAATATGCTATGAAAAGAAATTCAAGAAATGATCAAGTGTATAGAAACCAGTACGAGGAAGTAAATAAACGGATTAACGAACACCAGACAAGGAATTTATGTTAATGAACTGAATTATTAACTCAAAGATATATAACCCATAATTATTTTAAAGCGATACAAAGATTTTGTTTGTTGTATTGTGGACATGATAGTAAAATAATAAACAAACGCGCACAGAATACCATCGTGTAGTTCAAACAGTCAATAGTACTGTTGTCGCTCACATTTCCGGTTTGCCGGAAATGTATGAGTACGGTACTGAAACGTAAAGTTGCTTGTCAACGGAAGGAGACTCAGTTTGTACTCCTGTCAACGGTTTGTTGTTACGTTTCGTCTGTTGAAAGCGGTATTTCCCTTCTTTCCTGTACATACAGCAACACCGTCATCAGCTCCACTGGTAGTTTCGATGTTAAAAATAGTATGAAGCGAAGTTCCCTTCTTTGTTGTCATAATATACTTTACGTCTGTATAAAATGTAACGTAAGCCTCCAGATTGAACAGCAAAGCATTTGTCATAAGCATTCCACGTGAGAAAACCATCGAAACAAAACAGCTCTGCGATGTTATGCGTGTAAATATCCGCTAAGCGTTATGGATGAAGACATTCAAACAACTAATGCTACCATATACAAGCCAAGCGCATTCCCCACGTTACGAAACTCAAAGCTTACAGTCAAGAAATGCTTTCGCCGGCGAACCGGTCGGCTGGACCGCATCACCCATTGCACCGGTCCGAATCCCACCAAAAGTCATTTGTCTAAGTCGACCAAATGTGAGGGGAACCGGACTCGTTATAAAAATGGTCGTTAATGCGTTACATGTAGGGTTGCCAACTCGGCGTGATAAAAATTTAAAGATGGCGTATGTATGTGGTTCATTATTTATTTCAACTAAGAATTGAGAATTAAATTTGAAATATGTTTATCGCCAGCTACTACAAATAATGCTTTTTAAATTACTTCAAAACCTCCTTCATATACTGTCATTTATAGTCTGTGATCAGTGACAGTTCAGCTTAGTATGGATATAAGAAGACGCTAGTGAGTTTATAGTTTAGCCTATCTGTTCAGTTATACAGTTTTTGTATCGTAAATTTTTATATATGTCGGGGGCTGGCGAAACGGACAGTGACTTGACGAGTAAAACATTCGAGCTGTCAGTCTGCAACCCCAAGCTCTAGCGTAACGGCGAACCTGGTAGCGGTCATAACATTACGCAAAAGTGACGGCAATCGGGTTGCCGACCCCCGCCGACGCCCGACGCCCGAGCTATTCAAGATGGAGTTAAATGTCAACTCATACGCTGTACGTTCCTAAATATATATATATATATATATATATATATATATATATATATATATATGTGTGTGTGTGTGTAAATTACACACCAAAATAATTAAATTATTCGTATAAATGGCTACATTTCGAGATGTTGACAACCCTATGGTTATGTTTATATGTTGACGTACCTATTTGTTGTTGCGAGAGGAACTGTAACGTCACTCTGATGTTTATTTACAAATAATTTACGTGTAAGAATGAATACTCACGCGCAATGTTTGTTTACTTATAAACATGACTGTCTGTCAACAAATACTGAGACAGCGTAAACATGGCACACGTCCAAAACCTGTACAAAGAACACGTACTTGATTTTTGCACATATGAAGTCAACAGATCAAGTTTAGTAACACCCTTCTAAAAAAATATTAAGAGCTGTGAATCCACATCTACTAATTCCGCAAAATCGATAAATAAACAATGTGCGTCGTTAATAAAACTTACTATGTATTAACAGTCAGTTTAACAGTGGTAGAGCCCGCAACAACATCTGTGCCACGAATGGACCGGCACGACCGGTGAAATACGACCTTAAAGAAATCAGGCGTCAAGAAGTATTTCTGACTTTCCTTGTAAGGAACGGGATGAGGATTGGACGGGGAGGGGGTTAACCGGGAAAAGGAAACGTCCTTTTTCCTGTATATGTCCTCCTCTGACCATTAAAGGTAGGCAACGCATCTGCAACACATTTGCTTGTTGCGGATGTCTATGGGCAAGCGATCACTTAACATCAGGTGATCACCTGTTGGCTCGTTTGCCATCTTATTCCATAAAAAATAATCAATTGTTTTTTCCAATTTAAATCTAAGTTGAAAACCCTTAACTTAATTTTAACTTGGAAAAACCAGAACTTCAGGCTTCAATCTTTATTTCTTGCTAGTGTCGTGTCTCTGTATAAACATGAAATTTTAGTGCTGATAGTATAAAAAAGATTACCGCTTTTTTCTAGCCGTTACAACAAAGGGCAGCTCTACGAAAATGTTGAAATTGAGGCCGCTGGCAGCGTAAATTGTGTTTCTTAGAATAAGCGCTACTTAATGATATTTTAATAGCATTTTTGTGTAACACACAAGTTTGAACTTGCCCTGAACTGATTTTTAGTTGGTACGAGTCCATCTAAATGCATCTAATCGATATAATTACCAGATCAATTGTTACCATAGCACGTGCCTGGTATCTAACTTAACTCACAAGGGTCTCCAATTTAGTTTAATAGAACTTCAATAGGACGCCTACTTATTAGTCGAATCAAGTTTTTGCAGTAGCCAGAACAGGACTTAGGATCTAGTTGAGGTCTGCTCTGCAAATTGCTCTTCTCCAGGGTCGTCATTGGGCATAGATTATCTCTGGTGGGGTCATAAAGCCATAGAATAAATAATTAAAATTAATAAAATGTGAAGGTACAAAAAATATGTAATAATATTATTTAATGTTAGTTTCAAAAAGGAAAAAAAACAAACAAAACAATTTTTTCCTTATGTAAATAAAATTACCGAAATTACTACTATTAGTATTACTACGTATTACTTCTTTATATATGTGGTTTTTTAAAGAGCTTTATTTTTTCTCAAATAATTTACAAAATTCACTTAAGAGAAATCTAAAAATTCATTACACCAGTGTTACCACATAATTATTTTGTTTTACATTTTATGATTAATATAATTTTTAAGTTGCTTTTTAAATAATACCATAGAATATATGTACGTAAAGTATTATATAACTGCACTCACTCGAATGTCACACTTTTATGTCCATAGATTGTTCTGGGTCTTGTTAATTCCAATTTATTTTTTCACTTAATTTCTTACTAATATAATACAAACACAAACGTGTTGTGTTTGTGATATATAAATAAATTACAAATTAATTCATATAACCAAAGCAAACCAGATTCCGGCCCTGTGGATTGCGCTCAGATTTTTCCAAGTACAACACTGGCCATGTCTAATGTCAGCATTTCTAGCGTAGGAGTTCTACTAGAAAGCTCAGTTCCTCTGAACAATTACAAAAACAAGCTATTAAGTAATTCAAGTTATACTTTGTATTTCTATGGTTTTGGTAGAATATATTACTATACTAGTTAACGTGAAATTTAAATATTGGAGTACAGAATTCGACGTCAGTTTTAGGAGACCAATTGTAGACACAGGTAGTTCGAGAAGTTGAAACAACATGATATCAACGTATCAGCGAACCGCAGAACTTTGAATTGTGCACTAACACTAGTTGAGTTTCAGGTTAGACCACCCTACTATACTTCATGAGATCAGATAAAGTGAGTTAAATGTACTGAAGATAGTTAAAAATCATATTCACACCGTACAAAGATCGTGTTCCGGTGAATTTAACTCGATGTTGCGGTGGTGGTTTCCGGCGGCGAACGTGGCTTGGAAGTATATCCTTACAAAGAGACAGAGCTACTGGATAAGACATTACTTTTATTTTTGGCAGATGTTAATGTAAATAGTTTATTAATAATATTTCATAACATATATGTAGGTATTCCCCTATATATGGGAGTGCCCTACGTCCAACAGTGATTTGGGACAGGATGATGCCAATGGTGACATATTTATATGCATTAAACGTGAAATCATTATGAAATTCAAAAAAACTATATTTAAAAACAAATAATGCACTAAAAAGTATAAAATAATTTTACGCAAGTAAACATAAGATATTTATTTTTGCAGTCGGCGTCAGCTATTGGTATTTACACCAATATACTAGAATACCTTAAGAAAACTGTTTTACAAATGAACTTTATACTAGTGACCCGCCCGGCTTCGCACAGGTACAACTAATTATGTTGATCCGATCACACCAAGCACAGGAACCCCGGGAACTCGCGTCGACAGTGCCCCTAGTTACAGACCTACCTTGGGACCAATCGGGAAGCACTAGTTCACCAGGAGCGGAGTTATGAGGAAACATAAATAAAAAAAATCCGATAACAATTCGACGCGTTTTTTTTAGGTTAGGCTATCCTCCTCCTTTTTGAAGTCGGTTAAAAACAAAATAAGGTCAATAGGCGTTTATCCCGGAATTAGCTCGGTAATATTTCGGCTATTATTAAATATTTAAGTCTACTGACAACTTGCAACATACGACTGCATACGATGCATATCTTTTAAATAAATATTTCATTCATATCCATTACTCCAAGGTGAGATTTGCCGCGGCTGCGTGTTTGTGAAGAAAACTCTGCTTTCCACCGGACGTAATGAAACTAAATTATATCACGAACGCGATCGCTTAGCGACTCGTTAATTGAAACAAATCGAATCAACAGAACAGAAGTCAAACCAGTTGACTTACGCCAATATCATATTGAACAGAGTTTAATAATAAATTAGCCTTTTCTAGAATGTTTCCCACTGCAGGGACACAGGCCTCCTCTTCGAGAGAGGGAATGAGCCGTAACCCTCCACGCTAGCACAGTGCGGATTGGATGTCACATGTCTTCGAATTTGGTGGTTCTAAAAACATGCCGGTTTCCTCACGGTGTTTTTCCTTCACCGTTTTTGGAGTAGTGGAGATGAAATAAATTACACAAAGTAAAGCGCATGCCTGGGTACGAACCCGTACAGTACGTAAGTCGGGGCCTAAATCGCTGAGCCACCACTGCTCAGAGAACAGAGTTTAAAACTGTCATAATTTTATCCAGCTGTGTCCTAGGCAGTATACTTACAAAAAAAGACAATGTTCCCTATCATCAAAAAAGGTTTGATAAACTTTAACAAAGGCAAGCCTGACGCAGACGAGGTCTTCGGCAACTAGTTACATTATTGGACCAAAAATAAAAAACTGTAAAAAACTACTGTTCCCGAAACGTTATAAGGTAATTAAAGTGAACTTTGGTTATTAAAAAAAACAATTAACATAGCATTTTCATTTGCAGGCCTAATTTCAGAGTCCTCCTCTGTCCATTAAGGGTAGGCAACGCATTTGCAATACATTTCCTTATTGCGCATGTTTATGGGTAGCGCTCACTTAACATAAGGTGATCAACTTGCTCATTTGCTACCATTCAAAAAATTAAGTCTTAAAATAAATGAGACAATGTGTTGATTAACTCATTACTTATAGTTAGTTACCATTTAAATTATAATGTACCAGAAGACAAGTTTTAAATTAGATTAGGCTATCTTTCACTATCTACGATTAATGGTCATCTGACAGCGGCGTTCGGCGAGCACGTTCGCACACCGTTCGGCGCTCGTCAGCGAACCAAGGAAAGTTTCGATCGATCGCTAATGCACTAACTAACGCACTGCGAGACATCTTGCTAGTGGCTATGGCCTTGATTCAATAAGAAAGTAACACTAGCTGGACGGCTAAAGTAAGAGTGAATTATAAAACTAACAACTTAATGCTGTAATAAATCAATGATTACGCGACGCGACAGATCTCCACCGTTAACGACACGTTTAGAAATTAATGGTGACGCCAACACGGATCGAGATTACAAATTTCCATTCGTCTTGATCCGGTCACATTATTTTATAAATTACATAAAAATGTAATGTTTGTGTATAAGGTGTAATGCATCAATGTTATACGATTATTTCAATTATTAAATTACACAACAATATAACTTTAACGATCCTAAAATAATTAACTAGCCTTCTATGTCCGGCGGTCGTGACCCCGTCTATGCACTTATCGATTGGCGGTTAATTCGAGGCCGGAGGGCCGTGGGAGCGCAGACAATAGGCTCATTTCACGGTCGGGCTCCACAGGTCGCCCTGCGCCCTCCGCCCTCCGCCGTAAGAGCGCCAGCGTCTTGCGCCTGCGCACCTGTCCGGCTACGCTTCACTTATCTTAGCACTTGTATATACAATAATAAGACACTAACAATAATAAGCGTAATAAGTTTTTAAATAACTAATTAAAAAGTAACAAGGGCAGATTGTCAGTGAAAACGGTATTTTTATGTTAAGCTGAGTCACCAACGAGCCCGTGTATACAGTATACACTAACCAGGTTCTGTGTAACGAGTACGAGGAAGGTACAACGTGGCTCCACCGCCCTCGCCATAACCAGCCGACCCACGCCGAGCCTACGTTTATGGCATCTTACTTTACGAGCCTATGTTGTGACATTGTCGGCTAAACGTTAGAAATGTGTGGTGCGAGGGAGCTTTTTTACATTTATTCATTAGAAAAAATTACATGTACAGAATTTAGTAATATTGCGCCTACAGATTTATATAGAGGATTTATCTTAAGTGTTTAAGTAAGAAATCACTTAGTGAACACGTTTGTAAGTTAATGGCTTAAGCTAAGCTGTTAACATAGACTATATTTAAACAAATAAGTACTAATTTGATATCCGCCCTCTTATCAATGCATCAGTGCGGGTGCTCGGCGGCCGGCTCACATGAATAATTCATAATTCTCTAGCGTGCATGTCCGCGGCGCCCTTGCTCCTCGGCCCGCAGCCTGTGATTATGTAGAAAAAAAACAACTACGAAAACAAAAAAAACGGGCAAAACTTTCTTCGCGGGCGCATCGCCCGACCGGTTTGTGCGCGACTCGGCCTCGATCTGTGATTCCTTAAAATGAAATTCTTCCGCCGTCTAGAATTAGGACATTTTGAATTTTTTGAAATTTTTTTATAAAATAATATTAAGGCGTCATTTTTGCCCAAGAGTTCACTCTGTTAGAGACACGATCTAGCACAGCCCTAATATTACTGTTCTTAAGTATGATATAGTCCTAGGACAGTCCTTGCAGGACGCAACAATCACGTCTAAAGCTACTAATAACTTACAATTCACGATGTTCACCCCGTTTTAAGTAGTTTGCGAATAAGGGATTTGTGATCTTCGAACCAAGGTTAACAATCTTAAAGTAGCTTAAAAATATTCCCGTGTTGTGACTCTTGACATTAGGAACGTAAGAATTGTAAACAAATCGGGCGGCGGAACGCATTTTCCGTTGAGACAATGCCCGGGATGACCGGCGGAGCGTGCCCACCGTGCCCACGCGCACGGTTGCATCGCGCCACACCAGCGCCACAGTGTACTCGGCAAAAGCAGAACTATTTTGTATCTTAAATTACTTGCACTCTTATAAATTAACTTAGCTGTTATTTCGGACACAAAAAAACTTTTAAAGACCAAAAAAAGTTAAACCACATTAAGTTATCTTGATCGACTTCATTATACGCGAGTATAAACCGGAAACTAAGTTAAGTTTATCTATTTGTGATAAATTAAGCAGTACGGTTAAATATCCCCCTAATGGCATTAAAGATAAGCCGACATCTGTCGAACAGCGCCATCTGTAATGCAGGCGCGCCATCAATCTAATTCCATACACGTCGGGAGCACACAATGCATTATAAATGCGGAGTGATGACGTCATGACGAGCCGGAGAAATGGCGATTCATAAACAGGGAGATATCTAACACATTATTTTGCATGAAATGGTCACCCAAGTGATCGCCTTTGTACATTTAAAATGATCTCTGCAACTACAACTTTTAACTTTGACAGGCCGGTTGGCGTGGTTTGTAAGATACTTGATTTTCACGCCGCAGTTGGTGGGTTCGATTCCCACCTAGGACAAACATTTGTGTGCATAAACACGTCTGCTTGTCCTGAGTCTGGGTGTAATTAACTATTTAAGTATGTATTTACAAAAGAAAAGTAGTATATGTAGTATATCAGTTATCTGGTTTCCATAGCAAAAGCTCTGCTTAGTTTGGGATCAGATGACCGTGTGTATATGTCCTAGGATAAAAAAATCTAGTCATTGGTGTATTCAATCTGTAACTAGACCAGACTACATCTGAATCATTCGTTTTATTTATAATAACAGGACAATGACGGTGGCCTATTGTATATCCGTAGCCAAAGGGTAAAACAGAACTGGACCCTATTACTACGCCTCCGCTGTCCGTTTGTCTGTCTGTCTGTCTGTCCATCTGTTTACGAGGCTGTGCTTCATGAACCGTGGTAGTTAGACGATTGAAAATTTTACAGAATATGCATTTCTGTGGCCGCTGTAACAACAGATAGTAAAACAGAATAATAACTATTTGATTGCGGCAAAGATATGATTTTTTTTGCTGTTTTATAGAAAATGTACGGAACCCTTCGTGCGCGAGTTCGACTCGCGCTTGGCCGGTTTTTATTGTATCTAATATAGTCATAATATTTTTTTTAGGGAATAGGGTTCCAAACGATCTAGCGGTTCACCCGATATTAATCTATCGCCTATCCCCTACTCATAGGCATCTGTTTGTTTTTTTTTATAATACTAGGTGGCAAACGAGCAAGCAGTTCACCCGATGTCCAGTGATCGCTACCCATAGACATCTGCAACTAACTAATGAGTTGCAGACGCGTTGCCCACCTTTAATGGACAGAGGAGGGGACAAACAGAAAATGGTTATTTCCAATTCCTATACATCCCCTCAACCGTCAAGTTTTCTTTCCCTTCCCATCCTTACCTTATCAGAAAAGGGTGGGAAACCTAATGTGTTACAGTTCTTTAAATGGACAGAAGAGAACAGAAGATAAATTAAAAAAGAATATTACCTTTTCCTATTTATCACCTTCCCCTTCAAATCCTTTTCCCCATCTTTTCTTTATAAGAAATGGATGGAAAGGGGAAAGAGGAGAAGAATTAGGCCTCCACCACCACATCCGCCTCCAGGCTCCACACTTATCAGGCGTGACGCAGTATACTTCTACTTCACGCCTGTCTTCACCGATCTAGCACATTGGAGCAACAGATGTTGTTGTTGCGAGCTCTTACCTCTGTTAAAAATGGTCTCTAATTTATATTCACAATTAGATTAGGTTAGATGTGAGAGCTTATTTATTTTGTCGTATGTAAAAGTAGCCGTGGGTTTCCACTGGTTGTAAAAACATGTTGCGATACAAGCATTCTCTCTGAAAAAACATAGATGTTTTGTTTGAATGTTTTCGGCAGTGTGAACCCACGGTAAAAGACACTAGTGTGTCGTACTTTGAACGTATTTTTATATTTATCCCTACTAATAAAAACGTGAATGTTTGTTTGTTTGTTACGCTCTCAAGCGTAAACTACTCAACCGATATACTTTTTATAAAAAAATAGTATAAAAAAGCGAAGTATGTATGTTCCCTATAGACCTATAGACTCCGAAACGCCTGGACCGATTTCGATTTAGTTTACAGGGATTGTCCAGATTGGCACATTCCTGTGTTTGTTAGCGACCGGATCAACATAATTCGTGGTAGCCGGACGAAGCCGGGGCGGGTCACTAGTTTTATGTAATTCAGACAAGTGGAAAACAAGACAAAAAGCTTGGTATTATTTCTTTCTATATTTATAGAATGGCTGTCAACAGATAGTTTTGTTTTCAGATAATTTTTACTTACAAAGTAACCTCGCATCGATTAATACAATTGACTGCGTTCACGCAATCTTACGACGCATTTTATTTAATTTACGGCGTATAAGACGCCTTTTTTCCTCACGAGTCCTTTTACGCAGCCGTGGCGTTGCCGCAAAAACGAGCGGCCGAAGTCACGTCGACAAGTAGCTTCGCGTCGCCTTGCCATGGTGTTCTTAGGCTTTAAATGGATTGCATACGCTTCGGACGAGATTTACCGCATACTTTTTTATTCTTATTATCTCGGTAAAGCTACTCTGTTAGGAGAAAATAAATTTTAAGCGCAGTATCAGTTTAATAACGTATCCATTTCTGTGCTGGTTGCACGCAGGGTTGTCAATCGAAAATCATAATAGCTGATATTAATTACTTGTCTGCGGTTTCGCACGCGTTCTTTTGGTATCTTCCTAGGAGAGCGAGGAAGATAGAAGAAGTAGAAGGCAACAAGATAGGAGCACCCCAGACCATCTTGGGGCGCGGCGCCCTTTTAAGCGGGGCCCCATCCCGGGGCGGCCAGTGGGCGTCGCGGTGTCACGTGCTAGTCATGCTCCCATGGCGCCCACACAATGGTCATGAGGCAACGCGTGTGGTTTTTAGTCGGAGAGCTCTTTGTGGGAGAGCCCCACAGATCCCCCTGTTGCCCGGAACAGGGAGCGTGCATAAGGTCGCATTTTCCACACCGCAAAAAAAAAATGGTATCTTTCTCGCTGTAATTTTTTGTGACTTGATGTCGCGTATAATTGAAGACTTGAAATTATTATTAACGGGTCGGTTATTATTATTTGTTATTATTAACAGGCCTCCCTCTACTCTCTATCACGCTGGCCCAGTGCGGGTTAGTGGATGTCACATGTCTTCGAATTTGGTGGTTCTAAGACTTTACCGTTCTTGGAGCAGTGGTGATGAAATAAATTACACATAATATCGCCTGTCTGGGTTCGAATCCGCGACCTACAGTACGTGAGTCGTGGCCTAAACCACTGCGCCACTGTTGCACTGCACACTGTTTAGATTGGAATTAAATTCATTTAAATATAAATGAATTTAATCTAAGGAGACGAGCATAGACTTCCAGCCTCTTGCTGTATTCTTTAAGTTAAGCTTAAGAGAAAATCATTCCTCAAAGATGGAACGCTAATTATTACTAATTACAATAACACAATTATGCTAGTTTAACCTCTTGTTAGCATTTGGTTTTATTCCACAAACTTAACACAAACTTGTACAAACAGCCATAGTTGCGTTGTTATTAGAAACAAGTTAAAAGCTATAAATGTGGATTGTTTAACAATAGACTGTCTGAAGTTAAACAAATGAAAGGGCTCGTCGGCCGGCGGGGCTTATTATGTTCGCATCATAATAACATGCTACAGGGCAACGCGCGGCGCCGCGGGGCACAGCTATAGACCTGGGTATAATCGCAGCCATTTTGTCTGTAAACCGTTACGTGGACTCAACGCTGACAAGTAACAAGTTATGTAACTCCGTTTATTTGCCAAATATAATGTGGTACATGGAAAAATTCATTATAGTTAAACTGGAGAGGTCAAATAAAATCACATAGGTACCAAATTGTTTCGAATCAATTATATCGATTGATTTTTTAAGGAACAGTTTATAACACGTATTTTTTTATGTTACATGGTGACAAACGAGCAAGCAGATCGCCTGATGTAAAGTGAGCGCTACCCATAGACATCCGCAACAAGCAAATGTGTTGCAGATGCGTTGCCTACCTTTAATGGACAGAGGAAGGCATAGACAGGGAAAAGGATATTTCCTTTTCCGCATTAACCCCCTCCCAGTCCTATTCTCTTCTCATTCCCATCCTATCCTTACAAGGAAAGGATGAGAAGGGGAAGAGGACTGAAATTAGGCCTCCGGCACCTCAGTCATCAGACGAAACGCTGAGTACTTCTACTTCACGACTGTCTTCTGTGAGGTCGTGGTATTTCACCGGTCGAGCCGGCCCATGCGTGCAACAGATGTTGTTGTTGCGGACTACCACTGTCAAGTAGTCTAGATTCTTACAACTTGTACTCAGAGAAATACAGTCGCAAAGCGGATACGAGGTCTGACACAGTCCTCGTCAGAACTTTTTTTGTTAAGTAAAATTTCGCTTCAATGTCACCGTACATAAATAATTTAGTTAATATCCCGGCACGCCATAGAAAAAAGTTAAGAAAAAACAATTCGACGCCATAATAACACTTCCAAAACGAGCGCGGCCCCTGCTCACTGTAACATAATAAGACATAATGATCTTTCTCGTGAAAGAACTTGTGTGAGTTAATTTCCAAAAAAATATTGGTACTTAACTTGCAGCACAGGCTCCTGGTGACCTAGGATAAGCAGCCATTTCAGCTTCAACAAGTATAAATATAACCTAAATAAACTTGGGACGTTATTCCCACACGGCCATCTGATCCCAAACTAAGCAGACCTTGTGCTATGTCAACCAGATAATTGATATACTACATATACTACTTCGTTTTTGTAAATACATACTTAAATAGATTACACCCAGACTCAGGGCAAACAGACTTGTTCATGCACAAAAATGTCTGTCTTCGGTGGTAATCGAACCCTCAACATGCGGCGTGATAAGCACGAGTCATGTACACCATTTGTCATATCAGTGCATTCAAGGCCTTCCCCAATGCCTTGCCAGTATGCGGTCCTCCGCGCACCTCATCCAGAGACTTCCTGTCATCCCCATAAATAAATAGGGACACTAATCTGAACAAAATTATTACTATTACACCTGATGTTAAGGGAACGTCAGAGTACTTCTACATCACGCCAGTTTTCTGTGAGGTCGTGGTATTGCACCGTTCGAGTTGGCCCGGGCCGGCAACAGATGTTGTTGCGGGCTCTACCACTGTTAAATCTATCCTCCAAGAAAACATGTGAAGAAAGGTTCCATGGTTATGGCATGGTAGAAGACCCTATGAATACGTTAAGCTAAATTGAGGCAAAACGAGGCCAGAGTGACGTCAACTACAAAACTCGTATATCGGCGTTAGTTAACAATTTCAGTGTTTCTTAAATATATTTTGTCCAATTTCTGCGACCCACTGACAAATAACAATATATTGTTGCGTAAATACACCCGCAGCCGCGATAACAAACGAAACTGTAAATTGTACTTAATTAGTGAATAGTCTAGTTAAATCTTATCTAAAATATTTTAGAGACCTTATAACATTATCTGTCAATGTCACACAATATTACTTAATTGAATCTCACGGTTTCCAAAAAATTACAACATTTCCGATGTAAATATAAAAAGTGTAATGGCCGCCATGTATGGTAAATGACGTTAGTTTGTTTACAAAAATTATATCTCGGTTCCAAAAGGTATAGAGGTATGAATTCAGATATTTACGGAAAAAAGCTCAACGAATCGATGTTCATAACGGCTATTTTTTGATTTTTAAAGCTCTTCCAGGTCGAGCTCTCTGCTCGTCTTCTGTTCTAAAAGTAGTGAACCTAGGTCTCTCTATTATTATTCTCTGATATTACATAAAGGTCTTACCATTTTCTTTTCATTTTCATCGATAACAAAAGAAGTGAATTGTGTGAGTGTCACAACACTAGAGACGAGATTAATGTCGCCGAATATGACACGTGACAAGACACCGAGCAATTGTCGATGTCGGGTTACACACGGTCGCCATATTGCGACACCAAAGTTTAGAAATTACAGATAGAAACCACGATGAGATTACGCGATATAAATAGGATATAAGTCATAACCGTCGACTGTAATCCGATAATAGCTACCGATCGCGCCGAGGCTCGGCCCTCTCGGGCACCCTCGAATCGGAATGCTAAATGCGTAATGAGTGACAGCCCAAGCTGAGGTCCCTTCTCGGGGGCCCTTGAGCCCAAACACTCCATGGAGCATCCGCCGAAGCGACCTAAGACCTCAGCGGCCTCCCAATCCGGTTATAATAATAAAGTAACGGCCCGAGCCGAGGCTCCCTCTACGGGGGGAGCCCTCGAGCTAAAGGGGCTTAGGCTAGGCGCCCTCTGCGCCCTGCCGCCTTGAGCCCGGTGTAGCTGTAAATGCCTCCGCTAGGCACAGTCACAAAAAAAACCGACGAGGATATGCGTAGATGTTTGGATGTAGACGGAGGTGAGGCAGGACTATTCTAAAGTGAAATAGTTAATCTCTGCCTACATCCCTCTTGCCAACGAGCTTGTATATACCTAGTTAATAGTATAAAATTTTATCGATGTTCATTCTTGTTGATTTACGATGAATATTGACATAATTGTTTTTTTTACATTAGAATGAAAAATATTACCATTAAATTTACGATCCGTAGCAACAATGATGTATTTAAAATCGGCAATAAATGATTCGACACTGAACTATCCCTACTAATATTATAAATGTGAATGTAAGTTTGTTTGTTACGCTTTCAGGCGAAAACTACTCAACCGACCATCATGAAACTTTGTACACATATTCTTGAAGGTATTAGAAGTAACATAGGATACTTTTTTTGAAAAAAAATAGCATATAAAAAGCGAAGTATGTATGTTCCCTATAGACCTATAGACTCCGAAACGGCTGGACCGATTTGGATGAAATTTACAGGGATTGTCCAGATTGCCACATTCCTGTGTTTGGTAGCGATCGGATCAACATAATTAGTGATACCCGGGCGAAGACAGGGCGGGTCACTAGTATATCTATAAAATGTAATGTTACACTGTTTCTACTCTTTGACAAAACGCAAACACGTTTTCTTTTTTCAATAAACCTATGTCGATTTGTGCATTCGAATTGCAAAATATTTCACAGCAATCCGATACTCGTTAAGATCCGTATCAGATTAAATTCGATACGGACAGTTCGTCAGCTGACAAACGACACGGTGAAGGTTGCATTGAATCATTGCATCTATCGTATTTCGTAATTACGAGACACTTTGAAATTTAGGACCTTGCACATAACGTTTTTTTTTGTGCGCGCGAACGCGGAATCGTTGACACGAAGTAACTTTTGTATAGGATTCTCGCGCTTGTATCGCTACAACTACAATCGCGTAGATAACGCGATACGAACGCGCTCCCAGCCGGCGTGTGCGCATGCGCTGCCTGGGTTGTTTGAAGCGGTTCAAACGTGTTAATGTCGTAACTGCACATTATGCCTAAAGTTGACTCTGTTCTAAACAATATGAAGTATGCTTTGACAATGGCTATTAAGGACATACGGGTGTCCAAACTAGTATAGTTTTTTCGTTAGTAAAATTATTGGGATACTTGTTATTTAATTGTTTGTTCTTGTTCTACTTCAGGCAGTCTGTATCTATACTGATAAATAAAACTGAAGTGTCTGTATGTAATATCAAAATAACATTGCCATACTCAATACACATGATGTATATACGGTACTTATAACGAAAATACAATTTTTAAAATTTTTGTCTGTCTGTCTGTCTGTTTATTCCGCGTAATCTCCGAAACGACTGAGCCGATTCGGATGGGACTTTTACTGGAAGATAGCTAATATTGTCGGGATTCAAATAGGCTAATTTAATTTAAGCAAAATATTTAGGGTTCCACGCAAAAAGTGAAAAACCCTCGAAATTGTGAAAAAACCATATAGATTATCACAAGTCTACCTACTTTTAGGTAGAGTTGGTGGTAATCTATAAATAAAGTTAAATTGTTTGTTGTAATGTCCAAATATAGTTTTGATACTGATGTTTTACGTTTTATTATAAAAAATACAATTATATTCTTTTATCCTGCGAAGTGACTAATACGTTTTAATTTAATTCCACGCGGACGAAGTCGCGGGAAACAGGATTATTGTTATATAATGTAAAAGACGGTGTGTATTGTGATATAATGTGTTTGTTTGTTTGTATTCAGGATTGATGCGCGCTGGCGGCGACGGCGATGTCGGCGGTGATGAGCACACTGTCCATGATCAGCGGTGGCCGCCGCGCGCACCGCAAGCTGGCCAGGTTAGACCCATTCACTATACACAAACAACTATACATTTACGGGGAGTGTAGAAAAACTTTACGTAAAGAGTTCTTAGAGGATGTTCAGTGTATACAACATTTGTTTTATTTTTTACTAGTGACCCCCCCCCCTCTCGGCTTCGCTCAAATGCCACTTATTATGTTGATCCGATCGCTACCAAACATAGGAATGTGCCAATCTGGACAATCCCTGTAAATTTCATCGAAATCGGTCCAGCCGTTTCGATTATGTTATAGGTAACAAACATACCATACTTAGCTTTTTATATACTATTTTTTCATAAGAAGTATCCTATGTTACTTCTAGTACCTCCAAGAATATGTGTACAAAGTTTCATGATGATCGGTTGAGTACTTTTCGCGTGAAAACGTAACAAACAAACTTACATTCACATTTATAATATTAGTAGGGATGTACGTTTCTAAGGACTAATACATAATCAAGGAAGGGAGAAACTCCTGGTTACTTTTACAACCATACCATAACATACCGAGGGGATAAGGCATTCAGGTTTGATTTCATGATATGTGATAGAATGTACATTGAAAAAGATTTCTCGGTATATCTACAGGGATTATAAAGCTAACTGGAAATTAATTGTCTTAAATGATTGGCACAATCTTGTATTGAGCATGGCCTCTAACAATGCGTTGCAAAATACGTTCATAGAAACTTAGTTTTTTCCTTAGTGTTTATTATTTACTTCTCATGTTGTCGACAACGGCGTGCTTCGCGCGGCAGTCGCGTTGCACTCAGTAAACAATTAATATTGTTCAACAATAGCCGACGCTTGTGTAACTGCGCAATCTATTAATCAATACAAAGTACAGTAACAATCGTTAACAATCTTACAAATAATTGTTCACACATTAATTTTGTTAGGTGTCTCTTTGTTCACTCGAATATTACACATAAACTTGCTAAGTAATTCTCACCAGGTAATCTTACTCTGAACCACTGACTCCGCCAACACACCCATGCAACTTGCGTCCGTAGGTTTGATATTGTGCACTTTGCACCTTAATAATTCAATCCGGTTGTAATAAAGTAACGTCCCGAGCCAAGGCACTCTCTACGGATGTAGCCCTGGAGCTAAGTTACTCTTAAAGAGGCTTAGACTAGGCGCCCTCTGCGCCCTGCCTGGCTAGTAGACAAGGCTTTGAATACCTTACGTAATTTAATTCATTTAAAAAGATTAAACTTCTAAAAATATCCGAAATATCCCTCAAACACTAACCTAGCATTTGTACAAAACTCTTCACGTGTGACTCAACTACTAAGCTGTATAAAATTAGATATATATATATATATATATATATATATATATATATATATATAGAGGATATAAGAACACGAATACCAGTTGCTTACTTAAACACAACTTGCGACGCCCTCAATCATTCTGAAGCCGCTTTAACTTGTCATAAAGCGCTTAAAGCGGAATTATCGCTGGGATTATCAACTGGATTGGAATTTTTAAGGGCCTTTTACGGCTTAATGCTAATTATCAGATACAGGACTGTGTTGTGTGGACTTTTAAAATGTACGCTATAAATCATTACACCAGCTATACCGATCGGAAAGATATTTTTAACTAATGAATATTAAATACGTTAGAAAAATTCCGTATCATTACCAGGGCCGTCTGATGGGCCGTGAAGTTTACTTTAAATGCACTTGATGTCAAGTGAATACTGCGAAAACATCCTCTGTCCATTAAAGGTATGCAACGCATCTGCAACACATTTGCTTGTCGCGGATGTCTATGGATAGCGTTCACTTAACATCAAGTTATCCGCTCGCTTGGTATTTTATTCCATAAAAAAACATCCATAAACTGCAGCAGTCCACACTGCTTTGCCAGACTTCGTATAAAAAAGGCGGGAGGATTTGGTTAGATAATGATATGGTTTTATTTTAATTATAATAAAATAGCCTTTTTCACAGGCTCCTCTCCGAGAGAGGGAGGGCCGTAATCCACCACGCTGGCCCAGTGCGTGGTGGATGTCACATGTCTTCGAATTCGGTGGTTCTAAGACGTCCTCACGATGATTTCCTTTTAGACGGGTATTTTATTGCCGTGGGATATGGTTTCTCAAATTTAAAGGACACGTTTTTGTTCATCGTAATAATTATATCACTTCACCAATTCTGTATACACCCACCTTTATTTCCCTCTTACAAACAAATTTTTCGTCTTCAAAATCGCCATACTACTTCCTACTTTGTCACTCATTCAGTCTTTCTCTCTCATTTATACGTTTCATTTTACCGCATAAAATATCCATTACTCCCAAATTTATTTAATAAAATACATTACAATAACGTGAACGCTACCAATGAACACATCTAACATAAGATTCCGAGGCAATTTCTCTTTATCTAGTTAAAATAAATACGCGCTAGAAACGCGAAACGCGCGTCTGTTGAGCTCCACTGAACCCGCTTCGATGCGGTCCACCGTCCACACATCGCGGTCGCAAGCCGCCGCTTACACGCCGCTAGATGGTGGAAAACAAACTTACCCAAGGACAAGACAGCAAATTTAAAATCTAAAACCTGATCCTTCCACCTGCATCTACACAAAACTAGTTGTTTAATAAATACATATACATTCTAGTTATTTACATGAACACGTATGTGCCCCCGGCTTCGGGTATTCAAGAAAAACTTAAAAAATTACAAATAAGAAACTATCGCCCATGTTAATCAGGGATGATGTAGGATTCAAATGGTGAAATAATTTTTCAAATCGGTCCAGTAGTTTCAAAGTCTCTTCAAAGCAAACAAACAAACAAATCTTCCCTCCTTACAATATTAGTTTAGATACATTGGGAGATGAACGAGTTGTCAAATCTTCTTTTGTTAAGTGACAACAGGTTCTAGTAAACTGTACACATACTTTTTACTAATATTTATATGTACATATATATTTTAACAGTGGTAGAACCCGCAACAACAACATCTGTAACACGAACTGGCCGGCTCGACCGGTGTAATACCACGACCTGACATAAGACAGGCGAGAAGTAGAAGTACTCTGCGTTTCGTCTGATGAGTTAGGTGCCGGAGGCCTAATTTCTGTCCTCTTCCCCTTCCCACCCGTTCCTCAAAAGGGGAGTAGGATGAGAAAGGGAAGAGGATTGGACGGGGAGGGGATTAACGGGGAAAAGGAATTATCCTTTTTCCTGTCTATTAAAGATAGGCAACGCATCTGCAACACATTTGCTTGTTGCGGATGTCTATGGGTAGCGCTCACTTAACATCAGGTGATCCGCTTGCTCGTTTGCCATGCACCAAGCCAATAGCTGTTATGTCTACCCTATTAGGTTTTAAGGCGTGATAGCTTTAGTATATGTATGTACAATCCATGTAACATAATATCGTTACTTAAATAACTATCAGACATTTCGCACGTGATTATTATAAATGCTCGTACAACATGAGAGTATATTTATCATGTAAATAAAACGTGTGAGATTGTGAATTAGTCGGAAATTATATTGTGCTATCGCTCGCTGTACAGCATTTACTGTACATGTGCTTTATTCTATTTCATTTAAATTGATAGGGTTATAGATGGAGATAGGGGTAGACTGCCGTCTAGTGATCGAAATATCAAATAGTGACCATCTGAGCAATACAGCACAATCGTGTTACAATTGTCACTCAATAGCCTTACAATTGTTTATTTGGTATTCTTAGAGGGATATATCAATTTTCAGAACCTTGGAATCTCAATTCAATTACCAAACTGTGAACGTTGTTGTATAATGATGTTGTATTGTGTACAGCTCGCGCAAGTCCGGGCAGCTGTCGGACGCCGGCGAAGACCGCAGGGGCCAGCTGGAGCTCGGCAAGAAGCAGCGCTCCGCCTCGCTGGTGAGAACATCACTATTTAATAACTTTTTAAAGAAATAAACTGGTGGGTATCCCATCACTATTTGTTGATTAAGTAAAAAAGTTAGTTCGCAATTTTCTAATTGCAAAGGAATGTTTTAATTGTATCGTCAACCGGAAGAATCATAACGTTTAAGAGTGTGGGAAGATCTCGTTTGTGCCGAGGAGACGTCGGCTGCGGAGGGCCATGGGAGCCGCCGCCTACAAAATAAATACTCACTATTACAATCTATTAAAAACACACCGTTACATTTAAATTGCCGCGTCAATGATACATTCACATGTAAACGTAACAGTGAAACAGTTGTTTTGGTTCATTACGAAGGCTTCATTTGCTTATGTTGTTTTATACTCTGTCTGTTGTTAAATAATAAAGTATTTAGTTTATAGGAACGGAAGGTTGACATTTAACTCCATGTTGAATAGGTCGGGCGTTAGAGTAAGGAGAATGACACGTATCGAAATACATTAGTACATTACAAAATATAATGTATAAACATATATATACATATATACAAAACATAATGTACAAAATATAATATTGTATCGATAGTACAGTAAGTAGACTGGCTTCATGTAACGACACTCCACCAAACACGTAGCGCGTGTCCACGATGCAACCCGATTGCCGTCTTCGTAATATAATGACCGCTACCAGGCTCGCCGTTACGCTAGAGCTTGGGGTTGTGTCAGAGTGACAGCTCGAACGTTTTACTCGTCAATTCTCTCTGCATTCGGCCAGTCCCCGACAATTATTGCCAACCAAATAACAAACTCATTATAATAAAATGATAACAAAATAAGATTTCCTGAAATCGCTCCAGTCATATACGTCGATAAAGCTGGATTTGTAGACCTTACCCACGTGTGTAACCGGACCCAGTTAATATCAATATCATGATGGTCCACGTTCGATTGGTTATGTAGTCCAGGTGTGTTGTGGTCGATCGGCATCGCTGTCAGTCCCGACCCTGGTATTGTACCCGCCCGACCTCACACCTAGATTTGGACGAGCGAGGACAAGTGAGCGGTACCTTTGACCTATATACTGATAAATAAAATTGAAGTGTCTGTATGTAATATTCAAATAACATTTCCATACTCAATACACATGATGCATATACGATACTTATAACGAAAATACAATTTTTAAAATTTTTGTCTGTCTGTCTGTCCGGGTATTCCCGGTAATCTCCGAAACGACTGAACTGATTCGTATGGGACTTTTACTGGAAGATAGCTAATATTTTCGGGATTCAAAATATCTATAAAAACCATCAGGATACGAATTATATTACCATGAAGATGTAAAACAAACCAGAGCTGACTGTGACGCACCAACCTGCTGTATTCATTATAGTTCTTACTAGTTGGTCTCAGTTAAATCCTTTACTTCTTCCGTTCCGCTTCTTAACGCAATAAAACACTAGAAATATCTAATAACAACACATACACACAAACACACATCCGATTATTTTGATTATAATTTTCCCTATAAGTAGCAAATACGTTGCAAACACTAATTTTGACACAAGTCGAATTATAGACGTTAAATGTGGTAAATTCGTCTGCCCCGCCCTCGGCCGTCCGCGCCCACCATCCGCCACTGCACAGCCTCCGCAGGTAATAGTGTCAAGTACGATTCTCGTAATGTTAAACCAACCTAGGAGGTGTGGAATTGCATTGTAAATTTTAACCGATTGAACAATACACCCTAAACAAATCATTACAAAACATCCCTCAAAATTTATATACAATTATTGTGCAAGTGGTAGATCCCGCAACGACAACATCTGTTGCACGAATTGGCCGGCTCGACCTGTGAAATACCACGACCTCACAGAAGACTTTGCATTTCGTCTGATGCCTAATTTCAGTCCTCTTGAGCTCGTCCTTATGAGGAAAGGATAGGTTGGGAATGGGATGAAGATTAGACGGGGATAGGTTAACGGGGAAAAGGAAATAGCCTTTTTCCTGTCTATGCCTTCCTCTGTCTATTAAAGGTAGGCAACACATCTGCAACACATTTGCTCGGTGCGGATGTCTATGGGTAGCGCTCACTTGACATCAGGTGATCTGATTTTTCCATAAAGAAACATTACATTACTGTCTAAAGCTGTCCCGCTATCTAATATAGTTGTAAACTGCCCAATCCATCGGCGGCTCGCCTTCATTAAAGAACAAAGGAACAAAATGAGGCAATTTTCTCGGCCAAATGAACCGTTTAACGAGCGGATAACGAGTATTACAAGCCGGCGCCGATTAGTTCTGACGAAAAACCGATGAAACGCAGTCGCCGGAGCGACCGCAGGCACCATTGCCTCACAAACGTCACAGGTAGATGTAAAATGTACAACGCCATGGCCCCCTGCGAGGCGAATGATAACCAACGATAATTTGAAGTTTAAAAACTTCCAGAATTGTTTTTTTCTTAGCACAACCACTTTAAAACTAACATATCTCTGATCAGTAACTTTGGTGATCAATTTTGCTCAACTTTGCTCCTTTAGCACTGGGCAATTGGTGGTGGACACCGGGACCGAATGCATTTCGGATTTATATACATGAATCAATGTGTTGGTAAATTATGTATGATTAGAAACAAAAACAAGGGCATTTGGGCAAGGGTTTATATATCTAAGAGCACACGAGCAAACACATTCGTAGGTAAATGTACACATTTTAAATAAATTATTACATAATGTAGAGCTAAATTTATCAGCTGACCAGACAGAAACACAAATTATTTTTTGTGTTAAAATCGAACCCAGAACCCGAGACAAGAGCAAATTGATTTACCCATTCTACTGGACATTTTCCATGGCGAGTTAGATCATAGTGTCTTCTGTTTCAAAGCCACTTTACGTGCATTAACACTACAGCTGGGAACACGCGGCAACATTGTGTTCAACAAAGCTACAGTTCGGCGCCAGCGGCTGGTGCTGTTCCTAATTACCTTACGCACCAACTATAATATAGTCCTTTGTTGCAGCAAACCTTGGAGACCGGCGGGGTCGTCGACCTCGAGAGTCTGGAGGCGAAGGTCGGTGAACTGGCCCCCACGGCCACGCATGCATAACATTTACTATTACCTTACTGTATTAAAAAAATCTACAAACTGTTTATCATTTTGCCAGAACAAACTACTCGTAAAGCCAAAAATTTGGATTCAGTAATTAAATTAAATCCACCACAAAACTTAATTTCCATTGCATGATGTTCTGATTTATTTTCTTGAATTTCTGGAAACGGTTTTAAAGAAATATTAGTAATCGATATTCGAATCCATGTCCGAGTAGGGTATTACAGTATGGACTACGGCCGAACTGTGCCGACCCCACATAAAAAAATGGAAAAAGGGAGTTACTACCTTTCAGATTTCAATACCAAGTCCTAGACATTTACTTAGTTAACATGTTCATACCAAGAATGCTTTCTGCTTACCGGTATAAATACATGGTACTGAACACCCGTACAACCTCCCTACAAAGTACATACTACCATAAGTAGTTTTTTTATAGTCTGTTGCAAAACAGCATGCGCCCTGTTTAAGGCGATACGCTTTACATCAGGTCGTGCTTCAGGCCTGATAGGATCAGTAAAGCACACTCCATGTGTTTATTTAGTAATACAAAACAAAACTTATATGTGCCTAATTCTAATTTATATACTTCCCATGATTCATTAACATACAAGTCTCGATTTACTACTAAATAAATGTAAATAAATAATCTCTCTCATAACACCAATGGTGTAGTTTAAATTAAACATGGGGTCTATGGTCTATGGTCTAGACCATAGACCATAGACCATAGACCAGCAACTTAAATTATATTGAGTTATAACTACTTTGCCAATACTTGGCATTATTATGAATATCTTGACTCGATAAATAAACGTTAAATGTTTACTACAATTATTACGGCAGTCCTCGGTTAAAGTAATCGATATAGAGTTGTGTTGTAAACTATGATAGCCGAGACTGGTTTCTCTGTAAAATATGGCAACGAATATATACTTTGTGCGTAACTGGCAACATTTTATTAAACGTTGATAAAGCGGTTTATTATCTGTATACTATTCTAAGTGAACATATCGCAGTAGATATAGAAAACTTGTAAATAGCAACACTGTGGTTCAGTAGCTTTACGATAGAAGATAGCTAACTAAACTGTCATTAAGTAATTCTAAAAATATCAAATAATTGTGAGATACTGAACCTCTTACCCATACTCCAGTACTTTGTTACCTTTTCCTGCATGTATATAGCTTCATATTGTGACGTTACTGTACATCGTACTGTGCGGGCTGTGCATGCGCATGCGCATGCAGATTCTCTCTGTTGATTATCAAACTTGATATAAAGAACAAGTTATTGTAATCAATTTATAAGCATTACCATTTTTACTTCTCTATCTGTAAGTCCAATAACCTCGCCGCATTTCCAGATCAAAGATCGGCGTCTAATAGCATTTTACATACAGATGCATGTAATTACACATATGTTTAACATAATAGTAACATTAAAAGTAGATTAAATAAATTCATTGGTCTGAGTTGGTTTAGCTTTTGCGAAATATCACAGGTAACGATTTGCCGATAAGCTACCAGTCCAATTTGAGACGTGATTAGTGTTTCTGTTGGTACGAACTGTACGCAAACCGCTTCTAACTTACACATGTAAAAATATATGCATTGTCCGTTGTTCCGTGAGAAAATGAAAGGGCTATTGGAGTACTACGATACGAAGATGTGAAAAAAATCGCCAGCATTAGCGCGCTTGGTGCACGTGCTTCCTGCCAGATCCACAGATAAAGTCTAGCGTATACCCTAACACCTTCATTACAACTCTACCGAGTTACTTAGTACATACTAGTGGTCCGCCCCGGCTTCGGGTAGCGCAAACTGATCAATCACCAGGCCTATGTGAAGAACATATCACACATCGCCTTCTACGTATAACGAAGATTGACGCAGTTCTGTAAATTTTTGAACACACTGAAATAACATACATAAATAACTTTTTATTGAAAGCCTTTTTTTGTGGAATAAGTTGGCAAACGAGCAAGCAGATCATCTGATGTTAAGTGAGCGCTACCCATAGACATCCGCAACAGGCAAATGTGTTGCAGATGCGTTGCCTACCATTAATGGACGGGCAAAAGGATTCCTTTTCCCCGTTAACTATCTTCCCGTCCAATCCTCTTCCCATTCCCACCCTATCTTTATGAGCAAAGGGGTAGGAAGAGGAAGAGGATTGAAATTAGGCCTCCTGCATCTCACTCATCAGACGAAACGCAAAGTACTTCTATTTCACGCCTGTTTTTTTTGGCGTTCCTTCACGGTTTGTGTAGTTGCAATGTATCTCCGGTGCAACAATATGCCAAAATACATTTTTTTCTCAGAGGAGCGTCGGTATATATATATACTGACTAACGCAGACATTGAATACGTATGTTATTCCTTCCATTGAAAACAAGAATTATAGACATAAAAACGAAGCGGCGTCCCCTATGTTCCTTTCTGGACCTGCGTACGCTTTTTCAAGTATACATTAGATCGTGTAACATGAACTAAGTGTTTAACTGAAGCGACAATCACAACGAGTATAACACGGAATCACGCTATAATGAACTTCCAATGAATCACTTCTATAGGTAATAGATCGCTAACTGTACATGGAAGATATTTGAGAAAAACTATTATTGGGGACCTTTATAAATTTTTGTAATTATAATTATAATATAATTAAAAAAAAAACGAAAACAATTTCGAGGTTTTTCACTTTTCGCGCGGAACTCTAAATATTTTGCTTAAATTAAATTAGCCTATTTGAATCCCAACAATTTTAGCTATCTTATGTAAAAGTCCCATCCGAATCGGTTCAGTCATTTCGGAGATTATCCGCAATAAAAAGACAGACAGACAGACAAAAATTTTAAAAATTGTATTTTCGTCATAAGTACCGTATATACATCATGCGTATTGAGTATGGAAATGTCATTTTAATATTACATACAGACACTTCAATTTTATTTATCAGTATAGATATTATATGTCAATTGATAAATCAGAAGTGGGCTGCCGAGCTAAATCTGAGTCGTCTCGTGAAGACTAAATTAGGTTGAACCCTTGCGTAATTCGCCGTTAATGATTCTAGGTGTCAAGTTTATATGGACGTCTAACATTGTGTTGAGTTCGTCTATAGATGGAATCTTAGACCATTTAGAATATCGTAATCACGTTCGAAATGTGTCAATTCCAATGCTAGTTATATAATTTTCTTCTTATGTCGTATGTGAGTCAAGTGTATTGAAATGTCGGCGTCGCCTTGAGTACTGCGCACGCGCCGCCGAGTGGAACGAAGCGTGGCGGCGGGAAGCAGGTATAACGATCGCCCACGCCCATCGCTGGGCCGATCACTTCCCAAAGTTAATTAAAAGGAACCTGCTCGCTGGACATAGAAAGTGCTGCACTCTTGTGGTCTAAATTAATCATATTAAACTCTATATTACTTAACTTTCTTATATGTTAACTGAATGGTACCTATTAACTTTGGATTCTGACCGTTTAATTACGATATTATGAATCCTACCACTAAAGATTTGAATTTATCGCTTCAACTCTTCACTAAAGTACCGGTGACTAAGTGATAAATTTATAACATAAACTTCAAAGAGATTTCAATCTTTTTGATTGAATAGGTAGTTAGTAGTACTGAACGTAAACGTCAGTGGTCACTCGGAACCGGAACGGAACGGAATATTAAGATAACATGGACAGGACAGACAGTCATAAAATAACCGACATATTGCTACCGGCTCAACACTCCATACTTATGTATGCAATAAAACCTGCTAGGAAGCTTAATCAGAACAAGCACAGATTTAAACGGTTTTTTTAAAAAATAATGTTTAAAATATATATGGAAAATTAGAAATGGGTGATTCATAAATAGTACAGTAAATTCTATAGCACGAGTGAGTGATATTCGTGAACCTTTACAGTTGACAGCTTTACTGTAGAAATTAAAAAAAAACACGACTTTTAACCCAACTAGGATAGTCCAAATAGTCATAATGAGGTTAATTAGTTTTAATTAAGATTATAGTTATTATAACTAAGTAGTTATGTTTATAGCCGAGTCATTTGATATTTACAAATCAAAATTGTACGTTTTGTTCCGATAAAGTTGCGTCGTTTGAGGATCGAAAGAAGATACATTAGAGATGGCTACAGTTATTCAGAGGTCGTCTTGCAGTTACTTAAAGCAATTCAATTAGAACAGTTAAATATCTACCAATAGAAGATTGAAAATAAGACGCAATAGCTCACCAGCGCCACACTGCCAAAAGCATTCATATAAAACATAATGTTATCTCGCCCTTTCTCCTTATAAAAACTGAGATGACAATATGTACACTGTTATAGATTTAGTTCCAAAGACATCCGCATTTGAGTATAAATTAATAACTTCGTTCTAGCTGTAACATCTTAATGTAAAGATAAAAGGAAAAATGTAGAGATAGCTGAGAATTAATTGAACATACATCAAGCTCACGTAAGATGCGCCACGATAGGGGCCGCGAGCCGCGCGACTAGCGGCGCAACCGCCGTCGAGGTTATGCAGGGCTGTCCAACCGGCACGTGGCACTTAAAAGTTACAGCGGTTCTAAAATAAATCTATTGTGACGCGAACACAGCTTCTATATGTTTATACCAGTGACCCGCCCCGGCTTCGCCCGGGCACCACTAATTATATTAATTCGATAGCTACCAAACACAGGAATCTACCAATCTGGACAATCCCTGTAAAGTTCATCGAAATCGGTCCAGCGGTTACGGAGTCTATAGGTCTATAGGTAACATACATACTTCACTTTTTTTATCAAAAGTATCCTATGCTACTTCTAAGACCTCCAAGAATAAGTGTACAAACTTTCATGATGATCGGTTTAGTAGTTATTGCGTGAAAGCGTAACAAGCAAACCTATATTCACATTTATAATATTAGTAGGGATATTGCGCTCGAACGAATAGACAAAATCTGTTGTATAACAATACTTCAGTTAGAAGCAAGGGTTGATATTTATCATCAGGTTTTTCAATAGGTTATAACTATCTCTTGAAATTATTTATTAAAAACTCCATTCGCAAAACTGCTAAAACATACTAGTCGGCCACAGATTTAATGATAAAATATTCATTATATTGCCGTCTGTGCCTGTAAATCTGAAAGCCGAGTTCTTCAACCACGACACTACTTCCATGTTAAAGATTACTTATAATTATTTTGTTGGCACAGCCCTGGCTGCTATTAACTGTTGGTCTACTATTATCGGCTATTTATCACGAAGAGACGACACCCAGTGACATCTAGCGACAAGCGGCGTTAACAATTACCAAAATGAAGCAATAAATTTCCACCTACTTATTACCTATATTGTTCACACACTTTATTTATAGCACATTATAAAAAATCCCCTCGCAACGTTCCTAGGAAACAATTCATCGTTAAGATAAACCGATAAGAACATACCGATGCAAGCCCATATTAAGTTCAGAGGGTCTAAAATGGAAAGTTTTTTTCATTTTGTTGTATTCCGTGTATTTCCGGCGTTGTCTTAGTAGTTGAGTTATTTCAAGTAATCGAATAGATATGAAATAAATATTTGTTTTGAAAACAATATATACACTTACGCACCTAACCCAGTAGTGTAGGCAGAGATTACGGATTTCCACTTGGCACACCAAAACATAAAATAGCCTTGAGGAAGTGCCTGGTAGATGTGTGTGGAATTACATAGATTATCGACAGATGACAGATGGGGCGATCTTTGTGATGATTAGTACTTCGATAGTGTTATTTTCAGCACTATTCTTTTATTATTGGACCAGAACAGCAGAGTAATATAGTGCATTGCACTTTGCAATCTGTTCTTGATTCACTGCGCGCCGCGCCGAGCACCGCGAGCGATCGACGCAAATGGCCGCTCGTAAAACTCGATAACATTAAAACGTTTTCTAATAATTAATAACATAATAACAGACAATTTCACTGTCAAGAGCAACGCGCCCGCTGCACTCGTTTAAATTGTCATATCTGTCTTGTTATTCTGAACGCGACGTCGAAATATAAATGACTTTCGATTCGCAATCAAATCGATTTTATTGATATAAACTGGTAGGTAGTAGTTGATTATTTAATTAGTAATTCTTAGTAGGAAATTAAAATGCCGACTGCCATTCCATAATGTTCAATCATCCTTTCATCGTTCTTACGACAAATTACGCGCTGTGATAATCTAAGTATAACAGAACTCTCGATGGCAGCGATATTAATTGATACTTGTCGTCTAAGATCAGTCAAAATATACGTTTTACTAATCTTAATGAAGTATCTTTGCATTGTCTAAATACATTGGCTTGTCACGTGTTGCTAAAGTTGTCTATGGACAGGAATACATGAGCACGTGTGACCACAACCTATGCAGATGACAAAAGATGTTGCAGTGTTGTGTCAATAAATTGACTAACACCGCCATCTAGTAGAAACTAATGGAACTTAGATAATTATAAAATTAAATTTGCAATTAAACATATCTCTCAAGTTGTATTAAATTACACACAGTACATAAAATGACATTAACAACGGTTGAGTTGTTTCGGTGTTGGCCAACAGGTAAAACAAAAACAACGCAGGTCATTTTAATTGTGTCATTTAATTTTGTATGTTAGAAATGTATTGTATAATGTAATACCATGTTTTCTTGTTGATTTGTGTTTAGATGGCGAGCATAGAGGTGTCGCTGGCGGGGTGCGGACGGCGCGGGGGCGCGCGCGACGCCGCACGCGAGCTGGACGCGCTGCGCGCCGCGCTCCTGGACAAGGACACCCTCATACAGAAGTAGGTCATGCAGCTGTCCTCGCTGCACCATCATATCCTCTACTTATGCGTTTGAACTACCTTTATAACCTATAATCATGACACACAGGCATGATACAATTAAATGTGTCAATGTAATCGATAAAATAATTTTAATTTTCCCTTGCTGTGTATTAGAAAATATATATAGTTCGTGCGTTCGTGACTGCCTCTTTTGACAGGGCTGTTTCAGAAATATGTCATCAGTACAAATTTCAAGCGCGTTGCGTCTCCTTCAAAGTTGCCGTTATTGCCATGACTACCGCGCTCGACTATCATGTCAGCTTGGTAATTAAAGTAGAAGTTATAAATTTAGGTGGGATCCATTGTCCAACACCTTGATGTTCTTGCCAGTGGTGGAATTTCCTAGTAACTTACACTAAATACACAGCCTTAAGAAACAACTAAGCGCGTCGTTGAGCGCAGCGCGGCTTGCGGCGCAAGCGGCGTCGCCGGCGGGTCCGCGAGGGCAGCGCGAGGAAGCCCCGCCTACGCTGTCTGCGGAGGAACGACGCGCGCTGGAGGACCGCGCCGCCGCCCTCAACGCTGACCTTGAGGCCCGGCGCACCAGCATACAAGACCTGAGGAAGCGTCTCGAACAGACACACGTCACCGAGTAAGTCATGGTTCATGTTATAGGGCCAACGAGCTTTATATAAGTGATCACCGACGCCCATGACCATCCGCAACATCCAGAGAAACATTGCCGGCGGCCGGGAGAAGTATACACATATATCCTAAATATGTTATGAAGAAATATTACCAGAGACGCATTCCTTTGTAGTCAAATTCCTTCCATATGCCACTTGAGAATTCGAGTGACGTTTTGAAAACTTAATTATAGCTATAACACACCGATTTGTAGCGGGAATTCGGAATTTACAATATAATTGGGCCTTGATTTAATAGATAAATGGATATGGTACATGATGATTGAGGTAATGTGGTGATGGTGGGATGATCAGTTGCTATCATGTGTACAGGAGCATCGACTCGCGCATCGAGCAGGCGGAGCTGCAGTACCGTGCGGGCCGCGAGGAGCTGGAGCTGCTGTCGCTGGGGGAGCAGGCGCGCGCGCTGGCGCACCTCATCGAGCATGCGCACGCCGCCGCCAGACAGCACGACAACACCCTCTACAGGTGAATACAATACATTGTTACAAACATAACCGCAACAACTGTAATCTGATACAACAGAGACTGTGAAATACCACGACCTGAGAGAAAACACGCGTGAAGAGAAGTATTCTTTCTTTTTCCGTTAAACAACAATTAATAGAATTTACATAAACAATTTAATCATCACGTTATTAGCTGAACGCAACAAAAGAGACGTTTGCAATTAAAATAACTAACACTTAATTGTTTCACAAAACAAAGGTCTATCGGAACGACCAGCGTAAACAATTATACACTAATCTCTTGAGTGGATGCGCGGCTCTATTGAAACTTATCCGATAAGTATCGTGCGAAGACGCGGCGGCCATGGAAACCGGGACACGTCAAGGGTTGCCAGTTATATACCCTGAACTCGTGTGTAGTGCCTACAAATTCCTACCAATAGATGAATGATACGTCAAATTGTGATTCGTTCAGTTCTGTAATATGTTAACAGTTTATAATATACCTAGTCTAATTATAAACTGACGAAGTTCACAATTGCCGTAAATACTTCTGTATTTCACCTCGTGAGTAAGGTATTGCATCGTTCCCATATCGCCTCGCAACGTATCTGCAGATACGTTGCCTTTATGGACAGAGAGGGAACATACAGAAAAAATGATATTTCCATTCCCTGACCATCCCCTCCTCATCCGTCAAATTTTCTTCCCCTTCCCATCCTTTCCTTATTAGAAAAGGGTTGGAAGGGGAAGAGGATTACAATTAGGCCTCCGGCACGTAAGCACATAAGACGAAACGCAGAATACTCTACTTCACGCCTGTCTTCTGCGAGGTCGTGGTAATTCACCGGTCGAGTCAGCCCATCCGTGCAACAGATGTTGTTGCGGACTCTACCTCTGATCTCTTTCCTATTCAAGAGCGCTTGTGACAGAGTATGATGGGACGAGCTGGACTTTTACCATCAGGGTAAGCTACTTGAGTAATAATTTTCTGTACTATAAAAACACTTCAACATTCGTTTAGTACAGGTTCTAAGTCACCTACTATCGACGGTACCCCTATTAAAGATTGATTGAAATCTTAACACTGTGTGGGAGACTGCGATGATGCGGCGATAGGGCGCTACAAATCGTTCGCTCTGACGTGTGTTACGACAGCCGGCCATTGTTGTGTGGGGCGGGGGCGAGCAGCGAGCGGCACACTTTCTATGGCGGCCTATCGGTGGGAAGAATCAGGCCAATCTGTCGACTCATGACTTCATCTTCGACATCTCTGCTAAACCTATCGGGTATCATTTGCCTCGTTTGTTAAATGGGTTCCTTAATAAAGATCACTATACATTACGCGCTGGATATGATAAGGCTGCACACGCAGCCTCGACGACCGCTGCATCACTCCCACGCAATCGCTTCATGTCAGTCGTAAGTAACTTTATCGTCTAAGTTCATGAGCGTTAAAATGCCGTATTTTACGTTAAGTACGTAAAATTCTCATGACCTTTGAGAATGGCCTGCCCTGACTATCATTTTACAGCTGTCAGTAACGTTGCAGCAGACGGACACAATTTATTTATTTATGCGTTTTTACACGGAAGAGGAGTCGATATTATCTTCTCGATATAATGTTTTAGTTACAGCTTAAGCTTACTTACTAATTACTGAAAGGAAATGATAATAAATAGTTGACTTTAAAAAATTATTACGGAAGGGGAGTTGTTAAATGTTTATAATATTTGTCGTCATTTGTAACCTGTACTAATATTATACAGAGAAAAGATTTGATTGTTTGTTTGTTTGCATTGGATAGGCTCTGAAAATAATAGACCAATTTGAAAAAATATTTTACCACCGGAAAGGATTCTGACATCATTATCTCTGATTAACATAATTTTTGTTAAATACCCGTGCGACGCCAGGGCGCGTCGCTAGTATTGAAAAAGAAGTATACGCGCGTCCGGCACGAGTAGCTTGTTTGAAATGTGTAACAGAAATATTATATTTTACTTTTTAAAAAATGACAGCATTTTATGTGCTCAGTTAGTTGACTACAGTTAGTTTGAACACCGGGTGCGATAACGAGACGTTTTTTTGACAAACGATCCCCGGGTCGCGGAGCGCTAATGCCTACCCGTGTAACTCCAACAGACTAATGGGCTAAACCGCATCGGTTAATTCCCAAGATATCTTATATGGTAACCTCCATCGAATTTAAAAATTATGCGGTCTAAAAATTAACAGAATGTGAGCAATATAGCTTAATAAATAATAATAAAGTCAATTTCGTTGATAATTTTGTGACAGCCAACAATGGTCTCGTACCACTATAAAAAAGTAAAACAAAAAAACAACGGAAAAAAATCCTTTCCTTTAGCTTTAACTCGTGGGATATATAAAGCTTCCATTTCGTCTCGGCTTATTAGTGTATCTAATCAGATTATATCAAATGTCTGGCTTCATTAAGTAATATTTGATTTATTATTGTACTAGTGAACCCACACCGGCCTCGCCCGGGTACCACTATTTATGTTGATCTGATCAAGCGATCCAAACACAGGAATGTGCCAATCTGGACAATCCCTGTAAATTTCATCGAAATCGGTCCAGCCGTTTCGGAGTCTATAGGTCTATAGGGAACATACATACTTCGCTTTTATATACAATTTTTTTCATAAAAAGTATCCTATGTTACTTCTATGTACAAAGTTTCATGATGACCTGTTGAATAGTTTTCGCGTGAAAGCGTAACAAACAAACTTACATTCACATTTATAATATTAGTAGGGATTTTCAGCTCGAGATGTTATGGAGTAACTGTCATTAATAACGATCACTTCAGCTAATTAAAGGTACGCATCTGCAACACATTTGCTTGTTGCGGATGTCTATGGGTAGAGCTCACTTAACATCAAGTGCTCGTTGCTCGTTTGCCACCTTCTCACATAAAGAAGTTATCCCACTTCTGATAATCATAACCTAAAAACTTGCCGCAATATTATAAAAAGTATAATCAGTTTTGCAATCTTTTTATCAATTCTGTTCAAATCGAGATGCCTGTGAGAAATAAATTCAATTGTACGAATGGAAGCGGCTGTTTAAAAAAAAAGACAAAATTTGATAGTGAAAGTGTGATTTGCAAAGTCATTGGGGGCGGGTTACGAACCTCGCGGCTCTGTGGTTACAATGCGACTTTCATTTAGCGGTCAAACTCAACTAGAAGTGTAATTATAATTCGAATATAGTTCAGAATAATATTTTACCTTCACTTTTGGAAACTTTACCCTTTAACCGTATTACAAAGCGCAAGAACAGTAATCGTTAGCTTATAAAATGATTTTAACCTGTGGTCGTTGAGACAAATGTCAGACGAGATTACAAAAATCTTTTAAAAAAAAAATAGAATAACATAAAACATAAACTACGAAATGCAATCTAATGTAACAATAATGTAATGTAACAAATAGAACTGCATATGCCAACATAACATTTAGTATTTCAAAGGGCCGTACCATTCAAGATATATAATGTACATAGTGAACAATTATTTTAATTGTAATTGATACCTAAAGTATCGGTTGTTACTTTACTATTGATGGTTTAAAAATACATCCCAAAGAAAATGCTAATTTAACACATATCACATTGTAAAATCTACCTTTCGTAATAGAAGTTAAGGTCTAAATTTCAATGGGTAGCATCCACTCCTTAAGGAAGGTGACTCGTATGGATAAATCACTGGATACCGTGGGTTCGACTGCAAGGCGCTTATAAATAATGCATCCCTCGTATCGACTTTAGCAGCAGATGGATGTGGCTTGTGCGCTTAAACCTTCAATTCAAATAACCAACAATATATAAGAACGCTTTAAATGTTCTCGACTCGATTTAAAATTGGAAATAATCTCTTAAGTAATAATAATAATAAATCAGCCTTTTTTTAGAATGTTCCCCACTGCAGTGACACAGGCCTCCTCTCCGAGAGAGGGAATGGGCCGTAATCCACCACGATGGCCCAGTGCGGGTTGGTGGATGTCACGTCTTCGAATTTGGTGGTTCTAAGAACATGCCGGTTTCCTCACGATGTTTTCCTTCGCCGTTTTTGAAGCATCGGTTATGAAATACAAAGTAAAGCGTCTACCTGGTTTCGAACGCGCAACCGTACGTAAGTCGGGGCCTAAACCACTGAGCCACCACTGCTCGCATCTCTTAAGTGCGTCAAACTTGCTGCAGTTAACACAATTTCCAAGAACAGTTGCATTAGACATGAGTTAGGTGACAAGTATGATTGGAGGTTAGTCTACACACACACAAACTAGTAACTAACCAAAGTCCAAGAAACATTTGTGATCTTTAAAAATATTACACTTTAGCCTTAGTATAGAAAATAATACAATCTAAATAATATTTTTAAGGCTAAATGTAGCCTGTATTTAATGAAACAGAAAATTGTCTTTGCAACTCCTTGACTATTTAACATTTGTACGAAGATTTGCATGAGTATTTATGAGAAGTATGAAGCCTAAAACTGAAGCAGTTATAATATTTTGTATTGGTAGTCGCTTCAAATACATCTCCCAACTCTAGTTACAGCCTTGCAGTCAAGCAATCACTGTGACACAGGTTCGCGGGAATCATTTGCATGAATAATGAACGCCCACTCGTAGGTACATCGACCGCTCGATTTGTACTAGATATTCTATTCTATTCTATTCTGTTTTGTTCCGTTCCGTTCCGTTCCATTCCATTCCATTCTATCATTTATTACAGAAACTTACAGACAAGTAAATTCAACGTTATATTTCGGTTTTTATTGAAAACCGCATTGGTGCCTTTGAATTAATGTTACTTTTTCCCGGATAAAAGGTTCTACTTTTCTGGACCCCTGACAACATGTGTAAAACTTCGTTTGAGTCGTTTAGACGTGAAATCTTTAGAAACATGGTTACATTCTCATTTGAAATATTATATAAATATAAGGTTTGTAAGAGACGGGATTCTTACCACCATTAGACTTTTTGAGCTCCCGATATTTCGGCAGAGTAGCATGCGCCTGTTCACGGGCTGGTCGGTCAGTAACGCAGGGTAACAATCCCGTTTCGTACAAACTTTATATTAGTAAAAATCATGAAAGCTTACAGTAATATTATATTAGGATTGTAGTACATTGCCATTGTTTATCCGCGCACCAGATACAGGTTACTTAATGGAAACGTGTAAGTGTAGTACTTTATTAATTTATCCTATAGTTTATATTAAAAACTCCTCCAGACGTTGTAATCTGTATAAGTTTGCTACAGTAAACAAATTTACTACAATTACTAGTTTAAATACATAATAAAGTTTCAACACCAGATTGGTTTCACTTTGTATGAACGCGACAGAATTGCAAATGTCGGCCGCGACGTATTGATTAGCATTCTACAATTGTAGATTATTTATCGTACTCTACAACTCCATACAAACAAACCTATATTCACATTAGTGAATAGAGCACCAGACATGTCTGTTATATACCGCTACCTGAAAATACCGACAATGATAATAAAATGCGCTGCGCAATCGCGGGACGTGGGTGTCGACCGCGCGACCTCTTGCGCTGCCTGAGCGTACGGTGACCACGCTGCTATTTCGCCGGACTATAATTTTGTCAAATCCTTATTATTAACATTATAATTGTGCATGTAAGTTTTTTGTTATGCTTTAAGACAGTAACGACTTATCCAGTTGTCATGTTTAGCACACACATTCAACAGAAAGGGTACAGAAAATGATATAGGCTAAATTTTATCCCGAAAATAAACTATTCGCAAGGGAAAGAAACCCTACTTCAATTTTTATTTTTAAACGAAAATCTAATGTAAATAAAAGGCTGAACAATTGTTTCCCCACTCACCACCGATTTGATATATACTCGTAAATAAAATACACTCATGTTCGTAACCCAAAGAGGTAGGGAGAAATGCATTACCATTTGGCTCTATCCTGGCACACATCTCTCGCGTCTTCTACATCCAAACGTCAACCCATACAAACTTGTCATTTATAGGTATTCCTTCCCGCATTTCTAAATAAATAAATAAACTTAAATATTCTCATTGTACATGTTATATACATGCATAAATATTGATACGTAAAGAGTTAATGAATAACTTACTTATATGTACTTATATTCAAGTAAAACAAGTATTTAACATAATTTCAATTATTTTTTCCCAACACTTTTTAACACGCTGGTGATACTCCGATCGTGACCTACGTGACGTAGATAGAATAATGGTTCATTAACGTAACTGATGTGTGTACATGAATCCTAAATTGTTTTCGAACCAATTTAATAATGTTCACGTGTAGTTTTATTATAAGATTTTCCTGCACTTAGACGTAGTATATAATTGTTGCACAACAGTTGAAGAAATGTTATACGCACCTTTGTCTATCTTTGACACGGACACGAAAATACTCTTATGACCGAAAAACACTAGTAATTTTCCTTTGTCGACCAGACCTGATCTAAATAGCGTAAGATATTTTTACACTCGTTTAGTAAATTACTATAAGACTGCTTCCAAACATCCGTTTTTTTTTCACCGGACGTCGGACCGTTTTTTAGCCAAATTTGCGGTTTTCGTTTTTTAATGAACGTACACGCACCCTATTATTAACGGTCCGTGAAAGCGCGCCCTAAGAAGCCTAAATAAATTGGGATATAAATTGTAACGAATATTATATTTCCCCTTCAAATTATAATCTGAGAATTTATTAACTAATAAAGTTTTAAAAGTAACAGTTAAAATATTTCACCAAGTTATTCAGGACTCAGTCAGTAAGTGGGGGCGCCTATGGACACCGCACGGTCACTGCTCCTGCGCCCCGACCACCTAGCATAACACGCTCCTGACATAGGAGGGACTTGCCACGACACGACTACCATCCTTCCCTGCTGTGCTAAGTCAGTGGATAGACCATTTTATCACTTACAGGAATTGACTTTTTATAATTTTCCGGCATTTGAAACCACCTAAAATCAATTTTCTGTTACTAAATGCATTATAATAGGTTAACATGCTGGGTAACGCGTAAATAAATAAGAACTTATCCCCGTCAAATAGAGGGGTAGGCAGAGATTCAGATTTCTATTTGGCGTGCTTCATATAGAATATATATGTCGAGGACTGGCCGAATGCAGAGTGACTTGACGAGTAAACGTTCGAGCTGTCAGTCTGACACAGCCCCAAGCTCTAGCGTAACGGCGAACCTGGTAGCGGTCATTACATTACGAAGAGTGACGGCAATCGGGTCGCATCGTGGACACGCGCTACGTGTTTGGTGGAGTGTCGTTACATGAAGCCAGTCTACTTACTGTACTATCGATCCAACATTATATTTTGTAACATCCTAATGTATTTCGCTCCGTGTCATTCTCCTTACCCTAACGCCCGACGCCGGAGCTATTCAAGATGGAGTTACATAAATATCTACGCATCCTATCTGTACGTCCCTATATATATAAATGATATTCTTAGGTTGATAAACTAATGAATTATCTCGTTCAAACCAATAAAATGACCAGCGATTAAATTGATCTTTCTTGCGAATAATCTTGTACCAACATATCTCTTTAGTCCCTCTTATGTCGTCCGGTAAGGGTGCCAATATAAAAAAAACTAGTTCTCTCCCCCCTTCCAGGGTGGTTCCACTTATAAGGAAAGGATGGGAAGGGGAAGAAAACTTGACGCTAGAGAGGATGTATAGGAATTGGAAATAACCATTTTCTGTTTTGTTTGTCCCCTCCTCTGTCCATTAAAGGTGGGCAACGCGTCTGCAACTCATTAGTTAGTTGCAGATGTCTATGGGTAGCGATCACTTGACATAAAGTGAACCGCTTGCTCGTTTGTCACCTAGTGCTATAAAAAAAATTAAAGCAGGCAAACTAATGATTCGATGGATGTATGTACTATGTACTGGTCGATTGGGCACCGCCCGGGTCCTTACTCACTCGTAAATCTTAACGGCTGTCAACCATCGGCTAGTAAATATGTCCGTTTGTACAACTTTGTTACGCCCGTGTATATTTTTGCGGTTATGAGTGACTTCCGTACATTATTAAGTGACGGCCTATATCGTACAGATTCACCAAATAACGATTTATTTAAGTTATTATATATGATAAAGAAATATACTAAGGAAATCTGCTACTCTAGTTATGTAAAGTTTTCTAAATGTTTAACTTCGTGGCAGTGTAATATTTTTTTTTATTCCGATGTTTAGTAAGTTTACCAAAACTTGAAGTCGATTACGTCGAAAGCTTTAGAAGATTTCATTAAATCCTTTCAACATGCGAAAGGATGAATGAAGAGAGAGTAACGAAACAAATTTATGTTGCAAAAGTGAGTGGCAGCGTTGGTAGGGACCGTCCACGGGGAACTTATATCGATCAGATTAGTGACGGACTAAAGAAGGGTGATATAAGAAGTACCCGTAACCGACGAGCATGTATGCGTAGATGTATGAATGTAGAAGAAGCGAGAGAGGTGTGCCAGAATCACGCTAAATGGAAATCCATAATCAATGCCTACCCTTCTGGGTTACGGGCGTGAGTGTATATTTATTTATTTTATATTTAATAGATAAATATTACACGAATGGCGATAGACCTAGATCAGGTAAGCCGGTAGATGGCTTGTATCCTCTATGTATGGTCGCATACATACAAATTAAAAATCGTAACCCGTACATACTGGATAATTAACATTTCAAATCACCTAAACCTGAATTATTTTACAACTTTATGCCTATATATAGATTTAGATATGTTAATCCTAAATACCTTGTAATAAGGAAGTATTGCAAAGTATTTTAAGACGCTACACTTGCTAGCGACTGCCGGCGGACCGTATAGATAGTATACAGGTTTGACTATGACGCTCATTTAGTAACTAGCCATAAAACTAAGATTGTAACTTAAAAACAATTACCTTTAATTGACCTTATTATCACAAATGTCATAGGACTGCGGCACCTTGAAAAATCTCTCGAATATAATTCAATTAGAAGCCTGGACCAGCGGCTGACAGCTCAGTATAGTAACTGCTAGGTTATTTCTTTTATTACATAAATACTTCTACGGTTGTCTAATGGTTCTACGTGGTGGATTACGGCTCATTCCCTCTCTCGGAGAGGAGGCCTGTGTCCCTGCAGTGGGGAACATTCTAGAAAAGGCTGATTTATTATTTATACAAATATAGGTTTAATTGGTCTTCTAATTTTGTTAACGTGCACGTAATGTGGAACGTGTTAAAGGAATACTGGTTGTTCTGAAGTGATCATCCACCCACACAAAAGTTGGTCTGATTGACACGTGCTCGTAACATTAAATTCTTGAAGCATTACTTCCGATTATCCATTTAGGTATTGAGCTTAAGAGGTTTGTTTACATTAAATGTCTACTGGCTTGTAAAATGACTGAGTCAAGCGTAGGGGCAGAGAATATATTTATGCGTTTTCTCCTATGCGTGACGTGATTTTAGGTCTAATCCTCTTCGCGTTAAACGTTTTACAGTGGTAGAGCCCGCAACATCTGTTGCACGAATGGGCCGGCTCGACCGGTGTAATAGCACGACCTCACAGAAGACAGGCGCTAAGTAGAGTATTCTGCGTTTCGTCTGATGAATGAAGTGCCGGAGGCCTAATTCTAGTTCTCTCCACCTTCCCACCCTATTCTTTTAAGGAAAAGATGGGAAGGGGAAGAAAACTTGACGGTGGAGGGGGATGTATAGGAATTGGAAAAACCATTTTGTTTGTCCCCTCTTCTGTCCATTAAAGGTGGGCAACGCATCTGCAACTCATTAGTTAGTTGCAGATGTCTATGGGTAGCGATCACTTGACATCGGGTGCTATAAAAAAAACTTTTTTTTACATAAGCAGCATCTGTCATTAATTAACACTTATTATTAGGTCCGTAATGTTTTTATTGCAGCGTGGTGGAGGAATTCGGAGGCCGGGCGATACTGGTGTCGGCGGAGGTCGGTGCGGGCAGCGCAGCGTGGGGCGCAGCGCCGCGCGGTGCGGGGCTGGCGGTACACTGGGCAGCTGAACACTCACCACTCAGGCCAGGAGACAGGTGTGTTTGTATATTTTTATAATCAAAGGTTCCTTCATTGATCGGTTCCCTGTCGCCCACATTCAGTGGACTTCCGCAACTTTGACTTTGCGGGAGGCCTATGCCTTTAGCGATTACGTAGCATTACCGGATTTTCATTCTTAAAATAAATAAATAAATATACGCCCGTAATCTAGAAGGGTAGGCAGAGATTATGGATTTCTATTTGGCGCGATCCTGGCACACCTCTCTCGTTTCTCTCTTCCTTTCCCTTCCCGCCCTTCCATTGTTTCAATTCATTTTTTAAAAGTAAATTAAGATATTTCTTCATAAAATATCAATTTTCCGCCCAGTAGCATACACATTTAGTATATTTTAAATAAGTGAGATATCCGGAGCCCTATTCTTTGTTACACAAAAGCTAGCGATGAACCTGTAATTATTCTGATTACTGTAACTTTAATAGACGAAAGTCTGAAGAGCAGACGACCCGCGGGTCTCTATAAAACGAAAGAAACGAACCCGGAACAGAAGCCTAAGTAATAAAATTGGTGATGTTCGGCGAGATATGACTGTACGTGGCGCAGGTGAACCTGGGTGACCCCGGCGCCAGCGAGTTGCAGACTGATAACCCGCCTCGTTAGCCACGAGCTCCAGAGGTCACGATGTAACCGAGCCAGTTATTTGCCCTGTACCTGAACGAGTCATTTAAATGGTCACTATGTTCGTTAGTGTGCAGAATAATCAACATAAATCTAGGAAAGAGTAATGAACATGAATAGGAAGTGGTTATAGTATCCTGTGCACTTTGCATATAAATTGTAATTAAAAAACCCATTAGTCTTTACTCTAGTGATTATTGCTGCAAGCCATAAAAAATATATTAAATCATATTATAAAAAATATACATAAGCGGCCAAGTGCGAGTCGGACTCGCGCTCGAAGGGTAACATAATCTATAAAAACGGGATAGAAATCACGTTTGTTGTATGAGAGCCCCCTTATTTATTTTGTATTGTTGTTATAGGGGCCACAGAAATACATAATCTGTGAAAATTTCAACTGTCTAACTATCACGGTTCATGAGGCACTGCCTGGTGACAGACGGAGGGACGCTAATATTTTATTGAAAAAAAACATTTAGTTTATGCCCCAAATACCACAAACTTTACAAAAACATCGTCATTTTACCTAACCTATTAAATACAGGTTAATAGAAGTAAATGGGACGTCAATGGTGAGCTGTAAGAGTCAGGAGGAGCTGCAGCGCGTGCTCGCCGCGGCCGGCTCGGTGCGCCTCGTGCTGCTGCGTGACCATGGGCCAGCGCACCCCTCGCCCCCCGTCAACGCCTTCACACACGTCAGTACTCCTTACTCGTCGATGGTGATTCGAACGTAAGCAAATCACAACCTATTTACTAATTAGTAATTTTAAAAATTACAGAACGAAGCCGCAACACTGCGTTCAGAGCTGGGAGCTCTCCGCGCGGCGGCGGAGGACGCGGAGCGCACCAAGGAGGGCTTGCGATCCGACAACACACGCCTCACACACCGCATCTCCTACCTCGAGGACCAGGTTTCAGAGCTACTCGCCAGGCATGCTCAGGTAGTCACACCCGCTCCAACAACTGATCCTCCAACGACTTTATATTGGCTTAAGTTTGGTAATCTCTGGGCGCCATTGTTTCAATCACAGTGGACGTACTACCAGAAGCTATTTGCATACATGCCGTTTAGCGACTGACTGAATACATAACTTGTATGGATACTAATCATATTAAATTAAATTTACCTGTATGATAGATAATATTATAGTGTAATCAGAAATTACCTGTTTGCAGCTACACGCAGCGAGCGGCAGCGATAGCTGCATAACAGTCAATAAAACGAGGAAAAACGTTACAAACATCAACATAACGACAGAGCCCCAACAAACCAGCAAGCCGAGCCCCAAGTCCGAGGTGCAGGTGTTCCAGAAGGGCCCCGACATCACTGCCATTGTGGCCAAGCTGCCCGGCCTCGATGGCGCCGAGTCCAACTTGCCGCTGATGCGGCCGCGCTCCAACGCCTCCGGCGCGTCCTCGCGCGCTGCCGTGTCACCGCGCGCCTCACCACCACCCAGCCGCCGCTCCCACAGCTCGCACAGCCTGGAGCCCCGCGCGGGCCGAGTGCGCCACTCCCTCTCGCACCACTGCATACACGCCGCCGTCGACTACAGCGCCGAAACCGACGCCGCCATCCGCATGATCGAACGAAACCAAAGACACATGGAGAAACAGCGCATCAAAAATGAAAGATTCAACAAGTCGAGGATGGAGGAGCACTTCAGATCCGACAGTGATTTGGACGTCAAAGATTCGCCTCCGAACAAGTGCGAACCGAGGCATTACGAGATCAAAAAAGCCACCGATAGAATAGAGGAAAGCATAAAGAAGACCAATTGGGCAGAGAGGAAAACTCTCTCCATTATAGAACAGTTGAAGAAATCGCAGCGGATGCGCAAAATGAAGAAGAATGACAACTCGGAAGACATTCAGTTGGATTCGGACAGACACTACATGTACCATCGTATAGACGGCAAAGTGCTCGAGAATGCGCACAAATCGAGCCGCAGGTCCTCGAAAGTGCACTCACGAAGCGCAAAATCTTCAGAATTCGAATCCGAATGTTCAGATTTTCCGAACGGAGATATGTACAGCAGTTCACCGAGACTGGATTACGGTTCGGAGAGCTGTTCCACTAGGATGAGCCACTACAAGAAGAACGAGGACAAGCGAGAAGACGGCAAGTCGAGACCCACGCCGCCGAGGAAGCCGCTGCGCCTGTCGCTGCACAAGGCCCGCAGCGCCCACTCCATATTGAACGGCAGCGAGTCCGAGACGCCGAGTAGACCGCCCTCGGAGTCGAGAAACGGTGACATCTGTCAGGACTCACCGAACAAGAGACCGGTGAAGCGAACGTACGCGGCGGACAAGTGGGCGCGGGAGAAGATCCGGGACCCTGGGCGCGCCACGCCGCGGCCACAGCGCAAGGTTCTGCACGGGCTGAGCGCCTGTGACGCGCCCGCAGCCGACGACCTGTACCCTCAGTCAATGCACGCGCACGTGCGGTCCAACGGTATAGTGCAGGCAGCCGGCAAATGGTGCTAGGACTTCAGAGTTACTAGGACTTATTGCGTTGGATATGCAAATTGGGATCATGTTTTCAACCTTTTATATGTAATATAATGAATGAACTCCATGGAATTCTGTTGAAAATATTAAATTGTGAAATATATTAGTTTATTAAGCTACCTCCGCTCTAAACGACAGCTGAATACAGAAGAGCAGTACCAAGATGGAAAACCCGTGACCCGTCGATTGCCGATTATCATTGCCAGTGGAAAATATTCCTGAATGTTTATATTATTGGAGGTGTCCTGTATATATCTGTATTATTCTTAAGGCCCACCGTTGAATACTCACCTGTATTTATTTTTAGAAATAAATTAATTTACATTACCTAGCTCTTTTAATTTTTTGGTACACCGTAACAGAAGATGCTAGGAGGTGGGTTTCGCCTGTGCCGGTATCATTGAACGCATTTTGAACTCCTTCATATCGCGACGTCACCATTGAAACGTGTCACATATGCAAAAATCGTTGACAATATAGTCCCATTATCCTTACCAAGATCTGGAAGTGTAATATTTCTAGATTGAGTATAACGCCATCTAGGTGTATGTTTTCGACATTTTGAAATAAAACAGCGTTCCATTATAAACTTGGATAATTATTTGCAACAAAAACATTATTATATTTACATGAATAACTATATCTGGAAAATATTACTTAATATGTGTATATAACAACACCAATCAATATAAGACACGGGAAACGGTCGTTGACCTCGAGACCAGACAGAGATGACCTGATGTCTACATTACGATACTCGCCGCGGTTTCGAGGATACAATCGTCTAAATTATTAATTTGAGACCGTAATATATCCTGTAACAGGCATCGGTTAAACTTAAAACAATGAAAACCATTCTTTTTAATTTATCATCGATTCAGTACACGACCCATCAAATCGTCGTCCAAAACTTCAAACACAAATCAAATATTATTACCAATATAAATGATTCAAGAAAAAATATCAGCGGTTGTGCTTCTACAATAAGGCTTTTACGCATATCAATATCCACAATATATGACTACATTCTTAAACCAAAATAATATTACATGCATAAAAGAAATTAAAAGATCTTCTCGAAAGAACCAGACGAACAGTCAGTCTTTCAAACAAACATACCTTATACATTGCTACATTGTACAGTCCCCGCAGAGCAGTGTACAATACAAACAGGTTACCAGCATCTATATAGTTAATATAATGTTATTGCTACAGTGATCCTAACTCATCTTTAACAATTCTAGATTCTAAGTTAAATTTTACAGCAAATAAGTAAACAACTTGAACACCAAGTGTATAACAATAATTATTATTGCTTCATTTGCTGGAAGCTCAGGCTTTCCAAGTCATATTAATTCTTCTCCATTGTATCAAATATATAAATTATAACAAATCTTATTCTATATATGAGTTACTGATTGAATACATAGTGAAGTAATGTGATTTAGTTGGCAACACTGCGCGCGCAGATACATTGGCATGTGTTGCAAACTTTGACAAAAATAATTTATTTATTTATTATTTGTATTCCAATCACAAACTTACATGCTGAAAATTTATATATATATATATATATATATATATATATATATATATATATATATATATATATATAATTTTTTTCTGTACGTGTGTTGCCAGTGAACGGCTGAACCGATTTGAATGAAATTTGTGTATATGTTCCAGTGAATTCGAGGATGGCTTAGATTCACAAATAAACCCAGCAGATGGCGCTGCAATGTATGTGTGTATAGACTCCGAAACGAGTGTTCCGATTTCGATGTAATATTGCCCTAGAGGGTGATCCTGTGAATTTTCGTAGCGATTGGATCAACATAAATTACTCCGAGCGAAGGCGGGGCGGGTCACTAGTATAGATAAATATTATGATAATGAATTTAATATATGGAGAGTGTGTCGATGTGTCCCGGTGTACTACACAACACAATATGACTGTGTAAAAACTTAAATATTAAGATTATAAGAAGACACTTTATCTATATTAAAATGCACCAGTGTTAGGTGTTGGTAAGTCACAAGCATACATAATATTTCACACAGATTTCGCTTATTATTTCTACTGACTTACTTCAAACAGTTACTTGGATCTGTATGGCAGTTCCACTAAAGTTACATAAAAAAATCCTAATGCGATGAGTATGTTAATCGGTCAATCCTGGCAAGACCCCGAATTGGTACATACGTTGTATAGACAGGGGCGGTCATGTTGCAAAAGTGAGTGGCAGCGTTGATAGGGGCCGCCCTAGAAGTTATATCGATCAGATTAGTGACTTACTACGCATGCATGCATCGATGTATGAATGTAGAAGAGAAAGATATGCCATGATCACGCCAAATGGAAATCCACCTCTGCCTACACCTCTGCGTTACGGGCGTGAGTGCATAAGTTTAACGAATAGTTTGACAAAAATATGCAATTACATATAAAGTGAGTTTGCAATTGAATGCGCCACGCATTAACCAGTGGAACGGATTACATTATAATGGGTACGGTACTTTTATTCCCTACAATCACTATGTACACTTCACTTTCACTCTTACCAAACTGTATTCCACTAATTTTTTTTATATTTTTAATTAACACCAGACAGATGATTTAAATGCAATTTGCTTTATTAAGGTTGTATTTTTCTTCAAATATTCAAACACTGAAAGGCTTGTTATTTTTATTCAACTAAAACTCCTGTCAAGTTAACCGGCCATGGCGAATCAATTGCAGTTGCTAAACGACATTTGATCGGACATTTGACAGCTGTGTTAAGGAAACCGGACGCTAGCCTCTTCAGATCAGTACAAAGATTGCCAGTACAAAGATCTTGTCCAGTTGTGAATGAACACAACCTTTAATATCATAATGATAGGAAGAAATTGTGACCATAGTAGTTGTCCATTGCACCGTATACAAGGTGAGCATGGTGACTAAAGTACGCGAAACAAGCAATGTACTCAAATGCCTATTTATTGTGGCTATAAAGTCAAATAGCACACTAACATTATAAGACACTTTTACTAGAACTTATAAGTATCAGTTCGAGTTAGGAAGCCTTACATACATCACTTGTGATTTGTTACAAATCAAAATGGAAATTTTGTAAACAAAGGGAACCTTTTATACTAAAATTCGTAATCGTAAAGTAACGATTTACACAATATTTCCGATGAAAATCTAAAAAGTGTAATGACCGCAATGTATGGAAAGTTTTATTGTTAACAAAATTTCCACCTCGATTTGCAAAAAAACTATACCACTACGTCACCGTCAAGTCGGCCGTCAGTCACGTCAACATCAGTTGACATGTTTTTGACACAATTAAATGTTACATTTTGTATTTAGTGTCCATGTTGGGACTGTACGTACGTGCTGTGATCCTCCTACGAACTTCTGGATACATTTGCGATGTAAATGACACGCGGCGAGGTCGCGAGCCTACGCGGGCAGGCTGCGGCCCCAGTTGACATATATCTTAAGCTGCGCAGGCAGCGGCAGTTCGGCGAGGGCTTGGCGCACAAGTTGGGCGCGACGCTGGCGCCGCATGTCTCCAGCGCTACTCTCGCGCTTCGCCTGCCTCCTTCGCAGCTCGCCCTCGCACTCCGACCATTCCTCCTCGGTCGACGAGGACGGAGCTAGCGTACGCAACCGCTTCTGTCGCCGACGACCTGCATTAATTTTTGCTATATTTAGAAGATCTTTTATGGAACAAATAATATAGAAAGCAGACGTAGCATTATGCTGCTCAGACAAGAAGTCAAGAGGAAGAGACAAGGGAGGGAGGATTAGAGATTGCTCCACCGACAAGAGCAGAACTCTACTCTTAAATTTTAGTTGATAGTCCGCGTGCCTATAGGCATAATCCATCCTTTATAAAGAATGGATTTTATTGTCAAGCCTATGCACGTGTATGTGTGTGACGCCATATTGGAAATGTACGTAAACTGCGGGCATATGTGTTACATAATCCCTACTAATATTATAAATGTGAATGTAAGTTTGTTTGTTACGCTTTCACGCGAAAACTACTCAACCGATCATCATGAAACCTTGTACACATATTCTGTGAGGTATTAGAAGTAACATAGGACACTTTTTATTAAAAAAATAGTATATAAAAAGCGAAGTATGTATGTTTCCTACAGACCTATAGACTCTGAAACGGCTGGACCGATTTCGATGAAATTTACAGGGATTGTCCAGATTGGCACATTCCTGTTTGGTAGCGATCGGATCAACATAATTAGTGGTACCCGGGCGAAGCCGGGGCGGGTCACTAGTTTAATATATTTGCAACACATTTTATTTAAAAATATTAGCAAAGGCCACGCGTTCACGGAAACTTTCTATACATACGCGCCTTCGTTTTCACACATACTGCTGAATGATTTCCCTTCGCGTATCTATGTATTGACGCCGCCATGATGCATCACAAAAACAAAACAACAACAGCGCCTCTAACGGTGGATAATGTAACTATTTTGAAGTATGTATCCAAAAATAGGCGTAGTAGCTTGTCATATTGTCAAACGCTTATAACTTATTGGGCTAGACCACATCATGAACTTATCAAGTCTAACATCTGACCGGGCAGGCCATGCATAAGGCGCAACACTTACTCCAAATTTTTAAACGAAGTGTTGGCGACGAATTACTTGCTCCGTTTGCCTGTCATATTTTTACCAAAAAAAAACCCAAATATGCTCAAACAACATGAATGACTCACCGTCAGCGAGTGGAGCCTCCGTATTTTCAGAATGACTGGTGGACTCGGACCCGTCACACGTATCAGATTCCACACTCTTTTCAGTCTTCTCCTGGGAGGAGCTGGAAGGCGAGGAGCTGGTGGACGAGTTGCACTCCCCGATGCCGCTGTCCAGCTTCTGCCGCTTCTCCTCGTTGCCCTTGGAGACGAACTCACGCTTGCCCTCAGTCTTCGATTCATCCCTCTCCATTTCAGTCTTTGGCGTTTCTTTCGGCTCGTCCGTATTGTCCAAGTACACATTGACATCGGCGGGTACTTCACAGCCGACGGCGGCACTGCTCAGCACCGGGTCCGCCGCGGCGCCGGCGACGCCCGCCTGCCTGTCATGGAACTCGAAAGTCAGCGAGCGCGGGGAGACCGTTTCGTTATCAGTTATCTCTAACATATCGTTATCTCTGTCTGCCTGGCCGGCATCGCCAGGGGTATTTCTAAAGACCAAATCTATTGTTCCCTGTGACTTATAGGAACTGTCCGGGTCAGCGTTCACGACATCGATACTACTAGAATCGGTATTATCGGGCTCCGCGTCGGGCGCCGCCTCCGAGTGCGAGTCCTCGCTGTGCTCGCCGTGCGAGGCCTCTGGGGTGGAGTCCGAGTCGAACCGGATCGCGCCGGCGGCTCTGTTCTCGCCCATGCTAAGCACGAGACTAAGCAGGGCGTTCATTTCGTTCGAGCCGTTGTTGCGGTCCAAGCCGTGAAGCATGTTAAAATTACCTGGAACATGATGCAATTATCAAAAACTGTCCGCAGCGACACGAACTCAGCTATCCACTTGCGATAGTTAATTTTAAAAAATGTAATGTCCGTCATTATGATTAGTTGGTACCGACGTGGGATACCCATCTCATTGCCTGCATATGATAAATCTATCTGCCACAGACATTGTATTAACACCATTGTTAAAACACCTGTTGTTTCCAGCGAGGGAGGCAATAAGCTGCGGCCGAATGCTAAAGAGCTGGCGAACGAGTCTCGTAGTCTACACGAGACGTCCCTGAAGATGACTCTTGGTGCTTATTTAACAAAATGGTACATTCAACAACGACCTGCCGTTTCGTCGATGGGTATACAGATGCGTCGGGGGCAGCGTCGCGCGTGTCGCGTAAGGCGCGATCGGCGCGGGGCCGTGGGCACGGCGCGCGGGGCCTCGAGCAGCTCCGGGTTCCGGCGCAGCACGCCGCACAACAGCGCGCGTCGGATAGCACCGCGCGTCAGCACCTGCAGCGACGGCGGCGTCTGGTCATCTGTAACTCACGATATACATTACGTTTTCATTCGGTTATACTATACAACATTAGTCTGTAAATTTAAATATTTCGTAAATATTCGTGTCTATGCCCTCTGTCCATTAAGGTAGGCAACGCCAGATGCGACACTGCTTGTTGCGGATGTCTATGGGTAGCGGTCACTTAAAACCAGGTGATCCGCTTGCTCGTTTACCACCTTCTCACATAAAAAATAAATAAAAATTACCTTATTACCATAGAATAGTTTTACAAATATGTAACACATTTTGATGTTTAAATACCTCTATAGGTTCATAGCATATGACTAATGTTTGAACTAGTACCTAGTTTGAGTGAACAGTGGTGAACTTCATAGCTCGGCAGCTGGAGGGGCGCGAAGGAGACATTGAGCAGGCTCCGCGATGCCCATTCGCTGTCGCCCACCCGCCGCACTTGCAGCAGCGCGTCGTTCAGCGGCATCACCAGGATGCCCCCAACCTTCGCACAAATCTCTCATTCACGTCACGGATAGAAGCAAACAAGCAAAAAAACACAATTTATAACACTCTAAAGTGGGTGGTATTATTAATCTAGAATAGTATAGAATCATATTACACTACACTCATTGAGAAATATTTTAAAAAAATCTGTTGTAAGAATGGACCAGCTCAACTTAAGTAACTAGTGATCCGCCCGGCTTCGCCCATCGGAATCCATAGGGAACATCACATCACATTTACGTACATAGGCAAAAAACCAAAAACTATATCCCACGGGAACCTTAAATTGTCCAGGATTAAAAGTAGCCTATACGCTATTCCAGACTGTAATCTATCTCTGTGTCATATTTCATCTAGATCCATTAAGCCACTTTTGCGTGAAAGAATAACAAACATCCATACTTGCAAACTTTCACATGATATTAGTAGGATTTGTTCAAAGTAGATATAACAAAACCGTTACTCTTATGAGCTGCTTGAAGATATCAGCGTAGACGTCGGGGCAGGCGGCTCCGCAGTAGACGCGGTCGTAGCCCACCTGTGGTGCTAGGCACAGCCCATTGCCTGACAAGTAAATTGTAAGTCAATATACATGTTTATACTTCCATCCGTTCATTGCTGGATTCAGGCCTACTATCAATGGTGCTGTTCTTGATAACAAACCACCTAGCTCATATTAGTCTTGCAGGTGTCACAGTCTAGTCTAGTAATATCCTAGGACATATTCACACATGGCCAGCTGATCCCAAGCTAAGCGCAGCTTGTGCTATGGCAACCAGAAAACTGATATACTACATATACTACTTTTCTTTTGCAAATACATACTTAAATAGATAATGACACCCAGACAGACAACAGACATGTTCATGCACAGAAATGTCTGTCCTGGGTGGGAATCGAACCCAAGACCTGCGGCGTGAAAAGCAAGTGTCTTACAAACCACGCCAACCGGTCCGTCGAACAGTGGTGAGTTATATTTTACAAACTTGTACCTTTAATCCGTATTATTTCTACTCACCCAGATAATATTTAGTTTCACAGAAGTCAAAATCATCTATAACATCCGAGCCTTCAATGAATTGCCTTTGCATTAACAGTGCATGATCCAGAACCTTTGAATGGATTTCTACACCATGGCTTATGCCTCTCGAACCCAGCCGCAGCCCCACCATGGTGCTGAGATACCCAGTACCAGAGCCAATATTCAGAAAAGACTGTCCCGGTTTCAGTTCTAGTCCTTCCATTACTTCACTGTTGGTATAACAGAATGTAATTAAAAAATATATATAAATTATACATAACAGCTTCAAGCAAATGATAAGTCTATATATAATAAAGAGTTGGTAAATGCATTACTCCCCATTACATATTATATCTCACCATCAAAGTCATGTGTACACAGGTGGTCACTAGGGTGTTTTATCAATTTTTAGTGGTCTTAACCCATGGAAAATAATAAAAAAATAAATCAAAAACAATATTTGTGATGGCAAAAGACAACAATTCAGAATAACCAATCATCAGAATGTCGGTCTGTGTGAATGGATCCTAAGGTTATAATGCTACAAACAGATTAGAACATGTATTCACTAAAATAATGTTAAAAAACATATCATAATTCTGGATAAATCATATAAATTTATTAAAATGGCAATGTATTTATTAGGGTGACTAAATAATACTCCCCAGTGGGAGTACCATCTTTTAAGTCGGTATAAAACCATTAATGTGTCTCAGTCATAGACAGTTACAAATTATATAAGAAAAATAAAAGAGGTAGGTATAAAAAGTTAGCTACCCTCAAACTAGGGTGTCCTAAAAGTATGGCCCACAAGGCAGAAGTTCAGTAAATATTCAGTGAAGAAATGAAGTGTATTAGAGCCAACCGAGTGACCATTTCACATAACATTCAGTTCAAATAAGTTCTCAATAGTGAATGAACACTTAAATGAAGCTTCTAGTCACAATAACCTAATCTTAAAATAATTATAGGTAAGACTGAATTGAATTGCTCAGGTAGATAGTCAGACATATAAAATGTAGTCCAGGGTCCCTGTAAGCATGCTTTCTATTATTTTTTTATCGGTTCAGTAGTTTTGAGTTTATCCAGAACAAACAGTATAATCTTTTCTATTTATAATATTAGTATAGATAAATCATATCATTACACAAGCTTGAACAAATTTGAAATATATTAATAAAAGTAAATGACAATTTTTTCCAACTTAAAAAAACTAAGTATAGGCACAGTTGATTGCCTTGCCTTTGGCCAAAATCTATTACTGGAGCATAATAAATGGATTAGTAATATATCCAAAATCTAGTCAGCCTGTTTAGTATATCCCTGGTGGTAGCTACTATGTCACCTACATTGTCACAATAAAAATAGTGCAAAATATTTACGAACAGTTTAGCATAACTAAGGAATATGATATTTATATGGTAATAGTTTGATTTTTCGGTAATGATTATTAAAGTACATAATGTGCTTGTCTAAGATATAATAGCAAGCATTTTTGTACATAGCTTGCATATTGTATATCCCTAGGAGACAGCACCCGTTTTACCAGGTTTTTGAGGTGCCCAAATAACTACTTGCACTTGGCCTGACCCATAAAACATAATGAACATTTACCTGTATATACAGGGCGAGGACAAGTGCAAATGCCCGCTTCGCCAGGCAAGATCCTTATAGGCCCGCTCTCTGTCGTTTGGAAGCATATAATCTCCACGGTCGAGAGCCCTGAACACGCGTTCCACTTCTGGAGTACGGATGTAGTTGCCTTCAACCAGATTGTCTACTAACTCATCGTTATTACGTCCCGAGCTCACCGCACCACCCATTGTGTTATTTAATCACTACAATTTAACGTATAAAGACCTAGTCTTCAGCAGATAGCGTATGTGACGTCACAGTTGTTTTTCCACATATTTTAGAGCTCATGCTATTTTAAAAACGGTTCCAAATATTTGCATATAAAGTCTATATGAATCTATGAACTTTTAAAGATATTTACAAATAAAGGACATGCAAAACCATTTACAAGAATAGAATTATAGAACTATAGAACCAAACCAAACAAATTACAGATTATATTAAATTCATTTGTCATATTCCACACTGCCACAATCCCAACAAAATCAACCAGAGACGAAACGAACAAAAACGATATTTTATATTCTCTTTGGCGAAACCTACCAGTGCAGTGTTGCCATCAAGTTTGCAACAGACTAGCCGAAGGAACATACATAACTACTCTCTATTATTTTTCAGACTGTCGTATTTTAAAAAAAAATCACGAAATTGCCGTATATCTTAATATCTTATTTTTAGGAATAAAAAATTGCCATCACATATTCATACAATCATGCGATTTCACCGCCCTAGACGCTGTAAATAAGTTAACAAAAGCAATTAATTAAATTGTAATCAGATTACAGAAAAGGTTTTCAATTCTATCCGTGCACCAGAAAACAATCTACACCTTCGTAGATTTAGAAAAAGCCTATGAAAAAGTTTTTATGGTCAACCTTAGCCTTGGTTAAGCTAGTTTGGATTAAACAGTGAGTGAACAAGCGTTATAGTCTCTGTTTGAAATCAATGAAAGACGAAGATTGTGGATTAAGTATGGGTGAGCTAGTTGTAAAATGTCTTGCCCGCCGATGACCAAGTCGTGTTTACATCATCGGCGGAAGACCTACAGCTGATGCTGAATGCAGCAATTTATTCATATGTAGGTAAAGATATGAAGGAGAATGAACATAAAATAAAAAATAAAGGTTTTTGAAAGAGAATGAAGTAAGACAGCAATTGAAATAAATTTTAACGGTAAAGAAGTGGAACAGATGGAGGAGTTCATTATCAAAGTTTATGCAGTTAGGATTGTATGTTTAGTAGAGAAAGAGATTCTATGAATATTTGTAAATCAAAATATTATATTATAAAAAAATCGAGGGTGAGTTCACACGCTAAAGTGAGCTAAAAATTTGTAATAATGAATAATGAACGATGGGTTGAGTGAGTGTCTTCCAATCCAACTTTGAGTAAGGTTTAATGTTATTTTTCAATCAAGGTATTTTGTACTTATTTGTCACAACCTTCAAATACTTAATTAAAATAAAATCATTTCGCTCAAGCTATCAACGTATTACTGAAAATTATTTGTATGCAACGTGGCGAATGTGAATGCGATGATTCTGCACTATTCTATAATCTACAGTAATATTGACAGATAGTCGTCAAGTAGTCAAATAATACGAGAAAGGGGATGTGATGTGATCCAGTTGTTTTTTTTGAGTTAATTCAACAACTTGTTTAGTTTGTTTCAGAGTTAAATTTTTGTAGTAAATTCTAGTGTTTACAGTAATTATTAAAAATACTAAACAACTTTTTGTATCAAAGTGCACATTATAATTTAATATTACAGGGATATCTTAAATTGTGATTTGTTAGAACTGGATAAAATAATTAAGTGACGCAATAAGTAGTTAAATTTGTTTGTGGAGATGGCCGAGACCAGTGAAGCGCAGGCCAGTGCGTCGGCGCCCGGTGGAGACGGCAGCGAGGATGACAAACGAGATGAGCGAATGCTAGAATGTAACATCTGCCTTGATACAGCACGCGATGCCGTGGTCAGCATGTGTGGCCACCTATTTTGGTACGTAGTTAATTAAATAAATATTTTGAAACAAACAATATGCACCGTAAATATAATATAAACATCGTTTAGGTAATATTTATCATTGTTTGTTTATATCCTATATAATATATACTCTCTGGTTGCATTTACAACTATGTATGTTTGATACATAGTTGTAAATGCAATGCATATGTGCTGACCCATTCATACCCATTGTATATAACTGGTAATTGATACAATTGGTAGCAACTGAGACCAACATTTCCTAGACCAGGGGTCTGCAACCTTTTAGCAAGCAGGAGCCATAAGTTGGTAAAATATAGTAAAGGCGGTCCTCACTTGTTACATCAACCCCAGAAGCCATCATAACCCGTAGAAAAAATGAATAGAGTGCTATTAAAACATACTTATTAATTAATGCAATTATTTAGAACTAGCTGTGCCCTGCAGTTTCACCCGCCCTCCAATCTTACTAAAACTAAATGATATTACTTATTACCTACTTAAATACTACCCAAACCTCATCATCACTTAGACCTATGCATTGCATTTAAAAAAAGCCCCAAATAATAGTTATTGTCGAATATCTTCCATGTACAGACAGTGATCAGTTACATTTTTATTATATATATATAGATCTTCTTCCAAAACCTTAATGTTAAAATATTTATAAGTCTACAATTAGTTACAATTCTACAACAATATTTTATTAGGCAAATAGAATTGTAATTGATTTAAGCGCCATCTAATTTCCAACATTTTACAATTTCAAAGTAACGGAGAATTGATTGATTGATTTATCTTACTAGTTTGCATTTTTTCCACTAAGAATATCAAATTTTGATTTTAATGTGTTTTTAATTGCTATTTGATATTAAAAGTAATACCAAATTTAATTACTTTTATTATCTTTTAGTTTTCTAATTGTATATTGCCGCGTTTCGTATCTTGTAAACAGCTACTCGTAACGCCATCTAGTCTTGACGAATAAACTAATACAACAAATAAAATCATTTTCTTTACTATGGGATAGGGCCCCCGTGATAAACTTTCAATCATCATCATTTTAAAGATCGTAATGTAACTAATAACATATATAACTAAAAGTTCAACCTATTCAACTGAACAGTTATTTCATAGTGTTTTCATTAAACAAACATTAGACATTAAAGAACCATTTTAAATTGATATAACATTTTTATTTATAAGCCGATTGAGATAAAACAAACACTAAATGTTGAGTGAAGCTTACTGCAATACAGTAGTGAAAATCGCACCCAGATTGGTTAAGCAGTTTCTGAGATTAGCAGTAACAAACGCACAGACAGACAAAAATTCTAAAAATCATTGTTTTGGGTTTTATTGCGTATATGAAGGTCCCCAATGATAGTTTTTATCAAATAACTTCCATGTACAGACAGCAATCAGTTACAGTTTTATTATATGTATATATGTATAATTTTTTTTGAGAACTTACATCAATCAGATTAGTAACATACTAAAGAAGCACAATATAAGCACTACCCATAACCAACAAGCTTGTATGCTTAGATCTATGGATGTAAAAGAAGTGAGGGGGGTGTGTCAGGATTGGGCCAAATGTTAAACCATGATCTCTGCTTACCCCTCTGGGTAACGGGTGTGAATGTATATTTATTTTATAATATTTTTAATTGATTATTTATAGCATTTTATATATTTTTGACTAACCACTAATTTACAAAACAATCAGCTGTTGCAAATGTGACCCTCTGGCTGCGCGTTGCTGACTGCTGTCCTAGACAATGCGATCCGAGAGTAAGGAAGCATGAGACCTAGGCAAATAACAACAAAAAAACAGCAAAACTGTCAAAAGTCAAGGCTTTTTGTAAACTGATAAACAAAAATAATCTATACTGATAAATAAAATTGAAGTGTCTGTATGTAATATCAAAATAACATTTCCATACTCAATACACATGATGCAGATACGTTATTTATAACGAAAATACAATTTTTTAAATTTTTGTCTGTCTGCTTATTCCGGGTAATCTCCGAAACGACTGAATCGATTTGGATGGGACCTTTTACTGGAAGATAGCTAATATTGTCGAGATTCAAATAGGCTAATTTAATGTAAGCAAAATAATTAGGGTTCCGCGCGAAAAGTGGAAAACCCTCAAAATTGTGAAAAAACCTATGCGGCGCCGTATCGAAAGCGCCGCCCGCTACCTGCAATGTCACAAAGGTTGCCTTAAGTAGTAAAATAACATAAACATTTTACTATTTGAAGCGTAAAACCTGTTTAGCCTTGTTAAACGACAGTAGGTAGGGACAAAATGCATTAGCGACAGCGTCAGCAACATGCTTAATTCCACGCGGACGAAGTCGCGGGAAACAGGTAGTAATAAGTATAATAACTTTCACCATAATTGGGAATTCTGTTGGTCTATAGTAATTTATACATTTAAGACGATTTTGGCTTACCAACTTATGCTTACACTATTACCTTATTATCTTCCAGTCGTTTCAAAGATGACCGGAATAACCGAATAGACAGACAGACGAAATTGTATTTTTGTTATAAGTACCGTTTATACATCCTGTGATTTGAGTATGGAAATTTTATTTTGATGCAGACAATTTATATATACAGACAATTTTATTTATCTTTATAGACCAGATGATCCCGCAAACTTCGTTCTGCTTTAGAATTAGTTTGTTGCATTACTTTATTAGGTATATTAATTGCTTGATGGGTTATAGATGGTATACCTGGGTGGATCCCTTTATTCGGAAGCCCATTAAGCATAGTGGGCGCACTTTTTTAAAACTTTTGATATTTTTTAAACAATCTGTCAGAATGTTATAGTGTTAAAGGAAATTATAATCTACATTGAATGTTCTTACTAACATATTTATTAGGATAAATACGGAATACGTAAGAATTGTGTTCTAAATAGCGTATTATTTTTAATTGATTTAAAAAAAATGGTGGTGCGAGACTCATAGATGATAAAGATATGTCATCACTGACTTCTTTGTAGATATTTTTAAGGAATACAATTCCGTAGTACATTATTTTGATATATGTCACAAGGTTTAGCCAGCATTTGCAATGTGAACGCACAAATATATGTTTTTACGACAAATCTTTTTAATTCTCTGCTTTACTACAATATGCATGTATTAACCTTCCTCTTGAAATACTCTGTCTATTAATAAAAACCGCATTAAAATCCGTTGCGTAATTTTAAATATCTGAGTATCAGACAGCGGAAACAGTAAGATACAATTCTTAGCACTTGTACTTGGATTATTATAAAAAAAACTTTTACTTCCGAATGTTATCAAGTTTTATCTAATTTGTTAATAATTATATATAACTATGTAATTATTTTAGGATGTTTGTTTTTTTATGTAATTCTGCTCATAGTTACATAAAGCCTGTGTGTTTTCATTCAGTAATTGCTCTGATATTAAGTGATTACTGCACTTCATGAATATCCACATCAGCATACGAGAGGCATTATACATTGTCTGTCTGAGGTACGGGTACATTCTTATCTTGTTTCTATGAGTAAAGAAAAGTATTAATTATTTAAAAGTTGACATTTATACAACCATTATGGAACTTAAATTTCAACATTGGTAGAACATAGGAACTCGAATGAAGAAGAACATATGCGCTAGAACAGTTGTTCCTAATGTTGACTGGGCTTGACCTATCTACCAACCTAAAATCTTGGGACCCTCAAAGTCTTGTCTGAAAAATGGGGTAGATATAGCCACAAACTAGAATGTCCTAACAGCAAGACTGCCATGCAGCCATCAGCTAATGACCATTTTGTTTGGTCCCATCTTTCATTAGGGCCTACTCAATATTTGCCCTGTTAATAAAATAATTATTAGTCAAGAAGGGATTTATAAAAATATGTTAGCTACGTACTTTTGTTCCTTGTTAAATATTTGCTCTCTGTAGCGAACAATAAATAAAGCTCCGTATAGCATAATAAATGAATTAAATAATTGCAGCTGGCCCTGCCTTCACCAGTGGCTGGAGACGCGGCCGAGCCGGCAGGTGTGCCCTGTCTGCAAGGCGGCCATCAGCAGGGACAAAGTGATACCGCTGTATGGCAGGGGGAACACCAAGCAGGAGGATCCCAGAAATAAGGTCTGTTAAATAATCAACAATCGTTTAGTGCTTGTGAAATAATGTTACAGTATAGATATTATCTCCGCAAATCGCTATTGCGCCTGGTCGCCATTTTGGTGACGTAATTTCGTGACATTGAACGCTCGGTACCGTTAGCAACAATATCTTGTTTGGTGATATTGCAGTTATCATTGTCATTTTTGTTTTAAAATGAATAGGAAAATAGTCCACAGTTGTGCTCGTGAAATTATTATTTAAATATGTAATTATGTAATAAGCATCTAAACCAGCATACCGAGCCAGTATACCGAGCCAGCATACCGAGCCTGCATACCAAGCCAGTTTAAACTCTTCATCCACAGCATGGGACTTAACATCGTATGATAAAAACACACTTACCAACCTAACAGACTTTTATCAGTAGAAATATTTTTTTTAATGTAATTTGGACCTATATGAATCCGTATTTCCCGTGTTCACGGAAAAGGTTGAAATTGGTTCTTGTGAAATAGAAAAAGTTGAGCGCTATAAACTCCCGAAACAGCTGAACAGATTTCGATGAAATTTTGAAGGGAATGTTCCGATTGGCCTAGCGGGTGGTCCTTTGAAGCTTGGGTAGCAAACGGATCAACATATGGGTCACCCGGGCGAAGCTGGTGGCGGGTCACTAGTTGACAATTATAATCAATAATTATTAATAAATTTAATTGTTTTTTAGAATTATCTTGTTAGCTTTTAAATTACGGAAGATGTCACGCGGATGTAACTTTGACAAGGTACCAGCGCATTATCAAATTGCGCGGTATAACATGCGGCTTCATGTTCAATTTTAAGTTCACTAAAAAGTTTCTACTGGAATTAAAAGCTATATATACTACAGGTACACTTTCTTTTGGCCACGGACACATTTTCTTACTGTTAAACTAAATAATAAAAAATGCTGCTTTGATGCGGGCCTAAAACACTTTTAAATATATATTAAATAAATCAAATGCAACTCTAGGCTATGAATTAAATATATTCAACGTTAAAGTCACCGAAAACATCAAAGCCTACCAGATTGCCAAGTAACAAGTGTCGAAGCGTTAAGTGTATAATAATTAATTCGGCACACACTCCACGAAGAACGCGACCCGAGCCTTACAAGGTCGTATGTAAAGCCTTTGTACTTTTTTATCGATCCAATATTAAAAATGTAATATATTATTCTGATCTGATAAAATATATTTTTTTATTTTAATTTATTTATTAAGCACAAAAGTACGAATAGCGGACTTATAAGCATTGTCTATCAGTCACCTACGCATTAAGCAAAGAACGAATTATGGATATTTTTGTAAAATAACGAAGATAGTATTTCTATACCGTAAAACTGGTCAAGTGCGAGTCGGACTGACGCACGATGGGTTCCGTACCATTATAAAAAATAGCCGCTTTAAATATTTATTAAATTCCGTTTTTTAGTATTTGTTGTTATAGCGGCAACAGAAATACACATCGTCTGTGAAGATCTCAGCTGTAGATCATGGTTCATGAGATACAGCCTAGTGACATGACAGACAGACAGACAGGCAGTACACTTTAGTCGTGCGTCCGGATCCGACTCGCACACTTTTTTTTACACATAATGACTTTTTCAGGTACGTCTGGATTTTTTGGGTGGGTACTGTTGCGAGGTGTAGAATTTGATGGGTATTTTTCTTAAGTTACCATGGTTTATTTCGTTTTTTTATAAAGGGAAGGTGATCACTTCAGTATAGCATAGGAGGGCGTCATGGGGTTGATGGGGAATTCATATCACGCGCGTTTATCAGTTGGCTGCAGGAGTAGAGTACCAGGGACGCAAAACCTCTGTGTATGCCTAGCGGCGTCACGACGTCAACAGTTCGATGCTCTCTTTCGCTAATAAATTAATGTATTAACATGTCCTATTGTCTTACCACGTGAAATGACATTGTTTCTAGACATTTTGGTTTATGTATATTCATAATTTAATTTAACACGTATGACACATCAACCGAACAACATGAATCATTGTAACTTGTTAAATCCCTACTAATATTATAAACGTGAATGTAAGTTTGTTTGTTACGCTTTCACGTGAATACTACTCAACCGATCATCATGAAACTTTGTACACATATTCTTGGAGGTACTAGAATTAACATAGGATACTTTTTATGAAAAAAATAGTATATAAAAAGCGAAGTATGTAAGTTTCCGTATAGACCTATAAACTCCGAAACGGCTGGACCGATTTCGATAAAATTTACAGGGATTGTCCAGATTGGTACATTCCTGTGTTTGGTAGCGATCGGATCAACATAATTAGTGGCACCCGGGCGAAGCCGGGGCGGGTCACTAGTACTTTAATAAGACATAATAACGATTTTTTAAATTGTATATCATTTTATTACGCAATAACATTGAATGAAGGTGCTCCTGTACGCTCCTGAATGATTTACCAGTAGGAATAGCGTCGTAAACTGAATTCGACCTTTGATTTAGCTGGCGGAAGTTTGTGTGATTGTGACCTTGAAATCTTATCATGTTACCGAATATAATGTTATCACATGTATAGATATGACGTATTGATGTGTCGAACTGTAAATGCAAAGCGCCTTGCGGGCTTAGGTTCCAATCCCGGCAAGGTCAATCGTCCACAATGAACAGTGGTAGCGCCCTCAACAACATTTGATGCACGAATGGGCCGGCTCGACCGATGAAATACCATGAAATCACAGAAAATAGTGAGGTGCTGGAGGCTTAATTTCAATCCTCTTCTCCTTCCCACCCTTTCCTCATAGGGATAGGATGGGAAGGGAAAAAGGATTGTACGGGGAGGGGGTTAACGGGGAAAAGACTTACTTAATATCAGATCACCCGCTTGATCCTTTGCCACCTACTTCCATAAAAAAATGACTACGGACGTGTACTTTGCATAAATTTCTTGTGTGTTCTTACGTGTGTGTCAATGAATACATGATGTGCGCAGGTCCCCCCTCGGCCGGCGGGGCAGCGCTCGGAGCCCGAGAGCGTGGGAGGCTTCCCGGGCTTCGGCTTCGGCGAGGGCTTCCACATGTCTTTCGGTATTGGCGCCTTTCCCTTCGGCGTCTTCACCTCAACCTTCAACTTTGGCGATCCCAGACCCAGCGCAGGTATGTTGTGTTCAAATCTCCTCATCCAATAACAGAAAAGTAAACGAGTCGCGCGAGACGTAGGGAGCTTGGTTGGAATAAAAATTTATAACTAGTCCAAAATCAATTTTCCAATAACGTTTTCTATCGTTAGTACTATGCATTAGAAATATTCTAAGCGATAATGTTAGAAACCAAGTAATATCATAAAAACATGGACGTTACGATCGGATTTTAGGTTCTCGCGAAATTTCCTGTCCACAGCCGCGTTGCAGAACGGTCTGTCCTCGGCGGTATTACCAAACCAGTACGACTTGGACTCCTTCAAGGGAGCTGATGACTTTTTCATCTGCAGTTCCTCTGGTGTCGGTGTCCATAGACGTTGATCACCTCGGTGTCACGCTCGTGCCCCATTCTCTTACAACAACAAAAACTCGGTACGCTTTAAGTGTATGCATACAAAAATATGTATTTTAAATAAAACGAACGAAATGCGGACCCAATTGAAAACATATCTAAATACCACTCTAGGTCACGGTTGTTTTTCGTTGGCCATGTCATCTGCAGGTGGTTTCTGTCTAGTCTCACACCATATAACTCTACAACTCAAATTCCCAGCTAGACCCTTGCAACCGTAAATTAGTTAATTTACTAGTAAAAGTTCATACAGATTATATAATCGCTACCGCTGTCTCGAAGCCGCGGCGCCGGAAACCGGTACATACGTTTTACCGTTACATCGCCACTTAAACATGTTGCACAAACAGTATACGATTTGTTTCTCATAAGATTTAAATGTCTGAAAATCACGGAAATGTTCCAATGTTGCGAGGCATGTTGGTCCATTCATGAGAACTGGTTATATCTCGAATCTCCAATTCTTATACTCTTTCTTCTTCTTCTAGACTGGTAGAGCCCGCAACATCTGTTGCAATGGGCCGGCTTGACCGGTGAAATACCACGACCTCACAGAAGCCAGGCGCGAAGTAGTTCTATGTTGCGCTTGATGAGTGAGGTGCGGAGGCCTATTTGTTGTCCTCATCACCTTCCCATCCTTTGCTAATAAGAAAAGGATGGGCAGGGGAAGAGGGCTTTACGGTTTATCCCCTACTCTGTTCATTAAAGGTAGACAATGCATTAGCTTGTTGCAGATGTCTATGGGTAGCGATCACATTTCTACGTTATAGAGAATGGCGCTGTAAAGAGTTAACTGTATTTTACATCATATTAACAGTACTTAGTGATTTACAATAGGGATCAGATATTGTGAGATCAGTGCAAAACGTTGGCAGGCGGGAATGGCCGGCTCTCGCGTTGTGTTGCGGCTCGCGGGTGACCTACTTTTCATAATTCAAATATTCTAAGTCGTGAATACACAACGGAACAAACAATACGATTGTATGAATTCTCCATACAATATCAATAATAAAAAAGCAAAATGTGTGCTGGGACGCAGTAGAAGTGAAACTTCAACGGACAAGTGCCCATCTCTTGTTAGGTGTCATTGCATTTTTCAGTTGGGAGTAGTTTAAACTTTTGATAAACTGTTGGTCAGAATGATATAGTTTAAAGAGCAATAACATCTACATTAAATTCTCTGAAATATTAACACATTTAGATGGATAAGGATTCATACCGAACGCTAATAATGACGTCGTAAGTTCCGTATGCGTTTTAATTAATGTTTCCTAAGAAAAAGGGGTTATTGTGAGACAACCATAGACAATAGATATATGTCATCGCAGACTTTTATTTAGCTTATTTAAAGAGCTACAATTATTTCATATATCATTTTAATGTAAGTTAGCAGTTAGAATTTTTATAACGTAATTACTTTAGTGTTCTTCTAATTATTTCTGTTACTTTCGTAAAAAAAATTTACATAAACACCACAAAGATGCGGTTGTTAAAGATTTGTAACGCGATGCGAGTTTAATTATCAGGTTAAAGACCTGGTGGTCGATTTTTTCTCTCATAAAATGTTAAAAAGAGTTGTTTAACTCGCATTCGATGCTACCAGTAAAAAATAAATCCTACGTTTGACATCTGTCAAATGTAAAGGTGTCTGAGCAGATTTCATCCGCTTGTTTCTGGTTTTAAAAAAATAATCTCAGCTTTTGAGGTATTTTGTCTGTCGATGCTTTATAAAAAAATCCTTTCACTATACTTTGAGGTAGAGTGATTACAACCCTACTAATTTTAATTAATAGCTAAATCATTTTAAAATATAAATGCGAAAGTTTGGTAAGTATGTTATGTTTGTTGGTCTGTCGGGAGAAAAGTAATGAATGGATTTTAATGAAACTTTACAATATTATAACTTATACATCAGAATAACATATAGGCTTTAATTTATAAAGATACTTTCTGAATTCACCAAAATATAACGATAAATGTCAAGTAAGGAAATAATTTCGCCGTACGCGAGCTATTCTGGTGTGCGCTGCAAAAACCGTTAGAGTTACACGTATATAATGTATAATGGAAATGTTTACCGTAAATAGTCCTACAAGAAGCCCGCGACAGCATATATCTATCTATTATGTTTTATCACCAAAATAGTGAACCATGTATTGACTTAATTCGAAAGCAACCGTTTTTAGTAGTAGTAATATTTCGGACACATGTGTCACCAAATCATTCGCAAGGGCATGACTACATTAGTGCGGTGCACACGTTCGTCTCGCCCGACCTTTCCTCTCATACTTCAATATTTTGTAACAATCGGTCGCATAATTCGTTAAAGGACAAACGGGTTGTTCACCGGACTTGATATTTGAGTGGACGGAATGGCTTTCACGGTACGACCTCGGTCTGTTCCAAAACAACGATGTGTTAATGCAAAATAAATGAATTATTGATAGACTTAAATAAAATTAATTCACTTATTTTTAATAATGTTTCGTCTTTTCAACCTGTTTTCAACGTAAGGATATTGTATTGCAGCGCCGCGCGGCACCGCACAGTACGATGAGGAGCAATTCCTGTCCAAGATCTTCCTGTGGGTGGCCATCCTCTTCGTGCTGTGGCTGATATTCGCATGACCCACTCGCACTTCAGGCCACGCCCCGACTCCGCCAAGCCCCGCCCACGCGCGCACGTCACGTCACACGCCGGCCTCCGATGTCTTATCATTTAACTACATTAAGGTAATTTCTAAGTTAAATTTGGTCATCCGTGCTGGATGTCAGGTTTCGGTTCGCTAGGTTTACGGTGTAAGAATAAAAATTGCATTTCATGTTAAATATATAAATACGCAGTTCGCTAACCGAAGCCCGATTTATAACGTAAATTTAATATATAATAAATCCCAGTAAATTTCCTTCAGGTTTTTGTGCTAAAAGTGGTGTGTACGCTGCTGATTTAGCATTAAACTGTCTTCCAGCCCAGTACGCTCTGTTGTTCGCATTGAAACAGGCTCGGCTGTCAGATATAAATGACAGATGTCAAAATAAGTTTGTTATTGAGTCACCAGATGGCTGAAGGTGGCTGGTCAGTCCACTTTTTTTAGTAGAAGGTGGCAAATGATAAAGCGGTTCATCTGATAGTAACCGCTACCAATAGACATCTGCAACGAGTAAATGAGTTGCCTTATCTTCATTGGACCGAGGAAGGGATAAACAGAATTGATATTACCTTTTCATCCCAGAAGAAAAGGAATACTGCGTCTGCATTATAATTGTAGTTTACGGTCCCCACTCCTGCTGTCATCCTGCAGGACCTTGGTTCGGATATGTGTTAAAAATAAAAAAAAATGTTTATGGTTTCTGTCATATTCGAGGCTATCTATAATCTCTATGGATTTAATAGATGTGGAAGCTTACATATTGCATTTTATATGTGAATCAATCAATTAAATTTAAGAAAAAACAAACAAAAATATTATTTTGTGTTAATTATAAAATAACGAGACGTTTCCGTTTAAAAATGTTGGTAAATTAAAACCGACTAATCTACATTTCTGTTAGTTTTTTTAATAGATATTGAAAAAGCGGAAAGACTTTGCTATAAATTTTTCTTGCTTGCTATGGTATATACTAATAATTCTCAACTTAAGACATTTTTCTTTTTTTTTTATTAAGCAAACCGGTACAATATTTATATATATGTATTTAGAAAATGGTTTACAATAACTAAATACATCACTATGTGGCTGCAAAGTTCTGATTATTCCTTTAAAAGGTAATTTAAAATGTTTTGTGATATTAATTTGAGGTTATGTGTCAACTGACCAATCCTTGGAGTACTTCATTGCGTCAAGTAAACACCATGTTCACTTTATAATTCGGTAGATAGTTTTATGTTAATACTTGTGTAATCTATGTGTATATATTTAAATATCAATTGTTTAACGTAAATTATTTAAAATAAAGAATTGTACTGCATTTTGTATTATTTTTTTATTTGTCAACCTTAAATTTTCCGTCGTGGGTTGTGATAAAAACGCATTTATTTTACACGCTTTATTTATATTATACACTGTGGGGGAAATCAATATAAAAAAATAGTTAAACAATAATAATTGGTGTGAATTCTATGGAAGAAATATTGGAATAGTTTTGCAAATCATGTTATTAATGTTTCTTAAGCTACTAAAATACTAAACTAAAATAAAAAAATTTATGTTCTGTAATAATTATACACCAAAATTAATATCGTTTGCTCACCTTCTGCCAAATTGGTCCAAATCAGCTTCAATGAATATTGGGCTCAGATAATGTAAAGTACACACAAGTCTTCCTATGTCTTATATTGTACCTCTTATTGTAAAGTTAACAAAAGAACTGGATTTACCTTAAAGTCATATAACTTCAATCTCGTCCCTTATAATTAATGAAGTCACAATGCAACTCAAAGTCCTGGCGAGCACATGTCTCATTACTCCAAGCCGTACAACTTGAGGGTACGGTCCATGCTGGTGGAGGCGATGTACTGCGCGTTCTTCCCGAAGCGCACACCGGTCGCCGAGGCAGTGTGGTCGTTGAACACCTTCAGCTCCTGCCACTGGCGGCACAGGTACACGCGCACGTCCGTACCCGCAATGGCCAAGTACGTGCCGCTCTGGTCGAAGCACAGCTCCTTGATCACGTAGCCCTCCTCCAGCTGGATCGTCTTGAAGTTCTTCAGCTTGCGAAGATCCCACAGCTTCACGCAGGCATCCTCCGCAGCTGTCGCCAGATAGTAACCGTTCTCCGAGAACGATATAGATGTGACAGGGCCCACGTGACCAGGGAAGTTGGCCACGTTGCTTTGCTCCTTCAAGTCCCAAATCTTGACTTGCGAGTTCTCGGTGCCGGTGCCGAAGATGAGGCCGTCGGGATGGAACTGGGCGGTGGTGAGGCTGACGCCGGACGAGTCGCTGACCTTGGTGAGCAGCGTGCCTGTGCGGATGTCGGAGAAGGCCCAGTGCTGGTCCGTGGACGTGGACAGCACGTAGTCGCCAGTCGGGTGCAACGAGAGCCCCGTCACCGGTCCGTCGTGAGAACGCAGGATCACCGATGTTTGAGATCTGGCAATGAAGACGAAACTTGTGCTAACTAATGCTCAAAATACAAAAAAATGTTCTTACGACACCTATACTGTAGATGCTTTAAATATTTTTAAAACTAAATATAAAAAAACTTGAAGGACTTAAACTACTCTATTGTTCTCTCAATAATTATCTATGGATATAGACAAACTAGACTAGACAAACTACTTGGGTTAGGTTTTAAGAAAATATGTTGAGGACTTACGTGGGCACGTTCCAGACGCGTATGGTGTGGTCGGGCGAGGCGGTGATGACGGTGTCCTCGTCGGGGTGGTAGATGACGCGCGTCACCTTCTTGCTGTGCCCCTTGAGGATGGCCACCACCTGCTCCGTGTCCTTGTTGAAGACGGTAGCGTTGCGGTCGTTGCCGCCCGTCAGCAGCCGGCTCTGGTCCGACGGGTTGATGTCCAGCGCCAGGATGCCCGGCACACTGGCAGAGTGCAAACCCTACAGGAAACCATGTTGATTAGCCACATGATATAGTTGGATATTGTTTACTGCGAGCCATAGTAGATTAATCTCTGACATTTCGTTGAATGCTATTAGCCATACTATTTTATTTGAACCTCTTGAGAAACCAGATACTTTTATTTACATAGCAGGGGGATGGCAAACAAGCCAGTACACCCAAAATAAACACTATCCATAGGTATCTTCAATTTTTTAGCATTGCCTATCATTAATGGACCGAGAAGGTATTTCCTTTTACTACGCATCTCCCCCATTAAATGCTCTTCCCCTTCCCACCATTTTCATTTTAGGTAAGGATAGGAAGGGGAACAAAATTTGGATTAGGCCGCTCATCATACTATACACAGAATACTTCTTTACGCCTGTCTTCAGTGTAGTTGTGATGTTTCACTGGTCGCGCTGGGGCACTCATGAAACAGTTGTAGTTGCGGACTCTACCACTGTTAATCTATATCCCACTGTTAACGTTATTATAAAAACTTACTGGATGCGATGCGAGCGTTAGGAAGGCGCGGATCTGGTCCGGCGGCAGGAGGCCCTCGGGCACGGTGCGGCCGCGCCGCTTGCGCTCCTGTGTCAGCGCCGTAGCGCGTTCCTGCAGCCGCGCCACCACCTCGCCCGACATGCCCACCGCCGCCGCGCCGCCCGCTGCCGCCGCGCCGGCCTCCGCCTGTATACAGACATTTTTATTTATCTCCTCACTACAGATTTTCTATCTATAAAGTTATTGTCCTTAAAAGTTAACACAAAGAATTACTAATGTGGGTCTGATTTGCAAAATATAATAAATACAAGTTTCTAGTGATATGTATGTAACGTACCGCATGCGGGGGCTGGGGCGCGACGACCGCCACTTGAGGCTTGAGGGTCGCCAGCGCCTCGCGCGCAGCCGTCACCTCCTTGGTGAGACGAGCGATCACCCGGCACGCCGCGTCATGCTGGTACAGAGCATGGCTCAACTCCTGCAACATACCACGAATTAAAAAAATTACATTCATGACAAATTTTAAATAAGACCTCATCGCCTAATCATAAGAGTTAGAGCTGTTGTGATGTGGGTCCTCAATTCAATTCTCGGAATGAGACTAGGAAAAAATATATGTTTTCTTTCAAATATAAAAAAATAATATAACTTAAAATACTTTATCTCTGCCTACCCCCCTGGGTTACAGGTGTGTGCATATATTTTATTTATTACTCAAACAAATGCAAAGTGAGTTTCACTTTATCCTTTCTTCAATTAGTGTTCAACTTCTGAATGCATGTCTATTGCATAAGGGTACCTGGTTCACTTGCCCAATAACTTAAAAATACACAACTTTGGTTAATGTGTTAATGTCTGTCAGTTTTTTTAAGGTTATTTTAAAATGACTCAATAATTATGTTTAGTGAACTATTATTCAACCAACTTATAATAATATACATACACACACAAACTAATAAGTTTATAATATAATGATAAAAAATGTAAACATAATATTAATTAATATGCGAGGTCAAAGTAGACGAGCCAACACACTCAATAAAGCTTGGGGTTTCTCCAAGCATAGTGCATGCCTAAAAAGATGATACCTACCATAGAAAACCAAATAATAGTCAAATTGTACACAGAGTATATTTTGTTAAGTTTAACTTACCTGTCTAGCAGTCTGCAGCTGCTGACGCTGTGTAAACGTGTGCAGCATGAGGGCATCCCACTCATCCTGCATGCTCTTCAATGTGGCTGGAATGGATGTGGCACTAGGAGGCTTTGGCTTCACAATTGGTGGGGCTGGAAACATTTAGAAAAATAATTGTTTATTGACAATTTAATCTGAACATTAGTTGAGAGATAGTCAATGGGAATTGTGTATGTATTCTATTTTATTCCATATAAACAGGAGACTTGCTAAGTGTATTGCTTACAATTATTTTAATTAAAAATAATATTGTGGGGATCACTATGGAAATAATTTCATGATTTGTAGTAATGTTTTGAAAATAAACAGATATATAGATAAAATAAACAGAAAATATAGCTGATTACAGCTTCATCGATACAACTTGGTCAATGGACAATTTGTCTGACACTTTTTTTAAATAATAGGCATCAAACACCAAGCAAATGAGTTGCAGATTCTTTCCGAACCCTATCTGAAAAGAAAGGGGGAGGACTCATCAGACAAAACATAGAAGCATGGTAGTACACTGGTTGAGCTGGCCCATTCAGGCATCTGAGGTTATTATTGTGGATACGACCACTTTATGTATACTTTCAATTTCTAATAAGCTAAGCAAATAAATTATATAAATTATTACATATTTTACTAAACTTACTTTTAATTTCAATAAGATCCTCTACTTTTAACTCTTTCCCGCTAATCGGATCCACGCCATTTTCAATTACATATTTTTCAATAATACGTTTCTCGAACACTGCTCCCGACGACGGAGAAACTACTGGTACGTCTGGCACTTCATTCGATACTAAAAATGGGTTAAAATAGGTTAGAATTTTCATTACATACTACGCAAAAACCTGTCACCGCCAAAAAACCCCAATTCCCCATAATGTAATATTCGACTTATAAAACATATACAAAACGAATACAACTTTTAGTATAAACTGGAAGCTTTAACCGGCATGATATTACCACTGATTGTTTGTAAACTTTTAATCTTATAATACAGGAGACAAGAATAACTTACTTGCACAACACAAAGCCATATTAAATCCAGTTTAAAGTAATATTTTATCACTGGAATTGGTTAGCAATCAATTAATAAAATCTCACAAATCTACTGAATGCTATGATGGTTTGGGTTAAAGTTGAATTGAATGGATGCAAATTGGCAGATGGCCGCAGATGCAATAACGACACAGATTAAATATAAAAATGTTTGATGGTAATAGGGTTGCTAGATTCCTTCGTACTTTTGTTTTTTTTATGTGAGAAGGTGGCCAACGAGCAAGCGATCACCTGATGAAAAGTGAGCGCTACTCATAGACATCCGCAACAAGCAAATATGTTGCAGAGAAACAGGTAAAAGGATATTTCCTTTTCCCCGTTAATCCCCTTCCCGTCCAATCCTCTTCCCTTTCCATCCTATCCCTCTTATTAGGAACGGGTGGGAAGGGAAAGAGGACTGAAATGAGGCCTCCGGCACCTCACTCATCAAAAGAAACGCGGATTACTTCTACTTCAAGCCTGTTTTCTGTGAGTGGTATTTCACCGGTCGAGCCGGCCAATTCGTGCAACGATGTTGTTGTTGCGGACTCTACCACTGTAAAGGTTGGAGTCAATTCGCTTCATAAACAGGTGTCCGGAAATGACGTGTACTATACCGTTGTTGTACTTCTTCTTCTTTTCAGCCTAAAGTCGTCCACTGCTGGACGTAGGCCTGTTGTACTTACTTGGCCAAAAATATGACGATTCAACCCAACTAACTTTAACTGATGAGAAAGTGGATGGATAGGAAACCGAAATATCCTTTTTTTGTATATCCCTTTTTTATATTAAAGGTAGGTAACGCTATCTATAGGCTAATCTACAAATCGTGTTTGTTGCGTTCGTTGTTATGGGTAGCGCTCATTTAATATTGAATGTCCCGCTTGCTCGTTTGTCACCTTCTTCTATAAAATAACACTTACCTGCATCCAAAGTTGCTTAGTAGGGGCACTAGAGGGCTTCAAAGATGAGAAATTAAAAAAGAATTATTTAACCTGGCTGTACGAATCTCTTTTTGTCTAGAAAGTAACAAATGATTCAGCACGGTTATAATAAATTATTCTGCCACTTTTTTTTCTTAAATAGCTATCATTGTTTTCAAGAGTTTTGCTCTTAGGAAAATTTTGATTGAGCAAAAGATTTTTCTACAGTACGATATTCCTCAACGCTTACGTCAGAGAATATAAAGGAATATTAATAGTCTTTCTTAAAATTTGGCTGTGATCTGGACGCCTTTGAAACTTAGACGAAGAGACTATTACTTTACCAAGGAATGTATCACGATGTCATAGAGAAACGACATAAGCTGATGGTATTTCTACTGTTGATTTTTGTCTAATAAGCGAAGTGGCATAGGCTTCTTCGTCTGCCAAGTGCTGGATCCAATTACTTAGTAAAATTTAAACGACTGTTCATTACAATACCACGAGGTACTTAGATGAAAGCAAAATATTAATTAAAATTATTAGTATAAACTTGATAATCACTGGTTCAGGTGCCGAGTTAAGAAAATATTTTTGTTTGTGGCTGAACGGTGTGCCAAATCAAAAATCATGTACGAGTATGTATTTTACAAAGGTGTCGTTCAAAAATTTATAAAGCCCATTGAATAAATTTATTAAATTCGAAATAATAAAAAAAAATCGTTTTGAGGCACTATAACGCCATCTTTATTATTAATACTCATACCAACCTGCGTTAGTCTCAGCATTACATTGGAACATTTAACCAAATAATTTAGTTGTATTAATACATTTTTTCCTTTAGGTCAGACACACACTTTATATCAGTAATAAATGCAAGAAAAACGTGTTTGTATTATTGAAGCTATCACTTCAGTAGCTCTATATTAGCGTCATGTCACGTCAGTCATGACAGGCGCGACGCTGAACTGCAGGTAGATAATATTTTCTTTCTATATTACTCGGTTGAGCTTTTTCTAATACCTAATGTGGGTTGGGATCAATTAAAAATGTACACACGTTATTTTTTTTCGTTTTTAATTACTAAACAACGGGTTAGAATAGTTCGTGCCTGTGGAATGGCACTCGACTTACGACTAAACACGTGTAAAAATTTGTACATGGCCACTGCAAAAATAGGGTCACTTATACACACAATTTCACTATTTACACAATCTTAATGGAATACGTAACAATTTTAAGGGAAATTTTCTTAGAAATTTTTTAAACAAATATTTGAAGAGCTAAATTAAAATTGAATAAAGAGGAATTAAGCCACGGGACGTAGAAATTATGTAACTCTACTCCACGACTACTGTGTACTTAATTGGGGTAGTTTTTACGCTCCTTTATGCATTTTATACTAAGCATAACACAGCCTCACCCTACTATTGCAATATTTTTTGTTATAATTCGACGGCATATTATGTACTGTCTGGTTTTTTTTCAGCTTGGACGCAACCCTGTGCTAAGGTTCCACTTTCAGTAAGATACTAAGCAATCATTTGTCCTATTAAAGAGTTTTAAATGATTAAACCACAATTTCCATACAAGAGTATGCAAAAATTAAGGAACTTAAAAATTAATAATTGATGAAATAAATAAAAATTGGCAACACAAGGATATACCTTTCCCATGTTAAAATAAAAAGAGAAAATATAATTCAGAAAATATTTCCCATCTATTAATCATACATTCCATTCACAACTCGCTTGGAAGATAAAACGTGAGGATAATATTTACAGAAGACATTGGTCTTGTAAAGCCATTATATTCCAATTCAATTGGCCTCTGTCCATACAAAATTCACTTTAAACAATAATCAACTAAATTGCACTTTTTAAAAACACTTATTTACATTATTAACGAAAACTTATCTCACCAAAATATATTTACAAAACAATGTATAATGTATATTTCACCTTCTTTGGTTTGGCTAAACATCTTTAATAGTAAATAACCTCGCCTATTACCCAGAGGGGTGACCAGTCATCAGTTATTTTGATATGGACTTACGTTTGAATTGTAGACGCATGCACACGCATGTTTGTCAAAATGTAAAGTCAAAGTACTGTCACATACAACAGTCAAAGTAAGACTTACTGCGACAAAGAAATAAAAAAACATAACTGTTTTGATACATCACAACCTCGGTACCTTACAATTATGTTTTTGTGCTGTAGCTTTTATAATAAAACTATTGGAAAAAAACTCAGCCTAAATTTGTAATATTGTCAACCAATTGACTTCTTAATCGTTAACATAGCCAAAATTATAAATCCATTGCAACCCAATCCAACTACAATTTATATAATAATTTAAAACATCTAACATTATCAATACGTAAGCACAGAGCCAGTCTTCAAGCAGTCGTTTAATATTCATAGTACTTGAACAAATTAACACTTAACTTTGAATTAACTTCGCAATGCTTTTTAAAGTTGGACAACTTAAATTAAGCAGAGATAACATGTGATGTGATGTCTCTTCTCACTCTTGCCATCCAATAACTGTAAAGTTATTTATTTAAAATAATTAATGTCAATTTTATATTCCATTGAAAATAATTTATAACCTCAAAATAGTTCAGCTAAGTATAGTTTGCAAGAAACACCAAGCGCAAATTATATACGAAGAAATACACTTCACAAGAGTCTATTTAAACGATATTTTAGAGTTCTTCGCGTTTATTTTTCACTGAATCACAACAAAATGTCTTGGGAGCACTGCAAGTACGCAAAACAAACATAATATGCACTTCGTCACAGCAAAACAGTCTATACGCAGAAAACAATAAAGTCTTCCGAAAGGCACCTTCAACACTACGATAAAAACGTCCCGGGAAAACTGTCTCTTAACATAATACAATAGAACTGATATTCCATTATCGGTGAGTCTGTACAGTGGAACAGTCATAGTTAATAAAAGGTCCATTCGGTTGGTGAACAGACTTAGTCTATGTAGCACATCGAATTAGTCTTTTTGATGTCTACATAAAGACGGTGATGGCGTGGCAGGCGACAGAGGGTCAGGTGAGCGAGTCGCGCAGCTGACGCACTGCGGCGTACACCTTGACGGCGGGGCCGAGCCGCAGGCGCAGGCACGCCACCAGCTCCTCGCAGGACGCCATCAGCAGCTCGGCGCCCGAGAGCCGCGCCCCCGCCGCCGCCGCGCCGGCCGAGCGCCCCGCGACCCGGCTCACTAGCGCCTCCACCTCGCTCTGCAGTGATTACATCACATCTTAATATTAATAAACTTCAAATCGCCTATGATGAGTTTTTAAACTTACACCAGACGGACTTGGGGTTGTGTGGATAATGTTCGTGTAAAACGTCAATATTATAAATTAGACACTAGATGGCGCTATAATTTAACATCGAGACTGCAGCTCTCACCGACCAATAGTAGTGAACGCGCTCGCTATTCAAATAAGTCGGGTCTGCTTCCTTAAAGCATTTTTAATCGTCAAATTAATATCCCATGAATTTAAAATTTATGTAAACGACGAAAAGACTCCACGTTTGAAGTAATGCTGACCTGCGACCACAGCACGGGGTCATGGGAGAGCGCGAGCTCGGAAATGTGCGCCGCGAGAAGCGCGCGCGGCGGGTGAGGCCGCGGCCACGCCACGCCGCCGTCCTCCGTCCGGGCGGAGCCCCGCCCACTGCCTCTCCCGGCACCGCCCTCGCTGCCACCGCCTCGCCACCGCTTGCCGCCGCCACACCCAGCCACACTTGACGATGACTCCTCATCAGAACACTGCCAAAAATATTATATTATATTGGCTTTATACAAACGTGGTATGAAAAAAGGCATGATAGCTGTATCATGTACCATAAGGTGAAATAATTGACGTCTAATTCTTTGTCACACATGCAATTTTCTTATCGTATTTACAAACAATCAAACGGTCCATCCTTTTCGGAGGCAGGAAGGGTGTAGGTACTCACATGTTCACTTTTCGTCACTTCGACACGTTTGTGTTTCGGCGGGCGGCCGCGCGGCAACCTGCGTCAAAGCAAAACATTAATACCTCTGTTTCTAACAGTAAGTATACATTGTACAATTTGTGACCTAACGGATCGGACATACATGCGAGAAAAATTACCCTCCCGTCAGTCGAGCTGTTCGTGTAAAAACATCATCACTAGATGGCGCTGTAATGTGTCATCGAAAATGCGGCTGTCACAGACCAATCAGAAATCAGCATTTCTTCTTTTTATTATTTTAGGACGAAAATAAGATTGCTATATACATAATTAATTATATATTAAACTTACTTTTCCTTGGGCGCATCGCTGGTGGGCGTGCTGTTCTGCACTTGCAACTTGTGGGACTTGGTGCTGGCTCTGAAATGACAGACAGACAGACATTTTAATCCATGAATACGCCAACAATTTAAAGTAAATTCGAGTACATAAGCTACAATCATTCTCACTTAAGTTTACCTCACAATCCTCTTCGTACAACAGGCAAGGTTGCAAGTCGTCTAGTTGCCGTCGGTTTGTGCATGAGATGTTGGACGAAGCCGGTTAGATCGGGGAATTGCGACGATCTCACATGATCCACCATATAGTGTGTAATATCTTTCGATCCGGTCACCACTTATTATGTGGGATCGTGATTAAGCTCTAGTTTATTCATTACTAGTGACCCGCCCCGGCTTCGGTCGGGTACCACTAATTATGTTGATCCGATCGCTACCAAACACAGGAACTTACTTCGTTTTTTATACACTATTTCTTTCATAAAAAGTATCCCATGTTACTTCTAGTACCTCCAAGAATATGTGTACAAAGTTTCATGATGATCGGTTGCGTAGTTTTCGCGTGAAACCGTAACAAACAAACTTACATTCACATTTATAATATTAGTAGGGATAGTAGGGGTATTGACATCCTTTCTCAACGCACATTAGGATGGCCAACGAGTGGGTTTCAGTAAGCACAACCTCTCATAATGTTGATCTCCCCTCCCTTCTTCGCACAAAGAGGGGTGATCACAGGTAATCCTACTGACTTTACTATGAGAAAACCACTCGCTGATTTGCAGTCATCTACCATAAAGCTACAAGTATATTGTATTTTGCGTACCTCGGCGCGAGCCTGTCTGGCGGGTCCAGCGGCGCACGCGCGCGGTACGGGCAGGCGGAGGCGACGGCGTGCTGCTTGTGCGCGCCGCCCCGCACCGAGCCCAGCCCGCGGCACCCGCCCACGCCGCACGGGCCGCTCACGCGCCTCTCTTCCTCGGCTGGCACAAAAGTTAATTAACACATTTAATATACTCGCAAATAAATATTTGCATTGACGACGTGATACATTTCGTACATCGATACTAATGCATTGATTAAATACTGTGTATTCGGCTGTACTCACTGAGTGGCGGCTCGAGCGGGTGCCCGGTCTTGAGGCACCAGCCGACGGGGTGCATGTCGGGCGAGTCGTCGTCCAGCCAGCAGGACAGCTCCTCGGGCCAGCCGTCGAACGTCACGCGCACCTGGTGCCCCTTCACCTCGCTGATGCTGGCCACGCGGATCAAGAACGGCACCTGACAAATAAATATCACTTATTACCTGATAGAGGGCGTCTATTCAGGGCTACGCGTTTTACCTTGGATCATTTTAAATGTGAGACAAATCTACACTAGAACAAGAACCTAAGGGCTGGAGCAGTGAGGCTCTAATTCCAACTTTATCGACCACGGCACAAGTCCGCTGTACTTAGTCTACGCTGGCGGCCCAACAATAACTAATATGCAAGCCGTCCCCACGGCACTGGACTCGACACACGATTGTTACCTATGCCAAGTCCTCACGATACACAATCGTTGCTATGGAGGGGCGAGTTTTTTAATTTATTATAAAATTAAAAACGGAATCCCAATCGACACGAACACAGATAATAAATATATCGCTTTATGGTATACAGATAGCCCGTTGCACAATACGTTACATAAAGCGCGGGTATCGGGTTCAGTTGTATGTAAATATGTATGTAAACGCTGATTCAACACGCTCTCGGCGCTGAACAAAGTGTGAGTTTAATATAAACTTTTTATACCACGAGTGTATCAAATAACATGCAAAGTATGCTTTAAAAGCATGCGGTATTATTTAAAGTCTAACTAACTTCTAAATTATAGACATTTACGAGAATATTTCTAATAAGGGCCTTTACAAACGTCGTTTTCTGTGCGCAAGTTGAGCTCTTGTTTATATTACGTTATAAAAAATGCTTACCCTTGGGTCCACCACCTCGAGCTTCATGGCGGGCTTGAAGCCTTGCGGCGCGCGAGGGCGGAAGGCACGCGGAGGCGCGGCCGCGGCGCCGGTCTCCGCCAAGTATGCCTCCCAATTGAACGACTCAGCCTCTTTGTAATCTAGAAAACACAACACAAGATTAGACCATATGGCTGTACACTTGTGCCAGTGTTATGAGCCATAGATAACCGATGGACACAATTGTAATAAGATATCGTGAGACGATAACAACCTTAGTACAGCGATAATCGTCGAAGAATGTGTTACTTTTTTAACACGACAATTGAATACCATCGACTAGACCGGTGAAATACCACGACCTCACAGAAAACAGGCGTGAAGTAGTACTCTGCGTTTCGCCTGATGAGTGAGCCGGTGGCCTAATGTCAATCCTCTTCCCCTTCCCACCCTTTCCTCATAAGGATAGAATGGGAAAAGGAAGAGGATTGGACGGGGAGGGGATTAACGGGGAAAAGGAAATATCCTTTTTCCAGTCTATGCTCTGTCCATTAAAGGTGGGCAACGCATCCGCAACTAATTAGTTAGTTGCAGATGTCTATGGGTGATCGCTACTTGACATCGGTTGAACCGCTTGCTCGTTTCCCACCTAGTACTATAAAAAAAAATTACATGAATTGTATTTCGAGTGTAGATTACATAACAATGTCCTTTAAGTCTTAATGAATACAATGAGGTAAACACAGAGACATGGTTTTCCAAAGGGGTAGGCTGATTACACTGTTTTGTTTTTTCGTATTGTGCAATGAAATATTTGCCTCTTGAATTTATGTGTAGGTAAACATTTAGTTGCGGTTGAAGCATAAGTTATCGCGGCTGTACAACTCCGTTGAGGTGGTCAGAAGTTATAAATTTGTCTGGCCAGTTTTTACAAGACAAGATATCTTATTGAACATTAACCATACAATATTGATCGTATACAATTTAAAGAAAAAAATCGAAACCAATCTAAACTTGGTAGCGGATTCAATCTGGTATTAAATACAAGTTAACATTTAACCGGCGACGAGCTCACCATATGTTTTCGTTGGGAAAGCAGATTTGGACAAAAACGAATCGACCACAAAGATTTCACCACATCAAAACTGTTTAATTAAGTAAATAATTTCTGTGTGCCTTTCGCCAAAATTATCACATTTCAAACGTGACACTGGACGAGTTTATACACACGCGTGCACGGCCCGCAACACGTGATAAATGAAATAAAAATAAATTACGTTAAATATTAATTATACACATTAAAAACAAAAACTCGTCGAATTAATCACCAATAACACAATTTATAAACAAAAAAATTTATCTCGAAACACATTACGTCTATTAAATTATAAATTCATTGCATAACAGACGACCACCGTTCATTAAAGTTGCACATATTCAGTATATTGAAATATTAATATCAAATGACATTCAACATTAAACACAGAGCACCCGCGCCGACCCGTCCGACCCCACCGGCGGCTGGTGGGATACTGACGCGGCGGTAAACAAATGTATATCGAGATATCGAGCGTTTGAAAATAAATCGACTACACGTCATTCTTTTTATCGAGACGTCTCGATGTTCCACGAATTGTTTAATACGATTAGAGCAATCAATTAACATGGACCACAATGGCTTTTTAATGACAAAATTATCAGAGCTACGTAGCTCTGCTAATTTTGCAACTGCTAATTTTTAAAATTGAGCAGTGGTGGCCCAGTGGTATAGGCGCCTTACTTTGTGTAATTTCATCACCACTGTTCCAAAAACGGTGAAGGAAAAAGCCCGCGACATCCTATCTTTTATGTGTAATCTATTAATTACAAGCGGAACGAAGTTTTCCGGGCCAGCTAGATATTTATAGTTTTGCACTTCACTCGATATGCGACTCCTTACACCCTAATCCCTAATTTCCTATAAGGTTTCAAGTACTGAGATTATCAGATGTTGTTGGTAAGATATGTTCAGATAACAACAAGTGACCCACTTGTTCATTTTGGTCTTTCTTCTGCTAGTTAAGCAATTATGAATATTTAAACTTGCACGTATAATTAGTAAGGTTGGGAACACACCGATACGTTCAACTATGAAGAACAAATGTACAATTCGTCTTTAATAATTATAATTGTGTTTATATTTACCTTCGTTTCGAGTACAACGCAAGGTTACAACGAGTTTTTTTTTGTTAAACACTCATTAATATGTAAATTAATTATTTTGGGAAATCTCTCATGTTGTTAACAAAAATAAATTATTTTAAGAAAGCTAAATTGTTGCAAATGAGATGGAGGAGTTGAATATTTCTTGAAATTAAGAAAAGATTAAATAAAATAAATATACGCTCACGCCCGCAACCTAGAGGGGTAGGTAGAGATTATGGACTTTCATTTGGCGCGATCGTGGCACACCTCTCTCGCTTCTTCTACATTCATACATCTACGCATACATGCTCGTCGGTAATGGGTGCTCCTTGTACCGCCCTTTTTCAATAATTTATCGATATAAGTTCTCCAAGGGCGTCCCCTGCCAACACTACCCACTCACTTTTGCAACATAAATCTGTTTCGGTTATTCTCTCTTCATTCATATCAACATGCCTGAACCACCGAAGCATACCTTTCTCAATTCTAGTCATAACATCCACTTTTAAGCCACATTTTTCCCTTATAACACTATTTTTAATCCTATCATTTAATGTCACGCTTAACATACTTCTTAAGGATCGCATCTCAACGGCATTAACTCTACTAACATGATTTCCCCGTCAAACCCAGCTCTTACTTAAATAAAAATAAGAAATAGCAACAACATTACATAATAAAAATAATTCTTTGTTGCATAAACCAACGTGCCGATACATTTCGGTAGGTGAGCAACCGCTAAGGGAAATTGAGGGCGTCGCTGTGTTGATAAACGCATTCCTGTCTACACGCAAACAAACTGTACCAGTGGGGTGACCAATTCATCAACATTTACAGACTCGATAACGTTACGTTATAAATTTAAAAAAAAACAATAACAATTTTAATTAAACTTACCAAAATAAATTACTTTATTTATTTAAAGAGACATACAGAAACAAAAGGGTAAATAAAATACTTTATTGTATATAAGTGGCTACTATCTCTCTTTCTCTCTCTCTCTCTCATGTCGCGCTCTCGCTCACACACAGACACGCGGCGCAGGATATTGTTAATAATAATAAACAATAATTTCTTAGAACTGCGGCAGTAATTACCATGAACTTATTCCCAAGTACCCGAAACCAAATAATTTTTCAAGGTCACTTGGGCCTTACGTTTGAATTCCTCCAATAGTGATAAAAGATGTCCATACGATTGCGCACCGTATCAAGGTGACAAGTTGACCGGATTGTAGCTTATTAAATGCAACACGTAATCCTCAAGCGCGCCCAGAAATAATTATTTTGTTGTCCACTTGACCCCGTTAAGAGAAAATAACATTTTTTTATAAAAAAAGAGTAAACGCCCTCATGGCCTTCACGTAGACATACTGTTCTACTATCAGTTTTCTTCACATTAACAGGGAAGCAAAAAGAGGAGCCGAGCCAAATTAAGTACTCCAATGGGTTAGGGTCATTACTCAAAAATGGACTGGAGGCGACCTGCCGGTGGTCAAAGCATTATTGTAGTGCACGTCCTAAGAGCGTAAAATCATAAATAATACCAAATATGTTTGATTATAAAAAAAAAAATCGGCAATTTGTAGCGACCAAATAACGATGCACTGACAGATGACAAATCGAGCCTAACATGCAACAACACCGCAGATTGCTAATGCACCTGGCCACCATTTTGATGACGTAATTTCGTGACAACACCCAATACCATTAGCAATACTATCTTGTTTGGTCCCGTTGTTGTCTTCGTTTTAAAATGAAATGGGAACTCCACAGTCATGCTCGTGAAATTACTGTTTAAATATAAAAAAAAAACAGTTTATGCCACTGTTAATCAAGAACCAAAACATTGTATCTGGTGATATAAACCTGCATACATAAAGAGGAAAGATTTGATTGTTTGCATTGAGTACGCTCTGAAACTACTGAACCGATTTGAAAAGTTCTTTCACTATTTGGAAGCTACACTATCCCCGGGTGACATAGGCTTTATTATATTAACAAAAATTTAGGATCCCAACTGAAACTCCAAAAATGTAAAAAAATACTTAAAATATTTTAAGTTAAGTTTTTTTTTTAATATTTTAAAAACGTTTAAACTAACTAAACACAAGAAAACATTAATTCTTGATATGATATTTAAAAGATAATTATAAATAAATTAAATTCACTGTAAGAATTATTTTGCTAGCTATACCTTTAACCTTTCTGATTAAATATATCGTACTTGAGTTTCCACATATTTGTGGTAATAATAATATTTATGACTTACATCTTCCAGTATGTCAGACTTTTTTTTTTTAATTGTTGTGTCTATCCTGTGGCTTTACACATCGGAAAACATTCACACAAAACATAGTCTCAGTTTTTTCAGAGAGAAAATACAGAGAAGCCTTGTATCGCGACAACTTTATACGCCAGTGGAAAGGCAAACGCCTGGCAACCCGCCGGCACGATTAACGCAAAACAAGAAAGGGGCGAGGGGGTTTGGTGTGTAGAGGCTTTAAAAAACTTGATTTAGCATTTTTTGAAACTGTAAAATATGTAATAGGTACTAAATGCAATGAGGTGTGGACTAACCGCTTATTTATGTTATATAAAATTATATATCTAAATTAAATGCAGGGATGTTTGTACTATATTAAATATAATTCCAGTGAACTCACTATTGGGCGGTGTGAGAGTGTACCCGTTCTCCTCTGCCCAGCCGATGGGGTGTATGTAGGGGGAGGTGGGGTCGGTCCAGTAGTCGTACACGTGGTCCCAGCTGTCGAAGCTGATGAGCAGCCGGTGGTCCAGCATGTCCGCCACGCTCGCCACGCACACCATGTCGTTCTGCAGGTCCTCTGCCTCCAGCTTCATGCCAATACGGAAGCCATTGGGTTTGACCATCTGTATAAATACGGACATTACTCACAGGATAAAAATTTGTACCTAAATCCTGATATACAGACTAACTTAGCTAATGATAACTTCCTATTGAATACCTAAAGCTAAATGTGGCCCATAAATATTTGTGTTATTCTGTTTTTAGTATTTGTTGTTATACAACAAAAATACATCATCTGTGAAATGTCTAACTATCACGGTTCATGAGATACAGCCTGGTGACAGACTGACAGATGAGGGACAACGGAGTCTTAGTAATAGGGTTCATTTTAGCCTTTGGGTACAGAACCCTAAAAATAATGGACTGTGGTATGAAATCGTTTAAAAACTTAAATGTACCAACATTACATTTCGCAAGTAATTAATTAATTGTACGATATATCCTGAATACACAACTCCATATAGGATTTTATAAATAACAATGTAATATAATGTTTGTAATTATATTTAACCTAAAAATACAAATGAAATATAAAAGACGAAAGATTTATTTATAAAGAAGGAAGTGTTATTAGAATAAGTTTTGTAATTTATTTTAATTTTGATTAACATTTGTATTATATCTATTTAATTTCTTGCAAAGGTTATTTGAAATCCCTACTAATATTAATAAATGTGAATGTAAGTTTGATTGTTATGCTTTCACGCGAAAATATCACACATCACATATTCTTGGAGGTACTAGAAGTAACATAGGATACTTTTTAATGAAAAAAAAAGAATAGTATGTATGTTCCCTATAGACTCTGAAACGGCTGGACCGATTTCGATGAAATTTACAGGGATTGTCCAGATTGGCACATACCCGGGTGAAGCCGGGGCGGGTCACTAGTTTAGTAGTAGTAGTTTTTTAAATAATATAATATTTTAGTAGTTTTTTTTATACATTTAAATAGTCCTGCTGTATTATTTTGAAAAGCTCGACAGTATTTTTTTAAAATATGTTAAGCACACTCCCACCTCATTTTGGGGTATCGCTGACATGCTAGCATATATTTGAGGCTGTACTTTTGAATATTAAATTTGTATGACTAAGCCGAATAGAAAGGGAACTTTTTTCTAGGTATTACTACTGATACATACATTCTGAGATATTTTGATCCTGTGTTTACATAATAATTTATGTTATTCACATACCTATAGTTAGGATATAATAAAACATAAATATTATTTTTATAGCACATTAATACATTGTTGTTAAACTAGTATCAACTGTCACCAGCTCTTGTGTGAAGTGTGTATATTAATAAAATCTGTGTCATGTTCTTACATTGACAATGCAATTTACCTCTTATCAAATGGTCTATAAGAAAAACTCAAAGTACAACTTACCATAGAAGTAAGATGAGGAAATAGATGCTTTGGTGCTCCAACAGCTCGCAGTTTCTTCAAATACGACGGCCAAATGAATATAGATGATGTGTAACTAGCCGGGGGCTTTACCACTCGACCATTCCTTTCACACCATCCCGGCGGAAATATGTTTATAGAATCCGCATTCACCCAGTAGTCATACAAATCAGGGTACTCATCGAAATGCAGACGAATCCTGTACCCTTGAACTTCTGCTACCGATACAACACAGAACAGCGAAGGGTGCTGAGGATCTATCGCTTCCATACGCATTCCTACTTTGAACCCATTCCGGTTATAAGGGAAAGAATCTTTGAATAATTTGACGGGGGCAGCTTTAGCCTTACATATGTCTAGATACCGCATCCACGAGAATCCATTTTTACCACACATCCAAGGATATTTTTCATCCTCAACCAAATCTTCACTCATTTGGAGCAATGGAACTTCAGACATCTGAATCTCGTTCTCATCATAATGTCCGGGTGAAACTTTTCCTTTAGATTCTTGTATCAAATCAGAATCCGCCATTTGCTTTCTCATTAGCAACTTCTTCATTTTATTCCTTTTTTTCGCATTGTCAAGTCTTTCCTTATCTCTCTTTTTCTGGTTAACCTTCTGCATCTCCGCTTGGCAAGATAAACTGCAGAATTTCGGGGTGATGAACTCCGCCGCCATGCCATGACAACCACACCCTACACAACGATACAAATCCTCTGGAGACATGGGTTTTTTCTCCCTAACAGTGCTTTCATTGTACTGCTTCAGTGGTGAATTATGGTTCACTTCATTGTTAGACAGTTCCTTACCATTATTTTTGCTAGGAATTAAATCGATTAGGCCAAACTCATTAGTTTTAAACTGTAGGCCACTGCCTTGTAGATGTGCAACACCATTGTTCCAAATTAAGCCTGGAGGATCTTCCTCAGAAGTGGACTCGCTACTGTCTTGACCTTTCCTTGAATTCTCCTCATCTAAGCTTTCATATGAAATGTTAATGTTTATCTCAGGGATCAACTTTATCTTATTCTTATCGTCTTCAGGATCTGAATCTCCCATGTTGGTTTTGATATCTAGATCCTTATCCAGTTTCTCATCACAGAACAATGAGGGAACACGGTGATCGTCATTTTTTTCTGAATCTTGTATTTCCGAATTTTCTATTCTGGCTTGTGTCAGGGTTTCTTTAAAGGTTTTCTTCGTAAAATTGTCGTTGCAAAGCGATATGCGCCTTTTCATACTTGCATTGGAAACTTTCCTTTCACTATTATCGGAATAAGAACGTCTAAGGATAGCAGGCGCAGGCACTGTGGGAGGCCCAATATCTCTATCAATAATATTCTTATTTAATAAGCTCTTACTTTTTTCAGGTATAGCTAGACTAAAAGATGTTTCGTGGGTTTGCCCACCTTCCTCGTCTTCTATGGATACAGTATAAATATCATCATTCATCGAGGCATTTGTTTCAGGTATGGACAAAGTATATTCGCCCTGCTCTCCAGTAGGCTCAGCTCTGGACCCCTGTATAGATATGGCACAGGATTTATCTTGCTGTGTGCTCTGAGGAACGGCAATATCTTTACTGTTAATCAAGCTTGATAATGGTGGTATATGCGGCATATCAGATGTTTCCATGGGTGCAGTATCTCTCATAACAGTAATGTTTCCCTGAGGATCATTTTGTATCTGTCCATTGGCAATTTGTAAATTTATAATTGGACCTTTTGAAGCCATAGTGGCTGGCAGGGTGACTGGCAAAATAAATTTGGTATTGTTCATTTTGGGAATATTCATCGGAGTCAAGAAAAGTTTTTGATTATTTGTATTCACAGTTGCCTGATTGCTGGATATTAGGATGGATTGATTTTCTGATATGGTTTTTGTATTTTTCTTCACAGGTCCCAAATATGCTATGGCCTGCTTAGCCTGTGGCACTGGAGCAATGCTCACTGGGACCATCATTTTATCAGTTGCTTTAGGCTTCTGGATAACAATGGGTTGGGAAGCATTTGCTGGTGCAAGAATTGATTTATTTGTTCCTTGTGGTTTCGGGATTTGAGCAATAGTTGGTTTATTCAGATTTGATATTAAATGAATATTGGAATTATTTGCAACCTGCAACAAAATGGAACAACTCTTATTCTGGAGAACATCGTACATGTAGTCTTAATATTTTTGCACATCTTAGTGCCCAATTTTATGTATATTACACAAACAGCAATGCTCAATTTTAAAGCCAATATTTTGATGGTTGCATATTTAAAATGTTTTTATGAAGTTTCAAAGTTGTTTAGCATATTTTGGATATCAAAAATAAAATATGTAGCTTTGAGAAATAAAAAACATTGCATTTAAAAACAGTCATAAGTATATCTTGTAATGAAAAAAAAAATGATGAAAATACTTTAATGTGAAAAGCCAAAAATTTTTTTTATATTTCCGGTATTATTCTTGAGAATACTTTCAAAATAATAATATAAATTAAGTCCATTTATTAGTATGTGCTCTACTAGGCTGTCACTATGTCATACTAAGTGAAGACTGATTAGTTTTTGTGTATTGATCTACTCAAGAAGAATTAATAGTTGCTAATATTAATGACAGGAAAAAATACTCACGGGTCTTCTTACTATAATCTGTGGTGGATTCCCACTGGTACTGGCTTGGCTTATGACTTCTGTGTTGGTGACAGGTTTTAATCCAGTGGGTGTTTGAATGTATACAACATGTGGCACAGTTCTTGGTGCACCTCTCAACTGAACTGTTCCAGAATTTCCCGAATTTGGTAATGCTAATTGTATTGAATTGTTGGACGAATTTGGAATTTGTACTACAGCTGAATTTGGTGCAACGTGGCCTACTGGTGTTTGGTTGTTCATTTTGACTTGAACTGTAGATGAATCTGGGAGATAAGGCTGAGATGAACTTGAGACACTCATGTCAGAATTTACATCAATGTTTGCTGACCTCGCATTTGACCCCATATGAACATGGAAAATTGGACTGTGTGTGTTTTGTAAAAGCGGCATAGATGGCAAAGTTTGTCCAGTCAACTGAATATTCTGACTAACTGGGGGTAATTGCAGCGGAACATTAATTCTTTCACCTGCTGGCAACTGGACGGGCACATTGGTTGTACCGGAAACTTGTAGCGGAAGGCTGACAGGTGTTATTTGTAAGGGCATAGAGCTTGTTGCTGCTGAGAGTTGAACAGGAACATTTATGTTAGAAGTAGAACCGGGTATTTGCACTGGCACATGTACCGTGGACAGCTGAAGGGGATAGGGGGAATTAGTTGTATGGATTTTAACAGGTGCTATAGAATGTGTTACTAAATTATGAGTGATCGGCATAGAGCTCTGCGGGGCCTGCATCGAGGACACGATCATGCTGCTCGAGATTGGCGCCTGAAAAATATTAAAAACCGTTAACTACGGCGAAAATATAGTAATTCACAAGCTAAAATAACTAAACTCACGCGCAATGTATTCAACAGTACATTATTATGCAAACTGTTTTGTGAAAAAACGCCACTAGTGTTTGAGTGAGAAGTCTTCAATAATCTTTTTTTTAATATATCTGTTTTCGGATCGTCAAAGTTTTGAAGTGTACTAGTCTGCTGCCTCTCCATTTCTCGCCCTTATAAACATTAGCCAATTCATTACATGCGTTTTAATTATCTTTTGCATTTCATAATTGAGCACCTGTAACGCATTTAAAAATTAAATATTGTCGAGTAAAAAATATTTTACGCAAAACTTACTTTAAATATTATTAACACGCAGTGATAAAGTTTTTGTCGTCAAATAAACTAAAATGAAATTATATTACTTATGTATTCAATTGCATTAACCAAAATTAGAACATTTTTCTTTCGCGACTATCGCACTCTATCAATTGTGCAGCTACTTTTGCAGGACCACAACCTTTTAAAAAGAAAACTTCTCGCAACACTTAAACAGCTCTTTGTTACTTACATTTAATATTGTTTGCTTGATGTAGAATTTTCTTGGTATTATTCAAGGTATTACAATGTCATTATCGTCTTGAAAACCCTTTAAGAAAAATAAATTCCGCTCTGCACGGCGACGAATTTTACCTGCCTACACAACTGGTAATAATTGTGACAACATAGCCAAATTATTACAGCATTTCTTATGTTGGTACTTTCGAAATTTTAAGCCAATAAGATACGAGCATTTCTGTGACGGTGCTTTCGCGCCCGATTATTCAGCTAAAAAAAATGAAAGACGAGTGCTCCATAAATATCATAACCACACAATGCGTATGTATGTATTATTTATTCAGATTATAATGTTCTTAGCAGTCTAAAATAATAACATAGGTTACACTTTACAAAGTTTCGACGTTTTATAAGGTTCGAGAAAACATTTTAATAAATAAATATTCATACTTTAACATTGTTTTGTTCCTAAAATAGTGGCTATGTAAAATGAAACGAAGCGATTATACCTAAAGCATTTATTATGCAATAATAAATTTGGTGAATTAAAATAAAATAGTTTTGAGAGAATTTCCAAATTAAAAATAGCATTTATTGATTATAACTTCAATTAATATACATACAAAATTATAAATTACTACAAAAACAGGAAATATCAAATCGGATATAAAAATATACCTGTCATGTCTATAAGTTTACAATTCAGAATTCAGTGTTAGTTATAAGTACGTTATCCGTTCCCGCTACGAGTTTCCGTTTATACTTTACTTAGTTTTCCGTTCGGATACATGTCCATAAATTAAAATAAACCAGTACTACATTTTTTATGTATAAAATATAATCACATTATTTAATATAAATAAAAATGAAGAACATGTATATCAAAAATCATTAAGATTATTCTGATTTTTAAGAATATTTTTTGGACTTTGCACTGCAGCTCCTCTATACTTTCCAATTCTTCGATTTAACCATATCCAATCCAAGGGAGCGCAATTCTAATCGTCAAATAACGGCTGCTTTCGCACTCTTTTTTCCTACTTCATGTCTAGCTCAAGTTCCTTGTGGCGTTGACCGTTTAAACTCGCATATAAAGTTGTCGCGATACAAGGTATCTTTCTCTTTTTCTCATTTTGCCAAAAATGGACCCATGGGTAATATATTCTTATATCTTAACTATTTTAAAAACAATGCTCTACTAGTCCCCCGACACCACTTTAATATACGGAAATAAGAGCTGGATTTGGTCGGAAAAGCATGTTAGTAGAGTCAATGCCGTTATGATGCTATCACATATGCTTTGGTTGCAATTTTCACAGTAATGTTTATCGTCAAGCTACTGAGGATATCTAGTAAAGAATTTCAATTATTACTCCTGCACTATCATACCAATTAAATTCTGTCATTTTGTTATTGATGTTAAGTATTAATACTAAATATTTTATTCTAACACACAGTACACTACCTATTCGTGACGTAGCCGCGAATCTAGCCGACTGCAGCCAGCTTTCAATTTCAAAAGCCGCGCGTGCCGCAGATAAAGTAGCGCGTGCCGGCTTGGCGCATCCACCATCCACAAACACATTCCGGCCTCTACCGCCGCTACCATTAAAAGGAAACTTCCTGTTCTTGAGAAAATTAATTTCGTAAACAACATTGTTTTGCACTCGGCCGCCACTGCTGTGAAACGGTCGCTTCTCTCGATCGGCTTTTGTGTGTGTTCTACTGACTATAAATGTGAGCGTTAGTCAGCGTGTCGATTTTGCATGGTCAAAACTGTAAAGTATGGAAAAAATAGCAACTTCAAGTTCTCATTCCCAAATTACAAAACTAACCCAAAAGCCCCGTATCCATCGCCTGAGTAAAAAATAAACACATCAAAATAACCAAATGTCAGTTCAAGGGATATTGCTTTCATTTTCGAGTGCTTATTTATAATTCACTTGAATAAACTTGTATTTGTTGCTGCCTTAAATCTTGAAATATTGAATATCGAACACCACTTCCTACTTTTCACATTTTGAGGTATGTGTATAATTTGGTAACATGGTCTAAAGTATTGTCACTGCGCCTTATTATTTGTACGATTTAATAAGAAAAACACGTATCTTTCGCAATATATTGCCGGTTTATGCCTCGATTAATCTAGACGCATTAAGTTATAAATTGCATCAATTAAAACTGAGCTATCCGTTATATTTCGTTTACGTGTCCAGTTATGTACTTAGATTAGACATCCACAAAATATCAGAAACAATAATGATGTGAAAGACATTTTATAATTTAAAAATATACAAAATATATTAAAAGAAATAGATTTCGAGTCCCTTATCCAGCTCCAGGTATTTAGGTCTGCAAATCACTCATTAGACAAAATTCAGAAATTTTTCACACCTGTGTTCTATGTGGTCATGCTATTTCACTAATCGAGCTTGCCCATTTGTGCAACAGATGTTGTTACGGGCTCTACCACTGTTAAGATTTTTGCTGGGTTAGCTAGTTAAACATGTATTAATTGAGTACAACTGGTGTAGGACATTGTGTCTTATATCCTTGTGAATAAGTACTTCTTCAGACATTGCTATAATTAATGGTTCTACATAGGTTTTATAAAATCATGGATTTTTAATCTAGAAATTTATTTCTACTGCTTTATTTATTTTAAAACCAAAGATTAAAACAAGCTCTCACTCACATCTTACAACCTCATTGGGGTAAAATAAACACACTCTTTTAACTGAGTATTTTGACCACTTGAAACATTCTATAATTTATATTTATTACCATTCAGAGTGACAAATATAGGGTAATCTTCCAGAAATAATAATTTACTTATCATAAATAATTAACCTTTATAAATGTAAATATGATTACTGTATTAAAGGTAAATGTGTAATGTAATTTTCTAAATGTTGTTTAGAAGAAATAAATTAATAAACGCTCACCCCTAACCTAGAGAGGTTAGGCAGAGATTATGTTTAGAAGAAATATTGTATATTCATTTATATGATAAATAAAAAAAAATCAGCATATACTTCAATAATAAAGTGAAGATATAATTTATTAATAAAATGCAGTACCAAGGAAAGAACATAGTAGTAGTAGTAGGGGGCTACTTTACCGCAACTCCACGACTAGCGCGTATTTTGCGTGTCAAGGAAAGAACATATTTTTCTTTCAAAAATTATGCTTGAAATCATATAAGTTGTATAACAATATTTATGCTTTACTTTGTTTACAGATCTGCGTTCGATGTTGGAGCTAAAAGATGAGCAGCCAACACCAGTATATGACAGTGAACAACTCCCCCAGCACAAGGGTGGGAGATATTGAACATATAAGTATGTTTTTTGTCTTCCTATACAAGTAAACTAACTTAACTTATTAAATTGCTTCCACAACCAAAGGGCCTTCAAATGTAATAGCAAAGGTAGTAACAAATTTGACTTATAGTGTAGTGTAATTGATTTTGATAATAACTACGCTTCAGCATATGTTAAACTGGTCAAGAAGCTCTTGAAAAAGTTAAAAGATAAATTATGTAGCTCGCACCCCCAAGAAAAAGATGAATCTTTAAAATTATTGTAATTAAATATCTAGCACATACATACAAATGTGAATAGAAAGTAAGTAAATCGTTTGGAATAATAACTTTAACTGCAATATATGTGTTCAATTTTGTTATTGGCAATATTTTATATTATTTTTATACCAATAGGTCATCTGTCTGAGCACATTGGATCACTCTGCCTATCCTCAGAGTACTCCGATGTGACTCTCATAGTGGAGGGTCAGAGGATCCCCGCCCACAAGGTGATCCTAGCAGCGAGCAGTGATTACTTCAGAGCTCTACTATATGGAGGCATGAGGGAGGCAAACCAGGTTATCTATTACTTATACTAATTTATAAATATTATTTCTATGAATGAAATAACTAATTAGACAGGTTACACATTATATACAGTTTACATTTACCAGCGACCCGCCTCGGTATCAAATCCCAGGACGATCAAATATGATATTTTTTATAGGAGTCGATGAACCAATGATCATCTTCAAGCTTAAAATAGTATTGCCAGGTGCTGATGACAATACGGCCTGTAAAAGAATGATAATTAATGTACAAAGACTTAAAGTGATACAAGGGTTGATGATTCTTTAGTCATTCCCTTGTTACAGAAGAAGCATAATCTTGATAAATAAAATTAAATGGGAGTTATATTTAAAAGTTTTTGTAGGTAGTTCCATGATATATCTAAATATAGTAAAAGCTGTTTTTCTTTTAGGCTGAAGTAGAATTGCAAGCACCTCTTCAAGCCTTTAAGGCACTGTTGCGATATGTTTATTCTGGTGAGTGATTTTTTTGTTTATCGGTGGTAGAGCCCGCAACAATAACATCTGTTCCACAAATGGGCCGTGATCAATTACAGGCGTGAAGTAGAAGTATTTTGCTTGTATATAAATAGTTAATACTTGTCTAATTTATTCTCTATAAAGTATTAAGTGCAATTTATGACTTTGTTTGGGGATTAACTCCTACTACTCTCACTCTTCCAAGTATTTTACGTAGGACTGACAATAAGAAATGTTTAGGAGTGCTTTTGGTATACTTATATCTCTGTTAAAATTTTAATATATATTTTATAAAACTATGTATATTCAATTCATTGGTAGAGTCCAAAACAACATCTGTTGCACAAATGGGCCGGCACAACCGGTGAAAGACCACAACCTCACAGAAGACAAGTGTGAAGTAGAAGTACTCTGCGTTTCGTCTCACGAGTGAAGTGCCGGGGCCTAATTTGAGTCCTCTTGCCCTTTCCTCATAAGGATGGGATGAGAATGGGAAGAGGATTGTACGGGGAGGGGGTTAACGGGAATAAGGACATCCTTTTTCCTGTCTATGCCTTCCTCTGTCCATTAAAGGTAGGCAATGCACTGCAACACATTTGCTTATTGCAAATGTCTATGGGTTATTCACTTAACATCATGTATATAAATCATTAATATCAAATCAGTTCTTGTTTTTTAGATTATACTTTTCATGGATATGGGATATAGATGGATCAAGGACTAAGATTAGTCCTTTTAAAGCTTACACCGTGGTTCAAAGAATCTGTGTTTACGCAGGGCACATGGGTCTGTCGCTTCTACGCGAGGACACAGTGCTGGACATGCTGGGACTGGCGCATCAGTTCAACTTCCAGGAGCTGGAGTCAGCCATCTCGGATTACCTGCGCCAGGTGCTCGCGCTGAAAAACGTCTGCGCAGTGCTCGACGCCGCCAGGTAATTGTCGATACTTTACTATGAAGATAATGAACGAATAAAGTTAATTCCTACTTATTAATAATCCATTCTAATATTATAAACGTGAATGTAAGTTTGTTTGTTACGCTTTCACGCGAAAACTACTCAACTGATCATCATGAAACTTTGTACATATATTCTTAGAGGTATTAGAAGTAACATAGGATACTTTTTATGGATTTTTTTTACAAAAAATATAAAAAAAAGTATATCAAAAAATCTAAAAATCTAGCTACTGGCGTTGAGCCATAATATTATAAATGCGAATGTTTATATGTGTGGATGTTTGTTACTCTTTCACTCAAAAACTGCTGAACGGATCTGGATGAAATTTGGTACAGGGATAGATTATAATCTGGAATAGCACATAGGCTATTATTTATCCCGGATAAATGTACGGTTCCCGTGGGATACGTTTTGTTTTTTACGGGTGCACATCTACATATATAAAACACGACGTTCCGTATAGATTCCGAAACGACTACCCGGGCGAAGCCGGGGCGTATCACTAGTAATAATATGGGATCATCAACAGTAATATGGGATTTACCTCCGCCCCTAACGTTTCTGGCTGGTTACTAAACAATTATGAATTAATCCACTAAAATAATTTGGCATATTTTGTAATAGATCTTATATTTTTAAAGACTGTACGGGCTGGACGCGCTAATGGACTACTGCTACAACTTCCTGGACAGGAACGCCACCGAGGTGCTCCAGCACGACTCCTTCCTGCAGCTCTCTGTTGTAAGCAAACAGTTATGTTCAGAACTACATTGCCTCTTAAAACATAGCATTTTTGAAAGTAAAGTATGAATGAATTATGTGAAGAACACTGGCTTTATTTTTTTAAGTGAATCTATTTTCCGGACAATGTTTGTTTGCTTTTATGAATTGTAATCATTATTTTTATATTGATTCTTGATGAACAATTCTATATTTACTGAAATGTTACTTTAAGTGAAGCACTCAGTCAAGAAATCAGTCACTCTCTCTCTCTTTTGAAGTTTTTTTTAATAGAAGCAGACAAACAAACGGCTCATTGGTAACAATGTTAGTTTCAACAGTGGTGGTTCAACCACAGTTTCGAATGTTTTCACTAATGGGAGTGGGCCTATGTATTATATGTGTCGTAGGAAGCGCTGCAGGGCCTACTGGAGCGCGACTCGTTCTTCGCGCCCGAGGTGGACATCTTCATGTCGGTATGCAGCTGGTTCACTGCCAACCAGCAGTGGGTCAAGTCCAACAGTGGGACGATGCAAGTCGTAAGTAATATATTAGGACATTTTTTCGAGATGAATAATATTTTTTTTGGCGTATAGCTGTCATTTTTGGAAGTAACAGGTCTATTGGAAATCATTATATAGCTATTTTTACCTCTGCCTAATATCTAAACGTAACAAATTGTACATTTTCATAGTGCCATTTTGATGAATTCTACTCAACTTGTCTAATTGGTATTGGTGTACAAATGGTTGGTTACTGGGTGACGCAACTTTACCAAATAAAAACTGTAGCATGAGTACGTTACTCCAGGAGAAGATCCTGAAGGGGCTGCGTCTGTCGTTGATGTCGCTGGAGGAGCTGCTGACGGTGGTGCGGCCGGTGGCGCTGGTCACCCCCGATATGCTGCTCGACGCCATACAGGACAAGACGCACACCAAGAGCACCGACCTGCCCCACAGGGGTTTCCTACGTGAGATAATAATATAATAATAATAAATCAACCTTTTTTAGAATGTTTCCCACTGCTGGGACACAGGCCTCCTCTCCGAGAGAGGGAATGAGCCGTAATCCACCACGCTGGCCCAGTGCGGGTTGGATGTCACATGTCTTCGAATTTGGTGGTTCTTAGAACATGCCGGTTTCCTCACGATGTTTTCCTTCACCGTTTTTGGAGCAGTGGCGATGAAATAAATAACTCAAAGTAAAGCGCCTGCATAAGTTCGAACCCGCGACCTACAGTATATATGTGAGATATTTGAATATGATACAGCCGGAACTCTTTATGTCTGTACAACTAAAGGAACAATAACTCACATTTAAATAGTCTGCTGTTTGTTAACTAAATGTTTTTAAACATCAAACAGGAAATAAAATAGCGTAATGATTCTGGTGAATTAATATTTGGGGTGATTTTGACGAATCATTTTCTTTAGAAAGTATGCATTAAATCTATTGTATTTTATTTGGGAAAAACCTACATTTTGATAACACTGAGAATTAAAGCTGAAGTTGTATCGTAAATTAAAATTACTACTAGTGACCCGCCCTGGCTTCGCCCGGGTACCACTAATTATGTTGATCCGATCGCTACCGAACACAGGAATGTTCCAATCTGGACAATCCCTGTAAATTTCATCGAAATCGGTCTAGTCGTTTTAGAGTCTATAGGTCTATACGGAACATACATACTTCGCTTTTTATATACTATTTTTTTCATAAAAAGTATCCTATGTTACTTCTAGTACCTCTAAGAATATGTGTACAAAGTTTCAAGATGATCGGTTCAGTAGTTTTCGCGTGAAAGCGTAACAAACAAACTTACCTTTATATTTATAATATTAGTAGGGATTATCTGTAATGGAAGAAATAAGCAAACGGTAGTGCACCTGATATCAAACAGGAAACATCCGAAACTAAAAGAGGTGGAGAGTGAAGTAGGAGATGCATAGAAAACCTCTTCAGTCCGTTTCATTAATACATCCGCGTTACGATCAGTGCCCGAAGAGAACGTGGCGACACCGAAGCATGGCGCGCGCGTGATCACCGGCGACATGCGGTCTGCGCTGCTGGACGGCGAAGTGGACAATTATGACATGGAGCGTGGCTACACGCGGCACACTATCAGCGACGCGGCCGACAACCCTGGCATCACGGTGCGCCTCGCCTCGCCCACCATACTCAACCACCTACGCCTGCTGCTCTGGGACCGGGATCACAGGTCTATTAGTATTTTATCACCTCAGCCAACAGTCGCCCACTGCTGGACATAGCCTTCCATAAATCACCGCCATAGTCTCTTGCCAATTGATTGTGGGAGGCCTACCTACGTCGCATTGAATTGTACATTGTCGCCATTCAAGGATCCTTTGGTAATCTATCTTTTTTATGGTTTTCTATCTATCACGCTGGTTCTTTTATCGACGTAAGACACGGCGGTGCCATTAATATTAGCTAGTAACCCGCCCCGGCTTCGCCCGGGTACCACTAATGTTGATCCGATCGCTACCAAACACAGGAATGTGCCAATCTGGACAATCCCTGTAAATTTCATCGAAATCGGTCCAGTCGTTTCGGAGTCTATAGGTCTATAGGGATCATACATACTTCGCTTTTTATATATATATATTTTTTCATAAAAGTATCCTTAGTTACTTCTCCGTACCTCCAAGAATATGTGTACAAAGTTTCATGATGACCTGTTGAGTAGTTTTCGCGTGAAAGCGTAACAAACAAACTTACATGCACATTTATAATATTAGTAGGGATTGTTTTGTAGGTTGCCTCAGCGCGATCGGGTTAGGGTCACCAGTTCAGTTGTAAATTATAATTTGATGATGAGCGTAGCTGTTTGCGCAGGTCGTACGCGTACTTCATCGAGGTGTCCGTGGACCAGAAGGACTGGGTGCGCGTCATCGATCACAGTAACTACTTCTGCCGCTCTTGGCAGAACCTCTACTTTGAGTCTCGCGTCGTGCAGTACATCAAGATCGTTGGCACCAGCAACACTGTCAACAAGGTACGCCGTGTTGCCATATTTACTTCTGTTATATTAAAATTGTCTCTGGTGTAAGAATCTTTTAATCTTCTCCTAAATTTGACTCATGATGTGACCCAATTTCAACATGTGTTCTAGAATGTTCTTCAAAGTGCTTAAATAATCTTTCGATATGCGTGCCAGGTTTTCCACGCGGTGTCTCTGGAGGCGATGTACACGGCGCGCGTGCCGCCCCTCTGCAACGGACTTGTGCGGCCCACGCACAACGTGGCCACCGTTGACCTCGCCGCCGTCGTCATCGAGGGCATCAGGTATGTACCACTGACCAACTAGGAGACACGGTTCACGGTTCTTGATTCATTAGATGTTTTGTACTGGTTACTTCATATTAAGTGATCACCGACGCCCGTGAACATCCGCAACACCAGCGAACTTACAGATGCGTTGCCCACCTTTAAGGAAGGAGTACGCTCGCTTTTTGAGTAACCAAAGTCGTATTGGTTTGGAAATTCCGTTGGAGACAGTTAACAGTGGTGGGGCCCGCAATAACAACGTCTGTTGCACGAATGGGCTAGCTCGGCCAGTGAAATACCACGATCTCACAGAAGACAGTTTCATCACACATTCGAAATTAGCTTCTGCTAGTATTGTATTTGTGATGTATATTTGTTAATTTCTGTGAGCAGTCGTTCACGCAACGCTCTGCTGAACGGCGACACAGAGCACTACGACTGGGAGCAGGGCTACACGTGCCACCAGCTCGGCTCGGGTGCTATCGTGGTGCAGCTGGCGCAGCCCTACATGCTGGGCTCTGTGCGCCTGCTGCTGTGGGACTGCGACTACCGCCACTACTCCTACTACGTCGAGACCTCTGTCAACTACTGGCATTGGGACATGGTCGCCGACCACACTCGCGACCATTGCAGGTATGTACGACTAACCATAAGGACTATTCTAAACTGTTCCGAACAATTTCTATCGCCCAATATGACAGAGCTTCATTCCCATCTCATCCCATTCACCCCATCTCATCTCATTCATCCCCATCGCATCCCATTCACACCATCTCATCCCATCCACACCATTTCATCCCATCCACACCTTCTTAATGGTTGTTCTTCCACAATCATATGGTCGCCGATTGCAGGTCAACAAACACATTAATAATGTTGTATTGCTTTATCTCTTATTATAATTAAATGAATTATTGCAGGTCCTGGCAGGTGATCTACTTCACCCCGCGTCCCGTTTCCGTCATACGCATTGTCGGTACACACAACTCCGTCAACGAGGCGAGTAACCGATTTAATATTGTAGTTTAAAATTATTCCTTTACCCCATTGTAGTGCATCCAGCCATCTTATGAACTGAAACCTGTACCACTTTTCTTCGTCATTTGTGCGGATAATTTATAAGCAGCCTGTGACTGGATTATTCTCAAGTGATTTTAATACCCCTACTGTTAATGTTTTGATATATTGCCGGTTTGATATTTAGTATATTATGATTGCCTTTGAACATCGATAGCACCATATGAGCTGCAGACGCCCAGGAGCATACATTATTCCTGGCGGTATCAGTTGTCATCGTTGATGTTTATAGGTGTTCCACCTGGTGCACCTGGAGTGCCCGTCGCAGGTGGAGGAGCCGCGCGAGGATGCCGTCAAGAAGCAGCGTGGTGACCGAGACAGCCCGCGCAGTCTCACCGCGGGTGAGCCCACTACCTTACTTTACCCTTGTGCAGTACTAACTTGCGGGGATTACCTTGAGGCAAAAAGCCCACTGTATTTAGACTGTCTACTCTTTGACCTTATGTGGGAGTGCAAAGGATGAAAGTGGCGGTGGTCGGCCGTGGGTGGGGGCGGCAATGATCGCCACCGTGTGATGATATAAACGTAAACATCATGGTACAGGCAGCCCGGAGCGCGTGCGTCCGGTGTCGCCGACATGGTCTGCCGCGTCGGCCGGCTCCACCAGTTCGGCTGGCACGGCGGGCTCGGCGGGCTCGCGACGCAGCGTGCCGCCCGCCGAAACTGCTAAAGAGGCCGCCGAGACGTACGACGAGTGAGGGCGCACCGCGTGCCGCTCGCATTGCCACTGCGTGTGACATTTCAACCAGTGAGGGTGTTATATATAATGATTTATTACCAATCATTTATATGTGACTTTCAGTGTAAGTTAAACTTTGAACTTTCGTGGTTTTTACTAATATAAGGTTTGTAAGACGCGAGCTCCGGATATTTCGGCACAGTTGCATGCGCCGTCGTCACGGGCTGGTCAGCAAAGCAGGGTAAGAACCCCGTCTCTTACAAATCTCATACCAAATTTTAAATTTCCAAACGGGTTAGCGACGTATCCAGTTAATGTGTGTTCTCAAGATGCAATCTGTTTTAATGGCTAAATTGTGACATAAGGACAAGTCAGGTTATTTCGAAACGTCACCGGAACCATGCTATAGTGCAGACAATGTAATGTTTGTCAGATTGTTCATTTAATATTGAAAAGCACTTGTACTTTCGATAAGAAAGGCAACAAGCCGCCATTATTGTAGTTTTAAGATTAATTTTATTGCAACGACATATTTTTAGTTATTTAGTGTTTAACCGTAATTTTCTAGTCTTGCTTTTTTTTCTTCTATTCCCTTTAAGAATTAAATGTCCATCGTATATTGGTATCATTGTCAAAAATGCTAATTAAAACTCGTATATTCTACGGTTGACTCGTCGTAACTAGTTCTTTAACCGATTTCAATCAATTCGACTGTATGTTCTTTTTTTTGTAAATAAATTCAATGAACAATCGTATGTTCCGACGCTATTTTTTTAAATTTATTATTAATTTTTTATCCAAATACACATTAAATGTAGATTATTATCCTATACATTATTATTATTACAAATAGTTCAGAAGATATGAAAGTACTTAGGTACGCCGCGAAACGTACGGTCGCGTGCTTGCAGGACCGCTGTAGTGGTCATTTACAAGAGTCGCCTTATGTCTGTATGACAGAGTATGATAAAATTAAATAAATATTGAACGCATTTTCATACATTTTTATTAATAGACAGAGTAAATCAAGGGGAGGGCTTACTTATATAATTCTATTAAGTTTTTTTGTCATTTTATGTATATTGGATGTTATATTGTGACAGTGAAGTTAGTGAAACATTCATCTCTCATTTTTCCCAAAAGGAGTGTAACCAATGATATAATACAAATGGCAGATATGCCATTAGCGGTCCAAAAGAGCCGAAAGCGTCCTAATTGGCACGCTTTTTCTATAGCTTACGTTATGAGTTTACATTTACGCTTAAGTGACAAACAATAGCTGTCATCTTTGTGTGTAACGTGTGAATGTTGCTGTCCTTGTCTTTGGAACACTTCTATAGTATAAAATATCATTGAGTGTAATTTAAAAAATATAGTGCGAAATGCGTATGCGGACTCCTATCCGTGCGAAGACAGGGCTTTTCACTAGTATGATTATGAAGTATCGTATTTTAATAAAAACTTTAATTTAAGACTCAACTCAATTGTCTATGGCCTAAATGTTTTTTTTGCTATCACTCCGCGCGAAACGTTTAGAAATAAGTTTAAACTTTTATTGTGCGTATTTCTTAGATAAGAAGTTAAATTAATACCATTTGTTACAGTGCAGTTGATTACTATTCTGCTCACTGCTTATTTTCAAGTGACATAGGAACATTCTAGATGTGGTAGGAATTTAACAGGTAAAGTTGTCCAATTGTTATTCAGCTGAACATACATTTAAAATATATCAAATTCCTTAAAGCCTAGACACATTATCAAGATTAAATTACATAAATAAATTTTATCTATTCAAAAGCTGTACCTTTTGTTAAATACACACAGATCTTTATATTTGTGTGTTTGTAAACATATTTATATAATGTAATATGTTATACTTGTATATCTAGAACAAGGGCTTTAAAATTGTTGCATCGCTTAACAGAATTAAAAAATATATTTGTGTTAGAAAAATAGATACTACAAGCTACATCTCGAAATATCAAATCTGACACAGCTAAAAAGATTATTTCAAAAATACACAACTTGTTAATTTATATACATTCATAGTTCATAGGAAGAGGCAACCTTATCATTGGATAAAGCTTTTTTCTGTTCAATAATGTAATGTCATTCTCGAGTCATGATTTTAAACCTTTCCTCTGTCTATATGTTTGTTTGTATTGTAAAATAACTTGTGTAATTGTTTTTGTGTAATATTGTTATTATACGATTAATGTGAGAGTTGAGAACATTGTTTGCTGTGATAAAGGCTTGTCGGAGTGGAAACAGTTTCTAATACAAGCTTGTAGTTGTGATTTAGTTTTGTTTATAAAATTGCAATGTTAATCAAAATTTTAATAAAGTTTTAACTGTATAATTTGCGTTTTTTAACTGTCGAGTTAATAGTGTAATGTATTTAGCAATTTTTTAACTGACGTTCAATATCTTTTGTCAGTCTGTTCTGACATGTCATTTGGGTAAGAGCGCCCAAGGAAATCTTTATCCACACAGATTTTTATGCTAACCCCATTTTTTTTGTGACTGACTTGTCACTGTTAGCCTGGAGGAGGCTTTTACAGATTCACCGGGTTTGAGGCGGCAGAGCGCAGAGGGCGCATAGCCTAAGCCTCTTTAAGAGCAACTAAGCTTGAGGGCTCCCTCCATAGAGGGAGCTTTGGGAGGATTGGACCAACCTCATATTCAGTTTATTTGTTATATTAACAAGACCAACAAATAACATCACCGCAATGTAAAATCAATTACGGCTCTGACAACAATTCTTAAAGAAATATTGAAATTAAATTACTGAATATTAACTAATAATATTTATTGTTTGCAAGTATTCAAATTGCATACATAGCAGGTTATGTGAGTTGAGGCCCTCTTTCTCTAACAGTGGCTCTATTTCTTTTCAATAATTTACTTGGTTCTATTATATCTGGGTTATTTTCCTCTGCTAAGTCATCTAATCTTTTTCTGAGCAGCTGCTTCAGTTCCTCCACAGAACTTCCTTTTAAAGCAGATATGCCAATTATATCTTCAAAGGAAATTATATTTTCTGGCCGTATTTCTTCGGGTATTTTGTCAATAACCTGATGTATATTTAAAAGTGATTCTTTGACTTCTTTAAAAATATCTTCTGCACCATCTAAATCCATTTTGTTAATTGCTAAAATAGTTGGTTTATGCAACAATTCAGGGTCATAAAGTTCCAATTCCTTATTTAGCAGGAGAACTGTTTCTAAACAGGATCTTTTTGTATGTTTTGGACTTAATCTGAAGCCTTCAACATCGGCAATAAATAGCAACAGTTTTGTTCTTTCTACATGTTTCAGAAACTTATGTCCTAGTCCAATATTAATATGTGCCCCTTCTATTAAGCCTGGTAGATCCGCTATTGAAATTTGCCTCAAGTCATTATACTGGATTATCCCTTTATTTGGTTTTATAGTTGTAAAGGGATAGTTTGCTATCCGTGGTTTAGCTCTAGAAATCGCTTTCAGCAGAGAACTCTTACCTGCATTCGGAAAACCAACGAGGCCTATGTCCGCAATTAGTTTAAGATCTAAACGTACATGGTGTATCTGACCGAAGTGACCCAAGAAGTTGTTGTCAGGATTTCCTCCTGGACCACCTCTAGCCACTATAACTGTGTCACCATCTTTGTCTATAGCACCCAAAACTTTACCATCTTCTCTGTAGACTGTAACGCCGAGTGGTACTTCAAGTTTAATATCAGAACCTGGGTTACCAACTATCTTAGCTTTACGGCTATCCTCACCATGACCTGCAGTTATTGTTTTGGCACGATACTTTGTAATTTGTCTAAGATTTGCATTTTCACTTCCTACGCAGTATACGCATCCGCCTTGACCACCAAGTCCTCCAAACTTAGGAAGTCCTGTACCTCCGGTGCCGCCTTTTACATGTAGTCTAACGGAATCTATAAATCTACTACGTAAATAATTACGCGGTATTTTTATATCTTTAACCGCAAAACAAATTTTAGTGATTAAAACCATAGTATAATTATCTTTTACAGGTAACTCTTTATAATTATATTAATAATCTCTTGGGTTAATGGCGTTTATAATTATATTTTTATTTGAAAACATTTCTATCTTGTCATATTAACATTGACAATGACATTACTTTTTTTTACTTTATACTATACTGAGATATAGAGTATACGATAGTATAGATTGTTGTATATTTAGATTTGTATTTTGCATTCTTTTTGGACAACCACAGATAGGTTGTAGATAGGTAGTACACCAAGTAATGAAAAACTAAACGCATGTCGTAGATAATGTTTAATTGGCGATAATAGTCCTGTCTGTAATAATAGATCAGTCCCATGTCCCAGTAGAGCGCGATATGAGGATTTCCAGAATTAGCAATGGCTGGTATTGGTAATACAAGTTGCTGATGGATAATCTTGGCCACATGGTTATGTCTATGCAAGTAAACACCGTCCGCAAAACGAGAATAACCGAAGACGATATATTTAATAGTTCACGTTAACTTCAAGGAAGTGTTCCCTAAGTTTGCACACCTCACGGTTATGTAGGTTCTTGACTTTTAAATAGCCACGACCCACACACTGTGGGATGTAAAATCTTGTACAGACGAACGTGGATGATACTTATAATAAATATATATATATAATATATTTCGATGTGGATATAAAATATCAACTGTCAATAGTCAATTCAATACTCTATGATTGAAGGCGAAGCGAAGGCCTGCCGTGCCTTTTACTTATTTTGTATGTTTATTTCTTATTTTATATGCTCTTTGGTTTGGTACTTGTACTGATAGAGTATAAACTAAAGAAATTGTTTTGAATGAAAATATGAGTAAATTATTGATCCTTAGTAAAACCGTGAATAGCTCTGTAGGAGTTAAGTTTTGAAATACCCAAAATCTACTTAAAATGGAATTATATTATTTTAAATATATTGTTTTAATTTTATTTAATGGTTTCTCATATTTATCGGCAAGCGAAGGTGATCGATCGCCCTTTTATCAGAAATGTGTAAAGAATTGTGTGAAATCCGATTGTACTGAAGGTAAGAGTTGTACAGGCAAAAGGCAGTAGCAATCCGCATTATTTTTTTTATTAAGTTCCGAATGTGACAGAGTATGATGCGAGCGCCACTAATTCCAGAGGAAGAAAGACAAAACCGCATACATTTTGCAAATCCAGATTCTTCCCTGATTTTTGAATGGCTAAGAAAACTTAATCAAAACATATTTAAATCTTCACACGTTAGATGTTTATGTTTATTAATTTTATTTTAGATATAAAGCAATTCACACTAACTGCAGCAAAAAAACTTGAAACTACAAACCCACTGGTCATGTGGAACTGTATGGATGAATGCCGCTACAACTGCATGTGGCGTACCGTGGAAGGATTCCAACAGCATGGCTATGACATACCAAAGTTTCATGGAAAGGTTTCAAAAATTATAAATTCTTAATTGTTAAGTTAAATTTGTTTAACATTTTCACTAAAGACATCACTTTATATACCAATATTTTTTATTTTTCTATTTTATATTGCCTTGTAGTACAAGCCTTAAAAACTTATTTTTTTTATCTTTTGGGCCATTATTGTTGAATTCTGTTCTTCTCATTTGCTTTTCCGTTTATTTGTATTTGTTGTTTATTTGTATTTTGTTTTCCTCAGTTTTAAAGGGTGGGTGATAGCTGATATCTGCTTACTGAAACACTGGTAGGAGCATGTTTCTTCATTTTATTCTTGTAGTTATTTGCTATAGCAACCATTGAACATTAAGTACGGAAAAGGTTGTGAACAAAGTATTTCCGTAAATTAGATTTACTTAAAGCAATTTCATTTAATTTGATCTGAATTCTGAGTTAATATTTTGTTGTCACATTTTTATATAATGCTATCGGGCTTTTTGTCTTTTCAATGTAATTACATATTATATAATTATACAATTGCATTGAAGCAAATCCTTCTGTTGTTACATCTCTACACTGAATTTTCCAAAGCTAACATCATATATTGTCTGTTAAGTCCATTACTTATTTGCTTTGTCATTTCTATGACTGAAATATATGCCTGTCTCAATACAGTATAGAATATAGATAGATGAAATTAAATGTTTAAAAAAAAATAATATTTGACAGTAAATCAGCCATGTGGAAACATCAAATTTTTCTTCAAACGGATATTCTTTTTGGATTAACTTATATCGATCAGATTAAGGCTTTCTAAAAAAGGGTGATCTAAAGAACACCCATAACCGACGAGCATGTATGTGTAGATGTATGAATATAGAAGCGAGAGGTGTGCGAGGATCGCGCCGAATGGAAATCCATTTTTATTGGATTAAGGAAACAAGTAATAGTGTAATGTTCAGTCATACCAATTAATTTAAAAATATCTGCTTGCATAGTAATTGACTGCGGCTAGATGAGCGTGACTTGCGGTAGGCAGATAGGGGAGTAGAATAGTCATGGGCCAAGCCATTTGGATAGTAGACATTTCGATTAGCCAATCCATTTATACAACTGCTCCCACTGCAAGACTCAACTTGTATTAAAATGTGGATCATTGTTTAATTTCCAGTGGCCATTTAAAAGGATTCTGGGCGTACAGGAGCCTGCGGCAGCATTCGCGTCTCTCCTGAACCTGGCCGCGCATGTTTACATGCACGTGGAGTTTATGCGACTTTTCCCCATCGAGGAGAATGCTTCTATAGTTCTTTTCTGGCATTTCTTTGCTGCGGTTAGTATTTATCATACTATCTAGACTGGACCTTTTACTTTATCCATAGCTATTTCCAAACCAATAGGATCCTTGAAGAAGCAAGTATATTAAAGGTTGGCAATGCATATGCAGTACCTCTTGTGTTGTATATGTTCATGGGAGGCGGTGATTACTTTATATTGGCCATGTGCTGCTTGTTTGCCCCCATATGTTATAAAAAAGAAACCTGGACACTATATTCAGTTTGACTTGAAAATATTTATTGTACTAGCTGATTGCACCTGGCGTCGACTAGGAATTTTCATATTGCTCATTCTAAAAACATATATAAACATGAAATATAAGTTTCATTGTATGATATTAGGCCTTCAGTGTACTTATTAACTATTTTTGTTAATGTTAGTATGAATGCATGTTCTTTGCAGGTATGTATGAATGCGTGGACTTGGTCGATCATATTCCATGCTAGGGACAGCCCCTTCACAGAATTCATGGACTACTCTTGCGCACTGTCTATGGTTATGGTCTTGTATGTTGCAGCTGTGATAAGGTGAGGCAAAGCTTTTTAATAAGCCCTTTAATTTGATACTTGAAGTGCAGCGAGTAGATTTATAGTAACAGTTCATGCATATTTTATATCTCGGTATAATGAAACTTTTACATTAATCACACACAGCTGATTCCAAACTTGTGCTTTGGAAACCAGATAACTGATATACTACATATACTAATTTTCTTTCGTAAATATATACTGAAATAGATAATTACACCCAGACTCAGGACAAACAGACATGTTCATGCACACAAATGTTTGTCCTGGTCGGGATCCAACCCACGACCTGCGGCGTGAAAAGCAAGTATCTTACTAACCACATCAACCAGCCTGTCATCTATTATTAATACAAAATTTAAAGTATATTCAGACTTAATACTGACCACTGCACATAACGTGGGGATTTTGGTCAAAGATACCATACGGTAGAAGATTACTTGGCCATATCCAATCAACTCTTTTGTCTAAAAGTTCTGCTGTTGTAAACATGGCAGTCGAGAAGAGTTATTTATTGTGTGTGATTTGATAGGGTGTTCCATAAGCGGAGGAGGCTGACTGCTGCCCTTGTCCTGCTGTCAGCGTTTGAGTACACGAATCACGTGGCCTACCTGTACTTCGGCCACGTCGACTACCACTACAACATGATGTTCAACTTGTTCTTCGGTAAACACAAAACTTGTAATTTTTTTTATACAGTTTAGATCTCAGCGTCTCAACTTTATTAGTATTTCGACTCTGCGCCCGCCCACTTCTAAAGCGAGACGTATTAGAAGTTAAGTTCTACCATGGTTGACATGAGATACGCTACAGGTGTGGCGGGGTCAGTGATCTGGCTGTGCTGGGGCGTGGCGCAGTACGTTTCGGGGCGGCGGCACACTTGGCGGCTGCTGGCCTTCGTGCTGCTGTCGGCGTCGGCGCTCAGTCTCGAGCTGCTCGACTTCCCTCCATACTACCACACGTGGGACGCACACGCGCTCTGGCATCTGGCCACCGTCCCCCTGCCCCTATTATTCTACAGGTGAGTATTGTTTCAGTTGCTTAAAAAAGTCAATATTATTCCTAGCCGTGCGTGTATATCCATATATCTGGATGTCAATGCCAGATGTGCTAGGACCGTGCCAACCAGAGATCCGTAGTCTCTCCTCACTTCTCTGGTATTCGTTTTTTTTAATTTTATAGAAGGAGACAACGCCGATACTAGTATCTAGATACCGTGGTATATCCCCGGACGTATAAAGTCAAAGGTGACAAACGAACAAGCAAGTGGTTCATTGGATATCAAGAGATCTAATAAGATACTACCCATAGACATCTGCAATAACCTAATGAGTTGCAGATGTGTTGAATACTTGGAATGTACAAAAGAGGGGATAAAGAGAAAATGATGATTTACATTTCCTATTCATCCCCTCCACCGTCAAGTCCACTTCTTCTTCCCTGATAAGGATAAGGCCTCCGTCAACTCCTTCGTTGGAACGATGCAAAATATTTCTACTTCACTCCTGCTTTCTGTCAGGTTGTGGTCTTTCACTGGTGGAGCAACAGATGTTGATGCGGGCTCTGACAATATTCTACAATTAATATTAATTAAATGTACTTCATTGCTGTGGATGAATCCTTATTGTGATTTATTTCCTTGCAGGTTTGTGATAGACGATCTTCTGTACATGAAGCGAGGGCAGGCCGGTAAGAGCGACTTCAAGTTGACATAAATGAAATTTCTACTAGTCTATTAGATGTTAGTTTATTTATAATTACATTAAAGCTCTGCGTGTGTACCTATGTATTTCATTTTACATCAAGCGTACACCTAAACCCACCAAAAGTGAGTGGTGGCCCAGTAAAGCCCCCGACTTACGTACTGTAGGTTGCGGGTTCGAACTTAAGAAGGCTCTGTACTGCATGTAATTTATATCATCGCCACTGCTCCGAAAACGGTGAAGGAAGTCGTGAGAAAACCGGATAGCTTGCCAATTGTTGGTACGTTCGCCTACTTATGTTCATGCCGCATTATCTCCTTGTTAGAAACTATCAGTAACAACTAAATTTATTCCATTATCAGATGGGCGTAGGTTGATACGGGACGGTGCTCTTCTGCTGTAAGGTTTTTCTATGGTTACAATCTTCTTTTTATGTGAGAAAATGGCAAACGAGCAAGCGAATCACCTGATGTAAAGTGAGCGCCACCCATAGACATCCGCAACAAGCAAATGTGTGCAGACGCGTTGACTACCTTTAATGGACGGAGGAGGGCATAGACAGGAAAAAGGATATTTTCTTTTCCCGTTAACCCTTCCCCGTGCAATCCTATTCCCATCCTATCCTTATGAGGAAAGGGGGGAAGAGGATTGAAATTAGGCCTCCTGCACATCACTCATCAGACGAAACGCAGAGTACTACTTCACGCCTGTTTTCTGTGAGGTCGTGGTATTTCACCGGTCGAGCCGGCCCTGCAGTGCAACAGATGGGCGTTTGGTGATCTACTGTTCTACGATACCACGCCACGTTAGAAGGGAAAGTAGACAAGCAAAACTTGGTGACAGATGGTCACTTGATGTTCAATGAAAACCTGAGCCTGAAATTATTTATTGCGATGTTGCCAGGCAGGGCTCCAGGCAACTCAAGTATCTGTTGAAATGAACACGTATAAATGAATGAATAATTAATATCTAAACTTCTCTTAATTTATTTTAAAAACTATAAAATTTAATCAGCTACACATTCTTACTTCGACGAGCGAATTCTTTAACTGTGTACTGGTGGAGTTTTAAATTTCTGCTTCTTGAGCCACTCGAGCTTCAGCCCCGTTCTCTCCGTAGGGTTCGGTTCGGGCCGCGCGTTCTGTGTCCGATACTGCTCCCGCAATGTCTTCGAGAGCCTCTTCTTCAGGATCGCACTCCTGGCTTCGTAACCTCTCCAGAACATCGCGTTTTCCGGTGCGCGACCCGAGTACGACTTCTCCGAGAAATGCATCGGAGATTTGTTCTCGTTGAACATCAATTTCTCGTCCCAGTACCTCCGGTACTCTTGCTCCATGTAAGGAGATTGTTTTCTAGAACTTTCTTGGATTTTCATACCGCTCTCTCTGTCCTCGACGATGTCATTCAAATATTCCCGTCTGATAGCTCGACCTGGCTTCTCAAAGCTCTGTCCGGAAGGCTTCCGATCTCTGTAAGTTTTGTAGCTGTATATCGTCTGCGTGTCCGTGTCGGAGTCCGAGGACTTTCGGTCGTCGACCATTCTAACTTTGTGCATTCTGTTACTTACATTCTTCTTTTTTAACATTTTAATTGTTTCAAACATTTTTTGAAGTAATCCAGGATTTGCTTTTTTCTGTGAAGCGTGTTAAACATTAGTTAATTAAATAATTCTATAAATATCGCCCGGCTTCGCAAGTATACAAACATCCAAAGAATCCTTTCTTAGTGCTCGCTAAGTCTCAGGCCCAGTAGTTTCTTTTTTAATAAGCAATTTTTTAACAAAAACAAAACCGACTTCCAAAAAAACTATATCCAATAACAATGCACTAAAAAGAATAAAATAATCTTACGGAAGTAAACATAAGAATTAATTCTTAGTCATTTATTTTTGCAGTCGGCGTCAGCTAAGGAAATACCAATATACTAGAATGCCTTAAAAAAACTATTTAACGAATGAACTTTATACTACCTACCTCTAATTATGTTGATCCGATTACTATCACGCACAGGAGCCCCGGGAACTCGGGTCGACAGTGCCCCAGGGGTAGTTACAGACCTGCCTTGTCTGACGCCGACTCCAAAAATGAAAATGATTAAGAATTGATTCTTATGTTTACTTGCGTATTATTTAATACTTTTTAGTGCATTATTTGTTATTGAATATTATATCAAATGAAATAAATAACATTAAAAGCTATGTACTTCTATTTCCATACCCGCTACCGGTGTGCATTCGGAACCGCTGCTCGAAGACCGAGTGTCACTTTCATGTTTCGACTCACTTCTATGGATAGCTTCATTTTCTAAAGCCTCTGACGTAATGTAAGCCTTATCTTCTTCTTCGATAGTGGTTTGTAGAGATTCTTCGTTGACAAATCTCTCTGATTCACTGCTCATGTCTGTTTGTATGGTATTCGATGTAGTGTGACTTGTAACGGCATCGTTAGTGATGTTACATGGCATTACGACTGCGGGAGTTTCGAACTGAGTTTCCTTTTCTTCTCTAGACTGTTCCAAGACAGTCATTTCCTTTGTGGTAACAGTATTTATATCGGAGTGGACAATCCTTTTTGGATAGCCAATTGAAATGTGCGATGTGTTTTTACTCGAATAGTTAACGTTCAGAGCTATAGATTTGTATATTTCCTTTATTAAATTCATAGTCTCACTCTTCGGTGGTGAAGTGTAGGTTTCTGCGTCAGTGTTCGTGGCCGTGGTGATCGCAGGCCTCGACGGCATCGGGTCTGTCTCGGTGTTTACGTCGTCTTTATGTTGGCATTCAAAATCGCAATGTTTTAAATTTGGAAATATTAAAGGAAAGTTTTGCAAGCATTTCACTGCGGGAGATGGTATAGCGTAGCAGAAATTGGGAATTTGACGCGGATAAGTCGCTAAGCAAGGGTTAATGTTATACGACGGATTATAGTTATAACTGTTAAGAAGGGTAGAACCGTAGGTGATGTTATTGTGGGATGTATCATTTTGAATAAAGACATCCTTTTTGGGTCTCGAAACAACGTTGTGGTGCTTGATATTTGATTTTACTTCAGCTAAAACAGATTGTAGTATGGTTTTAATTTGATTTAGTGCCAATTCAGCCTTGTTATCGTCTGGAATATTAAGTTGTACACCTTTAGATTCAACCGTCTGACATTCTGTATTGTTAGTATTCTCAGTGACACATTCTGCATTTTTATACGTTACTGCGTTACCGCGTTGTGTTTTGTGAGCAATATTTCGTTTGATATAAATATCTCCATAATCTATAGAAGAAACTTTGTGTTCACTGCGATTAGTTTCTTGATTTTCATTGGTTCCATGTTTTTTTCTCTGAGTATTTGTAATCGTAAATTCATGTCCATTTTTGTTGCGTATTTTGTACGGTATGCGCGTGTCGTACATTCGGTTTGCGTCATCGTTGCTAAACATGAACGGACCCAAATTTACTTTGGCGTTGAAGTTTTCGTGCCTCATTTGTTTCGGTTGAAAGCCTTCTGTCTTTTGTTTAATCGGTTTCTCCTTTACTGGATATATGTCATAATCGGCAGTGTTGAAATATTTATTATAATTATTAGAATCCCCGGAATGTATCGAGAGTGTTCCAGGCTCGATGGGAAATTTGTTGCTATCAATATTTATATGATTTGCATTTGGATAGCATTTGTCGAGATTTTCATATTGTCCATAGGAACATGAAATGTCAGACGGATAAGAGTCTCTGTTGGTGTCTCTGCAGACAGGCGAGGAGAACTGGCTGATGTCGGTGAGCCTGTCGGCGATCAGCTCCGGCTCGTACTGTTTGCGGATCATCTTGTTGATGTAGGCGCGGGAGAGTAGATTTTTATTGGCCGTGCTGAAATCCGATGGTTTGTTGTAGTGGCTGAAGGGCGAGTTCAAAGCCTGGGCGAAATAAACTAGTTGCGTCTTCCTCCGGGGTTTCTTTTTCAGGACTTTTTGCAGTCTTTTCCGAATGATTTTACTGCTTATTTTGGTAACTCTTTCTGGAATAATTGATGGTTCCATATCGGCAATGTTCGAATCGGAATACGCGAACCTACATATTTCGGTGTTATCTTCCGAAGAGAACGACGACACGACGAATAATTTAGAAATTTTTCGTTTGAAGCCACGTTTATTGGCCTTAGTGTTGCAGCCATGATTTGAAACGGGCACCTTAGCTTGTGTGCTGTATTCACATTTATTCTCTTTGGACTTGCATCCCATTAAGTTGGGTTTTCCGAGCGCCGTCTGGACGATGGCTGCGACCCGATTGTTCTTGGGGTTGTTCGCGGTGCTGTTAGTTCTGACCTCGCGCAACTCCCTCTCTAGAGAATTGATCTTCTGTTGTAGGTCTGTGACATCTATTGGAATGCACGAGATTATTTTCACTTCCGTCTGTGATGGAGTGTTGCCTGCAATATAATTGGTATTGACGTTATAACTTATAGGTGCTTGTGCAAATTAATTAGAAATATGTTTCAATTATTTTACTGATGAAGATATCTATTTTTTTTACCTAAATTAAACGCTACTCGACGCAGGAAATTTTCTATTCCTTTAAAACGTTGCTTGTACGGGGTCCCTTGATTGTCTCTGCTCATCTTGGCTGCCGATCTGAACTAATAAATTACAATATTAGCAAACGGTTCAAATGATTTATTAACTGTTCCCACCAAGTTTAAGCATGAGCTAGAAGATAGTTCACGACAGTATAGTCTAAGATTTTTTTACCCTCATTTGTTATTTGATCGCGACCTAGATTAGGTATATGTTAGTGTATATGTTAGTTATTGGGAAATCACAAGTGGATTGTCTACCTAAATTTGGTGCTGTTAAATCTTGATAGCCTTATAAGGTTGAACCGTTATGTAACCGTTGGCGATTTTAGGTATCAAGTTTATGTGGGCGTCAAATAAAACTCGAGTCTAACATTCCGGTATACATCATAAACTTGACAAAATCTAATAACAGATTAGGGTATTTTCTTATGTAGCACATACGATATACAAGTGGTCAACGAAGGGGAGGGTAATGGGTCACGTAGTTTGGGGTACGTTAACTAAGGTGGAATACCTTTAAGCGGATCACACAAAGACCGCTTTAAACACTTGACAGACACAAGGGTCAACAACTTTTAGTTTAGGTATCTCTGTTCTTTCATGGTTATTATTACCTGGTGTAGTGTGTACTGTAACAATTGTCTGTCTGTGTTATCGTTCAGTTTCCGCAGAAACTATCAATTTCATATTTATTAACCGAATGACGTTAACATAACCAAAATATTTGACGTAATACACAAATGACATTTCAGGTATTGTTCTTGTGCTTTTGTTTGTAATTTTAGTACGTCTACGAAATAAACCAGCATCAGTAGAAAGTAATGTATAAAATACTCTTCGGTAATACCAGCATTTATTTTTTAGCGAAGGCAACACACAATTATTATTTCAGTCAGAGTCTTTTGCTTATTAGGAGCTAATTTAGACAAGCGAATGATCCAGTGTGAATAAATTAACTTATCAAGCGCAGGCCCAGGCTGGCTTGTCGTTTCAGCTAACAGCCGGCCCCCATGAAGCACCACAAAGTTCGACTCTTTTCGCCCCCTTATCCAGAAGACTCTCGTAACTTTCACCGGATCCGTGTAATTATGACGTGAGTCACGAGATGAGTGAATAGGCTGCTCAACTAGTGCGTAACATCTAATATTCAACAGTAATAAAATACAGATATCGTTTCCAATATTTTAATTTTTAATTTAGTGGCAGTGAAGTTTTATTGGGTGGGTCTCGTGACGTTACAAACATAACCTGGTACTGCCCCAGGAGAGAAGGTCGACATCCGAACATGGACGTCGACCCGAAGACCTAGCTGACAGCGCTCCCCCTGCACTGGAAATCTCTGATACCTTACCACAACTCACGACTCAATACGTACATACGATTCGAATTCATTTCTTACGAGTTTATAAAATGTCTTTACTCTTACATTTATAATGAACACATGATTGTAAAAAGAAAATACACATTTCAATATATATGGGTTTGAGGTTATGTTTAACAAATGGGCAAGTATTTTTAACTCACGTTTTGCACAATTCATTTTTTTGGAATCATTAAACATATATATTATAAACAAGTTTGACGCGTATCAGAGATTTGCAACGCGGTGTACGTTACATAAACTTAATAAAGCTATAGAAATAACATATTTATACTTTGGCACAAGTCATTGCTCAAACTTCACAAACGATTAAAAGTGCACGCAGCGTAATCAAATATTAATTCACAACAATTCACTAAAGTAAAAAAAAAAACAGAAATTATCATTTGACAACAACCCAACTTCTGAAAGTAATTCAACACATAACAATAGGAAATTAATAATCTGTGATCAATATCGTTTTAGCTTCCAAGTAGCTGGATCATGTTTATGCCGCCATTTTGTATGCAGCAAGTGTTACCAAATAAAAAATATTTCCAAGATCTATAATAACCTATCTTAATTAAATGATTGATACGAGGATTTAATACAGTAATATTTTAATTATTTTTTTATAAAATCTACTACCGTAGTAAATAATATTGAATTAAATGAAGTCATGATACAGGGTCGAGTTTTAAACGTTTGTGAATAATGGAGCGGAAACATTAACTCAACAATATATAAACGATTTGGCACATTATAAACAGTCTCTAAGTGCGGCTGACTCTCGATTATACGACACTTTTACTAATACAACATCATTACGTATTTCAATGTACGACACATAGTTCTCGGATAAAATAAAAAAAAACACTATTATAAAATGGTCTATCTATACAAAAAAATCGACAATCCCAAACGATTTTTAACAAATTTGTCTTACGATATTTATATATAATATACGAATTGATTGTAGTAATTTCATCTCACTCGCGCGTTTTTTCCTTGTGTTTAATTGTGGACACTGACCGTTGCACGTAGGCCATATTTCGTTTTTGATGGTTACAAAACCTTTATAAACAAATTTACTATATAATTAATACATTTTAATTGCTGTACGTTCCATTCTTGCAGTGTTAGAGCCATTGACGCACACGAAGACAATTTGCATGAATATACACATAAAACCAAGGGAAAAGCACGCTAGTGAGATGAAATAACTATACCGCGATACCAAACTGACGTACGGACTCGGTCGCTCTCAAATTCACAACCCGAGTCCCGAGCTCACGTCAGTCTCGGAACAAATACAACAATTATTTTTATAGGTTAGGCATATAAAACGAGACTCACTTGACACCTTGACGTAGCCAAAACATCGTGTCAACAATAACATTCAAGAACCCAGAGCCGTTCAAATCGATTAAAAAAAAAACAATGACACTTTATTATGTTGGCAGCACCGGCGACAAACTTTAAACGCATGGCTCAAATCGACATGAACCCAGAGCCTTTAAAATTATTATTAAAAAAACTTCAAACGTAAAATCATGGTTAACGTACGATCTATCAAATAAATTTAAATTAAACAGCGCCTCACACTCGCATCTTATTGCAATTTATTCTGTTGTACTTAATTCTTGCTAATGGCTAATGCATGTTGCTTACAACGATGTAATTTTCACTATTGACGTGTTTTAGTACGTGATTAATCTTGTTATAATTACGACTGTGAAGTCAATCTTGTCTTATTAGCTGCCGCAACAGTGACATAAATACTTACACTAATACATCCAGGTATCAATATTTCACCGTATCAGATATATTAATAGCTCAAGTGTCATCACATAAAAAATGTCAAATTAATTCAACACATTTTTTCTTTCGCTTAAAACATTTAAATGTTCGTTAGCATCCTCTTTTAAAATGTTCACCGCGGTTCGATCGCTACCTTACAAAGTTCATTTACACATTACTTCTATACACATGAAAATATTAAAACAAAACGTTTTATTTTTTTAATAACTAGATATAATTTAATGTGCGTAACGGACCGTAAAACCACAGACTCGACAATAGCTCAGTACAAACGAATCGCGACTAAACGTACAAATTTAAAGTACACATAACGAATTCATTACACAATCCCGTTCGACCCTTCGCATCTCGCAACACACGGCACAGATTATACAAATATATCGAACGGGCAAAATAGATAAAGAGGTAGAATTATTATACTGCATTTCTACTTACATTATTATTCATAAAGCGAGCATTAAAAACTCTTTACTTCAATGCAATAAAAAAGTAAATTTACGTTTTTTTAAAATGATACAAGGACACCGAATCAATTCATAGCTAAAAAATTATTTATTATTAAAATTGCAACAATAAATTTGCTGATTTTTACAATTCAACGTTTTTAGAATTGAGTTTTTGTTAAGATAAGTTTTGATACAATATGAGACAGCTTAAATAATACATTTACATAAAATCAACGTTTAAAATATGGTTATTTAATTTGTCAGCTTCCAGTCTATGCCTTTTTATAACAAACATCCGTAAACATTTGACATATATTATTATTATGAAGGTTTACTACAAGGAAATCGTTTGAACGAATCTGTGAAAAGTCAGACGTTAACCATTCCGGAGCAGTTTCCTTCATCGTTTGAATTAAGATATATTATTCGCACGAAAGCTGATCATGAAATATTCTCTAGTTTACTTGTAGCGAAGAAAACAATTTAAAATTAAAACAAAATTGATTTTAGTGTTTACTTTTTTGAAGGCATAAACCAGCTATATACTAAGACACTTCTGGTGACATTTGAGAACAGAATAAAAAGAAATAATTGCACCAATATTTCATAATCATCTCTGATACGATGGCGAAAGGACGACCTGCGCGGATCAAAAGCTCACATACCAGGACACAAAACATTAAAAAATCTCGACACCAATCCAAGATTCGTTCCTTCGTAGTCAAGCGGACTTCCCACATTACTCAAATCATACTTTTACCATAGATAATGTAATGTAACATTTTTAAATGTTTACAATTCATGACGCTCGTGAACTATAATACATTAATGTGTTCTCACATATCTGTACTATACAAAAATTAAAAACATTGTACAATAATCCTACGATAATGTATATCTAATATATTATGTATAGAGCGAACTGACTTACAACTACCTACAGCCATCTGCCTCTGCGACAAAATGCGATGGCGGTATATCGTAATTACAACCTCTTTTACAATGATTAATTAGTACAATTTATTATATCTATTTTATAAATTTTATGTTTACTGAGTTGCCGTTTCGATTTGCTATTTCAATATTTTATATTCACGTATAAGACATGTGCCCGGAAATCTTTCCGCCACATTGAACTCTTTTCTATACTACATGACGTCAGTACTCCGTGCCTTCGTCCTCATTTCAAAACAGCTTCTTCATATTCGCTGTATAGTTCACACTTGTCTAGATAACAGAATACATGAGCAAAATCTTTCACCTTAGCCAGTAATCGTAAGGTATGCTATACATAATACCACGAGTATACCGGTTTAATTATTTCTTTATATTAATTGTTAATAATTATTATTGGAGTACTTCAGTTACAGAGTTTTAATTCGATACTTAGATCTCGACTGTCATGATATATGACGCTCCATTGTTGGTACATTAGAAGCTAATGAACCGTAACGATTAGGCCAATGTTAAACATGTGGTTGCAATTCATGTTCGAGTGTTCGACACAAATGTGGCCATGTTCGCGGATGTCCCGCGGCGGTAACTGAAGAAATGTCATTTGTAATTATTTATTTTGTAAATCGTCGCTAACTTTTGTATAATTTATTTATTTTATCTAAGAACATTGACGATAATCTCGATGTGGAACACGCCGGGTCGTGCCGCGGCGAGTGCACACGCGGCGGTCGATCGGCCTGTGGCGGCTAGCTTCCGCTTCCTCGAACTATCCGCCTCGGCCTGGACTTATTATTCACCTTACAAATCAGTAGGAAGTCAGTACCTATAATAATTCTGCTATTTATTAACTAAGTCAGGCACGATGCGACGCCGGCGGCGTGCCGGCGGCCGCGACTAGTCGGCGCTGACTAATTTCATACAAGTCTCTAGTCCACTGCGACTCGCGGTACGTTGCGGGTTTCTATCGGAATGAGGTGATCGTTTTTGAACGGCCGAGACTACACGGTGTTCGGCGTCGTCGACTCCCGGCGTACACTAGTAGTGGGCGTGCGAGGCGAGCGCGTGTTTATAATGGTCGGTGCGGGCGTGCGGCGCGGCGGTCGGCGCACGGCGACGCGCGTTGCGCGGCACAGCGCCATGCGCAGCGCGGCGGCGGCGAGCGCGGCGGTCAGCGCACGGCGACGCGCGTTGCGCGGCACAGCGCCATGCGCAGCGCGGCGGCGGCGGGCGCGGCGGCGCCGCACAGGCCCGATCAGAGCCGGTCCTCCTCCTCCTCCTCCTCCCCCTCGTCTCCGGCCTCCTCGTTTTCCTCTCGGTATCCAGGATGCTCGCTGATCGCATAGTAGTTGCCATTGTAAATTACCCCCAACTCTCGCAGCGCGTCCCCTCGGATCGTCGCCTTTATCGTCCAGTTGTAGCAGTCGTCAGACTCTGACTCTCGGTCGAGCCGCTCTACATCGAGGATCTTGGAGCTCAGTCTCTCTAGAATGATGCCGATGTCTTTAATCGTGAGGTGTCGCTTCTGATCGACGCTGAGCTGGTCGATCAGCAGTAGGAACTTCTCGGAGGTGACGGCCTCGTCCTCCACGAGCGTGTTCTCGGTCTCGCTTTCTGAGGAGTCGCGGTCGCCTCGGCGCGCCGACTCCGCGTCGAGGAAGCGCACGTGGCCCTTGGGCCGGCCCTGAGGGGAGGCGCGCGGCTGCGCGTCCTGTATAGGAGATGTGGCGACGCTCTTGTGCACCGCGATGCGCCTGCCCTCCTCGTGCAGCGCGCAGCAGTGGAAGTCACACTCGTCTTGCGGAGGCCGCGCGGGCTGGTGTGCGGAGGAATGCGCGGCGTGTGGCGCGTGGGTGGCGTGGGGCGCGGTGTGGGGGGTGTGCGTGGGAGCGTGCGCGCGGCAATCGGCCGTGTGCACGTGCTGGTCGAGGGAGCCGGCGGAGCGCGTGAGGCGCGCGCGCGGCGCGGGCTCGTCGTGGTTGACGACGGTGATGTGCGGCGGCGGCGGCTGAGGCCGCTCTAGCGAGGTCTGAATCACGAGCGAGGGCCGGCGGTCGGGCTTAGGCTGTCGCGAGGGAGAGCGCGCGGCGGGAGACGCCTGCGGCCGTTGGTCCCAGTGCAGGACCACCGTGACGCGCCCTTTGTTGTCCATGATCTTCCATGAAGGCGTCTCATCGTGCAGCTCGAGCGCGTGGATCGTCTCGCACACTATCTTCGGGATCGCCGATATCGCTAGAACGGTTTACATCATCGATTAGTAAATTACGAATTATAAATCTGCTAAAACTAACTTATTTTGATAGATTTTAATAAATAATTTATTACGAATACTTTTTTTGCGTAATCGAAGCTATGATAATAATCACCTGGCCAAGGCCCTAATCGCACTGGAAAAGTGCAAGGGAAGCTCCTGTTCCCCAGGGTCGCGCGCAAACTCAATGCAGGGGACACAAGTGCGATCCTATCCCCCCAGCCTATCACACTCGAGATTATCCACCGAGAGGGTTTTAGTGAGTAAAACCTTACATAACCCTGTATATTTATTTTTCTCTTGGTCTCAGGTATCTTGTATACGATTATTAAAGGATATATTAGTGGATATGGTAGATAGCTCACCAGCCTTGATGACGTCGACCCCCGTGGGGTACCATCGCTCGCCGGGGCGCAGCAGCAGCAGCACGGTGTTGGGGGGGAGCGTGCGCCAGTACTCGCCGTCTTCTACCTGCGTGCCGTCACTCTCGAGCACCAGCCGCACCGGCTCGCTCGCCGCTACCGATAACTTTTCTTTACCTGAACAATACATAATCGTTTTTAAATACTATACACATCTTCGTCAACATTCATTATGGTCTTATGTGTTAAGTTCAACTTAAAGATTTATTGACCTTAATAAGTTTATTGACTCTGCAAGATCTTTTGTTATCTACACTGTCGTCATACATCACGCGTGTTTTCCTGGCTACAGGTAGTTCGTGCTATATGGGCGAAGCCGGAGCGGTTCGCTAGTGTATGTGTAAAGATATTCCATTCATTACAATATGTTCCTTAACGGTACTTCTATATTTTGTTGAGCTCACTATATTCCACCAATGGACGTTCGCTGTTGTATATAGACCTCCGCCCATCCCAAGATTGATGCCCAGCGACATTTTGATAGGTCTCCTACAGTCTAGACCATAGGTTCCCAATTTTACTACTATAACCGCACCCTTTACAAGAAATAATATCCAATACCTTCTTCTACACAATAACATTATACCAATTACAAATGTCTGACTATTATCTAATAATTCAAAAATTTAAAACTAGTTCTCTCACTCTGTCCCTCTCTGATCGCCCTCCTCGTGGTCGTGGCAGAGGGCCGTCATCCCTACTAATGTTATAAATGTGATTGTAAGTTTGGTTGTTACGCTTTCACGCGAAAACTACTCAACCGATCATCATGAAACTTTGTACACATATTGTTGGAGGTACTAGAAGTAACATAGGATACTTTTTATAAAATAATGGATGAAATTTACAAGGTCCATATTGGCACATTCCTGTGTTTGGTAGCGATCGGATCAACATATAAGTGGTACCGGGGCGAAGCCGGGGCGGGTCACTAGTAATTAATAAATTTTTTTCGCTGCATAAAGTGTAAAATTGTAAAATCAAGTATAAAATTGCATATTTAATAACATCCATATCATGTCAACTACGTATTTTATTGACACTGTATTGTTACTAAAACTGTCAAAAAACACATGCAACTAACATAAATAGTACACTAAATAACAGACAATAAATAACTTAGTTTGACAGACAAACTAAACCTAGTGGCGTAAATACACCGGCAGGCAATCAATCACTTTGCAAAATTCCAAAAATGTAACATCGCCAAGGGCTGAAGCAACTATCCTCGGCTTGGGAAGAACTGGCTGACCTGCGCTGACGCTAAATGTATTTGCATTTAATGTGTAAGGGAATATCCTACCTTGTCACCATGAGTAATAGTGTTTCATAAATGCATCGCGTTGATAATTTAGTTCTGTACATTTCGTATAACGTTGAGTCGGAAAATATATATTCCCGTTCGGGTTCCTTTTCTCTTTATGTACATGTAGCGTGTAGTTGAGGCGTGGTGTCATTGGCGAAAGTTATCGCTTGATATTGAAGGTCAACTATTTACATGTGCGCTTGTCCGTTACTACTGGTTGGTTCGATCTCCATGTCTTACCATTATTTATAAGAATATAGTTTATCCCTTTCGATAAAAAGGTATTTTTATACCATAAAACATCTTTATCGCTTGCATTGATCCTAAATGCAAGTCTCTATATCTCTCTCTGAGTGTTATTTATTAATTCCTAAGGGTCTAGACCTCTTCATTCTGTGCGGTCGTCTGTGAGGATGGCTTTGCGCATCGCACTATCGAACGAGGCGCTAATTTAGTCCGTCCAGCGAATCGGACGGTGACCTCCGGATCTCATGAATGAATTTTCGCTCGTAATGGTGAGTATAGTTTAGTTTGGTGTGACCAAAATTCTCATGGATATAGCTGAGGCTGACAGATACTACGTTATTGTAAATTAATTGGGTGGGCAGATATTATGGATTTCCATTAGGCGCGATCCTGGCACTCCTCTCTAGCTTCTTCTAAATCCATATTAATTAGTTTAGGCATACTCAAGAAGGGCGATATAAGGAGAACCGTAACCGACGTCTTCCACGTCAACTTTATCATATGTAAACAACTTATGCCTTCTCGTAGCTTGAAAATATTAAAAAAAAGCCTAGCGAGCGTCACTAGAAGTATCTATTCTGAGAGACTGGTCCTCGTCTCCCCGGCCTTGAACTTTAAAGAAAAGTCTTTTATCTTCACGTTCACGCGACGTTTATGTCGACATATAAGTATTTGCTCGAAACATGCTATTTCTGACTCTTTCCACGTCAGCGCGTCGCTACTTCATTGTCTTGAGAGTTTAGACTTATTAATTAATTAACTTTGACTATTTCTGGTCCTGATTTTAATTTAAATACATCTTTTTTTTTTTTTTTTTTATATTACAAAGTGGCAAACGAGCAAGCGGCCCCTGGAAATAAGTACCGCTACCCATAGGCATCCGCAACAAGCTAATGAGTTGCAGATGCGTTGCCTACCTTCATGGACGAAGGAGGAGACAAACAGAAAAAAGGATAATTCCATTCCCTGTCCATCCCCTGCTCATCCGTCAAATCCTCTTCCTCTTCCCATCCTTTCCTTATTAGAAAAGGGTAGGAAGAGGACTACTATTAGGCCTCCGGCACGTCACTCATCAGACGAAACGCAGAATACTTCTACTTCACGCCTGTCTTCTGTGACGTCGTGGTATTTCGCCGGTCGAGCCGGCCCATTCTTGCAAAAGATGTTGTTATTGCGGGCTCTACCACTGTTAAATCTACGCATACAAGCTCCGTATATCGCCCTTCTTTAGTATGTCACTAATCTGGTCGATATAAGTTCTACTTGCACCTCCCCTGTCAACACTGCCACTCACTGCCGCAACATATATTTGTTTCGTTACTCTCTCTTCATTCATCACTTCAACATGAAGCATGGGGCAAATAAAGGAAAATGATATAATATAGCACAAAATTCTCGAGGAATTGTTTTTTTGCTGATTTATATATTTTTATTTATTTAGAAATAATTCAGTAAAGTGGCCGATTAATATTTACTTAGCCATGTGCTACAAATTAAAAAAAAACTGTAATAATTTTTTATTTAGTATAAAAGTATTGCATCTACCTTAAAATAATATTTATAAAAACCGCGTCAACTCAAAAAACTATTTCTTAAACGAAACCTCTCAAGCAAATACTTCAAGTAAAAGCTTAATTAAAAATGAAAATCCTTTTTGCGATGAAGAAAGACGTAGGAGCTCTCACGTGGAGTGCGTGTAAGTCGGTCGAGGCTCGCGGCGCGCACCAGGACCTGACTCAACACACACTCACAAATCTTGCACCAGTTTATTAGAAAAGAAAACATTACAAATATAAAATGATAATTATTATTTAGGTAACAATTTCTAATTAAATAACATGTTAATGTTTCAATAAGATTCCATATGCATTTTTATAGCTCACCAGAAAGGGATAAAAATTTACATAATATATTTTTTTATATAATACAGGGTGGCATACGAGCAAGCGGTCAATTTATAGTTACCGCCGCCCATCTGCAACAACCCGATGTTATACTTTAAACTTTCATGGTTTTTACTAATATAAAGTTAGTAAGAAACGGGATTCTTACAACGATTACGTCGACTTCACAGACCATGACCAACTGTGCCGAAATATAGGTGCTCGAATCCCGTTTCTTACAAACCTTAATCAAGCTAATGCGTTGAATGTCGTCGTATTCTCCGAGGTCGTGGTATTTAATCGAGCCAGCACTATTATTTATGGGCAAAAACTTTGAACTCTGAAAAAAACTCTCTATCTGATTTTACTAGTTAGAAATATTTGTAATTTGATATCACCTATAATAACTTAGCATTACAGATAAATGTCAAAAAGTTGTTATCGGTCGCCATGGTAACGTAAGACATGACAATAACAAAATGTCAAGACGTTATTTACGTGTCATACTGACTTACCGGCAACCGATAGGACCTTATTACTTTATATCCCTCGGTAAGGCGTTTTTTCGTGATAAAAGATACGCTATCAATTTCTTTACACTTGAAAATATATGTGTGCAAAATTACAGTATGATCGGTTGAACCGTTAAGTAGTTCATTGTATATATATATATAAATTAATTAAGATAGATTAACAATTTATAACATTTTAGTAACAACAACATCGAATGTATTTTAGGATGCAAGATAATAAATGATGAGATGTGATGATTTTGTCTTCGAAGAAAGAAGGCGGCAAGTGAAGTAAAATAAAAAAAGTAGGTAACACATTAAATTTCGAAACTGACCTCTGTGTATTAGCTCCTCGAAGCTAGTGACCACCAGCCCCTTCCTTACGTTCCGAGAACTGTCCCATATCTTGAAAGGCCTCTTCCCTCTAACCTCCTGTTTATAAAACATTAATAAATTAGTTATTTAAGTTCAATTAATTCTTCAATATATTTTAAGCATCTCGCACACATAGAAGGCGTCATTTTTTCTATCTCTTTTAATATACTTTCCATAACTTTTTAAAAATTATTACTTGAAGTTTAATTAAATGGTGATATCATTGTAAATGTGAATTTGATTACTCATATTCCGGGTCAATAAACACCTTACAACACAGTAAGATAGTGTACATACATCATTTAATGATCACCAATATACCACAAATGAAACTAATATGACAAAGCGTTGGGATCATGCATAATGTAAGGAAATGGCCACGGCGTAGCGCGCTACGTCGTAGCCCGTAGCCGGTTGTAGCTTGCACTGGTGCAGCGGTGCAACGCCCTGCGACCTGCGCCCCCGCCCGCCCAATGACACGCCCCGCGCCACGCACTGTGCGTTGACCTACTGACATCGCTACCCTGCACGATCTCTAATCTAGAACTTAGTCCAGAATCGGGCGAAGATCTTTGTGAAAGGGTTTTTATTCCAAACAGCAGTAGGTCACAGTACGATTATTACTCCATACAAAAATATTAAACTCACCTATAACTTATTAATTACATCTATGAAGCTTAATCTGGGTACAAATATAATAAATAATAAGTGTAAACTTGTTTCCAAAAAATTGCAAATTGGTGTCTTTTGATTACAAAACAAACTGTAAAAAATGTTTATTAAAACATCTATCTTTTGGACTTTCCATATAGTATTAGCATGCTCTAGTGGTGTCTGCGGATACCAATTGATGACGGGGATGCTATATACACAGGTACAGCGTGAACAATGTGGCGAGTTAAAGCAGTGGAGTTGAAGTCAGTTTAATTGAATTTTACGTGAAGGCGGTCCGGTTTTGCGAAATGTCCACTAATTTATAACTAAATGCTTGCTTCTAAAACTTTTTGAAAGTTACCTCCTGTATTTCAACAATCATTTTCACCAAATTTTAAAATAAAATCACTTCACTAAATTCGTTAAGGACCCACTTTCACCACAGCACTGCAGTCTTGCTAAATATCTATCATTTTGATACTTCATTATAGTCCTTAATATTGAGCGTTTGGGTTGCCTTTCGAGTGCACTCGAAATAAATATCAAAGTGTCGTGTAAGTAAACGATACACTTTAACAAATTGATACGCTGTTGATTGTTACCAATACAAAAAAGATTTTATTAAAAAAAAAACATATATCTCAAGTGAAAATGTGATATCAGAGAATAATCCGTACAAATATAGATTATACAATTTGCAAACACACCCTTTCACGTGAGCGTCACGGGCAATAATCGAATAAACAATTTTACACGGCCTCACACTATTGTATAAAAGTAGGCACACAGAAAACCGTAGTACAGTCTTTACGTAACGGCGGCTCGCCGGAACCTGTACACAACTTCTATGGGATACAATATATACGTGATAACGGCGATAATTGTGCACATTTATGGTACAGAAGAGACGTTTTAATTGAATTAGTTCAGACTAGAGGTTAAAACGCGTGCGGCGCGGTGCGCGCGGGCCAAAGCCGCGGCCGCTCTGTCGACTCATGACTCGCGACTCGTGACCGGGTCGCGGCCTCCCCCCGCGCGCTCCGCCGCCTCTCGCCCCGCCCCGCGCGGTCCGCTGCCACCCTGCGCTGCTCCCCGCTACCCCCGCACGCCCCGCGCAGCCCGGGCGACCCCGAGCCCGCAGTGCAGCGCCTCCCTCAAGCCCGCGCCGCGTCCCCCCGCTCGCCCCGCTCTCCCCGATGCCGTAACATCGTTGGGATTAGTAACGCCGATGATGCACTTCTGTAGCACAAATTGAACAGGTCTTTGATTGTCTGTCTTTTGACAGCTATAGCGACAGCCATTTTGACATGTCAATAGAAAGTTTTCTATATACACACAAGCATCGAGACGAGCCGGACGTTCACCTGTCAGTCAGTGAGTGACGCGCTTGCCCATGACGATAAACCAACGTTTAGGAATGCAAATTATCGCGTAGTACTTCATTGAGCTTTTCAACTTAAGACAGTATTTGACTAATTTCAGTGATTTTTAATCGAATTTTTGTTTAGTTTTCGCAGCGATTTTATTTCTATAATTTAAGAGAGTTTTAAAACTGGCATTGAATCGTTTTGATTTGAAAATCTTAAGTTAATTCTTGCTTTAAATTAACAGAAGTGTGGAGGCAGGATACGTCAATAACCACACACGTTAAATTGCACAATGTTTTCAATCGGTATTTTTTTGTTACATAATCTGTGATGTGAAAGGGCTATTTTATAAATATCCTATAGTGTTTCTTATAGTTATATTAATAGAGAATAAATAAAATTAGTTGGTGTGGATTTAGATCGGTACCCTGGCCTCGTACAGTGGACTCCCGCAACTTTGACCAGATCATTGGTCCTACTTGTGGGAACCCTACCGACGCTGCGTCAACCTATACCTGGTGGTCATTCCAAGATCTTTGTTTTTTTAAAAATGTTATTCATTGATTAATATTTTTTTCATAAAACGAAATTTGTTTTCATACTGGCTTACTTATCTCACATAATTAGTTGCGCCACTGTGGCACAAGCACCAACGTAGTATGTCACGAATATACTCGCAAAAACATAGCATGCAACGGACATGTTAGCGTTCCCGTAGCGCTTTACGAACATTCTTGCAATGTCGTAACGCGCTACTATCATGCAACGATTTAGTGCGCTACGAACTTTCCTAGCGACGACGTATTGCGCTACGAACTGTCGTAGCAACGACGTAGTGTGCTACGAATTTCCTAGTTACGACGTAGAGTGCGACAACGTCCCTCGTTACGACGTAGAGTGCGACAAAGTCCCTCGTTACGACGTAGAGTGCTACGAATTTCTTAGTTACGATGTAGTGCGCTACGAATTTCCTAGCAACGACGTAGCATGCTACGTATTTCCAGGCAACGTCGTAGTGTGCTACGAATTTTCCCAGTAACGACGTAGTGTGCTACGAATTTTCCCAGTAACGACGTAGAGTGCTACGAGTTTTCCCAGTAACGACGTAGAGTGCTACGAATTTACCTAGTTGTGGCATAGAGCGCTACGAAATTTCTAGCAACGGCGTAGTTTGCTACGAATTTCCTAGACGTAGAGTGCTACGAATTTCCTAGGCCAAGAGTGCTTCAAAGTCCCTCGTTACGACGTAGAGTGCTACGAATTTCCTAGTTACGATGTAGTGCGCTACGAATTTCCTAGCACCGACGTAGTGCTCCACGAATTTTCTAACAACGATGTAGGGCGTTACGAATTTCCTAGCAATGATGTAGTGCGCTACGAACATGCCTAGCGTGCTACAAACATGAGCACACATATGTGCATAGCTCATACGTTTTCTTGTTATTCACCACTGTAATCATGAACCAATATCGGGATTTACTTATATTTATTGTGTTAGAATGGTAATTGATCCAGAGTAATATACTTATCATTAATATTCTATCCCTGTGCTAAATTACATCCAGATCCGTTCAGTCGTTTTTGCGTGAAAGAGCAACAAACATCCATACATGAAAACTGTCGCATCTACAACTAAGTCTAAAACTAAGTACCCGTCTCGGCTTCGCCCAGGTACTACTAATTATGTTGGACAATCCCTGTAAATTTCATCGAAATCGGTCCAGACGTTTCGGAGTCTACAGGTCTTTTTTTATAAAAGAAGGGGGCAAACGAGCGGCGGGAACACCCAGGTGATCAACGACGCCCATGGACACCCGCAACACCAGAGGAACTGCAGATGCGTTGCCGGTCTGTAGGGAACATACATACTTCGCTTTTTATATACATTTTTTTTCATAAATACCATCCTATGTTACTTCTAGTATCTCCAAGAATATGTATACAAAGTTTCATGGTGATCGGTTGACTAGTTTTTGCGTGAAAGCGTAACAAACAAACTTACATTCACATTTATAATATTAGTAGGGATAAATAATTGCAACTTGCTTAAAATAAATTTCCAATCACCATATGTTTTAATTTATTCATAATTTAATTTAAAGTTACAATAATTAATCACTTTATTTGGTGGGCGCTGTGAGACAGGACGTGGGCACACGGTGGCAGTAATTAGGCCTTATCTGAGCGAACTCGCCCACCAGCGCTTGCTCAGATTATTCATTTCAACTTAAACTCTTAGGACTTGTTGCTAGTTAATTTCTTATGAACATAAACACCCACGGCTTAACATTATATAAACTTCAAGCAATTATTTCCCAGTAATATTCATCAACCTATTTATTAAAAATTCACTAAGTAATAAAATTATGCTCTGCATAATACTACATATTAATTTATAGCTCTAATGCACGACTGTCTACCGACTAGTAGTTTTATGGTCCCTTAGTAAATTATCCACATTACTACAGGCTTAGAAATCTTTATTACCGTAATAAGAATATAATTATTCGATTACTTAAAGAAACTTGTTTAATAAACTTAATTTTTCAGTGCGTTTGTTTCAACAATGTTATTAAAAAATGTCTGTAATCGTAAATTAAACATATTTCTATGACCAATGACCCCTTGTACTTTGACATTGACAGCGATGCCATAAAAATACAACCGTATCTTTAATACAAAACAGCTTAGCTTTTTAATAAATGATCTGGTTAACATTTCTTTTGTTAATTATATTTTTTTAATTTAAAAAAAAATTAAACATCAGTTCTTTTTATTAACGGACACGCCGTGGTCGTAATGATAAACAATCGATACATAAATTTTGACAGTGCACCACTCTAAATCTATAAATTTTGTCTCTGGTGAGTTCAGTTCGGTAGCAGATATAATGACATTTTTTTAAATACCATAGACATCAATACCTCTGTGCGGCAGTAAGTCTCAACTTATTGTATTGATCCACACTAGGGCCCCAGTTCTGATATATTAATGCTGGTTTCTTAAGTGCTGTACTGTCTAATCTATATAACACCAATGCTTAGTTAAATATTAAATAATATTTTCTAAACTTACTGCTTACTAAACTTGATGACGTATAGGGTCAAAAGGTTCTGAAATGGCGACCATGTACAGGTCGACGTCGGGTAGGTAGCCTCCCACAAGATGGATCGAAGATCTGGTCAAGGTTTTGGGAGTCCAAGGGAGAGCGGTAGGATTCCAATTTTTGTGGCGATCAATGGGGAAGGTCTACCGTAGGATATTATCAAAACCGACTTCTACTTTAATGAAGAACTTAATAATATTGCTAGATTGTCTTCAGATAGATCTTTGGCCTTTTTAATCATAATTTTATAAGTTTGTTAAACTAAAAAAGCGTTAAGTCGTCTTTAAATTCGTGGTGGAACTAAAACATTAAAAGAGCCATTGTTCGGCCGTCAGTTTCAAAACGAAATTGAATTCCGTTTGTAGATTTCAAATTAGTTTCGAGATCAGTTCTATTTCAGATCTCTTTTAATTGCACTCATAGTCAACGTCTGTCTGTCTGTCAAAGTGTTCGCTCGAACTTTACCTTGGAACAGATTTTAATATGATTTATTTTTAGTAAAGGTGACTTATATTAAATCAGTCAATATATAATATGGTTTTAAAATAAATAAATAAATAAATATCCGCTCACGCCCGTAACCCAGAGGCGTAGGCAGAGATCATGGATTTCCATTTGGCGCGATCCTGGCACACCTCTCTCGCTTCTTCCATATTCATACATCTACGCATGCATGCTCGTCGGTTATGGGTGCTCCTTATATCGCCCTTTTTTAGTAAGTCATTAATCTGATCGATATAAGTTCTCCTAGGGCGTCCCCTACCGACACTGCCACTCACTTTTGCAACATAAATTGGTTTTATAGTACACTTTTAAATATTAGAGATTACGTGACGGGCAACACCTATTTGTACACAATTCTCCTAAATTTAGTCAATGGTAACACAGTTACAATCGGTATTTTTGTAGTTTTAAGACCACAAACCGTAGGTTGTGGTCTATATGAGTTTATACATTAATTGTATTTACGTAATAAGTCAATGGTTTAGAAATGGTGTTTTCTTATTGGGATAAAGTCTTTTGAAGGTACCCCTTAGGTCAATCTCACATATAAAATTAAAAAGTAAGAGATCCAATAACTTTTTTTGCCTTAGCCCCAAAAAAAAACTCTTTTTGCCCACTGACAGAAGAGTGTATTTACACGGGTGTGTATGTACCTTGGTTTCACAGCACGATGTGATTTTTGTAAACAAACTTCATTTTATCTCACGATTTCCACAAAATTACATTTCCGTTGAAAGTATAAAAAGTGCAATGGCCGCCATGTACGGTAAATGACGTTTGTTTACAACAATCATATCTTGCAATGAAACAAGGGAGAAATCCGTTCCGTTGTTGAATGCAGTGAGGTGTCATTCGATTCGTATTCTCGTGTCTGTCATAGAGGTCAGTCGAGCTTTATGGTCTCTACGATTTCTTGTTAATTGTTAATAAATCCTTGCCCTCCCAAGAGCAAGTACGAATTTTATATTACGGTCTGAGAAAGATTTAGTTTCTTAATAGACTAGCTTTATGATGAGTTAATCTAGTTATTTTAATTCACCTTTGTTATTTATTTAACTTTTCGAACGACACAGAACATTATGGCGTCGTTCTTTCAACCGATATGAGCGATGTCCAAAACATTGTTGTTTTTTCTCTGTATTTAACTGGTATTAATGTTATACGGTATAGTTGTCTTATATCACAATAAATCAACCGTAACTGCATATGCCAGGTGCCAGAGGCGGTCCGTGCCAAACCTATTCGGGGACGATTCCCACAGGGTAATGCAGCGCAGAGCTTTCAGATCAAGATGTAGGTTACACACGGAGAAATTGCCGTTTGTTATAAATCGTTACAAATTGCCTTTATAAAAGTAGTTGTTGGCCGCGGCTGCGCTTGCAACCGTTTGTTATTTCCCTCGTTGGAAAGTTTTGATGCGCAAAGCATACTAAGCTGGTATTACGGGTAATTGTCGAAAAGTTGTTTTGGTCGCCATGGTAATAAAATGTTGAGAATTTTTATTCCAGTAAATATTGTACTGAGTTACTATGGCAACCGATAGTTGATTATATTTCTGTCTACCCCTTTTCGAAGATTTTTTCCGAATAAAATGTACTTCATGTGCTTTACTTTAAAATACTTTAAAGTACAAAATTTAATAACCAAACAAACTAACATTAGCATTTACAATATTAGTTAGGACTAGCTGTGCCCCGCGGTTTCACCCGTCCTGCAATTTTACTCAATCGAAATGATATTACCTACTTAATACTACCCTAACCTCATCATCATCTCCCCGCCCTTTACTCTATCTATCTATTACTCAATGGACGTGTTCATCTCACCGCGATCTTTTCGCTTCACCGGCGTATGAGGAAAGGGTGGGAAGAGGACTGAAATTAAGCCTCCGGCACCTCACTCATCAGGCGAAACGCAGAGTACTTCTACTTCACGCTTGTTTTCTGTGAGGTCGTGGTATTTCACCGGTCGAGCCGGCCAATTCGTACTGTATCATTATTGTTGGATGTAATTCATTAAACTTAGTCTATAGCTACCAGTCTACACATGGGGCATGCCACTCCAATCGGTCCATAGCTCACTGAATCTAAAGGTTTCCCATTACTTAATTAAGTCAAATTCACACCAGTACGGAAAATATCCTATTTTTGCAGAGAGCGGTCTTCGTTTCAGGATATTTTCGCTCTTTGATAAAGGCCAAAATGTAATTTATCTGTGCTTATAATTAATACAATTAATATACAACAGAGTGAAAGGCGGAGGACTCAGTCCGACTCACCATTATCATAGTGTTGCCACCATAAATCACAAATGAAGATTATTTAGAATTGATTTACTATAACTTTAAAACGGCAACAGGAGTCGGCCGGTCGCCGTCGGGATCCACGCGAAAATCCCTCGGGAGATGGGGTTTATGAGGATCTTTATGATCGGATTAATGCTTATACGAAGGGATTAATGCGGTGCCTTCGTCTGCAAGCACCGCGGCAGGCGGCGGGTGAGCGCGCGCTGGTCGATACGACGTAGGTATTTGGGACATCACTAGCGTTGCGACAACTGTTTTTAAGACTATTTATTAAGACTTATTGTGTGAATATATTATAAATAGAAAAGATTTGTTTGTTTGTTCCGTAAGAACATAAAAACTACTGAACAGACAGCAAGTAATATATACATACATACATATATATGTATATATATATATATATATATATATATATATATATATATAGGCTTTATTTTCTGAGATAAGATGCGAGATTTTATATCCGAGATCCATTTGACAATTGAAATAATTTATTTATTATGAAACAGAGCACCCCCCTCCTCTGGCCGTCTGAATCTAAATTCATAACAAATAAACAAATTTTCACCGATAGATGGAGTGATTTATAAGAGGATTGCGGTATATAATTTTTTAAGTTTTGTAAACTGAAGTATGCCGGTTGTTGATATCATTTTCTTGTAAGTCTTTTGTCTGTCTATCCGATTGAAGTCGGGTCGGTTTGCTAGTGTTACTAGTGACCCGCCCCGGCTTCGCCCGGGTACCACTAATTATGTTGATCCGATCGCTACCGAACACAGGAATGTGGCAATCTGGATAATCCCTGTAAATTTCATCGAAATCGGTCCAGTCGTTTCGGAGTCTATAGGTCTATAGGGAACATACATACTTCTTGCTTGCTTGCTTTTTATATACTATTTTTTTCATAAATTACTTCTAATACCTCGAAGTATATGTATACAAAGTTTCATGATGATCGGTTGAGTAGTTTTCGCGTGAAAGCGTAACAAACAAACTTACATACACGTTTATAATATTAGTAGGCATAGAAATATATATAAAAGTCGTTTGTACTTCTTGACTGGACTGTTTCAAATAAATATGGGAGTTTAAGCCATTGTAAGTTAAGCCTCCGCCCGAGCTTTATGCAGAGTGAAATAAAAATATCAAACACTCTGAAAAACTAACTTTAATTTCTTTGAAAAATATAAAAAAAATGTTAAACTATTTCGTACATCACTTAAGATGAGTTAAATTATAATATTTTTGTTTTTAGTACTTACATGATGTTTAAGAAGTCAAACGATACGTGTGTAAGTCCGTCTGTAGTTCAGTAAATCACGTATTGAACTCCGGACATCATTATCGATTTTTATAAGAGAGAAAAACTAAGTATTTTTTATTAGGAAAGTATTTTTATAAAGGCGTCTTTATGAGCATGTTTAAATAATGAAAACCATTTTGCGAACAAAAAAAATCGAAAACGCCGTTTTTTTCTTCTAAAATCCTTATTATGCGAGTGTTATTATTAAAATATACATTTTAAATTAAGTGTTACCCTAAAAACTTTCATACATATTGCCACAAAACAGAATCTTTCAATGGAAATCAACTAATGTAAAATAAATAATTCACTTACCATTACGTGAATGTCCTGTTTGTTAACACACAAAGGCAAGAAAAAACGTAAAGGTAAAATAAAAGGTAAAACATGGTCTCACAACCAACTGGCCTAGTTAAAGAAAACAAATTAAAGTCAGTAGTGTCAGCGTAAGACTGTGAGCATAGTACAGTATAACAGCGAGTAACCGTGGGTTCACACTGCCGAAAACATATTATCGTGTCAGTTTTTTCAGAGAGAAACCTTGTATCACGACAAGTTTATACGTCAGTGGAAACACACGGTAAGATGGTGATTGTTTATTTATTGTCGCGGTAAAATTAGGTTGTTAAAGTGCAAAGCGCTTTGTTCCTTCCAACGAAATATAACGTGAAGGTGTTTTGAACGAGCGTGTGTCATTGAAATAAGTAAAACGATTATCGCACACAAGCGGCTTGAAGCCTCAACAAATCAACGTAGCCCAACAGGGTCGCAAGCGGGTCGCCGCGCCCTCGATAAATGCACGACCTTACAATTCATGTAATATGAAAAATGTTAGGATAATTTAACAGATAATAAAAATCTGCGAAATCTTTTTTCAAGGATATTGGTGTAGACATTAATACGCCTTTTTGGAAATCGTGCGATTATTAATTTCTTAAAATAAAGTTTCTTACTTGCGTTTAATTTCAGCTGCCACTGTTCTTTGTAATTCCCTAATATTTCGTCTCTGGTCGTAAATTTATGGACCATTCGCATACTCTTACATACGAGTACATGACATATTCATCATTTATTTCTATACAAACTTTCATCCCCTATTTTAACCCTTTACAACCCTTTTTTGTCGCATTAAACAGCATATGTTACACTTACGTTACGTTACATTATTGTTACACTTACGTTATGTTACGTTACGTTACACTTACAGTGGTAGAGCCCGCAACAACAACATCTGTTGCACGAATTGGCCGGCTCGACCGGTGAAATACCACGACCTCACAGAAAACAGGCGTGAAGTAGAAGTACTCTGCGTTTCGTCAGATGCGTGAGGTTCCGGAGGCCTAATTTTAGCCCTGTTCCCCTTCCCACCCTTTCCTCATAAGGATAGGACGGGAAGGGGAAGAGGATAGGATGGGGAGGGGGTTAACGGGGGAAAGGAAATATCCTTTTTCCTGTCTATCCTCCTTTGTCCTTTAAAGGTAGGCAACGCATCTGCAACGCATTTGTCTGTTGCGGATGTTCATGGGCGGCGCTCACTTGACATCAGGTGATCCGCTTGCTCGTTTGCCACATTCTCACATAAAAAAAGTCCTTTGTCAGGCTCTAAGCTATTCCTGTACCAAATTTCATTCAAAACGGTTGAATAGTTTAGGCGCGAAAGCGTAACAGACAGAGTTACTTTTGGATTAAAAATATTATAAGTAGGAATAAAGATATAACGGGTTTATCGCGTAATTTATGTCTATGGTTTACCATTAGTATTGATTTAGGGTTCGGCTTGACGTTGTCTTGTCAGTTGTGGGAATAAAATGCTTTCATATTTATATTTTATTTTGGAGTAATTTTTTTTCAAATATAATGTACGATAATAATTTATGTCGGTAATTATTTGTTTAAAATTATTTAAAATAAGTTTGATAATAAATTAAGGCGCATCTTCAATATTGTATCTTTTTAATGAAATACAAATAATATTATTAATTGTGAACGCTTCCAAATCTGAATCAAAATTTGACTTAGCTCGTTTCTTTTAGTTGGTAACGGGTTTTGCCTTTGTCGTACTTTCAGAAGTAATACTTTGGACTCATGCTTAGCATAGACTATTTATCTCGGCCTTTGACTTGGCCCACAGTCGCCCAATTGACATCGAAGACAAAGTCAAAAATAAGACGTAGCCGAGTGTTTCACAACTATGACGGTTAATATTATGACCAGAATACGTACCTACTCATCCAGATATAGTGAGAAAAGATTTTCCTTCGTAATTTTTCGGAAAAGTTCGTATTTATCGAGTTCTCTCAAATAGCTTCTTGTAACTCTGTGACTATATTATACAATGACATTATTCATTCTGACATTTGACACTTAAAAATAAAGTTCCATATTAACGGATGAAATGTCACTCATTCATTGACAGTTCGGGTGTCATCGTATTCCGATAAAGATCCGAGTTTTCCCGAAGGAAAATATTTTCTCACTACATCTGTAACTATAATAACTAAATCCATCCATACCGCCTGGGATTATAAACGGTGTTCAAATACTAAAGAATTGTATATTATTTGAAACGCTTAACCTCGCCCCCACAATGTGACGAAAGTAATCGGCAGTAGTAAAGAATTATAACGATCTGAAGACACAGAGCGTTACTATAAGTCACCTCTTTAGCTAGAAGGACATTAAAAATAATTTCGCACGCCCTCTGAGGTCAGTTTAATGTTGTGAGTGTGTTCACACCGCGCGGTCGCTGGCCCGGCGCGAATTGTAAAAGTTTAACGGTCGCCGCCAGTCTAACGGCTAGAGGCCGTTAGTACAAAATTGTCAAAGTTCAGTGAGCGGCGTCACTTAATAATACGAAAAAATACATAAAGTAAATCTCGCAAAGTAAGTTACGAAAACATCGAGAATTTAACACGAAACAACATGTGTTGGAACTACTCAATAATTTTCACTCTGATTAATATTGTAAGTTTAAATTAGGATTTCAAATCTGTTAATACAACGAAAAATGACATGTGCTAGTGACCTTCTAAATACAATATGCCCAATAAAAAGGAAAAAGTTAGTATTGTATGTAAATGGAACAAGGTGGCAAGCGGACCACCTGATGCTAAGTCAGCGCTACCCATAGACATCCGCAACAAGCAGATGTGTAGACAGAGCATAGACAGGAAAAAGGATATTTCCTTTTCCCCGTTAACCCCTTAACCGTCCATTCTCACCTCTTCCCCTACCCATCCTATCTTTATGAGGAAAAGGTGGGAAGTTGACTGAAATTAGATCTCCGGCACCTCACTCATCAGACGAAACACAGAATACTTCTACTTCACGCCTGTTTTCTGTGGAGCCATTTCGTGCAATAGATGTTATTGTTGCGAGCTCTACCACTGGATTTATGAATATAGGATAGGATATATTGTATAATTCATAATAATTTTTATGCGGGTAACACTGTGGCTATTATTTCCGCTGGCAACCATTGAACAAGTATGGATGTAAAGAACTTTTACAGTTTAATGTTCCGTTCATCTGATGGAGTGGTCACCATCGCCCATGAACATGGTGTAACCTGTACCCGTTTTTGTGTGAGGTACGTAAGATATGATAAGTCTTGGTACGGACCGCATACGATATTTAATTTTATAAGACAGTTTAAGGTATAAATTACGCGCAAAGCGTACTTCTGCAATCCAAATCATCAAGGTAGTTTCCCGGAATCTTTTTAAATAGCAATTCTATATTGTGAAGGTTCTGGGAGATGATATAAAAGCTTTTATCTATTTAAGTATCTAAATGTAAAATTTATACGGTATCCATTTAGCAAGACAAACGTTGAATATTTTATGAATCAATTCCGATGTAATAGAAATGGTAAATTAAGTGCACTGGACGGTTATTTTTGTTTATCTATTACCCTATTTACATAAACAAGGCTTGAGTGAAACAAACAGCGTGGAAACAGTTTGTAGGTTTACCTACCGACAAATCCTACTTATATATAGATATACATTTTCCTACTAATATTATAAATGTGAATGTAAGTTTGTTTGTTATGCTTTCACGCGAAAACTACTCAAATAATAATCATGAAACTTTGTACACTTATTCTTGGAGGTACTAGAAGTAACATAGGATACTTTTATGAAAAAAATAGTATATAAAAACGAAGTATGTATGTTCCCTATAGACTCCGAAACGCCTGGGCCGATTTTTGATGAAATTTACATGGATTGTCCAGATTGGCACATTCCTGTGTTTGGTAGCGATCGGATCAACATAATTAGTGGTACCCGGGCGAAGCCAGGGCGGGTCACTAGTAACATTATAAATGTTAAAGTTTGTAAGTATGGATGTTTGTTACTCTTTCACTTTCAAAAACGGCTGAACTGATCTGGATGAAATTTGGCACAGAGATAGATTACAGACTGAATTAGCATATAGGCTACTTTTTATCCCGGAAAAATGTACGGTTCCCGTGGGATAAATATTATGGTTTTTTTGTCTATGTACATAAAAAGCGATGGTACCTATGGATTCTGAAACGGCTACCCGGGCGAAGTTATTGTATTATTCATGTTAAAAAGATTAACGTTGAATTAGACTCACGATCGGTTTCTGAACGGATAATCTTAGAAAAAAAAATAACTAGCTAGCTGTCAAATATCACATCTAATTTGAATTGAGAAAATTAAATCGATTTGCTATGACATTAATGTGACATTTAAAAAGTAGTAATAAAAATTTGACGAACTTTTCAGAAGCCAAGCGTTGCCCATAACTCATAGGAGTAGGCAGAAATCATGGATTTCCATTTAGCGCGATCCTGGCAAACCTCTCGCTTCCTTTACATTCATACATCTACGCCCACATGCTCGTCGGTGATCGGTGCTCCTTATATCGCCCTTTTTGCATAAGCCACTAATTTGATATAAGTTCTCCTAGGGCGTCCCCTACCAACGCTACCACACACATTTGCTAAATAAATCTGTTACGTTACTCGCTCTTCATTCATCCTTTCAACGTGCCCGAACCACCGAAGCATACCTTTCTCAATTCTAGTCACAATATCCACTTTTAAGCCACACTTTTTTCATATAACGCTATTTTTATCCTATCAAAGTCACGTTTAACATACTTCTTAAGGAATGTTTAGGGTGAAATAAGAAATAGGAGTGTCAAGAGACTACTGGCAGACTTATGTTGTCCTAGTAGTAGTATTTAGTTACTTTAGTTTCCTAAAAATGAATAACGACGAGCATATTTTGTACTAGATTTAAAAGATTTAATAAAATATACACATTGAATCGTATATGTAAAAATTCCGCGGATCTTAAAATTGCTTATTTTGCGAGGATATCTTGAGAATTGATTTAGACTTGAATACATAATAAAGAAGCGAGAAGAGAATCAGAACTTTGTTTTCAGACACGTTTTAAAATGTCTTAAGTATCATGGCTTATATTCAGTAAAACTTAAGTTAGTTATGTCGAAGTACATCTTAAGACTTAACACAAGAAAAAAAAGAAAGAAAAAGCATTCGACATTCGAAAATATTGTAATAAATAGTGAATTGAAAAATCCAAATACCCTAAGGTCTCTCCAAGTTAACGTGAAAACATCTAAAAATCATTTTATATGATTGTAAAGTCACAACTACCTAACATTATTCAATCGATTTTGTAATAGAAAAATATCTATTAAAAAAAGACAAGAAAACTGATGTATTTTTAATTTCTCATCCTTAAATAAAATCGATTAAATATCACATAATTGAAAAAATAAATAATGTTTTAAAAAATCTTAGGATTTCATAAGATACATATTTTTGTTGAATGTAAATATGTTTTTTGGAATTTTTCGTTATACTATAATTAAATAGGCGGGTATGTAATGCAATGGATGGACAACGTTTTTTATTTAAATATATATAATTATTAGTAGTCTTTAATTTGTATAAAACCTCATTACAAATCATATTTCAATCGATTTCAAATGTCAAATATGATTACACTTTTTTTTAATTCATTTAACACATTGTTGTGTTGCAACACTGGCAGGTTTCCCGAAAATTTATAAAATTATAGGAATTTTATAGAATGAAAATTGCAAGAGTGTACAGATTCAACACGACTTGCCCTTTGCTTGAAGAGGCCTTTACGCATGTGCCGAATGAGAAAATTCGTCAGGATTAAAAGAAATATTAACTAAGGTATAACTGCACTTTTGATCGAAACCGGCTTTCTTTAAAATTTGCAACAACAAAATGTAATCGATTTGGAGTATTCAAGCATTTCAGTAAACCATTTTGGAAATTCATTTAACTCGTGCAATGAAAATATAATAGTTATAGCACATGTATAATAGCAACCATGGAACCAAGATTTGCAATATGTGGTAATAAATTTAAACGAGAACCAGAATATATTTGGTATACGAGTTTTTAACATGTAAACACGGCCTAATTTTTAAGCCTCGCTACAAAATCAATAGTAGCTAAAAGGATCCGCACATAAGAACATCGTGTAATCTGGCACAAATTTTGAATAATGCAAGTTGCATGTGCAACTTGCTACGGCAGAGGGAGCGAGACGCGGTTAGGCGGCACGCGGTGCGCGCGAGCGAGACGTCGGCTGCGGCAGTGCCGGGGCAGGGTCCGGCCAACTCCCGGGCACTTTCGATCACTCCTTCATCGAGATGCACTGAACTATAACTAAACAATGGAGCGGCGAGTCGGTCACGGATAATCCGGCGACAGGAGGGCGCAGGCCGAGGATAATAACCATAGCTCCAGGCGTGCCGGGAGCTGGCTAGCTGGAGGTCGGCGGCGGCGCCGGTCGCGTCACGGTTACCTCTCTGGCCATCGCGGCATGACCGCCGGAGGCCGTGGGCGCGCGCTCACGCCGCCATCTTCGTGGGGCACAGCCCGGGGCTCGCGTCGCGACTCGCGGACCACTCGAGCGGTGCGCCGCGTGGGCGACGATCGATGCACGCCGCGCGCACGCGCCCCGCCCCGCCCGCGTCCCGCGCTGTCTCCTCTGCGCGACGCGCCCCACCGCGCCGGTGCATCCGCCCTGACCCACTTGCCGTACACACTGACCTCTTTCCCGACACTTCCAATAGACCGATTCGCGATGCGACTTATCCTTCCGCTACCTTTACAAAACACCATTACTCGCACCAATATCGAATAAACCACATTTGCTTAGAGACGAAACACTTCAATAGTTTGTTGATCTTCGTGTCCTGCAGCGGAGACGGCGCTTTATCCGCTGCGGGCAAACAATGAATAACGAACTGGAAAATTAAAGCAAATTCAGTTAGCAGTTCAGTTCGCTTGATTTTTTTGCTGATTCGTTGATGTTAATATAATATTGTTTATTTAATAGAATCAAAGTTAGAAGTTATTTTATGGATTACGACTATCGATGGAAGAGGCGACGAACTGTTTTATTTTAAGTATATTATGCTAGCTATTGCGTTCACATTCATTTCTTATTTTTCTTCCTGTAATTTCTTGTAATTCGATTCTATATATAATAACTCAAAAAATAGACACATCACACGTTGCCTTGTACGAACAACGTAAAAGAAATAACGAAGTCGATGGCAGCGCCACCACGTAAAATTTCATCAAACTTGGTACAGCCCGTCGGAGGAATTGAGTCCCAAAACTTTTTTGTACAATATACTTATTTTATTCGTTAGTTTTATATTATGAGAATAATGAATTAATGCAGGTGGTTTATATAATTAATAAAACATAATAATCATATAAAATTTATAATAATAACAATATAATTTATATTGAAGTTAAAGGAGCGCCACTCAAAAAACACAAAAACTTGTTTCAAGTTATAGAAAAAATCGGTCCGCATATAAAAGTCAAAATTTCTAAAAGCCAGATCAACTATGTAAGCAGAGTCCCGACTTATTGCGGCAAGGATAAGTCGATCATAGTTAGTTTTCTTAATAGGTATGTTAAGGAAGACTTTGTCGCCTCGGCTCGTCTCCTGAAGGCTCTCACTGCAGCCGACATCGGATTTACCGGAGGTAATAACCTACGTATATTTGTGAATGACCATCTTTCCCTTGAATATAAAAAACTCTTGACTAAAACTAAGCAGCTACCTGCGGAGAAAGGATATCAATATACGTGGGTTAAATTCTCCAAGATCCATGTGCGTAAAAACGATACATCGCATATTATCACGGTGAACTCCGAACAGGATTTAAACAAATTAAGTTGTTTCCTACTTAGTATTATGTTTTTTCACAATACGGTGCATACGGATGGTTTTTATTATTATTATTTTTTATATTACAAAGTGGCAAACGAGCAAGCGGCCCCTGTAAATAAGTACCGCTACCCATAGGCATCCGCAACAAGCTAATGAGTTGCAGATGCGTTGCCTACCTTCATGGACGAAGGACAAAAAAGAACAAACAGAAAAAAGGATAATTCCATTCCCTGTCCATCCCCTCCTCATCCGTCAAATCCTCTTCCTCTTCCCATCCTTTCCTTATTAGAAAAGGGTAGGAGGGGGAAGAGGACTACAATTAGGCCTCCGGCACGTCACTCATCAGACGAAACGCAGAATACTTCTACTTCACGCCTGTCTTCTGTGACGTCGTGGTATTTCACCGGTCGAGCCGGCCAATTCGTGCAAAAGATGTTGTTATTGCGGGCTTTACCACTGTCAAAATTGTATTAATAATATTCGAGTATATTATTATCGATCGTAATACATACTCTGCCGGGCCGTAGCTTAAGCGCCCCTGCCACTAATAACTGGTTTAATGTTCGAGTTAGTTGTCACCTCTCCGCTGCGATACCTACAATATACTTTCTTTCGAACCTTTTTTCTTATAAACTGCGTAATATCTATTTATTGAACGTTGTTTTCCTAGTTACTTTTTATTGCTGTATTAATGGAGTGCGTCTGCAAAACCTGCATTCGATGTCGCACCGCCGTAAACTCTTATTGAATATCAACCACCGTTCACTAAGCTTTATCTTCTGATCTACAGCCAAAGATTAATGGCGTCCAACGTCTTTGGAGAGTCGATTCCCACGAAGTGTTACCTATTTTCGAATTGTAATGTACAATATTCAAACTTACTCTTACTTTGTACCTTCTATGTGAGGAGTACGTACATATTTCTGTGTAGCCCAATCGTGCTAAATGAACTTTAGTCTTATCCGATATGGTTTAGTAAATGTACGGTCTAGAATAGTTTGGTAATTCTCACGTGAGCTTTGATTTAGTATTCTATGTGTAAGCGTACTTGTTCAACGTGCTGCCCGTTGCGTCCATCGAATTAGAAAATCTATTTCGCGTAGTAAATACATTTACCCAAAGATTTATACCTATACATACATTCATACATACGTACATAAGCTCATAAAAACATGTTAAAATAGAATATAAAATTAATTAAATGATAATCGAGTTGTAGCTTGCTATGGGCTTGTTTATTTTTGTATAGATTAATAAAATAAATTTGCCCGTTACTCAGAGGGGTAGGCAGAGATCATGGATTTCCATTTGGGCGATCCTGGCACACCTCTCTCGCTTCTTCTACATTCATACATGCTCGTCGGTTAGGGGTGCTCTTTATATCGCCCTTTTTTAATAAGCCACTAATTTGATCGATGTAAGTTTTTCTAGGGTGTCCACTACCAACACTACCACTCACTTTTGCAACATAAATCTATTTCGTTATTCTCACTTCATTCATCCTTTCAACATGCCCGAACCACCGAAGTATACCATTCTCAATTCCAGTTACAACATCCACGTTTAAGCCACACTTTTCGCTTATAACGCTTTAAGTGTTTAATACTTGCCTATTGTATAACGTATCATAGCAAACATTTTTTAGAACTCATACGCGATCTTAGCGATACTTCTGCGGATTTTATTGCGTACGCGTCCACAATGAATTAGAATAAGCCGAGATGAACAAAATCGCTCAGCACTTTAGTTAAATTTAGTACATGTAAATTCTCTAGCGTAATAGGTTGTGGGGAAAGTTTTCGCATTTTAAATGTAAACTTGGACTAACTAGAGTATATATGTGACATTATCCCATTTTTGTATAAATTCTAGACTTCTGAGCGCTGAGCCTCAGCTCAGCGCACTGAGATCTGCGAAAAAGAATAATGTAAAACGTATCTTACCAATTATCACTGACATATATATATATATATATATATATATATATATAGAAGTCACCAGTTAAGCTGTTGTAGGGTGCTGCTAAGTAGACAGTCTTACCGTGGGCTTACTGTGCATCATGCAGCATATCACGCTACATGTGGCATATAAACAAATATCAAACATGTCGGGTAGTAGTCGTTTCCACTGCCGCACTTTATGCCGACAAAACATATATAACATTTATGTTCCGGTACAAGTGACAAAAAATTATTTCGGTACTTTTTTTGCGACATGTTTGATATCAAAATGTGTAACAACTTCTGAAATGTCAATGCAAACTAGGTGCAAACGTATCGATACATTGAGAGAAACCTTGTATCGCGACACGATTACATGCCAAGGGAAACACGATTATGATCGCTATGTTATAACGACGATTTTGCTAAGATTACCTAAAACTTTGCGTGATGAAGCGAAAGGCGAATATCCGCCATATTATTACAATGACGCTTTTGGTTTTCTTCTGTCGAGTACTACAGGCACAGAATACATTTACCCTAAAAGGTTTGTATAACCTTAACTTATGCTTGAAATTTCTTGGCCGGCAATAAGCGACGACCAATGAAATACCTGGTGTAATTTAAGGTTGCTATAATTTATATATGTTGTTTTTGCTCTGCGTTTTTGGGAGCGTACTTGAAGGTACTACATGTGGGGGCTCCATAAAAATCCTGGTAGACTGCAGCAGACTGTAACAACCAAGTAAGAACCGTCTATAAAATTAATACAGTAGTCGGTAGTAGTAGTCAAACATAATACCGCACAGGATTTTCTTCTATTAAAACTGAATCCTGTGTAGGCGCATTATCACATGTACACTGATATTTAATTTTATTCTATTCTCACTATTGGTCATAATGAGCAGTACATCACAGCGTAACAAGTAGTAAGCAAGTTTAGTTTTGGCAACACTATTTAGAGAAACGTCAACTGTCAATGTCAGTCAACACAAAAAATTAATAAGTAGTATTATGTACAAGTACTTACAGCTACAGATGTACAGCAATACAGTATTTCGGTTCGATGACCGAGAGTTATCTATTATAAAAATTGTTATTACTAGGCAATAGTTGTTAAAGTTATTTAATAGTTATTCAAATGAGTACTCCCATCGTCATTAATGATCTGTCAATGCTTACAGCTGACATTTTAAGTGAAACCATGGGTTGAATTATTAAAAACAATAACGGAACGAATGGACCACCGTTGCACTGTACAAAGTACGTAACTACTTATTTACTACGTCATATCATAATATTTAAACCTTAACCATGTTGCCGTACCTTTTTTATTAAAATTATTCCTATTCAAATATTAGCGTATACTTGTAACACCCACGCAAACTTTGTTTGCTTGAGGCGATGCGTTCGCTTATTCAAATAAGAGTCCAGTGTATCTTCTAATATTCGTAAGAAATAAGTTAAATTTCAAATTCAAGTACTTGCCATAATATACTTTGTTTTATGTCTTACTTATTGCCTGACATTTACAAGTGCCTGACATCAGGACTTCTTACTGAATTTAAAGGTAAAGTCAACTAAATTAATTTTATCAAAGATCAAATAAATCTTGCTTACTATTTATAAGATAATTAACATATCAGCTTAAGTCTAAAGGTAGCTGAGGTGATCAGATTTAATCTAAATTGGAATAAACATTAAGGCTACCTATGTACTTAAATATTTAAATAAATGAGTAGCCACCTAGGTTAATGTAAATAAAAATAGATGATATCAAAAACTCTTTAAACTATCACAAAGGTACTCTTGACTAATCACCATAATGTAAATTCCAAAACATTTGAAATTCGGAACAAACATTGGTCTTTTCCCTCTTTTGTGTACTCATTAATATAAACTTACTAAAACCGCAGAGTTGTTGTGTAATTATTGTGTAAGCCATACTGGCACAGTAGAAGTATGTTGTGTTTGTATGATGAGTGAGGTGCCAGAAGATTAATTGCAGTCCTCTTCCGCCTTCTACTTTTCTAATAAGCATGGGATGCAAGGGAGAAATTATTTCACGAGGGAAGGGGTTGGATAGGGAAAGGGAATATCCTTTTTCCTCTACCCCTCCTGTAATTGTTAGGCAATGCATCTGCCGCCACAGCAGCAGTAGTGGCTCAGCGGCTTAGGTCCCGACTTACATACTGTAGGATGCGGGTTCGAACTCAGGCAGGTGCTTTACTTTGTGTAATTTATTTCATCACCACTGCTCCAAAAACGGTGAAGGAAAAGATTGTGAGGAAACCTGCATGTTCTTAGAACCATCAAATTTGAAGACATGTGACATCCACCAACCCGCACTGGGCCCGCCATGGTGGATCACGGCTCATTCCCTCTTTTGGAGAGGAGGCCTGTGTCCCTGCAGTGGGAAACATTCTAGAAAAGGCTAATTTATTATTATTATTAATGCATATGCAACACATTAGACTGTTGCAGATGTCTATGGGCATTGGCCACATAATGTATTGAATGAATGCCAACGAATGTTTCCCACCTTCATAAAAAAAGTATCCTTAAAAAGATGTAATTCAAGGAAATGTTATAACGATACAACTTTGTGATACAATTTGTTATATTTTAATAACAAATTGTATCATAAAGTTGTATCATAATTTTCCTCAACGTGTTACCAACTCGTCTATGTCTGCAATGATGGATTGAAACCAATCACAGATTATACACATAGCAATAGATAATGCATAATGCATGTAATGTTTATAAATATTCATGCATGGTTTAAATGTTAATAATTTATTTATATCTTTTCCTCATTGAACTTCCTGTTCTGACATAATTTGTTACTTAATTTACTGTTATTGTAGCAATAAATATTGTACATCAGAATTGTATTAAGGAAAACTGTATAAGATACTTGTGGGAAGTTCTTAATTTTTTTAACAAAGGTGTTGGTGGTATGTCTTAGTAAATTAATGCAGTTTTTCAGACTTACCTAGTCTGTCTTGTTCAGAAATGGATGAATTGTACTACTCATAGTTGCGACAATAGGAACATGTGATAATTTTAAATGGATAATATTATTTTTAACAGGACAGCACAATGATGCTGGTGCGCATAAATATGCGCACAGCGTTGGCGGCACTGTGTGTTGGTGTCCTCCTGCTTACTCTCTTTTGGAGCCGCTGTGGGGAGCTCTCGCGTAGACCAAGTATGACATTTTCAGTAGCTTATAGACTATATTGGACTATAGTTTTACATTTACATATACACCTGTACCAATGTAAACTAAACTCATTTTACCTACCTTGTGAGATCCCAAAAGAAATACAACCTATACCTTGTTTCATTGTAAGATATGGTTGTTGTAAACAAACATCATTTACCATACATGGCGGCCATTACACTTTTTATACTTTCATCGGACATGTTGTAATTTTGTAGAAATTGTTGGTTAAGGGAAGTGAAATTATGTAATATGCATAGCAGATGTGACAAGGCAATATGGGAAAAGGTTAAAATATATATTACAATTTACGAATTTTAACATAATAGCCTTTGTTTACAAAAACCACATCTTGCTGTGAAACAAGGTGTATGCACATTTATAAGAATTTATCTTATTTATTGACATTATCATTTATCTCCTGAGATTATTGCAAGCTTCTATGGGTTTTCGTTTTAGTATTTTCTATTGTGTTAAAATTTTATTTAAATTTATTTTGTAGTAGGTCACCCAGCAGTGCTTATGATGTCATATTTTGCTTAAAAGTGATAGTATATAGATGGTACATTATGGATTCCTGTTGTAAAAGTTGTTTGTGAGATATAAAATAACTTTCTGCTTCATACAAACGCCTTGTAGAATGATCTGTTACCAGCGATATTTCCAAACCAATGGAACAGGGTAATTACAGAAAAAAGTGAACCTTAAAGGCAGGCAGCGCCACTTCCTCTGATAATGTGGATATCCATGGGCGGTGTAGCTTAATTTAAATCGACCCATAGCTTTTTGCTTGTTTGACCTTAGAAGAACATTAATATCTACTTATGGTATTTGATATTTTGTTTATAGTAGGCTCGGTGTTGTTAAATGGTCTGTCGGAGCGAGGAGGTGGGGCTGGAGGCGGCGGCGGGCAGGAGATAGAGTGCGTCATCAACGGCGAGTACTCTGTGGCCTGCCGCCGCGACAGGGACCAGGTCTACCTGCCCTTCTCCTTCATACACAAATACTTTGAGGTGGGTCACTCATTTAGCTCTGTAGTTTGAATTTTTGTAGGTGTATGTGTCTAAACTAATATAAAGAGGAAAGATTTGATTGTTTGTTTGCATTGAATAGGCTCTGAAACTACTAAACCGATATGAAAAGTTCTTTCACCATTAGTATCCTACATTATCCCCGATGAACATAGGCGATCGAATTTTTACAGAAAAGCTAGGGATCCGTATGAAAACGATAATGTTAAATGTGGTGTGAAAAAATACAAGAAAAATGCGTGCACTGTAGAAATTATTGACAATAGAGCAAAGTACTACAATATAGAGGACATCAATATGTACAAAAAAGTTTGGGATTCCATATGTCTAAATATTACAGTTATGTCAGAATAACTACTTTTTATGTTAAGATATGCAATAGTAATGCCGTTTCAAACTGGGCCACAACACCCGTGAGAAGCCGGGGCAGGCCGCTAGGGTCGTATATTGTAGAATGAAAGCAACAAGCTTGTGAGTAACCTGAGTTTACTAGACCCATTAACTTTAGCAATAATCAGGAGCCATTCCGGACCATCATGCTTATACCATCTTTCTATTTATAATTGCTTATATAATCAGGTTTATGGCAAGATAACATCGACGGATGGCGTAGACAGGTTCGAATGGTCTCACAGCTACAGCAAGGTCTACCATCCGAAGAAGAAGTATGACCCACGAGGCACTTTCACCACATTCGAAAATTACAACGTAGAAGTACGGGAGCGTGTCAAGTGTATTAGCGGAATCGAAGGAGTCCCAGTTTCCACACAGTGGGAACCTCGCGGCTTCTTCTATCCCACCCAAATAGCCCAGTTCGGTTTAGCACACTACAGTAAGAATGTTACCGAACCCGAACCTAGAGTCAGGGTAATAGATGACGGCGAGAAAGTTCTGGGTAATTGGATCGTGAGTAAAGACGCGACAATTTCACGGGAATACGATGAAGAGTTGAAGATGAAAGTGCTTAAGTTTTCCACGTCGGAGCACGTGTCTAGCCAGGTGTGGCTCAAGGTGAATATGACACAGGACTTTGTTCTGAGCGTGGACGTGCAGTTCAAGCAGAACTCGTCCATGACAGTGGTGCTGCAGAACAAAGACAAGAAGGAGACGGTCTACTTACATTATTACACGAGTAATCGGCTGATATACGCACAGGTGAGTGTCGAGCAACCATAGAATTTACATGGATCGTTTTTTCCTGTATAACAAACCAACAAATTTTATTTAGTATGGTAGTAAAATGTATAACTCGTTTATCAGGAAGACCATATCTACCATGGCATCGGCACAGAAGTAAAATGGCGACGAATAACGCGAGATCTCATCATCGATATGCAGAAAGGCTGGGCCTTGCTAGATCGACCTAAGAGAAAGTCGCCCAGGAACAAATTTAAGGTACATAGACTTGTGTGAAGAAAGATGAAATAAAACAAAAACAGTGGTAGAGCCCGCAACAACATCTGTTGCACGAATGGGCCGGCTCGATCGGTGAAATACCACAAGAAAACAGGCGTGAAGTAGAAGTACTCTGCGTTTCGTCTGATGAGTGAGGTACCGGAGGCCTAATTTCTGTCCTCTTCCCCTTCCCACCCTCTCCTTGTAAGGATAGGCTGGGAACGGGAAGAGGATTGGACGGGGAGGGGGTTAACGGGGATAAGGAAATATCCTCTTTCCTGTCTATGCCTATCCTTTACCCATAAAGGTAGGCAACGCATCTGCAACACATTTGCTTGTTGCGGATGTCTATGGTTAGCGCTCACTTTACATCAGGTGATCCGCTTGCTCGTTTGCCAACTTCTCACAAAAAAAATAAAAATAATATTGCTTTTATTGTTGCTATATGTTTTTTTGTTATGTCAACAGAAACACAAACGATCACTAGGTATTATCAACATATTTTTGTTAATGTACGTTGTGGGCATGTTGCGTAGATATCGAGCTTGATACTGAGCGGGCGCGGCGCGGTGGGGGCGCTGCGGGTGTCGTCCAGCGAGCACATGGCGCACTTCTTCGCGGCAGCCGACTGGCTGGCGGGCGGGCAGCGGGCGCGTGGCGGTTGGCCAGTGCTCGCCCGGCGGCATGTCGCGCCCCGTGTCCCGGACCTGCGACCCGGATGGTCAGTGAACAAATATAAAAAAAACATGTTTTCGTATTTCGTAAATTGCCTTGTACTCTCACTCTGGCCTCGAACGAGGGATAGGCGGGATTTTTTGTTTAATGATATTTATGTTTTATAAGTTAGTCCCAGGTTTGGCAGGAGGACCTGACGAGGGGGAATGAAGGGCGATATAAGGAATACCCTTAATCGACGAGCATGTATGCGTAGGTGTATGGATGTAGAAGAAGCGAGAGAGGTGAGCCAGGAGCGCACCGAATGGAAATCAGTGATCTGCCTACCCCTCTGCGTTAGAGGCGTGAGCACATATTTATTTTTTGTTAACAGCCCTGTAGACTTCTAAATATATGAGTATCGCTTGCAGGCTGTCCGCGATGAGTCAGGGGCACGCAATCTCGGTGCTGGCGCGCGCGTACCACCGTAGCGGGCGTGCGCGGTACCTGCGGGCGGCGCAGCGCGCGCTGCTGCCACTCGACGTGCCCAGCGCGGACGGCGGCGTCAAGGCGCTCTGGATGGACAAATATGTCTGGTAAGCAACCACAAGTATAAAACTTGCACATGAGACTAGCTGATATGATGGTTGGACCATACGCGGCGAATAGCGCCGTCCGTGAAAGCACGGTCTGATAGTTTTTCCGCCGGAGTGCAAAGCGTCCAATCCCCTGTGAACTTCTATAACAATATCATTCACAAAGTAAATACCCTGTAGTATATATATATATATATATATATATATATATATATATATATATATATATATATATATTAATCGACAATTTTGTCAAACAGGTACGAGGAGTATCCGACCACCCCGCCACTGTTCGTGCTGAACGGATTCATCTACACGCTGCTGGGCCTCTACGACCTGCACGTCATCGAGGGTGAGAACTCTATATCCTTAGCTAAGAAGATGTACGACGACGGAATGGTCTCCCTCAAGACTCTGCTCCCACTCTTCGACACCGGCAGCGGCAGCTACTACGACCTCCGCCACTTCACCCTCGGAGTGAGCCCCAACCTCGCCAGGTGGGACTACCACGCCACACATGTCAACCAACTCTACCTCCTGGCTGGTCTCGACCCGGATCCGATATTAATAGACACAGCTAAACGGTGGGAAGGATACATGCAAGGTAAAAGAGCAGCCCACAACTGAGCAAATGTAAGCTCGAAGTCGAGTATTAATCTTGTCCCCGTTATCGCTCTGAGCGATGAGATTGGGAGAAATAATGACTCAGTTCGCTGAGTCGTGGATCTTGCTTACAGAGGATTGGTTAGTTGTATAGCATTGCCCAGAGCTGGCCTTATAGCGAAATGTTTTGTTTTGACTAATGACTGTCTAAAGACTTGCCTTTATTACCTCTCGGTATACACAAATGACTTATTGTATGGGAATTGTCACCGAGTGACGATTTTGTTGAAGTAATGATGTAACGGATGGACGGATACTTCATTTATATGTATATATGATTTAAAGCAAACTAATGGCATTCCTGAAAAGAAAAAAACCATGAAGATATAGGCGTGCATAGAAACTTGCCTTGTCAATGTCTTGCTAGAAAACGAATAGTTAAAATATAGCCCAGAAAACGCTTATGTGACCATTACAAAATATTGTGGGCAAAAAATATTTGCAATAATGTTAATTTTGTTATTCCATTTTTTAAATTAGATGAACTGCCGAATTAAATTACTAATCTCATTGTTTAGATTCTCTATTATTGAATGAAAAAGGAATTGACCTTAAATACTATACCTTCTTTTAAACGGTTTTATAAACATGTAATTTTTTTTCTACCGAATTAATTGGTAGGATTTATGTATAATAAAATGGCAACACTGATTATCGATAGTAATTTAAGTTGGCATGAACCAGTTTCATAAATGTAAATAATTTGATATACATTTTTCAAATGCACATTATCTGTTAACTTTGCAATAGTACTTCTGAGTATATATATATGTATACTATATGTAAAAACAAACTAAATAATATAGTTTTAAGAAATAGCATATCACAGAAGATAACATGGTAGTGTATATAATTAGAGAAGTATTTTCTTACAAGGTCAAAACGTTAAAAATAATTAAATAAAAAATGGCGTCACGGGACGCCCGGCAGATGGGAAACATTTCGGCAAGTTTTTTTTTATTTATTGACAATAAAATAAATACATTGGAGTTCCATTAATTTGTTGTGAAAAAACGACTAAATCGACAGTTATATTTGATTATAAAAGATAATTTATAATTTTGCTTTGAATTTTACACATTTATGAATCTAAATTATTAAAAATTTCAACACCACCTTGTTTCAAAGCAAGATGTGATTTTTGTAAACAAAGTTACGTTACGTTGAATTACAAAATATTTTCGAATAAAAAATTACTTATTCTAATTACAAATCCACATTACACTTCACTTTATCACAAGATTTCACCAAAATTACATTTCCGTTAAGTATAAAAAGTGTAATGGCCGCCATGTATGGTGAATGACGTTTGTTTGTTTACGCCAATTACATCTTGCTATGAAACAAGGTATATAAATTAACAACTAACTTATATTTAATTCGTTGTAATTTCATGCATGATACTCCTTAGATTTGACCTTTTTCTTTAAGTGATGTTATAATATTAATAGTAGGAACTGTTTAATCAACATCATATTTAAGTTTCATAAAATGACTACGCCATTTGTTATTTAATAACTAGTAACATTTATAAAAGCCTTAGATTTTTGTAACACAAAAATATAGCATGAATACACTATTATATATCGTTGTGGGTATTTTAATTAAATACCTAATCTAATAACTAATTAAATTTTTGTCAGTGTACCTTCCTACTAGGTAGGTAGGTACGTACTATTCCAAAATAGTTTCTTATTGAAGCATGTGTCAGTCCATGATTTTTTTTAAATTAAAATTCAATCTCCCTACTTTTAAAAATTGGGGGGAGAGATCTGGTTTTTTACCGCCATATGTCTAGACTGAACCTCATCAATGGTAACTTAGGGCTGTCTTGGGTCTCCAGTTTAAACCGTAACTGGGTTTATTATATCAGCCGGTTGGGCTGTACCTCGAATATACTTTGAGTTTGAGACAGCTCGATGTACTTAACGGAATTCAAGTCACTATAAATATAAATTCGTTAAGTTTTAACACTTTATACGTCTTAAGTTTACTTTTAACGTAAATATGTCACTGTAAATAGTAGTTTTTGGTAGTTTTTGCAATTTTAATATGGTAATCAATTATTTTGCGTTCGTTTACCTCTTTGTTTTATTTAGTTGTATACTATTTTTATATATCACATTTATCTTGCCCACGTTGCTTATGATTTTTGTAATTTAAGACATGATAAAAACAGTAACAATACAATAAAAAATCGTAATTCTATATATTCTTAGTGTAATATTCTTTAATTGAATTTATCGTGCATTTCATATGCTTTTAATGTGTAATTAAATTATTTTTAGATATTTTTTGCCAACATCTAGCCTTAACTTATAAACTGGTAATAACGAGAAAGTTATTCGTACAGCCATACGTCATACTCTCAAGATTTTTATATGACAACATTAAATAATAAAAAAATAGAATCGATACATGTATCCACTGTTCGGCTGTGATCCGATGCACAAATTTTGTAATGTAAATAGGTATATCTCATAGTTGCAACTTGCAACACAATCAACTGTCACTAAAAAATGTTCCAATGTGCAATTGACCTTTAGATCAAGTAACGGTGACTTTTTAATGGAAAATAAAAAATGACTGTACTTATCCAGTAGCCTTAACTATAAATGAAATCAATGTATATAAATATAATGGAATACATATACAATGTAATAAAAAAAACAATATTTTATAGCTCAGAAATGTCTTACAGTTTACAATTGAAATTTTGTCAAGTTCAAAATCCTTTCTGTATGAAGTAGCATTTTATATAATGGCGTGTACACAACAAAGAGGCAGGTGTATTGTAACTAGTCCACTGATCAAAATTATACACTTTTGTTTTCATTTAAATTATTTTGATGTTCATATCACTTAGTTACGCAAGTATTGTCTGTGAAAAAATGTGCCCACACAAATTGAGGCTGGTGTCGCTATTTCCAAACTAGCTGCCCAACTGTGGGGCGACGTTAGAATTATAATGTACCTTTTTTTAAATCATAAATCGTGCCTTCACTTTTTCTAGTCGCCGTATAATTAATCACTGTAGCCCACGATATATCAAAGTCAATTGATTAATTGAAACAATAATTGTTTATAATCTGTAGATAAATCTTTACACCCGTACTCTTGTAAATAATTAGCGTTAGATTTAGGATCTATATTCGTTCTTCCTATTTATGAAATCACAGACTGTATGGCGAGAATTCGTTGTAATATTTTTTGAGCTGGTCTTTTTATTTGCTTTTGCTAACGTAAAAAAAATAACATCATCAAAAATAAAATTCTTGGATTAAAAAATATGGGTTTCAGACCGTAAGTAGTGACAGATCAGATAATAAATGCAAAAATATTCTATTTAAAAAGAATACATGTAAGACGTTCCCGCTTTTAAATGACAAACGATATAGGCTACGTACCACTGTGCGCTCACAACGTCTACAGTGCACTTTTAGCCATTCTACTTGACGACTATGATCCTTGTGGTCATTTGGAAACAAGTGAAACCATGGTCGTGAACGCTTAGTGGAACGTAGCCATTTAAGAATTTAGTAGTTTTTTGAGTCTAGAATCATCAATAATATATTCCAATCTGTTTCTTTCTTTGTAGTTGTGTTCAGGTAGAATGCACATCAGAACTTCAATCGTAATTAATCGGCCAATATTTTAAAAGCTGATGTTAGTAAAACTATAACTGGATGTAATTTATATATATTAAAAATGTATATGTCACATTGTTTACATACCGACGTTTTTATCACTCGAACTTATTAATTGATAATGCGTTGCAGGTTAATTTCTCCTTTTTGACAGTTATCAATGACTCCTTTTTGACAGTTATTAACGACTCCTTTTTGACAGTTATTAACGACACCTTTTTGACAGTTGTCAATGCAGCATGAATATAAAAATAATTAGATCTGAAGTAGCAAATGGCAAATTATTTTCAAACAACTAAATTTAATTAGTGTTTTTAATGAAACGGCAAAAAAAAATACTTGTAAATAAATACCTTTTTGTTTCTTAAACTAGGCCTTATGTATTAGTTCTTACGACTCATAATTTATTGTAAATGGTTCGTGTATGACCAAAATCGTAGAACATTCCAAAAAGAGCTTAGTAGACGTACTGTATATGAGATATGTTAATGTTTTATTATTTCTCAATTTCCTGACGAGTACTGAGAGTATTGCTGTTGCAGATGTCTTATATGGAAACATATTTAAGATTACGATTTTAATTTATGAACAGTAGATGTCTGGAAGTCGATTTTTGAGAAAATTAATTCGTTTGTCACCTTTTGACACACTAACCTAATACCTACATTTTGACATCTGTCAAATATGTAATATTTAACTCGCCTCACCGTCAGCAATTGAAATTATCGACTACTGGATTTGGATCGATCTTTTCCAAAAATCGACCCCTGATATAAAAATTGTAGTTAATTTTCTGTTTTCAATCCCTGTACCTGTATTTACTTAAGCATTATTTATTATTAATTTATCTTTAAGCCAGTACAACGTACTTATATATAATCTCGTTTATATTAAATGAAGAAGAGGTATTTATACTAATTTACTAATCTTTAATGTAAGTTTGACATTTAATTTTATTATTGGAATTGAACTATAGTGAACTTTATAAAATCGGTTTACCTGGGAGGCATTGGCAAAAAAGCTTGTAGCGTTACGGTCAGGTCTCGGACCGAGAATAGCCGATGATGTACGAGTCGTTTTGATCGATAGCGCGACCGAGAATTTGGTTATCATTTTAATTTTGTTGCAATAATAATGGTAAGAAGACGGTGTCACGGATTTTGTTGTCTATAATTTCCTAACGTTTTTGGATAACTTTCGATGAATTCTGAGAAAGCTACAGATAAAAATTTACCATTTTTTTTCTAAAATCTAAAAGTGTGAACTGAATTCAAACACTATTACCCGAATTAATTTCTACTTCCCTTATACAATCTGGCAATGTTTGCTTAAACCGTACATTAACATAGTTGTCAAGTCAATGCTGTCAACGAATCCGAAATACGCCTTTGTTCCAAGCTTTTTTTTCCATTTATGTACTGTTTGTTTTACATTCGTATTACGAGCGCAACTTGAGACTAAAAAATCATAATTTAGCTTCTTTGCTGATATGCATTGTTTTTTTTTGAAGAGATATTAAAATTAATATAGCATGATCGTAGACGGTCATGATAGATTGACGGCGGATTGACAGAACGGCCTGTGTTGCCTTCAGCCGTAACATATAGGTGGCTTAGGTCATTCTGTTGCTTTGTTTTATATTTCAACATTTCACACATTAGACATTTTACAGTTGGCGTGTTAGTAAGATACTTGCTTTTCACGCCGTAGCTAACCAGGACAGATATTTGTGTGCATGAACATGTCTGTTGACTAGATGTAATTACAAAAGAAAAGTAGTATATGTAGTATATCAGTTATCTGGTTTCCATAGCACAAGCTCTGCTTAGTTTGGGATCAGATGGCCGTGTGTGAATAATGGACATCGTAATGAAATACTTTCATGAATTGACATGAGAAGTTGTGTTACTGATCTTAGCAATTTTATATTACCATTGTTTATATTCATCGTATCGATATAGTTTGAAATGTAGACAAATGTATAGCGACACTTCCAAATGTTTGTATGTAGTTGTAGAGAGATAGTGTGGATGACAATAAAATGTGTCTGAAGTAATTTTGTTTAACTACCCTCACTACCTGCCCCCATTTTACTTTGTGTATTAATCGATTTAATTGTAGAAGGGGGCAAACGAGCCAGCGGGTCATCCGATGTTAGCGAGCCGCAATAAGCAAACGAGTTGATGCGTTGCATATATTTAATGGATAGAGAAGGTGATAGACAGGAAAAGGGATGTTTTCCCCCATTTATCCCAATCCTCTTCCCATCCTATCCTTATTATGAAAGATGGGAATGGGGAAGGACTGAAATTGGGCCTAGGGCGCCTCACTTATCAGACGAAACGCAGAATACTTCTTCATGCCTCTCTTTAGTGAGGTGGTATTTCACCGGTCGAGCCGGTCCACTCGTGCGACATATGTTGCGGTCTCTATTATTGAAAAAGGATAATTAAATTGTATTAGAAACTAGTTAGTTATGTGTTGACACAATGTGTTGGTTGGTTGGTTGGTACCTATGGTGAAGGTTTGACGGGTTTATCACAAATAAATTCAATATGGTGGTCCAAACAAGGTCTAAATTAGTTTCATTTTTATGTACAGACATCACCAAAGTAATTATTATATAGTAAGATTTAGGACAACGCCATCTGGTTACAAATAATAAGTACGTGACGAGAGTGTTGTGTGTTTTAATTTGTTCAAATTATTGATTACTAGTGACCCGCTTCGCCCGGGTACCACTAATCATGTTGATCCGATCGCTACCAAACACAGGAATGTGCCAATCTGGACTATCCCTGTAAATTTAATCGAAATCGGTCCAGCCGTTTCCGAGTCTATAAGTCTACAGGGAACATACATACTTCGCTTTTTATATCCTTTTTTTATTAAAAGTATCCTATTTTACTTCTAATACCTCCAAGAATATGTGTACAAAGTTTCATGATGATCGGGTGAGTACTTTTTGCGTGAAAGCGTAACAAACAAATTTACATTCGCATTTATATTAGCCTAGAGGCTTACTTAGCCCGTACTTACTACAGAATGAAGGCTTGAGTTTAAATGCCAATAATCTATTTCAGTTAAATAAGTATTAAGAGTGATTCATTCTCAAGTTATTCAAATGGAATGAATAAAAAGAATTTGTGAAATTGCATTGGAAATATTTGAAAAACTGCGGACCATCGCCGAGTGTCGAGCGGTCGGAATAATTTCAAATACACAGAATATATTAGAAAAACTGCAAGTTCAAATCTAAGGTCCTCGTACTGAAAACTGATTTTGCATACATGTTAACTGCGGCGGACGGGACGGCGTTCCGACTAGTCGATAACGCGTATTGGCTTTAACATTTTTGAAATGTAATCCATTATTCTAGTGGTTACAGTGTCAGGTTCTTTTATTTGTTAAAAAATCTCTAACTAACAATCACGGCACGAGAGAAGTAATTAACGCGTATAAATTCCACGGCACGAACTTACTCCACAGTTTTAAAGACCAAAGAGACCCACAAAAACTTTTCGAGCTTTGCAAACTGTCAATGAGATCCGCCGTCGCTTAGAACAAAAAGGCTCAAAGGGGAAAACCTTTTAAGAAGCATAGGGTGCAATCACAGAGGGTGATCGGGAGTTCCGAATGGGTTGCAAGGGGGCGAACAAACATCCCCCGGGCCGGCGGGATGTTGCAAATTCCGGCCCCTGCTCCGATATTGCAACGAACTAACGCAAATTCCACCTCACATAGGTACCGTTGTAGATGTTTTTTTGCGGTGCTTTCAAATAAATCAATGAAACATGAATGGTTTAGTCATATAAGTACCTGTATGTAGTAACCTCATCAGCTCACAATTATTTTCTCAGCCGCCAAGACGCTGGCTGTTTCTTTCGTAACAACGTTCGTCGTAGTTACATACGTAACAATAACAAAGTCATTTAATTTCAATCCAAGTCAATATTCATATCAAATAATACTTGAATTATTATAATTACTCAGAAAACTTTTTTTATAAACGCAATAAAAAATCATAGACAATCTAAAATGTCTCACAAGCCAGTGACGTCCGCTAGTCATGTGCTTAAGCATGCTTGCACGTCTGCAGGCGCGAGAGGGCGCGCTTCTCCGCCTCCGCCATTTTGTCGAGCACGGCCTGCATTTCGGGCCAGGGCTCGTAGCGGTCGTTGATGACGAGCAGCTTGTGGATCGTCGGCTTCCTCAGGTTCATGGTCCGAGATATGTTGTCGCGGCTCCGACTGGAGAAAACCACGTCCACCTGGGTAAAGGATTAAACAACAATGGTTATAAGGTTCGATTTGATTTAATGCACTTTGGAAGTGTTAACATAAATAAATATACGATCACGCCCATAGCCCAGAGGGGTAGGCAGAGATTATGGATTTCCATTTGGCGTGATACTGGCACAGCTCTCTCGCTTCTACATTCATACATCTACGCATACATACTCGTCGGTTACGGGTACTCCTTATATCGCTTACTATCGCATACTATTCTTTAGTATGTTACTAATCTGATCGATATAAGTTCTCCTTGGGCGTCCCCTACCAACGCTGCCACTCACTTTTGTACCATGAATTTGTTTCGTTACTCTCCCTTCATTCATCCTTTCTACATGCCCGAACCAAAGAAGCATCTTTCTCAATTCTAGTCACAACATCCACTTTTAAGCCACACTTTTCCCTTATAGTTATTTTTAATCCTATTATTTAATATCACGCCTAACAAACTTCTTAAAAAACACATTTTCATCAATATAGTTCACTCACCTTATTCCTACACGCCCATGCAATAGATGCAAACATCAGAGTCAAGGCCGTCATGGTTGCCAGGACCAGAGGTATGATCTCCCAGTACCTCCTCAGGGCGTACGTTAGGTGCAACTTCCTAGGTATGGGCACGTCATACTGCGTGGGTGGTATCAGCTGGCCTAAACGCCGCACCACCACGAACAGGGGGGAACCCCTTCGCTGCAAAAGGGAGAAACGATTGCCGATTTGAAAAGCAGGTTTTAGAAATTTTGAAAACATTATTAAATTATTTTGACGAAAAAATGTTGAATGTCAAAATTATTCTTTGGCCAACGGTTTAAAATTATGACAGGAGTATTTAAAAAAAAACATCGAAATTATGTTATGTGCTAGAAAATTATAGATCTTATTTAAAAAAAAATGGTTTTTCTATTTTTTCTAATTAATTTTAATTTTCTGAATACCTTTCCAAACGTGAAATACGAAAAATATTTAAAAACTAAAACCGAATTAACTTTTAGATACTGTCCCTACATAAATAAGGATTCCAATAAAAAAAAGAAAAAATTAAACGTCAACGTGATTAACGAAATTTTTAAGTCAATTTTGAATTCAAACTTTTTTTATAAAGTAACTATAAGTGAAAGAATTTGGTCAAGGGTCAAGAATTATAATTTTACCAAAAAAAATGTGGAAATTGTTGTTGAATGCAGTCTGTCCTCGGTCACTTGGTATCGTCGTATAAAATAAAGGTAAACCGAAAAATATCAACATACTTCAATACTTGCCTACGCATATATATACTTTAATACTTGGCTGTGTATACATATACTTCAATAAGTGTTTGTGCTGGGGGTGGACGAGCGAATCTTGACAAAGACTATTAGTTACACTTTAATTACAAAGAATACTAGACCTACTGCAAGTTTCACCTAATAACAAATGTGACCTATTCCTCCCTTATTCATTCTAGTTATGATTATTGAGACAGTTTCATCGATTAGTGGTTTTTTATGGAAGAAGGTGGCAAACAAGCAAACAGTTCATCTAGACAACTTGAACAAGAAAATGAGTCGCAAATGCATCCCCTACCATTAACGGACAGAGGATATTTACCCATTCATCTCTTCCACGTCTGCTGCGGGCTCTACTACTTTTGTGACTGAAAGGTCACTGTTTGCCTTGGCAGGAGGCATTTAGAGCTACACCGGGCTCGAGGCGGCAGGGCGCCTAGCCTAAGCCTCTTTAAGAGTAACTTAGCTCGTGGGCTCCCTCCGTAGAGGGAGCCTCGACACGGACCGTTACTTTAGATTTATAACCGGATGGGGAGGCCGTGTAGCTCTTAGGTCGCTTCATCGGACGCTCCATGGAGTGACTTGACTCAAGAGCCCCCAGAGAGGACCTCAGCTTGGGCGGTCACTTACTACGCGTTTAGGATTCCGATTCGAGGGTGCCCGAGAGGGCCGAGCCTCGGCTCGATCGGTAGCCATTATCTGATTACAAGTGTTATTACAACTAACATTACTACCACTTCGGAAAGCGTAAGCGCTGGGAGAAGAAGTGGCGGAGGAAACTCCAGCAACGCTTCAATCATGAGTAGGAGAGAAAACTCTGCCGGCTACGTGGCCGTATCGGGAAGGTGTCAAAAGGTACAAGTTACTAAAGGTATAATTATTGTATTGCAGTTGGTATTGTGAGTGTAGTGATGACCCTCCGCACTCCGCGGCGCCGCATCTCGCCCCGCACCCGGCGCCGGTATCGCGCCATCAAGGACTTTTTGCGGCGAGCTCTTGGTTGGTTTATATGGTGCTAAATAGTCTAAAAATAGCTTCTAAAGTATAAAGTTATTTGAGTTTCTTGAGCTCCTAATTTATAGAGCATTCGGGCCGTATTTTCGGCATTTTTATTACGCTTAAAACATAATCTGTTTAACTATATCTGTTTTTTTTTTCTATTAACTTTAATAAGGACAACTTGATTGATCTTGCATTCGGTAAAAATGAGCGTACAGCTGGTAATCTATTGCTAACAAACAGTGCAGGTCACGTGAAAGTATATTTAATTCCAAATCGAGGTGGAAATTTAGTAAACAAACTTCACATACCATGGCGGCCATTACGATTTTTTTACTTTCATCGGAAATGTAATTTTTTAGAAATAATGATATAAAGTGAAGTAGAATTATATATGGATTTATGTGTATAAGGTATTGTGAGAAAAGTTGTTTTACGAAAATGTTTTGTAATTTACTAATTTTAGCGTAAAAGATAAGGTTTGCTTACAAAAGTTCCATCTGGACTTGGAACGAACTATACGTTTTTATATATCCTATGTTTGGGTTTGTAAAGAAACTTTTTAGATAAAATAATAAATAATAACGGCACTTAGTTATAATATAAAATGAAGTAAATAAAAATGTTTACAGGCACCGCATCGCAGCCAGATACGAAAACGCATTCAAATATTTCAGTTAACGCGTCCGACCTGAAACACACAAATTTAATTGAACAGCAACTTGAACAAGTAAATGAGCACTGTCGAAACCTGGTCACTGCCGACGACGGTCCCGAGTGTGAACATTCCTTATTCACCGAACAAAATGACAAAAATAAGACAAGTCTTCAAAAAATCCAAATCAATCCCAATGTTACCAAAGTATTGTATAAAACCTCTAAAAATCAGTATAAAAATGTTGTAGAAAGTGATGTTACAAGTAAAGTTTCTAATACGTCCTTTGATGTGAAATTACAAAAAAATATAGATAAAATAGCTTCAAAAACTGATGGAATAGCCGCTAAAAGCAAATACGTTGTTAAAAAACATGATAATAGATTAGATATGGTAAATAAACTCGAATCTAATTTAGTTAACCGAAAAAAACCGCTTAATTATTCAACAGGTAGCTACCGCTCATCTGTTGACTTGGTGAAAGCCGATGACGCGCGGTATCACGAAAAGAGGCGTTCTAGATTAAATTATACTAATCCGATAATACTAAAAGATTCGCATAAGAGCAAAGATGAACATAAAAATAATATTGAATACCTAGTTAGGAAATATGAAGAAAGAATGAAAAGGAAAAAATATAAACAACCAAAAAAGGAGCTTGATAAGAATTTTATAGACGATATAATTAGAAGACAGTACAAGCCCGTTAATTTGTTTAGCAAGAGGGAATCCGGCTGGAGTCAGTTGTCCGCGCCGCTGTGCCGAGACCAAGTGTACTCCGTTAACGAAGATATACAAGAAGGCAGTGAGTTATGTTCTTGTTGTTTTGATGAACCCAAATTACGTAGTGGAATTAGATGCGCACCAAGTTTGAGCGACGTGAGAAGTATTTGCGACACTAGGTTATATAGCTCGAAACGTTGTCCTCGCAAACAAAACAGGAAACACCAAGAATATTACAATGATTCTCTGTACGACTTAATACCAGTGAAAGAAAAATCTAGTCCTAAATCAAGGAAAAAGTTTGCCGAGTACAATATGATACCATATGACCATTACAAGGAAGTACCCCCGTCTCCGAGGTCACTGCGGCCGCGCTTGAACCTTACCGCCCAGCGCTATGAACAATGCGACGACTTCGCCCCGTACGCTACACGTTCTCATCCAAGAAACTCGGTGAAAAAACCAAAAGTACAACAAGTTGATAAAAACGTACAGAATGACGATTTGTCAAATTGTATAAATTTACGAAATGAAGACGATTTATCACAGATTTCTATAAAACCAGGGACACGAGTCTTTCAATCTGATGAGGAATTTAACTCTACTATGCCGTGTCCCTCGGTGGAACACAATCAAATCGATCTGTCACTTCATAATTTATCGATTAACAAAGCTCAAGAAACCGTCGCCGTAGATAATACAGACAAGGCTCTTTACGAAATAAAAGATATTCTTCAAAATTTTCTCGAAGAAATTAAAAAGGAAACAGTGCAAAGTGATAAGTCGGAAGCATCTGAAAAATCTTTGGCCAAAGATAAACAAGAGGATGAGAAAGTAAACGTGTCCATGTTACCGAATAATTCAGAGATTTCTAATAATACAACAAATCAGTGCACACCAAAACCTTATATACCCACATTTCCAAATACTTGCTGCTATCCAATAGTTCCCATTTGTCCTATTGGTTGCATGCAAAATGGCTTTGTTATACCAGCTCAAAGTCACACTTGCTCAGCTTGTACTAACGTCCCTAAGGAATCTGGTCTTAGCAAAGATGCTACTTTGAGTACTGATACACGAGACAAGAATCCTAACGATGAAACTCAACAACTTATTAAAGAAATATATAATTTTGTGAAACAAGCTCCTCAACCAAAGACCAATGCAGAATATCGTGACGTTTGCATCGATAACACAGATGCGGTGGAAATGACACCACTACCCAGCAAAGTATTGACCTCGAGAAGTGCAGGTAATAGCTCCAACCCCTCCGCTCACGATGTGAAAGTCGGCACATCTCAAATGAAATGCTGTTCTAAAAGTTGCGAGGCTTTCGGCTCCAAAAAGACCGAGGAAAGTGTATACAGCAACGCCAGTTACTCAGATACCATCTTAGAGAAGCTTAGTCTCGAAGCGGCTGCCACACAACCGGAGTCAGATTTCAATTTTAGCAGCATTCTGAATATGGAAGTCAAGGTAAAAAAGTATTAATTATTAATGAAAAAAAAACACTTCATATTACTGCATTTATTTAAAAAATTTCATTTCAGCCTAGAAAAAAAAAGTTTGCAAAAGTCTTACAATCATTTGGGAATTTATTAAAAAAGAGAAAAAAAGAAGTAATACAAGAACTTAGTGAGAGTGAAAGCACAGTGGAATTGGACACTAAGCCGATGTCGCCTTACAGACAGCATGTGACGAATTATATGATGCACAGAGAGGAATACTATCAGCAGCCACCATTGCCCTCAAAGTATCAGTACCATACTTCACCAGAGCATTCCTACCAATCGCCTGTTGGTTTAGACTCTAGACTGATGTATTTGCCCTCGCCCTATACGACAACAATTCAAGAACAGGATGCCAGGATGAATCATGGCTCGTACCCGATGACATCTTCTTATTCTACTTCTTTGGAACATCGCTACAATCAAGGTCCTCCTCAAGTGCCGCTATGTTTAAAAGAAATAGAAGTTAAAAGTATCGGCACACAAAGCGAGAAACACAAATCGTTTATGAAAATGTTAAAAAGCCGATTAGCCGTACCAAAACAAGATCAAATAGATGAAGCTCATAACAACGTAAGCAGAATGGCAAAAAGGCCCGGAATAGTAAATTGGAAGAATTTACATGAGAGGTCCATGCAAACAAATAAGGGAAATATGGGAATATCTTTGAAATATACTCAGAATCAATTAAGAGAAACTGACATGACCATTAGGAATACATTGATAAAGCGATTTTTCCATAAACGTAATCCATTTTCCTCTCAAAATCCACTACTACAGACTTTATTGGGCAGAGACAAACCAATGGAGGAACCGCAGAACCTTCTTCGAACGAAAATGATCATTTAATTATAATTTGTAGGTATGGTCTTCGTTTAGTGGCTCGTTAAATTTTGGTCCATTGTTTGTGAGGTGTAAACCAGTGGAGTAAGATTTGTTTGTAATACACTTTAGTATATTGTTGGGAAGATTGTTTTTTTATTTTTTTGTATGAATCTATATTCTAACAGTGAGTTCGTCGACTACACTGCCGAAAACATTTACATGAACACATTTTTTCAAAGTCATCTCAGTTTTTCCAAAGAGAAAAGAGAGAAAATTGGGCGGAGCAACCTCAGGGCATAGATAAACATTAAAAGTAGAACGCAACTTAAACATTTGAGCCTTGTTTACATGCTAAGAAGTGTGCATTTCAATAATCGGACGATTTGAGGGCGATCCAAAGGAGTGTAGGGATCATAATCTTGCTTTACAAAACCATCACCTGGCTATTCTCGAGCGCGCTAAATGTTGTGCTTTGTTATTGTCAAAAAAATAATAATTTAACATTACTACGGCAACGACATTAGGTTATATTTTCTATCCCTAGAGAAGTTTTATTGGGATTATTTCAACCCCTTACAAAGAGAATTTGATAACTACGTTAATATTATTATGCAACTTATTTTAATTTTTGAAGTGAAATTTACGGAATGGTAGGGAAAAAAAATCGTTACGCGTCTTGTATTCAATTTTGAACGTTGTTACGAAAATTAGTATTTTTGGGGTGAGCGGGGCAGTGGGTGAGTATTTTTTTAGATACTTAACTTACTGTTAGTTTGGACTTCGTGGAACGAGAGAAATAAAAGTGCAGTTCTCTGATCTAGCGCTGTATTCGAACTGAATGCATCGAACACGACGTGAATCATATTCAATAACACCCACTTATATACTAACACTTACATTTCTAATTTTTATCACCACAAGCCATTGATAACAAAAGAATCGAATGTACGTATGTAATTTACTACAACACCCATTAAGCATTACTGAAATACACCAATAATAGACACTTTTTGTAAATGTATATAATAAATAAATATATATTATTTATGTAAAATATTTTTTTGTATATATATATATAGCATTTTCTGTTTACCAGCAGACAAAGTTACTTTCGCACTTATACAATAATAAAAAAAAACATTTTCTCATTTATTCATTAAAAAATGTAGTAGGGATAAGATTATGCCTGAAACCATAGATTAAGAATTGTGTACGACCGTACAGCCACACAGCATTCACCATACGCTCTTTGGCACTCACTACAAACGTCATATCTTTATTTATGGTGATTCTAAGCATTGAAAATGAAACCAATCGTAAATATAACAAAAATATTGTAAGAGTAGCCGTACGTTTTCAATATGGATCAAGATACAAATCTATATGAAGTTCCTCTTTCTAGGCTTACAAACGAATCTCGAAATTTGTTATCAAACTTATTAAATTCGACTAAAGTACTGCTTAGCGACGGCCCAGAAAAGTTACCAAGGTATTTACGTTAAAAGTTACATATAGTATCATCCCCATAATTGATTCCTTCCTCAGATGATTTTCTAGTTTTATTAGATTAATTCCGATAATTAGGATTGTAATTAAAAACATACCATTCATATATTATTGACACATCGACATTTGTTTTTGTTTTGCAGAGTAGAATGTGAAGGCTTATTTAAGGCGACAGCCGCTTTAAGTCGGCACACTTTCCTTCGTCAAACTGCGAAAGTTATTGAAGGATATAATCACTAATCAGTAATTTTAAAAGAAAAAATCTTTATTCTCAGATAAACCCTTGCTATCTTATACAGTTGGAATAGACTACCATGCACTGGTCACTATTTTTACATGTTATTTATAAACAAAGTTCTTAAGCAACTTTGTTATTGACCTGTGATCTGTTGCAGGGTTGCTTCACTAAGCAATAAGAAAATAATGTTTTATTTTAAAAATATTTAAAATAGCAAAATGCATATTTCAGATATTGGCGGGGTCTGGCTTCATTAGCTGACATATCCGCAGAGGTTGCTGCCAATGTGGAGTTGTACCCCGACAGAACTGCCAAAGTCTTGGAAATATGGATAAAGGATAATCAAAAAACTGCCTATGTTGGCTTTCTTCTTGAGTACCTGCAGCGTTTGGACAGATATGATGTGTGCGATGACTGTATTGAATTACACAGACAAGGAAAACTCATAGGTAAATTATTCTTTAAAAAAATCACTAAATACAGCTTTACAGCTGTTTACTTTGTATTTAACTATCATCCTGTATTACCCATACTACTGTCATTTTTCAATTAAGTAAAAATGTTGCTACCTTTAAAAAACAGATAGGGAGAGGCAGACTCGAAATCAAGTATTAGTTACAGTTAAACTTTGTATTCTGGTTAACTTGAAAGATAATGAACAAACAGGAACTGAGAGTGCAATTTTGAAATTTTGTTATTGATAGGAAAAAATCAAAGAGAGAAATGGAGATAAATTGAAGCTCTCAACTTATTTGTAGTGTATTCCTATGATTAGTCCACTAGAAATACAGTAGATTGCAGTGCTTGCGTTGTGTTTGGACAGGGTCATGATCTGACAATGACTCTCATAAAGATAAATTTGCTATCAATAGGCTCAACATTATATATAATATTGTAGGACATATTCACACACGGCCAGCTGATCCCAAACTAAGTAATATGTACGTTCCCTATAGACTCCGAAACGGCTGGACTGATTTCAATGAAATTTATAGGGATTGTCCAGATTGGCACATTCCTGTGTTTGGTAGCGATTGGATCAACATAACGGGCCATTAGTTATAATATATTTTGCCATTATATGAATGCTAGAGAATGTACTTGTATCAACAAATTCTTATCTACTTTCTAAGAACAGATCATGAACATTAATAGTAGTTAAAAAAAATCTTTACCACAGGGATACAAAATGATGACCCTTCGAGGCTTTCAATGGAGGTGCCAGAGGATGATAGCCTTATAACATATGAAGATAAAATGTATGGGGAGCCACGATTCTACCATGCATACATTGTGTATGCACAAGAGGACAAGGATTTTGTAGATTATCTAATGAGCCGAATGAGAGCTGAAGGTTTCCGGGTAAGTCAACTATTTTATGTATTGTGCCCGCATTTATTTCAGTTACAGCTTACAGAGAAGAGGCAATATAGCATATATTAAATGATTACACTATCCATTAACAATTAACTTGTGGTGAAGCACTTATTTGTTGTAAGATAAAAGTGCTCAGTTGGTGGCCTAGTATTTCCTATTGTTTAAATGTTTTCTTTGTCAAGGACAAACCATTCAATAACCCCTCCCTTCTATCGACATTCATATTAAATTAGGCAGGGCACCGATCTTTGTGGCGATCAATGCTTCTACTTCATACCTGCCTTATGTGAGGATAGGCGTGAAGTAGAAGTATTTTGCAGTCATTAAGTTTCAATTTGCAATTTAATATTTGTAAAACTCTATGACAGCTATGTACGGAAGAAGACCTACTGCCTGGGCACTCGACGCAGTACGCGCCTGTGTCGCGACTCATATCAGAGCGCTGTCAGCGTATCATCTTAGTCTACTCCCCGGACTTTCTTAAATGTCCAGCGAACAATTTCTATACAAACTATGCACAAGCCATCGCTATTGGTTAGTACTTAATTTTCTCACAAATTTTATATCTTTTCAGAACTATTGATAACTTTAATATAATACAGTTATTTGTTGTGCCGGTGCTTTGTAGGACTTTATGGTTCTATGTCATGGATAGTTTGGTGAACAAACAACTTGTCACCAGATGTCTAGTCAGTTTGTTTCAATGCTTAATGATTCAAAAACAATTATTGTGTATCAGCCTTAGAAAGTGTAATTTATTTTGTAAAAAATGCATATAAATACTTGTTAGAATTATACTTATATGCTTTTATCCCTTCAAATCATAGGGTTGATTTGAATAGTTGCAATAATTTATTTGCGATTTTTTAAAGATTTAGAATAACGCCATCTAGGTGCAATAAATAACAATAGATAATTTATGTGATGATACTTACAGTATTTCCTAGTTTATAATACTATTTATTATCTTTACATATAAAAACAAAGTCATTTTACTGTCTGTTCTCTTAGATCTTTTAAGCTTTTCAGACAAATCTTTGTATCTGGGTGAAAACTGCTTATTTTGCCGTTGTCAATAATGTAACATTTAATTGTTGATTTACAGAGAGAAAGCAGCTGAAGATAATACCGCTGATGTACCGTCAGTGCCAGCTGCCGATACAGTTAACGTACTACCACAAGCTGCATTACACGCCGCCCGGACAGAAAGCCCCGTACGACTTCTGGCAACGACTGAGCGAAACACTCAAAACAACTAACATACCCAGGTATCCCTATCTCTACTATACAAAGAAGTAGGTTTCAACAGTGGTAGAGCCCACAGTAACAACATCTTTTGCACGAATTGGCCGGCTCGACCGGTGAAATACCATGACGTCACAGAAGACAGGCGTGGAGTAGAAGTATTCTGCGTTTCGTCTGATGAGTGACGTGCCGGAGGCCTAATTGTAGTCCTCTTCCCCCTCCTACCCTTTTCTAATAAGGAAACGATGGGAAGAGGAAGAGGATTTGACGGATGAGGAGGGGATGGACAGGGAATGGAATTATCCTTTTTTCTGTTTGTCTCCTCCTTCGTCCATGAAGGTAGGCAACGCATCTGCAACTCATTAGCTTGTTGCGGATGCCTATGGGTAGCGGTACTTATTTCCAGGGGCCGCTTGCTCGTTTGCCACATTGTAATATAAAAAAAAAGTAACATAGGATACTTTTTATGAAAAATATGTGTCTGTAGCAGTAAATATTGGCATTTAATTTGCAAGAGTATTTGATATGTCCAAAGACGGAGTTCAAAGTTAAAAAACTATAAACCAACTATATATTCTACTACCTCCATCATTTGAATGTACCTTATGTGTTTTATTATTGTTCTTATTAATGTAATGTTTATAAATAAATAAAAAATCAGTGAATTTTATTTTTTAAATTTTAGGTTGAACAGCACTGGATCAAACCATTCCGCGGTTGCCATCAGAGAGGTAACATCAAACAGTACAATCAATAGTACATTTGAAACGAGAAACATTGCTAATGGCTTTACCGCAAATAAAACCGCTTTCCTACAGTTACCGAGTATTCCATCGATAAAAAGTATATCCATGTCGGGTTTGAACAGCTGTGAGAAAATCGACCTCGACGACAGCAAATCGCTAAGCAACGTGAGCCAGCTTAGCGAAGGCAAACCGAAGAAACCTAACAAGATCAAGAGCTTTTTAAACAACTTGAAGAAGAAGAAACCAAAAAAAGCTATTGAAATGATGGACGGCTAAATGTTAAAAGCACAAGGCAAAGAAAAAACATGGCAACATCACACCCAAGGTAGAAAATTTTTTCTTCTCACAATCCGAACAATTTTTATCCCGTCTGATTCAGGAGGGTTTTTCGCTTCCCTGTATGTGATAGTTTTATTGCATTTGACACGATGATAAATTGTCAATGATTCATTCGATTCTCAATTGGCTGTCAATTAATAGTGCCTAGTTATGGACTGAAAGTTCACAATCTGACCGTGGATTTACATACTATCTAAAACAATGTGGGTCAAATTCCTCTGCGGAATAGAGTACTGTGAGTTTCTGTTTAGTACGAATAAATGTATGAAATCAATACATCTTCAGGTCCGATATTAGAGTATGTTATATCGACTATACATGAGGGATGAAATGTATTTAGTAGGTGAGTCGGAGTCATGTCTCCTCCTAGTAGTCTCATTCATAATTTTGATAATTGACTGTAAAAGTCCTAAAATGCCTCGTAGGAGATATACATAAGTAGTTTTAGTGGTCCTTGTAATGATATATATACAGGTATGTATTACATAAAGAGATTATTTTCTATCTACATTTAAATATATAAATATACAGTTTATGTATTGACGTTATTATAGCAAAGTAACACGGTTCAAATAACTCTCGTTAAATCTCTATTAGACAACAAAAATGTCAACAACTGTCTGAAACTAGAAGGAAGTTACTTAGTTATTCTTAACACTTATTTAGTTTTACTTAGTCTACATTTATATATTGTTTATTTTGTATAAGGTATAATCTTAAATAACTTTTTGTAAATCCGACTGAAGGCATGGCAATCAAGGGACAACAAATGGAAAATAATACTCAAAGCCTTCGAATAGGTAATTGTATTAAATAAATAGAACAAAATTTAATTTTTTTGTAATGTATACATGTTTTCATAGACTAATTGCCACAGACAAGATATCTGTTAATTTCGAAATTTATTTTGTAAATTGTGTTGATATTTCAATATTACTTGAATTCAATTGATTTTTTTATTACAATTCATAGCTGTAAAAATTTTAAATTTATCGATACATAATATATTACAGGGAGTATATAATTAAGTACATAATATTTGTAAATGTAAATAATGGAGTATTTTCTGAGATTTTTATACTTTTATCGGTGTGCCTTGTAGAAAACTGGCATGTTTAATGACTATGTAAATATTTAAATGTACTTTATATATAATTTAAAAGTAAAATAAACTATTGTTATTGCATAAGAATACGCTGTGTTTGTCCCCAAATATTGGCAGCGATTTTCAGATTTTTACTTGGTGCTTCCACAATACGTTGTACAAATGTTATACTAAGATACACTCACTTGTTTCTGTTAGATCGTTTATATGAACATTAAAATATATTGATCCAGTTTACGATTAGTTACATATTTTAAATATATATTATGACAAAAATGTGTTTTTATTTTATTTATATGTAAAGTTTTCTCTGTGCCGTAAGTCCTTAAGGCGACTGTCCGTTAAAGCGGAGCGGAGGAACGGCAAAATATTTACCAAAAAGATGACTCGAAATCTCCACTCCAAGATCACAACTAACGGGTAGCTTTTAATGTTCTAACATTACAAATTATTGATAGACGATGAAAACAGGGCAAGAAAACTGCTGATTAACAAATTTCATATGCGAATACGTTATGTACCAAAATACTCTTCTAAATTGGATAATTGCACACATTGCACTTGAAAGAAGCATTGGCTGATCGCCACGGCATTTATAATGGTATACAATATCTAAGTATGTATTGATGGACATATACATATTACAAACTAATTACTAAATATGTACTATTTATCTGCCTACGAGTAAACCATTTATTCTACACAATATACTTCATATTATGTGAGTAGCATCTCATCTCTGTTTATACAGTTGGGAGAATATAATGCCTAAATACAATATCGTTTATTTTATTAAATTAACAATATTTATTAAATACTTTTTTGAATGATTAATTTTTGAAATGAACGTTCCTGCGACGAAATTGAAATTGTCATCTTGATTGTCTGTCAGTGTCATGTAATGACAACAGGTAAATATAACCTTAAACGTATATATATATTTTCAGATTTAATTTAAATATAGTATTATTATAAGTGGCAGTGTGTTTCATCCATAGCGTTCGTTATGAAAGTTAACATTGAACAGATTTACACTTCGGTTGCAAGTAATCGAATTCCAGAAATAGCAGACTGGAATAATGGCGGCATTATTTGTTTTGGCGCAACAAATGCTGTGGTTATTTATGATACGGTACGTTTTTGCGAACAAAATTCTGTAAATAGATGCTGAAGTTGCTAGCTCATCGATTGAAATGTTCATATGTAAAAGACCTTTCTCTTTAAGGTCTCTTTAAGGTAAAAAGGTCTTATTTATTCATAACAAAAGACCAGAAAAGGCAGGAGTTCATAAAAATCAAGTAAATTACTGTTGTGATATGGAGAGACATCCAGCATTATTTTTACCGGTAAAAAGTCCATAACTTTATATTGACACTTGGAGTAATACCCGATGGTAACAAATACAGTTACAGACGTGGGATACTAACCTAAAACTAAGCCAATAGAATGATTATGCTTTAGGGCATTCAGACCCTAGGGTGGACTATTGCTTGGTTTATTATACAGCATATACAGATTCAGGTATAGACAAAATATGAAATCAAATAAGCTCAAGAACTGAAATGAAAGCTGTTTATTTTTATTTTACTTTAACAATTACAGAAACAAAAAGGAAAGAATCCACTAAAAGTATTCAACCACCATAAATTTAAAGTAAACTCTGTGAAATGGGTCCATAAACCTGATGGTAGTTGTACGGAGTTTGTGTCTTGTTCTGCTGACAAAACTGCTGCCATATGGAGCCTGGTGGATGGCATTTGGAAAGTGACAAGCTCCCTGATAGGCCATGGTGATGGTGTCAGTTGTGTTCACAGCATTTACACAAATGGGGATGATCTGGTTATCTATACTGGCTCTATAGATTCTACTGTAAAAGTATGGGAACGGTGTAGTGGTAAGTTTAAATAGTTTCTAAATGAATACATAATGAATTATCACATTTTTAAAAATTTTGTGGGGATTTCCCTGCCTACCCTATTTCTACCTTCAGATATTTAATGTTTTTAAATTTAAGAAAGGTTATTTTATATCTTAATATATTTTTACCAGAGCAATATGAGCTTCTTGGTAATTAGTGTGTCTGTACAGTATCAGTGATACTTTTATTTTTATTAGAGACTAGTGACCCGCCCTGGCTTCGCCCGTGTACCACTAGTACCTCCAAGAATATGTGTACAAAGTTTCATGATGTTCGGTTGAGTAGTTTTCGTGTGAAAGCGTAACAAACAAACTTACATTTATAATATTAAGTAGGCATAAAGAATTAGATCAAATCAAAATATGCTAGTCATTAACATTTTTTTTTAAATTTTATATAGATAGATAGATTTTTAGATATTTATAAATCATCTTTAACTTTTCCAGGTGTGGTATCTTTAAAACAAACAATCAATTTAAATTCTGGCCTCTGTTTGACGCTGCATGCCCACAAGCTTCCAGTGACCAATCAACCGGTTCTGTTCTGTGCTCTGGATGACCACAAGATACATATTTTTGCTGAAGAGGATTACCACAGAGTGCACGTGTTGGTGGGCCACGAGGACTGGGTGAGAGGACTTGATGTTTTGGATGCTGGTGAGTTATGAAACTAAAAAATTACTTTCAAAATTTAAGAATAAGCTTTTAGTGCGACTTAACTACATAAGTGCCGAGCCTTGTTTTTCTATTTTCAGCCTCAATTGATATGAACATGATTCTTCACAAATTCATGTAACTCCTTTGAAATTATTACATTGCTTCATATATCTATTAATTTATTCCAGATGAAAGCTCTGTGTTACTAGCATCGGCATCTCAAGATACATACATCCGTTTGTGGCGGATCCACTTGCATGCAGATGTTGAGCCCACATCTGAAATACGAGTGGAGCAGAAACTATTCCACGCATATGACAGGGAGTGGTCGGTGAAATTGGAGGCAGTATTAGCTGGCCACGAGGGCTGGGTCTACGGAGTGCAGTGGCATCCAATGAAATATGACTCAAGTAAATACAATTATATTTATTTTTAAAAAATTACTCGTCAAAATTGGTCTGGCCGTTTAGGCCGAGGCCGAGTTCACATTGGGATGGACCCATTGCATCAAAAACATCTTTCTGTGTCAGTGGAGTTTAGTTAGTTGTTAGGGGGCTATTTTCCGCAACTCCCCGACTGGCGCGGATGTTGCGTGTGGGTGGGATATGGATCCAACCAACCCAGCTCCTCAAAGAATCCTAGCATCCCTTGATGTTGTATTGTCGATCTCCGGGAGCGATCCCGGCGAACCGAGATACTTAACCTTGTATCCAGAGACTGCAGTGCATTGTAGCATGACGTGGGCCGCCGTCTCTTCACTCTCGATGCACGCTCTGCATAGAGGGCTTTCGGTGATACCTATATTGTACAAGTGTTAGTTAAAATTACCTTGACCTGTAAGAGTTGCAACTTTCCGCAACTCTTACAGGTCATGGACTTTCTTCCTGACTTCCCGACAGCAACTTTCAAACGAGTTTAAAATGAATTTATCTGAGGTGTAAATATTTATTGTCGCCATGCATAGGTTGGACAAGCAGGCCAATGGCCCCATTGAGAATGCTGCTCATTTAGTTAGTTAGGGGATTCTTTTCGTATTTTGATATGGTATTTTCATATGATATTCGGATCACTCCAGCCAGCCCCAAAAGCTCAGGGGTGATCGCAGCGAGCTGTATTAAACCCTGTAATCAGACAGTGCGAGGCAGTGTAGTAAGACGACCGTCCCCTTTTCTTTCTCTCGTTATAGAAGCGTTAATTAAAGAAGCTGCGACCTGTGCGCTGTCACGTCCGCCCGGATATGCTTACATTATGATTCATACACTTGGCTATTGTACCCCTGGTATTAATTCATAATATAAACATTTAAATTTCAGATACCAATAGAAATATCCCAGTGTATCGACTTTTGTCGTCATCTCTTGACAAAACGCTTATTATTTGGGAGCCGGATTCGTCGGAGGTGGGAGAAGGGGCGTGGGTTGAAAGAGTCCGTGTGGGGGAGGTAGGAGGTAATGGACTCGGATTTTACGGCAGTCGTTTTGGACCCAATGGCAAATCATTTCTTGGACATGGTTATAATGGATCTTTTCACATTTGGACCTTGAATGAGGTAGGCATTTGAATTCTTCTAAGATTTCTTAGTTCTCATGTGTTCTTAAATCAATTGTGTTGGAGTATCTGTTATTTTTGGCTGTGTGTAACTTAACAGTGGCACTCTTAATTGACACTATGCTTAGCCCGGGTAAGCGTTCCGGAATCTATACGGAACATCTTTTATATATGTGGATATGCACCCTTAAAAAACAAATCGTATCCCACGGGAACCGTACATTTATCCGGGGTAAATAATAGCCTATGTGCTATTCCAGATTATAATCCATCCCTGTACCAAATTTCACCCAGATCCGTTCAGCCGTTTTTGAGTGAAAGAGTAACAAACATCCACACATATAAACATTCGCATTTATAATATTATGGCGTTGAGGTAGCTAGATTTTTAGATTTTTTGACGAACATTTTTTTATTTTTCGTTTTTGTTTCATACAAAGTATCCTATGTAACTTCTAGTACCTTCAAGAATATGTGTACAAAGTTTCATGATGATCGGTTTAGTAGTTTTCGCGTGAAAGCGTCACAAACAAACTTACATTCACATTTATAATATTATTAGGGATACTCATATTAGTTACCTGAAACTTATCTACCGGTTGATTCTCGTTGTATGTTTAAAGGAAACCAAGCAATGGGAGCCGAGTGTGGTGTGCGGTGGTCATTTCAGGAGCGTGGAGGACTTGAGGTGGGAGCCGGGCCACGGCCGGTACCTGCTCAGCGTTAGCTTGGACCAGACTACGAGGCTCCACGCGCCGTGGACTAGACCTGACGGTAATAATGTAACATCTCTACGATTCTCCAAACATGTTGAAATGGTTTAGTTTCCTCTGTAACATGTCTTCTTTCCAATTGTTCAGCTTGAGAGCATTATACCTTCTGCAGGTTGTGGGGTAGAGTGGCATGAGATAGCTCGTCCGCAAGTCCACGGCTACGATTTGGCGTCACTAGCTTCAGTGACGTCAACAACCTTTGCGTCAGCCGCCGAGGAGAAAGTCATCAGGGTGTTCCAGGCGCCACACAATTTCCTCCAGAATTTTAATAATATTTTTGGTGAACAGTTGGTAGCGGAGGGAACGGGTGGTGAGTTATATTTGTTCTTTTAATAGAACTAGTATTGCTTTACGGTATACAATAAACGTGGGTTTCCACTGACGTACATGTCGCGATACAAGTTTTCTCTCTGAAACAAGTGAGACGACAATATGTTTTGCGTGAATGCGAATTAATAGTTATACTGCAAGTATGTTAATGTATCTATACAAGAATAACTACTTAAATCCCTGGATGAGTCATCCCAAATTTCTTTTGTCCAGTGACAGGTGATAGGTCTTTCGGTTTGTAATGTTCTTGTAAGAGGCGATAATTTTTTTTACGGGATTCTAATTGACAAAAGTGAGTGGTAGGGCGATATAAGGACCACCTGTATCCGACGAGCATGTATGGGTAGATGTATGAATGTAGAAGCAAGAGAGGTGTGCCAGAATCGCGTCAAATGGAAATCCATGATCTCTGCTTACCCCTCTGGGTTAGGAGCGTGGGGATGTTTATTTGACAAATTAAGTTTTTTTATTATTAAGAAGGTCCGGAAGGAGCTTCAGTACCCTCCCTGGGTCTGTCCAACAAGGCGGTGTTCAACGACGAAGTGGGAGACGTCGGGAACAAAGATGACAATGGTGGCTACTTCGTTTCCGTACATTTGAGTGGTAAGTTAATATTATTATTCCGATACTTTCTAGAACATTCCCCTATTCCTAATTATAACCGAGCAATTTTATTCGTGTATGTATGTTTGTTACGCTTTCACGCGAAAACTACTCAACCGATCATCATGAAACTTTGTGCACATATTCTTGGAGGTACTAGAAGTAACATAGAATACTTTTTATGAAAAAAAGTATCTAAAAAGCGAAGTATGTTTGTTCTCTATAGGCCTATAGGCTCCGAAACAGCTGGACCAATTTCGATGAAATATACAGGGGTTGCCCAGATTGGCACATTCCTGTGTTTGGAAGCGATCGGATCAACATAATTAGTAATACTTGCTTTTCACGCCGCAGGTCATGGGTTCGATTCCCACCCACGACAGATATTTGTGTGCATGAACATGTCTGTTTGTCCTGAGTCTGGGTGTAATTTATCTATGCAAGTATGTATGAACGAAAAGTAGTATATGTAGTATATCAGTTGTCTGGTCGCCATAGCAAAAGCTCTGCTTAGTTTGGGATCAGATGGCCGTGTGGGAATAACAGATTACCACTAACTTTACTTAACAGACGAAATACAGAAGTCTGTAACAACTTTCGAACTTCCATGAGGTCATGGTGTTTTAAAAATGCTACACAATAGCTGCTAAACTAACATACGAAGAAACAGAAAATCTATTAAAAATATTATTATAAAAAAATCAATTAGAAATAGCGTCACTCCAGACACACATACAATCACATACATGTAAAAGTATGCACACACATAACTCAACAAGGACCTAACATAAGGAACTAGATTCAAAAAAGGCACTCTCTCCTGAGATATTCCAACCTAGCTCAGGAGACCGAGCACCATGAAATTATAAATGATTTGTATGGACAATAAAGTTTATTTTATTTATATATATACATCCTTGTAGAGGGCCGCCCATTCTTGCAGACCTATACACAAACATTGCATAGTTTTTGTTAAAAAATTGGTTATCAATTGAAATAATGTATAACTACACAGAGCCACCTAGCGAGGAGACATTGATGCAGAACACTCTGTGGCCGGAGACGCACAAGCTGTACGGGCACGGGCACGAGGTGTTCGCGCTGGCCGCGGCGCGCGACGCCCGCCTGCTGGCCTCCGCTTGCCGCGCCAACGCGCAGGAACACGCCGCCGTGCTCATATGGTTGGCACGTCCCCTTCTCACGCTCCTCCATCATTTATTAGTGTCACGTGAACTGCTTGCATGCAACATCAAAATACCAGATGGCCAGACTGTGCACTCTCTCCCGCGCTTCGGCCAGTAGTACCCGAGGGTCAGTAGGGTGCAATCCACCACATACATTATCACCTCCAGAATGAAGGCCTCTCGCCAGGCCAACTAGTCCAGTCCATCCTGTCACAGGCTTTCCAACGCTGCGTTGTTCTTGCTGTATATATAAAATAAAAATCTGTCGGACTGACTGACTGTCAATGCACAGCCTGAACTGGTCCCGGTCCTAGAGACTTGAACTTTGCACAGATATTTATGTTATTATGATTTTTCTTAATTCATACTCTGAAGGTAGTAGGTGGGGATGAAAGTTTTGTATGGAGAAACGACCCGCGTGAAGCCGGGTGGGTCGTTAGTATATATATATATATATTCAATATAAAATGAGACACCCGTGGAGTACGAGGGTTTCATGCACGTCGTTATTCTACGCTTTTTCTTCCAATTCTAGGGAAACGACAAACTGGCAACAGATCCAGAAGCTAGTATCGCATACGCTGACCGTTACTCAGCTGGCGTTCTCACCGGACAGTCAACAGCTTCTGTCAGTATCCCGCGACCGAAAGTGGACCTTATACCAAAGGCAAGAAGGCACTGATACGTTCGAGATCGCCGCGTCCACCGACAAGAGCAATGGCGTACACGCGAGGATCATCTGGTGTTGCGCTTGGGCTGAAGACGGGGAAGTGTTCGCCACAGGATCTAGAGATGGGAAGGTAAGAGGTACATTGTGACTTAACAATACTATCTTACAGAAAAAATATGGTAACAAAACTTTTACTGTACTTAAAAAAATACCTAAACAAAATTACGATTTTTTATTCACTATACAGTTAATAATGTCTATACAAAATGAAGGAAATGGCGATATTAACATATAGTTCAGGTAAACACAGTACAAAATATAAAAATGTCCTCTCATTTAGAAGTTTTTTATTTTCAGGTCTGTGTTTGGCACAAGACGGATCAATTGAGCGCCACATCGCTGAAGTACCACGGTCTTTGCGGCAAACCATTAGAACTGGCCAATACTTCTGTGACGGCACTCGATTTTGCGCCCTTCAATGTCGGCACTAAACGGATACTTGCTATTGGTTGCGAATCTGGAGTGATCAGGATGTACAGTTTTTGTGTGGATGGATGGAGCTTGTTACAAGAATTGGACAACAGGTACGTTATACTTTTACTCATACAAAATTTGTTATAGTTGATAGAATTGTTGTTGTCAATTAAACCGGACAATGGCTTAACCTGTCAATACGGAAGCCTCAGTCTACTCTTTCTCTGCTCATCCATTTCTAATATAAATCGGATGAGAAGGGGAGGAAGATGTGACCGGAGAGAGGGGGGAGGGAAACAGAATAGGGAAAAATCGATTTTTGTCCCCTCTGTGCATTAAAGGTAGGCAACGGATCTGCAACACAATTTGCTTGGTGCAGATCCCGATGAGTTTGAAGTTGGTTAGATCGCTCGCTCTTTGGCCACCTTCTGTTACAAAAATCTATCCATCCATCAGAATCAAAATGCTAATGAATTTATTTCTATTTGCGAATTACATACATACAAAATTTGTAATTTTTTCAGCGCCGCACATCACTTAATTGTTAGAAGGCTAATGTTCAATCCCAAAACGTCTGAAAGTGAATCTGACAAGAGGGCGTTACTGGCGAGCTGTGGATGTGATAACTTAGTGAGGATACATGGCGTCACAGTGTCTAATAAATAATAATAAATAAAAAGTTAAAAAAAAGTGTCTATATCATAATAAATATGTAAATTTTTACCACAGGTTTTATTGATCTCCCTTTAATTTAACAAAAATATAGAATTTGATATGAACAAGATTTTGTGGTGCGAATCTATTAAAGGAATGAAGAAAAGCGAATGTTGTTAGGAGATACTGAACACATCAAGCCAAATTGACAAGGTACCAAGATTACTTGGACGTACTTTAAAAAATGGAGCAACATGAAAATTCATTATGCCTGTACCTTTATTCTTTAGATGTCTATAAGGAAAAAAATAAAACTATGGAAAATATATATTGCCTATTTTTTTGTTTAAATAATTCGACCAAAAAGGAGAGTACCTTGTTTCATTGCAATTATGCTATGATTGTTGCAATGAAAACAAACAAATGTCATTTACTGTACATGGCGGCCATTACACATCTTATACGTTCATTGAAACTGTGATTTTGTGGAAATCGTGAGATAAAGTAAAGTGAAATTGTATAATATGAATAGATAGTTTTAAGATAAATTAATATTAGAAAAAGTTGTTTTTCGATACTATTTTGGAATTTACTTCAAACAAGTTATAGTTTCTACAAGTGTTCCCTACTCAAATATTATGCTCTGTGGACCTAATGTATTAAAAGTGCGGGAAATTTTGACAAGTGACATATAGTGACAGATTTTGTCTTGAAGTTATTATTTAATTAATTTTACTCCCCAGAGCCCGTATTATATTAATTTATTGTAAATGTAAACAGCCTCGCTCGACTTTAAAGGACAAAAATATAACAGAAGAGGCGTGAATTTAACTTACGATATTTAACAAGACGATCAAAAAAGCTATAAAAATGCCTGAGGTAATGATATCTGGGATACCTGTTAGTTTTCCGTTTGAACCCTATGAAGTGCAAAGAGTATACATGGAGAAGGTAATTGAAAGTTTACAAAACAGTACCAATGCTTTGCTGGAGTCACCTACTGGAACCGGAAAGACACTGAGCTTGCTTTGTTCTTCACTGGCCTGGTTATTGGTAAAAAAGGCGCAGCTCCAAATGAATGCACAAGTTGGTAAATTCACGGAGCATGGTAGCGACGGTTTTAGTAGTAATTTGAAGGAAAGTTTAAAGACAAGTAGCGGCAAATCTAAAGATAATACATCATGGGGCATGCCAAAAATTATTTATTCGTCGCGAACACATTCGCAACTGACACAAGCGATGCAAGAACTGAAACGATCAAACTACCGTCACGTCAAAGCGGCTGTGTTAGGATCAAGAGATCAGATGTGTATTCACCCGGAAGTGTCTAAAGAGACAAACAATATGAATAAAGTGCACATGTGTCAACTCCGGGTGAAAGCTAGGTCCTGTTTCTTTTATAACAATGTTGAGTCAAAGAAAGAAGACCGGTCTATTAGGGGAGATGATATCTTAGACATTGAAGATTTAGTTGGTGTGGGTAAAAAATTAAAATGTTGTCCCTATTATTTATCCAAAGAACTTAAACAAGATGCTGATATAATATTCATGCCATACAACTATATATTAGATCCAAAATCAAGGAAAGCAAATGGGGTAGAACTAATGAACAATGTCGTCATTTTAGATGAAGCTCACAATGTAGAGAAAATGTGTGAGGAATCTGCATCATTGCAAATCCGCACAACTGACGTGGCTTTGTGCATAGATGAAATAACACATGTTATGAGAAGTTTCAGTGAGAACAATGAAGAAATAGATGCAACTGTTGACAATACTCAACCTAAAGATTTTACTTCTGATGACTTGTGTATATTGAAAGAAATGATGCTAGCATTAGAGAAAGCTATAGATGAAATCAGTGTAGGCGGCGAAGGTACCACCTATCCTGGTAGTTTTATATTTGAGCTTTTATCAAAGGCCGAGATCAAAGATCACAACCAAATGACAGTCATCACTTTGATAGATAATCTTATTCAATATCTGTCCACGGCTAATGCATCACCATTTCAACGGAAAGGTGTAGGCTTACAGAAAATTGTTGATTTGCTAAATGTTGTGTACAGTGGTACCACACATTCATACAAGGAGCGTGTGAAATTATGTTACAAAGTCCATATTCATGTAGAGGATAAAAAGAATAAAAAGTCGGATAGCTGGGGTGCTTTAAAGACGACCAATTCTAAGACCAGTGAAAGGGTTCTTAGTTACTGGTGCTTTAGTCCCGGGTTCGGTATGAAACAATTATTAGAACAAAATGTCAGAAGCATAATTTTAACTAGTGGAACTCTTGCTCCGTTAAAACCTTTAATTTCTGAATTAGGAATACCGATTGGAGTGCTGTTAGAGAACCCACATATTGTTGAATCCAGTCAGATCTGTGTCAAAATCATTGGTCAGGGTCCAGATGGTACACCTCTAAACTCAAATTATCAAAATAGGGATAATCCAAAATATATTTCATCTTTAGGCAGGACCATTTTAAGTTTTTGTCGAGTTGTACCTGACGGAGTTTTAGTTTTCTTTCCATCCTATCCGATTATGTCAAAATGTCAAGAGATGTGGCAAAATGATGGTATCTGGTCTGGAATCAACAACATTAAACCAATATTTGTTGAACCACAGCGTAAAGACACCTTCAATGCTATTATTCATGATTTTTATAGCAAGATAAGCGATCCCAATACCAAAGGAGCTTGTTTCATGGCGGTGTGCAGAGGTAAAGTATCAGAAGGCTTAGATTTTGCAGATATGAATGGAAGGGCCGTTATAATAACTGGTCTTCCTTTCCCACCATTAAAAGACCCAAGAATTATCCTTAAAAAGAAATACTTAGAAGAACTCAGGGTAAAAGATAAAGAGTATTTATCAGGTGATGAGTGGTATGCCTTAGAAGCAACAAGGGCCGTTAACCAAGCTATAGGAAGGGTTATAAGACACAAAAATGATTATGGAGCTATTTTACTCTGTGACGGTAGATTTAACAGCCCAAAATTAAAAAACCAACTATCTGCGTGGCTCAGAGATTATATAAACATATCAAATAAATTTGGGGAAACCGTGAGTGAGATCTGCAGATTTTTTAAGAATGCTGAAACATGTTTGCCAGCTCCAAGATTAAAGCCATTGCTACCTTATGAGACTAATATTAACTTCAAGGAAACCAGTACAGCAATAACTAATGGTGCTTCATTCCCATCTGCAAACACAAGGGTAATCAGCAAAAATCCCCAAAGTAAATCTGTAAGTCAATATCCAAACTCTAATGAAGTGTATGCAGATTTTTCTATGGAATTTTATAAGAACGCTCAAGCATCAAATTACCTAAATCAATTTCAACCCAAAGAAACTAAAGATCTTTTTAGTGCATTAGACTGTAGTAATGAATCCGTCAAAACAGAACCTCAATCACTGGTGACAATACATAAAAGAAATGCGGAAGAAGTTAATCTCAATGCTGTTGTTAAAAAGAAGAAGTTAAAAATCAAGGCGTTTGGTTTCGAAGAGAACCTTACAAAGTCCAGTGACACTAGTAATATAGAGAGAGTTGCTCCAGAATCTTTAATTGATTTTGTCAAAGAAATTAAAGTACTTCTAGATGGTGAGAAATACAAACAATTTCAAATGTCAATATCGACATATAAAAAGGAAGGCAATTATGCCACATTATTACAGACATTGTCCCATTTGCTTCAAAATAAAAAGCTATTTTACTTATTCAAAGGCATGAAAAGATTTCTAAAAGAGGAACATAAACAAGAATTTCAGAAATATTGTGAAGATGTTAAATTTAGTTGATATTATTACGTAGTGTTTATATTTTATTTATACAAAAAAAATAACTTGTAATGAAATCAATATAGGTAAATTATTTTTACACAAACATAAGTATTTCATTAAATAATACATTTTCAACGAAAAATTAAATCAAATTTCGTATTTTTGTTATTTAATACTAGTAACCCGCCCCTATGTTGATCTGATTGCTACCAAACACAGCGATATGCCAATCTAGACAATCCCTGTAAATTTCATAGAAATTGGTCCAGTGGTTTCAGAGTCTATAGGTCTATAGGAAACATACATACTTCACTTTTTAAATACTATTTTTTTTCATAATAAGTATCCTATTACTTTTTTTTAAGAATCCTGTTACTTCTAATACCTCCAAGAATATGTATACAAAGTTTCATGATAATCCGTCGAGTAGTTTTCGTGTGAAAATGTAACAAACAAACTTACATTCACATTTATATTAGTAGGGATTAATATTGTAGAATACTTTAAATATTTCTATGACGTCTTTATATATAGGGGCTATCCTTTATAAAAATTGTTGAGTGTGAACAGTCTCAACATCTCTCACTCACTCACGGGCAGCAGTGGTCATTTCATTGACCTGAAGGGTCAACCTCAACCTATTGTTTTTACCGCCTTTTATATTAAAAATAATGCAATAAAACTACTGCTAGATGAAATGTAGCATAAAACAGCAATCTTAACTATATTATTAATAATTGTGTACTATATAGATATATAACTATTTCAATATATTTCCAGCTTTGTACAATTTTAATTACAAAAAAGTCTAAGAAATTGGTAATATTTATTTTAAGTGGGAACCAAATAAAAATCAAAATGAAGCTACATCTTATCAAGATTTTATTTATTATCTACAGTACAGTTAAACTAAATTATTGCAACACCTACTGGTTATTTTTAGGGCTTTCATTAATGTTATTAGTAATTTGAACTGAATTAATCCGTAACATAGTTTGCTGAGCTCTCTGGAAGTTGATTCTCATGAACTGCTTCCTCCTCTTCTTCTTGAAATGAGTGCGTGTATGTGACAATCCCTTAGAGATTATAGTAGCGGTGACTGATACTAGATCTGGTTGAACCAGTGGCCGACCGATGAGAGAAAAATCTTTAGTTGCTGCTAACAGAACTTTTTCTAATTTTATCTGATCACCAATATTCGGTGGCCAATATCCTTCAACCACAAGCAAATCACCGTCGCTAACTCGCCATTGTTTACCCAAGAGATGAATGATCGCGAAGTTACGTGAAGGTTTCTCCGCGATCATTTTATTACATGTTGCTATGACCTCTTTCTGTGTGTCAATAGATTGTTGCTGAGATGGGATAACATTTGTGAGAAATCTTGATAAAATGCCGCCTGAAAAATAATTGCGATGTGTTATTTAGACGTGAATAATCATACGAACAAGTTAAGAAAATATGCTTACCATTACTACCATTGAAAACATTTGCTAGTCTCTGTAGGCCTGTTCTAATTAAAGACATTTTTATGATTTTGTTGTTCAATATTCTACTTAAGTAGTTCTTGTAACATATTAGGTCTATTTATTTTCAGTTAAAACATAACCTTAAATACAACTGGCAGATGTCACTCGAAACTGACAGCTTGGGAGTTTTCGTTTTAATCTTAGAACTTAAGAATAGTGTTAAAATAAAGTTTGTTTATAAGTTAAGTCCTTATTTCTATATTTTTACGTAATTTGTATGTTAGTGTCAGTTTAGATATTCCTAAAAACCGCAAACGAAAATCCGACACTTTTTTCGTCCCTGCCATCTCCTGACTTAAACTTCGTTTGAAATTGTTCACAATAGTCGAATGGTAGATGCAGTAGATTAAAGTTGTATTAGTGGGCTGGATATATCCTAGAAACATCAGGACTAGATTGGCGTGAAGTAGCGTTATTACATGCTTTTGAATTTCGATCACTAAGGCGCCGGAGTCTTAATCCACTTTTCCGTCCTTACCTTTCCTCCTGACTTTTTCCTTATTTACATCCATTCTCAGTTCTACTTAAAGTACAGTAAGGCACCTGTCTCTCATCTGCTCTAATTGCATCTAATTGTTGATGATTATGGGTAGCGGCTGTCACTTAACACCATTTTAACCGCTTACACTCTTGCCTTCATTCCTACCGGTACCTAGGGGTAAGTAATAATCAGCATTTCGTCTCTACTGATCATAGCCGTATTATTTGTGGAGGTGGTGAAGGAATCAAGAGACCTATGTGCCGAATATTTTTTCATAAAGGAGATAACATTTTGAATATATTGCAGTGACCGCAGTTCGCTACAGACAAGTACTTGGTGCAGCGCACTGCGGTAAAAGCAGTGTTCGCATTGAAGCTAACATTAATTAACAAAGAGCCAACACTGCGTAAAAGTGCAGAGGCGGCTCAATGCGAGTGTGTGCATTAGTTAGCGCGGTACATTCAGCGACGTGATATGAAATTATTATTTGTCTGCCGCCAGCTGTACTTTTATCTATCTACGCTTGTAGCCGAGATTCTTTGTGCAAGTTTTAGCGGACTAAACTTTGTAATATATTATGAGTGGTTATGTTTGATCACTGAAACATTAAACGGCCGTATTAACTTTGTGTTTCATTTCACTTATTTAAAATTTTACAATTTACTGTCAGCCAGTTATATTAACTGAACATTTACAAACATTTAAAAGAAAGCAGATTAAAAACTATCTAACAATCCGTCATTGAAGTTACATAGACTAATACGATTTAACGTATTGTAAAAAATATATTTACAAATATATAAAAAATAGAAAGTTATGGGATTACCCAGCGATATCGTGACAGTAGCTATGTAGCTATGTAAATGTCTAGTGTATAGAGCATAGACGTTAGATAACATTTCTAAAAAATTAAAGACTGGATTAGTTTAAGACCCAAAAGTGACCTGGATCTGAGTTTTCTCATTATTTTGTAAAATATTTAAAATAAAAGTATATATCCAAATTATAATAAAATTTGGAATGATTGGGTTTGGGTGGTTACAAAAATATCGGCGGATATTTTCGTTTCGGAATAACCTGTTAATTTCTTGCGATATATTTTAATTTTTTAAACATATCGTTTATTAGTACAAAACGACGTTAAAAAACTATATATTGAAGATCTTTAGAGGTATTTCAAAGAAATCATAATCTTTGAAACCATCTAGCGGCCAAACTAAGCAACTTTGGATTCGGCCAAGGAATCTGTGCTCTTCCGTTGTACACGTCATTTTCGGACATCCTGTAAAGTATATATAGTATGTACTTAATTCAGATTCTACTTATGTATCGGAGCTTTGTTTGTGTCAAAGTGTAGTGCATTACTAAGACAGTTAACAACGGCCGGGATTTCACCCTATTAAATATTATCAAAGGGATCGTGCGACGCGATGCGCTACCTGTATTGCACATCGTTAATTGGACGTCCAATCTGAATACATTTGCCTGCTAATTGATTCGGGGGCCGTGGGCACTTGCATGTATTTAGTTTCAGCTTTGATGCTCTGCGGTCACATTCGCTTGTGATCAATTTCCTTTATGTGCTACGTATTAATAGTAAACGCGTTTACTTGGCTCTACGACCCTTACATAAAATGTCTGTTCTGACAATTTGTCCGCGACATATATGTACAAGCAATATATATTCTAATAACACCACCGGGTAAATAATATAATTGTTTAAGATTGATTAATATTTTTATATTACGGTTACCGTTTCATCATAATAGATAGAGAATCAATTACAGATGATTTTAGCTCCCAAACTTTATCTTGATTCATAATAAATGCAAATCATAGTCCAATCATAGTCGTATAACAGTGGTAGAGCCCGCAACATCTCTTGCATAAATGGGCCGTCTTAACTGATAAAATACCACGATCTCACAGAAAAACGGCGTGAAGTAGAAGTACTCTGTGTTTCGTCTGATGAGTGAGGTGACGGAGGCCTAATTCTAGTTTTCTCCACCTTCCCACCCTTTTCTTATAATATATAGAAAACTTGACGCTGGTGGGGATGTATAGGAATTGGAAATAACCATTTTCTGTTTATGTTTCTGTCCATTAAAGGTGGGCAACGCATCTGCAAATCATTAGTTAGTGGCAGATGTCTATGGGTAGCGATCACTTGACATCGGGTGAACCGCTTGCTCGTTTGCCACCAAGTATTATAAAAAAATGAAGAAAGAACAAAGGAGCGAGTCTCTTATAGTAGAATTAAGATTCAGTGTGGGCTTAGGGTCTACAGCTGGCAGATAGTGGAATGTCATAGACATCTTGGCTAGGATGGATTAGAAGGTGCGGTGGGAAACCCTTTGAAATTTGTTAAAAGCAGCAAAAGACTCAATTAAAGTTCTGTGTTAGTAACCTGACGAGTTAATCCCATCAGCATTTTCCCCCAGTAGTGCAAGCAGCGTTATTGGTAGATTGTGTGATGGAGAGATTGGGGGTTGATCAGACTGCCAGTCATTCAGTTTTAGCTAGATATACAGATCAGCTCTGCTATCGTATGAGGGTAACGCAAGGCGAGGCAAAGAAATGGTGGTATTCCATTACCTTCCATTAATAATTATCAGGAAAATCTTTACGGCTCAGAAGACCATTTGGTTGTAATGAACGCGGAATATCGACTGAAACGACAATTAAAATATTGATACTTGTTTCTTAAAAATGATGTAATTACAATGTAGAAAAAAAACAAGAATATTTTTCCATTCAAAGTGATAACGAACGTGTTGCGCGGGATAAATAATATTTCATTGATTAATTTATTTTTATGACAATTCGTAGTAGAGCGTAGAGCGCTGTATTCATATTGTACGAGTGCGCTACGAGAATTCGTAGCACTTCGTAGCACGCAGCTACAGCTAGTTTCTAGTTATAAATTAAATTTTTACTGTTTTTTCTATTTTGTTGATTTTTAATACGATAGCGGAATGGTCTCACCTGATATAAATATCATTGCTTTCGAATTTAATTTAGGCCGTAAGACTTAAATTCTGCTGAGGACAATTTACTATACAGTAACGAATGCAAAATGCAATAGTCATACTCATCAATCGAAGGTTATACCAAACATAATATTTATTATTAAATTTGTGTTTAATTGCCTATTAAGTTGACGACAAAAAAGTTAAGTGCTGAAAAAGCTATATAAGAAAAGTCTATCGCCCATAAATAATACGTAGCAATCGTAGCACGTCGTAGCAACGTGCTACGCTTGGAATGACTAGACGGTGTCCACATATTTTCACTATGTTGATATTTTTGCGAGCGAGATTTTATTTTATAATGCGAGCAATAAAAAAATATTTCTCATAATAAAATTATGAGTTCAAAACCAAAGCTGTGGATGGAACGTAGCACGTTATAAAATTGTTATATCAAAGTTAAATAAAGTTTTGCAGCCGTCAAGGTAGCTTAACTGGGCCCCATCATCGAAATCCCGGTGCATCGCTTTCCCCGCTCTGTACTCTGTGCTCGGTTGCTTCCGTCGTTCGTCGGGTGCGGGGGTGCGGGGTGGCGTTGTCATGGCAACGGGAGGCACGCGCTGCTGTCGCCGGCCGCAGCTGAAAATAAACACGAGAAAGAGCCTCGAGCCACGGTGCGGGAGGCTCGCAGGGACCCCCACCGGCCGAGCCGTCACGTGACATTCGCCAAGAACTGTGTCACGTTTTAATTTTAGCCATCAGATATAGGCTTAACTCCGCATTAGAATAAAGGGACATAGAAAAAATAACTACACTTGATGCTGATTTGAAAGTGGTACACCACTTTCTTAAGACTGGGTTTTAATGAAAACAAGAGCTTATACTGATGTTAAATTCTCTATTTTCTATTGCTACATCATTTTGTAAATAAATTTATTTAACTTTCGTAAAAAGTTGCGGCAGTCCGGTGTTTGTGCGAGACCGCTCGCCGGGCGCGGGGCGCACCGCGGGGTGCGCGTGGAGGGCAGAGGCTGCAGGGGCTGCGGGCGGTGGGTGCGCGGACGGAGGGTTACTGCGCGCGCACCGCTCGCGCGTCAGTCGCTGGGCGGCGCGGGCCGGCGCACGGTCGATAGCTGCCGCGGGCTCGGGCACGGCCATGTTGCGCGACGCGTGCACGCGCAAGCGGCCCCGACGCCTCGTGTGAGTGTTGTGTTTTGTGGACGCTCGCTCCTCGCCGACGCCGACGCGGTGCGGTGTCTTGTGCTTTCGGTTAGTATCCAAAGCGCTCAGGAAGCCCGACACCGATCAGTCGTCGGTTTGGATTCGCACGAACTTAAGGTAAAAGCTACTTTGGGCGCCGAAGTGTAAAACTTTTTCGTAACTTCGCTCGGCGGATGCACGCGAGAGCCACTACTGTTTGTGTTTCCGCGTCCACGCCGGCACATTGCATGAAAAATTATACATTCATTACGAAAAAGTAGGTTAGTAACATCATGACGTGTTCACTCGTACAGATTCATCTCTTGAAGTTGTCAGTAGAAGTCACCTGTGTTCGCGGGTTCATACTGACGTTTATAACAGCAGAAATAAAACTATTTTAAAATGTGCTTCCATTTTCACAACCTGGCCACGGGCATGTAGTTTGTGCACTCTGAATGGATTCTATGTATTCATACTAATCCCCATCAAATTGATTTGAACGAGGTCCGGTAGAGCACTAACTTAGATCAGTAGCTTCGTATAGTGGTCCATTGAAAGTTCATCTAAACATGCTACAGTCTAGGTTTAGCGCATATACCTATGCGCGCTATGTTTAATGAAATGATAAAGGTTAATTTAATAAACTTAAGGCCTGGCATGCTGGCTGGCTGCTTTATATACGCTTGAGAGCCGTTGACTATTTTAAACGAAGGGCGCCTGAGGAAAGAGAATTAATTAAGAACTGAAGAGAAAGAATCTGTAGAAAATCTTATGAAAAACGCACGAATTGAACACACAACTTGTATATGCATAACAATCGGCATTTTAATAAAAACTTATCGAGATTCCATTCCTTCACTGTTTTTGGAGCAGTCGTAATGAAAAAAATTACACAAAGTGTTCAAACTGTTGAACTGCACGTAAGTCGGGGCCTCTACCACTGGGCCACCACTGCACTGCGAAGTCCTATAATTAAAAAAAAACCAGCGGAAATTGTCACAGAGAGGGAAACCTTCTAACAATTCCTGTAGCTAATAATCACACTTTTTGTATCGAACATTTAGACTTGGTGAGAATTTCTTGAGTCGTAGGACAAATATCTTCGCTGAAAGCCCATTTACTAAAGCGATTATCAAAATTATGATTTAATATAATTTTCCACATTGTATGTACTAAGTCGGAGTATTTTATCAGCTTTTTAGGCACTAACGAGATTCTCGGCACTCGGGAAAATGACATCGAATATAATTCCCGAATCACAGATCGGTCAATTATCATGATGAGCTTAGTGGCACAACGTGGTACCAGCGATAATAGATCTGTCCCAGTAGGCCACAATATGATCATTTTCTTTAACAAGTGAAGGTTACTGTTGGTGAAATGAAACTGCAGTATCCACAAGACTGTTAGTGGGTCATGGCCAATTGGTTGTGTCTAGGTAAGAGCTACGACATTCCCAACATGACAATCGTGCCGTTACTTTTTACAGTAGAAGTTGGATAACGAGCACGCGGTTCACCTGATATCAAGTGATCGCTGCCCATGAGCATCCGCAACAAGAGTTGCAGACGCGTTGCCTACCTTTAATAGACAGAGGAAGGGATAAACAGAAAATGGTTATATCCCTTTCCTATTCACCCCTCCACCGCCAAGTCTTCTCCTTCCCATCCTTTCCTTATTATCAAAGGCTGTGCAGGGGAAGAGGGCCATAATTAAGCTTCCGGCACCTCACTCATCAGACGAAACGCAGAGTACTTCTACTTCACGCCTTTTTTCTGTGAGGTCGTGGTATTACACCGGTCGAGCCAGCCCATTCGTGCAACAGACGTTGTGGGCTCTACCCTTCTTCGTTCGTGACTATACCTTCATGCACAACACATGACGTTCGACGATATTTCTTGAGTTTATATTAAAAAAAAGTTGTTTATTTTCAACACAATTGTAATAAATATCAATCCACGAAAATAATTCATGTTGAGTTAGTTTCCAAGACTTCACAAGTTCGTAAAGTTTTACTGTCGAAAAGTTATGAGAAGTCTGATAGGGCCAAGCCTAGCTTAGCTCCAATTAGGGTCCTGTTTCAAGGTCAAACTATAATTCTAAGTGCTCTTGACTGTACGACATTTATAACAATAAATAAGAAATAATTGTACCTATAAGCTGTGACTATATAAATTTAAAAAAAAATGTCAACTAGCTACCGGTTCATCTGATGTTAATCGTCATTGGTGGAACTGAATATCCGCAAACTCCAGACAACGACTTAGTACTGGAAAGGAAGACATAGCAGTATATAGGGAAATGCTATAGGAGCAGGGGTGAATGGAACGCAGGCTGGGTCTGGCAGTAAACGAAATGCTTCCACATCATGCCGGTATTTTGTTAGGTCATGATATTATCCTGGTACAACTTCGTTGGTCTATTGGTGTTGTGTACGGAGCAGTAAATTTTAAATTGACAGATCGCAAAAGTATTGTATTAACAGCATACACTCTAAGAATGTAAAGCAATTGATTGATTCATAGTCGACCTAAATTGTTGGGTTCTTATTGTATGAGAAACAAGAGAGTTAATATAAAAAAAACAAAGCACCCGAATCTCTGGTGAAGTATACGTTAATGACACCTCACTAATCAAAATCGGTCACGCCGTTTAGGCTACAGTTTACTATGTAACAGACAAACGTACGTGCGGGCAAGAAACATTATCATCTATCTAGGGTCTGATTTAAAAAAAACATATCGTCATGTATATTTTAGGACCCCAAAACCTGGAGTCATTAGTAGGCGAAGCTAGTCAAGTGGGCTAGTATTCCCACTAGACACTAAATAACTAGCCAAACTAGTTAGTGACAGGTTTAGTCGTAGCGTAAATGCACAGTCTTAGAGTGGTTTGCGTTAGATTTACGGGCTCGATAAGTTATAGATGGGCCATGCAAACTGTGTGGAGCGCAGAGTACACTGGGATGAGACGCTTTAAATATCTGGATCATGTCGGCGGGGCTATTATCTTAAGACGCCTCACACTAATGTAAACTTTATTAAGTACTTCACAAAGTGCATTATTACTTCAGCACCAACCTCCACTTTGAACAACAGTGTGAACAGAGAATTCCGTGACTTGAAACTAATATATAACCATATTTGAAATTGAAATGGGAGATGAAATAAGAAAGCTGGTATTGCTGGGCGGCGGACCCATAACCGGAGAGAGTGGCAAGCTTTAGGACACTTAAAACCTGGTGTCAAATGATTTGTATAACATTTATTGTTTTGTATTTTGTAAGATTGCTTAATAAAGTCTATTCTTGTTATTAATTAATGTAAATATTTATCTAAATATTTAAGAAAATCTATTCGAATTCGAACTATTATTACGGTATTTATTTCAACACCAAATACATCCACATAGTGAATGGCCAAATAGCCACGTAGTTAGAGTGAAACTGGTTAATTTTGTGTCTTAAAATCTCCCCTAGTGCTACCACTAACACTAGTAGATGGTCGAACAATTTACCATTACAGGTAGAGAACAACAATCTTTGTGTTGTCGCTAAGTTAATGCACAAAAGGGATGTTAACTCCTAGAAGAACCGGTGATTTTTTTATTCTTGTTTGGCTTTTTTCTTATAGTACTAGGTGGCAAACGAGCCAGCGGTTCACCTGATGTCAAGTGACATCTGCAACTAACTAATGAGTTGCGGATGCGTTGCCCACCTTTAATGGACAGAGGAGGGCACAAACAGATAATGGTTATTTCCAATTCCTATACATCCCCTCCACCGTCAAGTTTTCTTCCCCTTCCCATCTTTTATTTATTATAAAAGTTTGGGAAGGGGAAGAGGACGACAATTAGGCCTCCGGCACGTCATTCATCAGACGAATCACAGAATACTTCTCCCTCACGCCTGTCTTCTGCGACGTGGTATTTCATTGGTCTAGCCGGCCCATTCATGCAGCAGATGTTGTTCTTGCGGGCTCTACCATTGTTACAATACTATTCGGTCATTTTCATTTTTTTATAGTAAACAAACCGTGTCATGAATTGTGGCATTGAAGTGGAATTTTTCACTTATTCTGTTGTTATTATGAAGAATACAACGTAGGCCATGAGGTAACAAGAACGCTTCGCGTAAAATAGACCCTCTCCCTACGCAAAGTCCTAAAACCTCTTGTAAAATACAGCCACCCCTCCCCCCTTACTCCGGCCCTCTGAGAATCCTCGGGGAAGCCCCGGACAGGCTCCACTATGACAATAAACTCGACATTAAACTATGCCACTTAATGACCGCAATAAAAACTCTTTTATAAACCGCTAATTTGTTTATTGAGGCGTTTACACGGAAGTGGATGTTAGAGAGTTGCTTTTAAAACGTTAAATGAATCCTTCACGATTCTATAACACCAAGGAGTCGGCAAAGTGTGAAAAAATAACATAAAATTTTAAACCAGGTCTTATTTGGATTGACTTTTGGAATATATTATAGTTCTTACGAAAACATGAGTGGCTTAGTATTTGAAATGTTATGGCCCAAATGGGGCCATGCTATTGTAGTGTTGTATTCTACTTATGGAAGGCTGTATGCGTACATTTACACTTATTACAATTGTCCTTTCGTAATCAAGGAAATGTATTTCATGAAAACGGCAAATAGACAACATGCTGTACACGGAAACTTACCTAAATATCTTAATTAAATGTAAACTCTTACGAATGTTTTATACGTACACAAGTTTTAATACACAAGCTTCGTATGTATTGGATGTTTGTTTTTTTTTTTTTTTTTTTTTTATAAGAGAAGGGGGCAAACGAGCGGCGGGAACACCCAGGTGATCAACGACGCCCATGGACAGCCGCAACACCAGAGGAACTGCAGATGCGTTGCCGGCCTTTTAGAAAAAGAAAGGCTCGCTTCTTGAAGGACCCCAAGTCGTACTGGTTTGGAAATACCGCCGAGGACAGACCATTCCACAACGCGGCTGTGCGTGGCAGGAAATGTCGAGAGAACCGCACTGTTGAGGAATGCCAGCCATCCAGATGGTGTGGATGGTACCTGGCGGTCTGTCGTGTCGTACGATGACGAAACTCGGCGGCAGGAATCGTTCCAAACAGTTCTTCGGAACACTCCCCGTGGTATATGCGGTAAAAAATGCAGAGGGAGCTGACGTCCCTCCGCAAGGCCAGAGTATCAAGCTGATCGGTAAGAGCTCGGTCGTTGACGATTCGAGTCGCTCTCCGTTGTATGCGGTCAAATGGAAGAAGCTGGTATTGGGGTGCTCCCGCCCAGAGATGCGAGCAGTATTCCATGTGGGGCCGAACTTGCGCCTTGTATAGCTGAAGGCGGTGGCCCGGCTGGAAATACTGCTTCGCTCTACTGAGTACACCCAGCTTTTTAGAGGCCAATTTGGCCTTGTCTTCCAAGTGACCACGAAACTGAACGTCACTCGATATGTCAACGCCGAGAATACCGATGCTGGCTGTGGCAACCAGAGGAGTGCCCTCAAAACATACATTCGCGACAAAGGGTTCTTTTTTAGCGGTAATGGCGCAGACTTGTGTCTTTTTGGGATTGAAATCAACAAGATTTTGTCTACCCCAATCCGAGACTTCACCTAATAGGATCTCCATTTCAGACACAAGTTTGGTCCGGTTCTCAGCGGCAGTAGCCCGAGAAACGTTAGCGCGGGCCGTGTACAGTGCATCACACGTGCTATCATCTGCATAACAATGGATGTTGCTAATTTGCAGCATGTCATTGATATGCAGAAGAAACAGGGTGGGCGACAGTACACAGCCCTGTGGGACACCAGCATTAATTGGTTTCGGGTCAGAGCATGCACCGTCGACAACGACCTTGATGCTCCGACCCTCCAAAAAGCTGGAAATCCAGGCGCATAGCTTCTCGGGCAGCCCGTAGGAAGGCAACTTCGAAAGAAGTGCTTTGTGCCACACCCGATCAAAGGCCTTGGCCACGTCCAAACTAACCGCCAGGGCCTCCCCCTTGCCCTCGATTGCCACCGACCATCGATGCGTGAGGTACGCAAGAAGGTCACCAGCTGAGCGACGCTGACGAAAGCCGTACTGACGATCGCTAATCAGCTGGTGCTCCTCAAGATACCTCATGAGCTGGCAATTGATGATCGTTTCCATGACTTTCGAGAACAAGGTGGTAATGGCAATCGGCCTGTAGTTGGACGGATCCGAGCTATCACCTTTCTTTGGGATCGGGTGGATTGTGGCAGTCTTCCATGATTTCGGCACAATGCCTAAGGAGTAGGAGAACCGGAACAAGCGCGTTACAACCGGTGCCAACTCAGGAGCGCATGTCCTAAGCACGATGGGAGGAATACCGTCAGGCCCACTCGACTTGTGAACGTCCAGAGATTGCAGCACTTTACGCACTGATCTCTGGCGAAACTGGATCTCGGACATGAAGGTGTCACCGCACTGGATATTCGGCGGTGAACTACCATTATCCTCCAGAGTCGAGTTGGCCGCAAAAAGAGAGCCTAGAAGATCGGCCTTCTCATTTGCGGTGTGGGCTAACGTGTCATCTCCCCTGCGCAAAGATGGTAAAGACGGCTTACAGAAATTCCCCTGGACAGCCTTGGCGAGAGACCAGAACGCACGAGTTCCCGAAGGAAGGTGAACCAGTCTCTCGCCAATGCTGGCCACGTGTTCCGACTTTGCCTTAGCAATAATTCTTTTGAAGGACCTGGAGGCAGAGTTGTACTTCTTTTTGAGCAGGCTGGTATTTACATCCCTAGCCGCTGACGCCTCAGCCCAAGCTCGGTAACAATCCTGCTTGTAGCGCGCTGCTAATTTGCAGGATTGACCAAACCAGGGCCGAGAACTGCCTCCGATGGGCACGACAGAGGATGGAATAAATAGTTCCATCCCCTGAATCACCACATCGGCGATAGAATCGGCAACGGCATCGGGATCGTCCAGCTTGAAGCAAACTTGCTCCCATGGGTAGGATGCAAAAAAGGACCGCATCTCATCCCAGTCTGCCGACCTGTAGTGCCACACTCGGCGGTGGCCATTCGGTTTGAACCGTGGGCAACGCGAGATAGGCACTTTTGTCCGGATCAAGCAGTGGTCCGACGAGCCCAGGGGGGCGTCGACGGAAACCAAGTAGCTGTCCGGATGTGAGGTCAGCAGAAGGTCCAACACGGAAGGTGTATGATCTTCCACATCTGGAATTCGCGTGGGCGATGTAACCAGTTGCGTCAGATCATAGGACAAGGCGAAGTCATGGACAGATCTCCCCGCGTGATCGGTGGTACGTGAGCCAAGCCAATCGGCGTGGTGGGCGTTGAAATCGCCAAGTACCACGATCTCGGCGGATGTAATCTGCTCCAGAACGGAATCTGTAGCCGTTTGGACTTGCTCCATGAGTCGGTCTGTTTCGGCATTACCGCTATGGGACCTATAGAGGCACGCGTAGACTCGCGGATGGTCGTCGCTATCTACGCGCAGCCACAAAGTAGATAGGTCCCTACCTTCAAGAAGGCTGAGGCGACGAGAGCAGACATCCTCCCTGACGTACACGCACACCCCGGCCCGGGGCAAAAAGGAATGCTCCAATTTGTAACCCGGGCAGGATAGATACGATGTGTCTGCCGGGGAGGATATCTGCGTCTCAGTGAGGAAAAGCAGGGCCGGCTTAGCCGTCCGTAGGTGGAAGTGGACGGCCTCCAAGTTAGAGTGGAGTCCCCTGATGTTACAGAAGTCCACGGCGAACATGGTAGGGGATGCCGCGAGGTGCTGCCTGCGTTTGCCCCGAGCTCCAGCACCGAGTGGGATGGTGCCCCCCCCAGAATACGCGGGGCAGCCCGCGCGCCCACGCCCAGACTCCAAGCGGGAGTTCAGGCGTAAACGCGTGGAGGGGGATTCTCCAATACCAGTGGTATCGGTACCCCCCTGGGGTAGTTTGTTTATAGATCCCACTTCCATGCTGTTAAGGGGGTGGGGGGTTGGCCTCCGGCACACACACTTATCAGACGAAACGCGGAATTGCTTCCACTTCACGCCTGTCTTTCGTGTGGTTGTGGTATTTCACCGGGCGAGCGGGCCATTCGTGCTCCAGCAAAAGCTAGATGCGGACTCTACCACTATTAACTTGTTTGTATGTAACGGAATCTATCAATGTGATTTTCGCCCCTTTCAAGACGTCGGATTAATTTGATACGTCTCACACTTTTCAAGGACAGATGACAATGAAATAATTTTAAATTATCCTTACAAGAATAATCAGGATTTGTTTTTTTAGATTGAGAATAGCGCCATCTAGATGTCGATTTAAATCCCCTTAAATTTAAGCCCAGCAAAACGTCGGCAGCCATTGTTATCCTTGGCTACCCCAATTAGTCGAGTTCAATTCAGTTTAAATAGTGTTACGGGTGGAATTCTGAAACTATTGAACCAATTTTAGTAATTTTTTCACCAATACAAAGATACGTTTTCTTACGTTCGTATGGAAAGCTATGGGTCGAGCTTGACTCTGCATTGGTAACTCTGTCGTAAGATCGTGATTTTTCGGAAAATATTTAATATAAGATTAATGCCATATCTGGATATCCCTACTAATATTATAAATGTGAATGTAGATTTGCTTGTTACGCTTTCACGTGAAAACTACTCAACCGATCATCATGAGACTTTGTACACATATTCTTGGAGGTATTAGAAGTAACAAAGGATAATTTCATGAAAAAAAATAGTATATAAAAAGCGAAGTATGTATGCTCCCTATAGACCTATAGACTCCGAAACGGCTGGACCGATTTAGATGAAATTTACAGGAATTGTCCAAATTGCTGTGTTTCGTAGCTATCGGATCAACATAATTAGCGGCAGCCGGCGAAACCGGGGCGGGTCACTAGTCTCGTATAATTTCAAGGTAACTAGATTATCATTCAGATGTACCACATGCAAGCTACGATAGATGGCGCTCTAAAATTCGTTGTTAACGTATAATTCAGCATTTTATCAAATACTTTGATAAAATAGTCGAACTTATTAAGTGGCTTGATTAACTTTGATGTACAAGGAAGTATTACATAAGAGGAAGTGGAATTAATGTCCCTCATTAGAATTTTGGGGGCAGTTTCGGTTGTAGCTGCCGCATCGCCCCGAGATATGCCTTAAGAGCTTTCGGTCGTTACTGCCTCTCATTTGAAAAGCCTTAAGCACTGGTTCAGCGAATAAGCATTAACAATCTACATATAATGATTATGAATAAGGTTAACTAATGTAGCGCTCAGGCTATTTATTATGACATTTACATTATTTTTATTTATTGAATACATGCTGTACATGTTTAGGAAACATTGATAATTGATAAAATATTATCACGTTAGGAAAAAAATGATTAGGAGGCGTTTCTATAATAAGATATTTTATTACTTAGATCAGATTATTTCTTCAAGTAAACTTTCCTCCTGTTTTAAAACTTTAGGGGCTGAATTAAGAAAAATCCATTCTTAGTCTGTGTCTAACGTCTAACAGAAATCTGTGCGAAATTTCAATACGCTAGTCCCTTTAGTTTGTGCTATTCTTTGACATATCAGGCAGCTTTTTCTTGTGGTTTTATTGTATGGATATCATATGGTGGATTTATCGTTTACTAGTGATCCGCCCCGGCTTCGCCTGGATAGCCGTTTTGCAATCTATACGCAATATCTTTTATATTGTATGTACACATGCACCCGTAAAAAAACAAAATGTATCCCACGGGAACCGTACATTTATCCGGCATAAAAGCTTATGTGCTATTCCAGATTATAATCCATCCCTGTACCAAATTTCATCCAGATCCGTTCAGCCATTTTTGAGTGAAAGAGTAACAAACATCCACACATATAAACATTCGCATTTATAATATTGTGGCGTTGAAGTAGCTAGATTTTTTTTGAAATTCATTTTTTTTTCATAAAAAGTATCATATGTTACTTCTATTACCTCCAAGAATATGTGTACAAAGTTTCATGATGATAGGTTGAGTAGTTTTCGCGTGAAAGCGTAACAAACAAACTTACATTCACATTTATAATGTTAGTAGGAATCATTATCAGATAATATATGAACTAATCTACCGTAATATATTAAACAATATGCATACTTGAGCTTTCTACGAATTGTCGTAGTACGACAAATAATCGCTTAAACGCAGTCGCGTTATAAATAGGGCAGAGTCGTCGACGAGGCCAGAGTAACGCCTCGCTCCATTTCCTTTGCTGTGACGTCACGGCGATGACGCAGTGCACGGCCCGCGCCCGCCCCAGTCACTCGCACAGTCCATGCGCTTTATATTTGTACAATTTTCAAAATTTATTTCTGATATTTTTCGTGTCATTCATTCAGAATTAACTAAGAAATACGACGACGGTATCATCTAAACTGATTTAATTTAAACTTTTGATAAGCCTAGCTCGCTTTTGGATTAGGGATACTAAGGGTTGATATTGGGTTCGAATCCCCCATTCGACTATCGCTATTAACCTCCCAGTTAGTTCAGTCGCCGCACACAAACGGAGTGGGGAATAAAGATGAAAATATAGTTTTTATTTTACAAACTGCTTAATTTTAAATCTGTACATACAGTCGAAGAGGTATTTTTTATATTAATTTGTTTGTGATTAAAAAAATATAATTGTTGAAATGCAGCAATTGAATAAATATATGAGCTCACCTGCAACCCAGAGGGGTAGGCAGAGGTCATAGATTTCCATTTGATCCGATCCTGGCATACCTCTCTCGCTTCTACATCCATACATCTACGCATACAAGCTCGTCGGTTACGGGTACTCCTTATATCGCCCTTCTTTAGTATGTCATTAATCTGGTCGATATAAGTTCCTCATTTCATGAACGAATATGTTTGTACTTCTTGCTTGATGAACTTTCTATTAAACGAAATAACTAAATAGTATTTGGGCCGTCAACCAGGGAGATTTAATGTGATTAGGGGTTTCTACGTTCCAGCATGTTCATGGTCGATACAAGTTAGTGTGGGACTACATTACCAACGGTGTCTCTTATGCAACGTTTTGTTTCATTGATTCTGTCAACTCAGTTCAATCATATAAAATACTGATGTGTTTTTTTAGAAGGTGGCAAAAGAGCAAGAGGATCACCTGATGTAAAGTGAGCGCTACCCATAAGCATCCGCAATAAGCAAATGTGTTGCAGATGCGTTGCCTACCTTTAATGGACAGAGGACGGCATAGATAGGAAAAAGGATATTTCCCTTTCCCCGCCAATCCCCTCCCCGTCCAATGCTCTTACCTTTCCCGTCGTATCCTTATGAGAAAAGGGTGGGAAGGGGATGAGGACTTAAATTAGGCCTCCGGTGCCTCACTTATCAGACAAAACGCCGAGTACTGCTACTTGAACCTATTTCCGATATACTTAACTTAATTCATGTTTGAAGGGGAGGCACGCCCAGAATGATTCGCATAGTAAATGGCATATGAATGCCACGCATTTATTTGCATACATCGAATTCATTTGTTTCCGTTAGAAAAATGCCAAAATCACACACGAAACATGCTTTGTTGAAATTATTTACACCATACCTCGGTTAAAAATAACATTAAATTCGATGCGACCGAACGTGAATTTATCACAAGCTAATGTTTGGTTACAATTTTATGTATACTGGCGAGCTCGGTTAAATATTAGGGTTCTAGTAGTAAATAAATAAAATATTCACTCACGCCCGTAACCCAGAGGGGTAGGCAGAGATATTGGATTCTCTCTCGCTTCTTCTTTCTGGTAGTAAATTATTATTATTTGGTAAGACACACTAGCAAGCTTTTCTTTATTTTCCCATTCCTTCCTAATGAGGATAGGATGGGAAAGGGGAGAGGATTAGAGAGGAATGAATGGGGAAATAGCCCTTTTGCTCCTCTCACCATTAAGAGTAGGCAGCGCATCTGCAACTCATTTGCTTGTTGCAGATGCCTATGGTTAGCGATCACTTGATATGACGCTACCTGCATGCTCATTTGACACCTTTTCCATTAAAAATAAATTAAGATCCACAAGATTTTATTACCTATTTTTAAAAAGTTCAAATAACTCACAGCATCGTATTACTATGATTTACTCTTGACATATGCTTAGTCCTAAATATATATATTTTTATCCTTTTTGCTTAAAAACAAAGAAAACAAACAAACATCAAATTAAATATGAATTCGAATTAGGAACCTAGACATTTTATTCTTATATTTATTTAGCTACTAAGCCAATACCTATTTATCAAATAGCTTGAAGATGTCACAACTTTTTCTGGGAGTTTGTTTCAATGCTGTGACCACTCTGTTAGGCAAGAAATGCTTGATTGGGTCTCTTTTGAGTTATTTCCCAAAATTACGAGGGATGTAGATCGTAGGCGTTTAATTTTATTTGGTTTATGCATATCTTTAAGACTGGCAACATCGTGGTAATCAGTGAGGATTTTATAGGTTTCGAAATGGTATTAAATTTTCATGTAGACCAATTAATAAAATATTTGTAAAAAGAAACTGAAGTCACATTGTATTATCTTAAGGTAATATTTCATACTATATACTCATACAAAATCAGCGATCAAAATTGTCCCAAAGACAAGGACAGCAACATTCATATGTCAAATGGTGTGAGAAGGATAGCGTAATTAAGATAATAAGATAAAATGGGACAGCTAGTGTTTGTCTCTTGAGCGTAAATGTACACATGATGTAAGCTATATGTAAAAGCTAATTAGGACGCTTTTCGAGTCTTCACTTTTCGACCGCTAAGGACATATCTATTGTATTATTATATCACTGTCCCAAGGAATGACTTTTCATAAATATTTGACAAATTACTTAAATATTAGTAAAAGCATACAAGAATAATATTCGCATTCCTAATGACTTATGGCAATAGATGGGTCAAAAAAACTTTATATATTGTAATTTAATAAATTGTCAATTAGATTAAATTAAATTATTTTTTTATGGTAGCTTATCCAGTAGTTTTAAGGATATTCTGGTGCCAATTAAAGTCTCTTAGAACTTGCAAATTATTTATTTTCAAAAAAGGTGTGCTACAAGGACGACGGTTCGAGGCAAGAGAATGAAGTCACATTTTACACGTTTAAGTCCAACTCAGAAACGCCTGCAGAAACTAATTAGCAATCATTACGATAAGCACTATATACACAATATTACATAAGGCGTGAAACTAAGAAATGCTTATTCTTTTATATAACATGAAATCTACACGTGTAATATTATTGTTAATTAGAAATAATTAATTTCTCTGTAATTAGTATCAACGCTATTCGTTGTAGCAAGCTTGAATCATTGGCGCGGCAGACACTTTCGCTTTCGACGGCCGATTATAACTATCGCGCCCGTGACCCGGTGAACGTCTATTTTCATAGGAACCAATATATTTATAAAATGAACTATTATCTCCATAGTCTTACAACGTGCTACGTCGAAAGGTGAAATCAATACTATGCCTGGAAAGCTTTTGAAGATTTCACATATATTTTTGGGGTCGTTGGAAATATTCATAACTTAAAGTTAATTAAAAAAAACTAGTGGAAACTGGTCATATTTAATTGCTTCAGATTTCTTACCAGTTAGTAACAAGAATGCATCATTATCGTGATACGTTGTAATGGAATTTCAATCAAAGTTTGCATGTAAGTCTGTACGTAAATATTGTATACACTAAATGTATCTTCTAAAGACAAGGTTAATGTTTAAAGTTATTTTTTATTAAATAAAATGTGTAACATAAAAATGACACAGCTAATAGTGACATCAAAGGGAACCGCACGCCTTTTTGTAAAATTGAAGAAGGTATGTAAACACATTTGGCACGTCCCGGGACATGTCGGGACACGTCGGGAGAAGGCTTTTTAACAACTGAGAAGCATTCAAATCACGTTCAAATTGTGTGCGCGAATGAAGAGCCTGAGCAAAACGCGGCGTCCTGCTGGAAACTGCGGCGTATATTAAACAATAATCACATCGTGAGGGTTAAAGTAGCGTATATATAAAAATAAGGGGGCAATCTACCAGGCCAGCAAATGGGCCACGTTTACCATCGACACCCACAAGAGGAGTCAATACAACAAACCCTTGTGTTGGATATGGGAAAAGTAATGAGGTAAGTATCAGAGGAGTCAATACATCCAAGCCTTGTTGGATAAAGGTAATGAGGCAATTGAGAGGAAAAAGAGATCCATCAGACCTGTTCCGTGAGGTCATGGCTATACCTAATGCGAGTCATCCATGCTACAGCTTTTACACTATTGTAGTCATAGTTTGACCTATTCCTTCATTCATATTCTTGTTGTTAGTATATGGGGGGAGCCACTGGCCACCGCAGCTGTTACTACTACGTCGGGGCCAACGGATTCAATTGAAAACTTGTAAGAATTATTTGCCAACATAAATTGATTTGATTTGATTCAGGTCAGATAATAAACCATGTCTTCATAATTAAAGCGACCAAAAAATATTTAATTTTTTGTTGTCTCTCTCTTTGGATGTTGACAGACATTTGATTCTATCTAATTATAACAGTGGTAGAGCCCGCAATAACAACATCTTTTGCACGAATGGGCCGGCTCGACCGGTGAAATACCACGACGTCACAGAAGACAGGCGTGAAGTAGAAGTATTCTGCGTTTCGTCTGATGAGTGACGTGCCGGAGGCCTAATTGTAGCCCTCTTCCCCCTCCTACCCTTTTATAATAAGGAAAGGATGGGAAGAGGAAGAGGATTTGACGGATTTGACGGATGAGGAGGGGATGGACAGGGAATGGAATTATCCTTTTTCTGTTTGTCCCCTCCTTCGTCCATGAAGGTAGGCAACGCATCTGCAACTCATTAGCTTGTTGCGGATGCCTATGGGTAGCGGTACTTATTTTCAGGGGCCGCTTGCACGTTTGCCACTTTGTGATATAAAAAAAAAAATGATTTACTATAAAACTAAATTGGTTTTCTAGTGAGTTAACTAGATACCCTAAATATTTTTTTTTCTGCCCAGTCCCTAATAGATATAAGATATTTGTAGAGCATAAAAGTAACAAATAATCATTTCTATTCTTAGTGCAGAGAATATTTTTAAAGATATAATACCCTCTTGGGTGCACTTTGTGTTAATCTAATAATGAAATCTTGAATAGATACGAGGTCGCGTATTCGTAACAAAGTGAATCAATTGGGGCCAATATTGTGAGTAAGGAAATTGTATTGTTGGTAGCGGTAGTTAGTAGGTGACGCGCACACCGATCTATTTCTGTAAAACAATTAAGGTCGTAGTAAAATTGTTCAAGACTACACATTGTGCGACGGGCCGGTTGGCGGGATTTGTAAGATACTTGCTTCTCACGCCGCAAGTCGTGGGTTCGATTCCCACCCAGGACAGACATTTGTGTGCATGAACATATCTGTTTGTCCTGGGTCTGGGTGTAATTTATCTATTTAAGTATGTATTTACAAAAGAAAAGTAGTATATGTAGTATATCAGTTATCTGGTTGCCATAGCACAAGCTCTGCTTAGTTTGGGATCAGATGGCCGTGTGTAAATATGTCATATGGCGTGGACACGTAAAAGAAGTAAATGGTTTGATATATAAAAAAATAATTTGCACTGCGATGGCGAGCAGTGGTGGGCCAGTAGTTTAGGTCCCGACTTGCGTACTGTAGGTCACGGGTTCGAATCCAGGCGGCTTTACTTTGTGTAATTTATTTCATCACCACTGCTCCGAAAATGGTGAAAGAAAACATCGTGAGGAAACCGGCATGTTCTCAGAACCACCAAATTTGAACACGTGTGATATCCGCCAACCCGTACTGGGTTAGCGTGATGGATTATGGCCCTTCTCACGAAAGCCTGTGTACCTGCAGTGGGGAAACATACTAAAAGGCTGATTTATTATTATATATATTAATTGTCACAAGGTGACAAATATTAAGGTTTATAAAGCCATGGTCACATACGGTTAAGGTCTATTGTTACTTACCCTGCACAACCCCCCCCCCCCCTACTAGGCCTAGAAAAATAGGGGGATGAAAGTTTATACGAAGAAATAATCTTAACCAATGTAAGTTGACCTAAAATCTATATCATATTAAACATGGTTCAGCTGACGCTGGACAGTTAGTGTGGTATATCGTGGGTTTACGTATTTAAATCACGTTCGGATTCTGTGTACGATTGCTGCAGGAATGGAAGCTCTAAGCTGCGTGAAACAGACTGACGGCACGTGTGCCTCGCCCGCGACAGGAGGTGACAATTGTATTCGTCCGTGGATGCAATAGTATCAGTCGATCGTGAATACCGCTTCTTACGTGTATTATGCTGCTGTAACACCGTGCTGACACTGCCGAAATGTTGATATCTCTGTCTTTCACTCTGTAATAACTGAGAGGACGATATGTTTTGTGTGATTGTTTACAGCAGTGTGAACTTGGGTTTAGCGATACTTGAAACATTTAGTATTGACTGTGTATAAAGTTTCTTCTCATATAAAAACAGTTATGAGTTTTAAATCACGTCTTTCGATAATTAATTGTCAATTTCAAGTACCTTGAAATATTCTGCGATTTTAATAGATTTCCGTGCGCCAACAGTCGCCCACTGCTGGATGTAAGTCTTCTCCATTGCTCCCCTTCAGCACAAACTTCGGTCACCTTCCGTCTTCATCTTGTGATCTTGTGAGACGTCGACTCGTACCTTCTATAACTGTAAGTTTATGTTGATAAAAATATATGTTAAGAATTAAATAATTAAATAGAGTGAATGCTTCCAGAGACTCTTAAAAACGTTGTACATGTAGGTACGAGTATATGTCATGCGAGCGAACTCGAATGGCGTGTAGTATCGCCGGGAAACAATCCGGCTCCATATCGTGATAAAGCCGTCATCGTGTTAAGCCCCTATGCTCACTCAATCCTGTATATTGTGCAATCACTTTCTTTTTATTGTTATTTGTAATTCATTTGTATGGAACTTCATGCATGTTTTTTGTACGTAAATAGTCATATAAATTGTAATGTTCAAATAATCTATACTAACTATATGCGTGCACGTGATAGTTTGTATGTATGGATGTTCGTTACACATTCACGCCAGAACCCGATGAACGGATCTGGATGAAATTTGGCTACTTTTTATCCCGAAAAAATGAACGGTTCCCGTGGGATATAAATATTTTTTGTTTTTTTACAGTTGCATATCTAAGTATATAAAAAGCGATGTGTATGTATGTTCACTATAGATTCCGAAGCGGCTATCCGGGTGAAGCCGGGGCGAATCACTAGTTAGGACATGAAATTAAAATCGAAAACTTAAACGATAAAATTACTTAAGCTTTCGTAAGGCCATTTTAATTTAACTGATTAAAAACGGCTAAACTCACGTCTAGTTCGGGGCCCTTACTCAGGGTGAGTGAAGCTAGGATTAGGGCCGCGAACTAATCCCAGTCCCACTCATCGTCCCCTTCCCCTTAGTTATTGAATGGAAATATTTATACATAAATTCGGGACTCCAGTATGTCATTAATTTTTTGGTAGCGATAGCGACCCTAGACAAAGAAACATTCGATTAGCGATATCGCTTATAGAAAAGTAAAATGTATCGAACTGTCATAACCTTTCCAAATGTCACGTGGGCTAATATTAGCGAATCGAAAATAACCAGACAATGTACAATTACTCTATTCCATCGACAATTTTAGCAGACGTCAATCCAAAAAACAAATATGTCGGCAGGTGCTACATTTTGACAAGCGATATCGCTAGATATAGTTTGTTAAAAATAGCTTAATTAGTCTGACAGCTTTCAATATGACGTAAATAGTTCAAATGTCTTATCAAAGTGACCAATACTGACATAGTTTCAAAACAATTACTAAATATATCGACAGCCGATTGGTCGGTTACAGCGCTAGTAATGTCAGTTTGACAGCTGTCAGACTGATTGAGCTATTTTTAACAAACTATGGCGATTGTAAATTGATAGCGAAGTTCGTTATGGAATCGTTTTGGAGCGAATGTACTTTGTCTGTGGCCTCAGAGGTGACTGGACCGGATATCGAACCCCGTCGACGCTGTTTTGCAAGAGCGTTGGCCTGTTGGGTTTTTTTTCTTCTAGGTGGCAAACGAGCAAGCGGTTAACCCGATGTAAAGTGATCGCTACCCATAGACATCTGCAACTAACTAATGAGTTGCAGATGCGTTGCCCACCTTTAATAGACAGAAGAGAAAATGAACTAACAGAAAATGATTATTGCCAATTCCTTTACATCCCCTCCAGCGCCAAGTTTTCTTCCCCTTTCCATCATGTCCTTACAAGAAAAGGGTGGGAAGGGGGAGAGAACTAGAATTAGGCCTCCGGCACCTCACTCATCAGACAAAACGCAGCATACTCTACTTCACGCCTGTCTTCTGTGAGGTCGTGGTATTTCACAGGTCGAGCCGGCCAATTCGTGCAACAGATGTTGATGTTGCGGGCTGTGCCACTGTTACTGTTTCTTTGTGATCCCTACAAATTTTATATATAAGTATTGTATACTTAAAAACTTCCGGTACATTGAATACATGCAAATATAGTCACACTTCTCTTGATTGATGAGGTGTTTTACGAATATAGCTCATAGGTAGTATAGGGAATACATTGCAAATTCCTTTGTCGTTATCCGAATTGATTTACTCCGACAAGAATATGAGAAAATGGCAATTGCTACTTGACCTTTATGAATGAACGCAAGCCGGAATCGATTCCTCACTTCGTTACGATTTGTTACAAGTGAAAGTATCGAATGCAAAAAACTGAGATATAAAGGAAAAGTTCATAACTACACCATACACAAACTGAGAACTGTCAGCCTTGTACCGCAATAACAGTCATAGAATAATACAACAGAGAAACCATAAAACATTAAATGCACAAATTTGAACCATAGATTAGTCGAAGGTTTACGCAGAATGCTTTTAGAATTTAAAAAATATTTTTTATGATAAGTAATGTAGGTTTTTATTTAATAAACTAAAAATTAAAGTAAAGTATCGATTAGGTACTTGAAAAAATATGAGATATGATTGGAAAAAGGTAAATTATTATTGCTAACATGACCCATTCCCATTACTCAAACAGAATGACAGTAAAATAATTTCTGTAAACATAGGTTTTTAGATTAGAATTCGTAAATTCTACAATATTTTCCAAACACAACTTTTTCTTATATTACCTTATAACATTATCTATCGATATTACACAATCTCACTTCACTATATCTCATCACCAGAAAATTACAACATTTCCGATGAAAGTATAATAAGTGTAATGGCCGCCATGTATGGTGAGTGACGTTTGTTTGCAACAATCATATGTTGCTATTGCTACTTTGCTTGAATACAATTTAATTTAAGATTTGTTAAAAAGTTTAATTAGGGTTTCGTTTAAGTTTTCCACGAGTGTAGGGTAGTTATTAGTTTTTAATTAAACGTCAGAGAGCCGACAGCGACATAACAAAGTGGCGCAAAAATAGAACTTTACTTTCACTCGGTATTAAGCTCAACGCCCGTGACCCGGACCGTTTGCTATTTCCGTCCGGAAACGTGGCCCTTGTGTATTTTGTCCGTAAAACGAACCGGACGCGACCGCTCGATTTGAGAAGGACTTTTTTTTATTGTTGATTACATCTGCGAGGTTAATTGGTGAGGTTCCCTGTTATCAGTGTTAGATGCCAGAATTAGTTGCTATTCAACACCCCGTGCAAACCAAGAATTGTTTAAAAGCTAAAAACTTAAAATTTGGTAGAAGTAGGTTCCATTAGTACATGCGATTAATAAACTAGCAACTATCACAGGAATATGTGATTTTTGTAAACAAATGGTTTTACGTTAAAATTCGTAAATTCCATAATTTTTTCTCAAAAATACAAAATCAATTCACTATATCTCACGATTTCCACAAAACTACATTTCCGTTAAGTATAAAAAGTGTAATGGCCGCCATGTTTGGTGAATGACGTTTGTTTGTTTACAACAATCATATCTTGCTATGAAACAAGGGTTATATGACATTTTGTATTATTGCGTTTGTCGTTTATCTAAACTTTACAATATTATAGTTTATAAATCAGAATAACATAGGTTATAATTTATAAAGATATTGTGTGAATGGTCCAAAATATAACCATAAGTGTCAAGTAAGGAGGGAAATTCTGCCATATGCCAGCTATTCTGGTGTGCGCTGTAAAAACCGTTAGAGTTACACGTATATAATGTATAATGGAAATGTTTACCTTAAATAGCCCTACAAAAAAGCCCGCGACAGCATATATCTATCTTTTATATGTTAGCCATTATCGCGTAAATAGTGAAGCGCTTATTAATTATAGGGGGGAGTGAAGTTTGCCGGGACAGCTAGTTTGAAATACTGTGATGTTATTTCAACAAGAACCACACCGCCACGCCGGCCAAGATCGACCGAAATCTACACTAAGATTCTGATTCATTGCATCCTCTATTGGAACAGATCGGCGGCGGGCGCGAGCTGTTTATCTTTTTAATCTAGTGAAATGTATCGGGTTTCAATTACGTATCTGTATAGAAACTAACTCGCCCACTTCGAATGCGGCTTGGAAACTAATGATGCGATTTAAAATTCGGTTCACGTATGTGGTTCGAATTTTTATTTAAGTTCATTTTTCTGACTCTTTCATACCAGTTTTTGTTTAGAGTACAACAGTTTTTTTTATAGAAAGTGCTAAAAGTAAAGTAAAGGGCAAGCGGTTCCACTGATGTGATGTTCCGTATTTTTAATACACACAGGAGGAGATTAACCGACAAAAGATCCTTTTTCTGTCTTGTTCCTTATTAGGTAAAGGATGGAGAGGCGAAGAGGACTGCAATCTAGCCTCCAGCAGCTCACATCAGGCGAAACGCAAAATACCACTACGCCTGTCTTCAGTAATGTTCGCTAATTTAGCTTATTCTCCCAACAGATGTAGTGTGTTCTAGCACTTTTAAACGACATCATAGCGCCATCTATTGTGATAGATGGAAAACAAGGCGTAGGAAGCAATAGTATTTATTAGTTACTAGTGACCCGCCCCGGCTTCGCCCGGGTACCACTAATTATGTTGATCCGAATGTTCCCAAACACAGGAACCGCTGTGCCAATCTAGACAATCCCTGTAAATTAAATCGATTTTTTTTCATAAAAAGTATCCTATGTTACTTCTAGTACCTCCAAGAATATGTGTACAAAGTTTCATTATGATAGGTTGAGTAGTTTTCGCGTGAAAGCGTAACAAATAAACTTACATCCACATTTATAATATTAGTATGATTATACAATAAAAGCAAATAAAATTAAGGAGATACGTATCTCACGAAAGAGGTTCATTATGTATATTAAGTGGGTTAAGCTGTGGCTGTTATCGCCGCCCGTTAATATGAAATGTGGGGCGCACGTGTGAGGTTATAGAGGCGTTTGTGCTACGCGGATAGAAAACATAACATGTATTGTGTCAGAGAGACTGGCCCCCAATGTAAACACATTTTACTAGAATTTACATGATATACTTAACACAGGGATAAACTCATATACGCGATAGATAAACAGATATACGCTCACGGCCATAATCTACAGGGGTAGGCAGAGATCTCCATTGGGCGCAAATCCTGGCACACCTCTTTGTTTTCTTCTGCATCCATACATCTCGTCGGTTATTCGGTAATCCTTATATCGCCTTTCTTTAAGTACGTCACTAATCTGATCGACATCCCCTACCAACACTGCCACTCACTTTTGCAACATGCATTTGTCTTGTTCCTGTCTGCATTTAACATGCTTGAAATACCGAAGCATACCTTTCTCAAATTGCAATTATTAATTTGCCTGTCGGAGGTCAGGGTGAGTAGGATTCATTCGTGCCGCGCCTTGCACTGAGGTCTCCCTGAAGAAGGACCTCCGACAGGTCAGAAACTTGTCGGTACCAATACCAGTGTACGCGAACTTTTTAAACTAACGTCTCGCGAAATGTTTATTAAGTAACAACTTGTAAAAAATAATACAAAATAAAAAATGCATTAACTTAGAAATCTAGCGTATTGCTTGTTGAACCACAAAGATCCAGTTAAGAAAACTAAGATCCAACTAACTTAGCTTCACATAGCATTAGGCGCAATCAAAATAGTACAACACAGAGATGTCTTCAAAGTGCTGCGAACTAGTAACTTTATTTGTACATTTTTATTTTTAAACCTAGTTTGCGCTTAAATCCTAAATATTATAAATACGGATGTGAGTCTGTTTGTTACGCTTTAACAACTCAACCGATCTGATCAGAAAATTACATGGGATACTTACCTTTTAAGAGTTCGTCTGATGACGTGTTCTTTACTCATAACACGAACCCCAGATGCATACAAAACTCCTCCTCCTCTCAAAAGTAGAATGAAGCGTAAAGAAGGAAAGCTTGGTTCAAATTAAGGTTAAATAAAAGATTGAGATGTGATGATAAAATTATAATAGTCTTAAATTATTATTTTTTTAGACGAACTTCTGAAATTGAATTCGAAATTCGAAAAAAAATGTATTACACCCCTGCTAACTGGCCACTGAGGTCGTAAGTGTAAATTATTAAAAAAACAAAACCGAAAAAACCAATTATCACAACGAAAGTGGCTAAGTCGTAAAATAAAAGTCGGCGGCACACGCGCCGCGACCGCACCGCAAGCGGCCGCCATTACCACTTTCGCAAATTCCTCTTGTACTCATTCTGCGTTTATTACACTTTGCTAATGTTTTCAGACTTAATTCCCGAAGTGAGTTACGTAAGTTAAATAAATTGTTAAGGTTAAAGGAGCAAAACTAAAGACATCAGAATTATCATATCAGGCTTATTATCTCAAGAATTTGGTTTGAATTGTGGAAATGGACCTAAATATGTTCCAGAAATACAGAACAAAAATAGACTTAGACCAACTTATGTATATCCAAAATTGTGTACATCCAATAGAATCTTTAAATAAGTTGATTTTATATCTAACATAGATAAGATTTAATTCGTTGTTAGTCCATAATATATTAAACCACAAATTTATCATTATTCGTAAAATGCTTCATTAAACGAATTAATAGTGATGGACCAGTTGGACCTAGTAACATTATTGTTATACCATTACAGTGTTACTTGTTGGCAACAGTTTGTAATCGAATAAATCAAAAGTGCGGCCAATTGTAATAATAGATTTGGGTACGAGTTTATGTTATGAGTTTTGATTTACAGACATACAGCCATTTACAAAATTAATTGTGCAAACTTTTATTACAATGTCATGAAAATTCACATTTTCCATTCATACTTTTCTAAGACTTTCGAAATTAATTAATGGCCAAAAGGTCAAATACCTCTAGACGGAGCATCCGGGTTCCAAAAATGAAGCAACCTTAAGTCGGAGTAAAGTGAAGCTCAGCCATTCTTTTCCCGCCACGAATACAAAATTATACTAACCCGAAAATACAAAGAAATACAAAGAAATACAAAAGATAAAAGAGTGTATTTTATATATCCCTACTAATATTATAAACGTGAATGTAAGTGTTGGAGGTATTAGAAGTAGCATAAGATATTTTTTATGAAAAAAAAATAGTAGCGAAGTATGTATGTATGTTCCCTATAGACCTATAGACTCCGAAACGGCTGGACCGATTTCGATGAAATTTACAGGGATTGTCCAAATTGGCACATTCCTGTGTTTTCATTTGGTTGCGATCGGATCAACATAATTAGTGGGACCCGGCCGAAGTCGGGGCAGGTCACTATTATATATATATGTAACATTTGCGCTAAATATCGACCTTCACTTTGGAATGTTGAATTTGCAAGGAGTACCTACGAAGATTCAACCGGAAGCTGTACAGAAGGGTAGAAACACAGTAGGATACAGCGAGTGACGCCATGACAGAACATGTTAGGAACATTTGCGGTTCGAAGGATGTAAAAGTTGAAAAAACCTTCCGAAAAGCAAACGAGATTACTCATCTTTTATTATTGGTGTTCCAGAATCTTTATTTGAAAGTGCAACTGCCGGCCAGCAAACACCAGGTTCAATGAGTGGGTGTGGTTTCGAAACCAAGAAAAAACAAAAGGAGGAGAGGAAATATATAAGATTAGGTCAAAAATTTCATTTTATTACCAAAATGTCAGAGGATTACGAACGAAAACGGCAACTTTTTATACAAATATTCAGAACTCTCCATATGACCTTTTTGCGATAGCAGAAACGGGTCTAAATGATTCCATTACAGATGGTGAAATCTTTTTTTTTATATATGATAAGGGGGCAATCGAGCGGCGGGAACACCATGTGATCAACGACGCCCATGGACACCCGCAACACCAGAGGAACTGCAGATGCGTTGCCAGCCTTTAAGAAAAAGATAGGCTTCTCTTCTCCAGGTTATATAGTGTTGCGGTGTGATCGAGCGGATGGACGCAAACAAGGAGCCCTGTTAGCTGCGTCATCGCGGTTGGACTTGAGACGCTTAAAAACTTAAACAATGATCCTAAATCCTTTTGGAACTTCGTCAATAGTAAGCGATTAAATTCTAACAGGGGTCGCGTTACCAGGGAAGAATATTAAAAAATAAGAGTGTGCAGAATGTTTTGCGTCGTACTTTCATTCGGTGTACAGTACAAAACGACCAAACCTAGACCCGCGCGAGGAGGAGCGGGTGGCGGCGCTCGCTACGCGCGTGCACGTGGGCCAGTTGAGCCCGCGACGTACGCTTGGCGCTCGCCCGCCTTAAGGCTAAACACTCGGTAGGCCCTGACGGTATTCCGCCCTTCGTTATTAAAGATTGCCGTGCAGTTTTTGAATTGCCCCTTTTGCATATTTTTAATTTATGCTTAAAGATAGGTCGGTATCCGGATACCTGGAAACTTACTTGAGTGATCCCAGTACCAAAAAATGATCAGGTACGGAATCGAGCAACCACAGGCCTGTAGCTTGTAAATTTTAATTATAACTTTATTATACATATAACATCGAATTAGAGATATTCTGTAATGGTGTTATATTGTTGTTAATAAATAAATAAAAAAATGAATAGAATAGACGCGGCACAGGACAATAAGAGGGATTGACGATTTTAGTTCATTAATTACTGAGATTGTCACACGTGATCAATTCACGCACCAATAGTGCCGTTATTAATATATGGCGTTCAGCCAATTAGCGCCGAGCGTTGGCAACAGAGCCAATCATTACTCTGCGATGGTAATAGAGAACAAACTGGCTGTTTATAGAAAACAAATTTTATTGTAGAGAATTTCCTTTGAAATTACTTCTAAGCAATAAAATAAGAAATACCAGCAGTTGTATAGAATCCACATAGACGTGCTCTAGAGTCGCATGTATGTTTGTGTGTTTGTACACTTGAAGCGTGTAACGTGGCGGCGTGCTTCCATCACTTATAATTAGCTGTACTGTAGGGCGGCTTGATGTCGGAAAGAAATGTTTGTGCTTGTTTTAGAATTATAACGTTAGAAAGACATAGCACTTTTATTCATCATTTGGGTTTTCTAAAAATCAATATATATATATATATATATATATATATATATAAATAAATCTATCTAAATCTCAGAACAGCTCAACGATTTTCATGAAATTTAGTATGCAGAATAGCTCGCATATGGCGGATTTTTTTCCGCCTTACTTGACATTAAGAGTTATATTTTAGACAATTCACGCAATATCTGTATAAATAATAGCCTATATGTTAATCTGATATATAAACTATATTATTGTAAAGTTTCATTAAAATCCATTCCGTAGTTATTGCGTGAAAGAATAACAAACATCCTTACAAACTTTCGCAATTATAATATCAGTAGGATACCATACCTATTATTAAACCTGTTAAAGTCTTGTTCTTTCCAATTTGTGTGAAATTACCGCGTGGAAGAATTCAGTTGAAGTTATTAAAATTGTACCCAAAAAAGCAGTCATAGCGGTGAAAGTGGCCAAGTCGTAAAATAAAAGTTTATAAGTCTCCCTGTAGGCGGCCGGGGGCGCTTTTTCGCCAATTTGGATTTAACTCAATGCGTACTTATTTGCTTTGCCGCTGTGCCCACATTGTTCAATTTCTTTATGGATGAGATATAACAGGGATTATTTAATATGCTTATTTCATGATTCTACCAGTGATCCGCCCCGGCTTCGCCCGGGTACCACTTATTATGTTGATCCGATCGCTACCAACCACAGAAGTGTACCAATCTGGACAATCCCTGTAAATTTCATCGAAACTTGACCAGCCGTTTCCGAGTCTATAGGTCTATAGGAAACATACAAACTTCGCTTTTTATATACTATTTTTTTCATAAAGTATCCTATGTTACTTCTGGTACCTCCAAGAATATGTCTACAAAGTTTCATGATGATCGGTTGAGTAGTTTTCGCGTGAAAGCGTAACAAATATACTTACACTCACATTTATAATATTAGTAGGGATTAGTAGGGATAGTGACAGTGTTGTTAGGGGACGCGCTAGGAGAGCTTACGCATACATAGTCATAGTGAAAGGAGGAATGTGATACAATATATCATAGTACAGGTAACTTTTTATTTTCATACGCAAATGTAGCTTGAAATTATCTATACAATCTCATTAGACAAGGTTACGTATCTTTTAGTGGTCTTATTTGATCTTTTGGTTGTCTAATGTTCACTTAGACGATGACTTATGGTAACATTAACGTTGACTTATGGCTACTTTATGGTAACATTGATAAAGAAAATGTCATTATTTTTTTAAATGCAAATCTGTCAAATTGATTTTTTTGGCATGTAAAGTCGAATTCAGTAGGAATAGGTCAATTTAAATTTATTCTGCCGCTTGTATTGTAGGCGGCTTGCCAAAGCTTAAATTTATTGACAAAGTTTTTTTTATGATAATAAAAATATGTATGACTTATGTCGATTTAAATTGACTTGAAAAGATTAATAAGTCTGTAAGTATTATCATCTCCCAGCCCTATGTACTCATGTGTGGTCACCAGTATCCACGTAGTACATTCTGTGTAGGTTTCGGCTATAGTTTTCACGGTCGGCCGACGTAACAGTGCCGAGATGGTCAAATGTCGCGAGGACTGTTGTTGTTGCGCAGGCGCATCCCTTCTCGTTATTCGCTGATCGGCGTCCATCTGTTATGTGATTCCGCGTTAATTTCCATTCCCGTAGATCCAGCGCCCTCTTCCGTCTTCATGGACTTCTGCCAGGACTCTTGTGTGTAATACATTCGTGCTTTTCTTGTTGATTTAGGAATTCAACTTGATTTGAAAGAGAATTCGAGTTGAGGAAATGAAGCTAATAGCATGTAAGTATAATTGTAATGAAGTTTTTTTCTCTCATTTATAATTTTTATGATGGCCAGTTATTACACGAAACAAAAGAGGTTCCAGGAAATAGATCACCTTCGTGTACTATTTTTATATTTGTTATATACATAGTTAGGTATATAATTGCATAATTCGCAGTGTCGTTACATGTGTCACAAGATATTTAATTTCCGAAGCGGTTGACAAATAACTCTGAGGGCGTTCAAACTTTTTCGTTTTAAAAATTCAACTCATTTCTCCGCCTTCTTACAGCAGCGGTCGTAATCGGGTGTTTTTATAGCGTAACTTTCGAACAACCGGCAGAGTGACAGATGTCGGAGTTCTTGCAGTCAATATAATTGGGAATTGAACATGTTTGACAAAGGTAGATTATAATTCAATGAATAAATTTTAATCATTGAGGTGTGTTCTTTTCAAGATTAGTTGCATGGTTTTAAAATATAGACATTTTTGTGGGCAAACATGCATGCAGTAGACCTGAAGCTAAGTCAAGATCGAAACGAAGAAATTGACTAACTGATATACCGACGCACAGTACAAACTACTAGGCCTAGGTATGAAATGTTGTGCAGAAATTGCAGTCATTACGTAGGCGAGCACTTGAAAAGGATTAAGCTGAATTCATCCCTTTAAGCTATAAAGTCGGGATGAAATTTTGTATCGACAAACTAGCGAAGCCTGGGCTGGTCTCTAGTATAACATAAGATTCGCGTGAACTCTTTGCGCAGCGAACGAAGCTATACTAAGACTATAGATAATTTCTTGACGTAAAATTCAGTTCAGTTTAAGTACAACGTTACGTTTGACGTCATCAACTTAGGTGTCATGTTATTGTGGACGAGTAGTCCACACAACCCTTACAAGATTCCCAATGTCATAAGAGGTGAAAGGTGTTATGTAGAATGTAAACGCAAGCAATTGAAATGTTTGTTTTTTTAAAGGAATTCCTAATTGACTCGAACGTAAGACCGGCGTGAATAATCGTGTATAAAAGGGCTAGCAACTGGGCTATGAGGTAGTTCGTCACGTTGGAAATTATCTTATATTCGGATTATAGTTTCATAACAAACGGTCTGTGGTGAGCGCGGGCCCGTGTAATGTTTATCCAGGGGAGCGGTCCTGGGGAATGCTTAAAATGTCGTTAAGTTTTAATCCAGGATGTAACAGGGATCATCCTGCCTAATTCTATCCTAATCTGTTCCAGAGTTTAGATGTAATTAAAGAACAAATATTTAAAATGTTGCCAGCACTGAGAAATATTAAAGCGCTTTTGTCGCGTGTGTGGAAAGCTTGTGCTTTATCAGAACATGGGACATATTTCACATATATTCATTTTATTTAAAAAGAAGCGATGCTTGTTATTGTTGTCATACACATTATTCAGTTTTAATTATTAATAATGGTGAATATAGAATATGACATAGGCTACTTGTTAACCCGAGAAATTGTACGTGTGGTAAGCTTCACTTAACAGTTAGGTTAGTTTCATCACAATCGGCTTATAAATAAAAAATGTTATATCAATTTAAAGAGCCATGTCAAACATTTGTCCGATAAAAATGCTATAAAATAACTGTTGAGTTGAATAGGTTGAACTTTTAGTTAACTATATATTATGATCTTTAAAATTATGATTGAAAGTTTATATGAAGTTTAAAACAGGACAGTGTCGGAGTTTTTATAAGCAACTAGACACACTGTGCATTGAGATATTCATAGCACACGTCTTTCGACGGTGGCGACCTCAATAATAACATGTTGCGGTAAATATTAATGTCTGCCTGTATAAACTATTTCTTTAAATATTATTAGGGCGTTAAAAATGAAACTGTGTTCAAATCTTTTGATATGTAAAATACGCGAATTATATTTATAATCTCGTTTTTCGCCGGCGAACTCGGCGCCGCGGCATAAAAACATTAGGAGGCAAACTGGTGCGAAGGATTTAAAAAAAATATCCATTGAGAATTTGTTCAGGCCCGTTTTACAAAATCATACTGTACTTGGTAACTTTTGTAATACCGGGCGATGTGAAATTCATTCCTTTTAACGGATTTTGAATTCTTGTAACTTACAACTTATTAGTCTATATATACAAGAAGTAACTGTCTGGATGACACATCCCAAGTTGCTGGGACTAGAGACTTGAAATGTTCCACAGAGATTTCTGTTATTACATAAGTGCACACCAAAGAGGATAAAGTAGGGCCTGCAAGTTTGTATACAGAAAGATTTAATATCTAACGTTGACCTCAGATCTATTTAATCATATTAAAAAGGGTTCAGCTTAGGCGATCGGTTAAATTAAATTGCACGTCAGGTCACTATCGATAGGTTAAATTACCAACCAACCCAACCAGTGTGACACGAATGTGTCAGGCGTCCTCCCGTACTCCAGGAACGGACTACATGATAACACCTACAACATTTAAATCAAAGCTTATTAATCCATCGAGGATCGAACCTTTTTCCAACCCTGGACCAATCTCTCTCAATTTCTACCTAAGTCTTCGAACTTCTATGTTTTCATAGCTCTACTAGTGACCCACCCCGGCTTCGCCCGGGTACCACCAATTATGTTGATCCGATCGCTACCAAACACAGGAATTTGCCAATCTGGACAATCCCAATTTCATCCAAATCGGTCCAGCCGTTTCGGAGTCTATAGGTCTATAGGGAACATACATACTTCGCTTTTTATATAGATTTTTTTCATAAAATCCTATGTTACTTCTAATAAATACCTCTAAGAATATGTGTACAAAGTTTCTTGATGATCGATTGAGTAGTTTTCGTGTGAAAGCGTAACAAACAAACTTACATTCACATTTATAATATTAGTAGGGATATCATTTGAAATATCTGTCTATGTTTTCCATGTTGCAAACGATGTTTACCCGTAAGACCATATGTTTACATTTCAACAACATGTCTTGGAAAAATGGCTTCGTGATTAATGTAAGCAACGAGATCTCGTAAATGATTCCTCCTTTAAAGTAACGACGGGTGTAACATTGACGACTTGTCGCCTTGATCTACGACTTCAGACTTTATATCTAAAAGACAAAGGGCTTAAATTGCAATAACAGCGGATAGAAGGAATCAAATTCAGATGGTAACGAGATCAGAGAGCGATGTGTGTTTAAAACGATACAAGATTGTTTCTTAAAGTTAATTTGAAGGGAGAAATTTCATCAAACAACTTGACGAAGTAGCGCTCTCAATGGAAACCAAGGATCTTTCTGGCAAGGCTTGAGGCAGGCTCATGTCAAACAGTGTAAGTTCAATGGCTGACAAATGACATCAGCTTGAAAACACAACTCACTATCCATGACTCAATCCCAGCTCCTCAAGGCCCTTCTTACAGTGGTAGAGCCCGCAACAACAACATCTGTTGCCGAATGGCCGGCTCGACCGGTGAAATACCACGACCTCACAGAAAACAGGCGTGAAGTAGAAGTACTCTGCGTTTCGTCTGATGAGTGAGGTGCCGGATGCCTAATTTGAGTACTCTTCCCCTTCCCACCCTTTCCTCATAAGGATAGGCCGGGAAGGGGAAGAGGATAGGATGGGGAGGGGGTGAACGGGGGAAAGGAATTATCCTTTTTTTTTATAAGAGAAGGGGGCAAACGAGCGGCGAGAACACCCAGGTGATCAACGACGCCCATGGACACCCGCAACACCAGAGGAACTGCAGATGCGTTGCCGGCCTTTTAGGAAAAGATAGACTGGCAACCAGAGGAGTGCCCTCAAAATGTACATTCGCGACAAAGGGTTCTTTTTTAGCAGTAATGGCGCAGACTTGTGTCTTTTTCCCGTCTATCCTCCTCCTTTGTCCTTTAAAGGTAGGCAACGCATCTGTAACGCATTTGTCCGTTGCGGATGTTCATGGGCGGCGCTCACTTGACATCAGGTGATCCGCTTGCTCGTTTGCCACCTTCTCACATAAAAAAAAATGCTTCTGCATTTCGTCTAATGAGTAAAGTGCCGAACGCCTAGTTTCAGTCCTTCTTTATTTCCCATATTTTCCTAATAAAGATGGGATGGGAGAGGGATGGAAGAGGATTGTACGGAGAGGGGATGGATAGGAAAAGACAACATCCTTTTTTATCTACATCCCCTCATCTGACCATTAAAGGTAATCCATCTGCGACTCAGTTACTTTTTGTTGATGTCTATGGGTACCGATCCTAACACCACTTAAGATGTGTAGAAATTGTGAAGGTTGAATAACGAGTTTCCCTTCATAGTGTCAGTTAACAAGACGGACGGAATCAGTTTTGTGACCAACAGAACCGAATTAAACTGGACGCTAAAGTGTTTGAGCGAATTTTCAACTCCCCATCTGCATCTTCGCCCCGAGCTATAACAAATTCTCGCTAAAGTCAAGATGTTAAATTGCTAACGATACCGCAAGTTTCTTGTTACCGAATCTATGTAAATGCACTTTGTAATCCGTGGTAAACACCTTTTCCGTATTACATTAGAAAATATTTATTATAAATTTTGTAAATAAACGAACGGGCCACGACGTCGCAGAAGCCAGGTGTGAAATATAAGTAATCTGCGTTAAGTCTGATGAGTGAATTGTTGGGCCCTTATTCTAGTCCTTTTCTCCTATCCTGTCTTTTGGGAAGCGGAAGAGGATTTGACTACGGATTGGATTGGAAAAGGAAGTCGTAATTCTGGTCTTTTTTTGTTTATCGCCCCTCGTCTGTCCATTAAAAGTAGCCAAAGCATCTCCGATTTTTCAAAACAATAGCGTTGTCCTAGAATTATATATTGAGATGCAGTTTTGATAATTAACAACAAGATTTACATTAATTATCAAAACATTTACTTTAACTAACTTTATTTATTCGATTCCGAATTGTTGCCAAGTAAAGTTCGAGTTATACATTAATTATTCTTATATTACCGCCGGGTGGTCGCTCGGCGCGTTATTGTTTATACTGTGATTAATTAGGAATCTATTATTTGAGAGGTTTGGCGATCGGTTTCTTTCCAATTTGGCATGAGGCCATTTTTAGCGCATCAAACTGTTAACTTATACTCGAGTAAAATACAATTCACCGATAACTTATGACTTATCTAATAACATAACGGATGTATTAACTGTCTACTTTAAACGAGCAATTCAAGTGAATTCTTGTATGTCTTGTATATATATATATATATATAATCTAAATCTCGGAAACGGCTCCAACAAGTCATAAATATAGGTGCTTTATCCATAAAAACTTATGCATTATCTGTTGGATCGTTGTCAAGAGCTAACTTATTGAATCTATATTTATTGTTAGATGGCGCTATAATTAATAATTCAATTTTACATATAAAAAACAACGCAGAGTGCTCGGTCCGCAGCTAGTTATATATAATGGATAAAAAGACATTAGATAATTGTACGAAGCGTCGTTTAAGTACAGTCCACTTCAAGCTTAAAAGAAACATTGCAAAAGGCTTCATACTTCATACAAGATGGGTACTTCAACTTCCCGGACCAATGTTTCTCCCCTTCCCATTATAAAAACGCATCAGATAGTCTACTGGTGTTATGTTGCTAACTCTACGATCGATTTAATTTCAACCTTATTGCGACAGAACGTTACGCTTCGACTTCGCGGCTCACTTTATATTGGTCATTAAACTAGGTGTTTAAAAAAAGATTGTAGCCATTTGTTACGAGGATTCTGGCCACTTTTGAAATAAGTGTATAGATTTTTATATTGAATAGCAGATCATTTTATATTGAATCGACTTATAAATAATAAGACATCTCAGATTTGTGATTACATTTGAATGTATTACAATATCTACATTCCGGTTGAATAAGCTAGGAAACATACATCTCAATTCAACTCTGATTAAGCTGTACGTACTGACAAACAGTACAAAGAAAAATAAACAAGTAAAGAAAATGGTGGACTAAATAAAATGTCTTCATTTTATTTAGTCTTCAATATGTAAGCTTCTTAGGTTACATATTGGAATAAGCATTTATTTCTAAGTAATAAAAATAATAAAGCGATAATTTATGTCCTAACCTTTTTGTGATATTTTTTAATGAAAAAGGGCGGCAAGTGAGCAAACAGCTCATCTCATATGAGACAGAACTATAGGCATCTGCAACAAGCAAATGAGATGCAGATGCGTTGCCTACCGTTAATGAACATAGGAGAGAATAGAGGGGCCAAAAGATAATTACCTTTTCTTATTCATCCCCTCCATTTTTTTACAAGAGAAGGGGGCAAACGAGCGGCGTTAGCACCGAGGTGATCAACGATGCCCATGGATACCCGCAACACCAAAGGAACTGCAGATGTGCACCGGCCGAGCTGGCCCATTCGTGCAACAGTAGTTCCTGTCGCAGGCTCTACAACTGTTAAAATGACGATGATAGCCTCTTACGTGTCGTGAAATTATTGTATATATTAGTGACCCGACCACTAATTATGTTGATCCGATCGCTGCCGAACACAGGAATGTGCCAATCTGGACAATCCCCGTAAATTTCATCGAAATCGGTCCAGCCGTTATAGCCAGTCTATAGGTCTATGGGGAACGTACACACTTCACTTTTTATATACTATATTTTTTATAAAAAGTATCCCATGTTACTTCTAGTACCTCCAAGAATATGTGTACAAAGTGTCATGATGATCGGTTGAGTAGTTTTCGCGTGAAAGCGTAACAAACAAACTTACATTCACATTTATAGTATTAAGTAGAGATTTAAAATGTGAGTGGTTATCAGATAAAATACATCCCCTATTTAATAAAACGTTTTGTGTTCTTAACTTGCCGTAAATAACGTGGCTCGGAATTGTTCAATTTTATTTGCCTAATGGTGAATAATCGACGGCAATTGAGAGAAGAAACTTTAACAACGCGGATACAATATTTCATATTTATTAATTTTGTTGTTGCCCACCAATTTATGATATAATTTGTCAAGCATTATTTACGAACTTTAAACAAGTTTAAACTGCCTTTGTAACCAGACGCCTCGTTACAAAGGCAGTTGGTGGTAGCTTTGTTAAGTTTGAAAATTCATTGAGTTAACCACGTAACACATCAATTACAGAGTTAAAAATTTGTTCTGATTTAATAGGCCATAAGAAACTACTCTATACTATATTTTTTATAAAAAGTATCCTATGTTACTTCTAATATCTCCAAGAATATGTGTACAAAGTTTCATGATGATCAGTTCAGTAGTTTTCGCGTGAAAGCGTAACAAACAAACTTACATTCACATTTATAATATTAGTAGGGATATTCCCTAGTTATTAGCGAAAATATCCACTAAAATATCTGTTGCAAAACTCCCGAAATTTTGTTGACAATATGACAGAAATACTTTAAGGCACTAGGCGACCCTTAAAGTCGGAGCGAGCAAGGAAGCGCTCGTATTCAAGCCTCCGGCATAAATCTACATGCGATCACTGTTCCCTACGAATAACTTAAAATACTTATAGAACTAGGAAGAACAAACAATTGTTAAGTAAACGGATTAAATGTAAATTTATTTCTTGATCAGACATATAACAGCATGAAGAATGAGACAAGAATATATGATACAAAGTAGTACTACTAATATTATAAATGTGAATGTAAGTTTGTTTGTTACGCTTTCACGCGAAAACTACTCAACCGATCATCATGAAACTTTGTACACATATTCTTGGAGGTACTAGAAGTAACATAGGATCCTTTTTATGAAAAAAAAATAGTACATAAAAAACGAAGTATAGACCTATAGACTCCGAAACGGCTGGAGCGATTTCGATGAAATTTACAGGGATTTTCCAGATTTGCACATTCCTGTGTTTGGTAGCGATCGGATCAACATAATTAGTGGTAGCCGGGCGAAGCCGGGGCGGGTCACTAGTGTTATATATATATGTTCATATGTCGATCGGATTGGTAGCATAATAAATGCGGGTCACCTATTATAAAAGCGATCACCGACGCCCATGAACCGCAACACCAAAGGAACTTCAAACGTTGTCGGCCTTTAAAGACGTACGCTCGCTTCTTGAAGCACCTTAAGTCTTGGAAATGTCGCTTACGACAGATCACTCCGCAACGCGCTTGTGAGGTCGTAAAATTCGCGAAATTCAAGATGTCTAAACGGCTTGATTGATTTCGAAGAGTCAAGCCTGATCATAATCTTACAGTTAGTCATTTATTTTATATTTCATAATTGTTAAGTGGGTTTTTACTCATTTTATGAACATCCGAGTTTCTGTTTCAATATTTCGAGGAATAAACGAGCTGGTACTGAGCCATATCCGTAACATCTCAGCAACTGTCACGCGTTTAGTAAACGATGCCGTGCGCATTACATTGTTACGTTTATTTAGAATATATAATTAAATACATTTCATATCTTAAATATTATATACTGTAAATAATTTAACAGTGGCCCGCAACAACATCTGTCGCACGATTGGGCCGGCTCGACCGGTGAAATACCACGACCTCACAGAAAACAGGCGTGAAGTGGAAGTACTCTGCGTTTTGGTCTAATGGGTGAGGTGGCCTAATGCCTAAGGCCCAATTTTAGTCCTCTTCTCCTTCCCACCCTTTAGGAACGAGAAGATGATTGGACGGGAAAAGGAAATATCATTATTCCTGTCTATGCTCCTCTGTCCATTAAGATAGGCAATGCATCTGCAACACTTTTGCTTTTTGGTGTCTGTAGTAATACTGTACTACCCATTTACTTCAAATCATGTGATCCACTTGCTCGTTTGCCAACTACTTCCATTAAAAAAAACTTTGAACAGTAAAATGACTTGAGTTCTTATATAAAATGTTAAAAAACTTTTTTACACTCTCAAGGTATATTGTGTAGTTAGGGACAAAATCCCACAGACACCGTTGGCTCTACCTGCAAAAATTGGGTGATTAAAGGAATGTAAACCGTTCGTGCCCAGTCGGCCGTCCTATGTATCGCTGGAATGGACCAGATTGGGCTACAGGTTCGAATCTGGAGAGAGATGGCGCAGGATCGAGGAAGGTCGAAGCTTTTATTATTGGAGGCTAGGCTTTAGGTTACTGCGCCTCTCTTGTTAGTGTAGTAGGCAGCCCTAGTCTCTTTTCAAAATGTAAACCGCTTTCTCGTTCGCCTGCTGTTACTCAAATAATATAAGCGAAATGAAAACACTTGCTTAAATATTATACAGTATAATTGTGAGGTAAAACGAGGTGAGAAAATACCACGAGTATTACTTTACTGTCGGCCCTTTTTATAAAACTGTACTTGAAGTTAGCTTTATAGAAAGATTGTTACACGGGCACTTTGCGCGACCGAAATCAATGTAACCCCATCTCTCCTTCCGCGTTTACATAAACGGTAATAGGGCGGGTGGCTGCAGGGTTCAAATTAAATTGGCCGTTACAGCTCGGGCTTCAAACAATGATGTACTTTTCACTTTTCTTTATGGGAAACCTTTGTACTTGATGCGAGGGAACGCGCGAGTGAAGGTTTGTGAAGGGGACTAGGGCTGGGAAAACTTACACGGAAAAGTTTTAGGAAATCTTATCGTTTTGAATAGCTAAGATAATATTGTAGGAAAGTTTATTGTTTGCCAGCTTGCAGAGCTTAAGTACGGAGTAGATTACTACTACATTAATTTATATAAATTGGCGTAACATTAAGTTATGTTAACATGTCTCAGGTCTGGGACCAGGGGTGCGGGTGGAGGGGTGAATAGCAAAGGGATATAAACATTTTCTGTTTATCCCTTCCTCTGTCCATTAAAGGTAGACAACGCATCTGCAACTCTTGTTGCGGATGCTTATGGGTAGCGATCACTTGTTATCAGTCGAACCGCGTGCTGGTTTGCCAATTTTTACTATAAAAAAATATGTTAGAGCGATAACGGTTGCTCTAGACACAATTAAGTTGTAAAACATAAACGGTAAGCACAATGAGTATAACTTAAAACATTAATTAGGGTTGAACTCGTTACCCTTTCTTTATAGCCACTCAGCATAGTGATTAGAGTGACCTAGTACTAAGTTGAGGTCAGAGTAGAACTAAAGTTATTTACAAAATTCATATCTCTCTGTGAACAGTTCTTGTTGCTTTAATATTTGTATTTTTCATAGAATTGTACAACCGAGCCTAAGATATCACATCCGCAATATCACATAATAATACCACAAGCTCGCTGAGCTGAAGACCAACCTTCACTTGTGGAGGGGCACTGAAAAACGAAGAATAAATAAACGTATACATATTACGGGTTTTTTCTTTTTTTTTGTCTCAGGTCACTGTTTGCCTAGAGGAGGCATTGACAGCTACACCGGGCTCGAGGCGGCATGGCGCAGAGGACGCCTAGCATAAGCCTCTTTAAGAGTAACATAGGTCGAGGGCTCCCTCCGTAGAGGGAGCTTCGGCTCGGGCCGTAACTTTATTATTATTACCGGATTGGGAGGCCGCCGACCTCTTAGGTCGCATTTCTTCGGTGGTAGAGCCTGCAAAAACAACATCTGTTGCACGAATGGACCGATTGACCTCACAGAAAAAAGGCGAGAAGTAGAGTATTCTGCGTTTCGTCTGATGAATGAGGTGCCGTGGGTCTATATCTGGTCCCTCTACCCCTTCCCATCCTTTGCTAATAAGGACTACTACGACTACGGACTCGTCAGGCTACGGTTGTATTGTGCCGATCGCTCATATAAATGGAAAAAAGGGAGGGAGAAAAAATCCGTTATTCACGAAGCTTAGATATTAAATTCAGGAGTGAGACGATGCGCAATCTGAACATATATAATTACCCCATCGTGAGATTGTTAACTTCGTCAGTTTGTAATTTGACTAGCCATATTATAAGCTGATCGCAAATTGTGAGATGAACAGAGCATTATCAAATTGACGTGTCAATTTTCGACAGATTATAAACTGTCGAAAACAAATCGCCAAATTGTGTTTATGTTTTAATTGGGAACACATTTAATAGTGATATATATACTACTATATGGGTACAGAGTTATCGTGTAAATCGATTTGAGCATGCAATACATCCGTGTAGACACGCTCGTATGTTCCTGTTGGCCAGCCTGTCCGAGACACGCGTGTTGACGTCACGTAGCTTGGTGGGGAGCAAACAAGGGCCTAGAGATGTGAAATTTTGCTCACAGATTTCTGTTATAACGTGAACGATTTTTTTCTAATTTCATCCCCTAAAAGTCTAAAGAAAGGGATGAAAGTTTGTATGTAGAAATAAATTATACCAATTTAATTTGACCTCAAATATCGTTAATCGGCTGAATTGTCGCTTAAATTAAATTTCACGGTAAGTGAAACCGTGGAGCACAGCTTGTATAATTTTACTACGGTTATTTTGTAAATGACTTATAGAATTCAGAGATAAAAATCTATCAAAATGGATTTGTCACTCAGCCTACTCCGCTATATCATTACATATATAGGTGTCCCGTAATTAATGGATAACCTTGTAAAGGCCATCATGAAACTTTAAAATTATTGGCCACTCATGTATACATACATTATTTTTTCCCAAGAAATTATGCTAATTTTCCAAAATAAATAAACTTGCTTATTCAAAAAAAACTACTATATTTTTTTTTATATGACAAAGTGACGAACGAGCTAACGGATCACCTGATGTTAAGTGAGCGGTACCCATAGACATCCGCAACAAACAAATGCAATGCAGATGCGTTGCTTACCTTTAGTGGACAGAAGCGGGCATAGGCAGAAAAAAGGATATTTCCTTTTCCCTGTCAACCCCCTCTCCGTCCAATCCTCTTCCCTTTCTCATCCTATCCATATGAGGAACGGATGGGAAGGGGAAAAGGACTGAAATTAGGTCTGCGGTACCTCACTCATCAGATGAAACGCAGAGTACTTCTACTTCACGTCTGTCTTCTGAAGTCGTGGTATTTCACCGGTCGAGCCGGCCCAATCGTGCGACAGATGTTGTTGCGGGTTCTACCTCTGTTAATAAGTATTACGTACGTCGTAGTATTGAATAAAGTAATTTGAGGCAAAACTAATTGTTTTTTTTTCAATATAGTTACTACTTATGATACATTTTTTTTCGTATTTTTCTCCAAATGGTCGTAAGTTCTACTATAAGCCATTTTAAGGTTATCCATTAATTACCGGACACCCTGTATATAGTGAAACAAGTATTTGAATCTTTCCTAGTGTACAAGATAATCTCAATGGAAAGATATGCGTAGGAGTATTTGAAACGTAATAATTTACTACTAAAAATAACTTCAAACTTGCCGTTAAGCTTTCGTGTAAATTAAATTTAATTGAAGAACTAATCTCTTTACAGTTGGTAAAGATTCCGACCTCAAAGAATTAAGCATCCGAAGCATGACAATATCGAACGTTGCTCCAATTGTAGGTTCCATCCAGGTTCTATCTCGTTTCGAAATTCCTAACTGCCTCAAAGTGCAAGATCTCTGACATGCGGGCTTTAAACTTTCGCCAGGTTCAAGAATTTCCAATACAACGTACCAATCTGTTGTAGACCAGACCCTCGCGTCATTATAAATTTTTGTCACACAAGAACTTATAAGGCCTAGCTCTCTAAGGATAGTATATATGCACCAAGCCCCTAACCCAATGGTGTAGGCAGAGATCGCCCGGTTATACATTCACACATCTATGCATGCACGCTCGTCGGTTACGGATCTCCGTGCTACGGTTATTGTCTCTAAGGATCAATGGTTTCAGATATATACTCGAAATTACATGTCGGGGACTGGCCGAATGCAGAGTGACTTGACGAGTAAAACGTTCGAGCTGTCAGTTTGACAACCCCAAGGTCTAACGTAACGGCGACCTTGTAGCGGTCATTACATTACGAGTAGTGACGGCAATCGGGTTGCATCGTGGACACGCGCTACGTGTTTGGTGGCGTGTCGTTACATGAAGCCGGTCTACTTACTGTACTATCGATACAACATTATATTTTGTGATGTCCTAATGTATTTCGTTACGTGTCACTCCGCGCCCTAACGCCCGACGCCCGAGCTATTCAAGATAGAGTTAAATGTCAACGCAGCCTATCTGTATGTTCCTTTATATATATATTAGACGTACAAATCGCTTGTAGATATTCCACAGATAAAATAACAGACAGCGTATTCTTTAGTTAAGTCATCTTTGCTACTTTTTGTATGTTTTTTATAAAAATACGTACATATATTGAATATTTACATCTTTTTGTATACTATATAGTCATGTAATCAACAATCTCATGAATATTTTAGATGCCTGAAGGGAAATCTCTTTTTTTGTTTACTTTGTCAAACATAAACAAGGTGACTAATTACAAGAAAACACAAGGAAACGTGGGCGTGTTGTCAGTTAAAACCTTCCTCGTATATTACAGACGAATAAACCAGTTGCGTTCCCTTTTTTCATTATATACAGAGTATATATTTCAATTCCGCTTTATTTTTATATTGAAAAGTAAACAACAAAAGACAGTGGTGGAGCCCGCAACAATATCTGTTGCACGAAGCTTGAAATACCACGACTTCACAGAAGACAGGCGTGACGTAGTAGTATTTTATATTTCTGCGTTTCGTCTGATGATTGAGCTGCTGGAGGCTCAGCCTTAGTCCTCTTCTCCGTCCCATCGTATCCTACAAACGATATAATGGGAAGGGGAAAAGGATTAGACGGGGGAGGGGGTGAATAGGAGATTACTTTGCCCTTATCTATACTCTCCTCTGACCATTAAGTAAAGTTTGTCCATTACAAAGTTTAAAAAAGGAATATAAGATTTTTTTATCTGTTAAAATTTTGATGGCCGTTTCTAACTTACATGAGCTTGAATCTTAAATTAAATTGAGATAGTGTGAAGTTTATATGTCAAAGCGGTATTCTGTAATCATCCCGAAGTGCAAAGCATGCGGGCTTCCAACTTTTCCCCGCCATTACAACTTGCAATGTCTGTGAAACTAATCCAGAAGCCGGTTGTCTGTATAATTGCAGGTGGGTCCCAAACTACTCTCCCGTTCGCTGTATTACTTACGTCTACTTACAGTAATCTGACATGAATCTGAATTTGTGTGAGTTGTTGCTTACACGGAGAAGAAATTGTGTTTATAGAAAATATTATATCACCTAACGACATTTTTTGAGGAAACATGAATGAAGAAAAGTGAGTGGTGAAGTACCACGAACTCACAGAAGACAGGTGAAGTACAGATTAGTGGTTTACTTAAAAAGGGCGATATAAGGAGCACCCATAACCGACGAGCATGTATGCGTATATGTATGAATGTAGAAAAAGAGAGAGAGGTCCTTCAAGAAGCGAGCGTACTCCTTTCTTAAAGGCCGGCAACGCATCCTCAGTTCCCCTGGTGTTGCGGATGTTCATGGGCGGCGGTGATCACTTAGTTTTTAGGCGACCCGTTGCTCGTTTGCCCCTTATGCTATAAAAAAAGAGGTGTGCCAGGTTCGTGCCAAATGAAAATCCATGATCTCTGCCTACCCCTCTGGGTTACGGGCGTGAACGCATATTTATTTATTTATATATACAAATAGGCTCACAACTTGTCACATATAAGTCTAATTTAATTGTAAATTTTTTAACTGTGTGGTGCAAAATTAATATCAATTCTTGAGCTTTCACTTGTGTGAATCACTTTGAAAAACGAGTGTTGAAAGAAGTACTTAATGAACCTTCGTCAACTTTTGTTTATCCCGAAGCAGAAGGCTCCGAATAACTCAGAGACTGACGTGTATAAATAATGTGTATTGTTCAAAGTAGCATGTTTTGTTATTTGTACACACTTGACACCACTCGCTGACTTAATGGACGCAGATTTTTAAGGAATACATAGCGAATGAAACAACAGTTACAATTGCAGTATAACAAGCAAGCCGGTTTCGGTAAATACACACGCGGCGTCAGGATGTACAGAAGATTGAAGAGTAACCTGCGACTATGCTTAGCGCTTGTGGACTAGGAAAAAGCCTTCGATTCGGCCAAAACCTGGGCGGTACTGAAGTCCAGCGGTGGTAAATCGACTATAAGTACATAAGATCGCTGAAGCCTATCTATGATGTCAATCCGAGTACAGGTCGGGACAGGAAACCTATCCAACTGCACCGCGATGTAAAACAGGGTGACGTTATTTCCACGAACACTTCAACGCGGCGTTGGAAGATTTCTTCAAGGTCCTGGAATGGAAAGGACTCTAATGCGCAATGGCAATGGTACGGACACATTAACCCCAGAACCGGATGGCCGATGCAACCGAAAGGTATTAGTGGCCAAATACAGGTAGACGGAGCGTAGGTCTCTCAAACGATGGACCGATCATCTGGTAAAGTTGCGGAAGCCCACTGGATAAGGATATGGGTGTGGAATAACTCTAACTAAACACTCACACACAGAAGGATCTCCGACAGGTCCGAAACTCGTCGGTACAAAATACCGTAAACAGATTATAAATGGACTCAATAATTAATACCTAGTCGTCGTCTGATTTTAAAGCAATCGTAATTTTATATTTAAATTATCTATATATATGTAAAAAAAATCTCCTGTCACTGTGTTAGTTGCCATACTCCTCCGAAACCGCTTAACCAATTTCAATGAAATTTTGCATATACATTCGGTAGGTCTGAGAATAGTTTTTGGCAGATCCCGTAGCCGTAATAACCCACACTAGCATACATTTAAAAAACGCACCAGAAGGCACAATTTCTCCACAATGGGGGGTTTAACAAGCGGCACCAATAGCCCGGTAACCGAGCGCGCGCAAATCTCATGCAGATTTATGCCGGCTGCATAAATACAGCGCTCCTGTCGTGTTCGTCGACTCCATAGGTATTGCATCACGTATTGTGCACTGACTCGTTGCTACGGTCCCTGCACTGAGCATAGTACTGGGTGATTCAGTTGTTAGACTACCTAGCTAAGTTCTGAGAAAAAGGTATTCTTGGGAGTTCGTACCTCAAAAGTATTTAGTATTATTACCAGTGGTAGAGCCCGCAACAACAACATCTGTAGCACTACAGGGTCGGCTCGACCGGTGAAATACCACGACCTCAAAGAAGACAGGCGTGAAGTAGAAGTACTCTGCGTTTCGTCTGATGAGTGAGATGCTGGGGGTATATTTTCAGTCCTCTTACTCCTTCCCACCCTTTCCTCATAATGAAAGGACGGGAAAGGGAATAGGATAGGACCGGGAGGGGGGAAAAGGAACTATCCTTTTTCCTGTCTATCCTCCCTACCCTCCTCCCTCCCTGCCCTCCTTTGTCCTTTAAAGGTAGGCAACGCATCTGCAACACAATTGCCTGTCGCGGATGTCTATGGGCAGCGCTCACTTAACATCAGGTGATTCGCTTGCTCGTTTGTCACCTTATCACATAAAAAACTAATTTACTGACTTACTTCATAATGGATGCAATAGCGACTACGAACAGATCAATGCAATGATCGACCGAGTCAAGGTTGCGGGAGTCCAGTATGAGGGCGTTAAGGCCTACGTCCGGCAATGGACAGCTGTGGACTGAAGATAAATTTGAATTTTGAAATCTATATAAAACTATTAAATTAAACCTTTAACTTTGTTAGTAATGTTGCTAACATTTTGTATGTGTCTACCCTGTTTGGTAATAAGCAACTACTTTATTTTTATCTAAGGATCGTTTACAATTTGTCATTACTTTGCAAAAATCACTCAGTAAGACAGTCGAGGAATTCCAACAGGAGATATTTTTTTAAACTTAATTACACCAAATGGATAATGATTGCGATTCCATCAGCAAGGATTTAAAACTATATGTGTTTCTAGCACGTGTAGTAAATACACAAAGACACTGACACACACGAGAGGCTCACGCGTCACCCTTTTGTGTCAAGGGTTACAATGCGTTACACAGCGGCGTTCATAAAGACAGGCTGCGTTTTTATGTGTGCCGCGTGGAATGATTCGAGCGACGCGGTTTCGGGCGTGAAACGAGTCAGCAAAAGCTATGGATTCATTCATTTCCTCAACTAGGATTCCAGTTTATATCGAGTGAGAGTAGCTAAAAAAAACTTCACGCACTGTCAAAATAGGACAGTTAAAGTTAAATAAGTTGTCACCATTGGTTTAACCACTGTCAGTGCCAAAGAAGCAGTGGCTCAGCGGTTTAGGCCCCGACTTACGTACTGTTGGTCGCGGTGGCCTTTTTGTGACTGATTTGTCACTGTTTGCCTAGAAGAGGCATCTACAGCTACACCTAGGCTAGGGGCGACAGGGCGCAGAAGACGACTAGCCTAAGCCTATTCAAGAGTAACTTAGCTCGAGGGTCAAACATCATTATCATGTGTTCACTTTAACCCCTATATTACACAGATCAAAACCCTTGGTACATCACACACGAAGTCTAATGTATTACAACGACAAAGAAGAGAGGGTTCCGTGTTCTTGTACAAGGAATAAATCTGCATACGATTTTGAGGGCAACTGAGTTACTGGGTCATTAAGGCTTGTGGACATCGTACGATGTACACAGATATAATACGCTAAGGTCTAATGCGTTCCAGCGTGATATTAATTCATAGCAACCAAAGAAAACTCTACCATAATTATATTTAGGGGAATTCCTACATGAAACAATGTTAATACCTCTACCTCCTGATTCTGCTAACAAAATCCTTGTTTGTTGTTTTGACATTTTTCTGTCGTGTTAGGCAGAAATACCATCATCGAGGCCCTGATGTAATGGATGCTCATGGGTTCATTACGATTACGTTATTATATGTACATATAACAAAAACAAAACCGACTTAAAAAAAACTATACTTAAAAACAAATGATGCATTTAAAAGTATAAGACTAGTGGCTTCGCCCGGGTACCACTAATTATGTTGATCCTATCTGTATCTGTAAATTTCATCAAAATGGGTCCAGCAGTTTCAGAGTCTATAGGAAACATACATACTTCGCTTTTTATATATTTTTTTTTCATAAATAGTATCCTACGTTACTTCTAATACCTCCAAGAATATGTGTACAAAGTTTCATGATGATCGGCTGGGCAGTTTTTGCGTGAAAGCGTAACAAACAAACTTACATTCACATTTATAATAATATAGATAGATAGATAAAAACCCATTCCCAGACCTACCGAATGTGTATGCAAAATTTCATTGAAATCGGTTAAGCCGTTTCGGAGGAGTATGGCAACTAACACTGTGACAGGAGAATTTTATATATATAGATTTCAAGCAAGTAGACATAAGAATCAATTCTTAATCAAAAATAAGGAGAAATTAATTATCAAATGTTAGTTGACCTCAAACCTATATGATCAATCATGTTAAGTAGATTTTAGCTTAGGCTGGAGATAATCGGTTAAATAATGTCATGGCGTGTGAAACCGCGGGGCTCAACTTGTGAAGAAAGTGTAAATGATTAAATCAGATAAAATTAATAGAGTCAATCTCTCTTTCTGATTCTATCTCTCATTTCAACTCTTTAATTGTGAACCATGTTTTTGGCAATTCGCTTTCGGTAAAAAAGGAGTCACGCAGTCATAAATTTGTAGTACAATTGAGGACTTTGAAACGTACTACGTACAATAAACATTTGTTGTGCATACAAAGTTTCCGTAAGCTCGGAATTGTAAAGCACCGGTTCAACTTCTCGCTACTATTGTATGACGGGGCGCTCCGAGCGACATTTATTTTAGGCTGACTTTACGTTAACATTAAGTAAAAGTTGACAAATGTTAATGTAGTCTATCCCTTATACCTTTGCCTTTGCAAATCTTTTTTCTTTGATATTTATTACAATCTAAATGATAAAAGATAACTCGTTACGTATAGTTACAGTGAATTAAATTCCAGAAATTAAAGAATGATATACCTAATAATTATCGAGTCAATTATAAATACCATGAACTTTGTGCTCATCTTTTTCATGGAAGAAGGTAGCAAACGAGCAAGCGGATCACCTGATGTTAAGTGAACGCTACCCATAGACATCTGCAACAAGTAAATGTGCTGCAGATGCGTTGCCTACCTTTAATGGACAGAATACACGGGAAAAAGGTTATTTCCTTTTCCACGTTAACCCTCTCCCCGTCCCATCCTCTTCTCGTTCCCATCCTATCCTTATGAGGAGAGGGTGGGAAGGGGAAGACGACTGACGTAGGAGGACCTTCGGCTCCTCACTCAAACGCAGAGTTACTTTTGTATTTGAGGTAGAGGAACTTTTCCTTTCAGTAAGAAGTTAATTGATATTATTGTAATTTAAAATTAGTGTTTTATAAATTTAAAAAGTGCCTATATCGAATATTATATCATGGGGAATTATTATCTTAGGAAGATTAATGTAACCGGGCAAAACTCCGTGCCTGGTAACACTAACGCGCTCTGAACCACTACAGCCGCGTCCTTGCGATCGTAAACGCGATCCCAATAAACTATGTTTTGTTGCATCTCGTGATGTCACCGGCAATCACGATCCCTCGTTAATTATTCAAACGTTGTAACGTTTTAATTGTGTATGATTTTGTTGCAACAATAAAGTTACTACAGATATTAAGTACAGTCGCCTTCACTGGCGGTATCCCACCTTAGAATCGACAAACATTTGAATCGTACGCCTCGAGACGATGACGCTGAAACTGTAACCAATAGGGTGACACTTTTAAATGTGTTTGTACGAAAAAATGGTCGGTGAATGCTGTAAAAGGTTCCATCTGGAAAAGAAATCTTAAGAATGGAAAACAAAGACAGGTATTAACAATTACGCAACTCACTGCAATCTAATTAGTTATCGTAAGGGTTGAGTTTGTCTCGTGTCGTGCCGCAATTTTTCTGTAAGTGAAACACGGCCAAAAGGGGTTACTGTACATATGTGACTTCAGAACACAAGCATATGCCAGAGTAAGGATTTTTCGTTACTTTATAGTCTGTGGAGGGAAACTATGAAGATGTACTTCAGAAACTTATTGCTAAGTACACACTTCCAATTTTGTTCTAACGTGGAGAGTAGCTCCGGAATCCTTTCGAATGTTGAAACATTCATTTAACATAGAATCCCTACTAATATTATAAGTGCGAATGTAAGTTTATTTGTTATGCTTTCACGCGAAAACTACTAAACCGATCATCATGAAACTTTGTACACATATTCTTGGAGGTACTAGAAGTAACTTAGGATATTTTTTATAAAAAAAAATAAATAAAAGCGAAGTATGTATGTTCTCTATAGACTCTGAAACGGGACATTCCTGTGTTTGGTAGCGATCGGATCAACATAATTAGTGGTACCCGGGCGAAGCCGGGGCGGGTCACTAGTATATAAATAATTTATACGCAAGTATAACGAATCAGTTCAAATTGCAAACGATACGCGAGTGTTTAGTGGCGTGTCGTAAAAGGCAGGTCTGCAGTCATGCACACTGCACGTTATATTGTCACGCTCGCGTCGCCGGTCGAGTTTACGACGTGGTAACGCGAGATCACGCCGCGCGTCTCGCTTTATGACATCCATGATACGTTTATATCCTAGTGGTTAGTTTTTAAGCAAATTTATGTCGCACTTATATCGATTAGATTAGTGACATACTAAAGGGGCGATTGCAGTACCCGTTACCGACAAGCAACAGATGAATAAATGTTGAGGAAGCGAGAGAGGGTTGAGTAGTTTTCACGTGAAAGCGTAACAAACAAACTTACATTTGCATTTATAATATTAGTAGGGATGAAAGGCCATGAAGAAAAGTTTTATTTCGGTTCGCTGTCCTGCAGTCGGTTGCAGTAAAGTTATCGATAAAGATGTATCGAGTCAAGGGGCGCGAATACGATCTCATGTCCCCGCTACGTTTACGACGCGCTTAATAAAACTAGTCCGTAAACGACCATAACATTATCCGTTTCATTGCCCTCTTTAGTGTACGTAAAAATTTACCTTAACGAGTACATTGCGTCGCAGTGAGGCATCAGTAATCGAAAAAAGAGAAGTTATGACTTTAAACGAGACGTGTACAAAGCACGTAGCGATACAGTACTAACACGGTGTTGGGATGAAATTTTATAGGTGACCGACCAGTGCGAGAACCGACACGATGGCTTCGTCGAACGTCGCCTTAAGGTGATCCCTCACCGGTAGCATTCGCCGGCAATGTAACATTTCAGTTTTGAGAATTTAAGAAAAGAAAGAAGCATTCACTTTTAATGTAAAATTTTAGATTTGATTTTGCACAATATTACAACTTGTATGAAATTTCATCATTACAGGTTGCGCTGTAATCTCTCGGTTCTCATTTCTCAATGACAAAACCCGGTCTCCCACACTCTTAGCCTGATAATTTTGTAGACCGCAAAGTCCTTCAATTCGATATCGTAGTCCAGACAATCGTGTCAAGGATTTCAAAAACTGTAGACTAGTATACTAGTAATGTAATCGATGATAACATTTAACAGTGGTAGAGTCCGCAACAACAACATCTGTTGCACGAATTGGCCGGCTCGACCGGTGAAATACCACGACCTCACAGAAGACAGGCGTGAAGTAGAAGTATTCTGCGCTTCGTCTGATGAATGATGTGCCGGAAGCCTAATTCTAGTTCTCTCCTCCTTCCCACCCTTTTCTTATATGGAAAGTATGGGAAGGTGAAGAGAACTTGACGGTGGAGATGATGTATAGGAATTGGAAATAAACATTTTCTGTTCGTCCTCCTCTGTCCATTAACGGTGGGCAACGCGTCTGCAACTCATTAGTTAGTTGCAGATGTCTATGGGTAGCGATCACTTGACATCGGGTGAACCGCTTGGTGTTTGCCACCTGGTACTATAAAAAACTTTCTATGATATACTGGAACGAGGATTTGCCATGATTAAAAGAGTTAAAAAAACATATAATACATAACGCTTTTATTGTGGAGCGTCTTAAAGTTACTTTTAATATTCCTTGATATTTTAACTGAGCAGTGGTGGCCCAGTGGTATAGACTAACGTACTGTAGGTCTCGGGTTCGGACCCAGGCAGTGCTTAACTTTGCGTAATTTATTTCATCACCACTGCTCCTAAAACGGTGAAGGAAAAAGGAAAACATCTTGGTTTGAACCACTAAATTCGAAGACATGTGACATCCACCAACCCGCACTGGGCCAGCGTGGTGGATTACTGCCCCCTCTTGGAGAGCACGCCTGCGTCCCTGCAGTGGGGAAATATACTAAAAACAGCTAATTATTATTTATTTAAATGTTTTTTTTTTGTTTCAGGATTTATTTTCAAGTATGCAGCTGTCTAATGGAGTCTAGGTTAGGCGTTAAGAAAGCCGGTAAGTGATAACTTTAAGTTATTGTACTTAGAAATCTTGATTATAAGCAGAATATAATTACCGTCAACTTCATCTAAGTTTGAACTGTGTATCAAATTGTTTACACATTTAATTTTTAAAAAAATGTGTTGAAGTAAGTAAGCCTAGATCACCATATAAATAAAAGTTTGCTGTACAGTGGTGTTTGTTGGCGGCAGTGATTTAAGAATCAGTTTGACATGTTTCCAAAGGAATTCCGCTTTTGATTTTTTTATCATCACGCTGCCTCTGTGCGGGGGCGGGCAGTAAATCAGGGCGTAGCACAATGGCCGGCCGACGTTGATAGATTGATTCTTTGTGTGCCCTGTGAGACTGCAGTTATGTACGGAAAACTATTTTCACAGAGGCTCAGATATTGCCGGACGGATTGCTATGCGAATTCTTTTCAAGAGAATATAGAAAAAATACTAGCCTTTTTGTATTTCTGTTGGTATTAAATTCATGCATTGTAAAAATCTCACCGCTCAATGCACAGCATCGGAGCTGGACGTATGGATGGGGGAAGAACATAGTACATATGTAAAATGAAAGAGATATATGTGGTCGCTGTTAATGGATGTACAAATGAAGCTAAATATAAATAAGCGCCATATTGTCGAATGTCATGATAGAATCCAGATAACAGTTCAAAATGTTCTATACAGTACACTTGTATCAACCTTCTCACGTCTCGTAAATTTTAAAGTATAAATAAAATAATTAAAGAGTTTGAACTTATCAGAGTAACTTTTAACGTGGACTTTTGTTGAACTTACGAACTTTGTGATAGCTAATGTAGTTTCCAAGAATCGAACTGTCGGTAACTGTTGTGTTTCAGTCGAAACAACGCCCAATACAATTATATCAATTCCAGAAAATTCTATTTGATAATTTTACCTGTGAAAGTTCTAATTCCTCTGATTTGTCAATACCAAGGTAAAACTTTGAGATGTTTAGATTTTTATTACATTATTACTCAGCATTTTTGCAAAAATCCTTAAGCTTCAATCTAAACAATTTTTGAATTGCAGTTGCGTTTAATTGTAGTAGGACCCGCAACAACAACATCTGTTTCTTTTGCCGAATGGGCCGGCTCCATCGGTGAAATACCACGACCTCACAGAAAACAGGCGTGAAGTAGTAGTCTGCGTTTCGTCTGATTAGTGAGGTTTCAGAGGCCTAATTTGAGTCCTATTCCCCCTCCCACCCTTTTCTTGTAAGGATGGGGTGGGAACGGGGTGAGGATTGGACGGGGAGGGGGTTAACGGGGAAAAGGAAATATCTTTTTTCCTGTCTATGCTCTCCTCTTTCCATTAAAGGTAGGCAATGCATATGCAACACATTTGCTTGTTGCGGATGCCTATGGGTAGCGCTTACTTATCATCAGGTGATCGGCTTGCTCGTTTGCCGCCTTATTCCATAAAAAAGTGCTTTTACAGGAATGTGCCGGTTTACTAAGCGAGAGCAGTCTTTTCAGACCTTCCATCCATATACAAAAAATCTGTCAACATATCCGCTGTGGTTCTTGTTGATATATAGACAGCAGTGGTCACAAAACATCGGGAAAAGTTCAGACCTCACACACCGCAGAATCACAGTATGGGTGAACTCATAAATATTAATTTACAAATCGAATTAAATATTAATATTTAAAATTCTATCAACAACAAAAGAAGTGAAACTAACTTTGACGTATTATCTAAAAATGAGAGATTTATTCCTTCACGAAACAGTTTTATAGCTGAAATTATAACAGAAGCGGGATTTCCCCGAGTAGATGAGATGTTTTAATAGGTTAATGTCGGAGAGATTGATTGTTTCCTCGACACAGAGCCGTGTTTGTAATGAAACAACAAAAAATTCTTGACATTAATTCCCCCGACTTGAGACGGTTTAATGAAAAATATGTTTTCGTTAGGCAACCGGCTGTACTGAATTATTAAAATTTATTATTTAAATTCTATTTAATAATATTATGACCGATAACGGCACGATTTGTAAGACAAAATCCTGAGCCGTACAAACTTGTAAACGTGTGCAACAGAAACTCACATTAAACATCTCGTCCAACCAGTTTTTGTCAGAGAATAAGAGAGAGACAACAACATGTTTAATGTGAATATTTTGAGCAGTGTGAACACGGCGCTAGATCACACATACCGTTAGGATTCATGCGACAGCATGCTTCATTCGAATGCTAGGTATGCTAGTTATGCTCACTACGAATGAACGGTGGGAAACAGTACATCTATGTATATTTGTAATTTTGAAAGCAGTCCATATATCAAAATGCCTAGACTGGTTTTAGTCAAGAGAATACTGTGGGTTTGATTGGCGCCAAACAGATAGAAGAGTATGGCAAGAACAAAGCGTTTGTTAAGCAGTGGACTTCTTTTATGGAACTTGGTGGAACGAGCAAGCGGGTCACCTAATGTTAAGTGACCGCTACCCATAGACATCCATAACCAGGAAGTGAGTCGCAGATGTTTTGCCTACCTTTCACGGATAGAGGAGGTGATGGTGACAGGAGAAAGGATGTTTCCTTTCACTATCTATCCCCTCCCCGTCCAATATTTTCCTAATATGGGTAGGATGGGAAAGGGACCAGGACTGAAAATGGGCCTCCAACACCTCTTTCATCAGACATGCTTCTACTTCGCGCCTGTTTTTTGTGAGGTCGTGGTATTACACCGGTCGAGCCGCCCCATTCTTGCAATAGATGTTGTTGCGGGATCTAACACTGTTGAATGATGAATGAATTACAGCCTACAGACTAGTTTAATCATTTCACTCTAATCATGTTTTGGTTAGTGTTTCCCTATCTTACTATCTCTTCAATCCAATTCTTTTGAGATTCTTATCAATAAATTTGGAGTAGGATTAATCAACTAGTCGGTTGTTGGGACACTTCCAAATATTGTAATGAACCAAAAAAGCTAATCGTATGTAAACCTATTCAAATTAAAGCTACCGCGGCCAGCGGCAGTGCAATCCATTAATCCGTTACCTACCGTTACCGCAAATATTGCTCCTTTTAAAACCAGCAAGTCGTCACGCTTTACGCCCGCACGCTGTATAGGATGGGAGACTATAAATCACTCCACTGACATAATGACGTCATCCATTATCAATTATTGACAGTACACGGATAGGTTGCCGGATTTTCCAAGTTTTATGCCTTGCAGGTAGGGCTGCGACGGTTGGCCTTGTGATGACTTGTTACTCATTTCGTTATTTAGTATTTGAATGTAATCTTTGTTATATATATTTGTTACGGTCAAAGTGAGTAATATACGGGTATTACCGTGACATAGTCATTTTAAATAATCAAAACCAAGAGGGGAATATCAGCATATTTTGCTTACAATTATTAATAACACAGAGTTGACTCCAACGCCGCTCTGATATGGTTCCTGTTAGGTATGTGTACGTCAAATATGTGTGTATATGTGTACATCTTATACAGCTTGACAACATCTACTGTCAATGTAAGACGTTTTGTTATTTCTTTGGATATATTCTGTCCCTTTCACTGACTATACAGAAATAATGTAAGATTTACTTTAACCTCGGCGTCCCGCAAGACTACAATTATCTATCTACCAATTGAAGGGTTACGTTGATAGATAGATACTAGTTTTTTAATTGAATATTCGGTTCTGTTTTGTTCTGAAATGCAGTCGATTTCTCAATGTAGGTCGCTGTGGATCAAAAAGCGTTATCCGTCTGTTTGTAAATTCAGTTTGATCCATTTACAAGCTATCAATTTAACTATAAGTTACATGTTGACTCTTTCACAATAGACATTAGTGGACTTCATTAAATGTATATAGAAAAATTATTAAGAATTAAAATGTGCAATTTAATTTTAAAGGCATTTTAACAGCACATATGTAATTTATCTATCGGGCACCTATTGTCTTGTGATCTTAAATGTAAGGATGAGTGTTTTGTAATTAATGAATTCTTCTTAAACAAAATTTTAAGGTAAATTTATCTAAATATAAACAGTATCCTTGGTTTGAATGCGGGCGATTCAGAGTATTCAAATATTTATCTCAAATAAATAAATAAAAAATGTTTTTTTTTTAAATGAATTGATAAGGTGTTCACAATACTTCAATAAATATATTGCGTTGGCAACCCTAATGCATACACCGCGGTCGCTCCGCACCGATAGATCATTGACTCGCTTTGGCTAGTTTTTTGCGATTTCAATAATCCATTAGTACATAAAACTATTTATTAACTCATATATTGATAGATGGGCTTCTATAATCCGATACGTGCAGTGTTTACACGTACAATATTACAAACATTATATATTGGAGTTAGTTTTTTGTAATCTTAAAATTCTACTTCATTTTCTAGCATATTGAAAGGATGAATGAAGAGAGAGTAACGAAACAAATATTTGTTGCAAAAGTGAGTGGCAGTGTTGGTAGGAGACGTCCAAGGAGAACTTATAGCGACCAGGTTAGTGATATACTAGGGGCGAAGGAGTACCCGTAACCGACGAACATCGCATAGATGTATGGATGTAGAAGAAGCGAGAGAGGTGTGCCAGGATCGCGCCAAATAGAAATCCATTATATCTGCCTACCCAGAGGGTTTCGGGCGTGAGTGCATTTTTTTCTACCAATTTCGCGCCAACTTTCCAATCTGTTTTTGAGGAAGGCCTATGTCATAATGTCTGTGACTATTATCAGTTATTACATTCTTCGTACTGAGGCAAGGAATCAATTTGTTTGAATTTATTATAGTAGTGGGGCTCTTACAACAATTATACGCAATGGACGCTTCAAGTTATCCGTGTTATACGAGACTATAATTAAATGCAGGATACAACTTACGAACTTAAGTTAACAACCCTACAATTGTTGTAATTTGTACCCTCATATAAACCCCTTCGTTGAGGATCTTGTTGATGATTGTAAGAATTTAACAAATAAATCGCCACCCAAATTAACACATTCATTTTCGGACCCCAATATGTCAGTGTGAGAACTTCAGACTTATGTTGCACATATTCTGAAACAAACATAAACTAGACCTAGTGAATGAATATTACATAAGTATAAGGTTAGTATATTTTATGAAATCGAAAGATGTAGTTTCGTCCGGTTTTTACCGGAGCGAACCGGTTCAGAGCGGTGTTCAACACTTCGTCCCCGGCTTCAAACCGGTTAACAAGAGATCGGTTTATGTACGACCCGAACAATTGCTCCGTGTCGGGTTCCGTTACTCTTGAACTTTTCGCGCCTTTGTAATAAAAGTTGGGCGGGGCCGGGCGCTTGCTTTCCTGCGCTTTTCTAAGCCAAAATGGCGGACGCGCTTAATGCAGCAGTAGGAGGGATAATTGTTGTGCATTCGAAACGATTACAGCGCACGCTTAAAATAAACAAAATGGTGTAAGAATTATATAGAAATGTGTTACATTTCTCAGTGAAATAACTTGGTGGCTGAATAAAAGTTTTATTTAGTGTGCTATATGCTAGGAGTTACGCATTTCTGTTTTAAATCTTTCTAAAGTATAACTGAATAAAAGCGAGGAATCAGGATTGTGGGAACTCAATTCAACATGATAGGTACAATAGTTATTCCCTGTAACTACCATCTAATGAACTGTACAGTCAGCAAGTACAGTCGTTATATTTAGTGAAAGACCTTTTAGTCTAAAATACGCCATAATAAATTTGTACCCTCATCCGTTACATGAACAGGACCTACATTATATGTAAGATAATATGTTTATTGATAAATCACAAGTGGGTGAACACTGTTAAATCACAAAAACCAAATTAGGTTGAACCGCTCCGTAACTCGCTATTGGCGAATCTAGGGGTCAAGTTTATGTGGATTTTAAATCGAACTCGAGTCTAATATTACGTTTTTCGTACGTACGTCAATGTACATATTATCCAACATATAAAATAGAGCTTGATTAAATATCAGATGGGGTATCATGGTGTATTAAAAATACATTATCAAAAGTCCATGGGAATACCAGTTTTTTCTTGTTGGCATTTTTGTTGAAAGTTCAGTAAAGTGTTGGCTGACAATGAATTGTTAATGTACGCTAGACAATAGTGCATTAATACTATTTTACATTTGTTTAGGTGACAGCAAGGAACAGGTGTCCCGCACTTAATAATGTAGGAAGGCGCTTAGTGTGTTTGTACGGTACCTTTGTGCATTCGCCGAAGTAAGACACCCTTCCTGCTTCATTTATTTGTGTACAGAATAAAATTACATTTACTTAAACAACTAAATAATGCATATAAAATGTATGCTTTTTTTGCTATGTTATTTTTTATGTAATTAGGCGGGAAACGAGCAAACGGATCACCTGATGTTAAGTGAGCGCTACCCATAGACATCCGCAACAAGCAAATGTGTTGCGATAGTAGATACGTTGCCTACCTTTAATGGACAGAGGAATAGATAGGAAAAACGATATTTCATTTTCCCTGTCAACCCCCTGCCCGTCCAATCCTCTCCCCGTTCCCATCCTATCGTTATGAGGAAAGGGTGGGAAGGGGAAGAGGACTGAAATTAGGCCTCCGGCACCTCACTAATCGGACGAAGCGCAGAGTACTTCTACTTGACGTCTGTGAGGTCGAGGTATTTCACCGGTCGAGCCGGCCCTATTCGTGCAACAGATGTTGCTGTGGGCTCTACCACTGTTTTATGTATGTAATTAAATGGTGCGGAACGAACCATTCCATTCACCGTGATCATGTTTTAGTACATAATGATTTTTATTTAAGAAGGCATTCAGTGGTACATCTGAACTACAAGCAAGTTACACTAAAAAATATAATATACCTTTCTAACAGTGAAAGAATTTTAAAAATCGGTTCAGTAGATTCAGAGATTACCCGCGACAAACGCACAAATTTTACCTATTTATGATATTAGTGAAGCTATCTAATACTATGATTTTTTTGTTGACCATAGATCTGAAACATGGACATTGTCTGATTGTCTGAGAGGAATAATTAATGACGTAAGGCTTTTGATTTATTATAAATATTGCGTATTGACCCATGTGGGTGCATGGCGTGAGTGTTTAACGGGTGTACATATAAGCCGGTCCGTCTGTCGTGTGGACGTCGCGTTCCATTCCAGAGAGACAATACCGCAGGATTAGCGCGGACATGAGGACCGCTGATAAACGTGGTTTTGAATATACGCTACTGTACGGAACAATACTAAAACTTAATTGTGAACTGTATCTATAATTTTTTATAAAATAAACTACCTGAACTACGGCCATTGTGTTTGGCTTAAACTTTAAATCTACTTTAATAATAATTAAAAGTTTTGACCTAGAATATCACAGGTCTGTCATCGTTATAAATTCCCATCTATCTGGGGTCGGCAGAGTATGTTCGCTTCCATGTCTTCTATTAGCTGTCATATCTGAATTCAAACCTTTTCGCATATCATTTCATGGTTATTTTATGAAACAGTGGTAGAGTCTGCAACATTCAACGTCATTAATAAGGAAATACCATTTTCTCTGTTTACCCCTTTACGTATTCTTATTCCCTTATTTCTTTCACCACTTTTGGAGCGGTGGTGATGAAATAAATTGCACAAAGTTAAGCGCCTGTCTGGGTTCGAATTCGCAAACTACAGTACGTAAGGGCCTAAACCGCTGAGCCACTACTGCTCCTTTTGCATATATCTGCTTAATAATATTTCATACTAAGATATATTTATAAACTTAACACGCTAAGTGAGTTGTTTTGGTTCTAGAATAATAGCCCTCGTAAAATGTTAACTTTTGAAGCGGGGTTGTACAGGAGCTTTCATTGCGGAAGTACGAAGTGCTTGCAGCAAAACACGTTTATTGGATGCATTGTTAAAATTTAAACCTTGTTGAGTAATATTCTGACATACTCTTTCTACAAGTATTAAGGTAAGTTGTAAGTAGTTTTAATGGTCCCTAGAGTGATGAAAGTGTATAAAAAGTCACCACATCTTGGTTTAATCTAACCATTCTAAGCTGGGTAAAGTGCTTTAAGAAGTAAGTCACTCAATAATGTCTTTAAATTAAAATCAAACTGAATTATAATTATTAAATTATTTGCTGTGGGCACAAGAAGTGAGAAAAGACGTGTTGTGTGTATGGACCTTAATAATTTATGTGTAATACTTAGGAGTTTATGCAGCTCTCCGGAGACGATGTTAAAATATGCAACGCTTACTTAGATGCTTTAGGAAACAATTTTGTTGTATAAACAAAATGTTGACATGTTAAAGATTTTGAACGTCGAGTGACTGCGGGAAATAAAATGAATGGGAATGGGAATGGTACAGTAGTGAGGAGTCAGAATGTGTCTATGAAGGCTCGTCTGGCAATACACAATGCTGTACTAGTCCCCTCATTAATGTATGGAAGTGAGAGCTGGGTTTGGCAGGAAAAGCATGCTATAAGAGTTAATGCCGTTGAGATGCGATCCTTAAGAAGTATGTAAGGCGTGACATTGAATGATAGGGTAAAAAAGGCTAAGGGCAAAGTGTGGCTTAAAAGTGCACGATGTGACTCGAATTGAGAAAGGTATGCTTCGGTGGTTCGGGCATGTTGAAAGGATGACTGAAGAAAGAATAAAAAAACAAATTTATGTTGCAAAAGTGAGTGGCAGTGTTGGTAGGGGACGCCCTAGGAAAACTTATATCGATCAGATTAGTGACTTACTAAAAAAGGGCGATATAAGGAGCACCCATAAGCGACGAGCATAGATTGCGTAGATGTATGAATGTAGAAGCGAGAGAGGTGTTCCGAGATCGCGCCAAATTTAAATCCATGATCTCTGCCTACCCCTCTGGGTTACGGGCGTGTTCGCATTTTTATTTTATTTATTATATTTTGTTGTATCTCAGCAAGAAATTATGGAATTTGAGGGGAGAAACATAAAGCTACAATGTTATCACATCACAATGGTTTAATTATTTCTATAGAATAACATGGCAAATGATTCAGGGTCATCATAAGATCACCTAGGACGTATATAATTTAACTTGTACCTCTTCATACGAATCTAATCAAGCACTCTTAAGTCAAGTAGTTAAGGCTACAGGTCACAATAGAACGAACATACATACAGACTTGCGACAAATGTTACACTCCATTTCGGATTAGTTGGGTAAGATGATAAAATGAATAGGAAAAAAGTGGTGTCTTATTTCGGTTGAAATGGAGTTTTCGCTATAGCTTTTTTAGTGTTTATATTAATTAATCATTAAATATTTTGGTAAATATATATAATACAACACAATTTAAGGGTTGCTTCGCAATGTATATTATCGATTGCCGGGTACAGCACGTTCGCTTCGCGGCGACAGCTCACAGAGCCAGTAATGACGCGTCACGAACAAGCGCCGCCGCAACTCGCCCGCGCACCGCGTCAGCGGGAATACTATATGACAAGCTGTCATGCTTTATTTGTTCCAGTAATTTGGCGCGAACAGACACAGAAAGGAGTTTCTAAATGTGAATCACCCCTAAGACTAAAGTGTAGTCAATGAACCCTCACGTTTATGTAAATTTTGGACGAAGGGTGTGCTCTGAATGATACGAGTAGAAAATCGTAAATAAGCCAAGTTGAACTCATTATTATTTAAAAAAAGTACGCGTTAAGACAAAAGGTAACGAAAAACATTGTCGTAAGGACTGTCCACAGAAGTGAAAAGTCAAAACAGGTTCATGTGACGCGTGTTGCTGACGCATATCAACCATGTTGTTCACGCGAACCTATAAAATTTCCCCCTAACGAATATCATCTAACGCGTCTGAAGAAGAAAATACTGGAAGAAAAATATTAAAAAAAGTTGAATTAAAAAGCATACGTATTTAAATTTACAAAAAAACACATGTAACTTATTTACTTACTCCTGGAATGATTCAGGAGTAATAGGAATATATTAACGTAGTAACAGTGATAACACAACAAATTTATTTACCTGCAAACCTACCATAACATCTCTACTAGATAGAGTTGCGAAGCGGGCAATCGTCGGCGCGGGGGATGTCGGGGGAAAGTTGCAAGATCTTCAGATGTTCGCAAACCTTCATAATGAGCGATCCGATAACTTCACCTGTCCATTCTATTGGGAATATCGCGTCGTAACGATCTGTGGAAACGAGCCCTCTTATGCCACTTTCGATGTATGTTTATGATTTCAATCGTTAACTATATGTGATATTAATTATATAAAAAGACGATTTAAATTATTGTGAGATAGCACAGTCGTTTTCCTGCCCCAATCACTGTTTTCCTGTCTCAAACACTGTTTTAAAATTATTGTGAGTTAAGGCAGTAGTTTTCCTGCCTCAAACACTGTTTTAAAATTATTATGAATCAGGGCAGTAGTTTTCCTGCCTCAAACACTATTTTCCTGCCTCAAACACTGTTTTCCTGTCTCAAGCACTGTTTTAAAATTATTATGAATCAGGGCAGTAGTTTTCCTGCCTCAAACACTATTTTCCTATCTCAAACACTGTTTTAAAATTATTATGAATCAGGGCAGCCTTTTTTTCTGCCCCAATCACTGTTTTCCTGCCTCAAACACTGTTTTCCTGTCTACTAATAGTGTATAATTAATTGCTTGCTTGCGTTGCTTGTAAAAATAAATTGCAGCAATACGAAGAAAATTTGTTATATTTCCTAAGTGTAAAAATATTTCATAGATTTCATTCATTTTTAACCACGGATACAAAAGAGTGGTTAAAAATAAGTTACAAATCTTAACTATAATTTTGAAAATAATAGTGCGATAAAAACATGGTGTTAAGAGATATTCGTCCATATTTTTGTAACATGACACTGTTTTTTTTCTGGATAGCTTACTTATGCTTATAACTTTCTTCTTAGATTTTGGTTAAGTTAGGTTAGGTTAAGTTGAATCCGTTTTGCATTTTAATAAATTAAGATACCAATCGAAAAGAAATCCTAATATTTGATTACTTTTACCTGAATTTTGCAGTTCATTTCAAAAATATTAATTGTAATACAATTATTAAATACAAAGAAATGTATTTTTCAGTCGTATCGTATTTATCGAACGATTCCTAGTGACAATGCAGTAACATTGGGGGAACATTAAGCCATGTACAGTCGGCGGCGCAATTTGTCAACTGGGAACGCGTCGAGTCCGCGGAGATTCCACACGGAAGCACTGAGCTCTGTGCAACGATTGTTTGGATTCCATTTGTCGATATTCGTCTTAGATTTTTGTAGTTCTACTGTAACGAGTTATTTACTCACAGTGGTAGTTTATTACACAAGAGGTTCGCTTTATTTTGAAATAAAACTAATTTTACGGATTATATCGCGTTTATTTTACGTTTTTTGATTCCCGACGTTTCGAGTAATTCGCGTGAATATAAGAAATCATTATGTTCGCTTTATTTTTTTAAATAAAACGTATTACACGAATATACCAAATGAGGATACTCATGGGGTGCTGTGTTTGCGTTAGCTTTCCTCTTCCAAAAGACCAAAGGTTCCTGAAAGGTTGTTAATACTTTTATTCAACTAACACTCTATGCTACGTGTTTTAAATTTAAATGTTGGTATAAAATGACCTTTGATTGTATCGGAGCGATTCTATGTAGGTGTTAACGAATGCAGGCGCGCCGTAAACTTTTAACAAGCTAAGCTCGCCAGCAATTTGTCCAACTTGTTCGCCTGCATGCCGGCGCGGATATTACGTAACTGTTATCTCTAATACGCCGATAACTAGTCATCTCTGTGCCTAGTTTATTTTCACAACGAACAAAAATGAATGCAGCAAAATACTTGTAATTTGATATGATTACGACCAAGATATTCTTTTAATATTAAATCTACATACGTACAAAGTCCTCCCACAAGAGAGACCGATAATTTGGTCAAGCTTGCGGAGTCCACTGGATAGGCAGGTGACTGATCTTGGTTGGGGAGGCCGCTGGATAGGCAGGTGACTGATCTTGGTTGGGGAGGCCGCTGGATAGGCAGGTGACTGATCTTGGTTGGGGAGGCCGCTGGATAGGCAGGTGACTGATCTTGGTTGGGGAGGCCGCTGGATAGGCAGGTGACTGATCTTGGTTGTGGAGTCCGCTGGATAGGCAGGTGACTGATCTTGGTTGGGGAGGCCGCTGGATAGGCAGGTGACTGATCTTGGTTGTGGAGTCCACTGGATAGGCAGGTGACTGATCTTGGTTGGGGAGGCCGCTGGATAGGCAGGTGACTGATCTTGGTTGGGGAGGCCACTGGATAGGCAGGTGACTGATCTTGGTTGTGGAGTCCGCTGGATAGGCAGGTGACTGATCTTGGTTGTGGAGTCTACTAGATAGGCAGGGGACTGATCTTGGTAGCGGAGTCCGCTGGATAGGCAGATGACTGATCTTGGTTGTGGAGTCTACTAGATAGGCAGGAGACTGATCTTAGTTGCGGAGTCCACTGGATAGGCAGGTGACTGATCTTGGTTGTGGAGTCCACTGGATAAAAGTGGACTGATCTTGGCTACGGAGTCCACTGGATGGGCAAGGGACTGATCTTGGTTGCGGAGTCCACTGGATAGGCAGGTGATTGATCTTAGTTGGGGAGTCTTCTAGATAGGCAGGAGACTGATCTTGGTTGCGGAGTCCGCTGGATAGGCAGGTGACTGATCTTGGTTGTGGAGTCTACTAGATAGGCAGGAGACTGATCTTGGTTGCGGAGTCCACTGGATAGGTAGGTGACTGATCGTGGTTGAGGAGTCCACTGGATAAAAGTGGACTGATCTTGGATACGGAGTCCACTGGATGGGCAAGGGCCTGATCTTGGTTGTGGTGTCCACTGGATAGGCAGGTGATTGATCTTGGTTGGGGAGTCTACTAGATAGGCAGGGGACCGATCTTGGTTGCGGAGTCCACTGGATAGGCAGGGGACTGATCTTGGTTGCGGAGTCCACTGGATAAAAGTGGACTGATCTTGGCTACGGAGTCCACTGGATGGGCAGGGGACTGATCTTGGTTGCGGAGTCCCCTGGATTGATATTGATTGCAGATTTCACTGGATAGGTAGGGGCCTGATCTTGGTTTATGGTGATTAGTGATGACGGTATTTGCCTCGTCGGGTTGAACCTATTAAAACCTTTTGTTTTGTTCCATATCAACCTTTACATACTATCTGTTGTGTACTGTAATATATGCATCAAGTTGCCACTATCAAGCGTTTTATCTAATTCCAATTAAAGTTGTTACGAACAAAAATATTTAATACAATGTCTTGCAGCGAGCTCCTCTGTAGCTAACAACTTTTTCCAGTTAAGAAGTTAATTAATTGAACTTTTAGTGGGGCTGCAGCAAACTCTTTTTGCTTTATCGATCGCTTGAAGATTCTGTTTTCTATTAACAACTTGCATTATTAATTAAACTTGTTAATGCTTGTATAGTGATATTTTTTACACATTTTAGTTGATATCTCACTCGAGTAAATTCTCTGGAGCCATTCAAATGAATATAGCAAGATATGTATACTCATAACTTGTTAAGGTTGTAAAGTAACTTATTACCACTGGTAGAGCCTGCTACAACAATATCTGTTGCACCAATAGGCCGGTTTGACCGGTGATATACCACGACCTCCCAGAAGACGAATAAAGTAGAAGTATTCTGCGTTTCGTCTTCGTCGATAGTTTTATCTGCTTATCCCCCCCTCTGTCCGTTAAAGGTAGGTAACGAAACTGCACCAAGCGGCTATCGTCAGCGTTCGGTAGCAATCACTTGATATCGGGTGAACCGCGTACTCGTTTGACATCTTTTACGATAACAAAAAAATAGGTTAAAAAATAAACTTGTACTTCGCCACTCGCTCTAAATCAGTGTTAATACTTTAATTGTTCCTTGTTTACGATTTAATGAAATATCCTCATAACAAAATGGTTTATCGGCGATGTTGCCGCTAGGACGTGTTCGTGACGCCTCATTATGACGCTTTGTACCTCTCTGTCGACACGACAGGCGTCAGGTCTAACCGGCGCCCTTATTTAAACCTGTTAAGTTGTGCGGTGTGGAAAAAGTAATTAGAAAATGAACCGAGAAAATGTTTATTGGAAAATCATATCTTCGTGTGCTTGGTAATTAGATAAGAGATTTGGTTATTCAAACGTAAAGAACTGCAAAGATCTTCCTAATTTTACTAGGCATATTATAAACTGTCATCTAATTGTGAACTGAGCTAACCATAGATTACAGCAACAACTTAATCAGTTGCAGATATGTTATCTACCTTTAGTGGACAGAACAAACAAGGAAATTTCCTTTTCTCATCATTCCTCTCCTCAGTCTAATAAGGAAATGATGGAAAAGAGGTTTCCATCATTTCCTTATTAGAAAACGATGAGAAGGTAACAGTGATAGAGTCCTTAACAACAACATCTGTTGCACGAATGGGCCGGCTCGACCGGTGAAATACCACAACCTCACAGAAAACAGGTGTGAAGTAGAAGTGCTCTGCGTTTCGTCCGATGAGTGAGGTGCCGGAGGCCTAATTTCCGTTCTCTTCCCCTTACCACCCGTTCCTTATAAGGATTGGATAGGAAGGGGAAGAGGATTGGACAGGGAGGGGATTGACGGGGAAAAAGGAATATCGCCTCCCTCTGTCCCTATGCCCCTCCTCTGTCTATGAAAGGTAGGCAACGCATCTGCAACACATTTGCTTGTTACGGATGACTATGGGTAGCGGTACTTATAATCAGGTTCCGCTTGCTCGTTTGCCACTTTATTATATAAAAAGGCTATTGGCGCGAATTGGTGAATACACCATTATCATCGAGTTTCGAACTCGTATCTGTAGGTTGTAATCAATATTTGCTTAGTACTATCCAACGGAGCTTTATCTTATCTCACAGTTATCGGCAGCAACCGGCGTCAACGATTCAGGAATACTGAATATTACACGAGTATTTTACTTTATATAATAAATTGGCAAACGCGCAAGCGGCACCTGATAATAAGTACCGCTACCCATAGTCATCCGTAACAAGCTAATGAGTTGCGGATGCGTTGCCTATCTTCATGGACAAACACAAAAAAGGATATTCCCATTCCCTGTCCATTTCCTCCTCATCCGTCAAATCTTCTTCCCTTTCCCATCCCTCTCATTAGAAAAGGGTGGGAAAGGGAAGAGGACTACAATTAGGTCTCCACCACGTCACTCATCAGACGAAGCGCAGAGTACTTCTACTTGAGGCCTGTCTTCTGCGACGTCGTGTTATTTCACCGGTCGAGCCGGTCCATTCGTGTAATAGATGTTGTTATTGCGGGCTCTACCACTGTATAGCCTGAATGGCTTTGGGTTGCGATTATGAAAGGTAGTTATGGATTCGAATCTGTTATTTGCGCACTGACGTTAACAATCTCATTACATTTAAAAAAAATTATATAATATTATACGAATATTATTGAATCCATAGAATTAAATAAACTGATTATATATATACATACAAAAATTGCTCGTTTAAAGTTATAAAATTAAATAATTTGCTTGTAAAATCTTGTTCTATAATACAAATGAGAACTTATCGTATAGTTGTTACTTAACCAGTTAAATTTAAGCGCGATAATTATGCACTTGTAGATGTCAACTTTAAAGTTATATAACTTTCGTGAACGTCAAGTTAGCGTTGAAGAAGAGAAACATGCTGGAATATTAAATAGGTATCGTGGTCTTGGAACTTGTAAAACACATTCCTTAGACACAGCGTGCTAAAATGTGTTAATTTTTTACCTTTTTATTTAATAAATGTAAAGGGCTTTGAAAATAAAGGGTATTTTTCAATTATTATCCTGAACACTTCAGATCAGTCTAAAAGTTTACACAATACATTGACACTAGGTTTTGCCGATTGGTCCTCGAGCGCTTCAAAATTGAATAGTTACATATGATTGGTCAATTCAAAATCCTAACGCTCGGTTGACCGTGATCACCGGCGGTGGCGCTGGCGCGAGCGACATGTTGGAGAATTCAGTGCTGACACGGGGACTACGCTTAGTTAAACTTACGATTTCGCGCGACACTTACACGATTATAATTTACCTCATCTCTCGATCTACACTGTCATTGCTGTTTACTACCATTTCTTCAGTTTACTGTCATTCTCATCTTGTGTGTGTTGCAATTATCCTTTTGTTCTCCTGACTGTGTCTACGAGGTGAACTTGGGTGCGATATTTGCTATCCTGTCGCACCATACCTACGCAGCTGTGTATACGCACAACACAACCCTTACCACAATTAGTTTTCAGGTATTAGATAATATTCAAATATGAAGGGATAAATAAAAAGTCTGTTTATAATAAAATAAAAAATAAACAAAATTAATAGTAATTAGAGTAATATTAATTAAAAAATAAAGAACACAGAAATGCAGACGTTTCAACCCGTAACTAAAGCTGATAAAGTAAGTTTGCAATAAGCTTAAAGGACAAATTAAATAAAGAAAAAATCCCAGGGCGTAAGGCGCTCGGACGTTAAATTCGTGCCCTGACAATGTTTACTAATACATCGGTGAGTCATGCCTCTAAGCACGCTCGGCTTGATTGCAGACGAAACCCAGGCAGGCGCCTTACTTTGTGTAATTTATTACATCCCCACTGAACCAAAATAGTGAAGGAAAACATCGTAAAGAAATCAGCATGTCTTAGAACTACCAAATTCGTAGACATGTGACGTGACGTCTAACTAACTAACCCGCTCTTGGCCAGCGTGATGGATTATTACCCCTTCCCTCTCTCGAAGTGGAGGCCTGTGTCCCTGCAGTGGGGAAACTAAGAAAGGAAAATATATATATATATATATATATATATATATATATCTTTTCCTTTTTCAGTCTTATTAAAATTTATTTTAATACTAATTTTTTTTTTCAAAATGAAATTATTTCATTTAATTAATTATTTGTTTTATTTAATTAGGATTTCACTCAACAAACCAAGAAACGTAAATAAACCCCAAAATACTTACTTACTTTTATTTCACTAGTATCCTACAAATATTTTAATAAATAAACAAATTCAGTCAGATTACGCACTCATATTGATAAACATACTGCAATAAATAACATGTTTTTTGGCATGGACGACATTAAACGTAAGCCGAAGACCCATTACATTAAAATATATATTACGCACATTATAATATATATACACAAAATAACTAACATTTAAAAATTTACAATATCATTACACACACTATAAATACTAAGTGTAATAATATTGTATAGAAATAAATAGACCTCAAAATTGTATTACACGGTAGTTACTTCAACGTACGGATCACTGTTCCATTCAATAACATTGTAGTTACTCCACACGAAATTTCCTTTAATAGATAACGGGGCTTCCAGGGCTAAATACAAAATAGCTTTGGCACCTTCCTCATATACTTTGGCCGTCTTCCTTCCTTCTCTAGTGGACATGTTACCAGGATTAACACAGTTTATAACAACACCTTTATTAGACCATTCTCTATGTTGAAGAAATGTGACAGCATTGAGAGACACTTTGCTCACAGCGGTTACACTCATGCCCCATCCTTCTGTCTTCTCAATGCCCTTTCTCGCAGCTTCTTCGTACTCCTGCATTATAGCTACGAGTCCATCTTCTGTGAGATATGGATCGCTTATTCTTTTTCTGATATCTTCATTTTCTATAGTAGCTAATAATCCTGCTGGTCCTGAAACATTCACCACTCTGGCGTTTTCGCTGAGTATTGGATAAACTAATTTTCCAAAGTTAATGTAACCGTAGAAATTTACACTTAATGTTCTTCTTACTTTTTCCGCGTGCTTTATTCTCTTGTCGGTCGGTACGTACTCCGTATTGTTTATTAATAAATCAATTCTTTCATCCAGATCTTGTATATGGTGTCTCAATTTGATAATACTCTTTGTGTAGGTTATATCCATTTCAATGAATTCGACATCAGCAGTTCCTTCCAATGTTTCTTGTATATTGTATCCAGTGGACGCATCTTCTGTTGTAAAGTAAATCTTTCCTTTATAAACTGTTGTAAGTTTTTTAAGTACGTGAAAACCTAAATTGCTCGCTGCTCCAACTACCAAAGCGACGTTAGTCATAGTGTCTAGAATTACACTAGAATTAAATACGGCTTTATCGCTGTTATCTGGGGCCATCGCATCCCGAGCTGCGTTATCAGGAAACTGACAGCGGTCGTATAGTGCGAACGAGATAAGTTTTCGTGTAAGATATAGTGAAAATATTATTGGGCTCTACTCTCCTTGACACAATTATTGGGCTCTACTCTCCTTGACACAATTATTGGGCTCTACTCTCCTTGACACAATTATTGGGCTCTACTCTCCTTGACACAATTATTGGGCTCTACTCTCCTTGACACAATTATTGGGCTCTACTCTCCTTGACACAATTATTGGGCTCTACTCTCCTTGACACAATTATTGGGCTCTACTCTCCTTGACACAATTATTGGGCTCTACTCTCCTTGACACAATTATCTTGATGCTGTAAATTTTTCACTACTTAATTCAATATTTAGGAAATCAATTTGTTGAATTGCAAATGTATCAATCAATTTAAATGAGAAATAGTACAATAATGTTTTTGCCAGGTGTATGTGGAATTAAGAAAAGGTATAGTAGCGACTTCCTAATCATCATCCCTCCATTTTATGTGGGGTCAGCAAAGCATTTTTTATCCTTAAAGTCTCTCTACTGTGCGTTATTTCGTCAATCTCTCCTTTTTAATCATGTCAACTTTCATCCAATCCATCTGTTCTAAGATCTTCAACTAACATATCCTTCAACAATCACACCTAAGACTCCCCATATGTATACCATGTATGTATGAGTTAATTAGATTTCTTTTCGTCAGAACAACATAGTATCCTGCTTCTAAAGGTTATGTCACTAAAGATTTTAGTAAGTAAATGAACTTGTAGATTAAATGTGACCAACCTTGTTACAAACGATTACAATTGTACGTTGTCCCACATAGTAAGTCATGATACATTTGGAATGCTGAAATCGGTAGCAAATCCTGCCTTCATAACATCGATTAAATAAAATTCTTAACTGATAACTTAACTGATATCTGGACGAATTTTCGTTCATTTTATCACCAATATCTGAACCTAATAAAATAGTAATACAAAATTATTTTTTTTATTATTCACGGTGCACTTTTTCTATTTTTTTTCTATTGTGATTTAAGATCTGAGATCTAGTTGGGTGTTGTTCAATAGACTTATGCGATGCCTTCTTATTCACACCTAACTTCTACAAAAATAGATTTTATATTTCCAAGTATTTCTCCTTTACGTTTCTTAATAAAAAATCTGGAATCTATCTGGAATATTTCTTTACAGGTTTATATTTAGATTTAACCAGTAGACGTTGTCCTGCACGAAGGTCGTCTTGCCTTTAAGTGGCCTCAGCTAATGTTTTACAATTGTTTTACAAAAAATATTCTGAGGAATTTAATATGCTCGATATTTATAAATAAGTAAATATGCGCTCACGCCCGTAACCTAGTGGGGTGGTCAAGATCACGGATTTCCATTTGGCGCGACCCTGACATTACTCTTGATTCTTCTACGTCGATACATCGTTTAGTATGTCAATCCTTCTATTTCTCGTATAAATACGAAAGTTGGATGTTTGTTACTCTTTCACGCAAAAACGGTTGAACGGATCTCAATGAAATTCGGCACAGAGATAGATTATAGTCTGGAATAACATATTGGGGTACTTTTATGCCGGTTAAATGTTTGGTTCCCGTGGGATGTTTTTTTTAACTTTACTAACTAATCATGGAGCAGTGGTGGCTCAGCGGTTTAGACCCCGACTTACGTACTGTAGGTAGCGGGTTCGAACCCAGGCAAGCGCTTTACTTTGTGTAAATTTATTTCATCACCACTGATCCAAAAACGGTGTAGGAAAACATCGTGAGGAAACCGGCATGTTCTTAGAACCATCAAATTCGAAGACATGTGACATCCACCAACCCGCACTGGGCCAGCGTGGTGGATTACGGCTCATTCCCTCTCTCGGAGAGGAGGCCTGTGTCCCTGCAGTGGGAAACATTCTAGAAAAGGCCGATTTATTATTATTATTTTATTAACTAATCATATGTCTAAAGTGAATAAATTTAATTAAAGGAAACATATAAATTTAGTTTGATAATACCTAATTAGTTTGTGTATGTGTGTAATATACAAAATAACTGGATTAATCAACGAATCATTAATCATTAACGTGTTACTCGGTAGGTAACATAACATTTTATTGTAATGCCCAAACAATGGGCGCTCAATCAAATCGGACTTTGCGTGTAGGCTATCGCACCGGAAGTGCGGTTCCGGTATGTTTTTCCGGTTCGCAGTTGTTAGCGATTTAGTCAAACTAGTTTTAATGGATGTTGTAAATGATTTTGTACATGGGCTTACGTTGCCGATACCGTCTCATTATCCCGTTATAATCTTTCCGTCCTTACATCATGGGGTAATTTTCTCACCCCTTAACAAGCCTTCATTCTCTTTTTTCTTTATCTCGTCGTCGTCGGAAAGTGCGTCAACATCCATTCACATTATACATTGATGTTCAAATATAAATGTACATAAATGTTGTCTATATTAGACCAGCATATAACATTGGTAGATCCACTGTTAAATGCTGGCCTGGTGTCACCATTTATGACCGAGGAAGGATAATTTCACACAACAAAGATTCGTGGCAAAGCAATAAAAAAGAAGTGAATAGGACAAAATTACTTTTAACATGTCTTATTCTCTGCAATTGGCAATAATGTGAGTGATCCAAGTTACAATATAAAGACTTTAACAGACAAACTTCAACGGAAAATGAATTCCAAAAAATTAATCAACTCTTTCAAGGTCGCCGATAAACGTAACGAAAATTCTCAATTCAAAGCTTTGTCTTTGAACTATTTAAAGTATGGTTCAATAATTCCTGGATTCATCATTGGAGCAGTGGTGGATCAGCGGTTTAGACCTGGACTTACGTTCTGGAGGTTGTGGGTTCGAACCCAGGCTTCGCTTTACTTTATGTAATTTATTTCATCACCACTGCTCCAACGTTAGATGAAAACATCAGGAGGAAACCGGGCATGTCTTAGAACCACAAATTCGAAGACATGTGACATCCACCAACCCGCGCCGGACCAGCGTTGTGGATTACGGCTCATTCCCTCTCTCGGAGAGGAGTTGCAGTGGGGAACATACTAGAAAAAGGCCGATATTATTTATATATTATTTAATTACTAAAAAATGAAGTAAGCCACACCACACACAACTTAATAGTTTGTTCGCATTAAAAGGATTTAATAAATAACTTGTCATGTCATGATTTATTTTTGCTGAAATAACGGTTTTATTGTGTCGAAATGCCCTGTCATGATAGAAGTGATATTAAAATAAATTAAACCAGCAATGACATTATCAAACAAATTACAAAATAAACCAGAGCGCTGAACGATTGGTCGAATCTTGAATATGACTAAAATGTTGTTTGAACTAAAGTCAAATCAATATATTTTAATACGAATTTACGAGTGTTTCGAAGTATTTCACTGTGTTCAAGGGGATTTCGTGCACGGTTGTTTAAATCACCAATGATATTTAATTTGCTACCAAATTATTTTTGCATGGCAACATATGTCTTCAGTAGTTAATGCGTCCGTTTATAATTTATTTTTAATTCATTTAATAACAGTTTTAAATGAATTGATTCTATACAAACTTCTATTGGTCTTGTCTATCCAGTTGGTGTATTATATGGAATTACTAGCTGACCAGGAAAACTTTCGCTTAATCTATTACAGAATACCACATCAAAAACCATTGCATAGTTTTTAAGATCTAAGCATACACAGGGACAGACAGACAATATTCCTTATTTTTTTCACCCTCGTGTACCAGTCTCTAATCTCATTCGTGTATAGATTTTTAAAACATATTTCTAAGTCTGTTGGACAGGAGGCATCGCGACGGATTTAAACGATATTGCAAATGACACAAACATTAGACCACACGACAAGCATTAGCCGTCGAACAAACAAAGAATCAACGAAATCGGTTCATCAGGAGCGGAGCTCTGAGGTAACATACATAAAAACGTACAGACGAATTGATAACCTTTTTGAAGTTGGTCGGAAGAGGAATCAACCCACAGAAATATTCCACATGTCTTATCGCGTATAAATTAGATCAGATTAGAGATAAGACGGCTGGTAATGCTAGCGTTAATATTTACGTCACAAGAAGACTACATAGCTGATGTCATTGTACATATTGTTAGATTTTACCAAAGGAGACTAAGACTTCCATTTGGCACAGTCCAGGCACACCACTATTTCTTACATTAAGAAATCTACATACTCGCTCGTCGGTTATGGGTGCTCTAAGACTACCTTTCTTTATATTAAATACGTAGGAAGTAACTGTTGCAGAGCCCGCAACAACATCAGTTGCACGAATAGGCCGCGTCGACCGGTGAAATACCACGACCTCACAGATAACAGGACGTAGAAGTACTATGCGTTCCGTCTGATAAGTGAGGTGTCGGAGGCCTAATTTCAGTCCTCTCCCCATCCCACCCTTTCCTCGCAAGAATAGAATAGGAACGGGAAGAGGATTGGACGGGGACGAGGTTAACGGGGAAATGGAAATATCCTTTTTCCTGTCTATGCCCTCCTCTGTCTATTAAAGGTAGGCAACGCATCTGCAACACATTTGCTTGTTGCGGATGTCTATGGGTAGCGCTCACTTTACACGAGGTGGTCCGCTTACTCGTTTGCCACCTTCTTCCATAAAAAAGGGAAAAGCGAGGCAGAGAAGTGTACGCCAAATGGGAATACGTAATCTCTGCTTAACCTTCTGGATTATGGGGGTGGGCGCGTATTTATTTACTATCAGGAGTCATCATTTCACCCCTTGAAAAGAACTGGCACATTCATCAAGTACCAAATACAATCAGGTTACTTTTGCCCTCCCTCGATTTTAACATGATTGTGTCAAAATTGTCTCTCGATGGTTTCATAATTGTTGATATGATAATTTTGTAATCAATTTGTCAGCACAAGCTGACAGTCATATGCCACGGGTGCCGCTGTCAGCGCTGGCGGGTTGCAAGATGTGATTTGTGATTTGGATTTGATCGACTACTGACTGTTTTGGAATAGGAGAGAAATAGAATTATGAGGGTTGAAAGTTGTCAATGGACATTGAGCTAAATACCACAAAAATTGTTAGTAAACAAGATTTTAGTCGCTTAGAACTAATTCGATCTTCAACCAAATCTGACAAGTGAGATGGTTTCATCTTACAGATTTCACAAAAGATTTAATGGACAGGTAAAACGATATTTCTTTTTCCCCGTTAATCCCCTCCCTGTCCAATCCTCTTCCCCTTCCCATCCTATCCTTATGAGGAAAGGGTGGGAAAGGGAAGAGGACTGAAATTAGGCCTCCAGGACCTCATTCATCAGACAAAACGCAGAGTACTACTACTTCACGATTGTCTTCTGTGAGGTCGTGGTATTTCACCGGTCGAACTGGCCAATTCATACAGTAGATGTTGTTGTTGCGGGCTCTACCACTGTAAAGTTATTAAAATCTTAATGTAAACCTAAGTATAGATGAGGTTGAATTATCAGGTCCTATTATATTACTAAATGTATCATAAAGTTACCGGAACGAAGCTAATTAAGCCTCGGTAGCGGCCGGCTCAAAAGCGGAATGTACCACATCGCAGATATCAAGGCGTAATTTGACAGGTTCTGCTATTATGGACACGTCAAAGGCACGCTCGGGATACCTGGATTATAAGGGTGCGTTCACACTGACCTGGAGAGGCAATTTCAAAATTTATTGAGTTTCTTGTAAGCTTTAAAAGGTTTAAATTTTTTTATTAGTACTTTTTTGGAAGCACCCAATTCGTTACGATCTAACGGTCTAGGGGTTAAATACTCGACTAATTTGTAAGTGAAAAATTCGTTATGTATATAGCAATTAGTACCTTCCCAAATTGAGTTACATTATTTTATATATCTTTGTAACTCTCAATATTACAGATGTGTATATAATTAAATAAACACACTCATAACCCAGATGGATAGGCAGAGATTTATAATTTCCATTCGGCACAGTCCTGGCATACATGCATTTCGTCGTCGTCGATGTTAGATAAAAAATCTCAGGTGTCTGGGCGCAAGGCGCTCGGACGTCAAATTCGTGACAGCGATTCCTAAAACAATGAGCATTATCTATCGGCGCTACTTTCTCTCTCTCTCATGTCGCGCTCTCGCTCACACACATTTATACACGTGGCACATCGATCGTGCATGATCGGTTACTCTCGGCTCAAGCGCAGCTGGACCCAACCGATACATTTCTAGCGAAAGCCACCTACTGTCAATCAATTTACAAGATGTCACGCCAAAACGTCCCATACAAAAACTTCCACTCACTTTTGATTGTTACTCTTTATTCTTTTATCCTTTCAACATTCCCTAATCCTTCTAGATATAAGTTATAACGTGGTTTTTAACCGTGAGCTTACTACTTAGTTTTCTTTAGAGAGAAAGATAGAGAGAAAGCTTGTTTCGAGATTTTCGTATGATGAGTGAGGTGCCGGAGGCCTAATTTCAGTCCTCTCCCCTTCCCACCCTCTCCTCGTAAGGATAGGATGGGAACAGGAAAAGGTATGGACAGGGAGATAGTTAACGGGATAAAGGAAATATCGTTTTTCCTGCCTATGCCCTCGTCTGTCCATTAAAGGCGTATTTGCAACACATTAGGTTGTTGCGGAAGTCTATGGGTAGCGCTCACTTAACATCAGGTGATCCGCTTGCATGTTTGACACCGTCTTCCATAAAAAAAATATATTTGCTAAACACCTTCAGTTCCTATGTTGATATGGATATTACCATTGGCGGCGATAAACACTTTACCGACTCATTCAACGCTGATTTATTCCCTTGTTTGATACAAAAAACACGCTTTTTCATATTTACCATTGAACCATCCATTTTAGAAAAATTATTTCATATAACAATCAATGAATTTCAATGGACATAAGACCTAGTATTAAAAAATAGTATTAAAAAATCACCTCCCTTTCATCTTCCCACTAATGTGGGGCCAGCACAGTACGACCGTAGTCTATACTATATGGGTTTTGGCTAAAGTTTTTACGGCCACCTGCCTATCGCCAATCCTCTGCGAGAATAATTGAGTAAGAATTGTGTTAAAAATGAGGATTAATAATTCTATATCTACAGTTTGAATACGTCCTTTGAATTGAACAGATTTGTAAAAAGTTCAATGTAACGCTATGGTCCACTATGATTCTTAAATTACCAATAGAATTGTGGTAATATGTATATTTAAACAAGAAAGTCCGTATGTCCTATGAAGAAGTTAAAATAGATATTTGCTCTTTGAGCGGCATCGGTGGCAGTGAGGCGGAAAATTAAAAGGAGTCACTTTGAGAGACCGGTCTGGAGTTTGTTTCCATGCCGGCGTCAGTGACGACACGACGTAATGAACGATCTTTTTGATGTACGTACGTTTACGTGCACATCACTGATTTATTTACTAATTATTACGCACGAATTACGATACAATATTAAGCGTTTTTCTTATAAAATTGACTTAAAAAACGATAGATTGAAGATTTGAAATATAAGGGACTGGCAACCTTTTTCAGTTACTAAATAAGCACTACAACACTCCACAAAACAGAGGCTTACAGAATATATTAAGAAATTTGTTTTAATTTTCCAAAGCTGTCAAAGACTAGCCTGCAATCCACTTCCCGTTATACAATCCAAGCATTGCGGTTTCACCCGCCATGCAACTTAATATAACCGATAATGTTCAGCCTATGCTGAACCCAATTTAATATGATTAACAATATACATCTGAGGTCAACTTTTATTGAATTATATATATTTCTTCCTACAAACCTTAATTCCCTACTTTAGACCTTTAGGGGCTGAAATTATATAATTCTTTTTTAGTAATCGCCTTTGTAGTAACAGAAAGCTCTGTGCTAAATTTCAAGCCTTTAGGCGTAGTTCTTTGGGCTGTTGATAGACAGTCAGTTTCATAATTTATATATATGCACATAAAGTATGTACTTACAGGAGCTGTACAATCCTGGTCTATATTATTACAGCGTATATATTCTAAACATTGAATTTGAAGGGTTTATATTCCACAAGCGAAACTTGGCGTTACAGGTCAGGTAACTTAAACACAACTTACGCAACTTAGTCAGTGTTATGTCAGTACACTGTAATCATATTCCGTATACGGCATATCAGGGAAATGATTTTCCGTATACGTATATGAAATGGGGAGTTATTCCAGCGTGCATACAAGAACAATCCTGATTTCTTGGCGCCTTGACGTATCTTCGTTTTTTGCATTCTCGAAACTAGCTAGAATATCTTGGCTCTTAAGGGATTTTTAAAACTATTTCTATGAACGTACGTACTATGGAATGGAGTAATTAACACGTCGTAGTATTTCGCTAATAACACGTAGGTAAATGTATTCGCGAGTGGAAATACTTAAATGAACTAATATTTACCTATAGTACTCGAACAGATTTGTTGGCACATATAATTCGACACTAATTGAGAAATGAAACAGCAAATATTACCTATTAAATTTTGTGTCTGAGCATGTAATTTAAATTGATATATGCACATAACTTATTTAACTTTTTGAAAAGCGGTCTTTAAGTGTATTATTAATATACGAGAAAGTGTAGCGTAACCGTGGCTTTCCACTGGCGTAAAATCGTGAATCGCCGTCGTTTCTTCTGGATGAGTAGGCGCGTCTCCCGTGCTCCTCCCTCCCCGCGGCCCCTCGCCGCAAGTGCAGGGCTTATTCGTATATAATAACAGATGACTCACAGAATTGATAGATATTTGACAGTTTAATCTAAGCACTCCTACCTCACGCCTGTCTTCTGTGAGGTCGTGGTATTTCACCGGCTGACAGATGTCGTTGTTGCGGGCTCTACCATTGTTAAATTATGTATGTTATATGTTCTTTTATTGAAGAATTCTAATTCGTATGAGTATACGTATATATAATGATAAGATATTCTGAAAATATAAACCAAGTCGCAAACATGAGAAGTCCGAGTTTGTACTTAATTTTATGTATGTTAGCTCATATATGATAACATGGAGGTTTAGATATAAAATAGATACATAATAAAACCGACTCCGCGCCAATCGTACCGTGAACACCGTCAAAAGTACTGTAATTTGAAATTCGGTACATCCACTGATAGGTTTATGGTTTGTTGAACTTGTTTATGGAGTTATACAAAATTACTATTTCCTGCGAATCGGACCCGAGGGGTCGCTTGACCTTCACAAATATCGATGTTCACGTAAAACAGCTGCTCGGAAACTCACCCATTTGATTATATATCGAGTTATAAATGTTAATTAACTTATTTGCGATATTCTTTAAACATTCCAATAAAACGTATATAAAGAATACCTGCATGAATTAAATACTTGTGGTATGTATACGCTGTGGTACGGGCTGTAGTCTATATACTCTGTGGCCGCACTATCAGTTCAGTCTGACAGCGACTACCGTAGGGTGCGGACGACGAACTAGCGCTGGTATTTACTAAGTAATAACAAATAGTTGTTCATTTAATAAGCAAGAATGAGGAACATAACACTCATGTGTTTCGTTTAGTGAATCCTTTTGGACGAGGAGGGGGTTAACGGGGAAAGGAAAATATCCTTTTTCCTGTCTATGCCCTTCTTTGACCATTAAAGGTAGGCAACGCATCTACAACACATTCCCCTGTTGCGGATGTCTATAGGCAGCGCTCTCTTAACATCAGGTGATCCGCTTGCTCGTTTGACACCTTCTCACATCAAAAACTCAAATCAGATGAGAAGCCGCGAAAATACAGGGCAACCTAGTTTGGGGGTCAAGGCTCTATTGAAATACATTGTAAGAGTGTACAATAAAGCATTTATTATTATTATATGCTTGTCGATTGTAAAAAGTATCTCGTAGCACAGCTTGTATGCGTCACGACCGTCACCTGCGAACAAGACAACAGCGCGAACGCCCGCTGTATGCATTTAAATCGAATATTACCAACTACATCCGGAGAACACTAACCAGCTTCACTGTACCGATATTAGTTCAATGATGTGTAATGTTATGACGATTGTGTGCAATTCTATGTTTGGAATTAATGCACAGTGATGTGAGTATGCTATCTATACTGATAAATAAAATGGAAGTGTCTGAATGTTATATCAAAATAACATTTCCATACTCAATACACATGATGCATTAACGGTACTTATAACGAAAATACAATTTTTAAAAATTTTGTCTGTCTGTCTGTCTGTTTATTCCGGGTAATCTCCGAAACGACTGAACCGATTCGGATGGGACTTTTACTGGAAGATAGCTAATATTGTCGGGATTCAAATAGGCTAATTTAATTTAAGCAAAATGTTTAGGGTTCCGTACAAAAAGTGAAAAACCCTGGAAATTGTTTTCTCGAATTTGTTTCCACGCGGACAAAGTCGCAGGAAACAGCTAGTATTAAATAAGCGTCAATGATTTATTTCAAACATAAAATCTGGAAATCTTTAAAGCGCACAAAGCGCTTGTTGAGTAAACCAAACTTTTACGTTAAAGCTTAAAGGTAGAAAGAACAAGACATAGCAATCCGATACTGTCCAAAAATAGAATATATAGATAGTACACTAAGTTAGAGATTAAGTTTTAATGATTATATAATTGGGCCCTGCAATAGATTAAGTTTTATCACCTTTAATGAATAGGAATTGTAAATTTATATTATTGTATTTTATTGCTATATTGCACTAGGTTTAATTTAATTAGTTACTATCAAAAATTATTATGCTAGGGGGAGAACGAGAGGGAAAAAAAACAAAGTTTTACATTTTTTAACTAGATGGCGTTGTTATTAATAATTTATCTAAAACGATATATTTCCTGTTTAGGTAAGGACATGAAGGCAGTTATAAAATGTATTATTTGAACAAGGTGACCGCGGTAAAAATTATGTCGCAAGTTTACACGTACATTGATAGATACACACATATTTCAACAATCGCAGAGCCCGTCACTACAACATTTGTTTCACGAATGGGCCGGTTTAACTACGAGATCACAATACATAGGCGGGAAGTAGAAGTATTCTACGTTTTGTCTAATGAGTGAGATGCCAAAGGCCTAATCCCCTTCTCATCCATTTCTAATAAGGAATGTATGGGAGACTGAGAAAGGGTAGGAGGATTAGACCCGGCATTCGCTTGAAACAACGTGGACTTGTTGCTTACAATCTTCTGTTATATAAAAAACAGCTTTAGCCCTTCCCACACAATGCCTGTTCTTTTTATTATACTAAATGTATACACGCGGCATGTTATATCAAATGTTACGCTCCATACATCACGCGCAGAAATTAGCCAGTTAGTGGGGCCGACGGTCGTGCGAGAGTCACACAGTCGTTTCCCCGACTTTTGTAAAGCGGATCGAATTGTTGTAAATGTAAACGAGAAGCTTAATTCGAATCTGTATGTAGGCCTTTGATTTTACTTACCCACAGTGGGACTTGCGCGACACAAGAGAGCACCAACCCTGGCTGTCTCCTATCGCCTGTTAGCCTTCGGCTTGGCGCCCGCGTAGATCCAGTTTGGATCCTTTCAGCGGTATACGAGCGGGCCAATCGATCTGCGACCGATGGTTGTTCGGATATACTCCTTCTTGATCTAACAATCTCCTCCCATGCAGAGCCACCAGATGAGTACATCAGGTGGCCCATCCAGCGGAGTCTCTTTGACTTCTCTCTTGATTTTTTTTATGGTATAAGGTGGCAAACGAGCAAGCGGATCCCTTAATTTTAAGAGAGCGCTACCCATAGACATCTACAACAGGCAGATATGTTGCAGATTCGTTTGGATGCAGGAAAAAGTATATTTTTTTTGCCCCGTTAACCCCTCCCGGTCCAATCCTCTTCCCTTTCCCATCATATCCTTATGAGAAAGGTGGAAAGGGTAAGAGGATTGAAATTAGGCCTACTGCACCTCACTCATCAGACGAAACGCAGAGTACTTCTACTTCACGCCTGTTTTCTATGAGGTCGTGGTATTTCACCGGTCGAGCCGGCCCATTCGTGCAACAGATGTTATTGTTGCGGGCTCTACCACTATTAGTATTTTTAGTTCTAGTAAACGTGAAAAATTATTTATTAATAAAATTTGGTTACGTTTGGCAAGTGGTGAAAGAACAAAAGCAGTTCTAGAAGACACAGAATTCGGCAACTTAATATGTGGCCTTGTTTCATGCAATAAGCAATGTTGCTTATAAACTGGTCCAAGGGAATTTCTATCTAAAAATTCTATCAAACAAGGCATCGCGTCAGCTAAACCAAAATTGTTATTATCCGATGTGTTGAAGTTTGAAGCAATCTAAAATGTTAATAGAGAAATTTTCGAAGCACTAAGTGTTGAAACTAAGCCATAGGCTTTGGCAAAGTTTGGGAATTTAATAATTAAAGTATTTAGATACACCTAACTTAACATGTTCCATGTGAGATAATGGGTCCGAGCGATCTAACGGATTTGTTGACTTAGAAATATTTATAAGGCATGTTTCAGGCAATATTATTCCAGTTAAAGAATTTCTAATTTATTTTCTGCCCTGGGTAATGTTCTCGAGGCTTATTATAATTGCAATGGAAACAGTTTTATTTGTTTTGAAAATAGTGTTACCGGTTTTTTTTAATTTATTAAGACCACCATAGGACATTGAAAGAGTAACTTCAATCTCTTTAATGTGGCAAACGAGCAAGCGGTTCACCTGTTGACCGCTACCAATAGATACCCGTTACAAGCAAATGAGATGTATTGCCTACCATTAATGGACAGAGAAGGGGTGCTAAGAAGGAAAAAATATATTTTCTTCTCCTATTCACCGTCCCCCGTCCAATCCTCTTCCCCTTCCCATTGTTTCCTAAACAGGATAGGATGGGAAGGGGAAGAGGGACACTGACTTCCGTATTGTCATTAATTATATTTCGTAAATCATAATCGCGCCTCTGTCAATTAGTCCTTCGCTTAATATGCTATGGAAAAATATGCGACACTATTTTGTTATCAGAATCAGGGGCTGCTTTCTTATGTTAATAAGATATCCTTTTTCCATAGTATAACCCGTATCTTTGAAGGCAATCGTTGAATTTAAACAATGTGCTATAACGCATTAACATTATTTATTCATTACGAAATCACCAACAATTCACACAATAGTAACATAAATTCACAAGCCTTAGTGTTCACTCCGGCGTCTCGTTCTTTAATGTGACGTCAATACGACTTTTATCATAATTTGGATATTGTCTCTGGTGTAACAAGGATTGACTATAGAGTTTTGAATACACGCAAATAACGAAGATAAATATGGTACATTATTATTATTTTGTAGTTAAGTCTTATTACAACAGATTAATTTGTCAGACTGACTCTTTTGAAACCTTCGTTGATATAAGAATGAAGTAAGAATTTCTTTACGATGTTTTCATTTAAATACGCCATAAATATCACGATTAACTTGAACAAAACTGTATTAATGTTGCAGAGACGTTGCTTTCGCGTAAAGTTTACGAGTAATATCGCAGGAGTGCAGTTGAAGCGAGAATCAAAATTAGTTTATGTAGTAAAGAAACTTATAATTTAAATAATCAAACCGCTTGAAACGTTTATTTTTGCTGTGTCAAACAAGGTGGGCTATTAAATAAAGTTTTGAACTAGTGAATGACGGAATATATAACTGGACACTGTTCAAGAGAGATCGCAAGTAAAATGTAAAATAACTATGAAGTTACAAGGATGTAATATTCAATTTAAATGCATACGCTACTGGTGGAAACGACGACTCCCACTCCATACCAAAGTCTTTGAACTGAGCAATACATGTTTAAAATCACAATCACATTAAACATTTGGTGCCGGAGGCCTAATTCTAGTTCTCTCCCCCTTCCCACCCTTTTCTTTAAGGAAAAGATGGGTAGGGAAGAAAACTTGACGGTGGAGGGGATGTATAGGAATTGGAAATAACCATTTTCTGTTTGTCTCCTCTTCCTCTGTCCATTAACGGTGGGCAACGCATCCACACATCACACTCTCACACTCATTAGTTCGTTGCAGATGTCTATGGGTAGCGATCACTTGATATCGGGTGAACCGTTTGTTCGTTTGCCACCTAGTACTATAATAAAACTCATTATATAAATCCAAATAAATGTATGAACAAATGTCCTGAATCTAGAAAGAAGCTTAATTTCACCGTAGTTTTCACGTCTGTGTAAAAAGAATAATGGGAAGAAGAGAAGTGGCGGTCACGTACAGGTCGACGCAGCGTTGGTAGGCCTCCCACACGATGGACCGACGATCTGGTCAACGTTGCAGGAGCCCACTGGATGAGGGTGGCAGGGGAGCGATCTTTCTGACGATCAATGGGAGAGGCCTACGTCCTGAAACGACGACGACGAAATACGAATACACCCGACACCGAATCTTCGTTCACAGTTCGTTGACGTCGGCGTTTCCATCCTACTATGACGAGCGCACCTTCAAGAGAAGAATGAATAGCTAAACTGATTCCTACCATCTTTCAATCTTTGTGATTTAACACCAGGCGGATCGTAACTTAGCTCATTCTTATGCAGTATAAAAACAATCCCGCTAGAAATGTTAAACAGCTAGACATCTATAGAAACTCTGATTTTCAAAGTTACTGAAATAAAACCATTTAAGATTCACGAGAGGATATTAGTGGCTATCTAATTATCTCCCTCCCCTTTTCCCGCTTTATGTGGTGTCGACATAACTGGTTTCCAACTTCCACGTCGATCTATCTATCATTGTAGTCGTCACTCCCTTTTTAATCATGTCACCTTTCACGCAATCCATCTTTTCTTAGGCCTACCCCTACTGACATATATCTCTACATTCATATCTAAAACTAATTGTCACATGCCATTCTCTCCTCATGCCCATACAATGCTAACCTTTAACAGTGGTAGAGCCCGCAACAGCATCTGTTGCACGAATGGGCCGGCTCGACCGGTGTAATACCACGACCTCAAAGAAAACAGGCGTGAAGCAGAAGTACTCTGCGTTTCGTCTGATGAGTGAGATGCCTGAGGCCTAGTTGAGTCCTCTTCCCCTTCCCACCCTTTCCTTATAAGGATAGGATGGGAACGGGAAGAGAATTTGACGGGGAGTGGGTTAATAGGGAAAAGTAAATATCCTTTTTCCTTTGTATGCCCTCCTGTGTCCATTAAAGGTAGGCAACGCATCTGCAACACATTTGCTTGTTCCGGATGTCTATGGGTAGCGCTCACTTAACATCAGGTGATCCGGGTGCTCGCTTGCCACCTTCTCACATAAAAAAAACCTTTTGCTTCTTTACTGGTAGTCAGTGCTACTTTCAGGCTTCGTCTAAAATACTCGTTTCATACCTTATCCATACGTGTTTCTGCAGCATGCACTCTTGTTTCACCCGTTCCTTTAACAGCCCAAAACTCCCATCCATACTTGGCTATCTAACATGCATTGTGAAAAATTATAACAATAAGATAACGGGAGTAGACCGTTTTTTGGGACAAATGAGCGGCGCGTGTCTTTCTTCCAGCACAATACCATATCATTCATTCCTAATGTGTTAAGCACGCGTGTCACGAGCTGGTGCAACCGTTGTGTATTATTGTTTGGGGTTAATATTATATTATCGTAATAATTTACCGATATTTCTTTTAAGAATTCCCAATCAAGCTTAAACTTGGTTGGAAATGATACACGACAAAAGCCGAATGTCGGATTCGAACCCACGACCACATTGTGTACGCAGTCCATACCCATTAGGCTATTGGCGGTTAAGTACATTTAATGTAAATATTAATTAAAGAAATTTAAAGTTTAATGAGTAGTATAACCACATGCGTAGATGTATGAAAAACTGAAAAGAGTGTGCTAGGACTGTGCCATATCTTAAATCCATTATGTTTACCTACCCCTCTGGGGTTGCAAACAAAATGCTCTTGACTTACTAAAGTGTTAGGTACTATATGTTGTTTTACATACAGAGTTCAACTTTCAAAAATCTATTGCTACGCGTAGACGTCGATCAACGATCTTACGATGGCAGATGACAATGCAGGGCGAAGTTTGGTCTACAGCTAGTATGGATGTAGGTATCCCTACTAATATTATAAACGTGAATGTAAGTTTGCTTGTTACGCTTTCGCGCGAAAACTACTCAACCGATCATCATGAGCCCTTGTACACATTTCCTTGGAGGTACTAGAAGTAACACAGGATACTAAAAAAAATAGTATATAAAAAGCGAAGTATGTATGTTCCCTATAGAGCTACAGACTCCGAAACGGCTGGACCGATTTCGATGAAATTTACAGGGATTGTTCAGATTGGTACATTCCTGTGTTTGGTAGGGATCGGATCAACATAATTAGTTGTAACCGGGCGAAGCCGGGGCGGATAACTAGTATTACATAATTTAAAAGTTAAAGACCTATGTATTAAAAATTGAAAACATTTAATGATACAATACAAGCTAGCAATTCACACTCCATTCATCTATGAGCTTATATATACACTTTTGGGGTGCGTTATATTTTTATTTTCCTTCCCCTTCGTTAAGTTTATTTGTATAGAATCTTGTTATGTAGATACATCGAGTATTGTACCACGCTACAGTATATAGAACACACAGACAGACGAAACCGGAAAACTGTATTTTTTCTGTGTGCTTAGGCGCTTACACAATATTGAAGGTAACAAAATCAATAGAGTAGAGGATTGTGTGCTTTGAAATAAAACTACACGACCAATCAAGTTACTATAAATATATGCTTTTAAAATAAGAAAATTGTGCAGATGAAAATCTATATTGCACAAAGGGTTAGTTTAATACACTTCCTCATTCATACACGTATATGTACATATTAAATGCTAGTAATCCGCCTGGCTTCGCCTGGGTAGCACTGCATGGATTCTATCGCTACCAAACTTCTCAGGACCACCCCTAGGCGAGTCTGAAGATTTCCTGAAATTTGCATTAAAATAATTCCAGCCGTTTCGGACTCTATAGGGAACATACATACACACTTCGCCTTTTATATATACAGAAGATTAATTTATACATATCCGAACCCTTCATGTATTTAATTTCAAACGTGTCAGGTACTTGGAACTTTTGCCCAGATTTTTGTTCATCGTTGACTGTTTAAAAAATCTTCTGTTTGAACCATTTTAGTTGCTAATGTCTTTAGACAAAAAAACTCGCTACTGTTTATAAAATAGCTTTATCAATTAAAATTTATCGACTCATTAAAGGTAACCGTGTCTGTCGGAGTCGTTACGAACAGACGTAAAGGTCCACGGGGATAAAATAATAATGTCTCAAGTTTGTAGAGCGGCAATACATATTTATTTACGCTACCAACTTACAGGTTAATGACTGCAATTTGTAAAGACTTTATACCATTGCAGGGATTTGTAATTAATATAGACAATTAATATTCCTACATGTTGAAGTATAAATCATTAAGATCTATTCAGGCCTTCATACTCGGAGGTTACGTTACGTTACGTTACGTTTTAAAAAATATACCATTCCCTTCCCATACTTTCCTTATTAGGAAATAGATAGGATGGGTGAGGAGGACTAGGAATAGGTCTCCGGCACCTCAATCATCAGACGAAATGAAGAAATGCTTCTTCTTCAGGCATGTCTTCTGTGAGGTCGTGGTATTTCGCCGATCGAGCCATCCCATTTGTGCTCTCTCGCTGTCAAATACAATTCTATCTGGTAAGACGGGTAGGTTGGCGTGGTTAGTGATACTTACTTTCTACGCCTCAGGTCGTAAGTTCGATCCTAAAAATTCGAGTCTAGGGCAGCGATTGTGTGCGTGAACATGTTTGTTTGTTCTGAGTCTGGGTATAATTATCTATTTTAAGTTAGTACTCGTATTTACGAAGGAAAAGTAGTATATGTAGTATATCAGTTATCTGGTTTCCATAGTACAAGCTCCGCTTAGTCTGGGATCAGTTGGCTGTATGTGAACAATGTCCCAGGATATTATTATTAGAAGAAAAATATAAATACAAATAGTAGTAGTATTTACGTGTGTTGTGAAATAGCAGAGAATACATTTGCTTGCACCGCGTTAAACGTCATACATTTTTAATCTGTCGGAGTGGAAGGAAACTGCAATTGAACTCGCCATGATAGTTGTTTGAGTAACTTACCTGAAAGCATCCATTCCTTTGCCTTTGATAAAATCCACTAACTTCTAAAGGGAGTGTTGTTTAACGAATGTTCAAACTACGTGCTGTGCGATAGCATCAGTTGTCGGCGCTTTAGAAATACACTCGTAACTAAATATATTTTCATCTTATCATTTTGAATACAGACTATACTTTGAATATTTATTAAAGGCTTTACTTAATATTTAATCATTAATTTTTTTCGATGCACCATTTCTGAAGTATTTTCGGTATCCCACTTCTGAAATAAATCTAATGCAACATCACATCACTGTATTAACTATGGCACTGCGGGAAGCATATAATATACTCGTATATATACACACTTCAAAATCGATCAATCCGTTTAGGTTACAAAGGAACGGACACACACGTAGATGCAAGCGAAAAATATTACCCTCCTTGAGTCAATCGGGTCAAAATAGCACAGCAGTGTGCTATAAGATCTATATTCGCTACTTCTAATATAAAAAAGGAAAAAAAGATTGTTTTGAATGCGTATAAGATTCCTTTAACTCACATAATCACATACAATCCTCAGAAATTGTACACACACGAGAGATAGAAGTTTGATTCTTTAGAAATATGTGAACATTCCAAGTTGGTGCAGGAGGTACATTATTAAGAGCCCGGTGCGGTGCAACTTTCAGCGTATTCGATAATCGCAAGTTTTCCACAGCCTTCGAATGTAGGTCGGTCCGGGGGAGGCATGGGGGAGGCTCGGGGAGCAGGGGCTTCGTAAACTGCCCACATGGACGTTTTGCTGCCGAGATTCTTAAAACTTTTTTTTCAACTTTCCTGTTCCTTTTTGCTTTAAAAGTTGTATTTTTTTTTGCAAAATTATTCTTACTTCGTATTTTTTCCTCGATTTCTGTGCTGTAATTAAAAGTTTATCTGGATACATGGGTTTTAAGTGATTGTGTTTTGTATTTGATTTTAGTTTTTATTTCGTTTTCTTTAGACATCATTTAAACTTTAACTTTAACTTAAAGTTTAAAGTATTTGATAGTTTTGTCTGTGAATATTTATTCGATGTTTGCCAATTTAAAACTTGAAAGTAAGGGCTAAAATGAAATGAATGAAAAACAAAACAGTTCTTAATGTTTTTTAAGTCTATCAACGTTGAATGTTCAAACAAATTAAATAATTGTTTTTTTAATTAATTTATATTTTTTGCGTAATTGTATTTGTATCGTTAATTAAAATGTGAAAAAAGTTTAGTAGCCGCAGTCATAAACTACCTTTTGCGTGTGCGTTTCCTAAAACATCTGGCCCATTCTTCATTTTGGACACGAGGTTCGGAGTATCAAAGAATGGGTCTACCATAAGTATACATCAAAAACTTGTAAGTCTTACCTCGTCAGATGTGCACGAGAGATTTCGACTCCTTCAACTCATATTGTCGCTGCGTAATATCAGACATCAGACTTTCCACCTGGCAAATATTGGGAATTGACTGCTCATTTCTCTAGTCCGAGAAGCACGAAGCAGAAGTTTCCGAGTCCCTAGCATAATGGTGCTGCAAAGTTTTACGTAAAGCCATTTCCCTTCATCACCGTGAGATATACAAAGAGTCAGTAACTATACAGATCCATGACGTCCTCTGCTGTTTGTTCACCTACGTGGCTAGTAGTATAAAAACCTAAGTAAATTTGATCAGACATGAGGGAATTAAACATGTCTGTAAGGATATAAAACGACAGCTTTCTAGTTTCAAGACACTTAACAGTTTTACTATATCAGATTAATGAAACGACTTGAATAAAAATGATTTAAAAAAACTAGTCGATTCCGTCACAAGTGGGAACCATTTATTAATTTTCGTATAAGCGAGACTGTAGAAAAAAATTGACTTGCAGATTTATTAATTCTGTAATATTGCTTTGAATGAAAAATCTGTGGGAAATAGATGTTTTGGGCCGCAAAAAAAATATGATTACACATTGTTTCGTGCGTCAGGATTAGAAGTGGCAGCAAATTATAACTGTTTTGGATAAGGAGGAAGTAATGGTACTTAAAGCCCAGTGGGAAACTGGTACACCTAGGGATAGAGTTACAAGAGTTGGTAAATTAAATACACTGATGGCAATGCGTCTGTAACTTCTCTCATCTCCTCCCCCCTCCTCCTCCGCCGCCTCCTCCTCCTCCTCCTCCTCCTCCTTCTTCTCCGCTGTGATGTATTGTGTTTGTCACTTAACGTCACGTGAGTGGCGCACTCGTACAAGAAAGTTAGTAAAATAAAAGAAATTTTTCAATATAAATTGACAATAATCTGACAGGCGTATCGGTAAATTTGACACTGCGGTCGCGTAATTATTGAGTATGCCGAAATCGTTTCACCGGTCTCATAACTGGTCCCACTAACTGTTATTTTAGATATTCAACAATCGTTATTTTAGCTATTCAACAAGCTGATAAATGCACCGCCTATAGCATAGTGTGCGACCGCAAATTTGGTGGTGCATTTATTACGGTACAGTCGTATGCGTAATTTTTATGATCATCATTCGATGATATCAGTTAGTTTATATAATTATGCTCAAAATACCAAAAGAAATAACCGAGAGATTTACAAAGTCCTATATTATGACAAATAACATTAAAAATAATGAGTTTAAATTTGAAGTAAATAATCCAAGATAAAATAAATGTATACATATAAAAAAATAGGCCATGTGCAGACAACTTCTCTAGTACAATCCAACTTCTTTATCCTCGATCAAGTTACAAGTTAATTTTACGTATTTAAGACAAGAAATAGTTAAAATTATCAAAACTTACTTGATATTATTAAAAAAAATCATAAAATTACTTAAGTTCGCGTATCGTTATTATTACCGACAAGTTTCGGACCTCACCTTCTTCAGGGAATTATTCGCGGTCGCGCCCCGCCTCGTATTGTGCCAACAAGCGTCTTGATGCGAATCTCACTCTTCAAAATCGGTCAAGCCAAGGCTACAGGAAGTCACGATTTAACGGACATACATACCTGCGTCTAAAAATTACAATCCTTATGGGTACCCAGTGATTTATGTTTTGTGAAATACAATTTTTTTTACGGTTCTAGGTGGTACGAGCAAGCGGTTCACCCGATGTCAAGTGATCGCTACCCATAGACATCTGCAACTAACTAATGAGTGGTAGATGCGTTGCCCACCTTTAATGGACAGAGGAGGGGACAAACAGAAAATGGTTATTTCCAATTCCTGTACATCCCCTCCACCGTCAAGTTCTCTTCTCTTTCTCACCCTCATCTAAGAAGAAAAGGGTGGGAAGGGGGAGAGAACTAGAATTAGGCCTCCGGAACCTCACTCATCAGACGAAACGCAGAGTACTTCTACTTCACGCCTGTTTTCTGTGAGGTCGTGGTATTTCACCGATAGAGCCGGCCCATTCATGAAATAGACGTTGTTGTTGCGGGCTCTACCACTGTTAATACACTATGAATACAATAAGGTATTTAATAATGAATGCGATTGTACAATTTCAGCAATATGAACTAAATATGTCGTCACCAATATACAATGTTGCCAGTCCTATTGTCCACGTGAATTCGCAAATTGATTCTTAATTACCTACCGATAGTTGAATTGGAATAGCGCATTGTTATGAATATGCGGCAGATACAACTAAAATATCAAAGCTATTAGACGTGTGTATTATTGAAAGGTTGTAACTTTTGATTGCGTACAATATATACGATGTAGTAAATACGAAATAGATGTTAGTATTATGCGTTCTCTTCTTAAGTTCTACATTAACGACGTAACGTGATGTAAATCATACGATTGCAATAAACTATTGTTAAGTCAATTATTGTTACCATTTATTATTATTTTAATTTTTCTATTCATTTTTAATTCAAATAATTTAAGCGCGTAATAACTACAAGAAGATTTCAATAGTCGAAAATTCTGAAGAAGTTTGCGAACACTGAACGTGTTGAAATGTGAAAAAAAATTGAAATCGGTTGATAAATGTTGCTAATTGATAACCTCTTTGTTTTTTTTTATATTTATTTCGGTTAATAAAATATAGTATATAAAAATATATGCAATTTGTTTAAATAATTATCTTGTTATTAATTTTTAAATTAACTGATTCAGCGATTCATTTTAAATGTACAGGGAAAAGCCGTAGTGCGACTTGTAAAATTTTGGAGCGTAGGAATCAGGTTAAAATTTATAGTTAATTTCTGAGACTGCAAATATGCGGTGATTAACTCTGTACCTTTGAGATGTAACTTAAAGTTTATTAAAGTAAAAATAGATAAACTTAATTAAGCTACTATCAAAGCGTCTCGGCGTCTCGGCTCCGAGTTCTTTGGCGAGCGCAGATTAAAAATATATAATGCTTATCGTTTTGAAACTTAATGGACTTTACTCAAATATATTTACGTCTATCTGCATTATTTAATCTATGGCATCAAAGATTAACAAAGAACAACGGATAAGATTTTTATTTTATCAATTATTTACTTAATACCTACCGATAATCTTACAGTGTTGGAGACTCTTTTAGTCATTCCTATGGAAGCGATGATTTCTGTACCCAGAAAAACCTAGAATTTATTTACATCAGGTAGTATGACTGTATAATAAAAAAAAGGTAATAATTTATGTATTGGTTAGCGGGCGTTTTCGTTGAAGTCGGTCAAACTTTCACCGCCTTCGATAATGCTGTGGCAGAGAGAAGACGGCCGCAGACTTTTAAATTGTTGTTTTTGTCTCTTTGTTCCAGAAGCTTAACTTCATCGCTAAATAGTTTTTATTTTTTATAAAATGTTATTAAATCCAAACACGCCCGTAATCCAGAGGGGTAGACAGAGACTATATATTTCCATTTGTCGCGATCCTGGCACAGCTCTTGCTTCTTCTACATTCATACATCTACGCATACATGCTCGTCAGTTATGGGTGCTCCTTATATCGCCTTTTTTAATAAACCGCTTATCTGATCGATATAAGTATATACTAGTGCGCCCCCTACCAACACTACCACTCACTTTTGTAACATTAATTTGTTTTTCTTTCTTCAGTCATCCCATCAACATGCCCGAACCACCGTAGCATACCTTTCTCAATTCTATCTAGCCTAAGGGTTTAGTTATTTTTTTTAATGTAGTTACATATTCAGTGTCTTATTATTATTATTTATACACAGGTACAGTGTATTCCTATAACTAATAAATTATCAAAGACCATTTAAATAATAAAATCGAATAAGTAAATTTGATAAATAATTAAATTGATTGTATTTCGAATTTATAACAAATCCATTTGTAACGCAACTCGTGCATTTTGAATGCAACAAAGCGAGTATTCATAGCATTTATCAATTTCCAATCTATTTCAATGACACTAGATTAAACATAGTCATGAACTGCGCTCTGTTATTCGATATTTACAAATTAATTTGTTGTTTTAATAGACCAGTATTATAGATAACTAGGGACCAGCTATAGCACGGGTAGCTTCTCCATACAAACAATCATCTTTAGACTTTTAAGGGATGATGTACAAAAATCCAATGTTCTTCCTTTCTTCTGTGCGAAATTTCATGTCTATAGACCCAGTAGTTGCGGCTGTAGCTAATGAAAAATACCATCTTATGAATCAAAACAATATGCAGAATGGCCATACTTCCATTAGCAAATTATCTTACCTTAGATCGTAAGCAACTAGACTTTTATAACTATTCGTCGAAGATAAGAAAGTAAATAGAATGGACAGGCCGTTTTGAATGAACGCTATCTATTTCGGGTATGGTATTGATATCTCGCACAGCTTGTATCCAAACTGTACACACTATACTTATAACAATCAGTCAAGGCTCGGGCCTCAAGAGTTGTTGTCACGACCGTTGACAGGGGCACAAACTGAGTCTCCTTCCTTTGACAAGTGCTTATAAAGACTCTTGCTGTCTAAAGTGAGCTTCGCAACTTCACGTTTCAGTACCGTACTCAGCGACAATAATTATAGGAGTATGAACTTTCAGCAAATCCTCACTCAAGTGTTCGATAGTTTACGAGGTTTTTCTTAACGACGAGGTCCAGTGAAGCATTTTGTGCTTTAAGATTTTTTTTTTAAATTTCAATGCAATCACACAAGTTCATTCCTTTTTGTGGTTGCGTTGACTCCGTTCTATACCAAAAAAATAAAGTGTCACAGTGCGTGTCAGATAGTGCCAAGTTTAGCCCTAAACGTTTTTCGGCATCGTACAATTTTTTTTTGTTTATTACAATAGCGAGTCTTAAGTAATGAAAATATTAAGCGAAAGATTTTGTCAAGACACCATATATATTACGTTTCTGTTGACTATATAATTATTCCAATTAGAATCGTACTTATGTAATCTTGATAAACATTTTTATAAATGTATACTGACCAAATATTTACCAAAGATATATTCGACTCGATATAATATAAATAGTATTACATAATGTTCCAACCATTTCTAGTATGTTTGTAAGTAAATATGGGTTGTATGCAGGAGGAGGAGGAGTGTAGAATATATATAATTTTATATTATTTTACAACAAGCGGCAGAAAACACTAAAGCCTTCGACTAATATAAAGAAAGACGAAACATAACTGCTTAAATTTGTAAAGTGAAAATAACTCTTAAATCAAAACTTGAATCACTTAGAGCAAGCCTTTAGTAAACAATTCTTTGAATTTTACAAAGCGCCTGGAGGAAAAAATGTTAAACACATTGTATTCAAAAGGTATTTTATTAGCATTATAATGTTTAAGTTGAAAAACCCTACAGAATACTTATAAAACCTTTTAATACCTTTTATGATGCGGCGTGTTAAAACCAGGCTCCTCGAACTTTTCACTTAATCAACTCCTGAATCCCTCAATATGTTAAACTTTAAAAAGTTCGCGGTTACCGGCGCTCGGGGCGGTAAATAACTTATTTTCAGTTGAGCTACCCTCGAATGCCGCCAGACAGAAAGCTACGTAGCTTGTAAAAATTTGTAAGCATATTTAATACAGAGAAACAAATACTGTCGATTTATATTCTATTTAAAATATCATGTAACTGAATACCAGAGCTGATCATAGTCCATCGCACTTCCTTCACTTTTAAGTCATGATGAATGGGTCAGCTCTGTCTGATTAACAAAACGAGTTCTAAATACTTACGTACAATATCGGTATTTTTTACTCTTTTAACAGTGGTAGAGGCCGCAACAACATCAGCACGAATGGGCCGGCTGGACCGGTGAAATACCACGACCTCACAGAAAACAGGCGTGAAGTAGAAGTAATCTGCGTTTCGTCTGATGAGTGAGACACACTTCCACACACACAGCACGAATGATATATGTACTCCACTGACTAACCTTCTGTACAAATTTTCTCGAACTTGAATACAGTAAGAACAACAAGGCTGAAAAACAGTGCGGCTTCCAGTGGAAAACTGGTAGCAGCATTATATGAGCCTCTTCCTTTCACCCTTTGTTGTCTTTTTTGTATTTTTATAAGCAAGTGACGAACGGGAACACCAAGGTGATCAACGACGTCCATGGACACCAACACCAGAGGAACTGCAAGAGAAAATCTTAAGCTCGCTTCTTGAATGACCCTAAGTCGTACTGGTTTGGAAAAACCGCCGAGGACAGACCGTTACACAACGCGGCTCTACGTGGCAGGAAATTTCGCGAGAACCGTTGATGTGATAAACCGTCCCGCGCATAATATCGCGGTGCGTTCCATCGCTCACCTAGAATAGTTCTGTAAGATCTCTTTAGTAATACATAATACACTTACATTTGGTTATTTAACATGTTTTTTTCTTTTCCAGATACATGTCTTGCGCTGGATTCATACGCTATGCTATCTGTCAAACGTGAGTTACAATTGTTATAAAAAATACACAAAAATATAGAATAGATTATATAGTGTGCTCTAAAGTAAATGTAATGTACAGATTAGTGAGAAAATACTTTCATATTTTTTTATTTTATTAAAATATTACAATATTTATGACTTTGAGGTTGCGTCCTAGGGAATAAATAAACTTTGTACTGGTGTTTAGTTAAGACGGAAAAATAAAATTGTATGTCTGACCACCCCGATACAAACATTTAGCAATAAGACATTTGAGCCAACCCTCCGTTGACTTTAAAAGGAAATGCAACTTGATATTTCCTTGCTTTTTTTTCTTGAGATAGCCTAACCTTTTTTTTTTTTTCGGTCGGTTCGTAATTAATTAACTCCAAGAACCGTGACACATTTTCAAAGCCTCAGCTAAGGTCTTGCGGCAGTCGCTATATCCTATGTTATACCGCATATCTTGATAAATATGTAGTCCCCCTTTATATATTTAGTTAGAACACATGAAGGACGATGCACAATGTTATTTTAGTGCATATTCTGTAGTGTATATTGCAGCTGTGTTGGTTTAGGCTTTCATGTTTGAAGGGGTAAACAAGCTAGGAGTTCACCTGATTCCAACCAACTGTAGCGATGAATATACAACTACACATCTGGCCTTACTAACCTTTAGGGAAGATCGAGCTTCCAGCAACATTAATACACTGAATTTAATGTATAGTATGTATGAAAAAAAATGTACAGAATAAGTAAGGTTCAACTGTCAAGTGAACAAATTATAAACGAAGCGTTCTATTTGGAAAAGAAAAATTTATAAGCTGTGCAAATAGTTAATGAGTCGATGTTTGTCAAATCACGGATGAATTAGAGGGGATGCGGAGGGGAAGGCGGAGGTCGCGGGGGCCGGAGTGCGGAGGGTGGATATTTTGTGAAAAATCAAAAAGTCTCTCAGTTGATTGCGGCGTAGGAACTAGTAAATATTTGTTCTCTAAACGAGGTGTACGGTTTTTTTGAAGATTTTTGTATACATTTTCTACAAATTTCGTTTGTTGAATCACGTAGGCTATGCTATTTATAAACTCTCCATCTATAGAGGGACTTATAAACATCGATGCGCTACCCTGGACGTAATAAAAAAATACTACTGACTTTCAAATCATCGGATCCAATCATTCTTTATTAATATGCAAAAAACATCATGTTTATGATATCTCGCACAGGTTGTAGCCTAATTCACACTACATAATATGCTGTACACACTGTATGACTACTTATAACAATCGGTGAAGGCTTGGGCCTCAAGAGGTGTTGCGACAACCGTTGACAAGAGTGAAAACTGAGTCTCCTTCCTTTGACAAGTGCCTTTAAAGACTATTGCTGTCTAAAGTCAGCTACGCAACTTCACGTTTCAGTACCGTACTCATACATTTCCGGCAAACCGGAAATGTGAGTGACGACATCTGTATTTTTAAATTGTAAAAAAAAAAATTGTAATTCCAACTTACAATTTGACAGTCGTATTACAATAATGCGATAGAAACATGATTAAAACTTGATTAGACGGGGGTTAGAGGTAAATTTTCTTCAGCTTTCTTATTAATTAAGTTAACCAACTTATTTGAAACGCTGATCTCGTAGCGACTGTAGTATTTTTTAATTTTTGAAAGTCTAATATTCAGGAAACGAAAGCTTGTAAGTTACAACAAAGTGTTACACGTATATGCAGAAGTATTAGAAAATAAGCATTATTTAGAACATGATTACTTCAAAATTTGTTACGTTACCATTATGTTCCAAACGACGATCGCTGTAACAAAACTTAAGCTATCATTTTTCGCAAGTTCAAAGAGTAATTTACAGTAAGAGTTATGCCAGAGACAAGACCGCAGATGGTGTATAGAATCGTTACCAACTTTCTTGTAATTATAATGACGTATCTGTTGGTAAGTTACTCATCTACCTCACTACTCTGTAGTTATTGTTCCTGAATAATCGTTATCATTGTCATTGTAATGCTAAATTATTACATTAAATTAGCTTGTAATGTAAGGCTTTTGTCTTGCAAGATGTTGATTCCTCTTCATTACGAAGGTAAAACATTTATTATTATTATGGCTTGTATCCGCCGGCGGCTACGCCTCCGTAGTTCAACGTTAAGCCTTCGTAGTACTTTGCTACGCCTCCATAATTTTTTGTAGCCCTTGTAAAATATATTTGTGCGAATTGCAGGTGTAAGTTATTTAAATTTCTTGACTCCGAATTACTAAGGTTATTAACTAATTCCTATAAGTTTATCCATGTCTTATATTGTCCAACCCTGCAGTTTTACAAATAATTACGCGTGTTGGTGCTGTACTAACGTACTTACTACGACCGTAGGTTTTTACTGTACCTTTAACCAACCAAGCTATTGGGTACATGTATGTTCAGCTATATAATAATAAATAATAAAAAACTGCCTTTTATGCTTCCACACTGCCTACTCTCCGAGAGAAAATTTGCGTCGTAATACTGTGTTGTGTCGTGCACAGTGTGGGTTGGTGGATGCCATATGTCTTCGAATCTGGTGGTTCTAAAACATGCCGTTTTCCTTCACCGTTTTTGGAGCAGTGGTGATGAAATAAATTGCACGAACGATTACAACCCGCGACCTATAGTTCGTAACTCACGGCCTAAACAACTGGGCCACCACTGCAGCTATGGCTTTTTAAATTTATTTATCAATCCTAAGAAATAGTAATCTGACATAGTTTATAAATATGAAAGTCATCTTGAAGCATCGTGGATGTAGCCTAAATACTTTTATATTTGTGGAGGCAGAGGGCGCTAGGGCAGCGCACCTGTGCGAGATGTACGCGAGGTACACGCGACATTAGAGCGCTATTTGCATTCACCTTACGCCGCACGTGGACGTCGTTATACCGGCGCTGCACTCGGAATCATATGTTTATATTTCGGAAACTTAGGGTGCAAAACATTTTTGGGAGAAACATTTATAATAGCTAAACAGTGTTTATGTCAGTGACAAAGACATATCTGAGTATCAAGGAGGTTCCCTTTAATAATAAAACAAACTTGAGAGTACGTTCCAATTGAAATTTCGATAAGATTGTTTGATACAATAGTTGGAAAAAGTCTGGAAGTATTTTTGTCGAAATCATTTTTATTGTAGACTATGATTTCAGATTCGTTACATTTTTCTATCATATTTTTATCTCAAAAAATTAATTATTTTCCATTAAATTCTTACGTGTAAAACTACTACTAATTACATATTATATAATATCATGCAATAGCAGTGGGTTTATACATTTTTTTTTAAACAGAAGTCGAGTTTTAAAGCTTGCTTCGTGAAATACATTGGTGGTTTATCCGTGTCTTTTGTCACAGTGTCTGCTTCACGGCAAGTAATGGTCTCTCCGCAGTATTTCTCCAGGTACTGAGTTGGGTTAACAAATTGTTTGGTGTCAATTTTAAAATTGCTTTCAGAATAGACCTATTATTCACTTGTCAATACAAAAAGAGGTTTTACTGATAAAATATATTTAAGAATACACGAATAAAAACGTTGAACGCTTAAGCACAGACGGTTAACATTATCAGGCGTAACTTAGCACAATATGTTACTCGTCAAAGAGAACTCGTAATTTCAGTTCCTTTTGGCAGCACTGTCATATTGTCGCCTCTATTTCCCTCAAAGATTTTAACGTTTTGTTGTATATTTAAATTTTAATATTGTGTAGGTATTAAAGTTGTCAAAGTGTGGAGAATTATCAAAACACCCTTAATATAGGTGTTATTGATTCATTGAGTTATCGGTCGGCAGAATTACGGATTTCCATTTGGCGCGCTCCAGGCACACTTCTCCGATTTTTTCTATATCCACACATATACGCATACATGCTTGTCGGTAACAGGTACTCCTTATATCGCCTTTTAGTATGTCGCTAATCTGATCAATATAAGTTCTCATGAGACGTCTCCTGCAAGCACTGCCACTCAATTTTGCAACATACAAGTATTGTTACTCTCTGTTAATTCATCCTTACAACATGCCATAAATATCAAAATTATTACTTATTTTTGTGTTAGATATTTTATTAATTTCTTTAGTAAATCGATATAAATAACTCTATTTATCATTTTGCGATATACAAAGCTTCATTAAATACTTACATATTTTCTGTTGAAGTTGTATAAAATCGGCAATCGTTTGCCGTCGCTCGCGATGCGCGCATCACTTGCCGTCACAGTGACGTAATTATCCACGCATGGACGAGATCGACCGCGCAAATGTACATGCAAGAGCGTTGAAAAGATATATTAATTGTATTACATTAAAATGATACCATAAAACGCCTGTTTTGTGTCTACATTAATAATTATACGATATGGCAACACTTAGTAACTGCGCTTGTTATTGTCATCAGGCAATGTCAGTTTGCTCCGTTTCCACTAAGCGGACCTCCGCTCTTCATATCCAGCAACGTCCTCCCGTCATCATGAGATCATCAGTCTATCTAGAAGGAGGCCCTTCTCGTCCACATTCATGCCCTCCATTCCAAGATTTTCCTCTCCAATCTGACGTAGTTAAGCAGAGCAGCCTACTAACGCTAAGGTATATACCGTCAGCAAATTGATGATTCATTGTACTGCTTCATTGTTAATCATTCGACTCATTGTACGTTGTATGAATTTAATAATAATTCAATTAATATCAATGTCTTGAATCGAATGAAAGACGTGAAAGTTGATTTATAAAGCCTTGATTTTCAGGTAAAAGATTTGTTAACAGTACCTGTGCACGTTCACAGATTGTATTAAAAGCATCAACTGAAGGAAGCTCTACGAACTCAATACTGCAAAGTGCAGCCGTATTGTGCCTGACGTAGGCGAACGGCCATCCACTGCGGACCATTTAATTAAAATCAGATCACGTCGTGTCTGATAAAACTTGTGAACCAAGATACTTTAACAATTGATACTGATGGAATAGGTTATTTCTATGCTAGGGTATCAAATTTGATAATTGGAAATTAAGTCACTTTATCAAATTAAGTTAAAAAATTACAGTACCTCATGTCTTAGATTTAGTCTAGGGAAGTGCCAATAGCTTGATGGTTAACTGCGGAACATGCACAACATAATAGTTGGTTCGAATCCGAATATTGCTGTGAACCATTTCCCACCAACTTTGTCCGGGAATGGTTTAAAAGAAATATTAGTAAAATGCCCGAGTATGGTTGGCGTCAGGTAGGCAGCCTATAGTCAAAATGGAAATAAAAAAGTGGGTCTATATAGTTTTTACCTAATTTATTTGGTTTAAAGTTATTTATATCTCAGATTTTTTTTCCTATCAAAAGATTCAAATCCCTTCGTTTAAAAAAAGTTTAATAGTAATATATCCGTTAAGTCGACGAAGTGTTCACAATGTTGAGTTTAAAAACAAAAAGTACACTAATTTACCTTTTATTTTCTATTTTGTACATAATTCGGGAATGAATTCATAAACATTATATGAATAAATGTGACTACAACTCATCCTACAAATTTTCAAACTGCTCGTAGAAGCTCTTTCGGTACAGAATGGCATATTTAATTCAATAGAAACACGTTCATGTTGGTAGCACTGAGACGTTGGCGTGAAGTTGATGCATTTTTAACTACATTGCCAACAACACGACGTCATGTTACGTCGGAGTATTTTAGACTTGATAAATACGAATAGTATATAACAGTCTGTTAAATGATTCTTTAAAAAATTATATCTGTGTAATAAATATAAATTATGCTTTATAAGATAAATTAAATACAAAAGAGGAAGAAAAGCTAAAGTTAACAGTTAAAGAGACTGCACCAATAATATCTTTTCTAATAAGGAAGGGTAAAAAGATTTAAAAAAGGGGAGAGATGGATAGGATAGAGTGATAATTGAATAGAGAAAGGGATGTATCAATTTATATCCCATTCCCATTGAGTATGTGAGGTCGCAGTAACTAGGTTATTCCTGAGAGAACTGTTATCACTGTGCAGTCTTGACAGTTATGTTTTTAATTTAGATTTTTAAGTTCGACAAATAGGGGTAGAAAATCAGATGGTATAATGTACAAAAATAATGTTTAGTTTAATACACGATTGTAGTCAATCACTGTTTAAAAATTCCGGTACTGTAAACGGTAGTCTGTGTCTTGGGAAATTTGTATATTTTTTGAAGCTAAGAAAAAAATTGTACGATGAAACTAATTGAATCGTTTTTTTAAATTATTTATTTATATGAAAGTCGAAACATAGTGCACTTGAACTGTATAAGTGTGCTAGACTCAAATCCGTTTTTGGCTTGAAAAGAGCAAGTGCTACGAGTCGAATAAATGCAATGGATCGACAGGTGACGCTCTGGATGTCACTCGGTACTACTAGGAAAATTTGACTATTTAGAATATATATTTTTAATTAGTGTTCATGTATATAAAATGTATGTATTTATGTTAATAAATAAAATCAAAAAATGACTGACACAGCCCGTAGTACTGAAAGACTAAAGGAGTTTTTAAAGGTAATTCCCCTAAAGTACAAAAGTAAGGGATGAAGTATGGAGAGACTATCCTTGCGAAGCCGGGGCAGGTTAGTTAGTTTTTACCGAGGACTTGTATTTGAAATTAAATTTTCTTTAGTCGCGTTAGACATTTGGTAGGGATATATCTGGGAAGGAGGGGGGGGGGGGCGAGGTTACAGCTGGTGCTGGCTTATGACACACAATAAAATCTAGTTAGAAAAATAAACAGTTTACAAGGTTTACGTAAAATTTAGGGTAGAAATTGTATGGTAGAAAAATGTTTTATTAAAAATATGTAGCTTGTGTAACAAATGTATAAGATATATAAGTAACAACATTCAATGCATAATAAGGTTTACATTTATAGCGAATGGAATCTGGAAATTGATTTCTAAAACTGGACACGAATGTTGCTAACGTACTAGGTACGGGACGGCCGTCTGAGCTAGTCCGTTCAGACCGAGTTCGATTTCCGCCCCCGCCGACTGTGCACTGCCCGCTCACTGCGTGTCGATTAATTTGCTTCTCGAAACTGCGTTGCACGCCTGTCAGTGCCAATCATTTGTTAATCTTAGATACGTATGTTACACGTCTGTCGATGATTTTACCATACGTTAATCCTTACTAAAAATGTGAATGTAAGTTTGTTTGTTACGCTTTCACGCGAAAACTACTCAACCGATCATCATGAAACTTTCTACACATATTCTTGGAGGTATTAGAAGTACCGTAGGATACTTTTTATGAAAAAAAATAGTATATAAAAAGCGAAGTATGTATGTTCCCTATAGACGTATAGACTCCGAAACGGCTGGACAGATTTCGATAAAATTTACAGGGATTGTCCAGATTGGCCCATTCCTGTGTTTGGTAGCAATCGGATCAACATAATCAGTGGTACCCGGGCGAAGCCGCGGCGGGTCACTAGTCTTAGATAATTACGTTACACGTCTGTCGATGCTTTAATCATTAGTTAATCTTAGGTTACTCTAATTGGCTGTAGACTAGCGATTGGGCGTCCGACTGTTATGAGACGGCCCATGGTTGTGTAACGAAGGACCATTTTTCAGATTATAACATAGTGTTCATATTTTTATTATTGAAAATAATTCATTCAATCGCAATTAATGGAATGTCTGTATAAACGACAGCTTTCAATTAAACTAAACAACATGTTTTGAAGCAACAATCGAGGAGCAGGCATCTCATTTAACATTATGTAATCACCGCTAGCAATCACCATTAGAATAGGTAAAGGGGGATTATATATGGAAATATAGAGGTGCTGTTGGGAACGGGAAAGGGATTTGGCCATTGTAGTACATTGTACAAGGGATAGTCCAACATTAAATAATCGCCTTAAAATCCCAATTGGTTTCTACTTCAGACTTCCTAGTGAAAGATTTCTGCCCCGTTAAATGTTCGCTGGTCATTTAATGATTTACAACGTAATAACAGTTGTAGAGCCCGCTATAACAACATCTGTTGCACAAATGCGCCGGCTCGACTGGGGAAATAACACGACCTCACAGAAAACAGGCGTGAAGTAGAAGTACTCTGCTTTTCTTCTGACGAGTGAGGTGCCGAAGACCTGATGTCAGTCCTATTCCCTTTCCTCCTTCCTCCCATCCTTTCCTCATAAGGATAGCATGTCTAGCCTAAGGGGTGCAACGTTACTATAAAATTTTAAACCCAGCATAATAAAGCCAATGAAATTCTAGTTAAAATTTACTCAAGCTTCAACGAAGAAAGTTTAGATAGAAAATCTTGTCTTTTATTTGCATTGTCTAAGTTATTTTTTACAACGAATATACGCTCTCTTTAACTGCGAAAACAACACAAAAATTGTTGTGCATTTTCTGAATACTTGTTTATTATTATAGCTTCTAATAACAACGAGCGTGCTGCATTAGCTAAGACGACAGTTGGAGAGCATTGGTAACAGAATTCTTTGATTACAGAATTTCATAAATATAATATATAAATTTTGCATTTAAAATATTTGTAAGTATGGATGTTTGTTATTCTTTCACGCACAAACCTCTAACTGGATTTGGATGAAATTTACCACAGAGATAGATTACAGTCTGGATACGTCTACGTTTTATCCCGAAAAAGTGCATGGTTCCCGTGGGATGTTTTTTTTTGTTTTTTCTCTACTTGTGCAACAGATTATCATTTATTTTACTGTTACGCGACTGGGACGTAAGTCGTACAAGAATGGGAACAGGGCGAACAGACTACAAAGTTTTTGTAACATCCAGTGGAAGCTCGAACACTTAAAGTATCGTGCACTTTACGCAGAAAACTTAGAGCTAGCGTAATTTAGTTCCGCCGTTTGATGGTTGTAAACAGGAGCAAAAGTTTTACTCGCTTACTTACTAAATGTCAACCTATGTGACTGAACGAGATTTCAAAGGTCGTTCTGAGATTTGATTTTATAAAATGTTATAGGATTTCGGTTCAATTTCCCGTGTTGATACTGTCAGTAAAATTATTAATAAAATTTAATTTCTTTTTTAAAAAACCCAATACCTCACTTTCCACCGATCAATTCCTGGAAGGAGCGTTTTCAAGTCGAATTTAATTCTGCCAAGATGTGTTTATTCTGATATGAGCATTTAAAAAAAAATGTCTTTAGGTAACTTGTAAAATACTGGTGTCATGTAGTGTCAGTAGTCATGGACTTCATTTGCGTAAGATTTACTTATTTTAACCCATTTCTTTTTTATGTTTCGTCGATTTTCAATATTGTCTTCTGATATAAATAAAAAAAGATTAAAAACAAAACAAACAAAAACCTGTTTGTTTATGGTCTCATAAATTGTTTATTAGAAAACTAGTGACCCGCCCAGGCTTCGCCCGGGTACCACTAGTTATGTTGATCTGATCCCTACCAAACACAGGAACACCCGCTGTGCCAATCTGGCCAATCCCTGTAAATTTCATCGAAATCGGTCCAGCCGTTTGGGAGTCAATAGGTCTAATATAGTTAACATACATACTTCGCTTTTTATATACTTTTCTTTTAATAAAAAGTATCCACGCACAGCCGCGTTGTGGAATGGTCTGTCCTCAGCGGTATTTCCAAACCAGTACGACTCAGGGTCCTTCAAGAAGCGAGCCTATCTGTTCCTCAAAGACCGGCAACACATCTGCAGTTTCTCTGGTGTTGCGGGTGTCCATCGGCGTCGTCGATCACCTCGGTGTTCCCGCCGCTCGCTTGCCCCCTTCTCTTATAAAAAAAACAAACGCGTCGACTCCTTTAGGAGCCCTCCTTGCGCCTCGCCGACCGGCAGGTGATTCCTAATGCGGCTGCCCGGTGCATCGCAGTCCCGTTCTTTGCATTGGTGGTGGTGGTATTACAATGACAGCATCGCGGTTATCTAATAGAAACAGATTGCTATAGAATAAAATAGAATATAACGGAATCTATTGCAACGTTAACTCGTTTGCGCAAAAAGAATAAAAATGAAACAAGATTTTTTTTAGACGGCGGCAAACTACAGGTGAGTTAGATATCTGCAACAAGCTAATGGACTGTATGGACAGAGGAGGGGATAAATGTAAAATGATTATTTCCCCTTTCTATTAGTCTCTTCCACCGTCAAGTCCTCTTCCAAGGGCCTTCCCCTAGAAGTAGGCCTCCGGCACCTCACTCATTAGACGAATCGCACAATACTTCTCGCCTGTTTTCTGTGAGGTCGTGGTATTCCGTGGCTTATTTTATTGTTATTAATATGTTTAAAAATAATTACCACACCGTTCTATTGCGGCTACAAACACAATATTTCTCACAACACGCAAAGTGAAAACAGTACCTCGATAACAAAGTGTTCAAGGCGTAACTTTTCAATTTGAACCTCGATAAATTCATATAACAGCACACGAGCCACCGCCCGATGCGCCGCGATAAATGCGAGGGCGCCTTTAAATTTTTAAAATTAATTTTGGTTTATTACAACCGTAAAGCGTCTCGTAAAAGCTTCTAATAGATTTACCAACCAGATAGAGAAGGTCTGAGCATACATCATTGTGTTTAAGCATTAATATACTTATAACTGTTTACATTCAAGTCGAGTCTATATCTTATTGAATTGAAATAGACATACTAAAGAAAATAAGTCAGTTAAGATGGCGATTGACCGGACACATTACAACGAACACTAGGATAAAATGGACCAAAATCATTACGGAATGACAACATAGTCAATAAAGGGTAATCGTGACCAATAGAAACTTTTTTTTTATAAGAGAAGGGGGCAAACGAGCGGCGGGAACACCGAGGTGATCAACAACGCCCATGGACACCAGAGGAACTGCAGATGCGTTGCCGGCCTTTAATAAAGAGATAGGCTCGCTTCTTGAAGGACCCTAAGTCGAAATACCACCGAGGACAGACCATTCCACAACGCGGCTGTGCGTGTAAGGAATTTTCGAGAGAACCGCACTGTTGGGGAATGCCAGCCATCCAGGTGGTGTGGATGGTGCCTGGCGGTCTGTCGTGTCGTCCGATGACGAAACTCGACGGCAGGAATCGTTCCGAACAGTTCTTCGGAACACTCCCCGTGGTATATGGTGGTGGTACATGTCATAGAGGCATATGGGTCACGCTGATAACTTACCAGGGTAATTAAATAACAACGTAAAAATAACGTAAATATTTAAAATGTCTGTTCGACGGGTCTCTGGTTAGTAGGATTCCACGTCGCAGTTCGTGGGTTCGACACCCAGGAAAGACTTATGTGTGTATGAACATGTCTGTCTCTCTGAGTGAATGTAAATATCTACTTAAGTATGTATTTACAAAAGAAAAGTAGTATATGTAGTATATCAGTTATCTGGTTTCCATAGCACAAGCTCTGCTTAGATTGGCTATGGGTGAATAATGTTTCAGGTTATAATTTATAACTGTTATATAAAATTTAATAAAATAATAAAAAAAATAATAAATCTAAATTATTAATAAAGAAGTGATTAGATCTCCCACTTTCAAATCTCAGATTGATAGCTGAATTATATGTGGACCTTTGACTTAATCTAAACCAAGTCGATATAATAAAATAATGTTCATTTAACCGCTCGGATGTTAATAATAAAATAAAATTGGCGATGAAAAATCTTACATTGTCTACTGCCTACCTCACTAAGGTTATAGCGTCGTTATATTTTACTTTATTTTGTCTGTTAAGATTAGTATAAATAACAAAACGTCAATGTACATCAGACGCGATTTTGGGAAATCAATTACGGATTTATCGGATAACTTCGTAGCTGAAGCAAACAAAGTGAGGCTCTTGCATAATCGGGATAAGTTGTATGCATAATATGAATTGGGGATGTTTTAATGTGCTCCGGGAATATCATCTGCATTAGAAAAGACCAGGATAAGATCAAATACGAAAATATAATATTTAAGTAAATAAATGCACTCACGCCCGTAACCCAGAGGGGAAGGCAGAGATAATGGATTTCCATTTGGCGCGATCCTGGCATACCTCCCTCGCTTCTTCTACACCCATACATCTACGCATACATGCTCGTCAGTTATGGGTGCTCCTCATATCGCCCTATTTTAATAAACCGCTAATCTGATCGATATAAGTAAACCTAGGGCGCCTCCTACCAACACTTCTACTCACTTTAACAACATAAATTTGTTTCGTTACTCTCTCTTCATTTATCCTTTCAACATGTCCGAACCACCGAAGCATACCTTTTTCAATTCTCTTCACAATATCCACACTCTATTTTAAGCCACACTCTTCACTTATAACGCTATTTATAATCCTATCATTTAATGCCACGCCTAACACACTTCTTAAGGATCGCATCTCAACGGCATTAACTCTACTTACATGCTTTTCCTGCCAAACCCAGCTCACATATTGAATCATGTGAGTGTATTCGAGTGAATATGATGCCAGGCCTATGTCACTAGTACATTAGCCTATTAGTAAGATATTACTGAAGGAAATCTCCTTGCTTTATTTGTTAGATGATTAATCGATGTGCCAGCTCTTTGGTAGTACCAAAGAGGTCGTATGCTACCAAAAGGGTCGTACTGGCCATGGGATATAGAAATGTTTTGTAAAAAAAATGCTGCCATGATGTAATAAAAATGTTGTCATTACAGATAGTTGATATAAAATAAAATAAACAATTTAATTTAACATCAAAGCTATACTGGCTTCAATTTTAATATTACCATCTCCTTTTATCTATATCTATACTGATACATAAAATGGAAGTGCCTGTATGTAATACCAAAATAACATTTCCGTACTCAATACACATGATGTATATACGGTACTTATAACGAACATGCAATTTTCAAAATTTTTGTCTGTGTGTCTGTCTGTTTATTCCGGGTAATCTCCGAAACGACTGAACCGATTCGGATGGGACTTTTACTGGAAGATAGCTAATATTGTCGAGATTCAAATAGGCTAATTTAATTTAAGCAAAATATTTAGGGTTCCGCGCAAAAAGTGAAAAACCCTCGAAATTGTTTTCTCGAATTTATTTCCACGCGGACGAAGTCGCAGGAAACAGCTAGTTACTAATATATTCAGTTATTGAACTAGTGACATTAAGAAATAAGTTAAAATTGTATACAGTATTTGTTAAATCTTTTGATTTGAGGGCTTGTCGATGTATTAACCGTATTTCAGACGTCACATCAGTGAGCCTAACGTGCCGTGAAACACGTTACGTTACACGCAACATATAGTTATGTTAGGTTTACACGTGACGAGATTCGGTGTAATTTAAAGCCTGACATCGCGTTAGTGCGCCCGGCTGTCATGGTCTCATGCCCGGTCACACGGAAAGGTCACCAGCTCGACAGCTGGGGTACACTTGAATGTCGCGCATGAGTCTAATAATCTGAAAAAATTTAACAATGAGAATTAAATAGCCAAAGGTACTTTACGTGACGGATATTGCGTGTTTATTTTCTTAACAAATCAATTGAGAATTTATTTTGTGATTTTTTTCATTTTAATTATATTACCAGAGGACAACTGAAGAAAAAATGGACTGAAGAATTAGCTTTAAAATGGTACTACAAGGCATTTGTTTGCTCTACCACATCGCTTTCCTGTTACCTTTTTGACAAAACTTATTTATTTTTATTATTTACGAATTCGCAGTGCAAATAGGTGCTGAGGTACTCAAAGTATTTATTACGTATTTATTCTTAGAAGGCATTAACAATTCTATTCACGATTGCAACTTTTTCGTTTGTTAAAATAACGCAAATGTTCAATTTCTACAAAATAAATACAAACAAAGAACTAGTCTTAATAAAAAGGGAACACAATTAATAATTAAAACAGATTGTAGAACAATGCATTGTACATTTTTAAAAATGGATTAAAATCACTCGTATCCATTATACCACGACGGGAGCATTGAAAACGCGTACGTACGTCTTTTTAATGAGTCGACGACACGATCACGGTGAAATAATAATTTAAACAATTGGCGTGACGTTTTAATTTCAGCGCTGCGTAGACCTCCCCCCGACCTACGGAGCCCGCCCTGCACGGTTGTAACATGCCGTTTTACATAACATTGATTTACTACGTGCACTTTTACTCGACCCATTGTTGTGCTCCGTGTGGAGTGGCTATCACAGACTCTATTAACATGGTATCATTATGATATCAAATAAAGACTGTATGAAATTGTAGATTTTATGGAATGTACAATTACCGATATCTGATTTTAACTTGGTAATATACTCGTATTGTTTATTTATTCATACCAGATCACACCCGTAAAACACTTAGTTCGGCAGAGATTCTGAATTTTAATTTGGTGTGCGGTGTACACCTCTCATGCTTCTTCTACATTCATACATCTACGCATACATGCTTGTCGGTTATGTGTGCTCCTTATATCAACCTTTTCAATAAGCCACTAATCTGATCGATAGAAGTTCTCATAAGGCGTTCCCTACCAAAACTGCCACTCACTTTTGCAACATATTTTTGTTTCGTTGTTATCGGAGCATAATTTTCTCAATTGTAGCCATAAAGTCCAGTTTTAAGCCACACTTTTCCCTTATAATGCTATTCTTAATCCTATCATTCAATGTCACGCCTAATATACTTCTTAAGGATCGCATCTCAACGGCATTAATTCTACTAGCATGCTTCTGACAAACCCAGCTCTCACTTCCATACATTAAAGTGGGGACTAGTATGAGAATAAGGCTATCATTTAAAAAAATTATACCTTCAATCAAAAAATCCCAGGTGTATGGTCGCAAGGTGCTCGGACGTTAAATACGTGACAACGTTTTATAATACAGCGATGAGTCATGTCTCGGCTTGATTCGGTTACTCTCGGCTCGAGCGTAACAGGACACCGGGCGTAACGTACATCGAGGCATACTTTTTTGCGAATGGCTCCCACGATATACCTATTTATAAGACAATGTCACGTCAAAACAATTCAGGTATTTGTCGCAGAGGGTACGGTTTTCTGCTGTTATAGTCAGACAGATAGTAGTACAGATTTTCTGTGAAAAAAATAACGTTAGTACAGTTACATTATCTTACTATAACTTTTACTTATATAAAGCGTAAAATACTTTAAGAAAAAGCATGATAGAAGGATACAAAATCACGCCATCTATGATCTGGACTCTGTGACTTATCTTCAATAAGACAGTAACCGTGGGGAGTGTTCATAATATAGCGAGAGCGTTTTCAGAGAAGAGATGAGGGCCTATTTGTAGGCACAATTTCCTGTACAAATTTAATGTTGGCACAATTTTAAACATTTACTGAAGTGATGGCTTGGTTACCTTCTAGTCGAATTCGCAGATAGCTCTGGTACTTAGAGGCCTTCTAAATTGATTTATTTCAATGCAGGGCGTGGCTACCGGGGCTGCGAATACGCTTTTTACGTTTGAATGGGTTACTGACAGGAAAAATGGACAGTGCTGTCATGTTATTAGAATACTATTCCAGCGGCAAAGCTTTAGAGAGATAAATTGTTCATTAATTTTAATACCTTATAGGTAAAATACTTAACACCGTGTACAGTATGTGAAATATATACACTAGTACCTACATATGTAAACGAATATCAATGTTTTAGACAGTGATAGGTCCTTTCTTCTTTGCGTGTCTTTTTCATGGTAGGAAGTAGCAAACGAGCAAGCGGGTCAAATTATGTTAGGTTAGTCCCTATAAACATCAGAAAGAAGCAAACGAGTTGCAGTAGCGTCGCCTACCTTTAATGGAGGGGATAGACAGGAAAAATAATGTTTCCTTTTCCCCTCCCCCTCCAATCCTCTTCCCCTTTCTATCCTATCCTTATTAGGAAAGGGAGACTTAGACGGAGAAGGAGAATTAGATTAGAAATTAGAAATTAGAATACTTCTACTTCACGCCTGTCTTCTGTGGGGTCGTGGTATTTCACAGGTCGAGCCGGCCAATCCATGCAATAGATGTTGTTCGTGCGGACTCTACCACTGAAGTATTGTAGTGGTTACTTTAGACTATGGAATCAAATGACAAATAAGACGTTGTAAGGAATATCGCTGATAAATTTACGTATTATTTTGCGTATTTATCTATATACAGCTAAGTGAAATGTGACACTCCATTGTGTTAAATGGAAATCTGTAACTTCTACTTTTCTGAGTGTAGAGCGTTATTATGTACTTTTTTCAGTATTGCCCACTCTCAGAACGGTTGGCTGATGGAGCCGAAAGGTCTAAGAATGGCAGACACGTACAGGTCTCCGCAACTTAGGTAGGCCTCCCACAGGACCGATGATCAAGATTGCTGGATTCCAATAGGTGAGGGCTATATGAGGGGACTGGTCGTTGTGGGGAGGAGTATGTCCAGCTGTGGAGTAATGTCAATTGAAATTATTTCATTTAGTACACAGGCCTCCTCTTCGAGAGAGGGAGGGATTTTCATATAAAGGCTTAATTTAAATTTCTTATTTTAATTCTAAGCTAAGACACTTAGTCGAGTAGGAATGTAGAGGTAATGGTGGCTAACCGCGTTGCAATCCGCACAATAATCCTTATTCCCTTCAATAGATTTTTACGACAAGAGAATCGTAACAATTGCACCGCAGGCTTCGTAATTGTTCCGCTACGAAGCCAATTGCGAGGAAAATAAACGGCCAAGTAATTTTCTAAAGCATTTATATAAATAAATAAAGATAAATAAACTATTATTTACGATTGCTAACTTTTTTATTTATGAATAACTAGTGATCCGTTCTGCTTCGTCCAGTAGCACTCTGAAGTCTGGTATTGGATCAACACATGTTGATCCGATACCAAAACTTCACAGAATCAACCGATCGGCCCCTCTGATCGTTTCCTTAAAATTTCAAATGAATCGCTACACACGTTTAGTAGTACATAATATGGGTAGGCGGAGTTCTACTAAGCACTCTGGCACTCATCTCTCGCTTATTCTAAATCCATACATCCACGTATTCATACTCTTTGGTCACAGTTACCCTTAATGTGATAAATTGTTTTATATTTAGAACTATTGAGTGAAGCGAATTGTCAAGAGATTAGTAATTTGGCCTACATCTGTCAGAGACACTACACGCATCCTTCGTGCTAACTTATCGTTGACTTGACGTTCGCATATTTTTAAAGATAAAAAATATATGTGACGTTGTCATAAAACTTTTTTTATATAAAAGGTGTCACATTAGTGGCTTAAAAAAATCCCGAGGCTTGCGTCAGGCAGCCTGTCGGACGTAAAAAATTTAGTCGAATCCTATACAGTATCGACTACATACTGCCGACCCTGAATTGGAAAAGGGTATGGGAGATGATGATTTTGGATTGAAACAAGTTCAGTGAACATGTTAATAGATAATTTCCTTACATAAGTAAAATGATTTTCTATGTAATTTATAAGAAAATTGTTAGACGATAGTTTTAGTGGTTAAACCGGTGTAATCCTAATGTTAGTACACTTTCCGATAAAGTTCCTAAAATAAATTCCCCTTTTTTTGTATGATTGATTTTATCTTTTTACAAGGCTTAAAGTTGTACATAAAAAACGGTGCTACACAGCTTCGTGAAAATTCATTTAAAAATTGAAACCACAGTTAAATCCGATACGTTAACTTTCCGCGCCGCTGAAATCGTTGCAACTGCTGAAACGGATTGACAGATGTGGAGTGGTTTCGCCCTACATCTGTCAAGGGCACGCATCTTTAACTTCGGCATTCAATCTGCGGTTGGTTCTATTTCTATCGTTTTAGATTTTAATTGTGGCTTTAGATTTTACTAAATAAAATGTAGTAAATATTTAAAAGTGTTATTAATTTAGTATTAACTTTCATGTTAATGACATATCAAATAAAATTAATAAATAATATTTTTTGTTAATAGTTAAATAATTATTTGAAATAATACAGAACATTTTTCTGGATTTTAATATATAACACATTTAAACTCTGAATATAAAACTCTGGACGATCCGAGTTAGTTGAAAATAGGGCCAAGCTCGCAGCCGGGGCAGGGCGGGGCTGTGACGCGCATGCGCTGTCGATCTAGAGTGTTTCTGACCCCACATTTTCCCTGGTATTCCGAGAACAATTATACCTCGAGAGAGAATATGTGCTGAATAAAAACATCAGAGTTTTGTAATGAATAAATGATGGTTCTTGAATCTTATTTATTTCTCGATAAATCGTATGTTGTACAAGCATAGATAGATATTGGTATGTAATGGTCTTAAACGATGATACCATTTTGGGGAAACTTTCAAAATGCTAACTAATGTTGTTTATTAAATTTATGTAACCATTAAAATTGGTGAGATATAAAAAATTTAAAGCTACCGAAAAAGCTGACAGAAGTTACGTAATGGTAGAAATGTGTGGTAGCTGGCAACACAGTCAGTCCGCTTCAGTCGGCTGCCGACTGCGACGCGCGGCACTCGAGTAGTATGCGCGTTCGGTCATGACACGCGGAGATAATGTCACGCGCGAAATGACTTTAACTCAACGAAATTGTTTAGTTATTTCTTGATATTACTTCAGAACTGATCGCTGATAGAACACAATTTAAAATTTAAAAGTTAACTAATTATATTGTGCAGTGGACATGCACGAATAAAAACCCCAAATGTGATGAATCGGCTGTAGAACCAGTGAGTGTTTAATTGTTACTGTACTGTTTCCCTATAATAATTGTCGCTAATTGGAGACGTTAACGTATAATGTTACATTTATGGTTTTATAGTGATTATCGGTGAGTATAATATAATTTAAGAAGTAGATAGCATTTAAAAAAATATTTTAAGACAAGTTTTTAAGCACACGTACGCTTACATTCGTATTTAGAAGTAAAATTATAATTATGCATGTTGGAGGACATTATTCTGGGATTTAATTTATCAAATTAATTACTGCAAAGATGGTCGCAATGTTCCTTTTGTAAATAAATTAATTTAACTCAATATTATTTTTTTATAAAGAAAATAAAAATGCACATAAATTATAAGAAAATAATTTATATTTTTATTATTATTAAATATTACTTATATAAATTAGGTGCAGTTTTTAATAACAGTGTTTTGTTTAGTATAAATCGCAATTAAAGTGTAAATTGCAATTCGAAATTTTGTTATCGGAAAAATAAGTTTATTTCATAAATCAGCGATCGCGGAGCTTCCATTAAAGCCGACACAGTCTGCAGAAAAGCGCCGTAGCAATTAACCTAAGGTCTTTACCGTAAGCATGGCGCCTCTACGAGTTGCGTAGCAATTAGTGCTACGACGTAGCGAGGGAGAAGCTCTACGTTATATAATTATGATCGTTTAGAGCTTCGGAAAGGGAAATCTAGTTGGTTAAAGTATGCAATTGTGTTATAAATTATAACACATATCGGTACATGAAACCACGTAAATATAAAAAATGTCCCACACAAAATTTATTGAATACTAGTGGTCCGCCACGGATTCGCCCAGGTAGCATTAATTGTGTTGATTAAATCGCTCCAATCGCTACCAAACTTCACAGGAACACCCGGCCCCGCTGAACATTTTCTAAAAACTTCTTTAAAATCGGTCCGCCCATTTTTGAGTCGTTAGAATACATACATGCATACATTGTCTTTTATATTACATTAAAAATAGCACAGGAGGATAAATAAATTTTATAAGTCATTAAATTTAAATTCGCACGATTAATTTTACAAACACAGTTATAATTAAATAAAAAAAGCATGAATTTAATTAGTGTTCTCTATGCTAAGCTTATCTGCTACAGCGAAAATACTTAGTTTTTCTCCTAGTGCAGGAAAAGAACAATTTAAATTCGTAGCAGTATGTGTTGTTCACATCTAACACTATATATTAATCGTGTAACACGAAACAACCCTGCCATACCTCGAGAACTAATCTCCGTAGCGATTAGTACGTTGGCGCTACGATGTAACACATCTACGATGTAGTAGATCTACGGTGTAGCACATCTACAAAGTATTAGTGCTACGGCAATACGAGTAATGCATTACGTCTGTATTGTTTCACTAAGTGAAGGTAATATTCTAATGAATGTAGATGTTACGCGATGTCCTTATGATAAGAATTATTTGCAAATATAGCCTTAAAGGCAGATTAAATGTATTGAATTTAAGTGTATTTTTTTACACTTGAATTCAGTTCATTTTTAAATTGTCAGTTAATATTATTAGTTAAATATTAGTATGAAGTTTGAATGAAGTATTCATAAAAATATTTAGAGATATTTGAAATGAACTTGATTAGTTAGGAATTGATGTAAAGTCCTTTCAATGTTTCCAGGACTACACTTACTTAAAATGTCTCAAAAAATTTGACCTGAATTAAGTTTACAGGCTAAAGTAACGAGAAGGAAATTAACAAAAGTGTTAATTGGGTCAGTGAAATTAATTTGTTTGACATTGGCGAATTAGTTTTAAAACCTCAAGTGTTGTTAAGAGGGTGAAAATTAACATTTTGACAAGTTTTAACATGCAGTTTACTTCACTATTATTAACTTTTTGATGACTTTACGGTGCCATTCACTAATATTGAAGTAATATTTGCATATATTTTACATAAGTGATGGAAATTTCACAATTAAAATGTATAAAATTGATTTACTTTTCGAAAAATCAGTGTTTCGTAGACCACAATATTTTGCGTTTCTTTATTATAAACTATAATTACGCTCGCATATTGCTGGTGTTTAGTGTAGGTGTAATTTTTTGGCTGCATACTGCTCACATGCTTTTCACACCTTCGGAAATTTACGAGTTGCCTATATTAGCGCCGGGGAAATTTTATTAGGCCGTAATATTGTTATGAAAAGGCGGTCAGGGATAGCAGGGACTCTAAGGGAAACACGGAACCCTCGTGATTACATAAAAATACCCTTCTAATGAAAACCGTGTTATTACGGTAACGAAGTATTCAAATATTATAATTTCAGTACAAGATTTCACTGAAAAAGTTACTCGACTATAATAACATCTCAAATCGGTAGTTTCTCTATACAAACCTTCATCCCCTAATCTAAATTGGGGGATGATTTTAGAAAAATCCTCTTTTTATTAGCCTGCCTTCGTAATAATAGAAATATCTGAGAAATATTTCTATATTCTCTGGACGAATATTTTATTCTCTGCATTTTTAATTATCTGATTTTTCTTATACCCTACAAAAAGCCCGGGGCAGCATATATCTATCTTTTATGTGTAAGCCATTATCACCAAAATAGTGAAACATTTATTAATTATAGGGCGGAATGAAGTTTGCCGGGACAGCTAGTGTTTTATAAACAAAATGTGAAGTATTATAGGAAGGTATTTGTCACGAGACGACATCGTATAGCACTTTCTATTTGCTAGGGACACAGATTTTGGAAGAAGGCCAGCGGATGTGTTTCAAGGTTTCATTTAGATCTGGGTCAAAATATATGCATTTTTATATAACATTACAAGTTGTCTTTACAAATGATTCCGCTTAAAATGTTCGATTTATACAAGTACAAAAACTTAAGTAATTCAAAATAAAATTAATATCTTTGCTTATTAACTCATACTTTTAGCGCGGCGCTTAAATGGGCGGAAATAACGTAACGATTTTACAAATTCAAAATTGTAAGCCACAAATAAGCAATAAAATAGAACTAAGGCGGCAAACGAGCAATTCACTTAATGTTAAGTGACCGTACTCATAAGCATGTTCAACAAGCAAATTAGTTGCAGATAGGTTGCCTACCTTTAATAGGGGTTAGACAGAGATTTTCCTTCCCCTATTCATCCCCTCCCTCGTCCAATCCTCTTCGTATATGGCATGTATGATGCAATATTCAATTAAACATTTTTGAGTTCACTATTTACTGTGTGGTTACTAAGTTGATATAAAAAAATAGTGTCTTGACAGCCATTTATGTAATAAATCATTTCACACAATTTAATTTAAAAAAAAGAACACAGATTTTGTTTGATTTTTTTTTAACCAACACATTTTTTTTTTCGCCGGCCAGTCCTCTCACTGCCAGCATCTTCGAACATCTTGTAAGCTTGACTTAAGAATAATTTAGAATTTCAATTGCTATTGAAGAATGTACGTCATATACAAAGTCGCTAACCCATCTGGAGTTAATTTGATAAACAAGTCACCATAAACTGACTCACGAACGCAAAGCTCTGTGATTTCTGAGTGAGCTTAAAATATATTTTTAATTCTCATACATTTGAAAGCTTAATGGGTGGGCGTCTTAGGCATGTAACAGATTACCGACAATGGTTTGTACACACTGCGTCCGTGTACAGAACCCCACGAGCTAAATTTATGTCTTGTTTTATTGGCGGCCGTACATTACGTAGATTTTCTCATATGAACATTCGGAGGGCGTTACGTGAATTTTACATGAAATATATGAGCTTTAATAATTCATTGTAAAATAACATGATTTAAATGCAATGAGAATGAAAAGAGAATGCTTTTTATGCATTTATAACAGGTTGCTTATTCTGAACATATTACGTTGGTCGAAATGTCTCGTTCTTAATGGCTACGGGTTTTTTCTTTAGTCCATTTAGTCTTTATATCGATATTTTATGAAAGAGTATTATTATATATAGTTTTTTTTTAATTCTAGTGCGCAAATAACAATAATTAACTGAATAATTAAAAATGCGAGTTGTCAATGATAGTGTGTAACAATTGTTAGGTTTTCGTGGTGGGTGTTGAATATAAATTCGTCATGAAGATTCAGAGAAGATCATATTAACTAAAAAAAGTTTAGTTATGTTATGTGTTAAAGCTTGTATAAATTGGTTACATTGGTGTTACATTTAAAAGCGCAAACATTTTTGATCTGTTACATTTATTGACATTTAACAAGGACCGCCGTTATCACATTCGAGGCTCGGCTTGTATCCAGGGAGGGTGCCTGGGGAGCCGAGTAAATTGTTCTTGGTAGCCCGGCCCCGCGTCACACTGCCATGATATACGGATCGTTGATTCAAAGCCGTGTTCTGACGAGGGTAAGTTCCACCTTGAAATATGACGCATCCCTCGTATTATTTATAATTTTAATGAACCTCGTTACGACACCGATACATTAATTTTCTAAGCAATGCTTTGATCTACAATATTTTTGGTATAAATTTATAATCTGTCTTGCATACTAATCGGTCGATGAAATGGATTCAGCCATAAATATCGTTGAGCTTTTATGGAAAGTTAAAAATCAATACAATTAAAATATTTTTTATTAGCGTTTCTTAAAAATTTAACAGAGGTAGAGCCCGCAACAACAACATCTGTTGCACGAATGGGCCGGCTCGACCGGTGAAATACCACGACCACACAGAAAACAGGCGTGAAGTAGAAGTACTCTGTGTTTCGCCTGATGAGTGAGGTGGCGGAGGCATAATTTCAGTCCTCTTCCCGTTCTCACCCTTTCCTCATAAGGAAAGGATGGGAAAAGGAAGAGGATTGGACGGGGAGGGGGTTAATGGGGAAAAGGAAATATCCTTTTTCCCGTCTATGCCTTCTTCCGTCCATTAAAGGTAGGCAACGCATCTGCAACACATTGGTCTATGGGCAGCGTTCACTTGACATCAGGTGATCCGTTTGCTCGTTTGCCACCTTATAACATTAAAAAAAATGTAATATGTATATAGATGACCAGTGATTTTGTCATTTTGTAGTGCAATATTTCTTACTAACCACCAAGGTAATAAGATTTCATATAACTGATAAAGTAATGATTCATTACGGCTATAATTGGAAACGCTTATCCTCGTACCATCGACATTTAATGGACCCGAAATGAGGGCAAGATCGCCTTGTGCTTCCGTGAACGATGTAAGCCTAATTAAAATAAAAGAAGTAATAAGATTATTAAGTACATTGTTTACTAGTTGTTACCCGCGGAGTCACACGCATTTATTCTTTAACTCGTTCAATGAAAACCTCTGTAACTTTAATTACAGGTATATCAAAAAGTTGTTTTCGCTTGCGATAGTAATGTATGTATTCTCATGAAACAAAACGTTAAAAAGGTATCATTGTTGCGTTTTATATCACCATGGCAACCTATATTGGGTTTTATTTTCCTATCCCTCTGGAAATTTCATTCGGTTGGTACTCTGTCCTTTTTTGTATCCCTGACAAATGCTTAATTCCATGATTGATTATATAGTGTACCCGTGATAGCCTTAAAAAGTCACTAGCTGAGATGGATGTATCTAGCTGAGAAATATTCTATATAACATTTCTTAAAATACTTGTATTGTTTTATTCCCACCGGGAATACGTAAATGGCAAAGGTTCCCTTCAAGCCGAAGCTCGACTGAATGACAGGTCGTATCAGTGACAAGGCATTTCTCACGAATAAGATAACTCCAGCCCCTGGCTCCAGAGACCGACCGACGTACTCATTGAATCTTCTAAAATCAAAAAGTATATTGAATTTATAACGAAGTGGAACAAAAAAACTTTAAGTTATGACTTGTAATTGACACCATATTTTTTCTCCTGTCGTTTTAAGACGCTAGTACTTAACTTAGTTTAATTTCCTTCTATTGAGGTTGTGTTACTGTTTAAATATGATCAAACTAGGCAATTAATAGTTATTATATACTGGTTAGATAATCTATGAAAATTTAGTTTAATTTGACAGGTTATTAGGGTTGCCACAATTTTTTAAAATAAATATTTTTTTACACAATTACTTAACATATGCACGTAATTTATTTTAACTCACATTACCTAAATACATTTCGGCAGAAACAGGTTTCAGATTGTTAATGAGGTTCTTTATCTGATCGCTCCATTAGATAAACCCGGTCGAAGAGTGATGCGATGAGCAGTATACTATCTTGTTCTACTTTTAAAAGGTAAGATATTGATAAAACCGGCTGGTATAATGTTGTGATCCAATTATTAGAAATAGAACAAGATGGAATGGAAAAATGCTTGTATTATTATAGGGCATAAAGCTCTTTATCGCTTGTGCTCATGAGAGGTAATAAATCTGGATTCATCAGGAGCTGTAGGCCGGGTATTTGTTGTAAATATAAATCGGTAGCCCGTATGTGCTCCCCTTGACCCCGAATTACGAGGGAAACATATTTCATTGCTTAGTTTTGCAAAGGGAATCGGGCGTTTTTTATCAACAAATAAGATTGTAGCTGAGATTTTATAGCCATCTTTTATATCGTAAATGTAATTTTATTAAATTATGTTTGTTCAGCGGAGGAATAGGTAAAACGGGTTAACTTTTTATATCAGAATTAGGTCAGAAAATAGACGTACAGATAGTATGGCTGTCACTGTAATCTTTATTTAAATAAAATAATATAATAAATCGGCCTTTTTCTAGAATGGGGGCATTCTGGGACACTGGCCTCCTCTACGAAAGGGAATGAGCCGTAATCCACCACGCTGGCTCAGTGCGGGTTGGTGGATGTCACATGTGTTCGAATTTGGTGGTTCTAAGAGCATGCCGGTTTCCTCACGATGATCCTCCACCGTTTTTGAAGCAGTGGTGATGAAATAAATTACACAAAGTAAAGCGCCTGCCTGGGTTCGAACCTGCGACCGTACGTAAGTCGTGGTCTAAACCGCTGAGCCACCACTGCTCTTAATCTTTACTTATACAAATATAATTAATAAATTGTTGGTTTTCATTAGACAAACACTTTTTTATTAATCCTAATTTAAATATATGTTTAAATTAGCTTTTGCCTTGATTTTCGGATACTAACGATCATTAAGTTACCTGACGCCTAAAAAGAACTACCTTAAGGTAACTTTACTTAACTGAAAGTCTTTGTTGATATTTGAGTAGGTAATCGTAAGGAAAATATGATTTTGTTTGTTGCCTTCTAATAAAACCTTTAACATATGTAAATTCCCAGGTATGTTATTTGTTTTGGTCTCTGCGTAAAGACCATATAATTCTATCATTAATACGTGCTCTTGCCACGTCATGCAAGATGAGTTGTTTCGTTATGCGACCAGAATTACCTTAAGATGTACATCAATGTTTACATACAGTACGATCAAAATTATGGTTACACCCCTAACAAGGGTCGCTGTAAAATTAGTAAACTGTTTTTATACTTAATTAAGAATAAGTAAAGTTACTTAAAAACCTTACAGTCACAAAAAAAGTTACTTAAATTACACTTAAAGTATTTTTCTAAGCTACATGACATGATGACTTATTTTTGATATATTTTTTGAAATTAAACTTCTTTTAGGACGGTGTGAATTGGATTTTATTAAACGAAACATACTAAAGTTGTATGAAACGTAAGAGTGTATGATTGCTCTTGTAGTGTATCGAATTTGTATCCTTACTAAATGTATCTCGTTCCTTTTGTCTCTCTCTCTCTGTGCTGTATAATGTAACAAAAATAAAAAGACAATAAGGTGATTAGTCTCCATTTTAACATAATTTTGCAATAAAAAAATATATGTTACACGTTGGATGTTGCGTTTTGGCACGTCACGCGGTCCGTATGCCGCCGCATAAGCTGTGACGTGTTAAAGTCAATATTAGTAATGCACACCTTACTCTGACCGGTTTACTAATGACTTGTGCTTAACTGTGCCAAAATACGTTTTTTATGGTAGATGGCGTGAAACTTATATCGACCAGATTATTGACATACTAAATAAGGCCGATATAAGGAGTACCCGTAACCGACGAGCATATGTAGAAGAAGCGAGAGAGGTATGCCAGGATCGCGCCAAATGGAAATCCATTATCTCTACCTACCCCTGGGTTATGGGCGTGAGTGCATATATATTTATTTTATTTTATGGCGTGAAACTAGTAAATTGATGAAATTATATAACGAGACCACCTCCACTCAAACACATCTGCGGTAATCAAAGTGGTAGAGTGGTAGAGCCCGCAACAACATCTGTCCCACGATTGGGCCGGCTCGACCGGTAAAATACCACGGCCTCACAGAAAACAGGCGTGAAATGAATTCTGCGTTTCGTCTGATGAGTGAGGTGCTGGAAGCTTAATTCTAGTTCTCTCCCCCTTTCCACCCTTTTCTTAGAATGGAACTTGACGGTGGAGGGGATTTGTAGGAATACGAAATAATCATTTTCTGTTTGTCCATCAAAGGTGGGCAACGCATCTACAACTCATTAGTTAGTTGCAGATGTCTATGGGTAGCGATCACTTGACATCGGGTGAACCGCTTGCTCGTACCACCTAGTAATATAAAAAAAATATTAAAAAGGATAGGACGCGGAATACTTCTACTTCACGCCTGTCTTCTGTAAGGTCGTGGTATTTCACCGGTAGAACCGGCCCATGGAACAGATGTTGTTGCGGGTTCTACCACTGTTAAAAGGTATTTTTAATACAGTTTATTAGGCTATTGGCGCCTTATCGGCAAATTTTAGGTAAAATATATATATATATATATATATATATATATATATATATATATATTATATATTTGTAAATACATACACATTTATCTCAGCTGTGCAAAGGAGGATCAAAAAATATACCCTTTTAAAACATCGCTTACTTCAATGGAACACGAAACGGGCTTTCCGTGTACGTACCGGACACTCGTAGTACAGTCACGTGCAGCTTCGTTCCCGCGTCTTGTCCGCAATGTTGCACCACTGCCCGTCAATGGAATAAATTGAATGTTGCCAGATTTCGATGTATTGAAAACTAACAAAATAATACTCACCGGAATCCAATCCGTAATCACATTAGATCAAATCGTATACATAAATCAATAAGCCTTTTCTACGCCATTTCTACGAATATAATTTAAGAAATCGCTCTCAATTCATGAAAATCCCGAATAACTATTGGATTGGAATACAGTTTATATGGGACCAATGTCTAAAATAGATTGTAAAAAAGAAAATTCAAAATCGTTTAATAAATATCGAACTTCTGGGGTTATAAACGTATAAAAAAACGAAAAAAATATAATTTATTTACTTAATTTTCATGTCGGTTTCAAAAGTGTTTCGTTGCGTATACATGCAAACCAGATTAAGGAGGATCGATGGATCCGACACAGTCCTAACTCGTCATAAACCAAACAGCGTGGGCTCCAAAATATTCCACGTGAGCGTAATACCTTACGAATAAATATTACTTAAATGTATACATTAATACTTATTTCTGTTATACAATACGCTTAACGTACATTTATATACAGTTCATTAAAATACATTTATTTATACCTTGTTTCACAACAAGATGGGATTCTTGTAAACGAAGGTTTTACGTAATTTATATCTATATTACATAATTTTACTTCGCTTTATCTCACGCTTACAACAAAATACAATATTTCCGATGAAAGTATAAAAAGTGTAATGGCCGCCGTGTATGGCCGACAGTTCCGAAGTGGTAGTAATATTAGTAGCTCTTGAAATTCTTGCAATCCGATAAGTAGGTACTGATCGAGGCTGGGCCCTTTTGGGTATCCGGCCCGGGCCGAGCCGAGGCTCCCCCGAGGGGGTTCTCGAGCTAAGTTACTTTTAACGAGGCTTAGGCGAGGTGCCTTCTGCTGCCTGCCTCAAGCCCGGTGAGTCTGTAGGTACCAGACAAATAGAGACAGGTCGTCACAAAAAATGTTTTGTTCTATGCTTGGTCACCCTTCTCATACCTTCATCCTCAGATTTGATTTGTTTACCGTCTTTCCTACAAAAAGGCTGCAAGCCTTGCAAGCATCCATAACTGATATATATTTTTTTATATTACTAGTTTTATTACGGTTCACCCAATGTCAAGTGATCGCTATCCATAGACATCTGCAACTAACTAATGAGTTGCAGATGCGTTGCCTACTCTTCTAAGGAAAGGGTGGGAACGGGGAGAAAACTAGAATTAGGCCTCCGGCACCTCACTCATCGGACATCTCATATAATTCTTGCAAAATTAAATTTATGTTGCAAAAGTGAGTGGCAGTGTTGTTAGGGGACGCCCTAGGAGAACTTATATCGATCAGATTTGTGGCTTATTAAAAATGGCGATATAAGGAGCACCCATAACCGACCAGCATGCATGCGTATCTACGCATATGCGTATCAAGCATACATCTGTATGAATGTGAAAGAAGAGAGGCGTGTCAGGATCTCGCCAAATGGAAAACTTTGATCACTGACTACCCCTCTATGTTACAGGCGTGAGCGCACGTTTATTTTTATTTGTAATTCTTGCATAATATTATAATAAAATCACTGCATATTAACATTTTTTTATAATGTAATATTTAGTAGAATTATCAATTCATTAAATATTATTGTCACTGGGTAATTTGGCATTCATAATGGTACATTCCGTTCTGTGTTAAGCCATGGTTGCATTCACTAGCGACACGTGAATGATGTATAAACCCCTCATGCATACCATTCATTCAGTTGATCCTCTCTGACGTAACTCATATTTTATCAAAACTGTATCGTCACGGCAAGTTGTACGATTTCTGACACATTGGATTGAGTCCAAATGTCGTGGCACACGGCCAGCTTAACTTGACACATTGTACTTCTCGTCTTGTATTTAAAGTGAGCTTATCGTGTGATGATTTCAAAAAGCTCAGAGACCAATTTATGATGGATTATTTGCCACTTATGACATTATAATATAAATGGTAGTGTAATTTATGTTTCTGTAAAGGTGATTTTGTGTTATCATATATAGAAGTTGTATACATAGGTTATGTTTGAATCGAGAATTACTTTTGTAAGATTTAAATGCTAAACCACTTCAATCCGTTATTCACATTATTTCTCTTAGAACATTCTCAGGTCCAGCTCAGACCGAAGAATATTTAATTGTTAACAGTTGTAGAGTCCACAACAACATCTGTTGCACGAATGGTCCGGCTTGACCGGTGAAATACCACGACCTCACAGAAGACAGCCGTGAAGAAGAGTATTCTGTGTTTCAACTGATGAGTGGTGTGTCGGAGGCCTAGTTCTGGTCATCTTCCCCATTCTTTCCTAATAAGAAAAGGTTGACAAGGGGAAGAGGATTTGACGGTGGAGGGGATGAAATCCATCCAAAGTAGGCAATACATCTGCAACTCATTAGCTTGTTGCAGATGTCTATGGGTAACGATCATTTGATATCGGGTGAATCGCTTGCTCGTTTGCTATCTTCTACCATAAAAAAACCTGCCACGTAACACTCCCTGCGACAGTTTGAAAGCTTAAAGTTTCTACAACAATTGTTTAAGTAAATAATGTATATTTTGGTTTTATTTCAAATATACATACAATCGGCAAATATTGGAAAAAAAACTATTGGAATAAAAAATATTAATCTTTGTATGCACACAAACAGTATATTGGCTTTCGTATTATTCGCGGTTTATAGTTTCATTTTAATCTAGAAAGCAACATACAGAATCCATTTTGAATGGACCTCGGCCGTCGACAAGATGCACATTTATATACGAGTGTACTTCTATTTCCCGAACTTTAATATTCCGAGCGATGTGAATAGGTTTATTCTTGCGTGTCTTGGTCAAAAAGTGCAATTTTAATCTTGGATAGTACGAGAGCCAGAGACGCGCCCCACAAACTGCATTTAAAATATAGAATCAGTTGCTTACACAAAGGCCTAGGCGGGGACCGAATGGAAAACGAATCGGCTCCCAACAAATCCTGTAATGTAACACAATAGATGTCTCTGTGGCTCAATTATCAGGCTTGATAAATAGATGTATTTTATCGGATCTAAGACAGCCCCAGCTATATAATAAACTATTAAATACAAATTTATAAATTAAATATATATATATATATATATATATATATATATATATATATATATATATATATAACTCTTCTGTACGTGTGTTGACAGTGAACTCCTCCTAAACGGCTGTACCAATTTGAATGATTTGTCTATGTGTTCAAGTGGATTCGAGGATGGTTTAGATTCACAAATAAACCCAGCAGATGGCGCTGCAATTTATACTGCAAGTCGAGTGTGATTTTCATATAGTCTATCTATATACAAAAGGGATGTATGTACGTTCCCTCTAGACCTAAATTTTCAGGGATTGTCCAGATTGGCACATTCCTGTGTTTGGTAGCGAACGGATCAACATAATTAGTGGTACCCGGCGGAAGTCGGGGCGGGTCACTAGTATATATATAAATTAACGAAATATTGCCAGCGGCTACGCACGCGGTCAATCTCTCATTTTCAAATACAGTTTTTTTAGGTGATTCCGCGTACAATTACTTTAAATTATAGGTTTTAAAACGTACAAATATTGCCATGGCAACCGACATCGACAACGAAGGTTGTACCTCGGTAACAATTTTACTTTGTGGAAAAAAGTACCCTATGTCATTTTCTGTACCCCTGACAACGTGTGAGTAAAATTTCACGCTGATCAGTCTAGTGGTTAGTCATTTAAAGCGTAACAAACGAACTAACAGTTCTATTTATAATATTAGCTAGGATAAATTAACGGATTTAAGGACTTGTTATAGTTAGTATCTGCTTCATGGACAAAGAGTTACCCGCTTATGTGTGCCCAGTTTAAAACGTTAAACTCCACCTCTGAAATTATGTACATGAGATCTAATAAACGTAGTAATGTAACGATTAGCCCCACCAACAATGGGCCATCATCACCTCAGAAACAATTAAGCTACCTTATGTAGAGATGGAATCACTGACGCTGGTAGTAGGTACGTTTCCCGTAGGTACGATTAACGAACATTTGATTACGAAATTCGAAAGTTTAGTTGGAATCTGCGTTATGTCCACTATCGAAGAATGGAGATCAGGCCTCTAATAAATAGGCCTGATCTCCATTCTTCGGTCATTTGTTTCACCCGCTGAACAATTTAACTTTACCGATAATTGTCCAGCCTCAGCTGAAGTAATATCATGTCATATAGATCTGAAGATCAAATATTTTACCATACGACCTATTATACCGTACTTTAGAATTTTAGGGGATGATTAAAGAAAAACCCTTACTAAGTTATTACAGCAATGTCTGTGTAAAATTTCAAGTCTCTAGTGATTAGGGCTGTGCGTTGATGTATGCCAGTCAGTAAGTACTTCTCTTATGCTATGGTTTTTAAAAATTAGTTGTGACTAGAATTGAGAAAGGTTTCTTCGGTGGTTCGGGAATGTTGAAAGGATGAATGAAGGGAGAGTAACGAAACAAATTTATGTAGCGAAAGTGAGTGGTAGTGTTGGCAGGGGACGGAGAACTTATATCGATTAGTGATATACTAAAGAAGGGCGATATAAGGAGTACCCGTGACCGACGAGCATGTATGCGTAGACGTATGGATGATGTAGAAGAAGCGAGAGTGGTGTGCCAGGATCGCGCCAAATGGAAATCCATTATCTCTAACCACCCCTCTGGATTACGGGCGTGCATATTTATTTTATTTTAAAATGATTAACTATGCATCAAACTAAGTATAACTCGTATTTCAGACTAACATCGAATTCCTTTGTTCTAGGATTCTAATGTCGAAGGGTATTCAGCGTTTTGTACTAACAAACTCGTCTGCTGAATTAATTAAACCGCAGCTTGAAAGCACAGCACAGCTCGATCGCTTTTGTGGAACGTTCTGACGTAACACGAGTTCAATACCGCAGGTCCTCAGTTCGATTTCCCGGCCGATTAGATTTGTGACACAATGATTTCGTTGTAACGAATAGAGATCTGTTATAAAATATAATGAAATTCACAATTGGACTAGGTATATTGTGAGCTAACGAATAATTCATAGCTTGAGGTATCATGTCACATGTAACAGACCTATTTTTTCTTTGCTAAACATATATTTTTATTATTTTCAGTGACGTCAGGCCCGGCCCTTCCATCCCGGCCGCCACTCTGTCGGCTACAGAACGACTTTATTTGAAAGAACAACTCGCGAAATTAACTGCTCCCAGCATTTTCATAAACTGACATTTTCTGGCTTTGCTCTGGGATCTGTGTTGCCCAACAATTCTTATTACTTTTTACTTGATGGTCTTTCCTCTACTTTTGTTTCGGTTGTTTTTAATCTTGTACCGATGAAAAGATTTGTTGTTGTGTTACGTTAAATCCCTACTAATATTACAAATGCGAATGTTACTCTGTCTATTACGCTTGCACGCCTAAACTACTAAACCGATTTAAATGAAATTTGATACAGACACACAGACATAGAAAATGCTTATCACTGTTCCACGCGGGCACAGTATAACGAATATTATTATCTCATGTCTTGCTGAATAGGTTATGAAAGTGTTATTTTAGAGGATATCCGGCAATAACTACATATCCTTGAACTCCGGCGATCGACGAAGCGTAGGTAGGCCTCCCAAAAGATAGACTGACGATATGGGGATGAGGGCGCCAGGGAAATGGGAGGCCTACCTCCAGAAGTGGACGAATATCTTCTAGGGATGACATATGAGTAGTAACAATCGACTAGGCAGCGATTTTCTGAAGTATATTTTGTCATACTTCACCGGTCCACCAAAGCAACGAGAACTTTCACGAGAAACCATAGTTTTGTAAATAATGATGGACCAGAAGCGTAATCTCAACTGTATTGCGAATTACCGGCCCCAGGCGATTAATCAGTTCGTGTAAATTGCATTGCACACGCTCCAATGCTGCTCTTGTATTCAGACTAATTGCTTTGACAGTCGCACTATACGATGGACACGTACACGTCACAATATTACTCGAAAGTCGAAAACAATACCAACTAGCAACTAATTCTAAACTTATTAAGTTACCTAGACTAGACTAGACCAATTTGATGAAAATTACAGGTATTGTTTAGGTAGCACATTCCTGTGTTTGTTAGCGATCGGGTCAACATAATTAGTGTACCTGGGCGAAGCCGGGGCGGGTCACTAGTATGTACATAAATCTAATCTTAAAATCAATACTATTTTGATGATGAAATCACATAACACAATCTTAATTAAGCCAGGTGCTTTCCAATTCCGAATCAATCCGATAATCCTGAGCCTAGGCACATGAACAAGCAATACTGATTACGGACTGAATCGTTCGGCATTGCGCCTTAGGTCTGGGGAGGTACGGGACGTGGGGCACGGACACGTAACGACACGACTGCCTATCACGCTTGCTTGAAACGTTGTACACATATTCTTGGAGGTACTAGAAGTAACATAGGATACATTTTATGAAAAAAAAATAGTATATAAAAAGCGAAGTTTGTAAATATAGACCTATAGACTCCGAAACGGCTGGACCTATTTCGATGAAATTTACAGCGATTGTCCAGATTAGCACATTTCTGTGTTTGTTAGCGATCGGGTCAACATAATTAGTGGTACCCGGCCGAAGTCGGGGCGGGTCACTAGTAATATTATAAATGCGAAAGTAACTCTGTCTCGCTGTTAAGCGTTCACGCCTAAACTACTAAAATAAAAATGTAAATGCAATTTGTTACAGGGATAGATAGCCTGCGGAAAGGCCATAGGCTACTTTTAATGCGAAAAGGAAAAAGGGTTGACCTAAAACAATAAAAATCCAGCCCAATATCACTATTCCACGCGGACGGAGTCGCGGGCACAGCTAGTTATAAATAATTATAATATGCTCTCACGCCCGTAACAATGAGATGATATGCAGAAATAATAAATACACCTTTCTGTCTATAGTCTGTCTCCAACGTTTGAAGCCGAGCCGCGGCTAAATTAAATGAACCTTGTGTACGATCGTGTAGAGCTCGTACGCGCTTGCTTGCCCTGCTGATTAGTGGGCGACCGAATTAGGAATAAATATTGGGATTTGAACTGTTCACCTAATTATGTCAGGTACGGTTGGAATATCCAGAGTAAATAGACGCGTGGAACATGTGACAGGCGACGCATATGTTAGTGGTGAATTTCACTGTTAGAATAGATTACGTTTAGATTATAATTTGGGCTATCAATGTGTAATATAATGGTTTTCTTTAGGCAAATTGAACAGTTTTTTTAGTTATTGTGCAGCTAGTTCAGAACTAAGTATGTGATGTGATGAAAAAAAATATTCCATGATCATACCTCTTAGATATATGTTCTGGAAAACAATCAGTGACTGCCTGCTAAGAGTTTAAATTTCTATTAAATTAATAAAGGATATGTGATTCAGGTAGGTATTTATTGAGCTATACATCAGTAACAGTGGTAGAGGCCACAACAACATCTGGTCAGCTCGACCAGTGAAATACCACGCGCTCACAGACAGGCATGAAGTATTCTGCGTTTCACCTGATGAGTGAAGTGCTGGAGGCCTAATTCTAACCCTCTTAGGAGAAGAATGTTAAGTGGAAGAGGACTTGAAGGTAGAGGGTATGAATAGGAAAGGGGAATAACCATTTTCTGTCAATTAAAGCTAGGCAACGCATCTGCAACTCATTAGTTTGTTTCAGATGTCTATGGGTAGCGGTAACATCAGGTGACCAGCTTCTTCATTTGGCATCTTCTACTTAAAAAAAAACATTACGCGAAGCTTTATTGTAGCTTCTAATATTACCTTTTCACTTGGCTGTGGTCATTATATTAATTGAACGCAGTTCATAACTTGGACCGATTAATCGGTTCACTCGGGACACGCTACAGATTATGCAGAGACACGCGCTAGTGGACCCGGGAGAGATTAATACAGATAACAATTTCAACGATTACCAAAGAGGTTGATGACCTGTACTTCATATGTACCAGAACACAACGTTGTAATAAAATGTTGTTACTTTGTTAAGTCATGTCTTGCCGCGTATATTGCTTCATTCTCTAACTGTTCTGATATATTTTTTTATGTACCTATATAGAAATATTCTTAGGAATAATCCTTCCACGAATCGCCTTTTAAAGGTTTCCTTATTGTTCTCGATTCTTCTAGAAGTTTGCGGACCGGTGATGTTAGTCTGTCAGGTAACAAATTGTCATCGATGCTAGCGGGTCGTGCGGGTTGCTGGCCAGTAACATTAGTGCGTCAGGTAACATGCTCGCGAGACGAAACTCATTACTTCTACAATATATAATTTAGGTTATACTATTTCTTTTGTATATTGTTCGTTTATTTTTAAATCTGCAAAAATTACACTAATCAAAAGATGTCAAACATTCAGGCCGGATACAAGGAAATGTTGTAAAATTAGATTTAAAAAACATCAAGTTATTAAAATAATTACAGCCCCGTTTCCGTTGCCGTAGCCTCTCGCCCGCGGGGCGTGAAGTTGGAAGTGATCTCAAGTCCCGGGGCCATTTGAATTTGTAATCAAAACAGTTAGAAGCAAACACGTCGACCGAAGTTGTAATTCTTCCACTTTGTTTTTAGACCGCACCCCTAAAGATTTCAACAAGGGCCTGCGCTAATTGTTTAATTTTTTTTACATCTCGTTATTAATTTAGTGGGGGTTTTTTGAAGTCCACACATAGTTAAAAAAGCAAACACAGATCTATTACGTTGACACGTAAGGGGACGCACTACGTGACCCATATTTTATACACCGTGACAACCATGTATATGCCAAGAACCCCTCTATTTTTAACATTGTATTTCATATGTTTTTAAATCATTTTTTGCAAACAGAAATTTGAAAAAATGGTTTGTATTTGTTCTGTTTTCGGGAGTGAGCTTAGAAACGCTTCAATATAGCTGGAAATGGCGATAGATTTCTCTTTAGGAGATTGGCTAAACGTGACCGAAACCTAAGCTCCCTCCCCCTTGTTACCAAGCGTGGTATTTGAACTGAATGGATCACGTAGTAGTTACGTTCCCCAAAGTGACAATTAGTTTACGAATAAATTGATGAAGTTCTTGCAAAGCCAAATTGCCATCCTTTCATATTTTTGTTGCCTTCTATTCAACCCATTGTGTGTTATTTCATGTCATTTTAACTAAAGACTATGGTCATTTTACCAACCGTTGGGCTGTTTTAATATAAAAAAGTTGCTCAGATTAATTAAAATCACAAGAGTAGAACAAAAAACCACTCCATGCATCGCCTGTCTCAATGTGCAGCCGGAGAGTGGACTCAATTAACGAAGTGCCACATTCGTCATGCGAACACCACTACAATTTGTGTTTCGTGTATAAAATGTTGACACGCAACACTAGACTTGATAAATGCGGTGCAGCTTATCAACTGCTGTAAAGTCTAATTGTAAAAAAAAAACGCAGAGAGGATGAGATTTCCATTTGGCGTCTACCACAGCCCTCTCGCTACTTCTACATCCATTCATTTAAACGCATGTTTATTTATTTAAATAAAGAAATATTTAGTATTAAAATAAATAAACACATGTTCGATACGGGAATTCCATATATGGCCTTTCTTTTAAAGGTAAGTCCAAACGAATTGTCTATGACAATTTGTAAACACGGTTTGTCTATGACAGCGTGAAAAACAATTCCATCCGGAAATTACGTAAGATACAAATTGTCTGAGCAAGGATTCGAACCCAGTTATTCTAGCTATCAACGTGGAAACTAGGTTTTTGTAAATCACTAATTGACATCGTCAATGTCTTGCACTCGTTATTTGCGTACGCAAATATCGTGATGTAGTTATAAATCATTATTATAGTACAGCGAAGTAGGTCAATTATGATACTGACAATCAACTAGATGGTCGATTTTGATCTACATGGACACCACTGTCATAAATATTCATCGTACAAGAACTTTCGTAAATCGCTGATTGACACCAACAGATGGCATTTTCATAAAAAATATTAAAGACGACAAAGATGTAGGTGGCGCTACTGTCGTCATTATATCCAACGATCTTCTACATTGAAGCGACTTCCAGTAAATTAATTCACGTACTAGAATTCTCAAGAACGAATTAACTTATGTATTCGGTGTCTAGGTAAATATTATGCGAAATACGCATTTGAATATAAAAAAAATTAATTACATTCCTTACCGAGAACCTTTCGCTGATTTACAATTTCAAAATAATTTTAGATATTTATCATTTCAATTGAAGGTTTTAAGGACGCGAAATTGGAGTCAAGTCTTTGATTTTAATTTGATTAAAGTAAATCGATTTTTATCTATCGCCAAGAGGAACTATCGAAAGGTGAAACAGGGACTCGACGTTTGGACTTGAATCACCTTCCTGAGTGAACACCAGAGACAGTGTACGAGCTAGCGTAACAATTAATGACCTAGCTATTGTACAACACACAACTAACTTCGATTACAATTGAATCATCCCTACTAATATTATAAATTGGAATGTGAGTTTGTTTGTTACGATTTCACGCGAAAACTACTCAACCCGTGAGACTTACACATGTAAACTTTTTATGAAAAAAAAATAGTATATAAAAAGCGAAGTATGTATGTTCCCTATAGACCTATAGACTTGGAAACGGCTGGACCGATTTCGATGAAATTTACAGGGACTGTCCAGATTGGCACATTCCTATGTTTTGTAGCGATCAGATCAACATAATTAGTGGAACCCGGGCGAAGCCGGGGTGGGTCACTAGTTGTTCATAAATACAAGTATAAAAAACTTGTTTTCACGTTAGTATGGTCAATTACCCCCTAATTATTAACCCTTCTTATTATTACACACACTGCTCTAGTAATTAAACATGATAATCTAAACTTTCTATGTGTTCTAAGTAAAGATTCAAAACAGTTTCATCTGGAGGACAAAATAGAACTATAATAATAAATAATAATAATAAATCAGCCTTTTCTAGAATGTTCCCCACTGCAGTGACACAGGCCTCCTTTCCGAGAGAGGGAATGAGCCGTAATCCACCACGCTGGCCCAGTGCGGGTTGATGGATGTCACATATCTTAGAATTTGGTGGTTCTAAGAACATGCCGGTTTCCTCACGATGTTTTCCTTCACCATTTTTGAAGAAGTGGTGATGTAATAAATTACACATGGTAAAGCGCCTGCCTGAGTTTGAACCCGCAACCTACAGTACGTAAGTCGGGGCCTAAACCGCTGAGCCATACTGCTCACACAAATAGAACTATATGTCGGAGTAACGCCGCGCCCCTATCCGTAAATGATGGATGTGCCGACCGCCGGAGCGATCCTTGGACACTTGTTAACATGCGGCTAAGAACCAACTACACATCAATTCAATTACTGGTACAATCAATCAATATTTCCAACAATTAAATTAATAAACCCATAATTTAGACCGTTTTTACTACCTGACCTTAACTCTACCATGACAGGGTCGCGTGAATTGAGTACGAGGACTTATGTTAATTGAGTACGAGGACTTATGTTAATTTATCGATTTACAGTATGATCATGTTTACTCATAAACTAATTTAGTATTTGGTAGATTTGAAAAGTGAGTCAAAACGAATGTTGTGCGTCAATCAGAAACTAATGAACGAAAGAGTGAATGGATGTATGAACAAGCGAACGAACGAACGAAAAATGCATGATGTAACCAACTAATGAAGTAACTAGTTCGTCAGATGAAGTAATGAACAATTTAGTGAAATAATTATTCATAAATTTATGTTGAACTGGTTAGGTTTGAAAAGTGAGTCAAAACGAATGTTGTGCGTCAATCAGAAACTAATGAACGAAAGAGTGAATGGATGTATGAACAAGCGAACGTACGAACGAAAAATGCATGATGTAACCAACTAATGAAGTAACTAGTTCGTCAGATGAAGTAATAAAAATTTATTCGAATAATTATTTATAAATTTATGTTGAACTGGTTAGGTTTGAAAAGTGAGTCAAAATGAATATTATGCGTAAGTTACAAACTAAGACAGATAAAAAGAACGGAGAAATAAATGACTTAATGATTGAACGAAAGAGTGAATGGATGTATGAACAAGCGAACGAACGAACGAAAAATGCATGATGTAACCAACTAATGAAGTAACTAGTTCGTCAGATGAAGTAATGAACAATTTAGTCGAATAATTATTTATAAATTTATGTTGAACTGGTTATGTTTGAAAAGTGAGTCAAAATGAATATTATGCGTAAGTTACAAACTAAGACAGATAAAAAGAACGGAGAAATAAATGACTTAATGATTGAACCAAAAGAGTGAATGGATGTATGAACAAGCGAACGAACGAACGAAAAAATGCATGATATAACCAACTGATAAGGTGACTAGTTCGTCAAACGAACTAATGAACAATTGAGTAATTTTTTTCTATCGATTCAGACTGCAGTTATCTTTACTAGTCTTGTTAACTAATGTCAATTTAACCTCAGGACAACAGGTAACAGAGTACAGAATAGAACCGATTCGTAAAGGGCCGAAATGGAGACAGTCCCGCGACAGGAAATATTACTTAGGCATTCGATCATACGAAATTTACAACAAATACTTGTGTCCAACAGGCTAGGTTAATCCGACAAAGCTTCGATTTCAATCGATACTCAGTTATGCAACTCAGACGGAAAGCGGTTACCGACAGCTTAGTTTTACTTGAATGAGCAAAAAGGGATGCCTTTGGTTCTGTTAATCGGCACGTTGTTATATTTCTGTTATTATATATTCTATTTATAAATACTATCAAACCATGGCATCGAACCGTTCATGTTAAAAAGATTTAGTGTTCTAGTGAATTCAGAAAGGTATATTTCGGTGAGTCGGGCATGGTGAGAGGGAGTAAATGAAGAGAGAATAACTAAGCAAATTTATGTAGCAAAAGTGAGTGGCCATTTATGTCGATCATATTAGTGACTTACTAAAAAAAGAACGACATGAAGAGCACCCATAACCAATAAGCATGTATGCCTAGATGTATGAATTTAGAAGCGAGAGAGTTGTGTCAGGATCACGTCAAATGGAAATCCTTGATCTCTGCCTACCCCAATTTGGTCCAGCTTAAAATATATACATTTTTAACTCAATCATTTACCTTAATAATTGTTATTGTATGATTGCAAATCTTTTAATAAGTTCTGTATAATAATTGACAGTTCTGTATAACAGATGGCGGTAAAGGTAAGATTATTGAAAATACAGTTAAACGTCTTTTGCCATCTTGGTCACATCAAGTCATGCCACATTTTACTTGGCTGTAGGTTAATTGCTACCCGTGCAAAGCTAGGGCGGGTCGCTAGTTCAAATATCAAGTTCAACCTAAAGTCAAGTTAGGTGAGTAATTTTAATTCGTCTATCGTTTGTACGTACAATGAAAATTATCAAGCTGACAATACCTTAGCTCTTAAATTATAACCAGGTCTAAAATATCAGTGGCTACGTGTAACTCGGTTTTAATTAAAATCCATAATTCGGCTGTCGCTGAACAAATGAAGCGACCGATCTTACATCAAAGGGGCCGCGTTCGTTCTTTGTCAGACGATGTCGCTTTGATGTGTTAGCGGCTCCGAAACATAATAACGAACTGCTTACAAAATGTACTCCTCTTTATTACAGGCCCGCCGGAGCGTAAGGAGTTCTCGCGTGTTTTGTTACGCGCCCAGTGCTTATTACTTCTGGCACAAACCAGTTTAACCTGATACCCTTTATCAATGTGATTTTATTCAACCACTAGTGACCTGCCCCGGCTTTGCCCGGGTACCACTAATTATGTTGATCTGATCGCTACCAAACATATGTACCAATCTGGACAATCCCTGTAAATTTCATCGAAATTGTCCAGCCGCACTATTTGATGGACTTCATCTCCTGAAGCAATTTATTAAGATCCTAGAATGGCGGCCACGTATAGGTCGTCGGAGCGATAGGCCTCCCACTAGATGGACTAACGATCTGTTGAATTTGTGGGAGGCAACTGTATGAGGGCGGCAGGGGACCGATGTTTGTGGCGATTAATGGATGACCTTAGGCTAATAATAAGAATAAATTCTACCTTTATTTCCTCGTTTCATTCTGAAACAAAAATACAGTTAAATACAGATAATAAACCTAATAATACAGCGGAGATTTGCGTCGCTCAGACAAAGGGGCGTGACTCTCTTTTCTCAGTCGGAGTTCCACCAGTCGGCCATCAATAAACGTCTGCCGGCGCATTAATTACATGGCTCAGGTGCTCTCTCGGACCTCGACATGCGGAATTCCTAAATAAGTAATTCCCCTATCAATCCGTAGCCGCCTCGCCTCATCCGGGGTAAATTTCCATTCCAAGTTGAATCGCTCTGAAAATAACTCGTTGTACGAATGCAAAAGTTTATTTCTTAACGGGTTTTGTGTGCAAACTTTCAGTCAAGTTTTGAAGCTAAACATTCGTTTGGAACTGTTTCAATCGTTGTTTTTTTTTTTTTGACCAGTGGTAGCTCAGCGGTTTAGGCCCCGACTTACGTACTCTTCCGGGTTTGAACCCAGACGAGCGCTTTTCTTTGCTCAAAAATGGTGAAAAAAACATCGTGAAACCTGCATGCCCTAGAACCACCAAATTCGAAGACATGTGACATCCACCAACCCGCACTGGGCCAGCGTGGTGGATTACAGCTCATTCCCTTTCTCGGAGAGGAGGCCTGTGTCCCTGCAGTGGGAAACATTTATTATTAAAAGGAAAGCCGATTTATTATTATTATTATGAATGCATTTTTTTATTGACAAGAAAGATCTAACTTTGAACTAGGTTTTTTGGCATATGAAACACAATCCCTTAAGTAGTGTGAGATATTGAAGATTCTCTCTCGAAGTCTCGAAATTTCTGTCAAAATGCAATATATCTGTCCACGTCAGGGTTAGGAATTCAAACTTGGAAAAAATAGTAATAAAACCGTTAGATTGTGTAAAACACAGAATAATCAAAAAACTAATAAATAAAACTTTAAAATTATAACATTTCATTGACGGGCCGGCTGGCGGGGTTTGTAAGATACTTGCTTTTCATGCCGCACGTCGTGGGTTCGATTCCCATCTAGGACAAACAATTGTGTGCATGAACATGTCTGTTTGTCCTGAGTCTGGGTGTAGTTATCTATTTAAGTATGTATTTACAAAAGAAAAGTAGTATATGTAGTATATCAGTTAACTGGTTGCCATAGCACAAGCTCCGCTTAGTTTGGGATCAGATGGCCGTGTGTGAATATGTCCTAGGATATTAATCTTAATATTTTAATGAAAAATTTAACATTAAATGCAATTTTTAGAGAGACATTTACATTTTTAGATAGATTTTAGATATTAACCATTAGTCGAATTCACGTGTCTATATTTACACGAGATAAATATTTAAATGAAGGTTAAAGTAAAACCGCAATGAAATCGCGCCCGAACTGTTCGCTTTGTGTTTAAAATGTAAGTATGTTTTAGTAAAGTTGTAGTGGGCGAGGTATGTGGAGTGCGGTGCGGGGGCGCGGCCTATAATGTTTCTCTGCCAATCGTTTTCTTATTTACTACTCGTTAAGATAAATTATTTTCACACACTAGTGCCTCTCTGTGGCCTTTCATTTAATTTCATTTATATACCTATGTATTTACCCATACTAATAGGTAAAGTACGTATGGATATAAAAACACAATTCTATGGAAGGTCGCCCAAGGAGAACTTATATCGACTAGAATAGTGACATACTAAAGAAGGGCGATATAAGGAGTACGCGTAACCTACGAACATGTATGCGTATGCATGTGCATGTAGAAGAAGCGAGAGAGGTGTGCCAGGATCGCGCCAAATGGAAATCTATGATCTTTGTCTACCCCTCTGGGTTACGGGCGTGACTGCATATTTATTTATTTTATTCTTTATGCTTCTGACCATAAATAAAATATATTTACTTTATGTAATTATTACAAAAGGTAATTCAACAAGGAAATAGTCAATTTTATTACTGAGTAAGCGTTAAGTTACGCTTGTAAGTTATCCGAGATGGGAAAAGCGCATTTTAATTGAGATAAAAAGCTGGCGTCATCAAACTTACAGACGGACTTTGAGAACTTTTACTAGCGAATGCCAATTACTCTTTGTTATTAGCGAAACTTCGCTTTCTCATTTTCCCCTGGTAAACGATCACAATTTAATGACATAGAAACCGCTTCCTCGCTCACATCATTTTACTGTTGATGAAAATGTGCCATGAATTTAATAAGCTCTCACCAAAATTAAATCCATTCAGAGTACACTGGCAGATATTTAAAGCTACAATTCACCTTGCTTATTAAGTTCTTCATGTCACAGAGTGTAACATTATCCTAATACACACTATCCTAACAGTGGTAGAGCCCGCAACAACAACATCTGTTGCCGATATGGCCGGCTCGACCGGTGAAATACCACGTCCTCACAGAAAACAGGCGTCAAGTAGAAGTACTCTGCGTTTCGTCTGATGAGTGACGTGCCGGAGGCCTAGTTTGAGTCCTCTTCCCCTTCGCACCCTATCCTTATAAGGATAGGATGGGAATGGGAGGATTGGACGGGGAGGGGGTTAACGGGGAAAATGAAATATCCTCTTTCCCGTCTATGCCTTCCTCTGTCCTTTAAAGGTAGGCAACGCATCGCAACGCATTGTGGATGTCTATGGGTAGCGTTCACTTAACATCAGGTGATCCGCAATACAATAAAACAATACCATTAGATTACTTTTAGTTAGAACTTTTTTTAAGTGGCAAACAAGCAAGCGGGCCATTCGATATTATATGAGTTGAGTTGCAGACTGTTGCCTACCTTTAATGGATGGGGGTGATAGACAGGTAAAAATATGTTTTCTTTTCCCTGTTCCCTTTAAATCCTCTTTCTCTATTCTTCTCTTATTGGAAAATGATAGGAAGAAAATACTAGGATTAGGCCTCCGACACATCACTCCCATGCCTGTCTTCTGTAAGGTCGTGGTATTTTATTGGTTGAGTCCATAACAGATGTTGTTGCAGGGTCTGCACTTTAATAATTATATGCGGCGTAACCCAAAAGCGTAAGCAGAGCAGTCTCGCTTTTACGTCCGTACATCTACGCACACGTGCTCGTCGGCTACGGCTCGGTATTAGTATTTCACTAAACTGCTCGATATGCTTTCTGTTAGCGGACGTCCCCTGCCATACGTTTATTCATCCTTTCAACGTACCAGAACCACCGATGCATATATTTTGCAATTCTAGTCACAACATCCACTTTTGAGTCACACTTTTCAAGAGACTTTGTTATTTGCTTTTGTTTTTTATTAATAGTTTTGATCCTTTTGAACGCACCGCCAATTCTAATTCGATATTTTATTAAAATCTTACGACGTTTAATTAAAACCTTCTTTTTAAATTGAATGACTTAAAACCGGTAGAACTGACTTACATATTCAATCAACTAGAAAACTAAAATATATTTTAATTCCATTCACAGCATCCATACCTTATGAATTCTGTCGCTGCAAGTACAATCCTTTTTGCTTGTTAAAACCATTTAATACCATGTTGTCGCTCATATTTACAGTTTGCCAGAAATGTATGAGTACGGTACTGAAATTTAAAGTTGCGTAGCTGACTTTAGACGGCAAGAGTCTTTATAAGCACTTGTCAAAGGAAGGAGTCTCAGTTTGTACTCCTGTCAGCGGTCGTGACAACACCTCTTGAGGCCCGAGCCTTGACTGATTGTTATAAGTAGTCGTAAATAGTGTGTACAGTACATTGTGTAATGGAAATATTAAGCTACAATCAGTGATAAATATCAACCAGTTGACGACACCTTAAATGAATCGTCTTCTGTCAAGTTGCCTGGATAATATATTTAATCAATTACTTCCAGCTAATTGAAGTTGCAAGCCACGTCATTAGGCTTGTAATAATATCGGTAATTCTCATTGCAAAGCAGTTGTCGCCATCTGTCACACATACCGGTTACAACTGGTTTAGCATCGACCGCAGCCCTTTGCTACGGCCACATTCCGTCCATTAGTCCTTCATTACCGTTCCATTACACTTATGTCAAATTGTACACCATATAATGTTATACAAGCTCTTGTACATATATTTACTAGTGACCCGCCCCGGTTTCGCCCGGGTACTACTGTACCAATCAGAATAATCCCTGCAAACATCGCAATCGGTCCAGCCATTTCGGCGTCTATAGGTCTATACGTCGCCTTTTATATTTCTTACAAACATTTTTTTTAATTTTACTATTTTTTTTTATAAAAAATATCCTATGTTACTTCTAAAACCTCCAAGAATATGTGTTTAAAATTTCATAATGATCGGCTGAGTAGTTTTTATGGTGTTACCATGGCAACCAATAATAACTTTTTGACCTACAATTCCAAGTTATTTTATTAAATCACTATCAATTGCATACAATGTCTTTTTTCATAAACAAAGTGCACGCGGTATAAAAACACTCATCGTTATATTTTGGGCAATTCATTCAATATCTTTATAAATTATAGCTTATGTTATTCTGATGTATAAGCTAAAATATTGTAAGGTTTCATTAAAATCCATTCAGTAGTTTATACGTGAAAGGATAACAAACATATTATACAATCATTTTTTGCATTTATAATATTAGTAAGAAGAAGGATATAAAATACTTGAACACAAGCTTATTTCACAGATTCACAATTTCCTTTAATATACAAAACAGGTCCATGATTGATTCAAATGTATTTAAAATAATTCTTTTTCATCGTACCGTACCATATTTTCCGTTCCCCTTTTCAATTCAAATGAGAAATGCGTTGATTTATTTTAAATTCGATAAAAACAAGTTTGAACGCTTTCAATTCAATTTAATTTGGCTTTGAGGATTAGCCTAGCGTGCTTTATTATCGTTAAAATGAATCACTATGAGTTACTACGTACTATATGGAATAAACTGTAAAGGCAGTGAACTAAATCACTCACATATTAAGCAAGAGGTTTTATAAAAAACTGTCAATGGTAGGGAAAAAATTACAGATTAAAAAAGAATAAATCATGTAAAAAGTACTCCTTAAATGCTTCGCATCTAATACCACATCTCCAAACAGTGGTAGACCAACAAACAACATCCGTTGCACGAATGAGCCGACTCGACCGGTAAAATAACACGACCTCACAGGAGAGTAGCGTGAAGTAGAAGTAAGCTTCTGCATTTCTACCGATGAGTGAGGTGCCGGAGGCGCAATTTCAGTTCCCCCGACCTTTCCTAATATGGACAGGATGGGAAAATGAATTTGTCCTTTAAAGGTAAATTACAGTCCCGCTCAGGCTTCGCACGGGTAGCACTAAAAAAATGATACCTAATTTCTTTAATAAAGCCTATGACACCCAAGGATAGTGTTTCTCCCCAACAGTGAAAGAATATTTAAAATCGGTTCAGTAGTTTCGGAGCCTATTCAACGCAAACAATCAAATCTTACCTCTTTATAATATTATAGATAAATTAGTCTAACAAGATGTGGCCACAAACTAGAACCCTTGGATCGGTCAGTCTCGTCTTATTTAAGGGTCCATTCAATATTCGCTTGCAATCCACTAATGGGTAAATTTAGGTCCTGGTCGAAACTACAGATGGGGGGGTATAAATTCCATAAAGATCTTAGACTACCATATTTATATATATAGCCAAAATAACAACGTTAGTTACATTTGTAGCGTTATTAATGAGAAAAATGTAGAAGGAGCATTGTACACGTTTACAAAAACACGTCGACTGTTTACAAAAGAGCCCGAGCTCGCCGAGGGTTCACTTCTATTTAAATAAAATCACTAAGCTGATATTGTGAAAGCTAATAATAATACAGCGAATAAAATATTGTTATTGTAAGAGAATTGGGGAAGTAATGAAAGTAGTCTCACAATGTTGAGCAGATAATGGCGTTTTACATAGCAGATGGGGCATTTTGTGTTTACAAATATTTGTGTATTCCGAAATCTTGTGAATACCACTTAATAACTGAAGGTTGCATGCACTACCTGCTGCTTGGGGCGCATTCTCTTCTTATTTTCTCAATGATGGACATTTTTTGTAAGATAATTCCGCGTGTAGTAACTTCGAATAGGTAACCTGCATCAAAAAAACAGTTTTATTTTCGGGATAAAATAAAAGGTACCCCATATCACTCTCTGTATCTCTGACAATGTGTATGTAAAATTTCATAATGTTTGGTTGAGTCGTGAAGGAGTTAATTCGGAACAAGCAAACTCACATGAACATTTATAATATTACGAGTATTTCGTTAGGATTACCCCAATGTCACACTATTGGGGTAAAGTTCTAATGAAATTGGGAGGTAGAAACTTCAAATTCAGTATTTAAATAATTTACTTATCGCGATGGGTTACATACTTTATATACTAAATGAGGGTTTGTGATTGTATTTAGTTATTTACGTACCTTCATCTATAGCACTAGACGAAAGAGTCCTGGGTCCTATAAAGCGGGTCTCGAGCCTAGTGTAGGAACCAGGCGCATCACTATTTTTGTTAGTAGATTATTTGTCAATGCCTAAATAAACTTTTCTTCATTCTTTATAATGGTCCCCTCGCCTTTTTCTATTTAAAATTTTCTTTCTAATTTTATTTACGTTATTTAAAAATAGGATACGCTTTTAATTTTATTAAATTTGCATAATTACTCTCGGTAGCAATAACCCAGGTCATACGACGACTTAAATCAGTACTATTTTGACAAAACCGTCCAGCGTCCAATTTACTAATAATACGCGAGCTCACCTCGTGAATATTGTATTGGACGCGCTGCGTTTTATGTCAGCTATGTTTCGAATTTGAATCTGTTTACGTAGATATATAGACGCAGTTTCCATGTACTTATTGTGTAACATTTATAGGGTTTTTTATTATTAGGGTTCAATCAAATTACAAATTCGTAATTTTTTTTATTTTAATTTATTGAAATATAAAAAAGTATACAATTTGAAATTAAAGTATCTTAAAACCTAATACAGGTTTGTCTAGATACGTGAATACTGCGCTAATTAATAATAGTATAAATATGTAGGTATTTAAAGATTTACAAGAATTGTTATTATATCATAATCAGTGAGCGAGCACATACCGTCATATACAGGCTGCTCCATCGTTGTTGTATTGTATCGTTATAATTTGAGGTAATGATTCTTTAATATATTTTTTATGTTTTCGTGGTTTATATTATCTCTTATATCTCTAGGTTAGTTGTTTATTAAACTTGGAATTATATATTTTGATGTGCGTTTGCCGTATAAATTAATATAGGTAGGAAAAGTCAATTTTTTATTGGTTACGCTCCTAGTTGTAACAGGATTACTTATTGGTATCTGAATTTCAGTCTGGAAATATTGTTCTAATAATAAATTTAAGTCAACTTTTTTATGTATTGGAATAATTTTGCAATGTTTAAATAATTTATAGGGGCTCCTTTGAATATTTTTGTTTTATTTTGTCTGGTGTTATTAATTTCAGTCTTCTGTATTGTATGTTATATATTTGATTGAGATATGTTATATAGGTACGTTCATAGCTACTTAATCCATATGATATAATATTTTCTACTAACATCTTGTACATACAAACAAAACATATTTTATATATCTCCTAGTATTAATAGTCTTACCACTTATTATGTTGATCCGATCGCTAACAAACACATGAATGTGCCAATCTGGACAATCCCTGTAAATTTCATCGGAATTGGTCCAGCAGTTTCGGAGTCTATAGGTCTATATGGAACATACATACTTCGCTTTATATAAACTATTTTTTTTCATAAAAAATATCCTATGTTACTTCTGATACCTCCAAGAATATGTGTATAAAGTTTCATGATGATCGGTTGAGTTGTTTTCGCGTGAAAGCTTAACAAACAAACTTATATTGACATTTATAATATTAGTAGGGATGTTGGGATATTTTTAAAATTCTTAGGGACTTTTTTAGTCTTGACAGTCTTCCGACATAAGGTCAGGTGAGCGTCGTCTGTTCCGGTTTCCTCGTTTCATTAATATTCGATTATAATTCCTCCCGGCTGTAGTCCCAATTAAAGTTTTCCATTTAAACCTAATGGCCTTACATTCGAGTATTTCTTTTTACGAGCTGTGTTTCGATTCCCTTCCAGAAACTTCTATAATTATCCCTACGAACTCGAGGAGTCAACGAACCAACGATAAAAAGACCAGATAATCAGTATTATTGCCGAAGTTCTATCTTCAGTTACGTTGTAATTGCAGACTTTCGCCCGCTCTTACAATGAAATATACAATGAATCCAATTAAAATACTACCGAGACAAAATACACGTTTAATACTTTTTAACTTTATAGAACACTTTTGTAATGATACGTTAATTCAAAGATCCAATTTTCAATGGAATGATTCTGAGAACTGGTACTTGGATTCCGTCAAATATTCTCTTTGCCACAATTTTATTTTTTAGATATGACAGTCATTTTACTAGCTATGAACAGACCAGCTATGTCATACAACACGTATGAAGTGGCAGTTATGAATTTAATAAAGAAAATAAATTAAATATTGCAAGATTGCAATTCGTATATGAAGGTTCAAAATAGTTATAACGAACGAATTGTTTACACCTAGACCTTACACCTACTTTTTTATGGAAGAAGGTGGCAAGCGAGCAAGCGGATCGCCTGATGTTAAGTGAGCACTACCCATAGACATTCGCAACAAGCAAATGTTTCTGCGTTGCCTACCTTAAACAGAGGAGAGCCTAGACAGGAAAAAGGATATTTCCTTTTCCCCGTTAACCCCTCCCCGTCCAATCCTTTTCCCGTTCCCATCCTATCCTTATGAGGAAAGGGTGAGAAGGGGAAGAGGACTGAATTTAGGCCTCCTCTTGCGGGTTCTATCACTACTAAAGCAAAAAAGCCACGATTAGTTGTTAGGCGGTGGTACGTATTTAAATGAGATGTTACATGTCCCTATAAGACGTTAAGGGAACTTATTTTTTCAAGATAACAGATGCGTGGTTCTTCCATTGTGTCTACATAAACCAAAATATTAATTTTCATTGCTTTAAAAGCTTTATTATTTATTGCAAAAACAGCCGGAGTACCGTCATTAACATGAGCAAGTAGCTTCAAGAGAAGAGTGAATAGGCTGTTTCTAAACTAGTGCGTACCCTCTTTAGACCACATCACCACTTCACATTAGGTGGGATTGTTGTCAAGCGCTAGCTTATACGTATCAAGACTTTAGATAAGTTTAATTAAATCTAATGTTTCCCTGACGGATTCATGTTCAATTACATTAGCATCTGCACAACCTTGGAAGACCAACAGTGCGCACAGGACCAACTCCCGGCGCCCACCTAATGTTTGTGTTGGCGATGTGATTTGCGCCGGTGACTGTACAAACACTACACTGTTTGCGTCTAGTCAGAATGTAAAACAAACATTGATGTGGAGTTATTACAATGTGCTAAGAAACTGACCCACTCTAAGCGTTGATTGGCGTTTTACTTTATCGCTGACTAGCTGTTTTCCGCGGCTTCGCTTGCATTCATTACTTATCCTGTTCCTCCGGAATGTTGTAACTTGATTTCCTGCAACTTGAAAATATAAGTAAACTAGTGCCCGCCCCGGCTTCGCCCAGGTACCACTAATTATGTTGATCCGATCACTACCAAACACAATGTGCCAATCTGGACAATCCCTGTAAATTGCATCGTAATCGGTCCTGTCGTTTCAGAGTCTATAGGTCTATAGGGAACATACATACTTCGCTATTTATATACTATTTTTTTCTTAAAAGTCCTATGTTACTTCTAGTACCTCCAAGAATATGTGTGCAAAATCACATGATGATCGGTTGAGTAGTTTTCGCGTGAAAGCGTAACAAACTTACATTCACATTTATAATATTATAGATAGATAGATAGTAGGGATGTCAAGTCATTTTTGGTTGCCATGGTAACGTATCATATGACTATGACAAAATGTCCAAAAGATATTATTTCCTGTCCATCGGGAAGTTTTCTTCCGGGATCAAAGGTACTCCATTTTTTTTTACCCCTGACCATATGTGTGCACAATTTCATGGTGATCGGTTGCATCGTTGAGGCGTTAAACCGTAATGAACAAACTCATCCCTTTCTCATTCTAATTTATAACATGATTTTAGGCTAATGAATGAAATTATAATAATAAAATAAATACTCATGATAATAGACACATTTAAAGAAAAACTTTCAGTCAAACATTACGTTTCTGTCGTCGTTGGACTTTTTTATTGGATAATACGACAAACTAGCTTCGGGCCGGCCAATATTAAGTGAATACCGACGCCAAATTAACTGAATATATTTTAATGTACATAAAATGCGTTCTGGAATGTTTCGCTATCATAGTCTGATCGCCGACCTTCATAGGAACAAAATTAAAATTACCTACAGCGCCTGTTTTGCTAGAGGCTCCGTTTTATTTTCTACTCGCACAAAGTCCAATTATATTTCCTTAGCATTTTGATATTAACTTATTTTTCTGACTAAAATCCATGTCACAAGACTAACGTACTATTACATTTTAAAACTTTAAGCTTCACACAGGCTACGAAGTACGGCTCGTTTTTGAAACATTGGTCCACATGCCAGGCTTACTTCCATAAAGCGGGAAGTGCATTGGTAGAGTCCTGTGTTCATTTGCTGATGTCTATGGTAGGGGTTTTCATTTAAAATCAGAGCATCCACTTTCTCTTTTCCTTCTCCTATAACATGATCGATGACGTCATCCGAATACACTTTTTACTAAACGATATTAGGTTGCTCTCACTTAAACCAACTGTCGTCGGCTGGCCTGATCTCAAAACGGATTTCTTGATTTATTAAGTAAATAAAAGAACATTTAATTTACACCTTCTTAGAAGTCAGCATTCAACGTATCAGACAGACGCATAAAAAAGACCTGGTAACTCGCTTTCAGAAGTGCTTTGTAGTGGTGAAACAATTTTTAGAATTGGAGTTTTGAGTTTATCCAGAACAAAGTAACAATGCATTATTTTTGTCTATCGTAATTTCAATAAACCTATACCTGTATGAGTGCTTGTCACCTGACTCTTCCTAAACTGCTGTACTGATTTAAAAGAAATTTTGTATGAATATTTCAATAGGTTCCTGGATAGTTCTATCTAATTCTAAAACTCAATTGGACATGATAGATGGTGCTGTCACCAGGTTCCAGGAGATTTCCTTTCATTTTTAACGAATAACTTACCCTCTAATAGCTGGCCGACATTGGTCGGTCTGCTAGCTTCGCTAGTATGAGGAATGTGTTTGAAAGGTATTTGATGCATTATGTTTGTTGCAGGTGAGGGCGAGCGCGGGGGCGAGCGGCGTCGCGGCGCGGGCGGGGCGGGGACGCGCGGCATGCGGCGACGCCCGCTGCTGCCGCTGCTGCTGCTGGCGCTGCTGCGCGCGCACGGTCTGCTCGCCGCGTCCGGAGGTACGTACCTCCATCATTTTATCTGTATATATAAAAGGAGAAACTGATTTTGCACAAAAACTTCTGTTATTGCGTAGGCATGGACTAGGAAATATTTTTTTCTTATTTAATCCCCCAAATGGAGGAGTGGTGTTCCCTATAGACCTATAGACTCCGAAACGGCTGGACCGACTTCGATGAAATTTACAGGGATTGTCCAGATTGGCACAGCGGGTGTTCCTGTGTTTGGTAGCGATCGGATGAACATAGTTAGTGGTATAAGCCGGGGAAGGCCACTAGTATAATATAAATGATCGAAATTGAAATGGTGCATTCGAATTCGATTTTTTCAAATATAGTAATAAAAATAACGAAAGGTCGACAAATTTTTTTCATAAATCACTGGCACTTTCTTTCAGAAAGGCACAGTCTAAAATATAACAAATGGATCCATTCGTAGATTGTGGTCGAACTGGACAATAGTCCATTATGTTATCGTTGATCTGTGGTCACGTCACAGTCGGAATTACTGCGAAGCTAACATTGACTTGGATCGGTCGAGTCATGACAAAGCCGCCTGATACGAATGACATGGATAATAGATGGATATCAATTAGACAAGGCGAAGGGTACAGCGAACGAACAATTTTGTGAGAAGACTAACCTCTCCGCTAAAAGTGAACGCAGATTTACTAACTCTAATCATTATATTTTTAAAGTTACTCGGAATAGGAAGTGTGGCTTAAAAGTGGATGTTGTGACTAGAATTGGGAAAGGTTTGCTTCGGTGGTTTGGACATGTTGAAAGGATGAATGATGAGAGAGTAACGAAACATATTTATGTTGCAAAAGTGAGTGAAAGTGTTGGCAGGGGACGTCCAAGGAGAACTTATATCGACCAGATTAGTGACATACTAAAGACGGGCGATATAAGGAGTATCCGTAACCGATGAGCATGTATGCGTCGATGTATGAATGTAGAAGAAGCGAGAGAGGTGTGCCAGGATCGCGCTAAATGGAAATCCATCCTCTCTGCCTTCTTTGGGTTAAGGGCGTGAGCGTATATTTATTCAGAATAGAATGTTGCTTAGCAAAACGATTTAATTCTTATAGTTAAATTTAATGTCTATATAGTACTTAATAATAATACCCGTCACTGAGATTTCGAAAAACCGAAAGTGTTGGGCCAGGTCATGCCAATTTGACTCCGTGATCTCTGGCAACCATGTAAGAGCATCAGTGCTTACCATATCTCATTTAAAACATTCAGCGCTGTATTCATTTGAAGCGTTTACATTGCTGGAATGTTTCAATCAAACAAATGGGCAGTGCGGTGAATTGTAGCGCTTCAGCGCTTGCCGTGTATGAATGCGTTGCGGACGTGTCTGGCCGTGATAAATGAATAGAGTGGGTCTGCTAGTGCTAAGCCAGGCCGCGGCTGCACTGGATCTGGTAATGAATGCTCTCAACACTATGAATATTTTGAGACAATTTTAAATTTACATAATTTATTAGAAATGAAATCAATGCCGTCAAGATTTCTTTTAATGGAAGAAGATGGCAAACGAGCAAGCGGAATTCACCTGAATTTAAATGACCGCTATCCCTAGACATACGCAATAATCAAATGTGTTGCAGATGCGTTGCCTACCATAATGGACAGAGGAGGGTATAGACGGGAAAATTGATATTTCCTTTTCCCCACCAACCTCTTCACCGTCCAATTCTCTTCCCGTTCCCATCATATCCGTATGAGGAAAGGGAGGGAGGGGAAGAGGAGTAAAATTAGGCCTCCGGCATCTCACTCATCAGACGAAGCGAGTACTTCTACTTCACTCTTGTTTTCTGTGAGGTTGTGGTATAACACCGGTCAAGCCGGCCCATTCGTGCAGCAGATGTTGGGGACTCTACCACTGTTAGAAGATGCGATGATTTAACGAAAAATGTTACGAAATATTAGAAATCAGACTAAAACCATTAACATGAAGTCTTTCAGAAGTATATTCAGTATGACTATGAGAGGCAGTAATCAACTAGCCATTATGCGTAGATTTATCGACGGTGGCATGCAAGGACCGTGTCAATGCAAAATCCATCATTACTGCCGGGGTAGACAGTAATCGACCTGGATTACTGCCTATTAAGTATATAGTTAATGAAATATACGTTATTTTGGAATACATTTTTAAAACATTTAGCAGGTTTAGTAATTTCATTTGCCCCCAACTTTCGGGGCCAAATACGAGTATTCCAGGGTCCTAATTAAAAGATAATGAAAAAAAATTACGGTAATGCTATGCAAATTGGCGACGAAAAAAATGGTCCTTGACAGGACTGAGAGGCACTTGCATGAAAAATCCTCTTTTAAATTGAAGTTAAATTTGATCCTGTTGGACTGGAGTGCTCCTCTGTTTAGAAGGTTGAGCGTTTTCAAATTAAAGATTCACTTTGTGTCTACAGCAGGAATTTATATAAGCTTGCCGTTCATTATTCAATTTCTCGCTTTGATTTAGTCCGTTGGTTGATTTTGGGAGGCAACGCCAGCGCTTTTTTGCACTTTGTATTTGCATTCGGAGCAAACGCGAAATAGGGAACGCCGGGATGACTATGGAATTGGAGCGATGTGCCGATGTGGGACGTAGCAGTCTATTATTTTGATCGTTATGTTTTTTTTATGTGACAAGGTGTGGAAGAAGGTCGTGCAAGCAGATCATCTAATGTTAAGTGAGCACTTGTGACATTCGCAACAAGCAAATGTGTTGCAGATGCGTACCCTTAATGGACATAGGAGGGCCTAGACAAGTAAAAGATATTTTCTTTTCCCCGTTAACCCCCTCCCCGCCTAATCCTCTTCCCTTTCCCATCCTATCCTTATGAGGAACGGGTGGGAAGGGGAAGAGGACTGAAATTAGACCTCTGGCACCTCACTCATCAGACGAAACGCAGACTACTTCTGCTTCTTGCCTGTTTTCTGTGAGGTTGTGGTATTTCACCGGTCGAGCCGGTCAATTCGTGCAACAGATGTTGTTGCGGGCTCTACCACTGTTGAACTACCACGACCTCACAGAAGACAGACGTGAAGTAGAAGTATGCTTCTGCGTTTCGACTGATGAGTGAGGTGCCGGAGGCCCAATTTTTGCTCTTTTCCCTTTCCCATCCTTTGTGATGGTAACGGGAAGAAGATTGGATGGGGAGAAGTTGAATGGGGAAAACGAAATATTTCTGTTGATTAAAGGTGGGCAACGTATCTGCAACTCATTTGCTTGTTGCAGATGTCTATGTATAGTGGCCACTTAACATCAGGTGGCGTAATCGTTTGCCACATTGTTCCATTAAAAAATTGTTTAATTTATTAAAATATGCTCTCATACAAAATACTTAAGTTTATTGAATGATCGATTGTGACCCATGCATCATGTTCGTTGTTGTTAACCATAAAATGATATTGACTCCACGTTGATGACCTCAAAATATATGAGAATCATTAATCAACATATAGTATACTTCAAATGTCTGCTATAAAGTCAACACTTCGTGATTGATACTCGCTAAAATATTGGCATCTTAGTCGTTTAAACTCTAAAAGTTGCTTTCAAGTCAACACCAATCGTGCTTATGCATTTGGACTGTTTAGTATTGAAAAAAACATGTTTGATGGGAAATGAGAATTTAAAATGGTATGCAAATAGAAAGTATCACGTGCGATATTTTTAAATCACTACCCGGAATAAGTGAAATTGAAAATGCTGTTTATTAAAGATTTCACTGGATCGTATTGTCTAATAACTCAGATATGTTTCAAGCTAATATTTGAACACTGAAATTAATTCCTAGATTAAAGTTTAATATTGCACACACAAAATTATCTGCTGTTTAGTGCCATGTGAGACACTTTCGATTATTTCTAAATACAACTTAAGGTTCGTAGTCGCAGCAACAACTTGCACTATATTATTACTATTATTGTACATGCATAAATGTAGAATGGTGTAGTGAAACGGAACGTAGGATGAGAGAACGAGATAGACAGAATGTTAGAAAAGGAAGGGAGGTAGGATTAAAGATGGCTGCGGGTGTGCGTGTGTGAAAAATTTATATTACAATAAATGAGGATTTAAATAGTTTGCTCACTCAAATCACCTACACTACATAAATATTTCAGCGACACATCGTCGCATTCCACTGAAGTCTCATGTTATTGGGCCCGTATTGTAACAGTAACTAAGATCAAATCAAATTGAACTAAACGTAGTCCAATAACATGTAGGTGATTGTTAAAGGCGACGCACGTTACACACAAACACGTATAACGATTGCGCTATAACATTTTCGAATCCTTGAAACTTTTGTTATCCGCCCCGAGTTCGTGCGGGTAGCCGTTTCGGAATCTATACGGAACATCGTCTTTTATATATGTAGATATGCACCCGTAAAAAAACAAAACGTATCCCACGGGAACCGTACATTTATCCGGGATATGCCATGTGCTATTCCAGATTATAATTTATCCCTGTACAGAATTTCATTCAGATCCGTTCAGCCGTTTTTGAGTGAAAGAGTAACAAACATCCACACATATAAACATTCGCATTTATAATTTTATGGCGTTGAAGTAGCTAGATTTTTTGACAAACATTTTTTGATTTATCGTAAAAAAAATTTTTCTTCATAAAAAGTATCCTATGTTACTTCTAATACCTCCAAGAATATGTGTAGAGAGTTTCATGATGATCGGTTGAGCAGTTTTCGCGTGAAAGCGTAACAAACAAACTTACATTCACATTAAAAATATTAAGTAGGGATGTTCTGTTATACAAAATACGAATAATAAATGTGATTAAAAAGTCAAAAGTCGAGATAAAATTAAGCTCCGCTAATTGGATTCCGATCTCATTACAGAAATTACCAGAAAGTCGCAACTAGGTACACCTGGGTACGTTAATCTCACGGGTAAATTTTTGATAACATACGCATGTTCATTCGGCATTAACAAATGTTAGAAGGTTAATCCAAGGAAAGGATTTCATTAAAATTTCTCCCGGGAAAGTTAAAAAGCCCTTTAATTTCAAATATCGCTCATTATGCATTATAACCTTTCGACTTCAGTATTAATTAAGAGTGATTTAATTTATATTAACACGAGTCACTGCTTGCATTTGGTCTCAGAACATGTTGTAATGTATTTCACACGCAACTATACATTCAAAGTATGAATAATTCATTCAATAAAAAAACGTATATGGGAAATTCGTTCGATCCCATGAGTGATATTAACATTATCGGGGTTAGCGTCCATCGGATCGTTGATTATAGGCTTGCCGGTTGTTTTATTGATGTACGCGTTGCATTGCTTGTATATAAAATCGATGTCCGATGGTTTAATCGCATTAAGCCGTATTGGATAGTGAATAAATTGAAATTACAATTGAAAACAATCAGAGATCGAAGTTATGGTACGTCTCGACGTAACCATTGTGTCCGATTTTCGCAAATTAAAGTTGCGGTTTCATCTTGTAGTTTTACTTCGTTTAAATGATATAATGAATTTGAGAAGTCAATGTATTTTATAATTGAATCACTTGAAATATTTGTAATTATTATTATTTTATTTAATAATATAGACTTTGCTTTAGATCAGAAAATGTTTCGAACTCCTGAACGTCTGAACTTCATTACAAACACTAATGTACTACTGACAGGGATTGTCAAACTTTTCAACTGAGAGCAATTATCTGATTGGAGCCATTTTCTGTTATCAAAGGGGCCAGCGTCCATCAGATGATTGCCTACATGCTGATGCACTGCAAATTTACAAAGCGAGTTGTACTTTGCATCAAATGATACCGTACAATGATTCAATATTGCTTTAAAGCCGAGCTATTCGTTGACGAATCAGTGAAGTTTATTCCGAATTCATTACATTGGCATAACAAGGTTTTCTTGATTAATTTTGTAATATTTTATAAAATGGTATTTTTCTATCTTTATTAAAATGAACTTTAAGAATGTATTTAAATCAAATTATAAAGCGATTACGTGATAACAAAACAGTTACTCCTGGGTTACCGAGCTGCAAAACCCACGGACAAACCTGAGTGATAGTTATAATTATTTATGCTCTAAACTGTTCTGAAGTTGGCAAAACAATTGTACGCAAAACAAATCTGCAGCTCACTTTATCGTACTAAATCCATCGCAGTTTAGGCAAAATAAATATTTACGAATGAATTCCCGTAAGAATTCGAATAAAAGCGAAAAACACTCCCTACTTTACTTTTAAAATCCAAATAGTTCTTCGCGATCGGTAAAGGAATAAGCCGGGGGCCATTAGCATGCCTAATTTCCGAGCCGTATCTACAAGGTTTACAGAGCACAGGCCCGTTATCGCACCTCCCTCGATATTCTGTCGGCAATTTACATAATTTTTCCTTCACAACTTCAGTTATTTCCCTGAACCGAAACCGAAGCGAATGATTGTGAGCTGTTATATACTGAATGGTTGTATTAGAACCCGATTTAAATATCTCTATAACTTTTAGATTTGTTCAGTTCACAAGCGAGGGCTTATCTTTGAGCCTTTATAAACATTGTTTTTACCTGTTGCTTGAGGCATGTTTCCCATCAATATATCTCTTTGACTTTCAACTATTAGCTTTTGCATGAATGGATTGACTCGAACGAGGAACTACGTAACAGAATACACGCGTGATATACGTTTCGCCTGTTGCTGTGATTCCATCCCTTGCCCCATCCCAACTCGTCTCTCTATTTCTCTTCTTCCCTCTCGTGTTGACTTTATTGACTTTTAATGCATCCGTTTTTTTATTGTTATGGATGCTAATGGGTAGCGGTATCACACCACACACACCATCGTTGACCACCGATGTGTAAGCATTATGAAGGGTAAACTGCAAATCTAATTAACCCAATTTATTTTATATATTTTAATTAGAGTTGTATTTATTCCTATGAATCTCTTCGTATATAACTATAGTAATTGTAAAGTCCAACCGTAAACATTTTTATCTTCAATTTGGCCTTAATTGAAACCTATAATGTATAATTATTTAGGTTTCAATTCTAAGTCCATTGTTACAACCCTTATTGTTCTCTCAGGGTTGACACATCCGAGCATTATCCATCTTAAATTATATAATTCACTTTAACAATTGTAATGGTTTGATACACCCCTATTGTCTGAATTCGCTTCACTAAGTTTTTAATAACTCGTTCGATTGTTTTTACTTTACAATTGAGTCCGTCGAAGTTCAGAAGTCTTCACTTTGATTCGGGATGTGACGTGATTTATCACGAAATCGGAATTACTTTGAACGTTTCAAACGAAAAAAAATTGTTATTTAAATTGTCTGATGATTTTTTTATAGGAGAAGTTGGCAAAACGGCAGATCCGTTGGAAAAAAAGGAAAATGGATATTTCATTTTCCTTCCCATGCCCTCCCGTGAAATAATCCCTTCCTTACTTTCCTTAAAAAGGGTAGAAATGAGAAAATGACTATGATTAGGGATTAGGGCAATTTTTAAAAGTTTTACAGGTTATTTTAGTTTTTAGTTCGTGATTTTACTGTCACTTTGATGTGGTAATATGATCCGGAACACTAATATAGAATACAGTGGAAGTTTAAGACTTGAGCTTTATTTGTTTGTATGAATATTTAACCATGTTTTTAACTATTTTTTGGTTGTAATTACTTTTCGTTGTTAACCGAAAACTGTACCACTCTGGCGAGTCGATAGGAGCGCTGCCAGAAATATTTATTTTGCCTTTTTATTCGTGTTTCGTCTTTCGCGTCAATTCCTTTGCTAACGACATGGCCGGGGCTCGACGCGTGTATCTTTATGGTTACCAAATGTTTATATATATTTTTATTTCAGATTTTCATGCTCAGTTCCTCTGCACGTTTGATGTTTAAATGTGAACATATTCTTCGGAATAATTTTTTAAATATTGTTTTAAGTTTGAGTGACAGTTTTGATAGGGTACGTCCCAGGAAAACTTAGGTTTACTAAGATAGGGCAATATAAGGAGCACCCATAACCGACGAGCATGTATGCGTAGATGTGTGAATGTAGAAGAAGCGAGAGAGGTGTGCCAGGATCGCGCCAAATGGAAATCCATGATCTCTGCCTACTCCTCTGGATTATGGGCGTGAGCGGATAATTATTTATATTTCTTTTAAGTTGGTAAGGTGAAACAATCAATAACAAAACAACGAAGTCAAGTTTCAAGCCGATCAAAAATTATTAGTAATATATATACCAAAGAATTATATATATTACTAGCTGTTTTCTGCGACTTCGTCCACGTGTAAATAAATTCAAGAAAACAATTTCGAGGGTTTTTCACTTTTTGCACGGAACCATGAATATTTTGTTTTAATTAAATTAGCCTATTTGAATCCCGACCTTATTAGCTATCTTTCAGTAAAAGTCCCATCCGAATCGGTTCAGTCGTTTCGGAGATTACCCGGAATAAACAGACAGACAGACAGACAAAAATTTAAAAAAAGTATTTTCGTTATAAGTACCGTATATACATCATGTGTATTGAGTATGGAAATGTTATTTTGATATTACATACAGACACTTCGATTTTATTTATCAGTATAGATTCATGGGCTGGTAACTGAAGTACAAAGCTGTGAAACTTCTATAATTAACAATCAATAAAATGTGTTTATTGACGTCACACCAGACCCAATGCTCGTCCGTCCCACCCTCGGCAACGACACCCCGATTTACGCCTCCTCGTTATCCTGAATCGTGTATTATCCTTTATGGGCAGCGCTTCAACAATAATGTTGTGGGTATAAACTGCTCCGAGCAACTAGTGTCGTTAAAGGCCAGTTTTTAAACCTCTATCTGCAGCCCGCACAGATGTTTAAGTCATTTATCGAAATTGTTCACGCAATTTTCGTCATTACGGTCTCATTGCATTTGTGAGGTAAGTGGTTTTTGTGAGAAGATTAGACGGTAATTTTGAGTCATTAATCATATTTATAGAAAAAAACCTATTTATTTTATTTTTAAATTGATTCATTAAATATTACTGTCAATGAATTGGACGGGCCGGTTGGCGTGGTTAGTAATACTTGCTTTACACACCGCAGGTCGTGGGTTCGATTCCCACTTCAAGCATTTGTGTGCATTAACATGTCTGTTTGTTCTGAGTCTGGGTGTAATTATCTGTTTAAGTATGTATTTACAAAAGAAAAGTAGTATATGTAGTATATCAGTTATCTGGTTGCCATAGTAACAAGCTCTGCTTAGTTTGGGATCAGATGGCCGTGTGGGAATATGTCCTGGGATATTATTATTATTTTATTAATGACAATTTAATCCTTGCCGAGACTTAAATCCCACAGAATATGTATGAACATTTTACAGTTCAGTCCACGACTTGTACACATGTACACACACCAATATCGTATTAGAAATGTATTGTTTAATAATGATTAGTGTATGGGTTGTGGTAACAATACAAAGTATTGAAATGTGTACAAATTTAGAAGAAATTTTGGAAGTTGTTGAATTTTTTGTCACCGTCCCGTTTTCTTTGCAGCGCAGTGTACATTTCAAAGATGTCTTAGTTATTTTTACATTGAAAAAGTCATTTAAAATAGCTCGCTTCGTCACTTTGCCAATCTCAGAACAATGATTGCCGTATCAATCAGCGAAATATTTCCATTAAAAATAATGCACTGTGGAAAAAAAAATAACAAGAAATAAAATCCACCCGAGATTGACAATAGCAACTGTATTTCAGCAGGCGTACCGACCAATTAGATGGAGCCGTCATTTCCTTTGATTCTCACTAACTACGCTAAGACAGGCTGTGCCAAGATACATCGGCGGTGTTTCTCACCGAAGACAATGGACACAAACGTTAATAACTTTCTTTGTTTCAAGTCGCAGAGCTGCGAGGGGACGGCGATACTCGAACGGACGTAAACAATTCATCTGATTGACTGAGCCTTGGAATTCCTTTGAGTTCCTAATTTTACATTATCTTCAAACAATACTGTTAATATGTATATAAAAAGATGACTTGTTTCGGATTTCGCGTCCCTAATGGCAAAAGACGCAAACGTAGGTAGAGCTCGCAACAACATCTGTTGCACTAATGTGCAAGCTCGACCGGTAAAATACCACGACTTCACAGAAGACAGGCGTGAAGTAGAGTATTCTGCGTTTCCTTTTCTTATATCGGATATAATAAGAATGGGAAGGGGAAGAGGATTTGACGGGGTAGGGACGGCATATTATAGGTAATATTTTTTTTGCCTAGATGTCTGGATTTAGACGAAGCGAGGTGTGCCAAGCTAAATGGAAATCTGTTAGTATATAAGTGGGTATTATTTAATATGTGATTCACGCGGCAACGGAGTGTCCGATGCATTCAGTTCTAATAGATCACAAAACTGCACTTTTATTTCTCTCGTCCGAAGTCCGAACATGATCTCTGCCTGTCCCTCTGAGTTACTGGCGATAATGATATTGCATCGCAGTGCAACAATTTTGAGTAATTTGATTGTCTAGAACCAGATCGTCCGAGTTGAGCCCAGTTGTTACGGGGAGTCGGCGCTGGAAATTCATTTCGCACTAAGCTCTACATTGAAACGGGGTTTGTGTTCATTCGTAGCGAAGGTGGCGTATTTTTTTATTCCATCTGTTTGCATATGCCGCTTTATTATTTGCCCTTTCGAGCTTTTGTGCTGGGTCGCTATAAATCTCCGCGAAATGCAACAAGAAATTCAATAGAAACATTTTTTTGGAAATTTCAACATTGCGAAATGTACTATGTAAGCTGAAACAAAATTGTTTCATGATTCTATCAAAACTGTGAGCTGAAGAATATATATGTCTTAGATATATATCTACTGTCACATAAATATATACTGATAAATAAAATTGAAGTGTCTGTATGTAATATCAAAATACCATTTCCATACTCAATACACATGATGTAGGTATATACGGTACTTTTAACAAAAATACATTTTTTAAAAATTTTTGTCCGTCTGTTTATTCCGGGTAATCTCCGAAACGACTGAACCGATTCGGATGAGACTTTTACTGGAAGATAGCTATTATTGTCGGGATTCATATAGGCTAATTTAATTTAAGCAAATATTTAGAGTTCCGTGCAAAAAGTGAAAAACCCTCGAAATTGTTTTCTCGAATTTATTTCCTCGTGGACGAAGACACACAGCACAACAGCTAGTAGAAAATAAAAAAGCATAACGTAATATTGCAAATATACTAATTGCAATAGTAGTAATTAGTAGTAATAATTTTTAGAAGTAGGCGGAAATAAAAACTCTTCCTATAAAATAACTATTTGATACACAATAACTCTTACAATGAAAGTATGAATGAAGAGGGAACCACAAGAAAAAACTAGACGCAAAAGTGTGTGGCAGCCTTGGCAGGAGACGCCCAAGGAGAACTTATATCGATCAGATTAGTAACATACTAAAGATGGGCATAAGTACCTGTAACTGACGAGCATGTACGCGTGGATGTATGAATTTAATAGAAGCGAGAGAGGTGTGCCAGAATCGCGCCAAATGGAAATTTCTGTTCTCTGCCCACCCCTCGGGGTACGGGCGTAGGCGCACGAAGATCGGTCGCCTTCTATTCCCATCGGATTCCCGCAACCTTGACCAGATTGGTCCATCTTATGGAAGGCCTACCAACGCAGCGTCGACCTGTACGTGGCAGGCTTAAGAGGCAATGGGCCAGACATTGCTCGCAAAACGGATGGCCTATGGCACCGTGAAGTCCTGAAATGGCGGCCACGTGACGGACTATGTAACAAAGGATGTTTTTATTATGCTTATAAAATAAAGACTCAAAGAAAGATACAAATCTCTTGCTAATTGATATTATAAAATAATTCCTTTCTCTCGAAACAAACGAAAGCCAAACTCGCAATTCACGTTTCTAATCCACTCCATTGGCGGACTAAAAACGCTTTACCATCGGAAAGTCATTTACGTTTTAATTAAGAGGGCGCAAGAAGAATGGGGGTGTTACCCGGGAATATTAGAAAACAGAATTACACGCGGCCCAGATCTTATTTCATGTTTACAATGCTAAGGGCCGGCGACGAAAACAAGAATCTCGAATTCGGAAACTTACTGGCGCAAAGTTTGTTGACAATAATGCAGATTACATTTCCTAGGCGGAGTGGTCCGTGTGGGTTACGTCAATGATCAACATTGCCTTCGTAAACTCTTCCGTGTGTGACATTTGGTTAATTTATAACAGTGGTAAAGCCCGCAACAACATCTGTTGCACGAATTGGCTGGCTCGACCGGTGAAATACCACGACCTCACAGAAGACAGGCGTGAAGTAGAGTATTCTGCGTTTCGTCTTATGAGTAAGGTGCCGAAGGCCTAATTCTATTTCTCTCCCTACCTTCCCTTTTCTTATAAGGAAAGGATGGTAAGGGGAAGAAAACTTGATGGTTGAGGGGATGTGTAGAAATTGGCAATAACAATTTTCTGTTTGTCCCTTCCTCTGTCCATTAAAGGTGGACAACGCATCTGCAACTCATTAGTTAGTTGCAGATGTCTATGGGTAGCGAACACTTGACATCGGATGAACCGCTTGCTCGTTTGCCAGCTGGTACTATAAAAATTGATCCTCACTATTATTATAAATGCTAATTTGTGTTTGTTTGTTACGTTTTATCGTCTCACCGACACAACCGAACATCATGAAATGATGCACAAAAATTGTCAGTTGTACATGAAAATAACATAGGGTACCTATTATCCCGAAAGTAAAACTATTCCCGAGGGATAGGAAAATCAAAACAGTGTCCCATAAGTCCCGTCAACACAGAACTTTTATAAAAATAACGTAACAAAAATTTCCGCAGAGAAATAATAACTTAAAACGTATTAAACGTCGAGAGAGATAACGGTCTTTAGAGAACTTTTATTTTTACGAGCATATATATTTTAAGCCGTATATCATAAACACAGAAATATAATAGCAATAAAACTAAAAGGCATCATCGGAGCTTCAATGCGTATAAAAGCTTTCAACGAAATGTATATCTTGAATTCGAGTAAGCTGGCGCGTCTACCACCGTGTAAGGAATAAAAATTTCAAGCTAACCTAGGTCTTAAGATAAATCCTATGACGCGGGAGATGCGGGCTTGCTTTATACGGAGCTTCTAAGTTTTCAGCATAGCAAATGAGTTGTGGCGATGTGCAGCGACTTGCGTCTTGCAAAACGAAACTGTTTCGGTGTAAATAAGATCCTACCTAAGTTTAGTGTATATTTTACGTGAGAATTTTGTACACTAAAATAGTATATTAAACATTACACCACAGTTAACAGGAATTAAAAAAAAACATGCAAGCATTGTTGAATATACTGGAAAACAAAAACGCTCGATCTTAATGGAATGAGTTCCTTGGTTATATTGACGTTATGTATTTTACAATTAAAGGTGCGATTTAACCGTTTGAATTCGAAAACAAGTTTAATAAAACTACGTTTTGTTTAATCGAGTTTATAGTTCGATTCTAATCTTGGTTTTCGTTAAACGGATTTCACCGGGTGCAATTTGATCGCGTTTACGAAAACATATTTTAGTGACGTAAAGCGCAAACATTGATTCAATTAAAGCGCAGATGTCATTTTACACAGTTTTTCAACGTCGAAACTGTCAAATTTAAAACGCGTTTACAGAGCTAAACGCCAAAAAACTACGTTCAGATTACGTTGGTGAAATACAATTTGGAACTCTAAGCTCCGTTAAACGCGTAAATCGAGTTTAGATCAAAATAATCGCGTTTATTTTCAACAGTGAATTTTCCCCTTAAACAGATGATTCTGTAATTACTTTATAAGTTAAATTCTTAAGATATACAGCTACGTACTCACCGGACAAAAGATTTAAAATAAGTATTTTTTATAACATTTCTTTCAAAGCACACAGGACGTGTATTGTCCTCCGCCTTGAACGGCTATAGACTCAAAAGACGGAGGTCCGCAGCGGAGGCATTTACCTGAAAAATCAAGAGCCACTTCTCCATCTACCTCGACCTGCTCTCGTAAAGATAGCCCCTTTTTTATCAAGTGTGTACTACAGCGTTTGGTACGAGGGCCACTTTTGATATATTCGCTATTATCTTGGCTATTAAATAAATCATCTCAAGGGATTTTTATGGTACTAAGATTCCTTGGGTTTGAATGAATAATCGGCTGATAGCGTAATTTTTTAATTTTTTTTATTAAGGGTGGAGTCGTTAGAAACAAAATCTGTTGCACGAATGGGCCAGGTCGACCCGTGGGATACCTCACAGACAGGTGTTAAGTCGGAATTATGTCTGCTGAATTAGGTTCCGAAGCTCTAATTCTGATCCTAATTTTATTCCCATCATAAAAAAACGAAAATGATGAGAGGGGGAAGAGAATTTGATGGGGTAAGAAAAGGGAATAAACTTCCTGTTTCCGTATTTTCCTCTGTCCATTAAAGGTATACAACGTGGTGTCACCTTCTTCTATAAGAAAAACATGTACCTGAAAAAAGCTACAACCAACGACAGGAAGTTATAAGTGGCGTAAATAAATGTCTAGCTTAGTGGCGGCGGACTGGCCGGCAAAGAAAAAGTCTTCCTTCCATATCCACCAACATCCAACTTGTTACAGTTACATAATTGGACTACGATCAGTCAAATTACCCGTCAACGCTGGAGGGCTACCTTCAAATTGAGTCATTTTTCCCAGCCGGAATTCATTTATCTACATTGCAACGTGAATTATGCACCACGTTCACCATTCTCAATTATACCAACAATTACTGTACCGGTTCGCAATATTACCGTATTGCGTTATCCGGTTCGTTCTGGTAATAACCGGATAACTGGGTAATAACCGGATAACTCGACAATATTAGGAACGGTGCGGCAAAGCGATTTACGAAATCACCGATAATTACCGGTCGGTATCAATTATACTCGGACCCCCGCATAGCCATCGAGTCTTACAAGGCTGCCCCAAGTTTGACTTATTTAGGAATCTATAGAATTTGGTTAATACTGCTGCTCGACGCAGTGCAAAAGGCTTTTTCTTAAAACTTGACTAAATATTGTACGGAGCTGGTTTCTAGTAAAAATATTATTTAATGAACTTCCAACTTAGATTTTTTTAGCCAAAGATTTTCAGAGTACAAGAAGACTAACGATCAAAGTACTCCAGATACCACGACCTCACTTAGACAGGCGTGAAGTAGAGGTATACTTCTGCGTTTCGTCTAATGAGTCAGGTTCCAGAGGATTTCAGTTCTCATCCCTTTCCCATCCTTTAATTATAAGGATAGAATGGGAAAGGGAAGAGGGGATGCATGAGAAAAGGAAACAGCCTTTTTCATATCGCCTCTGTCTATTAAAGGTAGACAAGGGACAAGTGAGTCATTTGCTCTTTGTCAACATGTATGCGGAAACCGTTACCGAATAGACGACGCAGATGTACAAGTTGGTGTCTTAATACCGGTAATATTAAGTCTTAATTCAAATGAACCTATTTTGGGCTTAATGGCTCATGAAACCCGTACCCTAGAAATTTGTTTTCAATGTTTCTGCGTTTTTTTAATAATGATGTAGATTTATTTACATCTTTTTTAAATCGCTATCATAATCTATCAAATGAATCCCTACTAATATTATAAATGGGAATGTAAGTTTGTTTGTTACGCTTTCACGCGATTCGTTCAGCGTTCATTGTGCGTACGGCAAAGGGTTGGAATAAGTTGCCAGCGTCAGTATTTCCGTCCGATTACGACGTGAATATCTTCAAGAGAAGAGTGAATAGGCTGTTTCTAAACTAGTGCGTACCATCTTTAGACCACATAACCACTTATTACTAGGTGGGATTGTTGTCAAGCGCTAGTTTATACGTTATTAAAAAAAAACTACTCAACCGATCATCATGAAACATTGTACACATTCTTGGAGGTATTAGAAGTAACATAGGATACTTTTTATGAAAAAAAATAGTATATAAAAAGCGAAGTATGTATGTTCCCTATAGACCTATAGACTCCGAAACTGCTGGACTGATTTCGATGAAATTTACAGGGATTGTCCAGATTGGCACATTCCTGTTTGGTAGCGATAGGATCAACATAATTAGTGGTACTCGGGGGAAGTCGGGCGGGTCTCTTGTGACTTATAATTTTTGTATCATGTTGATGGCGTGTATGTATATTCCCGATATACTCCGAAACGCCTGGACCAAATTCGATGAAATTTTCAGGATACATTCAGCTTGGCCTAGCGGACAATCCTGTGATCAGATAACGATCGGATCAACATAATAAGTACTAACCGGAAGAAGCCGTGGCGGGTCACAAGTAATTTCATAATATAGAAATGACCTAAGCCAGTACTCTTGTTAGGGATTGCACGAAACAAAATCGAATTGTATTCATTTAATTTCTCTGGAACTTCGCCAAGTGGGATTGTTAGTTTAAATTCAGTGTATTTTCTTTTTTCTTCAAACTGGAAATGATAATTTTAGGATCAATTTTTTATCAATCACAAGTGTTTTATTTACAACTGGTCATTTCATTTCACGGAGCCTGCAACCATACCCCTGTCACATTTTGCTTTATAACAAAAATCCTACAGCAATTGCTTTCTTGTACCAAAGTCATGTTAACACGGAAGTTTATTTATCGCGGGATATATGTAAAAAATATTCTTGAAAACCCAACTAATTTTAAACCGTTCTTAAAATCAAACGACCATTCTCCTACGATCCTAAAACCAGACGCTTAAACTTTATTTATGTATACAACAGCCTCAGTACGGACATTCCCTGGTCCCCCAGCAGTTATTGTGCGGGAAGTGAAGATAAGCCGGGCGGGTGTCGCCACCGCATTCAATTCAATGCACGCGCGTGCCAATACCGCCTGCATTCGGACGATAGAAATGACCCGGCCGGGATATATGGCGTTTTTATAAATGCGAATTCTCATTAAATAGATTTAAAGTTAAAAAAAAAATATAATTCGCGTAAAAGAATTACAAGTGGCAATGAACAACACTTTACTTGCAAAACGTCTAATTCGGGTCGGAAAAATCCTGGCGGCGTAGACGCAGCTCAGACCTAGCGGCAAGCCCCTGGATTAGGCAGACACCGACCTTTATGGCAATGGGAGTTTAGCAGTCGTTGACTTTTGCCTGGAGGGAGTTCGAGAGATAATTCACAACACACAACCGGGGGATCACTGCTACAATTGTACTCCTGGAAACTTTACCAATCGGCCATCTTGCATTCAAGTAATGAGATATTTAGTAAATCATGGTAACTGTCATGACTCGAATTAGTTACTTTACCCAGTTTTAAATAGTATTCAATTCTATTTTAAGCGTTGAAATATAACGTATATAGTTTTGGATAAGCCTTATAAATAATTGAAAGACAATTAAATGAAATAAAAATGAGTGTATTCCACAATAACCTTACCAATTACTGAATAACTTGAAAAAGATTGCAGAAAAATTTGTAATTGAAAATTTCACAAGCAAAAATTCTAATGCTAACCAGTGGATTGGTATTTTTGAAAGTGAATGCAAACGCTTTGATGTGACGGAGGATGAAAATAAAATTGAAATACTCAGATTGTTTATGGATAAGAGTAGCGCGGACTCGTATAGTTCGATGCTTATAAAATTGACAATGAACTCAGAATGGTCAACTTTTAACAGTGGTAGAGCCCGCAATAACAACATCTTTTGCACGAATGGGCCGGCTCGACCGGTGAAATACCACGACGTCACAGAAGACAGGCGTGAATTAGTAGTATTCTGCGTTTCGTCTGATGAGTGACGTGCCGGAGGCCTAATTGTAGTCCTCTTCCCCCTCCTACCCTTTTTTAATAAGGAAAGGATGGGAAGAGGAAGAGGATTTGACGGATGAGGAGGGGATGGACAGGGAATGGAATTATCCTTTTTTCTGTTTGTCCCCTCCTTCGTCCATGAAGGTAGGCAACGCATCTGCAACTCATTAGCTTGTTGCGGATGCCTATGGGTAGCGGTACTTATTTCCAGGGGCCGCTTCCTCATTTGCCACTTTGTAATATAAAAAAAAAACTTGGAAAAGCAAATTCTGTAAATCTTTTGCAAACAAAGGCTGGAATCCAGTCAGAGACGCACTAATCTTTAAATATAAGGATGGTTCATTACTGGATTACGCTATGAGGAAAGAAAAACTGTTATTGGATATGCGAAGAAATATGGACACAGGCACCCTAGTGGACCTTGTAGCAGCAGGCTTACCAGAATTCATACTAAATAGGATTGATCGAGAAACATTAAAAGATACAGTGGATTTGTTTAATGAAGTGAGTAAGCATGAACACCTGGTAAATAGAAAAAGTTATGTAGTTTTTAGGAAATATGAAAACGTGAGAACTAATAGCAGAAATGAAGAAAAACATCCATGTAAGATTTGTAAAAAGATGAATAAAGGTACTCGTTATCACCCTGAGGCCACGTGCTGGTTCAGAGTCGAGGAAGATGATAAACTAAAAAAAATTACATTAAGCATGTGAATAATGCTGTGATAGAAGCCGAGTTAAATGAAACTGACCAAAAAAACGAATAGTAACACCATTAATTAATGTCAAACCACTATTGAATAATAAACTAGAAATATATGGAGTTTATGATTCTGGTTCAAATGTTTCTCTAATTAATTTAAAATTACTTAATTTGAAAGGAACAGGAAAGGGAAACCTTTTGAATGAAGCAAATTTAATAACAATTAATGGTGTTAAAAAGACAAGTGGTTTGACAACCTTAAGAATTAAAATATTTGAAATGGAAAAAAATGTTGATGTATACATAATTTTAAATACGATTTCTTGATTGGATTAGATTTAATAAAAGAATTTAAATTAATCCAAAATGAAGATCTAAAAATAACACAGAAATTATAACAAAATAATAAAACAGAAGGAAATACTTCTCGTGAAAGGAAAGAGATTGAATTAAAAAGTATAGATAACAATAGTTCCACGAAAGAATACAAAATAAATTTTAATTAACATGTAAAGAAGAAAATGTTAAAATTAAAATTAACCATCTGGACGGATATCAGAGACAAGAAATAAATAAACTGATTCATAAATATAAATCAGTTTTCGACAGATTTTACAGTAAATTATATCGACTATATTCTTATATTTTCTAGATCGTTTGCTGAGCACATTAACCATCTTACACAACTGTTGGAAGCAATTAAAACTGAGGGTTTCAGGTTGAAATTTACGAAATGCACATTTGCTTCTAATTCAGTAAAATACTTAGGTCATATAATTCAAAATAATTGCATCAAGCCAGTTAATGATAATTTGATTTCAATAAAGGATTTTCCTGTTCCAAGAACTCAGAAAAATATTAGACAATTTTTAGGAAAAATTAACTTTTACCACAAATTTATACCAAACAGTACAAGAATATTGGACCCATTGCATAATTTACTCAGGAAAAATCAAAACTTCATTTGGTCTGATAAATGTCAAGAAGCATTTGAGACTTTAAAAACATTGCTATGTTCCAAGCCAATTCTTGAAATTTTTGATCAAGATTTGCCAATCAACATATACCTATACAGACGCTTCTTTAGAAGGAATGGGAGCTATATTGAAACAAATACAGACGGATGGGACAGAAAAACCAGTGGCTTATTTTTCTAAAAAGCTTAATGAATTCCAAAAGAAGAAAAAAGCAATATATTTGGAATATATGCATAAATTTAAATCGCCAGTTTTATTTTTTTATTCGCGTGCAATTTTGTAAAGTGGAAATTGAATCATGCCATTGGATAACAAAGTATTTTATTCAGTTAAAATCGCAGTTGGAAATTTGTTACACATCGTGACGTGGTAATCAACGGAACTGTCAATTTACAAAGCTAACAAAGATACTGTTGTACTGTTTTATAGTTCCATATGATACATTTTTTATTTAATTATTAAAATAAATATGCGTATAAAAAAAAGAAAGCTTAAAAACAGATAAATGACTTACTAAAAAAAGGGTGATATAAGGAGCACCCATAACCGACGAGCATGCATGCGTAGATGTATGAATGTGGAAGAAGCGAGAGAGGTGTGCCAGGATCGCGGCAAATGGAAATCCATGATCTCTGCCTACCCCTCAGGGCTACGGGCGTGAGCGCATATTTATTTATTTATCATTAGGCTTAAATATTATCCTTCTAATAGTATAAATGCGAAAGTTTGTTTAAATGGATGTTTGTTACTCTTTCACGCAAAAACTACTGAATGGATTTTAATGAAACTATACAATAATATAGCTTATACATCAGAATAACATATAGGATACAATTTATAAAATTATTATTTTTTATGTGAGAAGGTGGCAAACGAGCAAGCGGATCACCTGATGTTAAGTGAGCGCTACCCATAGACATCTGCAACAAGCAAATGTCTTGCAGATGCGTTGCCTACCTTTAATGGACAGAGGATATTTCCTTTCCCTGTTAATCCCCTCCCCGTCCAATCCTCTTCCCTTTCCTATCCTATCACCCTTACGAGGAACGGGTGGGAAGGGGAAGAGGACTGAAATTAGGCCTCCAGCACCTCACTTTTGAACAACATTTTTTTGTATTTTCTAAAGGTAAATCTTTTTCATCAAGGTTTTAAAAGCGCTCAAAAAGTCTATTTAAAAACAAAACTTTTGTGTTTTGTTTTTAAAGAAATGTAGTGTTTCATTTTAATTTTGACTATTGTGCTATATGTAAAGAATTCGCTGGCTCAGAACAGGTACGAACGAGATCATTCCAGAAAAAAATTGCCTAATATGTACCTCAAGCGGCAATCGTAAACAAAGACGAAACGCATACCTAAATCTTGAGGTCTTAAGTATTAACTTGATCATACAGAATTACAGACAGAGTTTCAAGAACTAGCTTTGGACGTAACCAACTCGATATTTCAAACTGTATGACTATTAATATTTCAGCATTCTTCAGGACCTCTGATTTTGATCTGTCGTCATCGGTATTTCCAAACCAATACGACTTAGGGTCCTTCAAGAAGCAACCGTACTCCTTCCTTAAAGACAACGCATCTACAGTTCAAATAGGACAGTAGAAATCTTACTTTAACTCTACCTTAATAATATTTTTGCACCTGGCGTTTGCTATAGACGCTCCTTAAATGATTATACCTTTGCATACTGTATAGAGTGGTAGCTATAGAGTTCAATTTAGCACAAGAAACTCGTGACAGGCAATCTAAACGAGATGCGTTACTCCGTCAAGACAAGCAATCTAACTTGCGAGCGGACAATAGTCGGCTAGACTTCGCCCTCTCGAATCTCCGTATCAAAGGCGTCGGTTTCTAGAACCCGTTACGACTTTCTGCAGTTTCATGCTTGTAGCATTATAATAAGCTTGCTTTCCGAAACAATCTCAAGTATTTTTTATGAATATTACTGCTGAATGTGAATGAACGAAATGGAAAGAGAAAGAAAAAGAGACTAGCTTTAATTCATTCATGATTAATTAATAAAATTTAATTCGTTAATTAACCTATTAATTAATTGTTCAGTTAATTAATAAGTTATGTAAACCAATATTTAATAATTACATTTCATTTTGGGAAGAATATTGACTTGGAATGTTCCTCAATTAACATCAAAGAAATAATCTTAATTTATTTGTTATAACATACAACAAAATACGACATTTATAAATTCAGGTTAAATCACAATTGTGGTGTTTGCTAAAGTATCAACTGTAATTAAATGCATTGAAAAATAATTAACTTGATGAATAAAATTGGAAAGTTTATTTTCGTAGAAAAATATTTTATTTGACAATTTTTTTTTATATTTCATCAAATCACCTTTTACAGTCAAGACCAAACGGCGTACCCATGTTTTAAGGAATCGACAGATTGACGGCAAATGTGGCAAAATGACAATGTATATTATTATTATATAATTGTTAATAATGCTGAGCTTAGCACGAATCACGTTTAGATTTTCCACGTCGCTAGCAACACTACTTGCTACCACTCCAAACCGTAAATTCTCAACGAAACGGGAAATATTCTGATTGCAGATTTAAACCTGACACGGGACTTTCGACCTTACGCCGCTATCGGTACTATGCAGTAAAACGAAATTCCCGTGATTGACACACGTCTCATTAATAACAGTTTGTGCAATCAAAGTGGTCTCATGACTTGCTTATTATAGTTTAACTACACACTAATAAAATACGCCGCTTATCTCTACTGCCACTGCTTTCAAATAAGCAATCATGTCTGAATATAATTGCTCATTCCTACTACAATTATATATTTCTATATTAGTACTTGACAGATTTCAACATTAATAGTTGATAATTTTAGGGTTTTACTCTTTTTTGTACGGAACAAGGTGGCCAACAACCAAGCGGTTCGTCTGATCTGCAAAAAGCAAATGAATCGTGAATGCGTCGCCTAGAGGAGGGGATAGACAGGAAATATTTCCTTTTTCTCACTTATCCCTACCCCATCTTCTTCTCATTCCACCCTATCCTTATTAGGAAAGTATGGGAAAGGGAACAGGATGAAATGAGAGATTATTTCACGCCTGTCTTCTGTGGTGAGGTCGTGGTATTTGTGGAGCGGGCACATTCGTGCCACAGTTGTTTGGTCTACCGCTACCATTAGACGTTTCCCTTCCTCTCATAACAGCGTTACTTGACTTAATTTGTTTAACATTACTCATGTGTATATTTTTGTTACAGGTATGTAGATGTTTTTCTGAATCAAATAGCGGTAAGTCGGAATGAATCAATGTTATCTATATTTCTTGGTGCTTACGGGAGGTCTACTTGTGGTGTTGATACCAATATGTGGAGATAGTATATAATGGAAGGATCTATTATTAACTACCATGTATCCGTGCTTAACTCTAATAGAAGTGTATTAAAGCAATACTCGTGAATTCATGTAACTTAATGAAAAAAAATAGCCTTTTTAGTTCGTTTTCCCACTGCTGGGACACAGGCCTCCTCTCCGAGAGAGGGAATGAGCCGTAATCCACCACGCTGACCCAGGGTTGGTGGATGTCACATGTCTTCGAATTTGGTGGTTCTAAGATATGCCGGTTTCCTCACTTGCTTTCCTTCATTGTTTTTGGAGCAGCATAAAGCGCCTGCCTGGGTTCGAACCCGTGACCTACTGAACGTAAGTAGCGGCCTAAACCACTGGGCACGACATTATTTCTGACTTTCCGAGATGCTATTGTCAATAATCCATACGAAGGCAATAATTTAGAGCTCCTTCTATGAAATAGCATAGATTTTGCCTCCCCTCCCCACTGCCCGCCTGAAACAGAAGTTCAAACATCATCCGATGCAGCCACTATTAGATTGCCGATAGGAGTTTTGACTAGATACCCAGATAAATTGTATAATCATGTTTGTGTTGCTTGTGTTTGACCTAAATTGTCTTACACACTTGAATGCTTTATATTAATAGGTATATCAATATTGCCTTGCCCCATTTAACCACTGTCCTTATTGAAAGGCGACTGTCATATATATTTATTAAAATTCCGTTCACGGCCGACTCAAATTTCAAAACATTATTCTATAAAATAAAGCGAGGGCAGAGTTCTTTGTTACAATTGGCCGGTGTGAAGCAATTCTCCCTTCCCCACTGTATTGTTTTCATAACGAAAATTTTGAATTCATTGTGATTGATAACTCACGTAGAAACAAAAATAAATACTGATGATTGTATGAACCCGCCTTAGATCTTTTGGTTTTTTATTGGTTGGTGCCGATCTGTTGGTTCTATTTTATTAAATTATTAATAAATACTATTATTAATAATCGTGTTTTCAAATAGTTCTCATGCCTACTATAATTGTTTTCTTGGTATGAAGAGAGAGCTATGGGATTGAGATTTGAGAGAGAAAGAGAAAGAGGCCGAGAGAGAGAGCTGTATGAAAAGCTCTCCAAAGCGTTCTTATAATGGTTCATAATCACTTAGTCTATTTCATTTGAAACCAGTATAGGACATTTTTGAATTAAGCTCGCTTGAACAGCTTGCGTGCTGGATGATATTACAATACGCTATGACCAAACACAGGTAAATGTAAACTAAAACGTGTCTATAGAAAGCAGTGAAAAGAGGTCAGGTAAACCAGAACAATTGCCGCGGGCTGATGGCGGGTAAAAAATATATCCGAATGAAAGGGAAGCAATAGACAGAAGAGGTGAGCTAAATTGTTTCACGTCAAGTGGAAGTAGGACAAATATATAATAGTTAGCTTCGACCATCGACTTGTTTAGATTCCAAGTACGTAGCTCAGTTTCGTTTAATTGCGTTTGGATAAACTGAACCGTGAATTTAAAGTCAAACAGGTCTAATAATAAAATAATTGAAAGTTAGTTGCTTAGTTGGAATTTATTTCGTACTACTTAGATTATCTCTCGGGTAAGATTGACATCAGGCGAGCTGCCCTAATAACTGTATTTAGAAGCTAATACATAGGTATACACATTAACAGTGGTAGAGTCCGCAATAACGACATCTGTTTGCACGAATGGGCCGGCTCGACCGGTGAAATACCACGACCTCACAGAAGACAGGCGTGAAGTAGAACTATGCGTCTCGACTGATGAGTGACGTGCCGGAGGCCTAATTTCAGTCCTCTTCCCCTTCCCACCGTTTGCTTATAAGGATAGGATAGGAACGGGAAGAGGATTGGACGGGGAGGGGGTTAACGGGGAAAAGGAAATGTCCTTTTTCTTGTCTATCCTCTGCAACACATTTGCTTGTTGCGAATGTGTATTGGTAGCGTTCACTTTACATCAGGTGATCCGCGTATTTTTACAACAAAAATTAAGTCTTTCAGAGTTAGATCCTTAGCCGTGTGATACGTTTTTAATTCTAGACTCTGCTCATTTAATTAATAACGCAATATATTTTTTATTCTTAAATTAAATTATTCCATAGCTCGAGTAGTAATATGGCCCTCGGCTGAGCAACTGTAGCGATTTGAGTTGGTTTTATGGACCCATTTACTTCTTAAAATTATTTGCCTTATTGAAGTTATATTGTGATTATTCTATCATGGTACAGTTTTTTGTGACTTGATTTTATTGCTACAAAAAATCCCAGACGCATTTAACGCTACTTGTGTTATTGAAGGACAATTTTTATTACTCTTTTACGAGTTGCCTATTGTTATTGTGCGCACTAACATTTTATTCTTCAATATACACTGTATTTGGAAGCTTGAATATATCAACTCACATCCTAAAGAATAATATAAATTACTGACTTTTCCCTCATACCGAAAATAAAACTGTATCCGAGGTAAATAAAATAACAATATCGGTTGCCATGGCAATGTTGTCACAATAAGCGTTTGACAGATGTTGATAATTTCCTGTTCTGGTGTCAGTATCGCTCATAAGGGAAAGTGATGTCACTGAAAACCATAGTATTAGAAATAGTTTTTTTTAATCTGACTTATAATGTACAAATATAAACTTCTATAAACGTATGTCTGTCCGTGAGATTTTTTATTTTTTTTATTGATAAAGTGGCAAACGAGCAAGCGGATCACCTGATGTCAAGTGAGCGCCGCCCATGAACATCCGCAACAGAAAAATGCGTTGCAGATGCGTTGCCTACCTTTAAAGGACAAAGGGCATAGACAGGAAAAAGGATATTTCCTTTGCCCCGTTAACCCCCTCCCCATCCTATCCTCTTCCCCTTCCCGTCCTATCCTTATGAGGAAAGGGTGGGAAGGGGAAGAGGACTAAAATTAGGCCTCCGGCACCTCACTCATCAGACGAAACGCAGAGTACTTCTACTTCACGCCTGTTTTCTGTGAGGTCGTGGTATTTCACCGGTCGAGCCGGCCAATTCGTGCAACAGATGTTGTTGTTGCGGGCTCTACCAATACAATATAATATACCAAGATACTGTCAACTACACAAGGAGTTATTAAAGTTGGTCGGAATAAACTAAGATATTTAACTCTTAAAAATACGAGGTCGGCCTCAGTCCAATGACGCCTTAAGAACTCTCACTAGAAAAAAAAACCGGAAAATTATTATTGTACTAAAAGTAGCATATTGTGAAGGAAGTTTATTTGAGATATGATCCACTCAGCGCGACAAACTGTACCGTTCTAGTGTGTATTATGCTTTATAAAATATTGTAAGACACAATATTTCCTTCCCATACTTCTTTCACTTTCGCTAAAGTTCGTACATAAATTTTTACCAACGACATTGTTATTTTATAGTTCCCAATGGAGGCCATAAGGGGGTTTTATAAATATTCAAATACCTTTGTACTTTCTATACAACGAACATTGGTTTAATATTGTTTTTTTTTATGGAAAAAAATGGCAAACGAGCAGGCGGATCACCTGATGTTAAGTGAGCGCTACCCATAGCATCCGCAACAAGCAAATGTGTTGCATCTGCATCTGCGTTGCCTACCTTTATTGGACCGAGGAGGGCATAGTTAGGCAGGAAAAATTACAGTTAATTTTGACCGTCCAATCCTTTTCCCGTTCCCATCCTATCCTTATGAGGAACGGGTGGGAAGGGGAAGACTGAAATTAGGCCTCCAGCACCTCACTCATCAGAAGAAACGCAGAGTACTTCTACTTTACGCCTGTTTTCTGTGAGTTCGTGGTATTTACCTCCTGTCATGTAATCCCTACTAATACTATAAATGTGAATGTAAGTTTGTTTGTTACGCTGTCTCGCGCCGCTTAACCGATCATCATGAAACTTTGTACACATATTCTTGCAGGTATAAGAAGTAACATAAGATACTTTTTATGAAAAATAAAATATAAAAAGCGAAGTATGTATGTTCCCTATTGTGTTATATATATAGACTCCGAAACGGCTGAACCGATGAAATTTACAGGGATTGTCAAGATTGGCACATTCCTGTGTTTGGTAGCGATCGGATCAATATAATTAGTGGCACCCAGGCGAAGCCGGGGCGGGTCACTAGTTCTCAATAACTTGATGATATCATAACATGGATGGTCAGGATTTCTTTTTAATAATTAAAATATGAAAAAGACTCACGGCCTTACACGCGTTCGTATTACAGGTCAAAAGGATTTAATTTTGTTTTGTATAATCTTGATACATTACCATGGCAACCGATATAGTAAATGAAGGTTTATCGACATCGGAAACATTTTTAGTTTCTGCATATAAGATGATTACTTCATGCCATTTTCTGTACCAACAACGTGGGATCGGGTAAGCAGTTGAGGATTTATAGCGTAACAAAAAAAACAAAAAGTTAGTACGAAGATGCTTGAGATAATGCAATTATTAAAAAAACACTGTTTTTCTATAGTCCTGTATTCTTATTCTGGCTTTTTTGCTAAGATAAGCATAAAGAACAATAGTTGATCAATCCACAAATAGTTTAAGTGGGCTCCGTAGCACACTAGACAGGAAATCATTGTTACCGCATGCTGTTCAAGGAGATTGATTCGGTATTTATTGGCAAAGTGCTGGCTGCCGGAAATATAGACGCTTTCATCTAAGATGGACGATTTATCTTGTATCGCAAGGAACGAATGGCAAATGGATACGTACACTTTGTTGGCTTCCGATATTGATTTGTGTTATATCACAGGTTCTGTCGATTTAAAACTTCCCATTCACTACTTTCTTTATTGCCAAGCGGAAATACTTTGAAGTTTGAATGTAAGCCATTAATGAGACATACAACTGTATTAATAAAATTAAGGTATGAGGTTTTTTTTTTAAATTGCATCTCAATCCAATGCTTATCTAATACTTATTTTCGTTACGTTCGTTACGTTAATTTCGAGATATGTTAACGAAATGCAAGAGAAAGTGAGTGAGTGAAGAGCAGTGTTGGTTCAGCGGTATAGGCCCCGATTCACGTACTGTAGGTTGCGGATTCGAACCCAGGCAGGCGTTTACTTTGTGTAATTCATTTCATCACCACTGCCCTAAAACGGTAAAGAAAAACATCGTGAGGAAACCGGCATGTTTCTAGAACCACCAAAGTGGAAAGTGGTGGATTACGGCTCATTCCCTCTCTCGGAGAGGAGGCCTGTTCCCTGCAGTGGGAAACATTCTAGAAAAGGCTGATTTATTATTATCTTCTTCTTGGTCGCGTCACTCTTGACCTAGTGGTCGTGGTTATCACGCTCCAGTACATTGGGCAGCAGACAGTGCCCGCCGTACGACGTTCCGCCACCTCTGCCTGCTGGCCGTTAATCGGGCACATTCATGTGTGTGTTATTATTATAACGAAATGCAAATAAAAGAGAGCTTGGTAAGAGAAGATCCGATATGTTTATCTTTCAATGTATTGCAAGAGATATATAACAACCCTACTAAGCCTTAATTCAGCACATATTTCAATTCGCAGTTCTATGTACATCTAACGTATTGTACCGGTTGATGTATCACTGTTGAAGTATATTATGGACAGTGTATAGTGACAGTGACAGTTTGCAGTGGACGCACTGAACTAGTATTTGCGGCCGTGTCATTAATCAAAATTACAAATGTAATTGAGTTTTATGAGTAAGATGAACACACTACGTTCCCATGAAAACAGAATTGGTTCAATATTAAAAATGAGTGATTTTACACAAGATTAAGTTAGAGGCGTGACGTGGCATGATTTAAGTTAGGCGTTTGAATCGAAGTAAAGAATAAGGCGGCAAGCAAGCGGATCATCTGATATTAAGAAACCGCTACCCATAGGTATCCGTATTAAGTAAATTAGTCGAATTGCTTTACCTTTAATGCACAGAGGAGGGGAACGGGGAAAAAGGATGATTCCTTTTCCCCATCTATCGCGTAAGAGTCAGGAAAGGAGTCTTAAGTCTCGACAACACCACCAGTTTGCTCTGGTGTTGCCAATGTTTATAAGCGGCAGTAATAGATTCGTAGTTCGTTTGCAAACAATTTTATACAATTTCTTAGAACATTGCATTGACGTCAAGTCGATTTCTAACACTGATCAATGATGTTATCAATTCTTAATTAGGGGTGTGACAATTATATCTTTCAATCAGAATCTAATTTAACAAAACGGTTAACTGGAACAATGTCGAACCGTGATAAAAATACATTCATCTCGACCCTGTCAAAAATATCATCGAGGAACAATGCCCCTCGTAACGTTCCGTTGTTCCTTGCCGCTATTGTTTTTGGAACACAAAAAAAAAAATAACCCAGCGAACATTTTGGGCTGGGATGACGTAACGAGATCCGTGACGAAACCGCACGTCATCTCGACGTGGTAAAGAACGCTTCGGTAATGTTCAACTGGCACGTTCACTTTGTAAAGAAACTCTTGTATGTTGAGGTATGAGCGTACTAAGTAATCAATGTATCAACGTCCTTTCAGACGTTTGCGACGAACGATTTTTCGCTTTCTCATTTTGGCAGGTTTCTCGCTCTGTGCAAATTTTCAAGTCTCTAGTTTTGGATATGCGTTGATTATGTCCATCAGCTTTTTCTTATTCTGTTAATTCTCTTTTTTTTCACAAATATGAGGCATTAAGCTCAAGAGTGTCTCGGTAAATAAAAGGAAAGATTCATAAAAGCATGACATTAGATTAATCGTATCTATTCTAGTTGCGGGATACAGAAAACTTTTGTCATTTCGACACAATACTGGCTGGTAGCGCGACACTTGTGACATACATATATACAATAATTTATCATATTACAATATTGACGCCTAATCTCGGAGATTTGGTCGACAACGTCAATAGATTCCGGAACACCCGTTTCCGCCTTTTAGACCAATCTGTCAATATTTCGGTTAACAATTCGCAAATGGCTAAAGACAAGCGCCGAGAAAAAAAAGGGGCAGGCGTAACGCAACTCCTCTCCCCCCTCTATCCCCTCGCCTCCTTCTGCAATTACTCCGGCGGTCGACAGCACTCCATTTTTTGTAGCCGATGAAAACATAATGACCGCGCATTTCTTGCCGTAAGCACTCGCTAAGCGACTTTCTGACGCAGTGCCAACATAGAGCGATACTAGCTCCACCTATATAAATTATTGAGCGAGTTTCTTTCTAAACCAATGCGCTTTAAGAAACAAAAATGCGCCATAAGGACGCCACGAGAATATTTTATTTGGTATTATCTATACTAAATATCATAAAGAGAAAAGATTTGATTGTTTGTTTGCGTTGAATAGGCTCCGAAACTACTGAACCGATTTTAAATATTCTTTCACAGTTGGGTAGCTACACAATCTCCGGATGACATAGGCTATATTTTATTTAAAAAAAAATAGAAATCCTAATTAAAAGTCAAATGATATAACGTAAGATATTCTTTAATTTGAAATTTGGTCACCATGTGTCATTTCGTCAAACTCAAAAGATAGGACAGTTTTTAATTTTTTTTAGTGCTACCCGTGCGAAGCCGGGGCAGATCGCTAGTTTTAAATAAGATTTAGATCGTATCACCTTCATAGTGAACATCGTAAGACTGGTCACAGAAGACTGGCGTGAAGTAGAAGTATTCTGCGTTTCGTCTGATGAGTGGCCTAACTGAAGTCCTCTTCCCCTTCCCATCCTATTCTAATAATGGAAAGATGGAAAGGGGAAGAAGATTTGACGGATGAGGATGGGATGGACAGGGAATGGAAATATCCTTTTTTCTGTTTGTCCGCTCCTTTGTCCATAAATGTAGGCAACGCATCTGCAACTCATTAGCTTGTTGCGGACGCTTATGGGTACTTATTGTCAGGTGCCACTTGCTCGTTTGCCACTCTATTCAGTAAAAAGAAACAACTTCCTTGTGGAACGATCTATCTCCAGCTGCATTTCCGAAGCGATACGAAGTAGAGTCCTTCAAGATAAGAGCGTACTCCGTCTTCAAAGACCGGCAACGCATCAACATTTTTCTGGTGTTGCGGATGTTCATAAACAGTGACACTTCACAACAGTCGAGCCACACAGCATTATTTTATATAAATGTAATAAATCAGTTTTTAGTATGTTTCCCCACTACAGGAACACAGGCTTCCTCTGTGGGAGAGGAAAGGGGTCGTAATCCACCATAGTAGCCCAGTGCGGTTTGGTGAATGTCACATGTGTACGATTTTGGGTTTCTAAGACATACTGGTTTGCCCAGGATGTTTTCCTTCACTGTTTTTGAAGATGTGGTGATGAAATAAATTACACAAAGTATATCCTCTGCCTAGGTTCGAACCTACCACCCACAGCGCATAAGTCGGGGCCTCTACCAGCGGGCCACCACGGCTCCCTGAATTCATATAAGGATACATTACCGTGTGTTAATTACACCGGAGGTACTTGTTGTATACCCCATTCGTGTCTAATTTCGTTTAATCAAAATCCGTGCCGCCATTTCTATGAAGTCAAATTTATTCTTTCCTTATGAATATAATTTATCTTGGACAAACGCTTGGTAATGTATTGGTAGTGTAATAACAAAGTTATAAATGTCCTTAACATCTGATCTGAACAGAAAACTAATTAAATCGTATAAGGGATTTACATAATAATTTGTGACGTAAGTAGACCTATAAAGATTTTAATAAGTTAATATGCGAATAAATAAATATGCGCTCACGCCCGTAGCACAGAGGGGTAGACAAAGATTATGGATTTCCATTTGGTATGATACTGACACACCTCTCTCGCTTCTTCTACATCCACACATCTACGCATACAAGCTCGTCGGTTACGGGTCCAATCGCCCTTCTGTAGTATGTCACTAATCTGATCGATATAACTTCTCCTTGGACATCCTTGCCAACGCTGCCATAAAGTAGAAGTAAAAGAATTACGTTAAATAGTCGAAATACCTTGGGTATTTCGACTATTGTGCACTGAATGTAAGTTAATACGATTGTTTCTAATATCCCTTTGTTTGATACGATACAAAAATGACTATAATTCAAGTTAATTATGAATTACTGCGTCCACATACTGCTTGGGTTTCCAAACAATGTAATTGTGGATCTAAGGGTACGACAGAGGGCAGTGAATGTTCACCCTTAAGCGGTTTAGATGACCCATTAATGGGGTAAGTTATCGTAAGTGACACTGTTTACAACGTCCCGAAACACTTCGTTATACAGACAATATGTTCGATTTCTCAACGCCTTTAACTTTATGATAATTTGGTGAACAAGATGAACACTTGTAATTACTTTTTAATTAAGGATTTAGTTTTATATCTATTTACGTTTACTAAAATTAAGTCAGGTTATGGATTTCCATTTGGCGCGATCCTGGCACACCTGTCTCGCTTCTTCTACATCTACGCATACAAGCTCGTCGGTTAGGGTACTCCTTATATCGCCCTTCTTTAGTAAGCCACTAATCCGACCGATATAAATTTTATTCTGCCACCCATTGTATATTTCTTATATTTTTTGTGCGAGAAGGTGGCAAACGCGCAAGCGGATCACCTGATGTAAAGTGAGCGCTGCCCATAAACAACAAGCAAATGTGTTGCAGACGCAGAAAAAGGATAATTCCTTTCCCCGTTAACCCCTTCCCCGTCCAATCCTCCTTACGTTCACATATTATCCTTATAAGGAAAGGGTGGGAATGGGAAGAGGAATCATATGAAACATCCAGCACCTTACTCATCCTATCCTCCGCCTGTCTTCTGTGAGGTCGTGGTGTTTCACCGGTCGAGCCGGCCCATTCGTGCAACAGATGTTGTTGCAGACTCTACCACTATTAAATATTATTTAGAAAACAATCATTTAAATAAAATAATTATTTCATGTACACTTGGAGTTCCATTAATTTGTTAAAAACATTCATGAGCGAACTGAAAAGACTAAAATTAAATCCAATTCTAAATGATAACTAAAAAAAATCTAAATAGGTTCAAAATTTTATTATTGTTAATTTCAATAAAACGAATTAAAATGAATGTTATAATATCAGAAAAAACGTAAGATATGGCCTCAGGGCGTCGCTACGCCTAATTAAATGAAAATATGTTTTTCTGTATCTTTGCTTTGTATTAATTCTTATTCTATTTACTTTTTCTTCTAACGCTACTAACGACGCTTCCAACTTTACAGTATTTATTAATATACCTGTATTCAGATACCTGTTTAATAATCACTGCTTGCTAAATGGTATGTTCCACTTTGTTCCCCTATGTGATATCAGCCAGTTGTTCTAAGTGGAATAAACCTCGATTGCTTCTTTCTAACATGATTAACGGGAACTAGTTAGACACGTCAACTAAACAAAATAATTCAACTATCATGTCAAGTTAAGTGAAAATAAATATAGGCGTTGATCATTCATTTAACAACACAATGACATCTGATTGGAGTTTTGACATTTATCTAGCTAATCAATCGTTCAGAAGTCAGGCGTGGGTGTTTGTTACACATATAGTCTTGCTTTCGGACAGTTTAGTCAGCGTAGCTAAGCCAGTTTTATTTTGAAGAGTTCAACTGCGTCTTTTTTACAGTAACTAGAGGATGTCAGATGTCATATTATACTAGAACTGTGTCAAAAGTGTAGCGTGGTAAAAAATATTTTTAAATTAATTCATAACCTCAATTAAGTGCTATAATCGGCAAACGTAATACCAATCTACTGTTGAACAGAGACGCTATTTATAATTCATGAGCTATATTATCGGGTATTGTTGCGGGCGGGCTTAATAACGATAATTTATAGACCACTGCGGCCGATAGCGGCGGGGTTGCTTGCTATCTGAATACTGACCAAATACAAGGCTCAAACGAATTCGTTGGATCGTTTAGGCTTAGGCTATTTCGTATTCATACTTGGTGTGTTGAAGTCGATTCTCTGGAAAGTTTTTACGTCCACGGATATTGTAATAAACTTCAAGGTAGACTTATTTTTGTATATTTCTACTTCAGATATGAATACCATTTAACCTGACATTATTTTTAATATGCCAGTACCTGTTGTACGAATAGGTCGCCTCGATAAAGATATTACCTAACAGTATGTAGCCATGAGGTAGATTTGTTGCAATTGAAAAGTACTGTGCTGAACGCCCCATATTATAAATGCGAAAGTTTGTAAGCATGGATGTATGATGTTTGTTATTCTTTCACACAAAAGCGGCTGAAAGGATCTCGGATGAAATTTGGCACAGAGATAGATTACAGTCTGGAATAACATATAGGCCTTAATCCCGAAAAACTGTAAACTGTGTAACTGTGTAAACTGGTTTCATTACATTTATTTGTTTTTTATAGGAGCGTTTTTGTATATAAAAGGCGTTCACTATGAATACCGAATTGGCCGGCTCGACCGGTGAAACACGTCGACCTTACAGAAGCCAGGCGTAAAGTGGAGAATTCCGTGTTTCATCTGATGAGTTAGGTGTCGGAGGCCTAATTGTAGTCCTCTTGCCCCTTTTATCTATATATTAATGAGGATGAAAGGGGGAGAGGAAATATCTATTTTCCTGTTAATCCCCCCTCTATGAATTAAACATCTGCAACCCACTAGGTTGTTATAAATGCTTATGGGCATCAGTCATCTAATTTGAACTGTGGGTTCGTTTGCCATTTGCTTGAATTAAAAAAAACTAACAGTTCTAGGTTAGCCAACCTTACATAATCGATGAATCTCTTATGTTTGTTACCAGTTACAACCGGTTCACGTCGCCTCACAGCTGTCGCCATGCCAACTACCATTCGATTTCGATATATCGGTTATTATTTTTCTTTTTTCATGTTCCTGTCCCGTTTCCCTTCCTTATTTGATTTTTATTATGAATAAAATATAAAGACAATATTGAAGCATGACTGGGATATTTCTTCGCTCTAGTTTCGTATCAAATGGGAACAATAATGGAATTATTTGTTACTGTTACATAAATTATTCCTTGTTCAATTATTGTTCGCATATGGAATTGAGGCAGAATACGCTTACGGTTCAAGCGAATCGAAAACTAAGTACGATTTGTTCAAACTGTGGAAAGATGGTAGGAGTTTTTTTCCGTGGGTTGTACCTACATCGAAAGGAGCATCGGTGTGTTATGCGACTGAAGGCTTCCGTGGTGGTTTCACAATCCTATATGGTCCTCACAGATGGCAGCATATCTATACCAGAAAAAGGTATTTAGTAAGTTGTGGTTCGTGTAACTTTTTAGTCGATGTTCTCATGTAACTGTTTCACAACTTACAAATATTCTGGTACAAAAGCGTTCAGTTTAAATATTTGCAAAGACTAACTAATCGCAGAGGTTCGCTCCAGATAATATGAACATTTTGTCTACACTAACATAAGTAAGGACAGTACGACCAAGTTAAGGTTTCACTTTACAGAAAGTAGGAGATTACATGTAAGAGTTCATTCTAAAGCATTTAGGCCACAGGAAGATAAACATTGTATTAAAGCTTAACATTTAGGAGCCTAACAGATTAAAACCCACGAAAACGGCAGGACAGGCGGTGTCATGATTATCCCGTTTTATACTCGAAACGATTCACGAATATTGACGGACGGGTTGGCGTGGTTAGTAAGATTTTCACGCCGCAGGTCGTAAGTTCGATTCCCAGGACAGATTAGTGCGCATGTCTGTTGTCCTGAATCTGGGTGTAATTACCTATTTAAGTATTTATTTACGAAAGAAAGATATATTTTTTTCACTGTACAACCTCTGCTTAGCTGGGGATTAGATGGCTGTGTGTGAATAATGTCCCAGAAAAAAATATGTTAATCCGATCGCTACCAAACTTCACAGTCGTTTCGTGAGGATCGGCCCAGCCGGTTCGGCGTCTGTATGGAACATACATACATCCCTTTTTGTTAACCATATATAGACCCGCCCCGGCTTTGCCCAGGTATCACTAATTATGTTGATCCTATCACTAACAAACACAGGAATGTGCCAATCTGGACAATCCCTGTAAATTTCATCGAAATCGGTCCAGCCGTTTCGGAGTCCTATAGGTCTATAGGGAACATACATACTTCGCTTTCTATATACTATTTCTTTTTTCATAAAAAGTATCCTATGTTACTTCTAGTACCTCCAAGAATATGTGTACAAGGTTTCGTGATGATCGGTTGAGTAGTTTTCGCGAGAAAGCGTAACAAACAAACATTTGTAATATTAATAGGGGTAGATAGATTCTTGTAATAATTCATGAAGTTGGACATCTGTTATTTTGTAAAAATAAGATTTAATTAATAAATGACTCACATTACCTTCTTAAAAATAATACATTTTAGTTTAGAATGTGATTTGAAAGTGTTGAACCTAAATAGCGGGCGGCTGTTTAACAAACTAAGCAGCGCAAAAATTTACTTGCAGAGAAAACCTCCGAGTAGTTACCTGTTCCAGCTTAGTGCTCTATGCTCCGTTAGGTCATAATGCCAGCTTAAGCAACTTGGAATTCACTTAGCTCTTTACAATGAAGCACTGAGAGGTGAGAGTGGAGCGGCAAATGGGCCATTGATTTTCTTACTTGCATTACATAGTTTCTTTCGTTTACAAACAAACAAACAGTTTCCAATTGACTTATAACTATATAAATTTAGAACCTTAGAACCTAAATATACATATTATATTAAATTTGCTATTCAAGCAAGCGCAAGTTATGAGCGAAGTTTCGATGTAAATGTCCAATTGTATATTCAGCTCAGGTGTTGACAAACAATTAAGTGGAGTGATCTGTCCCCGGTTAGGAAATTTCACTCATCTCCGACTCAGCATCTTCAAGTCTGAACGAGTCTTTACCGAATAGGATTCGGCCTCGGTCTGTATCGACAAAGCCTTTTCAAACTTGAAAAGACTCGTCCTCTCCGACTTCACGGATTCAATTAGTGCTAAGATTTAGCCTGAATTTATCTTGTATTAAATTCTTGGAATTTCAATTTTAATCTAATCTCTGCTTCGAGACTTTGTATTATATTATAAAGAGATGAGATTTCTTGAGAGTTCATCTTGTTTGGATTTTTGTTTTGTTTTCAATACGATAACGGCGAGACTTTTACCAAATCTTATTTTTATCAATCCTTATTAACGTCCATACCAACCGTATGCGGTCTACCACTTCTTCCTCCCGTACTTGGCCTCTATTCTACGATATTCCTTGCCCATTTATCATTGCTTCCGAGGTGGTGTTATCTGGTCCATTTCTAGTCAATTTCTCAATAATATTTACGTCATTCAAAATATTTAAATATAGAGTTATTCGCCCTGTCTACTGGGTTCACTTCCAATTTCTTTTTTTGTAAATCACACATTTTCTCTCAAGTCTATGGTGTTACATTTAGAATTTTCTTGGTTACCGAATGTTTGGTAACGGATAGACAATTTCGATTATGAAAAAAATTGAGACCTCATGTTCAGCCGAGCCGAGTGGAAACGAGAAGACTTTTTATTAATATTAAATCCAAGTAAGGGTTCTATGAAGCCTTTGAACACTCTGTTAATGTGGACATCGTATGGGAATATAACAACATTTTAAATGTTACGCGGCAATGACAATTAATATAAAAGCTTTTCAGAATTCAATTACCCGTCCAATAACGTTGTAACATATCAACACGGGGTCTGCTTTGGACTGGTGTATGATCGACGGTTTTTACTGGAGCTAGACGATTTCTGCTCAACAATTTTGGAGCGTGGCAACATTTTAGCATATTCTTATTCCTTCCCCTTTATATGCCCGCGTTATATTTATATATCGAATCATACTTTTTCATATTTTTGACTGCAAAGAAAATCGAATAATTCTGTTCTTTTGAAGACTTTGCGCATTTGTTTTCTTGTATGATGATTGATTGGTGGATTACAGTTCATTCCCTCTCTCGGAGAGGAGACCTGTGTATACCTGCATTCTAAATAAGGCTGATTTATTATTATATAGACAAGAAAAGTAAAAAAAAACTATTGACATTTTTTACAATATTAAATGGTCTGATCAGTAGCGGCTTAACAAATCACAAATTACCTTGTATTCATCATAACATAGTTAATAAATATTCAATAACGTGTACACGAAAAACGTTGACACATGTATTTATTGGTTCAAAATGGACCGTTAATTAATCATTAATGAATGATAATGTTATTTGATTCGTTCATTAACAACGAATAAGCATTATTATTACGAATTCCGAACAATTACTACGACTGTCCTGCAAAGGCAACTGTTTAAATATTAATTTCATTTGGTTTGATTTTTTTTTGCAGCTAAATGTTCAAATTCAACAAATGTTGATCGCCGATATATATATAACATACTTCCTAATGCCGTTGAGATGCGATCCTTAAGAAGTATGTTTATGTTGCAAAAGTGAGTGGCAGTGTTGGTAGGGGACGCCCTAGAACTTATATCGACCAGATTAGTGACATACTAAGGAAGGGCGAAGGAGTGCCCGTAACCGACGAGCATGTTTGCGTAGATGTATGGATGTAGAAGAAGCGAGAGTGGTATGCCAGGATCGCGCCAAATGGAAATCCACGATCACCGCCTACCCCTCTGGGTTACGGGCGTGAGCGAATATTTATTTATTTATAAGATATATAAGCAAAAGGACATAATGAGAAGTGAAATGTTCTGAAAGTGATTTTACAGCGTTAGTGTGTCCGTCCGTGTGAATAGGTTGGTGCTAATGCGTACCATCTTTCGACCATATCACCACTTTATATCAGATAAGATCAGTGCTAGCTAGCACTAAAAAAACTATACTATATTTTTAGTTAGACGCAATCACACATGATGACCAAATTTCAAAGTAAATAATATTTTAGGTATTTTTTTTCGTTTTTTTTTTTGTTTTTTTTTTTCGTTTTTCTTCTCGGGTTACATTATTGAAGTTTTAGTTAGAAAAACTATATATACTTATTGTTTTTGAAAATATAATATAGCCTATTTCACCCGGGGATAGTGTAGCTTCCCAACAGTGAAAGAATTTTTCAAATCGGTTCAGTAGTTTCGGAGCCTATTCAATACAAACAAACAATCAAATCTTTCCTCCTTATAATATTAGTATAGATAAGATTGGTCTAGTATTTTCATTACATTAAATATTACGCTGATAAATATTGATGTCTCTGTTAGGGTCTAATCTATATGATTAGTTGTTGGTGAACTTTTACGGTAAAAATATTTATTAATGTAATGTAGAAATAATAAACAAATACAAAAAAGGAAAAATCTTTTTATTACTTCCTGTGTTCCGTTCAAGGTATTTTGAATCCGGCCGGCCCTTATCAATCTTTCGAGGTTACAAGCTTGTCAGAATTCGTGAAGCTTCCGACGTATTCTAACGGTTCGATGTAGTATGAAAATAAACGAAAAATGAAGGCATTTTGTACTTAATTCAGCTTAAAAGCCACCTTAAAATTCTGTTTATAACAAAGAATTGTACAAGTGAACACTCCGTTGTCTAAGGGGTTCCATTTACTCTTAAAAGGAATAAAAATTACTTCCTAACAAGAATAATCAATTGCCTTCACTTCGTTATTAGAAGAAAGAACCTAAAATGTAATAAAGAATTCAAAGCCAAGCGACCCCTTTCAACCTGAATGGCGAATAGAGGTTTAAAAAATACCTCTACAGGTTGTTTAATTGCGCAAACTTACATTCTTCTGTCTTATATAAATAATTTTTTTTTTGATAGTACCAGGAGGCAAACGTGCAAGCAGTTCACCCGATGTCAAGTGATCGTTACCCATAGACATCTGCAACTAACTAATGAGTTGCAGACGCGTTGCCCACCGTTAATAGACAGAGGGGACAAACAGACAATGGTTATTTCCAATTCCTATACATCCCTTCCACCGTCAAGTTTTCTTCTCCTTCCTATCTTTTCTTTGTAATAAAAGGGTGGGAAGGGGGAGAGAACTAAAATTAGGCCTCCGGCACCTCACTCGTCAGACGAAATGCAGAATACTCTTCTTCACGCCTGTCTGTGAGGACGTCGTATTTCACCTATCGAGTTGGCACAGATGTTGTTGCGGGCTCTACCTCTCTTAAATTATATATGAGATATTGATTTATAACAATGTATAAACGCCAATAGCGCAATAATATATATAAATAGGTGCGGGTTGCGAAACATGTACAACATGGTCGGAGGTAATGGATATTTTGAGTTATTTCATTGCATGTGTTACCAGCGGCTTCAGCTCGTTCGTGCGGTTTATTCCACATTGGAATCACCTGAGCCACGTGACCTGGGTGATTAAGTGGTATTAATTATTATTTTTTTTATTATATCACCTGGGTCCATAGGGTTGACATATTAATTGCTTTCAATCAATTTATTACCAATAAATTTATACTGCGATCAATTTATTTACACAATGTACAATGCTAACATACTGCTATGCAAGGTACTATACATAGCACAATAATAATATCCTAGGACACATTCACACAAGACCATCTGATCCCAAACTAAGCAGAGCTTGTGCTATGGCAACCAGATAACTGATGTACTAAATATACTACTTTTCTTTTGTAAATTCATACTTAAATAGATAATTACACCCAGACTCAGGACAAACAGACATGTTCATTGCACATAAATGTCTGTCCTGGGTGGGAATCGAACCCTCGACTTGCGGCGTGAAAATCAAGTATCCTACAAACCACGCCAACCGGCCCGTCAATTATGATTTTATAAGGTTTAATAATAAAAAATATCCGCCATCTTGAACTTTTTAGTTCCCGGATTGCCAGCATTGTCTTTGTTGGATTAAGTGGCGGCGAGGGGGAGTTATCACATTTTTTTCCACAAAGCGGAATAAAACGTTCGTGCTAAGGGAAGGAGTATTGAAAAAATTAATGTACCCTCCACATGAAAGTTATCGTGTAAAAAAGTATATATTTGTAAGTTAAATCCTGAATTATAAAAGCACAACGTAATCTTAATACCTCTTATCATTAACCCTGATCTTTTCTGTGTTAATTCGGAAATGATGTACACGGCCGGGTTAATTAAGCGAGGGGGATGGAAGGGGGTAGGAAGGAACAGGTAAGGATTAGGTTGGTGCAGAGGGATTGCTTACATTGTTAAAATCGAACCGACAGAAATGTTGTCGTCCCTTCGTTTTTAAAGATATATTTCTTTTGGGCAGACATCTTAAAAATACCATGCTAGGTGAGAAAAAATAGGGTTATTTGAAGTTTTGCTCAATAAAATCCCCAGGTGGCAATCCTCCAGTGTTACGGACGGTGACAGCTGACAGCTTAGTAAATTGATATGTTTTTTTAATGACAATCCATCTGTGATGTACTGTGTGACGACCCAAAATAGAAGCCAAGTTCAAAATTCACCTGAAAAACTAAGCTAGTGTAAAAAGTATGATTACAAATTAAAATTGCGAGACGTTTTGTGAAAAAAAAATAGTATATAAAAAGCGAAGTATGTATGTTCCCTATAGACTCCGAAACGGCTGGACTGATTTCGATGAAATTTACAGGGATTGTCCAGATCGGCACATTCCTGTGTTTGATTGCGATCGGATCAACATAATTAGTGGTACCCGGGCGAAGCCGGGGTGGGTCATATATAAAAATAATGACAAACTTGTGTACACGAAATTTAAAACAGATATGAATCATGACGGTTCTAGCATTTCGGTTACTAGTAATCGTTAGTATGTGACCTCGTCTTGTTATCCGGAGTACGTGGTACGGATTCCGTCGTCATATTCCAATGCAATGGTACGCATTCCTAGCCGCGTACTATGCCGGAAAGTCACGTCACGTGGTACCGCAGAAGCGACGTGCGGTGAACTAGCCCGTACCAGAACTACAATCGTCACGTCTGCATCGTTGCGTGAATATTGTTGCATTTTAACTCGCATCATGACTGGTCATGACATTGTGCAAGTTGTACAAGAAGCTACTACTGTTATACTTTCGCGTGTATAAACATGTACACTAGTCATGCATGACTCACGTACGATCAAATCGAGGATACTTAGGGTAGATATTAAGGGTAGGGGAGATTTGGGCCTCCATCACCTCACCCATCAACCAAAACCCTGACATACTACAAATACAAATATTACTACTTACTATTTGTACCTCTCCTGCCCTACAGGGTTGCCTGGAAGAGATCGCTTATAGCGATAAGGCCGCCCTTCCCCACATTTAGGTTATAAGTATAGTTTTGTTAATTTGTATTTAGTTTAATGTGAGCAATAAAGTGTCCATCTATATATCTACTTCACAACACCTGTTTTCTGCTAGGTCGTGGTATTTCACCGGTCGACCCTGCACATTCGTGCCACAGATTTAGTTGATTTGTAATTACCTCCATTCTTGAATTTAATTAAAAATGTAATAATTATATTATAAAGAATTCGTGCTTGTAGCAAAGGCCTTCTATTACAGGCAGTGAGTAGGCATGAGGGCAACTTTGTGTCGCTACAATTAAGTTCCGTAGCAGCGTGATCTCTACAGAGTGAATTTTGACCGACGATTATCTCAAGCATTGTCGCAGGAGGCCGGCCTTCAGCAGGTCTCTCAAGAGTACCGTTTAATTAATGGCGCTTGAAGGATCCTCTACGCGGATTTAATTGGAGTAAATTTGTTGTCCTCACAGATTTTAGGCTGTTATATGGTTGAGATTGAGGTGCCACCGATAGAATACGATGTTTATTATTATGTCATTTTTTTATAATGTTTGCTGTGTGCAATCCTTACTGGCCAGTGGCAACTAATTGGAAATTGATTTCTATTCCACGAAGATATTATTTGAGCTGCTGAAATTTTTGAAGTAAAAACTTTTTTAGTTGCGAAAGATTTGGTGAGGGAAAATCTTGTCGGTTCGCGTGAACAACATGCTGAACATGCGTCAGCAATATGCTTATTTGAATTCGGAACAGTTTCCACGAACTTTTTTCATTTGTTTTCCTTGTGTTCAATTTTGAATTTTATTGTTATGACACTAGGGTTTATTTTTGATCTATTGTCACTTGTTTTGAAATTCCGCTTCTGTTTGAAGTCGTTAGTACTTTGTTTTTTGTCTGTTTTTTTTTTAGTAATTTTAGGGCACACATTATAATCATTCTCTTGCCTTGCTTGTGTTTCAATGGGGCACAACACGTTTGATTCTCAGCTCCTTTCTCATCAATCGTCATCTCAGTCACTCTTTTCTTGGTCATGTCATCTTTCCCGCTATCCATACATCTTTTCTAATCCATACCTCAACCAATATATCCCTCCACATTCACATCCATATTGTACGTCACACATATTTTATTAAAAACATAATTTACGAGAGTGTAAACAATACAATTCACGCAAACATACACAAGATTGAGCACTCGGTTTATTTCGAGAAGAATTTAATAAAAATTACCTCGCAGGCTTTATGAACGCCATTCGCTCCACGAAACAACGCTTGCTACGAGTTTTGAGCGGGTGAACGACGTAATGTAATACAGCGCCATCTTGTGACGATGTTTATGTAGTACATATGAAAAGTAGCCGCAAAATGTTGTTGCTATGTGATTTGTAATGTGAATTAAACAAAGTGGAAGTTCAAGATAATTTCAAAAACATAATGAATGGCGCAACCTTAATGATATCCAGATCTTTAAATATATTTACTTATATATAATATATAATATTACAAAATACGTTGTTCTTTGTTGGATAACAAACTCATTTTAAAAACCAAAGGAAAATATTCTAACGTTGTAATTCAACGCGGTATATTTTCAGAGGAAAATGGAGTCACGAAATGAAATATGAATGAAATATATAGCAGAACAAGTTTGTGTCGGGGCGGCGTGTAGATTTATTTAAGATCGCCCGCGGTCAATTCGTAGCTTACGTATCGTAGGGTATCAAGTTATTCGTAACGAGATTTTCGAAAGTCGACAACATATATGTTACAAGTTGTTACTGAATATGTTTTTAATTTATTCATTACTTTCATACATAAATCTGGCAACTTCGAGGCTACCAAAATATATGATGTATTCCTTCAAATGATCTCATTGATTTAAGTTCAATTTCCTCACGGGCTTCCAAAACATAATTTAGTTACAGGACTGGTAAAAAGATCGCACTCGCACACGAAGTCCTAGTCCGTACCATTATCTATAAAAAACTCACGTTTATTGTATGGGAGCCACCTTAAATGTTTATTTTATTCTGTTTTTTTAGTATCTGTTGTTATAGCGGTAACAGAAATACATCATCTGTGAAAACCTCAACTGTCTAACACGGTTCATGAGATACAGCCTGGTGAAAGATGGACAGGCAGACAAATATCGGAAGACAGGCGTGAAGTAGAAATATTTTTACTTCTGCGTTTCCTGGTACCGGAAGCCCAGTCTCAGTCCTCTTCACCTTCCCATCGCTTCCTACAAAGGATAGGATGGAAGCCCTCTACTTTAAGGAAAATCAGTCGTATTGGTTAGGAAATACTCCAGTGACAGATCATTCAACAAAGCGGATGTGCGAGGTGAGAAGTTACGAGAAATTCGCGTGGTAGTGGAATGCCAACCATTTAACAGTATGGACGGTATTGTTTTAATATTACATGTGTGTGTAGTCATACTAAATTATGTGGGAAATATGTTTATTAATAAAACAACAGCGTTTCGAAGGATTACGTGTTTCAAAATCTTCAGACTGGCCAGGTTTGTTAATATTGATCCCTGACAGTTAACCCTTGTTTTTACACAAAAATTAAATTACACATTTCTAAAATATCGTTTTGGCATTAGGATCTTCTTGTAGGTTGTCTTTGTCTAAAGCAAGAAATAATTTTCGAATTCGCAAATAAAGCTGGTCAATAAGCCGATATATTTGTGTCTATTTCCCGAGGCTACGCGGAGAAACGCAAAACTCTGGCTTAAAATCGACTTAACCAAACCGGTATCACTTTACTTAATCTGGAAGTAAAAAAGATGCACGGTTTATTTATTGGATCAAATAAATACGCAGATATCTTGAATATTACGAAACCATTTAATATGAATGTTACAACCGACTAGCAGTTTCTATTTGAAGTGAAAACTTCTTTAGACACGCTTGAATTGGGGAGTAAGAACGCGACGAGGGCGTTAAGGTATTTCAGTTTAGGTTTATTTACTCCTTCTATTTTTGGTTTTCATAGTATTTTCTTTATTTAATTTGTAATTTATATGCTATTTGCTTAAAAGGCGGCGACGCCTACAAACCACGTAAGAGGTTTGGCGGGAAAGTTTATTGAAACCCTATTGTAATTTTTTTGAAATAAAGATAAAACAAAAGTTTGTCAAAAAGAAAGATGGCGATCGGAAGTTGTTCGAATTTGGAACGGTTTCGACGAACTTTTTTCTTTTTTTTTTATTAATATTTATTATTAAACTGTTGTCCAACCTGTTTTGCGTTTTAACTTCTGTAGTGACACTCCTAATGACCTGTATTTTCTTGTTCCTACTCCACACTTCTCTTTTTGTTAATCTGGCTTTTTGAATCTAATGACAGTAACTGTACTCGATACTAAATTAATATTTATATAATTGTCAATTTTTAGGTCTACACGTGGAAGAATTTTTGTCTCTGATTTCGATAGGTGGGATTGGTTATTTGGGTTAGATATATCTCACCACCAAAACCTATTCCCCTTCCCATCCTTTTCTTATTAGAAACGGATGGGAAAAGGTGGTGGAATAGTATTAGGACTTCACCACCTCACTTACTGGACGAATACGTCTACGTCTCGCCCGTCTTCTGTGAGGTCGTGGTGGATGTTGTTACGGGCTCTACCACTGTTGATATCTTAAAATCTGATAGAAGATCTGAGACTCGAAATAATTTTGTTACAAGCGACTCAGATAAACACAATAGCTCTACTTAATATTCGTGGAGCATATTTTATCTCTGCCTACCCCTCTGGGCTACGGGCGTGAGCGCAAATTGTCCAATTTGTTCCATGTTTTTCCATATTTTAGCAGTTATATTTACTAACATGACATTTTTATAGCTACGGATTATTTAAGCGGTAAAACCACTTGTAATAATGAAATCCAGCCGTATTTATAAAACGTCAACTAAGCTCTCCGAGACTGTTTGAACCCACATCACGTTATATTGCGCTGACTCGCGTCTAAGGGATCTAATGCCGTAACTCTCGCGTACACCCGGCGACACAGACACGCTTATGTATTTTTACGATTGCCCATCACTGAGCCATAGTCTATAAACTTTAGAATTTTATGACAGCGCTTGAAGTGAATCCTAAACTTTAAAACAATATATTTTTACAGCGCTTTTTTTAAGTTTACTGTGCTTTTTTAAGAGCTCATAAATGTCAATTAGTAAATAAGTTTTATTTGCAGATTTATATCGAAGCGTCAATTTTTATAAATAATGACTCAACTTTAGTCAATTTAGTATTCTAACCGTAACTTAAAGACAGATATTTGCACACTGAATTAGTCACAGTGTGCGACCTGCGACCAAAACTACCCACCAGCAATGTGACCAACATTGCAAACGTTGGCAAAGTTAAGTCAATGACTTCCTACGAATTAGCAATGGATACACCCAAATTGAATTAGGAATAAAATTTATAAATTTATTATTGAAGGGCAATACAAATAATCGCCAGTTGTACTACAAAGTAAAACTGTTTTCTTCTTGAAAACTTTACAATTAATCTTTGTTGTATGGTATGGATATGGATAGAATCCATACTCATCATCATGTACTTAATAAGTTTAAAACGGTAATATTAAAGATTGCTATCTCTGTTAAACTTATTAGAATTCAAAGGCATGATATCTTTTTATCTCCTAACGTCGTAAACTTCGCTCGAGACCCAGTAATGTAATCTCATTATTCGCCATGTCTATTTCTACTTACGTCTATATCGCATGCAACGGTTCGCGCATCTCATCTTGTTCCGTGCGGATTAACGATCGGGCACTGACTCGGCATGATGTTCCAGAATGTTCCACTGTGCCAATATTCCAGAAGTTTCTCCTTTTTTATTTTAGTGGCTTTATTACGGCTCTTGCTTGCCTGCATTTTTATTATTCACGATGATTTGGCTTACTACAAGTCATATTTTTCCTGTATCAATAAGTCACGCTTATTGGTAGGGGTGGCGAAACGAGGATTTCTGGATTCGCTCGAGCGCGTCAAATTTACATGTGAGGTGGACCCTGTTAAGTACCTTTCGCCACAAACCAATTATATCTGTAGAGCCGCGCCCTCGGGGGATTTTTGTTAAATAACGCCCATTAAATTTTTAAGAAGAATCGAGCATCGTACAAACTCGAGCGCGTCAGATTTATAGATAAAGGATTTATGTTATCTGACGACTTCGGATAAGGTATGGATTTATTTTTTACAGTTCTGTCAAAATACTTACATCCATTCATCTCCATACACCTCATACACGTTGATCCTTGTCCTATACCGATATTGCCACTCAATTTGAGATCAAAAATATTAATCTTAAACCAAATAGTATTTCACTGGATGACCAATATAAGTTCTTGATATTTAATAAATGTACGTTGACTAAACAACTAACAAAGCTTACGACCTTGAGTTGAGGATCGAATGGTTTGCGGCTTCACGACGTCACGTCGATGTCACTCCGCGTCAGAGCGCTCTACGCGACTGCACCTGCGTGTGTTGACGTCAGCCGATGTCAGGCGGTGTCAGCCGATGTCGGCCGATGTCAGTCGGCGCCGGCCCGCGTCAGCTTGCTCGAACCCGTGTCAATCAGTGCGGATTTCTCAACGGCCGAAAGTTTTTGCGAGATGATTTTCTTTTGTGGTAATAAAGTACTTAAAGACTTTTGTTTTATTTTAATGTAAAATGAAATAAGTATCAAATATTTTATTAGATTAAAATACCATAAAAAGGCGTATTTATTAAGTTATACAAACAAGATATAAAGCATACGAGTTAGGTTAATTCTGTAAATATTTTTGTAAGATTGTAAATTATATATTGAATACATATTTATTTTAACCATTGTAACTAATATTTAAATTCCTTTTTTAAGTCAATATGCGTTCGTTAAGATATTTTTAATCAACACCCCAACACTGTCCGATTGGAAAAGGAGGCGTTGAAAAAAATACGGGGTAATGCGTATTATCGCTGAACTTAAGGTTTCACAGTACGTCTTCATTACCCCCGCATTAAATGGCGAAGGGATGGTGGGGTTGGGGGAGAGAAAAACGCTTGGAGAAGAGAGAGCTTAATTCAGCCTGTTATTGCCTGTTCAATGCTTAATGAAGTTGGCCTTAATATATTTGCCGCAGTAAATTAGTTGTTTTGGTTGCTGTGAAAAAAAAAGTGTTTGCTGGCAAAGTGTTACCGATGTGTATTCAATTAAATATACGGGTTGATTTATGGAATTGCCATATTTACGCAGTGGTTATTTTTTATTTTTTTTAAACTACAGGGTGTTAAAATTTGGCTTGAAATTTTTTCCAGCGAAAACTTCTTTATTTCCAGCTGATTAGGTTACTTATTTTGTTTGACCTTTAATTGTTTTAACAATAAGTTTTGAATGTAAAAATACAACTAAATCCCATTCTTATTACATACAATCATTAACGAATTTTTGCTCAGCAATGACAATGTTGTGCTTTTAAAAATGCACAATTTTTTTAAGATAATTCTTAAAGGTATTTGGTTTCATATAAAAGTTAATTTCCTCATCCAGTTTATCTAATTGCGGGTTTTTAGAGACATATTTTATATCAATGGTCAACTTTTTCACACATATTTTCGCCTTAAAAATGGCATTGTACGGTTATGGCACTTTAAATCTAGTTTATTGATTGTATATTGTACAAAATCCGGCAGGTGGGAAGCAATATCGTTCCAACGCAAATCTCTATAGAATGTTGCCAATATTTTTAATGGAAATTAGAACAAGTTTCAAATTTCCCCTGACGTATATAAAAGTGATGTTGGCGGCCATTTTGTGAGCGAAAAAGTGAATTCGGATTGAATATGACCGCGGTGCGGTATAGGTATAGGTATGGGGCGTTGGCAGGTAAATTTTCATCGTGTCCTAATTTCGCAGTGCTCTACAAAACTCTACAGGATGTTCTGTTTTCACAGTTATGTAACTGGGCTTATGCGACGCTGTTTTAAAATATGCACACTTTTAAAAAAAAATTTTTTGAACTAGTTTCCTTTTTAAATGTACATTTTTTTGGTTTATGTATCTGTAAATGTATCAATAAAACTGTAAATCTGGAAACTTAATACCTAAAAAATATATAATAAACATTTCAACCGGATTGGTCATATAGATGACGAATCCAGTATACAATTATAAAAAGGAAAGTCTTGAATTTTTGTATGCAACGAATAAATTCAAAAACTATTAGACCAATTTCAAAAATTCTTTCACCATAACAATGCTACGTTATCCCCGAATAACATAGGCAGATATGACTAGAACAATATAGATGAAATTACCAAAACTTTCAACGGCAACTGTCATATGATCGAATACGCGTATTTTCCTAACCAACCTCCGACAGATACACGCAAAGGTAGTATAAATGTATTAATGTGAGCTGATAGACACAGTCTGAATATGTATTCCGTTACATATGGTTAAAGTACTGCCGAGAGTAACAAGATTGCAATGACCGTACCGCAGTGTATTATATCTACCTAACAGAGGCTTAGGCTAGGCGACCTCAATGCTCTGACGAGCCCGGTGTACCTGTAAATGCCTCCTCTAGGCAAACAGCGACCTTACAGTCACAAAAAACATACCTAAGCTATTGAACGATTACGTACATATAAATGGCGTAACTAAATCAATTTAATTAGGAAAATATTTTTTACAGTTTTTCAAATGACAATTTAGACAATTTTTTAATCAATTTTGTCGCTTTTTTGACATATGTTTACGAACAAATAATGTGTTCCTCAATCAAACCTAAATTACGGTCCCCTTAATATTGTTGGACTGTTAATTGCATTTTATATTTGTTGAGGTCTAATATAGTGCTAGGTGTGTAGGTATTTCGTGTAACTACTGACACAATTTTAACACTCCCCAGTGATGATTCGGCACATCTCTCTTAAAACCGCTGCGAGTTAAAGAAAGACGTTAAGCGGTCAAGTAATTTAAAATTTTCATACGCAGCGGCTCGAGGGGCCGGTTATTAACGGCGTATTATGCAAAGCCAGCCGTCTTATAATAAATTTTCGCGGCAAAACCACGACGGATTACCTCGTCAGCCGGAGACGGCCGGTTTCTTTTCCTATTTCGTTTCGTTCGCGTCCGCGGCGGCCGGGGCCATGGATTTAGTATTTAATTATTCCATTTGAAAGACGCTTCAACTTCTGGGTGTCATAATGATGTTATAAAAACTGGAATACTTTCCAATTTGTTTTTGCATAGTCTATATCTTTGTTGGGTGTTTTTCCTCGAGCGTTAGTAAAACATTTTGAAAGTTCAGACACTCAGCTCAGCTTAATACCGGATAGTTGTGTTAATAAAGGTTTTGTGTTGATAAGTGTGCCCCAAGTTGTGTATGTTATGCTTAGTTTTAAGTATTTCATGTTTCTCTTTAGCATTGTTAAAGATGACTTAACAACAGAAATAAGATTACAAAGAATCGTCTGGCTAGAAAATATAAGCGAAAAGCAATGTTATGGTAGTTGTGGAAGTTGTGAATATAACAAGAGTTGTTTTGAAGTCGGTGGGAGTCTATAGGGTCGTTTGAGAACCAACGAACTTGAAAATATAGGTCGTATAATAAATAATATCCTTAGCGTGAGCTGTAAGTGTTTTCAAAGTTTTCCGCTGAATCGTCTTTGCGATGGCGAAAAGTATTGATACAGAAAGTTCTTATGGATTTCAAGAGATCGACGGAAAATGTTTAGGGCTGTATCTATAGTACGGGCTTCGCTGCGCATCGTTGGGCCGTAATGACGTCACTACGTTACGGGCCATAGGCGTTGATTTCTGGTCCCGTTGTCAGCTTACGGATGGGAAACGATCCCTTCTAGGTATTACTTCTGGTAGGTATTATTAATTTTATTGTGAACATGTAAAGTATAGGTAATTTTAAAGCTCTAATAATTAATATAGAATTACTATCAGGTTATCCAGAGAGATGAATAACTACCGAATGAATAAATTCATTTGCTTACTTAAAAGAAGTTTTAAGTAACAAAACATGAATGAAGAAGTAAAATTCGATTCTTTTAAAGCGAATTTCCAAATATCCCTTGATTTTTTTGCTAATTTGATACGTCTAAAAACGAAATATGTGTGCTCGTGATATCCCGCCACCTCTTAAAAAATTACGTCTATCTATACCGGCTTCGTTAATCCGAAATCAATATACAATTCATTGGCATCACAACACGGCACCGTATAATCCTGCTGAAGTGAAAAGCCTCGTTATTTGGCCAGCTGCCAGCGGAGGGGCGTTCCACTCAATTAGTGAAAGTATAACTGTGACACGTGTGTTGTCAAAATTGCGTTGTTCTTACAAAATGAAATAATACATTTAATTCACTGTATGTTAAAATAATTTACAGATACGTTTCAACTTACTTTATACTGAATAATGTTTGAAGGTTCAAATTCTGTCAAAAATCTTTTATTAAATATGTCATTTTTAAAGTGCAAACTTCTTGAGTCGAGTTCGACGATATTTAACTTTCGTGTGAACAACAATTCCCAGCGTCAACGTCAACACGCTTTCCCAGCTTCCCACCTGTTTTTACTTCTCACTTGTATCGGCAGTCCTTAGGACTGTTTTTTTTTAATATCAATCAGACTGCTCACTGCTGCCAACATTTAAAAAAATATGTTTCATGTTGCTAAAACGTGTGTTCGCGTAATGATTATTACGAGATCATAATGGTATTTAAGTCGAGCGCCATTTTATTAGGTTTTTAATTTAATCAGTAAGGTTCTTTATTATGAAGAGTTGTATTTTCAAGTCGGATTCAGTCCAGGTAAAACATTTATGTAATTCTCCAATCTTATTGATACCACGTCCAAAACCTTTCATTTTTCCCATCAGAGTAGACCAATGTAACGTTGCAATCAATTCTAACGTGTTCTATATACCTTAATACAATGTGCTATCTTTACGTATTTTCTTGCCACTGCCACATTATAAGGCTACACGTATAGTGCAACATCCCTACTAATATTATAAATGTGAATGTAAGTTTGTTTGTTACGCTTTCACGCGAAAACTACTCAACTACATCATGAAACTTTGTACACATATTCTTGGAGATACTAGAAGTAACATAGGATACTGTTTATGAAAAAATAGTACATAAATAGCAAAATATGTATGTTCCCTATAGACTTAGCAACGGATGGACCGACTTCGATGAAATTTACAGGGATTGCCAGATTGGCAAAGCGGGTGTTCCTGTGTTTGGTAGCGATGGGATCAACATAATTAGCGGTACCCGGGCGAAGCCGGGGCGGGTCACTTGTAATGTATAAAAACCATATCCCGTTGTTGGATACCGGTTGATTTGTCAAAGCCCCTATAAACTTTAACCAACTTTAATGACTTCAGTCAGTAGGTGAGTGTAATATAGTTTTCTTGTCTTATGTACACTTTTTATAGTAGTGTGGAAAACGAACAAGCGGTTCACCCAATATCAAGTGATCGCTACTCAAAGGCTATTTACCTTCCCCATACATCACTTCCACCGTCAAATCCTCTTCCCCTTCCCATTATTTCTTTATTAGCAAAGCATGAACGCAAGATACGCAGAATACTCTACTTCACGCCTGTCTTATGTCAGGCCATGGTATTTAGCCGGTCGAGCCGGCCCGACAGCGACAGATGTAGCGGATTCTACCGCTGTTAAAATAAACCTTCTAGTATCCATAAGTATAACTACATCATTTAGATAATTTAATATTCCTTGTTGTTTTTTCACACCAAAAATTTATACGATGATAATATTTCCATTTCATATTTCAAAGCTTTGAAAAATCTGTCATTTGAGTTATGTTTATAATGAGGGTACATTTTGTGTATCTTGTTTCAAAATTCTGAAATAGCTGAGCACTGGATGGCTTTCAGTTAATGTGTGTATTTGCTTAACATTTTTTCATTTTATAATTTGATATGTGTTGACATATTGTTTGAGAAAGTTTGACGTCAATCTTTTACAAACATACGTCACATACCATCATTGTGAATACCAAAACTACCATTACCCTGACTGTTAGCTTATGCAGCTTTTACGCTACGAATTCAGTTTTTTTTTAAATCACAAAAGGTTATTGGATCTGATTGTTTACGTTCCGACTTTTTGAATTGACAGTGTATCGTTTTTATTTTAATATGAGAACGTGGCAAACGAGCAAGCGTATCACCTGATGTAAAGTGAGCGCTACCCATAGAGATGCGCAACAAGCAAATGTGTTGCAGATGCGTTGCCTACCTTTAATGGACAGAGCATAAACAGGAAAATAGATATTTCCTTTTCCCCGTTAACCCCCTCCTCCCCGTCCAATCCTCTTCCCTTTCCCATCCTATCCCCCTTATGAGGAACGGGTAGGAAGGGGAAGAGGACTGAAATTAGGCCTCCGGCACCTCACTCATCAGACGAAACGCAGAGACAAACTACTTCACACCTGTTTTCTGTGAGATCGTGGTATTTCACCGGTCGAGGCGGGCAATTCGTACAACAGATGTTGTATCGGTAAGGTAACTGTTTCATTTGGGGTAGTCTAAAGTAGAATTTCATGAAACTGCAATACAAACATGAAAAACCCAGCCAAGTGCGAGTCGGACTCGCACACAAAGGGTTCCGTATACGTTTTTTGTATGGGAGGCCCCTTAATTATTAAAATTTAAAATATTTTACTGTGTATTTTAGGAATACATCATACGTGAAAACCTTAACTGTCTATCACGGTTCGTGAGATACAGCCCTGTTACAGAGGGACAGACAGACAGACGAACGGACTGCGAAGTCTTGGTAATACGGTTCCGTTTTACCCTTTGAGTACGGAAAAACTAATTTTACTCGATTACTTTCCCTTTGAAATCAAATTTTTTATCGACACTGATATTTTCTACGTTAAATTTTAACTTTAAATGACGTTGTATCTGACTTTAGAGTATTGTAAATGCATCCCTAAGGAGAGTCTAGTGTTACTTTCTTGACTTAATCACCTTATTTGAACAGTGTAATAACGTATACCCACTTTAATGTATGGAAGAGCTGGGTTAGCAGGAAAGGAATGTTAGTAGAGTTAATGCCGTTGGGATGCGATCTTTAAGATGCGTATGTTAGGCGTGACTTTGAATGATAAGGTTAAAAATAACGTTATAAGGGAAAAGTGTGGTTTAAAAGTGGACGTTGTGACTAGAATTGAGAAAGGTATGCTTCGGTGGTTCGGGCACGTTGAAAGGATGAATGAAGAGAGAACTTCAAATAGCTGATAATTCAAATAAGTAATTTTCCCACTGATAAATATTTAATTGTCGATACTAATGAATTTGGCGAAGATGAAACTCTCAAAACGATACATTTAATAATTGACTTCAACGCCTAAACAATACTGTTAGTATGTTAACAGTGGACGTTACTTGTTAACGAACTGGACTGTCTGACTGTTGCACCACGACCTGATTGCTGTAGTTTTTGGCGTGCGGCCAACGATACCGCAACCTGATATTAATTATCCTGTACATTTATTAGCATCGCATTTCGATGATTTTAAAAAGATTTAACAATCCCTTTTAACAGAAGTGAGCTAGGTAGGCGAGGTGTATATTGAAAGATAGAAATAGTGTAATAAATATTGTTATAAGTGAACAGCTTGGCTTAAAATGAATGTTGCAAGTACATTTGAGAAAGGTTTTTCGTTTATTTTTCGTTTAATTTCTCACTCATCGGACGAAACGCAGAATACTCTACTTCACGCCTGTATTCTGTGAGGTTGAGCTTGCAAATTAGTGCAACAGATGTTGTTGTTGCGGACTCTACCACTGTTAAGACCACACAATTTTATCACCACATCAGGAATCGGATCTAATTATGTATTATGTTCAAAAGGAACTTCAAAGAAATCATAACACCTTATTTTGTATGCTGTTAACGTATGAATGATCTGATTGGACCATAATTGTTGAATGCAACCAGACCTCGATTTTCGAGAGGACGAGATGGGTAAGGTGAAGGGGGGAGGTGTTCGTCTCTCCGGACACGTCCCGATGTAATTGGATTTTCGAATTCGAGTTCTCGGAAAGTTTTCGCGTGAAGGATAACTTTCGGGAACTCGGATGTCTCAAAATATTGTTTTGAAGTTTGTTGCATGGATTTAAGATGATGTCACATGAGTTACTTTCAATGTTCTTTGTTATACAGATTGGGGACTTGATACAGGAAGATGATATTAGAAATCTCGTAAGGATTTCCCTGTACGTTCATTTAATTTCATGTGTAAATTCATTACCGTTTTTATGTTGTATTCAGCAAATTGAAAGTTTAGCTTCTGTGTTTTCGGTGAGCCTTGCAACGAGTTCAGAAAACTACAGTAGCTTTACATGGATCTTCTGTCATGTCATCTTCTTCTCATGTTGCCAGAGCAAAAACTGACGTCTGACAATAAAGAAAATTTAGTTATAATTTTAAAAATTCATTGTTGAATCAAATCATCGCACAATCGAAGCTCATGAAAAAGTTTATTAAGTGATCATTGTTTCGTGTTTCCGCGTTCCACTTTCTCGGAATAGCGCTCAAGGGTACGAGGTTAAATGTCCGCCTCATAACTATACAATTTTACGGAAACTCGTTGCCACTTGATGGGTATTATAAAGATTACGATGGGGTCGCGGCGAGTGATGGCACCTGGCTTTATTTGCCAGTTCGTTTTGATGGCACTTTGAGTGGGGCCATTCTCTCTCTATTCATTCGTCGACGGGTCTACATTTTGGGGCTAATTGTTCATTTAGTTGAACAGGTGGAAGAAATATGGTAATTTGAAGCAGTAAATATTTTTCGTGAAATGTTTCACCGAGGGAGGTTGATTACAGCGTTTGTTAACGGAAATATAATATGTCTAACCATATTATGAGGTTGCTCGTGCTTAAACTGGTCTTACCACTTTATCTGTAATACACAGATACGTTTTTATAATGAATAAACTAACCATTCACCTGAAACACACCTATTGCTAAGTGGGATGTGGTCAGAAGTGGTACTCACGACATAATATGATTCCCTGACAACTTCTTACAATCTTGTCGTACGCACAAGGAACTAGTTTCGAGCCCGTGGGAGGGCCTTTCTCAGGGTGAGTAGGAGTGAGATTAGTTTCAGTGCGTCATGGAACGGAAACTAATCACACTCCTTATATCGTTATTTAATTTGTTTATTAAAAAGGTCTCAGGAAAGTATTTCTTTTATTATTTAGTCTACCTGTGGTAGACAGACTAAAACCAACATCATACTCGTGGTGTCCAGTAGCAACTTTTTTTGACATTTTAGACATTTCCCTATTATTCCATGTTATTTTATTAAACCGTTATCAATTAATTTTTTCTTGCTAATGCCCCATCTCCTTGTTTAAGCCAGCAGTTTTTGAGCCCCATTTCCAAGTTCAGAACAATGATATTATAATGCAAACAGTAGCAGATATGTCATGAGCGGTCGAAAAGTGAAGACTCGAAAACGTCCCAATCAGAACACTTTTTCTATAATTTAATAAATCAATTAGGTACGTCATGTTAAATACATATCTAGATAGAGATATCATTTTTATTTGTTACGCTATCCTTTTCACACCAGTAGACATGTGTGAATGTTGCTGTCAAAGACAGACTTTGACCGGTGATATCTATAGCATAAAATATCATGGGTACACAGACAGACAGACAGACAGAGATTTGACCACACACATGAGGGTGATTGAAATTTCAGTTCTGGTAAGCTCATTAGCAACTATTTGTGAACTCCGCAGTTATCGTATAATTTCCGTGCAGAACTTCAACGTTCGTGCTATGTGCCGGATAACACCGGACGAGGTGGAGTCAGGAAAAACAACCCCCGATCCTCCAACCACCCCCGGGGTGGCTTCAAACAGGAAATGAAACCCTCAACTTTCGATATTTACACGCGAATCATAGTTTTAATACGAATCAACTTTGTATCCCATAACATTATCGTTAGTTTTTTTGCCGAGTGCGAATACGGAACGCTATGTTCGAAACGAGAACATTCCCTTATTACAACGGAAACGTTTTAGGAGATTGTAATTGCTGTTAGTACGTTTAGGCGTGTACAGTGCTTCTAGCATTTTCCATTGATTCGTGCTAGTCATTAACTTTTTCCCTACTAACCCAGAAGGAAGGAATTCGTATTCTTCCCCGACGTGTCATAGCTCATATGAAGTTTCTATAAAATTTGACCGGTGGTAGAGCCCGCAACAACAACATATGTTGCTCGAATGGACCGGTGAAATAACACGACCTCACAAAAGACAGACGTGAAGTAGAAGTATCTTTACGTTTCGTTTGATGACCGAGGAGGCTTATTCTGGTCCTCTCCAGTTTGCGCCGTTTTCTCATCCCTCAGGGTTTTGAACTCGAACTACCTTCTTCTCCTTTCTTCCTTACAGTTTTGTCTCCGGTTGTCAGCGAAGTGGATATCATTATGCATTGCAATTTCGAGCGCTGCGCATGGTCTGTGCATGAGGTTGTGATCCTTGAGTCGCTTAATTTTGTCCGCAATTGATTTTTCTAGATTCTTGAGCGAGCGACTTAAAATGTGACCAAAACGTCGTACGGCTGAAGCTTACCACAGAAAGTATATTAACGAAAAACATGCCAAAAAAATAAAAAAGGTGAAGATATTTTATAAAAACTATTTTACACTTTTCTACGTGATTATACAGGAGTGTACGAGTACAAGAATTAATGTTCTAAAGTATTTATATAAAATCATTGTTCTGTTTTAAAAAAAAACTACACGTTGTGAAATACCCACCGAACAAATGCGGAGCGAGCATTACGCGAGGAATAAAGAAAGCCGTGGAGCCCCGTGCAGTAAATAATTATATTGTATAATGAGGTACAAATTAATCTGAAGTTCTCTATTCATTTCGCGGTGGTGAGTATTTAAATCTGTAGCTATTGTCGTGACGCAGTAACAAGCTGACAAATTGTTTCAAGAATTTCGCCGCGAGTTGAATTTTCTAACCTTAATTTTTTATTCTATTTTCTAGTTAATTTATACAGAATTGCACATTATAACATCGTATACTCTAGTATTATACTTGTTAACGATTTATGGGCATATGTTTCTATCGAACAGTAACAGTCTTATTGTATACTAGCGAAAGGCCCCGGCTTCGCACGGGTAGCACTAAAAAAAACGAGATACATATCTTTTAAGTTGGACGAAATTACAAATAGTCACAAAAATCTTAGAATGGAGGCCACGGATAGGTAACAGAAGTGTGGTGCGCCCTTCCAGATGGACAGTGGACTTTTTACAGACAGATGGTGGAACACACCGCAACTCTCTCGCAGAATACTTTACAAACCATAATTGGCTAAGTTTGTAACCGGCGTCGCTTTGCGGAAGTAAGTGCCAACAACTTGGTGCTACAGTGTTTAAAGCGAACTTGGAAATTAATTGTGAGTTCACACCTGGCTAGGTCTAAGGCGGATCCGGTTGTTAGGATTAGATATGTAGTAAGCTTATTAGTGGAAAGTTAGTAGTAGTACATTTTACATTAAATAAATCACTGGCGTAAACAAGGAATAAGTAATTTAAGCACTAATAGACATTAACGTCGAGCCCGTCGTGCCGGTGCACTCCGCTCTGACAAGTTGTAACGAGTTCAGGCGCTTTACGAGGCACGACCGCGAACTAATCCCACTTACCCTGAAGAAGGACTGACAGGTCCAAAATTCCAAGCCAACCCTCCCTCAGTGAGCAACCTCATCACACATCATCATCAAAATCTGTGAAGCAGGTTAGACTACAAGAGGTCACAATAGAACGGACGGACTCGCGAACAATTTTCCCCTTCTTCTGAGCTCCGTCCACTGTAGTACAAAATTGTGAAAGACTACAAGGCTTATTCACTGAAAGTATCTAATTACATTTATCAATATAAAATGTTTACAACATACATAAAGGTTTTTGTCATGAATGAATGCATGAATTAAACTACTCCAACATGTATCACGGGTTGTTCAGTACTTTGTTAATTTACGAGATTAGTACAACGTGTACATGTTATCAGGCTGAGCAAATGAGCAATGCTCTCGTTAATAGTTCAAGCTGTCTGCGAGCTAAAACTCCTGCTAACACGGCATTGTTCCTCCGGGCATGGCCTGGGAATCTAACGGTAATAAATTATACCAGAACGGGCTTATACTGATTTAACGGGTTCATTTTAACATTAATGTCCGTATACGTATTTATCAATGTAACATAGTTTTTAACGTGGTTTAATAGTCCAGATTGATGGTCGCTTGGCGTGGTTAGTAAGATAATTGCTTTTCACACTGCGGGTCATGGGTTTGATTGTAGAGGATAGACATTTGTGTTTATAACCATGTCGGTTTTTCCTGAGTCTTTGTGTAATTATCTATTTAAGTATGTATGTACCAATGAAAAGTAGTATATGTAGTATATCAGTTATCTGGTTTCCATAGCACAAGCTCTGCTTAGTTTGGGATCAGATGGCCGTGTGTGATGTCCTAGGATTTCCTGTTAGTACAAGCAGTTTGAAGGCGAATTTAAATTAAACAGCAAATATTCGTTAGTACATTGTATATATTATTTTTAAGCAATTGTTATCTTATTAGATGGCCAAAGATATAGGGAAAGCGGGTCATTACAGAAATCTGGCACAGTTTCCTGCCCGGTCGCTCGGAACATATCTTAAGAATTTTATCTCTTCACGAATTCGAAGAAAAATCGTATTTATGGACGGGTCGCATAAGTTGGATAGTCGCTCGAATGAGAACTGGCGCAGGTTTCAAAGGAACGCGAACACCGCCCGCGGCGAACAATCTGCCGTGTTGGCTCGCCCCCTTTTGCGACAGAAATGACCAAGCGAAGGATCCTTTATCAGTGAAATGTTTGCCAAATATGGTATCGTATTCTCGCTTTCATTTTTTTTTTCACCTTATTATGTGTCACTCGCAAAAAGAAACATTTTGTGGACGCACAAAAATAAAAACACGCTTTATCAATATTTCAGGCTTTATCCGTTTTTCTGTGTTGAACGAATATTTTGTATTTTAATATCTTACATATGTGTTCGGAGCCGGTATTCATTGTTGGATACTTTTGCTGTAGCTGATGTATTTTTTTTAATTACACGATCTTTTCCTACCATCACATTGGATGATTGGATATTTTAATGTACAGTAATCATTCATCATTTTGATATTAATAGTCTTTAGGCATCTGTTTTTTTCTAATATATTTAATATAAATATATAATAATATCGTATTTTTAAGTCTCTAAGTTAAGTCTTAAGTCTAAGCAATTGACATCCCACCATCAGATCGAATGAACGTGTACAGTGTTTTGGTTTTGACACGTCACTTTGTGCATTGATAGGTTACACGGACCTTACATTTAGCTTCATTTTTTTCTTTTTAAATTCAGTTTGAGGTCAGCAGTAGTAAAAATTATTTCGGAGACTGTCTGCAGTGGACACTTTCGAGGCGTAATATCTGGCCTGGCGCCAGCCCTAGTCAGTCTTCCGAGCGATTTGCTACGACTGAACCTGTCTGCTAACAGACCGCTATTGGTTTTGCCTTCTACGGGATTGATTGCATGATAGTTTGGAATACGGAGGGCTTTATTATATCTAGACGATTGATTGGTTAGAATAATAGCAAGATATTAAATCTCAAACGATTTTTGAGAGAGTTTAGTAAATGAATTTTTCTGATTTAATTAATATCTGGAAGTATTGTATTAAATTTAAATATCTTAAGCGGAGGTGAACTAAATTTAACGTATTTTTATTTAGTGCAATAAGTATAATCACGTTCATGTCGTGAATCCCAAAAAGTAATTGAAACATAAAAGAGGAACGTGTGGATGGAGTGTGTGAAAGATTACATGATTACAGAAGAGTGCGAATTAAACATTTATGACGATTGATAGTGGGATATGAAAGAAAAGTATAACCTGTGCAGATCCCACTCCCACACCCACCCCCACTGTGGAAAGAGCAGGAAGATGTCGTTAACACGAAGCAAGAAAAACTTTTATTACTTGTAACATTGGCCAAATTTACACTGAATGTAATTCAGTATTCATGAAAAACTACCAGTTTTTTTCTTTCATTCCTACTTCATAAAAACTTTCAAGATAAGACGTATCTGTTAAATTAAGAAAAAGCTAAAAATGTACACATACGTGTAAGTGTATGATAAAAATTGGATGCGATCCACTCCCGCATCGGATCCGAACTCGAGGGAAATCACTAAGTGCAGTCGCGATGTATTGCGGGCATCAAGATTCAGACGGGCTTGAAATGTATGGGAGATTATCAAAAAGTTGTATGTCTGACGGGAAACAGAATTATTAATAAATATCAGTTATTTGTAAGCATGTTTCACGAACGTCAACAATAACTGCTTATAACCCAAGTAAGGCATCTGCAACAAGCTATTAAGTTGCAGACTTAGTGGACAGAGGAGGGGATAAACAGGACAAAACGATGTCTCCCTTACTTATTCTTTCCCTTACCGATCAATCCTCTTCCCTTCCCATTCCTTAGAAGAAGACGGCAGAGGAAGAGGACCAGAATTATTCCTCCAGCACCTCACACGTCAGATGTATCGCAGAATACTCCTACTTCACGCCTATCTGTAAGGTCGTGGTATTTCACCCATTTGCGCAACAGATGTTGTTGCGAGGTTAAACATCAAATATCAAGAAGAACTTTCAGTTTCATTTTGGAAATAAAAAGATCTGTATTCGAAACCGCCATACCATGTTTCTTGACTCCATTTTAACAGATTGACAGATATAAGATTGAACAATAATTTAATACAAAAATACAATAGCTAATACAAATGCAAAGTTCATAAATGTCCATAAAAAGTTTGAACGGACAATTCAAGTAAACTGCTCCCGCTCGCTCCGGTCAGAACTAACTAATCGTTACATTAACTAACTGTCCAGTTAAAATTAAACTTTATCGAACCGCAATTAGGCTATTCCATTAGGTTTCTGCAAGAAGATCTAGAATGGAATTTAATTTGTTTGTGGAATAGATTATAAATTGTTTGAACGCTATCATTTTTAATTCTATAGTAAATGCAGTAATAATAAATAAATAAGCATTATTAGGCTGAGTACACACTAGGAAAGTTTAGGTCGTTAGTTCGAATCCACTGTTTCTGTGAACTGTATAAAAATAATGTAGAATTACTCTTTTGCTATTATATTTTACTAAAAAAATTGCTTTACTTTTTATACCAGTGCCTATGAGACAATATAGTAGACATTTCCAAGTTCCAATTCGAAATCGGAGACGATTGGTTAAGGAATGAGCTTGATTCTAAACTTGTTTATAAACCAATCGTCTCCGATTTGTGTGACCAACAAGCAGAGCCGTCAGCACATAAGAATCGCCTGCTACCGACTATGTGAACCTACGATGTTTGTAATTTTTAAACCAAATTTACTCTACGTAGTGATTCAAATATTAAAGCTAATAAAATTGGTGCTTTTGGATAGGACATGTTAAATTAATTGATAAACATACCTTTTACATTTTACAATAATTACTTTTATATCAAATTACTCGTAGCGATGAGCGTAATTAAACAACATTTTGTCGAGGATTGATTTCGCTAGTTCTTTGGTTATCAAATCAGAAGTGTGATATAAGAAGATTGTTTGGATATTTATCCAATCCTAGGATTTTGGTGGAGTCTAAGTCGATTCGAGCTCTTAATAAAATGTGACGATTAATATAAAATTAAACAAAAATCTATTTTACTGATTATGTATGGATTACAAATCATTTAATACTTCTGCAGAAGTAGATTAAATCAATTACAAAAACTCAAATAATCTGGACCTGCGCGTTGTTTACGACGGAAAAAGTGTTATCACGATTTGTTAGATTATTTCGTTTTCCCCGGGGAAGGGAGAGGGCAAATTGCGAAATACCTCCTCCAATGTATCGCCCGTGATTATCCCGGGGATTGTCGACAATCCCCTTAATATTGATGAAGCTGTATCTCTCTTATTCGGACCCGTATCTTGTGAGCCGTCGATTGTAGGAATTGTTTCTGTGAGGTGTTTGACCATCGTGTGTTAGTTGATTGTCAGTGATGTTACTTTCTCGATGACTTGATTGATTGAGTGAGTTTCGTTGAAATTTTGAACTAATTTAAATACCTCCAAGTGCTACGAAATCTGATTGTTTATTGCAAGCTTCACCAACACGGATTTTAATATCAATCAATAACTAACCGAAAGGCCACATTGCCTTTGAGTTTACTTCACTATTATAATGTAAAGCGTTGTTGTCTTGTGTTTATTATTATATAATAGTTATTAATATGTCAATAAAATAATATGCAAATAATTTTGGTACTAGATTAAATTGTGGTATTTGTTCTTTTTTTTAATAGAGCGATATTATTTTGTGATCCTTTGAATATTATTAAAAAAATTGTAAGTTTGGTAATTACTTTAACTCCTTAACGATCATTAAATTTTACACACACGTTTACTGGGCTTCAGAAAATTACATGCGGTATAAGTAAGTGTGGTAAAAGGTAAGCCTTTCATTCCGACAACGTATCTGTTCCCGACCTACATAAACCCTTAATTAACGATATCGGTTGCCATGGTAACGTTTCATGTTTTGACAATAACAAGTTCTTGAAACGCTCTACCGCTGCAACATTTTCTAAGTTATTATACGCAGAATCACCTCACGAAAAATTCCAGTGTGGAAAATGAGAAACAATTAGTTATTTTCTAATTATAACAAGGTAATGACGTCACTTTGAATCCAGTATGTACTGGATATTGTATGAACAAGGTAAGGAAATGTCACGAGTGGAATCGTTACGTTGTCGTCTAACAAATACCAGGCGTAAGACACGATTGGCTTCCAATTAAGATGGTGCGCCGTAGTTTCATGAGTCTGCGTCTGACAACCTTATTCTGAGATATCACCCCAAAGCGACGGCTGCGACCCATCTACCTCATTATAATTGCGATCTACAATATGTGTTCCTATGAACACGTTTAAAGTTAAATGTTTGTTTAAACGTCCACGCCAGTAACTATTTTATTCGAATATTTTGTACTGGCAACACTTTAGTTTGTTAGTTTAAAAGCTGCGACGTAGAAAAAGTTCGGTTGAAGATTCTAACTCGAGCTACTGGACGAGAAGGACGTGTAAAAGAATACAGTTGAGTTTCCCATGACCTGGATTTTATTCAGTACTTCACCTAGGCATCTAGGTCTAAATTTAGTCCATGGTATCAGTGATTATCACAACGTAGAAGTTATCAGTAATATATACATATTACGGATCTATCATAATTATTCATGGTATAGATAACATTTTACACAGGATGGATGCATGGGTTGTGGAAGACCGAAGAAAGTGAGGATGGACTGTGTGAAAGATAACATATGTAACGAGGGTCTGAATTTAGATATTACAACTAAGGGACATGGAAATACCTACTCTGCCGACCCCACATAGGTGGGATAGGGGCAAGAAGGTGATGCTATAGAGGTCGAATTTTGTTATTTTAAAATTCGACTAGCCAATGGTTGCCATACTACTATGATAAAACAAGTAATATTAAGTTAAACATAACATCTTAATGATTTACTTCCACTATTCGGACTTCATTCAATTTTATTTTATATTACCATTCTAATTAATTAATTCTAACCTCACTCTTCAAAATTAAATAGAATTGGAGGTACATGACAAATGTTGCAGAAGCTATTGGCAATGCTAGTCTTTTTAGTGGGAATAATATCGACCAGGAATAATAACAATATACCTACTTTAGCAAAAGTGTGGACGTGGCAGAAGAAATAGAGATCGTGGCAAATATATCATGGTCTAAATCTTTGACTACCCCACTGAGCTATGCGCGTGAGAGTTAGTTCATTTTAATAATAAGTACACTTAATTATTTTATTTTACTATTTATATTTATACAGGGTTCATTATTTTTAATTAGTTAAAATCCCCTTTATGCGTGCCAGTTAATTCGAACAAGCTTTAAATAACGCTTGATTGATTTGAGGCACTCGCGTACAGTTCAAGAGCAATCAATTGGGCGTCATCCAACGTGACATGGAGCTGTGCTGTGACCTCATTGCCTTAATTCGCGAATTTCACGGCCCAGATACACTTGCTTTGTTCACAATTATAATTTAAAACAACAATAAAATACACACATACATGATAATTATTTTAAATAGTTTTAAAAACTAAAAACACGCTGAGTTGGATAACATTGTTGCTTGCTTAACACTTAGATGGCGGTAAATCGTCAACCTACTAAAACGAAAATCCTGAAAATCCTAGTTAATGGGACAAACTATTTAAATTTTTGGATTGTCATAAGATAATAAAACTGTGTTATGTAACGAACAGACAAATATCAAGCAAGCTCTTCGATAAGAAATACATTTAAAGCGGTTAAGGCTGCGTTTTCACCGGAGATGTGCGAGAATTCAGAGCGAGGGATGTGTTTCTTATGAACCAATGAGATCGCTTCATTTACCTAACCTCGCTCGGCTAAGCCGCATCCACAGGAGCTGCACAGAGCGAGGTTAGGTGAATGAAGCCACGCTATTGGTTCATAGCAAATAAACATGTCCGCAGCTTTAATGTCAATACCCGCTCCATCGTACTTAGATTTTTTTTTGCTTAAATCGTTTCGCTTTTCTTCTCTTCTTCACACAAATACATACAATTTATTTTCTACGAAAAAATATAGAATTTACTAGAAAGTGGCTTTCTCACGACGTTCCCGTATAATAGCGTGTAACTTTGTAAAGTGGTCAGGGTACGAAATGTCTTTTCCTCACTGGAAGCTCATAGTTTTTTTCTACTAATGAACAATAACATACGCAACTGTTTTGACTGCAGCTTGAATGGGCTGGATCGAGTGGAATTTATAAGTGGAGTTTGTAAATATGAAACAAGAAATGTTTTAAATCTATGCAACAAAGCTCCTTGATAGCAATTGCAATTTCGCTGAACGGGTACACTACCGTAATACACATTGTGACTGGAACAAGTCCATTACATTTAGCTATTGAATAATAAACGCCGAGCCAGCCCTGAAGACGTGATCTGCCCGGCGCGCGACGTGCGGAGAATTCCAAGGGTGAAAGACCCCGACGCAACGCATCTACATAACATTAAACTAACATTCCAAATTGCACTTTATTACCGAGCATATGAATTCATTTTTATTTAAAAGCATTCAATAAAGACAGACAAATTTCGCATAAAATGCGTTAAAAACTTTTTAATGCCGAGGTTTTCCCGAATTTCAGGGTAATTTCCAGGTTGAGGACACATCCATTGTCAGTTTGAAATGTACTCTCGAAATAGTAAAGTCGAAGTGTCTGTAATTTATGACAATTTGCCAGAGGCTTTGCAAAGTTTCAAGTAAAGGAAACGTGCGTTTGACAGAGTTGTTGGAAGGGGAACGCTTGCTATTGAAATAACCCTCGGACGAATGATTTATTTGTAAAATTATTTCCTATAAATTTAAATTAATTTAATTCCATTAGATCTTTACCTCTACCTCTTATCCCATTCAATGATAATATGTACTTAATTTAAAGTTACCTTTTACTACCTACTGATTGGGCAAAAAAGAAAAAAAAGAAAAAGTTTCCACAGACCAGATCTATTCAATAAATTCCTTATTGCAAATACAGTTTTCTTTATCAAATATTTCAAGACATTATTTACTTTATTTTTAATATTTTAATTTATTAGATTAGTCAAAAGATTTAATCAAGATGGCGAATTTCCTAATCTAGAATATGTTAAAGAAATGTGACCTTAAATGCGGCCTTGAGGCATTCCCTAGCAATTTACCGCGTCTCATGTCTCGTGTTGAGTTCCCGCGAACACAAAGTTATGGTAACACCCGGGTCTGAGCGGCTTACATTATAGCAAGCGGCTTAGCTCACCCGGCGACTCAGGCGATGCAAATGACGCTATCTGCATTATCAAACGCTGCAAGCGCCCTCACAGGCGTACTTAAAGGCATGCATGTTTACAAAAACTAGTTTACCTCAATTGCTTTATATAAAACCAGTAATACTCAGTGACACAAGTAGTATTAGACATTTTGTTTTAACTATTTAAAAAATTACTTCAGCTACCAAAATGTATGAATTTTAACTCTGCGTATCTATTTTGTTGTATCTAGTGACTCGCCCTGGCTTCGCCCGGGTACTACTAATTATGTTGATCCGATCGCTACCAAACACAGGAATGTGCCAATCTGGACAATCCCTGTAAATGTCATTGAAATCGGTCCAGCCGTTTCGGAGTCTATAGGTCTATAGGGAACATACATACTTCGCTTTTGATATTTTTTTTCGTAAAAAGTATCCTGTTACTTCTAATACCTCCAAGAATAGGTGTACAAAGTTTCTTGATGATCGGTTAAGTAGTTTTCGCGTGACATCGTAACAAACAAACTTACGTTCACATTTATATTATTAGTAGAGATTGTATTTTTATAGCATTTTAACTAATTTTATAACCATTTCAAGCCTTTTTTTTATTTATTTATTTATTTATTGATAAAAAGTTACACTTTCATTTAAAACATGCCCCGCAAAACTGCTTACGCAGTTTGACTGCAGGTAACTCGCTTTATATAAACATAGCTTATAAATTAGGTTATATTAATATAATTAATTTACGTAAATAGTTACAGCGTATTTAACAAGTGATTTTTAATAAGGTTTTAAATTAACAAGTGTAGCCTTAACCTAACAAGTTAGCATTTGCATGCATTGCTTACATTGTTGGAGGACCAGAAAAGGACTTAGGAACATCTTGAACTTTTCAAGGCATCAGTAATACTTTGAGTGACAGTACAAAGGGATCTGGATCTGGGTACAATCCACATTCGATAAGAGATCTAGAATTCTCTGTTACGTCATTGATCTAAAAACTACGCATATGACTATACCTTGGTTCATAGCAAGATATGATTGTTGTAAACAAACAAACGTCATTAACCGTACATGGTATCCATTACACTTTTTAGACTTACATCAGAATTTTTATAATTTTGTGGAAATTGTGAGATAAAGTGAAGTTAAATTGTATAAAATGGATAGCTAATGTTAAATGTTTCAGGTAATATGAGAAACAGTTGTTTATCGATAATGTCTTGGAATTTACGAATATTAACGTAAAAAAAATTGTTTACAAACATCACATCTTGCTGTGAAACAAGGTATATTGTGTATGAATAAAAAATAACAGAAAAAGGATGTGTGCTTAATTTTAATTCATTCGTTATTCTTGTTGAAATAATTTAAACTTAATATTAACTTACAAAATTCGAAGCCTTCAATAAGTATATCAGTTGAATACTTAGTAAACTGTGGTTAAGGCAAGACATTATGAACAAACTTGTTTACAGCAACTTCTAAACTCGACTTAAGCGCTCGTAAGGATTTTAACCAAGTTTTGTAAACCTTAAACTATGCACTTTGTCAGTAAATGTACACTTGTTGCTTAAATAACTTATCTTATTAAGTTTATAATGAATAGGCATAACATTAATAGAGTTACTTATATGCTGAACTAATTATAATATATGCTTAATGAGAAATAATTACTTGATTAATGTTCCATATTAGGAACATTAATCAAGTAATTAATTTTATCTTATTTGACAAAATTGAAAGGAGCATTTTTGAAACTAAAAGACAAGTAACCAACAAAAATTTAATTGTGACCAAACAATCAATCTGATATCGTTCTTGGCTAAGCTATCACAAAACGACACACTACTTGACCTATCAGAACCCACGTCCTGAACAAGCGAGCACGTTCGTAACGTAGAAGAAATCCAGCGATAGGTACAAAGTAATATGCTGGAATTGAGTCTTCATATAACGTAACCGCAAGGTGGTCCGTACGTGACTGTAATATGAACTACTCCCAGGGAACTGGCTCAAACTGTTCAAAAGAACTGTACATTTTGCTGATGGAATAACTACACACTACTAAGTACAGTTTAAGTCAATTAAGGTCCATAGGCGAACCTTCATCTAAAATTGACGAGTAGAAAACAAATTTAACCGTGTAGCCAATACTATTTTGACACACATTGAAAGACTTATTGGGAAGCCCATCACTACTTCAAAAAACAATATTATGAAAAATTAATAGTATAATAACACTAATAATTAATGTAAATACCTTTCTAACTTGTTATAAATTGTAGATAAGGGGGATAAAATTGCTTACGGGATTTTCAAATCGTAATTCTTTTCACCTGGCAACCGACGAATATTTAAAAATTGTAAGTGGGAAATCCGGAGACGGTTTGAGACACAGATCGCCCCGGGCACCGCTACGCTTCGCCGGGCGGAAGATTTAATCTCGCCTAAATTGCCTCGCCTTGCCCACGGTGGGTCGGAGACATCTCGGTTGAGGCCGCTCCAAATGTGACGATATACAATTTAAAACTATTTATGATCCCCTCAGGAAAGGTAACAGCTGCTATCGTTTCTCCGTGCGTCTATTTTCGGGAATTTATTTAAATAAACTGAACATTCCGTGACAATTGATCAATTCAATAAAAAAAAATTCGTGCTGTAGTAGTTAAAAGTTATAACCTTTGAATGACGTCATAGATTTGATAGCTCTACACAAGTTTGATATAATTTCACATTTATATAAATACACACTACTTTTAATCTACACACTTTGCAAGTAATATAATTTTATATTTATATTTTCCGGTATATCTCCACTAATGTAAAAAACACAGGTGAAAACTCAAAACAGATGGGAAGGCGCAACAATGATTCAAAATTAATTAAATAATCAATTAAAAATAAACCCTTGTACCGTAACAATAAAATTCAAAATTGAATACAAGAAAAATAAATGTAAAAAAGGTTCGTAGAAACTGTTCCAGATTGAAATTAACATGTGGTACATTGTTCACGCGAGTCTATCAAATATCGTCTAATGTGGCAAGAGAAGTTATCACTTCAAAAAAACTCTCTGTAAGTTTAAGATGTAATCTGTGCACAATCATATTACGACGTCATATCTTGTAAAGGGTACAAAAGAGTTTACGTTGTGAAATAATCTGCCGAGAGTAATGGTCATAATAAATCTTCGTAGCTTAAAACAGCACGTAATTCTTTCTAATATCCCGAAAACAAGGGGCAGCTCTCTGGGGTTGTGCATAATTACCCTTTAATATTCTATATTTTAAAATACTGTACTTTAAATTATAATTCTGATCCACCCTCCATCCCTACTAATATTATAAATGTACATGTAAGTTTGTTTGTTAAGCTTTCACGCGTTACACACATATTCTTGTAGGTATTAGAAGTAACATAGGATGTTTTTTATGAGAAAAAAAATAGTATATATAAAGTGAAGTATGTATGTTCCCTATAGACTCCGAAACGGCTAGACTGATTTCAATGAAATTTACAAGGATAGTCCAGATTTGCACATTCCTGTGTTCGGTAGCGATCGGTTCAATATAATAAGTGGTACCCGGGCGAAGCCGGGGCGGGTCACTAGAGGAAAGTATAAATGCTACTCAAATTATTACACAATAATTAAAATTATCAACTGCGAGGACAGAATAAAACCGCACTTCCGATGTAAAACGAAACGGTAGAAATTCACAAAGTTATATTGTTACCGGAACCCACCGATGCTATCAGTACCGACCGAATAAATACAGCTTGTATAAAATCGTAATTTTATTTTGTATTCGTAGACTGTAATTATAAGGCGTGGCTACAGTCTCTTCTAGGCCTGAATATTACTTATTACACATTCATTTATATATTAACGACCGGTTTTTGAATGGCTTGTGTACCACGACCTCACAGAGTTCAGTTCACTTTCACCCCTTCCTTATAAGGATAGGCAACGTAACGGAAATACTTTACAACTAGCTGTCATTTATGTTCGTTCAAATGTCATTTATTTTGCTAAAAGTCTGATCAACTATTTTTGTTTTTTCTTTTGAAATTGATATTGATTTGACAAAACGGTTAACGTTCAGAAACCGGTCGTTAATGTCATTCAAGGAGGTTTTGTATTTTTTTCTTTATTTATATCATAAAAAATATTAACATAGTTGCGTTGGAGTAATGGAGTAAGCCTGTAGGGCTTTTATATCACTGCTGGTCGCTCGCTTCGGATTTTTTTTTGTAGGAAAATGACTACGAATCTCCACGTTGTTCTGTCGTGTAGCCCTCAATTGCTTGTTGTCAACAGACTCTCTAATCTGTCAAGGACTTAAATGTCAAATGACAGTGACGTTCGACGCCATTTGCAAAAATTCATTCACGTTCACGTTATGACATTATTGTTAAGCGGTCTTATACAATGAATCATTTATGTATGCGTTCACATCAATGTTTTTTTCTTGTGTTTGTATTAGCTAATTCTTCTTCATATCGTATTCTTTGAAATTTGGTAATAATGTATTCATTTAAAAATGTAACAAATTGTACCTTGTGTCTAGACAAACCTTGCTTAAGTGTTAAAATGTCGTGAAAGTATTTGCTATATTCATATTTACTAAATCCTTTGTATGTTGTTCAATATTAGAAAAATATTAAATAAATACATTACATATCGTATTAAATATTTCAATTATAAAAAAGACAGAGGCGTCACATGGACCAGTTGGAACAGAGTTCCTTTCGCTATATATCTTATTTGCATTTATATTGAGCACAGATTAAATAAAAAGGGTATTTAAATTTTGATACTTAAAATCGATCCCAGGCTGAATAGTTTGCAAAAGAATTCGTTTCATAGGTGGTCGTGAAGTGCTTTAGAAATCACTGCAAAAAGATTTTTGGTAACATTTTTCATGTTACACGGATTTTGGTCTTGCCCCTTAGCTAGTAAACAAACGAATAACTTGCGATTCTAAAGAAATAATCAATGTTTACGGGAACTGAATGCAACTTGTTATAATTAACAAAACATATACAAGATAATGAAGATCACGGAAGACTGCTTCATGGAGTCCAAGATGAAGATGAAGGCGAAAGAAGAACAAGCAGTCTTTTTGCTTTAGAATTCCTACGCTTTACCGTTGCCAAGTTTTTGGGCAAAGCGTTTGGATTCTAAAACGAAATTACTGAATCATCGCTGCGAGCGGAGCGACGTGCTGCACATCTGGTCTTCTAGTTAGTACATACTTTAATAATTTTAATATTTATTTTGCATAAACAATGTGCAAATATACTTAATAAGATTTGAAAAGGTAAACCTTTTTACCAGTTAAATAATTTAAGTTAAGGACATGGTAACACCAAATCCAATAATCAGTACTAAGCGTGCACAATCATTAACTCTAGTAAGATGACGTGACAACTTATAAAGGGTAAATAATCTACCTCGGCTATAACATCATCGCTTAGTGAAGAACTTAATTCTTTGTTATAGCAACATAACTGCAATCCTTCTAGTGTTGTTCATGATTTACCCTTTTGAACAGTTGACAGAGCAATATGTATAAAAAATTGTATTCTACTTGAGAAATGCCTCCAAGAAATTGTATTGTTTAAGGGTACTTTGAACAATATTCAATTTTAGCCTCTACCTTAAAGGTCAAGTTTTCCTTGACTTTTGGATACTTCAATTAAATTTTATTGCTTTGAAAGTTAACCAAAAGGTATTCGTTATACCATTTAATTAAAAGTGTATTTCATAATAGCCAGTCAAATATGACATTACGACAGAAAAAAAAATTGTTGGATTACCTAAATACTCATGATGTTATAAAATAATACTACTTTTGTATGTTTGTACATAATATAATATACATGTCTTAATCCGAAAGTAAAATCATAGCATTAAGTTTGAAATAATTACCGTTCGCAACACTGGACACGGGATGTTCTCCGAGGTTTTAATTAACAATTATTCTTGCAGAACTATGACATTGAATATTTTACCTGGAAGCGCTACCAATTACCAGAATTCTATGTTTATTAGAAATACTGAAAACAAAGACATTTGTCTCTATAAATTCGTTTGCTACATCATCATTTATAACAGCTTCTCCGCTCTTATCGGTGGAGCAATATCCAATCTTCACTGCATTGTCTTCCTCTTGAGTTCCTGATACGAAGCGACGACTGCTTTCTGTTTTATTTGCTCCATAATCTTCTCGGCCTTCTTCTCTTCCTTCTATTTTTCCTTCTATGATTGTGTTTATAAGATCGTACGTCATATCACCTGTTCCAACATTTGCTTGCAATTCACACGGAATAGCAGTTATATTGGCTTAAGGAAAAAAAGTAAAATTTATTGCGATAAGGCTCTAATAATTTGAAATAATAGATACATTTAAATACTTAGGTAATTTATGACCATTGGTTCTAATTCTGAACCTTTTGTTACATTAACAGGATATTAGTGCTAGCAATTCCGTAGTTCAACTGTAAATTAAGATCAAATATCTTAAACACTTATTATTTAATCATTATCAGTCCCGGTCCACTGCTGGCGATAGGCGGCCCACAGTATGCATGCTCTGTCCGTATCCAGCGACTTTCTGCCGTTCTTACTAGGTCATCTGTTCTTATGGAAAAAGAGATACCATAAATTCTAATCCCCATCTTTTTATCCGTTCGAAGATTTTCCTCCCCGTCTGACTTTTTAAAATGTTTTTATAAGGAGTGAAAGCAATTTTTTATTAATCTATGGTGCAAAAGTGCACCACAATTTTGAATTGAATCAATGACTATATCATCGGGGAACAGAACAGACAAAATCTATACATTTTAAATTAGTTTGTGTTACACATACGATAATCATTCCTTTAAATGGAAAAAAGAACAATAATAATACTTAATACACTGAAATAATTAATTTCTAATTAAATATTACTCCACCTTCTTACTTCCTAAAAGAACCCAATGTTAAGAAATTGAAACCAGTGCCGATGGTGTTAAATAAATTTGTTTTGTTTTCCTTATATCAGCTATTTACAACAATCATTTTGTTTTCTATCATGACATCTCAATGTTTTCTTCTTGTTCTTTTTACAACTATTATATTTTATTTTTTATATCTCGATATGCATAGCCAGTACAATCCTCTTGGTAGCATACAACCTCTTTGATACTACCAAAGAGTTTGCACATCACCCAAAAACAAGCACAAGCAAGTTTGTGAAGCTAAGAAGTTTTTGCTTCTGCAATCCTACGACTAATGTTTTTTAATTATATCTTTATCACCATTCAAACCAACATAAATCAAAACGTAAACGTTACAGCTTGACGGCCAAGCGAGTTCATTGTTTCCCAAAAGTGCCCAATTTGCCTTAAGAAGTTTTCGCTTCAATAATAAAAAAGGTTAAAACATCGTAAGGCATTTACTAAATATTAACAATATATCTCACTAAATCTGCTAATAAAGAACCTAAATAAAATAAAGTAGTCCTCAATAAAGCAAAACTGAGGCGTTCATAAACGAAATGTACCTGGATGTCTTTTTATGGAACGTCCTAAGAGATAAACGTAATGCTGGGAACGTTAAAGTCCAGCAGTCATAAAAAGCAGATGCACGTTGAGCTTTCATTGCCGATGGGCAGCCATAAACATAATGTCCACATAATTGTACCTGAGTTTATGATATACTACTTGAAAATTACACAAATATTATATACATTTATTGTATACTAGTGATCCGCCCCGACTTCACCCGGGTAGCTGTTTCGGAATCTATACGGTACATCGTCTTTTATATATGTAGATATACACCCGTAAAACAACAATACGTATCCCACGGGAACCGTACATTTATCCGGGATAAAAAATAGCCTATGTGCTATTCCAGATTAAAATCTATCCCTGTACCAAATAACATCAAGATCCGTTCAGCCGCTTTTGAGTGAAAGAGTAACAAACATCCATACATCCACACTTATAAACATTCGCATTTATAATAAAGTGGGCTTTTACTAAACAATAATAATGTAAGTTACGAATATCATGCTATCGCCATGCACTCCATATCAGCACGCACGGCATCGCTCGGCGTCATGACACTCCTGCAATTGAAGCATTTACGTGACGTTAATGGATATTGTATGACCTCAATAAAATGATTGCAGCAAATATTTATATATATTTAATTAATTGATCAATATTCGTTGTTCAAATGGTATCTCATATTGCAACTAAACTGTTTGTTAACCAAACAATATGGTATACAATTTTGTATACCATATTGTTCGTGTAAAAATTATGGTACACAATGTGGTATACAATTTTGGTAATATTTAATGATGTATTTTTCTTGATTTCATCTTTAACTAGGAATGTAACAGCAGCGGAATAATACATTGACTGCTCGCTTGAGAGCCATTGGAATAGAATTTTCAAATGAGACAACTCTCACCAGACAAAATATAGGTTTACTTACATTACATTACATTACTTTGCGCTGGTATTCTGTAATGTAAGATAGTTAGCTATTACTGCGATGATTGCTAATATTCTAGTCAAGCAAGCTAGTCCAGTTAACCATTGTGGGAAAGGTAAGGGAAGGGGAAGGTTTCAAGGTGACGAAGTTTGTAGTTCGTCGCAATGAAACCTTCTTTGGTTAGAGATATATGTTTGATTTTCTTTTGTTTTCGATGTAGCGATATACAGTCGCTTATCTAACTTAAATTATCTGATATTGACTTTTTATTAAAGCATTTTATTACAAAACAGGATTCTCATAAAAATATATATGTCATACTTTAATTCGTCATTTTTTTAAAGGTATCTCAATTACAAATTCCAGTAGCATTGTTACGATCGCAGACGAAACAATAAAGGCCATCCTTACGATTTTCTTCGCCGTCGTCTTTAGTTCGTTCATAGCAGCCACTTACTTGAAGTTTATATGTGATCTTTTCCTTGAACGCTTTTATGGCCTCTTAAATGAATCGTTCGTTTAATGGTGGACAAAGGTTTCCTTCAGAGATAAATTTAAACTCGCCATTAAAATACACATTTTAGTGAGACTTTGTACAGGGCTTAAAATGATTTTTGTCTGCAGAATATGTTGCGTTCTGAAAAAAATTGTTAAAAGTAACAATTCTTGTTATCAACGCTCTGTTATTAGCTAGACATAAATGTACGTATGCACCTACTATATCTACCTATGAATGTTACAAAATCGATCAACATAATTTTCGTATTAAGAAAAGCGCCATCTTGTTAAAGCTTTAAAAAACTTTTGTTGAAGCTCTGGTTTTTTTACTTTTCTGTACTATATGTATGTATAATCTATTCATAATAGTTAGGATTGATTAATCTATCGTTAAATAAGTTATGTACGAAAAGGCTAGACTACTACTAGATGTATAAATCTACAGCCTTTAATACCAGCCACAATAATTTCTTGTACAAAAATCCCACCGAATACGAATACAAAGAATTGAATAAGCTATACAAAAACCACGTTCCAGACAGTACAAACAATCTCCGGAGGAGACGCTTTATATTTGCTTTTATTAGACGAAATTGCTTTGACTGCAAACTGTTAGCTTCGCGAAGGCATTTGGCATCGCTTGTTTTGGGCCACCGGTGCTCATTCGGCGGCAATCTAACTGGTGTTTACGAGTTTATTCGTCGTTAGTGAGCTGCAGCGGGCCGTTCTGTTCGTTCGTGTGAAACGTCTTTATGACTGGGAACTGCTCTAAATAGAGCCATCGTTTTGTTTTTGGTATCACAATTGATATGCGGTGGTAAGATGTGGTCGGTATTTTCGATTTTTACTTTACACTTTGTTACTTGTGCTAGTTTTTTATTCGTTTTTCGCTCAGTAAAACTGTTAGATGATGGGGTTGTAGCGAGCGGGTCGAATTTTAGGTTAATTGAACCATAGGTTTATTTTATACCAATATTATTTTTGTACAGCATAAGAGGGCAAATGAGCAAGGGATTGACGACAATTATCGCGCCCTAGAACATCAACTACACCCTATTAACTATAGATGAGTTCCTGGCCCCTAAGGAAGGAGTACGCTCTCTTCCTCAAGGACCCTAAGTCGTGGTTAGGAAATAACGTTAGGGCAGATCATTTAGCAACATGTTTGTGCGAGGCAGGAAACTACGTAAGAACCGCAGGGTATTGGAATTCTAACCACTTAGCTATATCGAGTTGAGCGATGACGAAACACAGCGACAGGAATTGTTCCAAACAGTAATTCGGAACACTCACCATGTTATTATCTAGGTAAATTGTTATATCCTAATTGCAATCTACTTCAGATATGGGGTTAGGGCTTAAGCCTTAAAAACGAAAATGATATTTGTTTCTTCTGTCCACACTTTTTTTTAATAAGAGTAGGGGCAAACGAGCGGCGGGAACACGGAGGTGATCAACGACGCCCATGGACACCGGAGGAACTGCAGATGCGTTGCCGGCCTTTAAGAATGAGATAGGCTCGCTTCTTGAAGGACCCTAAGTCGTACTGGTTTGGAAATACCGCCGAGGACAGACCATTCCACAACGTGGCTGTGCGTGGCAGGAAATTTCGCGAGACCGGCACTGTTGAGGAATACCTGTCATCCAGGTGGTGCGGATGGTACCTGGCGGTCTGTATTGAATTGAATTCATAACTCAAATGAAACTGCAACTTTAATTAATATTTAGGAGATGTAGCTGAGTGAAACGACTAGTTCCAGACTGATGACTCACTCCTTTATTTCGCCTAAATGCGCTCTTTATATGCACGAGAGGAAGGTATGTTACATAAGGGGCTTAGACCATTATAGTCCTCCCACTCTACAGTGTGTGAGCGAGACAACAAGTATCTCCCCCACTCCGCATCGTGTGGGTCAAAAGTGTGATGTTGTTAGTCAGCTACAAATACATACTTTGACATATAATGTCGTACTTTTTCCATATAATTGTCCTTTATTTCTTCCTGGTATTCCTAAATTTAAACCGAAAAGCGGGACTAAAGCTGCACTTAATTATACTTTTTACGCCGTTTAACTTCGTTGTGAATTTTAATTCTACCCCAAAAAGAATATGAAAGAACACTCGATTTATTTCTTCGTTATTTCGTAAACACATTATGACTTTAAAACTTTAGAGACAAGAATGAATAAATGAGGTAATAATAAGTACAGTCGATAAAACTTTTTAAAAGAATTATTTCAAATATGTGCCCAACGAAAATAACTTTCAGAAACAATATTGTACCTATGCTTATTCTGCGTTTCGTTTGATGAGTGAGGTGCTGGAGGCCTAATTCTGGTCTTCTTCCCCTTCCCTTCCTTTGATAATTTTGATGGTGGAGGGGGTGGATAGGAAAGGGATATAACCATTTTCTGTCTTTCCCTTCCTCTGTCCATAAAAGGTACGCAACGCATCACCGGCTTTTGTTGCGAATGCTTATGGGCAGCGATCACATGATATCAGGTGAATGAGGGTATTATGCAAAAAAACCTGGTTACACTTTTAAATGGCTTAGATTTCTTACTATTCGCGTCCTTAGTAACTAAGCGAAGTTAATAGCTACAAGGTACGCGCTGTCTGGATTCTGGTTACGTAGATTTTCCACTACACCTGTAAGGACTTCAATATAAAGGTACCGAGCAATTATCTTTTCAAAAACTAACATTTTCCTTAAATATAATACGAAGCCAACATCGCAACGCTAAGCGCCAAAGGCTATAATCAGAGCTGTGTTCGTCTTGTACTTAAGCGCTCCATTGTTGTCGTTAGCTGCAATCTCGTATCGAGTAATATGGGAAGGAGGGGGATATTGAAAAGTTTTCTTTAGCTGACGAGATAGATTAGATGGAAGCGTAGACACTAGACGTGGAGGATGCTCGCGATCGATATTACACAAGTACCATTATCATATCGAAGAGAGATCGGCATAATCTGGCCCCCAGCCAGCATCGGAACATCGTATATTATATCACTAATGGCTATCATAAAATTGAAAATCTCTTCGCGCTGTACCAAGTCACGCTTCTGCAGCCTTATCTCTTAATATAAAGTGATTCGAGGTCATTCCATGGGCGGTTGATTTATTGTGAATTAAAAATGTCTGATGGATTTTTTCCGCACTTTCCGGTGACACACAACCATCGATAATAAAGGTGTGTTTCTTGTTTACTGTGTTTCTTCTATATTTGTACATCTATGGAAAAGGTTACTAAACAGTTATAGAAGAACGATATAAGTGCAACAAAATAGCCGTTCACTATTCTTTTAAATTCTAAAGTTCTAAAGTAACTAGTAAAATTCACATATAAGTAAACATATGTCAACGATATGAACTACCGACAGAAGTGAAAACTCAAAACGCTTAGGAAGGCGCGACAATACTTCAAAAATAAATAATTACTTAGAATAAACCCTTGCACCTTAACAAAAATTTCGTGGAGTCTGTCTGGAATTTGGAATTCAAATAGGTACTTTCCATGTTGTGCACGTGCACCTACGAGATTTTAGAGCGCGGATAAAGATGTTTTCACTTCAAAATTAGTGTCTCTTATAATTTTTAAATCGAAAAAAGCATATTTTTTATAATTTTAACGAACTTTTGTAACAAAGAAGACGTAATGATAAAATTCGTCCGTTTCACACCAAAAAATCACGTCTTTTGTCATCTGATTACAGCGCTGTTACAGTACCAGCTGAAACAAGTGACGCTGTAAAATTCTAAAGAAATGTTCTAAAGCATCGTCTTCACATTTTTCGAAGCGCCACTCGCGGCCAACCTACATTTTAACACAGTTTCAGTCAGCTGATTGTGGTGCGCGGACAAAAGGCCTCTCCCGCTCTGGCACCCCTCCAAATGCTTTTGTCAACATACATTGAAATTTTCTCATCGTAACGCCGATGTTATTGGTATGTTTGTTTGTGCGGATTCCAAGATCCGGTGAGTCGTGCGAAGCGGTCGCCGGGGATATGTAACCTGAGTTATGGTTTCCCTGGGTGACGCACTGGGACCGATACTATCCCTCGGATGTATACCATAAATTAGTACTCTTACGTAATTTTATTACGTTTTCGTAAAGTTGCGACCACAGACTTACGGTTTGAATAATTTTGGTTGAGACTTGAATCTTAAGATGTTGCTCCTCATTTTACTAGTGACAGATTCAGATCTATTTTTAATTGTTATTTTAAAAACTTGTTGGATATCCAAAAACTTATGAAAGTACGTTTTCAATGGCAGCTTATACGTTTTGAAAGTAGATTTAATCCGAAGAAGGCTTGGCTTAGTTTCGGTGTACCCAATCATCTTTGATTCTATCACTATATAAAATCCATTCATTCCCTCTTCATCTCCCTTCTCAAATAATGTTAAACTAAAGAACGATTTTGTGAGGTAACTTTAAGTTAAAATAGTTGAAGGTCGTGTTAGTAACTTCGAACGTGAGCCGTAACGCCTTTTCGGCGTTAAAACAAATTTTGTATCGGAAACCTGTCAATTACACGCAGCGGTGAAGCCTAGCGCTAACTCGTCGGCAGAATACGAAAGTTAATTTTGTTTGAAGCTAAAGCCGCTGTGAAAAGTTATTTTGTCTTCATCGCTGTTGACAGTAGTGTACCTTAGGATAAAACAGGACAAGTAGACAATCGATGGAGAAACATTCTAACAGGGATAGACCGGAATAACGGTTTTGATTGGCAAAAGAGTTTCAGACTGGGAACCAGAAACGTAATGTTTTTTTACGGCGAAGCAAGCGGTTCACCTGATGTTAAGTGACTGTTACCCATTGGCATCCGCAACAAGCAAATGAGTTGCAGATGTGTTGTTTAATGAACAGAGGAGGGGATAGAGAGAAATAAGGATATTTCCTTCCCCTTCTATCCCATCCCATCCCATCCTATCCTTCGTAGGAAAGGATGAAAAGAAGAGGACTGACATCGGGCCTCCGGCACCTAACTTATAAGACGAAACGTACTTCTACGTCACGCCTGTCTTCTGTGAGGTGGTGGTGGTGTGATTTCACCTGTCGAGCTGGTCCATTTGTACAATCCCCTCCATATCCCTCTTCATTAATAGCTATGTAAAAATTTGAACTGGCAACCTAACTCGTACTAACTAAAAAAATATTTAAATTTTATATAATCTACGTTGCCGTAGCAATATACATTATCAGCTCATGTTTATGCTGTTTCATTAAAGCCATGCATCATCTAAGGCTCCTAAATACACCTAATGAATACCGAAGGCTTCTAAATTTTCGGACGTTTGTTCAACGTGTGGACATTTGAAAATCCACCCAATTTATATTAGACACAGAGTTGAATTCGTGTCGAACTTTTCTGGGTAGATTTAAGCAAAAAAATCTGAGGGCCATTTTTACGCGTATGGCAAACAAACCCTGGCAAAATATAACATCCATTAGATGGCAATGGAGAGTGTGTAATGCGAAATTGATTCAGTGGGTGCGGGTTTTTGGGTGAGTTATTGGGGTTTTTAGTTATACTTGTTTGTGTTATTTTGTGTGAGTAAGGTTATTTGTTACATTCATAACTGATTGTCGGGTTATAAAATGTTGTATGGCGACCGCAATAAACAATACAAATCGTGTTTGTACCATTTCTTCACTACGTTCGGTCGTTTCTTCGGTACGTCTTTTAACGGGCTTGAAGTTTATAATTTCCTATCCACAAACATTGACAAAAGTCAAAGCTATAGATTTATTAAAAACTTTAAAGAAAGATTTACTTTTTTCTTAATTCAGTTTTTTAATTATGATAATTAACAATTAATCTCGTCCCCGGGATTTGGAATCTATAGAGAATATTGCCTTTTCTATAAACGTAGATATGTACCTGTATAACATAATATATCCCACGGGTACCGTTCATTTTTCCTAGCCTAAATGCTAATCCAGACTGTAATCTATCTCTGTGCCAAATTTCATCCAGATCCGTTCAGCTGTTTTTGTGTGAAAGAATAACATCCGTGCATTCATATGTACATTGTACTTTCGCATTTATAATATTAAACACATCAATACATTATATAAGCAAAGGTGAGTCCAACGTGCTTTTGTAAAATTACATTACTTATTGTTTATAAACCTAAAAGTATTAATTAATAAAGTTTTTACAGTTGTCTGGAAGGTAAACTTTAATAAGACTTAAAACTAGAAACTAGAGCTCTGTCCCTTCTAATTTATCCATCATTAGAACGTAATGAGAAACTAGAATAACGTAAGCGTTTACAGGCGTAGAAAATACTATTAAGTTATGACAATTTTGTAGTCCGTATAAAAATGGACCTTCATTTGTCTGAATAAAGGATATTTATTATTCATACCTCGATTCATGAATGACGTCACGGAAGCTTCATTGTGGTTCTGGAACTTTCTAAACATTTTATAGAGAATAGTTCGAATTGGAATAAATATAAGAGAATAGTTATAAGGGAGAAGTGTGACTTAAAAGTGGATGTTGTAACTAGAATTGAGAAAGGTATGCTTCGGTGGTTCGGGCATGTTGAAAGGATGAATGAAGAGAGAGTAACGAAACAAATTTATGTTGCAAAAGTGAGTGGCAGTGTTGGTAGGGGACGCCCTAGGAAAACTTATATCGATCAGAGATTACTGGCTTATTAAAAAAGGGCGATATAAGGAGCACCCATCACCGACGAGCTTGTATGCGTAGATGTATGAATGTAAAGCGAGAGAGGTGTGCCAGGATCGACCAATTGGAAATCCATGATCTCTGCCTCCGCCTCTGGGTTACGGGCGTGAGCGCATATTTATTTTATTTTATTCGAATCGAAATTACTTGTAATGCTAAAATCATCCCTAGAAGCTTAAAAATAAAGAGTTATTAAATAATATATTGTACTAATTGATTGATTCAATTCTTTACAAATGGGATTTTCAAAGAGACTCATTTTTCGGATCCTCAAGCGATGTAAGTCTATTGCGGCGGGCTGACAAAAGCGCACTCCGCGAAAAGGGCTGGCTCGGAGCCAACTTCTATAGATTTAAAACTGTCCCTTCGGAGTAGCGTATCGCTATAAGATTTTATTGTGTTGTATTATAGCTGCCAAATCAAAAGTGTGTCAGTCGATTCCCTTAAAAATCAAATCGTTATAAAAATCGATTTTTGCTTAATTTTTATTTATTTCACACACTTGTTATATTGTTGAAAGTATCCACACCTGTTTCAATAGATGGGTAGAGCTTGTGCTTAATAATGTTGATCCGATCGCTACCAAACACAAGAATGTGTCAATCTAGACAATCCCTGTAAATTTCATCGAAATCGGTTCAGCCGTTTCAGAGTCTATAGGGAACATACATACTTCACTTTTTATATACTATTTATTTTTTATAAAAAGTATCCTATGTACAAAGTTTCATGATGATCGGTAGAGTAGTGTGACAGGAGAGTTATATATATATATATATATATATATGTATATATATATATATATATACATATATATATATGTATATATATATATATATACATATATATAAATGTATATGGATATATTCTGCTCAAGTTATTTATGCCAAACTTTTAATCAAAGTAATTGATGCGAATTAAATCACAGTCGACGGCTTTATAACAATAAAGTCAAAATAGCTTTTATTTCACCCTAGTATTCTTTAAGATTGAGTTATTTTTATGATTCCTGATGATCCTGTACATTTCTTCAATAGTTTTTTACATACCGTAGGAAATAACCGAGCAAGCGGTTCACGTGATGTTAAACCATCGTCGCCTACAGATAGACATCTAGAAGAATTTGAAACCTTGTTAACGCGTAGCCGGTCTCTATCTAGGGCAAAAGAAGGTAATAGGTAGGGTTGGGAAGGGAGAGAGTATTGAGCCATTGTTACGTTAGCTTTTGTCGCACTTTGCTCGCAGAACGAGTGGACGATAAGTCGAACGCTGTAGTAAACGCAGTAGGCCTCCTCCAAGATGGTCCTCTGATCTGATCAAGGGTGCGAGTGTCCACTGGATGAGGGCGTAAGGGGACTAATCTTTGCGGCGATCAAATATTGACTGAAAAGACGAAATCGTTTAAAAACTTCATATCTTTGGAATATGATAATTTCAGTTTTGAAAGCGAGATAACAAACCTTTTCGTCTACTGCGCTACGACCACGTAGGTTTTGCACTTATTTAGAATTCGTGCGCGGCGCCGGGTCTTACGTCCGACCGATGTTATTTTCAAATCGCACGTTTTATCGCTCCATTCGCGTACGAAAAGATTTCATATTTGAAATATTTTGTTGAATTTTAAACTTTAAATTGGTTCTCTTTAGTTGGATCGGTTGTTAATGTATTTGTTTATTTCAACTATACAATATTATACCAATAATAGGTCAAGCGTTGGTGCCTGTCATGGTATCAACTGTGTGACAGCACCGGCGCCTTTCCTTGACAATATATTGAGCTATTTTACACAAATTTGAATAGCACGGTTCTAGGTGTTAACTGTTTCTTTTGTGTGTATATATGTGTGTTTTGTGTCTGCGTGTTTGCATGTATGTATGTCACAATATTATCTATCTAACAGGCCATAGTAAATTGTCAATTTTATCATAGCTTAATTTCAGTAAAACAATTCTTAACAGTACATTTACGCTTCATGAACGAAAGAGGGTAGATATTGACAGTCTTGTTTATGGTGTAGTAGAGTTGGTAAATGTACGTATGTTTTGACAAAAATGTGCTTGGTCCACAAAAACGGAGCGGTTGCGTCTGACCTAAATGCCTACTTTTCAATTATTAATGAAGATAACTAACTGAAGGTACCGTAGCGTAGGGGGTCTGTGTTAATCAATTAAAAAAATAACATCTCGTTTTGACGGGCCTGTTGGCGTGGTTAGTAAGTTATTTGCTTTTCACGCTGCAGGTCGTGGGTTCGATTCCCACCCAGGAAAGACTATAATGTGCATGAACATGTCTGTTTGTCTTGAATCTGGATGTAATTATCTATTTAAATATGAATTTATAAAACAAAAGTAATGTATGTATATCAGTTATCTGGTTTCCATAGACAATCAAGCTCTGCTTAGTTTGGGATCAGATGGCTTTGTGTGAATAATGTACCAGGTGTATTTTTTATTTGTGTCTTTTTAATTCTATTATTATGGTATTTAAAAAAGTCTGATTTCAACAAAATAATTCTTTACAAGTGTATTTAATTAAGCGTGCTGTAGCGGCCAACAATATTAATAACTGGGGTCCAACAGACATTTTATATTTCGTTATAAATGTCAAGTCGTAATAACGAACTCATTTTCTAATGAAACAATTTAATAGGCGGGACATGTCTACTCATAAACTGTTATATTTTATAGCGAGGTTACATTTTTCTTCGGTGCTTCGTAATGAAGGAACTGATGGGACCCGTTTCACGCAGGCACCAGTCTAAGCTGAACTTAGGAAGCTCACCGGCTATCGCCGAAGGGTCACTGTTGAACAGGCGCGGCGGGGAGCGGGGCGGCTCATTAGACTCGGCCGTCTCATACAATGAGAACGCTACAATGAGAGAGAATAATTATATACGTCGACTGAGACAGCTGGGCTATCATTTTTTTCCTTTCCCTGGAAAAACGCCCAATGTTTTTAACGTGAATAAGAATTAATCCGACAGAATTCACATGTTGCTGTATTAATGATAATACTACATGTTAAATGTATCCAGGTCAGTATCTGGAAGTGACAGGGACTTTTAAACTCCAAATTAAGGCCCTGTGAAGCCTAGTGCTGTTGGGAATTAACATGGAACAGTATAAATATGGAGACAGTACGTAAACTACCTACAAATGCTCAAAACGGCACACTCACTTGTTTGTGCGCATCGACCAGCACCGCGGCAACCGCTTACAACTAATGTCCCCATATTTATACTGTGACCATGGAGTTTTAATCCTTGATTATCGATAAATAATACCTTGTGCAGAACTTGATATCTTTATCAGTAAGTAGACTGAAAGAACTGAAGAAAAGAAAGTAAGGAACGAAGTTTGGAATTACTTTAAAAAATTGAAGGGGATTTTTAAGGGGATCTTTGGATAACGATGCAGAAATGGTCTTTACTTGGAATTTGGACTAAGAAACCCTAAAGTAAGTTCACCTAACTAACGCTATCCATAAGCACACGCAAGCGAGATGCAGATGTGGTTTTACTTAGGACAAAAGAAAGAAAAGATAGAAATTGGAAATGTGAAAAGGTAGGGCTGGGAAAGAGAGCTGGGATTGGATCTCCGGCACCTCACTAAACGGTTGATGGAAACACAAAATACTTCTAATTCATACCTGTCTGCTACGAGGTCCAACGTCGTGGTGTTCCAACGGTCGAGCCGGCCCATTCCGGGCCAGTAGGACCGGGCCTTTAAAGTGTATGTAACTAATCACAATAGCCGACTGGTTATTCCCATCGCAATCGCCAATTTACATGTATTTCTGGCGAGTTCCAGTTCAAACTACTAAAGATTACTAAGTATGTAAAATTCTAAAAGATTATTTACATAGCTCAGTAGGAGCTTGTAGTGTCCCGGTCTCAACAGTGATATGTCGAAGTTTCTTCTTCTTCTAGCTCTACAGCCCTTTGTGGGCCTTGGCTTGGCCAAGCAATTTATTCCACGTCGGCCTGTGCGTGGCTACAGTTCTCCAGTTCGCTATACCGACTTTATTGGCGTCTCGATTCACGCCGTCCAACCAATGAAGCTTTGTTCTTCCTCGACCTCGACGACCCTCGGGATTGTTCGCCATGAGGCACTTGGGCGCCCTGGCTTCATCCATCCGCTGCACGTGGCCAGCCCATCTGAGTCTGTTTAGTTTAATGTATCCAGTCACGTGGAGCTCTTGGTAGACGTCGAAGTTTCCCTTCCGAAATTACTTCATAAAAGTGCAAAAAGAAAATATTTTACAGGAAGAGTCGTCTTACAACGGGGGCATGTCGAAAGAATCTCTCATTAAAGGCACAATGGGGCAGGCGAATGCAGCTCGAGCAGTACCGTGCACCGGCCGGCTTGATTTCATTTCGGCTGTTCCTTACTTCACCTTTATTTATTTCATGTCTCTGTTCACTCGCTGATATTTCCACGGAGCGAGTGTATTGCGTTTGTTCTTTGTCTACAAGATACACTATTGTGTCTTGTTATTTGATTTTATTGGGTCGTAACATTTTTCGAATTCATCTACAGGTCACTTTGTCCAGTATATACTGTTGAAGGTACTCGAAAGGTCGAAGTTTTATTTTTTGTAGTTAATAATAATTTCTTGTGACAAGTGGCTAGCGAGTTACCGAGGAAGATATTTTATACCTTCCCTGAAATTTAGTATCTTTTTTTTTATGTGAGTTGGTGGCAAACGAGCAAGCGGATCACCTGATGTTAAGTAAACGCTGCCCATAGACATCCGCAACAGGCAAATGTGTTGCAGATGCGTTGCCTACCTTTAATGGAGGGCATAGACAGGAAAAAGGATACCTCCTTTTCCCCATAAACCCCCTCCCCGTGCAATCCTCTTCCTTTTCCCATCCTATCCTTATGTGAAAAGGGTGGAAAGGGGAAGAGGACTGAAATTAGGCCTCCGGCACCTCACTCATCAGACGAAACGCAGAGTACTTCTACTTCACGCCTGTTTATATCTCCAAAACGAATTGCAGTGGCAGCCGCGACTTTAAGTAGAAAGGATAAACATTAAGCACTATACAATTTAAAATCTTTCCTATTTAAAATCTCTTTGGAGATCTTGAAGATAATGAATCGAAAGACATCGAAGAGGTTGATCCTTTAACTACTGTACTCACAAGGCCTAATTTAGATAATATAAGCGAAGAGCCTTCAGAGTGTTCGTTTATTATGAACTTGAACACGAAGTTTGAATTTTGAAACGAATTGAATCTTTTAAAAAATGCCTCATGTTACAGCGATATGTTATTTATAAGGTTTGAGAAAATAAACACCAGGAATGATTTTCTAGTTCTGTAATATTGTAGGTTAAAATAAAAATGGCACATACTACTTCAAAGAAAAAAACTGTAGTTCGTTTGTAATGGACCAGGCTTGCTCTCGCAGTTTTCATGTTCAAATCCCATTTTCCTACACAAAGAGTCGTCGAAGTGTAAACAGTTTTAAAGGAAACAAGGTGGGAGTGCCTTCGAGTATTTATTTTGTTTTCTTCCTCGTGTTTGTACTGAAATCTTTAAAGGGTTGGCGATGGAGGCGGGGGCGTAGGGGAGTCCCGGCGTTTCTGTTGGATGTAAACTCGAAAGGGATTTGTTTTTCCAATAACAAGCAAAATATTATTTTAAGCAATATCAGTAAAATTACTTGCGTAATTCACCATCTACTCTAGAAAATTCGAAGGTCGAGTGCTGAATATACAGCTATTTCTTACTTAGTGAAAAAGTTTCCATTGTACGTATCCGACAAACGTTGTAACTAATGATATAACATAACGTGACGTATCGTTTATGTATGACGCGATGGGAGATGATGAGAGTTTCTTGACACAACCGTCAGTAATTTCTAAATTTCAATTTTATTTATTAATGTAATAATATTTATTATTATTATTTACTTTCAGAGTTGGAATAAACTAAACATCATGTGCATTTAAAATTCTATTCTATCATTCATATATTAGGGTTGATTCACGCAACCCTTCTTCGAATCGTTTTTACAGTATGTAAATAAAATAGGGCCGGTTATTGTTTAGCTTATGATTTCGTTGGAGATAATCGACCAAGAACGTGGGGAGCATGCATCAATTTATTTTCTTTACCCTTTGTTCGTGTAGATACTTTCATTGGCATGCATATTACAACGCTGGTATGAAGGTTCATATTTGTTACATCCTTGCAAATTGGTTCAGTGTGGCCAGCCGTAAAAATCTATAATCAAAACCTATTACAGTGTGGCTTACATTCGTACTGTACCGACCCATGAAGAAATTTTCTATCAAAATAAAATTCAATTTTTGTAAAAAAATAAAGTAAGCCCCTAACAAAGGAAAAGGTGTAAAATGTATCCCTTCCCAGTTGATATAAAAAGTAGAAGGTTTGAATACATAAATATAACAAAACAAATACACAAGTCAAATAAGTGAATACAATAGTTAAACATAAGATAAATTATACTATACAAGTGATCCGCCCCGGCTTTGCCTGGTAGCCGTTTCTGAATCTATAGGGACCATACTCTCCTTTTATATACGCAGATTATGACCATGTAAAAAAACAAAAAATGTATCCCACGGGAACCGCAAATTTTTCCAGGATAAAAAGTAGCCTGTGTGCTATTCCAGACTATAATCCACCTCTGTGCCAAAATTGATCCATATCCATTCAGACGTTTTTGCGTGAAAGAGTAACAAACACACAAACAAAATTTCGCATTTATATAGTTAGTGTTGAAGATGTAATAAGAAAGTCGAAAAGGATTTCACTAGACGAAGGCGAACGATACGAAACGGTCGTAAGTTAGTGCAATAATGTTCAGTAATTAACAGGAAACAAGTCAGTAGAAGGTTCGTATTCATTATTTAATTTATTTTAAATGAATACATAATAAGTTTCGTTATTAAATGAACCTGTTAGAGCGGAGCGCACTCCGTTCTAACAGGTTCATTTAATAACGACGTCTCAAATCAATTAGTTGATCCATTTACGAACGCAAAGACGTTATTAACATTGTACTAGACGCTAATGTAGTTATTAAATACTATGATAATATATTGAATAAACATAGTTAGATTATTAATAAATGTATATTATTAATATTTAATACGGTAGTTAAAATAAAAGGGAACATTTACAAAACCAACGATGTTAAGGAAACTGATGAACAAAGAGTGAAGGCGGCAGTAATGCTAATGTCGAGATGGATGTGTGGAGTATCACGAAATCACCGCTAGTGGATATTTTGTCGTGGCATGGGCATGTTATGAGGTGGGAAATATGGAATGTGACATTGAGAGATATTAGTGTGTCAGTAGGGGTAACCCAAAGAAAAAATGGATGGATTGCGTCAAAGGTATCATGATTAAAAAGGGAGTGACAACTGAAATACCGACCCCGCAAAAGCAGGAAAAGGGCACGGAAATGATGAAGATTTAATAGGGTACCTAGTAACTTGACAATTTAGGTACCTTATGTCTTCTATTGAACTCCCTCCCTTTCTCACTATAAACAAGAAATTCCTCAAGGACAATAAATAAAATATTAAAAGTACAATGAAATAAGCTTGTGCAACAGTGCGGCGTTTTCAAACTAACAGCTTTTTATGAGACGGAACATTTCTTAACTCACAGGTATTATAACTTATTTTATCTTACTTATTGATTAGTGAGAATGAATATAGGAGAACTAAGTAACAGATCGGTAAAATTGAAACGCCGCGTAGCAGTTTAACTTGATTAAACTGAAATTACAAGCGGTCAGAGCTCGTTTCGAAGTTCGACGCGTTTTCGACGTCGGCAACTTTGCCGCGACCCGGAGATTGATAAAAACTTTTATAGGAAGCTATTAAAGATAATGTGACAGCAGTTTTTTAGATGTAGGAGAATAATTTGCACCTATTTTCTAGTAGAACGCCTAGCGCCATCTGAAGTTGACAACAGTATCGACGCAACAATCACAAAAGTAATAGATTGCTAAGCGGTGTGTTGGAAAGAGAAGAGGCATGGATATAGTAATGAAGCTGAGTCAATCCATTATTTCATAGTTGATGCTGCTACCACTGTCCTGGTAGTAGTCTTAGGACTTACCTGATGGTTGACATTGACTGACCTGACTCGAACAAAGCGCAGTGGAATGATCTGGCATCAGCTGTATTTACGTGAGGCATTTACAAGACAATATGTACCTAAGTTCATTCCTTAAAGATCGCCGACGCATCCGTCGGTCTTCTGAAGTTGTGAATGTTCAAGAACTGCGGTGATCTCTTAACAATAGGTGACCTGCTGTTCATTTGCCCGTATGTTAGGCTGCTTGTTAGACTGCTTGTTTGTTAGACTAAATCTAGGAGCTGGATCTGCGGTAAAGTGCGAAGGAAGCACCTGTTCTCCAGGGTCGCACGTAAACTCACTGGGGGGTGCGTTCCACTGGAGAACCCAGAACCCACACCCATCACATTGGAGGGTGGCTACCGAGAGGTTTTAATGAGTAAAACTTCATGTAACCCTGCCTTTTCCCCGGAAGCAGTCTATCAGCTTTATATTAGAGTAGTGTATATTATTATTTTTACCATTCGCGAACCTTTTTACTGTAAAACTTCGCAAATGGTAAAAATTATACTGCGGGGTGTTTCGTAACCGTGAAAAGGGAATAAAAACTTGACCAATTACAAGCTCACTTCAGTTTCTTTGAATTCGAATCTAAAGTGGACAGTGGAAAGGTCGAATTGAAATTACCCGACGTTCGAATTTTGCTAAAAACTTTTACCGATCGCTGGCCGACACGTCACTCGCCCTCCACGGCAAGCGATGCGCACCGGCGAAAATCGGTTCGTACTGGCAAAAACCGGTTTTTTACTAACACCGTTGTACGAACATTCCTCGTCACATTTCTTTTTTACTTATACGCTAAAGTTTTACATTGGAATTTTCGTTTCGTTTCGAAAAATATACGAGTGTACATCGCAGAGATTTTTAGTTTGTCTGCCTAGCTTTAAGTTTGACATTTTTTTTAAACAAAACTTGTTCGAGATAATTGTCTAGCTAGTATATTGTTCTCAGTGTTACATTCAGATTTTAAAAAAATATGTTATTATAAAATTTGGGGCTCTTTTAATTTTTTTTGTCATTTATATCCATGATTTTTATTATTACATTTAATATCGCAATACGTACCATCACATATCGAAATCTTAAAACATAGATTTTAATTATAAATTTGGTTCCGAGGCTTGCGAAATAAAGTGTGTAATGAAAATGTAAAATTAAAGTTTAATTTGAACGCAATTTATTCTCATCGGCCGGTAATTGCTGTTGACATATTATAATATGCCTCACCCGGGTAATATATTATTACAAAATGGAACACCATACGATGTGCGGTAATGCATAAATTATTACGTCATTTACTGTTCGTTAATAAGTATATATATATATATATAATTAATGTATGTTGATTTATTATATTTACTAGTTTAGTGACCCGCCCCGGCTTCGCCGGGTTACCACCAATTATGTTGATCCGTTCGCTACCAAACACAGGAATGTGCCAATCTGGACAATCTCTGTAAATTTCATCGAAATCGGTCCAGTCGTTTCGGAGTCTATAGGTCAATAGGGAACATACGTACTTCGCTTTTTATATACTATTTTTGTCATAAAACGTATCCTATGTCACTTCCAGTACCTCCAAGAATATGTGCACAAATTTCATGATGATCAGTTGAGTAGTTTTCGCGTGAAAGCGTAACAAACAAACTTACATTCACATTTATAATATTAGTAGGGATTATTCAATATTTTTTAAGATATGAAATATTTTTTATTTTTTATTTATACATAAATAAAAAAATCGATGTGTATAGAAAGTTCTTTGTAAAGAGGTCAATAAAATAAATTAACCTTGATACATAGAATCACGGTTTTAATTAAATTTTTACTTGACTTTACGTGGCATTGCAACGCATGCTGTTGCAGCTAGTACACACGCGGGTTTACATTATACCCGACAAACTTCGCTCCGCCTTGGAATTAATTTATGTTCTGTTACCTTATTGGCTGTGTTAATTGTTGGATGGTTTACACTCCTTTCGATCCAGTTATTGAAGAACATTGAGCACAGTAGGCGAAGCGAGGGGTGGAATGGGGGTGGTCGCATCAAGCGAGTATGTGAGACCCGCGCTTGAATTTATTTTCATCCGCGTAAGTCCTTATTTTGCGTTAACTCCACGTTATGTGCATAAATTCTCAGTGGAACTAATGTACTTAAGTTGATATGGATTAATTACCGCTTTCCGTGTCTCTGCAGAAGAGATGAAGACGCGGAGGGAGAGGAGATGGTATTGCCCTGCGCCACTCTCCCTAAGGGTTGACGGTTATTTACAAGCCATATATCTTACCGCTTTGCAGCCGCTTGTGTTTGGCGGCGGGACATAAGACCAGATTCACCGCATGTAGCAGGACCGGTGTTCTCGCTTTTATAGCTACCATACATCAATATCAATTGTCGGGTTCGGGGAAAACCGGTGCCCATGACTAAGGGACGTGTAGGGGGGCATGCATGGGGTTGGGTAAGAAAAGGGAAGGCTTGGCCTCCAAAGGACGGAGCTACTGCGGCGGCTGGCGGACCCCGGGCCGTGGTATTTGTGCGAAAGCGTTCCCGTACCCCTTCAACATACGCGGGAGGAACATTGTGAGGTCTTAGTAGGTGTGAGTCCCTTATAGTCAGAAGGCATTCTCACAGTAAAAAAAGCTATCCATAAGAATTAGATTATCATAATATGCACTAAAAAACTTTTTGACATAGTTACACAATTTTTCAACATAACAGGTGTTAAAACTTTGCACTAAAATACGCAAAGCGGTTTAAGCGGAAAATACACGCCGGAAATTCGTAATGTTCCACGGTCCGAAAAAAAACTGTATAATAAAATTAAAAAGCACGTGCCGCGTAAATAAAAATAAAGCGTCGCCGTGTCGTGTATTCAACTGGCGCTGAACACAAATAATAATCGGACATAAAACTGCGGCGGCGCGCAGTAAAATACACATTCGGAGGACGGTCGCGTGAACGGATCCATTCGTTCATACATTCATTCACTTCGGCTCGATTCGTTCATTCATTTACTTTCGCTACGCGCCGCTTACCTACTTTATTTCGTTTAGTGTTGGCTATGAAAAGAGCGGGTTTCAACAGAAAAAAAATTAAAAACATTTTACTCTTTAATGTTTGATAAATGTATTCTAATTACTTCAAAGGTTTGAATTTTTAACACTACATGTCAAACACACGCAATAGCTCAACAGTACTCTAAGTGTCATTCTAAAGGACACGGAGAGAAATACTCCTCAAAGAAAAAACTTATCCGATCAGTCAAATAATAATTGCGAAAGCTATTACTGTGTAATATTAGTTAGTAGACAAATTCAATATTACTTAAATTATATTATTATATTTTTATTAAAAGTAATGGAGGTTCTTTATTGAATACAAAACACATATATAATTACGTGGCTACATAATTACAGATAACTTAACTTATTTTACATTAAGATATGGCCTTCGATTGTACTTAAAAATTAAATTATGATTTACACGAAATACACATTTTAATATAATTAATTTACAATTTACTGTCTGTCGTTTAAAAAAAACCCAGGTGTTTTGGCGCAAGGCGCTGGGACGTTAAATTCGTAACAACGTTTCCTAAAACAATGAGCATTATCTATCGGCGCTACTATCTTTCTCTCTCTCATTTCGCGCTCTCGCTCACACACGACACGCGGCACATCGATCGTGCATGATCGGTTACTCTCGGCTCAAGCGCAGCGGGACCCAACCGTAACGCTACATTTCTAGCGAATGCCACATACTATCCATCAATTTATAAGACGTTGTCACGTCAAATTATAACTAAAAGAAAGCAAGGTAGTGATTTAATTAATCGCAAATTTCGTAGCTTAAAGCTTTAGTGTCAAAAGTTCGCGTGCCGCGGTCTTGTTAGGAGTAAGAGAATAAACAGTGAAAGCGATTGGAAGGAATCACGCGATCTCGCGTGCTATAGTATTTAATTAGACTAGTGTTATCTGAAGTTTAGGCGTTCTTTATGACTTCGGTGGTTTACTGAAATTATCTTACAAGAATGACAAACTTTGGCTGATATAATTGCACTCGGATCTAGGGTAACTACGCTAGAGCGTATATCTTTTACAAGATGAGAAAATACTTTATACCAGATGCCATCGTTATCGTTTCTAAAAGGAATCTAGACGTAGTTCTCCCCCAGGAATCCCATGCATATAACCAGATTTAATTCCAGCACAATGTTCAATCGTACAGAAACTTAAGTAATTCACTGTGCGATACAATGTGTTAACAACAACATAAAGACAAGTGTACCTGTTTTATTTTGTGATATATATAATCATTATAAAGTTATTATTTTCTCATACTACGGACATATCAGTGAAGATAGTCAAGGAATGTTTAAAATATCTGGTGAATTTTTATAACAATTTGGTAAAGTTTCTGTTATACATATAAACAAGAAGTATGAACAGAGTAAGAATTCCCGCATGACCGCCAAAACTTTCTACGAAAATAATAAAGTAGTCACAAAAGAAAACTTCAACGATCAAAGCTTGAAACTTATGAAAGCTCAAGATAAATCGATCTCACTGTCTGATATCTCACGCAGGGCCTATTCTCACTACACAATTTATTGTACACACTATATGACTACTTATAACAATTAATCAAGACTCGAGCCTCAAGAGGTGTTGTCACGACCGTTGACAGGAGTACAAGCTGAGTTTCCTTCCATTGACAAGTGCTTATAAAGACTCTTGCTGTCTAAAGTCAGCTACGCAACTTCACGTTTCAGTACCGTACTCATACATTTCCGGGAAGCCGGAAATGTAAGCGACAACATAACTTTGTAGTAACTTAAACTAAAAAAGTAATATCCCTACTATATTTGATTGATAATTCATAGCTTATAGCTATAGAAGAAACCTTAGGGTAACATTTAGTAAATTTCATAAGCAAAGTAAAATTATTAATACTCACTTTTGCTGAGCTTGACAGCCCTAAATGTACCAAGGGTTATCACTGAGCAACCAAAGCGATTCGTAAATATAATTTTTGTGACCATTTCATTCAATTTTGATTAGTCTCAACACCCTTCGTAATTATCTGTAACCTATAAATATTATATAACAAATTAATAGGAACAAAATGATACAAAAAAAACAAAGATAAAAAGCCTTATTTGAAATCAAGAAAACATCACAAGATATATAAATAAAGTTGTCCACCTCGAGATGTCACAAGGCGACACGGCGTAAGCTCCGCTTCCTCGAACGAAATTAACCTAATTAGATAGACTAATTGTGAGTTGGGGCCGGAATGAAACGAGGACACAATGACTACATTCGTTAGTCCCACCGATTCTATAAATATGACTAATCAACTGACTAAAATGCGACTGTTTACACTTAGGAGGAATTAAAAAATCACTATTAATTATTAAAATTATTTCTGCACACATTTCTAAATTAACTTAAAAATAAAAATATGTACAAGAATATTATAAAGGTAGTGATCCTTGGCTTCGCCCGGGTAGCCGACTCGGTATCCATAGAACATCACCTTATTACTTACTTACTAATACGTAAACAAAAAACGAAAAAAAAAATCCCACGGGAACCGTACATTTTTCCAGGATATAAAGTAGCCTATATTCTATTCCAGACTGTAATCTAACGGCTTGCGAAATTTCATCCAGATCCGTTGAGCCGTTTTTACGTGAAAGAGTAACAAACATACATACTTACAAACTTTCTCATTTATAATATTAGTAGGATGAATGTAAGAATATAAAATTTTAAAAAATACGTTTTCTTGCTCATATTCAAAGTTTTAACTTTTAATATAAATAAAAATGTTAGTTTGTTTGTTACACTTCAACTCCTTAGCGATTCAACCGATCACCATGAAGTTTCGTACACATTTTAGGAGTACAAAAAATGACACGAGGTACCTTTTATCCCGAAAACAAAACTCATCCCGGAGGATAGGAAAAAACGTAAGTCTTCATTCACAATATCGGTTGCTTTGGTTTGTTCAACTTTGAACTTTGACTAGCGTCTAATGTTTACCTACCAATGCCTTCCACAGTATGCGGTCCGCGCGCACCGCATCAAGCGACTTCCTGCCGTCCTTATGAGGTCATCGTTCCATCTGGAAGGAGGGCGTCCCACACTTCTGGTCTCCATGGCCTCCATTCCAGGATTTTCCTCTCCATCTGACGTTGATCGCTCGACAGATGTGACCACACAAGTGTTTGTTGGACACAATAAGCTATGAACCACAGAGTAGATAACATACTGTAGAGTTTCGCAAATCATTATATCCTTGGATAAGATATACTAATGACGTAGATTGCCTCCAGTGGACCTTGCGAAATGTAATTTCGGAATTGCTTACGATCGATAGTATCAGCTCTCTATTTTAATACAGGACCATTTGTATGATAGCAAATGGCCTACTTGCAAACCTTTAATCAATAATAACATCTAAGCCCATTCGGATAAGGCTCAAAATTGCGTGAAAGTCGATAGCTGTACGGTTTACTAGTGTAGTGTCCGCGTACGGAACAGTCGCATTAAATTAATGGTATGGTGTATAAATCTACATTCACATTAACGGGATAATAATGATTATTTCCGTTATGTATCTTTAATGTAATATCATTATCACTTAAGTACTTAAGCTAATTATTGGTAGAAGAAAAACTAATATAGTTAGTTCGAAGAAAAAACTAAAATACCCTTCACACACACATAATGAAGTGCAGCGGTGGCTCAGCGGTTCAGGCCAAGCACCTTACTTTGTGTAATTTATTTCATCATCACTGCTCAGAAACCGTGAAGGAAAACTTGAGGAAACCGGCATATTAGAACCACCAAATTCGAAGACATATGTGACATCCACCAACCCGCACTGGGCCAGCGTGGTGGATTACAACTCATTCTCTCTGGAGGAGGCCTGTATTCTTGCAGTGGGGAACATTCTAAAAAAGGCTGATTTATTAATTGAAATATAGTCCGTTTCGTGTGATAAGTGAAGGTGCTCCGTACCATATATTGTATGCGTAGACAGCCTTCAAAGAACTTACTGCCTTACTAGCGACGAAGGAGAGGTCGTATTCATTTGGCAATACTTTTGAAAACAGATCCTTCAAAAATGGTAGGAACTGCGTGAAAACCGGGCAGTGGAAAGTCGACCATTAAGCTGGTGTGGATTGAATTTGGAACTTTGTCGCTTATGGAACGATCCAGAGATGCTCACCCCCCATTTTATTATCGCCGTGAAAAAGGAGATGTGTGTTTTTGTTACTTAATTGAGAATAATCCAGCAAGAGACCGTAATACGTCCGACATCAAACACATTAACGCTTCGACGAAGAAAAGTGTAACTGAATTAGGACTGCAAACTCCATTACGTACCGAATACCTTTTTATTACTTCGCAACCCTTTGCCGGTGGAATGAATTGCTCACCAGGGATAATTCCGTATTAATTATCTCTTTGAACATTTATTTTTCTAGAACGTTTGAAATTTTAAATCCGCTTATTTAAAAAAAATAATTAATTATATTTTTTATACCCCTTTGATTTTTTGTTAATACTTAAATAATTATATCGAATTATTAGTTATTAAAAATAATTTTCGTGCTACAAAGTCTCAAGGTACAAGTTTACATTAACGTTAATATTTCTACGTTTCTTTTAAATTTTGTTTCATTCGACGCATCTAGATCTATTTCGTAAAACGAAATTCAAAAACAAGGTGTACAGTCGCGTAGACTGTTACGATAAATCTTTTTCCATTTTAAATCCGGACAGTTTCCATGTCGAAGTTGTGTGTTGCAGTGTATGCTCGATTTGCAATGACAAGTGAGTCTTGTTATGGAAATACAGTGATAATTCAATTTTGTTGAATAAACTTTCATACGGTATGGCCTCTACGATTCGAGTACCACCTCACCCTTCAACGTTGGTCAAGTCGTTTAGGCTCCAGGAGTTCACAACGGAAACAATACCCTCTTGCCAGTCAGGCAATGACTGAAACTTATTCAAGATTACTTTACCTATATTATACTAGCTATGCTCGCGACTCCGTCCGCGTGGAATAGTGACATTGGGCAGCAGCCAACCCTTTTCTTGCACAAAAAAGTAACCCATCATCGCATCCCATCTATGTACTTAATAGTACCCAATAATTATTATCTAATGGTGTAATTGACGTGCCTTTGTTGCTAAAATTATAGGAGTATTAAATAATACAACTCTGTAAGCGAGCTTCGTAGCATTTGCTACGTACTTGAAAAGTGCTACGCGCTGACGTTGATGTACGATGTAATTTTTGACATCGTTATAAGTTCGAGTTAATAATTTAATTGAAATACCAAGGGCTTTTGTAACATCTCATAATTGTTACACATAGTATAACTCAAATCGCATACCGACTGTGTGGCGGGGTAAGTACCCGTTTTAATAGCCATTGCACCGCATCAAGATGCAAGCCGGCGGTAATTGAAGTCGCGTACCGACTGGACAGCAGGACGGTACGGCTGGGATACATACCCGTTATTGTAATAACACAGCTCTACTAACTTGAGGTGAGGACGTCGCAGGAAGACTTGAGTTTTACATACACATTATAAATTTACGTTTTACAAGATAATGAAGCGAAGTCACATCCTAATGATATTTTCTATTGCGGGGAAGTAGAGATAGCGAGCTTAATGCCTTAGTATTTAAGTCCCCATATATTTTATCACCTTTAGTATAGAAGTCGAGTCGCATACAAAAAACCCCGTAAGCATGTCTTCTCTCAAACCATCGATCAAAAATGATTTCTTCGGGCACTGTACCGGGATTACTCTGGATTGAAATAAGTCGTAAAATATGTTTCGATGTATCGATATTCCAGCCGCAACCTTAGCGCCGGGTGATTTGTTACCTGCGCTGCGTAGAGGCGTTCGAAGCGATTTCGTCGGGAATGTATTGGGCTGGTCGTTTTGACAGCGGGGCAATTTCCGATTACGGGTTAGAACCTGGAAGGCCGGGTTGACCCCCGGTCTCGAGAATTTATAGTCATGAAGGTATCCATATGTCTCTTGCTCTGTTTTTATCTGATGTAAAATATCTATTTAGGGCTCCACGAAGATTTGTTTGTTACGGTTAAAATTTATGTCTGAAATGTATTTTTGTGAATTAAATCCTGCAAAACTAACACGCTCAAACACTATGTTTTTTTTATTTCAAGTTATAAATAAGTAAAGCCTGAGATAACTACAATGCTAACATTAAGCTGCAATATTTAATGTCTGCGGTATTTAATCCGATTATTTTTTCAAAACCAATTTTTACATGCACACTTAAATATCCCTACTAATAGTATAAATGTGAATGTAAGTTTGTTTGTTACGCTTTCACGCGAAAACTACTCAATCGATCTTCATGAAACTTTGTACACATATTCTTGGAGGTATTAGAAGTAACATGAGATACTTTTTATGAAAAAAAAATAGTATATAAAAAGCGAAGTATGTATGTTCCCTATAGACTCCGAAACGGCTGGACCGATTTCGATGAAATTTACCGGGATTGTCCAGATTGGCACAGCGGGTGTTCCTGTGTTTGGTAGCGATCGGATCAACATAATTAGTAGTACCCGGGGCGGGTCACTAGTACAATATAAATCCCCATAGATTAATTTAATTTCACGTTTATCAAAATAGTAGGTGAGTCTAGTGGTTTATTAGTTAGTGGCGAATGAGTTTTATTTAATTTAAACAAATTGCAAACTGCAAACTTCATAAATTATTTCCCTAATTACAACTGCAAGAGTTAACGAGGCAGTTAAAAACTGATAAAATCATTTAGGAATCCGGGCGAGCCAGATTTTGTGTAGCCACCGTGAATCACGTACATGTATTTAATTATTAATTTTAAGCACGGCTCGGGGCGGCGCTGCGGTCGCCGCACAGATTGTAATTTGATTTCTGAACGTAGCACGTCACAGATTAAAAACGTCCACAGATAAGCGCTATTCGATTGCGGTCCCGCGTAAACATCCTAGACCCGAAACTGTAAAAGGTTTTGTGAACGGAAAATAAAGGGTTTCTAAATAAACGGTATAATCGATTTACATTTAATTATAAATAAAATTGTTGTAATATTATTTAAAAAATATGTACTTACTTACTTACTGTAAAAGAATATATGTAAACAAGATGTTAACACACGGAATTAACATTTTTATTACAAACAAAACATACATTTTAAAACTACAAATCCTTGATAAATTTAGTAACAAAGCAATCCAGAATAATTCTTGCATCTTTAAACAAAAGTTATTTAGAAGACAGGTTTTTTTTAATAAAAATTATTTAATGCTATTGTGTTTATTCCTTTTAACCAAAGGAAGTTTGTGATATTAATTAGTACTTACTCCAACTACTACACGGTTATCTGATGTTAAGTTTTTTCTTTTATAAATATGCAATCACGCCCATAACCCAGAGGGATAGGCTGAGATAACGGGTTTCCGTTTGGCCACCTGGAACACATCTTTCGCTTCCTCTACATCCATACATCTACGCATTCATGCTCGTGGGTTACGGGTACTCTTTATATCGCCTTCTTTAGTATGTCACTAAACCGATCGATATAAGTTCTTCTTGGACTTCCCCTGCCCACCTGTTACTCTCTGTTCTATCTTGATGTATAATAATCTACTTAATAATCCTCTATTATCTTACAATAAATGTATTTCCGGTAATATACAATACTTCAAGATATTTCAAAATGTAGCAGGTGACCTAGGTAGCATCTGTTCAGTATTATATGTCGATTGATAGCGATAATCCCGACCTTGGTCTTAAAAGCTTATGTTAAGGTTTATAACCCTTTCCTACTTAAATTTAAAATGGGTGAATATATGAAAATAAAATGAAACAAATGAAGCATCGTAAATGTGTAGTCATTTTGTATGATAAGAAATGGTAGTACAATGAACTCGGGTCTATGCAATAACATCGCGCGGAGCCCGAGGGAATGAAACTGAGGAACAATAAAATTATTCCTCCCCACAGTGAAGCGACGCAAAGAAGTGCTCGTATCGAGAATCGAATTACTATCCTTCCTCTACTTGTATTGGGTTCGTTTTGTTACAACAATTCTATCAATATTGAACATCGTAACTCGATTTCCGAACGTAGTTCGCTACGTCAAGTCACGCTTGACATCGGTCGAGAAAATGGCCGCCGCGGACGTCACCTGATTGCTTTTAAAACTGTTGTTATTTATTTAATACGGCTCCAATTGTCAGAATGACACTGAGAATTTAAAATTAAATTACATATCCGGATCGGTGAAAATTGTACATGCACTTATACGCATATTATAACTGTGAAACTTCAGCCAGAATTTAGAATGCCTAGTTCAAACCTTATGACCTAAAGCACATATTGTACGCTAAAAAAATTATTTCCTCGTGCAACAAAGCATCTTTCTACTTTGCTTACATGGTGCGTTAACCTTAATTACTCTACACAGTTATTTGTGTGTCGTCACATTAATGGTCTTGTGATAATTTACTAATGACCGGATATCCTAAAGCGAATGAAATAACAATATAATATATCCGAGCCTACACATTGTGTTATAAAATTTTAACAGATAAGTGGATTGATTCATTATAATATTATGTTTACCGCGGAAGCTAGCTAGCTTCAACAATATAGCAGATCTGTGTAAATAAACCGCTCGGCAAATCAACTGCATTTTAATACTCTCCGAGTTCCAAACTAACAAAAAAAAATTACGGTTGTCTGTGTACTTGTATTATAATTATTAATTATCTCTTTTTGCAAACAAAAAATAAAAAAAACATATTGAGGGGGCGATTTCACCGTTTCTATTCGAAAATAAGTTTAACAAAACTACGTTTTGCTTAATCGAGTTTACAGTTCGATTCTAGTCTTGGTTTTTGTTAAACGGATTTCGCTAGCTACAATTTGATCGCGTTTACGAAAACGAAATTTAGTGACGTAAAGCGTACACAACGCCTTCAATCTAAGCGCAGATGTCATGTTGACAGTTTGTCAACGTCAAAACTGTGTCATATATGGCTGTCAAATTGACACCGCGTTTACAGAGTTTAACGCCAGAAATCGGTAGTTCGGAATTTAAGCTCTGAGCATAACTGCGATTAGTTTATGTTGAGGAAATACAATTTTACTGAGCTCTAAACTCCGTAAGAAACGCGTAAAACGAGTTTAGATCGAACTAATCGCGTTTATTTTCAACGGTGAAATCGCCCTTAAATGTAAGAGCGGCTTAATCAATGATATTTTAAACTCATACAAAATGACCCGCTTAAAGTGTTCTGAAGACAGTGGCACCGGTGACTCGAACATTCACACATGTCAAATGGTGTAAAAAAGGATGACGTAATTAAAATAATAAGATAGAAGAGGACAGCTAGTGTTTGTCAGTTAAGCGTAAATATAAAAAAATGACGTAAGCTATAGAAAAAGAGCGCTAATTAAATAACTCCGAATTATAGGTAAATGTCAAAGAGCTATTAACAGGTTTAGGTTGCCACGGTAACGTTGCTATGGTAATGGAAGTTGGTGTCCCTTTTAGGTGTCATGCATTGCATCACTCATCATTTTTCAAGTGCCAAAAGAAGTATAACATCAATAAGGTCTAATAAGAAATATAGTCAAATCAGACAACATAATCTGCCCTATCACTTTTGGTAATGCTATCGATAAATAAATAACTACAATGTCGGGTTCACGACAAGTCCCCCGTTATTGAATACGCGCGTACAAATTTTCGTTTGCATTCGGTAAGTGATCTCCCGAACAATTCTCTAACATCGATTTCATTTGGAGGGTAGCCCGACGAAATACATAAAATATTGCTGCGAGTGCGGGATATCGAGGGTCCCTCGAGTTACATGAGCGGTCTACCCGCGTTAACTGTTTTACTGTTAAGTAAGCGTATTATATCTGAACTGGAAATAAACTTTCCCTTATAACATATTTTTGTTATTTATATCTATGTATCAGAAGGATCCAAGCCAACATTAATTCTTTCCAAAGAAATGCGTTGCCGCTTAGGTAAAGAGGCGAAGAGTTGAGAATGAGAAGAAACTTTAACAGTGGTAGGGTCCGCAACAACATCAGTTGCACGAATGGGTCGGCTCAACAGGTGAAATACCACGACCTCACAGAAAACAGGCGTGAAGTAGAAGTACTCTGCGTTTCGTCTGATGAGTGAGGTTCCGGAGGCCTAATTTCAGTCGTCTTCCCCTTCCCACCCTTTCCTTATAAAGATAGGATGGGAACGGGAAGAGGATTGGACGGGGAGAGGGTTGGCGGGGAGAAGGAAATATCCTTTTTCCTGTATATTCTCTGTCCATTAAAGGTAGGCAACGGCATTGGTGACACATTTGCTTGTTGCAGATGCTTACGGGTAGCGCTCACTTAACATTAGGTGATTCGCTTGCTCGCTTGGCACCTACTCACATAAAAAAAAAACATTTAGAGATGAGAATAGAATACCACCTATCTGAGAATACATCTCCGTGGCTCTATGCGTATAAACTTCATTATGTTATTCCATAATCTACTTTAATGTTACAATAAAATGCTAATAAGTAGTTCTGTAGTTGATAAATATCGTAATACTCCGTGTTGCAACACCGAACATTAATGTACTTAAATTAATTAACACGTGAACTGCGATAACACCTAATGAAGTTTACATGCTAATCGCCCGTCGTGTTGCGAGCTCGCTAAACTTTACTTAATTATTTAAACAAACTGGTACATTTTGAGCAACGCCGCAGCTTCGCGCTAGCTCGTAGCGGCTAGCGCGTGTGGCAACACGTGGTCGTGTCACGTGAGGCGCGGTCGAATCATGTCGCGTGACTCGCGGCCGAATCACGCTACGCGGGTCACAAATGAGTCGTGTCACGTTCGAAACGAAATTACTCACGCCTAGGTATAGTAATTGCAGGCGGAACGCAGAGTCTCATTCGTATTCGGGAACCATTTTGAATCGAGTTTCGGGTCAGCTTTGTTGTGTTTTTATTGCTATTGAAATACAACGCCTTTTTGATGTGACAACGTCTTATAAATCGGTATGCCCTAGGAGACATTCAGAAAAAAGTTTGATTGAATGTCCCGTTACCTATGATATTATATATGTCGGGGACTGGTCGAATGCAGAGTGACTTGACGAGTAAAACGTTCGAGCTGTCAGTCTGACACAACCCCAAGATCTAGCGTAACGGCGAACCTGGTAGCGGTCATTACATTACGAAGACGGCAATCGGTTCGCATCGTGGACACGCGCGACGTGTTTGTTGGCGAACTGGACTTTTTTATAAAACCTGTGAATTGAATAATCGCTAATAATATAAATTAAATACAACTCGTATTTTCATATTGAGCCAAGCTTAGATGTTAAACTTATGTAGATAAAAAGTAAATAAAGAATAAAAAAATAAACTTACTGCCTTTTTATCCACGGTTTCGTTCACTCTTATATCCATTAATATTTTATGTAAGAGATTTCCAGGTATCTATTGACTCATCACGATATCTCTGGAACTACGGCCTAGAGACTAGAAAGGAAGTAATATTCCTTTCATCGAGTAGAGATCAGGTAAGAACGGTTTTTACGAAATTCCACATGCAAGGGGTTTATTATAAGGCGGAACGAAGTTTGCCGAGCCGAGTTATATTATATTTGTTAAAGACCATAGATTCAAAATTGATTACTTTATAAGTTCGAATCGGAATTGTAGCGTAACCGTAGAGAAATCCGTAACATATCTTCATCGGTTACGGGTATTCTCAAGTTATAATTATTTTGATTGCCATTTTAGAATATAAAACGAAAACTGCACTAGTAGCACGATTCTTATACTCATAATCTCATTTGGTGGCTGTACAGCAATAAATAATATAAGCGTACTAAAACCCTCTTCCGTTAATAACTTGTTAACCTCCTCCAGGTTATTCCGCCCTCACAATTAACTTATTAACGCGACATCAATTAATTTTAATTAGTATCTCGCTGAGAGATAAAAAAAACAAAGACAATTCAGCGAAATAGGTCCCCTAAATGAGGATGAATTTTGCTAAACATGAATCTTTATAAAAAAACACAGAACAACCGAGACTTGAAATTTATAGAGATAATGAGGCTTTAGTTTATTTCTTTTTAGGTTTTTCTCGACTTTGACCTTTACTGCTATTTATTTCTCCTACTTTTTTCTACGACTGAAATAGGAACTCAATTTCGGATGCCTGACTTAATTAATTAAAACCAATATTGCCAAAGTGTGACACGTATTTAGACTGTGGCAGTAAGCTCTATTCTTATAGGCTTCTAGGTCAAAATTCTAATGGCATATATTAGACTTCAGTTTTTTTATAGCACGCCTTTACGTTCAGCATAACAATAACACCAATTTGTTGTTGTATAATACGCAAGGGCAACGTATAATACGACCAAACAAATTATACATTTCCCAGCTTACACTTTTGAGCCTATACTTAATAATTAATAACTTGTAAATAATTAATAATCTGTTGTAACAGCTGTTGCTTATTCCTCGATTGTTTTGCCTTAAGTGAGAACTAAGTGTATCAAAAGATGTTGGACTTTGCGATAGGTTAACGGAGAGGCGGCGTTTCATAATTGTTGTTAATATAGACGGGCTTTATCAAAACTTTCTCTTATCTCTAAGTACCTGGTCGACATTTAAATCAAAAGTTATTTGACTTTGTACAGTTCTTATTTCATATCGTCTTCTAAAAGCAACTGCTTGGTTGGAAATTTAACTTATTAATAATAAATGTGTAAACAACAATTACGAAAAAAAAATGCACTTATATTATGGCCTATTCGCTTTAACTCATGATAGGCAAAGTCACTGATTGATTGATTGTAGGAGAAAATCATTGCTTCGTAATATCAGAGCGGACTGGCATGACGAGTGCCACCCAACTGTTCCACCGCGTAATAGACCGATGAAAATATGCTGTACTCTCAGCCAATATTCGCTATTCAGAGATGCACATCTAGCGATCTCCAAACAAAATCAAGTTAAGCGATTAATTAAAGTCTGGTCTAACCTTCTGCTAGCCCACTTTAAAGAAAATAAGGCCCATAATGTATGTATAAGTTAAACATGTGGTAATGATTTTTTAAAGTCTGTCTTAAGAGCAGTGGTGGCTCAGCGGATTAGGCTCCGACTTACGTACTGCAGGTTTGCGGGTTCGAACCCAGGCAGGCGTTTACTTTGTGTAATTCATTTCATCACCACTGCTCAAAAACGGTGAAGGAAAACATCGTGAGGAAAACGGCATGTGCCACCACCAAATTCGAAGACATGTGACATCCACCAACCCGCGCTGTTGGCCAGCGTGGTGGGTTACGGCTCATTCCCTCTCTCGGAGAGGACGCCTGTGTCCCTGCAGTGGGGAACATTCTAGAAAAGGCTGATTTATTATTATTATTATAAAAGTCTTTCAATAATGTATAGCCAACATTTTGAAACACATTATCTAACACTTAACCACTTTCCATCTAATAAAGTGGTATATTAATGGACAATGAATTATGTATGGTACATTTGCATTCAGCACAACAATGCGCGGAGTCCCACTTTGGGCGCCAACTGGCCTACCCGCACTAAATCACTTCCTGCGCCTGTTGCAGCGGCGCCATTCGGGTTTGACCTATAAATAGCGAAGCCAATTAATTGACTCTAAAGCTATTTAGTTGTTAGCTTTTCATTACTATACCAATAGTTCGTTTAATATTTAAGTTGATAAAGCGGTTAATTTTACTGGTTAATATGGTTATGGCTTGTTTGATATTGAATGTATTTTGTACATCCTTACTAATATTATAAATGTGAATGTAAGTTTGTTTGTTACGCTTTCACGCGAAAACTACTCAACCAATCATCATGAAACTTTGTACACATATTCTTGGAGGTATTAGAAGTAACATAGGATAACTTTTTTACGAAAAAAATATTTATAAAAAGCGAAGTATGTATGTTCCCATAGCCCTATAGACTCCGAAACGGCTGGACCGATTTCGATGAAATTTACAGGGATTGTCCAGATTGGCACATTCCTGTGTTTGGTGGCGATCGGGTCAACATAATTAACAGTACCCGGGCGAAGCCGGGGTGGGTCACTAGTTTTATATAAACGTTTAGTATATGAAGCTATATATGTATACAATTTGTATACCTACATAATAGTGTAGTGATCATTATATTTATATGAACGTAACTGCTCGTGACAAGTTACCTTAAGTTAGTCTTGGTCACAAAAAAAGTAACTTATTTTAATCTTTGGCAATTTAATTAAGTCCTACTTTACTTTTCTAGATATTACACTTTACTACGCACACAGTATTCCTGTATCCTTAAATATTCGATGTGAATTTCATAAAAAAATATCAACTCATAAAAGCGAAAGCATTAGGCATACACAACGACAAGACACTTATCGTTTTTATGTTCCCCAACAAATAAATACACTTGAAGATAATACCATTACGTTTTGTACGCAAACAACTTTATCGTGAATAAAAATACATTCACAAAGAGAAGATATTCGCGTAAACAACTAAAGTGAACCTCTGTCCTTCAACTTGTGCTTTTAAATTAAGATTTTCCTTTGACGTTGCTATTAGCTACCGAACGAGGGAAATAATGTTTTCTTAATTTATTGACACAGTGCCTAGGCACAAGCGACTAGCGGATTTATTAAGTACTAATGACCCGTCCCGGCTTCGCCCGGGTACCACTCATGTTGATCCGATCGCTAACAAACACAGGAACACCCGCTGTGCCAATCTGGACAATCCCTGTAAATTTCATCGAAATCGGACCAGCCATTTCGGAGTCTATAGGTCTATAGGAAATATACATACTTCGCTTTTTATATTTTTTTTCCTAGTTATTAAAAATTAAAAAATTTAGCTATTTCAACGCTATAATATTATAAATGCGAATGTGTGGATGTATGCATGTTTGTTACTCTTTCACTCAAAAGCGGCTGAACGGATCTGGATAACATTTGGTACAGGGATAGATTATAATCTGGAATAGCACATGGCATATCCCGGATAAATGTACGGTTCCCGTGGGATACGTTTTCTTTTACGGGTGCATATCTACATATATAAAAGACGAGATTCCGAAACGTCTATCCGGGCGAAGCCAGTGCGGATCACTAGTATATAATATTTCATATTTTGTATGTATGTAGCAAAAGTTCAAATCAAATTTATTTTTAAATTTTCGATTACTCGCTCATCGCTTATCGCTTACGGCGTGCGTCGCAATATTCGACAAGTAAACTCAACAAGACAGGTTCTCTATTGTGCCGTAAAAGCTAATGGCAACATTTTCAGTATCATATTGTTTTAAGGCTTGGCCGTTACTGCGTTGTTATTATGTGTCATAAACGTATGATTCCGACGAATAAAAACCGGGCAGGGCGTTTTATAAATAGCGGAACGGTTGTTTCGTACTACTGAGTTTGCATCTCTAAGATTATAAAAATTAACGAAAATTACAATATAAGTTTGCGTGTCTCTTAAAAAACGAAAGAGCCGAGTATTTAAGCATATTCTTTACACCATCGATTTGTCCAAAAGTTTAACATCTTGCTGGTGAAAAATTGGCACATAATGGCGCGTTTCATTTGAATGCGAAATATGCTTCAAATGGCTGCCTGTTCCGGAATCTAAACCATGAGACGTATCAAAGAGTCATTGTTTTCACCTAATACCGTCGCATAATAAAAACAATATTTTTATCGCATATTTTAAAAAAAATGCTAATTATTGAAATTAATTACAACTAACCTTAAAAGTTGTTATATGCAATAGGACATTCATGGTCACAGTTGAATGGAGGATTCGAACCCATGACCTACATGTTGTATTTTTATAATTTCTGAAATGATAATATGAATGTGTACAAAATGTCATCTTTGTCCTAACCGCATCTAATTAGTAGATATTTTCTGTTTTAAGATTGTTCTGAAATTCAATCCACTGCGCCGCTTGCTCTTTCATTCACAAAATTGATTTGTATTCGGTTTTCGAGCGAAAATCCTTTGTCAAGGTGCACGAGACGTCTATATTAATTTTAAATTAAACTTTAAAATCAATTTATTAACGCTCCAAGTTTTATTAAATTTAACTCGCTTCAATTATAATTCTCAACTCTGTTGAATAACAAACTTGGAACCGGCTCGTAATTATTTGTGTGGGGCGATGAAAAAGTTTTGCGTTCTTTTCGCTACGGCGCCGTGTGTTCAGGATGCATAACATTTTTCTTCTTTTGTATATATTCTATGACATTGACAAATGTGTCCATAAATTAAATTACATATTTTCCAATTTTTTCGTAATGTTTCTTTATGTAGATTTCATTGGACAAAATAATAATATATATATTTTTAGTACTAGGCGGCAAGCGAGCAAGCGGTTCACCCGATGTCAAGTGATCGCTACCCATAGACATCTGGAACTAACTAATGAGTTGCGGATGTGTTGCCCACCTTTAATGGACAGAGGGGGACAAACAGAAAATGGTTATTTCCAATTCCTATACATACCCTCCACTGTCAAGTTCTCTTCCCCTTCCCATCCTTTCCTTACAAGAAAAGGGTGGGAAGGGGGAGAGAACTAGAATTAGGCCTCCGGCACCTCACTCATCAGACGAAACGCAGAATACTCTACTTCACGCCTGTTTTCTGTGAGGTCGTGGTATTTCACCGGTCAAGCGTGCAACAGATGTTGTCGCGGGCTCTACCACTGTTAGATATCTTACTAATAGATAAATGTTCATGAAAGTAAATTGAGATAAGCAAAGACTCTTATCCTTTAATCAATCGAATTACAATCAAATTTAATTCTGGGAAACCCCTGACCGTAAAATTGAAGTATCTTAATATTATGTCTGTATAATTCAACCACCTTACAGTTTTTATTTGAATTAACTGAAATTCAGCTTACAAGTAACAAGTAATTATAACTTAGCTCACAGAGGTGCTATCAATTTCAGTGTTATTACTCCTTGTTCATGAAATATAAATGGGAAGATAAGTCTAAGGGAGGTCCTTTTGTAGCCCATGTTCGTATCACGAGCGCGCGGTTTCTTCGCGTCTGTCGGAATCGTATCGTAACTGTATCGATACATCGCTATTTATTTGATTTTTGAATTATTTAATCGAACACTACCAACACGATTATTTTGACATGTCAACGTCTTATAAATTGATAGTAGGTGGCATTCGCTAGAAATGTAGCGTTACGGTCGCGTCCCGATGCGGTTGAGCCGAGAGTAACCGATAATGCACGATCGATGTGCCGCGTGTATCAATGTGTGTGAGCGAGAGCGTGACATGAGAGAGAGATAGTAGCGCCGATAGATAATGCTCATTGTTTTACGAGTGATATAATTCTGGAAAATTAACGAAAGAGTATTTTAAACCACTCTAATTTGATTCTGCTCGTAAAAAAATAATTCTAACCTACGATTTGACATTTTATTAGAGCATCACAGCACTCTAAAATGTACCATTGAAGTGTGTCGTGTAGCTAAACGCCCTCTACGCCGAAACTATTCCTGCCGGGAGCTACTGTACAAAATAAATTAACAAGGACGCTGTAAACCAACAAACGTGCTGAACTATCAGGCATATTATCTTAAGTTATTGTTAAGTTAAAGTTTGGTAATTAAAACTCTGGTATATCGCTAGCTTGGATAGTATACATGCGTGAAAGGATCAGACATATAACTTGACCCTAAAATCACATAAATAAATCTGAACATACTAATCATTCAAGTATTCATTACAGATGTCCATTAGATAACACTCGGACAAAGCACATTTATAGTAAGTCGTACTGTCACGTCATAGTATCTAAAAAGCGAAGTATGTATATTCCCTACAGACCTATAGACTCCGAAACGGTTGGACCGATTTCGATGAAATTTACAGGGATTGCTGGCACATTCCTGTGTTTGGTAGCGATCGGATCAACATAATTAGTGGTGCCCGGGCGAAGTCGGCGCGGGTCACTAGTTTAGAATATAGCAATGAGTTTGTTTTCACTCAATCATTGCAGTGGGCTCCTAAATAAAACAGAAGCAGATCTCCGCGCCCCGATCTCTGGTGCCAACTGCATATAACGAGGTAATTATATTAACAATAGACATACCCATTGAGATAGAATGGGAAAGGCGTTTCGTCTCGAAACAACCCCATTGTTTGATTTATTCCATCCGAGACCCCGCAATTACTTTTTTATTACGCTTGATTTTTTTTTATAACCAGTCAGAAATATTTGCCTCGGATGTACCGTGTCCTCGAGTTGTTTGAACTCAGAAATGTTTGCATCTGGTTTTATTGAAATATTCACTTGCGACGACTTAATTTCTTTGAATTCCGTGTGAGCAGGGAAAAGGAAATTTTAGGATATTTGACAGGGGCATAAAAGAATCTTAAAACTTCAATACACACGCGAATATAAGGAAAATATTTTTTTTATTCTTATAAATAAGATTTTCGTCGCACATTGATCATAGTTAACAGTCGTAGAGTCCGCAACAATAACATCTGTTGCACGAAAGGGTCGGCTCGACCTGTGAAACACCACGACCTCACAGAAGACAGGCGTGAATTAAAAGTATGCTTCTGCGTTTCGCCTGCTGACGAGGACCGATTTCAGTCCCCTTTCCCTTCCTGTCCTCTCCTTATAAGGATAGCATGAGAAGGGGAAGGGGATTGGACATGGAGGCTATAAGTAGGAAATCGTCCTGTCCTCCTCTGTTAATGAGTGACAGCCTAAGCCGAGGTTCCCTCTCGGGGGCCCTTGAACCGAGTCACTTCATGGAGCGTCCGCTGAAGCGACCTAAGAGCTCGGCGGCCTCCCAATCCTGTTATAAGAATTAAGTTACGCCCCAGCCAAGGCTACCTCTACGGAGGGAGCCCTCGATCTTAGTTACTCCTAAAGAGGCTTAGGCTAGGCGCCCTCTGCGCCCTGCCGCCTCGAGCGCGATGTACCTGTAAGTGCCTCCTCTAGGCAAACAGTGACCAAAAAAATCCTCTGTCCATTAAAGGCAGGCATTGTATCTGGGGCTCTTGTTGTCTATAGTCAGCGGTCGCTTCATCAGATGAACTGCTTGCCACCTTCTTCCACGAAAAATATTATGTATGTATCGTACATAGCCTTAGACATATATAAGGACTGTTCTTGAAAACATGAAAGCATCTGAACGGAAATAAAAATTTACATATTGAATAAAGTGTTCAATATCTAAATTTTATTTTATTTTTTAACTATTATTTTTATTACATTTATAAATGTATTGTTTCTGTATTGTTTCAGAAGCCGATTATACACTGGATGATTCATTTTGGAATGAAGAGAGCCCAGTTGGTGAGTGTATTTTTTTAAATTATTTTAATATACATTTTAAAACACCTCATCAGTAGTTTCTAAACAGTCTTATATATCTATCTATATAGTTTTGTGTTACATCAAGCTCAAAGTATAGCATATCGTATAAAATTTTAGCTTCTAGATACCCGAGCTATGTAGGGAAGTAATACAGACACCAAGTACTTCTTTTTATATCAATGATAAATGAAAGGACAAACTTTCATTTTACATGTTTTGATAGCTTCTGTAGTACAGGTGAGCGAGAGAGTGTATAAAACGCGTTAGATTCCAAATAAAATATATATGTTCACATATATAGCCACAGAAGTAATCATTTAAGACACATGAAATACGACTCGTTATTGATTTTCCTTTCAAGAAAAATAAGGAAGTCTACTAGCTTTTTTCATTATTTAAAACGTAACTAGAATAAACTAATATTTGCCTGCGTTACAAGCGGTGTAAACAAATTTGGTGATTAAACAAAGACACACTTAATCACAGCAGATTCTCATATAAAGTCTGTTATATCCGGCTCGAAGGACCAATTTTGTCGATCGCAGCGAAGAGACAAAGAAATTAAAACAACATATTGTAGGTTCTGTAACGATCGGACGACTACTCTGCGACTGTGGCCGCATCTACCGCCAAATACATTTTTTATTTCATATTAGTAACAGATTACTAAGTACCTTGACAATGACTGCTGAAATACAAAGCTAATAAATACGTAATAAAAATAAAAATACAAATTGGAATATATTAACAACAAAAAACGAAAGAAAATATATATATACCTAAATGATGTGAAGGCGATAACATTAGAAAATCCCTGAAACTATTTTTATGAGCATTTTCGTTACGAATGTGTCGTCATAGCTCAAGAGAAGGATCAATTAATCAATACTCTGTTAATTATTAATTCTACTTTGAATTTTAATGATAAAGGAATTAATATTGTACGTATATATATTGTTAATGAACCGTAAAAAATATAATAGCTGTTACCGTCCACCAATAACAAATTTCACCACCTGAAAAAAAAGTAATTCCAACCCCTTTGAAACATACGCCTTCACTTTTTAATTCAGCGACCCTAGCAATTGCTCGTAAACTAGCACCGGAGGGTGATCTTAAAACATGCAACGGGATGTAAAAAGGCGCTCTTCCGGGATATCCTTGGCATATATCACCAGGAGTAGCGACGCGCGGCCGGGAAGTAAGGCAATAACCATTGCCTGCATTTATATGGAAACATAAAATGTACGGGTTGGGATCGTTAAATGCCCTTCAACCTCAGTGGCTTTTCAACGTCCCAATTGTTATACTTAAATAAGGATTCACTTGTTGCTTGATAGGCCTTCACATTTTTTTTATACCACATGATGGCAAACGAGCAAAGGTTCACCCGATGTCTAGTGATCGCCACCCATCTGAGTAACTAATGAGTTGCAGACGCGTTGCCCACCGTTAATGGACAGAGTAGACAAACAGAAAATGGTTATTTCCAATTCCTATACATCCCCTCCACCGTCAAATTTTATTCGCTTTACCTTTCCTTATAACAAAAGGGTGGGAAGGGTGAGAGAACTATGAAAGTTTGTATGGAGAAACCACCCGTGCTAAGCCTGGGCGGGCTAGTTTGCGATAAAAACTAATCCTTCTAAATAACTATCTATAAGTATGGGTCGTTGTATACAATTAATTATTTCGGTGGAAGACTCTACAAAGCTCTATCTAAACATAAAAGCTTCCCGTTAACTTTCAGTCGGTAGTTTAAAGCAGAGTTTGTTAGCGAGTGACCGAACTCGACTATTTTGTTAAATTAAATTCTGATACAACTCTCGTTGCTCGCTGGCCCTCGCTGGTGCTCGCTGGCCCGGCCTAATATAAATCTGGTTTAGTAAAGTTTTTAGTTAACACCTGCCGAATTCATTTGTTTGTTTGTAAATAAATAAATAAGAATATTGTAATACAATTATAAGTGAATAGATTTTTGTGCAATGGGCATATAATGTAGTACTCCAATACAGGAACATAAGCTTCTCCCGTAAGGAAGGGTTTGCCATAATCACCACGCAAGCGGATTAGCGTTCGCAGTACCAGACCTTAGACGCTGCTGCCTCCCACTGCTGAATATAGGTCTGGTATTTTTCGTAATCGTTAACCCGCCATCCGTCGGTGGTTTATGGAGTTTTAAAGTAATTATAACCTTAGTCACCTTTTACGATACCCTTGGGAAGAAAGGGGGTGGTATATTCTGACGCCGTAACCACTCGGCCTAAAAGAAAATTTCAAATTATGTAAAAAGTATAAGACAGCTCCCGCTTATGACAGTCCCCTCGTCTTTTGTTGTTTCTGTTACGAGCGATAAACAAATCTGTTCTTGTTAAGACATTGGTAAATTAACAATTGTTCCTTACCTGTACCAAAAACCAAATTAAACGTACGCCAGGAATCGTCTAAACTCGTTTATAAACAACGTGTGTATTCTGTTAACTCGATACGAAGATTGGAAATCGATTATGTGACGGGACACGTCGGCGCGGCGCGGCCGCCCGGGTACGAGTTTGAATTTACATGTGTGGTGCATTGACATGCAAATGTTTGTGCTAGGCGACATCCAGCTTCGAACGTTGCTCTAAACGATATCGTACACGTTGATTTTACGTTAATTTCCAGAATAGCGACTTATAAATATATAACAATATTACACTTCATTATAAGGGAAACGTGTAGCTTAAAAGTGGACTTGTGTGTTGTGGTTCGGGCATGTTGAAAGGATGAATGAAGAGAGAGTAACGAAAAAAAATTATGTAGCGAAAGTGAGTGGTAGTGTTGGTAGGGGACGCCCTAGGAGAACTTATATCGATCAGATTAAAGTGGCTTACTAAAAAAGTGCGATATAAGGATTACCTATAACCCATGAGCATGTATGTATTGATGTATGAATGTCGAAATGCCGATCAAGGTGTGCCAGGGTCGTACCATATGGAAATCCATGATCCTGTCTACTCTTCTGGGTTACGGGCGCATTTTTATTTATTTAATAATATAAGAAATTTGACGCTGATAGCCTGCAACATCTGTCGCATGAGTGGGCCGGCTCGACCGGATATCACGACCTCACAGAAGACGTGAAGTAGAGTATTCTGGGTTTCGTCTGATGATTGAGATACAGAGATAGGGAGAGAATAGAAATGGGAAGAGAACTTGAGGTGGAGTGGAGTGAATAGGAAAAGGAAAGAATCTTTTTCTGGTTATCCCTTCTCTGTCATGAGCATATTATGGATGCCTATGGGTAGCGGTCACTTGATAGCGGGTAAACCAATGCTCCTGTACCATCTTCTACTATAAAAAAAGTTGTTAGACCTCTTTATAGATAGAATTTTATAAAAAAAATTACACTCATCTTTGATCCGGCTAAGGCTCAGATCACCAATTAATATTATTACAATGAATTTGTAAAACTACTGACTTCAAACAAACTCGGGGGAGTCTATTCAAATGGGTTTGCTTTGATTTGAGCTTGAAAGGAAAATAGGTTAGGCTTAGCTGACGGCCGACCGCAGCGCAGCGGTTCAACGTTTGCTGGAATCCATTGTGGGCCAGATATTTCAACTGAAGGGAAAAAATATGATCTGTTGATGGGTAAATGACTATATGTAAAGTGTGGGAATGGAAATCGTAACTAATTATTAAATCGGACTATATTTTTTGAAGTGAAACTTCTATTGGGAAGCTAAAAGTATTGGTACATTTCCTAAAATTACTTAAAGTGCTTCTATTTATGTCACTCTCAATGAAAATGGTCTTAGTCCTTCTCTCTCTGTTTTCTGTTTAGCATCTCCAGCTTCTCCTCTTCCCTTACTAATTACCAAGAATACAAAGTTTCACTTCTGCCGCGTGTGAAATGACATTCGATGTTTATTTGGTAAATTATGACTATCTACGTTTAAAGAAATAACACGCAAACCACATTGATTTACCATTCGTCACTCCCTTCTTAATCACGCAATCCATCCATCTTTTCTTAGGCCTACCCCTACCAACATATCCCGCCACAGTCCCATCTAAAACTCTCCATGTCACATGCTATCCCTCCTCATATCATGCGTCAGTTTCGATTTAAAAAATGACGATAATCAGCCTATTTAGTACGTTTCCACTGCAGGTACACAGGCCTCCTCTCTGAAAGAGGGAGAGGCCATAATCCACCACCCTGACCTAGTGCGGGTTAGTGGATCTCGCACGTGTTCGAATTTGGTAATTCTAAGACATGCCGGTTTCCTCAAGTTGTTTTTCTTCATCGTTTTTGAAGCAGTGGCAATGATATAGATTATAAAAAGTCAAGCACCAGCTTGGGTTCGAACCTGCGACCTACAGTACGTAAATCGGGGCTTATACCAATAGGCCACCATTGCTCATGTTTGCTGCATCAGTTTTATTCAAGGTCAAAGTACTTTTGTAACTATTGCGTTCGCTTTCGATCTAGAACTTATGTACAATAACCCAATAAATAGAAGATTGCTTACTCTTGCTATTATTAAAAAATAAAATTAATTATTTACTTTTTTCCTGGCAACACAAGCTGTAACATCCCTTTTAAAAATAATATTCGTTTATATGAATACGGAAGTTGTACAAATTTGCTTCTGTGACCGCCCTAACGGAACATTTCTACTTATTATGCGTGACGTCATAAATATGAAATTGCCACATTCCGTCTCAGACATTAAAATGTGACTGTACGACGTCGTACGCGGTACAGTCGCACTCGTGAACGCCGAGCGCGTCGCGCTTGCCCGCGCCGCACGACTGAGCGCGGCTGGTTGAGCTCGGGGGTCGCTAACCCGCACAAAATTATTGTCGCAGAGTGTACCTCTACACTGTATCATTATGCCCATTCGACGTACGTCTTTTCATGTAAATATTCATCAGAGATTATTGCTCTATGTGTTTTAAGTACTCTTCTGTAATATATAAACAAGGTTAGGATTTTATAACTACGCACAAAGATACATTGGTGGTTTCTATTTTTTTATGTGAGTATTTTTAGATTCATCCACCCCTGCTTCACCCGGGTAGCCGTTTCGAAATCTATAGGTAACATACACACATACACACATCGTCTTTATATACGTAGATATGGACCTGAAACATACAAAAAAATATATCCAACGGGAACCGTACATTTTTCCGGGATAAAAAGTAGCCTATGTGATATCCCAGATTATAATCTATCTCTGTGCCGAATTTTATTCAGATCCGTTCGGACGCTTTTGCGTGATAGCAAACATCCATACATACTTTTGCATTTATAATATTAGTATAGATTATTGTATGGTTTTTTCTACGCTTCTACGCTTTTGCGACCTACCAATAGACATGTTAGAAAAGTGCTAACGTGGAAAATTGAGTAATCGAAGAAACCAATTGGTAAACTTCTAATAATGAACTTTTAAGAATCGTTGGCGAAACACGATGACGAGGACTTGCACCAATATTTATATAACATTAAGGATTAGAAAAACGCCATCTAGCGTTTAAAAATTTAAGTATACCGATAAGATTTTGCATTATTGTCAACCAATTTATTATGTAATGATAGCGATGGCGCTCAAATTTTGTTATGTACATATCCCTACTAATATTATAAACGTGAATGTAAGTTTGTTTGTTACGCTTTCACGCGAAAACTACTCAACCGATCATCATGAGACTTTGTACACATATTCTTGGAGGTACTAGAAGTAACATAGGATACTTTTTATGAAAAAGTACTATATAAAAAGCGAAGTATGTATGTTCCCTATAGACCTATAGACTCCGAAACGGCTCGACCGATTACGATGCAATTTACAGGGATTGTTCAGATTGGCACATTCGTGTGTTTGGCATTTCGAAGCTGGGGCGGGTCACTAGTATATTATAAAATAGTGTTGTAAACGTTTATTGAATCTTATATTTAAAACAGAAATTCCAATATAATATAGTTTAGACAGAAGTACTTAAGTCTACAATATGACATTTTATTTTAAATCTGGAACACTAGACGTTTTTCCATAGCGGTGCAGGTATTTGCGTCATAGTGTAGGCTACGCGCACACCTCCATGACCTCTCACAGGCCGGATGCAGCACAAAGCGCTGAGAGCGCGCTCCTTGACCATTCACTTTGTTCCGACGTAAAAGCAATCCACCGTTGCAGCGCTTTAACTTTACCCTACAATATGCACTCTAAAGCGCTAAGTGTAGTATGCGGACATTTTATAATTTGCCCTTGAAAGTTTATTGCAATTAATTCTATACATAAATAAAACTTTATTGTTCGTTAGTTCAAATTAAATTCGAATGTTATAGGTTGTAACTTACAACTTTTTGACACGCATAACCTATATGTTAAAGTGAATAAACGCGGAATCAAATTACGAATATTTCCAGCGTGTTAATTAAGAACGGAGTGTTTTCAATCATATAAAATTACCATTGATGTGTAAACATTTAAAAATCGGTAAATACCCTAAGGAGATTTTGAACATTTAATTCTTATATAGATAAATAGAATAATAAATCGGCCTTTTTTAGTATGTGTCCCCACTGCAGGGACACAGGCCTCCTCTCCGAGAGAGGGAATGGGTCTTAACCCACTACGCCGGCCCAGAGCGGGATAGTGAATGTCACATGTCTTCAAATTTTAGTGGTTCTAAGACATGCCGCTTTCCTCATGGTTGTCTTCACCGTTTCTGAGCAGTGGTGATGAAATAAATTACACAAAGTAAAGCGCCTGCCTGGGTTCGAACCCGCGACCTACAGTTCGTAAATCAGGGCCCATCAATTTTATTTATATTTGTAATAATAGAATAATCTAGCTTAGTTATGTAGAGACCGTTTAATCGTGACCCCTTGAAGTTGAACTGTACCCCAATAAGGATTAGGCGATTGAAAATCTTTTGCACAATATACAAGTTCTTATTACGGACCCGAAACTCGAGTTCTTATGTTTTACTTTTCGCGATTAACAATCCGCGGGACCTCGTTGAGTTTTCACTGAACAAGTTTAATATCACAGTATTAAAAAAATTCGACTTCATCGGAGTCTTTTAAATAGGCTACGTCTAGACTCTTAGAGGTCGCATCAAAAGTTAATTGGGTGGAATTCGAAAACTTTCACTTTTATGATTACTTAGGACCTTTCATTACTGAAGCTCGAAAGCGCAAGTAATTTTACTTTAATATAAGAATTCTTCTGTACTTTCTATTGGATATCCAATCACATTAAACTGAATTTACTGAAGATATTTTGTTTGTTGGTCACAATAGTCTTAAGAATTGACCGACTGACAACCAAACCCAAAACCAATAATTGTATTGCAAAAGTGAGTGGCAGTGTTGGTAGGGGACACCCTAGATAAACTTATATCTATCAGATTAATGACTTACTAAAAAAGGGCGATATAAGGAGCACCCATAACCGACGAGCATACATGCGTAGATGTATGAATGTGGAAGAAGCGAGAGAGGTGTGCCAGGATCGCGGCAAATGGAAATCCATGATCTCTACCTACCCCTTTGGATTACGGGCGTGAGCTCATATTTATTAAATATCCAAAACTTCTGTTAGTAGTGTAGGTGAGCAATCAGGTGAAAATTAAACATTTCTAAATTAATGTTGACAAGTTTGCATGGAGAAACTATCCGCGCGAAGGGGGCTTGTCATTATCTTCCAGCCCTTTTACATCTATCTGGGGTTGGCACAATATGTTCTCCTGTGTCAGCCGTCATATCTGCATTCACACCATTTTTACACATATCATATTTCAACCATTTCATTACTTTCTTCGCTACATGTCCAAATTATTTACCGTGTTATTTATAATTCAAACAAGAAGATACTGTAGCCTAACTATAATCTTACCTCATAGTATTGAGAGTTGGTATGGATTCGTTTCACGATTAAAAACAAAGAATCTAAAAATACTTTGAAATGAAACAGCTTTTCCCTGAGATTAAAACATCTAAAAACGCCGTGAAATACTTAAACTACTAAACGAAGTTGTCAGCCGACAAAGACACGTCTATTGAGGCGTGAAAAGGCCTTTTGTGGTAGCTAAACATTCTATTCGCACGACACGAGCGCCGTATGTCGACACGCAATTTCTGTAACAACGCCGTTTTTTGATGGAGGGCTTTAGGTTTTGTAATTAATACAAAATAAAGACCGCTTTGAGACTATAAATCACAGTAACGAGTTTGTATGCGTATGGATGATTGATGGCAGACGTTGTGAATGGGAAAACTCTGCAAGACTTCACAAACAAGATTCATTCAAAACGCCGACATACATATTTGTATTGTAAGTAATTTCTAAATTTCCTGTCAACGAACAAATCGGAATAAATGACTTTAATTCACTTAGAATTTTGCTTAAGTATTACTTACATTATTTTTACTTCGCCTGAACCTTCCAACACTCTATTTTTAGAATTAAGAAAAAATGTCAATATATGTGGGATTGCGGCCGAGTTAGTTAATTTATGACTAGCTGTGCATCGAGGTTCCTGTACCTGTACTTTTAAAGAACAAGACTATTTTAGAATAAGAAATTGGTCCGCGCTTTGTTTTACATTTTTCTCAGCTCCTAGCGGTTGTAGAATAATGTTAAGTACCCTATAACCTTCCTTAATAATTAGACTATCAAATGCAAAAATAAATTTTCACATCTGATTGGTTGTTCCAAAGATTAGCACGTTCAAATAAAATCTTCGGATTTATTATATTAACATACAAAATCTAAGTATTCATTGTATTGCACAACGTACGCAGTTTAATATTTCATTTTAATTCTCACTTAAACGAAAACAATTCTTTGAAATGATTTAAATACACAATCGGAACACAGAACTCGATTACAAACAAAAAAGAAGGAAGCAATATTTCGCGTAACTTAATTAACTTTAAGCATACGGCGCTGCAAGCAGCAAAATACATACATCAAGCCAGCTTTGCTAGCAAAACGTTGCGGACGCCTCGTGTCCAAACAACGTTGACACCTAATGAAGCGGCGGTATCTTCATTCGACTTTACAAGTCACGCCGTTTCAAAGGAGTAGGGTAGATCAAAGTAAATTTGTCAGTCGTTTCAGGTGGTACCGAAATTTACAATGGATTTTGTCAGCGGAACGAGTTTTGATGAATTGCTTAATTAAGGTTACGAGGAAAGCGGGCGCCGCGAACGTGTTGTGTGGTTAGAATTATAACTTCGCTATACAATAATGTATTTACCGGGGTCTGGTTACGTTGTTGCAATTAATTCTATGTTTGACCTCGTCAAGCTGCGATCATTGTTCTTTATTTCTCCAATTGGAGTTACCAAAATATATCAACTGTGTCTAATTTTATCAATGACACTTTGCTTTTAGCTACCGTCACAAAGATCCTATCAATTAAAAAAATTCTATTCAAATTTGGGAATGGGGCGATTTGGGAACGGGAAGAGGATTGGACGGAGAGGGTGTTAACGGGGAAAGGGAAATATCCTTTTTCCTGTCTATGCTCTGTCCATTAAAGGTAGGCAACGCATCTGCAACACATTTAGGCAGCGTTCACTTAGCATCAGGTGATCCGCTTGTTCGTTTGCCACATTTTTCCATAAAAAAGTTTCATATTTAGCTGTGAGATAGTATTTAACAGTGCGGTTCTCACAACATTTCCTGCCACGCACAGCCGCGTTGTGGAATGGTCTGTCCTCGGCGGTATTTCCAAACCAGTACGACTTGGGGTCCTTCAAGAGGCGAGCCTATCTTTTCCTAAAAGGCCGGCAACGCATCTGCAGTTCCTCTGGTGTTGCGGGTGTCCATGGGCGTCGTTGATCACTTGGGTGTTCCCGCCGCTCGTTTGCCCCCTTCTCTTATAAAAAAAAAATGGAAACTTCATGATAATTTAAGTCAATATCGAACAAAAACTTCTCTGACTTTGCGTAATAATTATCTTAATTAGATTTTTATTAACAGAATTTAATTCCACAGTATCATCGCCTTGAGACAGTAAAAATCGTATTAACTTTGAAACTAAAGCAATTAGTGAATTAGCTAAACCTTCCTTAAGCTGTTTTGTGTTCGCTTTCTCTATTTAAATTCATTCACCGAGTAGTTAAAGGGAAGAAACTAACAAGAAAGCTTTTACAACTTCCCATTTTGTTGGTACTAAGAGATTCATTTGCATTCAACCATATTTCGTTTTTAATAATTTATTGTTTAAAATAATAGATAACAAAACACTTTTTATTGACGTTGCTACAAGCAATTTGTGACACATTATTATTTCTTTATTGTAACTTGTGTGTAATCGTCGTTTGTATGACAAATTACATGTCGTTACACACGTACACGGGCTCAGTGCCACGCCACTAAAGTTCGTTGACTAACGTTATACTGCATATACATAAACTGATAACTGGCCACCCGTTCCATCATTCACTGGATCTAGTCAATCTTTCTTAAGATGAGTCAGTCAAGCTGCTAAGGAGCTTGCCCAACTCCTTTCCTAAAACCGTCAAATTGCGTATCAAGATTTAACATGAACTAGAAACTTCCCTCCCCTTCCCCAAATACTGGATCCACCAATGACGGAGCCTACGTCAATTCACTCAAGACGAAAATCGAAATATGTACACTACTACTCCACGACGGTGTTTTACTTAATGCTGGTGAATTATTGCCATGCATGCCATCATATTCCATGAACGGTTTTTTGCTGGCAAGTCTGTCGATCCTATGAGTTTCAAATCTCAATTCATAATTGACGCCAATCTCTCGACACTATTAATATCCTTTCGAATATGGATGGCACGTTCGAAGACAAATGAATGGGTTATTAACCCTTCATTTGTCTTTTGCTCGAATAATTTGTCAAACTTATTCCGGCGTGAATTGAAAGTGAGCGGCCAACTCAATTAGCCACGTCGCCGTCGGAGGACGAGTCGCGCCCCGCGTCTATGCGTATTACAAAAGATTTACTTTACATGAATACCCGTTCAAATACAAATGAAATCGGACGAGGGATTAATAGAATCAACTGAAATTAGTGCTGTATGTTGCGGTACGAACGTGGTCGCTGTTGCGTTTAATCTTCCCGCCCTTGACTAAAAATGAGGTTCGTGCGTTGTAGTACGGCAGCTGTATTTGGAATTAAATGATTTTTTAATGATTAATTAAGAAATACCAAGTCCTGGTCACTGTTTGTTATTTTGTCCAATTAAAAAGATAGGATATTTTCTTTTAGTGCTACCTGTGCGAAGTCGGGGCGAATCGCTAGTAGCACATACAAATAAAAAAATAACAGTAGATAGATAAATAAATACTTTATTGCTCACATTAAAGTAAATACAATAAATTTACTAAAACCTAAATGTGGGCAAAGGCGGCCTTATTTATTTATTTATTATTATTATATTATAAGCGATCTCTTCGGCAACCCTACAGGACAGGAGAGGAAAAAAAACAGATAAATATTAGGGTATCGAGAAAAGTGAATCAAAAGGAAAAAGGAGTGGTACTTTTAATTATACGCACGGTAGAGAAAACAATGGAAAGTACAGTGGCCTCCGGTACCCCACTCATCAGACGAAACGCAGTATACTTCTTCACGCCTGTCTTGTCTGAGGTCGAGGCTCGACAGGTGATGACAGATGATGATGATGTGAATTTTGCACGAATGGGCAACAGAAATGTTCTATCGCTTTGCCACTGTTAAAGTTAGGTTAAGTTGGTTGCTCTGTATCACTACGTGTTTTTATTAACATTGTCTGTGTGTTTTCTTAAGTTATACGACCTCTGCAATGGACGTTCAAATGATTGTAACTTAGTAATACCGACATTAAGCGCGACTGTACTTGGGCGAATTACCGTAAAAATGATATGCCCATGGCTTTGCAAATATCATTTGAAATGTGAACGTGGAGCGGCTTAGTGAGTTGTTGATTAGTTTAGAGGCAAATGTTTGAACTGTGCTTACTAAGCTATTCCAACTGTGTCTAGGGTTACCTAATATTTCATCGGTTCTCTAAAATGTGCCCCAAGATATTAGTTGTGCCAATGGAAAATCTTACGCCAGTTACTAGCAAGGTGATGATATGAAAAATAACAGAACGCGTTCAAACGGGCAACGCGAGTATTCCTATTTCGTATATCCCTACGATATGATCTTGCATCGTCAGCCCTGCAATACAAGGCTACTAACTGTTAGGTAACACTACAGTACTGTAATTCACAATGATTTCCATCAATATAGGTACAAAAGGTACGTATTGTCATTGGTAAATTAATGCATCTAAGTAAAGTAAATGAAATTACAAATAATATTTACGAAAACCTCACAATTCAATACGTGAACGCTCCAGCTTACAACCATTTGTCAGCTTGAACCAGCTGGCTAAGGAACTGGTACGCGCCCGCTATGCTGTTACTAAACTAGTACGCACCATCGACCACATTACTGAACAACCTCGCTGTTTTCAAAATCAAAAAAAATCTGTATCGAAACCCTATTTCGTTCCTTTTCCAAATTCAATAAACCAAAGTTAAAAAATAAACAAATTGACAACCCTACGTCCATGTACACTCGTATCCTCGCAAATTGGAAACTATCTGGAAATGGTCTTTCCAATTCGCCTTTGATCTTACATCTGACTCGAGAGTTTGTCAACCATTCAAATGTTGTTATCAATGGATCTGTGTGCAAATGGTAAGTAAAGGTCATTACGAGAGTTTCAAGTTATATAACTTGGCACTTTGTACATCAGTAAAGTTGAAATTAAATAAACTATTTGATTTTATTTGAAAACATTATTAATGTATAATTAAAAACCTTAAAACGAAAACTTGGTCAGCATCTGAAGCATTTTGTAGAACTTAGGTACTAGGCTGGGGTATAATGGGCGCCACACAAGATGAGTACATCTCAACTAATCAAGTTAAATACACGATTAGTTCAAAAAAATAATTAAAACAAACATACATTCACATTTATAACATTAGTAGGGATATATTTCCTCTACATCTTGGGCAACGGATGCATTTGGCTACAATGCCAAATCTTACTGGAGCTTTGATTCAATGTGTTATCGCTATTCGACGTTATTCGAATATTAAATATGTTCATATAAAAAACACGTTTTTACCATGACAGAGGTAGCAAAGTTAGATTCATAGCTAGTTCAGTCATTCATAAATGACGCAACAAATCAATGCCATGTTTTATATTCAAGTCTCATCTTAATCGAGTGGCAGCGGTTCAATCTCCGACCCCTTACATCGTGAACAATTTTTAATTTTAAATGCATACAATTCCCACAATTCAGAAATTATTTTAATAACTATATTTGCACAATCTGTACTCGATTTGACTTTGTCATTCCGTCTAACGTCTTTAATAAGACCGGAGAAAGCTTCGGTAAGAAGTAACTATTATATATTTGTAATTTTTCGTAAAACATCAAACATTTATTTTTGTAAACTATGCATAAAAAATATGATTTCTACACTTCAAATTTGATTTCAGTCCTCTTAAAACCATACAATACGGTACTTTCTAAATTTAGATTGCGGTGAATGGAACTCATCGTATTGACGCCTTTCCATCGACGCGAACACGTAAAGGCGTCGCAAAGAGCCTATTGGCAACAATCACCCCGCTCGCTGGGGCTCTAAGGGCTCGCCCCAGATACGTCGATCAGACCAATAATTAATTAGCGCCGGCAACAAATGCATAATTAATAACTATATTTGAAAAGCATCGATCGATAGTGTTGTAACGAATTTGTTATCGATAATTTTTATTCGGTTAAGATTACTATTAAATATTAATGTAAAGTGCTTGGCGATTATACGGCCACTGTTTAGTACTACACGAATGAGTACTAAACAGTCCAACTTATTAGGTCGTTTTTCTACGATGAAGCCGTTTATGTATTTCTATTGTCCCTGTTATTTTATAAGATTTTTAAATTGAGTTGAATACAAAAGCCATTCAGTTCAAAATAAGTAATATTACCCACTAACGTTGGCTATACAAAAAATATATAATTATTAATGTATTAATATGCTTCGGTGGTTCGGTCATGTTGAAAGGATGAATGAAGAGAAAGTAACGAAACAAATTTATGTTGCAAAAGTGAGTGGCAGCGTTGGTAGAGGACGTCCAAGTCTTATATCGACCAGATTAGTGACATACTAAAGAAGGGCGAAGGAGTGCCCGTAACCGACGAGCATGTATGCGTAGATATATGGATGTAGAAGAAGCGAGAGCCATGCCAGGATTGCGCCAAATGGAAATCCATTATCTCTGTCTACCCCTCTGGGTTACGGACTTGAGTGCATATTTATTTATTTTATAATTTTATAATTCGGGCATGTAAAAAGGATGAACGATTAGAAAGTAACAAGACAAATTTATGGTGTAAAAGTAACGGGTAGTGTTGCAGAGGACGTCCCACGAGAACTTATAAGGATCAGATCAGTGACATTCTAACCAACGAGCATGTATACTTAGATAAATCGATTTAGATGAAGCGAAAGAGATGTGGCAGGTTCTCGCCAATTAGAAATCTGTGATCTCCGCCTACCCCTATGAGTTACAGATGTGAGAGAATATTTATTTTTTTAATTAAATTGAAATAACATAATTTTTGAATTTTATCGATAACTCTAGCTCAGCACTAGTAAAGGTATAAAACACAGTCATGGCTATCAGTTCGGTTATTCCGCTGGTCGATTTTATGGTAGTCAAAGGTCGCTTTGATCGAAAGCTATAAAATAAAAGATAACCCGGACCGAGTCATAAATTTTAAGCATACTTTAGGCTATGAATATCGTTCTTAAGCTAGAAATGTATTTGGGTACGTTGGTAGAGATTTAGATCCCACGATGAGAAAGGAAGGTTGAATCGCTGGGACATACTAGATGACGTAGGAAATAAAATGAGGGGAGGCAAATGGAAAATGACCCGGAGCGGGTTCAATAGAAGAAAAATATGTTTATATATTTACAGCTATATTTTACCATAAACAATAACCCGACTATCGCAAAAGGAGGTGTTTTTTGTGTATATGCATAAATGTATGTCCGTTGAATTGTGACCTCATCTAGCGTAAACGACTTTGAAGTATTTTTCACACATAGCACAGTCGGATATCGGTTTCAATAACTTAATAATTTAATGTAATTCTTAACTTACGCACAGTTAAAATATTGCGCTTAAAGTTTAATAAAATTAAAAACTATCCATAGATAATGACTGTCGAAAACGCTAAGAATTTATTAAACTGTTAACTGTAAACCTCAGCCCTTCCATCGCAAAACAAATTAAGCGAGACGAGAGACTGATTCCTTTCTATAAAAATGTGGCAAATGTTTTAAGACTGAAGAAATAGAAGGAGGAACACATGTACAAGGTGCGAGATTAACTAAATTGATCTGCTGTGATGTATAATCCTGGTCTAATTTCTTAAAATAAACCAAGCTAAAGCTGGTGATTTATATTTGCCATTAAAAGTCATACATGTTTCATTGTACTATTAACGAAAAAACAATACTTCCTCAGGGAATCATTAACATTTTCTTATTTAATAAAATAATAACAATTTCTTCAAATATGAAACAAATAGTTACAACGTCACAAGACCGTGCGGAGTGATTGTGTGATACGTGGTATGAGTTTTATATCTACACAGATTTATTTTAATAGTAGTGATACAGACATATAAAAAAAATGTAACTGATCAAATGATTATTAGATTTTTTGTCTGTTTGTATGTTCTCCTTGGTTATGGTAACAGCTATATTTGGTAACGCAGTATTTACACGTATGTAGACGATTTAAGAAATGACGTATGTATTATTATGTAATATGTTTTGTTAGGTTAGTAGCTTATCTCACGCCCGTAACCCAGAGGAGTAGACAGAGATCCTAGATTTCCATTTGGCGCGCTCCTGGCATACCTCTCTTGCTTCTTCCACATTCATACATCTACGCATGCATGCTCGTCGGTTATGGGTGCTCCTTATACCGCCCATTTTTAGTAAGTCATTAATCTGATCGATATAAGTTTTCCTAGGCCATCCCCTACCAACACTGCCACTCACTTTTGCAACATAAATTTGTTTTGTTATTCTCTCTTCATTCATCCTTTCAACATGCCCGAACCACCGAAGCATACCTTTCTCAATTCTAGTCACAACATCCACTTGTAAGCCACACTTTTCCATTATAACGCTATTTTTTACCCTATCATTTAATGTCACGCCTGACATACTTCTTAAGGATCGCATCTCAACGGCATTAACTCTACTAGCATGCTCCTCCTGCCAAACCCAGCTCTCACTTCCATACATTAAAGTGGGGAAAAATATGATGGTAATATAAGAAAAACAAAGAACAATTTTAATGTCATATTAAATGCCTTTATCAGTCCTAAATGTGATTTCCATAACATAGTCAGAATTTTCTGGATGGAGGAGAATTCTGACCACTATAATAAATCTCGGTATCGTATCAAAGAACCGAAGCCTAACATTTTCCTCAACTCAACAACAGTGATAAAGATGCCATTATTTTTCCGTTGAGGAATTCGGAAGGATCTGGTAGGCTCCTGATGGTAGATAATTTGAGAGATTCGAAACTAGGATAAGCGATCTACGCGCCTTTTCTGGTTAATATATGAAGCTTGTACGGTACTTCTAGAACGGTCTGGATGGGCTAAGATCTGCTTGTCTTTTCATGGTTTCCAACATTATCGGACAGTTTCGTTAATTGCTCCCACTTATTGCGCAGGCGAGGTGGAGAGGCTGCTACGCGAGTATCGACAGAACCAGGAGCTAGTCCGCAACATCGGCGCGCACTATTACCAGATCATCTACCCCGTGCAGCTGCGCCACCACGAGAAGATGGGCATCTCAACACGGGAGATTAACACGCAAAAGGTAAACATTTTCAATTGGTTTTAGAAATACCTTTCATATATCAATAACATTCACGAAGACTTGAATTATAACATATCGGAGTTGAGTGTGTCACGAGCGATCAAATTTTAAGTAAGTCATTTACTGATATTATCACCAAAAAGCCCAAACTAGGGCCTAGAGTCTTAGCTTATACTGAGATCTACTACTAAGTAGGCAAGCACTAAGTGAGGATTACACTAAATTCATCCCCTAAAAGTCTAGAGTAGGAGATAAAAGTTTGTATGGAAAATAATTCCAATGTAAGTAGACCGCAGATCTATATTATCAATCATAATAAATAGGGTTTAGGGGCTGGACTATCCAATAGTTAAATTGCAGGGTGTGTGCTACAGCAGGGTTGTGCTTTTCATAAAAAAAATGATTTAAGTGCGCTACCTCTAAGAATCACCACACAGGTCCCTTGCCGTTCTCGTTCAGCAGACTTCCACAACCATAGACCGTGAGTCCATCTGTTCTTCTAGTAACGCGTCCTACCCATAACCACTTAAAAATACATCATTCTAAAACCAAAGATCCCACAATACGGTTACTTCTACATTGGTTGAGAGGTTTTCTTGTTCCTTATTCTGAATGTCTATCAAATAAAACCTTCACGGAATTACGGTAAAGAAAAGACAGCGAAAGAGAGAATAAAGGGGAAAACGCGGAAGATGTTTATGTGTATCGATTTATTATTGTGTATATTTATTATTGTGTATATTTATTATTGTGTATATTTATTTGCCAGATGCCTTGAAAAAAAGGCAGAAGTTATAAAATTGGGAAAACTGTGTATGTACGTAATGCGTTCCTGTCTGGGTCTGTATGTAATAAACTACAAATAAATGTCGTCTATTTCACGTTTTTAAACTCAAGGACGAAGTTACAATGGTGCACCGTATCCAGTAAATTGTTATAGAGATTAAGAAATGATACAACAACGCTTATGAAACGAACAATTCTAATTAATTAATAAAAGTGTCCTAGACGTTGGAAGTGTTGCCAGCCTGTGGTCGATTTCCACGTGACTTGGGAGACTCTGTTAGCGGCCTACTTTATTATTCTTTACAATAACAATACAACAGATAATCTAGGGGTTTCTCCTGATGATAGAAGTCAACAGATAACCAAATTTTTGATGTATTTGCCGACGCTCTGAACTCTGTTAAAAGCGTAAATGCGTTTATTTTCAACAGTGAAATCTCCCCTTAATGCTTCAATGAACTCAATCATCCAAACAGCAATACACACGGCACTGCAAACAAAAACAATACAACAAATCCACTCGTCAAAATTAAAACTTTTCAAATTACGACATCGATAACAACCCAATTAAAAACTCGATGAACAGAATATCATAGCAAGGAACTTTCGAGCGATACACAAATCACAAGGAGCTGAGCGATTAGAGCGATCCGACCTTATCAATCCAACCACTTTGTGCTCGAATCTTAACAAAGTATAATCACAAGCCCGCTTCAAGTTTTGATTGCTTACAAATTCTTGTTGTTCGCAAGAACGCGTGAGGGGTTTAGCGGGGAGGGGGCTTAATAAGCAACCTTTTGATATACAACAAACACATGAAATGTACTAATAATAAATCTTTGTTATTATGTTTACCTTCAAGGCGCGTCCAATTACGAAACATCGCTCAGAGCTCCGGTTAGAGGAATTCGTACAATATTGAAATAATTTTTAATTTCAACGTGTTTTGAAGGGTTATTTATTAATAATATATGTTATAAAATTATATACACTGCAAGGCAATCTCAGTGTTGCTCTTTCAATTTTAGTGTAGATCAGGATTTGTAATAGGCATCTGCGACAAGCAAATGAGTTGCAGATGTGTTGGCTACCTTTAATGGACAGAGGAGAGAATAGACAGAAAAAAGGATATTTCCTTCTTCTATGCTATCCCTTCCCCTGTCTAATCCCCTTCCTCTTCCCAGGCTATCTTTTGTAGGAAACGATGCCAAGGGGAGGACTGAAATCGAGCCTCCGGCACTTCACTCAACAGGCATAACACAAAATAAAAATACTTCTACTTCACGCCTGCCTTCTGTGACATCCAAGAAGGATATTTTATTTCAGACTAGCGACCCGCCCCGGCACTGTACTGGGAGTTTTCCATACAAACTTTCATCCCCTAATTTAGTCATTGAGTGATGAAAAATTAGATAGTTTACATTAGAAAAATCCTTTTCTTAGTGCTCGCTTACGTAGTAACAGAAATTCTCTGCAAAATTTCAAGTCTAGAGACTAGAGGCTCAGTAATTTGGACTGCGCGTTGATATAAGTCAGACATTTATTTTCTTATATAATATAAGAAAATAATACCGTGCAGATCAAGTTACTGTAAATCAAAACTTCTCCAAACTTCGAATCATAATATTTTATTTCCATTCCCGACTTGATGACTGTTATATAAGATACTAGTAACCCGCCCGGGCTTCGCCCGGGTACCACTAATTATATATGCTGATCCGATCGCTACCGAACACAGGAATGTACCAATCAACACAATCCTCGTAAATTTCATCGAAATCGGTCCAGCCGTCCATAGGTCTATAGGGAACATGTACATACTTCGCTTTTTATATACTGTTTTTTTTTCATAAAAAGTATCCTATGTTACTTCTAATACCGTAGTTCTAGTTCAGTAGTTTTCGCGTGAAAGCGTAACAAACAAACTGCCATTCACATTTATAATATTAGTAGGGATAAAGCTATTTTACAATGAACCTTCAAAGTTAAAAAGATTTAGTAGAGTTAGTACATAATATTTAAGATTATATTTAAATAATAACGCCGCCACTTCACGCTAGGGGCGTACAAAGAATCGATAGGAACAAGTTTAAACAAGTTTAGGTGGAAGTTAAATTGGTTCGAAGACGAATATTTTGTGTTCAGCCGCGTTTAAAACGGAATGTGAACAAGAGTTTCTTTCAAGTCTTATAGAAGCATCACAATCCTATATTTACGGGTAATATTATCTCGTTAGTGACATTAGTACGAGTAGTCGTAACTACGTCTTGAGTTTCTGTTAAAATATTTTAACTATCTCTTGCACCGAAAGCAAACGAGCAAGCGGGTGGGTAACCCGAATTTTTTAAAGCATCGCTATCCATGAATGTTGCCAGCGTTCTTCTAGGAAGACAGGATATTTGGATAAGAAAAAAACGACAAGGAACTAGCGGAACTTCACTCAACAGACGAAAAGCAGTAGTATAAATACGGTGCTTGTATTCTGTGAGACCAGGATATTTCTTTGCTTGATGCGGCCCAGTGTAACAGTTGTCGCAACCGTGAGTTCACTGCCGAAAACATTTTTCAGACAGAAATAGTGAGATAATATATTCGATGTGAATGTTTGTGGCAGTGTGAACACAGTGCTGGTGATGTTACCACTGTTAAAACGAATAAATTGCCCGGTACTAACGTGGTGTATCTCTTAGAATCTTAAACACATTATCATGTAATGAAACATTCATTCTAGAGGGAATAGCAGACCAAGGAACCGTTTTCGTTCCTTTCTTGCCATGCCAGTGCTCAAGCCTGTGAATAATCCATAAGTAGCTAATTGATTTGACAAAAGTATAGGCATGCATTTCACTACGGTATGTCCAAAAATCGGAATTCAAATGATTGGAATAACTCTTGTTATTCGATCGGATTTGGAATTCTCGCATTGTCTTCCTGGGTTACAAGAATGAGCCTATAATCTGAAAGTAATATTTATAAACGTTTTTTTTTATTTATTATGTTTCAATAATTTTAATAGCTTATTAACAAACAATGTCTTAGGAAAGTACAGTAAGGTTTCCAACGCCTATGTTTTTTCTATGTGCCTTATCTTCGAAAGCGATGCTGTCAACCAACATGAGTATTCGTGCCGAATAATTTCTAAAATATCGAATAAAATTTATCGCTTTTCCTTAATTACACACAACAAAGCAATCTCATTATCTAGAAAGTCTATCAGAATTATCATTCATAAACCATTGATTAGCAAACGAGCAGGGCGCGGGCTCGCATAGTGATCGCAGTTGCGGCACAACTTTGTCTTTGCTTACGTAAGTGGAACAAGTAGATCGACTATTGCCTTCAATTTATTACTCAACTTATGAGCTAATGTTAGCTCAGTTTTGACTACGAATTCGATGATTCTAAGTGGAGGTATTATAGGAGTATTATATTGAAACATAAATTAGTGACCAGTGGTGGCTCAGCGGTTTAGGCCCCGACTTAAGTACTGTAGGTTCTGCGGGTTCGAACCCAGGCAGGCTCTTTACTATGTGTAATTTATTTCATCACCACTGCTCCAAGAACGGTGAAGGAAAACATCGTGAGGAAACCGGGATGTTCTTAGAACCACCAAATTCGAAGACATGTGACATCCACCAACCCGCACTGGGCCAGCGTGGTGGATTACGGCTCATTCCCTCTCGCGGAGAGGAGGCCTGTGTCCCTGCAGTGGGAAACATTCTAAAAAAGGCTGACTTATTATTATTATTATTTTTAAAGGGGAACGTGCAACTGGTCATCTAAAGTAAAATGGTAATATCGGAGAAACTGTAGATACTCCGCCGGCCTTTATGAAAGGAACTCTCTTTTTTTAATATTATAGGGTGGCAAGCTAGCGGGTCACCTGATAAGTGACCGCTACCCATGGACATCCGAAACAAATATGAGTTACAGATTCGTTGCTTACCTTTAATGGACAAAGGAGGTGATAGACAGAAAGAAAACGAATGTCTTCTTTTCCTGTCCAGTTTCCCTCCCCGTCTAGTCCTCTTCCCTTTTCCTCATCCCCTTTCCTATTCTTATTAGGAAAGGATAGGAAAGGGATGAGGACTAAAATTGGGCCTCCGGAACCTCACTCATCAAACGAAACGCAGAGTACTTCTAGTTCACGCCTGCCTTCTGTGAGGTCGTGGTATTTCACCGGTCGAGCCGGCCCATTCGTACAACAGATGTTGTTGTTGCGGGCTCTACCACTGTTGTTGTCGCTCTTTTCTTGAAGGACCCATTGTTATATTGGAAGTACCGCTGACTAAAGATTATTCCACAAGGCAGCTGTACGAGGCCCAAAGTTACAAGAAAACCACTGTGAAGGATGCCATAAAGGTAGTGTGGATGGAATTTGGAGCTCTGACGAATTGAGCTCATTGAAGCTTAGTGAGTGATTCGAACAATGTATTTTGTAGTTCATACTCTATGCTACGAGGTTATTGGCTCTTTTGTTTGATCTGTCAGTCGACACAAATCTCAATTGTTTTAATATACAGGCACTTACAGTTCCATAGTTCGTAGAAAATTGTTACAGACGTAATCCTATTGGAACAAAGGCATCGAATGGGATATAATATATAAATTTTATTCCTTTTGATGTTGAAAAACGTCGTAGTCAGGTCTTTGCGCTACGTTGGACGCACGGCGCTTGAGATTGATGTGCGAAAATTTATGCCTCGCAAATATTCTTGAAGCGGGGCGGATCCTTTGAGGCGAAGTAGTGTGGAATCGATGGCACACGAATAATCAGATCTTTTGAGAGCACTTGGAAATAAAACGGTGGGATCCGAAGTACAAAGAAATCGGTTTGTTTAAGCGATGTATGCCTGGATATGTGATGATCGACGATTCTGTACCAATTAAGATTCCTTTGTGTAAAACACGGTTGTATTTCGCAGATATAAAGTGAAGATCTCTACCTGAAGTCCAACGAGACGGACGTTCGATCAATTCGTGTATATATGTTGGTAATAAATTTAAATAAAAAAACATACAGATGTAAATAAAATAACAGATGTGAATAATGAGAAAGTCAATTTCGTAAAATAAACTCTGGTTTTTTCTCGAGGCAATGACAATCATTTTACAGAGTTAGCCAGAAATCATTTATCATTTGAGACGAATACAAGCCGCGGTTGTGTTAATGGCAATTGTTTTCAATAATTTTACATAAACCTAATCTATACAGATAAATCAATGTTACCTGTCTGTATGTGATATCAAAATAAAATTTCTATACTCTATACAAATTATGTATATAGGGTAGTTATAACAAAAATTGTAACACCAGAAATGTATCATAAGGGAAATATAAGACGCCATCAAGTTTAGTGTGTAATAAGTGGATTAGATGGCGCCACTAGTATTTTAGAACGCGGTAAAGAAGTGATATGTGAATTACGATAAGTTCTCAGATTAGTTTTGTCTCTGTGCACTTTGACCATAATTTGTTAGGCTCGTTGTTTAATAGGAGTTTTCTGAGCTATCTAGGTACTGCTTCCACCTTTGTGGGACTGTTTCTCTATATCAAAGAAATACTCAGAGTTGACGGCCAACCATTTTGCTTCCACCTTTGTGGGACTGTTCCTCTATATCAAAGAAATACTCAGAGTTGACGGCCAACTATTTTGCTTCCACCTTTGTGGGACGGGTCAGTTGCACGTCTCTCGTTAGTTTTTAGCTTTATTAGTTGCTAACTTGTTTTCTGTTCTGTGTGTGAAATAAAACTTTGACGTTTTCTAAATCTGTGCATCACTTTACAAGCCACGCCCTAAAGACACCCGTCACAAAATACATTTTTAACAGTTTTCGTCTGTCTGTCCGGACTTTACGAGTAATCTCCGAAACTTCTGAACCGTATTTCGATGGGGCTTTTACTGGAAGATAGGTAATATTATTAGGAATAACATAGACTAATTTAATTTTAGCAAAAGAGTTAAAGTTCCGCGCAAAAAGTTAACCGTGGAATAGTGAATAAAAAATACGTGTCGCTGTATCTAAAGCGCCGCTGATAACCCAGCGAAGCTGGTGTTTGCAATTAGTTGATATAATAACTTAGTAATCATACTAAAGTAAGAGGAGATATCTTGATAGAGCAGAGGGTTTAATGGTGCGAACCGCTATCCCGCGGACGCCTCTGCTTTTTTATTAATTTCTAATATATCACTAGCTACTCTCGGCCGTTACAATGCCCCGTGAAGTAAAAAGTACTTGGTTGTATATTCTGTATAGTATGTATATTTATTGTATGCACAATAATTGTAATACTTTACCATTTCGTTTGTCCGCTCGATTTTAGACATTTCGCCCACAACTCCAAAAGAAGTCCGTGAGCAAATTATTTTTTATCTGTAGAGCTCATTTTATTTTGATGTTTGTCAAATACGTCAAAATAATTTATTTACTTTTGCATTGAAGACTTACAGCTAAAATTTAACAGGAGTAGCATTAATATAGCAATTGTACAGCCAATAACAAGTCTTCGCTTATACATACAGATTAACAAATTTAGAAATGTGAGCGAACAAAGCATCAAAAATTCAAACAGTAAAAACTGTAGGCAAAAATAGGTAGAAAACCACACTTATTCCTTAACACAAATGTCAAAGCATTTTTTTATTTATATCGGTTATATAGGCCACAGGCCTTTGAGAACGTGCTCGGAACACCCTACCAAAGTGTCATCACAATCTGATCAATGGCTTGAAACACATAGCGGAAAAACAAACATTCACACAAACATTGAGTTCAATTTATTTTACACTAGCGCTCTAATGCCATGTAAAGCGAAAAAGCATTTGATTGCTTCAGTTCGCAAACAGCAAGCCTTAAATAATATGACGTCATGAGGAAAGAAGATTTAAAATAATTGTATACTTTGCAAATCTTTACATTATAAAATTGATACTCTAGATTTATCCCCAAGGAATAACCAATATCTTGTATCAAATCTCTTTCCGTTGACTCAGTAATGGTTGCCACAGACTATGGGATAAACACGGCCTCTCTGAGATTCGATTACTGTCGACTAATTCTGTTTACATTATGTCACCGCCCGCTAATGCATCCAATTTCTCTTTCGGCGACCGGAAAGCCGGAAAAGCCGCGGACGATATTTTTTATGGATCACGGTAGAGGGAAAGATAAAAATCTGATAAAGTGTACTCGTGGTGGATTCACGAAACTTGACACCGGTAAAAGGAGAACTAAAACGTTCATACAATCTGAGACCTTATAAAAAATTGTTTGTTAATATTTTGTGAGTGAGAAAAATAATTTCTACGTGTATTCGTTTTACAATATCTACTCTAACGGAATCAGAAGTGGGATATTGTTAAGTTATACTTTTAATTAAAAACTGTTTAAACTTGAAAGAATTATATTTTACATAATCTAAGACAACCAAATCGTACATTTCTAAAAAGAATAAATTTGCCTGCCAGCAATACATATTTTATACTTTTGTATCCTACTTTTTATCAATCCAAAATGTTGACTCCGTCACAATATGATTCTACGGATACCGAAAGGGAGGTGGCAGACTATCCCCCAGCATTTTCTATTTATTGATATATATTTTACGATATCACAGGACGAGCCATGTTTATGAAAGTCGATCTCTTAATTGTACCCATTGTGATGTGTTTTTGTTTTTGGAGACAGCATGAGTAGCAGGAAGGATAACTATGAGATCAACCCATGACGTCATATATGGGTATCAGTACTCACAACCAGTAGAATCCCGTTTCTGAGCGTAGCAGACTCGGTCAGAGCACATCGTCGGTACATCTTATGAAGGGTCTAACTAATCTATTTCGTCTAGTCCGTGACTGTCATTTCTGAACCGTTTGGTACCCACTGTACATCTGTTTTACATTACCATCCCAGTCGATTTATATACGACAAGATTATATTCGAAATACGTTGTACCTAAATGGGTCATAAAATTTACAAAAGGTGTAACGCTATAAACTCGGCCATAAATATAAATTAGTATTTAACACACGAAGTTGAGAGAAAACATTGGTATTATTTTGGTAGACTAGTATAACTAAATAAGCGTTCACATCTTTAACCCAGATGGGTAGGTCAAGATCATAAATTTCCATTTGGCCTGATCCTGGCACACCTCTCTCACTTCTACATCCATACATCTACGCATACAAGCTCATCGGTTACGGGTACTCCTTATATAGCTCTTCTATAGTAAGTCACTTAACTGCTCTCCCCTACCACCTACCTAAATTTGTTTCGTTACTCTCTCTTCATTCATCCTTTCAACTTGCCCAAACCACCGAAGCAAACCTTTCCCAATTCTAGTCACAACATCCACTTTTAAGTCACAGTTTCCCCCTTATAACGCTATTTTACTCCTATCATTCTAAGTCACGCCAACAAACTTGTAAAGGATCGCATCTCAATGTTATTCTATTATATTCAATATGACAATAAATCTAAAACTACAAATGAAACTCGGCACTAAATCCTTCATAAGCGTTTCAAAGATGTAGCGAGCTTACTGCGGAATAATGCAGTGGCAAAGTTCGAATAATATTGTCAATGACTAAATACCCGTCACGTTAAGTTTCTTAACGCTACTATCTCACTTTAATACCAGTCATATAACAACGTAGGCTTGTGGGAATAGCGTCAACTATCTGTATTCTAAGTTACCAACAAAAGCGATTACATATACAGCAGTAGCAGCCTGCTCTTGTCTATTATATGAAAACAATTTAAGCTTCTTTGATAGCTTGACAAGGATATATTAATTTATATGAAACTGACTGATTGAATTCTATTAACGCATAAACAAAACTACTGAGGCTAGTGACTTGAAATTTTTCCCAAAGATTTGTGTAACATTATTATTAGTTTAGGCGAGGACTAAGAAGGGATTTTTCTAAATTCATCACCCTAAAGATTAGAGTTGAAAGCTTGGAAACTACCCGTGCGAAGCCGGGGCGGGTCGCTTGTATTATTAATCTTTATATTGAAATCTGGTTAATAGTATACAGATCTGTATGTAATATTAATGTATATAAATTGTATTTAAAACCAAAATGAACACACAAATTATTTGAGTTCATGGTTTAATATTTCTCGATGTATAAATAAGTGACGTCGTTACCAATTTTGAATTATATTTTTATTATTATAATCCTGGTCAGCACAACGGTACAAGGTCAGGTAATTTTTGTATCGAGCGCGCATTTTTTTTTATTGAGCGGCTCTATGCCGCCCTCTCGTCCCCTAACATGGGTAGGTCAGGGACCTTTTTTACGGGGTAAATAATTTTTTCAGTTAGTTTTTTAATGCAGGGTATTTACAAGTTAAAATCTAAATCTACGATACAGTTAAAAGACTAATTAAAATACAAATTCATTATACAATAAAAAATAAAATTTCTATTAAAATGCAATTTATACACAATTAAAATTTTAAAATACTTAAAAAATACAATTAAAATGTGCAAATTAATATACAATAAAATAATAAAATTACAAATAAATACAATACGAGCGTTCATTGTGTCAATTTAGAAAATGGATCATCAGGAAGTGGGTATAAATGATGTCGCAATAATCCGTTATGTTGGTAGATATACACAGGTTAAGCTAAAAAAGCTAAGTGTAATATGAATTACTTGAGAATTAAACATGAGAGGACATTGAAACAGATACAGAGGCTTACACATAGCCGTAGAGTGCTACGCCGTAGACTGTCGTAGTACACATGTCAGATTGTTCATATCGCAGGAATGTGAAGCCATGGGAAGTGAATAAATTATTTAAACATGACATGGGTATTACTGAACTGGTGTTATCTAACAAAAGAAATTAAATAGGAAAAAATACAAATAAATTTATTAGCCTATTAAAAGAGTACCTCGTCAGTAAATGCTACTATACAATAGGAGAATTCCTTGAAGAAAAAATAAAATAATTAAAAACTTCTTAAATACGTACTTAATACACTAAGAGTAATTTTAAGTTTTAATTTTAATTACAAAAAATCATTTTAATTTTAGATATATAATGCATAAATATTATTACATAAGTGTTTTATATATTATTAATTTTATATTGTTAGTTTTAACTTCAAGTAACTTTATGCGTTTATCTTTAGTTGCCATTTAGTTATAACTTCTAATTAGCCGCCTTCTATTCTATTATTGCTGTGCCCTACAGCGTCCATACTGAACATACATAACTATATACTACCAATGAATTACTATAATGCAATAAACAATTGACTATTGACTACTGTCAGAATCTCAGAGTCAGAAATTTATTACTAAATGGACACGTCATTATACGACTTAAATTTTAATATTTATATATTAATAAAATATGCGCTCACGCTCGTAACCCAGAGGGGGTAGGCAGAGATCATGGATTTCCATTTGGCGCGATCCTGGCACACCTCTCTCGCTTCTTCCACATTCATACATCTACGCATACATGCTCGTCGGTTATGGGTGCTCCTTATATCGCCCTTTTTTAGTAAGTCATTAATCTGATCGATATAAGTTCTCCTAGGTTGTCCCCTACCAACACTGCCACTCACTTTTGCAACATAAATTTGTTTTGTTATTCTCTCTTCATTCATCCTTTCAACATGTCCGAACCACCGAAGCAAACCTTTCTCAATTCTAGTCACAACGTCCACTTTTAAGCCACACTTTTACCTTATAATATAATAATATTACAAATAAACTCTGTAAAACCTTACACACATTTAATAGTTTTTTTTCTCAACCTCACTGACTCCTTTAAAGTAAAATATTCTTTGTAAAGCGACTTAAGTTTTCGCTTCCCTCTCGCCGTAACCGCTGTTACCTTACTATAAGAGTTAGTAAGTTGTTGTGAATTCAATCAGAGCCGCCACCGCACGGTAACCGTTAAGTTAAAACTAAATTTTTTACTCTGTATATTGTTTCTTTTAACTTAAAAAAAAACTTTAAAATTATAATGTACTACTTGATTTTTTCACATTGTTAGCACTTTTATTAATTACTAACATTGTTAATTATTTAATAACAAACGAAGCCAGCAGACGTTGTTAATAACGTTATCTTCCCTGCTATTAGCAGATTCAGCTAACGTTCTTACGTTATTTGTCACAAAATTAAAAAAAAAAACACATGTAAGCCCCACGGCAAATTCACCTACCGGGTCCAATTGTGAGTATAATCCATGTTGGATTTAATTTATTTTTTATCGCATGAAAATACAAAATAAATAAATTTAAATGAACATATAATTGACGCTAACATGTCTTTAATAACATTGCGTAAAAACTATGAAATAAAATGGAGTGACCGCTTAATAGATATTTTCTCAGCTTATAAATAATAATAATACACAGATTACTTAATTACACAGCACTCGTGCGACGTCTAAAGCTAGGCTTAGCTTAGCCAGGAATTATCTTAAATTGTATCTTAAAGTTAGAAGCCGCACTTCAAAACCGAACATTTATTTTCGTCAAAACAAAACTCCAGACAGATTTCCATCCATCGTCTAAAGCCCGCTATTATTAACCCGCTGCTCCCACAAAACTATTTCGACGTCTCTTTGAAGCTAGAATCCAATCTATCTCTGATAATCCGCAAACCTTGAAGATATTTACTTACAAGGTGATTCGCGTAGAAATGTCACCGCAAATCGCTTGAGACGCGACTCAGTTTCATCGAACTTTTCGCGTTGTGAACGCATTCGTGCCAATTTTCCCTAATTCTCAATTGAAACAGCCGACGCGGTTGCGGCGATGACGCGCTCTGCGGTTCCGCTTCCAGAATTAACCTGTTACCGTCCGTCCGTGACGTTTTATTCAGTGTTAACATGTTTAAATCCTAACATGGCCGCGATACAATTAAATTTGTTGGATAAACTGGGGACACGTTTTCAACGGCTATTTGTCCACTGTTATAATTTTATTGAAATCTACACAATTATTCATAAATCTAACGTTTTGACACAATACTTGATGATAGATTTTAGTTCAATATCAGAAGTGATGGGCATTAACAGGAGTGGCAAAGCCCACAACAATATCTGTTGCACACATGAGCCCGATCTACCGGTGGAATACCACGACCTAGCAGAAGACAGAATTAGGAGTAATTATATACGTGCCGGAGGTCCAGTGTCAGTCATCTTCCTCTTCCCATCGTTTCCTACAACGGATAGAATGGGAGGAAGAGAATTGGATTTGATTGATTGATTATCAATAGCAGATGGAAATATCCCTTTTCCTGTCTATCTCTTCTGTCCATTAAAGGTAGGCAACACATCTGCAACTAATGTGCTTGTTGCGGATGCCTACGGGTAGCGGTCACTTAGCACTTGAACCGCTTGCTCGTTTTACACCTTCCATAAAAAAAATCCATAACCAACGAGCTTATATGCGTAGAAGCAAGAGAGTTGTGACAGGATCGCGCCAAATAGAAATCCATGACCTTTGCCTACCCTTCTGCGTTACGGGTGTGAGCATATGTATTTAATTGTTTATCAGTTGTTGTGATGGGTAGTACGTGATGTTTACCTCCGACTTTGTATACTATGGGCGAAGTTCACCGTCGCTGTCCACCCGTCTCGTAACGTGACTGTCTTGAAGCCTTAAGAAATTACTGACAATATAATACGCCTACCATATCCATAGATCACCACATCAGGCATGTTTCTAATCAAGAATTACTTTGAAACACATAATGGTCATTTACGTTTAGTTTTTTAAATGTATTTTGTGGTTGGTTGCTTTAAGATAGCCGTACATTCTTGTCACAGAGTGATGTGATGTGTTCATTTTATTGCAGGGTCGTGGGTTCGGATCGGACTATCAACAGGGTACCAGGTCGCGTGCAAGGGTGAGTTTTTATTTTACTACTCTTTACAGTTATTTTTTTACCTTTTACGATTGTTAATGTTATAAACGCAAAGGTTGTATTTCGTGGCGTATATGTCTTGACACTGTGTTCAATTTAAAATAGATTTTTTTTTAGAATAAAGTGGCAAACGAGCAAGTGGCACTTGATAATAAGTACCGCTACTCATAGGCGTCCGCAACAAGCTGATGAGGTACAGATGCGTTGCCTAACTTCATAGACAAAGGAGGGGACAAACAGAAAAATGGATATTTCCATTCCCTATCTGTCCCCTTCTCATCCATCAAATCCTCTTCCTCTTCCCATCCTTTCCTTATTAGGAAAGGGTGGGAAAGGGAAGATAATTACAATTAGGCCTCCGGCACGTCACTCATCAGACGAAACGCAGAATACTTCTACTCACGCCAGTCTTCTGTGAGGTCGTGGTATTTGACCGGTCGTGCAACAGATGTTGTTGCAGGCTCTACCACTGTTTATCGTGATTTTTTTATATATTTGATATTATGATTGCTGAACGGAAATACGTATATTAATATAAAGCAATTATATATATTATATTGTCCTTAAAATTAACTTAAGTTATGTATGTAGTATGTACTAATGTAGCGTACTTTACGCTACATTAGTAAGGATTCGATGTGCAAAACTTGAAAATTCACCGCAGAATTTTCCCATACATTAGGCCACGTGAGAGCCCTCTAATCTCGTCGCGTCTAATTAAGGCGCCAGATGTCGCCAGCGACGCGCGCGGAGCCAGTTTGTCGCTCTACGTGTCGCAACACAAAACAATCATGGCGGACAGATATTTTCTCCCCATTCCCTAAGCCCTAGCGATATCGGAGCCCGGAGCAATCTTAAAGCCGGTAAATATTTGAACGAATATAGAAATCTCTGGTGACGTCACGATTTACGTTTTTGGTTGCACAATGAACTACGACAATTTAACATCTTGATCTTGAGAAGTGAAGAAGTCATTTTGTATATCGATATAATACACAACACTACTGTTTGTTAGGATTATTGTTATATTCACTTCATACCTAAAACAATAGACATGCTAAACTAAATAAAGACATATATTAAAGCTGAATAATTGTGTCCAAGCTTAGTCTTTCTAGATTTGGTATATCAAATCATTTTGTCGAGTACAAAATGTGAGATAAAATCTTGACATTCATGTAATATAATGTCTTATGGTTATAAATGATTGCTGAAGGGGCCAAAAGATCCTGGAATCACAGCCTCGTACAAGTCCACACAGTGTGGTTAGGACTCCCACAAGATGTACCGATAATCTGGATGAGGGCTGCAGGTGACCGATCTTTCTGGGTATCAATAGTGGAGGTCTACCTCCAGAAGTGAAGTAGCAGAGAATAGGGCTATAATGTGACAAGTTACAGACGTGATAAACGAATAAACCTAGAACCTATAGATCAGTAGTAAATTTCTAAACAATTTAAAAAACGTATAGGCATGCTAATTACATAATCAACCGTAACTATGTCGTTTGCCTTACCAACCTAACTCTCTGGCTAGTATACAAATAAATAGGATTTACGAATAAGACGACCAACCGGTAATTAAGCGCGGGAGCACGTTAAAGTGGCCGAGCACGTCGTCACGGCACAGAATTATGGGTAAGATTTAATTCAAAACTTGCCCGAGCGGTAAATCACACCAAGCAAGGGGCTCGGCTTTAGTTTCGGTGTACCTGTGGATGATCAGCCACGCAAAATTAATTCTTGTGACCAACAAAATAAAATTAATTTCACTGAATACGTAAGTAATGGGATATTGGTTATACAAGGAACTAATTCGTCTCCAAAGAAACCGCTATCCCGGTATTGATCGATTTTCAAAGGGCGGCCACTCGCCCTTCAATATAATTTAATGGCGTCACTTAATATGCACTTTATTCCGATAACAACACCATTCGATTTTCAATGAGTCGTTAAAGAATTAGATACTTCGTGTTTAAATTCAAGAGAGATAATTGCGTTTTGCTTTATTGAATTATTAATTTTTTGATAATTTTATGAGTATTTTTTAATATATCCTTAGAAACTCTAAGGCCCTTTTTTCCGTGATTAAATTCAATAAAGGTAGTGCCAGCAACAACACCCATTGCACGAATGGGTCAGCGACCGGTGAAATACCACGACCTCACAGTAGAATACAGTAGAAGTTTGCTTCTTCGTTTCGCTTGAGAATTGGACGTGGAGGAAATCCCTCTCTGTCCATTAAACGTAGGCAACGCATCTGAGACTCATTTGTTTGATATAGATATCTATGGGTAGCAGTCACTCAACATCACATGAACTGCTTGATACCCTATCTTCTTCCATGTAAAAGAATCTATTACCCTTGACCTAAAAAAATATGCTAACATTTCGAATGTTCAAACCTGTTAACCAAATACTAGAAACATGCTCGTTTGTGTTATACAGCTCACCGCTTAATATTCGTAGGAGCTGCATCTGAACCCGTGTCCTGATAGCAATTGGACAAGCAATTTCAAGATATACACACGTTCGTTATATCAAGGTCTAGCAAATGTATGGGCACGTCTCACTGAGCATATGCATGCATACAAATCATAACATCTGTCGCCTCGCGCCGAACGGGATCTAATATAATGTCACGTTTATCGGAAAACGCCTTCCATAAAGTCAAACGAGAAATAAAAAATCTCCTTTGAAACACCCATAGTTTCTAAACCTAATTTATGTTAGGATACTCTCAATGTTCATTTCTGCTCTTACAAAATCACCGGTCGTAAGTGCTTCTAAGACAGCAACATTCACACATGTCAAATGGTGTAAAAAGGATAGCGTAATAAAAATAATAAGAAAGAAGAGGACAGCTAGTGTTTGTCACTAAGCATAAATGTACACACATGACATAAGTTGAAACTAAAGCGTCCTAATAAGGACGCCAATTGGGACGTTATCGAGTCTTCACTTTTCGACCGCTAATGGAATATCAGCTACTTTTTGTATTATTATATCATTTTTTTTTATTTTAACCAAATATTTGTAGTGAATTGCTTTAAATATTTTAATAATAACTTGTGTAAAATATTCTAGATGTCAAACACACTAAGTATTTATTAATTCAGAAGAAAAATAATAATTAATCGTAATTTAAATTTCACATAAATATTAAGCGGCACATGTACAGTAGTCAACAATAGAAATAGGTTCACGTTCCAACAAAGTCCTATTCAAGAAATGTAGTCACGGCTTCAAACTTCTCCCCACATTAATTATAGTTCCCCTTTTCGATCGAAGGAAAAGCTCTCGTAATTATTTCTCCTTTTATGTTATTTTTCTCTCGTCGAAGGGAGGCCTTCGATCATAGACGAGGGACGATGCGAATAACTTCAATCGTGGGATCGGAGATGCCTCTTTCTACCATACATTTCAATAAAGCTAGATAAGTATAATTTCATATTTTGTTGGCAAGCCAAATTAAATAAATAAATAGCTGAATGAATCTTACGATTTTACTAATATTGTAAGTGCAAAGCTTTGCATGTATGGATAAATATGCGGTTTCCGTGGAATAAATTTGTTTTTTTTATTTGAATTTTGTCACAGCAGTGCACAAAGGGTTTTATAGCTATCGTCCATACATTTTTAATGATTGGTTGATCATATTTAATCGTGCACTTCTCACACATCAAAATTTCCACGTGAACGAAGTAGTTTTATAAATGTGATTGCTAGAAATTCACAATTTGAAGGAAAATTTATGAAGATCGCCTTATATGTTTGCTGATTTGTCAATAATGTTTATAAAATGCTTGGTTAGCCAATACTTAATTCGTACTGGTAATAATTGTATCACTTGTAGGTTCTGGAAATCTAACCGTTTAGCATAAAACTCTTAAATTTGTACATTAAGATTGCCTTAATATTAATCCGTGGGATACTAATGAAATTTACATTGAATGAATTGAAAATACCAGCAAAAATATTCAAGAGTCATACGCCCGGTTGCTGAATTGCTGATCAACGGAAATATTAGCTAGCTATCTGTTAAATGTCCAAATGAATCTCATGTCAATTGCTAGAAGCTTTGTCAACTCTTTTTTTATCTTTAAGAAACTGAAAGCTTTGATGTAACATTTCACTGGACAGGAGTATTGGTTGAATGAAAAATTGACAAACCGGACTGTAGTCTCTTCCAGAACAGCCATAATTTGCTTATTTATCGAAATGGCTCTTAACTTGAACTCGTAAAACAGATCTACTTTGCCAACAAAAAGACATGAAATCCTCTACACAATTTGTATAGCACCACTTTAGTAACTTGGCATAAATAATTAAATTAATCCATTTTTCTTTACACCGCGCCAAGTGATAAGTCCAAATTGTGGCACATAATTTAGTGAAGGCCTCTCGCGCGCCGCTGGCAGCCGCTCAGCTTCTCTAGGGCTCTCACATAAAATGCACCGACTTTGCCAACTCAATTTATTTCATTCACTAGCTAATAATGTTTACCCATCGTTAATAAGGTGGCGAAAATGTATAGTACGCGAGTATTTCATTATTTACATAATGCATGAAGAATGGAAATACTTTTGTCTATAGTATATTGTTAATAATATATATAGTATATATAATAATTAGGCCGCCAGATGTCACTTATATGAACGAGACGTCTGCACCATCTCTCTGAAGGAGGGAAAGCGCAAACCTGGAGGTCAGTTTCTACGGTACAAATGTAATCCGTCACAATAGAGACGAGAATGGCGCAACTCTGTTGATACGGCTGTTACCAAGACCTGGACGCAAAACGCCCACTTAAGAAAGCCGGTCTGCACCTACACCTACAAATCCTTAGGCTAATTAAAATGTGTGATCAGTGCCCGGATTTTTTTTTAAATTTTCTTTTTAATGGAAGAAGGTGGCAAACGAGCAAGCGGTTCACTTGACTTAAAGTGAACGCTGCCCATAGACATCCGAGGACATAGACAGAGGAGGGCATAGATAAGAAAAACGATATGTCTTTAACACTCTCCCCGTCCAATCCTCTTCCCGTTCCCATCCTATCCCTAGGAAAAGGTGGGAAGGGAAAGAGGATTCAAATTAGGCCTCCAGCACCTCACTCATCAGAAGAAACGCAGAGTACTTCTACTTCACACCTGTTTTCTGCGAGGTCGTGGTATTTCACCGGTCGAGCCGGCCAATTCATGCAACAGATGTTGTTGCGGGCTCTACCACTGTTGAGTGGATTTTAACACCAAGTTTGGTTTTGACCAGTTAACTTCGGTCACATTTCCGAAACCAAGTTCCTACATCTCTTTTATTGCTTGTAAGTCTAACGTTTACCATATATGCAATTTAATAATTGGTGTCAGTCTAGAAATACCTTGCATATGGAAATGTCAAATGCACGTTCCAAGATGTTTGTATATATTTGAACACACTAGCTTTAATCCCATTATTCCAATTAGAAATCCACCTCTTAAAATATCCAAAAGACAACTTCTCATATATCTTCCTTTTCTTTTCTTATATGACATCGACTGATTGTAAATTTCACCAGTTCATAATCTGACTAGGTATAATATAAACTGACAATATTATGCATACACTACTTCTTATTATCTACACAAATCTGGCAACATATCTACAAAGTTTCTGAATGCTAATTAAAAAATTTGATTCCTTAGCTACAGGTAAGCCGCTTTCTAACTTCCTTCTTGAAAAAGAGCTGCGCCGAACTAAAATTTATGCAATAATAACCAAGCTGGTAGAAAAAAAACCTTGTTCTCTAAATTCCCAAGTCGTTGCCAGTACAAAGAAATAATATTCATGGACGTTTCTCAATAAACGTAAATCTGAAGTTCTCGCTGATTGTTTGGTATTTCATAATATTACATCATTTAATTTTCCCATATTCCTTGGAAATGGATAAGTAGTTGTCGTTAGTTGAAGATTTGGAGAAGTCATTGAGTGCAGTCCAAACAACTAAGGTTTCTTGTGAAGTTGGCAAACTTATGTCGGTACTATTGTTCAATAATTTAATGGCGGGGAACTGTGTTCTGACTTTAGTTAACATTATTCACTTAAATAATCGTACCTCTCAGTATTATAATGGTACTTTAAATCACACATTATATTTTGATTATGATTCTGCGGGCGAAATGTTGAAGTATTAGTTGGCATCCTTTCATTGTGGATAAGAGTATCCTTCGAAGGAAGCACAATGGTGGTGATTAGTCAAGGAACAAGTAAAACCGAAATGTATATACGAGCTTACGAGAGGCGGGAACACCGAGGTGATCAACGACGTCCATGGCCACCCGCAACACCAGAAGAACTGCAGGTGCGTCGCTGGTCTTTTAGAAAGAGATAAGCTCGTTTCTTGAAGTACCCTAAGTCATATTGGCTGGGTAATACCGCCGTGGAAAGACCGTTCCACAACGCGGCTGTGTGTGGTAGGAAATTTCGCGACATCCAGGTGATCGAAGTGTAAATGGCAGCAGAAGACGGAAAGAACTCGATTTGATAATACACCATGTTACGGTCACTAATCTTTGATCAACAGATTTGAAGTGTGCTGAAATATAATTCACAATAAATCTATGTGACCTATGAAGAAGATACTAATCCACTTAATTACTGAGTTCATTGTGGATGAACTAATGAACTGTTGAAGCTAATGGTCAGGCCTGTAATGGCATGTCAGGAGGCGTGATTTTCTACGCCATTGCTAGGGGACACCGCAGGGCGCCTGGCAAATGAAGCTTGAACGACAGCCCGTAACGTCTGTTCTGCCACATTCAAGAATTAATTCATTATTGTTATTTTTAAATTCCGATCGTATGCGTGGTGCTTGAGTTGTGTAAGTTATTCATTTTCTGACTAAAATGTATTGAGGGTGATATTAACATGTCCTTGTTGATGCGTTCCCTTTCCAATATTGTTTAATTATAAACCTTAGCGAAGATTTTTTTCATTTTTTACTTTTAATAAGTAAATATGAATTTATCATGGCTTTTTATCTTTTGCCTTTCCTGTTTTAATAATAATAATAAATCATTTAATCTATTTTAGAATTTTATCTTGTACATAAATATTATATTTACTGCTTTATTGCACGATAAATAAAAGACATATATGCATCCAACCCAAAAATCCTAAATCCATCCAACCTATATTATAAATGCGAAAGTATGTATGTTTGTTACTCTTGCACGTCAAAACCGCTGAACGAATCTGGATGAAATTTGGCACACTGATAGATTTCAGTCTGCAATAGCACATAGGCTACTTTTCATCCTAGAATAAAGTACGGTTCCCGTGCGATACGCTTTTTTTCAGGTGCATATCTCCGTACATAAAAGCGATGTGTTAATGTATTTATGTTTTTTTATAAGAGAAGGGGGCAAACACCGAGGTGATCAACGACTCCCAACACCAGAGGAACTGCAGATTCCAATACCCGGGCGAAGCCGGGGCGGGTCATTAGTGATTCGTTTTTGTTTTATTATTTGATCCGATAAATAGTGATAGAGGCTGTAGGTTCAGATGTAGTCAATTATCTTTCATCTTATAAATATTATTGTTTTCGTTCGCTGCCGCTTCACCCGACGTGCGCTGTCGGCATCTTATCTCGATGGCGATTCATTACGATGACGGTAATTTTACTTACGCCTGTTATGATAGCCCCTCTGCTAGTGTACATCCTTCAATCTACGGTTTTACTTATTTAGGATGGGTCCGGTTTGTTTTATTTCTAAGCGGTTTCTCTAAAATCTTTTTGCAAGTACCGCGTTAGAAAGGTAAACGGTATGGATATTTTCCTTTAAATTTCCATTCTATCATTTTTAGATTAAGTAAATAATAGACATTCAATGTAGCTATTTTACGGGTTTCAAATATCACATTATCATTACACTACTGCACAAACATTTCCTTTCATTTTTTTTTGGAACATGGTGGCAAACTATCAAGTGGTTCACGTGATGTTAGTGACCGCTACCCACAGGCATTCAGCCACAGACAGATAAGCAAATTTGCCGTATATGCGTTACCTTCTTTAAATGGGCAGAGGAGGTGAAATAATGTTCCCTTTCCTCTTGCCCTTCCCATCCTATCCTATTTATGGAAAGATGGGAAAGGGAAATGACTGAAATTAGACCTCCGGTTCCCCACTCAACAGACGAAACGCATAATTCTACTTCACGCCTGTCTTCTGTGAAGTTACCACGACCTTTCACCGGTAGAGCCGGCCTATTCGTGCAACAGATGTTGTTGTTGTGGGCTCTACCACTGTAACTGTCTTGATTAAAACTGAAGTCAGAATCCGGTACTGAAATCGCTATTTTATAATACAACTAGTGACCCGCCCCGGCTTCGCACAGGTACCACTAATTATGTTGATTCGATCGCTACCAAACACAAGAATGTGCCAATCTGGACCATCCCGGTAAATTTCATCGAAATCGGTCCAGCCGTTTCGGAGTCTATAGGTGTATAGGGAACATACGTACATCCCTTTTTATATACTATTTTTTTTTCATGAAAAATATCATATAATACTTCTAATACCTCCAAGAAAATGTGTACAAAGTTTCATGATGATCGGTTGAGTAGTTTTCGCGTGAAAGCGTAACAAACATACATTCACATTTATAAGACTACTAGTAAGGATTGCTGTGTTTATTCTGTTTACATTTTAGAAGTTCTGAATCTCAATTATTTATTGCTGTTACTAATCATCACCCCACAGTACAGTTTGTTACGGCCAGTAAATTACACAACTAGTATTTCGTCAGTCGCCCGGGCAACGTATATGATTTGTGTCCTTACCCGACCATTTTTCATCCGGCTCGCCGTTACTAAATCATTCTGACAACTCCGCCCCATCAACTATTGGTCCTTACGCCCCAACACCTTCTTTGAAATATGAAACTTAATGCTCTCACATTAAGACGGAATTTACTATAACTGTTATATAATTTTTCGCCTACATTAAAACCAAAAATCGTGCGGATATTTATTATTTGTTTACTGACGTGTAATAAAAATTCACATGAGCGATGTCGGGAGCTCGTTTGTCCTTTTACCGTTTTATAATGATATGGGTATTTATGTCCTAAGTTCAAACAAATGGGAACGATTTTTTGACGAGGCTGTGCCCCGCGGTTTCACCCGCCCTGCAATTCTACTTAAACCTAACCTAACCTCTTAATCCTCAGTAACCTCATCATTATCTCCAACCCTCCTCGGGAATAATACGCTACTAACCTAACCTAACCTAACAAAACGAACATAATTTCTAATATAATCTACATACGCGTAAATACTACGTTATCATTACCAGGGAGAACAAATATCTTCCATGTACAGACAGCGATCAGTTACCTTTTTTTATATGTATATATTTGATGCTACCGAGGGCTATTAGACAAACCAACAAACCGAATAAAAAATGTTAGTATCATGGACTCATTTTCCGCAACAAATTTCACGACTAAATTACAAATAAATGGGCCATTTTTTGTAGTCCTTCATTCTATTTGCTTTTCTTAAGGAAACCTGTCTTTCATAAAAAGCTAAGATATTTTTAATTTAAATGTAGAAGCTTTTGCATTTAATATACGGGATTAAAGGAATACTGAAATGTTCTCTCATTTCGTAGCGTCTTCATTTATAATGTTCCCGAGAATCTCAAATAAATACACTATAAATTGATGCCACCTTATTGTGCCCTTAAAATGATGTTGGTTCTTCGTTCCTAACAACGTCTTCAGGTCAATATTAATGTTATTAATAAGCTTATGAAATAATTCTAAGCAATTTGTAGTAGCATAGCACTTAACGGTGGTAGAGCCCGCAACAACATCTGTTGCACTAATGGGCCGGCTCAACTGATGAAATACCATGACCTCACAGAAGACAGGCGGGAAGTAGAAGTACTCTGCGTTTCATCTGACGATTGAGGTGCCGGAGGCACAATTTCAGTCCTCCTTCCTTTCTCATCATTTCCTAATAATGATAGTATGTGAAGAGGAAGAGGAGTGGAAGGGGAGGCGGGGGGGGGGGAACTATAGGAAAAGGAAACAACTATTTCCCCTCTATCGCTTCTATTTAAAAAGGCAATAGGCAATGCATCTCATTAGCTTGTTGCGGATGTCTATGGGTAGCGGTCACGTAACATAAGGTGACCTGCTCGTTTTCCAATTTGTTCATAAAAGAAATGCCATAATACTTTATTCAAATTAATTAATTAGTTGTAAAAAAGATTACGTAATATAAAATGACGTATAGCTATCAATTCCATGTGAATCCAAACACGATGCAATTACCAGTTTTGCTGTAAATTCACGCTGTTGTTTGTGTAGGACCGCCCCGCATACGTCGCATATAATCTCCTAAAGTTGACCCTTATGAGGCCCTTACTGATAAATGATAGGACAATGTTATGCAAATATTAGATAGAAAATGATTCTCCTAAAACGGTCCCAACAAACTTGTACACGTGCGTTGTTCATGCTTATTGCTTAATCGATTACCACGTTGGAATATTCCGCCCTAGTATCTGCTATTTATACAGTATATACTGTTTGCGTACCAATGAAATGAGTTATTAGCAGAATGCCAAACAAACAATTCTGAAACCATTATGACACGATTGTTACTAGAATCGAGAGGCTTATTTTATGTAACTCAATAAAAATATAGGCATAAGGACTGCAGACAGAAGTGGAAACTCAAAACAGATGGGAAGGCGCGACAATAGTTTAAATAAATAAATAATCAACAAAAATAAATCCTAGCGTGTTAACAATGAAATTCAAAATTGAATACAAGAAAAATCGTCGATTTCACTTAATTACTGTTCGAAGTTAATATTACTGGTCATAGAGAAAGGCATGACGATTGAGAAAAAAAAACAAAATAAAAAAGTGTTCTAAATTCAAATAAGCATGTTACATATTGTTCACGCGAATTTTTAAGATTTTCAACTACCAAATATCGTCTAACGCAGCTTAAGCTTTCTTCATATAAATACCAAAACAATAGAACGAGCAAATTAGAACGGGTCGATATGATCCCCTTGTATTTTCACAATAAACGGATGCCCGTTGGAGCGTCATCGGTAGAGACGCTCGGCTGGCTGCCTCGTGCTCGTGTGAACGCACCTGCCGGCACGATTCGCACTTCGTTACCTCCCCAACGTGGCCGGGGTCTGTTGTCTTGACATTCTTTGGAAGGAAAAAACTGATGTTAAATTAAAAAAATAAGACATACACACATCAATGACGATTGTATCTATCGGTGTTAAAGCGAAGTTTCGGCCACTCGACCAGGAAAGTTCCCCGACCTCTCAGAATAACGGCAAAAAGTAAATATGGCGGATCCAAGATTGTGATTTGGGGGGGGGGGGGGGGGGGGAGCGCTTACATAAGCGGTTCTATTATTCATCTATTTTTAACATATAAATACAGTTAATATAATAGAGAGGCACAATAAACACGGCGTCATGTGTGCTCACTTACCCGTCACTAACAGGAGCATCGACAAATCGAACATCCGGAAGCATCGTCCAAATAACGGCCTGTTTACCGTACTAAATATTAATGCAAATGATTTTAAACGTTATGACCTTGCAATAGGGTTCGTTTTAATTGAAATATGTCGCATAGAAGGTTAAGTGGTTCTTAAGGAAGATGGTAGCATTGTAAATTTGTTACATAATACTAAAGGTTAGGTTAGAATAACGAACATTTAATATGTAATTAATGCTATCTGAAGAATCGTTTGGTTTTAAATGAAGTCAAAAACTGTTCGAAGTAATAATCGGTACTTAAGAAAAATACGCAGTGTAGTTACGAACATCTGGCTCAGTATGTAGTATAAAGAATAGTAAATAACTTTGCCTGTCTCCAGCCACCAACCTGTCACACTTGAGTCCTAATAAATAATAATAAGAATCATATTGTACATATATACATACATATATATATATATATATATAATGTGGCTCATCTTCATTCTAATCGATTTATTTTTGCCAAACTTAACTTGTTTGTAATTTCTTTTTATCTTATTAAAAAAAACTATAAAACTCTCTTGTTAATACGAACAAAACAAATTTTAAGGCTTTTATCGCGTGTATTTTAAGTCTCGTGTGTGCTTTAGAAGCACTTATGGTCGTTAGGTGTCAGACGTCCCAATGTTGCTGGCGAAGCACCCACTTTTTTCAATTATCATTTCTACTTCGATCCATTTTCATTTAATCCAATGTGTAGTATACCCGTAAATATAGGAAATCATTATATCTCTTTAATATAAATTATAAAAAAAGACAAATCTAGACCCTAACCTATTGTCAAGTTAGATATATCGTCAAAGAGAAAACGAAGAAGAAAATTATGAAGCAAGATAGATACAAGAACACTTCAACGTAGTTCGCGTTAACGTACACTTGGGGCCGACAAAAACTGGGACGTGCGCGAGACGTTTATTGTTTCCAGTGATGTCGCAGAAATACTTGCCGTATGATTTATGAATTCAACGCCTAACGCTGACTGCAGCTACGTAAATTTATGGCGTTAGATGTCGCTTTGTAAGTCCATCCTACAATATTCGGTATAATTTCTTGTATAGTCTCTACACATATTTCAACACAACAAAAATGTATTAGCTCTTACGTTCCTGCGAGTTGAAATTGTTGTTTTTTGTACAACGAGGTCATGCGATATATTTATGACCAATTTAATTAGTGAACTACTTTTAACAGTTAAATCGTTTTTGATTTATTTTAAAAAACTTTGCGAATATTTCATGCCGGTGCTTAAAAACAGAATCAGTCCTATTTACTTATGTACCAATCGACTTAGTCGAGTGAAATTCAAAATCTTGGTTCACCTATCGATCTATTCATCATCTTCTTGACTGTATGCTCTACTCTTTCATCTCCCTCTATCAGCCGTCATATCTAAATTCACATCCTTTTTACACAAACCATCTTTCACACTACCCATTCACACTTTCTTCGGTCTTCCTCTACGATCATTACCACCCACGTTCATTAAAGCTTAAACCAGTGTATGGTTGGGGATTCTCAGCTAATTTATTTCGTACCGTTTTTTTTTAAATATTGTAGGAATTATTCACACACGGCCATCTGATCCCAAACTAAGCAGAGCTTGTGCTATGGCAACCAGATAACTGATATACTACATATACTACTTTTCTTTTGTAAATACATAATAACACCCAGACTCAGGACAAACAGACATGTTCATGCACACAGATGTCTGTCCCGGGTGGGAATCGAACCCACGACCTGCGGCGTGAAATGCAAGTATCTAACAAACCACACCGACCGGCCCGGCAATATTCTTCAGGAATTGTGTTCTCCATGTGTCAAATCCTAGCGTATGGAAAGTTGGAACATAAAAAGACTTTTGATACTTCTATGATATATTAAGTAAGTTCAAAAAAGTTTTGTATCAAACTGCTCTAACATTTCGGCCATTTATCGTCGTTAATTTACGAAGCGGCGCGGTCTCACCCCAAAAATTCATAAATCACGACGCAAAAATTTCTTCCGACGTCACCGAAAGCAATAAACGTCTTGAACGTAAGCGAAACAGTTTTTGTTGGCCTCAAGTGTACAAAAACGAATAAACAATTAGGTTATTCAGATACAGATTCGATTCCAAACTATTAATAACTAGTGACCCGCCCCTGCTTCGCTCGGGTATTGATCGCACTATTGATCCGATAGCTACCAAACACAGGAACACCCGCTGTGCTTATCTGGACAATCCCTGTAAATTTCATGTAAATCGGATTTCATTCCGCACTCTATAGGTCTATAGGGAACATACATACTTCGCTTTTTATATACTTTTTTTCATAAAAAAGTATTCTATATTACATCTAATACCTCCAAGAATATGTGTACAAAGTTTCATGATGATCGGTTGAGTAGTTTTCGCGTGAAAGCGTAACAAACAAACTTACATTCATTTTTTTATTTATTTATTAATGGTTGGAAGCCTACACCCAGCAATGCCAAGCTATTGTTGACTGAACGAAGGAACGGTGCAGTAGCTCGAAAAACAAAAGGCCAGAGTGGACTTACAGCACCTCACTGATCACATGAAACAGGCGACCATAAGTTCTTTACTACTTCATGCCTATTTTCTGTGAGATAGATACGTAAGAGTGCGATAGATACTGTGCGATATATAGACAGGTATACGTAGATGTAGGATTTAGAAGAAGCGGATCGCGCCAATAGGAACCCATAATCTCAGCCCACCCCTCTGTGTTTGCGCATTGTGCTAGCGCATATTTATTTTTTTTAATTTGATAGCATGAAAAATGTAAACTACATACTGGTGTTAATATTAAGGCGAAAATAATATCAATTCAAAGTACAATTTATTTTGTTTTAACGACGTGTAGCCACGTCGTTTAATTTTCGATGGTTTAGCTGCCCCTGACAGCTTCCATGCCCCGTGAAAGAAATATAATTTACGATACTATTAAAACTGACGACGGTATTTCTTAAAGTAACACGTAAGCTGGGAACAAAATACGCCTCTTGATTAAAAATACAGAACACGGGTCCCGGATAAAATCTATTTGTTCACTGATTTTATTTCTCCTTCAAGATATTCGGTAGGCGGGAAACTGTCGAAAGCTTAACAGATAGAATAAAGAGACACGTTCGAAGCTATGTTTAATATTAAAGTTGGTACCGATGTATTTATATATTTGATACAATAATCTAAGCTGTCATCAGTCAAGTCAATCACAGTCGAACGTAAATATTATACCTGTGTGACGGTTAGCGTTTCGTACGGTGCACAATCGTCAGTTGTACACTTTACCTTTCTTATTGTACTGGGTGGCAAACGAGCAAGCGGCTCACTCGATGCCAAGTGATCCCTAACCATAGACATCTGCAACTAACTAATGAGTTGCAGATGCGTTGCCCACCTTTAATTGACAGAAGAGGGGACAAACAGAATATGGTTATTTAAAATTCCCATAAATCCCCTCCACCGTGAAGTTTTCTTCCTCTTCCCATTCTTTCCTTACAAGAAAAGGGTGGTAAGGGGGAGAGATCCAGCATTGGGCCTGTCTTATTACTTTTTTCGTCTCCCAAATTATCCCTGTAGTGTATTAATTTTTAGAAGGTTAATTCTAGATTAATGTATCCAAAATCACGCAATATGATATTTGAAAATACTATCACTACTAGTATAAATACGAATGTCAGTTCGTTTGTTTGTTACGCTTTCACACGTAAAACACTCAAACCATTATCATGTAATTTTGTACACACATTTTTAAGATTATGGATTTTTTACCTTTCCTAGGGATATAACCTACTATCGATTGCCATAGTAAGTCAGTATGGTATGTAAATACTTATTGACATTTCTTACGTTACCATGGCGACCGATAACAATTTGTGACATTTATCTATACCAAGTTATTTTACGCGATTTTAAAAGTAAAAGGAAAAACAAATAGACGAATGTGTGCGAAGCTGCAGGCAACTGAAATGTTTAATAAAAACACGAGCAATAAAGTATGTAGTAGCAAAAACTCCCGACTCCAGTCAACGAAATAGGCAATTTATTTAAAAAAACAACTATTCCGGAAATTATTTGTCAAGTTGCCGGTTGACGGATAAACAAAAAAACATAACAAATATTGTGGTCAGTGTTGCAGAAATTCATTTTAAGTCAACATACCAGCCAGCGAGTGATGCGGTTTTATTACCACAGTAGTTTTTTTAAAACTACCTAATATTTATCTTTGTAAAATGTCAATTTCGTTATTTTATTCTTCGAAAAGCGCAAATAAAGTATACGGGTGAAATAATTAATAATTTACAAAAGCCATTACACCTACATTATTCCTTAGTCCGCACACAAGCGCCCAAGAACAATGGATTGGGCGGCGTGGGCTTGATAAATGGCCTATCTCTTTGGCTAATTAAAACATCGCCCCTGTTGACCTCAGGGTCGCCAGCAGTTTGTTTCCCGAAAACATTTTGGACCCTGCTAGGTTCCTATAATAAACAATAGCATAAACCGTACTTAAATGATCAGAATATCAATTCAACTAACATTGACCAACTGCATTTAAACTTGGAAACATTAAATAGTACGTGAATTAATTAACATTTGTTAAGGCCGAAGAGTATTCTGCGTTTCGTCTGATGAGTGAGGTGCCGGAGGCCTAATTCTGGTCCTCTTCCCCTTCCCATTCTTTGTTTTGTTTTCTTTCTTTCTTTCATTGGCCGGGCAGTGGGTTAACGGGGAAAAATAAATATCCTTTTTCCTCTGTATGTCCTCCTCTGTCCATTAAAGGTAGGCAACGCATCTGCAGCACATTTGCTTGTTGCGGATGTCTATGGGTAGCGCTCTCTTTACATCAGGTCGTCATCGCTCGCTTGCCAACTTCTCACATTAAAAAAATGGTTTCAAGTTTTTAGGGTCAATAATTACGAAACCTTTCAGGCTTGATTAGATATAAAAATGATGTATGTTAAAAAGTAATTCTATTGTACAACGTCCAATGCAGTGAATACATTTACAATATTCTCTTATTGAGAACTCTTGTACAGAAATCAAAGTCACCGGCTGCCGGCGGCGCTTTGCAGACGTCGTAGCAAAGTTCGTGCAAGTCAATTGTAGTTTCCAATTGTGAAATCTTGTTTTTGGATATCTTTTGTGTTCGATTGTAACCGCCGTCGAATAACATTCACGATATTCGCGTGCCCCGACAGAAGTTCCTACCGTACGAATATTGTTCAAAAGTTTATGCAAATTTCTCCATACGTCGCTTTGTGGAAACTTGTTTCGTACGTTTAAACATTTATTTTATAACTTTCAATACGAGATGTTTGACAAAATAATATATTTATCAATTACAAAACGTATTTGACAAAGATTTTTAACTTGCGAAGGAATATTGATTTTAAACAAATTTAAAGAAAGTCACTGTTTGCCTTGAGGAGGCATTTCCAGCTACACCGGGCTCGAGGCGGCAGGGCGCAGAGGGCGTAACCTAAGCCTCTTTAAGAGTAACTTAACTCGAGGGCTCCCTCCGTAGAGGGAGTCTCGGCTCGAGCCGATACTTTGTTATTATTACCAGATTGAGAGGCCGCCGAGCTCTTAGGTCGCTTCTGTGGACGCTCTGTTACATATTGTATCTGTACCCTAGTCCGCTTACCTGCTCCTTTCCTATTGCATCATCATCATTTCTATCCCGATAATGCCTCGCCTACCGATACGGCTCCTCAGTCTTCATCCAACTTCCAAACCCGACGGTCGCGTCTTAAATTAATTTTGTGTTTTTTTTAAAAAGACTCCTCCCCAAAGGCTCATAACAGCTCCATGAAGAACCTCGACTTGGGCTGTCCCTCATTACGCGATTAGCATTCCGATTCGAAGGTGCCCTGGAAGGCCGAGCTTCGGCTTGAGCTATTATCGGATTACTTTCAACGATTCTATTTTATGCCAAAAATATTTATTTATTTATAGGAATAGATGCTATAAAGCCTCATAGCAGAGCTTTAACAAGAAAGAATAACAAATGTCTAATGAACTTGTAAGAATAGATCCAATGTAACACGCTAAATATTCATTGATCTCCTTGCTTCAAATCTACAGGGACAGATTGTACCGGCGCTAAATCGATGAATAATTAATTCGCAACCTGGAAAGTACAGTAACCCAGTCCTCTGTGTAATGGAGTCTTGTTTAATAGTAATAAGTACTTTAAGTGATGTTTAAGTTTTCCTGTTAAGTAGAATAAGTTAAGTTTGATATTGCACATTTAAACTGCCTCGTTTTCATAAAGCATTTCAAAGTTTTAATAAAATCTATAAAAACTAAATTAAATACCATAATTTTCGTTGATTAAATTACTTTGTTAATTGACTTTCATCTTGTCTGCAACATATTTTATTGTGTAAGCAAATTTAAATTTTGTTATCTATTTTAACAAGCTAAGAAGTTGGTTTGAAACACGAAAGAAGTCGGACTAATTACGCGAACGTATGTCCGTATGTTGTACAGACTATTCTCTAACCTCTTATGCCAATGAGGTGTGAGCAGTTATGATAAATACTATTTAGTAAATGTGAAACAGGCCCACGAAAAGTCACTAAAATACTCAATAATCCCTACTAATATTATAAATGTGAATGTAAGTTTGTTTGTTACGCTTTCACGCGAAAAATATTCAACCGATCATCATGAAACTTTATACACATATTCTTGGAGGTACCAGAAGTAACATAGGATACTTTTTATGGAAAAATAAATTGTATATAAAAAGCGAAGTATGCATGTTCCCTATATACCTATATACTCCGAAACGGCTGGACCGATTTCATTGAAATTTACAGGGATTGTGCAGATTGGCGCATTCCTGTGTTTAGTAGCGATCGGATTAACATAATTGATGGTACCCGGGCGAAGCCGGGGCGGGTCACTAGTAAATATATAAAATCACTTTAAATCCGGTGTTTATGTTGTAAATAATAATATAATTAATATTACCGAATAAGAAATTAATTGAAATTACAGTATATTGAAAAAATAATGTAACACAGATGAAAGTAAGGAATACACTTCCACAGTTTTATTCGTTCATAAAATAGTTCACTAAACGCAAAAATCACTCCGCTATAACCTCAACCTTGTAACTTGGTTAAAAACTTTAGTAAGTACAATATAACGCTGTTGAAATTTGGTTAGGCAGCCGCGGACTTCGGCCAAATCTGTCGATTCGTGTTTAAGGTCACTGAGCGATGAGGGTCACTAATTTAATAAACAATAATCCATCTACTAAAATACGACGTGCCTTTTGACATCGGGCCCACAGCAGTAAGGGAGTGTGTGATAAATTCTATTAGTTGAACCTAACGGGCCGCAATCGACGGTTACAAGTTTGTAAACATCGACCCTACTCGCCCTTACTTTGATCCTCTATACAGAAACACGCTGTGATTTCGGAGACACGCTACCAACGGTCGAACTAATGAAATTTAAGATTTTTATTCAATTATCATTAAAATGAATCCATATTTGCCTTGGTCTCGGCATCACGCGGGAACGACGGGACCAATTTCGCTACTTTTTTTGTGTTTCGTATTGTCGGGAATAGATTCTTATGATTTATCTAAAAATCGTATGTTCCATAGACTCTTAAAATTTTCAGGGAATGTTCAGATTTGCTTAGCCATCGGATCAATATAATAGCGCTGACTGGGCGAAGCCGGGGCGGGTCACTAGTTTATTAAATATCAAATATAACATTATTGTCTAACCCTGCCTAAAGTCTAATTAAATTATAAAACAGACAAAGAACACAAATGTTGAAGAGACAAACTTGGATCCTTCAGCAAAGAACCTAGAATGTACTTAGAAGACAGTTACTTCGACATTAACTATGAGGCCATCGCTTGTAATAAACTACGACTAAAAGAAAGTAACAAAGAAGATTTGGAAGGCATCCAAGAATTGCGAGAAGTTAACAAAGCTAAAAAGAAACTTAAATACGTTGATGAATTGTTACAAATTCTAAAGAAAATTCTGCCACTACTTTAAGTGGTCGTAAAGAATTTTATGTTGTTTACGGGGATAAAGCTAAAAATATTGCATACATTTAAGTTATCTCTTTTGAACTCTTGATCGAGTTTCTCACAATCAATATCGGTTCTTAAGGGCCGAGCTTATACAGAGGCTCGTTGGTATGACTTTGAAATACCGCCCTTTCTTAACTTCAATAACTTACTCAGCTCGCCCGGTGTGTGCAACACGAGGTTTTGCTTAAGGAGCCAAGTAAAGAATTAGATAGTATTGCAAATACACCGAGAGCCATAAAACCGTGGTATAGGCTAGCACATCAGACACTTTTCATTAATGATTTTAGATTGTAATACCACTAGTTAAAGTACACATACGTGGCCTTTATTGCTGGAGAAAGGTTGAAATACTTTTACATTACTTTTCTTCTAAAGTTATTTATCGATTGTCATTTATAACTACTTCAAAAAATCAAATTATTTCTGGATAAAGTCGAAATCCAAATACAGAAGCTTTATTATCAGACCTTGTATTCGCAACCTGCGGTGATCCATAGCAAACACTGCCCTCGGGCTAAACCAAGCCGAGAGGTGGTACGGGGGAAGGGAGGAGTGTCGGATTACCGCACGGCCGTCGTTGAAATTTAATAACGTGCGCCTCGGGCGTTTTAGTTTACCGATTTACCTATCCAATGAAATCAATAAAACATGATCCCTATTATCCTTATAGCAGAAAATGTTGAGCTTTAAGCTTTTTAATAATTTATTCTAAGATATTGCAGAATGGGCATTTTTGTAAGATTATTCCGCGTATAATTTATATTTTAATTTCTTCAATAGTTTTATTTTAATATAAAAAATAATAATTTAATATTGGCGGGAATAAGTAGATTGAATAAGGTGAACAAATGTAACAAAGTTTTTAGCGAAGTAGCGCTAAATGCGCTTCAGGTATTTCGTAATATCATTTTACCAGTCAAACGAGAACTCTAACATTAAGCGACGTGCCCATATTGCCTACGAATGGATTGAATTCATGAATCACTGACAATACTATTTTGACGATTCCTTAGATGGTTGACGGAAACGTAGTCGATCTAACTCAAAGGAAACCTTTTACCATCTTCATTTACCATGCTGTTTTTTTTATATAGTACTATGTGGCAAACGAGCAAGCGGTTCACCCGATGTCAAGTGATCGCTACCCATAGACATCTTCAACTAACTAATGAGTTGCAGATGCGTTGCCCACCTTTAATGGTCAGAGGAGGGGACAAACAGAAAATGGTTATTTCCAAATTCTATACATCCCCTCCACCGTCATGTTTCCTTCCCCTTCCCATCCTTTCCGTATAAGAAAAGGGTGGGAAGGGGAAGATAACGGCACCTCACTTATCAGACGAAATGCAGAATACTCTACGCCTGTCTTCTGTGAGGTCGTGGTATTTCGCCGGTCGAGCCGGCCCATTCGTGCAACAGATGTTGTTGTTGCGGACTCTACCACTGGTGTTGTAATGTTAATGAATTTGCGGAATTGCAAAAGTATTTAGGACGAACATTACTAGCATTCAGTAACACGACCTTACACCCGCTTGTCCACGAGTTTATTTTTCCACACTAAGTCGATATACTGTAAACTAGGTGCTTTTAATTGAATCAAAGGTTCATAAATGTTTTACGCTGGTTGGCTTAAGAAAATGCATACAATTGTTCGAATACAGATTCAAAATTGAAACAATAATACTGAAGAATAATGTTACTAAGACATGTCACACGATCGAAAAGTGTAAAATTGTGTATCACAAAAGTGATTACCATTTCAGGACCGAACTATACTCTCAAGTTAAGTTATCAGAATTAAGGGTATCTGTACAGTAGTTTAACAGTGGCAGAGCCCGCAACAACAATATCTGTTGCACGAATGGGCCGGCTCGACCGGTGAAATACCACGACCTCGCAGAAGACAGGCGTGAAGTAGAAGTACGTTTCGTCTGATGAGTGAGGTGCCGGAGGCCTATATTCAGTCTTCTTCCCCTTCCCACCCTTTTCTCATACGGTAGGGTGAAAAAAGGGAGAGGATTGGACGGGGAGGGGGTTGGCGAGGAAAAGGAAATATTATTTTTCCTGCCTATGCCCTCTTCTGTCCATTAAAGGTAGGCAACGCATCTGCAACACATTTACCTGTTGTGGATGTCAATGGGCAGTGTTCACTTAACATCGGGTGATCCGTTTGCTCGTTTGCCGCCGTCTCACATAAAAAATCGTAAACCTTAGAAATACTAAATTAAGCCTCGTTCTTATTACTACGTTACATTCACATTTAAGCACAGAATATGTATGACACAATCTCGCCAATAGAAGTCAGAACAGAAAAAATTAATTGAATCCGAAAAACTCACTACGATTAATTTTCCTGCTGGGCTGTCAAAAAACTATATGTACAAGTTTTTGTACTCACAATTTCTCCTTTCATGAACTAGCCACCGATTTTTTTTAACCTGATTCGCAATGAAATTAGAATGCTGCTAATTTCTTCGCCGTGCTCCGTCCGTCTGCTGGCTTCGAATGCCACTTCTGATGATATTACGCACGGGTTGTACCCTAATATTAGGACTCTTGAATTTTTTTAATGTCTTATTTGTAGGAACGTGGTGTGTTTGAGGAACGTATGTATCTGGTGGTAGATAAATGTATGGGTATGTCGTTTTTTTAATAGAATTTAACAAGTGCACATAAGTGATTCCTTTAAACTCTATTCCCTTCCCAGTTAATCCAATTTCCTTATACATTCCTGCGACAAACATTTACGACATTACTCACAACACTTTGGACATAAATATAATACTTTTGATGTTTCATTTAGCTTAATATAATTCTAAATACTTGATTTTGCCGAGGACACCTCGCCCTCTAATAAAAACGTCGTGTTCGCTTTGTGCGTTGTCTGAAGTTACCTTTTATGGTTCCGTATTATATTTGATTAAGGCGCTTGACCTTTCTTTTGTTGCAGTCCCTTTGAGTTATTGCTTTAAAGGAAGTCCAACTTTGAGTGAACTCCCTAATATTTGGTTTGTTATTTACACAGTTTTAAGTATTGTGCTGTCTTATGGTGATAATACTATCTAAAAATATTTCTGCTACATCATTATCCCTACTTCCCTATTACCTAATATCCCTACTAATATTATAAATGTGAATGTAAGTTTCTTTGTTACGCTTTCACGCGAAAACTACTCAACCGATCATCATGAAACTTTGTACACATATTCTTGGAGGTATTAGAAGTAACATAGGATACTTTTTATAGAAAATTACCTATAGACTCTGAAACGGCTGGACCGATTTCGATGTAATTTACAAGGATTGTCCAGAATGGCACATTCCTGTGTTTGGTAGCGATCAAATCAATATTGTAATTAGTGGTGCCCGGGCGAAGCCGGGGCGGGTCACTAGTCATAGTCTCTCTAAATCGATCTTTAGAAATTTATTATGTACAAGTTAACAAACAAATAAAGAAGTTATTACTAGTATTCCAATACCGTTGTGAACAACATTTATACGTTTTTTAATAATCAAAATTTATTTTACTTTTGCCCGGATAAAAAAAAGCCTGTGTAATGTCCTGACCCCTAAACTACCACTACCTATGCGAAAAACATGTCGGTCCTTTGTTGATCCGAAATTAAAACAAATCAATCTCACGGGAACCATACATTTTACCGGGATAAGATGTCTATGTGCTAGTCCAGACTATAAACTAACTCTGTACCAAACTTACTGGAGATCCGTTCAGCCGTTTTGGCATGATTTGAGTAACAAACATCCATACATCCATCTGAACTTTAACATTTATGTATGCACTAGTGACCCGCCCCGGCTACGCCCGGGTTCCACTAATTATGTTGATCCGATCGCTACCAAACACAGGAATGTGCCAATCTGGCCAAACCCTGTAAATTTCATCGAAATCGGTCCAGCCGTTTCGGACTCTATAGGTCTATAGGGAACACACATAGTTCGCTTTTTATATACTATTTTTTTCATAAAAAGTATCCTTTGTTACTTCTAATATCTCCAAGAATATGTGTACAAAGTTTCATGATGATCGGTTGAGTAGTTTTCGCGTGAAAGTGTAACAAACAAACTTACATTCACATTTAAAATATTAGTATGCATTAACGGAAGTAAAGTGTTATCTGTGTTTACTAAAGGCTGTAAGTGGAAAACTCTGATTACTGCCCACCCTTCTAAGTCGTGGGCATATGTTAAGCAAAGCCTATTTGTAAAACAAACGACTCGTGGCGAGCGTTAAAACGCTGGTCATGTTTTATGCCCGTGTAATATTTATTTGTTTGCAAAACTGAGCGCCGAGTAGGCGATTAATTATTTCCACGGAAAACGAAAATATACATTTAAGTGAACGAAAATACACCCTACGTGTAGTTTTAAATGGCTACATTAAATTATTACCCTGCTCGCTTTAAGGCTGCATAAATATAATTTGAATGTCAATAAATGAATGGGAATTTCATTAAAGGGCTAAAGTGTTTAATTGCTAAACATATTTGGTATTAAAATTTTAAGGATTTCGTTAGATTGTAGCTCATATATCATGTCAACTATATTATAATAGTGTCTGAAAGATGCACCAGTGACAGAGAAACTGACGAGCTAGAGGTTACCATGGTATGGGCATGCGAAGGGACGAATGTTACAATCGTAGCGGAAGACCGATGAAACTATGGATGGATTGTGTGAAAGATATGTGTAAGAAGATTTTGAATACAGATATGACGGCTGATAGAGGGGTATGGAAGAGGAGAACATACTGTGCCACTCCCAGAGAGATAGAAAAGGGCAGGAAGATATCATATCGGCCACAATATGGGTAAGTACACGCGTGTTCAATTATATCAAATACGCCTTACGGGCCGTCGAAAACAACTAAGCACATCTTCAAAAGCGTTTTGTTCTCCTAACTTAAGAATCCCAAACATGTTAAATTCATAACCCGAGATCATAACCAAACTACCAAATTAGCCATTCAACTATAACCGCTTAAACTACTGATTAAGCAATCACTTAACAATCCCATGATTTTAAGTGGTGATGTGAGCGAAATATGTTACGCAATAGTTTATTAACCTATTCACTAATATCTTGAGGTTACTACTAGTTTTGTAACCTATTCATTGTTCTTTGGAGTACCCAATAATTTATTAACTGATATACTCTTTTCTTTAGGTTACCTCTAACTTAGTAACCTATCTACTCTTCTCTAGAGATATTCACTAGGTTACTTACCTATTCACTGTTCGGACGGAAAAGCTGACGCCGGCAACTTGTTGTCCAATCCTTTTTAAGTTGTTTGTGTATTAATGTCGTGCATCGTTTGTTACAGACCGGCAAACACTTCCACCGCACATCGCTGCTCATCAAAGCTTTCAATCACAAGTTTAGACTGGACCTCGAGCTTAATACGTAAGTACTTTGATCCAGATATATTAATAGTTTAATGAAAATTAAACAGGTAATTAAAAATCTATATGCATAAAAGAAGCTGACTACCGAGACTTTTAAATTTAGTTAAATGTTCAGAGAGTTTTCACTGAAAGAGTTTTTTTTCTGCATTCATCCCCTAAAGGTCTAGAGTAGGGGATGAAAGTTTGTATGAGAAATAAAACACCAATGTAAGTTGACCTCAGATCTATATGATCAATGTATTAAATAGGGCTCAGCTTAGGGTGATATTTTGTCAGATAATTTAAATTACACGGCGGGCGTAATCGCGGCACATAGCTAGTTTTAATAAATACGCATTTAGTTTCACGTATGCATGTCTTACCAATGGACTGATTTCATTCACAAGTGAGGCACAAAAAACATAATAAATCAAACACGGTACACAGCACTCAAAGCTTCGTAATCTGGTTAAAGAATCGCCTCATCTTTGAAACGCACGAAATTCTCGTGCTCGAGTGATGTGCCCTCTTTCTCTAACTCATGGCTTTTCGTATAAGAGTGTCCTGCTCTACGTTAACACTTTCCTAACTTCCTCACGGTAGCTGACCTCTTTCAATTGGCGTGCCGAGAAAACTTGTCTTTAAGTTTGTAAAGTCAATTGTTTATTTACTGAAGAATTACTTATGCTAGCTTGCTAAAGCTAATATCGAAGCCGTTACTTTTTTGCAGGTATAATTTCATATTATTTAATTTTTATGTACTTTTTGGTGTAATTTAGAACATCTGGCTTAATGCATTTAGATTTTTATATAATTTATTTTTATCTTTTTCGGTTTCTGGTCTCTAGTTTTAAAATTATGGTACCTTCTCAGAAGCGGTAGCGAAGTTAAAAAGGTCATGATTAGCCAATGTCATATCAAATAGGCTACCATTCATTCCATTTTTTGTTAAAAATTCATGCCCGAAATTATTTGGACGGTGAGCTTTGTCCAATATCATCTAGTATTAATTAAAATCCTCTATGCCTCAGAATGCAATAACGTACCTCATTTTTACTTGAGGTCAAATAAACATTAGGATAGTTCAGTTTTGAGGTTCGATTGATAAAAAAAAAGAAATATCCTTACTACACGGTACATGGATAGCGGTACAGAATAACGGAAGTATAGAATTTTTCGTGGTTCAAGTGAAATTTGATTGGCGCCACAAAGCGTGGGGACTTTGCTCGCTGGTGCGTGTGCCTCTACTGCTCGCAGTTTGTTATTGTGTCCTAATGAAGTTGTAGTACGTTGGACGACACATGCAATTCCGCTACAGTCTAATTTATAAGCGCCGAGCGTTTTGTTTTTCTTTGGTCATTAAGCAAACATAGTGACAAAAACAAATCGTATAGAAAAGCAGATGAAGGTGTCTTTCATTCAATAATTCTCTCACTCAATAACGCATGTCATTTTGAGGATTTTTAATCATTCCATATGGCGCATCTGGTATATAATACTTTTTACTTATATAATAATAATAAATCAGCCTTTTCTAGAATGTTTCCCACTGCAGAGACTCAGGCCTCCTCGGGAATGAGCTGTAATCCACCATGCTGGCTCAGTGCGGGTTGGTGGACGTCACATGTCTTCGAATATGGTGGTTCTAAGAACATGTCGGTTTCCTCACGATGTTTTCCTTCACCGTTTTTGGAGCATTGGTGATGAAATAAATTACACAAAGTAAAACGCCTTGCCTGGGTTCGAACCCGCCTGCTACAGTACGTAAGTCGGGGCCTAAGCCGCTGAGCCACCACTGCTCATTCTCTCACTGCTATTTTGTACTTAACAGCAGTAAAATGGAATACAATTTCAATATTAACCTAGTTTATACTACATTAAAATTGTTATGTTGCACAAATTGCGTATATGATATGTGAAAGTGTTAATAAATTGTTATAAAACTAAAAGTAGAAATTTAAAAAAATCGGTCAAATTGTGCTATTTTGGTGAGCAGTGAGCTTGTTTTCGACTTGAACTATATGAATCAAGATTGGAATGGAAATAGTTGGCAATTCTAATGTATAAATAATTAAAAATCAACTCTTCTTGTCGTTTTCCCACTTGATTCTTATGTGGTGTTGACACGGTACGGCCGTTGTCCATACTGTAATAGGTGTTGGCTATAGTTTTTTACGGCCGGCCGCCTGATGCCAAAGCTTCGTGCATGTATATGAAGTATTAATAATTATACTAACAATATTTATTTTAGCTTAAACTTGGTTGGAAATAGTTCACAATAATGGTACAATGGCGGATTGGAAACTAAGATCACGTTGTGCATGTTTCGCAATCCGTACCCTTAACCATTTGGCTATTGGCTATAGTGAATATTGTCTTATGTTATTGGAACAGAAATAATTTTTAAGCATACATACATAACACAAGCAGAGCTAAAATCTGCTTAGTTCGGAATCAGGACAAAAGTTGACATAATAACTTTGAAAAACTTAACTGATTAATAAAATTGAAGTGTCTGTCTGTAATATCAAAATAACATTGCCATACTCAATACATATGATGTGTATACGGTACTTATAACCAAAATACAATTTAAAAAATTTTTGTCTGTCTGTCTGTTTATTCCGGGTAATCTCCGAAACGACTGAACCGATTCGTATGAGACTTTTACTGGAAGTTAGCTAAAATTGTCGGGATACAAATGGGCTATTTTAATTTAAGCAATATATCATTTTAGATTTTGTTTTACGTTTTATTGTAAAAAATACAATTATATACTTTTATCCTGCGAAGTGATTAATATGTTTTAATTTAATTCCACATTCCAAACAGCTAGTGTTAAATATAAATACAAAGGATCAGCCTACCTCGTCTCTCGCGATCTCATTATAATTAAAGGAGACATAATATAATAAATGCGAATACATTGTGTACACACAAATTACCAACGTTCAATATAAAATGTAATGTGTATTTATGCATCCAAAATTTAATATTAAACGTAGCCTTTGTCACAGGAGGTCACAAGTCACGGTAAATTAAAGTGACGCCAACAGTTGTCACGTGCGACCTGTATTCTTCTCCCAGGTGGAAGTCTGCCATAAAATAACTCACGTATCATGTAACTCACTGGATTCCTTGGGGAGGGCGAGGCGATACTCCGAGACGGTTTAACTCCTAAATTTATGGTTTCCCGGCTATATACTTATCTTATTGTACAATATTATGAAAAGTCATGCTTATTTATTTCTTTTTCTTATAAATTAAAGTATAATTTTAATACGTCACTTATCGAGAAGCCTAGTTGCTTTTGTAGTGTTTCTAGATGTAGCTTGATGTAAGGAAATCATGCTTTTTAAACATAATCCAAACAAATGGTATACATTAAACTGTCCTACCGTACTCAACAGGAGGCCTAATTCCAATCCTCTTCCTATTCCCATCCCATCGTTATGAAGAAAGGACTTAATGGGGAGGGGGTTAACGGGGATTAGGAAATATCCTTTTTCCTATCTATGCCCTCGTCTGTCCATTAAAGGTAGGCAACGCATCTGCAACACATTTGCTTGTTGCGGATGTCTATGGGTAGCGCTCACTTAACATCAGGTGATCCGCTTGCTCGTTTGCCACGCTATTCCATTAAAAAAAAAAAAAAAAAAAAAAACTTTTGAATAAAAACATCTCATATTCGCGTCCCATTTAGTGTGCAGTGGCAAATGAATTGAAAAAAAGAATTGTAAGGATAGTAAAATTCTGAAAGTATAAGACATGTTAATTGTGACATCGTCTTGTGCCGTTACGTAGATAAAATTGGATGGGAACAAGGTCTTAAGTAGCTCCAGGAAATGCGACTGCACTAAAGTAACCTACACGTCATGGTAAGTGAGCTTCTCTCGCACCCAGAACCCGTTGGTCGTATCCCTTCGTACTCTTTTCATGAAAAGGGATGATAAGACGAAATATACTTTCATATCTAAATATTGTTACACTCCTGTGAAGGTAAAATGGAAACCTTCCTGAGTTGCTTGCTCCCTCTATTTACAATATAGTACCTGTTCCCTTCCCGTAACATTGATTCTACGTAATAAAAGCGAGTGAAGCCTTACAAACGGTTCGGTTCACAAATGAATAAAAAAATTGATTGGAGGAGAAGTGTGCACGTGTACTCACCGCTATAACTTAACTCTGTATTTTTTCCGTTTGTACGTCTGTTCTAATGAGTCATGTGGATACATAGACTACGGATCGTAATAAATTATTTACTTAAAGATTATTTTTTTGTAATAAGGTGGCAAATGAGCAAGCGGATCACCTGATGTAAAGTAAGTGCTACCCATAGACATCCGCAACAAGCAAATGTGTTGCAGATGCGTTGCCTACCTTTAATGGACAGAGGAGGGCATAGACAGGAAAAAGGATATTTACTTTTCCCCGTTAATCCCCTCCCTTTACCATCCTATCTTTATGAGAAAAGGGTGGGAAGGGGAAGAGGACTGAAATCAGGCCTCCGGAACCTCACTCATCAGACGAAACGCAGAGTACTACTTCACGCCTGTTTTCTGTGAGGTCGTGGTATTTCACTGGATTCCTATACTTCCTCGGAGCTTCATAGAAAACATGATGTGAGAGATGATAGACACACAAATTCAGGTCCTTGGTTTTATTTCATTAAATTCTGCTTGCTTATTTTTTAGATTTCCTTCTAATCTTATCCATATAATTCTTTCCTAATTTATTCTCCTCCCCTGACAAATAAGGCATATCTGTAGACAATCAATAACACCAACCCTTGGTTAACATTTCTTTGTACCAAAAGGAAAACATATAATATTTCCCTATACATTGATATATAAGTCGTGAGGGTTTTTTTATCCGAATGCCATTAAAGGAGTGAATTTATTTCAAAAACGTCACGATGTGAATTACGCTTCCACTTTTGGATTCAATCCAAACTGTATATTGAGAAATATATTATGCTTTTAAACGTAAAGTGGAATTTATTTTGCGGTTTATGAAATTTTATTTTGATGCTTTCTGTAGGAGCGGTCGCTTTTAAAAGCGCTATTTCCAATAATGTCAACTATAAATTTTGATAACTGAGTTGTCAGTCTACAGTATCTTGTTATGAAAACTTCGATTTAAATACTGAGTTATACGTAGGAGTCGACGCCCGGGTATATAATAAGGCATAAAACAATATATCTCATTTCACAGCTAGATAGACAGCCAAATTCTAGTTCTCTCCCCCTTCCCGCCCTTTTCCTATAAGGAAAGGATGGGAAGGGAAAGAAAACTTGACGGTGGAGGGGAATAGGAATTGGAAATAACCATTTTCTGTTTGTCCTCCTCTGTCCATTAACGGTGGGCAACGCGTCTGCAACTCATTAGTTAGTTGCAGATGTCTATGGGTAGCGATCACTTGACATCGGGTGAACCGCTTGCTCGTTTGCCATAATATACTTAAAAAAAATAGAATTTTTGTAAACAATAATATACATACATACATACATGGCGGCCATTACACTTTTTATACTTTCATCGGAAATGTTGTAATTTTAAGGAAATCGTGTGATAAAGTGAAGTGAAATTTAAAAAAAAGCTATTTTACAAAAATAATTTTAAAATGAATACATTTAACGTCAAATGCTTTGTTTACAAACAATCCATCTTCTAGTGAAATAAGGTCAATGCCGATGTAGGAATAGTTTTTTTAAGAAATAATTAAAAGTTTTTTTGTAGTTAGAATCTTCTCAAGACTTACATTAAAGGATAATAAACTAAACGCATCACGTGTCCCGAGTCCACCCGCAGGCGAGTGCCGAGGGTTATTTATCAATCTTTCCCGGGCGTTGCTCTAAATGTTTCACCCACTGGACCAACCCTTGTTGGGGAAATGATAAATAAAATCCCGAGTACTGCCTTACACTCTTATTTTACCTTTTGCAGAAAGGTATCTTTATTGAATTAGGTAACGCGGAAGATTTAAATGTTGCTTTCAGTTCAAACTCGCGGCTAATCGTTTCAGAGATACGAAGTAATTTTATTTTTTAATTAATTTAATTTTTCTAAAAGGAATTTTATAATGTTCAACTAAGAACTCCAATGAGTAAGTGACTAAATAAGCTAAGAGTTAACTTTTGTTCGTATAAATTATATAATATATAATATATAAAAAATATAATGGTATGCCCTGGGCACACGAGACAGTTTATGTTAAATAGCTTTGACAAAATTTTGACGTAAACTGACAAACATTTCTATTGATTTATCCCTACTAATATTATAAATGTGAATGTATGTTTGTTACGCTTTCACGCGAAAACTACTCAACCGATCATCATGAGACTTCGTACATATATTCTTGGAGGTATTAGAAGTAACATAGGATATCTTTAATGAAAAAAAAAATACGAAAAATCAAAATAATGTTTGTCAAAAAATCTAAAAATCTAGCTACTTCAACGCCATATAGTATATAAAAGGCGACGTATAGACTCCGTAATTTCGATGTTTGCAGGGATTATTCGGATTGCCACAGCGGGTGTTCCTGTATTTCGTAGCGATGGGATCAACATAATTAGTAGTACCCGGGCAAAGCCGAGGCGGGTGCTTTATAATTATTCGGTAATATTTTCGTTAAATTCGATTGAAGTAGGTATCTTTGAAAGGTAATTTACGTTATTATTTATAGTATAATTTGTAGACAAATTAATTTTCTTATCCTCGAAAATTTATTAACGAATACGCCGACGTCTGCCCAACATTAATGTAATTTCAAAGTTAACTTAAGTTATGAAATATACGAACGATTTCATCGATACGATACATAACCGACGAGCATGTATGCGTAGATGTATGAATGTGGTACAAGCGAGAGTGGTGTTCCAGGATCGGTCGCAATGGAAATCCACGATCTCTGCCTACCCCGCTGGGTAACGTGAGCGCATATTTATTTATTTTATTTACGCACAAAGACTATTCGTCATTCGTAGCATATTTCCGAAATATGTAACATGTAAACCATTTGTCCAATAATGTCAAAACTTTTTCAATTGAATTGTGATATCAAACAATGATGTTTCGATTGGGTATTAAATTCAGGATTATGCAAACATACAAACTCACTCTCACGTCAGCTATATGTTGAAACAAACATCATTTCCCTGGAATTATTTACATGGACGAACCGCCCGAGCTCATTTTACTGAGGGCTATTGTTTCCAAACGGCCCTCCGTCCCCCGCTGTGCCCCGGCGTCCCCCGCGGGCTCGCTCCTGTCACGTTGTTGACAGAAACAAAATGGTGGGCGGAAATTTACGTATGGCTTCACAATATGGCGGTTGGGAATCCACACACTCTGAAATCAATCAGGGAAATTAAATAAAATAAAACAATAGTAATGTAATTTGTACGTACAGTACCATTTTTATACATAAAATATGATTTTAGGATTTACTCTTTTTTCTGTAATAGATGGCGCTAGTACGTATATATAAATTAGGTTATTTTGTTAGCAGTCTTCTATTGCTGTCTTTATTCAGTTTAAAGAAATATTTTAAGCTAGCAATTTAGGATCTAACGCAATTTAATTTAACCAACAATTCTCCAGCCTAAGCTGAACTTAGCTAAAATTTAATATTATCACAACATAAGTTGGAAGTCAACTAACATTGGATTCAAATATTTTTTTATGCAAACTTATATCAAATTACATAAATAAATGTGTGCTCACGCCCGTAACCCAGAGGGGTAGGCAGAGATCATGGATTTGGCGCAATCCTGGCACAACTCTCTCGTTCATTCTACAATCATATAAGTTCTCCTAGGGCGTCCCCTACCAACACTGCCGCTCACTTTTGCAACATAAATTTGTTTTGTTATTCTCTCTTCATTCATCCTTTGAACATGCTCGAACCACCGAAGCATACCTTTCTCGATTCTAGTCACAAAATCCACTTTTAAGCCACACGCATAGAAATCCGCAACAGGCAAATGTGTTGCAAATGCGAGCCTTTAATGGTCAGAGGAGGGCATAGACAGGAAAAAGGATATTTCCTTTTCCCCGTTAACCCCCTCCCCGTCCAATCCTCTTCCTTTTCCCATCCTATCCTTAAATGGTAGGAAGGGCTTCACGCCTGTTTTCTGTGAGGTCGTGGTATTTTACTGGTCGAGCCAGCCCATCCGTGCAACAGATGTTGTTGCGGGCTAGAGCCCCCACTGCTCTTACTCTGTAAGAGCATCAATTAGTAATGTCATTTCGTTTGTCAACTATTTGATATAGTACGAACGAGAAATTGCTATTAGATAGTTCATCCGAAATAATTGTTCAATAATGTAACGGAGCACATTCTTTAACCCTAGATATTTTCAACTCTTCATTCGTTAGCACAATATTATTAATTATCACAATGAATGATGCAGGAGTTCACATTGACAATGTGGCCATCCGTGAATGCACAGAATGACGGGATACAATGGACACGCATATTTAAATAATAACACGGATGCTTGTGTGAATTAATTTTGTTTATACAATTCTCTCATATTTCTCTGTATAGCACATATAATTTATTCTGGCTGTGGGCCGAGCCTCTGCGTTGTCTTGTATAAGTAAGATCGCATTTTAAATATAGCGCCATCTAACAAAAATATGAGATATCAGTTTACCCCTTGACAACGCTCCAACAATCGATAATACAAAAACGTATCAAGAGATGGCGCTATCTATTTGCATTAATTATTTTGATTTTTTTAATGGAAAATGCACCCATAAATAATCGGTGAAGACGTTTCCGAGATTTAGATTATATATGTATATACAAGAATTCGTTCAAATATAATAGATTCGTGATGTTCGACGAGGATTCACGATGCAGTTTCGGAACGTAATCAACAATTTCATTCTAATACCTGAAAATGTTCTGAAAATTAGAAATTCCACGAGACCCCTGAAATCCATGACTCAAAACTAATGTTGTTTTTATGTTTCACAACGCGACAGTTACGATACGAGACATTAAGCATTCTAATATCAAGTGAGTCAAGCCAATAATAAAAAAGGTTACTTTACGACAAAGTTAGGTTCGGGATTCAAGGAATTACCTTAAACATTCAAACTAAAGAATCTTAGAAGTTATAACTTAATACATTCTACTGGTCTCAGTACGTACAACAGAATGTTAAACTCGAGTTCCATTTGACGTCGACATAAACTTGACTCCTAGAATCGCCTTCGGCGAGTAGCACGAGGGATCAACTTAATTTGATTTTTCGATTTAACGGTGTTCACCCCAGATTCAGCTCATCTTTCCACTTGTGATTTATCTATGTGCGCATTATCTACCATAATCTAGGTTCTGATGAGGGTATAAATTAATTATGTGGTACTATTCATGCATCATACGAACAATCAGCAAAAACTTCCCTTCCTGAAAGTAGGCCTCCCACTTAGATCGTCACAGACCCTTCATACAATGTACTCCATGCAACCTTAACCAAAACGAGGGAATCCATATCGCCTGCTCCTGTACGCTCTGTCATTCAGGAACATTCGAGATACAAGTGATGTGAATAATTTTGGGTAACGAATATAATTATTACAGCAATTACCAGGTTACAATTATATATGTATAAAATAAAAATACGCGCTCACGCCCATAACCCAGAGGGGTAGACAGAGATCTTGGATTTCATACCTATGGATAATTTTTGTTATTAAATCGCCAACGCATTACATACTGTAAATGAAGAGTAATTTGCTATAAAATTTTACTGAACGCTCTATTAACTTTAAATGTAGGTAACAGCTTAACCACCAATTGTAATCGACTTTCGATTAAATAAGCCTCAACGTTTAAATTGTGCCGTATATAAATACATTACACATACTATCTGACGCTTAACTTGTTGGTGGTGTTGTACATATGAAATTGTAATTAATACATTCAAACGAGTTAATTTTTATTCAAATATTAATTTCAATTCAAAATTCGTTAAAACTTAACAGTTATTCGCTCCCAATATTTTACAACTGTATCGCGCCTACATTGTGTCTCACATGGAATCCTGTTGCCTCATTGATAAGCGCTCCCGACACTAGTTTCCACTATCCAACCATATATTTTTTTATTGTTTAATTTTTAATGTACATAGACAAGTGGCATATGAGTCAGGCAACCGGTTAATCTAACACATGAGTGATAAATCTATATATGTAATCTGCTAATACAATAAGGAAGGTAAATTGTTTGTAATGGGTAAACTTTCGAATTATATGCGTATCCAGAAAAAATTGTTTGGTACTAATATGCACAGAAATAAATTATGTACAATCAGATGCTTACATTATCGAAGAAACGTATATTAAACAAAAAAAACTATGTCAATCAAGTAAGATACAGGTGGCGTAAGCTACTAGATTACATGCCACACCATCGTCGTAGGCCCACCGCTATAAAGGAGTGTAGTACCAAAGTTCTCCAGAGATGGCGCTGGGATCGAATCAGATCGCGCGATTGTTTCGTCTATCCTTATAACAATATTGTAAAACTTCACTCTTTGACAATTGTTACGAGCAAGTATTGCATTTAGTTCAGTGCCGCCTTCAAGTAATTAAACACTTTCCATTTTAATTCTCGCAAAAAACACTACTTGAAGAGCAGTACGGTGTCTCCGTCGAAACGCTATTGTGTTTTAAAGCGGTACTCGTTAGCAAAGAAATGTTCCTGCATAATAAATATTCCTAAGAGTTTTGACCCACGTCATTTCTGTTCGCCCCGAAACGTGATCCGTCTTACAACTATCTATAAAAAGAGAAAGATTTGATTGTTTGTATGTCCCGTATAAATTAAAAAAAACTTCTGAACTGATTTTAAATTCTTACAGAAATATAAAAATTTAAACTACCCGAGTGAAGCTGGGACGCGTTGCTAAATATAAATGCAATGTAACTTCCGATCGTGCAAACTGTTCATTTGTAAAACAATAAACATTAGGACGGGACTCTGTGCGGGATTAAGCGGTACACGACTCGATGACCAATTCAAAAATGTAATTGAATAATAAGATTTGTATTACGTCCGACCACTAACTGCCCCTTAAATGTAAATGCGTCAATTAATTTAATTTTCCACTTTTGCGCGATAAAATCGGACGTTCCAATCGCGCGACACGCGATACCATCACTTTTATCGTCGGAAATTTACATAATTGCCGCAATTGTTTCTTTATTAGCCATTTTTGTTCATTTACATAGTTTATAGATGGGAAGGATTTACGGCGCAGTATAACGTCGCCAACAAAATATCACCAAAGATAGCTAAACACGAAATCTTCTAGCTACCTTCTAGCATTCGTTATCTTCTTTACACTGCACTGATGTTTTAACACTCTTGTGATAATGCATTATTTCATGTAATAATCCCTACCCACTCATATCAAGGACCCATGACTATATGTTACTCGCCAGAATCAACAAAATAATATTTTTTTAAGATTGAGAATAGCGCCACCTAGTTAGTGAAATAACAACATACATTTTGCGTTTTCTTAGCAATTTATTATTCAAAAGTAATTGACAGAAGACTATAAATCAGTTGATGTGGTTATGGAAAATATCACAAACATATTTCCCTAGAATGGGTATCGAAGCGGACACTATCTACTCGCGAATGGCTACCTACACCTACCCAGTAGCTGTTTGCGATTAGATAGTGGCACAAATCCTCCATAATTCTGTCTTCTTCCATTACAGAATACATCTTTACACAAATCCTTTTTGAGATAGTTACAGTATTTTAGTTCAATCTCTGTAATATTTAGAACCGAAGCAATAGTTGGTTTAAGATTCAATAAATTGTTCCCTTGATTTTTTGATAAAAGTATTCAAAATTCAATAGGAACGTATGCGCGCATAGCATTCGTAACACGTAATGGCTTATTAAAACTTTTTCCTTGTTTACAATTGACCTACAAAACGCAACGAGTATTGCGGACCGCATAATACTAGTCTGTCCTTCTCCCACTCGCGCCGCGACCTATTTCCATCCCTTGTTATATTGCCACTCCACTGACGAGGTTTGAAGTTGACCCTTAACTTTTAATTGCTATTACAATGAGCTAGCAACAATATCAGCGGTTACAATGCACGTGTGTTGCATGATACAAGTTCACATTTCATATAATTAATCGGGCATGTTGAAAGGATGAATGAAGAGAGAGTAACGAAACAAATTTATGTTGCAAAAGTGATTAGCAGTGTTGGTAGGAGACGCCCTAGGAAAACTTATATCGATCAGATTAGTGACTTACTAAAAAAGGGCGATATAAGGAGCACCCATAAACGACAAGCTTGTATGCGTAGACGTATGAATGTAGAAGAAGCGAGAGAGGTGTGCCAAGATCGTGCCAAATGGAAATCCATGATCTCTGCCTACCCCTCTGGGTTACGAGCGTGCGCATATTTATTTATTATAATTAATCACCGTGCATATACATACATTAATGTTTTTGATGACAAATAACATTTATTTTAGAATTTTCTAGTTCAATTCCATTATTGCTCTCTTACATTTATCTCTCGCGTCTTAGGTTCACGTTGAGTCTCTCAGTCATCGAAAACATCTTCTAGCATAACTTCCACTATCTCTGTCAATATAAATTTGCCTCTTCACTCCGTCTTCATTCATCTGATGATAAATGAACGAACCAATGAGGCTTATTTTTCTCAATGTTGGTCATAACATAGTCTTATGAGCAATCAAAACGCTGTTGCCAATTTTAGTTAGAGTTAAATGTATGTTAAAAAATCTACGAATGTTCAAAAACTTAATATCAAGAATATTTATAGCTTTGCATAATAGCACCGTGGGAGCGGAGGTGGCTCAGCGGTTGAGGCCCCGACTTACGTACTGTAGGTTGCGGCTTACCCAGACAGCGCTTTACTTTGTGTCATTTATTTCATCACCACTGCTCCAAAAACATCGTGAGGAAACCGGCATGTGTTAGAAGCACAAATTCGAAGACAAGTGACTTCCACCAACCCGCACCGGGCGAGCGTGGATTACTGTCCTCTCACGGGGAGTCCTGTGTCCCTGCAGCGGGGAACATTCTTAAAAAAAGGCTCATATTATTATTTTTACTATGGTATACAATCAGATTTCTTATCAGAAAAAATATCTAATAAGACTTAGGAACGTCGATAATTCTCGTTCATGTACTATAACCAATAATTCTATTTTGTGCTACACCCGGATTTTCCTCTCAGAACTTTCAACGGAATTGCTACAGAGAATATTCATGCTGTGCGCCCGTCATCTAAAGTATTTTCAGGCTACGGCTTTCAGGTAAATTACCTATTTCTTGTAATAATCATAATAACAAATAACGCCGTGCCCGCCTCGTCTCCCGGGTCTTAACCGACAATCCGTCATAATTTATTTTGTCTGTACTTAAGAGTTTACCTTCGTATTTTATAACGATCGTATTCCTTCCAGGGAGCCCCTTGACGTCAGTTTATACTCTAAAAGAATATTTAATTACATATCTTCCTTTACGTTTAATCTATGTAACAAAACACGCTCCAGGCCATTATCAATTTGTTATCTCTATCATATTCTTGCCTTACATTCGCTATACAAATACCTCTACGCAAATCAAATAAAGCACAGTTAGTATATTTTTCAAATATATTCCTAAAATAATCACTTCAACTATTTTTGACCTTGGTGTGATTTAATACTAACTCAGTCTGAGCATTTAGAGAATCTCCCGAAAAATTGGGAAAAGGTTCAATACAAGAATCTAAATTTCAACAGTCGCCTATTCCGATTCTTCAATTATAATTTATACCTGTATTCCAAAAACTATAAAAGAATGAAATCGATTGGAAGAAAATTGCAAAATAATAAGCATATTTAAATCATGAGAGTTTGTTTTTAGTTTATTTGCTTTATTAAAACCGTGTATCGTGTGTATGAGAAATAAGAATACATCAGCAAAATTTCAACCGTACCGTAACTGAAACAGAAAAAGCTACAGGCACGTTAAAAAGCCCTCGACCCACATCCACGATACGAATCCACGTATGCGCCCAAGTTCAGGTAGCAGTATCTCGGGCAGACATTAAAAATGCACCAAACTTTCAAAAGACAATGCGCTGGAAAACTTTATCCGGGTCCTAACTAGAAACAGCAAATTAGTTGCACTGTGCACCGGCACAATGGAACATCTACAATCATGGCGCTTATTTAACAAGGTTTTTTTTAATTCGTTTGTTATTCAATTTCGTACTCGCTGAATTTTACTTCCTAATTTATCACTCATCGTAGAAGTACGCTAATTCTACTACATGATATTCTGAGCACATAAAACAAGGCATGATGGTAACATCATAACGACCTCTAGGATTTCTTGAACCGCTTGGATATTTTCTTCTACGTTAAAAGTGGAATTTGAATATCTATGGCTTTATTACATTACTAGTGACTCGCCCCAGCTTCGCCCGAGTACCAATAATTATGTTAATCCGATCGCTACGAAACACAGGAATGTGCCAATCTGGACAATCCCTGTAAATTTCATCGAAATCGATCTATCCGTTTCGGAGTCTATAGGTCTATAGGGAACATACATACTCCGTTTATTATGTACTATTTTTTTATAAAAAATCATTTTTTTATAAAAAAAATTTTAAAAAAAAATCCTATGTTACTTCTAACACCTCCAAAAATATGTGTACGAAGTTTCATGATGATCGGTTGAGTAGTTTCCGCGTGAAAGCGTTATAAACAAACTTACATTCACATTTATAATATTAGTACGGATACTAAACATTTATATATGTTCGTATTTTACAATATACTTAACGTGACCAAGTTTAATCCAGCCATCTCGTAATTAGGTGTTAATTAAATCGGTATGTTGTATGCCTAGGATTTCACTTGCCCTAGCAATCGTACTGTAAGATTTCCTTTACTTGTCTAAGGAAAAATTAAATACGAAAGAAAGTTAAATTATTAATAACATTAATGTAAAAATATTTTAAACATCAAAGTTTGGGGATTCGCAACATGTAATTAATTGATGGTTGCGTACATCAATGCAAAATTAAATTACGTTTGCCCTATATCTAATTATAGATCAGCCGCCATTTTGGATGAACTGTGGAGCGAGCGAATGACGTAATTTAATTAGATCGGAATCGATTTCGCGGTTTGCGCGAGCCAACAAACGAAATGGGCCTCTTTAAAATCGATACCGATGATAGCGATTGAAAAATAATCGAGTAATTCGAAATCATTTTTTACCCAACTCGATATTGTCTTCTTCATAATGCTGTAATTTATTTATAACAATTTAAAAGTATTTTCTTTTCTCAAGGAATAAATAAATGTTACTCGTGATTACTTCATATTTATAGAACCAGTGCCTACCCTGTTCTGAAAAAGCGACAAGTAGGAGACTCAGAGATACATTACAATTGTGGTAGGACCACAATTGCACTACCCTTACAAGAAGAAAAATAAACTTAAACGTCTATAAATGCGAACCCGTAATATAAAGGAAGTCCCTCCAAGTTTAAACAAAAATGTTAATTTTATATTGAACAATTTTTACGAACCTGTCATCAATTGTAAAAGAATAATAAATGTTACCGTAACTTGGATGAGATTGGCTTACAGAGCTGGCATGGTCTTATTTATTTCATTTTAAATATGGCAACTTTAAATCACTTAAAGAAATTAAAGCTTAATCAAAAACAAGACAAAGGAGTGATTAATGAATATTCACGAATTAACATGAAACGGCCAACTTTAGGGAACAAACAACAAGAAAAACAAAAGGGAATAGACGCCGCCGCTTCATTATTCACGTCTTCCTTCCGCTGGCTGAAGTTGATGAAAATGAACGCAGGAACAAACCGACACGGACCGGCCATGAATGAGAGAAACTTGTACGTAGGCACCAATTCCAATTTAATAATAATCCAAAGAAACTGGTTACTGGTATTAATACCGCGGTAGCAAAGAAACTGGTTACTGGTATTAATACCGCGGTAGCAAAGGAAATGACAACAACGGGTCATAGTGTGCCTCAGTATTAATCTAACGAATTTCTAAGGTCATTGAAATTAAAGTAAATATTTTAACCGTGGTAGAGCCCCACTGCAGCGACAGTCGTTTCTGAATGAATTGAATTGGGGAAGTATTCGGTCTAAATGAGAGATTTACTTATAAATTTCGCTCGCTGTAAAGGTTGCCCAGAGGACCAATCCAAACTCATCATCAAAAATTGCATCATCTTCGGTGATTTCATATTTTTATCTTCGTTAAAATTGATTTAATAAAGAGAATTCATGTCTGGTATTTGCTAACGACGGAGTAGAGTAGAGAAAATATTATTTTAAGGCAAAATCAAAAGTAATTTTCAGATATTATTTAATAATACGGTTCATTCTGACGGGCCGGTTGGCGTGGTTTGTAAGATACTTGCTTTTCACGCCACAGGTCGTGAGTTCGATTCCCACCCAGGACAAACATTTGTGTGCATGAACATGTCTGTTTGTCCTGAGTCTGGGTGTAATTATTTAAGTGTGTATTTACAAAAAAAAAGAAAAGTAGTATATGTAGTGTATCAGTTATTTGGTTTCCATAGCACAAGCTCTGCTTAGTTTGGGATCAGATGGCCGTGTGTGAATATGTCCTAGGATATTATTATTATGTCATTTATTTATATTTAAAACATATTTTTTAATAATATACCTTAAAAAATCTACCAAAAAACAGACATTCTAAAATATATTATAAAAAATAGTGTTCCACCGGCTGCGGAGTTCTTTCATTTCAAGCAACCAGTGGTCAGGGTTACAGAGAGAGGAACTTTCTCACAATGCGGGTAGAATCTAAGATTACCGCTTTTTGTATTTATTACCCTTAACCCAACCGTCTTATTATTATTGTCAATGAATTAATATAAACGAACAAAGAGGAATATCGATGGGTGTCAATGGAATTGTGTGTAGACTGTACTACAGTAGACTGAAGTAACGTATCCGTGGAATATTGGATGTTGTGCATTTACAATGAAATACTTCGAATCCGTTCTTCGATATTGTTCGCCCTTGTACTACTTCGTTAATAATTTGTCATTGAAATGAAACTACGAACAATACAATTTCGGATGACATTTGATCGAACTTTGTCGAGGATATGAATGAAGGATTGATATTAGATCTGGCTGAACCAAGTTGAGAGGTCGAAATTGATAGATGATTTGGTATAAGTCCAAATACGAAGTTCCCAAATTAATTTCATACAATAGGGCTTAGCAAATTCTTCAAATACACTTTATATTAATTGGGCACCAACTGAGGATTCTCGTGTAAGCCCATATTAAATCGTAATGTAATTTCATAATTTCTTTATCTTTTGAGAATTCAGAAACAAAGTCGGTCATCAACGACAAAAAGGCACTTAATGCCTTTTTGTCAATGAAACGTTCAAAAAGAATGAGATGTCTATTAAGTCCCAAGTTGGGCGCCAAACGCAATTATGTAAAGCTCGCGTGAGAAGGCTCCATGCGCTTATCCAATTTGCCGAGGAAATTCAACGCATCCTTTTATAAAGCCCCGTATCAAGCTAAAACCATAATGTTACGGTGTTATTTTTTTAACTGGACCCTTTTTTTCTCAAGTGTATTTTGTATCCACGAATTTAAAAAAATCGCTTATAACTCCCGCGAGTTGATAATGCGCTTGCTACATACATGTGACTTTTTACGTCCAATCCAATTTTACAAATTTACATTTTTACATTTTTACATTTTTTATTCATTTACATTTAATAATTGTACAGATATATTTCAAGAATAAAATCCTTTCCTAGTTCTCGCCTACGTAATAATAACAATAATAATCTCTGTCAAAATGCCTTAAGGCCCAAAAAAGTTCATTCAATTCGATTCAGTAGTTTACATGCAGTATAGATTGCAGCGCCATCTGCTTCGTTTATTTTTGAATATAAACCATCCTCGAATCCACTTGAACACATACACAAATCATTCAAATCGGTTCAACCGTTTAGGAGGAGCTTACTGACAACACACGGACAGAAGAATTATATATATAAAGATAGATAAAAAACGCATATCCATAGACGATATGTTTCGCACAATGTTTCATATAAATGAACCCCTCTCCATTTGAGACGAGATTTATAGTTGTGTCATGCATACAGATGTCATCTCCAGGAACATGTTTGATCTGGGATACATAATTCACGAGGCACGTGTTACAACCTATGTAATAAACATGCGACTGTTACAGTTTCCGTTAGAACTTTGCTCTCTGCGGCCGAGCTCGCTGAATCCTCGTGCACGGTGTACCATCTACGTGTTATTCAAAAAGCTATGTTTTAACACAAAATTATTTATTATCGTGTTGTTTCGTGCGAAATCTTATATTGTTTCTAATTTAATAAATAGTGTCTCAAAACTATTTGCTTTTAAGTGTATTTTAAATGTCAATATTTATAATATTAGCTGGCTCGGCAAAACTACGTTCCGCCCTATATTTATTTACGCCCCCGCAAACCCCCCTGTGGGTGGAATTTCGTAAAAAACATTCTTAACTGACTTCTACTCGTCGAAAGAAATATTCCCCACAAATTTTAAGTCTCTAGACCGCATTGTTCCAGAGATATCGTGATGAGTCAAGTAGTTGGACTCAGAAGAAGAGAACTTGATCTTCGTAATGAGAATGGTCATTCTTCATCCTGTTCATAGGCATTCTCCATAATCCACAACAAAGTACTACTACTTCCATACTGCCCAGATCGTGGGTTCATCTTGCGTGAGCTATTGCCTTTCAAGAACCTTTATAAATTGGTAAACCACGAGCCAAAAAATATTAGTGGTAACATTACCAAATATAATCATAAATCGGCCATCAGTAGGTTTCCCCGCTGCAGGGCCACACGTCACCATATTCTCTATTAAATAATTCGTTTAAAAAAGTATATCTATATATTTTATTTTCAACGTATGACACTTAAATTCTCTTCTGTTATTTTCCTGTCAATCTATAAGTCAAGGATATTCGAGGGTAATACGTTACAATAATCCGTACATCGGGCGTCGGTAGCGGAGACGGGGCTCAGAGACGTCGACACGGCCGAGTTGACTCGCGTCATCAGGTCTCACCGTATACGTGGCCCTTTTTTCTATTCCTCTAGAGAACTTAATAATGCATGTACCTGCAACTTCTGGTAAATAATACCCAACGAATTCCATGGGCATAGGAGGGAAAAGGGGCATCTAAGTCCCAGGTGTGATACTTTAGTACACCAATTTATACCATTAATAATGTTGGAATAAATGTGGATGTTGTGACTAGAATTGAGAAAAGTATGCGTCGGTGGTTCGGGCATGTTGAAAGGATGAATGAAGAGAGAATAACGAAACAAATTTATGTTGGGAAAGTGAGTGGCAGTGTTGGTAGGGGACGTCCAAGAGAGTATGTAGAAGAAGCGAGAGTGGTGTGCCGGGATCGCGCAAAACTGGCTACTTCTCTGGGTTTCGGGCGTGAGCATATATTTATTTATTTAATAATGTTGAAATAATACATAGCAAGTTATCATGATGGTCGCCTTTTGATCCCAAAACTGAAATCTCGAATCGATGCCTGGACGGCGTGTATCGCAGACTTATCTCTATAGATATGTTAAAGTTTCTTGATTCGTTAATATAAACAAAATAATGTCTTTGTATTTTTAGCGCAGCGTAAATTCTTACATTTCAAACATAAAATGCTGAATATTAAAATCATTGAAAGGTTGAAATGTTAAATTACACACATAGATTAGTGTGTTGACCGCGACGTCCCATGAGCGTTGCGATACACTGTAATCCATTTGTCAACGGCACTGACCGCTCATCCCCGACAAATTAAATGCAGCTTTAAAATGGATATTCCGGGAACAAATTCCGATTTTTAAAGTTTATACCGGTAACAAAGCAGTAAACTAATCTAAATGTCAGTTTGTTTGTTGCACATTCACGCGTAAACTACTCAACTGATCATAAGGAAATTGTACACGTATTTTCAAGATTATAATTATTAAAAAAGGTGGGAAGGCGCAGCGATAGTTCAAAAATAAATGTAATGATAAACAAAAATAAGCCCTTGTGACTTTACAATAAAATTCTAAATTGAGTATGAGAAAAATCAATGAACAGAAAATCGTTGAAACTGTTCAAAATTAAAATGAGCATGTTACTGAGATTTAGGAAATCCCCTTTTTTTTTGTATCGTGGGGGAAATCTTCTAAAGATATCCTGTCCTCTGGGGGAAAGACAGAATTATGTGGGATTTGACCCACTAAAACCCCCTCGGTGATCACCTTCGGGTGCAAGAACAGGGGCTCCGGGATCTCCAGCGGAACGCACCGGTGCCCCTCTGCACTATGCCTTAGCACCACCCCGGGAACTAATTTTAAACTAAGGAAATCCCCTGCTATGGACCACCAGGTAGTTTATATTTAAAACAGTAGTTGATCTGATCGCTACCCAACACAGGAACACCCGCTGTGCCAATCTGGACAATCCCTGTAAAGTTCATCGAAATCGGTCCAGCCGTTTCGGAGTCTATATGTCTATATATACATACATACTTCCCCTTTTATGTACTATTTTTTTTCATAAAATGTATCTATCATGTATCCTATGTTACTTCTAATACCTCCAAGAATATGTGTACAAAATTTCATGATAATCGGTTGAGTAGTTTTCGCGTGAAAGCGTAACAAACAAACTTACATTCGCTTTTATGATATTAGTAGGGATAAAAGACATAAAGACAAATTTATGTGAATATTTTTGTATTCTCTCCATTCCCATCATGGCAGATTATTTCGAGTCAATATTAAATTAACACGTTTCATCAAAATCTTTTGCAATCACTGCTTAACTCATTTTATTATCGCTACCAGATTTAAACTTAACTTCTAGAAAAGTTCACTGACACATTCGAAAGCGGGGAAGGCTTGTTGGAGTGATGTTGAGAGAATTACGGCGCGCTGTGAGCCGGCGGTAAATCAAAGCTGACAGGACCACTTAGGAATATGGGGCACAACATTTATCACCGCTACCGTGATTCCGCTTCTTACTCTACCTGTTTGGTCTTCACTCCTTGGTTTATTTGCTTCGCTTCGTTCGTCGTAACTAAACTCACACCAAAGTTTAATATTATTAGTTAATTAATTAGTTATTAAGAAATAATATAAGCAAGAAAATCCCAGAAAACTATTTGCAGCTGCAAAATGAGCAAATACAAAGTGGCGCCACAAAACTGACACACGAGCACTCCCAGTACATCTCTAGAGTGTAAACACGGACAGATTCGTAGAGACCACGTCACGGGGTAACCATCGTATCTGAATTGTCATGGATTTACGATCGAACTAGGATTATCTTCAGTTTGAATGTGTCATAAAAAACTTACAATCTATTCTTTAATACATGTCCTGGAATACAGAACATTTGATTGCCGTAAAATCCGGAATCTCATTGCATTGGTGCCCATCTACACCCAGCCTAATGCATGACTTACCCTCAGTGCTACCGCCTCACCAGTGTATAAAGAAAATATGTAAAAATCTTTGTTCCCGTCGCCCTTAGATTCACTTTTGTTGATTGTAAGGACCTTATTCTAGTCCGTCCTAATTCGAGCTTAAAGTTCCCATTTATTTTAATCCATAAGGATTGGAATAAGCTACCAGCGTCAGTTTTCTGTCCTATTATGACGTGGATTTAATAGTGCGTACCGTCTTTCGGCATGTCGCCACAAAATATCAAGTAGGATTGTGGTCAAGAAAGTATTATTGTTACAAAAAATATTTGCGTAAGTAGATTTGATATACAATCCATTAAAAACTGCGTGGTTACTCTAGCGTAGTCGCATTCACCAGCGGGTTTTAATGAATAATATATTGTTGGGCACAAGTAACGCCACGCGTCGCTACAACCGCCCTTCGCTCCGCATTGTCTTTCCTAATGCACTGTGCATTGCGGAATGAGGCTCCGTGAGTGACGAGCACCTGTATGCCTGGCCGCTTAAATAAACTGAGACTGCTTGTACTCAAACGCATATTCATCTTCCCGTAACGTAGGAGAGGAGGAGATTAAAACCCATGAAACCCACATGCCACATGTGGGTTTCATGGTTTTTAATCCTTTAATACTTAGCTCATTTTAATTTTTAAAGTAGAGAGTTAAACCAACTGTGTATTAGCAAACCCTAACGATTTCAATTTACGACGAAATATGGAGTCAATCTTTAATGATATAAATTTTGATGCACTTAAATACATTTCACCACATTGGCGACTAGAAATTATTATAATTTATACAATCTAAAGGATTTTTCAGCAACTAGACTAGACTAGACCATAAAGATACTTGACCGAAATGTTTTTGTGCTTAGCTTCTTAATTGTTCATATTAACTCAAGGGACAGAAGTATAAAACATATGACACGGACATAATTATCATTGCATCATATTAAATCTCTGCTGAACATACGCCTGTCACACCACTCTATCCGAATACGGCCTAGTCGAATCCACATCCTGCCCTGCACGCTTACGTCATCGATCGCTCTGGCTGGGTAAAGCCATAAAACATTGTTGTAGATAAAAAAAATGTTGATATAACATTAATGGAGTGACGTGATAATAATTTCCAATTTTCAATCACCAGTGGTATTTACAAACCAATTTCCACTCCAAGCCAATCCAAGCCGACTTAGATTCCTCAAGAAGCGAGGGTATTCCTCCCTCAAAGGCTAACGCGTCTGCAGTTCCTCTGGTGTTAGGGATGTTCAATTATCAATTGGCGACCCGCTGCCCGTTAGTCCCTTATGCTATAAAGTAAACAATTTTCTCCAAGCATATATTATGTATCTTATTTCCTTTCCTTCCCTTATTATTTTAACGAATGCTTGCTCGCGTCAAAAGGAATGCATCGAGCAAATTTAAACTCGACTCGCGTTCCATTTCGCAAGTTCTTATTTTCTGCATGACTCGCTGTTAAGTTTAGTTTCGTATTCACGGAGCAAATATTATTAAATGAGACTAAAATGAAAGGCACAAATTTGATGCCTTTTGCAGAGTTTATATTACAAACAAAGTTAACTAGGTTCTCATTATTGTTAGCAGGATACTCGTGAATATACATTTGATTTATATCCATTTCAGAGGCATCATAAATGAATATGCACTCACGTCCGTAACCCACAGGGGTAGGCAGAGATAACGGGTTTCTATTTGGCGCGATCCTGGCACACCTCTCTCGCTTCTTCTACTTCCATACATCCACGCATGTATGCTTGTCGGTTACAAGTACTCCTTATATCGCCCTTCTTTAGTATGTCACTAATCTGGTTGATATAAGTTTTCCCTGGACGTCCCCTGCCAATGCTGCCACTCACTTTTGCAATGTAAATTTATTTCCTTACTCTCTCTTCACTCATCCTTTCAACCACCGAAGCATACCTTTCTCAATTCTAGTCGCAACGTCCACATTTAAGCTACACTCTTCCCGTATGCTATTCTTAACTCTATAATTCAATGTCACGCCTAACATACTTCTTATGAATCACATCTCAACGGCATTAACTCTACTAGCATGCTTTTTCGCCCAGTTCTCACTTCCATACATTAAAGTGGGAACTAGTGCAGCATTGTGTATTGCCAGACGAGTCTTCGTTGACACATTCTGACTCCTCACTACTGTACCTGTAGCCCCATTTTATTTCCCGCAGTTACTCATTGTTCAAAATCCTGTCTACCATCTCCATAACCTAAAAACACAAATTGTTCCACCTGTTCCACCTCTTTACCGTATCATTTATAACAATCACTGCCCTACTTTGTTCTCTTTTAAACACCATTACTTTCGTTTTGTCTACATTCATCTTCGTACCTTTACCTTCCAATGAATCATTCATTAAATTACGCATACACATTAATCATAATAACAAAGAAGGTTGTATATCTTCCGCGTGTGCTTTGACAATGTTCTTCAACATTTTTCAAATTCCCCTGTCAATTTGGTTCTTATTGTCATCCTGCGTCTCTTTTACTCGTTCATGTCCTGTTTCCTCTTTTAGATGCTACGATGTTATCAATTTTAGTCATTTATCTTCTTTGATTGTGTCTCCAGTTTGTTGGTTACACAAAATACTACACCACCTACTTCTAATACCACTAATACTAACTCGGGATCATCTTGATGCACATGCATGCACATAAGATTTATTATCAAACTATTCCTTTCATTCTGTCAGTTTATGGTTTCCTTGTTTGCTGTTGTTTAAAACTCGATGCATCCATTTCACTGTCAACTTCCGTCGATGCGATCGATGGTTTCTGTAGCTGATATACGGATATCATAAGCTTGTTTCTATCCTTCTCTTTTTGAAAGCGTTTATTTCTATTTAAAATACTTTTAATCGTGTCAATTTATCTGGAGAATTTAGATCTAACGAAGGCGCCAATTATGTAATAACTAATTTACGAGTAGATAAGTTAAAGAACTGTATACGGCCTGCAACTGCAGCAGAAATTAGTAAATTATATAGTTACTAGATCTTGATCAAACTCACTTTTTATTTGTAAGTTTTTTAAGTCAAACGATTTACCGGATATTAAGTGACCGCAATCTATAGGCAGCTGCAACAAGGTGGAAGGAAGTTTGCCTTGAGGAGGCATTTACAGCTACACCGGGCACGAGGCAGCAGGGCGCAGAGGGCGCCTAGCCTAAGCCTCTTTAATAGCAACTAATCTCGAGGGCTCCCTCCGTAGAGGGAACCTCGGCTCGGGCCGTTACTTTATTATTATTACCGGATTGGGAGGCCACCGAGCTCTTAGGTCGCTTCGGTGGACGCTTCATAGAGTGACTCGGCTCAAGGGCCTCCGAAAGGGGACCTCGACTTGGGCTATCACTTGCTTCTACTATCCATCGCCTTCCCGTCAACTTCTCTTCCCATTCTTTCTTTATTGGGAAAAAATAGGTAGCGGAAAAGAAGCCTACGGCACCACTCTCATCTGACGAAGCGCAGAAACACTTCTACTTAAAGCCTGTCTTCTGTGAGCCCATTCATGGAACAGATGTCTTGAGTACTGCCAGTGGCTAATAAAATAGCACTTTGTTGATAGTTAACTGAGCTAAAACAAATCATCACAATACCTCGTCAACTTCTACGGCAGCAAGCTATTGGAAGCACGAGTACCGCGCGCCAATTATATCCGAATGCCTTATAATTAAACCACGTCCGGATGGCTGCGGCCGCATCGGCTGACTCGGCACTTACGTTTGAATTACATTAATGATGATATTGGATTTACGCCAGACAATATTTCTTTATTAAACGCCACAATATTTCTTTATTTCACTAACCTGGTAAAGTTAACGTTGTTAAGCACAACATATGAAATGACTTAATACTTATTTGAACATACAGAAAACAATTTATAACATATTACTTTTTACGCGCTGTAGCACTTTCGTCCAATAACGTTATGTCAACGAATCAGTCACGCATATTTCGAACGCACTGTTTTATTTTCTCTTGTGTCCTGAAATTCACGCCTGATCTGACGTCAGCGGCAAGATACAGATACATTAAACGTTATAAGCCCAACATCACCACCTAGCTTGACTGTTTTAGGCTTGTCTTTCACTAATTCTGTGTTTTTGATTCGTAAAACTATTTATACCTTATACAAAGAACGAATGAACACATTTTGACCAATTTTTAATTAACAACAACGGCAACTTAGTCAAGCTTAAATTTTATAATTATTATTAATCCTTATTAAAATTATAAGTGCAATTGTCAGTTTGTTTGTTTGCATGAATGAATCAACCGATCACAGAATTTTTCACACACATTCTCAGGGGTACGGAAATTACAGGTTTCCGAGGGATAGGAAAATAAATGAAACTAAAAATAGACGTTACATGTTTTGACAATAGCAACCTTCCAATTCTTCTTTATTTAAAGTTATTTAAGTTAAACATCTAACAAAAAATTCATGAATTGAGTGAGCTCAGCCAGAAGAGAGCAACGGTTGTCCTATTTGGTTAAAATAGAAAATAGTGAGTTTGTTTCAATATAGTAACTACTGTTAGCCACAAAATTCAAGTATTTCCCGTTTAAATATTTTCGATAAAATTCACTACAAAGGCAAACCCGATCGGAAGTTTTTAAGCTCAAGAAATACAAGAATGCCTGAGTTATTTTTAAAGTTTCTCTACATTTTCCTTCAGTTGTACGCAGTGGGGGTGTAGTATGGGAAGGGGGTAAGTTTCTACACTTGATTCGATCGCCTACATTCAATTTTACTAGTAAAGTAGAGTGATTTCTTTAACCTAGATTGAATCACAAAAAATATACAATGTAAATCAAGTACGGTGTAACAGCAAAAAATTACCTACGGCTACTGAATAACACTGGCATGGTGGACACATACATATAGTATATGCTATCTCCACATATTTAATTAGTTCTGTAATATCCTCGTATTATATATTATATTTACTAATTTCCCAGCTAGCTTCACTAGTAGTGGTATTATTAATACTAAATATTTGCCTTTTAGATGATTGATGTAATGTTGTGATCTTTTGATTAACACAGCTTGTGTGAGGCAGAGAGAGGGAGTTTTTTTCCTTAAAGCTTACGTTCCGTTACTACAAATGAAGCCATATTTTCTTGAAATGATACTCTATTTGCAAGGTTTTCAATTTTTTATCTTATTACAGTATGAGAAATTAATAGAATATGGCCATATGTTGAACTGACGTGTGCGGCGTCATCGCTTAATTACAGTTGCAATTAATCAATTTAACTCGCCATTAGTTAACGTGCATTTATGTTATCTAACATTTATTATTTTTAATAAAGGAAATCAACATTTTTGACGACGTAACATTTTTCCCCACAACATGCTCTTTTATGTTACGTTCCAAGTGCCAATATTTAGTTCCAAAGTTTGGATTACTATGCATGTTTGACGTTTGTTACAAGGTTGACGGGCGTGACTTGTAAGATACTTGCATTTCACGCAGGTCGTGGGTTCGATTCCCACCCTCGACAGACATTTGTGTACATGAACATGTCTGTTTGTCCTGAGTCTGGGTGTAATTATCTATTTAAGTATGTATTTACAAAAGAAAAGTAGTATATGTAGTATATCAGTTAACTGGTTGCCATAGCACAAGCTCTGCTTAGTTTGGGATCAGATGTCCGTGTGTGAATATGTCCTAGGATATTATAAGCTAATGAGTTTTGGATGCGTCGGCTACTTTGACCATTAAATCTTCTTCCCATCCTATCCTTATTGTAAAAGGATAAGAAGGGGTTATGCTTCGATTAAGGCCTCACTTAACTGATCAAACGACACGCAGAAAACTTCTACTTCACGCCTGTCTTCGACTGAGGGGACTACAACTGTTAATTGTAGTTTTACCACTTTGATTTAGTTGTCAGTCGTTATAAGTACTTACAGAATTACCGCATACACCCTGCTTACAACAAATCCTTACATTCGTAGGATGACTTGATTATCATACTAGTCACCTTAGCAGGAATTAACATAGATTCCGGTTGTCTCCCGCGAATACTTTCTCTCTCAATTCACGCAATTGCTACGTTTGCTTTTAGAGAAATTATCTTAATTACAATGCGAGCTCCGTCGGGATAATGTCACGCCCGTCATTACGTTTAATTTGTTTATAATGTAAGTTTGTTTATAAATGTAAAGTTATAATACTCTCTTGTTGCCTTTAATTGGAAAACTTGAAACTGATTTTATATTTAAAAATGGACCGAAAATTCGACGGTAAATAGGTACCATAGTGCGTTATTAGTATAACACATTGTGTTATGTTTGTATACTAAAATAAAAATAACTGATATACTACATATGCTACTTTTCTTTTGTAAATACATACTTAAATAGATTACACCCAGACTCAGGACAAACAGACGTGTTCAGGCACTCAAATGTCTATCCTGGATGGGATTCGAACCCACGACCTGCGGCGTGATAAGCAAGTATTTTACAAACCACGCCAACATATCAAAATAATAAACCCGTTAAGGTCAAATAAAAGCGTGGATAGCCTAATTGAGACACAGACAAGAAAACAAGATCGTAAATTCCAATCCGTCATTCAACTAATTTAATTACATCCTTGCACAAGCTTGTGCTTAGTTGGAGTGGTTAAAATTTTAATCAAGATGAATGTACATAAGACCAAAGTAATGGTGTTTGAAAGAGAACAAAGTAAGACAGTCATTGATATAAATGTTAACGGCAAAGAAGTGGAACAGGTGGAAGAGTTCGTGTATTTTGGGTGTACGTTTATGATGGTAGACAAATGGAAATAAAATGAATAGGGCTATAGGTACAGTAGTGAGGCGTCAGCATGTGCCTATGAAGGCTCGTCAGGCAACACTTCTGTATTAGTTATAACGGAAAAGTGTGGCTTAAACGTGGACGTTGTGACTAGAATTGAGAAAGGTATGATTCAGTGGTTCGGGCATGTTGAAAGGTTGAATAAAGAGTGAATAACGAAATAAATTTATGTTGCAAAAGTGTGCTGTGGCGACATAAGAGAACTTATGTCGACCAGATTAGTGGCATACTAAAGAAGGGCGATTGGAGTACCCGTAACCGACGAGCATGTATGCGTAGATGTATGAATGTAGAAGCGAGAGAGGTGTGCCAGGATCGCGCTAAATGTGTCATAACTTCTGCTTACCAATCTGAGCTTCGTGCGTGGGTGCATATTTTTTATATCACATTTAGCGCTTATATGTAGACATTCAATTTAATTACTTGAACAATATACGATCTTTCAAGTTATAGCACTTTTACGTAGTATATATAATCCGTAATGAATATGTAGCAGGCTGAGCTTGTAACGCTCCTTTATATTCATGTGTACACTGTCTACACTGCGTTCACTTTACGTTTGGCAAATAGTTTATTCAAGTTTTTTTTATACAAGAAAGTAGCCAGATATTAAGTGATTGCTACCCATACGAATTTTATTATACCCATAGCAACAGTCATGAGTTGTATTACCTTAAATATACTTAAGATTAAAAAGGTGTTTATTTATGTTTATTAATGCCAAATCGCCGACATTTAAACTAGACGTAACTGAAGATTTTGATATTTAAATTTCCTGCCACGCACAGCCACGTTGTGTAATGGTCTGTCCTCCGCGGTATTTCCAAACCAGTACGACTTAGGGTCCTCCAAAAAGCGAGCCTATCTGTTCCTCAAACACTGGCAACACATCTGCAGTTCCTCTGGTGTTTGGTGCCTATGGGCGTCGATCACTTCAGTGCTCACGCCGCTCGTTTGCAACAGAAAAAAAGCTATTTATTGTCATTGAATTATTTTTTTACTCAATTTCCATGCAATATGGGAAGTCCTTTAAAGCGGTATGCAATTATAGTTTGTTAAAGATTTATACCACGCTCCAATTTGCTTTCAAATCTATATCCAATTCGAATCAACACAAGCGTGAATATTTGCTCGCTGAGCGAATGTTGCCGTTATTTCAAAGCGGAACGGAAGGTTCTACCAAATTTATAAATACAATATTCCTTTCCTATTTATTTTTAACAGTTACAATACTGAGTGTTATTCTTCTTACATGTCATTTTTCGAACAGTCAGAGATGTCATACAGTTTAAACATACAGTTAGGAAACTGATTGCGGTTGAACTTCTATCAGTGTCAAATGTAACAGGTTGTCAACTAATCGGGATCGGGGGCCGTGAACAGCGCCGCCTACCTCTCTAGCGGACATCTAGCGAGCATATTGCTCTATGCAATATATGTGAATTGATAGTTAAACTGTGACAGTGGCAATTATTATAATACGTTAGAAATAATTCTGATGAAAAAGCAGAAAGTGAGCTTAAATTGATATTACAATCCCTACTAATAAATGTGAATGCAAGTTTGTTTGTTACGCTTTCACGCGAAAACTACTCAACCGATCATCATGAAACTTTGTACACATATTCTTGGAGGTATTAGAAGTAAGATACGAGACTTTTTATGAAAAAAATAATGTATAAAAGCGAAGTATGTGTGTTCCCTATAGACCTATAGACTCCGAAACGGCTGGACCGATTTCGATGAAATTTACAGGGATTGTCCAGATTGGCACATTCCTGTGTTCGGCAGCGATCTGATCAACATAATTAGCGGTACTCGCGCGAAGCCGGGGCGGGTTACTAGTCTGCTATAAAAACAATAAATGTAATATATTAATAAAATATACTAAGAAATCAAGTAATTAGAACATAGCATAAAGACTAAATAGCCGACGAGCATGTACACATGCGGCAAATGTATGAATGTAGAAGAAGCGAGAGAGGTGTGCCAGGACCATGCCAAGGAAATCCGTAATCTCTTCCTGTACCATTTGGTTAGGGGTGCGACAGTATACAGTACATGATGTATATATATTATAGTACAGATGCATGAAGATATTTTGTGAAGTGACATTTTCTTATTTCACATCTTTGTTTATAATTGTTGTGTACTTTTCTTTTTCAGACAACTGCTTGCGCCCAATCTGAAACAAACTCAGTACTTAGCGAACGGGGCTGAGAGCGAAGTACGAACGGTAAGTTATTTGCTTTTTAGTACTTTACTGGTAATATTAACTTATTTAAGTAACAAGGACATGCGTTAGTATATCGTGACCATACCCAGGAGACTAAGTTTTTTCGTTTTAAACCTATTATCAATATATTCTATTTAATTAACTTCAGAGACAGATGTTGGGATTAGAATCAAGAAAGGTGGTTTAGCATAAAGAATTAAGAAAGAAAGAAGAACAATTTTTTTTCTTGCATTGTAACACCGACTGGCTCATTCAAAGCCCTCGTAATGAATTCTTGAATAGGAAGTATGTATTGAAATCTATTTATTCATCTACCTATATGTAACTTTTAGTTAGACTTCTGTTTAATAGTATTGTTAATTTATCCTGCAAAAGAAAATTAAGTGCTTTATTCTGTTGAAAAATTTGGCTCCTGAATAAGGCAATGTAAGTAAGGAAGTCAAGGCTCTATTAAAATTGAACGTAAAAGTGTACAATAAAGCATATTTATGTATTTACTTATTTATCTACCATTCCTACTTAACTGCTTTCAAGCTCTGAAGTTAATCAAGTTGTTCCGACAACTAGATGCATCTTGTCTAGTTGGTTCACTTCTTGAAAGTAATTTATAAACGTTTGAAATAATACAACCTACAGAGACTTCCAGTTGCAACTGCTAGTAAAGTTTTAATTGTCGGCAGTGAAACAGACAGACAGACGAACAGACGGTTGCATCGGTGTGATTAAGTGGCCATCAGATTTAACTGTTTCCCAGGGCGGTAGCGCTCGTCCCACGGCCTCCTTGAAGTGTCTGTTATTTATTATCTACTTCTTTACGGGCTCCAGTAAAAACACATTTATAACTATGTGTTTCGTCAGTCAGTATTTCTCTTAAATCTGAAAGTGGAAACATCCAGAGATATAAAGTTATTTTAGTTGGTTTTTGACAGTGATAGAGCCCGCAACAACATCTGTTGCACGTTGGGTCGGCTCGACCGGTGAAATATTAATTCCTCACAAAAGAGATGCGTGAATCGGAATTATTTTGCGTTTCCCTGGTTGTTGGTTCTTCTAGATTAGAGGGAGGGAGGGGGGGGGGTTAATATTAGATGTTTCAGAAAAAGAAATATCCTTTTTTCAGTTTGTCTGTTCATTAAAGGTAGGCAACTCTAGCTAGTTGCAGGTGCCTTTGGGTATCGGTCACTGAATATCAGAAAACCGCTTGCTAGTTTATGAATGTCTTCTATAGATGAAAATGACAGTAAAAAAGTAAATTTTATGGACAATGAGAGCCTTTGGATGGTTTCCCGTTATCAGAAAATTATCTTCGAATTTTCACACGGTCTAAATGTTCTCGGGTAGTACCTAAAATGTTAGTATATATACCCCGACCACTAACTATCTACCTCAAGTGAAACAGGTCAATGGAAGAGTCGTGAATTCGTACTATATTAAAAAGAGAATAAAAAAGTTTTATAAGAGCACGTTTATTCTGTCGCCGAATTCGTTTCGGGGATTTACATTTAGTGTACAACGAATATTGAATTTTAAGCAGGTGCCGAGGAATATGACCTCTTTATTTAGCCGATATTTGAATTTAATCAGTAAAATTGGGGATTTTTTGTATTTATTTAGGACTTTTTGATTTATTTAAATAATTTTGCTATTTTTTTAAGCTAATTCGTAATAATATTAAATTGAATTACATTTATTATCTATTTGTTTTTAGCAAGTAATCTAGAAAATTGTTATATTTAAAACTCAGCGGAAACTTTTTCAGTTCTTTGTAGTGTTTAAAGAAACAGCGCCATCTGTTATTCAGTAGCAGTAATTTATGGACTGCTTTGCACTAAACAAGATGGGGCATTAAGAATTTATTGTTGTAAGTAGTTCTAGGAAGATAATAGTTCTCTTTTTCAAGTCTGTTACTTTAAGAGTAAGTATACCGTTCTGTATTTAATATATGAACTTAATTATCTAAAGAGTATTGGTATGAAGCAAACGAGTATATTGTTAGCTTTATCATGTATACAGACGGAAAGGTAACATCTATTCATATATCTATGCGGAACTAAAATAATTAGCGCTACCCGACTGAAGCCGGGGCGGATCATTAGCTTGTAATAAATTCTCAAGAATCGAAGATCTTTGAAGTTCATTTATATCTTTTACATTTTCACGACACATTTTTTTAAAAAACGGTGGTCACAAGTTTCGAATCTGTGCCTCTAATATTGTAATTTAATCATAATTATATTATATCTGAATAAATAGTGACTGCATCAAAGTATTTTCACCTTTATACTGACCCCATTCATATAAAATCATTACTCACATAATCGGATTTCAATCTCACATCTCGGACCGCATCGTCAAATTCTCACCAATTAGAAGTGTTCGCTTGTGCAGTAATTCTTCTCATGCGACATTTTTACCTTTCCTGCGATCCGGACCGAACGGACGGGCGGTTTTAATTGCTTTTTATATTGCAAACGAGCACGATGAATGAGATTGAATGAAATATAATTGGGATGAATTAATCTCGTAGTGATGAGAAATACAGATGGGAGATATGTAGATGACTAGTTTCACAAAGCACTTATTACGATTCTAAAACCCTTGCGAGTTGTTAATGCGCTGGGACCTTGTCAAATTTACATCCACGTGACGTCACCCGTAACTAAAAAGTATAGTTGACAAAATAATTCGAATACGTAGTGAATTTAATGTTTTAATAATTATGGATTTCTTATTGTCAATAACATAAGTGTATAATAATTGTATAGAAAATATTTGAAAATTAAGCCAATTATTAATAGTCTACTTTCTTCTGATGAATGTCTTTTAGTTAAATTGGCTTGTGTCTTTTTATCATCCGATATAACTTTCCAAACTGTGATGAAGAATTTATACTTGCTTGGTAAGTAGGTTTATATTTGTGATATTACCATGTCATTATAATTTTTTGGGTAAGGTTGTTGCAATCTCATTCTCAAATTTTCAATATCTGTGATCAATTGTGACATAGACTTATTTCAAATTTAAATATTAATTGCATGAGCATGACTGTGAAGTATTTTTATACTCATTATAAAACAAACATTAGAAGCAGATAGTTTTGCTGACGGTACTGTTCAACGTCGCGAAATTATGTCACTTAAATGGATACTATGCGCATTATCAATTTGCGTGGATTAGTGTGCTGTTTTAAGATAAAACGAATTTTAAACAATGCCATCTTACGCTCGTTACATTAAGATCTTGTCTGTTCGAAGAAAAATCTAGGTTATTTTATCAAATGTAACATTTAAATTGAAATATCTTGAAAAAAAATATTATAATTGGAATTAAATATCTAAGAATATTTATTAATTTATGAAATAGAACTCATGTTTGTTTCTAAGGCTTTTTATAGACTAATTAGAAAAGTTTTAATGGCAAAGAAATCTCAGGCGACTGCTCTGAATACACGCGATGTTAAATAGCTCAGTATTAACTGCTCCGGCTTAAACGAGCGCCACAGCGACCTCTGCTGGAAACGGGCGGATATTTATTCGTATATTCACTACGAAGTAGACATCCCTACTAATATTATAAATGCGAATGTAAGTTTGTTACGCTTTCACGCGAAAACTACTAAACCGATCATCATAAAACTTTGTACACATATTATTGGAGGTATTAGAAGTAACATAGAATACTTTTTATGAAACAAAATTATTTTTTACGAAAAATAAAAAAAAATGTTTGTCTAAAAATCTAGCTACTTCAACGCCATATCATACGAGTAAGTGCGTGCTAATGCGTATATGTGGGAATGTATGTTTGTTACTCTTTCACTCAAAAACGGCTGAACGGGTCTGGATGAAATTTGGTACAGGGATAGATTATAATCTGGAATAGCAGATAGGCTATTTTTCATCCCGGATAAATGTACGGTTCCCGTGGGATACGTTTCTTTTTACGTTCGCTTATCTACTTTCTAGATTTCTACTATCTAGATTCCGAAAACGCTACCCGGCCGAAGCCGGGGCGAATCACTAGTTTACGAATAAAACTTTGTAAAATGGAATAAATTCAATATAACTTTAACTAAAGTGTAATAATGATTATCGAATGAAGTTGAATTTTTCAAGAATAATAGCTTTTCGAATCTAGAATTGTATTTAAATTAAGTCAGATCAAACGAATACTCCTAACAACGTTTTAGTCTGCAAAGAAATGTTCTGAACGACATTGGCTTTGTAACCATTTTGTACTGAACGAAACATGAATTTTAAATAAGCTCCATTTATTCGAATACAATTTCTGTTCAATCCAATTTTTATTTGAAATATTTTATTTGTGTATTTGTCAATTCAAAATGTTGAGTCCACGTGGACTAAAATAAATAAATATGCGCTCGTATCCCAGAAGGGTAGGCAGAAATCATGGATTTCCGTTTGGCGCGATGCTGACACACCTCTCTCGCTTATTCCACATTCATACTCACGCATCCATTCTCGTCGGTTATGGGTGCTGCTTATTTCGCCCTAGGGCGTCCCCTACCAACGCTACCTAAAGTGGGTACTTTCGCTACATAAATGTGTTTCGTTGTACTAAAATATTTGTAGTATATTCTGAGGTCATCGTATTTCAACGGTCGAGCTAGCTGATTCGTGCAACAGATGTTGCGTACTCTACCACTGTGGAATACCACGCAGATTGAACATTTTATCTGATAGGAAAGCACACAAGAACACATAAGAAAAAATAGGCCTTGAATGTAAGAGGTGGAAGCCTATACAATGCAGCTTTGAAAATCATCATTGCGTAAGATTTAGTTATCTTAACGCGAGCATAGCAGAAACTATTCCATAAGAAAGCAGGACATGTTAACGCTAATTAGAATATTAATGTAAAAATGATTTACGATAGTGTTGATAAATGATTAGCCTTTTGGTACGGTTCCCTTGCGGACACTGGCCTCCTCTCCGAAAGAGGGAGATGCCGTAATCCACCACGCTAGCACAGTGGGGGTCGGTAGATGTTCAATTGTTTGCAAGCTGAATATCAAAAATACAATCTGAGTATCACATAGCAAAGTCAATCGTGTATTTTTAAATTTTGTAACATTTTGTTCCTAAACTACAATATCCTTCGATACAAACAACATAACGGACAGGAGTTCACAAATCCCCCGCATCAAGCTCTCGACCGAGCGCCGCGTACGGTGTATTCTGCTTTATCCTTCATTTTATATACAATCATTTCTACTATTGGAGGATCACTTTCTTGTCCATCGGATATATTGGGATTCTGGAACTTGTATCACAATAAAACTTCAAATGTAACGCTGTTTCTCACTCGCTGCACACTAGGTCGTGTACGAGACAGTGGAGCAGAAAGTATTTCGCTGTCTCTCCAACTCATCCTAATCCCTCGTTCTTATCGATAACGGTGTTACACCCCCGGAATTATTAATTTGACGAGCCCCTTTGCAAATAATCAGTATATACCGAATGTGCCCGAAATGTGTTGAAAGGATGAATGAAGAGAGAGTAGTGAAACAAATTTATGTTGCAAAAGTGAGTGGCAGTGTTGGTAGGGTACGCCCAAGGAGAACTTATATCGACCAGGTTAGTGATATACATGTGTGATATAAAGAAGAGCGATATAAGGAGTATCCGCAACCGACGAGCATGTAGATGACTGTAAGCGTAGATGTATGGATGTAGAAGAAGCGAGAGAAGTGTGCCAGGATCGAGTCACATGGAAATCCATTATCTCTGCCGTCCCCTCTCGGTTACGGGCGTGAGTATATTTATTTATACCGGATGTTATATCTAGATCCTATGCTTCATAAGTAATTCAATATTGTTCGACTTTCGACTTCGACATTCGGCTCGTTGCTAACGACTAACGCATACGTAACGGGAAATACACGTACGGGACGAAAAAGGGGACGTGATTTAGTAAACATTGACGAGATTGTACTGTGTGTGAACTAATATATAATATAATGGGGCGTAGACATTGTCGCTAAAGATTTTTTTCCCGTCTCGTGCATGCCGCGTTTCCGTTCCGTATGTGATTTCGTGGCGTATGTACATCCAAATACATTTTCTATGAAACAATATTACGAAATCTTTCCGTCCTGTCCCGTACGGGTAAAATCCCGTCACGTATGCATCAGATTATAGTGTATAAAAACAACTCTATATAAATATACATTTATGGATTTTTTTAGAAGGAGGGGGTGGTAATTTTGAAGATTGAAAAAATTGTCGTTATCAGTAAGCGGAGATCGTTGACCCGAGCGAGATTTATCGTATCGAAGGACAGGTCGATTCGGCTGAGACAGGTTCTGACGTCTGGACAGATCCCCTCTGAACTTTTAATTGACCGATACCGATTTCGGAAGTCCAATGAAATTATCTCAGATCCTTGCAGTGGCAACTTCAAAGTTTGCACGATTTATTTCGAAGATTTATTAATCGACTGCGATTTAATCACGGCCAAAGTAATTTGGGATGTTTATCTTAGAAAGATTTATTACTTGAGATTGAAATAAGAAAATTTCAACATTGTTATAACTAAAAACAGGTTTTATTTGTTTATGACCTATTAGGTTTTGGTTGGAGACCGAAGTTTCTTCCGTGACACATCTGCCATCTGATGTATCATTTGGCCTGATATCATATTAATTGGAAAGATACTTTATTATTTGACCAACCAAGATGAATAAGATTAAAATATAATTATCTAGTGTCCCGCCCCGGCTTCGCTCGGGTAGTCGATTCGTCTACCCAATCGTCTTTTATATATGTAAATATGCACCCGTAAAAAAAACAAAACGTATCCCACGGGAACCGTACATTTATCCGAGATAAAAATAGCCTATGTGATATTCCAGATTATAATCTATCCCTGTACCGAATTTCATTCAGATTCGTTCATCCGTTTTTGAATGAAAGTGTAACAAACATCCACACATATAAACATTCGTATTTATAATATTATGGCGTTGAAGTAGCTAGATTTTTTTGACAACCATTTTTTTATTTTTCGTAATTCTTTTTTCATTAAAAGTATCCTATGTTACTTCTAGTACCTCCAAGAATATGTGTACAAAGTTTCATGTTGTATTTGAGTAGTTTTCGCGTGAAAGCGTAACAAACAAACTTACATTCACATTTATAATATTAGTAGGGATAGTGATTAATTATAATAAATAAATAAATAACACACACAGAGAGGCCAAAAATTATTTACGCATTAAACAATTCAAACATAAAGTTAGTAATACAATCTTAGATTCAAATCTTTTGGCCTTTGAATGACTCCAACGCGAACTAAACGAGCTTCGCAATTAACTTAAAGCTCTTTTGTTCTGGACGTCGTCTTTGCTGTAATGCTCTTCATTTCACATTGAAAAATATGAAACAGACAAACGAATCGATATTGTCGCTGTATCTAAACTACACACCTATGAATGTTTCTAATACATTAAGCATAGTGCATGTTACATTGGATACCATGAAAATAAATGTAGCTGAAATAATCACTGCTAAAGCGACGTGAATGCTATTCTATTTCTGTTTAATATAGTTTAGTTTTTGGAAGGTATTATTAACTAAAACTTGCCCATGGCTTCGCATGCATTTGTTCCTTCTCGTTGGAATTTGCTGCGTGTGCACAACGAGAACGTTACGAAAGGTGTGATCGGTCTAGGCGATCGGAAGCTGAATTTGGAACAGTTTTGACGATTTTTTTTCTTGTATTCAATATTTAATTGTATTGTTAAGTTACGAGGGTTTTTTGGTTGATTATTTATGTGTTTATATGTGTTTTCACTTCTATCGACAGTCTTTATTTGGGCGCAGTCGTAGTATACAGTAATTTCTTGTGAGATTCCTTAAGATTTCGTTGGCGAAGCATTACCCGGTAAAGTTTCAAACGTCCCTCCGAATGCATTAGGCAGTTGAAGTGAGTTCAACCTCTTGGAGAGACTGACGGTCGCTAGATCGACACCCCGGCCGCGCCTGTTTGCCTTGACCAGGCCAAGTTTAATTAAAGCGAACCCCACCCCTCACGCTTAATTGCAGTGAGCTCTGCAATCTGTCGTTTCATGTTTTGTTTGACGAAAATAAAATGCATATTTATTGTTTTTGTACTTCTTATTCTCTGTATCTTTCGGTTGTGCGTTGTTTTTTTTTTAACTGTAAAAATTCAGTGATTTTTTCGATGTAATTTTTAGTTATTTTATAGTCATGTCTATCGAGAATTCTCGATGTAGATTTTTAAAGATATATGCACTATTTCCCGTGGCATCACACGCCTTCGTTTCACATTTTCCAATCTAGAAATCTCCATAAGATTCAACGTATTACTTGGAATTATAGGTAACATGTGACAAAAAGTTGTTATTGAAACATGAATCATTATGACAACCGATTTTGTAAACGAAGATTTTATGTATATGGGTTCCACGTTAACTTCTGTACCCCCGACAATGTGTGTGCAAGATGTCATAATAATCAACTGAGTCGTCAAGGAGTTAAAGCGTAACAAATCAACAAACTGACATTCACATATATAATATTAGTTATGTTGACAGGAGAATAAGTACTAAAGGTAACATAGATTTAAAATGATTGTTTACCTATTTTTTTTATATTGAACATCCAATCCCTACTAATATCATAAATGTGAATGTAAGTTTGTTTGTTACGCTTTCACGCGAAAACTACTCAACCGATCGTCATGAAACTTTGTACACATATTCTTGGAGGTATAAGAAGTAACATTTACAAAGAAGTTATGATAAAAAATTGGTTTTACGAAAAATAAAAATTAAAAATTGTCAAAAAATCTAATAATCTAGCTACTTCAACGCCGTAATATTATAAATGCGAATGTTTGGATGTTTGTTACTCTTTCATTCAAAAACGGCTGAACGGATCTGGATGAAATTTGGTACAGGGGTAGATTGTAATCTGGAATAGAACATAGGCTATTTTTTATTCCGGATAAATGTACGGTTCCCGTGGGATACGATTTTTTTTTAAGAGTGCATATCTACATATATAAAAGACGATGTTCCGTATATTCCGAAGCGGCTATCCGGGCAAAGCCGGGGCGGATCACTAGTAATTAATAAGTAAATACTTACGGTGATTTCAATGTCACCGAGATTGCCAAATATTCGTTTACAGCGACAGAGTCGCTTGCTGAAGGTACACGTAAATAATCTCTTAAAAGTCGAAAGTAATTTATTGTTAATGGAAGCGGAAAAAACAAGCAACGAATCAGTGCCATCGCATGAGCTACGGGCTATTTCCGTGCGAATTTCCTGGGGGTTAGGGATTAACGGCCCAACCCAATAGCCCTAGTAGACGCATTTTATAAGCGGTAGCGTATATAATTTATAACAATAGTTACGAACAAAATTCTTGAAAATATTATCTAGTCTAATACAGTATTTATGTTTTTATAGCATAACTAACTTTTATCATGAACACCGACAGTCATGAACACGTTGCCGGCCTTTAAGGAGTACGCTCGCTTGTTATAGAACCCTAACTCGTATTGGTATGGAAATACCGCTGGCGACAGAGCCACAACGCGGCTGTGCGAGGCAAGAAATTACACGAAAACTACACTGTAGGGCAAAGCCAACCATCAAGATTGTGTAGATAATAACTGGAACAGTGACGAGTTAAGTTGACAGAGAATTGTTTATCAATACTCGATAAACGAAAATTTAACATGAGTTACATAACAATGTTAAGCTTATTAAAGCTAAAGCTGTCAATTTATGTGACCGAAGGTCCATAATATCAAGTAAGACCATGGTGGAGTTGAGAGTTGACCTCTGAGTAAACCCAAAGCATCTTGACAATTTTTATTTAATTTCGTATTTTCGTAAATTATCTTTTTGTAAACATATTAGACAACAAGAAATAAACTTTAAAATATAATTTTTAAATTAGACCAAAGGTTAAATCGTTCGATGAGAAACGATGCAGAAGGTCGTACGAGAACCACTCGCACTAGCAAACGTTCGTGATAACGTAGTAAGGGTCGTCGTAAAGCAATATTTAACCCTGGTTAGAGCTGGCACATTTGCACAACCCATGGCTTGGAAGTCTTCTACATGTTTAATCTGAATTATGGGAAGTAATAAGACTTGTTCTGTCAATTTAAACGGTTTTTATGTGGCTTGAGTGCAATGCTATGCGAAAAGATTAGGTACATTTGCGATAACCCCCACTTCTGATGACTTAATCGATTTGTAATGGTTCCTCTATGAAATTTCATAACTGTTGATTCAGCATTCTTGCATCAACGGTTAGTTTTATTTCATGACACATATTTTATCAGGGCTTCTTAAAAAAAAAATTCTTCCCTTCATTTTAAATTAATTTTAAATTGTAGAGTCCATCCATTCTCTTTTCTTATGCAGTCAGTATACTATTGTGGGCTCACCGCCATCCTTAGTAATCAATATACCAATAGTGAAATAACCAATCATCTACCAGTGATCCGCCCCGGCTCCGCACTGGCACACTTCCGGAAAAAATCGATCCGTTTTGGAGTCTATGAAACATACAAGCATACGTTGCCTTTTTTACATTTGTATAAGCTGTTGTCAGTGGTTTTGCACGAATCGTTTTATATATCCGAAAAAAAACTGTAATTTCCCCTATTTTTTTAATTTACTTCTGTAGTAATTATAGCCTATGATATTCAGGCATAATGTGGGAGTTTAATGGTGAAAGAATTTTTGTTATTGGTCAAAGGTAGAATATATATTTAACTAAGTCTACGCGTAGAAATTATCTAAGGATAATACTGCGGACCAGATGTAGCCTTAACAAGTTTGACCTTACTGAAATCCGGCAAGAATTGACATACTTTGATGGAGAGATCGAAATAAATTGCTCGGATGGGAAGAGATGAGACTTAGGACGGAGGGGGGAGGTAGAAGCCGGCGGCGGGCCGGGGGGCGGGGGAATTCAAATTGGATTGAAGGAAGTTTAGATTGGATTGAATTTTCTGCCACCTTGTTTAATTTGGTAAGGGCGGAAGATGCCCGGTGTCGTCTGTACGACACTTGTAAGCGGAGAGCTTTTGATCGATGGTTGGTTCCGTTTCTTACCGACTAGTTCCTTATTTTTACGTGGCTGACCCAGTAATGTTTTTCAACCACACGTCCGTTCTATATTGGTCTTGATGCAGTCAGTTAGGTTTTTAATTTAACTATGACTTGTTGTCATGGTAACAGGTAAACAGGACCAATGAAAATTGTTATACTAGAAATAGCGTTAATCATTATTTTCGTTTAAATTGTCGTCGAGGCCAGGCTTTTATTGGTTAAATAATACTAAGAGTTCTTTAATTTTATAAATTTAAACCAATACAAAGAAAAAAGAATTTTCAATCCAAGTTTTATTTTTAACAAATTGACAAACATATTTATTTATAGTTATTTCGATAACAATTGAAATTCAGGATTTGAACTTCAAACTTCACGAGAGAAAACATTAAATACAGAACAACCCTTAAGCACAACAAGACAAGTAACCGTACACCTAGTAATTAATTCCACATCAAACTACTTAAGGGGAAGCTCGTGACGTATCCTAAGACGTTTGTAAGCTGATCAATAGAAACGACTGAGCCTTAATTACATGAAGCGAGGCACAATTAAAACAGTTGCGATTGAATACATGTATCTAATACTACTAACTTGGCAGTTTAAAGGAGTTTACTCGACCCTCTTTGCAAGGGGTGTATTGAAAACTGGTTGTACACACTAATTTCAATAACATTTATTTATTAAAAAACAACAACGAACCCAAGAACGAAAATGAACTAGTACAAACAAGAAGTAAGGCCACTACCAGGTCTTTTTTTTTCAAAGTACAAAAATTACATATGACGACAACTAGAATAAGCAAGAAAATCTGAAATCTTGTAAAAATCACACATTTTTTATAGTACTAGGTGGCAAACGAGCAAGCGGTTCACCCGATGTCAAGTGATCGCTACCCATAGACATCTGCAACTAACTAATGAGTTGCAGATGCGTTGCCCACCTTTAAAGGACAGAGGAGGGCATAGACAGGAATAAGGATATTCTTCCCCGTTAACCCCCTCCCCGACCAATCCTCTTCCCGTTCCGTACAAATTATAGTATACACTATTTTTAAATTTTAAATTTTTATCTAAACTTTCTGAAGACATTTACTAAAATTTTATAAATCAACACACTGATCGATACCTAATGCCGGATTCCCATCATCATTTGTACCGCCTGTCCTAATACCACGAACCTTCATTAATCGTGCACTGGGCTGATGCAATTCTCCATTCCTAGGGTCGGTATTGCCTCATATGAGACAGATATCAAAGTGTAATGGTTACAACTGGCTACAGAATTACCGGCTAGCAAAGACCAGCATCGAACGGATTCAGATTGTGGGACTTGCCTCATCACGGATCGAATTAAATATTTTCACATTCGAGTCAGTATAAATATTTTAATAAAAAAACACATATTTCCGACAGGGAAAATAATATTTACCTTACAGAAGCCCTCAAAACATGAATGTTAATTTATCCATTTTATTGTATAGATGCAAAGTATGTTAGTACTTTATATATTTTTCGGGATAACTTATTCTTCTGGATTACAAACTTTTTTAAAGAAATTATAAAACAAAAACCTGCCAAGTGCGAGTCGGAATCGCGCACGAAGGGTTCCGCATTATTATCCATAAAAACAGCAAAAAATCAAGTTTGTTGTATGGGAACCCCTCTTAAATATTTGTTATATTTTAATTTAATTATTTTTGTTTAAAGTGAATATATAACAAGATATTCTGTAATTATTTCAAGCTTTTATTTAGCACTTTTATTGTATGGGAACCCGCTTAAATATTTATTTTATTCTGTTTTTAGTATTCGCTGTTACAGCGGCAATAGAAATGCATAATCTGTGAAAATTTCAACTGTCTAACTATCACGGTTCATGAGATACAGCCTGGTGACAGACAGACAGACAGACAGACAGACGGATGAACAGCGGAGTTTAAGACTCCGTTTTAGTGACCGCCCATGCCTATGGGCAGATGCCTATCTGCACCAACCTAATGAGTCGCAAATTCGTTGCCTAACTTTAATGAACAGAGGAGGGAATAGACAGGAAAAAGTATATAATTCCTTATTGCGAAAGGATAGGAAGCGAAACTAATCTTTAACATAAAAAATAAAAAGTCTAATATCGCATCGGCTTAGAGTACGGTTTCTTAGTAATAGGGTCCCGTTTTACCCGTTAGGTACGGAACTCTAAAAACTCTGATAAATACATTTTCTTGCCTTCATCTTTAATTCGTCATATATTTTGTCCCTAAATTTCCACCGCAGTGTACGTGCGTAAGGTAACGACTTCACTCGACTGCAAAGTAACATCTCCAACCGATTGCCGCTAATGCTTGCTATTCCATCACCTAACTGTGATAGATTAACCTTCATATTAGGAGCTAGACACATAAATTACTTTTTTATGTGCGTCGCATGTCCGCTCCTAAGTATGTGAATGACTCGGCAGTAAATAGGCACTAAAAGCTTAGCAAAGCTTAATGTAGGCTCTTGTATTACAACCTTGTCTCATGTCAATACGCTACGTAGTAAATTTAGTAGGAAAAGTCCTAAGAATTAAACTTGTCTTAATTTTTTTAAGAGCACCTTATTTTAGCACGTATTCCTTTCTAAAGTCAGCTATTAGCTATGTAAGCTGTAAGATTAAATGCATAATTTTACAAAGTGATCCGCCCGGGTAATTATGTTGATCCGATCGCTAACGTCACAAGATCACCCGCTTGTATAATCTGAACATTACTTGATAATTACATTGAAATCGGTCCAGCTGTTTCAGAGTCTATTGGAAACATACTTACATACATAACCTCTTATATATATTATATAGTACTTTCAAGAATAATTCCCCCATTTCCATTCTACCAAACAGTCATTTAGACGTACGACTAGTCCATCCTTTCATCGTACATACTCTAGATTTGAATCTCCATTCATCGTGCTCGCTGTAGGATTGGAACAAGTTGCTAGCATCCGGGTTTTTGTCCAATTATAAAGTATTTCCTACAACGGAATTGGCTAGGCTGATGCTATACCACATCACCACTTATCAGGTGGGATTGTGGTCAATCGCTAGTTTATGCAATATTTAAAAAAAATAGTTGTATTTAGCACTATCCTAGAGAAGTATTACTAGTCAGTTTCGATCAACGTGTAAAAAATGTATTTTTAACATGCCCATATATTTTTAAACTTACGTTTGAATTTATCGCATTGAGATAATTTACAGCTTGTGATTCTTGTCATTCGTATAAAAAATTAAACCTAACATCCAGTATGTTAGTGCTACTAGTTACAACTTTACTAGACACTTGTGGCACTGGGAAAGTCCATTTTTCATCTAGAGCAGTAATTAACGTGCATAGTGACGTGGAGGGGAGACGAGAACAGTGGTCGACGCTACATTTTTCAAGCTCACAGTGGCCCCGCTTGTCTTTATGTGACAAGGTTTGGCTCGAGATGACATTTTTAATGTTAGTACCGTGCCACACAATACGGTACATTGTTAATGTTAGTACCGTGCCACACAATACGGTACATTGTTAATGTTAGTACCGTGCCACACAATACGGTACATTGTTAATGTTAATACCGTGCCACACAATACGGTACATTGTTAATGTTAGTACCGTGCCACACAATACGGTACATTGTTAATGTTAGTACCGTGCCACACAATACGGTACATTGTTAATGTTAGTACCGTGCCACACAATACGGTACATTGTTAATGTTAATACCGTGCCACACAATACGGTACATTGGTAATGTTAGTACCGTGCCACACAATACGGTACATTGTTAATGTTAGTACCGTGCCACACAATACGGTACATTGTTAATGTTAGTACCGTGCCACACAATACGGTACATTGTTAATGTTAGTACCATGCCACACAATACGGTACATTGTTAATGTTAGTACCGTGCCACACAATACGGTACATTGTTAATGTTAGTACCATGCCACACAATACGGTACATTGTTAATGTTAGTACCATGCCACACAATACGGTACATTGTTAATGTTAGTACCGTGCCACACAATACGGTACATTGTTAATGTTAGTACCGTGCCACACAATACGGTACATTGTTAATGTTAATACCGTGCCACACAATACGGTACATTGTTAATGTTAGTACTGTGCCACACAATACGGTACATTGTTCATGTTAGTACCGTGCCTTACAATACGGTACATATTGTATCCTTTCCTTTTAAAGGAAATGATGAAAGCCGTTAACATAAAAACTAAAAAGTCTCAATGTAGCATCGGTCTAGGGCACAGACTAATAAATATTTTTGATACAAAAACAAGCTAAGCTCAGCTCAAACGATCCCACCCTAGGCTGAGCCCTATTTAATATAAGTGATCATATAGATCTGAGGCCAACTTACACTGATCTGAGCTTTGCGTTGATATATCAGTCAGTCAGTATTTTCATTCATCCAGCTAAAATAGAAAAAATTGTTTTTTTTTTTAAGTCATATTATGCTCAAAGTTAGAATCAAGTTAATCTTTTATCTATATATAAATACCATATTTAAGTTAGGCTATTAAATAAAACACTTAATAATCAAGCAGGCAGGATAGCATTAATGGCCATATTTAACCGGGACAAATAGGGCGTTAATCTCGACAATTAATGAACACGCAATTATAGAAGGGACCCGACCGTACTTAATTATATTTGCATCGAAAAACGTTACAGCATTATACCCTAAGGTCTCCGTAGTGTACGAATTAATTTCACAAACGGCGCAAACAGGCGAGACGGACGACAAAAACATCGGAGCGTGAAAAAACCACCCTCCAGGCTCTCGTCAAAACCTCTCCCTTATTCGGGAGCCAGGATTAATCGACGTCTTCGGCGATAACATTATCCCGAAGGAAAATAATTCGACTGGTAATAAATTTATGTCTACAATTTCAAACTTTAACACCTCATATCATATAAAGCATATATCCCTACTAATATTATAAATGTGAATGTAAGTTTGTTTGTTACGCTTCCACGCGAAAACTACTCAACAGATCATCATGAAACTTTGTACACATATTCTTGGAGGTACTAGAAGTAACATAGGATACTTTTATATGATCCCTATAGACCTATAGACTCCGAAACGGCTGGTCCGATTTCGATGAAATTTACAGGGATTAACCAGATAGGCACATTCCTTGGATTGGTAGCGATCGGATCAACATTATTAGTGGTACCCGGTCGAAGCCGGGGCGGGTCACTAGTATTTAGTATAAAGCGACCCGCTCGGCTTCGGCCACCGGCGACATAGAACGCCCTCAATTTTTTGTCTATCGTAACATCGCAGCAGCCACATACCTACAAGGATTACACTGGCAAAGGTAGATTGTGTGTAAAATAGGACTCTAAAGGCCTATTCAGACTTGCGGTCTTAGTATTAACAGTCCATTAACGATATCGCTAGTGGAAAAGTTTAAAATGTATCGACCTGACGTACCCTATCGAAAAAAGCTAGACTATTTACATATTAGTCTATCCATCATACGAATCGATAATTTAGCTTACCTTGAACCATACAAATGCGTTCACAAGTGGTACTATATCGTTAACTTGCGATGGCTGTGTTAACTAAAGCGATAGCGAAGATCCTAATGAATTCCCAGACGGAATCCAGTGCGTTACCTCTACCCACAGCGGTAGCCAATAACGCTCAAGTCTGAATGGGCCTTAATGTCCACCTCTTTGTAGCAAGCGTGAGTGATTCTTTATACGTTTCGAGAATTTAGCGCTATGTAAGTGGCCGGGAGATACCCGTAGTTACGAGCGGGTAGGATGTCACGTTTTTCATTAGCGCCTGTATTTGTCGGCAATCAAGCAGCTTGCGTCTCTGGCGGGGGGATCCCAAGGAGCCTTCATTGTTTAACTCATCTGAATTGTAATTGAATATTTAATTAATTCAAACCAAATAAGGTAATAGTAATTAATTAGTGTAATCACTATAATTCTAACTTATAATAAATACTAGTGACCCGCCTCGGCTTCGACTGGGTAGTACTAATTATGTTGTGCCAATCTGGACATTCCCTGTAAATTTTATCGAAATCGGTCCAGCCGTTTCGGAGTCTATAGGTCTATAGGCAACATACATACTTTGCTTTTTATATACTATTTTTTTCATAAAAAGTATCCTGTGTTACTTCTGGTACCTCCAAGAATATGTGTATAAAGTTTCATGATGATCGATTGAGTAGTTTTCGCGTGAAAGCGTAACAAACAAACTTACATTCACATTTATAATATTATTAGAGATTATTCATAATGCCCAGGCATTATGAATGGTTAGGAGATATTATGTGGGTACCTGAGTATTTTATCCTAACACCATCATTGTGTCTGTATATTTAAAGTCTCTGGTTACACGGAATACTAAGTGCAACTTGTCTATCTTTCACCCGATTGTTTACTAGAAACAAAGTGTAGGAGACAATTGCGCACTTGGACAGAAAAAAAATTGTAATATCTGCGTACCCTTTAAAGTCATCAGTGTTCTGTATTTAGTCAGGGTTGCAATATACAATTTATCTTATGCATAAAGAATACAACTATTTATAATTTGTATTTTTTGCAATAACAGTACGGATTATGTACTTGCGACGAGTTATCTCCGTTCTGTCAAATGAATTCGGCCTGTTTTCGTGTTCCTTTATAAAGAAACGAATGAAATCTTTTCGATTTCCTACCAGCCGTCTGCGGTCCGGTCTTTCATCCAATCCATTCGCCACCAAGTAAAAGGAACGAGTCCTAATTGCGAAACTCTGAAGAAAGAGCCATAGAACATGATTTTATTTATACAATTTTTATGTTTAAATGTACACCATTAAATATTTTTTAATTTAACACAGTGACAACAAAACTAGAGATCTGTGTAGTCTTCCATAGAGTTCACAAATCGCCTAAACGTTTGTGTTTAATTTACACGAAATATAATACGAGTTTTACACCAATAATACTAATATTACGGTTATACTGCGTCCTGGACTCATCTTTCTCAGTAGTAGACCCATCCTAGTGTCTTTCGCTCTATAACTCTACCAATAAAGGCCGATAACTCTGTTAAAATCTTAACTGATTTTTATTCAGTTATCCCATAAAAAGAGTTTCAATGACTTAATTCTTGATATGGTAAAAAAGTTACCCGAGAATCATGATTCTTAGAAAAATTAAATGATAATAAATCAGCCTTTTTAATATGTTTCCCCACTGCGGGGAGGCCTCTCCTCAGAGAGAGGGTAGGGGCAGTAATCGAAAAAAATTAAATGTATCTAAATTATTAGTTACTTTTTAAAATTCAATGCCGGTTTAGTGGGACAGGAGAGAAATACATAGCTTCGGCGATACATAGGACGATACTTTTGAAGGAATTTTTTTTGCATTTCAACGTAGCACAAAATTGTTTCCTTGAAAATGTTTTATTGAATTCCTTCAATTTTCCACCCTTCATTTTACCGAGATTTTATAATAATGTAATGGTAAAAAATTTACTGGAAACCCAATAAAATACTCAGGTCGACATTTTAATTTGTACGGATTATAATTTTAAGAAATAACAAATTAATTCAGAGTTTTTCTAACATAAATATGAATTCAATTTAACATAGTATTCAGAAATTTGTTTAAAAAATACTCCTATAAAACCATCCTAATTTCCACTTCCACCCTTCTTTAACATTCGCAAGCGCAATACGTTTAAAATTTCATTGAAATGTCGTTAAACAAATTACTAGTAATTGCAAGTTTTGTATACTTAACTACTACTAACAACTTATGCATTACAGGACCAACTCAATCTTCAATCAGGGCTTATTAGTTACATTTATTTGAAAAAGATATAAGAAAGACTTAAATCTTTCCGTTTGTCCCGCAGGAAATCGAGCACTGCTACTACCACGGCACGGTGAAGGACTACCCGGGCGCGTCCGCCGCCTTTCACACCTGCAACGGAGTCTCCGGCGTCATACACATCGGCAACGAGACATTCGTTATACATCCCTTCTACGGCGGAGATCTATCGGTCAGTCTTCATTTGCTTCTCTTGTCTTACTTTACTTTTTTTATGTGAGTAGGTGGCAAACGAGCAAGCGGATCACCTGATGTTAAGTGAGCAATACCCATAGACATCAGCAACAAGCAAATGTGTTGCAGATGCGTTGCCTACCTTCAATGGACAGAGGAAGGCATAAACAGCAAAATAGATATTTCCTTTTCCCCGTTAACCCCCTCCTCGTCCAATCCTCTTCCCGTTCCCATCCTATCCTTATAAGGAAAGGGCGGGAGGGGGAAGAAGTGTTAAATTAGGCCTCTGGCACCTCACTCATTAGACGAAACGCAGAATACTTTTACTTCACGTCTGTCTTCTGCGAGGTCGTGGTATTTCACCGGTCGAGCCGACCCTGTAGTGCTACAGATGTTGTTGTTGCGAGCTCTACCACTGTTAAAGGAAAATATAAGCAAAATAATTCGGGCCTTGATATTCATGAAGAATTCAACAGTGGAAGAACCCGCAACAACAACTGTCGCACGAATGCTCGACCACCACGACCTCACAGATGACAGGCGTGGAGTAGAAGTAATCTTCTGCGTTTCGTATGGTTGACGTGACTGAGGCTCGATTTCAGTCATTTTCCTTTCCCGTCGTTTCCTCATAATTATGTGATGGGAATGGGGAGGGGATGAAAACATAAATGACATATCCATTAAAGGTAGGCAACGCATCTGCAACTCATTAGCCATTGCAGATTATGTGCAGCGATCATTTAACAATAGGATCCGTTTTCTCGAATGCCACATTATTCCATAAAAAACGGTAGTGAAAATTCTAAATGAGTTTGTTTTCCATGAAAATTGGAGTGTTTTAATGAGCTCCGACTCAAAGGATATGCTCCCAAATTAGTGCATATAACATATCTATGCGTCCATTGTTTATGATATGACAAGCGCGAGCACGGACGAGTCGGTTAATTCAACGCTACCCGGGGAGCCACGTAATTACACGGTGTGCATTCGTTTCGCGACCAAGTTTTAATTAAAACATTTCTGTTGTTGATAACTCGGCTTCCAATTAATGGGAGCTTTCCGTTACGTGAGTATTTAAGTTGTTAAAGAATTATTGTTAAAGGAAAACATTAGCGTCGAGGTATCGTAACAGACGATGGGCCATTTTCTAGTGTGAAATATTTATATACACTTTTTATACCTATGATTAATATTCTGGAATAATACTCGTAATAATGTAAGAAGTAGCTTTCTAAATTAATTCTTATACTGTTAATGAAATTTAATTAAGTAATCAAACTGTAAAAAGATGTTGGAGCTGCTTTCGTAGATGTATGACTTTGAATGAGTTTAGAATTCAATATACACGCAGATGTTTTGATACACACACCAATCAACTGGTAGAATTTTAATTGAATTAGGTTGACGAGCTTACAAATAGGTTAGAGAAGGTTCAAGTTCTTTGTAGAAAAAAAGAACTGGGTTCGGGTCGCATACAGTCGTGCTCACAAGTGATTCATTATACGTGTTTCAAACGCGATGAAGTGTCTCAGAATGAATGCAGAGAAAGGCGAGTTCACACTGCCTCGGTTAATAATAAGATTCTTGAAAACATATTTCAAATGAATTCTAAGTTTATTAAAGTTAACGTGTTATGTAAGATTTAATAATCTCTTACACTGACAAATCACCTTAACCGTCTTCACTAAAATTTTATTTGAACTAATGTCAAAGGTGAAGAAATCTTTACTATTGTACTGGTAACACCAACCATACTCTATCATACCATAGATTACTTTTGAAACACCGGCTAATATCATCCCTACTAATATTATAAACGTGAATGTAAGTTTGTTTGTTACGCTTTCACGCGAAGACTACTCAATCGATCATCATGAAACTTTGTACACATATTCTTGGAGGTACTAGAAGTAACATAGGATACTGTTTTTGAAAAAAAAATAGTATATAAAAAGTGAAGTATATATGTTCCCTTTAGGCCTATAGACTCCGAAACGCCTGGGCCCATTTCTATAAAATTTACATGTATTGTCCAGATTGGAACATTCCTGTGTTTGGTAGCGATCACACAAACATAATTACTGGTACTCGGGCAAAGCCAGGGCAGGTCATTAGTTTATTTATAATTTTCATAAATGAATTGATGAGTGCGTAAACCGAAATCCAGAACAATATATATCTATTAAGCAATATTCTAGAAGTTTCTTTTTTTTTTGAAGAAGGTGGCAAACGAGCAAGCGGATCACCTAATGTTAAGTGAGCGGTACTCATAGACATCCGCAACAAGCAAATGTGTTGCAGATGCGTTGTCTACCTTTAATGGACAGAGGAGGGTATAGACAGGAAAAAGGATATTTCCTTTTCCCCTTCAACCCCCTCCCTATCCAATCCTCTTCCCGTTCCCATCCTTTCCTTAAAAGAGTATGGTGGGAAAGGACTAAAATTAGGCCTCCGGCACATCACTCATCAGACGAAACGCAGAGTACTCTACTTCACGCCTTATGTCGGGTTGTGGTATTTCACCGGTCGAGCCGGCCAATTCCTGCAACTGATGTTGTTGCGGACTCTACCGCTGTTATAAGTTAAATCGTTATGTTAGTGTTGTATTAAGTTAGTCCAGAAGTTAATATTCTTTGATTCTAATCAAAATATGTTTATTAATATTCGGTTGCCAAGGCCTACTAACGGAATATAGAAACATCTAACTCCTCCTGTATCTAGGGAGATAATTATTTTGATAATTGGTTCCCGTGTATTAATCCGATATACAATATGAAGAAGACAATTAACGATTAAGTGGAGCAAGACTTGATCGCTTTATGGTATACAATATTGATCCGAGATTACAATGTTATTGCCGGAGATATTAGATGCGTCGACGCCCTTCGTAGCTTTCCTTGTTGTATTAAATTAGACTTTGAACACGATACAGTTATTGGTTTCAGTGAAAGGTAAGCAATCTTTATTAATTTTCTCGTAAGTGGAAGAGGAATCAATTTAATTGTTTCTATTTTACATTAAGAGCGTTTAGAAAAATTAATAAAGACAGGCAAAAAGATATTCCCCATTGCTACTAGAGGTGACAAAAGGTAAACTCCTCGTTATAAACTTGGAAGTTCGGGGTCTGTTGGATTTATACCTCTAGACAGCCATCGTCATCTGGTTCATTGTACCATTGAAACACTTATGAAGTATAGCCAAGTACCGTATTAGCATTCTCCTTCAAAATTCTATCTTTGAACAGCACATTTTACCGAACATACTGTGTTTTCTTTTGCCGTTAAAACAAAGTTTTTAAAAACTTAAAATTCCATATACGATCAGTAAAAACATAACGTCCATGCTTATTAACAATTGGACCTAACACCGCTCCCTGGGGAACCCCGCGCACTTTGCGACGAACAATGTGGCCCTTATCGGCCGGCCTGCGACCAGCCGACATTAACAATAAGACGGGATGAGAGGACAAGATTAATCGACATCGTCCACTATTGTCCGCGGTGCTTCAGTAATTACCTGGATTTGTTAATTTGAAGTAATAAATTAAAACCTCGGACGAAACAAGGTGTCGGAATATCAAACATCGTACGCTATAATCTAAAGATAAAAATAACTTTCAATCGAAGACTTCTGCTGTGGAAACTTGGAGGAGGCTTATATGGTAGAAATAAATAACAGTCTCAACAAATGTAATACGGGGTGAAAGTATTCCATTGAAATCTGACCGCACTAAAATTATTTATTATTTTAAGAAATATTTTAAAGAATAATAATAAAATAGTATACAATATTTTTAAAGACTAAGCTAGCTAACTAGTCGCATCCCTCGGGGTAGGTGAGTTATGATCATGAGAAGGTCCCGCTGGTCATGCATTACGAGGAAGCCGTGAATCTTCTATGTGGCCTCATGAATAACTTTGACGTTTACGCGTGGACAAACGCACACAACAGTTTTATAGCATTTTTCCGTTTTTGCTATAAATCTACGTTTACATCGTGTTAACGAATACGTCTTTAGCCGCATTAGACGAATTTCGGTACGAGAAAATCTTATAGGTTCGTAATATTCCTAAACATGAATTTATAAGCCCTATGTATTCTAAGGACACCAGTTTTAGTTTTATTTATTTGTAATGCAGTATTTTATTTATTTTGCGGGCTTAAAATTGAGTAGTGCTCAATTGGCCAATTATAATGTTGAATTTTCTGAAAAATCCCACTTTATACGTAACTGTTTGAAGTGGCCGCTGTCGCAGTACACAGGCGACCCTGCTCAAATCTCTAATGCTCAGTCCGTCAGACCGGCCGCAGTCTGAGCCGACATTTGTCGGGGTCCAGATAATCCCGGCCCTTATCTCTGACCGGTGCATATATTTGGTCACACCACCCTTATGTGCTAACAGCTTTATTTGAGTGAAAGCTGTTTAGAAAGACTTGTTTTTGCTCGGCAAGATTAGTACATCTCTTTTACATTTCATATGTAACGTAGCATTTCGTACAATTATTTTAGTAAAAAATGTATGTTTGAAGATATATTTATCATGACACATACATTTATTCGTTTATTGCATAGAAGTTAATCTAACTCAATATTATAAATGCGACTGTGTGACCGTTTGTTTGTTACGCTTTAACTCCATGTAGTTTCAAAAGATCATCATGAAACTTTGCACACATTGTCAGGGGTACAAAAAACATTGAGTACTAACCTTTAATCCCGAAAATAAAACTGTTAAGCTTTACACAAAATCTTCATTTACAATATCGGTTGCCATGGTAATGTATTTTGACAAAATCTATCTTTGACGTACGTTTATGTCGGAATCATCTTACAAACATTTCCAACTAACTTACTTCCAGTTAACTATAATTCCAGTTAGTGGGCATACACGTCACCTGTAAACAACGAAATGGTTCACCGAATGAACTATACACTAGTTACACCTATTATATATACACAGAGATCAGATGAATAAAGTGCTTGAGACACCGTGTTAGAATTTTGTCCTACTTTAGACACACACAGCGTAACTTGACGCGTCACCGTGTTCGTACAGCTCAATACGTTCGCATAAAACATGTTATTATCTTTCTCTTTCACTCTGAGATGACAATACGTGATACGTAAATTATATTTAACTATAAACCACAGGAGCATTGGTGGGTCAGTGATTTAGACCCCGACTTGCGCACTGTAGGGCGTGGGTTCGAACTCACCACTGCTCAAACCGGTAAAGGAAAACATCGTGAGAAAACCAGCATATCTTAGAACCACAAAATTCGAAGACATGTGACATCCACCAACCCGCACCGGGCCAGCGTGGTGAATTACGGCACTCTCTCGGAGAGGAGGACTGTGTCCCTGCAGTGGGGAACCTTCTAAAAATGGCCGATTTATTATTATTTAAACACACAATAATTCGATTTCTCGATTGCCTTGACAAAATGGAAGGTCTGCTAAATGACGCACAAGATACTAACACTAATCTCATTGTTATAATTTGAATGGAAATGTAATGAAAAGCAAGCGCAACGAGCCCGCCTCTCCGGGTCCCGCCTTGTCTTAAAATCCTTCACAGCCTCCCTTTGTCCCACATACTCATACAACAATTAATCTAGCGTCTACGTAATAATGTCTTCGTAATCTGATAAACGCATCTATGGTTTTGCGGTACGCTAGTGTGGAGCCACGAAGTAAGCGGTCTCGTTAAAATACAATTCTCAAGTCTACACGACATGAACTGCGACAGTTCAGAGGCAAGTTTAGATAAGAAAAAAAGACGTCATTATAATAACCTAATTTTCAATCTAAGTATATATTTGAAAGTTTGTACAATTCGCGCCCAATTTGCGGAAACGTCACATTTTGGGAGTTACGTCAAGTCAATAAAAATTATCTCTTTTTAAGGTACAACTTACGTGTATATCACAACCATTGAAAGTGCACTGCGAATTACAAGAATTCTAAGTTATGTACTCTGTATTTATTACACAATAATTATATAAAACTGGCAATCCACCCGGGATTATCCCGGGTAGGACTAATTATGGCGATAATGGCCTCGTGGGCAATCTGGACATTTCCTGAATACATTATACTCGATCTGGCCGTTTCCAAACCTACCGGGAACGCATACACGCATCGCCTTTTACATATGGGAGATCACAAGCTTATAATGCCACTCTGGTGCGGTCGCGGATTTCATGGCCCCATCGTAACGGAATTACAATTCGCTTTACACTGTAATTAACAGTAATCGCCAAATTAACGAAGCTCCGAGTGCTAAGTGAATGCGCGATGACGGCCTAATGCGAGATTAAGTGGAACGAGTGCAAGCAACTTGCCAAGGTGTACTGTTAACAAATTAAGCGATACATTTTCAAATAAATGTTTTGCTCGCATTAATGAGAAAGTAATATCACGAGTGATTTATATTCTGTCTGTACTTTATTATATAAATAAAATTTAATGCCTTGTAATATAAAATATGTCGCATGCTCTACTATAAATGGAAAAAGGACAAAGAGAAGAAAATATCCTTTTTCCTGTCTATGCTCTGTCCATTAAGGTAGGCAACGCATCTGAAACACATTTGCTTGTTGCGTGTCTATGGGTAGCGCTCACTTTACATCAGGTGATCCGCTTGCTCGTTTGCCACCTACTTCCATATATACAGACACTATAGCTGAGTATATATCTACCGTAATGAAGGTGCACTAGCAACTTCCAAGAAATGGAAGTACGCCATCTCTGCCGTCTATGTTTTTTTAAATTGGTGAAGTGTGAAGGGACTTACTAGAATTAATATATCTACACCAAGTTCTATGACTGTCACATGCACTTATCTTCCTAAGCTGTATAAGTTAATTATATAAATTATTATAATAAATAATAAGGCAGCCTTTTCTAGAATGTTCCCCACTGCAGGGACACAGGCCTCCTCTCCGAGAGAGGGAATGAGCCGTAATCCGTGGTGGATTACGGCTCATTCTGGCGGAGTGCGGGTTGGTGGATGTCACATGTCTTCGAATTTGGTAGTTCTAAGACATGACGGTTTCCTCACGATGTTTTCCTTCACCGTTTTTGGAGCAGTAGTGATGATATAAATTACACAAAGTAAAGTGCCTACCTGGGTTCGAACCCGCGACCTACAGTACGTAAGTCGGGACCTAAACCGCTAAGCCACCACTGTTTCTTATATAATATAATATAACTAATTATATAAATTAAACGCATCTAAAATTGAGTATGCAGTCGTTATGTACTAATGTACTACTCGTATTATTATAATTTGTAAACCTGAAACTATGTACCTAAGTACATTGTTTTGAACATGACTATGTAGTAGACGCGTGTTCAAGCTCGCACCAAAGTTGCCGAGGTAAGTATAACTTGTTCCGCTTCTGTTTAATGGATGAGTCCACAATGAGCGCTTCGCTTTTAACTTGAATTTATAAAAGACTTAGTTACTTGTCAAATGCTTTAAGTCAGTTTACTTTGAATTGAAAATAATTGTCATATATATCTCGGTTCCTTAAATTCCACACGTTTATTATTTCTTATATCTGTTGCAATCAAACAACATCTGTTGCAGGAATTGACCGGCTCGACCGGTGAAATACCACAACCTCACAGAAAACAGGCGTGAAGTAGAAGTACCCTGCGTTTCTTCTGTTGAGTGACGTGGCGGAGACCTAATTGTAGTCCTCTTCCCCTTCCTACCCGTTCCTCATAAGGGTGGGAAAGGGAAGAGGATTGGACGGGGAGGGGATTAACGGGGAAAGGAAATATCCTTATTCCTGTCTATGCCCTCTGTCCATTAAAGGTAGGCAACGCATCTGCAACACATTTGCTTGTTGCGGATGTCTATGAGTAGCGCTCACTTAACATCAGGTGATCCGCTTGCTCGTTTACCACCTTCTCACATAAAAATGTCAATCTACTCGGTGCTGTTGAGTTTTTATAATTAATTGCATCTAATTATAGTTGTAGGTAGACAAATACCTTTCCAATATCCATTGAAATTGAGTTATTGCTTTATTCCTATTCAACACGCAGTCAATTCTAAGATGAATAAATTATGTTGGTACAATTGGTTTCAATAGCTTGGACATTGGTACACGATAGTTTTCGGAGGTACACATTTCACGGTTGTTTGAATTGAAAGCTATGTTTCATCCTTAATGTTAAAAATGTGAATGTAAGTTTGTTTGTTACGCTTTCACGCGAAAACTATTCAACCCATGATCATGAAACTTTGTACACATATTCTTGGAGGTATTTGAAGTAACATGGGATACTTTTTTATGAAAAAAAATAGTATATAAAAAGCGAAGTATAGACTCTGAAATGGCTGGACCGATTTCCATGAAATTTACAGGGATTGTCCAGATTGGCACATTCCTGTTTTTGGTAGCGCATCAACATAATTAGTGGTACCCGGGCGAAGGGTGGGTCACTAATAACTAATAAATGGTGATATAGAAATAGAGAGGAGGGTTGGGGGTTGGCGTATTGTAAATACCCATTTGACATAAGTACTGTGCCGACCCCACATGAGTGGGAAAAGGACAGGGAGATGATGATACTGTACTAGAGAAATTGACATGATTGGAAGAGTTGAGAATTAATATTTGGAGCAGTAAGATAAAACTTAGTAATCAATATATTTTAAACGTAGATCGTAAAGTGAAGGCTGTCCTTCAACTTCTTATTCAATTTAAAACATCTTCATATCAAAGTGGGCTAAGGCCGTAGCGTCTATTCAGGCCGTCTTTCACACCGCACGTGACATGGACCCACTTGACCTGTTTAATCCCCGCTGACATTTGTCGCGTTCGTAATCCCACGGTGTAATGGACGCCCACTCGGTCTTATTAATTATATCCGATACAAATATGGATTTATAGACTACAGATAAATATTTGCAGGACCGAATTAAATACAAGATATTACAGCTATTTAGAAGACTAGCATCTAGCATTTAGTATTGAGACTCCTATTTATTTTATTCCTAATTGCTTAATTCTGGTAGTCTTCCACATCCTTTGATAATAAGGAAAGGATGGGAAGGGGAAGAGGAAGAGGACTTGACGGTGGAGGAGGTGAATAGAAAAGGGATACAGCCATTTTCTGTTCATCCCTTCCTCTGTCCATTAAAGGTAGGCAATGCATCTGCAACTCTTATTGCGGATGCTTATGGGCAGCGATCACTTGATATCATTTGAACCGCGAGCTCGAATAGTCGATTCTTGTCGTTAATAAGCGCTGTCGAATCTGTCGACTTCAGTCGTAGTTGCGTACAGACGCTTCCACATCATTGTAAATATGAACACTTTGTTAACCGTAAGATTACATGGTAAGAGGGTAAAGAATTGACGGGCATATGTTATTACAGAAATTCGTTACGTCGGCTCGTTTAAGTAGGTACCTCGTAAATTTGCATTGCGGGTTGGAAGGGTAACCGGGTCTATTGTCACGCAAATCATATCATGCATGCGTACGCAACTCCAGCATTGTAATATTAGGATTGGGGACCGGTTATTGTTGTGTAGTATCTGTTTATACAGATTTTGAATGTAATTATAATGTGTTGTACGAATTTTTGTATCCATTCAGAAATTTCTCACCAATGTATTTCACTTTTCAACCGAATTGCGGACGACGGTTATATTTGAAGGAAAAACTAGCATGATATAAATGCTCACGCTTACCCATAAACAACCGTGACACAAAGAACAATAACAGATCCATTGGTACCATTTATTTAGGAAAGAGCATTGTCTTAGCATTTAAATATGTATTCGGCCTCCAATCATCTCCGTCTGCTGAAAGACGCTAATTAAAAACCGCTAGTTTATCCACTAAGAATTGGCTTGGTTGATCCGTTTGAGTAACATAATTACACTGAAATTGCCATTATTACCCATTACAGAGAATATCCTAAGCAACAAATTATTTCGTCTCACATGGGAATAGAATCCAGGACTTGAATAGTTTCGTCTGTAACCGGGGTGGGTCACTAGTACTAATACTACTAATTATGTTGATCCAATCGCTACCAAACACAGGAATGTGCCAATCTGGACAATCCCTGTAAATTTAATCGAAATCGGTCCAGCCGTTTCGGAGTCTATAGGTATATAGGGAACATACATACTTCGCTTTTTATATACTATTTTTTTTTCATAAAAAGTATCCTATGTTACTTCTAACACCTCCATGAATATGTGTACAAAGTTTCATGATGTAGTTGAGTAGTTTTCGCGTGAAAGCGTAACAAACAAACTTACATTCACGTTCATAATATTAAATAGGAATTATGATAACATTATATATTCGAAGCACCGTTTGCCTACAAAACTATACATCACTCTTGTGTGTTTAGGTTGGGTAGGTCATGTTTGCGATATCACGTCACGTCTGTAAATTCATGGCAAAGTCTGACAGATCCCTTGTAGTCTTAGCGCTTTAGTCACGTGTGTACACCACGCTTTATACGTCTTGTATCACACTAGTAGTATTCGTAGAATCACCCGAGAAAGTAAGCTCGCATTTGTAGATTGGGATCTGGGTACCATTGGAAAAAATCCACAACCTCACAGAAAGTCTGGGTACCAGATTTTTCTGGAATTCCGTTTTTTGCGCTAAAAAACGTGTTACTACTTAATTCAACAATACATGTTATAGAAATACCAACTTGGTACATTAAGTTATGAAAAAAGGGGAACAAAGGGGGCTATAGTCTACTCTACAAGTCACTAGTCATAGTATCTGGCTACCCGTGTTTCGTACACATATAAATGATTTCAAGTAATTTATTGGAAAATGTATGAATTTAAAATATAATATAATTTAACAAAGAAGTGAATGAAAATATCTCAAGGCTGCTTTACGTGAAGCCTACGTCGCAAAAATAACCGATTGAAGCGTAGGTAATTGCAGCGGAGATAATCCCACTGGATTCAATCTCCAATTGGATTTTCCTGCGCCGCTTCGACTTTGCTTCGTTATTCGCATTTCTTCGACTTTCACGCTACTACGTTTCGATTCGACTTTCGCGTTATTCGCCTTGCCTTCGAGTTTGCGAAACTACGTTTCCTTTCGGATTTACTCGACTTCGGCCACTTTTGCGAGCATTCTTGTATCGCGTCGTTATTTTTAACGATGCTCTGAATTATTTATTACTCTGCGGTCGTTGTTATCAGCTTATTGTGCTCTATGAATCATATTGTTTTGTCCGTATCGATAGGTTCCATTATGAAATACACACTATGAGATAAAAGTTTAATTTATATAACTTAAAAGAAGTAAATGAACATGTACTTCATAGATATATACAAGTATACTTAAGTCTCGTTGACATTTTTTATTGATACAGTATGATCGAAATTTCGTAGACTTTTGGTCTGGTCCTACTACAAAAACTTACCACTTATTCTTACCTTAAGTATAGTGATCCTTACCTATCTCCATTTACTAACTTAAAAAAACAATTGAGGGAAAGTACTAACGTGAAACACAAGTATGTACTATACAAGTATGGTACTAGGTGGCAAACGAGCAAACGGTTCACCCGATGTCAAGTGATCGCTGCATCTGCAACTAACTAATGAGTTGCGGATGCGTTGCCCACCTTTAATGGACAGAGGAGGGGACAAACAGAAAATGGTTATTTCAAATTCCCATACATCCCCTCCACCGTCAACTTTTCTTCCCCTTCCCATCCTTTCCTTATAAGAAAAGGGTGGGAAGTCCATCCTTTCCTTATAAGAAAAAGGTGGGAAGGGGGAGAGAACTAGAATTAGGTTGTTATTCCGGCACCTCACTCATCAGACGAAACGCTGAATACTCTAATTTAAGCCTAACTTCTTTTATCTGTTAAGTGAGGTAGCGGCCTTGTTCACCATATTCCATTCTTTTTTAGTGTTCCTCATCAGCTTCCACTCCCACTCACTCGTTTCTTTTCAATTTCGATTTTCTCCTCCCAAAAAGAGCAGTTTATTAACCTTTTTTCAACAAATTGATTCAGAGTTATACCAGGAGGACTCCAGTTCCCGATTCCCGATCGGTCCCGCGGCAATCCCGGCAACGCTTTATCTAAATCGATAGCTCTGTGCGTCGACACGTTTAAAATCCTCTTCTGGCACAAAATTCCCAATTCCTTTTACCATCGTACGTTTTACAAAATGTCGCGATAGGATAAAAATGATGATAAACGAATTTACCGAGGGACTATGTAAAAGAAAATAACAGGTATACTTCCTTCCATCTTCTTTGTGTCTTTTCCTTAAGTGACGAAAAATGAATGGTCAAAGGAAATTCTGTCTATTTTTATACCACAATGATTAATCTTATATCAATTCTAAAGTTCGTAAGAGCCTGTTTTGAATTGATACACTTATAAGTTTAACAGCAGTCGTGATTAGTCCAATACCACAACCTCACAGAAAACAGGCGTGAAGTAGAAGCACTCTGCGTTTCGTCTGACTGAGATGCTGGAGGCCTAATTTCAGTCCTCTTTCCCTTCCCACCCTTCCCTCACAATGCTAGGATGGGAACGGTAAGAGGCTCGGACGGGGAGCGGTGAATGGTGGAAAGGCAATATCCCTTTTCCCGTCTATTCCTCTGTCCAATGAAGGTAGGCAATGTATCTGAGACATAATTGCTTGTTGCGGATGTCTATGGGTAGCGCTCACTTAACATCAGGTTATCCGCTTGCTCGTTTGCCACCTTATTTCATAAAAATAAAAAAGGGTATGATTCTATTTTGTATTTAGAATTTGAAACGCCATGCGTACGTTACTGAGTATTTATAAGCAATTTGAAAAATGTCAAAACTAACGAAGCGCCAGAAAGGTCTATTCGGTTGCGAAATCGCCAAAAACACGCCCAAATTTAAGTGGCGAGAAGAAGCAATGGGAAATTGAATTCGAAGGACCACCTACATTACAATTACCTCCGCCTCCGATTGATTGCTTTCGCTCCGAGGGGCTCGGTAATGGTCCCTTGATAGTATTAGTGTTGAATGTCTATTATAAATTTTAAGGTTTCAAAAAGTACACATTTAGGGAAGCCACACATACATCTATTTCTTTTACTAACAACCTTTTTAATTTCGCCATTTTTATTGTTGATCCTATCGTAATATGCGATGTCCGCACCGGTTTGCACACTTAGCACAGCATACGCCTACTCCCTTTTTCTGTCTCCAATATCGTAGCGGCAATAATCTCCATACATCAGCCAATTCCCATTAAAACCTAAATTAATTGTATGAAATTCCTGGTTTAATGTGGCGATGCGTTTGAAAGATTGTAGGACATTAGTTTACTGTCATCCTAGTCACATTCCTCTTGTCATGTTTTTACAGGATGTGAAAATAAATCAATAAATAAATCTAAACAGCGAACAAATTCTAATTTTGTACATAATTCAATTCAATTTAATGTCTTTATAAAGTGTACACTGCTTGTGAACACTGCTTGTAGAATTAACGGGGCCTACTCAGACTGGTTTAGCATCAATAAAGGTGTAAGACAGGGCTGTGTAGCATCCCCGTGGCTGTTCAATCTCTTTATGGATGATTGTTTGAAAGCTTTCAAAGACGAAGAGTGTGGATTAAGAATGGGTGAGTTAGTTGTAAAACGTCTCTTGTACGCCGATGACCAGGTCGTGTTTGCGTCATCAGCAGAGGACTTACAATTTATGCTGAATGCAATGAATGACTCATCAGAAGGTAGAGGTATGAAGATGAATGTAGATAAGAAGAAAGTAATGGTGTTTGAAAGAGTACAAAGTAAGACAGTAATTGCTATAAATGTTAACGGAAAAGAAGTGGAACAACTGGAAGAGTTTGTGTATTTGGCATGCTTAGTTTAGTGTAGTAGAGATGGTAGACACGTTAAAGATATTAAATTTTGAATGAGTAACGAAACAAATTCATGTTGCAAAAGTGAGTGGCAGCGTTGGTAGGAGAACCTATATCGATCAGATTAGTAACATACTAAAGAAGGGCGATATAAGGAGTACTCATAAAAGACGAGCTTGTATGCTTAGATAGAGGTAGAAGCGAGAGAGGTGTGCCAGAATCCAATAGAAATCCATAATCTCTACCGACCCCGGTCGATGTTACGGGCGTGAGCGTATATTTATTTATTTGATTCAATTAGCAGGTACGTAACGAAAGTTCTCGGATATCAATAACCTTATCGCAACAAACGCCATTAGGAGCGCTCGATGGAATAAGATAGCGAATACCTTGCGTGCGGGAGCGGAATTCTAACAAAGTTATAATTGGTTCAGCGGCGTCTGATAGTTGGCGACAGGTGGCCGACAGCGCCTAATGGCGGAGCACGCAGGTGACTGCCGATATATTGCGATGAGAAACGCTTATAATATTAATTTTAGACAGGTATTAATTAAAACTTTATCATTTCATCACCTCACAACTTTGTCATACAACACAGTACTAAAATACTAAAGGATCTTTGCGTGCGTGTATCTCTGTCTAACCATTAGATACTTGAAAGGTTGATATAAAACCTCAATAGATTAATTTATTACTTAAATTGATGTCCTCAGTCATCTCATCTGTCTCATCACATATGCCTTGATGAATTTATTTGAAGTAGGTTTTATCGCTTTATTTTATTGAAGCGTAGACAGTTGAAATTTTGACAAATGATGTATTGCTGTTGCCGCTATAACAAAAGAAACTAAAAAAATAAATATTCAAAGGGGGCTCCCATACAACAAACGTGATTTTATAGATAATAGTACGGAATAGTAGTACGGAAACCTTAGTGCGCGAATCTGACTTCTTTTAATCAATATGGGATTTTATTCCGTTTGTCAAATGTTCTAAGCCGACAGATTGTAATAAACCCTTCACGAACCTCGTGTAGCGAGCATCCGAAGGACGGAGGTAAAAGTCTACGTAGGAAAAAAATCTCATCGGAGAGCAATTGCCCCGTTTGGGGCATTAAATAAATTGGTTTCGAAACAAAAATGGAGGCTCAACGCGGCCACGGCAAGCCTGCACTTTGTGTAATGAAGCCCCGGCGGGAACTTGTCGGATCCGAGTGCTAGGGACACGCACGCACACTACACGGATTATTAAATAGCGATTTATCAACTTGAAATTTCACGATATATGGCGACGGGTTTAATTTTTTGAAGTGAAAATTTCTATTGTATTCAATTTTGAATCTTATTGTAAGATACAAGGCTTTATTTTTGTTTATTATTTATTTATTTTTGAAGTTTGTAACTGGCATTATATACTACTAGTGACCCGCCCCGGCTTCACCCGGGTACCACTAATTATGTTGATCCGATCGCTGCCAAACACAGGAATGTCAATGTGTGTGTAAAAAATGAAAATCAGTTTTTGTTTGTGACGAAATTAATTTAAAGGTCTCTTAATCCCGCGGCATCTCCACAAAAGAGTCTAACATACGAAGGAATGTCCCTGCTAACTCCAGTTTTAATTAAAAGATACAAGACATGTCTCGTGAAGGGAAAACACGCCTACTTGCGCATCTAGCGACGACACGTATGTTTACCGAGACGCTAATCCGATCCGGGAGTCGTGACACCGTTTAATTCGAGTGGGAAATTAGATTCGAAACCAACCGTGATAGGAGGTATGTTTGCTTTAAATTAAACTCAGCTAAAATGTTAGATGTGTGGCGATACATTACGAAATTATTTTGTCCCGCACCAATTTCTAGACTATCGAAGCATTAACGCGACTTGCTTTGAAATATGTCAGAGTCTGTTCTTCAACTTTCAAGATTTTATAATCTTTTTTTGAACTGAAACCTTCGTTAGGGAAGCTTGACTTGGGGAGTAAGCTGGTGAATGCGCGACGAGGAGGGAGATCGAATTTTTTTTAAATTTGGAACAACTTAGACTAACTTTTTTCATTTATTTTTCTTGTATTCAATTTTGAATTCTATTGTTAAGATACAAAGGGTTTTCTTTTGTTAATTATTGGTTATAAAACTATTTCCAGTCTGTATTGAGTTTTCCTTAGTCTGCCTGTGTTTTTTTATTTTTATAGCCATTTCCTTAATTGTCTTGGAAGACAACCTGAAGGTTGTATATCTACAATGTAAGCAAAATATAATATTATTATTGATAACGTAGACTGGGGGTACGTCATTGTGAACGAGATGGGGTAACAAAAATCTTTCTCCCTTAATCCTCATTAATTCTACTAGAGGGGTAAGCAGAGATTACGAATATCCATTAGGCACGATCTTTTAACTTTATCATAGAACTTATACCGATCAAATTAGTGGCATACTAAAGAAGGAGTACCCGTAACTGACGACTTAATGATCCACATACTTTATTTCGTTCATAAGACTTCCCCACGCACTGGCTTTATTTTAATAAATTACACTTAAAGCTACTATTAACACCCATATATTTAATTGGCCGACATTTTACATTACGCGGCCACTTGTTAACCCGGAACTTTAAATTCTACACAGCAAAAACAGTAAGGTCGGCAGTAGGCAACGGCTCGTTATCCCGTTACCAAGTTTCGGGTTCCCGGTATTGTTACCCGGTCAGTATTAACTGCTAATTGGGAGTTTTAAAGAGTTGCGAAAGTTTCGGGACTGCGTAGTGGCAGGTGGCCGATGCATGCGTAATTAATTAGGTACCTGATTTGGTAAGTGTTTTGTCTACTCCCTTTAACTTTAAAGTAACATTTAGATTTAAATTTCACACAACATAGAGGAAAAAGCTGTACAATATGTCTAACTATCACTGGACAGAACATTTATAGTATGTCTAAGTCCTATACCTAAAAAGGTGAATTTACAGTCCAACCATTGATAAATTCTTTTCCGAATCATAAAGATGGCCGGCACTTTATTAGCGTGTAAGAAAAGGGGATGTTTAATGAGGCAGTTTTTTATCTCGCCGCCCTTTCTCTCGCACACCGCATTCGGCTCTCGGAGTTCTCACAATTTATTTAGTATCGCGACATCGTCCCACACTTTGCTATCGTTTCTAATAAATCTTATTGAGAAAAAAAGGAAAATGGCGTCCGATACGCGGGCAATTACTCTTTTGCGCAAAACGGCCTCAAGTGCTCCCGATTGATCGGGAATGGCCCGTAATGGACTCACATCGATGATCGCGGATCCCATCTTGCCCATTATATAAGAACCTTCCCTTAAATTGCTATCATCTTGTAAAGGTGCTATAACTTTTGCTGAAAGCATATAAAGTATTCCTTTTAAACCAAAGCTTGGCCTTGCTTAACAGAAAAGCTTACTTTTTATTTAATAAATCGATTTAAAAACATTGGGATCATAAATTTAAAAACAAGTTTTAGGTATTGATGTACCAAAAAGTCTTTGAATGATATGAAAAAGTTGAATGTATTTTTTATTAATCTTTTAATAACAAAGATTGGTTGGTTCCTACTGGTTTTCTGGTAAAACGTACTCTCAAAAACTTAACTGTACAACATTTTTTTGTAACATATCTTATACAGTAAAACTTAGACAGGGGTGAAGTAGAAGTATTCTACGTTTCGTGCGATGAGTGAGGTGTCGTAGCCCTAATCCTAGTTTTTGTCTTTTCCTAACCTTTTCTAATAAGGAGAGAGTGAAAGGAGCCGAAGACACTCTTTTGGTTTATACCTTCCTTTGTCCAGTAGGTAAGGTTAATCTGTAACTCATTAGCATAATTTATGAAGAAACCACGCTTGGCATCGTTTTAAAAATGACATTATAATTGATATATATATATTCACATGAGGAAGAATTAAATTTATTATCGCAGCTAATTACGCCCTTTCTCTTTAACTTTTGGTCCTTCGAGCCGGATCACTTGTTATCAGGTGAACCGCTAGCTCGTGTGTCAAAAAGTAATTAAGCACAAGCGCGTGTTAAATTGACTTCAGCGCTACATTTGAAAATAACCGCATTATGAATCGTTAGAAAAAAGTCTTATTAGGATCACTTTAACGATTACCGGGTACAAATGGCGGCGGATTCTATCGAGATTTGTGAAATCCATTAACGTTTGTCAGGTAAGAGATCACAGGGATCGAATCGTAAAATTTTATTAGCTCCCCCACCGTCACTGGCTCGGCAACCATAAATATAGCTGGATATAAATAAAATTAATTCCTCATAAATATTATACCACCGGCCGGCGGGGGTGTAATTATGAAATAAACATGAAAAACACCTGCTTTCCTCGAAATATTGCTTGATTATGGCTTGATGGAAATTAATTCACTTTATTGTTATTGTGTTTATAAGAAAGACAGCGAATCGAAAGAGGATCTGATTGAAATGGTTATAAATCTTACAAAAAACATTGGGTGCGACGTAAATAAAAATCATATAAAAGACATATACAGAGTGCGAAGTAAAAAGGATGGAGTCCAAAACACACCCATTATAGTTGAAACTACATCAACAATTCTAAAGAATGACATACTTAAACTGTCCAAAAGTTTTAACATAAGACATAAGACCAAGATCTGCGCTCGGCATCTGGGTTTGCGTAACAAAGAAGATGAACCGGTATTTGTATCAGAAAATCTCACATCCAGATCAGCCCGATTGTACTTTTTAGGAAGAGACCTAGTAAAGTCCAAATCCTATAAGTTCTGCTGGACAGCGTACGGTAAAGTCTATGTTAGGAAGGATGAAAAGTCTCCGATTATCCTAATTACAAGTGAAACGCAGATCCAACATTTAATGAACAAAGATTGACTGTTCCACGTTAAAGTTCTTTTTTGTGCTCATTCCAGTTATTATATTTGCCATTTGATTTTTGTGTTAAATAATAAGTTGTGTTATCTATGCTCAGACACATCATTCACTCACAGCAATTACATCACACATATCATCAATTGCTTATTGCCTAAACATATACAACTACAAACTATAAGCCTAAAACAAAACTACGAAATTAAAATAATTAACTATATACATAACACTCATTCAATTATACAATATCTTAAAAATTCATCCAAGTATTTTTCACACAAAGTTACAACATATTCTATGATTTTTAATTTCCAATATGAATAGCTCATTAACTACTTTACAAGAAATAGATGAATCTAATAATACAACAACAGCAAATTGCGATGTAGAAGACTTAAATAAAATAATAAGCATTCGTGAAAACGATCTAACAATTATTACTCAGAATATAAGGAGCATCTATAAAAATTTTGATGACCTTCAAACTACACTGGCCAATTTAAAACATAATATAGATGTTCTAATTTTAACAGAATGTCAGTTAGACAAGGATAAAAATATTCCACTCCTGGATAATTACATATCGTTTAATACGTCGCAACACTTAAATAAAAACGATGGGGTAACTGTATATGCCAGAAGCAATCTAAGACCTAAAGTAACGGAAATTAATTTGACTCATGCATCCTGTATTCAAGTAGATATATTTAATTATAGCATAGTAGGTATTTATAGATCTCCTTCTATATCAAATGCAGATAACTTTATAGAATCCCTCCGTTTGCACCTAAATACAATTAACAAACACCAAAACATTATACTAACTGGTGATATTAATATAAATCTTATTACAAAGGTTAATGAATCCATTTCGGAATATAACAATAGGCATATGTATTTAAACATGCTCTCGGAAATAGGAATTCTACCTGGACACATGACTGCGACTAGAGAAAACAGCTGCCTGGACCATTTTATGTTGAAACTTAATAAACAGACGATCTCGGCTTCAGTCGTTATACTAAACACGACAATAACAGATCACCAAATGGTTTTACTATATTTATCTAAAGTTAAGAGAATAAGGTTGTGTCCTACGACAAAAACTATTATTAATATGGGTGAAGCATTAAACTCTCTTGCGAATAAAAATTTAAAGGAATTAATGAATTACGACGACCCTAATAAATTAACAGAAATCCTTCTAAAAACTATATCTGAAGCATTACAGGAGAACACGAAGACAATACAAAAACCTAAGAGTGTACGAAATATCCAGCCCTGGATTACCCCGGGAATGTTACGATGTATTAGAAATAGGAATAAGATGCAAAAGAAATTAAAGATTAATCCCTACGATGAAATTTTAAAAATAACGTATAAAAGGTACCGTAATTACTGTAATAATTTAATTAAAAAGCTAAAACGAGAATATGAAAGAAAACTTTTGTTTGTTCAAGATCCTAAAAAGCTATGGACTAACATAAAACATATTGCCAACATGAAATCCGTAAAAAGCACAAATACGGAATTACTTGAACTTGACAAAAGTCCTGCTATATCTGTCAATCGAATCAATAGTTACTATGCGAACATCGGTCAAGAGCTAGCCAATAATATTTTAAACAGAAATCGAACATCACACACCAACCGTAACATGGCTAGTGACCTCCTAAGGCACCCTACCTCTTTAGCAATGACAGATACTGACCCTGAGGAGGTGGCATTGACAATAATGTCTTTAAAAAGTGACAGTGCCCCGGGTTGGGATAATATATCAACAAGATTTTTAAAAGTAGCAAAAGAAGTAATTTCACCTATTATCTGCCACTTGGCTAATCTTTGCTTCGCTAAAGGCATTTTTCCCAACTTACTAAAAAGGTCTATCATTACACCAGTATACAAGGGTGGCAACAGAGACGATGTCGGCAATTATAGACCGATATCTGTACTGCCTGCGGTTTCCAAAATTCTTGAAAAATTATTAAATAATAGGCTCATCAATTATCTTAATAAATATAACATATTATCAAGTTCCCAATTTGGATTTCGGCAAGGAAAGTGTACTCAAGATGCAATTTTAGAACTAACAACAAAGATAACTCAACAGCTAGATCGTGGAAAAAAAAGTATGGCTATATATCTTGATCTGAAAAAAGCCTTCGATACCGTCTCTGTTCCCACCCTGGTAGAAAAACTAGAAAGAATCGGAGTTAGAGATATTCAACTAAAACTTATAAAAGATTACCTAACTAACCGTACGCAAAGGGTGAGAGTAGGAAATTACACAAGTAACGACCATAAAATGACTTTTGGAGTCCCGCAGGGAAGTGTCTTGGGCCCGACGTTATTCTTAATCTATATTAATGACTTATGCAATATGAAATTAGATAATGGACATGTAATCTCGTATGCAGATGACACCGCTGTTGTATTTGAGGGGGCAACCTGGGAGGAGGCACACAGTGCTGCGGAAGCTGGCATGAGGAAGGTCTTAATGTGGCTGAATACAAATCTCTTAACTCTAAATACGTCTAAGACTAATTATATGTGCTTTTCTATTAATAATCGCACCCAACCATTAAACTCAAATATTAAAATCCACAATTGTAACAACCTACAAGATGATTGCCTTTGCCCAAATATAGAAAAAGTTACGTGTACCAAATATCTCGGAGTTATTATTGATTACAAACTTTCTTGGCATAGTCATATTGAAGTGGCTACAAGCCGGGTGCGTAAACTAATATGGATTTTTAAAAAACTAAGAAATGTTGCTACATACAAACTATTAAATCAGGTGTACTTCGGTCTGGCTCAATCGATATTGACATATTGCATCCCTGTTTGGGGTGGCGCTACTAAAGGTAAACTACTTGAACTTGAACGTAGTCAACGGTCCCTAATAAAAATTATGTACAATAAGCCCTATAGATATCCCACAAAACAGCTTTATGAGGAATGTACATTACTGAGTGTTAGAAAACTGTACATACTTCATTTACTACTTGAAAGACACAAAACGGTTACTATTGATTCTAGTTTTAAAAGTAAAAGAAGGCAAAAAGTAATAAGTGAAAGTATAGTAAAAAGTAACTTTGCTACTAGGCAATATAATAGGCAATCAGAACTTGTATATAATAAAATTAATAAAACATTGAATATCTTTAAGTTAAATTTGTATAACTTAAAAAACAAAGTTACAAATTGGCTTAATAGTCTTGATTATAAAGAAGTAGAAAATTTACTAACTATACTCCAATAATAGATCTATACATATAATTTACGCATAATACAACACAAACACACGTCATATAAAAATAACTAACTCACTCAATATATACATCCTCAAACAAATACACATTCACCCACACACACACACATATATACACACACACACATACACACTCATGCATACAAAAACATAGTAATAACGCCCGTGCATAAATATAGCACACATAAAATTAAAATAAAAAAAATATATATTTAAACTAACATTTATTGTACACAGTGTGAACTGGTCCTTATTTTCGTACATTCAAAGCGAACACCTATAATGACTCACTGAACCATTGAACACTTCTACCCACATGATTTGTTAATTTCTTTTTACTAAATTGTTTAATTGTACGGCTGAAGTGTTATTAAATTGTTAAGTGTAATTATGTTATGGAAGAACGGAGTATCCTGTCACAGGTATTTTATACTTAAAAGGATGCTCCAACAACTGTTTAAAACTTTTGTAAATGTATTTTTCAAATAAAAGAATTTATTATTATTAATTTATTATTATTGTTGGAATAATTACGTGGGCCCTGCTCGCTGAGCCGTTTACAACGCGATTTGTTTCGCAATCGCCAGCTTTATTTCGTTTTAATGTTCATTGACCAGTTATCGTTCACTTTTTTTATTTTTTAAACACAAACCAAGAGTATTTTTTTATCTCTTGTACGATTTTATAAATGTCACAAGGAAAAATCCATGGTGTTCGGAGACACGGTGGAAATGGTTTTCGTATACGTTCCTCCAATAGGTTCAAAGGACTTCGATGACGTTACATAGCAGACGGATTGTTATATTGATTCTCTTGGCTCTGATTCCCAGGTAACGATAAAAATCCAACATATTTTTGCAAACCTTTTCACACCTTTATACATATTTGCCTTAAGCTTTCCACAAAATTGCAACACATAGTATATGACGTTTGCTTGTTTACAAAAAATGTATCTTGATGTGGAACAAGCTAACCTATCAAAATAAATCACTAGGCCTACCCTACCCTACAAAATGAGTTCATACGTTAGTTCAACAAGGTATGAACACGTTTTATCCAATTCCATGTTTCATAAACTTAATAAGAAATACAAGCAATTTAATCTGCACGAAACTCAAGTCTGCATAAACTAAACAAAAAGTCTTCAATCCATTGTCATCACGGATTCACAAAGGCGTTCAGGGGTTTGCACAAGACTCAAGCCTGAACAACGCCAAGTAAACGAATAACAAACGGTCCATAAGTATATGCACTTTTTCTTGTCCTCGCGCATTTTTCTTTGTGCACGATACGAAGTGTAGTTATCAGTTGAGGAGCCGGGACAAAAGTACAAACAATATTTTGTAGGAATACTTTTAACGAGGGAAACGATAGTGATGTCCGTTGCTTACCTGAATTAGGTTAGGAATTCGAATATTAGTGACGTTACACTCTCCCTTATTCCTAAAAATATCCAAACGACAGAATCGGAGGTGAGAGATCCAAATCCTATGGATGCCTAGTAAACAATATAAATCAATCAGAAACTTTTAAAAAACCAAAAATCCCAAACTGACTGTATGAATATATCATATTACCTATGACACTCCGTGAAAGATTACGAATCTAATGACACCTCACTCTTCTACGCGTCATTGTCTTCTTAATTTTTCTGTTGTACCTAGATACTGGGAAGTCATCTTTAAGTCAATTCATTGCTGAATGTTTATGGCTTGCTATGGTCACTTCACATAAATCAGCTTGTTCATTTTCTTAATCCTTACTAATACTGTAATTGGGAATGTGAGTTTGTCTGTTTGTTACGCTTTAACCTCTTAACGACTCCTATCATCATGAAATTTGGTGCACACATTTCAGTGGTACTTATACTGTGAAACTTGTACGTAAACTAACCTTAACTTTGATAGCGTTAAATTAACGGTTAATTTACGTAGTTATTTATTGCCGCTGAATTTTCCACGTACCGTTTGTTCATCGAGTTTCAAGTGCATTTTAAAAGTTATCTCGAGAAGCTAACAGCAAAGTATTTAACACAAAATGCAGTTAATACTAAAGCTGCGTGAGGATCGGATATTTATAGCAGCATGTTTCAAGTAAATGTATCTGAAAGTGTTGCTTCACGAGCTAGGTTGTCTTGCGTCCATTACGTCTTGAAGCTAGAGATATTTGTAACAAGGTTCCTATTACATTTCATGAATTATTCTAATTGCATTCTCATTGAATACTAGTTATATCTGCATTCATCTCACCTGTTCCCTCTTTAAGCGGACGACACAACACATTTCCTTCTTCCACGACTTTCTATTAACCGTCATCTCAGTAATCACTCTTTTCTTATTCATGTCATCTTTCACGCAATTCCTCCATCTTTTCTTATTCTTCTTCTCTTTCCTTATTTCTTCTTCTTCTACCTCTACCAATATATATCTTCACATTCAATAAATAACCTTTTAAATTTCATTTGTTTTTTCGTTTGATTTTTTTATATTACTCTTCCTCTTCCCGACCTTTTCAAATCGGGATATAATGGGAAGGGGAAGTGGATTGAACGCCGAGGGAAGAGGATTGAACGTGGGGGGATGAATAGGATAATATATTTTTTCATACTCATAACAAAGGAAACCTAACTTAGATTTTACTAATAATAGCCACTTAACTGATGATAAATAATTGAATAAAATAAACAACACAAGACTAACTAACTCCCGACAAACTTTACCCAAGCAATTTAGTGGTAATACGCACACACAACAATTTAGTGGTAATAACAACAGCAACTACTTATCCACGGCTTGTGACCTTCCAACCTTTGTCATGAGATCAGCTGGAAGTCTTGCTTATATTGTTTTAGGATATATTAATAAACAAAGGATGTTATCCTTACGTCATAATTTGTAGGACTTAGCTTAAGTGAATTCAGTGGCGTAAATTACCGAAAATTATTCAATAACAGTATATATAAAAGATGCAATATTTTTGTGACTAATGTATCTGAATGATGAAAACAGTGAGGCACTACGACGTAAATTGGTGCATTAAATTTATCAATGAATATGGGATGTTATCAGGCATTTATCAAGTTACTAATCTTGCACACTGACTGCACTCTAAAACTAAGTATATTAAACAAAAGTACTGGTATGGTTCGTACTGGCATTGAAACTACTTCACTTTCATAGATGGTGGGAAAACAAGCTGTTCACTCGCTATCAAGTGATCGCTACCCATAGACATCTGTAACAAGCTAATTAGTTACAGATGATACCTTTAATGGACAGAGGAGGGGATAAACGGACAAAAGATATTTCCTTTCCCCATACATCCCCTCCTCCGTAACCACCACAATTACGCCTTCAGCACTCCACTCATCAGACGAAACGCAGACTTTTTCTGAGATTCGATAGAATTATGTTCCGTCTAATTTACAATTTAAATAAATACAAACACAAAACAATTTCGTAAAGTTAATCACATGTAAGATGTATGCATAGTATTGTCCATGCGGAGCGATCCAACATGATATATATGGATCCGGGTCCGACCCATCGTGCTCAAATATTTGGGTTCTTTCCGAGTCCGTATTCAACGGTACGTCGGGTTGATTTATGACCCCAGAAGAATTGTTGTACACTCGCCGATGCATCTCAATATGCCTTGTGCCCTGTATCAGCCGACACTAACGCTAGGGTTGTGCCAAGAGAAACGTAAATGGAATTTGTGTTTTTTTTCATATTTGGTTATTTATAATTCTATAACCAGAATCGCCAATACTCTAATATAGTGTAATGGAACTGTAATACCTATGTCATTTTTTATTGAATAAGGTGGCAAACGAGCAAGCGGATCACCTGACGTAAAGTGAGCGCTACCCATAGATATCCGCAACAAGCTAATGAATTGCAGATGCTTTGCCTAGCTATAATGTACAGAGTAGGAGATAGAGCCCTCTCTATCTCCTAAAAGGTTATTCTCTTTCCGCCACGTCCAATCTTCTTCGCATCTTTATTAGGAAAGGATGAGATGAGGAAGAGGATTGATATTTGGCCTCCGGTACCCGCCAATCGCGCAACGGATTTGCTGCGGGCTTTACCACTGTTAAAAGTGGCCACGTCCAAATTATTTCGTAGTTATTCTATTATTAATTTAAAATGATTGATAAATAAATATTACACAATTAATTGATATTACAAATAAAAGATAAATTAATATTTTAATACATTATAAGTATTTAACTAGACTTAATTAAAGTTACGGTTGACCATCGCATGGTAACAAAGAACGAGATGTTTTGCAAGCTTCCCCAGTCTCCGGAGAGTAATTAATACGGTAACAGTGTCTGGTCTCCGAAACACACAATACGCGCCCCCCGTCCACCCCGGGGAATGCAACGTCCAAATTATTTATTTACCTTTCCTCGTTCATTGCTTTATTTCATTACTAGTGACCCGCCCGGCTTCGCCCGGGTACCACTAATTATGTTGATCCGATCGCTACCAAACACAGGAATGTGCCAATCTGGACAATCCTTGTAAATTTCATCGAAATCGATCCAGCCGTTTGAGGAGTCTATAGGTCTATAGGCATACATACTTCGCTTTTTATGTACCAATTTTTTTTCATAAAAAGTATCCTATGTTACTTCTCATACCAAGAAAATGTGTACAAAGTTTCATGATGATCGGTTGAGTAGTTTTCGCGTGAAATTGTAACAAGCAAACTTACATCCACATTTATAATATTGATTGATGATTCTTTGGCATGTAAAAAAGTAACCTAAATGATTTTGGTATACGGAATGATAAATTGTATAAATTTAAAGTTTTTTTTTATATTGTTGAAGTGAAAACTTCTTAAGCCGCGTTAGACGATATTTGGTATCTTATAGGCTCGCGTGAACAACATGCTTAACAAGCGTCTGCAATTTCTTTTAATTCGAAAGAGGTCCGATAGTAATGTTGATCTCCTTTTAAAGGTTGGCAGGGAGGGCTGAGAATACTAAGCTTAACTTAAAGCATAAATATGTTAGGATAAAAGTGTTACAGCAACCAATCCTGTGTCATTAAGAGACAAGGAATCTTAATAGAATAAAGTAGGAATTAAAACTCATATTAATACAAACATTTAGATATTATACCAACGATTTATGCGGTACATTGTAATTGTTCAGAGTTTTCCTTCAATTTAAATAATATCAGGAATAGAGTCTGCATTGGTATAGTTCTTGCATGCATATCAGATTAGCCGGGCCCCGACCGCGGCGCTCGGCTCAGCGACTTGAATGAGCCACCGCTATCGCTGCTATGCATGCCTGGTACTTTATATTAGAGCCAGCAAGTAATTAAACTGTCTATTTTTTGTTCTAATTATACAATTATAAAGTAACTGTTTATAAAAAAGTTTAACTCTCTGTTTTGGTGACGACAAGATTTGGACCTGTCGCAGGTCCTTCGGGGTGAGTGGGATTAAATTCGCACCAAACCTCGCACTGAAACTTGTCGGTCGGTGAGTGATGCCGTTTTATAATCAGGTAATGTCTGACGGTGGCTTTAATAATTTTACACAATCATATGTAAATCCATATTTAGATCATTCCAAGATAGCGTATTTTATTATTGAAAAATACATTTTCAACTCCTGTACCTTTCTCATTCCCACAGTCACACATGGGGACGTACAACCACCCACAATCACAATGCTCGGTGATGTGTAATTTTGGCAAAGTGAAATATAAGGAAACACATTTTATATATTAGGAATGGTGTAGTGAAACGGAACGTAAGATGAGAGAGCGAGACAGATAGAGTGTGAGAGAGGAAGGAAGTGATGTTTGTAAGATGGCTGCGGGTGTGCGTGTGTTAAAAAGTTATATTGCAATAAATGAAGATTTAAATAGTTTGCTTTCGTTTGATTACAAGCCCATCCCAAAAATATCACCTACACTACATAAATAATAGATAATTGGTACATTATGAATTCACTCCTTTAAATGTTTGTATGATTTCTTTGACTCATTAAAAAGTACCTTCTATAAAGCAGTTCCTTTTACTCCAATTTTAGGCTAACCGTTTCTCGTTTTCTTTCTTATTTTCAACCTAAAGTCGTCCGTTGCTGGGCAAAGGCCCATTTACCGCCACAATTATTATCGGCCCTTGCTTCTATAAAAATAAAAAAAATATTATAATATCTCGCACAGGTTGTAGCCTAATATTCTCACTACATAATATACTGTACACATATGACAGCTTTTATATAATAATCAGTCAAGGCTCGGGCCTCAAGACGTGTTGTCACGACCGTTAGCAGGACAATATGTACGTACGTACGTATGTACGTATACGTACAAACTGAGTCTCCTTTCTTTGAGAAGTGCTTATAAAGACTCTTGCTGTCTAAAGTCAGCTACGCAACTAACGTTTCAATACCGTACTCAAACATTTCCGGTAAACCGGAAATCAGCGACTTCAATTATCTTGATATATAACCACATTTTTTTATTAATTTGATTGATTTATTATTTTAATTGTACATTTAATAAAAGTATTTAAATTTACTAGAATACATCTTAGCACTATTTGTGTAAAGCTTCAATGAGAACTCTTGTAAACTGCATAAGTTACCACTAATTCTACAATAATCAAGTCTGGAAATCCGAGTACTCGACTACACCGCGCCGTCTCATCTCGAAGTTAGGTCTAACGTTCGTTACAGCGCGGTCTGACCCGGGAACTAAACTAATTTGCTCTAAACGCTCCCTCCACTTGCAGAATACGTTTATTACGCTTACAATTGAATAATACCAATCTCAAATGCAAAAATACCTAATTGAAATGGCATTATACATGTTTTAGAAATTAAGTTGTGATTTAAAATGAAATTAACTTGAAGGCGACCTAATTTATGACACATGATCACTCCAGAACAATCTAGAAAGGTGTTTACGAGTGTAATAAATTGTGTTAGTGAATTTCGTCGCGTCATTTATCCCCCTGCCGCACCTTACCCACGCAGCTGTGCAACACGGACCACTACGCTGTACACACACATCTCCATAAACTCACATTAATTTGCTAATAAAATTAGAAAAGATAGATTTGAAAATCTATGTAGTATGTCAGTATATCAACAGTAATACTGAAGTAAAAACAAACCGGTGAAACACGACCTCACAGAAGAAGCTCGTGAAGAAGACTGCGTTTCGTCTGATGAGTAACGTGCTAGAGGCCTAATTCTACTTCTCCTCTTTATAGCATGAGAAGGGAGGGATGATTTGAAGGGAGACGGAGAGAAATATAATTTCCCTCCTCGATCCGTAAACAACGAATATGCAACTCATTGGCTTGTTGCAGATGCCTATGGGTAACGTTCACTTGATATCTCTATCCCTACTTATTTTATAAAAGTTAATGTTACTTTGTTTGTTACGCTTTCACGCGAAAACTACTCAACCGATCATCATTAAGCTTTGTACACATATTCTTGGAGGTATTAGAAGTAACATAGGATACTTTTTATGAAAAAAAAAGTTTATAAAAAGCGAAGTATATATGTTTCCTATAGACATATAGACTCCGAAACGGCTGGACCGATTTCGATGGAATTTATAGGGATGGGTCCATATTGGCACAGCAGATGTTCCTGTGCTTGGTAGCGATCGGATCAACATAATTAGTGGCACCCGGCCGAAGCCGGGGCGGGGCTAAAGTAATAATTGAAAAATAAAAATGCGCAGTGACGATTCTTGTATGTTTAGTTTATATACAAAATAAAAACTTTTACAAAATCTGAAAATAAGTTTTGCTACTTGTCGTATGACACTAAATCACCCTCGAAAAATTGTTAATTCTTGTCACTTCATGGAGACATTTTAAAATACATATGTACTACTTGATGACAGTAACGCGACCATGGCTGTTTTTGTGTGCAAGTCTTAACTTAATTTGTCTAAACTTAACTAACTTAACACTAACTTGAAATTGAAACAACCCGTTGAAACTTAAAATTGAATAATGCGATTGTCCAATGTAAGGGGCCAGTCTTGTGCATAGCTTGTTTACTGGTTGTTTTTGCTAGACTTGTTGCCGTTTAGACTAATTGCAACTAAAACTTAACTAACTTAACAACAACTTGGAATTAAAACGTCCTATTTATAAAATTAGGACACAGACTGTGAATAGTCTTAGTTAACTTTTAAAGCAAATATTAACCAAATAGACGGGCCGGTTGGCGTGGTTAGTAAGATACTTGCTTTTCACGCAGGTCGTGGGTTCGATTTCCACCCAGTACAAACATTTGTGTGCATGAAAATGTCTATTTGTCCTGAGTCTGGGTGTAGTTATCTATTTAAGTATGTATTTACAAAAGAAAAGTAGTGTACGTAGTATATCAGTTATCTGGTTGCCATAGCACAAGCTCTGCTTAGCTTGGGATCAGATGGCCGTGTGGGAATATGTCCTAGGATATCATTATTATTTTCTTTGGTTACAGACTGACTTTTAAATATTGAATTAATAATTTTAAAAAATTAACTACATTTTGAGTTTCAAAAATATTTTCTTCTTGTTTTTAAAGAAAATCTTTATAAGTGAGTTAATCCAATAGTAACTATGACTGTTGAATACTTTAACAGCGCCATCTAGCGATAAGGCATCATGATTTTGAATACATAACGGGTTAATTCGATTCTATAGAACGAAACGAATCTAGAAGGCTGAAGGTACCTCCGGCCGCTGGGGGCGCTGTACAAGATTATATAACATTAATTTATTCAACGCATTAAGCGTTTTCTTCATTACCTTTCTTCCAAATACCGAAAAATACACTAACACTATGTTTAGCTTCTAAGTCTCAAAAGTGATAGGACTAGAGCCTGTCATAATGTATCCCCAACAATCTTTAGTGAGTATATATTATGTGTATTTATATACTCCGAAGAATACATAGATACAACATGTATGTGCGCTTTTGTGGACAATTGAACGACGAGGGAATTTTTTGTTAGTCCAATGCAAAAGTTTTTTTTCCTGTTATTTATTCAGATTCTTTGAAACAACTAGAAATTGTCTATATCTTTATCTTTTAAATCATTTATCTGCTTAGCTAAGTACTAGCCACTCACCCCAGTTGATTTATTGCTTGTAAATTCAGAGTTGAGTTCGATCGAAAATTTGAGTGCAGTTGCTAAGCGCCGCAGGCAGAGGGCGCCACGGGACTTAAGATCGATCACCAATCTCGCAAAACGTTTGAATGGCTTCAGTTCGCTTACATACTTGAGAATTACGAGATGGAAACTTTGCATTCTGAGAATAGAAACTTTATTTACTTAGGAAAAAGTACGAAGATGTAAAGTATCAACTTCAATACTAAACCGAACCGAAATAAATATGAGAAAGTTATGTGCAATATTATGAAGGCTTTGGGGAAAATCAAAATTATAGTCCAAGCATCGTAAATCGTCGTCGACCATTCAACTCTTTGAACGTAAAACCAAGCAAATGTTTTAGTGGCACAATGATTTCAACGATAAATTTCGGTAGCTAGTTAAACACGAATTGCCTCAGTTTCATCGGGCGACCGACCGTCAATAAACGGAAGTCTATTCATCGCCTGACCGGTATCCGGTTCATGAACACACATTCATTATAAGCCATGCACCAGCGCAAATCCGGCAAACACGGTCCGTCGCTCAAGACTCTCCAGGTTGTTGTTCGATGTCCTGTGCTTTCTGAAAAAGAAAATCAAAAATACATCCCGACAGAAAACTATCGTAAAATCTGAATCAAAAATAATGTGTGTTTACCACCCTTAAATTAATTCGAAAGCTTCGTTACGATATAAACTTAAGAATAAGCACGTTTCCGGTCGCTCATTTCATAATTCCTGACGTCAGCAGTTAATTTACGACGTTTTTATCAGCAGCCTCAAAAGCCTTAATATTTTCACGAGTATTTATGCCGCGTTAGGAGTCCGCGACACCGAACGCCACCTTGCAGAAACTTTACGAATAAATCTTTGCGAAAACAAAATTAATTCCACGTCTCGAATGTCCGCTGTTTTAAATCCATACTCGTACTGTGGTAGAGCCCTCTCAAGCCGGTTCAATACCACGACCTCACAGAAGACAGGCGTGTAATAAGTAAGGTGCCGGAGGCCTAATTGTAGTTCGTTGGAAGAGGATTGACGGGAGAATAGACAAATAGTGAAATATTTACCTGTCCGTTAAAGTTAGGCAACGGCAACTCATAAGCTTTTTGCAGATGCCTATGGGTAGCGATCACTTAACGCCTGACGAACCTCTTGTTCATTTGCCACCTTCTTCCATAAAAAATCCCAGGTGTGTGGGCGGAAGGTGGTCAGACATTAAATTCGTGACAACGTTTCCTAAAACAATGAGCACACTCGTTTTCTATCTCTCTCTCACACACCGCGCTCTCGTTTACACACTATGAACGATGCGGCAACTCTCGGTTCGAGCGTAACGGGACATTTTTCGCGAATACCAACCAGTGTTCATCAATTTATAATACTTTGTCTAAAATTGTTAAAACATTTTCCACTGACTTTGTTACTATGTGCCCACAATCGAGTTTGAGGTCGTCTCACAATTCATTGTTATAGTCTTGTTGATATTTTTAAGGTTATGCTTTAGTTTGCTATAGGCTATTTTATCTGTGCCTTTCTTGCAGCTTCAGTCAGTTTTCATGTTCGTTAACTCAACCGACACCGAAACCACGTCAATAATTGTTCCGCAGCTTGTTCGGAGCGGATTGTTTCTGTTTTCACCCATTCATCTCATTCAGAACGAACGAATGATAACAGTTCGTTCAATCGCTGCTTTATTTAGACGTACCGAAATATTTGGGCCGCATCGCTTGTGTTGTTTTTGCATTTTTTTCCTCCATTGTCAATACAGCGGCACAATGCAAAGAGTAACTTTTGAACTACTGAATGATTAATTAGTAGGTAAATAACGGTTATATTTAAATTCAGAACAATATGATGTTTTGAATTAATGTGCTAGATTTTTTTGATCAGACCCGACTTGTGTGTTTTTTCTAGTTTTAGGAATTATTGATAATTACGCACGTAAAAAGTTCTTTTATCTACTTTTCATGTTGTTATTAACGTTTCACTGGCATCCAATGTTTCTTTTTCGTTTAAATAAACAATGAGGTATATGGCAACACCGGGCATCGGAATGTCACATGGCCTTCTTCCAATCCAGTAGTAACCGAACAGGATTTAAATCTGTGCTAGGGTGTATTATTTTATGCATACATGTTTATGGAGTATGGCTGTTTTAAATTGAAAATGATTAGTACATTATTGAAATAGTATACTAACAGTGCAACTAAGCTTACGTGTGCTACGAAATGGTTCACGAATCGCCGATTCTAATCCACGACCTCATGATCGGAAGTTGGCAGTATTATAAGCGACTATAAGTAACGCTACCCATAGTCATCCGCAACAAGCTAATGAGTTGCAGATGCGTTGCTTTAAGGACAAAGGAGGGGACAGACAGAAAAAAGGTTATTTCTCTTCCCTGTCCATCCCCTCCTCGTCCGTAAGATCTTCGCCTTCCCAACCTTTCCTTCCTAGAAAACGGTGGGAAGGGGAAGAGGACTACAAGTAGGCCACCTGCACGGTTAACAGACGAAACGCAGAGTACTGCTACTTCACACCTGTCTTCTGTGTGGTTAATTAACGTCATATAAAAGCACATCTCTAAGATGATGCGTCTTTACTAGTATTCTACAGCGATAAAGAACCCGTAAGTCAGATTCCTATTTCTAATGTATATCACAGTATCGAATTAACCCATTTTTGGTGTAGACTTGTTTCTGGACATGAAACAGAGGGGGCGGGCTCGTGATTTCGATTACTACCGTTGATCGGTCGCGATCGGACGAGGCCTGGCGAATTTGCATGAGAGCTCTCCACATTTGTGCGGGACTTGCGGTCGGCTTTGTCGGGCTTTCCATCGGTCATGCGTAGATTGACCATGTTCGTTGCCTCATACGGATAAATCTTTAAAAATATAACCTTAAAAGTTAGAAATGAGGTTTACGTTAAGTGAATTTGTGACAAAGAGTAAGTAAAATATTAAGCAAATTTTTAGTTAAGTAGGAAGTTAAGAGGGTTATCTAACTAACCCTAAAGCTTGTGATTTGATTTTATGAGACATGTGTCAATAAATGTTGAAGAACATATCGAAAGAACGATTAATTCTAAATTCTGCAATTGAATATCCCTACTAATATTATAAAAATATGAATGTAAGTTTGTTTGTTACGCTTTCACGCGAAAACTACACAACCGATCATCATGAAACTTTGTACACATATTCTTGGAGGTATTGGAAGTAACATTTTTATGAAAAAAAAATAGTATATATAAAGCGAAGTATGTATGTTCCCTATAGACTGGCTGGACCGATTTCGATGAAATTTACAGGGATTGTCCAGATTGGCGCATTCCTGTCTTTGGTAGTTATCGGATCAACATAATTAGTGGTACCGTGCGAAGCCGGGGCGGGTCACTAGTTATGTTATAAATATACGATACTTCGCAACTATTTTTTTTATTTTAATTTCTATCCTAAAAGTTACTTTAAAGATGGCGACCCTAGTCTCGTACATGAGCGTAGCGTAAATTTAAGTCAGATTCGAGTGAAACATTTGCCATTCCAAATTGGACTTGGTCGTCTCGTTTTAGAGTTCATTTTCTTTTCGACAAATTGAAAATCCCTTGTAATTGGACTAATTAATTGATGTGCCGTGCGGGTTTCTACAAAAAGCAGACATCTACGTAGCAAATGCTGGGCTTCGAGCCATTGCAAATGCACATATATGCCGACTAAAACATTTTACTAGTCATTTATAATATGAATGAAAACTTTATATATATATATATATATATATATATATATATAAAGATTAACATGAAGGGTACATTTCCTGATACATTATATAGGTGTCTACCTATACACTGACTAGTAAAAGATATCTTCCACTTCACCAAGGTATTCGGCCTCAAGCATATCTGATAGTATCACGTAGTGATATATATACACCAAATACTTTATGGTTTTTTACGGTTATAGAGGTGCCGCAAGCTAGCTCTATCCACCACTTTCCTCTCGGTTTCCGTTATCTACCGCTCTGAGATACATGAAAAAATCCCAAATACGATGGAAGTTATTGTGAAACGTTATAGAAGTAAAATAATAGGTAATGCTATTATGTCGTAACACAACTGAAACTTATAGTTATATTTAAATGGTGAAATTTTACAGCCAGGAATCTTTAGAAGATGGCATTTTATTTAGTTTATCTGAAGGCGGACTAGAGTGACTTGATCCTTGACATGATAATTGTAAATGAATATTCCTAACTGAAGTCGACGTCAATATATTTTATCGAATCCATCTGAAAACGAAATTTAATTCGTACCGAATGTACAGGTGAAATTCTCGGAATGGTAAATTGATGCCGATATATCATACTATTCAACCTCACTTTCGTCCTATAAAATGGCGCTATATATCTTGAGATCGGAATATTCTAAAAGTAAGGCAAAGGAAAAAGTACTTTTAAAAAAGAACTTTATAAAAGTCCTTGTAATATGCATTGTATATAATGCATTGTATATATGTAGAATACTTTGAATTATTATTTACTAGTGACCCGCCCCGGCATCGCCCGGGTACCACTATTTATGTTGATCCGATCGCTACCAAACACAGGAATGTGCCAATCTAGACAATCCCTGTAAATTTCATCGAAATCAGTCCAGCCGTTTCGGAGTCTATAGGTCTATATGGAACATACATACTTCGCTTTTTATATACTATTTTTCCATAAAAAGTATCCTATGTTACTTCTAATACCTACGAGAATATGTGTACAAAGTTTTATGATGATCGGTTGAGTAGTTTTTGCGTGAAAGTGTAACAAACAAACTTACATTCACGTTTATAATATTAGTAGGGATGTGAAGAAAATAACGTACTGGCCACATACGAAATGATAAATACTGGCTGGTTGCAAAACGAAAATATAAAATAAAAATTAACGCATGTTCAAAGGATATGCGTCAACTTTTATTTTATCTGTTAGTAGTTGTAGCATATAGGTGACATGTGTCAATTTTTTTTATTATCGAAACATTGCCATAGCAACGATATTGTAAATTAAGATTTTATGTCCCTTGTGAGCAATTTTTTGTTTGGTATAAAAGATACCGCGTGTTATTTTCTGCAGCCCTGACAGTGTGTGCATAATTTCATGATGTTCGGTGGTATTAAAGCGAGGAGAAAACATACCGAAGAAACTCACATTATAATATCGATATGGGATTTATCATGCGTTATTTTTATTCCATTTTATATATTTATTTTTATAGAAGAGGAAGGATCTTTTTCTTAAATGCCAGCAACGCAGTTCCTCTGGTGTTCCCACCCCTCATTTGCACCCTTTTCTCATAAAAAAACTTTTCTTGATTAAGATAAAAATTCTATTCTAAATTACATACTTTTTCTAGTAACATTTATTATAATGACTTTAAAAATAGTTTTCCCATGAGACTGTCACAAATACGTCTTGTTAAAACATTTATCGTATACAGAAAAAAAACATTCTTAACGCAAATGGCTCAGATAAAACGCGGATCGTCTGTATCAATTTAGTTTATTTACAAACACGATCTTTACAAATCGATTGCACTATCCAAACGCCTGTGACTTATGTGCTTCCAATTGTTTCCACAGTCGAGACGGAAGGAGGTAATACATTTTTCTGAAGCGAAATATTGTCTCCCTAGCTAGTGCGTAGGGTTGCCAACTGAATGCTTTTTAAAACAAAACATTTTTTATTCTTGCCACACACTTTTTGTTTGTGTGGCAAACGAGCAAGCGGATCACCTGATGTATCAGCAAATGATAGAAGCTAAGAAGACACTTCTTCGTTTCGTTTGTCGATTGCCAATGTCCGATATTCTTATTCCTTCCTTTTTGGTGTTATCTATTTGCTTTCATCTCTTTCTTAGGCTGGTAACATCTGACAGTGGTAGAGCCCGCAACAACATCTGTTGCCAGCTTGACTGGTGAAATACTACAACCTCACAGAAGACCGGCGTGAAGTATATTATTCCGCGTTTCCGACTGATGAGTGAGGTGCAGGAGGACTAATTCTAATTCTCTCCCCCTTCCCACCCTTTTGTTATAAGGAAAGGGTGGGAAGGGGAAGAAAACTTGAGGGGATGTATATGAATAGGAAATAACCATTTTCTGTTTGTCATCTGTCTATTAAAGGTGGGCAACGCATCCGCAAGTTATTGGTTAGTTGCAGATGTCTATGGGTAGCGATCACTTGACATCGGGTGAACCGCTTGCTGTTTGCCACCTCACCGGGCTGTATCTCATGAACCCTGATAGACAGTTGAAATTTCCACAGATAATGTATTTCTGTTGCCGCTATATCAACAGAAACTAAAAAACAGAATAAAATAAATATTTAAGGGGGTTAACACAGACATGATTTTTTGCCGTTTTTATAGATATTGGTAAGGAACCTTTCGAACACGAGTCCGACTCGCACTTTGCCAGTTTTTTATAATAATACTAGAGACCCGCCCCGGCTTCGCCTGACAGACAAACACAGGAACACCCGCTGTCCCAATCTGGACAATGCCTGTAAATTTCAACGAAATCGGTCCAGCCGTTTCAGAGTCTATAGGGAACATACATCGCTTTTTATAAACAATTTTTTTGATAAAAAGTATCCTACGTTACTTCTAAGACCTCCAAGAATATGTGTACAAAGTTTCATGATGGTCGGTTGAGTAGTTTTCGTGTGAAAGCGTAACACACGAACTTACATTCACATTTATAATATGATAGTTAGATAAAAACCTATTCTCAGACTTACCGAATGTATATGCAAAATTTCATTGAAATCGGTTAAGCCGTTTCGGAGGAGTATGGCGACTAACACTGTGACAGGACAATTTTATATGTATATATATACATAGATTAAAGTCGAAAAACTTATAAAAAGTAATCAGAGTCGGAATATAGAAAAATCAGAATGTATATAAATAATATTATAAAATACATACAGATGCGTTGTTCAAATGGATTTGGAAACAAATGTTGGTGGTAATATACCTCTTGCCTTAAAAAGGGTCAAGTCGTGTGAACCCGCTTTTCACTGAAGCTTAATTGTAGCGACGTGATGGATGCCCGCCCCTACTCTAATGGAGTGGTGTAAAGACGACCAAAAAATAAGGAATATGACAAGGTTATATATATAAAACTGAATGCAATTATCAAAACTTACCGTAACTTAAGGAAATGTAATCTTTGTTTTAACGGGACTTGAGGATAAATTATAAAATCGCTTTATAATTTATCAATTTTTTTTAAAGCACAATGAGACCGAGATCTTTTAACCCATCGTAAAGGATCAAGATGTAATAAGCTGCGTTTATTGCATGATACCATTCAATTACTATCACGCATTACCACCCCTGTCTGCTCACGAAGTATCCACTGTAGGTTGTGCCGCGTGTACTTTCACCCCACCTGCGGCTTATTAATGGCCCCGGTGAACTACTTACGTGAATAATGGACCCCTATCAGTATGCCCCGTATGGGGGTAAAGAATTATTTAATACACGATTTTTATTGCCTTTTTACTGTTTAAGCGAGTACAGTAAGTTGAATGCACCTTTTGGTGGTTTGGTTAAAACAGAATTAGGGATACCATATGTGTTGGCAAACTGCAACTAACTAATGAGTTGCGGATGCGTTGCCCACCTTTAATGGACAGAGGAGGGGACAAGCAGAAAATGGTTATTTCCAATTCCTATACATCCCCTCCACCGTCAAGTTCTCTTCCTTTTCTCATCCTTTCCTAAGAAGAAAAGGGTGGGAAGGTGGAGAGAACTAGAATTAGGCCTCCGGCCCCTCAATCATCAGACGAAACGCAGAATACTCTACTTCACGCCTGTCTTCTGTTAGGTCGTGGTATTTCACCGGGCCTGCACATTCGTGCAACAGATGTTGTTGCTAGCTCTACCACAGTTAAAAACCCTCTAATTTCGTCATGTGTTTTACAGGTTTAGAAGTTTCATGACAAAATGAAGAAAAAAACGTTATTATTTAAAATTGTTCCGGTGGTGCACAGAGGACCACATACTTGGAAGGCATTGAGGAAGGCCTATGTCCACCAGTGGACTGATATAGGGTTACTAAAACTAGTTCTGTGTAAATGTGTAATAACAACTTACCAGATTTATCAATAACTGATCTAATCTAGCTTTGTGATTAATCAAAAATTAATGGGATTACCAAATATAAATGAGGTAACATAAGTCCAAACGAGAAACTAACTGTTATAAATTCCACCGGCTTCATTACATCATCATTTTGTACAGGCAAAGCGCGAAAATAAAGCTTTCCATTCACGCTACAAGCTGAAACTCTCCGTTCCACGTAGATGCAACCAAAATTCGTTAGCACTAAGCAATTATACAACAGCGTTCCATTACAACGGGGCTAGATTACGCGGCGCGTAAACTACGGGTAGGTTGAGCTGTACAAGAAATCAAATGAGTAATTTTGTAATTACAGAGTCAAAAAAAATATGCCTTGGTCAGGCAAGATTTAAAATTCCAAAAATATTGGTACTGCAAGCTACGTTAATGAGAAAAGCGTAATGTTAATCGGCTTAACACAGATGACTTGACAAGAAATTAGTTACTAGCGGCCCGCCCCGGCTTCACACGGGTATTTAACAAGAATTTCTAAAATTAGTAAGTATTGCGTCATAAGTATCAGTTAGACGTATAGTACTGCGGACTTTTGTAGATATTGGTGTCCTCTATAAAATTTTACATCACATTGTCCCATTGTCAATCATTTTCAAAGCGTAGCAGTAGTTTCAGAGCGTATTCAATGCAAACAAACAAACAAGTTTTTCCTATTTATATATAGGTTCAGGGTCTATTTCATATTGTCCATCCATATTTAGGCGTATAGATTGCGTGAGTTAGCTGGCGAGGAGTACACAGCGCGATTAATACACTACCGTCAATTTCACACTTTTATAATTAATTACAATTTACCGTATCACAATCGTAGCACATATAATTAACCAGTATCTATCAATCAGCACGTATTAACTTTATCACTGACATTTATTTATAACTAATTTTTATTTAACTTTATAACGCTCTACGGAACACGTGGCGCGGCTACCATCGTCAGAAGAGCAATGGCGTCCACCAGCGCCCCGGATTACGTTAATGACAGCCTGTCATTATTTGCCATACTTAAATATTTCATTCATCATTCTGAAGCACCGTCATATAATATTAGTATAAATTTACATATAAAAAAATATATACCACGATTTCACAGGATACGAGCCTAATTTAAAAGGTGTTAAATTAAAAAAACAATAAAGGTGAGAATACACTAGTCTGTCAAATCCTAATGAACACTACTAGAATGAAATAAAAACAAATTTCCTATGAATACTGGTCGATAACAGTTCCTTTAAGCGTTCTATGAACTTTCTGCATACAAATGAATTGATACTAGCCCGAGTTTGGCAATTTCGTCACATTTACAGGGTTCGCCCCTCAAATACCATTAGGGTGATATGGTAATTACGCGCGAACACGAATCTCAAAGAGTACATACGAGCCCGTAACCGACCACTGTTCGGCACACATTAGAATAATATTACAATATGATTACCAAGTTTTATTATTTGCATAGTGTCCGAAAAGTTGTCCGTGTGTTTTGTAATTCGTAGTATATTTTACTGTATCAATCTGAACTAGTTGCCACAGATGGGCCCTGAAAAGTTTGTATTGCCTTTAAACAGTGAAATATGTATTGAAAATTTATTAATTAATAATTCATGTATATGAGTGTTTTATATATATTATACAAGCTGAGCCCGCGGTTTAACTCGCCGTGCGAATTAATTTAACCGATGATTCAGTTTATGCTGGAGTTAATATGTTATAAAGATCTTACGTCAACATACATCGGATTACATTTTTTTCTACATGTTAGCTTTCCTCCCCTCCTTTGGGTCTTTAGATGAATTAAGAAAAGTCCTTAGTGGTCGCCTACGTACTAAAAAAATCTGTGCAAAACTTCTAGGCTCAGTAATTTCGGCTACTATTATACTATTGGGCGGTAGGATATATGAGTTAATAAATTTCTTCTTTATATATATATATATATATATATATAGAGATATATATAGAGTTTTTTTATCATTTGTAAATCGATAAAAAGTCGTAAATTTGCAATAATTATCGACTCCAATAGTCTTTTTACGCAAATGTTGACAACGCCTCCGTTACTTTTGTGATTGTTTAAGATATTAATATATTACTTTAATATATAACTGTATATGTCCAGCCTCACAAACCTAACCTGTAATTATATTCCATAATACTTAAGCTTTAACGTAATAACGAAACAATTTGACGATTTGTATTCGACAGTTTATAAACTGTGGAGAAATGACACGTAAAGTTGTGCACGATTCGCTTAGGTCGCTGGTAATTTATAATATGCCTAGTTCAATTATAAACTGACATTCACAATGGGTGGACAGTAGCATGATATTGTACATAGGGTGAGTCACTAAGCATCATCTTGTAAACAAATTGTTACATTTGTAAATAACTAAACTTATATTGTGTTTGTTAAATTTAACAGATACTATCTTTAGATTGAAAGGCATCGAGACAAAGTATCAGATTGGAAAAACAATTGCGCAAATAGAATTGTTTACTCCGGCAGACTTCGCTCTGTCTGGCGTACCACAAGGCAATCAATTAGGTACCCACCTATTCCTTCCTTTTCTCTACTTTTCTAACTTCAACTCTACTAATGAACTCGATAGACACGAACTAAGGAACTACTGAAATTAAAGAATAAAATACCAAAGCACTTTTTAAATAGTCAAGTCTAATTAGTAAGCTAAATTGGTTTTATTATATAGTTCATGGAAATGTAAATTCAATTAATATTGTACAAAATATAAGATGGCAGCGGAGTTTATATCGCGGTAAAATCAAATTAGTAAGTGATTGTAAATTACGTTAAATTTTATTGATGGGAAAGATAATTATTCGATACGTGCAACATATCTGTTGGTAAAATAAATAACAAACGATATACCAATACACTGAGATTCTCATACCTTCGATCCGCCAACTAACACGTACGAACTGCCCACACTTCCGTTCCATTGTCAACTGAAGTCACTGTCCACATTGCTCGTCAAATCGATGTCCATACTATTGACACCTACAATTCGTACTATTGACCTCGTCGATGGTTACAGGGTTATACAAAATGCATATCGAGAATTAAAATATGAAACAGAATGTATTAGTAGGGAGGATTCCTATTCACAAAAGCATTTTATTAATTGGGCTTTATAAGTGTAGCTCCATTCAAACTCCAACTCAACTCAAACTCCATTGGACAATTCTGATATTGTGGAAGCTGCACATTCTTAAGACTACTAAAAATTAAAGAAAATATTCACGTGCTACTTTCTGTCATCTTACAAAATCCTACTTGGAAAAAAAATTGTAAGTTAACCATTTCATAGTTTCGTGTACCATTTCAAGCAATCGTAAATATAAGATCGGATTTCTCCCTCAATTTCTTTCCCTTGGCTACAAATAAACGTTTCTAACGCCTGCAACAATTTATGAAGTAGCATTACGCGTTACATTTCATGTACAATAAATGACCAACGCTGCACAACAAACGTTACGTGCAGTTGTTGTGGCCTTTGCTGCGTTGACTCAAAGCCTACTATTGCTTGGCCCAACTTTTTGCTGCGTTGGTCATGTAGTTTTCTAAGGCGGTTGACATTTGTGAGTTCTCTCGCACGTTTGACTGTATTTATGGATCTTATTTATTTGATTCCCTAATGTTGAACGCTTTGCGTGCTTGGCAGGAATATATAGGCTGAGTTTCCTTGACCCATAAATTGTATTAAATCGTAATAGAATATGAAATTGGCAACTTACATCAAAGGCATTTCTTAGAGGAACTGGTCAAAGGTAAATAAATAAATATGCACTCACGCCCGTAACCCTGAGGGGTAGGCAGAGATAATGGATTTCCATTTGGCGCGATCCTGGCATACCTCCCTCGCTTCTTCTACATCCATACATCTACGCAAACATGCTCGTCGGTTACGGGTACTCGTTATATCGCTCTTCTTTACTATGTCACTAGTCTGGTCGATATAAGTTCTCCTTGGGCGTACCCTACCAACACTGCCACTCACTTTTGCAACATAAATTTGTTTCGTTACTCTCTCTTCATTCATCCTTTCAACATGCCCGAGGGTTCATTCATTCAAAGGTAAATTTAATTGGAATTAAATTTAACATAATATTTTATCAATTCGAACACTTTATTTCTGATCCTAAATAAATAACAAGCAAAAGGCAGGTCACGGAAGATTGCCGAAAGAAGTTTAAGCTTTAAACTACTGATTTTTTTAAACCTAAAACTGAAGAACTTGTTATAGTTTCAGAAAAAAATGTAGTACATGTATTAAAACAAAAAATACAGTTTACCTTATCACGTCGAAACTTACAAGATCTTACCCTAAGGTACTCATAGAAGTTTCACTTCAAAAAATAAATTAGGCTAATAAGTGGATAAGTTATTCAAGAGTGTATACAACTTTTTCCACAAGAATCTATTTTTTATTACCCGCCCTCTTTTAAACCACGAATATCATCTATACCAATAGTATAAAGCATAAGAGTTTGTTTGTTTGAACGCGCTAATCTTAGGAACTTCTTTTTGTATTAACAAGCTGAGCTATTACGACATTTGCAAGGCTATTTAACATCACGCTATGAATCTTAGGAGCGGAGTAAAATGGAAAAAACTGTATGCGGAAAAGGATAGACAAAAAGTCAAGGTTTGATCAAGATAGACAACGCAGCGAAAATGTTAAACAGCAGTCGGGTGATGGGATTGGATGCGATGCTATGCACATGTTGCCAATAATAAATCCATCTAAATATAATCCAATATAAAATTCGTAACACTCACGTATTCAGGGATAAATAGTCCAATATTATAACAATGAGAAAAGATTAATTTGATAACTACTCCCAAAACAAAACATAAAAACAACGTCCTGAAAGCCGGAACGTGGTCGGTGGGGAACATCCAATTTGGCCGCGCTTACCCGGTAAATTGAGGCCATTTCTCATTGCGTGTTGTACACAGCGTCATCACAGTTGCTCCCTGCGCTTAAAAGAATGCGTTTTTCTCAGTATGAGGGGTTAAAGTTATATTAACCGTAATTAATTATGACAAAAACTTCTAAGGCGAACGTTTGTAAGCTCTATTTACGACGATAAAAATATATGTATACTAGTGACCCGCCCCGGCTTCGGCCGGGTACCACTAATTATGTTGATCCGATCGCTACCAGACACAGGAACACCCGCTGTGCCAATCTGGACAATCCCTGTAAATTTCATCGAAATCAGTCCAGCCTTTTCGGAGTCTATAGGTCTATAGGGAACATATGTACATATTTCGCATTTTAAGTGCCATTTTTTTAATAAAACGTATCCTATGTTACTTCTAATACCTCCAAGAATATGTGTACAAAGTTTCATGATGATCGGTTGAGTAGTTTTCGCTTGAGAGCGTAACAATTAAACTAACATTCACATTTATAATATTAGTAGGGATATCTATACTTATATAATAATTGCGAAAGTGTGTATGTACAGATGTATGGATGTTTGTTACTGCCATCTCCCATCAAATTGTCTTCTACCCATAGTATAATATTTCTGGAATGAAAATGATAGCTTAATAATTTAGTAACCTGCGACTTCACCCGTTGTGTTTAAGATTTCATTTCCTCGATAAATACCAAATAATAAGTGATATACATATGCTAATAGTAGCACTAGGATAAATGAAGTAAATGTTTATATTTTTTTACAATTTTCCCTGATAAAACTTTTTCCACTTCCCCGTGCTTCCAGTCCCTCTTGTCACTGTATACAAACTTGCCGAAGTCTTCCCAACAGGAGGGACGTGATTGGGCTGTTTAATTCGATTTACCTATTACTTTTACCTGGAGATTGAATGGGTGCCCGAAGCCTTTCATCTGCAGTATTAAAAACGTGAACTCATTTTTTTCATTACCCCGAATTAATGTCAAAGGTAAATAATTTGCTTAATTAATAAATATTAATTTATTCAGGCATATTTTCACATTTATGTCAGGATATAAGGAGTACGCGTAACCGACGAGCATGCATGCGTAGATGTATGGATGTAGAAGAAGCGAAAGAGGTATGCCAGGATCGTGCCAAATGGAAATCCGTAACCTTTACCTTACCTAAGCCTTCCTAAGATAATTACTTAAATAATACATGATTATCAATGTGCAATATATGCTTAGTGTTACTAACTTAATTTGATAAAGTTTAATACTGTATCCGAATAGATAGCTTTACAAATACCGCATTGTACGTGACCATTTTTTGAGAAGTTAGAATGGGGATAGTAAGTAATCCTTACAAGATAGATATATGCAATGGTGGACTTTTCTATACACCTTTTCAAGATATACAATTCCGCAGTACATTATTTTGAACTATTACGTAAGATTTCGCCAGCGTTTGCATTTATCTAAACTGTCAATGAATCTATTGCGTAGTTTGAAAGATCTAAGGGTACTAACTGGAAGCGACTTCGTTTTTTAATATGAAAATATATATTTAAAAGATATTTATCAAAGAAAAAATATGTAGACAGAATAATAGGACATGATACATCAAATTATGCATTAGTCCGATAATGAACTGACGAATTTCATAATCGATAGGTGACATATACATATATACTAATATATTTACTATATTCAACGTGTTTTGTTTATAATTACAGTATCGTGACTGTATATTATTCATATTGTGTACATCTTATTCGCGAACGTTTCGTTTTAATTTGATAGAAACAAACAATAACTTACTTCTTCCTGTGTCGTACTCATACAAAATCACCGGTCAAAAGTATTCCAAAGACAGCATAATTCACACATATCAAACGGAGTAAAAATGATAGTGTAATTAAAATAATAAGAAAAAAGAGGACAGCTAGTGTTTGTCACTTGAGCTTAAATGTCTTTTCTGAGACTCTTTCAAGTCTTCACTTTTCAACCGCTATTGGCATATCTGTATATCTCTATCTATCTGTAGTGACATAATCTATGATATGACATAATCTTTGATGTAATGATACCTCCTGTCATCTGTCAAAAAACCCGGAAGCCCCCCGATATCACTTGTGTCATCGTCTCCCCCCTTCTGTGTGTGAACATCTGAGATTTGGTATAAGTAGCAATTAAAGGCAATAAAACTGATAAGGAGAGTTGAAGTTTAATTCAAATATAAGAACATTACATGGCGCAGTCAGCACGATCCTCCTCGCAACATATCCGTACCAAGCTAACCTTTCATTAACTATTACACTATTGGCATATCTTTAACTTTTTTGTAGAATGAAATCATTTCTTTTACCTTTTATTAAAAAATATCGATGTCTTTTATGTGTTATGACATTTATCTGTAGATAATGTTTTCTTCATTCCTTAAGCTGGAGAACGTTCATGATAAGGAAACTGGGTTTTTTCTTGTTAAAGAATTTGTATTCTCGCAGGCGGCGCATAATAAATTGAGTAAAACTCAGAACTTCGAAGATATGAAAGTGTCCAGCTCGGTAAGGAAACCATAGTTATCGTGTTGAATTTATTACTCGAGTTGCATGAATATCTAATTTTTATTACAAACCGCCAGAAAAGTGTTTTTATAAAACGGATTCTTTTGAAATATTTCAATTGTTTTCACAATAACTTACTTACTTACTTAGTATCTTTTAATACAGTAAAAGGCGTGACTTTAAAATGGCGTATTACACGCGTCAGACATTCTCTCAAGTAATCTATACTTAACCCTCCTACATATACTCCCAAACTCAACAATAATCTGGCACCAGGCGAGAGGCCAAGTCATACCAGTTCTGGGAAAAATAAGAAAAAACGACATGTCACTAATTAAGCGATAATATATATTTTACCAAAATAGAAAACCGACACCCTTGGTCGCATTTTTAATTTTTCCAAGAACTGGTATGACTTGGCCTCTCGCCTGGTGCCAGATTATTGTTGAGTTTTGGGACAACCTGTATATAATATTATAAATGCGAAAGTATGGATGTTTGTTACTCTTTAACGCGAAAACGGCTAAACGGATCTGGATGCAATTTGTCACAGCGATAGATTACAGTCTGGAATAGCATATAGGCTACTTTTTAGCCCGTAAAAATGTACGGTTCCCGTGGGATACATTTTTTTACAGGTGCATATCTACGTGTGTATATAAAAGGTGATGTTCTGTATGGATTCCGAAACAGCTGCCCGGGTAAAACCGGGCGGATCACTAGTCAAGTGCATATGTAATCAACAACACAAAAGCAAAATTGTGTGAAAGATTTTTTTGCGAACCGTATATATAATGTCTCTTCTTAATAGGATCTATTGTAACCGATAATGGGCACTAGATCTGATAACAATTATTTTTGTTATATCTGCCTAACCTATTAAACATAATAACTTATATGTATTATAAATAATTCATTAACATATTCGCATCGGTCCATTTGTTTCAGCAGAAACACCCACATGTGATATTCGAGGCGCGTACAAAGGCGAACAAGGGCTGTGCCAACAAGCTGGAGTTCAGGCCGAAGAGCCGGCGCACCAAGCACGTGTCCTTCGTCGAGGAGCCGCTCGGTGACGACCCTAGGAACGCGTAAGTAATAAGCACGTGTCAAAAAGAGCTAGCAGTTTTAACAAATCACCAACTAAAAAGTACCACTCGTTTTCAACTAGTAATAATGATGATGTGCTGATGCAATCCTCATATCAGCTATGACATCAGGGAATGATCCAAATCTGAATGTAATGAACACCACACTCTTCAAAATCTGTCAAGCCAATTAGGCTACAGGAAGTCACAATGTATCGCTAAGATCAGTAAGACCTTGCAATTTTGATCACCCGTTTTATCATCCATTGATGACGATGACGGTTAAAAGATAGCGCTGTAAAAAATTGTTTTTCCCATTTTGTATGATTTCACGTTTTTTTTTTATAGTAGCAGTTGTCAAACAAGCAAGCGGATCACCTGATAACAAGTGATCGCTACCCATAAGCATCCGCAACAAGAGTTGCAGATGCGTTGCCTTCCTTTAATGGACAGAGAAAGGTATAAACAGAAAATGTTTATATCCCTTTCTTATTCACCCCTTCCACCGTCAAGTCCTCTTCCCCTTCCCATCCTTTCCTTCTAAGCAAAGGGTGGGAAGGGGAAGAGGATCAGAATTAGCCCTCCGGCACGAAACGCAGAGTACTTCTACTTCACGTCTGTTTTCTGTGAGGTCGTGGTATTTCACCGGTCGAGTCGGCCAATTCCTGCAACAGATGTTGTTGCGGACTCTACCACTGTTTTGACTGATAAGATATAATACTATAGGTATATTTAAAAATAAAAACCGTATCTAATTACCATCGAAAACACTACAACCGTTTACGAGATAGCCGAAATATACAAGAATTGATCCCCCAATATGCTAAGATTAACTAAATGAGTAACTAAGAACTAAGTGCTCATATTTATGGGTAGAGAGGATCGTATATTATGAGATGTACCACTCGTTACTCTCCAGATTTACTTACTCTAGAATATTTAATGATAATAATTCACCAACTTATTATTCAATGGCCGCATACAAAAGAGAATCACCTTGCGCAAGATAAATCCCGACGGGGTGGGCATGACCCAAGAATTGCCAGCGTCTTATAAATCATGCCACGTCCTCGGCGGAAAAGTGAATAATGCAGCAAGTCTAAGTTTGCAACTCGTTAGAGTTTTTTCGCTCGCCAGCGACTCGACTAGCACATAGTTGTCAGTTTACTTAATGAATTCTATTTGACCGTATATTAAACGATAAAATAACGAATAGTTATAAATAAATAAATATTCGTTCACACCCATAACCCAGAGGAAGCAGAGATTATGGATATCCTTTTGCCGCGATCCTGGCTCTCTCGCTTCTTCTACATCCATACATCGACGCATATAAGCTCGTCGGTTACGGGTACTTATATAAGTTCGATATAAGTTCTCCTTGGACGTCCCCTGCCAACGCTGCCACTCACTTTTGCAATACAAAGTTAGTAGCATTACTTATCGTGTTAAAAAGAAAGCTTTCAAAAAAAATTGGGTGCTAAATTAGAATTCAGGTGGTAGAAGTGACACTTTGTATTCTGCTTAATGTGTCAGATAACATAACGGATGCTGGTAAACATTTTGCTTACATAACAATATTCTTGTTGAGATGCATCTATGCAATCCACATCATAAAGCGTTAAGACAAGCAGTTTAATATCTAATGGCAACTCTCAACAGATGATAAAAAAAACAATTGATATATGATTTGTTTCCCGACTAGACGCGAGAACTTATCATTTAACTAGTGACCCGCCCCGGCTTCGCCCGGGTACCACTACTTATGTTGATCCGATCACTACCAAACACAGGAATGTGCCAATCTGGACAATCCAAGTAATTTTTTTAAAGCCGTTTCGGAGTCTAAAGGGAACATACATACTTCGCTTTTTATATACTATTTTTTCATAAAAAGTATCCTATGTTACTTCTGGTACCTCCAAGAATCTGTGTACAAAGTTACATGATGATCGGTTGAGTAGTTTTTGCGTGAAAGCGTAACAAACAAACTTACATTCACATTTATAATATTAGTAGTATCAGAATAAATACATCGTGATCGTCTTCAGATTAAACGTTTCCGGGAGACGAAGTCGACTGTACGGTACGATATTTTCGTTAACGTTACCCTATCTCCCGGTCCAATCGGAGCCGCGTCGATAAGGCGGCTCTTTCACTTATTACACCCACTTTGAAGCTCCCCCGGGAACATTTTAATGATGCCCTTTGACATTCCAAACCGTCGTTACGGAGCATTGATTCGATATTGAACGGTAATGGGCTAGTTAACCGGACTCTGTTTTAGAGACCCTTAGACGTGGACGGTCCCTAAATTTGATTGGAAATTCTAACTGCAAATTTTTATATATATATATATTTTTCTGCTACTTTTACATTTAAGCCTTATTATTTAAGGACTCAAGATAAATACATTTAGCTGCTACGCTAAGCCTAGCTAAGTAATTTTCACTTAAAAGCCTGATAGGAACAGAGTCCTTCCAATAAGATTTTATACTGACCACGCCATCTGGATAGACAAAAGAGTCTATCTAAAAGAAATTTTAATCGTATATCATTTAATTTAGATTTCAACCACAATTCGATTCGCTATCTAACAATTTTTACTACAATTGATAGAAAAAAAGAAAGAAAAAAAGGTAGTTGATAGAAACCTTAGAAAGAACCTTATTAACACAATTATAGAAGGAAAAATAGAAGGGTAAGAGATGAAGGCCGAGAAGATCGTTTAATAAATAAAACAGATAGCAGATGTCGTATCGTAACAAGATGTCAAGAGGAAGGCACGACGCAGGGAGGATTGGAGATTGCTCCACCGACAAGAGCACAGATCTTAAATTGGAGATAATGAAGAAAAACAAAAATAAAATTGATCCCCAAATTTTATAAATTTGAACACGCTGTATCATTTCATTGGAATTCATAAGATAATCTGTCGAACAAAGAGCCGGTACTGTCGTGTCTTAAGTCAGAATTTGAATACTGATACCATCAACTGCAGAGTTACAACCCTTCAAAGAGCCACGGACAGACAAATGACTCAACTTCAAAACAGGTATCAAAAGCTTCCGTGGAGTTTTGACTTAGTTCAATATCAAGTAACTCTAAACGCGGCTCCAAATACAGCCAAGCGGAGATTAGATTGTTCATAGATCTGATGATAATTAAACTGTTTGAAGTCGCGCAATCAGCGACCTCTGTGAACTTTCACCTCGTATATCTCAATTCGGTAGCAGTTTATAGCTTAGTTAAGACTTGCGTTTAGCGCCATGCTTACAAATTGATTTTAGTTTTCGATACTGATTAATTAATTTAAGTATTTATATTTTAGAATTAGGATAAGGTCCATAAATACATAATGATTCTAGTCCTCAGTGACTCAAAATTTAAAAGGCCTTTTTAATTATTAGGGTTCCCAAAAGGTAAAACGGAACTCTATTATTAAGACTCCGCTGTCCATCTGTCACCAGGTATCTCATGAACCGTGACAGTTAGACACTTGAAATTTTCACAGATGATGTACTTCTTTTCCCGCTATGAGCACAAATACTAAAAAACATATTTAAGTAAATATTTAAGGGTGCTCCCATACAACAAACGTGATTTTTATGGAGCCTTCGTGCGTGAGTCGCACTTAGCCGGTTTTATTGATGGATAGTACCTTTTTGGTTGGTAGTAGTATCGCAATAGTTTGAAATTTTTAATTATTACATTAAATAAATACAATATTTACACTTGTTTAACTAAGTACATAATAAAATCGATTCGTTAGACATATTTGTGTCTGTTATACATTATGTGTTTAGTATGCATTCAAGGCATATTTTATAATTAATAAACTATATTTTGAACACAATCACACTTAATATCAAGTGGTTATGTGGTCGAAAGATGGTACGAACTAGTGTAGTAGCCTATTCAAAAGCACACCCACCTAATAATTGAACGTAAATGCTAACGCGGCAATATGATCCAATATTTAGCTTAACACAGCAGCACGATTTAAGTACTGTAGGTCGCGGGTTCGAACTCAGGCAGGCGCTTTACTTTGTGTTATTTATTTCATCGCCACTGCTCCAAAAACGGTGAAGGAAAACATCGTGAGGAAACCGGCATGTCTTAGAACCACCAAATTCGAAGACATGTGACATCTACCAACCCGCACTGGGCCAGCGTGGTGGATTACGGCTTATTCCATCTCTTGGAGAGAGACCTGTGTCCCTGCAGTGGGGAACATTATAGAAAAGGCCGATTTATTCTTATTTAGCTTAACGCCATCTTTGATTCAGAAAAAGAAACAAATGATGTTAAAAATATATTCGAATTTGATGCTTCCTGCATTTTCGAAGTGGATTGATCGCGTCTATCAAGTACCCTAAAGCGAAGTGAGCTCATTCTTTTTTAAATTGCCATTTTTTTTTATTTCGCGCCAAATTGAGACGTCTCTTCACTCAAAGAGATTCCGGTTATATCCGGTTATACTTCCTTACGAAAAATGAAATATTAATAACACTCGGTTCCTCTTGCTTATGAACAAATCAGGAAATGAAATTGTCAACGGCCGAAATGAGTAAATTTCAGCTTCTGTGAATTACATTTATATTATATTAAAAAATATATATTTTAGGTTACTAGGGCATAGTGTTAGATCGTTCTATTTAATTTATTTAGGTTTAACAGTGGTAGAGCTCGCAATAACAACATCTTTTGCACGAATGGGCCGGCTGGACCGGGGAAATACCTACCTCACAGAAGACAGGCGTGAAGTAGAAGTATTCTGCGTTTCGCCTGATGAGTGACGTGGCGGAGGCCTAATTGTAGTCATCTTCCCCCTTCCACCCTTTTCTGATAAGGAAAGGGATGGACAGGGAATGGAAATATCATTTTGTCTGTTTGTCCCCTACTTTGTCTATGAAGTTAGGCAACGCATCTGCAACTCATTAGCTTGTTGCGGTTGTCTATGGGTAGCTATATTTATTTTCAGGTGTCGCTTGCTCGCCACTTTATTATATAAAAAATATATTTAAATAGTCGTAAAATATCCGTAATGAAATATAAAATGATCCTAGTACCATTTCCCTCCCTGACTAGTCGGGGAGTTAATGTATCATTCTTCCACATCTTGAAAGTGGTTAGTATTACGATACAAAATGTCTTTATGTCGATAAATACAAGTGAAGCTAAAATATGTTTTTTTACTTACACAAAAGTGTACATACTCTGCCGTTTTTTAAATGAGCCGGGGAGATAGACCCCTGGCAGGGGGTTTTATTTTGATCACGAAATTCGTTTTAGTTTAATCTAATATAAAATATATGTATATACTTCGACTGACAGCTGTTAGCCTAAAGTTAGGGCATCTAACTATTACGGTACTAGAAACAATCCTGGCCGTTGAAAATTGTTTTATCTGGTCTAAATCCTCTTTGTCAAATTTGTACTGGTACTTGGGTACAGTGCGAGGGCTTGTTTGCTCTTCGTATGTACATTTACATTTATACACGGCAGGGGATCAAGGAAGTCTCGAGAGGACCGGTCGTGGCGCTGGTGGCAGGATGCCGGTCTCCGGTCTCTGAGCAGGCGGAGGAGGGACGTGCGTGAGACCACGAAGTACATCGAGACAGCGCTCGTCATCGACAAGGCCATGTTCGACAGACGGAATGGCAGCACGCGCTCCGAAGTCGTCCACGACGCTATCCAAGTGGCCAATATTGCTGACTTGGTAAGTCGAAGTGTGAATCTTTGGGAGTATAACATTTTTCCATCAGGAGGCACCGAACTCGACTTGAGCTGAACTAACGAAGGCTTTATCGGGAGCCGAATTGGGTGAGTGAGATCTTTGGTCGCTAGGATTGGCATATTTATCGCCAGGCAATGAAGGACTCGGCTTGAACTAACGGTTAGCATTCTAAATGGGTAATTGGAGAACACCTGAAAGGCTCTGTAGGTAGCTACTCTCTGATTTCGGAGTATAACATGACCATTGGTTTCCCTCAATCATTTCGTATTATCTATAAGCTCATCGATGTAAGGTTTTTTATAAACGATAGGCTAAGGTGATGCCATTGTCCTCAGTACTTCCGCACGTTGAACACGCGGGTGTCGCTGGTGTACATAGAGTCGTGGCAGAGCGCGGACCAGGCCGACATCGACCGGAAGCAAGACATCACGCGCGCCATACAGAAGTTCAGCGACTACACCGCCAGGAAACTATTCAAGATTGAAAAAGATACCACTCAGTTACTCACGTAAGTATCACAGTGTTCTTCTTTTCGCTAGCCATATTACGAACCGACGCCAAATTGTAAGCTGCACTAACCATTTACGATTTGACATATCCTGTCAAACGTAACAAACCCATTTTTTTATGAATATCTTTTAAGATATCATCCCATTACTAAATATCATCTTCAATCTTACGAATCTGACCCGTAGCAATTATCAGTTCGCAATTTAAGGATTCGAATTCGATAGTTTATAAACTGAAGAAAAATGACACGTCAAACTGTCAATGATTCGTTCAGTTAAAAACAGACTTCTGTCAACGTCAAACTATCAATATTCAGTTAACAATTTGCCGTCAGCTTATGATATGGCTAAGATTATAAACAAAGTAAGTTCACAATCTGACGGTGACATATTTATATGTCTATCTACAAAAATATGAAGGAGTGTGGTGCGCCCTCCTTGCATGGAGATTTGGCCGATTGGCTTCATGAAGACGGCGGGATATGTTGCGGAAGGCATTGGCATATTTTCGGAAGCAATACAAGCTATATGTTGATGGTGACATAAAGTATAGTACATATGACATTGTGCATTTTATATATAGACATATGCACTAAATTATCCTCGCAAAATATCTCAGGCTGAAAAACAACGTTTCTTTTGCCGTAGACGCAACCTAAAAGTTATAAAAGAATATTGAAATCGGCAAATAATAATTGCTACGTCACAATAGACAAATCATTTTATTTTATCTTACCATTTACAGATAACATAAAATATTCTTTAAGAAAAAAATAATTAAAAATATATATCACTTCTCAGTACCTTGACTATGATAGACCATTCTTATAAATATGTTAAAATTTCACCTTTTCATTTTTTTAAATCTTTTATGTTAACATATAAAAGAAGCTTACAGATTAAAATTATAAATTAAACGAATACTAGAAAGACGAGAAGAAGATGTTAAGCAGTTATAAAACTGCAATTTTTTAGGAGCTGCGCCACAATAGTTACTGGCTTTCTGTTATCTAACACTAAAGACTCTTCCTGACTTCGCTCGCATAGCTAACATACGACAACATATATGTAAATATTCTGTAATTTTGTCCAACCAGCATTTACCATGCATTTCCGACATCTTCATCGATTACTTATCCAATTTACGCAAAACCTAACTTCAATAATATAAAACTAAAAGTATGTTTGTTTGTGGATGTAACGTATGGCTCTTAGACATGCCTCACGATATTTCTTCACCGTTTTTGGAGCAGTGGCGATGAAACAAATTACACGAAGTAAAGCGGCCTGATTTGAATCCGCGACCTACAGTACGTAAGTCGGCCTAAACCACTGGGCCGGAACTGCTCCATTTATAATGAACAATAAAAAAAATTGCTGATATTATCAGCAATTTTTTAGAATGTTCCCCACTGCAGGGAAAAAGATCACCTCTCAGAGAGAGGAAATGGGCCGTAATCCACCACGCTGGCCCAGTGCGGGTTGGTGGATGTCAAATGTCTTCGAATTTGCGGTTCTAAGACATGCCGGTTTCCTCACGATGTTTTCCTTCACCGTTTTAGAAGCAGTGGTGATGAAATAAATCACATAAATTAAAGCGTCTGGGTTCGAACCCGCAACCTACAGTTACTTACTGTAATCGAGGCCTAAACCGCTGAGCCAGCCTTGCTCCTCCATTTATAATACAAGCTATCAATTCCCGTGTAAAAAAATATATAATTTACTTATAGAAACACGTATCGTATAGTACACAGCTCCTCAATGGCCTATTCATAAGGAATCGATTGAAGCTTTTGATGTATGGAGTGGTTTCAGACATCTTGAAGATTAATTTAGCGACAGCGAAATCCGTCCCACATAAAATTTGAACGATAAACGGTTCCGACGCGGCTCAGGGTTCGCGTAACGCGACTGCTATTGTCACCAGAAGCGATTTATGGTTTAAGTTTTGTACGTTAAAGTACCTTTTGCAACAGCCGCTTGTCGGGAGACGCGAGGGCGCGTTTTAACAGGTCCGCGTCTAGATGCGAGCGGTAATTTCCGACTGACGGCGGATATCCTATCATAATTTAAAACGGTGACATTTGTTGATAAGGGTATCACGTTCAGACAGCTCGGTAATAAAATACAATTTAAATATTACTACTTAATATTGAATTAAAAATTAATTTCAATACTGTACTATTTATATAAAATTCTCCTGTCGCAGTGTTGGTCGCCATACTCCTCCGAAACGGCTTAACCGATTTCAATGAAATTTTGTATATACATTCGGTAGCTCTGAGAATAGATTTTTATCAATCTATAATATTATAAATGTGAGAGATGAGAGATTTGAGAGACTGCAAAGTATATATCCCCACTATAGCGTAACAAACAAACTTACATTCACATTTATAACATTAGTAGAGATATATACTTTGCAATCTCTCAAATCTCTTTTATTAAGATAAAAAGAGGCATAAATTTGATTCATTTTTCACACAAACCATACATATGCTACATATAAATGAAAGTTTGCCATTCGTAGCTCCAGCGGCCCTCTACTCTAGCTGCCGTTAAGCGACCCTCCGGCTCTCTATCATCCCTACAGCCCTGTAGCAGCCCTCCCTCCAGACGGATCGCAATCCAATTTGAACGCAATTCTTTTACACGCGAACTTACTATTACATGCCAATAAAAAACCTAACTCGATTTCCTAGCATTGTATTAATTACGTCACATGTTAACTGTAACGCAGAACACTTGGTTATTATATATCCTGGAATTGGGTATTTCAAACTGCGGAGCTTGTACTATGGAAACCAGATAACTGATATACTACTTTTCTTTCGTAAATACATATTTAAATATATAATGACACCCAGACTCAGGACAAACAGGCACGCAAATTTCTATCCTGCTTGGGAATCAAATCCACGACCTGCGGCGTGAAAAGCAAGTAACTTACTAACCACACCAACTGATCCGTCTAGGTTATTCTATTGAAGCCTCCTTATTTCGTTCAAAAATTAAATAAATATCAAATAATTTATGTACTAATATATAAATTCCACTATATTTGACCAATTTCATCACCAGCCATCATAAAATAACGCGACAAACATCGATTCCTAGCCGCCATTATCTGATCAACTCTCGCAATTGTGACCAACATTATTTAAATCTTCTCATTACTTCTTTTTCTATTATTACATTCTTCTTAATTGTTCTTTTTTCTAGTTATAACATGATAAAAGTCATCGTATTACGCACGTTGGATGTAGGAACTGAACTCAAACTTGTAGCGATTTCAAGTAACGACAAAGTTGCGATGTCTTGTAGCAATTTGGGGCCAGTCGCCGGTCCGCGTGTCTTGTTAATAACTTTGCCCCGATTCAGATGGATTCACTCTAACAAGAGAGCTTGCGGCTTTGGAAACAATAGTCATTTGATTCTAACATACCTTGTGCCAGATACAAGATGTATACATAGTGATCAGAAAATGTTAACTGTCCGTTTTTATTCTATTTATATTATAAATGTCAAAGTTTGTAAGTATAGATGTTTGTTATTCTTTCACGCAAAAACGTCTAATCGAATCTGAATGAAATTTGTCACACAGATAGATTACAGTCTGGAATAACATATACGCTACTTTTTATCCCGGAAAAATGTACGGTTCCCGTGGGAAGGTTTTTTATTTATGTGTCTACGTATTTAATAGGCAATGCGATGATCTCTGTGAATTCCGGGCGTATCATCGATTTTTCTAGAGTTTTCGATTTAAACCCCCCCCCCCCCTTATCATATTTAGGAACCGCCAGGAACAATGTATCCAGTTATCCTAATTCAGGTAAATTACTTAAGAGTAGTATTAAGTTAGTAATCCGACACATTTCTAAATATAGGAAATCAGGGCGGGTTCATTAGAGTTAGACGCGTCGTATTGTCGGAGTTCATTTGCGTATCACAATAGTTTGTCAAGGAATATTGACGCATTGACTTCATTGAAAATCGGATTACGAATGAGATACAACAGCATTTCAGACCGTAGCGGGCTTCGAACTCGTTGTACAGAGCTAACGTTTTCATAACCCAAACATGGTACATGGTACCAAAAACTATTTTAAACTATCGTGAGACATTATTAATAAACTATATAAAAGGCCCCGACGGTACTTACACTAGTCGGTACATACATCATTTATAGTATTAAATTAGAACCAACAAAGCTGTAACTATATAAAAAAGGTATAAGATTTGTATTCCTTTCATTTACTTTTTTTAAGATCTCATAATCAATATGCGGTCACGCCCGTAACCTAGAGTGGTAGGCAGAGATCATGGGTTTCCATTTGACGCGATACTGGCACACCTCCCTCGCTTCTTCTACATTAATACATACATGCTCGTCGGTTACGGGTACTGCTTATATCGCCCTTCTTTAGTATGTCACTAATCTGGTCGATATAAGTTCTCCTTGGACGTCCCCTTCCAATGCTTCCACTCACTTTTGCAACATAAATTTGTTTCGTTACTCTCACTTCATTCATCCTTTAAAAATGCATACCTTTCTCAATTCTTTTCATAATACTCACATATTAATAATTGCTAATAGTAAGTAATTAATAATATAAACGTTATTCAATGTCTTTCTATTTTTATTAGTATTAATCCTGGGTATAGGCACGAATAATGTGGCCTGGTTGTAACCGGCATTAACATTGTGCATATTAAAACATATAAAACGTAATTATTGTGACATAACTGTAATAGTTAGACGTATAGTACTACGGACTTTTTTGTAGATATTGACGTCCTCTATAAAATTGTACTACATCGCTTTGCACTATTGTCAATAATGTCCGTAGCGTACGCGATATAACGATATTTTGTCGGTATTTTTTTCACACCTTGGGTTACATTATCGAAGTTTTCATACGAATCTCCTACTTTTTTTAAAGTACTCTATCAACTATGGTCTTCAGAGATAATGTAGGATTCTAATGGTGAAAGAATTGTTCATATCGGACCAGCAGTTTCAGAGTCTATTCAATGCAAACAAACACACATCTTTTCACTTTATAGTTTATATAACTTTTACAATGATTGGGTTAAAATAATAGATTTGTTTTCAAACCTCCATCCTATATATGGATAAACTGTATGGTTTTAAAACTTCACTTTGACTTTAGAATTATGAAATATGTGTGTACCAATATTGACTGCACTACAGCAGTGATCGCTTCCGCGCCAGTAGGGTATTTTCAGTGTTTGTTCAGTTATATTCATTTATACTACACATATATATGTGTGTGTGTATATATATATATATATATATACGAACTTTCATGGTACATTAATAACTAAATATTTAATCAATTAAAACGGCTGAACTTAAAGCTTCAGACTTTTCGAAGGTTCTTCTAGAGGGTGAACGGAATTAGTTCGCGATCGCGCCCCGCAACGGACCACCGACTTTAACAGTGGTAGAGCCCGCAATAACAACATCTTTTGCACGAATGGGCCGGCTCGACCGGGGAAATACCAGGACGTCACAGAAGACAGGCGTGAAGTAGAAGTATTCTGCGTTTCGTCTGATGAGTGACGTGCCGGAGGCCTAATTGTAGTCCTCTCCCCCCTCCTACCCTTTTCTAATAAGGAAAGGATGGGAAGAGGAAGAGAATTTGACGGATGAGGAGGGGATGGACAGGGAATGGAATTATCCTTTTTTCTGTTTGTCCCCTCCTTCGTCCATGAAGGTAGGCAACGCATCTGCAACTCTTTAGCTTGTTGCGGATGCCTATGGGTAGCGGTACTTATTTCTAGGGGCCGCTTGCTCGTTTGCATTTGTAATATAAAAAAAACCGACTGGTTCAACCGCAAATACACTCACCCTAAAAAGGACCTCCGACAGGTCCGAAACTTGTTAGTACTGAGGGTACTTACTAACTAATTATTATCTGGTTAAAACACACTTTTTAAAGACCTCTGACAGCAGAATGTATGACTCTGTACCATTGTTCCGTGGTCTATTGGTAAACAAGAATAACATTTTTGAGATTGACAACAACGCCATCTTATTTACAATGAAAGAACTTTAATATTCTCAATTCTTCCTTGCGTGTTTTGTTGAACTTAAAATCTATTTCCAGGGGGCTGACATTTCCGGGCGGTGAGTCAGGGATCTCTGTCCCGGACACGATGTGCACGCCCAAGTCCGTCGGCATCTCCGTGGACACCAACACGTACGAGCCCCATCTCCTCGCCGGCACCATGGCTCATATGATTGGCCACAACATTGGTAACAATTTTAATACCCCTATTGTCAGAATTAAAAATCAAGATAAAAACTGCGATCATATGAGTCGGACAAAATTACATATAGTGACCAAATTTCATTATAATCGGTTCAGTAATTTCAACATTTATCCCGGACAAACGTCTGGACAACATGAAATTTTTATTAGTCTAATAGCAACAAGGGATAATAATATATCTTTCTAACAGTGAAAGAATTTTGAAAATCGCTTCAGTAGATCCAGAGATTACCCGCGACAAACACACAAACGTTACCTCTTTATAGTATAGACTTCATCTGTTCCGGGTTTAAGCTATCCACAATATACCGAGATTGACGTATATATTACGAGATATATTAAGTATACTCCACAGAGCTTATTACAAGTTCAAGATTGTTTGTTTATTAATCTACATAAGTTGATGATTGGACTAGAATTGAGAAAAGTATGCTTCGGTTTGGGAATGTTAAGAGGATGAATGGAGACAGAATAACAAAAGAAAATATGTCGCAAAACTGAGTGGCAGTATTTGCAGCGTGACAGGGCGATTTAAGGAATACCTGTAACCGACGAGCATGCATGCGTAGATGTATAGATGTAGAAGAAGCGAGAGAGGTATACCAGGATCGCGTCAAATGGATCCATGATCTCTACGTCCCCTACAGGCATGGGGCATGACGACGGGCGCGAGCAGTGCTTCTGCCGCGACTGGCACGGTTGCATCATGGCGCAGTCAATCGTCGGCTTGGAGAACGTGCAGCCCTACAAGTTCTCCGACTGCTCCAAGAATGACTACATCAACGAGCTCCGCATCGGACAAGGCTTGTGTCTACTGAATAAACCCAACGAGGTACGTTTTATTCAACACTCAGATCATTATTCATGAAAGAAGGAGAACATCGAGCTGGTTCTTAACCAAACTGCACCAATTATAATAAACCACCACACATTTATAATAAACTTCTCGAGAAATACAATGTCATTAGATAATATACTTATGTGTGTTTCTGTTACTCCTTGTATAGTATATATGTAACTTTATTATTGTACTCTGTTTTAGTGCACCAATTCTGTGTACCTTTTGGGGTGGACACTGGGTCATGAGAAACGGCTAACGCTAGTTTATGAGCCAGGGCACTCGCCTTGTATTTTATTTCATTTTTTATTTTTTTAATTCAAGGGATCAGATACCAGGAGATGTTTATACAGGTAATATGATGGTGTAGGTCAGGACAAGATGACGGAGCACAGTAATGTACGAGTAAATATCCGTAAGCCCTTCTAACGTACGAATAAAAAATATTTTTGAGCGAAGGCCTTTGTTTATGGCCCTACGTTTTCTCTCTGTTTTTCTGTCAGTTTATTTTGTCTTTAAATACATAAATAGTTGATGGTTGCAATAATATTACACACTAAACTATTTGTGTCTTCCATTTGACTTGTGAGTTAGAATTATATTCACGCTTATTTTCCGTTCACGTAAGAATCGATGTCCAGTGAGAAAGGTTAGCCGTTTATCTTGAAATAAATAACTTGGCCTTAAGCCAGAACTGAGTCCGTTATGCTAAAGCTAAACTGGTGATATATTTTCTTCTCTAAATCGAATTTAATCCTTTTAGATTTAACTGTAAAATTTATAGTAAAAGCAATTACATAACTTCACTTTAATCTAACATCAAGTTGTAACAGCTTACTGATGAAATCAATGATTTGTCCTCATGTTAACGCGTGAAATGAAAGCTAAATAAATTACAAGAAACTCGTTCGAGAACTCACAATCATGAACTTTCCCATCAAACACAATTGAGTTCAAGCAATACTTCCTGCAATCAATCAGTTCCATTATCGTTGGAACAACGAAAGTCAAGAGTCTATGGTAAACTTTACACCGATTCAAATTCCCCGCGTCGAGGCATCGCGGAATTCGCATTTCAATCATTAGAAGCGCGTCTGATTCGAATGCAAAACAGGATTTTCCACGTCGAAAATTAATCAGCGAGACCGCATTGTTTGTCTGCGGGGCTCTTCTTCCTTAATAAAAGTTATGTTAATGCGGGGCCGGCCGCGCTGGATTATCAGTTCGTTCTCGAATATATAATAACAGGCGCCGACAGCCGAGAGCCCGGACCACTTTATTGGAATAAATTTACATATCGCACGACTAGGGCTGGCAAAACTGGCTATGTAACTAGCTACGATGACGAACGGAGTTGCGAAGTTACCTTAAATTACTACAACCACACAGTTTACAGTAAGAAATAAATGTGCTATTTACTCTTTTGTGTAGACTGGTAGAACCCAAACTCTTACTCGTCTTTCCTTCTCTTATTAATTTTCAATAAAACTACTGATTCTATTAGAAAAGAAAATATAGATGACGGTGAAATACCACAACCTCATAAAACAGGCGCAGAAGTAATCTGCGCTACGTTTGATGAGTGAGGAGGTAGCATCAACTACTCCTCCCATTCCCATCCATTTTTAAAGAGGAAAAAATGTAACGGTGGCAACCCTGTGCCAAAGTCTAATGCACGCTTCGCTTCGATTCAGCACATACATATTTATCGGCAGATGATTGTACCTTAAAGAGTGTTTTTATTTCTCTTGCTGCGGAGCCACGCACCCCTTCTTTATATTACACGTGTTGAAGGCCGCGTTTGAAAGCCTTCAATCCACGATCGGCGCTTTCTATTGCAATGTAAATTCAAAAGAGGCGCGTCGAAATTTCTAGACGTCTTCGTTGGCCTCGAATGTTAGAGATGGGGGAGGATTATGAGGTTCTTGTGGGTGGAACGCGGGGAAACGTTTTGTTCAGTAAAGGTGTTCATTGTAATATTTGAATATTTGCACATAATATTTAGTAAAACACTTTATTGATATGTGGGACATGTTATTTTAATTAAATTAATTTATTTAAATCTTTTTCAATTGCATATTATGATGTTTTCTGGGGCAGTTGGTGGTACACCGTCAGTGCGGCAACGGGCGCCTGGACGAAGGTGAGGAGTGCGACTGCGGCACCATCTCCGAGTGCCACAACCTCAACCCCTGCTGCGACCCCTTCACCTGCAGACTGACTAAGGAGGCGCAGTGCGCGTCGGGCGAGTGCTGTGACAAATGCCAGGTAACCTAACACACTAAATATAATTATTGATGTAATTTCTAAATTTAGAATATACAAAACAATAACGTTTAACGTTACGTATGCGTAGATGTATGGATGTAGAAGAAGCGAGAGAGGTGTGCCAGGATCGCGCCAAATGGAACTCTATAATCTCTGCCGACCCCTCTCTGTTACGGCCGTGCTTAACTTAATTGTAATAGCAACATTAACAGCTTAATATTCCTAAAATAATAAACCTAACTAATGCTACTTACTACACGTGCACAACATGTGATCAACTCGTGGAATGCAATGTCGCCGCCTGCACACGTCCAGGAGACAAGCCGCGTGTTTTCACAGCGAGGATGCTATACTATGTACATTATTATATCTATACTTTATTCTTAGAATATATCATGACAGAGTTTTTGTAAATTGCACAAGATATTGTGTAAGAATCCTACTAATATTATAAATGCGAAAGTTTGTATGTATGGATGTATGATACTTGTTACTTTTTCACGCAAAAACTACTGAATGGATTTTAATGAAACCTTACAATAATATATGTTATACATTAGAATAACACATAGGCTATAATTTATAAATATATTGTGTGAATTGTACAAAATATAACGATAAGTAAGGAGGAAAAAAGTCCGCTATATACTTGCTATTCTGGTGTGTGCTGCAAAACCCGTTAGAGTTACACGTATATAATGTGTAATGGAAATGTTTGCCTTATATGGTCCTACAAAAAAGCCCGCGACAGCATATATCTATCTTTTATGTGTAAGCCATTATCGCGTAAATAGTCAACCATTTATTAATTATAGGGCGGAACGAAGTACCCCGGGCCGGGTTGTCCCTATATCATTCGAACGCTCCCATTAATCAACACCAACGTGACAATATTAATTTAATTATATTAAAAAGAGCAAAAATGAAGGTCTCAGTAAAAATATCTCGAATTGTTTTCAAAAATTATTATCCGAGACAACATTTTTTGTCTCCAATTCTGTTTATTTAAATTGACATCGCCAGCAATAATTTGGTATTTAAATCAATTTCGTAATGGCGTATAATATTTCAGACGCTCCGCGAAATTGAGTAACGTGATATTAAATTTAATTGCTTAAGGTATTTTCTGTTCTATATTACAATTCAGAGATAATACCGTCTTAAAAATTTATATTAAATTTTTAAACCTTTTTCATCGCCTTTTTTAACGTCTGCAAAAGGATTCCAATAAGGATTATTTAAGAAGCCATCTTATTTTTTAAAGTGAATCTTAAATTGCTTAGTAAAATTTTATTTGTCTTGTGTACTTGGTGTTTATTTATTTGTTTATAGGCAGGTATTATGTTTATTAATTCGATTAGTTTTGTTTGTTGGGCTATTAAGGTTATATCTAAATTTATTTGGGGATGACAGGAGTGTTGAATTAAATAATGCCTTCATAGTGTCTTAATCTGGTTTACCAGGCCTTTGACAAATTAAAGAATATTATATTAGACATTGAAATTGCTGGATTGTAATTTGGCAAATGCATTCGTTATTTATTTGATTTGATAAGTGTAAATACTTTACCATAAAGAATACAACTTGAGCCTACTTTCTCTTCTAGCTGAAGCAACGAGGCGTCGTCTGCAGGGAGTCGTCTAACGAATGCGACTTAGAAGAGACTTGCACGGGTCTATCGGGGGCTTGTCCTGTGGACGCCCACAGGAAGAACGGGGAGCCGTGCGAGGCCGGCAAAGGGTACTGCTTTTCGGGCCAGTGTCCCACGCTGTCGCTGCAGTGCGAAAGGATCTGGGGGCCAGGCACCATCGGCGCTGACAAGGAGTGTTTCGAACAGTCGAACTCTAAGGGAGCAGTCACTGGACACTGCGGGAAGGACAGCAATGGGCATTACATCAAATGTGACATGGAGTAAGTGAAAGTTACAATCTAATTTTGTTTACCTGATGTAAAGTGAGATGGCTTGCGTAACAAGCAAATGAGTCACAGTCCCACCTTTAATGGAAAGACGAGAAGACAGAATGGAAAAAGAGCCTTTATTGCTTTGTTCTGTTCATCGCCTTTCTTTACAAGGAAATATTTTCTTTACAACATTTTTACTATTTTTTGAAACTGTTTAGAAGTAGTTGTTCAAACTGTAGCTGAATAATGAACACTTTCTAAAATTCAAGGATACAAAACACTCAATAATGGCCAATGTTGTTTTGATTCCTGTTATTAAAAATGTTGTTCTGAATATAAACAATGTAAATTTACGATGAAAAACATTGTAAATTCGAAGTTTGTTATTTGTTTCGAATTCTAAATTACAATTCATTTAATATTTCTTCTTCTGCGTGTATAGAAACGTGAGATGTGGCTCGCTCCAGTGCCAGCTGGGGAACCGATACCCGGTCGTGCCGGGCATGGACGAATACTACACCAGGACTGTAATCACCATCAAGGGCAACGAGTACGAATGCAAGTGAGTGACTTTCAAAATACAAACTACAAACAAAATAAAAAGAGGTATTTGCCAAGCAGCTGCCCTTGTCTTCCTTAGACCTAGATATACAAATAACTCGATAAAAGAAGGAGTTGTAGTTGTATTGTCATACTTAATGAAAAAGGAGTCTGTAAGTAAGGAAAAAGGAAAGAATGACATATAAAAGAAATTGAATTCAATTCAGAAATAATTCACTTACCCAGGTCTAACTAAGGATCAATTAAACAATAAAGAAAAATAAATTTCGTTGAGGTTGACAATTTTTGTCAACTAAGTGCTCGCCATTGCAGAGCGACGACCGGTCTGCCGCAGCACTCGGAGATCGGTCCGCTGGGACTGGTGCGCGACGGCACGCCGTGCGGCGACAACCTGGTCTGCGTCAACCAGACCTGCTCCTCCATCTTCCCCTACATAGACCACACCAAGTGCCCCACCGACCACAATAACCACGAGTGCTCCGCCAGAGGGGTGAGTTTAGATTCTTAGAAACACCGGCGGGTTATTCCAATCTTTACATCTACTTTACTGATAACTTACTAAAATCAAAACAACAGTTTTGTATTACAGTATTGAGCAGTGGTGGTTCTGCGTTTTAGGCCCCGACTTACGTACTGTAGCATGCGGGTTCGAACCCAGGCAGGCGCTTTACTTTGTGTAATTTATTTCATCACCACTGCTTCAAAAACGGTGAAGGAAAGCATCGTGAGGAAACCGGCATGTACTTAGAACCACCAACCCGCACTGGGTCAGCGTGGTGGATTACGGGTCATTCCCTCTCTCGGAGAGGAGGCCTGTGTCCCTGCAGTGGGGAAAATTCTAGAAAAGGCTGTATATTTTATACGTACTTTCAATGCTATGGTTTTTCTGTAGATTCCAGACCTACAGAAAAGACCGGTGACCTGGCTGGGATCAACCTCTCTTTTTTCACTAAGATAATTTTTCGTTTGTCAGCGTTGAAATTCTGTCTATTGCGTATGGGAGATCGGGAGATTGTTGAAGCGAAAATATTTATTCTCTTCGTACGCTAAACAGTTTAATGACCACAGCTTGTTTCAGCCAAGAACCACAAGCTAACCAAACCCCATAGCTTAAATTCATTAACGCTTAATCGACCCGAGCTAAGATCCGACACTGTTCATTTTAAATAAACTGACGGGGACACCTAGTCCCAGAAGCTGTCGCAGCCGAGGTTGTGTCAAGGCAACAAAGTTCAAGTGTCAAGGTAGTGAATAATAGATCTAATGTTTTAATAGGATGGTAACTGAACTTTTCCTAGCGCCTAGAGTAGCCCAATGTCTAATCCTACTTGTATCAAATTGCATGTCGCGTCTATTCCAATCTCATCTTCTTTGACCTCAGAGGTGATGTGAGAATCTGTACTAATAGGATTCGTTTCTCTTGAGGCTCCTATTATTCGCCTTTTATAACATCCTACGAGGAGATATTGTGGTAAATGTAATTAACGCGAATACTGTACGGAACACGATGTTTTTCTGTCCCTGTTTTGCAGCTACGACCGCTGCCCCAAGCCGACTTATTTCGTAATTAGCACCTCGTATTGAATTAGTAAAATGGCCAACCGACAACAAAGTTTTAAAGCGGTAAATACACTAACGCAAGTTTGAATATATACCGGGTTGTATTTATAACTAACTGATTTGCAGACAGTTTCATTATGTTTGCATATAGTTTATTTAACAACAAAATAGCTACTTTTAATTTAATGCCTTTTTAAAAAAAAAGAGAGTATTTCTGTTAAATATTTAATACTAGATATTGCCTCCGGCTTTGCACGCATTTGTTTCTTGCTGGAAATTTTTGTACCCTGTTTACAATAGTTGTTTTCGATTGCCATGTTAATATATAATTATTCATTTATCGTTCCCTGAATTATATCTTTATGTCCCTCGGAAAGTTTATTTCGAGATTAATGACAATGCGTGTGCGAAATTTCGTGACGATATGTTAAGTCTTTAAGACGTTTAAGTGAAACAAACAAAAGGACAATCTTAAATTCGCATTATTTTAATCCGATCAAATCTACTACTCAATGTATATAAGCATTAGAAATTGTATTATTCTTCAAACCATTGAAACATAATATCTTCCCCGATGTAATCCTAAGAACTTTGCTATATCTGAACGTAAAACAAAATTGGAGCTATATAAATCGGTCAGTGCACAAATAATCGAGTTGTTGCTTCAGGTCTACGATATGCAGTTACGTTGCAAACTTGTGCACGCTGGGGTACGTGACGCGATAGCCTACAGTATAACGTATCTAGGATGCGAGTTTAGACAACAATACATTTTCAATATTTATTGTACAATACACGGAGAGTTACTAGTAGTTACGCTTAAAAGACTCTTATTTTGAATTGAATCAAGTTAGTTTGTATTGTGACTATTTCGAATGTATTCAATATAAATCAGTGACCGACACTCGTGGCCTTATTCCGCAACCGTTTGGAAATTGTATAACTTTTAATTCGGCACCAATTAAACTTTGTTTGGGACCGGCCGACCACTATAAGCGAGTGCTGAATTCAGTAATACGGCTGAACGTTCCGCGAGCCGAGCTTCCGTCCAACGGTTGTACTAATTGACGAAAATTCGACTTTAATTTGTACCCCGAAAATTTTCGCCGACATTAATTTGTTTGTCACTTTTGTATTTTAACGACAACTATTTTAATAAAATATGATTCACTAGTGAGCCACCCCGGCTTCGCTCGTGTACTTTCACCGTATCTTTCATTACTTAATTCGGCCTTTAGGGAATGAATTTAGACAAACTGTCCATTGATATATATATATATATATATATATATATATATATATATATATATATATATATATATATATAGACAGATATTAGTCAGTCAGTTTCATATAGATTATTGCTAAGGCAAAGTCGGAACACGTGGCCAGCATTGGTGAGAGACTGGTTCACCTTCCTTTGGGAACTCGTGCGTTCTGGTCTCTCGCCAAGGCTGTCCAGGGGAATTTCTGTAAGCCGTCTTTACCATCTTTGCGCAGGGGAGATGACACGTTAGCCCACACCGCAAATGAGAAGGCCGATCTTCTAGGCTCTCTTTTTGCGGCCAGCTCGACTCTGGAGGATAATGGTAGTTCACCGCCGAATATCCAGTGCGGTGACACCTTCATTTCCGAGATCCAGTTTCGCCAGAGATCAGTGCGTAAAGTGCTGCAATCTCTGGACGTTCACAAGTCGAGTGGGCCTGACGGTATTCCTCCCATCGTGCTTAGGACATGCGCTCCTGAGTTGGCACCGGTTGTAACGCGCTTGTTCCGGTTCTCCTACTCCTTAGGCATTGTGCCTAAGTCATGGAAGACTGCCACAATCCACCCGATCCCAAAGAAAGGTGATAGCTCGGATCCGTCCAACTACAGGCCGATTGCCATTACCACCTTGTTCTCGAAAGTCATGGAAACGATCATCAATTGCCAGCTCATGAGGTATCTTGAGGAGCACCAGCTGATTAGCGATCGTCAGTACGGCTTTCGTCAGCGTCGCTCAGCTGGTGACCTTCTTGCGTACCTCACGCATCGATGGTCGGAGGCAATCGAGGGCAAGGGGGAGGCCCTGGCGGTTAGTTTGGACGTGGCCAAGGCCTTTGATCGGGTGTGGCACAAAGCACTTCTTTCGAAGTTGCCTTCCTACGGGCTGCCCGAGAAACTATGCGCCTGGATTTCCAGCTGTTTGGAGGGTCGGAGCATCAAGGTCGTTGTCGACGGTGCATGCTCTGACCCGAAACCAATTAATGCTGGTGTCCCACAGGGCTGTGTACTGTCGCCCACCCTGTTTCTTCTGCATATCAATGACATGCTGCAAATTAGCAACATCCATTGTTATGCAGATGATAGCACGTGTGATGCACTGTACACGGCCCGCGCTAACGTTTCTCGGGCTACTGCCGCTGAGAACCGGACCAAACTTGTGTCTGAAATGGAGATCCTATTAGGTGAAGTCTCGGATTGGGGTCGACAAAATCTTGTTGATTTCAATCCCAAAAAGACACAAGTCTGCGCCATTACCGCTAAAAAAGAACCCTTTGTCGCGAATGTATGTTTTGAGGGCACTCCTCTGGTTGCCACAGCCAGCATCGGTATTCTCGGCGTTGACATATCGAGTGACGTTCAGTTTCGTGGTCACTCGGAAGACAAGGCCAAATTGGCCTCTAAAAAGCTGGGTGTACTCAGTAGAGCGAAGCAGTATTTCCAGCCGGGCCACCGCCTTCAGCTATACAAGGCGCAAGTTCGGCCCCACATGGAATACTGCTCGCATCTCTGGGCGGGAGCACCCAAATACCATCTTCTTCCATTTGACCGCATACAACGGAGAGCGACTCGAATCGTCAACGACCGAGCTCTTACCGATCAGCTTGATACTCTGGCCTTGCGGAGGGACGTCAGCTCCCTCTGCATTTTTTACCGTATATACCACGGGGAGTGTTCCGAAGAACTGTTTGGAACGATTCCTGCCGCCGAGTTTCGTCATCGTACGACACGACAGACCGCCAGGTACCATCAACACCATCTGGATGGCTGGCATTCCTCAACAGTGCGGTTCTCTCGACATTTCCTGCCACGCACAGCCGCGTTGTGGAATGGTCTATCCCCGGCGGTATTTCCAAACCAGTACGACTTGGGGTCCTTCAAGAAGCGAGCCTTTCTTTTTCTAAAAGGCCGGCAACGCATCTGCAGTTCCTCTGGTGTTGCGGGTGTCCATGGGCGTCGTTGATCACCTGGGTGTTCCCGCCGCTCGTTTGCCCCCTTCTCTTATAAAAAAAAAAAAAGATTAAATGAAACGACAAAATGCGTGTTACACATTTCAAAAACAATATAACACCAATAAATATAATTAACAATATTTACTATTGCTGTGGTCTGATAAAACAATATTTAGTCGTCTGTCTGTCTGATTATAAACTGACGAAGTGACATGTACGTACCAGATTCTCACATTTTATTACATAATGGAATCTAAAACGGGTGCTCTACATGGTATTCCAGGTGTGTTCCAACGCCAACAAGTGCGCGTGCAACCGGGGCTGGACGGGTCCCGACTGCTCGCAGCCCGACGCGCTGCCGCCCTCACCGGCGCCCTACGTCCCCGAGAACACCACCAAGACCGCTTACAACATGACCAAGAAAGAGACACCCTATGGTGAGTCACCACCAGTACTGCAACTATGTCACGAAATATCACTTTAAATTGGTCGGTTATCCCAACCGTTTACGTTATTAGTAATATTGCCTTAAAGATGGGAATAAACTAGATATTGTTTTATAACAATCAGTCCGTTCTTCAGATGTTACAATTTCTTATGACACATGTATATAGTCAATGTTAGATACAATGGGTACTGGGTTCGAATCCCACTCAAGGCAAAACGTTTGTGTAATTTATAAATTGTTGTTTGTCCTTTAAATCTAATTTTTGCTTTCGTGGGCTTTCAATAGCTCTGTTTTAGCACAAGTAAATCCAGAGTGTAATCTAACCTAAAAGACTATAGAAAATACAGACTTAGTGTAATAATATTAATTTAATCTTTAAGAATATATTATCTGTATTGCTCAACTTGACAATTAGCCAGACATAACTTTTATTTTATTGTTTTTATACATACAGTCGCTATTTTCTAAATAATCTGTTACAAACTGTCTTTCTTTGTGTGTGTTCTTTTCTTTCTACTATCTCATTAACTTCTTCTTTCGCTTTTTAACTTTCAGGTTTCTCGAGAGGTTTTGGATGATGGTTTAATGTAATCCGCAAATAATATATGTGATTCACCACAAGTTTCTTGAATTCAAATTAATGTTTGTATTCAAGAAGCATTCCCGACTATTATTAGCAACCATCACTCATAACCGATCCAAAGCTCCGTCTACTAATTGCTGTCTTATGATTTCAGGTGTATCTGTGTATGTCTGTTAATATTCCCCCTACTGTGTTTACTTTGTATTGCTTAAGAATGCAATTGGCCGTATTCGAGCACTGCTCTTCCAAATTAATGGAATTCGTTGGATTTAACATTGAGATTTGCAACAGAGATTTGTGTTACGTTGGTATCGGGCAGGGCATTGCTCGGTATGGGCGCGGCGGAAGCGCGGGCGTCGCCGGCGCACTAACGCGCGGGACCCCTCTCTTGCAGGTGAACACGTGGGGAATAAGATGACCACCATTACCATGGTCATAGTGTTGCTCGCGGTCGTGCTCTCCGTGTTCGTGGGGTTCGCCTGGACGGCGTACTGTTTCAGGTAACCCGGTAAATCGGTGTTGTCGCGCTGTGAACGTCGTGTCGTAATCGCATCGTATTGTATTGTACCGCACTGTAACGGATCGCGGGGCCACGACCGCGAGCCCGCCGGCGCCGCCCGCGCTCGCTGGGTCCCCCTCTCCCCGGGGCCCACCGACCGCTGCGGCATCGAGACTCACGAACCTTCTCTTTGGGCGCAGAGAACTACCACGGCTCGAACACGGTATTCCTCGTGGCGGTGCTCATGTCTGTGGTAGGGGGGGTATTCATAGTATTTGCCCTGAGCGCTCTCTGCTACAGGTCAGTCGTAGTACACAAAAACTTCTCCCTGTGCCTAAGGTTAGTGAGCAGAAAACAGACCAAAGGTAGTCTTTAAGGAGAAATTTAAATCGTCACCTTCGTATACTTGTATGTTTATTTTAGACGTTAGCGTTGGTGTTTCTTTTTCGTATTCGACGATTGAGTTTATGTTTTGGTTATTTGGAGATTTTTGTCGTTTGCGTTGTGGTCGTAGAACTAGTCGGCGGGTGCAACTGCATTTGATCTGTGGTTCTGCGTCCGCGGCGGCCGGGCGCCGCGCCGCTCCCCCGCGCCGCTACCAGCGCCCGCCGCGCCGCGCCGCGCCGCCCGGCCGCCTGCTGCATGCCTACGAGGCTTTCCACGTCGTACTCGAGCGACACCTCGAAGCAAACCCTTAAGATTCTGGGCTCTTGGATGTATGCATTGGCTTATGTGAACTGTGACTCGTTTTCGTTTCCTTTCTTGGTCGGCGACCGCGTTGCCGGGCGCCCGAGACCGCTACCCGGCGGCGCGGTCGCATCTATATCTTCGTAACAACCCTCGCGCGAATACCGCTAGCCTTGTCCAATGTTAACAGTAAGACAGCGCGTCACTTCGACCGTCGTTACCGAGGTACGTACAGATTGAGAGAAGAACATTTCCAACCTGATGAAGATATAGATCTCCCGACTTAACTTCACCGACCATCATCATCCCCACCGATGTCTGTCAACTCTTGCACGAGAAGCGAATGTGCGATGCACGGAATCTTCTTTCATGCAGCTGTCTATCTAGTTAGCTACGCCTGATGTTCTGTATATAAGGTATCAGTTGGATCTTTCCATTAAAAACGACTGACAAAACAGATATCATCAGGAGTTTATTTCCATTCATTTAGTTAGATTACGTTCAATATAAGTTTCCGCATTGAATAGCAACAGGCCATCTTCTGATGATACACTTAGTCCTAGTTTTATATATTTGTAAATTGCAAACATGTCAAGACAGAACGGGACGCCTGAAACTTTTGCACATTTTTTTTACTGGAAAGACGCTGACATCACTAAGCTAAGTTCGATCTTACGACACCACCTCCCATGAGGAATGAAACGAAAAGTTAACATGTAGTCAAGATTCAAAATCTTTTAATTGTTTTATTACATATTGATTGAAATATCCAAAAGCGCCAGCGTCGCAATTAATTACATGTTGCTCTTGAATACTATGCATATACAATTTAGACAATCTGAATAATTTAAGTAAAGATAATCCTAAATCAGAATAAAATATATTTCATAGTGCGCAAGAGTAAACATTATTGAATACATTTGTCAGAGTTGAACGAAAGCTGATGTCCTGATTGAATTATTCCGAACGATTGTAAAGAATACAATTTAATTATTGCGTTTCTACCTATTAAAATAATTAATATATTTTTAAATATCCTAAATTAAATTTGAAAATGAAACACTTTGTAAATTAGAAATAAAATGCAAAGGATAATTAATGAAACACTTTGTAAATTAGAAATAAAATACAAAGGATAATTAATGTAAATGCAAAAAATAGATAAATAAATTTTGAATCTTCAATTACTCATCAAGTACTGCGATTAAAGTAAGAAGATTATAATAGTTTAACAAATTAATAACAAAAAAATTACATATAAAGATATATATATATTTATATTGAATTTTATTAATAATGGGTTCCGAATCGTAAAATTCTATCACTTGGTACACTAAAGCATCAAGGGCAATCAGCTTTCAGTTCTCTCACAGAAAATTCAAAATTAACTAGACCCTTTGGAAACGAAAACTTAAATCAAAATTTCAAAAAACTTTTAATCCCTATTAAATTTTGGAGGTGTTCTCGAACCTTTAACTGTTCAAAACTAACTTGTTGTTATAAACGTAATCGATTGATCTGAGTGTGCGTTTCCACGCCACGCCTGCATCAGGAAAAAGAGCACGTTGCCGAAATACGACCCGCCGTACGTCAAGAAACCGAACCTCGGCAAGAGCTTCCCCGCTGGCTCCACCACCTCCAACAACTCCCAAGAGGACATCTCTCTTGACGGCGGCAAGATGCACTCCTTCAACAACACATTCAGGTACGCCTGCATTACCAATATCACCAACGAATCTGTCTCTCTTATTATTTGAATTTACATTAGCCCCTATCTCACTTCCAAGTTCGTTAATTTATTACACTTAACATTTTGATCTGAATAATCTTTGATTGATTACTTTAAATTAATAGACAAATCAATTAAATTACTACAGATCATATATCACTTTTATCATTAATTCACAACATTCTCTCTCAAGACTAACCTGTTACGTTAAACGAGTTTCAGACACCTTTCGTTTATTTATTTATTTATATCTAACCTTTTTCTGTTAATCTATCTCAACATCTATCGCCTATTGCCGGGTTGTGCTGAAACACGTTTATATCTGTAAGCCCTTTGTTCAATTTCTCCCAAGATTAAACAATTCTTTCCTCTTCTATACGGATCTGGTGTTCTCAAACAGAAATCTCCTAAGGTACGTCGACGCTTGCCGCAAGTCTCTTGCGCCTCACCGCTCTATGACATCTTCGACACGATTTTCGCTTTTACCTCACTTAGCTTACATACAAAGCTTCGATGAACTACTTGACTAGTTCCGCTATGAAGTTCTTATCGGCCATAGTTTTTAGTGTGACCGAGCACAGTCACACATTCACTGATGCGTTAAGAGACACGCTTTAAATACGTCAAATCTTTTTTGTTAATTGCATTACCCATAGACTGTATATGCATATTTACTAGTTAGGTCGTGTTATGTTACTACCATGAAATTTTTTGAAGTGAATGGAATGGAATTGATTATTTATTTTGCTTTAACGATCCTACGACGACAAGTGCACTCTGTCAGTTTCGCTCTATAGCGGTTAGAAAGCTAATGTAATCAGAGACATAGTAAATTACTGTAAACTAACGACCCGCCCGGCTTCGCACAGGTAATCGCGCCAACTGTCAAACGACTGACAGACAGGAAAGTTAAAATGGTCGTTAAGTTTTCTTAAATTCTTTGCGCAAATTTTTTATTAAAGAAAGAATTAGCGAAATCGGTCGGAAATATATATGTAGATATTATTTTGGCAAAGCCAATTTTTACATTGTTTCCAAAATGAATTCTCGTGTAAGGTTGACATGCCGAATTAGCTAAAATGTCTAATTTAAATTTATTATGAAATAAAAAATATGCCCAACGAGTGACCGAAACAGTAGAACCAATCTCACGGAATGAACATGACGTAGAAGTTACTGATTTAGCTGTAACCCATAACCTTGTTTAATGCGTTACCGTAAAAGATCACGCGTGTAGCATTAGGTATGCAATAGGCCTTAAACATAGTACTAGTACGTAGGTATAGTTTATTTTTTAAGCCTTGAATTTTCAGCCGGGGTGATTCTCAGCGTGTGATCTTCAAACATGGGAACCACATGTCTGGCGCTGGCAGCACTAGTAGATACCCGTAAGTAGATCGTTTAAGGCAACGATAGAAAACGCGAAATAACTTTGGATGCGGTAATGTTAGGGTAATAAGCATGGCCTGCACAGACCCTTTAGTATTAGCCACCGACCGCCATAATAGACACTGAGGGCTAGAGACGGCATATAAAAATTATGATCCCAGATAATTCGAGTTTGAGTATACTTGATTACGTTGGCACTAAGATATCGAGCCAGGAGAGAGCATTGTTCATACATTATGCCATTGCCCATCTACATTCATTTCATCGAGCGCTTTACGCTTTGGGGAGTTAGACATGAAATAGGTTCTATTATTTCCTATCAAATTATTATTGTCTATGTTGCAGAGATCACAAACAAATGAAGCGTGTTCATTCCGGCAGCGAAGACGAACCCACACATTCAGGTAATCAGTTACCTGTCAATTATTATTCTTGCCTTAATGTAGATTAAAAAATAACCTTGTCTTTTAATAGTATTCAGTGACAAATTGAAACAGAAAGCATTACCTATAATTGTGTTATCAATGCTATACAAGATGTTTCAAACTTGAAGGTGTCTCCACTTGCAAATTAGTTGGTTTTGCAACACTTTAAAATAGATAAATAATCCGATGGCTCAGCATAATTTATTTAATGTGACATTACAAAAATAAAATAATACAATGAAATCCAAAATTCCAAAAAGCACAAGGTAATTCAGGTGTTAAACATATATCACCGCTATTTCCAGGTGAAGAAGACATAGCATTCATAGATGTGGCACCAAATTCTATGGCCAAGCTTCCAGAGAAGGGAATTCTCAAGAAACATGGCTACGGTGCTGTGGATGGCAAGGACAAGTGGGGGGATGACTCCCAGTCGGAGCAGTTGGAAGCCGGCTCGCAGTCTGATGGCCAGGAACCTTCTGGGGCCGTGGCCGATATGGAGTACAAGTTCAAAGTAAGTTTATTACAACTTGATCATCTGCAAATCATTGATTTAACATATAAAAGAACAAAAGAGAAGATTTCCATTTATTCTGCTTAATAAATATAAATTGGTTTTATTTAGTGTTGTTTAGCGAATATTTTCTTGTCTTAATTAGATTTACTGATGACCATTCAACTAGTTGCTCTAATTTTCACATGAGGAATCCAGAAAAAGTTGCAATTGACATTAATGCTGACATCAGATATCACACACAGTCATTGCGGTCTCTTGCTGCGGTCATTGCTTTCGTATCTTTAGTACTATATAAAAAAAATTTCTTCCAGGACTTAAACGGCTACCACGAGAATATTATCGTTGCATTGAAGACTGCAGCCGCTCAGCGAGCTAGCGGCCAGATGGCGGTCGGGTCGGGCGACCTGCGCGCGCTGCAGGAATACGAGTACAAGCGCGAGCGCGCGCCCAGTGCCGAGAAGATTCACGAGGCGGAGCTGCGGCGGCAGAGGGCTGGAGACGATGAGGAAGACGAGGCTCCTCAATGCGGGCCCATCAGGATCAGGAACCTGGAGGACTTGATTAGGCAGCTGGAGCACCACTCCAGCCGGCACATGAGCCCCTCTGGCTCCGAAGATATACGAATGTCGGAGACAGAGGCGGACAGGCATTATAGGATCGAGCCGGGGGAGGTGCCAGCGTGAGTATTCGCTTACTACTTAAGGGCCTAGAACGATTAATTCATAAAGTAAGCCTAACCACAAACAGGCATAGTTTATGCCCTCATTCTTATCATAAAGAATAATTGATTTTCACTATCGCCTTTGCTAAAGTTCTTTTAATTGTGATTCCCGAGTAGGGTTGGCCTCAGGTATGCGGCCGTAAAACTGTAGCCTATACAGTATTGACTACGGTGATACTGTACCGACCCTGTATAAGTGGGAAAAGGGTGGGGAGACGATGAATGATGATCTTATGTTTGTATTTTGTATGTGTGAACAGCACTCAATGTATCTACTAACAATTATAGGCGTTGTCGAGGTCGTGTCGGCGAAGAGGAGTCTCGCTTCGCGTACCCCCGCTTCCGCGGCAGTGCGCGCCACCACCCGGGGATGTACGCGGGCGGATCTTCGAGCGCGGGCGTGATACACGGGGCGCACGCGGCGCACGTGGCGCACCCGGGGCACGCGGTGCACGGGGTGCACCCGGGTCACGCGGGGCACTCGCGGGTGCCGCCGGACGACGACGCGCTGTACGAGACGGCCGACGCAGAGCGACTGCGGGACGCCCCCGATAGTGAGAGGTTAGCATCACAACTAACGATCATTTTATTACATAGCATAATATTTATTTATGTCTATTTCATATCTACTTTTTTTATTTTCGACTACTTTTACAATAAACAACTAGCTAAATACAAGACACAATGACCGATAACACAGAACAAATATTTGTTGCGTCAAGACGGAGTGTATGTTGTTGGGTAGCTTCTGTTAGGATTATTTAGTCAAACTTTACAAATTATTCTGATTGTCATCGCGACCATGCCCCCAGCATTGGCCTGCAGCCATCCAGTTACTTTCACTGTGATTAAGAAAGACAGATGTGTACATTTGCTCTTAATTTTAATGGCATTACACATTGACCATTGATTTTTTTTGTGTTATTTAATTTATCTCAAATAAATCTAAGAAACTTTCCTCCTATGACACACGCAATACACCAGGACACGAATAAAAACATTAAACTGAACAAATATTAATCTTGCTCTAAGTAAGATAATCGCATTCAAAATGATCACATATTGTAATGCAATAACAATTACAACGAAACGAACATCGACACCGTTGTAACACTTTGATTGCAGCACCAAGACACTGTGCTAGGACTGACCGGCGGGCTCCACGGTCTAACTCTTCCACATACAAAATTTTTACAAAAACAAAAATATCAGAGTCTAAAGACAAAAATGTTAAGTGAATCTGACATCTAACTTAGTTAATTCATTGGAGAATATTTACAAAAAAGTGTCTCTTATGCAGCGTCATAGTTGTTTTATTAATACGGATCGCACAAGCATTGGCATTGCGCCCGCATGGCGCGGCGCGGGGAGCGCAGACCCGGGAGCACGGGGAGCGTAGACCCGAGAGTGCGGAGAGCGTAGACCCGGGAGCCCGCGCAGCGCGCGCCTGCACTGTCCCTTCCTCTTCTCTGTCATTTTCTAGTGATGAATTTATTCAAGCTCAACAACAGTTAGCCCGGTGGGCGAGTGAAGAAACGGTGCCGGCGGCGGTGCGCGAGTACTACCCCTCGCCGGCGGGCAGCGAGAGCTCCGACGCGCGCCACGCGCCCGCCGCCTTCCCCGAGTACAACCACTGACACCCTCGACGCGCCCCCACCCTGTCCCATCCCGGCCGTACACGGCCCCAACCCGGCCCCACACCCCGCGGCTTCCGCCGGCCACACGTAGCCCGTTAGCACCGCACCTAGACAGCGACGCAGCGTCGCCCCTGGATACGTATTTCGGTGAACTGTAAATATTATGCACATATATAAAAGATATGACTGAAAAGTATAATATTGATGAAGCTAGTGTAGCCGCGAGGCGAGCCCGCGCCGCCCGGGCCCGCGCCTCATTCAAATGTTTATATTCGTTCCATACAATCGATACGCTTTACTCTTATTACATGTTCTGCGGGTCCCGGCGGCGCGGCCCTGCATGTCTAAAGTAGCTTTAAGGAACTCATCGTTGTACGAACGTAGCCTAAGTGTTGTGCGGTGCGACCGCGCGCCGAGCTCGTTCCGCCGCCGACCGCTCGGTGGCTTCCGATTTAGATAGGCGATTAACAAATTGAGCTAAATGTAACCTAAGCGAAGCTTTAATGGTTAGTTTGGTGTGCGCGACGAGCTCGGCCGCGGCACTTACCTGTGAGAGTCACGTTACATTAAGTTACGAGTTTCCGAACGTTTGTACGGAGCGGGGCGCAGAGGGTGGGCGAGACGCAACCGTCCCGGAGAGACAGTCGCCCGCATTCTGTACCGCCTCCGAGCCTCCGACACGCGCCATTGCTAAGGGTGCTCGCACACTGAGGTGATAATGCGTTACATAAAGTTATAAAGCCGAAACGTTCTTAAAAAATTCTGTTGAATATCGTTATATTTTATGATAGTTTAGATACCTAATAAGATTACTCACAAACAATAAAGTTTTGTTTTACAACTATTTATATAACATGTTGATTTCTTTATGTATACACAATATATTATACTGATGTATAACGTTATATAAATAACTGCTATTTACCATTTTAAAACTTCAGTATCTGAGAGCCCGTTCGCATTAAGGGTAAAAATGACACCAAGTTTAAATCGCTTGAGAATTCACTCAAGTCGAGAAACAATAACAAAAAAAAATATAATTGTAATTCTAGTTTTGAAATTTCTCGAATTAGCTCTCGCACCACCGTGCACTAGACATTTTTTATATCTAGCCCATAATGTACACAAGTTCTAAATAGATTCATTATTGTGAATAAAGATTGATTCGAATTGTATCTGAACATACACTATGATGTATGTGTGATTATTGTATTGACTCTTTTAAACGAATTTACGACATAACCTAAAACGAGGAAAAAATCAAGATGTTACGGTTCAGTTTATATTTGGTTTTAAACGAATTAAGCGAGGTTATTGTTTCCATTTGGAATTACGCTAGGCTAGGTGGCGCCGCCACATATTAATCGTAGTTTAAATTACAGTTAACGTATTGAATAGTGACCGCATCCGCCGCGCCCGGTCGCGGTCCTCAAATAAATTAATCCCATTAGATACTCGTTATTATAATTAAGAATTGAATAGTTTCTATTGACGCGTACAGGGTAGTCGTGATCAGTACACTCTGTGGCCACTGCAGCGCCCTCGCGCGCCGTGCTAACGAAACAACACTGCCTATATGGTGTTATTGAAGTTGTAACGTTTTTGAATTAAATTAACCGTTACATTATTTTATCGTCACCAATCTAGGCGCACTTTGCCTCGTTAAAATTAATATTTTGGACTTTAATTCGTCCTATTGTTGTGACTTTCAAACTATAATCATATCGCTAAATCATCTAAAACATTTTAATCTAAATATTTGGTGGACGGTGGACCGTTTTCAAAGAATTTTGGAAGTGCAAAATACATAAATTCCATTATCGCCATCAGAACCTCAAAGGTCATAAGTAGCGTTGTAGTTTCACCTATTACTTACAATAACAATCTCAATAAAGGACAACTGACTAGTTAGTGAAACAACCCGCATCGAACGATACCAAAGAAGCGATCGAGGGATAGTTAAATTGTAATAAGGCGCGCGAGGAGCGCCGGCCGGTAGGCGACGCGTGCGCGCGCTCCGGACGCCAGGATCCGACTGCGTTCGCGACCCGTATTGCGAGGGCTGTAAGGGTGATTTTGAAACTGCACAGATCGTACGTAGGCCTAACACGTCAATTGCGGACGGCGCGTACACCGCCATTGCTCAGGGCCGTGTTCCGGACACGGTGGGGCGCGCAAAGGGAACTTAGGGAATTATTGTAACAATCCCTTCGCCCGCGCCTCGCTGTAGTCCGACGCCGACTCGGGTGATTGTCACTGAGGGCTTTTGAATCGGATATTGAAGTCATGAATAGAAGTGGACGCACACATTTGAAAACGCACATGTATGTCGTGTTTTTGATAACTCTGTGAGTAGATTTTACTTGCTCCTCTGAATTTAGTAAGATATTAATATTGGTGTCTATTAAATACAACAAATAATACAAGTTTTCGATTGCTCATTGTTGATTAGATATTTATCAAGTCATATATAATTTCTTTAATTGCTATAAAATAAATACGTAACAAATTTAATGTTATAATACTGACAATTCATTATGTAAAATGTCTTTCAATAAATGCAATTTATACCTAACCTTTTAATTGTAATATTAGGGAAAACGCACATTAATATAAGTTTTCTAACTATATCTTATATTCAAATTTAGCATTTAGTATCCTGTAACGTTATTTAGATTATTGGTTTCAGTTATAACTGTTCGTTATAACGAAGTTGTGTAACGAACGTTAATTTACTGTCGCTATTTTTGTATAATCTGTTTAACTATATCTTTAATATTTTCATTTAAAATCATTAATTTTTTTCCAAAGATATAATTTTAATGTTGTAATTAATTTAATATAGGTTTTTAATTTAAAATTAATTCATGACTTCATGAGCGATTTTTGTAGATAAGTTTAAATGAAGCGGCATCCTGACAGCTAGGAAAGGGACAAAGAAACACTTACGGCTCAAGTTTTTGTAAAACCTTGTCCCTTTTGACCTTGATCAGGATCTAAGCGAGGATTAAAGGCTTGTAGACAAATGTGAAAAAGTAGATGAATGCTCAATAAGTTATTCTAAAGAAGGTGACAATCACCCGCCATCGCAGAACACGCCATACTAACTAAATTAGAAACGTAAACGTTAAGCGATATTATGTAATATAAAATACGAATTTTAAACCAAATAAAAAAACGTTGAAACGTTGTGTCATTTCCGTTTTTATTTTGGTCCTTGTAAATATATTGAAATATATGATTTACTAAATGAATGTAACATATTATTAATGAAAGAAAATAGATGAACACAGATTTTGTACAGTTGTTTTATTTGCCTAGAACCAGTCGAACTCACTACAAATGTACGTGTCCATTGCTAGACGCATCTGGGCTTGAAAGTATTGGCCACGAATTGGATAATCTGCAGAATTGTGTTTTAAAATTGCAAATAAAACATTATCACGAGGAGCGGTGTAAATATATCTATACTCTAGTAAAGTCTAAAGGAAGGATCAAAGCATGTTGAGTGATCACTCTGCCCATGGACACCAGACAAGGGACTTTGCCGGTCCTCGAATGAGTGAAGGAACAGAAACCTTTTCTACATGTTGCCAATATAATAAAGTAGGTTTCTTGTTGTATCTATGCCACAATTAAATTCGTCGTATTCTGTCTGAAGTTTAAGAAAATCGAATTTGTAATGAAAGTGAAACAAGCTTTATTATTTCTAGACAGAGACATCGGTACTTTCACTTTTCCTTCTCATTACAAACTTGGCGAAGTCATCTTTTTCGGGATCGAACGTTGATTTCTTGTCACACTGCGCCGTGGCCGCGGCCTGCTGTATTTGTTCACCGAAACCTTTGACGTCATCCTTCAAGAATTCCACCAAGTATTTACGAGTTTCCATGATTATTACGGCGTCATCTCTCGCCATCGACCAAACGCTAGGCTTAATGCGCGGGAGCATATTCTGTCCAACAAAAACGCCGTGGAACAAGCCTTGAAATGGAGGCTTATGAGGATATTGATCCAAAGCAGACAGGGAAAGAAAATGGACTTTACCATAATCAACGTTAATGTACGTCTCACGATCTTCTCTAAGAAGTAACGGTGCTGAAGCTTCTGAAGGAGTGCTCTCAGAGATTCTAGCATCGAGCTGACTCATCACCACCAAGCCCAAGTTCTTCCCATCGTCTAAGTTCATCATATTTGCGTCGAACTTCTGGCGATTCTCTACTTCGTATAACATTCGCATGACGTTGCGCTCCGATATATCTGTCGCTCTCTTAAAATTTGTGCCATGAGTAGAACGCAACATATCCCGATCCTCACAATTCAATCCATACGCGATGTACGGTGACGTCACAATGTCACCAAGATATCCCCTATGGAAGTATCGCTCTCCGCACTTGTACACTCCAGCTGCAAACGTGACATTGGGGCGACATACTTCAGTTTCCAGCCAAGTAAACGCTACACCGTGCTCCCGAAAATGCTTATACTCCTGGAAAGATATTTGTTTAGCGACATCTCTCAGACGCATGTGGTAATCCCAATCGTATACCCCGGCTCTCGTGTCGTATCGCAGGCCGAGACTGTGCCTCACTCGATGTTCCCAAAGTTCGCAAGCATTAAACTGATTGGTATTTCCCGTTGTCCAGAAATTAAATAGATTTTCCACGTAGTCCCTTTCGCGGTATTTCATCTGGTCTATTGATATGCACGGAAGCAGACCGCTCATATATTCAGTATTAGTAATCATTCCGATCAGTTGACGTGCCTTGGCAATAACGTACCTGGAGGTTGACGGCCGAAGAAGAAGATTCCCGTACACTTCTAAGAGCCGCCTGGTCTTTTCGAGCAGCCCGCATTTCGTCGTTCTTTCCAAAGCGAGAGACATCAGTAACAGTTGTCTTGCAATGAGCTCAGGACAACCGTCTATAACGAATATGTTCATATATCGTCTGGTGTGACGATATGCTTGGGCCAGGGTCTTGATGAGGTGTCTCGCGTCACAACCACCGATCACTAGGAAATTGAGCTCGTAGGAGTTTTCGTCTCCATGTTTTAAATACTCTTCTTGCAAGTCTAGTGCTGGACTAGTGCCCCAGAACATTTTTGTCTCTATGCGACGACGATCGACTGAGAAATGGCCAACTTGTCAATGTCGTAGCAACGTAAACAAGCGATGAAGCGTGTGAAGTGGGGGGTTGCTATGGATACGGGCTATTTGTGTCGCTAAGTCTGATCAATGCAACCCTCGAGGATGCGCCCGCTTTAAACTAATGACCTAATAATCTACCAGCCAGTCACACGATTATTTTATAAAGACGTCTATTTTTAATTAAATTTTATTTTATGTATGCTGTTAGATAACCCCCCCCCCTCCCCGCCCTGATCTTCAATGATTGAATGTGTTTGGAATATATTACATAAAACAATACTGCTTCAACGAAATGGTGAACAGTATAAATTAAATAAGAGATAAATAAAATCAGTGGTGTAAATTGATTTATTTATTTAACTTAATTCAATTTAAATAAAATCTTACCATAAATGCTTTAATACGTTTAATAGCAATATCGTTTAAAACAACTAATTTGTTCTGTACAAGAATATTATTATTTACAATTATTTTTAATCATTTTTTAAATGAAATGATAGATAAATAAAATACATGAGAATGAAAACTTAATTCATTAAATAAACTATCTTTAGAGTTTTAGGAACAATGTTTTTATTTAAATTTAAATTTAGTCTTAAATTTCCATTACTTTTCAAGTATACTGTGTTATTTCTTAAACACAAAATATTAATAGTGTGTTTAAGCAGTAGCGAAAGTGTATTTATTAAAAGAATTTAAAAAATGAATAAAACCTTATTGCAAAATTGAAAATTATATACGCTAACACATGTAACATGGTGTGTTTAAGAAATTTTATAAATATTTAATATTAAGCATAATTTTTTATCATCGAATGTATTTCAAATAATACCCCCTCCCCAAGACCAGCTCCTTCCAGTTTGTAACAAATCTAGCATTGCTGGTACCGCTCAACGCGACAGAAGTCCAAATTCTATTCCACAACTCAACAGTTTTGCCTTAATATTTTAAAAAAATACCGTTGTCTTTCCAGAAAGGCCAGCTGTAGCTCTTGTGAACATGTAATCGCTTTTGTTCCTGACGTTTCGTGTACTTTACAACGCTCATAAATAAAGGTAGTCGTACACGAAACGACGGGAACAAAAAACGTAAAATAAACGCTATAAAATCCGATATATTTCTTATATTCCAATTCGCGTAAATATCAGAAATTATTATCTGTCTTGTATTTTTATGTGCTATACAGCACACCATTGAATAAAAAGACATTTTTAATATAAATAAATTAAATTATTAATACAAAAGAATTAAGTTTAGTGAAATAAGCTCATCGATAAATTTTATAATTATAATTTGTTCATAAATAAAATTTAGCCTCTTCAGTTCCATTTAGGTAACGTCCCAAACGATACATGATCCCTAAAAATGTTAAAAAAAATTTACCGAAACTGTAATAAAAAATAGGTGTGCTAAATACCACGACAGATTCATCATCAAGGTCAGGCGGTCCGTTGTCAAAACTGTAGCCATAAACTATACTCTATCGACTATGGTCATACTGTGACGACCCTACGCAACGTGGGATGAGGACAGGAACATGATGATTTTATCGAAAAGAATCACATAAAATAAAACTGGCAACAACGATTTATGTCATTTTGTGACTACAATTTTCTCATCGTAACTTTGGAATGTGTAAATCAACTACGATTTCCATACGATAGTATCTGGTAATTAGCTACCAATATACTCTGAAGTACAAGACTAGGTTTCATTACATATACCAAATATAATAAAGGAGGCGCTGAACCTATAAACGAATAGAGAATTCAAACTTTTGGTCTTCTGTATATTCGTCTGGACCTTCGTCAAGAAAATCTTGAATCGTCCGGAGAAGACAATGATCTCGGTTTTGAATTTTTCGCATCCATTAACCCGGCATTACCCCTCCAACCGGCACCGGTGCTACGATTGGAATAAGTGGAAGAAGTCACAGGCACCTTGCGGGTCTGTTTAATCTTCAACTTATTCAACCACAGGTCCCTAGTCTTTTTATTCCCTAACACAAAGAAAAGAAATAGTATAAAACCCTGAAAAGTTACCGTTATCGTAAAAAGATATGCAGCGAATATATTAAATGCGAACAAACCGAAGATCCAAGGCAATCCAAAAAGAAATACTAGCAAGCAACTGACAGAGGCACAACGCAAAGCTTCGTTTGAATCTCCATGCCTTTGGATCCTTCTAGAAGCGAACACGGAACGAACTATCAGACAGAATAGCGTCCAGTTAGCTAGTACCATAACAGCTATAGGCGCGTACACCGCGAGCCATAGAGCAAGGCCAGAAGGATAGCAAAACGAGCCACTCGGCGTCTTCTCTTCGAATCGCCCCGCATAAGAGTGGGGGGCAATCGAGAGAAGAATACCGACGACAGCACAGGGGGCTCCCCAGGAAAAGGCCGAAGCCCTTAGTAACTTATGAGAAGCATCACGCGTGAAAACCAAAACTAATCTTCTGTAAGACAAAACAGCTGCCACTAGCATCCAGCAGAAAGACGCTAAGACAGAGTAATGTAAGGCGACTCCGACCAACATACAAACGACGTTGTACTCATCGAACTTCACGTACACTACAATTAAGAAACAAATAACTAGGAAAAATACCGCTATACAAAGTTGCAGCCAGATCTTATTACTGTAATCTCTTCTCCAAGTCCTAAACATGGCGGCTGTAACACCGACCATCAAAAGACCGAAAATTGATACGCAACATCCTATAACAGACAGCAATTCTAAGACGTCTTCATTGCGTTGTGAAAATACAGATTTAGGGACGAGGACTTCAGCGAAATGTGTAAGGTGATTGCATCTGCATGTGTCCATTAATCCGGGCTGGGTGGCTCTAATGAAGGTGCAGCCTTCTTGAGACCAGTACCCGGTGCCGTCATCGAAGAAGTGCCAGTAGGCGCAGGCTCGGCTAAGATTTCTGTCCGGGGCGTTCGTCAGAGGGCTGATGTGAATGTCAACTACCTACAGATCACATACAAAAAATACTTTATTAATACTGTACTTCAATTTAAGAACTGTACAACTTTTTATCGATAATCGTGAATCTTAGTATTCACTAGTCCTGGATTCAAAGCCGAAATAACTCTCCTTCAAAATAATAGAAACGAGATGTTTCTATGCATTATAATTACCTCTCCATTATCAAACTGTGTCATATCTTCAACATTAACACTGAGGACTCTGCTATTGACAGACAGCCGGTCGTGGGTGGAGAGGAACGCGCGGTCGTTGCGGAACACCACGAAGCTGATACGTCTCGATGACTCCGCTACTGACTGCGGCAGGTGCACCACTGCTTCATTGTCCTCGATGTTCAAAGTCGACGGTTTCAGTTCTTCTGCAAATATAAGTTCTCAGTAACCTTCCTAGATTGAAATATCTATCAATACAGGGATACCACCCAGGGGGATACACATTTCAGATTTCCATTTCTCTTGATCCTGGCTCGCTTCTTCTGCATACATGCACACAAGTTCGAGTATATACTTAGATATAATTCTGACAAGCTAAGCTATACTGCTAAGCTAGTCTAAATCGAGGAAAAGTGCATGAAGTCAATCAATCAACAATGGTATAAAGCTAAGTTTTGACATCCATTATGCTATTTTAACCCAAAAATGATCAAGGTACACCTGTGACCATTTCATGTTAACTGACTCAGGACAATATCTGCAGCGGTAGATACAAGTAATATCTTGAAATGAATGAATCGAAAAATACAAATGTAAAGATAGCGGTTTACCTTATCTAAAATATGTATCTAATCTTTACCATTAACATAACCAAAAAATACACGAGTTGGAAGATATAGTCTTAAAATAAGAAAAAAGATCCAGATTTTAGGGAGATTGGCAGACTTACCTGAAAGTACTTCAAAGGAATTCTTATTGAATCTAGTGTCATTGCTAGCGGCTATCCTCAGCCCTCGCACCGGGTTGTTGGGCTCCGCATCTGCCATTACAAGGGCGATGTTGCCTCTCACAGCGGTCGCGTTACCGGACCCGTTCAGGTACACCGCCGAGCCCAGCTTGTCCAGCATTTGCAGCAGCTCACCGGGTATGTCGAGTTGGTCTTCCACGTCCAAAAGTACGTCCACCTGGAAATTATTAAAACTAAGCTTTAACTATAAATTAAATTAAATTAGATATTTTATTTATGTATGCCACAATATCTCAATATCTCATGTACAATATACAATAAGAAATGATAAGTAAATAACAAGAAAAGAAATGGTTGAGCAATTGACCGACGTCTTTGAAGCTGTATCAACTTTTTGCTTTAATAAAATTGTTTAGTTCACTTTCCATTTTTTCTGAGATCAGACAAATCGTAGTATAGAAAGTTTTGCACAGATGGCGTCCAAATATTTACTTAGTAAGGCCCTCTTTCTTCCTTTCTCTACATTATATATTTCCTTATCGTGTGTCTGAACATTGTTTCGCACTGCCAAAACTATTAAAACAAAATATATTGTCATCTCAGTTTTTGGTTTTACGCCAGTGGAAACCCACTGTAAGAATCACGTGCCTTAAAATTTCACTACAAGAAGTTTATATCCAATAAAGTAATAGTAAATTTCAGGAATTTTAATCTTTATGGACGATCTGTGTCACAGATTCGATTCGATTTATATCAAACACTTGACTTACCTGATCAAAGACCTGCCCAATACTCTCCACCAGAATAGTCCCCGTGTCGTTGTTCAGCAGTCGGTCGAGGTCTACTAGAATCTGCTGCAACTGTTCCTCGGGCTTAAATGGTAAGCATTCAAATGTTATATTAAAGTAATCCGACAATAGCTACCGATCTAGCTGAGGCTCGTCCCTCTCGGGCACCCTCGAATCTGGATGCAAAGTGGGTATTGAGTGACATCCTCCTCTTGGAAACCCTTGCCACTCCATGAAGCCTCCGCCAAAAAGACCTAAGAACTCGGCGCCCCCCCAACCCGATAATACAAATACAGTAACTGTGCAAGTCCAGGCTCCCAAGAAGAGCTTAGGTACTCGAGTTTAGGTACTCAAAAAGAAGTTTAAGTTAGGCTCCTTCTGCGCTGCCTCCTAAAGTAGCTGTAAATGGTCAGTGTGATCTCATTGCTTTTTTCCCATCCCAAAAGAATAGAAAGATTGAATGTATAGAAAGATTTTACCAATTTTACCATTTGTTTACAGAAATCCACATCTTGAGTGGAAAAAACTATTGTTTTCACTTGAAATAACAAAAATTAATTACCTAGTATGCTAGACTTTAAGAGGCCAGGTCTCTGTAATCACTTACCGGTTTCGTGGTAGGTATTTCCGTAGTGACTACAACTGTTTGTTCAGTCGTCTCGGTAGAAGTGAGAGTTGTGATAGGCGGAAGTGTGTCGGTGGACACCATCTCCGTTGTCTCTGCCTGATACTCTGTTGTCGAATGTTCCGTAGTTGTAATTGTTGTTGGCTTCGGTCGGTATTCCGTGGACTCCTCTGAGCTTTCGCTGTCAGGATCGTGGAAGTGCGGTTGTTCCTCGCGTGTCTACAATGCGGTTTAGTCTCGTGAGGTTAGTTGAAGCGGGCGTGAATTATTTTTGTATTAGCACATAAATTGGAGCGATAAATCATATCTTAATTTATTGGTAATTAATGTTACAATATCATTAGCAAGCTTTGTTATTGTGTTATTAAAAACATGTTTTTTTCTTGGAAGGACTTATAGTTATTCTTTAAATTAATTTATACACACATATGATTTACAATCGCAATTCAATTCAATTTAACCGTAACTTTCACTGTGAAGTTTGATAAACATGATAATGTTTAATAAAATAAATGTAAATGTATGGCAAGTCATACATTTGGTAATTCCAATTGGTCCATAAACTACAGTCATGTATTTAAGTAGATAAAAAGATTGTTAGGCAATAAATATTGATTGTTAAAAACAACATATTGAATATTTATCTAGTTAGAAAAATATTCAATATGTGCCGTCATAATATTGTTCGGATTGTTCACAATTACCATAATGTGTGTGAAATCGAGTAATTTTATTTTACGATTTTGTTACAAAATACATAATTATTCACGTGCTGTTATTCACAGTGTTATTCAGATTAAACGAGTATTTATCGTACTCACTGTTGAGTGGGGCTGTATAGTTGGCATGAACAGATGGACCAAATCATCTTGAGGCTTGCTGGCCTTGAAGCTTATTGTCGTGTGTGTCAGGATGGGCGGCTTTGTTGTACAGTCTTCCGTGGCTGTTGTCACCCATTGCACTCCTTCGTTGAACTCTCCCACACATTGGTAAGTACGGCATCCTGAGGTTGTTATAGAGTCACCTGGAATTGACGCGTTAAACAAGAAATGGAACATATGTTTAACAGTGGTAGAGCCCACAATAACAACATCTGTTCCACGAATGGGCTGGCTCGACCGGTGAAATACCACGACCTCACAGAAGACAGGCGTGAAGTTTGATGAGTGACGTGCCGGAGGCCTAATTCTAGTTCTCTCCCCCTTCCCAACCTTTACTTATAAGGAAAGGATGGGAAGGGGAAGAAAACTTGACGGCGGAGGGGATGTATAGGAATTATAAATAACCATTTTCTGTTTGTCCCCTCCTCTGTCCATTAATGGTGGGCAACGCATCCGCAACTCATTAGTTGCTGATGTCTATGGGTAGATATCACTTGACATAGAGTGAACCGCTTGCTCGTTTGCCACCTAGTACTATAAACAAAATCTTATAGAAGAAGGTGCCAAACGAGCATGCAGTTCACTCGCTAATGAGTGAGGTCTTTAAATGGACAGAGGAGGGGATAGACCGGAAAAAAAATCCTTGCCATCCCGTACCCCCGTCAAATATTTTTCCCCTTCCCATTCTTTCCTTATTAGAAAAGGATAGGACGGGGAAAAGAACTAGGATTAGGTCCCCAGCACCTCACTGATCAGACGAAACGCAGGATACTTCCATACACTGTCTAGTGTGACGTTATTTTTTCACCAATCGCTCATCACTAATTTGTAATGAAAAAGACTAAAAAATGAACGCGTTTGTTAATTTTATACAGCAAAATTTGAAAAATATCGTTGTATATACAATATTAAGAAATATTGCCGATGCTGATATATCGGAAAACCCGATGTATCGCCGATATATCGGTATCGGATACACCTCTATCCGCCAACCCGCACCGGGCCAGCGTGGTGGATTACGGCCCATCCTCTCTCTCGGAGAGGAGGAGGAGGAGGTCCCTGCAGTGGGGAACATTCTAAAAACGGCCAATATATTAGATATAATTGCGTCCAGTAAATTAATTAACAATGATTTATTTAAATTTATAAGAAATTTTGAACTAATCGAGGTTTCATTACTATACAGAACTGACTACTTCATCCATGTACTCTGAATAACGGCCAGTCATTTAACTGCTGAACAAATACATTTCGCAGAACAGTAATTCGATCAGCAAATTATATGCGCCATTTGCAATGCGTTTACGTTGCAGAGTTCCAAAATTTACTTCCGTGGTATAAGATTTATTAAACCACAAGTCTTCGCAAAACAACACCGTTTCCTACCCAGGATGATACGCGAGGCAGTTGAAATTAAAAAAAACACCCTAATTTCAATGGGGAATATGGCTGGGACAACCACCAAATTGGGATCCCGTGATTAATAAAACTAAACTCCAAACCAATCATACAACTGTAAGATTTAAAATTACTGTGAGCTAATTCTAGCATAAATCGGAACAGACATAATAGTTGAAAATAAGAGGGTACTTTGCCAGTAACTTTGACATCAGACAATTCAGTCTCCACTGCGACCAAGAGCTGTAAAGTACTCGAAACTTCGAGAACTAATAATGTAAAATAAACGCAAGAAAATAATAATTTAATTTGATAATTTGATTCCCATAAACCCCCATTTAAAAAGGTCAATAATTCATGGTCGACCATTCTTATGGATAGTTCAAGTAATACCGGATCCTCATATAGGTGTTCTCTCGGGTGCTAATGTAATTGACCCACTTATGACGCTCGTCGGGATCAAGAGTCAGGAGGTGACGCCGGATGCGATGTTAATTGTCATTTAATGTCACGAGTGTCATTTTAAAATTCGCCATTAGTCATTACTCGTAAATTAGTAACATTCAGAATAAAGTTAATAAATCAAAATAGGCCATTAGACACTTGGTAGATGATTCACTTCTATTTTGGATCAAAATCTGAACAGATCGTACCAATTACTTTTAAAAAAAATTACATGTACCAACTAAAAACCTTCATTGTGAATCATTTCCAATGATGAGTATCATCGGATGGGATTAGTTTATTTTTATAATTAAATTCCTGGCAACACTTTACTACGTTTTTGTGACGAAACGAATATAAATGATACATACCTAATTTCAAGGTCGGCACCGAATCGAAACCCTTGCAATAATAAGCAGGCTTCATATACACAACCTCCATATCGTCCCACCACCCTGGCATGACGGGCATCATTTCGGAATTCAATTCGATATGAAGTAAAGCAGACCTCCCGTCCAAGTACAGCCTCTTTATTTTAGAATTATGAACAATTTCTTTTTCCTTCCAGTCCAGCCCTGGAGTGACTGCTTTAAATTGTCTGAGAACCTTCTGGGTGTCATTTGCATACAGCATTTCTTCTCCATAAACTTTTGTGTATTTCGTTCGGTAAAATACATATTCTTTTAACTTCTTCATCCACTGTCTGTATATCTTCTCCAAAATCTCGAAATTGTATCTTTTTTTCAGACGTATCTTTGTCGCGTACACGTTCCTCATCGACTGCTTCTCTCGTATGAATAGAATCTTGTTGGACTCTGCCATCTGGTAAGTCTCGGTGTCAGTGTGGACACACCAGTAGTACCCGTCCGCTATCGGCCTCAGTTCGAACACGTTGGTGTCGTCCTCGCGATGCACTTTGATCCTTGTTGGGTAGTGTATCACAGAGTCGGAGAAGCAGTACACGTCTCTCTCTCGCAATGAATCATTCACTCGTAACATCAATTTGTTGTCACTGAAATGAGAATGTGTCTGGAAAATTAAGACTTCACGAGTTATGAGAATTTAGGTAAATAGATAATGGAGAGGGTAGCTTACTTCTCAAGCGTCACGTTCATCGTAATATTTCTTATCTGGATCGATTTTTCGCATATCACGTCGTAGAATATGTAGGAACTGTTGACGAGGTACCAGAAGTTGTCGTGTAGCGCGCCGAACAATGTGTCCGAGGAATGCACGTTGTCTTCAAAGTTCCATTCTGATTCCGGTATCTGAATAAAGGGGAACAAAACTTTACATGATTAGAATAAATAATCGTAGATAAGATCCCAACTGAATTGATACTTAATATTCCGAAAACGAAATATATAATACTAAAAATAAGTAATGACTAATTATTTATCATGAACGAGCCTATATGTGTGTACAGAATTATGGACGCGAAGGAAACGTATGAGGTACGACTGGGAAACCAGGATCAATATTATCTAGTATTTACCATTCTGAATGTTGCAGATAAACGAATGGCAAAGCGATAATGTACAGAAATGTATTTCCTTTAGTTTTATGGCAAATTTATCTAGTCTACAAAATGTATATGGCCTAATTCTACATATAGTCTTTTCTTGGGCGCCAACTAATTTTAATAGCTTGGCAATAATTAATTATCTTGACTTGAAAGTATAGATATTATCACCGGGGTAAACCAAGGAATCTCGGTTTTCGCTGTACGCCTGCCAACAAATTCTCCCAACATTCCGCATGGAAAATATAACACAAAACTCTTACTTCACAATGGTCGTCTTCGGCATCATAGCGTAGCATAGAGAAATCAGAGCTCATAATGATGCCCAACGGATACGTCCGACTGTACCCGGCCGCTTGAAACATTGGATTGTTCGCATTCCTCCAGGCTCTGTTCAGAATTGAACCACCGTTCTTGTCGCACAGTTCCTGAGCCTGTCTCCACGTCGCCCGGACAGGACCACCGCTCACACCGGTCAGGACCGAAAGACATGTCGGTCTCGGACTTGAGAACCTCCAAGATTCCAACAAATCTCCACAACCTTCATCGGTCATTTCATCTTCATCCGGATATGGTTTTAGAAAACAATACCTATAATGTTTCTCGTCACATTTCGTCGCAGTAAAGTTACTGACCGGGTCTATCACTAGGCACAAGTCTTCATCTAGACCTAGCTCTGAATTATAATTGACATCATAAGTTGATAACAGAAGTCGACCTATTGAACTTGAATATGACCAGTCTATGAAGGGCCCGCCGGGATATAGAGTCTTGTATTCCGTCCATATGACTGTATTCGGATTTGGTATACTCAAAGTGTAGTACAACGATGAGGAGAATAAATTGCCAACGCAATCGTTGAATGTATCCGTGAATAATTCGGGTCCTTTTCTCATATAACATATTGGTTCTTCTTTCTGTTTCGTGAACGCTAACTTAAAACCTACAGGACATATCGGTGTCTTACGTTCCTTCCCTTCGCCTTCGACAGCGTTTAACCAAAAAATAAACAACAGTAATACAGTTTTTCTTATGTACGGCCACCGCAGGATCATCTGAAACATTAATACCTTCTTTTAAAAACACAACAGATTGTTAGCCCCGGTTTACACAGTTCAAAAATTCGCAAATAAAATAGTGTACGAGTCTTTAAAATATTTTTCATTACCAAAAACGCAAAGACCAAGGCGTATACAACACCAGCGGTTTTTTCTTTTAGATTTGCTCGTGACTTGAAGACATAACCGTGGGTTTCCACTGACGTAAAATCGTGTGAAACCTGAGATGACAATATATTTTTTGTGAACGTTTTCGGCAGTATACCACGGTAAAACTAAATCGGTTAACTAAGTTGTCCTACTAATTAACTAGTAAACAATGAATAGCTCAAGGATAACAGTGGTAGAGTCCGCAACAACATCTGTTGCACTGCAGGGCCGGCTCGACTGGCGAAATACCTCGACCTCACAGAACACAGACGTGAAGTAGAAGTACTCTGTATTTCGTCTGATGAGGTGCCGGAGGCCTAATTTCAGTCCCCTTCCCCTTCCCATCCTTTCCCCGCACGGATAGCATAGGAACGGGAAGACGATTGAACGGGGAAGGGGTTGGCAGGGAAAAGGAAATATTCTTTTTCCTGTCTATTAAGGCAACGCATCTGCAACACATTTGCTTGTTGCGGATGTCTCTGGGTAGCAGTAATTTAAAATCCGCTTGCTTGTTTGCCGCCTTCTTTCCATAAAAAAACAAAAAAAAACTAAAAGGTCCTCCGTAATCTTATGCCACCATGCTTTCAGCCTTAACTGTCCGCAAAAAACATTAAAATGATGGATTATTAAATAGGGGTAGATAGCAATCGGCATAATATCCTTACACTCTTTCACGTTATTTTTAAACTAATTTCGTTTATGATACAAAATTAGCATATCGCGTGTTTTTGCTATGCAATTAATTTAAATTTATTCAGCCTTCATTATTTAATAATCGCTGTAGTTTTTTTTTAGAAATAGTCGAGTCAATGGAGCCAAAATATTCAAGTACAGAATTTTTATTCTTACAATTGTACAATCCGAATCCGAAGCTCCGATATTTTTATTTGGCGTAAGTGTTTTGGGAAATAAACATATAAAATTAAGTGCGGATATCTGCCCAATCCGATTCTTATCTTATCGAGTTAACAAACAGCCGTGATAGTGGGCAATCGGCACTTCACAGTGTTGCCCGTATTCGTACATGATCGGCGCCGAACCGTCAACGTGCTTAATTCATCGCTTTCAATGCATTAAGCTCACATATAATCAACTAGCTGTTTCCCTCAACTTCGTCCGCGTGGAATTTACCCCTATCTAATATCGTTTAACGTGGCTCAAGTGGTTAACACTTCAAATAGTAAAATGTTTATGTTATTTTACTACTTAAGGCAACCTTTGTGACATTGAAGGTAGCGGGCGGCGCTTTCGATGCGGCGCCGCTTAGGTTTTTTCACAATTTCAAGGGTTTTTCACTTTTTGCGCGGAACCCTTAATATTTTACTTAAATTAAGATAGCCTATTTGAATTCCGACAATGTTATTTTAATATTACATACAGAAACTTCAATTTTATTTATCAGTATAGATGATGTGGCAACATTAAAAGGTGCAATTTACGTGAAACAATTTCTTATCTCGGGAAGTTTAAACATGACTACATATAAGTGCGTATTCTGATGAGAATCCGTATTCTGAAAGATAAATGTCTATTCAGATATACTAATATGACATGACGGCAAATGTTTTCCGGGATTGTGCGGACTTTACTTACAAATAAGGCCGCTGTTATATAACTTAGAGAACAAGAAACCCCTTCCTTTATAAAGAAATCTAGTACATATACATTCTGTACTCAATGTACCGAACAAAAACTATTTCCCGATTTCCTAAACGGACAGTAATTAATCTCTCGGCATGGCAACCTTACACTGAGGTCGCGCAACTTAAAGGTTGAAAACAAATACAAAAAAACCGTTGGCTTTTAATCCCTACTAATATTATAAATGTGAATGTAAGTTTGTTTGTTACGCTTTCACGCGAAAACTACTCAACCGATCATCATGCAACTTTGTACACATATTCTTGGTGTATTAGAAGTGACATAGGATACTTTTTATGAAAAAAAGTATATAAAAAGCGAAGTATGTATGTTCCCTATAGACCTATAGACTCCGAAACAGCTGTACCGATTTCGATGAAATTTACATGGATTGTCCAGATTGGCACAGCGGGTGTTCCTGTGTTTGGTAGCGATCGGATCAACATAATTAGTGGTACCCGGGCGAAGCCGGGGCGGGTCACTAGTACTATATATATTTACTATGTTGGATAGAACATCAAAAGACTCCATTGACCATAATCATATTGTTTCATGTAGAAGTGTTCTGAGTTTCGTCTGATGAGTGAGGTTCCGGTGGCTGTTGCTAGTCGTTATTCCCTTCTCATCATTTCCATATTAGGAAGTGGAAGAGGATTCGACGGGCGGGGAGGATAGGAACAGGGAATATATATTTCCTGTCTATTCCCTCCTCTGCCCATTAAAGGTAGGCAACGTTCTCACTCACTAAATTGTTGCAGATGCCTGTGGGTGACGGTCAATTAATATCTCATCAGGTGATCTGCATGCTCTCTCACCTGCTTCCACAAAAAAAACCTAGCGCTACATTTGGGAATTAATCGAATCTTAAAATATATTCCCTCGATAAACCAACGAGAAACTAAGGGATATTTCAATTTTGGAAAACACGAAACTTCTATATAAATAAATAAACAAATATGCGCTCACGCCCGTAACCCAAAGGGGTAGGCAGAGATCATGGATTTCCATTTGGCACGATCCTGGCACACCTCTCTCGCTTCTCCTACATTGATACATCAACGCATACATGCTCGTCGGTCATGGGTGCTCCTTATATCGCCCTTTTTTAGTAAGTCACTAATCTGATCGATATAAGTTCTCCTTGGACGCCCCCTACCAACGCTGCCACTCACTTTCGCTACATAAATTTGTTTCGTTGTTCTCTCTTCATTCATCCTTTCAACATGCATGTTCGTCTACAATAACAATGAATCATAAACACACATACTTTTTTGGAATTTTTCATAATATCTCGACATATGTACAATTCGTCATACAATTTATTGTTAATATTACAGCTATCGGAAGTATGCCTTATCTTTACGATGGGCGTCATACAAACGTATCAACGTTGACTGTGACCACTCGATTTTTTCGGAAAGGAAATGACATTGATTTTCAACAGTGGTAGAGTCCGCAACAACCTCCGCAACGACCTTTTTTTATATTACCAAGTGGCAAACGAGCAAGCGGCCCCTGGAAATAAGTACTGCTACCCATAGGCATCCGCAACAAGCTAATGAGTTGCAGATGCGTTGCCTACCTTCATGGACGAAGGAGGAGACAAACAGAAAAAAGGATAATTCCATTCCCTGTCCATCCCCTCCTCATCCGTCAAATCCTCTTCCTCTTCCCATCCTTTCCTTATTAGAAAAGGGTAGGAGGGGGAAGAGGACTACAATTAGGCCTCCGGCACGTCACTCATCAGGCGAAACGCAGAATACTTCTACTTCACGCCTGTCTTCTGTGACGTCGTGGTATACAGAACCTCACAGAAGACAGGCGTGAAGTAGAAGTACTCTGCGTTTCGCCTCATCAGTGACGTGCCGGAGGCCTGATTTCAGTCCTCTTCCTCTTCCCACCCTACCCTTTTAAGGATAGGATGGGAACGGGAAGAGGAGTAGACGGGGAAAAGAAAACATATTTTTTCATGTCTGTCCTCTAGGCAAGGTAGGCAACGCATCTGCAGCACATTTTCCTGCTGACATGTCTATAGGTAGCGCTCACTTAACATTAGGTGATCCGTTTGCTCGTGTGCCAACTTCTTGCATACAAAGAAAAACTAGTTCTTCAAAACCTTATGAGTGTCCGCGATTATATTAACGGCAATTAGACCTTTAAGGCACAATGTATAACAATCAACCTATTGAATTATTTTTCCCAATTACAGGTACTAAAACATGGTGTTCGCTTGCTAAGAAACTTGGATAGAGTATAAATATATGTGAGATTTTATTGATACTTAATTGCATTCAGCATATAATATGCTGAATGCAATTAAGTATGTTTACTAAATTAGACTCTTCTGTAATATCAAATCTAAAATATTATTTAAAGTAGAGATTCATACAGGCTCCATACAAATGTATGGTTTGTATTGTTTTCTATTCTAATTTAATGTATTGGAACTATTTTTAATGATGTATTGTTTTTAATAAATTAAAAAAAAAACAAGCTGTCATAAGCACTGCCGACAGAAGTAAAACTCAAAAAAAGCGCAATAATAGTGTAAAAATAAATAAATAATCAACAAAATAAACCAACTTAACAATAAAATTAAATAATTATTTATTATATTTACGCGAATATTACACGCTGGATAGAACTAATTCTACGGATTTTATCGCGTTTCATGTTTTGGTTCCGTATGCTTCTAGTACTTTCCAGCGCTCACCTCGGAGGGGTCTTCGAAACGAAACTTCAGGAAACGAAAACTTGAAATAAACGCGATAAAATACGTAAAATTAAATTAGTAATTAATTTAAAAATTGAATACTAGAAAAAAAATAAAAAAAAAAGTTCGTCGAAACTGACTCGAAACTCGAAATTCAAATTTTGCTGACGTATGTTGTTCACGTGAACCTATAAAATTTCACTTCACGAAATAAATTAATTGTATTCTTGGCAATACATATATATTTAATTGTATTCTTGGAACTATATATATATTTTACACGAGTAGAACAGAATACATGAAACGACCTCGATGTCATCAGCACTACTATATAAGTTTATCAATTCACAAGTAGCAACAACCGCCGCCTTATACGTTCCATTAGCACTGCTTATACGTTTTGCTGTGGCTCAACATTGAGTATTACCAGTAGACTACGAGTTATCAAAGGTCGAAGATTTTTTTACTGGTTTTACTGCTCTTAGCTGTCAATTTTAAAGTAACAATTACTAAATCGATAATCTGGATTTTATAATTGTTACAACATCACACGTAAACGGCCGGACCGATTTCGCTAATTCTTTTTTTATGTATTTAGTATTCTCAGGAGAAGGTTGTTATAAAAGAAAAAATAGGAAAGTTGCGCTGAAAATAAGTAAATTTAACGATGAACTTTTGTAATGGCACCTTGGCGCTTTTGACAGAACTGTCAATCGTTTGACAGTTGACGCGAACACAATACACGCGCCAGCGACCAAGAATAGGATGGAAATAGTAAACACTACGTTTTTAGATTTTTTTCTTATGAATTACACCAATTCGAATTCAATATTCATAGTTAAGACAGTACGTCTGTCTGTACTGATAATAATAACTAAATAATATTCAAAGAACCAATGTCTTACGTTATTTCATCAATGACAATTGTCCGGCATGTCTCAATGATTGCTACTTGTATTCCAAGAATACAAGACGATCCAATTAGATGCAAATGTCCCTCCTCCCACTCGCCCCTCGGGGAAATTATGTCGATGCATAGAATTGGCGTGCGACAGCTCGCAGCGCATTTTTTGCGTGAAACCGGCTATTAGATCTCACGTGACGTGGGGCTTGAATCGATTGAGTTAAGGAATTCATAACAATATTATCCGTAAAGTGTAAAGAGAGTTGATTTTTCATTGAGATGAGACATTCAGATCTTTAAGGTCTGTAAATGTAACAGAAACGTTACATTTTCAGACCTTCTCAAACGTTACAATTTCACATCGTCATAGGCTTATGTAAGTCCGAGGTTTATGAATGTACGACTGTTGGTTAACAGTCGTACATTGCTGAACGTTAGCCTGCCCCGAATATAGTCTCAATAGGTCCCTCATACAGTGGACCCTCGCAACCTTGGCCAGATCGTCAATACAACTTGTGGCGAAATGTAAAAAAACTAAAAAAATATAAAAACATTTTGACCACTTCCCAACAGAAACACAACTCACTATTCATAGGCGTTAGCTAATAAACTAGTAACAACTTACTTTTAATAATTTAAGTATCTTTTTGCTTTCCCGTCCGATGGCTGGAGGTGGTCATCTTCTCACGAGCCTCTCACAGCCCGAGTTCGAGCCAACATTTCCACGGTACGGCTTCCCACGTTCAGTGATCTTGGATGACGTGTTGCTTCCGGCGTGACGTTGTCGGTTCCGCCTTGTGAGCCTGCAAGAACTCATAGTTTTTACGTTGGAATGCCGGCCCGTTCGTGTCACGGTTGGATAGAAATTAACTAAATTTATTATTACGTATCTGTTATTGTTGTTTTGTTATTTTTTTGTAATGATTAACAATGTAATAGGCCGTTAGTTTCTTATATGTGGAGCTAATATTCCTACTAATATTATAAATGTAAATGTAAGTTTGTTTGTTACGCTTTCGCGCGAAAACTACTCATCCGATCATCATGAAACTTTGTACACATATTCTTGGAGGTATTAGAAGTAACATAGGATACCACTAACTATAAGGTACTGAGTTAAACTTTTATGAATAACTAGTGACCCGCCCCGGCTTCGCCCGGGCACCACTAATTATGTTGATCCGAACGCTACCAAGCATAGGATTACCCGCTGTGCCAATCTGGACAATCCCTGTAAACTTCATCGAAATCGGGCCGTCTATAGGGAACATACATACTTCGCTTTTTATATTTCCTTTTTTTATAAAAAGTATCCTATGTCACTTCTAATAACTCCAAGAATATGTGTACAAAGTTTCATGATGATTGGTTGAGTAGTTTTCGCGTGACAGCGTAACAAACAACTTACATTCACATTTATAATATTAGTAGGGATAATTAAGTAACAGAAAAGTTATAGACCTAAGTTGTTCGCCAATTTTGTGTATGATTTTTTGAGACAGTAATAAGATGTCAATGAAAATTTTCAAAGATATTAAATTGTATTAGTGAGGTCAATCAAACGATGTTATACTCTTATTTCAATTTATTAGATACACTACAATATAAAATGATAGGTGCGTCGTAGGCGAAACTATAGTGAGTTAGGCGTGCGTACGTGAGTGCGACTGGTGCACGAGTGGGCGAAGCGCATGCGTAAGCGCATAGCTCCCGCGATCCCGGCCGCCGGCTTATTTGGCGATGATTAGTCCACCATAAAATAACGCTCATTAGAAAGCTGAATTATACTTGCAAATAAATGTTTTCATTCCGGTAGTTGCGTGACTGAGGCAAATAAATCTTTATTAACCTAAATATTTATTGTCTCAAGGGCAGAGGCTTACTCTATACATTTTGATAATTTCAAAGTCAGGGATAAACAATTAAAAAAAGTAATTTTAAGAAATAAATTTTGATGTAAGTAGAAATAAATATAAATATTTATTAATCTAGTCACTTAAATAAATTAGAAATGAGTAGTGTTAAGTAAATTGTATATATTAATACGATAATTTTTTTAAAATGTAATAGAGTAAGGAAAGACTAAATGATCTTAATCAAGAGAAACAAAAGTGTCTGGAATACCACGCCAGGGGGAGAACGAGAGGGTGGCAAAGCGCCGTCAAAAAAAATTCCTTCTAAATTTTTTTAATATTTAATCTTTTTCTTTATACTATTATGAAGACAGAGGCCTGTGACCACATGAAAACCTACTTTAGCAGGTACAAAGGTAAGTACTACTCTACGCTTTGTTATCCACTTAAACTGTGGCACGTTGAGTCAAGACTTACGGCTGTAAGCGGCCGTCAAGATAAATTATAAAAATGACAATTACAAAGTAAATATAGGTAATTTACATTTTCCCTTTTGCTGTGTGTGTGCTATTATTGAAATGTCAAGCACATTTCGTAATCTCATACGATCGATTCGCCGATTTACAAGTGCCATTATGTGAGTTATGGCAAGGACTAGAGTGTCCAGGAATTTCGGAAAGTATAAGACAATTGGTTAATAAACTGTATCAAAACACTAGAAGCTCGTATTAATCTTGTTTAATTAATCTAACCTCGAAATTATCCTGAGTAGTATATAATAATATCCTAAATGCGAGAGTGAGTTTGTTTGTTACACTGTAAGAACTTAAGCGATCGTCATGTAGAGGGGTACAATGACCTGGCATACTAATCTTTCATCCCAAAAATAAAACTTTTTCCGTCGTACTATATGGTAACGTGTCATGTTTTGACAATAAAAACTTTTTGACAGATGTTACCTGTATAATTCGTATAAAGTTTCTCACGTATAGACAATAAAATGAAAATATTACCAACATTACACGTTGTTGTATTTCAATTTATTTATTCAAGAAGAAGACAAGAGATAAAATTTGATATGGTACTATTAAATACTAATGTTTCCCATAGATTGTGTAGAATTAAGTGCTAATAGTTACGCACTAAAATAAAATGAAGACTAGAAAGAATTATTAAAGACAATTCTGTAGTTTACACCCGGAATACATATAATAATAATAAATTAGCCTTTTCTAGAATGTTTCCCACTGCAGGGACACAGGCCTCCTCTCCGAGAGAGGGAATGAGCCGTAATCCTCCACGCTGGCCCAGTGCGGGTTGGTGGATGTCACATATCTTCGAATTTGGTGGTTCTAAGAACATGCCGGTTTCCTCACGATGTTTTCCTTCACCGTTTTTGGAGCAGTGGTGATGAAATAAATTACACAAGGTAAAGCGTCTGCCTGGGTTCGAAACCGCAACCTACAGTACGTAAGTCGGGGTCGAAACCGCTGAGCCACCACTGCTCCGGAATACATACAAGACATTTCTAAATTTACCAATCCATCTTTCAGAAGGTTCACACTCTCTTTCGGAAGTTTAGTGTAAACTATGCTACCTGTCAAAAACGTTGCCTTGAATGTGCTTCGCAGATTTCTAATAGGATTCCTGATCATATTTTACACAATTACAAATTCAGTCACTCTGGGTTCACTGTAACCACATGCTGTTATTCGATAATGTCTTATAAGGAAATATTTCTTAGCAATAAAATCTTAAATACCCCATAGAAATAAATACACGTGGTAAGCCCGTGATACGAGAAGTCGTAACAAATTATTATAGCCAATTTAAGGCGGTCTGCCTTGCTCCTTTCGAGACATAATTATAGACAAGTACAAGTTACGAATATGTACGTATAAATTAAGTTTAATGTCATAAAATTTTCAATCCGTTCCCTTTAAAAACAAAAGCTTACATAGTTCTTTTAAATTACCCACAGATGGCGTTTCTGTTGCAAATACAACAATGGTCATTGTGTTGGTTGGTTCTCAAGAATGTCTCCTTTACAACCTAAGTCCGGTGGTAACGCGTTTCGACATTGATGGAGTTACGCATACAGCCATTGCATGTATGGACATGTAATACGAACTTACAGGAGACGACGCCTGTACAGGTGTTTTTTGCACGATGACTTCTCACGAGGTCTCCTCATCCTTCCACTTCCTCACTCGATATTACGCGAACGGCACGCTTCTTTGCTTCCAATAAAAAAAGAGTCAGAGAGAGGCAGTCATAAGGACCACAGACAGAAGTGAAAACTCGAAACCTTACTTCAAAAATATTTACCGTTTTTGTTCGTTAAAAAACCTATCACGGTAATATTAACATTATATCCAAACGGCTAAATAACTTGATTAGACAAAGTGCGTTGAATGCTTTCACTTTAAATTAGTTTTGATTCACCGTTTACTTCTTGTAAATAATTTTGAATTCTATTGTTAAGTTACGAGGGGTTATTTTTGAATAATTATTAGTAAATGTCAACCGTGAAGCGAACCCATAAATTTTTCCCTTGCCAAAAATCTCGGTTATAGAAGTTTTTACTTCTCCTCTTTAGTATCTATCTTTGTTTTGCATTTTACTAGCACCAAAGTTGTTTATTTAGCACTAAAGTGTAAATTAATAAGGGGAAGGTATTGGCTCCTGAAATGCAGCCTACTTTGAGAGTCAATGCTCTAATAAAATTGGTATTAAATTTAATTTGTCAATAAAATTTATTTATTTATATCACTATTTAATGCGTTTATTAATATAAAAGATCTTACATTGCACCAAAAATGTTACGTACCTCCAGATAGAGCATCCGGGACCCTAAAGTGAAGCTACCTTAAGTCTTCGTAAAATCCGTCTTAGTCATTCGTTTCGCGTCACGCGGATACAAAATCTCACTGTTGGTAAATTAAATAGAACGGTTTGTGCTATGAAATAGTGATAAATTAATTTTATGATTAATACAATAACAATGCGACTCCATAACATGTTATAAGTGTTGTCACATTACAAAATTATATTAACCCTAAAAATACAACGAAATATAAAAGACCATAGATTAAAAAAGTGTTGTTAAAACTTGTTAATTAAATTTAATTCCGAATAATATATGTATTTATATGCATAAGCTGGTAAATCGCGGGAAAAATCAAGCTTCACTTTTGAATGGTGATATTGTATGCAGTGAGGTATCTGGAGGTTTATAAATCTATGTATTAAACCAAGTCAATATGTGTACTTGTTATGATTAGTACATATGCATTTATAATAAAAAAAATGCTGTAGGGACAATTGCCATTACAAGTAACTGTCTCTACAGTGGTTCGTGACGGTGGCGAATGGCCCATCATTAAAGAGCGGTCGTAAATAGTGTAACTATGCATTTCAAAAAATGCGGATTTTCCTAATTGTACATAATTAACAAATATTAAATATATTGAGTTTAAAAACGTTGCTTGAATTAAAACGTTTTGAAATTATTGAATTGACGCTTTGTATTTACTATAATTACACAAATTACCGACTTGTCACATTTATATCGATTGATATTCGAGTGTGTATTACAATAAATCTAGTTACAGTAAGAAAATATTTCTCTGTATTAAATATATTATAATGTTTCACCCACAAATCAATATACATCTTTATAATTAAGTGGACAAACATACAAACTTAAATAATTTTTATTTATTTATTTATCTATACCTATTTATACAGACTTACCACGATTTTATTTTATTAAAAATTGTGTATATATTTTAACACATCTAGACTTTTCGGTCGGTCTTAAGTCCGCATAATTTATATAGCGACATGGTCAACCTACTAGGTTATTGGGTGCAGTTGGTTGTCCACTAAATAAACATTTTATGGGTACTTCCCGGCTTCACGGCTACACCCGCCTGACGTCAAACCGTCGTTACATCGACCATAGACACAAAATACAGCAAAAGCTAACATTAGGAAGGAAGGAAAAATTACTTTCTAGTCCATGGTGTGTAGAACGTAATAAGAATAGATTGTATCATTGATCAAAATAAAACATGAGTCAGTTATTGTTTGCGGAACCGAACCCTTGATGTAATAGAAATAAATTTCGAGTAATATTTCAAATCAACAATGGAACGTAACTGTCAGACGTAAAACGGTTGCTACCCCGTCACTCTTGCGTCACGTGCGTCATAATTGTACTTGCGGTAAGTCCCATGAGAGACAAATAGCTATAATAAGTTAGATTACAATGTAATTATGGTGTATTTCGAGTATTACCTAAAAATTATAATTGATGGAATGTGGTTTGTAACGCCTAGCTCCTTCATATTATCTTTATATGTATAATTCTTCTGTACATGTGTTGACAGTGAACCCCTAAACGGCTGAACCGATTTGAATGAATTTGTGTGTATGTGTTCAAGTGGATCCGAGAATGGCTTAGATTCCCAAATAAAAATGGCGCTGCAGTCTATGTTTGTATGTTCCATATAGAATCCGGAACGGGTGGACCGATTTCGATGTCATATTCTGGCAATTATCAGATTGCCCTAGAGGGTGATCCTGGGATTTTCGTAGCGATTGGATCAATAATTACCCCGAGCGAAAGCGGGGCGGGTCACTAGTAATTCTTAAATATTTTTATTTAGTTTTAAAATTTTATTGAACTATGGTTTTTACTTTCAAATTCAACTAAAAGAGGTAGTATTTGCATTGTCTATTGTTGGCGTTGGGATGGTAATTTACTATTTTTTTAATATATGGCGCTATATGGTGACTATATCCGACTACTAAACATCTATTATGAGTAAACACTATCTTACATACAAAATACAACGCAGAAACTTCAACATCAAACTTTCATTTTGATCTAAAGGGTTTTTAAAAATTAAACTTACAATACGTGTTGCCGATTCGGAGGCAGAATATATTATGATTCACATTCAAACGGATGTTACAACGATGTCTCTCATAAACACTTCTAAGAATCACATCGTTATCTATAATTCTATGAACTGTCCGGTGGCCATGCTAAGTCAGCGAAACAGTTCATTACTAATCTACGACAGATGGCTGGGGCGAATGTATAACTACCTAGGCTTGGTGGTTGTAGAAATGTATGTATACATCGCGTACCATTAGAAAATACATGACAAAATATCTACTATTTATTGAATTTGGCTTGCCAACAAAATATGAAATGATACTTATCTTATAACACACTTAATTTTAGGAAGTAATAACAATTTCTTTTACAGGCAAACACAACACTTACAGAAAACAAAGACAGCAAAAAGATACAAAACAAAACTGTGTGACTAATTAGTAACGTAATAAGTATTAAGTGAGTAGTTAGTAGTAGTAGTAAGTAGTAGTGGACCATGTTTGAACAATACAATCATTAAATTTGTTAATAACTATAGTGCATAACATAAATATAAATTAATCTGGATTATAACAAACAACCACGGCTATTTTTTTATAAAATATAGTTGCAGAATTGGAAAAAATGTCTATCTCCGGTATTTTATGCAGCATTTCATTACATTTACATGCGATTCTGTTCTAAGGTGCATCTTTGCCAACATTCGTACGATATCGGTGAATGTTAAACATATCTCGTCTCTTAAGGTACCTTATAGATGTGTTACGAGGGACTACTAAATTGATTTCGCTGATTAATTCGATTACCACAATTATTACTACTTTGATTGATCTTCTAACACGACCTGGGCACAACCAATATTTTAACAAATTTAAATCATCTATCTGCTTGACTATTCAGACTCTATGACTGTTAAGTCTATGGACTATAACATATTTTAAACTTGGTGTACTACAAATAGTGTATTATGATCCATTTTATTTGATAATTAGATGGTAATTTCTAATGACTGAGAGAAAACGAATTGTTCGCACGAAAGTAACACTGAAATTATTACCGAAGACGCATCGCATGATCCAAGTTCTACTTTATAACATGGTAATGGTGGCCAGTCACGTGTTTCTGATTCGATTCGCTGACGTCACAAACCTATTTGTGAGTTCAATTAAATTGTGCTACAGTCACAAGATGAAAGGGTGTTTAAAAATTCTTACGTTTAATGTATTGCTAACTGTTTGTGATTTCCATACATTGCAATAAATATATTTACTTCCATATCGAGATATAATTTTTGTAAACAAAACAAACGTCACTTGTCATACATGGCGGCCTTTACAGTTTTTATACTTCCATTGCGATTATTGTAATTTTGTAGGAATCGTAAGATGAAGTGTTGTTTTTTCGATAATGTTTTCGCATTTTAGCCTAAAACAATACTTTGTTTACAAAATTTCAATTCTGGTTTGGATCGAACTTATTTCATTACCGAATAATGCTTTCAAATGGTGAACGTCTTATTGGAATGAGTTCCGTAATCAGACTGGACTTGGATCATTTTGTTATTATTGTTGGTACAATGTTATGTAATTCAAAACATTTAGTATTCATGTTACAGTACAGCTCACGTTACGTCTACACGACTTACAAGAAATGATATCTTATCGTAATGTTTATGTTTCTAACGGCGTCTGTGATTCACTTCTGAGCTCAAGTTACACATGCCAAATTAAGTTTCTGTTAAGTAGTAGTTCCTTTTGACATAAAATTTGTTGTTTTAGAGATTTTATTAGCTTGGTATGTATGCATTTTTGTTTGTATATAAGGGAATCTCTCAACGTGATTTTAGTCCCCTTTCTAACGGATTATTTAGAATCGTTTCACACTTATCTCGGTACGATAACATGATTTAAAATTAATTATTTAAATAGTTTGTCCCATTATGTTTACCAGAAACTTCAGCATTTGCGTTTTTTGAGAATAGCCCCATCTAGGCGCAATTTTGTACAACAATATAATACGTTATGCCCGATTTACATTCTTCCAGTCTAGAAACCCATTAGCGATGGACTGGAATTAGGAATAATGTGAACTGAGCATGATATTTCGGTAGTTTTTTTTTAAATTTAAAAACTGTAAATTGTTAAGACGTTTTTATTTTTGCCTTTTAATTAACAACTACGAAAATGATCGTAACTGTTTGATGTTTATTAATCCACAATTATATTCAGCATAATGAATATAGACTTCTGGTTCTCTTCCTCTTCCCATCCTTTGTTAACAAGGAAAGGATGGGGAGGTGGAGGTGGGCAGGGGGTGAATAGGAAAGGGATATAACCATTTTCTGTTTATCCCTTCCTCTGTCCATTAAAGGTAAGTAACGCATCTGCAACTCTTGTTGCGGATGCTTATGGGTAGCGATCACTTGACATCAGGTGAACCACGTGCTCGTTTGCCATCTTTTACTGAAAAAAAAATTAGGTATACGTAAAAACGCTAATTTCAAAACTCTAATCATGAGTGATATACTAAAAGTTTCCTTTCAACCCCATAACAGTATTCATTGTAATGTGATTCCGAACGAATTTTATCAAACAAGATTTTTTACTTATATAGGTTTTGTATGAACCTCTTCCAAGGTCAATGTTACCTTGTTAACTTTGACGTCTCCTTTCTTAGCATTTTCATTGATGTACTGACAAATTAACACACGTATAAGACTTATACGTACAAACAAATTATAGTTTTATCACACATTTGCACCTACAATACAATTACGCTAATTGGGCGGTGAGGTTTAAATTCAATTGTTGTTTATAGAGGTTGTATTTAGGTATCAACTAGCGGAGGACCGACCTTCGCTCTGCATTCTTACATGTAAGATCGTTTTTTTAATATAGCGCCATCTAACAAAAATATGAGACATCAGTAAGTTAGCCCTTGACAACGCTCCAATAATACATAATGCAAATCCAAAATACCTATCAAAAGATGGCGCACATTCGTTATTAACATTTTTTTTTAGGTTTTCATAGACAAAATACCTATATAGATAAATTTATAAGTAAAAACCGAATCTAAACATAACATTTCATGAAAACCTTCGAGCCGCTTCCGCTCGTTTAAAAGTATCAGATGTAATGCTGACAAGCAATAATTTTCAGAGTTCACTTCCAAATGTGAGTTAAACTGCGATTACGTCGCAATGTCATCCCCTGGACCACTTGTGATTGCAGACTTCATTCCCCAACATCCATTCCCATCGGACATTTATATTTTTCGAACTCGACCATAGATATTTTTCGAACTTTCGAACGAAGCGATTAGAATCTTCGTTCAACGTGCCTACGGGAAAGGATTGGACCAAATTGTCAGCGTCAGTGTTTTCGCCCAATTTTGATGTGGATTTCAGACCACTTCATTCACCATAAAAAGTCTATAAAAATCATTATAGAAGTACAAAATCTTGAATTATGAAGAATCAGTTTTGATTTTTGAAAAAAAAAATGTATCAAATATTTACAATATGCAGCTCTACTCTTTCGCCTACTCTTTGCATTGTGTCATCTTTCTTCACTCGCATATGAAGTGTGAAAATCGTAACGCGTCCTTGAAGTTTATCTCATCTTTCTCGTCCTATTGTCATATCGCTTCAAAATAAATGTACGACAGAAAAATAAGCGATACTTACATGAAATAAGCTTAATTATTTTGTAAATAATATTAACTCGCAGTAGCCTTAAACCAGTATTTATTATCGTTAATGAACTTTTAGACTAATCTACTTAGTGTATCACACACAGACACACACACACAACATGAATGCAGAATCTATATTACTGACTAGCCCCCAGTACAAATTTTATCGAACTTTGACACAGTACGACTGAAAATCAGCGTGGCTTCCAGTGTCAAACTGGAGGGGCATCAAGTGAGACTTTCTTTCCTTTGGCCTAAAATATTTTGTGTTTTGTTTTTATATTTTTTTATGTAACTTTCTTTTTGAGTTAATTTTTTTTAATATTTATATGAACGATGTTTTATTATTTATTTATTATTTAAATAATTAAATAAGCAAACATTTTTTGACATATAAATTATGAATAGTAAATATTTTGGTGGTCAAATAAAAAATAACTAACTCATTGTAAGCGTGTGGGGATGTGCTCTGTGAGTGAAACAGGAATGAGATGTGAATGTTGACGTATTTAAAAATGAGGGTGGTGGTCGGGTGCAAATTTTGGGTTGTATGTATTTTTCGATGCCAGAACATAAAAAAAATATGAAATTTTGTCCAAAAAAATTTTTTTTTTAATTTCTTGTTTGGGGTTGATCACCCTTATCATTCTTGAGAAATAGTTTATATTTTATTCTCAGATCTACCGAATATACACGAAAACAAACATAGAAATCGGTTAAGCCGTTTCGAAGGGTTACAAAAACTAAGACACGAGATTTAATTTTATTGTATTAGCTATACGCCATAAATACAAAGAAACCCATTGCAATGTATCAGACTTTTGAATTCTCAGAAATACGGTGTTAAATAAACATTTCGATCTAAAGACTGGGCAGTTTATAACACCACACACCACAATTCCACTTTTAACTGCTTAAACGAAAAAGCGATTCAATACAATTTTATTACTACATTCAAATTAAACAGACACGGTCAACGTTGAACTTGTATCCGGTAATCATTAAGTAAAAAAAAAGCAAAAGTTTTTGTGATGGTAACCCATTACCAGATAAGACCTAGTTGGAAGTGATTGAAGTATATACAAATGAGATAAAAATAACTAGTGATCCCAGCTTCGCACGGATTGGTTCTCCAGGTAGAGTTTCATCCCCTAATTTACACCTTTAGGGGATGAATTTAGAAAAAAAAAATGCTCAAGTCTCTAGGCTCATTAGTTTGGGATTTGCATTGATATATCCAGTTTTGTTAATTATTTATTTAGATGAAATAAATGATACAAGGTCCAATTATTTATTTATTTAGGTTCTTTCTATGTAGTGAATGGCAAAATAATAAAATATAAGAAGTATATGTCTGGCTGGCCGAACGCAGTGACTTGACGAGTTAAACGTTCGAGCTGTCAGTCTGACACAAGCCCAAGCTCTAGCGTAACGGCAAACCTAGTAGCGGTCATTACATTGCGAAGTGACGGCAATCGGGTTGCATCGTGGACACGCGCTACGTGTTTGGTGGCGTGTCGTTACATGAAGCCAGTCTACTTACTGTACTATAGATACAAGATTATATTTTGTAATGCCCAATGTATTTCGCTACGTGTCATTCTTACCCTAACGCCCGACGCCCGAGCTATGCAAGATGGAGTTAAATATCTACGCATCCTATATCTGTACATTCCTATATTTTTTTTTATAAAACACCATGGTGTTGTGTTTTGTAAACTTGACATTATGTTTTGGAATAATATAATGAATTCCTTAATGTATTGTGTCCCGGGATGTTTTATAATTGAAATAACCGGAACAATAATGTAGTTTATATAATTGTTTACAACATAACATATAAAAGGAATTTAATGCGTAAGTAATTAAAGTATTTATGACATAAATAAGTATAATAAGCTATCAATTGTCCGCGGCTTCGCATGTACGTTTCTTATTTTTCGAGTTGGAAAATTTCGTTCACGTACAATAATTTTGTATTACAGCTAAATGTCAACAAGTTTGTATCGGTCGCCATGGTAACATATGACACGACAATGACAAAATGTCAACAAATGATTGTCATGTCACACTGTCTATGACAACCGATGGTAGGGTATATTTTTCTATCCCTCGGGAAGGTTTTTCTATAGTCTAGTCTATATGTACAAAAATTTATGATGATCAATTGTGTGTACATCAAAGCGAGACAAACAAGCTCTCATTCACATTTATTATATCAGTTAGGATGTGACCCGAACACACACCAAATAATATTATTAAATAACGCACTTCACGCGCTGAAATCGTTGCAGTCACATTACGTTGTTACGGTCATTGTGATATAACGATACGCAATAAAGAAAGCTAATTGCTCGCGCGTTAAACAATTTTACAACGCATTCGTGTGGGAAAACGGGATTTCTTACGGTAATTCCAAATGGCGTTGCCCATAACAATTCCGTTCATACGCAGTATATTTACTTCTGACTACACCATTATAACAATATGTGCATCATTATAAACAAAAGCGATTGAATTTACAGCTTAATTATCTAATAAGACGGAAGCACTAACCAATACACAACGGCCGCATACGTGCAAGATAATATCTGAAAGTTGCAAACTAAAACAAACCGTATTGTCAATGAGTAAGGTATACAATCGAATTAACGGTATTTACTGAGTTCTCTTTAACAAGCTAAGCTTTAGTGCAATCTATCTTTAATAATCTACTTGTCAGTAAATAAATAAAAAAAATCGCGGTGGATTGCCGGCGGAAGTAAAAACACAAAATAATGAAGGCGCGACAATAGTTCAAAAATAAAGAAACAGTTTACAAAAATGAACGCATATGAGTCAGCAATAAAATTCAAAATTGATTACGAGAAAAATAATATTCGTCGAAACTGTTCCAAATTCAATTTGTTTTTTTATTATTTTTTATAAAACTATTGCATGTTTTGACGGCAGTCCTTATGACTGCCTGTGTTTTTTGTGGTTTAATTAAATCATTTGGAATGATAGGTAAATGGTTAAAAGTTGTTATTAGCTGCCACGGTAACGCCAGGCAGCTTAAAAAATCCACACATTTTTCAAACAAAAAATCATATTTTTTGTACTTAAAACGAAAATAACATACTTGTTTTTGGTTTAAAAGTACAAAACTTGTCAAAAACATGTACCATAGTTGTTTTTACTGTACCTTCACATTCGTGAATAGTATATAATGATGGTATGTAATATTAAATAAAATAAAAATCTTATTATGCTGACCATATCTATAATGCAGTCCGATCTATTTTACCTTCTTAAAACAATGGAATGTAATCTATAGAACAAGTACAAAGAGTAAGAAACCTTAAGCAAATAGCTAAAATTTATAATAAAATCGCTTTGGCATTCGTCTTTAGTGCGATTATTTTTAGCAATCGATAACACGGACGGAATCGATTTTGTTATCGGTCAATTAGCGGCACTACACGTTTCGGTTACGAGCGCTCGAGTGCAGCTAAACCAGCACTGATTTGGGAATGCACTTGATTATTACGTCATAGTGCAGAATGCTCATTTAGCTGAGAGATCCTTGTGATTTTTATACCCGCAGATAGCGCGTTCAATACCGATTCAACATTCAAAAGTGAAGCTTGTTTTTGCCACGAATGTTGCCCAGCATATACATAAATTTAATAAAAACTAAATTAAATTACAAAACATATTTTAATCTATCGTCTATTATATTTCGTTGTATTTTAGGGTAATTTTGTAATGTAGTTGACAACACTTACAACATGTTATGGCGTCGCATTGCTTAATTTTATTTTCATTTGTGCATCAAATATACAGGATACATCATAAAATTAACAAAGTTCTTGCGCAATGTGACTGTCGTACACTTATCTCTCTTTGGGGTCGTCTATGCACCACATTTGCTTGTTGCGGATGTCTATGGGTAGCGCTTACTTCTCACCAGGTGATCCGCTTGTTCGTTTGCTATCTTCTTCGATAAAAAAGCGGGTCAGCTAGATTTGATATAGATACTAGTGATCCGCCCCGGTTTCGCATATGTAGTTTCTCGTAATAATAAAAGATATAATACGACTGACAGTTATACCAAAAGCGCAAGGTTGCCTACATTAGAAAAGTCAATATGGTCGTTAAGTAAACAAACTTTCCTCAAATTACCTTATTACATTTGTATAATTTCACTTCACTTTATCTCACAATTTCCAATAAATTACAACATTTCCGATGCGAGTATAAAAAGTGTAATGGCCGCCATGTACATATGGTAATTGACGTTTGTTTGTTTACGAAAATCCTACCCTGTTGTGAAACAAGGCATACACAAATTGCAGTAATTTAATAACCCTGGTGAAAAAGATATTATAATGATACGCAGTCTACTTTTTATTACCAAGTCTTATGCAGTAAATAAAGTTGATGGACCTAGCCTTGTTAATACGATTAGTTCTGTAATGTTGGAGGCACGCTGAGTTATGGCATTTAATTCGGACCGAGGGAGCGCCGTGCGTCAAGGAGAAAGTTCATGCCCGCCAAATGTCTCCGGACTTTGCGTTGTCTATTCGCTTATATAAAAATAAACTGGTGAAGTTTATGATATTGAAGCTAATTATTTTTTGACCTAGTAATAATAATAATAAATCAGCCTTTTTTATGTTCCCCACTGCAGGGACACAGGCCTCTACGAGAGAGGGAATGAGCCGTAACCCACCACGCTGGCTGGCTGATGTCACATGTCTTCGAATTTAGTTGTTCTAAGATATGCCGGTTTTCTCACGATGTTTTCCTTCACCATTTTTGGAGCAGTGGTGATGAAATAAATAACACTAAGTGAAGGACATACCTGGGTTCGACCAGCACGTAAGTCGGGGGCTTAAACCGCTGAGCCACTACTGCTCCTATCCAGTAATAGATGATAGAATAGAAAAGACACAGATAATAGAAAAGGCTAACGTAATTAAACTAATTAAATATATAACGTAAGCTAAATAAAAGTCCTCAGACGTTTTTGAGTCTACTTTCGACCACTGATGGCATTTTTGCTATTTTCTGTATTATAATATTGACTGTACGTAGATCTCGATTAATATGTACTTGTATAACTTGACTAACTTAAACATTGACAATACATTCTTAACTGTTTTTTTTAACTTTTTCGTCTACTTTCGGGTTAAGTTAACTTGGCCACTGCAAGAAAATTACGTTATAAAATTTGTGCAAATGAGCATATGTATATTTAAACAGATGTTCTGTAGAACACCTACCAGTTTGGGAATATGAATAAAGGCAGTGTAACACAATGTGCTATGCCTATGCTATAGCGATTAAAGGTATGATATACAGATGGTAAGTTAGTTTACAACTGTAGTTGTTGTGTATGGATTACATGAATAAATTAAACACAAATCGTAGGTAGATTGTTATAATATGCAATTATATGTGTTAATAATAAAGCCGTCCGTCCACTTACGCCGCCATTAATTCACATGTTCCGTTATCCAAGCGACGAGCACATTTCTTAACATGGTTTTACACTGGCGAAAACATTCACACAAAACATATCGTCGTCTCAGTTTTTTTCAGAGACAAACAAACAAGACAAACCTTGTATCGCGACAAGTTTATACTCCAGTGGAAACGCACGGTTATCACAACAACAATTCTTTTTAGATTTTGTATTACCGTGGGTTTATAATAGAATGAATACATGAAAGCAGAGTCTATTAAGGAATAACCGCTTCAACATACAAGAGTAACACGTTGCCTGCATTTGTGTAGGACAATAGTAGACTTAACACGGAAAAGAATAGAGGAAAAATCACTCACAACTTTTTAACATAAAATTCGGACCTTTGGACGTCAAATTTGGACTTTTAAAATCATATTCGGACGTTTCTGTGACAAATTTAGAGACAAACGTACGTGTTGAAGTTGATTTATAAAAATCCCTTAAAGTTTAAAAACCTATATTTATACTTCATGCCGGTATTTAATGAGATTGTAGTACTTTCGCGGTCAAGTCGGTCCACCAACTGCGACTGGTGCCGTCTCTAACTAATCTGATTTTTTTTTTAATCTCTGACACATTTCAAAACAATTTTAATTGAAGTTAACTTAGTAGCTATATTGTTCACCAGACAAAGGCCGATCAGCCCCGCCCTACCTTATAGTTATAGTACCTTGTAGTACCAAGGGTATGGACTTATTTTAAATAAAAACACATATTTTTCTCTACGTATGTTATTGAACTCATTCTTTTTTTGTATGGGTTTAGTTTAGATACACAAGTTGATGGAAGTAAATGGTTTTGACGCTGTCTCCGGTAGATAGCGCTGGCCGTCGATTGACAGGTTTTTTATTTTATTTTTTGACGAATAACGAAAAAAGGTTGAGTACCTACTACTAGGGCGGGACGACATCTTTTGGGGACATTTTATTATATTTTCTACATTGCTACAGTATTCTGCAAAGTTCTAAAGTATTTAGAATTGTAGGACAGTAAACACGGTATTGTTACACCGAGATATAAAGTGCTGGCATACGACAATTGTAAATTATTAAAGATATTGCTATGCCTAGACCTCTCGCATATTACTTAAACTATGATTTCCCGTATATTTTTTCTTCCTTATTTTTTTATTAGAAAATACCATTAAATACATTCTAACTTCGCGATTGAAATTGATCAATATAAACGAAATTATTCTTTTAAACTTACACAAGGTCTAGCGGGAAGTGCAATTGTGATGCCATTTAGATACCATTCTGACGCGATTGTGTTACCAGAATTAAAGGATTTATTTATTACTATTACTAGGATTGAACAGCCTTAACCAACAACGGTTGGAAGAAACATTTGGTAACGTGTAATAGTTTAATCATCTCTCTATCCCTTTCCTATTCATGCCAAAGTCAATTCTGTCTGTTTCACATTTAATCGATTAACAAATGTACATCGCCACGTCTAAACATTTTAAAGTTGTGATTCTACAGACATATTTACTTGAGAGATAACGCCAGGTGGTTACGATAAGTAGGCACTTATGTTCGTTCAGAACGTGCTCACATCTTGAAGAGATGGCATATGAGTCACTCGTATTCTCAAACTATTGTACGTAACCGTACTTGTATAATATTGCATGGAACAACATGCAATATGACCTCATAGAAGACAGGCGTAAAGTGATGAGGGAGGTGCCAAAGGCCTAAGCCTAGTCCTCTCCTCTCTTCCCTCCTCTTTCTCTATCCCTGTCCCTTCTCTGTCTTAAGCTTAAAAAAAAACATCCTTTAGATCAGATGGTTCGACATAAATATTTCTTAGTTAGAGTTCGCAGGCTAAACTTTGTACGCGGCAAATTGGGACCTGGACTTACTCCCGACTTACACCCGCTCCAGATTTGATTTGACCTATGGGGCTTAATGTGATGAGGGTTATTATAAAAACTTATCTAGTATAACATTTAATATCGGCTTTTTACGTTCAAGTATTCTCTCTCAGTTCAGAGTGGGCTCATATATAATTGAAAGGTTAACAACAAACTGATCGCACGGTCTTGAACCCTAAGAGACCGGGTGAAACTAAAGTTACAATGTCACCAAATCAAGGTGGTCCGCACAAATTTTTTTTTGTTGTTATTGTGAGAAATTCAATAAAATGTACGCACAATAACAAGACTGGATTGTGGAAATCCTGGAATTAAACTTAAAGGACTCCCAGTATTTCTGTGGTCTTCTTCAAGTTTTTTTTTGGTTTTTTTTCTGCAGTTCAATTTTTTGACATACTTAATATTTGTAAGGCTAGTTTTTTTATATTTTTTTCTTTTTTTTGGTTCGGAATGTTAACTAGAAATTATTTTATGAGGGTTACGGGCGTGAGCGCATATTTATTTTATTTTTGTAAAGTCCTGTCGATTAATTCGTATGTCCTGCTTCAATGCTCATTTCCATTGATTTTAAGCAGCGAAATGGGCGGTGCTTGAAATTAACTTGGCAGTGGGACTCGTTGTAAGTAGTCGAGAGATTGAATTGCGAATGAGTAAAATTCTATTTATTTTTGAACACGAAATCTGTACAGTGACCACAAAATTTATTTTCATCCCATCAGCACTAGAAACTAGACTCAATTATAATTCTATTAAGTTGAACAATGTCATTGAAATCATGGGTTGGTGGTTTTCCGAAATGTATCAGGACAAGCTGAGCCCCGGAATTTCGCGTCTTGCCTAAACTAATTGATCTTTGAATGACTAGAAAAATCCTTTAGTTTAGTGCTCGGCTACGTAATAACGGAAATATTTGCACTAAACAAGTTTCTAAGCCCAGTAGTTTGGCGTGCATTGATATATCAAACAGTCAATTTCTTCTTTTGTATGTATGTATATATATATATATATATATATATATATATATATATATATATATATATATATATATATATATATATATATCACCAAAACACCTTCTAAGTGCAACTGAATCTTACATCAGTCGTGGTAATATCCTTTAAAAGTACTAATCACTAAACGATGCTCTTACGACATTATAATTGGTACAAGCCGTTCCGAACAATGGACAATCGTACAACGACGGCTCGCTTATGTGAACGTTGAAAATAAGAAGGAATCTTATAAAGTCAATTATACTGTTATAGTTGGGTACAACATTACTCAGACAATTACATTATGTACCTTTTTATTTTAAAATTGATGTCCGATGTCTTTACAAAAAGAATTAATTATACAACAAGGAACAGTTCATTAAAAAAACAATAAGCCCGCCTACACCCTATGACACTGCGTTAAGACATTCTCGAGATCTGTTCACAATTCCACAAAACTGTCAATGAATTACAAGTTCATACTAAAGATAAAATATCCTAATCTCTCGTCACGTAGTTTCTCGTACTTTCCAAGCCCTAACGCCAATGGCTCTCAAAGTTCAGTACCAAATTTCGTCCGTAAGTTGTTTGCTAGTTTTTTATAGCATAAGCTAGCTGGGGCAGGTGGAGGAATTATTTCAAGCAGTTCGGCGAAACACTCTTAATTAAAAAAACACTTTAATGACATACCAAGGAAGATCTTCCAGATGGACTGATTACCTTGTTAAGAGGGGTAAAAGGGGGAAATTGCTAGACGTAGAAAGCGCACATGTATACAAACTGTTGATGATGGATGGGTACAGTAACTAAAAAAGATAATGAAATAATCTAACTTAAAAAGACGTTAATAAAATACAAGATAGACATGGAACAAGAACGCGTACATTTTTAGATTTGTAGCTACCGTATGTAATAAAGGTTTGAAAACCTCAGACTTAGACATTCAAATCTTATTTAGTATGCAACGCACACGGACAAAGGGCCTGTTACACATTACACTAACAATTATAAGCAGTGTCAATGGCGTAATAAACACACCTAGCGTTGAGTAATTCGACGTAGTATTGGTAAACATCAAACGTGACAAGAATGAGTTTGACTTTATTGCAGAATTACTTCTTTTATAGGTTTGAGTCAGGAACCCAACCTGTCCCTGACTCATACGGCAAATTTATTTCTATAATCTTGTCATAAATCCAAGCCAGTTCCAGTTTCAAGAGCAGCTTGCAGCTCGTAAGCAAACAAATTTATTTTTTACTGTAATCCCCGTGAGTATTACATGATGATGTGTGAGCCAGTATACATAGATAATACAAAATTACACGCAATTCGACACAAAAATCAAACGTAAAGTACCAAATCCACTAGGCCTAGTATAATACTCGATAAACAAAGCTCTGATAAAGTTTATTGTATTGCACTAGAGCCGCCGCCGCCGCCGCCGGCGCCACGTCATACGTTTTTAATGACGCCTTAATATCACGCTAGATAACACCAGCAGTAGAAAACTAACAACAGTAAACTGAAACGGAATTTAAGAGTAGTTATTTTACTACGATAATAACATCTGTGGCCACTTACTAGTACAATATCATTGGAAACACGCACTGGCCAAATACTTATTTCTTGATTCGCTGCTAAGTTGCAACGCCTGACTTATTGGTCGGAGAACGAACAGTAGACCGATGAGCCGACTTAAGTCTGAACGAGAGTGACAAGGGACTGAACATGGTGGCGTTTAATAGAGTGGTAGAGCCCGCAACAACAACATCTTTTGCCGAATTGGCCGGCTCGATCAGTGAAATACCACAACCTCACAGGAAACAGGCGTGAAGTAGAAGTACTCTGCGTTTCGCCTGATGAGTGAGGTGCCGGAGGCCTAATTTCAGTCCTCTTCCCCTTCCCACCCTTTCCTCATAAGGATAGGACGGGAAAGTGAAGAGGATTGGACGAGGAGGGGGTTAGCGGGGAAAGGGAAATGTCCGTTTTCCTGTCTGTGCCCTCCTTTGTCCATTAAAGGTAGGCAACGCATCTGCAACACATTTGCCTGTTGCGGATTTCTATGGGCAGCGCTCACTTAACATCAGGTGATCCGTTTGCTCGTTTGCCACCTTATAATATAAAAAAAAAGAGGAGGCCTACGTCCCAGAAGATGACAAACATATCAACTGAAACATTAGCAGTTGCAGAGAGATAGAGAAAGTCGTACGTAAATATGGAGCATTGGAAGCAGGGATGCAGATGAAGTCAAGATGTCGTCGGATTATGTGAGAGTTAGTTCAAATAATTCGGTGTTATTATCACTAAAACAACAACTTTGATATTCGGAAGAAGCTTACAAAATTGTATTTATCTCTGTAAATAAAACAATGTGTCTCTGTCACAACCCCAAGCTCTAGCGTAACGGCGAACCTGGTAGCGGTCATTACATTGCGAAGTGACGGCAATCGGGTTGCATCGTGGACACGCGCTACGTGTTTGGTGGCGTGTCGTTACATGAAGCCAGTCTACTTACTGTACTATAGATACAAGATTATATTTTGTAATGTCCTAATGTATTTCGCTACGTGTCATTCTCCTTAATCTAACGCCTGACGCCCGAGCTATTCAAGATGGAGTTAAACATCTACGCATAAAAGCGAGGCTCAGTCATCGTGTATCGTGTGTGTCATGTATTGTGATATTATCCGAATAATAAATATCTATTCCGTAAAAACACGATAATATAAAGAAGTACCAGTCCCAGTAATAATTGTATTACTTCAAAAATCTTCTGAAGTTTACTCACAAAAATGACAAGACCGTGAGCTAGATAATGGAAAACGTCAACAAGTCGAGTTGTAAAAACTACGTGTTTTGTGAAGGTAGCAAAAACAGTTAACGAGATATAATAGTGTTGTGAGTATTTAAGTTTTTTTCCCATAAGTACCAAATGTTATCAAAACATCTAACGACGGTTATTCCCTCCATAAAACACTGATGGGAATTGGCATTTTGTATGTTTACCAGTTAAGCTATAGATTATAAAATAAATAAATATACGCTCACGTCCGTAACCTAGAGGGGTATGTGGTACAACAATAGTGGTAGAACCCGCATGTGTTGCATGAATGGGCGAGCTCGATCGATGAAATACCACGACCTCCCAGAAGACAGGCGTGAAGTAGAGTACTCTGCGTTTCGTCTGATGAGTGAGATGCAGGGAGGCCTAATTCTAGTTATCTCCCCCATCCCACCCTTTTCTTACAAGGATGGGAAGAGGAAGAAAACTTGACGGTGGAGGGGTTGTATAGGAATTGGAAATAACCATTTTCTGTTTGTTCCTTCCTCTGTCCATTAAAGAACGCATCTGCAACTCTAGTTAGTTGCAGATGTCTATGGGTAGCGATCACTTGACATAAGGTAAAAAAAAGATAGAGATTATGGATATGTATGCTTAGATGTATGGTTGGACAAGAAGAAAGAGAGGTGTCAAATTGGAATTCATAATGTCTGCCCTCTGAGTTACGTACGTAAGTGCTTCGTTACCTATGAGTTCATAAAATAATTATTTTTTTTAGACCATAGCGAGCGGTAATATTAATGTTATATTTATAGCACTAAAATTCAATTATTCCAGCTTTACATACTTTAAAAAGAGAAAAAATCTTAAAGAAATCATAAAAGACCTTCTAAGTATTCAATTGGTAGAAGAAGAAGGTTAATTTTTAACACATAGATGGCGTTTTCCTCAAACTTACATGAATCGCAAATTATCAGGATTTATGTAACAATAATGGGACAAACTATTTAAATTAGTTGCAACATTTAGGGGGGATTTCACCGTTGACGATAAACGCGATTAGTTCGACCTAAGCTCGCTTTGCGCGTCTGAGTTTAGAGCTCCAAATTGCATTTCACCAACATAAACTAAACGCAATTATGTTCTAACTGCGTTTAAATTCCAAACGGACGATTTTTGGCGTTTAGCTCTGTAAACGCGTTTTCAATTTGACAGTTACATATGAGACAGTTTTGACGTTGAAAAACTGTCAAACATGACATCTGCGCTTAGATTGAAGGCGATGTTTACGCTTTACGTCAATAAATTTCGTTTTCGTAAACGCGATAAATTGTACCCGGTGAAATCGGTTTAACTTTATTAGGAAGATTGACAGTACCAACTTTATTACACAGAATCGTAGTTACAATAACAAAAACCCAGATGGTCTAAAAACCTCGTTAATTACTTTTTTTCTGCAATACGACGAAGGTCCCGCGGAGAATGCCATGTCAAAATAAATATTTAATGTATGAAATTAAAAGAAATTACCTTGTAGTTATTCGTAAATATGCGATAGCATAGTTATTCAAATATGACGGAATGTGGCCTGTTAAGGTTAAATATTTGGTTGAATTCTCTTATCTAGCACAATAATATTACATTCTGTGCTAAATGGATCCAAACACGATTCTGTAGAAAGTACCATTTCTATTCTTATTTAAAATGGAGTAGAACTTATTTATATTTCTCATACTGATTCATTTTTACCAAAGATGTCACATACCTCCAGATGGAGCATCAGGGCCCCAAAAGTTAAGCCACTAATACAAAATCTCAATGCTTGTTACTTAAAAAATGACGGTTTCTGCTATGAAATCGTGCTGTGTGTGTGTGATCTAAAGATCACATTTCACAAGTAATATTTTTTTTTATATATCCTGAATAACTGTACATAAATAGATATAAATATGATATTTTAAAAATAACAATGCGACGCCATAGCATTGTGTTGTCAACTACGTTTAATTTAGTTACGTTTAAATATTTAACCTAAAAATACAAATGAAATCCTCGTATAAAAGACAACAGATTAAAAAGTGTTATTAAAATGAGTTTTGTAATTATATTTGGTTTTCATTACCGTTTGTGTGATAGTATACGTTCAAAGTTTATTCTAAATTTAAAATATTTTATTTGCTTTTTGTTTTTTTTTTAAATATTTTTGTATTTATTTATAAACACCGTTTAAATAGTCTTATAAGTAAATATTATTTTTAAGAACTGAAAAGTAAACGCTGACATATTTTCGTGGCAATAGTCGAGCTTCATGTTTTAATGTTGAATTTGTATGGATTAGGTATCTCGAGGTATATGAAGCTATGTTTTTAGTAATGACAAGTATTTTACGTACTCTTCTTAGTAATAATAAATAATTGTTCGTTCTTGCTTCATAAAAACTGTTAAAACTCCACTTACCTGAATTTACGCGTAATATTCACCAGAAAAACCGTTGAAAATTGAACAGAACACTTCAGCGGTTATCTTTAAGTTTTCACAATGGTAAACTTGCGAAACAACACTGAAATACACTTATCAATTCACTTATAATTTTATCACGTTACGATATGACAATTGTCAAAATTCCCGCCAATGTGCAAGTTGCCGCGGCGTGCGTTTGGTAACGACGCTTCCCTGCTACAGACTGCAGAGTACTGAAGACCGATAAACTTTTTTTTCTGCACACGACGGAGGTTAAACGTATAGCGCAAATAAAACGTATGAAGCTTCAGAAAGAAGGTTTATCTTCGCAGATTATTTATTGAAAACATTTTTATTTTCTTAAACGATGCTCGTGGGAAGTCGACTTCCATGTTATGAAGTTATTCTACACGATTTCACTTCGCAAATCATTCACATGTTTATTTTAAACGTGGCTTTTCTAATACCCCTTTGTTTGGTTTTGTGTGTGTGTTTAGGAGACGGCGCATAAAATATAAAAAATAAAACAAACAAACTTTAAATAAACAACTTAAAGAATTACTGGGAAGAATTACAAAACCTTGATACTGTTTTTGTTATTCAGCTTGAATGAAAAAAACAATATCAAGATTTTGGCAATTTCAACGCTTAGGTCACTCGCTATCCGTGACAAAGGCGTCACAAGACAAGTAGAGATTATTTATTAGTAAATATATAAAAGGATAATGGCATCCAATGAATGATAAATGAAATGTCGGTTATGCATGCAAGGTTAAACTGTCTTGAAAACCCTAACGTGTATAGGAAAGGAAACAAGTGACGATTCGTTTCGTGCCTCACATCCGAGTCCTTAGACCTCTAAACTTAAATTATGCGTCTTTCCTTACTTTCAGGTTATAATCCACTGCTGGACATAGGCCTCCCCCATTGATCGCCATAAAGATCGGTCCCCAACCGCACTCATCCATTTCACTTCCACAACTTTGAACAGATCGTCGGTCCATCTTTTGGGAAGCCTAACTACTCTGCGTCGACCTGTACGTGGCCGCCATTCCAACGCCTCGTCGGTCATCTGATCTGCGAGCAATGTGTCCGGCCGTCACTTAAGTAACGTCCAGCCTAAGCTAGACTCTTTAAATATTAAACGTGATATAGATTTAACAGTGGTAAAGGCCGCAACATCTGTTGCACTGCAGGACCGGCTCAACCGATGAAATACCTCACAGAAAACAGACATGAAGCAGAAGTACTCTGCGTTTCGTGCGATGAGTGACGTGGAGAAGGCCTAATTTTAGTCCTCTTCCCCTTCCCACCCTTTTCTCATAAGGATAGGAGGGAACGGGAAAAGGATTGGACAGAGGGGGAGGGTTAATGTGGAAGAGGAAATATCCTTTTCCCTGTCAATACCTTCTTCTGTCCAATATAGGTAGGCAACGCATCTGAAATAGATTTGCTTGTGGCGGATGTCTATCGCGCTCACTTAACATCAGGTGATCCGCTCGCTCGTTTGCAGATCACAGGTCAACTTACATTGGTGTATGATTCAGTGAGTTTCTTCTTTTATACACTTACGAGCTGACACGGCAAGCTTGGTTCCGTCTTAGAATTAATTAGTATTGTGTTACTTTATTAGGTGTATTAATTTTGGTATTACTTGCTGCATGGGTCGATCCTTTTCTTGAAAGCACAGTGGGAGATAGCAAGAGGCGAGGTCGCATCAAACGAACATTCCCGACATCGGTGTGAGACCCGCACTTTATTTTAATTTCATTAGCATTGGTTTTTATTTTGCAATGACTCCTAAGATATTCATTTAAAATGGAATTAAGTGTTGTAAAGTATTCTCACAATATCCATTAAATGATTAAGGTAATTAACTGTACTCATGGCAAGCCATGAGTACAGTTAATTACCAAAGCCAAGACCCAACCGCTTGCTCGAAAAGCCATTGCCAAAGTCTTGACTTTGGCAATGGCTTTTCGAGCAAGCGGCTCCGCCAATGTCAAGTTATCGCTAACCATTTTATTTATTAGCTTTATTTTTATCCCTTACACGTAGTTGTGTGTTGCGTATTAATTCAGTTTATAATGTTAGTTTGTGTATTTAAGTTTTGTAGTTAGTATTATATTATAATATTGTTAGGTGTATGGGCTGCCTAATGCGGTAAAAGCCTCCTCCAAACTATTCCAGATGGCTCTATCCTTTGCCTTCCTGGTCCATGTGTTTCCAGCTGCTCGTACGATGTCGTCACTCCATCTTTTACAGGGTCTACCCTTTCGTCTTTTTTTATATCGTGGATACCAGTTTAAAATGATTTGAGACCATCTTTCATCCGTAACTCTCTGAATATGACCAGCCCATTTCCATTTCATTGTCAGGACCTGTTTGACCGCATCTCTCGCTTTTGTTCTTTCTCTTATATGTGAACTTCTGACTCTATCTTTGAGTCTGATGTTCATGAAGCTCCGTTCCATTCCTCTTTGACAGCTTCTTATTTTATTTAAGAGTGACTTTTTGAGAGACCACGTCTGGCATGCGTAGGTAAGAATTGGCGTTAAGCAGATGTTCATCGCTTTCGTTTTCAGTCTAGTGGGTATCGGACCTTTGAAAATGTCCTTCATAGCCCAGTATTTGTTCCACGTATTCTTCACTCTACGATCGATTTCTTTTTCTGTACAGGATTTTATTGCGATTAGATGTCCAAGGTAAATGTACTCTGTGGCGTATTCTATGGTTTTGGACTGGGTGGTAATAGGTATTTTTACACTATTGGTCATAAATTTTGTTTTACCCCAGTTAATTTGTAGGCCGACGGTCTCACTGTGACGACTAAGAGACTCTACCATATGGATCAGTGTGCGCGGGTTGTCCGACAACAGTACTATGTCGTCCGCAAACCTGAGGTGTGAGAGGTATTTGCCATTGATGTTTAGTCCCATGTCACTCCAATCGAGATTACGGAAAATGGATTCTAAGACTGCATTAAAAAGCTTTGGAGAGAGCGGATCACCTTGCTTTACTCCCCTCTCGACTTGAAATGTTGGTCCTCTTGATTCTAGACGTACTCTTGCAGTGCTTCTCAAGTAAATCGCTTTGATGAGATCTATGTAGTCATGGTCTATCCCTTGCTGTTCTAAAGGTCGCCATATGGAGTCATGTGAAATTGAGTCAAAAGCTTTTGAGTAGTCTATGAAAGCTACGTATAAGGGGAGGTCATATTCCATGTACCGTTCGATTATAAGTTTTAGTGTGTGTATGTGGTCATTGGTAGAGAAGTTTTTCATGAATCCCGCTTGCTCTATAGGTTGGTTCTCGTCAATTTTCGTAGTTACACGTCTTAGTAGCGTCAATGCAAATAATTTATATAGGCAGGATATAAGACTAATGGGTCTGTAATTGGTTATTAGTTTGGGGTCACCATTTTTATACAGCAGAGCAATTTCTGAGCATGTCCATGATTCTGGTAGTTCTTTTGTAAATAGAATGCGGTTAAAGGGCATAGTCAATGGTTTTATTAGCTTTCCTTTCGCTGCTTTTATCATTTCGTTTGACACTCCATAAGGTCCTGGGCTCTTTCCTGTTTTTAGTTTTATTATAGATGTCTCTATCTCGCTTTATAAAAAAGGTGGTACAATTTCCCGATCTGGCTTATAGTTTTTAGACAGTAGTTTCTTACAGCTTTTATTTGCACATGAGTAAAGGTTCTTGTAAAACTGCGTAGCTATCGCCATTAGGTCTTTCCTGTGAGTGACGGTGTTTCCTGAGGCATTTTGGAGTTTTGTTATTACATATTTGGCAGATTCTAACTCTTTATAAGCCTTTTTCATTCCGCCTGTTTCTTCTATAAATTTGCGTATTGTTTCGAGGCTTTTCCTTTTAATGTTTTGTTTTATTTTCTTATGTATTGTCCTGTATAGTTTACTCAGTGTTTTCTTTTCTTGCCTTGTTTTGTTTCTCTTGTTTTTTAATACATGTTTTTCGTTTTTCAAAATTTCTATGTCTTCTGTTATAATATCTTTTTTTCTTTTTTCAGTTGTGTCTTCAATTTGTTTTTTGTAGCCTTGTAGTATATATGCCTCTATTTTCTTGTTGAATTGATTTACGCTGTCATTTTCGCAGTCAGACAAGGATAGTAGGTATGCATTTTCCTCGGTATTGAGCCCGAGATTTTTGTTTTTTTTTTCAAAATTTAGAGTAATTCTAATCATTCTATGGCCACTAAAGTGTTGCAATTTACTCATTACATTTACGTTTTGTATCATTTTTGTGACATTTGTAGCTATAAAGTCGATTTCGTTCTTTGATTTTTCATCAGGTGTTTTCCAAGTCCACCGAAGTTTGGGAGATTTGTTGAAAATTGTATTAGAAATTTTTAGGTTGTATTGAAGGCAGAATTTTTTCCTTTGGCAGAAGTTGTTCCTTTTCCCATAGCCATTCCTTCCCATTACTAATTCTTCATTTTGTTTTGGGTAGCCTATTTTTGCGTTCATGTCTCCCAGGTAGATAATATTTCTTGTGCATTTATTCATAGCTCTGTCAAGATCAGCGTAGAAGTCTTCTATTACTTCTTCAGTGGCTCTTTTTGTAGGGGCATATGCTTGGATTAGAGAGAAAATTTTTCTATTTATAGATACTTGTAATACAGCAGCTCTCTCAGATATCGCGATGAAGTCTTATACTTCTGTATTATATTGTTTTTTACTAGGAATCCAACTCCTTTTTCTCGTTTTGTTTCCCCATAGTAGTATAGGAAATATCTCCCCCTGTTTTCAATTTTATATCCTTGCCTTCTCACTTCAGATATACCTATAATGTCCCAATTAATTTGCGATATCGCGTATTCCAATTCGACTAGTCTTGCTTCATTTGCTAATGATTTAAGATTGAATGTTGATATGTAGTATTTTTTTAAGTTTGGAGGGTGGTCGTCTACAACCCCTGCGGTGACTAACCGTTCTGGGGGAGGTTACGTTGCCCATAGACATGTGCAACTAACTAATGAGTTGCAGATGCGTTGCCCACCTTTAATAGACAAACAGAAAATGGTTGTTCCAATTCCTGTACATCCCCTCCACAATCAAGTTCTCTTCCCCTTCCCATCCTTTTCCTATAAGGAGAGAGGAGGGAGAGAACTAGAAATAGGCATCCAGCAACTTCGGGCTTGTACGTGACCGTTTTTGTTGTTTGAAGTTTGACTGGGCTATCCTTAAAAGATAGATGTATCTATCTTATAGTCTTTTTTGTAGATCTTTTTAAGATATTCAATACCGTAGTAAATTATTTTGATATATCTCGTCTACGTTTAGCCTGCGTTTGCAATGTAAGATATGTTATAATATGTTTTTTACAACATATTATTAATATTTCAAATTATCTGGTTGTCTTTACTATAATGTATTGTTAATATTCATTTTGAATCTCTCTGTCTATTGATGATAACGCATTAAACCCCATTACGAACTTTGAATCTAAAGGAACAGACAGCGGAAGCGACATTGTTTTATATATGTAAAAAAGACTTCCCAGGATCTCACAAAACTAAGGACATGACCTGAGAAAATAGGGTTGGCAACTCTATACCGCAATTTATTAGGGAATCCTTATCTTCTGCCTGATGATTCCCCCACATTCTAATTTCTGATACGAAAACAGCAAAGCAAATATCGTGCAGTGATCGTGCAATGGTTTGGGATCAGTATCGCTCGGTTCACTATCAACTGTCTATCAAGAGGAACAAACATCTTTATCAAAACGAGATAAACTCGCGAAATGTCTTTGTACGGTGATAAAGTGAGAGTTGTAAACACTTGACTGTTGAAAAATATTTAAACACATAGATATATGTCTACATATACCCATATAAAAGCAGAGCCTGACTCATTGATAGTAAAGTAAACCCAAATTACTGAACGAAGGTTTTTTTCTTTAAATATTGTTTAGAAATTTAAAGTCCGGGGGGGATAAAATCCTTACTAGTCACTATTCCACGCGGACGAAGTCGCGGGCACAGCTAGTACCTTTATAAAATATATACAATCGACATCGTTAAAAAAGCCACAGATAACAATAAGTGTTCAAATCGACAATTGACAATTCTGTGACAGTTAGTTTACTAACTACTAACATAGTATTTTACCTGTTCCGATTTGGTCGCCTGGTTCATTGAATCAAAAATACGGAATTTCTAAAACCGTTATAAATGTTCCGTATCCCTGAGATGCTTCTGTTCACCTGACAATTGTGCGTGAAAAATTTCATGGTGATCACTTGAGTCATTAAGGCGTGAAAGCGTAACAAACAAACATTCACATTTATAGTATTAGTTAGAATAACAATATAAGATAAGGATATAGTTATTATAATTATTATTATACCAGTAAAACACAATAAATGATTAATCATGTACCTTTATTTAACAATACCGAGCCGTGAGAATAGAATTTTAATTTTTATATTTAATTTTTATTCTATATATATAGTTTCCTAATCTTACTTTTTAGACATTTTTATTCATATAACTGGATAATAATTAAAAAAAATTAATATATTATGATAAGCTAATCAAAGCTTACTGTTTTAATTTAATTCCAGTGGCCATTCGTGGGGAAGATCGTGATCGCAGTACGTTGTACCGTTCTAAGAGGTAGTCTGTACATCCTCTTATCCCCAAGCTAGGAGGCCTTTGAATTCATTTTTTACTGGTGCTCTCTTGTTGAATGTCTATATAAAAATTCTAAAATCGTAGGGCGCGTGAAATATCAATGAATAAACAGTCAATCGCTCTTAATATGTGCTATACACGTATTCACTCAGGTTACGCTACGCCCCATGATTTTACTTCTGATCTAGGCCCTAGGACGTAGATTGTTAAGGAGAGTGGTATGCAGGACTGGTACCTAGAACCTGCCTAATTATTGTTTAGCCTTTAGTGCATTATCTATTTCATTACTATCTTTCTTGTAGAAAAACACGTATGTTAAAAAAACCTATTTTACACAGTTTTATATACCAATATTTTTTATAATAAAGAATTTCAGGAATTGCTTAATAGCAATGAACATAGATAATAATGATGAGGCATAGATAGTGTAATGTAAGTTATTATAGATATGGCAACAATGTCTATATCATGCAGTTGATAGCAATGCTAACCTATAAAGTATATTAAATGATTACAAAAAATATAAAGTACATTTAATTATTACATGGCGCAGTCGAGATCGAACATAAAACAATGGATATGGCCAAGCCGCCTCCGCCATTGTGCATGCAAGGGGATGTTGGAGATATATTTATTAGCGACTGGAGCAAATAATAAACTAGAAGATCAAGAAAGAGTAGCATTGTTATTGCATTGTATTGGAGAAGAAGGTATAGAAATTTATATCAATTTCGAAAAGGCTGACAAGTTGAACGAGTATTCAAATGTAAAAAAATTTGACAGTTACTTGCTGCGAAAAAGAAATGAAACAGATTGTAGAAACATTTTCTTCAATAGAAAAATGTAAGAAACAGAAACATTTGATGAATTTTTAAATAGTTTACGTTCACTTAGTGCGGATTGAACTTTGCTACATTGAGAGATAGTCTAATAACGGATCAGATAGTAAGAGGAATAAGGAAGAGACACTTGGTAGAAAGACTTTTAAAAGAAACAGATTTAGACTTAGAAAAATGTATTAGGATGTGTAAGGCTGAGGAATTGATGGAAAAACAAATAGAAAAATTTAACCTCGCCCAGGAAGACAGTGGCAGTAGTGAAGAAATTATACAGAAGATATATATATAACAGAAGAGCAAAAGAGAGAAGAAAAGAAGCCTTGTGGAAGATGTAGCTATATCCATGGTTTTAAGTGTCCAGCATTCAACCAACAGTGCAAAAAATATGGACACTATGCTAAAATGTGCCGGAATAAGATTCAGCAAGTGCAGCAGTCAACCTCACCAAGTGAGGAAGATAATTACATGTTGGGAATAACTTACAAAAAGGATTTACAGGTCAATGAAGTTCGCAGTGAGATGTACGAATCCATTCAGGTGCAGGATAAAATTATAGATTTCAAACTTGATACAGGATCAGATAGTTGTAGAAACTTCAATAGTTTACATAATTTTGATGGCTCAAAGATAAATAAATAGTGGCAAAATAAAAATAGAATGTAAGTTGATTAATAAAAAAAGGTATGTTTATATTTTCATGTTGTTGATAGTAAATGTTGTGTTCCAGTACTAGGTTGTAAAACTATCACAAAAATAAACTTTTTAAGAAGGAAAGTATTTGAGTACAGAACAAGAAAATGCTTATGAAAGTATAAAATAAATGTTATGTTCCTGTATTACAATTTTATGATAAGAACAAACCTGCAAAACTGTCAGTTGATGCTTCTAAGGATGCATTGGGAGCAGTTCTTTTATAAATTAATTTACCAGTGGCTTATGCTTCTAAAGCAATGACAAATACACAAAAAATGTATGGCTGAATAGAAAAAGAATTACTTTCTTTACTATTTGGCTGTACTAGATATCATCAATATGTATATTGTAAACAAGTAGAGGTGGATACTGATCACAGACCCCTCGAAGCAATTTTTAAGAAAGCACTTTGTGATGACTGATTACAAAGAATACCTTTACATTTGCAACAATATGATATAATTAAGTACAAACCAGGTAAAGAATAATTATTAGCTGATGCATTGTCAAGAGTAATAATGATAATGAAAATTGTAACCTGTTAGAACAGGATATAAATGCTCAAGTAGAAATGGTAATTAATACATTGTCAGTGTCAAATATTCAAAGATGAAACTAAGAAGGGTAGGGAATTACAAGAATTAAAAGAGTTTATATTATCGTGTTGGCATTAATGATGACTCGATATTTAAAAATAATTGTTTGATAGTTCCAAAGTCCTTAAGAATGGATATGTTATAAAGAATTCATTACAATCATATAGGTTTAGATAAATGTAAAGCAAGAGCTAGAAGTTGTTTATTTTGGCTTTTCATGACTAGGGAGTTCCAAATAAAGTTTTGACTTGTAATACATGTGACATGTGTAGAAAAAATAATTCTAAAGAAGCTATGAACCATGGAGTCATTTAGGATGTGATGTTTGTCATTATAAGGATAAAAATTACATAATATTAGTAGATTATGATAGTAAATATATTGAAGTTGGAAAGTTAAAGGATTTAAGTACAGAGACTACAATTGAACTTATAAAGTCAGTATTTGCTAGATTTGGAATTCCGGAATTGTTATATACTGATGGAGCAACTCATTTTACTAGCTATAAAATTAGAGTTTGCAAAGAAATGGAATTTTGTTCATAAAACGAGTAGACTAATGGTTTTGCGGAACGGTATATACAGACTGTAAAGAATATATTTAGGAAAGCAGATTATGAGGGAAAAGATAAATATTTGACGTTAGAATATAGAAATACACCTATTTCTCAGGAATTTGACTATAAATGTCCCTCAGAATTGTTAATGGGTAGAAAAATACAAGGATTGTTACCAGACTTTAACAAAAGTAGTTCAGAAAATAAAAATGTACAAAAAGCATTATATAAGAATGCAGAGACAAAAGATGTATCATGATAGAAATTGTAGAAAGCTACCAGATGTTAACGAAGGTCAGAAAGTTGTATTTTTGGATAGCAGTAATAAATTTATGCAGAAGTTAGATTTAAAGATAGTAGACCTAATTCCTATAAGATTGTAACAGAGAAAGGTCAGGAGTTAAAAGGGAATAGAAAATATCTTATTATTTGTAAAAATTAGGATAAAATGCAATTAAAAAAAGAAAGAAATTGTGAAATGGATGTTAATACTAATGTATGTAATAGACAACAGTTAGAATAATAGTGAGACAGATAACACTGAGCAAGAAGGTAATTTAGTTTAAGAAAGAGAAGAGAGTAGGAGTACTTTGAGATTTGGAAGAAAAATTATTAAGCCAGTTATTTGGCTGAGTATGTAACTTAGTTTAAGTTGATTATTGTAACTGTTGTAAGATTACTGAATTCCTCACTTGTTAGAAAAAGGGGATGTTATGTAAGTTATTATAGATATGGCAACAATGTCTATGTGATGCAGTTGATGGCAATGCTAACCTAAAAAGTACAATAAATGATTACAAAAAATATAAAGTACATTTAATTATTACAGACAGCGCAAATTATTCGTTACTCGCAGAAGGAACGGCTGATGGACGACAAAAGGTTGTGGAATGGCAATAACATGCATGAACAGTGAACACCAATGGACTGATAATTAAATTATTTATTTATTTATTTTATTATTTACAAAATCAAAGAGCTTGTTTACATTACACATATATAGATAACAATTACTTAAATACTAAGCCTTTCAGATTTTTATTTTATATACAATACTTGCTAATAGAAGTGCTGCGCGCATGTGTTGTGTGTTTATGTGATTGCGTGCGTGTGTGTGTTTACATTACAATAATATGCAGTCGTTATTTTGAAACTATTTCAATATTGGTAAAAAATTAAATGAACAGCAATACTTTCGCCGTAACTTCAAACATTAAAACCATTAATTTCGAAATTTGGGGAAAAATCTTGAAAATTCAATCATTTTTTTTTGGGGGCTTAGGGGCTTTTACTAGACACAAATGTTTTCGATAGTTGGGTGGAGAGTGAATTTTTTCACTCTCCACCCAACTAACAAATTGACACCCAACAAATTGATTTGATGAATTTCCAACTGATATTTTAAACTGTAATATTTGTTATATTGTACACACTGTTCATATTTTGTGATGAGTAAATTTTTAGAATGCGCGCGCACAAGTTTTGGAAGTTAGTTATTTAAACTAATATCATGACATTTAAGTATTGTGAGCGGTAATAATTCATAATTAACTTTTTTATCAGCAACAACGATACCTACACCGCCACCATCACCACCACCAACCCTAGCAAAAATTATCTAACGAGCGAGCGCCAAAGAAGTTATCACTTTAATAAGCATGTGCTGACGCATGTTGCGCATGTCGAACTCGTGAACCAGAACCTAAATCTTTTGCTTTAATTAAATTAGAACTTTGTTTTATGTACATACAGCAATCAGTTTTTTTTTAGATTTACTCTTATGGAACACAATAACAAAAAAAATAGGATGGGCATAACGGATAGGCTATCGCTGTCAACTAATCAATATGTTTTATTACCCTGTCCATTTCTAGTATCCAGCCCGCTTGATGCTGCCATCAGCGCCAAAATGGCATAAATCAAACCGCCTCATCTCTTTATTCGCTTTTTCAGTTGGAATTCATTATTAAATTATACTTTCAACAAAACTAAGAACATGCGTATTCTTTTACAATAATTTAATATGAACGATTAACAATAATTAATAACAATTAGAACACGTCTAGATTGATTCCTATAAAATAAAAACACTTTCACGCAAGTAAAATTAGTTCCGAGCGTTATATTTCGATTCTATTAAGTTCAATAGCAGTTATAATCTATGTTTTCCTATGACATCATAGTTGCTTTATGTCAGTCTGGTCTGTCACATTTTTGATACGAGTTTCGATTGGTCGCAGTTCACGGTTCACGGTATGGTACAACTACAACAGAATATCATCCTTTAACCTTTTGTTGTGAACCAGAACATTAGCAATAACATAATTTAAATCAAAGTGTTATCCAAATTTAAAGTCAACACCGAAAAACAAATTAATGGTTAAACTAAAATATTTTTCCAGATCTGACATATCGCATTGACAATTGAAAATAAAACATCGACTGCCGATTTGTAATGGAATCGTACTTCAACTTCTTTGCAAGTGGAAAGGACTCTGTCTTGGAGGGATACAAATGATTGAGGTAGCCGTCTAGATCATCTTGCGAGTTAAAAGCATTAATAAGAGCCATTATCACGAATAACGGGTCTTTTCCGAAGCGCATGACGGTGTCATGAGCACAAGCAAGAGGCGTGGAGCTAACGGTGCCAGTTGTTTTGTACCCGGAGTGCCCGCGCTGGTGAACGTACCAACAGCTATGTCTGCCGACCTCGCTTCGCTTTTTGAGTGCCCCGTTTGTTTCGACTATGTCTTACCACCGATCTTGCAATGTCAGAGTGGGCACCTGGTGTGCTCCAGCTGCCGCCCCAAATTGTCATGTTGCCCCACATGCCGCGGGCCACTCGGCAACATACGCAATCTGGCTATGGAAAAAGTTGCCAGTAATGTCATGTTCCCATGTAAACACTCCAACACAGGCTGTACAGCAACACTTGTGCACACAGAAAAAGCAGAACATGAAGAGGCATGTGAATTTCGACCTTACTCTTGCCCTTGTCCCGGGGCCTCGTGCAAATGGCAGGGTGGCTTGGATCAAGTAATGCAACATTTGATGACCTCCCACAAAAGCATTACAACACTTCAAGGAGAAGACATAGTTTTCCTAGCAACAGATATAAACTTACCAGGAGCAGTAGACTGGGTTATGATGCAGTCATGTTTCAATCATCATTTTATGTTAGTACTCGAAAAACAAGAGAAATTTGATGGTCACCAACAGTTCTTCGCAATAGTCCAGTTAATAGGTTCGCGAAAAGAAGCAGAAAACTTTGCATATAGGTTGGAGTTGAACGGCCACCGCCGCCGCCTCACATGGGAGGCAATGCCGCGCTCCATTCACGAAGGTGTGTCCTCTGCTATCATGAATTCGGATTGTCTCGTGTTTGACACATCCTTAGCTCAGTTGTTTGCCGATAATGGAAACCTGGGGATAAATGTGACTATATCGATTGCCTAATCCGCACTTCCATGTACTTGTAATGGTACATATTGACATTACCTCAAGGGTACATTTTAACAATGATTCTTGAGAATAATAACTGTTTGTGAAAGTGATTGTGTGAAACTGAAACAAATGTGTCTATTTAAAAAATGTATGCAAATATTTTGTGTCATCAACTGCGACTTTGACATGTCTTATAACTATGGTATTCAGCATCAAAGTGAGCCAAAAATGTTTTTTTTATTTCATATTGTGTTTGTAAATGTGTGTTCATCTTTGTAAGGTTAAGTATACAAGAATATGAGTGACGGGCCTCACGCCAACTTGTGGATCTAACCCAAGAAATATATCCTGTCACAAAAAGTAGTGATTGTAATATTTCAAATAGAACAAAACTAATTGTGTTAAAATTTATTGTATATACATGCAAATTTAATGGATAAGTAAGTTGATATTGCTATGGGTAATGCTTAGACTCGACACTTCACATCTACCGAGTCTTGGTGACCAGCGGTGATTGTGAATCCAGCACTACCATAGGACTAATAAATAGAACAATGTGTTAAATGCATTTTGGATGCATGTTATGTGATTAAACTAAACAGCATAATGTATAGAGAAATATTGTACAATTTCATAGTTTTAAAGCAAAACACCTACCATTTGTGACTATTTAACTGTGTTAGTGATACCAATTGCCTACATTAAGGATCTTTGCACAAAAACAGATTATATTTAAAGTATATGAAAAAAAACTGATAGAATTTTTTAATGAGAATATGTGAGTAATTTAGTCTATTCCTTGTCTATGTTTGGTTAGAGCTTTGTATAGTTGTAGCAGGTTTTATTTGTTTTAATACCCCTATTATATGTGTTGGTAAGATTATTCCAACCAACACTATTTCCAAGGTGTAGATATTTATCATGAACAAATAAGGAATTTTGTTTGTTCACATGTAATATTAACAATGATGCAAGCAAGATTGTGACAAATTTTGTGTATGTTAGTGGGTAGATGAGGTTGATGAAATTCACAATTGGACCCTCTAGGTGGCGCTGCCACCGATTTTGGGGTTCTTTTTAATTTCAATAAATTAAAAAAATCCAGAACTAAAATTGATTTGAATGTAAAATTGTCAATATAAGCTGATAACAACAAAATTAATCATTAGCCAAGACAGTATCTAGATCAGCTACTTTATGTTAAATCAGCAAATTACTACGGTCATCATTATTTCTGCAACATTGTCTACATATTAGTCTAATTTTCTTTAATTTGACATATGCATTTTCATTATGTAGCATAATGTTCATGTTATGTGATAAGTACATTGCTGATTTTAAAATAATTATGCAAGTTTCATTTATGTAGTTACTTTATGTGTATGTTTTGTACACATGGACAGTATGCAATGTTTGTCATCATTTTTCATTACCCGACTAACCAAGGAGAATAATGTGTATACTATCCATTATCCTGTTAACGGCTAGACCGATTCTAAACAGTGAGTTATCATTAGATCCGAATTCTTCCTGGAGTGTCATAGCTAATATTATGATAATCATTCAGACAGTTCGATTCTTTCTCTCTCTTCTCTTCTCAGGCCAAGGTGAGGCTTGATGTAGGCCTCCCCCATTGGTTGCCGCAATGATCAGTCAGTCCCTTCATCCACTTGACTCCCACAACTTTGACTAGATCGTTGGTCCATCTGATGGGAGCCTACGCTGCATCGGCCTGCCGTCACTGCCATTTCAGAATCTTGCGGCCAGGCCATCAGCTCTGCGGGCAATGTGTCCGGCCTATTACCACTTAAGGTTTGCAACTCTTCGGGCGATGTCGGTTACTTTGGTTCTGCTGCGGACCACATCATTTTTGATATGATCTCGCACAGAAACTCCGAGCAACGCTCTCGCCGTTGCCCTTTGAGTGACCTTGAGCCGTCTAAAGGTGTAAAGTGAGGGTCTATGTCTGATACCGTCACTGGTAACACACACTCTTCGAAGACTTTCGGCTTTAGATAAGGCGGCAAGTGTTGATTCCCAAATGCTGCCCATCCAATTCGAATTCGGTGATTGACCTTCCCGATGTTGGATCTACCTAACTGGACAGTTTGTCCCAGGTTTACATACTCCTCAACTACTTCAAGAATACGGCCTCCGATGGTTATTAGAGTGGGTAGAACAATGATAATCGACATAAGTTTCGTCTTGTCTGTGTTCATTTTAAGACCCCCTCGTTCGGAGGCTCTGTTGAAGTCATCGAGCATTGTACCGAGTTCTTCCATGGTCATACCACACCTACAATGTAGGCAAATAGAAGGTGATTTATGTACTCGCCGTTGATGTTGATTGCCAAGTCCTTTCCAGTCCAGGACATTGGAGATTTATTCCAACGCCGCGGTGGAGGGTTTCGGGCAAATAACATCGCGCTGCAGTTGTTTAATATAACTAAGTTTCGTGTCCTGACCCTATACTCAGAATGACATAGTGGCGTTTTAGTACAAATGCTTCGATGTGCACCGGTAGTCTATTTGGCACCGCTGGAGAGCGTATTTATTTGGTCTTCGGTATTGAAATCTTTATCTTCGGGAAGCATTTGAAATTTGCTAGAGTGACGATTCGTGATGACCCTGGAAAACAACTGCTTGTAGACATGGCTCATTGCTGTGGACCTTTTATTATTCAGGAGACCATTATCACCCATCTTGAAGAACAGGAGCACAACACTTCGGACTCCATGCCCGTGCCGTACATCTCTTGAGAATGACGGAATTAAAGTGCTGGTTGGAGCGAGACATCATCAGCCGGCTTCGCTCAAGCTTGAGCTTATTTAATGTGCCCTTTACTACTAGATCGCTTTCTGTTTTGACCGCATTGATCACTGAGACATTCAATATTTGCTTCTTCGTCGACATGATAAAGTCTTATCTCTTAGTTCATCATCTCTTCTTCAAGAAGCCGGGCTGAAGGTGGCGCTAGTGGTTCGGATGACCATATCCACTTGACACACACAACTTGCCCACTCGCAGCGAGTCTCCGCACCGTTTACCTAGTTTGGCGTTGAAGTCCCAACATACAACGGTATAGTAAGTTTTGAGACTATGTATGGCTCGGAGTGCGTAGACCTACAGGTCTTGCATAACCTTCAGCGGATCTTTTGCTGCTACTATTGCTTGTTTAAAAAAATATATAGTTAGTATTCTATTATTGTAACTATGTATAAATGTTTGTAAAACTATCGTGGGGTGTGGCTCCAGACTTGAGATGTCACCTGCATTTATTTGTAATTTTGTTAATGGTATAAGCGAATAGTCTTAGTATAAATAACATAGTTATTTTTAACGGTGGTACAGCCATACAAAAGCTGTTGTATTCGAATGGTCCAGCTCAACTGGGAAAGTACTACAATCTCGAAATAGCAGTAAAGTAACAGAATAGATCTTTCGTTCTTTTGTCTGGCGAACTGTCCCAACACTCTCAATTCTCCCTATTTACATATGATTCGTCCACTGCTGGGCATATTGGTCCCCTACTGCCCTCATCCAGTACTCTCACAGCCTTGACCAGATAATCGGACCTACTTGTCCGCCTACCTACACTGCTTGCGTATAGGATAACTGTATATCTGTGTTTTGGTTAAGTGCTATTAATTGCTAAAATTATCTTTTCAATATGATATTACGTAACCTAAATGTAATGTCAAACTCGCGTTTATATAATGTCACAATTACAAAACCTTGTGTATTTAGGATGTCATAAGAAAACTTAAGTGATTGTGTGAAGATCCTGTGTATGTTTTTTTTTAATTACATTTGATACTTAAATGTGTAGATTATATTCTAGTTCTAGAGCAGTGGTGGCTCAGCGGTTTAGGCCCCGACTTACGTACTGTAGGTCGCGGGTTCGAACCCAGGCGGGCGCTTTACTTTGTGTAATTTAATTCATCACCACTGCTCAAAACGGTGAAGGAAAACATCGTGAGGAAACCGGCATGTCCTAGAACCACCCATTCGAAGACATGTGACATCCACCAACCCGCATTGGGCCAGCGTGGTGGATTATGGCTCATTCCCTCTCTCTGAGAGGAGGCCTGTGTCCCTACAGTGGGAACATTCTAAAAATGGCCGATTCATTATATATTTATTAATATACTCTAGTTTGTAATGACTGGAAAGCTTGATGTACACAGAGCTAATAAGCCGCGTTTTCACTGTGACATGTTGCACAACATTCACATGGTATAACTGTGGGACAGTCTCTCGTCAATTTGCGTTCTCACTGCTCACTGGTGGATTATATGTGGGAGGAGGTGCGTGTTCATTGCGTTGAACCACACTGTCATTCCCAAACACAAAGCGACACGCGTCCGCACTATTCCAAGCTTGTCTCGCAAGCGATGTCGGGACGTCAGTGAAAACGCGGCTTAATTGTTTGAAATGTACATGTTAATCTGATCAACAATATTTTTTTAATATATAATCATTAAAACAAAAAGTTTTAAACAATTCCTTTATTATTTGACAAAGTAACATGCATGGCTTATTGTTTTAAATAAATAACTATATGCAAAATTGCTAAATAAAATATATTTAACTAATAAAAAAATATATATAAAACTTGTTTGAACATATTTAATATAACGACAATTCAACCTATATTAATTTTTTTGTATAAATCTAGCTTTTTCTCTGAGTTACAAACAAAATAAATAACATTTGTGTATTTATATATAAAGCTTTTTCTTCTCCAATTTATTTATGCATGCATATTATAAATGTTGTAACCCAAAACATCTCCTGTATTTCTTATATCAACAAAAATGTAGAGATTCCACAATCAAATTTAAAAATAAACTAATACTAACTTTGTATAAACTTCCAACATCTAATGACTCACAATTCTGGGATACAGAGTAAAGAAATCAAAGATTAAGTAAATTATAGACTAATATATCCATAGCCATAGACCCATAGAGTCATATATCTATGGCCATTGCTTGGAACAGTTATCTTCCCACAAAACCTAACCATCCATTTCCCACCAAGGAAATAAGAGAACAACAATATTTTGGTAGTTAATAAACACAATCATATCAGTTCCACTAAAAAAAGGCGCTACATTTTCATTACTCCAACTCCCCACAATAGACCAATCAATTGTCTTTAGTCGATACAATGGACATTTGCCATTTATTTTGCATGTAGATTACACATATACTAAATGTTTAGCCTTTCTAATAAATTTAAGTACATTTACTGGTCCGAGGCTGTAGTGGGGATGGAAGTAGACATTCATCGGTAGGAGATTCCTTATTGTCTAGTATGGAACTTTGTTGGTTTGCTGCTGAACTGAACGGATCTCTATCAGTTAGCACTGGACTGAAGGGATCCTGTTCTCTGTGAATCACCTCAAATGCTTCCGAACTTACATTCCTTGCATCGACTAACGAAAACTCATCAAATGTTTCTAAGATAGCACTATATTCACTGCGAGATGGTAAAGGTGCGAATGGATCAAAACTGTCTTTTTTAATACCCTCAGGACTGAATGGATCTTTGGGCTCTGATTTCGGTGGATCCTCAGCCAAACTGTTGTCACCACTGAAGTCTGAAAGGTCTATATCATAATTGATATTGCTTAAACCGGGTACTAAGTTCTCTGTCCCGAACTCATCTGGAGTGATTAGCTCATCAATAGATCTGGAATCGAATGGTGTGAATCCAAGAGGAGATGGTGTGAGGAGTTCCATCGAATTGGTTTGCTTCAGATCCCATTTCTCGTCGAGGTTATGAGGAGATTTGGGTGGAGATGGCTTATCCAAGACTTGAAAATCGATCATCTCTTGCTTCTCTTCTGCTTCTGTTGTTTCTACCACTGGTATCTCGTGCTCCTTCTCTTGAACGATTGGTGTAGCTGATTGGTGGGATGACGCATCTTGAGGCACGGAAGCTGGGGCAGGTGAGTCTTTATCTATAAGCGGCGCGGCGGTGATGCTTTTGAACTTGCCAAACCTTGGTAACTCGCGGCGGGGTTTGATCTCTAATGGAGTTTTAGCGAGAACATCTTGCACCTTTTTCGCGATCTGCTCCTGTAAATTAAAAAAAATACCAAAATTAGGCATTCAAAAATTTTTCATTCGCCTTTTGTGATATTTTTTTTAAAGTAAAAAAACTGCATTTTTTAAAAATAATTATTCACCTCAAAGCTAGCCGCGTTGTCTGCGAGCGCTTTAGAGCGCGCATCTATTTCGTGCGCGCGTTGCAGCAGGCGCTCGGCGTGAGCGCGCTGCTCCTCCGCCTCGCGTGCGCACGCGCACAGCGACAGTGCTGCCGCCTGCAAACAAATAACACACACATTTTTAATAGTACCAGCGGCAGCCGCCGTTTCAAGTTGAATCAAGTCGACCTGGAAGTACAACGCCTTATGCTGTCGTGCTTCTCTTTGTGTATGAAGAAGGTGTTTCAATCCACATTTCTTCCATTCTATTTTCTTACTCCCATTTTGTTTCCACATAAACGTTCCTAACGTGAATCCTACAGTTCGGAGTTGAAGATTATAGGTATAAAACAGTTTTTTAAAAAGCCACTGACACTTCTCCCAAGTTCAGTTCCGTCAGCGGTACTATTCGGTGTACATAACTTTTTTTTAATAAACAGCTAAAGATTACTGACTGACCCATGCACTGCCGCCGATGGAAGCGGGCATTGCCATGTAGCAGTCGAACTCCTTCTTGTCCATGTTGAGCGACTCCGCCGTCAGGTTCTCGATGAACGACACCGCGCAGCACTGCGCACAAACCAATACAGAAATGTACATTACACATTGGTCTAAAGCTCGAAACAAACCACCATAATACAAGGCTAGGCCAACGGGCCCGCAATACATGAAGGCTGGACCAATTTCGATGAAACTTTCAAGAAATCTTCAGTCCCGGGTGATCCAGAAGTTTGGGTAGGGTCAAGTGCTCGGGCGAAGTCGGGGCGGATCACTAGTTTTCTAGTCTCTGGTGTACGTACCAGATTCGTGAAGTAGTAGCCACCCTCGCCGGTCATCAGCCGCTGAGCGTTGCAGAACCGCGTCACAAAGTTAATGTTGCTCACCAAACGAGGTGGATTCGCCTTCAATACCTGAACACAACACAAATTCATTATAAAAATCTAAGGACCTGGTAAAAGTGTACCCAAATATACATCTTCACACGTACAGGCCGACACGACCAGGGAATTATCACGACCTAACAGGAGACAAGCGTGAAGGACAGATGCAGAATAACAACGCTGGTTACTCCTGGGAATAGCCAGCACATACCTTATTCGTTCAGCTTTACAACGCTAAGTTTTAAGTAATATTATCTTTGTACCACCTTTGATCTTCTGTGTGCTTTTTTTCTCTTGTTTTACTTGTAATTTGTGTTGTATTGACTGAACGAATAAAATGTGCCTTGATGCCTTCCTCTTTCCATCCCTTTCTATACTTTTATCATATCTACTTCCATCCATTACTCTTCTAATTGTTGTGTACGGTCACTGAAAACAAGGTTTACTACACGTATACAGATACACAAAGATAAATACTGACTGTGAATATAAGACGCGGCAGTAGCTCGTCAGCGGATGCGGGCGCACCGCAGAGCGCCAGCACGTGCCGGCAGCAGCGACGCACGCGCGCCAGCTTGCCGCCCGGCGCCGCGCACCCGTCCATACCTAGCAGTTCTACACAACACGAACATACATATAATACAAATGATTATACTGACGGCCATGTAGACCTATGATTATTTTAATCACTGACCGCTGATGGCCTTGTAAAGCAACTGGCGGCAAGCGGCGTCGCTGCGGTCGAGGTCGCAGTCCAGGTGGCGCTCACCCACCCAGCCCAGCTGCTGGATGCGCTCTGACAGCGCACGGTCGGCGCGCTCGTCCTCCGTGCCAGTCGGAGAGAACACCACGCCCGGCAACCTGATGAACATCTTTACTGCAGAGATATCGATAAACGTTTGGACGCGCACGCTCTGCCTTTGCATCATGGTACTGGGCCTGGCTTATAGGACCTGACTCACTCTAACGCTTAGGACCGAAAAGAAGATAATGCTTCTAAAAAGAAGATAATTTAAAAGACACATTAGTAATAAGATCTTGCCAGAACTTACTCGTGTAAATAAGTCATAACGTGCTTTTCCACAAAGTCTATGAGCAGTTCCTTGGTGTCCTGGTCCAGGCCGGAGAAGTGCTGCGAGGTGTCCATATGCCGCAGGAACCTCTGCAACACCACAACACACACTTAATAACATTTTTGCCACTTCTGTAGTCATTCTTCTGTATAAAATTTAAAAACCTCCGAGAATTCACTCACATACATAAATTCCTTGACAACTTTTCCATTAAAAATCTATTATTTAATTATGGAACGAACAGGAGTGCTTATTTGCTAATAGGAGAAGAAATATTAGTAACAATATACCTGATACTGTCTCTGCACCCTTTCCGAGAGCTCGTCCACTGTCATAACGTTGGAGCATTTGATGACATCCATTATAAAGGAATGCGCGAACACGCGCGAGTCCCGGTCCACCTGGCTCGACAGGTTCGGGAAGCGCGCCCTAAAGTCCCGCTTCATACCATCGTTCACCATCGCCGGTATCTTAAACTCTGGAGCTCTTCGCTCCGATTGTTCATGTTCATCTAAATTTAACCACAATTGAAACGTCAATTTCAAATTTAAATCAAAATAGAAGTCGTGTGATCAATCTGGCCATATGAGTTGTAATACCGTCACAGTTTAAATTTAGTATAGTCGGCAATTTGCAAATATTAACAATAGCTGTGTCCCGGGGTTCCACACGCCCAGCATTTTTATTTAAATGAAATTATATTACCTACTTAATACTACCGTAACCTCATCATCTGCCTGCCCTTTTCCCGTGTATATGGAGTCGACACACTATGACCGTAGCAAAGTTTAACAATCACATATGATTGTTTAAACTGTGACCGTAGTCCATACTATATAGGTCTTAGTACAGCTTTTGCGGCCGGCCGCCTGCCAAACGCTAACCCTCCTCGGGAATAATAAACTAACTTAACCTAACATAAGAACCCGTATTATGCGACGACTTTAATCATTTCTGTATAAATACTGTTACCTAAACTAAATATAGCTGTTACCCTTACCAGGGAGCATCGTGCGTCTCCCGAAATATGTGCGTGTGCTATGAATATGTCAATGAATAGTGTGTCTAGCTGATGCTTGCAAAAACGGACCTGTTTTGTACTTTATATATATAAACTTTCAATCGTCATCATTTTAAAGAACATAATATAACTAATAACACATTATATATTCAACCTATTCAACTCAACAGCTATTTTATATCATTTTTATCGGACAAATGTTTGACATGGCTCTTTAAATTGATATAACATTTTTGTTTATAAACCGATTGAGATAAAACAAACACTAAATGTTAAGGGAAGCAACACGTACATTAGTGAAAACCGCACCCAGATCGGTTAACCCGTTTCTGATATACACAGACAAAAATTCTAATAATCCTTGTTCTGGGTTTTCTCAAATATCTTCCATGTACGGACTGCGATCAGTTACATTTTTATAATATATGTATAGATTTTATGTGCATTCTTATCTGCATTGAGTAAAACTAATTGGCCCTGAATGCAAAACATTATATATTAATTAAAACAATGTAATCAATGAGAACATTGTCAATTATATCAATTCTACCTGCACTGCTCTTCTTGAAGACGCTAAACTTGAGAAGGTTGGCCTTCTTCAGGGTCTCGCTCTGACGCAGGCGTTTTTCCTCGAACTTGGAGAATGAGGAGTGTGACGACAGCTTGAGACCGCGCTCGGTCTTCTTCTGTTCTTGCCTTGGCAACGTGGCTGACGCGGATGCCGTTGACGCCTTCTCTATTGTTACACGAACAGGGTGAGGTGCCGGAGGCCTAATTTGAGTCCTCTTCCCATTCCCACCCCCAGGATGGGGAAAATAATTGGACGGGGAGGAGGTTAACAGGGATAAGGAAATATACTTTTTCCAGTCTATGCCCTCCTCTGTCCATTATAGGTAGGCAACGCGTCTGCAACACATTTGCTTGTTGCGGATGTCTATAAGTAGCGTTCTTAACATCAGGTGATCCGCTTGCTTGTTTGCCACATTATCCATTAAAAAAAATCGGTTTGTAGAATAAGTATAATGAGACGACATTAGCAAGATTCTGTTAATTGCATAAGTAGCGTACCTGAATGCTCAATTTAAATTCAATTTATCGTTTTGTTTAATACAATATCTTATTAACAGACAAACCTTGAAAATGTCAGCAGTTATCTATAATAATGTCAAAATCACACACACGTATATACAAATGTTGCGTTAGAACCAAGGGGGGAGATAACAATTGAACAGTGAAGGTGAAGTACATTCTATAGCAAAGTACAATGTAATGTTGCAATGTTATGAAACTCATTATACCATAATCATATTTTTTAATAGTAGAAGTTGTCAAACAAGTGAGCAGTTCACCAGATAATAATTAACAGCGGCATCTACAAAAACCTAATGAGTTGCAGAAGCATTGCCTATGTTTAATGGACAGAGGAAGGAGTACATAGAAAATAGGACATTTCTTTTTCCTAGTTAGGATTACCCTCCCCCATGGATATAAAGGACAAGGATTCCGCCTCCGGTACCTCACTCACCAAAGAAACCCAGAACACATCTACCACACGCCTGTCCTCAGTGAGGTTGTGGAATTTTACCATTTGAGCCAGCCCATTCATGCAACAGATGTTGTTGTTGTGGGCACGGTTAAATGTGGCTGTTGTCAAGTTACAGAAAACAATAAATAAAAATAATTAATGTATCCAAAACCAGAGGTTGACACAATTCAATGAAGGTAGGATACAATGTTGTGCATCCTTTAAATTATTAATATTCTGTGAGATAATTGGACTGGTTATTATATATAATCAATTATACCCCAGTACTTACATACTATGTAGTATTATGTAGTATTAGTAGTATTTATGTACAATTTATAAAAATGAATCCTTATTTCCCTTGATCATGGCATCATGCATGAAAGGCTGGACCAATTTCACTAATTCTTTTTGTTTTGTGTTTGTTATTGGCAGGAAAAGTTACTAATGAAAGAAAAAAATTAGGAAAGTTGCACAAAAATTATAAAATGTAACCTACCCACTATTTTAAATTTTCGTGTTTTTTGGATTGATTCACAGTTCGAGAGTATTTTTGGATAAATATCAATTTAATAGATATAAAAAAACTTAAGTCTTCTACTCTCTGCCCTATATCCACTTTGATATGAGGTCAGCACAGTACAACCATAGCCTATACTGTAGGTTTTAGCTATAGCTTTATACAGCAGACCACCTGGCTGATGCCAACACAGGTATGTAAATGAAATTTTAGTAGATTATCAAAATAATTTACTGATATTTCTTTAAAACCATTCCCAACAAAGCTAAAACTTGGTTCACAACAATAGTCAAATGGCCAAATAAAACTCAGAAGCATGTTGTGCATATTGTACAGTTTGTACATAAAGACTTTTAAAAAATTGAGGGAGGAGAAATATCAATTTCAGCACATACCAGCTCTCCTCTGACGCTGCAGTTGTTCCCTATGGCATTTGGAGCAGTATCCTTGCCACTGTGGGTTGCCATAGTAATCACATCCATTCTTGCACTTCAGATCACTCTGGTCGATTCTCAGTGACGGCATCTTAGAAGCAAATATCATATATTTATATGACCTTTGAAGGTTTGGTCCATACCACATTTTTATACAAATAAAGGTAAATTAAACTTATTTAAATTTAATATGGCATACTACGAAAAGTATAGGCTACATTAAGTGTATTAAAGATACAAATTTATAGAATACAAATGATTGTTACTGTATAGAGTATTCAGAATGCAATACAGTGAATATAAAACGTAGTACTTCCTAATACGCTAATAACGGCGGCCGTTCAACGCCGCGATCCGTTATATAGGCAAGGCTTATCATACATATGTACTCAACTATCTGTGATAATATATTGAGTGTAGAAATTACTTCGTTGGTGCATCGAATTATAATATGCGCTCTTACCTTGTAACCAAAAAGTTTGAACCAAATTCAATCTACACAAGTCGTAGGACGATTAAAATTGAACTTCCTCGATATCTATCAACAATATACAGAGAAAAACTTTGTAAGGGTATTTTTATCTTATATACAAAACCAACGGAGACGAAAACTCAAATGAGTTTATTTTGACATAAGAGCTGTCCAAATTCCGTTATGATTGATGATTGCACAGAACACATTACTCTTACTGGATGATTGCTAATAAACGTTGCAGACTAAAAATGCCATGAGACACCATCAATTATGTCAAATTAGGTCTGACTTTAATCAATAAAGTGTAAACATATTACAAATAATTAATTTCATATTATTACATCATCACTATTCGAACGTTCTATGAATTTTCTGGATTTTATTTGAAGCGAAACTTCTTATGTGACGTGTATGACGGAACGAAAAAGTTTAGTCAAGAATCGAACAATTTGCAAATTTACTAAAATCTAAAAGATTACTTTTAGTGTCTTTTCTCGATAAGCCAGCCAAAAGCCATTTGTAGCCATGTTTTAAATTACTCCACTGGACGCCATGAATTTCAAAACCATGCTACAGAAGCGTATGTATTTGTGCTTCTGTGTATATTGTTGTCACTAGGGAAAGAAATATGATGACAGTTTTAAAGTAATAGAAAGGATTTATTTATCAAATAATAATTACATGATACATTTTAACTATAAGTTTTTCCTTTATTGATTACAGTTTCCCGCGCATCTTTCTAAATGTGAGATTAATTCTTGCACCAGTTAGTTTCTTTCTGACGGGTAAGCTATGGTACCACACTTCATTTGTGGGTGGGTTCATTAATAGAATACTTCCGTGTTCTAGATTGATCTTCACTAAAATGAAAAAAATACATGTACAATTGTGTACAATTATAAATAAACAACATTTTGAGAGCACTACACCACTGCACGCACGCTTGAAAATCAAATATTTAGCATATGTCTCCCATATGTAAGATATGATGATGTTTATTTAAAAAAATACATAATTATTTATGGTATGACAGCAGCTGGTTACATTTATGTTGGCCAAGTGCTACCTTAGCAACCGTAATAGTCAACAAACCAATATTGAGTGACAAAATCTGTATACAGCGTAAAAGAAAAAATGGATTATTTGCAAATATCTGACGGGCAATACACTAAAGCTATTTATACAATGGTAAGTGATTATTTTATTACAGTTTACCTGTATTCATTTGTTTTAGGAAAATGAAACGTCTGGATTATAATATGTTGCAAAACCTCTACTGACGGATCTGTATTTTATCTATAACATATTCCTGCCAATAATGATATTATAATACAATATGTAGCAGATATGCCCGAGATGCCCAAAAAGTGAAGACTCGGAAAGCGTCCAAATTGGGACGCTTTTTCTAAATCTTACTTCATGTGTTTACATTCTCGCTTATGTGGCAAACACGATAGCTTTATCGTCTTTTTGTTATTATTTTAATTACGCTACCCTTTTTTTACACTATTTGATATGTGTGAATGTCGCTGTCTCGAACACTTTTGACTGGTGATTCTGTATGAGTAGTATAAAATAGAATTGCCTGCCAATAACAAATAATGCTTATACTCCCACAAGAGATTATGATATCCAATATTTGCCCACATTTCTTTGAATCTCCAATATAGCAAGCAAGCATTTTAGTAAGGCTAGACTGAGACTGTTTCCATCATTGTCAATTCATTTAAGGGTTCCGTACGCCAAAGGGTAAAACGGGACCCTATTAATCCGCTGTCCGTCCGTATGTCTGTCTGTCACCAGGCAGGTGATAGACCGTTGAAATTTTCACAAGTGAAATATATTTGTTGTCGCTATAACAACAAAAACTAAAAAACAGAATAAAATAGATGTTCAAACGTGATTTTTATTGATAACGGTACGGAGCCCTTCGTGTGCGAGTCCGACTCGCACTTGGAGGTGTACCCTATAGCTTAAATTTGATATATCGATATATATAAAGGTTGTAATATAGATAAATAAATTGCGCAACGAATATGCTATCACTAAGGTGCGAAAATAACGCGAGGTGCCTTGAAGGTTGCATAAAGCCGGAAAAATAACAAAAATATTTCGTAACTTGATAAAGCTATGATACAAGACAAAATTATCGTTACATTGAAAACACCACTCCCATGCGGAAACGATTTGTGCTGCAAACAACCTTGTATGCAGAATTTTTTTTTAGAAAATACGTAAAAATGTAATTTTTCATAGGTAAAGTCCGTCGCCCCTGTAGTGTCATAACTAAGTCGTACTGATTCGGATACACTGGAGACAGATCTCTCAGATAGGTATGCGACATTTCCCCACAAAGTCGCTAAGACACGTGAATGTTGGGCGATATGTCTCCTAGTGAAAACCCAGCTTAATTGTTTACCAATATTTTAATTACTAAGGTACAATGTCGCTCGACACTTGGCTTGTTCACACTATCTAGTGGTGAACAGTATGTCGCCAAGGAGGTGCGTCTGTTCCGTGCATTAGACCACACTACTGCCATTTAAAACACAAAGCGACGCGCGTCCTCATTATTCAAAGCTTGTTGGGCGACCACAGAGAACAATACTCTTACGAGGCGAGCGACTGTCGAGGGAATTTTTGAAAGGATAGTATAGTGAAATCGTATCACCAATCAAGGTTCCTCCCTATATCCATGTTTTATGTCAATGTGTTAGCTGATGTGAAACTACGGTAAGAAATATCAGAATTAAATGTTATTTATTTTAACACATCATATAGTAGGCATAACAATACCGTTACCACTATTGCTACGACGTCGACAAAAGCACAAAACGGCGTCTATAAATTTCGTTGTCAGTTTGTTTCTTATCTTTAGTTAGACAATAGCTACCGATCGAGCCGAGGCCCTGTCGGGTCCCTTGAGCCCAGTCACTCCATGGAGCGTCCGCCGAAGCGACCTAAGAGCTCCGCGGCCTCCCAATTCGGTAATACTACTAATAAAGTAACTGCCCGAGCCGAGGCTCCCGAGGGAGCCCTCGAGCGAAATTACTCTTAAAGAGGCTTAGGCTAGGCGCCCTGCGCCCTGCCGCCTCGAGCCCGGTGTAGCTGTAAATGCCTCCTCTAAACAGTGGCCTTTCAGTCACAAAAAATCTTACCTTAGTTTGCATTAAACAGCATTAGCATGGGGAAGCATGTCGTAATAACTTAGGGTTTTTCGACAGAGTACAACGTGATTACAACCCTATGATTTTTTAAATGTTGATTTGGCATTTAATGGTTATTAATACCGATAGTAAATTTGTTATTCGTTAAAGGTGTAAGGATAGTGTACATTTTTTTTAAATAGCGATAAATTAACAAAGATTTCTCCGGTTGGTCGATTTGTTATCGTAAAATAATTCGTTAAACGGCCAAAAGATTAGATTAACGACATAATTCGACTTACAGGATAATAAATCGTTATCAATTCGACAATGTTGTTGCAGCTGCGTTCGTTAAACCAAACGTGTTCACCAAATATACGATAGCATTTTTTTATAATTAATTATAGCGCGTAAAATCCCACCTGATAATTGGTGACGTAGTCTAAAGATGGTACGCACTAGTTTAGAAACAGCCTATTCAGTCTTCTCTTGAAGGTACCCACGTCGTAATGGGACGGAAATACTGACGCTGGCAACTTTTTCCAATCCTTTTGCCGTTCGAAAGACGAACGAAGATTCGAATCGCTTCGTTCGAACGCGCGGTATCTCTACTATGAAAGGATGGAGACCTGCCGTATGTCTAAACGTCCGATGGTAGAATGGTGATGGGGGAATTTAATTGTTTAATTCCTGCACACAGTCAAAATGCAAACTGTAAAACACCGAGAGGCTAGCCACTTTGCGTCTGTGCTCAAGACTGGTCAAATTAAGATCTTGGTCACCAGATCATCACATATTGGATTAGCCTCCTGGCCGAATCTAGTGCCGCGAGTTGGTATTTGGCTGCACCTGCCCGGATATGGCAGCAGTACTCTATACACGATCGGATCTGTGCTTTGTATAAAGTAAAAAGCTGTCCTGGTGTGAAGTACCGCTGTACCTTAGAAAGGACTCCAAGTTTCCTAGCAGCTACCTTAGATTCGATTAACCGTCCGAAGTTAAGGTTCGACGAGATCGCGACTCCCAGTAACTGCAAACAGTCCGTGAATTCGAGAGATACATTCTAGAAAGTCGGAACTAACGTGAACTGATTTCTTTTAGCGGTGAATAAACACGTGTGTTTTGTTGGCGTTGAATCTCACAAGATTAGCGTCGTCCCAACAGAAGACTGCCTCGAGTGTGTGATTTAAGTCGCACTAACATGGTTTCTCGTTCTGACTTCAATATCAAAACGAATGAGTAAATGATGAACATCAGTAAGTTCCGAGGTGTCGCACGAACGTATTTTTAAGCAATATAATACCTCATTAACAGACAATTGACATTGAAAATGTAGACAATAACAAGTCATTACGCAAATCACATATCATACACACATATAGAGATATCGTCCGTGCATTAGATGATGCGATACGGACACTCGCGCAATACATGCGCCACGTCCTTTTATGTTCCACTTCAGTGGTAATCCCTTTCGATATAACTGAACGAAAATATGTTTATATATTTAATACTAGTAATCTACCTGGCTTCGCCCGGATAGTATTAGTTATGTTGATTCACTCGCTACCAAACTTCACAGGAACACACGCTAGGCTAGGCCAGTCTGAACATTTCCTGACAATTTCATCAAAATTGGTCATTCACATATCTCCTTTTATAAATAGAAAGATTAACTCACCGATTTCCTATATTCATCCGTACATCAAGCCTCTATAAACATCCAAATGTAAAGCCAAGATGCTCTACATCCAGGTTATGTACCTGATAATAAACCCGGGCTATAATCCAGGGATTTAAAAAACTAAACTAAAACTCGATGCTTATATTTTTTCTGATGGTCATACTTCCTAACAATTTAAAATTTGAATTTCAGATCAAAGAATCTAGGTATGAAGACGCGATAAAAACATTAAACGACGCCATGAACTACAATCCTAATCGGGCAGGCCTGTCGCTGCTCGGTTACTGCTACTTCAGAATACAATCTTTCGTAGAAGCCGCCAACTGCTACGAACAACTGTCGGCAATGCACCCAGACGTACCAGAATACAAATTCTACTTCGCTCAAGCATTATACGAAGCTTCCATGTACGACGAGGCGTATAAAGTAACGATGCAAATCACCACTCCAGAACTCGAAAGGAATGTAATTAAACTTCAATCCGCCATCAAATATGGTGAAGAGGACGCTTTAGCAGCTAGGAGTCTCGTAGATTCGTATCTCCAAGACGACCCCGATAAAGACATAAATCTCGGTTGTCTGCTGTATAAAGAAAACCAGTACGAAGAAGCGTTACGAAAATTCACAAGAAGTCTAAACATATTGGGTTTTAATGCTCATTTACACTATAATGTTGCTCTGTGCTATTTTAAATTGAAGGAATATCCACAGGCTTTGAAACATATTACGCTAGTAATAGAAAAAGGAATACGCGACCATCCTGAATTAGCTGTAGGCATGCAAACAGACACATCTGAAGTCAAATCCGTAGGAAACACACTAACGCTTCATGAAACTGCGCTCACCGAGGTGTTCAATCTCAAGGCAGCTATAGAATATCAGTTGAAGAACACTGAAGCGGCAAGGGAAGCTTTATCAGATATGCCTCCGAGACACGAGCACGAACTAGACGCAGTAACATTGCACAATTTGGCTTTGACGTCGATAGATATCAAGCCTACAGACGGATTTGAAAAATTACATTTCCTCCTACAACAAGACCCTTTCCCGGCTGAAACATTTGCCAACTTATTGCTACTGTACTGCAAATTTGAATATTATGACTTGGCAGCCGATGTCTTAGCTGAAAACGCTCAGTTCACTTACAAGTACCTTACACCATATCTGTACGATTTCTTGGATGCAATAATTACAAGTCAAACTTCACCTGAAGAGGCGTTTCAGAAATACGAAGATATCGCATCGAAACACGCGGAGCAATTGAGAAAACTTACAAAAGTAGTTCAAGAGAGTCGATCCCAAGGTGACAATGAACAAGTGAAGAAGGCAGTTGTGGAGTACGAGGAAGCGTTGGAACGATATTTACCCGTGGTAATGGCGCAAGCGAAGATATATTGGGACATGGAGAACTATGGGCAAGTTGAAAAGATTTTCCGCAAATCTGTTGAGTTCTGCAACGAATCGGATGTATGGCGTCTTAACGTTGCACATGTGCTGTTCATGCAAGAGAATAAGTACAAGGAAGCAGCCAGCTTTTACGAACCTATTGTTAAAAAGCAATACGATAATATACTTGACGTCAGCGCGGTCGTGTTGGCCAATCTATGTGTGTCCTATATAATGACGTCACAAAACGAAGAAGCTGAAGACATAATGCGGAAAATAGAAAAGGAAGAAGAGCAACAGATATTCGAAGATCCGCAGAAAAAGTTCTACCACTTGTGTATAGTGAACTTAGTTATAGGCACATTGTACTGCGCTAAGGGTAATTACGAGTTTGGTATATCTAGAGTGATAAAGTCACTAGAGCCCTTTAACAAGCGCCTCGGCACTGACACGTGGTTTTACACGAAGAGATGCTTTATATCATTTCTAGAAAACTTAGCGAAGCACTTGATAGTAGTTAAAGATAATACTATTAAGGATTGTATGCAGTTTTTAGAGGGATGTGAGACTCACGGCCGGCGCATCAGCACCGTTATCGCGAGTCCTTTTCAAGAAGAGGACGCTAATGTCAAAGCGAAACAAACGGTAACTTACGAGGCGAGGCAGCTACGCTACATGTTCTATAAGCTTAGGAATATTGATGATTCTGTCACCATCAATAAATACGAAGATCTCAAATAACACTAACCTTGTGGTATTTGTTTTCTATTTGGCCCTGGCTTTCTAGTATCCTTGTGCTTCATGACAAACGGTCTCTCTTGACCAAGTGACACTGACGCTATCGGATACTTGGGATCTAATTCTGGTTCGTTGTCCCTGTGCTCGCCCATATGGTCGTTCCCATTTCGGTATCTGTTGACGAAATAAGGTTATGGTCTAAGAAATGGCGTAAGAAATATAAATACCTTATCTGCTATTTGATTAGGAACTAGATTGTTATATAATATGTACTTAGATAAATCATAAGTGGGTTGCCGAGCTAAATCTGGAACTAACACGTACAATAGATTGTGTCGAAGTCCATAAAACAAAAGATACAGAAAAGATAAAAGATAAAATAACCTTTTAAATCTTACTTGTTTACTAAGGCGAAGTCGTAAAGTATCCCTTTTAATCTAAAAAGCAAGTCTCTTATCGCTAAGACGGGCGTCGGCCAAGGTAACGCTGGCACAGTGATTCCGGAATAAGTATACGTTATACCGGGATCGCCGTAAGCAACTTGTTGCCTGGGTAACGGATACATTTTTCCAAATACCCTAAAAAATAGTAAATCTGTTACTTTAAAATATTAACTAGTGACGCCACAATCCACAAACTTCACGCTACTGTTAATTTTGCAAATAGGGCTAATAATACTCACTTAATCTTCGATAAATCGCCAGAAAAATATTCTAAATTACTTTCGAGTTCACTGTACAAGGCATTTGCAGTTCCTGTTGGTATTACTACAGCATAATCAAGGTCCAGTCCATCTTCTCTTATGGATTTCCATGTCACAATGTTGGTTTCAATTCCTTTCAGTTCCTCAGACATTTAGCCTCTAAAGAGAGTACGTAAAATACGATTAACCGAACAATCGCCAAGAAAATATTTGTTTTCTAAGCAAATACACTAGACATTTTAACACAGCTTTTTAAGTCATGAGTTTAGCATTATTTTTGCTAATAAATGAGACCCTGTTTACCTCTTTATAAGTAGTTAAAACCTTACTTCGTGTTATAGTTAGCTCGGTTACTGAATAGGTTAAAAAGATGTGGCATTGTTTTAAGTCCTAGAAACGTTAATTATAATGTTGTAAGTTTGTACCTAATAATATAATCAAATGGTACGTAATTGAAGGGAATTTTGACTTTTGGAATATCATTTTTATTCATTTTTGTTGTTTGTCCCTTTAAACACTCCACACCAATGATATTATAATACGAAAAGTAATAGATATGTCAATAGCGGTCGAAAAGTGAAGACTCAAAAAGAGTGCTAATGGCACGCTTTTTCTATAACTTACGTCATGTCTACAACATTTACGCGTGAGTGACAAACACTAGCTGTCATCTTTTTTCTTATTATTTTAATAACGCTATCCCTTTTACACCGTTTGACATGTGTGAATGTTGCTGTCACACACTTTTGATTTTTTTGTTGTATAAAATATGATTGTTCTACACGAATAATCCTTTTCCTCACTACGAATTATTCCTGAAAAATAAACTGCTTCTTTTTTTGTTTTGCTTACTAAAATTCATTCATAAATTCTTGTTGCCGGCTTTTTATTTTAAAATATTGGAGCGAGCGAAGTTCCACTGCCTTCAGTTGCTCTATGGTTTGATCACCCTGAAGAAATACAGTCTCAACCCAACTATACCCTGTCCGTTGTGTGCAATGACATAAAATAGGGAGCAACGCTAATATAAATATGCACACCGCTCGGTAACATACAACAAGATTTTTTTAGGGGTAAAAAAGGTTGCATTGCAATTACGTCATTCGACTTATTTGCTTCGCACTAGCCAGCAGGCGTTAATATTTTGTTAGAATTTATAATAAATATTTTTGTGTATATAACCTACTAGTGATTCGCCCCGGCTTCGCCCGGATAACCGTTTCGGAATCTATACGGAACATCGTCTTTTATATAGGTAGATATGCACCCGTAAAATATCAAAACGTGCCTATGTGCTATTCCAGATTATAATCTATCCCTATACCGAATTTTCATCCAGATCCGTTCAACCGTTTTTGAGTGAAAGAGTAACAAGCATCCAAGCCACATGCCAAGATCACAACGATCTGTGTCAATAATATGTGCATATGTATAAAATTATATTTTATGTACACCAATTATTAAAAGTTTATTGTTCACACTGTGTACGCAGTGGAACGCAGCTAATAAGTCGTGTTTTGCACTGATTATTTAATCTGTTTTCCTATGCTATGATCCTGCCTGTCATTTTCTGACTTCTGTTGTAGTTCTAATGTATTCAATGTGTTTCTTATTATTATTAATACCTAAACCAATTATTTTTAAATGGAAATCACAAAAATTATCAAAAACCACAAATTGATCAATTTATTCAACAGTTTTAAAAAACTTACCTGTTAATCTACAGCTTTTAGAAGAATAATAGTAAAATGAGAATTAAGTAAAAATCTTTGCCCTTCTTTCTTTGTCTTTGTGTTATATAAGGATACAAATCTTTTTATAAAAAGAATACTTTCCGATAAAAAAATAATACAAGCTCACGTAAATGTAACGAATGTCTCAAATGTTGCCAGCGCAAAATTCTGAATGGTACATTGGTAGGTATTTTTAAATTAAAACAGACCGCAAATTAACAATTATATTTCAAAAACAGAAAAAGTCTATAAAAATCAACCATACGATAATGAAGGTCTATAAAATGTTTTAATGGGAATAATAAAATTTTGTGTATTTTGCAAGAACATTTGAAACGCCTGAGATCCTGTCAAGAACCGTTGATTTTGTATTCTATTACAGTCCACATCAGCCTTTAAATTATATTCTTCTGCACCATCGCCATATCCATCATAGTTAATTATAGTTCGGGAACTAAAAATAAGCAAAACATAGATAACATTATTGTACAAGTAAATGAGTATAAAAAATACTGAAATCTGAATAGTCACCTAAAATTTTCAAAGAAACAGTCCTTGTCGTGATAAACGGAATATTCTCTAATCCTCCTGATGGTATTACCGTCAGTTTCGAAGTCATATTCGTAAAGTTTTTCGACAAAACCATCTCTATCTTTGACAGTCCAAATGTGCTCGCCAGGGAGACCTACGAGTCTGGGTGCGCTAGATGACATAGATAAGTTTTTCTTCAATTCTAAAGACCTACACCTATTATCTGTATTAGTGCCAACGTCAGGTCGGCGAGAGAATGGGACATTTTTATTCGAATTGCAAGATTTTAAAAACTCTTGAATTTCGGCCCTCATATCTGAACTCAATATTTTGTCCTTACTTTGCACAACATATCGACTACAGTAGGCCATAAGTTTCTCATTTTTCGAAAGGCAAATTTCGTGTACCAAATTTAAAAGATTTTTTTCGGCAACTTCCTTCATTTTCGTCAAATGATTTATCCGAGCGTGTAAGTACAGATTCTCCTGATACGTTATGGAGTACAAATGTTGATAGTTCATATACTGCGATTGGCATTCTTTCCTTTTTCTTTCATTTTCTTTGGTTTGTACCGCCAGTTTATTTTTTGCCATAGACTCTAAACGATAGCCTACTAAGATATTTCTATTTTCGCAAATTGCAGCCGCTAGGAGTATTAACAATTTTTTCTTTTCTTCTCTAAGATCTCTTAGCTTTTTGAGTAATACGTGTTTAGTTATATCATGATCGCCTATTGATTTTGAATTATCATATTTTAAGCCATGCCAATTTTTAATCATTCTTTCTGCATCTTTCCATTTTTGGAGTAAATATTTTGATATGGCACAATAGATGTCTATGGTAGTGCTTGTTATATAGTCTGCATTGACATATGTACGCACGAAGTAAGATTCAAAATAAGCTTTTCTTATTAACGAAAGAAACATGAATTTCTTCCTCTCATTGCAAGCTGATATAACAAATCCCGCTGCACACAATATAGCGTAATAATGATAGACTCCAAACCAGCATTTCTTTTGTTTGTGTATATTTATTTTTAACTCTATTTGCGGTTCTTCAACACGCACGCTTAAATTCTTGTAAACTTTTTGAACTTCATCATTTAAACCTTGTAATAAAATTGATTATTTTTTAAGGTAAAATCATATTGTTCTTATTCTAATTTACAACTTAGTTTAAACTTTTTATCACTAACCTGGATTGTTATTTTCCTTTACCGTAACAAAGAGTACATCGATACTACACATAGTGAGCCACATGGCCAACGTAAGTCCAAGGAGCCATCTAAATGCAATGTACATTATCTTTTAACTTTATAAAAAACGATTTTAATTCGATATTCGAGGCTGTTTATTTTTTAAGGACAATAAATTTGTGTTCAAAATCATATTTTATATATGATTGTATACTGCTGTCATGTTGCATTTATTACTTTTTAAAATTTAACTGCCAGTTATGTCAATAAAATGACGACCTTCATGGTGTAAAAATGGGAAGATATTTCGCCCTTCCGTGACCATGAGCGCTCTAACAAGTAGTATTAAATATCATGGATCATTAATTAAATATCTTATCTAGATTCTATAATCTAGCAATGATATTTAATATATACAAATCAGTGATTCGTTCAACAGAGATTGTGCCGACCGTTTAGAATTTGCCTAGCCCAATTATAAAGTGTTAACTCCGACAATCGGTTGGTGGCATATACACATCGATGAGCCGCCCCATGATCAGTTACTTTGCCATCGTTTGGTGGACTAACACTAAACAGATATCTGCGCGCAAAAAACTTCACAGCTATCACGATGCTGTCTGCTGTCTAGAACCTACCGATTTCGCACCAATCCTACCGGTTTTTCCCGATTATTCTACCAATTTTCAACAATTTAATTGGGAATTATATCTTCTCGTCGAAAGAACATTGTCCGTGCAATTACATTCTAGGGTGGTAAAAATGACCTTTTTTTCCCCAAGTATATTTAGGACAGGTACAAATAGGTAGCACTAGTGGGTAAATAAAGAAAATTTATTTTTCATCCAAATATACCAATCTCATTTGGCAACCCTAGCGATTCCGCATTTTCATTTTCGAGACCGGCAACTACTGGCAGCATGAGAACATACCCCACCTGATACCCCTGCAGATCCATATACAACAGGTGGCAACCTTATCAGCCGCGAGATTGCGCAACCTGAGATTATGGTCTGTCTGCTTTGGAATTCCTTATAGAAGAAATGCCCTTAACTTCTGTTGAGCTTCTGCTCAGAAGGTCTGATCTACAAACAGTATGTCTTCGATAAGAAATATTTGTCTACATGCTGTGTCAGTCAGAAGGATTACAGGGTTAAATATCTTGGCTCGGCTCACCAGCATTATTAATGGGGTTCTTCGGAGAGTCAGGCTAGCTGATGATCCAAATGCGCACGCGCAAATACGCGGTAGTCATGGAGTTGTGGAAATATAGCCCCTAACAAAACTATATAAAGTTTAACCAAAATAAGTTAGAGTAATGCTGGCTGAAAAAATAATTAAAATATAAGTTGTAACTCAAAGCAAGCAAGTTCAGTTTAAAACATGTCATGGCGGAATTCTGATGATTTGGGGGACTTTATCCTTAAACAACCCTCCCTAAATCTGCCAGTGATTTAATTGAATAATAGTACAATTTATCTAATATTTGACCTCAAAGCCATTACTGTGAACAGCAATCTATCTCTTGTGTTATAAATGTTGTAAAATAAATAAAATAAATAATATTTCTAATCTTTTAATTTAAACAGTCTTCTAAGCCTAACTTGAATAGATAATATTAGAAGTGTAATATTCTTTTTGTACCATTCTATATTGTATGTTATGTGCGCCTTCCAGTTTTTGTCAAGAAAAGATTTGTAGAAAACACTCATTTCATCGGCTGTTAGACTTTGCTTTCCTTCTGGTAAATTCTTCTTCAAATATTCTTCTCGCTCCTGGAATAATCGCAGAAAACTTACAACTTACAGTGGTAGAGCCTGCAACAACAACAACTGTTGCACAACTTGGATGGCTTGACCAGTGAAATACCACAACCTCACAGAAAACAGGTGAAGTAGAATAGATAGGATGGCAATAGATGAGGTTTGGACAGGGGGGGGGTTAACGGGGAAAAGGAAATATCCTTTTTCCTGTCTATGCCCTCCTCTGTCCAATAAAGATAGGCAACGCATCTGCAACACATTTACCTGTTGCTGTTATGAGCAGTGCTCACTTAACATTGGGTAATCCGCTCTGTCGTAAGCCTTCTCACATAAAAAAAAACAAATAAAAGTATTATGCTCTGATATAAGTAAAGCTCCTTGTAATTATTTTTTAAAGATTATTATTTTCACTGTAAACCAAAAAAAATTATTAATCATTACCCAATAAATAATTTACAATATTAAATAATATTTTTTTGGGTAGCTCAGTAATTTGGTAGAAACCGAAATGCATATTACAGTTTGGTAGATGCAGGACCCGCAGTAATTATATTTAATGTGTGATGAGTGATATAATAAAATTGATTACATAAAATTACCGTAAAGAATCTTGAATTGTGTTGAGTCCAAAATTTCTGATTCCATTCTTGAACTTCCATGCGCAGTTCTCTGTATCGTTTTTCTAATGCCGTTTCATTGATGGGTTGTTTAAAAATAAACCTCCTCAAGTTAGAAACAGGATCAGGTGGTCCTACCATGTCACTGCTTATTTTCTTCCCGTTTGGCGGTGAAACTGCTTTTGTTTCCGATGTCGTTGTGCTCGTCCATCGGCATATAGTTAATGCGTAACGAGTGTTTGATGTAAATTTGAACGACGGAAACATTTAAAGGATTTTTCTGTATTGTTTACTTCTTGTCTTGCTTCTTTAAAATTATCTGATGTAAGTGACACTGACATATGTCAAACATTTATTTGACATGTTTATCACAAGGAAAACTAATCAATAGAAAGCAGAAAATGTCCACTAAAATGTATTTTTATATTATTTAAAAAAGACTTAAAAACTAAAACCCAATTCAAAATAATAAAATACTGAAAGTAGTTCTAATATCTTTGTCAATGAGTACCAGCATCAGTTTCTTCTGTATTTTTATCGCTTTTAATATGAGTGTTCCAAAGAATTGTTTGGACCTGAGTTTCTTCATCGAACAATACGACAGCTCCAAATTCCATCCACACTATTTTGATGATAGCAACCATCTTATACTATCACACTTTTTGCTTTGCGTGCTAAAGATCCCTCTGATAATGTGTATGTTCAAGAGCGGCAGTGATCACTTTAGGCGAACCGTTGCTCGTTTCACCCTACTCCTATAAAAACAAAATGTACGAAAAATTATTGACATATGGCAGCACAACACAAATATCATTGCACGATTATAATGTCATTGTCAAATCAGTGGTGTCATCAAATGTCATGTGAAATTTTTCAATCAAGAATTATGTAAAAGCTAGCAAGAGCGAATCTGCTAGTTGCATTTAAAGATTGTGTTTGTTGGTTAGAAATTACAGACAAGTTTGAAGTACCTTAATTCACGTTTTTAATAATCACTCACAAAAATGAGCGCAAAACAGAAACAAACTACCGCCGACGATGATTATTCAGCTAAGTTAGACTTGTGCCTTACAGATGGAATCATTAAAACTGGTAAAAAAATTGTATTGTGCCATTTCATCAGTTATAAAACTACTTAATGTTACGAGTGCAAATAACACGATGTGCTAATGGTTATGAGCTTCAGTGTACATCTGTTTAGATGTATATAGAAGAAAAACAATAGCATTTTCGTATCAATTTGAAATGCGAAGATGCTTACACATTCTTACCACACACACTGCACCAACAATTAAATGAATAACGAACCTTGCGATACCCTATGGTTATACATAAAGAAATAATGTTTGAAAAGTATTTTAGGGAGTATGTGAACATGTTTCAAGCAATTTAATGTAATTACTCAGTTTTAACAGTGGTAGAGCCCACAACATTATTTCTTGCAAGAATGGACCTCACAGAAGACAGGCGTCAAGTAGAGTATTCTGCCTATCGCCTGATGAGTGAGGTGCCAGAGGAATTATGCACTTACTGTGGAATTGCAGAAAATAGCCCCCTACTTACTAACTATTCCCTTTTCCATTTTATTGTATATTTAAAAGATTTAAATCTTTTTTGCAGGTGGTGGGATTGCCCTCGGTGCAATCACATCAGTATTATTCTTGGGTCGGAGGAGATGGCCGATTATAGCCGGCATGGGCATGGGTATAGGACTGGCATATTCCAACTGTGAAAATGAATTAAATCCCAGCAAGTCTAGGCATGCATAAATGGCAAGTAATTATCTTACATCTAAGAAATAATTGTTTTTATTGCAGTAAAGGTAAATAAGAAAGCACTTACATGATGTTCAGCTATCATTTGATGCATCAGTTGCAAGTCAATGGGTCTTTAAAAAACAGGAAGGGCAGTGCGTAGAGCCCGTAACAACATCTATTGCACAAATGGGCCTGCTTGTCAGGTTAAATACCACAACCTTACAGAAGACAGCCTTGAAGTAGAAGTACTTTGTGTGTCGTCTGATGAGTGAGGTGCCTGAGGCCTTATTCTAGTCCTCTTCCCCTTCCCACCCTTTTCTTATGAGCAAACATTCAACTGGACAGTGGAAGGGATGAATGGGAAAGGGAATTCACTATTTTGTGTTTATCCCTTCCTCTGTCTATTGGTAGGCAATGCATCTGGAAGACATTAGCTTGTTGCAGATGCCTATGGGTAACTATCACTTAATATTGGGTGCTTGTGTGTTTGCTACTTTCTACTATAAAAAAGGGCAATTGAACAGTTAGCTTTGTTAGTCGGCATACCTAGATAACTAATGCAATTTACTAAGAGAGTCCCCAAACGACTATGTAATCTATTACTTGGAAGGGATTTTACTGTGTTATTCTTTTTTTCAGGTAAAGGCTTCAAGTGATAAGAATCATGTGAAACCAAGGATGCAGAATGTAAAGAACATCTCCAGTAGACAACTTGTTTAGTCAAATATTGTTGTTTTATGTTATTGTACAAATAATTATTTAATTATTGTGAGGTACGTCTTTTATTTAGATACTACATAGTTACGAGAAGGTAAATTAAAGTCTAAGGGTCAAAGAACAATGTTTAATATTTCATTGTACAAATTGATACTGGAATAAATGTTTTAGATACAGCATTTTCCTATTTGAAATAGAAACCATTATATCATAAGGTACATTTAAATAGTTTTATTAAATATAGAGAGATTATAAACAACCCATATATAGACACCAAGCATGGTGGTAATTTGACAATACTTAATATGGCAACACTAGCCCACAGATAAAACAAAACATTTACATCATAATAACATTATAAAACAACAAACATTTTGATTATATGGTGCTATAGGCTGTATGTACACAATAAATACTAGATCGTGACATTGTATACATATTCAGCTGCATTCCAAAACACAATTTGACACAAAAAATGCATTAGCATCGAGATACCAGATATATTCCAAGTTACATACAATCGCTTAATGCTTAAAGGTCTAACCCGTATCCATTCCCCATACATGGGTAGCGAATTTGATACTCGATCGTGAAAACAAGTCGTCCGAGGAATTTATTATCAATTCCTTTCTATGAACAAATTTTGTTGATGTTAAATGACTGCCAAAATATGGTCCTTCGAGTCGGATCAATAATGTCGCTCAGACACAAAAGTTACACAATGGGCAAACAACATGTGCCAAAATAAAATAATTATAAATATAAACCTGAAGGTTTAAATGCCATCAAGGGCAAACTTTAATTTAGAAAAATCCAACCTATTACAAATATATAACAAGGCTCCCAAGTCATAGCTACAAATATTAACTATGGACAGATATCTATTAATATCTCTGGTTATTTTTAACACAAAAGTGGTAAGTTATCTATGTAAAATTGCGCAAATATTCAACAGATTAAATGAAAACTGTGTGTCAAGCTTTTTTATCATACAATCAGTGATATACAATACATTTAAATTATTAATCACATGGTTATGTATGTTCTATTAAATATAAGTAACATATTTTCTTGGATAAGGATTTAAAAAATAGCAACACTGAAAATGGCAGTATAATAGGTTTCAAAGATAGAAGACATATCTATTTTATATTGTAAAAATGTATGGAGACATCCAGACAATCTACTTCATGTACTTTTGTACTATAACAAGTGTATGAGATAAATTGGAATACACCATTATGTGTTTGTCAACCAACACTGATCAGCAATCTGTACAGCAAAAGACTAGTCACAAAGCTGTAAACGCCAAGCCAATGCAATAAACTTTCAAGCCTAAACTGTAAAAATCATAGATTATAAATCTCCAGACACTACATAAACCATACAAATTCAACATTAGAAATTGAAGCTCAATTGTTGCAGTTAATTACTACCAGCGTTAGCATGTAAATACAAATATTAATAAATACTAAAACATTTTTTTAATCTATCTTCTTTATTCGGGTTAATATAATTTTGTTATGTAGTTGACAACACTTCAATGTTATGTGTGTCATATTTAGTGTGTGCATAAATTCATAAAATTTTCAACAGAATTTCATAGCACAAACCATTTTTAAATTACAAAGGTTTTGTATTCATGTGACGGTGAATAAATAACTGAATTGGGTTTACGAAGTCGCCAATTGACGACTTAGGTGGGTTCACAGATGGAGCATCTGGAGGTATGTAACATCTTTGACAACAATATTATGTTACATTTATAAATCTCAATTGAAGGCACCACACTGAATTGAAACCGGATTCATTCAAGCAATTTCAGTCCTTTTCTGTACGAATTATACAAAATTCTTAACATATTACTTGCCATATCACTACAATTTAAATAACTACGATACTTTATGTACCTTATAAAATGTTTGACTAGCAACTTGTGATATTAATGCATTATCTTTGTGTATACTTTATGTGCTCTACTATAGGCTACTTTAATACTTTGCGTATACTAAAACTTTAAAAGAACTTAACTGTACAATTTAAAATACTGAATTTTAGTTAAACGAAAAAAATATTGTATACATAATTGAAACGAGGTTGAATAAAACCTTGAAACCTATTAAAAATCGACTAACTGTTATTTTACTCGGCACATAAATATTTTCCAGACTTCATTAGGAAGTAATAGTATTTTCGTTTATTACATGTATGACAGGTTGTCATACAATGCATGTCATATTATTTATCCTGAGATGAAATAATAAGAAATTTTAATTACAATTTGTCTTACATTTAACCATAATTCCAGTCATAACATATAGTCATTAAAATTATGTGCAAGCTAAACTAAAATATTCTGTGGCAACATCATTTAACTTTTTAATTTATAGCAATACCTGACAACACACGCCAACGGTTTTTTAATGGCAACACATCCATATGATTTGACAACACCATAAAAGTCAGTAAAATTGGATGATACTGATATCACAGCTGATAAATGTAAGGTCTCATTAGCATTGAGCAGTTGCGGGCAGCAGGATCATGCGTTATATTACGTTGCGTATAGCAACCACCCGCAGTGGGCCCGCTACGCTGCGTGCATATTTTTAGCGTGCACGCACCTGACCGCATCCTCTGTGTTAGGTGCTCTTAGAAAGAGTAATAAAAATACTCTTAAAAGGCTATATTAAAAGTGACGTACACGTGTATTATAATTTCATATAGAGATCTCTGTCACACGCTACCTAATCTGCTTTGTGCGACAGAGAAAGCTTTACGAAGCCGAAACTAACGGATATCTTTCAAAAGGTTGATGTGCAATATTTCTTATACGAGTTACAACAACCTTTTATGAACAGCTGTTTTCCTAAATGAAAGTCAACAATGGCAAATCAAGAGGTTTCAGATTACAGATTGGATATAAAGTGAATAATAATGGAAATACTATAGCCCGGTTTCTGAACGGCTGATAAAATGAAAAATTAATTAAACAGCTGTCAAATGGCAGTTGCTAGAAGCGTCATCATCAACTCGTATTCTTATAGAAATTGACATGGTGGTTAACTTGAAAGAGTGTTAGTTTAATAAAAAACAAGTTTGTGTCAGCTCCGACCTCCATAGATTAATAGGTGTGTGCCCACAGCATGATACATTTATTTAAATCAAGTTTAAGCCCCACCATGTATACTCTGTACTGGGGAATGCGCAAAATAGGAGATGAAATCCGTTTCCGTAACGCTGTAACGTATCGTTTGATTTTATTCATAAATTTATATACTAAGGCTTACATATGAAAAACGATTCTTAAGGAGTAAACTCCATACAAATTTCAAACCTTACAGAAACCGGGCAGTATGGATAACATAATGTGACTATTTTATCCGAGTACCATCTGGAATTATTTCAACCTATCATAACTCTGCAGTACATACAGAAAGGTTAAAGTAAACAATATATTTTACTTCAAACACTAAGAGAGTTATTATTCAGTAAGTGCTTTTCATTTAAAAATTTAAAAACCGTGTTGAAAATTCCGAAAAAGTTATTAATAAAAAACGAAAATATTAACAGTATTAAGAGTGGTTAAATGAAAGTGTGTGTCTTGTGAAACGGTAGAATTTAGAAATGATACTTGGACCACACGTTACGTTACTTTAAGTATAGATAAATAGATGGACACACGCAACAATTTGAACACAAAATTATAACCTTGTACCGGATGTGAATTTTGTAAAAAAGTTTTTAAGTTAAAATTCCTGAAATATTAAAAAAAACTCACAACTTATAACATTATCTATGCATATTAGTTAATTTCGCTCCACTTTATCTCACAACTTCCACAGAAATACAAAAAGTGTAACGACCGCCATGTATGGTAAATGACGTTTGTTTACAAAAATCATATCTTGCAATGAGGACAGACACTAAAACATATTAGTCAAAGATTTAAATACATTTACAATATACCCTTCATATTTTACAAGTAAACAGAAAAGATTAAAAAAAATAGGACAGGTCTCTGCTTGTACCCATACTCATTCCTTCATTACACAATATTTGTTAACAGGGATTAACATATTTAGTTTGTGTATCAACCTATCTATGTATTTATATCTGTGGCATTGATAAATTTATAGGATTTTTTTTAACACCCAAATTACGAAAATTGTCATAAAATAATTCTAACATGATATACGATAATACAAAAATTCCGTATACACCTAACAAACCAATATACATATATAAAATGAGATAAGAAAACAACACCAGATAGATATTATTATAGTGCAACACCCATACCATAGACAATGAAAAATAGTTGCCATATATTATCTATGCTTGATGAAACACAAACAAAAAATATTTGAAACATACCCAACATAATTAACTTCTCCTTGAGCTGTTCCGACAGTGGAAACATCACCATCTCAACCAGGAATTGGCTGCGTTATGGTGTTCACTTGGAGGTCATATCGGGCCAGTAGTTGATGTAGTAGCGGTGGGTGCTGCCTTCGAACAGACGATCCAGCCAGTTGGGAAGACCGTCGAGAAGATTATCTGCATTGTTTGCATGAGAATATATTACGGTAAATAATGACAATAATAAATCAGCCTTTTTTAGTAATCCCAACTGCAGGGACACAGGCCTCCTCTCCGAGAGGGCCACGCTAGGCCGGTGCGGGTTGGTGGATGTCACGTGTCTTCGGTATTTGAGGTTCTTGTGCCGGTTACCTCACGATGTTTAACTTCATCGTAAGGTAAATTAGTAAACATAAATCATAGGGATTGTTTACTATACTCCCTAAGTTTCTTAGCGTCAATTCCAACAAAATAATTCCAAATACACTCAACTCAGAGTAAAAAACGTGTAATACGAAACTACAATTTTCTTGGCTCGTGATAAAGTGCTGTCCTCTCATGTTTCATGGTATTGGAACGCGTCTGACCCATCACTCATCTTGTAGGAACTAGGAAAGAAGCAAATAGGACCTTAGTTCACACCAGTATCCTATGAGCGTGTGATACTTCTCTGATGGAACCTACCCACTCCTGCAACAGATTCTGCTGGCTTTACTACAGCTCTGGGGCACAGTCCCAAGGCATGCTTAGGCCAAAAAAACTATATTTATTGTATTAAGGTATTATGTAATGCATGGTACCTTGCAAAAGTACTGGCGGGTCGGGCGCCTCGTCGGAGGAGGAGTCGGGCTCTGTATGGAAGCCTATGAAGGCGCCCGCTTCAGGATCGCCCGCCCAGCCGCCAAGCGACCGCGTCATGCGGCTCATGCGCTATCAACAGATCGTAACCAATTTATAGTTGAGTAGACAACATATGAAACAATCGTTCCCAAGTATTATTGCTAATTATTTGTTTTTCTAGTGCCATCTCCTAGTGGAGACTGGCTATCATTATGGCTAGCTGGTCTCCTCTCACCGCAACCCTGAACAATGATGTCGTGCTAATGTACCTGGTGCAGGTTTTCTATCAAGGAGATTCATCTTTGAACTGGTCTTCGGCGATCTATTATTTATCCTCGTATTATGAGGAGTACCTCATATCAGGAAAACAAATTATAGTAACTAATTTACTCATTCATTCACTTTCATTCACTGCGAGATCGAGAGGCTTGGTTCGCTCACCTTGTGCGGCTTGGCGCACTCTGGATGCTTGGCGTGGTAGATGCAGAAGTACTTGCGGTGCGGGTTGAGCGCGAGCACGGTGCCGACGCAGTTGCGCGCGTTGACGCGCAGCTCACCGCCGCCCAGCGACAGCTGCAGCACGCGCCGGAACCACTCCACGTTCCGCTCCACGCACAGATACGCGAACACCAACGTTTTATTCCTAACACACAACTATATGTTAAGATTTTTAAAGACCCAATCCCTGTCCGCTTATCCATCCCTTCCATTATGCAAAGTCTTACAGTGGTAGAGCCCGCAACAACATATGTTGCACGAATGGTCCGGCTTGACCGGTGAAATACCACAACACAGAAGACAGGCGTGAAGTAGAAGTACTCTGCGTTTCGTCTGATGAGTGAGCTGGCAGAGGCCTAATTTTAATCCTCTTCCCCTTCCCACCCTTTCCTCATAAGGATAGGATGGGGACGATCCCTTTTCCTGTCTATGCCCTCTGTCCATTAAAGGTAGGCAACGCATCTGCAACACATTTGCTTGTTGCAGATGTCTATGGGTAGCGCTCACTTTACATCAGGTGATCCGCTTGCTCGTTTCCCACATTCTTCCATAAAAAAGTAAAGACTGGCTACACGTATGGTTGTTTCTGATTTCAATGGGCAGCAGTGGCCAAATGATTATAAAAAATATAGTGGTCCTTTACCTAATTTACTGTAATTTATATAAAAAAACCAATGCTACTACTATCTCTCGCCCTTTTTGTATAATACATGTGCTAATTTAACATTTTTGTAGGTTCGAGTCCCCGTTAAGCTAGGATTTTACAAAATAAAGGTACTTTCCCTCAGTGGGACACTGTATATATATATATATATATATATATATATATATATATATATATATATATATATATATATATATATATATATATATATATATAATACGTACTTGCGATATGGCCACACAATCTTGTGGAACTTGGACAGAAGCTGTACCCGGCTCTGCAGGTCCACCAGCACCACGATGGTGCGGCAGCCAGGCTTCATCAACCTGCAAACAAACATTGCTATATTTTAAACATACCCACTGCAGAGACACTTTCAAAGAAAGTTGCAGAGTTCAGAAACTATCAAATCGATCGAAACAAAATTTAGTCATAATCAAAATTTAGTCACAATCAAAATTTAGTCACAATCAAAATTTAGTCACAATCAAAATTTAGTCACAATCAAAATTTAGTCACAATCAAAATTTAGTCACAATCAAAATTTTATCACATCTCAAAGGATTTTAAAAGTTACTATTATTCTACGCATTATACAGAGTTTCTCAAAGCTGCTGTTTATCTACATCCACTGGCTGTATATTATTTTATTTATTAAATTTTATTCCTACACCTACACCGTTTGAAATTAAATAAAATAAAACAATACACAAACTGATCCAGTTTGACACTGAAAACAGCGCTGATTTTCAGCTGTGACCAAAATCGAGAAAATTTAGGAGGTTAGTCAGTCGCCATTAATAAATATGGTTCTATGCAAATAAACATATGAATTAGTTGACTTACCGAACTAGACCATTGTACTTCTCCGCGCGTAGCTCATGCAGCCTCAGCTCTAATGAGGGCTCGCTGCTCATCTTCTTGCCGCCGCCATTTTGTCGACGTCGTTCTTCCTTCTGCTTCTGTACAGATTCTTCTTCTAAACGTCTGCAATGTAATTAGCACGCGTTAGTTGTGATGATTAGATGTCAGAGTCAATATCAATTATAATTTTAATAACATGGTCCATATTGGGTGTAGTATTTCAGGAGCAAAGCGTAGTGTTATTACGGTAGAAAGGGGAGAAAAGAAGAGAAGGAAGAGATGGGAAGCGGATTGGGCTCGACCTCACTATAAAAACTTCTATCGTTTGTTCCGTATCAAGATGGATTTTTTGTAAACAAAGGTTACACCTAATACATAATAATTTTCGTTAAACAACTTTTTCTCAGATAAAATTATTTTTAGTACCAAATTAATTTCCACAAAATACAACATTTTTTTCATGAAAGTATAAAAAGTGTAGTGGCCGCCATTCTTGGTTTTTGAAATTTGTTTACATTAATTCTATTTTTATGTGGAACAAACTAAACGCCGGTTCTTCAGTCGAACTGTTAACAGCTGCTAGTGGTGATGTTACAATATTGTGTACTGACATGAGATAGGCCATGAGGTAGCCAGCGGCGAGCACGAGCCCGACGGTGGCGAGCACGGACAGCGCGGACAGCGCGTGCTGCGTGCGCAGCGCGAGCGCCGCACGCTCCGCCCACTCGCACAGGCGGACCACCGCGCGCCACGTCGCTCCCCGCGCCGCCTCGTCCACAAGCTCCTGCAACACATATCTTAAGAGCAATCCAATCTCCAATCCTCCCTGCAACCTTCATTTTGACTTCCTGATACAATACGAAGTCTGCTTTCGGTTAAATTTGTTCCATATTTTACTTCCTTTCTGTAACTGTGTTTCTAAGATTTAGTAGTTAAATATTCGTCTTTATATGGTTGGGTACATTTATACTATACATAATATATGAACAAAAAATAATACTACGCATATATAAATCGGAAATGGCGCGAAGTGTAGCGGATGTCAATAGCACGGACATCGATTTGACGAATGTGGACGGCGTCTGCCTTGACAACGGAACGGAAACTTATAAGGACATGCTTCGATAGAGTCTGGGCAGTAGTACTTCTGGTTTTAAAGTTTCGTTGCAGCTCGTATCCCACGTTGCGCCCACGAAGTATATCGTTTGACTCTTCATTATACCTCCAGCAAACAACAAGCCATTTAAATCAGACATCTAATAAACTAGTATTTCTAAATTAAATATTGTAAAGTCAACCGGGCTGGGATCTCAGTTAAACAACGAATGAGATTGGTAAATAACGTCTATTACCTAACTAGTAGATACAGTACAGTACACGAGATTTAAACAAAACATGAGCGAGCGGAAGAAGACAGCGTACGTCGGAGCGATAGTGTCGCTACTGGCGCGCGGGCGGCCGTGTTAAACAACACAAAAGATGGCGGCGCTAGCTCATCCGTCGCGCGCTGTTGCTAGGCGAATTTAACCCTACGGTTGAACGTAAGGTGTGCGCTACGTAGTGCGTTACAATATCCTTTTTAAAACATTTAAACAAAAATCCCTATAACAGCACGCAGACCATCTACACAAATATTTCTTCTTGTAACAACCTATAATCGTTTTCTTTATAGTCCGTTAAATATAGCTTGCTAAGACAATTGTCAACAAAAATGACGACGTAACATTGTAAAAGCATTTGATGCCTCTTCATAAAAGTCTAAAGCCGCGTCCATACACTTCCAATTCTTTATTATAGAAGAAGGTGATACTGAAAATGGTTATTCCCCTTTCCTATTCAGACACCGTCAAGTCCAGTTTCCCAGGAAGACGACTAGAATTAGTTCTTCAGCACCTCACTCATCAGACTAAATGCACACTACTCTACTTCAGGCCTCTCTTCTTCTGTGAGGTCGTGGTATTTCTTCGTCGAATGTCACCTTCTGCCATAAAAATTTATCAAAACTGCTTTAATACCTGCACATTAGTCTCATACGCCATCATCTCCGTGGGCTTCAGGAGTCGCTTGATGAGGCTGTCGAGCGCTCGCTTGGTGTCGTTCAGCCGTTGCTGGTAGACAGCCTCCTCGTAGCCGTCGCACGCGGCACAAGTCGGCCACGTCTCGTTCAACCACTCGTACTGGATACGGGTAGGTTCCCGCCGCCAGATCACCACGATGCGGTGCTCCATGTCCGATATGTCAATACCTGTACATACCAATAATTTTAATTACAATACATACCTTATTCACTTAACAATACAATTCAAATCAAATAACTTCTCTGAAAAAGAAATACCAGCCCTTGTTTTGAAAAAAGTAGGGGAGCAGACCCTCTGACACTTCCCTTGTCGTGAACTAGTCACTATTACTTATCTAAACTTTAAGCTATGGTAACACTGACCGGATCCATTAGCAAGTGCGCGCACGAAGTCGGGCTGAGCGTGCGTGTACACGTACGCATAGCGCAGACGGTCGGGCGCGTCACGTGCGAGCGCACGCAGCTCGCTCAGCGCCGCCCCGCGCGCACCTAGCGCCACGCAGCACAGCCGCCGCCGCGCCGCACGCCACTCCACAGGGCAAGCCGCATCTAGTACACTCTACAACGAAAAACGACTACTTCAAGTAGAATAAATATAGCACTTCATTCTTTTACTTTCAAGTTTAACAGCGGTAGAGCCCGCAACAACAACATCTGTTGCACGAATGGGCTTGACCGATGGAATACCACGACCTCACAGAAGACAGGTGTGTTTGCCACCTAGTACTATAAAAAAAAGTCATCAGCTGTCACTAAAGACTTGGTCACCAGTCAGATCGGTTGAATGTCTCGGGTAGGTAAAACTGTTCTTTTTTCGTTTTTCACGTACTTGTGAGGAGAGCCGCGGCAACGTGAGCAGCCGGTTCGCGTCAATGAGCTCGCGCAGCGTCTGCGTGGGGATCTCGGCGGTGCTGACGCTGGCGGCCGGCAACGGGCTGTCCTCCTTCAGTATTACCATGCTATCGGCATTACGCTGCGCCTTGAACCGTGACGTCACGTTCGCAGAGTCCCGTGACGTCATATCGACAAAGCTGAAATGACGCCGATTTATTTTCTCAGTATATATTAATAGATAAGTAACCGAAACAAAATAAGCAATAACCGTAGAAGCAATCTTGGCTTTAAAAACAAACATCTAAACGCTCCTGATGACGCGAAATGATTCTGTCTATCTGTTTGGTGTTAGTATTTTTTGATTAACTTACTTTTTAAGACACAACGCAACAACTAACATATTTAAAGAAATGTATAGACTTCTATTTATGAGGGAGACTTGTATGTATATTGCATTTATAAGATATACAAAATACTCACGCAAACGATACCCTCTCGCGATAGTGGAATGCGGTGATGAGGTAGCGCAGTCGGATGGTGGGCCTCTCCTCGAAGATCAGCGCTTTCACGCGGTTGTCCTCGAAGTCGCTCACGAACGCGTCCACATTGTAATCGTTGAGGTTTCCCACCAGCTTGTATGGGAACTTCCAGCGGATAAATTCTGGAAAACAATTTTATATTCAGCTTATCTTGATTGTGTAATAGTATAGCAATTTATCTTTCTATTTTTTTATGTGTAACTTTCCCAGCATGTAAGTAGCTTATATGTAACGAGCAAGCCATTCACCTGATATTACTCATAGGCATCTGCAACAAGCTGATGAGTTGCAGATGCCTACTTGAAAAAGATATTTTCTTTTCCTATCTATCCCTCCCCACTGTCGAATCCTCTTCCCCTTCCCACCATTTCCTTCTTACAAAAGTATATGAAAAAAAGGATTATTAATCTTATATCTATTAACATATAACTCAAAATATAATAATGGGTGTGTTGTTGCATCAACAAATTGTTCACTATGTTGTCATATCAAGCAAAGAAATAAGCAATATCATTTAGTGCGAGTTAAATGACATGAACCAAACCGTAAACATAATAATCAAATTAACATACATACTCTACAAAATATATGTAACTCTCACTTACCTAATATCTTGGGCATGGATCCCAGGCCTTCTTTATAAATGTACACCTGCTTATCAATGACAAGTGTGAGGCAAGGTACTCCATGTACACCTACTCGTCTTGCCAAACTACCCTCATGTCCCGCATGGACTGTCGCAAGGGTGATTCCCAACGGCTGCAAGGCTTCAACCAGCCTCCTCCATGCTGCAGCAGATCTCACACAATCAAAACACCAGTCAGTGTAGAAGAGAACTAATGCTGGTGTGTGGACACTCTTCTCCATAATATGGTTTTCAAAATGTCTGGAAAACGATTAAATATTTGTTTATAAAGTTTAAATTAAACTTTAAATTGTTAAAACCACTTGCAGAAATATGTATTTCGCTGCCATTTTTTTTGTTAATTAATGATTTTGCTGTATTGTAAAGGCCTTTCACAAGGAACACCACAACTATGGGTCCATTAGCATGGCCAACACAAAGTGGAATCCATAATCAACCTGCTTGTTTTTAGTCTCTTGCAAAATTGATAATATTTAAATTTAAGAAAATAATTTGTTATCTGTTATAATAAAAATATTACAAGCATGTGTATGAACTCACCGCGCCGTAACTGACAATTTATGGAACAGCGTAATATCTTGGTCTTGTGTACGGAAGTGTGTGCCAAAGAATTCCTCGAACGGGTCATTGCTGCAACAAACAGCATGTCAAGAGTGATTCTCTACGAAAACATTTGTGACTCATCAATTGGACCAAAGTTTCTATTTTATATTAAACAATACCCGTTTTAAAACATGGTGCGGGTATTCCAAAAGATAATGATATAAATATGTAATACGAGTAACTGAACTCTTTGTGTCTTTATCTGGACTGAATGATTGATAATGGATACAAAATTAGTACAAGCCTAGTTTCCTAAAACTATATTTGCTTTGCTTGAATCAACATCAGTAAAGCTACACATATTCAGATAAAAAATGGATTTTGACGATGTAAATTTCCTTTGTTTATTAAATCTCGGTAGAGAAAAGCATACTTGTTGCCTTGTTTAATGCATCATGGTATAGTGATGCTATGATTCATTGAAATTCTAATGTATCATGAATTTAGTCCATTGCAATACAGTAAAACAAGATGTTAATCACCTTGTGTATGAATTGATGGTGTTTTGAAAAAAGTAATAGGTATATTTCCATCGGTATTATATAAAAACATGATCTTCAACTCGAATCATCATTCGAAGTATGTGAAGTTGTGGTTTTACCTAAACCTTGCGTACTGACTGTAGTCATGCCGTGGTTTATACATGTGTTCGTCCTCATTTGTGATTCCGTAGAGGTCGTACGCCTGCCGCCGCTCCGTATCTGCCAGCAGCTCATATGCCTGCTTGATCTCCACAAAGCGCGATTCCGCGTTTGGGTCTTCATTTTTGTCAGGGTGCCTGCAATGTAATAGTTGTCATAACTTCCACTAATTCACATATTTATAGCAAAAATGTTATTTTTGTAAATATGCATTTGTTTTGCATATACACGGGGTATATACTTCGTGTTGGTATTACTTACTAAGTGATTTTAACTGATATCAAGTTCTAATTTGTTTTTAAGTAATTGATTAATAAAATGACTTGTTTGGAACCAGTTTTAGTTCTGCACTCTTCCTGTATAGCCTTTAAGTGTGCAGTGTTGGATGGCCATTTTTGTATCCTCTGATTTCATTAGATTCTAGGTACTGTCATATAGATATAAACAGATATCAATTCAAATTATTAATCAACAAATTCCTTTAAAAAAATCATCAGAAATCTAATGGCACTGCTTTCAGCTTGCAAGAGGTTTTTGCATACAATACATCTGATGGGTCCACTAGTATTAAATATAAGGCTTCAAATACATCATTCCATACTTGTAAGGTCAGGTACGGGCTTTTCAGCACAGTTAAAATGTTTAAGAGGAAACAAAATCTAACATTATTTAAAAAATACATGCAACAGCTAAGTGCACTTTATGGTTTTACCACTGTTAAATGGTCATAATTGAGTCCAGGAAAACTTGAAGAGTTCCCTCCCAAGTAATTCCAGATACACTCTTAATTTTAATACTTCTATCTAGTCTGTTTTACAAGTCAGGATAGGGACTTGAATTTGCAACTATTTTCTGTTTTGACTATGCAAAACCAAAAGGATGGAGCTTGCGTATTAGGATATAACATAGACCATACACCAAAATCAACTCTTAAAGTGTTTGAAATAAACATTATGATTATGCAATTTCTTTTTTAATTTTTCTCAGAAACTTTCTGTCAATGACAGTGTTATCAGTAGACAAGAGGAAACCCCAGAACCTGCCCCCATGTTATGTTTACCCTTGTATCAGTTGTAGACAATTGCATAAATAAATACTATGCAGTAAGAACACTGAATTCTATTTACTAATTCTAAACATGCCAGTTTTCTAAGACACTAGATAAATACTAAAAACTCTTTCCTAACTTACAGATACATTACGATTAAAAAAATAAAATTAATTTGGAATCCTTATTTCCTTATTAATGAGTATTTTTATAGAGGAGACGTCTTTGTTTCTTTTGGGGTGGATTTCTCATTTTATAGAGGTTTTACAAACTCACCATTCCTTAGCCAACTGTCTGTAAGCCTTGCGAATTTCAGGGAGCGTTGCTCTGCGATGTACTCCCAGAACCTTGTATGGGTTACCGATATCCTGCGCAGCTGCTAGTGCACAAATTATTAACAACAGAACCCCACACACCCATCGTCCGCTCCAACTCTTGTTTTTCCATTGCATATTATTCTATTATCCCTATAAACCCAGCACTGCAGTCTATGCACTATTCATGGAATAGATATAATTGTTCTATTTTACGCTCATGGAAAATCATAACATGTAAGACCAGGAGCAAGAATTCAGGGAAACCCTTATCAGTCATTCGTCTTAAAATAGATTGAGATGCCTGAAAATGTTTGAAATCGTGAAAAATTGAGAAAAACTGAAAAATTACTAAATGTCAAGCAGTTCACCACAGATCTATAATAATAAAAAAAATCTATACTTCGTTTACAGATTACAGTAGAATCTTGTTTTTAAGGTCCAGTGTTCGTCATCATTTCATAATATTACCTCTCATACGAATATGATGCAATAATAATAATGACTTATTATTTTTAGAATATTAAAATGTAAACGTAAAGTTTTCGTGGTTTTTTTTTTATATTACAAAGTGGCAAACGAGCAACCGGCCCCTGGAAATAAGTACCGCTACCCATAGGTATCCGCAACAAGCTAATGAGTTGCAGATGCGTTGCCTACCTTCATGGACGAAGGAGGGGAAAAAACAGAAAAAAGGATAATTCCAATCCCTGTCCATCCCCTCTTCATCCGTCAAATCCTCTTCCTCTTCCCATCCTTTCCTTATTAGAAAAGGGTAGGAGGGGGAAGAGGAATACAATTAGGCCTCCGGCACGTCACTCATCAGACGAAACGCAGAATACTTCTACTTCACGCCTGTCTTCTGTGACGTCGTGGTATTTCACCGGTCGAGCTGGCCCATTCGTGCAAAAGATGTTGTTATTGCGGGCTCTACCACTGTAAAGATTGTGTGTAAGATTTCTTTGTTATCGAAGACAAAGACAAATAAGAAATATTAATTAGTTGAGCTATGTTCCAACGTGCGGTCACGACACTCACGCTCACGACTACGGTTTTTCCCGTTCCTCTTGTTTCAGATTTCAGAGTGTTATAATCTGAAACTTAAGTGGAATGGGTTATGAAGCGTTGATGTAAATAATACAAATAGCGACTTAGAAAAAAACAAAGCAAGTGCTTAAACTTAATCTACGTTGCAGTTTCTTTAATAGTTTTTCGCTTACTTGATTTATGTACATCAAAAAACTTTTGTGAGGTGGTTAGTTAATTTAAATTTAGATATAATATAGATAGGTATAAGATATAATAAAAGCAGGATATTTGGTATTTTTGTTATTACAAGTCTTTATAAAGTACTCTTCGTTTCTACAAGTTTCAAAAATCGCGCCAAATCTGTCTGCGCTCACAAAGACGCACATATTGAGATGGGTCGCAATGGGTCGTTGTAGCTTGGCGCGAGCGAAAATGATGAAGTCGTTAGTGACGTTTTTGCCACGACCACAAAGATTGACACAGATCATAGTCTTGAAGCGGAAGGCCAAGGTAACGGCTAAACGAGCATTTTGGACGTTGTGAACTCTTAGTGGAACGCAGCCTTAATCAGTCAGCTGTCTATTGCTTTATGGTTATCAATTGTATGTGTGCTGTGCTGTCACTTTCACTTCACTTTTATTATTAGTCTGTCATGGTTTAAAGAGACGAAGGTGCATCGAACGTTTCCATTGTTATTAGTAATTTTTGATAAAAATTAAACCAAATTCTCTGTGATAAACACTGTTCAGTGAAGTTGTAAGTATTGGGTTTTTTTTTGTACTAACACAATGAATTGACAGCCTCTATTGCTTTAATAACCTGATAAAATTAATTGAAATTTAATCTGAATCATTATTATTATCGATTAGACGAATTTATAATTTTTCATTGAACACACGTGTATTATCTACATATCTATAGACAAGACAGAGCAAAGTTTTGAAGTAAATGAATATTGAAGTTTTTTTTTAAGTACAAGGTAAGGCAGGTTCATTAAAACCAGTTATTATTAGTAAGAAAACACCCAAATTTAATTACATATGTAAAGTAACCTAATTTCAATAATATCTTATGATGCAATAATCTTTTTTATGTCATGTTACTGTTGTTATGTCCTATTGAAAAAGAAAGTTATTTTTTTTACTGAATTAATTTACAAGTATACATTAACATTTAAACTAATAGTATAATACATGCATTTGACAAAAAGAAGCTATACTGGTACAAATCAACATTAATAAATACATTTCTAGTTCAGTTCTAAATATACAACTCTTTCCAAAGTAGTCCAAAGAAATGAATAAATAATAAGTTAGAACTATTTCTAAAACGATGTAGGGTAGAATAGGTTTAGCCCCAATTTTTTGAATGCCATTGTTTTTCATTGTCATTGAAGTCTTGACGATTCTCTTCTCCAATGCTACTTCAGTCCAGGGTCAGACTGGAGTAATGTAAATTGGGCATTAATGTAGATAAGAGTCACTGACGTGCACAAGTTTGGATGCGGGAGTGTGTTTTGTCAACAACAAAATATAAAATCAAGTGCGGACTTAGCGTGCAAAGAGAAATCGAACAATAGTAGTGGTTGCAGAATTATTCAATTGTTAGACAATACAGTTGTTATTTCTCTAATATGAAATATATAATATACTAACTGAAAAAAAGACTGCATTTTACAAAGTTTATGACATCACTAGTCTGACATAATGATTTTTTAAAAATGTCATGCAACTTAATGTGATCATGATGGTGAACAATTTTAATTAAGGAATGTGAGACTTCAAGGTTAATTATACACAGGTGTATGTTGAAATTGATGTCATAGCATAGTTTCTTTATCAATTAACCATAATGTATGTAGTGTATTATATTGAATAGGGAATTTTTGACACAGTTATTAATTTTGATATTACAATAAACTTATTTGGCATGAGGTTTTATCTTGGTACATGATTCCATCGTTCTTATTTAGCAGTATTGTGTGTTGTAGTGCCAACATTTCTACAGCACCTGTTTACAGCAATCACAAAATAGGGGCAGGTAAAAGTTTAGGATTACATTTAGGATTTAGGTTTGGAAGAGAGGGAAAAGGGGGGTAGTCCTTCTTAACAATGTACCATTCCTAAGAAAAAAAATTCATAAACATAACTTTTACACTGCCTTACTTTCCAACCCCTTAAAGTTGATTATGGCAGTGTGGTCTCTGCACACCTAACATGCAAGGAGCTCCCTGCCAACCTAATCATAGCTTGTCGGTTTTGTGGGAATAAATAGTAGTGACTGGTGCCTAGCCATTTCCAGTATACAATAGTAGTCTTGGTAGTGACATTCCTCCTTGTCACACTCACCCAAAATTATGAGTTATGCTGCTCTTAAAATGACATTTGTGTAATTTTCGTGTATTAAGCCAGTGAGTGCACCTTATTTCTTGAAAATGGTGAAGAAAAACCTCTGTCAAATGCAAAAATAGATAGACTATAGAATAATGACGTTTGGGTAATTTTGGTGTGTAAGTGCTTAACACGCACAGTTAAAGGTTTTCATTGTTTTTACTCTGTTTCCAAAAAAATATTGAGATATATTACGAAAACAAAAAATTGGTTTTTATAACGAAAAATATCAACAATTGGGGAAAAAAATTAAATGGATGATGAAAAAATGGAAAAATTTGCCCTCTACAAAAAAGGTCGTCACTTTATATTTTGTAATTTACATTATCACATGATTTCCGAGATATTTGCAAAATGGCGCTTTTCAAGATGGCGTCTAACTGTCGCGGCTTCGGACAGAAAGTCGGTTTTATGCTCAGGGGTGCCACAGCATTTTATGCAGGGTGAATGTCTAAAAATCTTGGACAAAACGACACACACGATTAAATGCGTATTAACATAAACAACTGCGATGTACAAATGTTAGGGCCTCTACATACGAGCGACTTTCTTCACTGGGAAATCTAGTGTTCTTTTCAAAGTGATGCAACTTTGTGGTTCTATAAGGCTAAAGCCTATTATTTATTTAAATACCAGTTCTGTACTTGGAGATCTTTTTGTGTGAATGTTCATAGGCTATAAACGTGATCTAAACCGCTGCTAATTTCGTCGTTCGTTCGTGTAATCGTTTGTGCGATCTGCTCGTGTGAATTGGTATTTAAATCTATATCAAAAACATTTTATTTTTAAACTGACATCGGCAACATCTGTGTTGCATGTGAAATATTGAAATTCTAAATAGATATTAGAAAAAACTCGGCTGGTTGGAATTAGTATTGCGAAACTGGTACGAGTCTATCGATATGATGTAATATTAATTGGTACCTATTCTATATGACATAGGAGTACCTATGGGGAGGGGGGGACTAACTTCCCGCGCCTCCGTGGTAATTGCTAACCTGTCCAATCCCCCTTCTCCGAAAAACCGGCCCGTGTACGCCTATGCTATGCTGTATGATGTATAAATACGTATTTATTATCCTTATTACGTATAACCATTGCTTGCGTCTAGGACTAGTTTGTATGTACGTCGCAACAATATCGCTCTTCGATCCCGTTCTGTTACATTCAGCTTTGGTCCACTCAAACTGTTTCTAATAGACTATAAACGATGTTTTAATGACTTTAGTAACTTAGAACTTAAGTACTATCACTTAATGGTATATGTAACTTGATATTTAACCACATCTTATTTTGAGCAGCGGTTTAGGCCCGGTGCCTTAGGTGCCGGGTTTGAACCCGGACAGGCGCTTTACTTTGTGTAATTCATTTCATCACCACTGCTCCAAAAACGGTGAAGGAAAACATCTTGAGGAAACCGGCATGTTCTTAGAACCACCAAATTCGAAAACATGTGACATCCACCCCCCCTGAGCCAGCGTAGTGGATTACGGCTCATTCCCTCTCTCGGAGAGAAGGCATGTGTCCCTACAGTGGTGAACAATATTTGTATTTCTTCTGTGACTGAACTCCTAAACGACTGGAGTGATTTTTAGGCTTAAGTGTGTCGTGGGCTTAGAATTGAAATTGGACCTAGTCGTTGGCGGCTACCACAGGGGTCTAGAAGGGGGGTTTTTTTTCGAGTAATAGCAGGTAAGCCAAGTTTATGCCTGTTGATGATATAATATTACACACGGAAAGCATAACAAGAGATACTTTTGTAGAATTATTGTTGATTCCAGCGCCATGACAGTATTAAAATGTCATATTAATGATTTACGAAAGATGTAGTAACTTCATATAAAATTATGTTGAATCTAACGGCAGCTGTTGTCATATTTCTAGAAATAAAAATAGCATTTCTTTGATGCTTTTAATTGTCAGACATAGACTATAATTTTTAAACGATGAAGGTTTTATTGTGCCTATAAGATCGGAAAACTAAATATAGATTAGTGACGTCACATGTTTTTTTTATTTATTATCTTATCGGCCTAGCTCATTCACTCATTAGCTTGTTTGTATCCGAGATGGTTATTAAAGTCGTCAAGAATATGACTGATTAACTATAACTTCAGAAGACGTCGTTTAAACTAGAACGCAGTTATCTGCTGACTCACATTGCGCAGGAAAAGCGCCGTGATGGTAGTCCTAGAGAGGATGTCCTTGCAAGGGTGTTTTGAACAGAATTTATTATGAACCACACCCTAGAATATCGGGAGCTCAAAAAGTCTAATCGTGGTAAGAGTCTTACAAACATACTAGAATTTATTCTATCAACCAATGGTATTGTGTGTCTAACCACATGTAGCAAGTAGTATTGAATCGTTACAACATTTGTACAGAGCCCCAACTATCTGTTCCACGAATGGGCCGGCTCGACCGGTATAATACCTCTGTCCTAAGGTAGGCAACGCATCTGCAACTTGTTAGCTTGGGTAGCGGTCACTTGATATCTGGTGAACCGCTTGCTCGTGCAACCTTGCACTATTGAAAAACTCTTACGAAACTTATGTATCGATACCCTACGTATTTTGGTTTATCCTTACTAATATTATAAATGTGAATGTAAGTTTGTTTGTTACGCTTTCACGCGAAAACTACACAACCGATCATGAAACTTTGTACACATATTCTTGGAGGTACTAGAAGTAACATTTTATGAAAATAGTATATAAAAAGTGAAGTATGTATGTTCCCTATAGACTCCGAAACGACTGGACCGATTTCGATGAAATTTACAGGGATTGTCCAGATTGGCACATTCCTGTTTGGTAGCGATCGGATCAACATAGTTAGTGGTATCCGGGCGAAGCCGGGGCGGGTCACTAGTATTAAATAAAGTATAATAAAAACCCTAGTCAGTTGACAAATGGCAGGGTAGCAGACGATGCTAAACTTGTTCATTCTCGACCTACATGCTGACGTATTGGACCTCCCTTTAAAATAAAATGAAAATGACCATTAAACCAATGGACCAGATGACGGTTTTTTATAACAAGTTTGTGATGCCTGCACACCTTTGCATCGCTCAAATGGCCCGATTATTGAAATGCGAACTTATTAGCTTGTAAACAACGCTCTATTTTATCTGACGCGCTCGAAAATATCCGCTGATCGTTTTTTTACAATCTTAATGGAATACCATAAGCGGGCGGCACTTTAAACCTTCGTGGTTTTACTAATATAAAGCCTTATGGCGCATTAAACTGTGGCGAAATATTGGGAAAAGTCTAATCCTGGTAAGAATCCCGTCCTTCCCAATAGGGCCACATAGCCGGCAGAGTTTTCTCCCCTACTCATGATAGAAGCGTTGCTGCAGTATCTTCCGCCACTTCTCCCAGCGCTAATGCTAAGTTACTCTTAAATAGGCTTAGGCTAGGCGCCCTGCGCCCTGCCGCCTCGAGCCCGGTGAAGCTGTAAATGCCTCCTCAAGGCAAACAGTCACAAAAACAAAAGAGACGGGCTCTTTAATAATTTCTATATAGATGAATGATTTGTGGTGTACTTAACAGGGTCCAAGGTCAAGGTACGTCCGATATATAAATCTGACGCGCTCGAGAATGTACAGTTAAAGATGGCTGCCGTTGTATGTACAATTTTGGCGGGAAACAATGATCGTTTTATCAAAGTTGGACGCGAAATAATACCGTCCATTATGAAGTTAAGCAGTATGAGGCGCTACTTAATGGGCGTGTACGTGACGCGGTTGTATCAATTCAAGTCTATTTATTTCAATTGAAGACGAGGATGTGATTGTTCGGGGACTATCTACGTGTTGTTTTGTAGCTCGGTAATTCTGTTTGCGAGATTTCAATGATGTATTCGTAAATGTTTTATCGTTTGAACGTGAGCTAAGTGTCCTTTGTAAAAGCTCATTAAATATTTTTTCCTTTTCTGTTGTAACAAAGTGCTGTGAGATCGTCGTTGTATATTTGGAGGAAACATACCAAGTTTGTGTAAGAATCTTATTCGATAGCTGACAAGGTAAACTTCCGCGTTATTTCTTTTCGCGCGTATTTTGCGTTAACTCCTAAGATAATTGTTTAAATTATAGTATATAAGGGATTATCATAATGTCCATGAAATACTTTAACAGTGGTAGAGCCCGCAAAAACAACATCTGTTGTTCGAATGGGCCAGCTCGACCGGTGAAATACCACGACCTCACAGAAGACGTGAAGCAGAAGTATTCTGCGTTCTGATGAGTGAAGTGCCGGTGGCCTAATTTCAATCCTCTTCCCCTTCCCGCCCCTTCCTCATAAGGATAGAACGCGAACGGGAAAAGGAAACATCCTTTTTCCTGTCTATTAAAGTTAAGCAACGCATCTGCAACACATTTGCTTATTGCGGATGTCTATGGGCAGCATTCACTTAGCATCAGGTGATCCGCTTGCTCGCCACCGTTTTCCATAAAAAAAGACATAAAGTAACTAACGTATTTGCGTTTATAACAAATAATACTGTATCCTGTACGTGACCATGTTTTTTCACGTAAGAATGGGTATTGTAAGCTATCCTTACAATTATATACCATCGCGGTCTTTTTGTAGATCTTTTTAAGGTATACAATACCGTAGTATATTTTGATCTGTCTCATTTGGTTTAGCCAGCGTTAGCAATGTAAGCGCACAAAAGATATGTTTTTTACGACATCACATTACAACTTTGAAAGTGTTAGCTTTTCTCTCCTATAATATGCATGTATATACATATAAACCTTCCTCTTGAATGACTCTCTGTATTGATGAAGACCGAATTAGAATCCGTTGTATATCTTGAAAAATCTAAGGGAACACACAGTGGAAACGACTTTGTTTTATACTATGTAAAGATACTTAGCTAATAGGATATTTGTTCTGCATGCTATTTCTGTATAATAAAGCTGATGAGTTTGTCTGTTTGGAAGCGCAAACTATCAATTGGATTTGAAAAAATATTTTTTAATTTGACAGTCCAATTATTATGGAATATAATGGCTATGGGTGTAAATCACGCTATGACTGGCAGGATGCTGATGGAATCCGGGGAACAGCTAGTAATTTAAAAAATATAGAGTGTGTTCTAAATAGAATGAACATCTGCAAACCCTTCTTTGACATTTTACCTCTTGTCTTATCTTTGTTGTAAAAAAAGCCATTGTTTTAATTCTTGCAATGAAATATACTCAATTAATAATTATTTAAACGTTTGTTATCACGCTGTATATAAAAACACATAGCAAAAATAAATATAAGTCCTCAAGCTTTGTTTATATATATATATAGTATGAACAGCTTGTTCGTTTGCAATCTTCCATAAAATAAAACAAAAGGTAGCGTGTATCGCATGTCGTAAGCCATTGGTGCTGGATTCTAGCATACTCCACTATGCCATGCGTCTGTTTAGAGCAGGTTTTATTTACGCAAATAAATAAACAATAATAAAAAAGACGTGGAAAAATGAAACTAACTTAAAACCAAGTAGAATTCTAGATGTCATGTCAAAGTTAAAGACCAGCCGAAGAAAAAAAAACATGTTTTTTTCTTCAATAATTCAATAAGTCGTGTATTGAATTATTGATCCGATCCGAATCATAAAATATGCAAATTACCATTGTGTCGAATTTAAACAAAATAGGAACATTATATCACTAGAATTTTTTTTTGACCGACTTGTATACACGTGCTACAACCGCCCTTTTTTATTCAAGTTAAACCACTATCACTATTTAAAGTAAACGAAAAACCAATGTCAGTGCATTGTAATACGTAATTCTACAGAATTACAACATTTACAACTCTATCTTACCGTGGGTTTCGACTGGCGTAAAATCGTATCGATACAAGCTTTCTGTCAAAACTGAGATGACAATATGTTTTGTGTCAATGTTTTTGACAGTGGAAACCCACGGTTAATTAATTTCAATACGCCCGAACCACCGATGCATGCCCTTTACAATTTGCGTCACAACGTACCCTTACTTTTCCTACACTTGCCCTATCATTTAGTGTATCTGTCCGCTCTAAGTTTGTGTGGGATGAAATATAAGTATATTTAATTGTTACAGATTAAATAAAGATGGAAGCGTTAGCGGACGTACTGCAGCCGTACAAGGAGCTGGTGGGCTCCGTGGCGGCCATCGTGACCATCGGGCAGATGTTCTCGGGCTCTTTCATTTGCTACGACGTGTACAAGCAGGGAAGCACTAGGGGGACCACCGTAGCTCCATTCATAGGAGGTGTTGTTATGTGAGTTTTTTACCGATTGCCTTAAGTTGTTAATGCACCAGATACAGCGTCAAATAGACCAAGATTCCTACACATGAACTTGACCCTAGAATCGCTAACGGCGAGTTACGCAAGGGTTCAACCTAATTTCGGATTCAGGATTTAATAATTTTGGCCTCAGATTTAGCTAGGCAACTTACTTGTGATTATCTAAAATATAATCTAGGCGTTGATCAAATAATCTCACAGTGGTAGAGTCCGCAACAACATCTGTTGCACGAATTGGCCGGCTCCACTGGTGAAATAGCACGACCTCACAGAAGACAGGCGTGAAGTAGATTATTCTGCGTTTCGTCTGATGAGTGAGTTGCCGGAGGCCTAATTATGATCCTCTTCCCCTTCCCATCCTTTGATAATAAGGAAAGGATGGGAAGGGGACGAGGACTTGACGGTGGGAGGGGTGAACAGGACATAATAACAATTTTCTGTTTCTCCCTTTCTCTGTCCATTAACGGGAGGCAACGCAACTGTAAGTTTTGTTGCGGATGCATATGGGTCGCGATCACTTGATATCAGGTAAACCGCGTGCTCGTTTGCCAACTTCTACTACAAAAAAATAACAGATGAGGGTAAAAATGTATGGCGTGTTAGACCGTATTGCCTCTTGTGTTAACGGAAACAAAACCATTGTTTGATAATCTAACGTTGTATATAAATATGCTATACATTATGTTCTATTGTGTGTCGCTTGTGTAATTACTAGGTCACGTTCTTTCGTCAAAGTAAGCGGTAGTCGATTTAGCTGATTTCGCTAGTTCCAATTGACGTTACAATTTTGCAATCAACGAAATAATGAGCACCATTTGTCAAGTCATTTAGAAGCGTCTAAACTAGATACCGAATACCAATGCCTGTTGGATTACGTACATTTTACAGTATCTTATCTCTGATCAGTCACCAATGATAACACAAGGCAAACGAGACATACAAATAATAATAATTATTTATGTTTTAAGTCATTCGGGCTAGGTCTGCGTTCCAATATATGAATTAAAATAAATGATTAGTCCTTTCTTTTGTATTTTGTGTTAGAAGGTGGCAAGCGGACTACCTGATGTTAAGTAACCGCTACCCATAGACATTAGCAACAAGCGAATGAGCCGTAGATGTGTTGCCTACGTTTAATGGACAGAGGAGGTGATAGGCAGGGAAAAGGATATTTCCTTTTCCTCTCCATCTCTTCCCCGTATAAATTTCTTCCCCTTCCCACCCTTTGCTTATCACTCGTCGGACGAAACGCAGAAATATACTTCTACTTCACGCCTGCCTTCTGTGAGGTCGTGGTATAACACTGGCAGAGCCTGTCCACTTGTGCAACAGATGTTGCGAGCTCTACCACTGTTCACTGTTCTTAGATACATTTGGAAACCTAGTAGTTTCTCAGTACAAACTTTCATCCTCAACATAGGCCTTTAGGGGATGCATTTAGAAAACTCCTTTTTTGTGATCGCCTACGCAATAACGGATATCTCTGTGCGAAATTTTAAGTCACGCCCAATAGTTTAGCTGTGCATTGTCTGTCTGTCAGTTAGTCAATTTCCTCGTTTATATATATAGATTAACAATTGTCTACAGGAGCTTGCTGAACTTGAAGTACGGGTACATTCTGCGCGACGACATGATGATACAAGTGAATCTGGCCGGTTTGGCGTTGAACATTGTCTATGTCCTAATATACTTCAACTATACCTCGGAGAAGGTCAAGGTGTGGGCTAAGATCGGCCTGGCTGGCGCATTTACAGCTGCACTCCTGGGTTATGCCGAGATGGAGGACCCCAAGCTAGTGGAGAATAGATTCGGGACTATCATCACCGCGTTCATGTTCTACTTGATTGCATCGCCGCTGTTTGGCTTGGTGAGTAATACCAGCTAAGAATAAATCTAGATACGTGTGGAGCCAGCCAATTCTTGCAATCGATATTGCAGGCTCTAGACTACAACATATACGTCTGTCTGGTACATTCAGATTCACAGCTCTAGTGTTGTCCGCAAACGTCAAATGTCAAAATATTTTTATTTCACGCATTTGACATCCTATTGACATTCTAACAAGATACAGATATATTGAGAAATTATTTACCTACGAAAACTCGGATCTTTATCGGAATACGATGAAACCCGAACTGTCATAGAATGATCGTATTTAATGAGTGACGTTGAGTGTTTAGTGTCCAATGTCAAAAGATGTGTACTGAAGCTATTTGAGAGAGCACGATAAATTGGAACTTTTCCGAAAAATTACGAAGGAATATCTTTTCTCACTATATCTGTACTTTGTTATTAAACGGATTGAGTATTTAACATGTGTTTAGACGGCCTATGGTTGCCTCAATAGATGCGGAGGGACTTTGAGAGTTGGCGATATCCAGAGTTATTTTTTTTTCAACCGAAAACATTGATGTCTGTTACTGGAAGAGGCACAAAAAATCGAAACATTTTAATCTACTAGATAAAAATACAAATGTTTAATATTAAGATAATTAATCAATTACTGATTATAGTATCAATTACACGTACTATATATACGTAGTCGTCATTATAACTCGATTACTGTACATTGATATCACAATAACTCAATGAGATACACAATTTAAAGACGTTAAATGCGTTCTTGATATTACAAAAGATAAACGTAATTACAAAAGTATTAAACTCCATGTTAGTATGTAGAATATGTTGTATAAGTCAAGCCATAGACATTTTTTGGCCACAGAATCAACCTATGGTTTTTATAAATTTATGGGCTGTAAGTCGAAGCATAGACAATTATTTTTTGACCACAGAACCAATAACTAAGCAACTTATTTAAGCGATTTGTCTTTTACAAGAAAAACCAAATATTCTGTCTAGTAAAGAATATGTTTCGAATTTCACAACTCTCTTGTTAGGTTACAAATGTAGATTAAATCGAAGATAATAAATATATCGGAAAAGATATAATTAGATATAACGCATCGATAACGGCTGGCTAATTCGGAAGACAATGTAAACTTTTGGACACGATAAATGCTATTACGGAAGTCTGTTTCATAAGACTGTTCCATAATTTACTATCTAATTCTGGCAATTTGGATACATTTTATTATAATACATATTACCTAGTTATTAAGTCAAATTGTCGATCAATCCCTCTCTGTCTCTCTCGTTTACAACCTCCATAGTCTATTTCGTTCACTTGCAAATTACCTAGACTACAAGATCTCGTCTACTGGAGTAAAGTCTCTTAAAAGACCTTAGGTCATACCACAGGGAAAGCGGAAATAGCATGTTAGTGGAATGCCAACCATCAAAATGGTATGGAGGGTATTTGGAGCTCTGAAGTGGTTAAGCGATGGTGAAACTCATCGGCAAGAATTGTTCGAAACAGTTTAAAGAACAAATTAAATTACAATTAACATTTCAGCGGGAGATTATAAGAAACAAAAGCACACAGGGCATGCCTTTCCCGATCATCTTCTCCGGCACCATCGTCACCTTCATGTGGCTGCTGTACGGCATCATCTTGAAGAACAAGTTCCTAGTCGTAAGTAGTACACAACTCAATCTAGTCCTGTCAATGTCGAGTAGGATCAGTTCACACCGACGTGCAGCGCGAAAGCGTCGCATTGTGACGTGACGTGTCACTCTTAAGCTAATTTCGTTACATGAGAGAGACGGAAGATATTACGTGTGTGGATGGAGCCACTCAAATATGACAGTAATTAATAATAATCGTATTTAATATTGAATTATTACATCTAAAATGTAATCGTTATGGGAAATAACGTGTGTGATAATTGTTATATATACGATGAGATAAATATCGACTATTTAATGATTATAATAAAAAATAATAATACTGGCTGGTATTGGTAATGTTTGGATTCTTAGATTTTTAATATCTTTCCAGATTCAAAACGTTGTCGCTGTTATACTATGTTCTATTCAGCTTTCATTGTTCGTCATCTACCCATCGAAACCTGCCGCCAAAGGGAAGCCTAAGGCGAAGTCTAAGAAGGCTGATTAACTAAAGGTGAATTAGGGTTACGTATAATTTTATCATGGTACAACACACTGATCCTGCAATTTGTTTCAAAATTGGAGGGAAAACATAACCTAAAACGTTATTATGACATTTCGGGTGACACGTGTCCTCATATTACATGTCATTTTACATTACTTTTTAATTTACAGATTAATGTATGCATTTTAACTTGTGGGTGTGTTTTGAAACTATGATACCTATTATAGACGTATGTTTTTTTTTAAATATAGAACTTAAAAGAAAAGTGAAGACAGAACTACATATATGCATTTATCTTTTCTATTTTTTCGAGAGTTGTCTATGGTTTATAGATTTTTTTTAACAGATAATATCAATAGAGGCAATTTAGTTACTGTCAAATTGTGATCAACATATTATACAATTTTTATGCTATCAAGTGTAAGTTTATAATCATCTATTTTTGTGGCCCGTTTTTATTGAGGTGTGTGTATAACTTTTATGAATCATTCTAATATACATGTACGGTGTATAATAATTAGTGTATTTATAAAGAAATAGTTTAAATAGTTTTAAATATTAATTGTTTTGTAAAATTGAACATTAAAATGTCGTTCCTTCAGTAATCGTTGAAACTCAATTGTGTTTACAAAATAACCTTATAAAAAATACAATTTTATCTGACATTAATTTCTACTTTATTATATACTATTTTCCTTACAAAAATCATGCTAATAACTATACTTAATTTATTAAATTTTCATGTTTAATTGTTTAAGCGTAACTGACAGAAATTCTAAAGCATTTTGATCATAATCAGTAACCTGTTTTAAATGAACTATACTTCGTCATTGTCATTGGAGTTGCTAGAAGAATAATCAATTTTGACTTTTAGTAACTGAAATGGACATGACTTGACAGAGGTGTCAAATAAATTGACAATCCTCTAAGAACCGTACGTCAGTATTTTTTAGTGCTGGGTTATGTAATGCCGTGTTTTTTACCATATATTTATATACCTATAAATGATTCCTATCTGTTACTGAGGCCATTCCATTAAGTCTTGGTGTTGAATTGTCTAATCTGCTGACTGTACTGGAAGCTCAACAATATGTATGTGATATTGAACAATGGCTTGTTACTGTTAGAATCAAGTCAGTAGTCAATTATTGTAAAGAACAACAAACGAATAGAGTATTGTATAAATGCATTAATAAATTTTTCATATTTTAAAATTGTTTTTAATTTTTTAAAATTCGACTTGAAAAAAGATTTAAGTTTTTTTAAACCCATTTACAATTGTCAAAGTTGGCGTTTACGTACATCGGGTATACAAAAGAAAACCGTATGAAGTTTGATATTGCGTGGAACAAAACAGTATCAAAAACATTTGGGTAATACCAAACAAAGCCTACATTTTGAGTATTCCTTCTTTCAAGGCCTTCAACTCCTTTTGGTGTAACCACTTGATGCCCGTCGCTGACGCAGAGCTGGGAGGTCGCGAGATACACCTGCAAACACAAAATGATATTAAATAAATTCTTAAAAAGAAACTAACAATCTAACAGTCCAACTAACAGTATTTGCCATAAGTGCTATGAAATTAACTAAAACCTAACCCTTAAATTTGAATATGTGGAAGGGGTTCTAGAATGGCGACCACGTACACGTCGTGGGTCGCAGTTTCTCACGAGATTCACCGATGATCAGATCAAGGTTGCGGGAGTCCAATGGATGAGGCTGGGACTCGATCTTTGTGGCGGTCAATGGGGTAGCCAACGTCTATCTATTGACCATGTCCCTACCCTACGTACTGGTCAATCGAAAATGGATCCAGAAGATGAAAGACAATATTTTATCACTTTAGTTTTATTAAAAGAACGAGTAATTTTTGTACCTAGACTTCGGTAACGGTTCCAACGATTCGGATAAGATTTTTAATTTACGATTTTCATAATACATAATAATGCAAATAGCTACGAAAGTTTTAGAGCTCCATCTTCTGGGCTTTGTTGTCATCGATTTAAAAATCTTAATGGCACCTAAAATTTCTATCAGAACACTAGATGTCACTATTCGATATCTAAATATCTTTCAGATTTAAAACACGATGACAGATATAACGCAGAGCGCCGCTGTCGGCAACTAGTAACACTTACTCAATCTTTTTCCCAAACAAGTTTTCCATCCTAACTTTGCAGTACAGCCAGGGTCCTTGGTTCCTGTGCTCCTCCTGGCAGAACGCGACCGTGGCCTTGGGGTACTTGCAGAACTCCTTCAGCACGATATCATACGGGAAGGGGAACAGCTGCTCGATGCGACACACTGCAATCTTATCTTCTAACTTCTTCTCTTTACGCAGCTCGGTCACCGTGATCGCCACTTTGCCCGAGCAGAAGATTAACTTTTTGACACCAGCCGGATTCTTTGACGCTGGCCCATCATCCGGTATTGCCCTAAAAACATTTAAAATTTCTTGTTATACTCTTTTCATGGTCAAAGCTGCGACGACCAGTTTGACTTCATATTTCCTAGAAACGTATTCTACTAATATTATAAATGCGAAAGTTTGTAAGTATAGATGTTTGTTATTCTTTCACGAGAAAACAATGGAATGGATTGTATTGAAATTCTACAATATTATAGCTTATACATCAGAATAACATAGGCTATAATTTATAAAGGTATTGTGTGAATTGACCAAAATGTAACGATAAGTGTCAATTTAGGTGTGCGATGCAAAAACCGTTAGAGTTACACGTATATAATCTACTAGCTGTGCCCTGCAATTTTACTTAAACGAAATGATAATACTACCCTAGTACCCTACACTACTAATCACCTTGCCATTTCCCGCTTACATATGTGGGGTCGACACCTGAACACAGTATGCCCGTAGCGCAGCTTAACAATCACATATGATTGTTTAAACTGTGACCATAGTCCATACTACATAAGTTCTGGCTACAGTTTTTACGCCGGCCTCCTAACGCCGAGCTTCCTCGGGAATAATAAGCTACTAACCTAACCTAACAAAACAAATTACAATAGACTACAAACAATTTTCTAAAATCGTTTACATACGTGTTAATACTGCGTTACCAAATATTAGCTGTTACCATTACCAGGGAGAGCCGTGCGTCTCCGACAGACGTACGTTTGCTATGAATATCTCAATGCACAGAGTATCTAGGTTAAGCTTACAAAATCTCCGACACTGTCCTGTTTCGAACTTTATATAATTTTTCAATCGTCATCATTTTAAAGAGCATAATATAACTAATAATATATATAACTAAAATTTCAACCTATTCAACTAAACAGCTATTTTATAGCATTTTTGTCGAACAAATGATTGACATGATTCCTTAAATTAATATGATTTGTGCAGGCCCCACCACAGAGTATATGTACCGCAGCCCCCGCCATAGAGTGTAAATACCACAGGTAGTATGTAATGCTTACCTTTTGAAACAAGTCCCAGGGTAGAAGTCCTTGAACGGAGACCTATAGTAGGGGTGCTTGAGGCCGACCTTGGGCGTGAAGAGGATGAGCGGCTTGCGGAAGGGCAGCGCGATTTGGCGCCGCATCAAGTGAAAGTAATTGGCGGGGTTGGTCACGTTGCACACGATCCAGTTGGCAGCCTTCAGCTGTTTCACTGACATGCAATCAATACCAGTTGTTTGTTCGCTTTCACAGATTAAATAACTCACGAATATTTGTGACATCAATTCTGAATTTCAGGAAGGAATGGGCTAAAGTTTTATATTCTATGGATAACTTCTTAAATCAACTATACTAACAAACCATATCCTTGTCGTCTAGATCCGGCACGTTGTCCTCGTGGTCGTCGCACTGCGTCAAGTAGCGCTCCACCCGCGCAGACGAGTGCTCTGGGCCCTGGGGCAAAACATACGTTAATAGTGGTAGAGTCCGCAACAACAACATCTGTTGCACGAATTGGCCGGCTTGACCGGTGAAATACCACGACCTCGCAGAAAACAGGCGTGAAGTAGAAGTACTCTGCGTTTCGTCTGATGAGTGAGGTGCCGGAGGCCTAATTTCAATCCTCTTCCCCTTCTCATCCGTTCCTCATAAAAGGGATAGTATGGGAAAGGGAGGAGGATTGGACGGGGAGGGGATTAACAGCGAAAAGGAAATATCCTTTTCCTGTCTCCCTCCTCTATCCATTAAAGGTAGGCAACGTATCTGCAACACATTTGCTTGCTGCAGATGTCTATGGGTAGCGCTCACTTTACATCAGATCGTCGATCCGCTTGCTCGTTTGCCACCTTGTCACATAAAAAAAAACGTTCATATAACACACAAAAAATAAATAGAGATGTGTTAATTTTCGATCTTTGTAAAATACTGTACAAGAGTTGGTGCTCTTACCGCTCCGTCGATACCGTGTGGCAGCGCGACCACGATGCCGGACTGGCAGATCCACTTGCTCTCGCCGTTGCTGGTGAAGGTGTCGAAGACGGGCTGCGCCGTGTCTGCGAAGTCGCCGTACTGCGCCTCCCAAATCGATAGCTGATGGGGGCTGTAGTACGAGTAACCCGTTTCGAAGCCGAGGATACCTATCCAACATTTGAAAATAAAATGTAATAACTTTTAAAGCACCGGTCATGCTTTATTTCAAAATGTTATACATTAATTAACAAGATAGACTTAGTATTAAATAAGTGTACAAGATCAGGCATAAGTAATTTATAACCTCGTCTGTTATTTGATCAGAATCTTAATTATAAGTGGATTGCCGAACCAAATCTTGGGCTAACACTGTTGAATCGTAGAGACCAAATTAGGTTCAACCCTTGCGTAAAACTCCGTAAAAATGAATAAAAATTCCTATTATAATAAATATAAATAAATTCATTATGCCGGATCTTAGAATATAAGAACTTACGTCGAAATAACATCAGAGATGATTTAGTAAAATTGTCATGTTAGGGAAGATACTATTTACTAAAATTTCTTCGCATTTGTCCATACTCAACATTGAAAGTGACATTGGAACATCAGACACCTTAGTGACCACATGACACCATGAGTGCTGTAACGTCAGCATATACTCATGGTCTCGAATTGTACACGAAAGGTCGGGTAAAAAACCATTAAATAAAACAAAAAACGTTATATTTCAGTAAAAGACACTAACCAAATTCGGACAAGGAGCTGTTGTGCAGCGAGTATTTGGCCTGATCAGGGTAGATGGTGTCGAGCACGCGGTACGTGGCCCCGTCTACGCCTTGGTGGTGGTAAACATGATGCCTGCAATGCAAATTTAACTTACAATAGTATTTATCACAAAAGTTCAATGAATCATAATCCAAAGGGATAGGCAGAGATTATGGATTTCCATTTGGCGCGATCCTGGCACACCTCTCTCACTTCTACATCCATACATCTACGCATACAAGCTCGTCAGTTATGGGTACTCCTTATATCGCCCTTCTTTAGTGTGTTACTAATCTGATCGATATAAGTTCTCCTTGGATGTTACCACTCACTTTTGCAACATAAATTTGTTTCGTTAATCTCCCATCATTCATCCTTTCAACATACCGGAACTAGTTTTGTATTAATAGTAAAAAAACATTAAACAATAATATAGTCGATTACTCCGCAATGTAAGTCAACTATTTTTTAATATGGCAATTTCTATTGGGTATTTTTATAAGTTGTAACTGGCAAGCCGGCAGAGGAGACGCTAACATTCGTTTGAGATTGGCTGAAAAGGGCAAGAACCAGAACTGTTAAAATTATTATTAAAAAAAAACATTCGTTTGACATTTCATTAAGGCGATTATAGGTTAAATTTTCGCCAATTCATAGTCGGTGGTCGATCTATACCTGTGCGCCATGGTGCCTCGCTCCACGTCCTCCCCTGTGAGGCGGATATGAATGTTGTCACGCAGCAGCGAACCGTACGCCAACGCCTCGCCCATCGCCCAGTCCGCTACACCTTCCTTAACCTGCAAATACATCAGACCATAGTTCTAATGGAAGAAAAGTAAACGAAGCAACGTTTTCCCCCAATTCTATCAACACAATGCTCTTCCAATGATTTTCCAATTGTCCATTTAGCATTTAGTAATCAACTATCTCAATGACTTTTACGCCATTTTGACGTTATTGGCAGTAGAAATCCATTTCTCAATGAATTTATAAATCCACCGTGTTGTAGTACTTGGATTTTTGTTAGAAATGTTATTTTGTGGAAATCGTAAGATCAAATAAAGTGAAATTGTATAATACGCATAGCTAATGTTATATATAGAACCCCCATTAGTCAGTACACACAACAGGCTACACGCGAGTTTAGCCGTTATTTTATTAGTTTATTAAAAATGTCTTACGGCAGTTTAAGTAATTTCGTTTTCAAAGCATGCTGTGAAACAAGGTACAGCGTGGCTGTTATATCAAACGCCTATAATAATGTTTTAGATAAGGTTTTTCTTATAATGTGCATACCATTTTCTCCCGATTTGCTAATATCCTGTTAATTCCTTTATGGGTTTCGAAAGCCCACACCTCCGGAGGTTTGCAAAAGTGGTTGGCAATTGTCATAATGGACGCTTCACTAACTCCAGTTTCCTCTACCTAGAAAATAAATTCTGCATTTAAACACTTAAAATACCCAACCATAGAAGCTCAAATAAGAAGGGAGGAGAAAAATCTCCTAGTAAACTCGTTCAGAATTTCTGCAGACAGATTTTTTTGAAAGATTTAACAAACATCCAAATCTCCTTCCATTCATTTCTCCATACATCTTTTCGTTCGTTCATACATCCATCGTTTACCCATCTAATAACTAATCTATCAATAATCAGTTCATATCAACAGAGGTCACCTTTTTGGGGTCTCTTGCTTCAAAGAATCCCGTCCAAGGCGTATCGATCCAGTCCATTATACTTAGCTTCGTGACCTTCTTGGCCAGCTCGAAGTGTTTGTTTAAAGTGTCCGTGTACTCCTTCTCCCAGAGTTTGATGTCCGCGTCGGTCACTACGCCTTCCGCTTTCACCTTCTCAGCGTATACTTTGTCAACTGGTAAATTAAAACCAAAGATATAAGGCCTCATGACCCCATAAGATAACACTTTTTATCAGAGCATATTTGGATCAAAACGTTAGCTGAAAATCTTACTTAAGTCTTTCCCTTCCCATCTTTTCCTCATAAAGGAGGGGATGGATAAGAAAAGAAAATATCCTTTTTTCTGTGCATCCCTTCAGTAAGTAAGCAGCACATCTGCAACTCATTAGCATTGTACAAAAAGACCATAATGCGCTCACCGGTAGGCATTGTCTTGATCTTCTTGTACATGAAAGGCTGCGTGAACATGGGCTCGTCCTCTTCGCTGTGCCCGAAGCGGCGGTAGCACACCAGGTCGAGGATCACGTCCTTCTTGAAGCGGCAGCGGTACTTGATGGCCAGCATCGCCACGTGCGCCACCGCCTCCGGGTCGTCGCCGTTCACGTGGAACACGGGCGCGTCCACGCACTTTGCCACATCTAGATAAACAACACAATATAGGCCCCATCAGCTACGCCACAAGGCGCTACAATATCACGGGTACGAACAGCGAAGTACGTGAGTACGTGTGTGGGTTGGAACCCGCCATTAGATATTATTATCCTATACCAATATCTTCTAACAAAAGCGTGACCGTAATTGCAAAATATATATATCTTCTGATATTTATACAATGGTAGAGCCGGTAACATTAATATCTGTTGCCCGGAATGTGCTGGCTCAACCGGTAAAATACCACGACCTCACAGAAGACGGACGCGAAGTAGAAGTATGCTTCGACAGTACGTCTGACGAGTGAGATGCCGGAAGCTCAATGTTAGGATAGGATCGGAGGGGAAAAGGATTGGGCGTTGAGGGAATGAATACGAAAAGGCAATATATTTTTCTGTCTATCCTTTCCTCTGTCCATTAAAGGTAGACAACGCATGTGCGACTCATTTGCTTGTTGCGGACGCGTATGGGTAGCGGTCACTTAAAATGAGGTCAGCCGCTTTCTTGATTGTCACTTTCTTCTAAATAATTACATTCTAACATTAGGTAACTAGTAATTACAATATACGTGCAAGAGTATAGAGATTTTTTCAGTGCCACTCGGTCCCTTTATCTATATTAATATTATAAAGAGGAAAGATTTGTTTGTTTGTTTGTTTGCATTGAGTAAGCTCCGAAACTACTGCACTGATTTGAAAAATTCTTTCACTGTGGGGAAGCTATACTATCCCCGATTGAGATAGGCTATGTTATATTTTCAATTTTTTTTAGTGCTACCCATGCGGAGCTTGGGCGGATCGACGACGGACGATTATTCTGTTAGTTGTTACTTCACTGTAACGTTGTCACGGTTGCTATTAAGGCAGACGTACCCGTGCAGTATGGCGAGCTCCTGGCGAACCTTGGATCGGTGGTGTATCCGATCTGGTTGTTCACAACGATGTGGATGCTACCGTGCGTCGTGAAGTGCGGCAGCTGGCCGATGTGCGCCGTCTCGTACACTACGCCTTGGCCAGCGAACGCCGCGTCCCCGTGCATTATTATCGCCATTACCTACACGTGATCCCACTCACTAATATATAATAATAATATAAATATAAATGAGCCTTTTCTAGAATGTTCCGCACTGCAGGGACACAGGCCTCCTCTCCGAGAGAGTGAATGAGCCGTAATCCACCACGCTGGCTCAGTGCGGGTTGGTAGATGTCACATGTCTTCGAATTTGGTTTTTCTGAGAACATGCCGATTTTTGCCGGCATTTTGGAGTAGTGGTGATGAAATAAATTACACAAAATAAAGCGCCTGCCTGGATTCGAACCCGTGACCTACAGTACGTAAGTCGGGGCCTAAGCCGCTGAGCCACCACTGTTCACTATAGTTACCTTTGTAGTTGTTATAGTTAAATCTTATTACAAACTAACGCGTATACAGCTTACCTTATCACCATTTTTGTCTCCGGTCCAGTGCTGCTCGGCGAGCGCCTTGCCCGTCACCACGGGCGTTACCACCTCCAAATGGGACGGGTTGCAGCTCATCGACACCTTGATGTAGCGGTTCGTGCGCCGGATGAATCGGTGGATGTACGTGCCCAGGTGGTATTTGATATCACCGGAACCCTAATAACATAGTCGAGATAAATACGAACTGAAATGGACGTGCATATGAACCAGTGATCTCGTGAGGACGGCGAGAAATGGCTGGATGCGGAATTCTTTGACTCAGCTCTGAGCTGGGGTCTTCAAGTTTCTAAGCACGAAACTAACCTCAGACTGTCTCGTCCAGGGTCTATTTAGTTTTAATACAAAGTATATAGTATTTATTTCGCACATACCACTTCCTTGGGCTCCATGGGCCTGAAGTGAGCGAAGATGTCAGTGAGCTGTTTCCGACATACGTTGATTAACACGTTAAGCCGACCTGAACCATTTAAATACAACAATAAAATGCCAGGTCGAAAAATTACTGATTAACTTACTAATATATTGTATTAATAAAACTTTAATCGGGATAGGAAGAAACCAAAAAGCACTTTCAATGAAATAAAACTAGTTCTTGATCACATGCCCTAGTTTTGTGATGTTAAGTGGGGATTTTAAAGTCTGGCTTGCTAATGTTTGCATTGTGGAGGCATCTACAGCTACCCCGGGCTCGAGATGGCAGAGCACACGCGTAGCTTGACTTCGTTTAAGAGTAACTAATCTCTAGGTCCTATTACTCAGGCTGTTACTTTATTTATGTTACCGTATTTATTGATAAATAGAGATCTGGTCTAAAAATGGACCTCGTTTCATAGCTAGGTGTGATTTTTGTAAACAAAGGTTAAAATTAATAAATTCCAAAATAATTTAGAAAAATAACTTTTCTCATATTACCTTATAGCATAATTATATTATAAAACACAATTTCGCATCACTTTATCTAAGGATTTTCACAAAATTACAACATTTCTGATGTTAGTATTAAAAGTGTAATGGCCGCCATGTATAGTAAATGACGTTTGTTTGTTTACAACAATGAAACAAGGTATAGCTTAACCAAATTAACCTCTATGTGGCATAGCCATGACGATGGACTCGACGCCGAGCTCGGTGGCCGTATCCACGATCTCCTCCAACATTACAATTAGGCTCTCCCCTCCCTCCAGACCGAAACGCTTCTCCGCCGGCCATTTTGTCGCGAAATATTTTTCAAGGCTGTCCAAAATATAATTAATTACTCTGAAACGTATCCGTTGTCCGCGCTGAAAAACAAGCGTATGTCTAAAGGTTACAATTGCGCAGAATCAGCGTTAATGTTTTGGATACAGGAAAATTCGCAATTTTCGTATTTCAATTGTTGAAAGGTACAAACTACATGAATACATTGAGTTTTTTTATAATAGGAGTTGGCAAACGAGGAATTGGTTCACTCGAAGTCAAGTGATCGCTACCCATAGACATCTGCACCTAACTAATGAGTTGCGGATGCGTTGCCCACCTTTATTAGACAGAGGAACAAACAGAAAATGATTATTTCTAATTCCTATACAACCCCCCGTTGTTGTTGCTGTTGTTGTAAAGAGTTAAAGCAATTTATCGGCATCTTGATTTAAAAAATATATTAGGACGCTATACACCTGGCCATAGAAGAATCTCCTGGCTTGAAAACCACTAGCGGTATGGCATGAGCATTGTTTTTGGCCATGAATGAATAAATACGGTGATAAAGCTGTGGCAAGATGGCACTACAAGAAGTAGACTTAGAGAGGTTACTATTTACAATACAGCCTTGGTCAGCCTGCGCAGTATAAGCTTCTTGTGTTCGGGCGTCTTGTCCATGATGCCGGGCGTCTCCATGTTCTCCCGGACGAACTGCAAGCTGTCCATGTCGTGCACGTGCATGTACTCCACGCCGATCGGGCCGCAGTAGACGCACTCCAGCCGCTTCTTTATTTCACTGCGCAACATTGACACGTCTTAAATTTGGAAGAGACAATTAGTGGCATCAACTGGGACCCAATTGTATACATTCGTGTCAATATGGTTTCACAACGCCATCACAATCTCAAATTTGGGAAGGTAATATAATTAAATTCAAATTGAATTGCGTCAGTACATGTGGACAAGTCACTAGGCCTCACTTTTGCTATTTTTATTCCTTCGAAAGATGTCAAGTCGGAACCACGGATACTGCAAGGTAATACAAGAATGTTTACCTTAATGTCAATTCATGTTCCTTCCCACCTAAGTAGCACATAGGGGGCAGTTCAAATTTCATATTCATATGGGAGTCAGCTAAAAACAAAAGCGTTACGTAAGAATACAATCAATAAAAAAGAAAAATCAAGGAAAAATACGTTTTTTATACTGACCCGGCAAAATTCATTCCGCCTTAGAATTAATCCATGTTGAGTTACCTTATAAACTGAATTGGATGGGTTATATCCGGGACGATCCCTTTATTGAAAGTACATTGAGCACAAACAGCAAAGGGCGCGGCACGGGTGTAGTCGCATCAAGTCAACAGTCCCGATATCGGTGTGAGACCCGCGCTTGATTTTATTTTCGCGTGCATTAATTTTCATTTAGCGATAACTCTACTATTTACTATAAGTTAGATGGTGTAAAGGATTATCATATTGTCCATGAAACGCTTAAGGGAACTAACTTATTAAAGCTGATAAGGGTTATACTGTATCCGTCTAAATGGCTTTTCAGTTATCGCATTGTTCGTGACCATTTTTTTAGAAGTTAGAAGTGATATAGTAAGCTGTCCATGAAACATAAATATATAACATCGCGGTTATTTTGTAGATCTTTTTAAGGTATACAATACCGTAGTATATTTTGATCTGTCTCATTTGGTTTAGCCAGCGTTAGCAATGTAAGCGCACAAAAGATATGTTTTTTACGACATCACATTACAACTTTGAAAGTGTTAGCTTTTCTCTCCTATAATATGCATGTATATACATATAAACCTTCCTCTTGAATCACTCTGTGTATTGATGAAGACCGAATTAGAATCAGTTGTGTAGTTTGAAAGGTCTGAGGGAACAGACAGCGGAAGCGACTTTGTTTTATACTATGTAAAGATAAAAACATGGCTTCAGACTGTTATTTTCATTTTAATCGACTTGCAGTAGCGGGAAGCGCCGCAATACTAAACTAAGAGGCAGTGTTTTGTGTTTACCTCAGAGAGGAGAACTTAGTGTGGTTTAACGATACGGTCTAGAGGCTAGAGCCCTACTAATGGGGGTGGCATTCAATAGGAATAAAGTAAAATAAAATGTAAACAAAAAAAAACATACTGAGCACGGTGCCCAGCTCCCTGGCGACGAACGCGGACTCGAAGTTGGATAAAGTGTATCTTGATGTATTTATGTGGTGGTTCTTGGCGCGCACAATCCAGTTCGCCGCTACGGTCAACTGCAGGGGGTCAGTCTGAGCCAGTAAGTGGCCGCGGATCTACCAACCACATACCTATGTAATCCACTCACATACACTTGTATCATGTCGAAGGAAAACAACATATCTGTACTTAAGGATAAAGACACACACGTGTACAGTTACTGAGCCCCAGCCTAAGCTGAACGTTTTGATATAATGGATCGTATACATTTCAGATCGGACAGATAATTGCATTTTACTCCTTACAAGGAGATGAATTAACGAAAATCCTTTCTTAATTCTCGTCAAAATAATAACAGAAATATCAGTGAATCAGTTTCTTCTTTTTTATATAATAAAATAAATAAATATGCGTTCACAATCATAACCCAGAGGGGTAGGCAGAGATCGTAGGTTTCCATTTGGCGGCATTCTGGCATACCTCTCTCGCTTCGTACATGGTCGTTGGTTATGGGTGCTATATCATCCATTTTTAGTAAGCCACTAATTTAATTGATATATAAGTTCTCCTACTTTGTACCCATATAATATTTGTACCCAGCTTAAGTTGCCAAGTGAAAAAAATAGTTAAGTACCTTAACTAATCTACTTATCAACCATTTTTGATTTAGAAACGAACTCCGAACTATGAGGTCGTAGGTTCGAATCCGGCATTCGATTAATATTGTGAAGCATCTCCTATCACACGCAAAAGTTTAGTTGATGGTTCACACAAAATATTTCTAATGCGTAAAACAAATGTTTAAACTCACCTGGAAGCCTCTAATCAAGTGTTGTACGGCTAGATGCAACTTGATTTGTTCCATAGCATTCACTTCTTTACAACTCGATTGACCTAAACAATTAAATTACATTACGTATTGTTTCATCGGCAATTCTTTAGCGATTCTAGATGTGTTAGACACTAGTTGACGCATCAGACGTCGCCCTGTCTTAACTAAGAATATTGAATTCGATTTGGTATACGTAATTAATAAAGAAACCATTATAATAATTTCAGATTACTGTAAAATATCTAATTTTCAGCACAACTTTCTAAGAAAAAAACAGACCCAAAAACAAAAGAATAACAGAAACCAATGAAACTAGGGATTCAGTTTTTTATATATATATATGAGAGTGCATGCGGCAGAAATGCGAATGTTGAGATGGATGTGTGGAGTAACACGAATGGATAAGGTACGAAACGAGTATATTAGAGGAAGCCTGAAAGTAGCACCGATAGTGGAAAAGTTAAGGAGCAAAAGGTTAGCATGGTACGGCCACGTTATGAGGAGGGAAGAATGGCATGTGATGAAGAAAGTTTTAGAAATGAATGTAGAGGGATATGTCGGTAGGGGTAGGCCTAAGAAAAGATGGATGGATTGCGTGAAAGATGACATGATCAAGAAGGGAGTGACGACTGAAATGACGGATGATAGATTGACATGGAAGTCGAAAACTAATGCCGACCCCACATAAAGCGGGAAAAGGGCAGAGTGATGATGATGATATATATATATATCAACAGAGTGTACGAATGAAAGAGTTTCGAATTCGCTGTACAGAAAATACAAGCCTATCAGAGAGCTGCAAAAACAGCTGGTGATCAACTATTTAGCCAGTGCGGGCACCGTATCTACTGGAGATCCCAATGCCTCCGTCTATCGCACTCGAGGATGGCCACCGTAAACCTTATAGAACCCTGTATTTCCCTCAGAAGCAGGGTATCTTGCTTATCAATTCCTCCCCCCACCCGAAACAAAAACAAAAGGACTATAAATGGTATCAGTTTTTCTCCCAGCCCTTTTACCACTTAGTATGTGTGGCGGCACACAGTAGCCTACTATAGATATACATATGTCTTAGCTACGTTTACTCTCTCTGGCATATATGAAATATTGCTAGATTATTGCAATAATTTATAAATCCCTATCTTATTTACACTTTACACTTTTACATTTAACTATCCCAACTTAAATTTGTGATAGGTGATAGTTCACAATAGTCCAGTGTCAATGTTTCGCAGTCCGTAACCAACCTGCTATTGGTACTTTTTTATTAGAGATGGGGGCAAACGAGCGGCGGGAACACGGAGGTGATCAACGACGCCCATGGACACCCGCAACACCAGAGGAACTGCAGATGTGTTGCCGGCCTTTGAGGAATAGATAGGCTTCTTGAAGCACCCTAAGTCGTACTGGTGTGGAAAAACCGCCAAGGACAGACCATTCCACAACGCGGCTGTGCGTGGTAGGAAATGTCGAGAGAACCGCACTGTTGAGGAATGCCAGCCATCCAAGTGGTGCGGTACCTGGCGGTCTGTCGTGTCGTCCGATGACGAAACTTGCGGCATTACAGAGACGGTACTAAAAGTAAAAGAATACTGACTCTTTGTTTTAGGTGTGAACTCATCTTCAATATCTTCAATTTTCAATTCGTTGCTGCTCAGACTGTCGTAGAAAGTGTCCCATGACTAGAACATTTGATTCCACTTTTACCATACTGATTCACTCTTGTATCAATATTAAAAGAAATTTAAGTACAGTCCGGGTAATTCAATTATCAAGTCATAGACATTTACTACTCTATGAAATTAGCACTAAGCAATGCAAAAAGCAAGCAAAAATGCAGTTGGCATATGAAATTATACTTACATAATATTACAAAAAAGGTTCAAAATAGTAAGCACTACTAAGCCAATTTGAAGTTGGAGCCGAATCTCATCTATTTTATTGTCATTGTGTGTATTCCATTGGTGCAATCAAATGTCAACTTTAAAGTGACGAAACTTTTTTACTGCGACTAAATTAAATAAGTAACTAAATTAAGCCCGCAACAACAACATCTGTTGCATGAATGGGCCGGCTCGACCGGTAAAATACCACGACCTCACAGAAGACAGGCGTGAAGTAGAGTATTCCGCGTTTCGTCTGATGAGTGAGGTGCCGGAGGCCTTATTCTAGTTCTCTCCCCCTACAGCTCCTTAGATGTAGATGTCTATGGGTAGGGATCACTTGTCATCGGGTGAACCGCTTGCTTGTTTGCCGCCTGGTACTATAAAAAAAGTCGTCAGGAAGTCTGTCATATTTATTATAAAAATAGGATCTATTGTAACTTTCTTTCACTTGGATTAAAATTAATTTTACGCATTTTATCGCATTTATTTTACGTTTTTTGGTCCCGGCAATTCTCGATTACTTCACAGCGCTCATGGTTACGGGGACTGAGTTGAAAAAAAAATGTAAGATAAACTCGATAAAATCCGTTAAATCAATTTTATTTCAATGTGTGTAGTATTCGCGCACTATGAAGTTAAGTCTGTGTTAAATATTGGTTTGAACACGATTTTCAAGCATTTCAAAACTTGCGAGGCACTTACTGAATCGACTGGTTGTTTCTTCACCCAATCGACGTACTGAGCTTCGAGAAAATTGGCGTTACAGCCCGACAAGAAAGACTCCGCCCTCGAGGAACTGACTCTCGTTACGAGATATCCCTTTATCTAAAGTTAGAAATTTTTCACATTAAATAACCCAAAATTCGATTTGGTATGCTGATAACACTACAGCAAATTCCAGACAACGAATCGATCCGGTCCATACAAGTAATAACTGTTATATATGGTATCCCTATGACATATGCCAACCCTAGGAGCAACAGTGATGGGATTGAAGCAAGATGGTGAAGCATATTAAAGTCTTTTATTTTATTACAGCAAATCATTTCCAATACATAACAATAGCCCATAGATTACATTCATCGTTTTTTTCTGTAACAAATGCCGAAGCGTTCTTAATAAACTAATCTATATTTGGAACAGATTAAATAATATTAACTTACTGCTGGCTTGCAGGAGCATAACAGTTTTGTTGTTTTAGCAATGTGAACAGCATTCACCAAAGACATCGTGGCCCACCTACGAACATACTTGCTTAAAATCATGCAAACTAATTTTCTTTCTTAGTTATTGTGTCTGTGCAACAAAAGGCGAAGGAGATGACTAAGGTTGGTGTTTTTATTACTTGCTTTTGGTGAATGCAACAGGCAACATTTTGAATTATTACACACTATGTAAATTTTTACACACTATAAATTGTTACACACTGTATAAATTGTTACCCTTTGTATAAATTGTTACACACTGTGTAAATTGTTACATAATGTATAAATTGTGACTTTTTGACGTGAAGACACAATGTGTAAATTGTTACAATTGTTGTGTTTAAGAAAGAAACAAATTTCTAAAACTATAATACACTTTATTACATACACATTTTTATTACTTTTATAACACTTTTCTACAAACTGAAAACTCACCGGTATAAATTTTACAGTGGTAGAGCCCGCAACAACAACATCTGTTGCCGAATGAGCCGGCTCGACCGGTGAAATACCACGAACTCACAGAAAACAGGCGTGAAGTAGAACTACTCTGCGTTTCGTCTGATGAGTGAGGTGCCGGAGGCCTAATTTGAGTCCTCCTCCCTTTCCCATCCTTTTCTTGTAAGGATGGGAAGGGAACGGGAAGAGGATTGGATGGGGAGGGGGTTGACGGGAAAAGGGAAATATCCTTTTTCCTGTCTATACCCTTCTCGGTCCATTAAAGGCAGGCAACGCATCTGCAACATAATTTCTTGTTGCGGATGTCTATGGGTAGCGTACACTTATGTGATCCGCTTGCTCGTTTGCCACCTTATTCCATAAAAAAAAATTAATACCTTAGACAATAACGGTTATGGATTCTTGAATGTTTACATTTGTAACGTTAATAAAATTAATAAAACACAAAAACAATTATACAAAAAATTAATATAAACGGACTATAAATTATACGTATACAAGAATTGACAAGTTCTATATTTAGAACTTTTCAAGTGCAAAATACTTTTTATTCGTACAAATACTTTTTGCTAGAAGATTTAACCAGTATAGAACGGGTAAATGAAATGATCTGATTGAAAATGCAATAATAAAAACTCTGGTTTTAGCAAGGTATTTGGGGGATTTTGAATACATTCCTTTAAAAAAATAAATCTTGTTATATTTAATATATATTATGCTTTATTATATTATTGCTTCTAATGATAATCTTAAATTAAATCATAAGCAAAAGCAAAACGCCGTATCCATAAAGAGTAGTGAAGCAAACCAATAACTGCCTCCCTCATACTCATAAGCAGAGCCGTGCGCGAGAGAGACGGACTGACTTTCCGTGGTGCGTTTGACGTGTGACGTCACGGTAATCGCTTATTACACAGGCACCACACAAGCGCAACGTGTGAATGTGTGAAAGTGTCAGCTTTAGTTAACCAACCTACACAGCACAATATTGAAATCAAAATTTGATTAATTGCAAATTGTTTGGTATATGAATAATATATGAATTAATAGTAAATTGAGGATTAATATTTCCTTTGTCCCTGTTTTCTCTTGAATTCATTTTTGAAGGAGACAAAAGCGGTCGCGCCGGCGACTCCCTCTCCCGTCACGCTGACGTTAAACCAAAAGTCGATACGTCCTTTTGCAAAAGGGAAGACATTGGGGAAATTATCGTAATTTGTTGTGACATTTAACAATCTGTGCAAACCCTGTAATGAAAGATGGTTCAATTTGATGAACTATTATATCTATTGGGTCAAGCAATCAAAGTGACTATATCTTACAGCACTGACTGGACATTTGTTGAGGCCTGACTCTGCCGCCACCGCGCCGATGTACGGGTCCTTGGTGAGAAAGTCGCAGATCTTGTGATGAAACTCGATGAACGATCGCCTGTATTGGTTGCGTATTTCTTCGTAGAAATATATGTGTATCTGTGAAATGTTAACAAGCAAGCAAGTGTAACTGGCGGATAATACAGAAAGGTTAGCTACCAATTTTATTGTCCTAATGAGTGGGATTGTGTGCAACTTTAAGGAATGCGTGACGATGAAAATGACTTAGTGGCGTATGGATTTGGACTGAATTTATGTGTCAATGGTCAAAATTTACAGTGCTTTAATTTGTGTGAGTGTGACGAGAACTCATTTGATTCATGCTCGTGGCGTAGGAAAACATTAAGTTAAATAAAAAAAACTACAGGTCTTTATGAGTCACCTTGTAATGTGGTGGTAGAGTTCGCAACAACAACATCTGTTGCGTTTCGTCTGATGAGTGAGGTGCCGGAGCTCTAATTTCAGTCGTCCTCCCCTTACCACCCTTTCCTCACAAGGATAGGACGGGAAGAGGGTATATGGGAAAAAAGGAAACATACTTTTTCCTGTCTATGCCCTCCTCTGTCCTTTAAAGGCTGGCAACGCATCTGCAACACATTTGCCTGTTGCGGATGTCTATGGCCAGCGCTCATTTAACATCAGGTGATCCGCTTGCTCGTTTGCCACCTTCTCATATAAAAAAATGTAACAGCGTGAAGCTAAAAGGTACCGTAACGTTATTGGTTGTGGAATATCTGGCATCATATTCTATGTTCGCGTAGTAGTCACCTCTCCTGGAGTAACGCGTCACGTTCACGTAGGCGTATTTTACATACTTCGGGTTATAATAAATCATGTAGCCCCTTTCGAATGTCACTTTCAGGCTCTGCAATAAAAGATTTTAATACAAACGAACTCGGACTACCTGACTTCTTCTGACTCTTTTATATCGACTGCATTTATACATGTTCAAATTGCTACTCCTTTTCTCCTGAACAACCGTAGCATTGACAAGAGATGTACAAACATACACACGCATATATATAAACACAGCTATAAAGATATTAAGATTTTATATTTAAAAAAAATGTTATTTTGTTTTTTTTTTCATAGGGCGGCGCCATGCCGACCCATAAAAAATGCACGTTTACCTAGCTAAGGATTAAAGGCAATATTGAATTATTATGCAAATTTGATTCGTGTTAAATACAACAATGCTTTTGAAATTCGAAAAGTAAACTTAAAAGCAGACAGCAATAAAATACGACTGCGTTATTTTCTTTAAACTTACATGAACGTCTCTGGCACAGACCAAAAGAATAATTGAAGCTTTGACAATCTCGGAATACATTCTGCACGTACACTACAAGCTGCGTCCGATGTCCAAGCTAATATACGTATGAAAAGAATTCCATAGCCAAGTAAAAAAAACGATAAAATGCCAAAAAATTAAATCAACATTATAAAACGGTCTAGACTGTACACTAATGTCAAATTGATTGAGTAATTTTTATTCAAGTAGGATCACTTGCATTAAGCGATATAGCCTAACTAATATTAATAATTAGAATGTAAGTTTGTTTGTTAACGATCCAACCATCACGAAATTTTGCCAACACATTGTCAGGGAATAAGGCCCTGAAGGATAGGATAAAAATTCTCCCAAAAAATAAGGAATTCCGGGAGATTAATGAAAGCGAATCGGAGGATTCTGTAAAATCTTGTACTATACAGGTGTTCTCTTAAATATACCTTAAAATCTTTAATGTTTCTTATTAATCTTTTAACTACATGCTTGTACTAATAAAATACATGTTCTTGTGGAAGAAACTATTAGAAATTACTCCAAAACACGGTTATAGGAAAATATCCATTCATCTTTGTAACCGCATGTATAATGCCGATTTTTCTTAGAAAGGTACTACTTAGGAGATTATTTCTCGCTTCTAAAATTTAGTTTTGGCACAGCAACAGTGGTAGAACACGCAACAACATCTGTTGCACGAATCGCTCGACAGGGGAAGTACCACGACCTCACAGAAGACAGGCCTGAAGTAGTAGTATTTTATGCTTGTGCGTTTCGCTTGATGAGTGAGGTCCCGAAGGCTCAATGTCAGGCTTCTTCCCTTTCCCATCCTTTCCTACACAGGATGGGAAGGGAAAGACGATTGGACGGGGGAAGGGTTAGATAGAAGGAAATATCCTTTGTCCTGTCTACCTCCTCTGTGCATCAAAGGTAGGCAACGCATCACAACTCACTTGCTTGTTGCTGTCAGATCCAACCACTCGTTTGCCAATTTATTTCCATAAGAAGCGGTCTTGTCTGTAAGGTAGGCTTACAGAAGGTACGTAGATGCCACAAGCCGAATGCTTCGTCCGATCGTGCCTCTCTATCGCTTGATCCGTGCTCTCGCTTGCACGCTCGGCTCAGGCGTAACGTGACAATGAGTCATACTTTTGCGTGCGTGCAGCCGGCGTTCATTGATTTATAACACGTTTGCACGTCAAAAAATAAATAGGACTTACAATAGTTTCTAAGTTCATGAAGACGGGATTAATGTATAGATTCACTGAACATAATTATGTTTGGTTTACGCTTAGCGTGAAGCTATTTAAAGACGTAGTGTGTCGGTTTTACTTACATTGTTAAAAACACTACTGGACCACACAATTTATTTTCCAAGATATTTAATATCAGACGGTAAAATACATTTATATCATTTCTATTGTTAAATGTGAACAAAACAGATAATTATTTCAACACAATAACTTATTCGCAGTGGATCACTAATGCACCATGAATTACTTATCATTTGAATGTTTATTTTAATTTCACATTTATCTGACTACGGTCATGTAGTATTTTTAAATGCAAAATTATATTAAAACAGTATAAATAATTAAGTCATTAGGAATGCCGACAGAAAGTAAAACTCCGAACAGGCGCGAATATACTGCAGTAATAAATAAATAATAAACAAAAATAAGCCCGTGCACCTTACCAATAACATTCAAAATTGAATACAAGGAAAATAAGTAAGAGAAATTCGTCGAAACCATTCCAAATGAGCTAACGCGTGTTGTTGACGCATACTGCGCATGTGCACGCAAACTTATATGATTTTTCCCACCAAATATTGCAGTAAAAAAAAATCACTTCAAGGATTATTAATAACAGTAAAAGTAATTGGACCTTTGCATGGAAATCATCTTCTCACCTCCAGAGCTCTGGTACAAAGTTGACTATTCTACTACACGAGACCCAGAAGAAATATAGGACCACTTAACTTCTGTCAGATCCTAGATTGGATTTTCTGGTAAACCAGAAGTGACAGTGTGTGTGGTATGCTTCACTAAAAGTGTTGTGTTTATCTTATTTCAATTAGTTCATAAATAAAAAAAATATATCAATTTAAAGAATGTAGTTTTTTTTAAATTAAATAACTGTTATTTTGAATAAGGTGAAACTTTGGTTAAATGTATACATATCTATAAATTGCTTTAAAATAGCTGTTATGTTCAATAGGCTTAAACTTTAGCTAGCTATATACATATCTATAAAATGATGATGACTGAAAGTTTATACAAAGTTAAAAAATGGACAGTTGCGGAGTTTTTGAATTTCTAATTTAAGTGGACCTCAGATGTATATTCTTCGTCAAGCTCTACAGCCTTTTGTGTCCTTTGGTCAAGCAATTTATTTCAGGTCGATCTGTGCGTGACCACAGTTCTCCAGTTTGCTATCCCAACTTTATTGGTGTCTCGATTTACACCGTCCAGCTAGCGAAGCTTTGATCTTCCTCGACCTCGACGACCCTCGGATTTTTCGCAAGCAGACACTTGGGCGCCCTGGCTTCATCCATCCGCTGCACTTGGCCAGCCCTACTGAGTCTGTTTAGTTTAGTGCGTCCAGCCACGTGGAGCTCTTGGTAGAGGTTTAAAGCTCCCGATTGTCCTATTCAGATCTACATATATGGTCAATCATATTATATAGCGCTCAGTTTAGGCTGAGGACTATGCTCGGTGTTTAACAAACAAACTACAATAGACGACATAGTTCTTGCAGTAGGCTGAAGTGTGTCAGTGTGTCGATGTGTGAAGCCAAATGGGGGAGGATAATTTTGGAATAGAGGCCACAGGGATCTGAAGTGTGGGGCCTTCTAGATAGACCGATAACCTCGTGGGGTCGGTAGGATGGCAGGATTTGGTGTGCCGCATACTATGGAAGGCATTGGGGAAGACCTATGTCCTGTGGCTGATACAGGCTGTTGGTAATGCTGATAATGAAGCTTTACAGTTTCGTTGTACAGATTTGGTAAGAAATCGCGGGTCTTCGCTTTTACTAAATCAAAGGTTTAATTACATTAGATCAATTACTTTACAAATACAGACTGTAAGATTGTGCAAAACACATTTGGTTAGTGGTTGCTTCTTTTTTAATAAATGGTATCGTTTCCGTCTATGTTATGTATATTTTGGATTGAAATAAAGAAATCGAACAATTGATGCATAACTCATTATGTAGATCTATAAGTAAAAAACAAATAAAGTATTAACATCTTTACAGATTAAAAAAAACTTACAAATATAGCTAGCGTACAAAAATACAAAAAGTTCGTGTAATCCATTGTCGAACGGAAAACTGTAATAAAAACAAATAATATCTACAAATACGTATTATATAATTTAAAAAAAAGGATGATTACGTGAGAGTGCCAATTACATTAAGTCAAATTATTGTAATGAATCGTCCACAGTAGAATAAAGTGCAATGATATGAATCTAACTATGTATCTATTATTTAAAATTCTAACCATCCTTAATTGTCACATCGACATAATCTGCCGATGCAATGAAATTTCATACACGAAGTTAAAGTTTTTCTATACGTCTAGATAGCTACACATGTGTAACAATAGTTTTAAATTATAGATATAAATGGGATATCATTGCAAAATATCCGTCATGTCGTCCGAAAATATACACCACACGCTATCAAGCAACAACACTAGCGCCATAAAGTTATCTCGTGTGGACACTCGTATTTACAACTAGATAGGTTGGAACTTCGACACGGTTTGTTCCACTTCGATCCCCCAGGTCACGTAACTCAGGTGATTTAAATTTTCATGTGATCAAAGTGGAATAAACCGTCGACACGATTGACGACGATGAAACAGTCTGTCAGAAACAGGAAATTAAGTAACCACATTTATCCCCAACTTAATCTCTGCTTAACTGAACCTACTTTTTTTTATTTCTGGGGGAAAAATCTTTACAAAGATGTCATGTACATATGTCACAAAGTCTGTAAATTTGGGAGAAAGTATTGATAGACACAGACGCAAGAGAAGAGGGTTAGGTATCGCATAATTGATTTTGGTTTTTGCTTCGTCGGAGACCAACGGATGCCATGTTCGCAATACGCCAAGTACGCGAAAAATGCAGTCGTTTGAACAGGAACTTGTACGTGGTGTTCGTTGGTTCGAGAAGACATACGACAGAGCCTTTACGGGTTAAACTGGCGCAACCCTCTCCAGTTTAACCCGCCATCTTGACTTTTATGGTCCATCCAGTTACGTCCCCATTTCGTTACATGTTGTCTCTCTTCCAATCTGTTCCGAGTTCCGATACTGATGCTGACGTGATGAAATGGCGATAGGACTTAACCTGTCAGATGTCAGTTGTGACAACCCGAGGGCTTATCATGCGACCGACGAGTTCCTCTTAAAGTAAAATAAAAAAATAAAAGGGAAAATGTTAGAAGACCATTATCCTGTCATACTGTATGGACCGGAGTGTTGGGCAGTTTAAAATTCGAATGTTGAGATGGATGTGTGCTGTACATGGCTAAGGTACTAAACGATTATATTGGGGCAAGCCAGAAAGTAACACCATAGATAAATTAAAAAGAAAAAGGTTAGCATTGTCTGGGCATAAGAGCAGGAAACTCAAATGTGCAGGGGTGGTAGACTGAAATGACAGATGATAGGTCAATTTGAAAGTTGACGATGACGAGATTGACGAAGCAGGCCAGGGGTAGTGATGGGTGACGAGGATATTTTTTGAAACCGTCTGTATAATTTCTGCCATTTTTTTTGTTTGATGGTTTTGAGTGCATAGGATGGAGGAAGGGCCATTAGGATACATGTTAACCATTAAGGGCCCATAAGTTCCTAGAGCGGCTCATACATCGATTGTCATTGCATAGGTGTATCAATAAATAAAAAACACCGCTTACAAAGTAAGGTTTAATCTCTAACAATATAATTGAGATAAACATGTTTTATGTGTGCATCTTGTAGTTAGATAGTAATAAATAATAATAGCAGTGTAATTATCATGGCAATAATTTGAAAAATTGCCAGGTCAGACGCGTTTCTTGCTTTGAATGTCATTCTTTAATGTCAGGTAAACTTCCCCCTCACCTAACAACTCTCCGGTAGATGTCGTGTTGAAGAGTAAATTTGCGCGACCCTTTTCGAAAGGGAACACGTTGGGGAACTCATCCATGTGTACAGTTAGATTCATCAAAGTGTATTTACCCTGCAGAGACCAAAATAAGATTTATTTATTTATTTATTTAGTCGTAGTACTTGTTCAGTTCAAACGTTGTTGCATATTAGTGGGAATCGAGGTTGAAGTAAAATAAAAAGTTATATTTCTGCCACCATATTCATATATGGCAACAAATAAATCAGGTACAGCTTCAGTATATCTATCGTCTTTAGGGTCTCGCAAGTAATACTGTCATAAACTGCATGTAGATGGCGGCGGGCCGTCCATAAACTGATGTGTCGGCGAACAAAATGGACGCCTACAAGCAATGACATTAACATGTGAATAAGTTAACTGCTTACAGGTTCAAGAGGACATTTCAAGCCGGTCGCTGCAGCTACTACTTTTCCTATGTACGGATCTTTCTCGAGGAAGTCACATAACTTGTAACGGAAGCCGACAATAGACAGTTTGTATGCGTTCCATCGAAATTCATAAAATCTGACGGTGATCTGAGGATATAAAATATTTATACCATAACTTCCGTTCATCTAAAGTTGACCAGTTGTATAGGATTTGGAAGGGAATGTAGAGGAATGAGGATAGACAGAAAATATCCAATTCTCTGTCTATCCCCTCTGTGCATTAAAGATTTATTTAAGAAGTTACATGCTATTATTTACCTTGTTGCTTCTGCTATCAAAGCATCTGGTTATGGTGAGCGGTCCATGATATTGGTACAACCGCGTGTTCGTTTGCCTCCCCTACTTATATATATATATAATATTAAAAATGTGAATGTAAGTTTGTTTGTTACGCTTTCACGCAAAAACTACTCAACCGATCTTCATGAAACTTAGTACACATATTTTTGTAGATATTAGAAGTAACATAGGATACTTTTTATGAAAAAAGAATAATATATATTAAAAGCGAAGTATGTATGTTCCCTATAGACTCTGAAACGGCTGGACCGATTTCGATGAAATTTACAGGGATTGTCCAGATTGGCACAGCGGGTGTTCCTGTGTTTGGTAGCGATTGGATCAACATAATTGGTGGTACCCGGGCGAAGCCGGGGCGAGTCACTAGTATATTATAAGAAAATATAATAATAATATCCTAGGACATATTCACACACGGCCATCTGCTACTATTCTTTTGTAAATACATACTTAAATAAATAATTACACCCAGACTCAGGACAAACAGACGTGTTCCTGCACATAAATGTCCTAGGTGGGAATCGAACCCACGAACTGCGGCGTGAAAAGCAAGTATCTTACAAACCACGCCACCCGGCCCGCCTAATGATGTTTAGTAAGACAGCGTGGATACTGTGCGCGTTTACTAAACCTAAGATTTATTGGTTTTTATTAAAAAACGAATACAAACCGTTACATTATTTGTTAATACATATTTGGTAATTATTTCGACATTAACATAGTAATCGCTCCTCCTTCCGTAGCGGGTAACGTTCCCCCACGCATGCTCCACGTATTTTGGGTTATAATAGAGAATGCTACCCCTTTCAAACTTCACCTTTAAACACTGCAACAAACAAACAACGAGAAATTAACGTTAATTCATATTTAATTAGCCTACACACAAAATAAAAAGAAAATTTACAGTGGTAGAGTCCGCAACAACATCTATTGCACGAATGGGTTTGACCGGTGAAATACTACGACCTCACAGAAAACAGACGTGAAGTAGAAATACTCTGCGTTTCGTCTGATGAATAAGGTGCCGAAGGCCTAATTTCAGTCCTCTTCCCCTTCCCACCCTTTCCTCAAAAGGATAGGATGGGAAAGGGAAGAGGATTGAACGGGGATAAAGAAATATACTTTTCCTGTCTATGCCCTCCTCTGTCCAATAAACGTAGGCAACGCATCTACAACACATTAGTTTGTTGCGGATGTCTATGGGTAGCGTTCACTTAATATCAGGTGATCGCTCGTTGTCCACCTTCACACATAAAATAAATAATATCTGATTAATTAGAAGTGGCGTAGTAAACTTAAGTCTCCTTAAAAATAATACCAGAAATCAAGCTAATCTGACCATAGTAAAGCACAAACTTACAGATTCCGCTACGCGTCAACTAAATGCCTGAACATTGGACATTATTCTCACAAGGCCATCTGATCCCAAACTGAGAAGACGTGCTATGGAAACCAGATAACTGATATTTACTGCTTTTCTTTCGTAAATACATACTTAAATAGATAATAACACCCAAACTCAGGACAAACAGACATGTTCAGGCAGATGTCTGTACTGTGTGGGAATCGAATCCACGACCTGTGGCTTGAAAAGCAAGTATCTTACAAACCACGCCAACCGGCCCGTCAAACCGGTTCTATCTAGATACGCTTTTAAAAATAAAAAACCTGTATTGTTGGAAATCATAGGACCGTAGTGGATGATGTGTATATATCAAAATTACTAGATAGTCTATTATCTGAATTTCGCCATCATCAGCTCCATCCGCTTTGTGTGGGGTCCGCATGGTTGGTTTTGGAGTTCCACATCGATCTATCATCAGTCATTTCAGTCGTCACTGCCTTCTTGTTCAAGTCACCTTCCACCAATCCATCCAGGATTGCGTTGAAGGTGAATCTTTCTTAAGCTTACCCCTACCTAAGAGTTTTAGATATGAATGCAGAGGGATATCTCCTTCTGCCCTATGCTGTATCAAGGGTTCATGCTATAGCACCACCGAGCATCTGCATCTACTCCCACGGTAGAGCGTATTGGAGTAGAACTACATGATGATTGCGTGAAAAAAAAATTATGCGAGTTTCAAACGAATTTGAAAGAAATGGATGTTGAAAGTGTTTAGAGTAAAATAAAGAATGGGTTAGTGGAAGCTGCCACCGAAGAATGTGGAGTGAGTAAGAGAAAGGGCGCAAGGAAAGCTAACACGGTGTGGAAGAAGTGAAGTGCGAAGAAGAAATTATGGCTCGATTTACTGGCAGCAAGAGCTAGGAATGACTGTATGAATCGAAAGGATTGAGTTACGATTCCCTTGTTTGAGACAGAGAGTGAAAGAGATAGTGAACAGGAAGAAGCAAGAAAGAATTCAGTTAAAGGAAATACTTACTAATATGCCAGCGGATAGTAGAACATAAAAACAAGTTCTTGTAATCCAAGTCATTGTTGAAATGATGGGCGCATCGTAAAAGTTCAAATGATATAGCGAATATAAGTACATAATTTAAAAAAAAAGGATGATTACGTGAGAGTGCCAATTACATTAAGTAGAATTATTGTAATGAATCGTCCACAGTAGAATAAAGTGCAACGATATGAATCTTAACTATGTATCTATTATTTAAAATTCTAACCATAATTGCTAAACACATGGTCTGCCGATATTACCGTGGGCTTCCACTGCCGAGAACATTCAAATGAAATACATTGTCATCCCAGTTTTTTTAAAAAAAAACACACAAGGATACCTTGTATCGCGACATGATTTGTGGAAACCCACGGTTACATGTCATAGGTATACAGTTAAAATGACTGGGCTGTAGGACAGAGCTCCAAATTCCATTCACATCACTTTGATAATTGGCATTTTCCCGCAGCCTTGTGGAAGGATCTGTCTCCAGCGGTATTGCAAAACCAAAATGGGGATTTAGGGTACTTCAAGAAACGAGCATATTCCTTCCTTAAATACCGGCAGTGTATCTACAGTACCTCTGATATTGTGGATGTTCATGGGCGGCGGTGATCACTTAGCTTGAGGCGATCCGTTGTACTTTTACCCCCTTCTCCGATAAAAGAACAGAGTTATCCTAACTTAATATTATAAATGCGAATACCAGTTTGTTTGTTAACAGACAACTAACATCGCGCGACGAAAAACTATATTGTTTCTGAAGGGATACAAACTTTATGTTATGATCGTCCAACGAAGAGCTTGAGCAATTTGAATAGAATTGAACGCCATCTGGCGTTCCATTTGAATGACATTTAACGCCATCTGGCGTTCCAATACGTAAACGCCGGCTAGTTAATAAAATGGTTATTGTGAGACAACCATAGATATATCACGCGGACTTTTATTTAGCTTTTTTTATGGAATAAGGTGGCAAACGAGCAAGCGGATCACCTGATGTAAAGTGAACTCTACCCATAGACATCCGCAAGAAGGTTGTAGATGCAATGTTGCAGATGCGTTGCCTACATTTAATGGACAGAGTAGAGCATAGACTGGAAAAACAATATGTCCTTTTCCCCGTTAATACCCTCCCAGTCCATTACTCTTCCCGTTCCCATCCAATCCTTATTAGGAAATGGTGGGAAGGGGAATAGGACTGAATGAGGCCTTCGGCACCTCACTCGTCAGGCGAAACGCAGAGTACTTCTACTTCACGCCAGTTTTCTGTGAGGGCGAGCCGGGCCATTTGTGCAACAGATGTTACTGTTGCGGGCTCCACCACTGTTATTTAAAGAGCTACAATTCATTCTTACATCATTTTAATGTAAGTCCTCTAGTTCCTTTTGTAGTAACCTCAATAACTGTCAGATTTTGATTTAAAAAAATGGGACTCTCCCTTAAAAGGACCTCTCGGATAAAACAATCATAAAAATCTGTAAGCCAGGAGCGGAGCTGCGAATTAACAACCATAAAAAACTCCACGCAGCCGCAACGCTTTGGCGTAACAAAAAAAACCTATTTAAAAGATAACCGCCATATTGAACTTATTAGTTACTGGACCGATTGCCTTTAAAATGGATACATCAGAGACCGAGAGGTTTTCGAATGCGTTTCTTCTGTCAGGATTTCAAAAGTAGCCGCCATCTTGAACTTTCTTGTACCTTTACCTATTGCCTTCAATATTAATATCTCTGAGACGGAGTAGGTTTTTAATGCGATTTTATTGTCAGAATTTGAAAAAATAGCTGCCATCCTGAACTTTTTACTCACTAGACCGATTGCCTTCAAAATGGATATAGCAGACAGAGTGGTTTTTAAATATGTTTCTGCAGAATTAAAAAAAATAGAGTAACGTATAAATGTGTGCAGCGTCTACATAACTATATCAGGGCTTACTTTTATTTTGTACTAGCTGTTGCCCGCGACTTCGTCGGCTTGGAATCAGATTAAAACTTATTAATCAATTGCCATAATAAAAGTGTAAAATCGTATTTTTTACATTATTTGTTTTTACCGTACAAAATAAAACGTAAAATATCAAAATTATATTTTGACATTACAAGAAACAATTTAATTTTATTTATAGATTACCACCAACTCTACCTAAAATCGTCTTAGGCAGTTAAAGATGTTTTCAGTTCAATAAGTATGTTGCTGACGCTGTCGCTAACGCATGTTGCGCATGTCGATCTCGCGAACCTATAATATTTACCCCTACCTAATATCGCTTAACGTGGTTAGGTTTACACTTTAAATAGTAAAATGTTTATATTATTTTACCGCTTAAGGCAACCTTTGTGACATTGCAGGAAACGGGCGGCGCTTTCGATACGGCGGCGTGTAATTTTTTTCACAATTTCGAGGGGTTTTCACTTTTTGCGCAGAACCCTCAATATTTTGCTTTAATTAAATTAGCCTATTTGAATCCTTAATATATTAGCTATCTTCCAGTAGAAGTCCCATCCGAATCAGTTCAGTCGTTTCGAAGATTACCCAGAATACACAGACAGACAGACAAAAATCTTAAAAATTGTATTTTAGTTATAAGTACCATATATACATCATGTGAATCGAATATGGAAATGTAATTTTGATATTAATTACAGACACTTCAATTTTAATTATCAGTATAGACATTTTCATGGATATACTTTCATTTATTAAGCCTTATAACTTTCTTTTTTGGAACGATTTGATATTGTAACGTACATTAGTCAGATTATGCTATTAAAAATGTAAATATTTTACGATTATCAACAGACAAATTAATTTTGTAAAGTATAACCGGAATAATGTGATTTTGCTGTTCAGCCAGTTTTAGATTTTAACTTTTTTTTTTAGAAATACTTAGTCAAATATTTATTTACTCAACATACATACTTACCATAAATCGTAAGATATTAAAGATTTAACAGGAAACCGAAATGCAAAATTTCGCGTGAAAAACCTACCTCAAAGTCACATTGAACTTCTAGGAACCAAGATATTCATAATTATTCTTAAGTTAAGACTCGCGGATTGCACGACTTTATGGTCACCCTATTCGAAAGAGCTAACAGCCTCTACGCCGTTCTCTCGCTCGGCCCGAATTTTACTCGGTCGTGTTAGTATAGTGAGTCCAAACGTCACTGTTATCACGGTTACCTGTTGCAGCAAATATATTATTTAGTTACAGTAAATTGAGTAAAACGTGAATTTGCTTATAAAAATTTTCTCTTTTATTAAAAAAAATACACAGTTTGTAATTTTAATGCAACTTTATTAATTTACAAATTTTGACATGACAATGTAAGTCATTGAACTGACATTTTAAGATGGCTATTAGACATCCACTAAAAAGTCAAAAAAGGCCTAAAGTATAATACCCATGTCTTCCGAAAAAAAACACGATCTTAAGATGACAGAGACATGCAGCTTACATAAAATCTCCACTAATAATACTCCATAATTGCATACAATATTAATGGCAAACGTACAATAAAACAGCGTATAGTATAAAGAAGAATTGGCAATAAACGGTAGTTGTTAATAATAGAAGTGTAACTATTATAGCAATAATAGACTGTCTAAGAACCAGCATTATGATTTTTTCCAATTTAAATGCTTTTCTTTCTTTTTATTTCATTTTTTATTAATAAGTATAGTTCTGCTTCGGCTACTGGCTCACCAGTAGAAGTGACTTCGAAGATAACATTTGCCCGGCCTTTTTCGAAAGGGAACACGCTGGGGAAGTATTCCATATGTTCGGTTACGTTCATTAAAATGTATTTCGCCTGAAAACACCATATTAAGACAAAATTATATTATTATTAACCGACGAGTATGTATAAGATGCAGATGAAGCGATCAAATCAAGTTGATTTTCGCTTTTCGGAGCAAAATAAGCTGATAGCAAGAGTTGATCCAGTGTGTTTGTATTTCCCCATGACTGGGTTCCCGCCTTGTCGTGGCGGTGGGGCTCAGTAACCGTGGGGGCCCTCGGTGAAGCTAAGAGAAACCCAAGGCCGGTCCGTGAGGGAGGACCAGCCAGAGAGGGTCGTTCGGGGTGGGCTCAATGGGGCCCACCTTCAAGCGTGCTGCGAGGCTGCGGGGACTCTTCCCAGCGGTGAGGGTGAGTCGCGGAGGGAGAGGAGTGTTGGTAATGCGGTGTGCCACTCGCCCTGCCTTTTGTTACTCAGTGGGGTCGCACCACTGGTGGCGGTGGAGCTGCGAGGAAAAGGGCATTCTTCCCCTTGTAGCTACATTTCCCGTAATCCTGGCGGCGACACTGGGACCGCGGACCTCTGTCTTTTTCAAGAGGGAGGCCACGAGGAGTGAACCTCTATAAAAAGCTCAAGGCGGCGCCAGCGGGGGAGGGCAAGGACTCCCGAACCTGCATTTCACGGTGCCGTTTCCTAGGAGCCAGACCAGATCATCTTGGGGCGCGGCGCCTTTCTAAGGGCGCAGAGAGGGGCCCCATCCCGGGGCGGCCAGTAGGCGTAGCGGTTTCACGTGCTAGTCATGCTCCTGTGGCGCCCACACAATGGCCATGAGGGGGTACGCGTGTGGTTTTTACTGGGTAGGCCTACGAAAAAGCCCCGGCAAACGGGCGTGCATAAGGCGCATTTTCCACACCCACAAAAAAAAGTGTAATTGTACTTATATAATAGGTTTTTAACTTCAAATTCTTACTTTTACATATCATATTCGGCTATTTGCAAATCAAGCATGGCTTATTGAAAATCAAATTCAGCAATTCTAAGAATACTACCTGAATTAATGATATTTTAATGAAGACAGCCAATCCCGGATCCGGTGAACAATCAGACCGGATTCCCTATCCGCTATTTGAGTTCTATCGTAAGCCGTTTCACAATAAAGACATTAGCTATGCTGCATCTTGAAGTGTAGTCACTTAACTTGGAACATTCGTGGACGACACGAATGTTTTCTCACTGATATGAATTTGAAGATAACCTAAAAATAATATTACCACCGCCTCTGTGAACTTTGTCGCTCATAAACGTGGAATATATGTATTTTTCATGGATTTCAGAATAAATCAAAGAGTCATTGGCAAAGTTAATACGGAGAAAAACAACAAGGGAAACATAAGTATATGGTACCAAGGACTACAGGTACAAGACACCCCTTTCGCGTCTAGTCCCCGACACATGTATACCTTGCAAGATTTTCATAAAGAAGATACATTGGCAAAGTTAATTCAGGGGAAAATAACCAAGGTTAGCGATTGAAACATAAGTATATGCTTACTGCTTACAGGTTTATGAGGACATTTCAAGCCGATCGTTGTGCCCACTCCCAAGTACGGATCTTTCTCGAAGAAGTCGCATAACTTGTAGCGGAATTGTACAATAGACCGTTTGTATGCGTTCCATCGAAATTCGTAGAACTGTATTCTGAACTGAGGATACGAAATATTAATACCATAATTGTTGTTACATTATCTATAGAAGACAAACTAGCAAGCGGTTAACGGATAAATAATAGGGCCTCCAACAGCTCACTCATCAGGCGACACGCCAACCCATAGTACATCTTCTTCTCGTCTATCTTCTGTTAGATTTTTTTTTATTGTTATTATAAAGTGGCAAACGAGCAAGCGGCACCTGGAAATAAGTACCGCTACCCATAGACATCCGCAACAAGATAATGAGTTGCAGATGCGTTGCCTACCTTTATGGACAAAGGAGGACAAACAGAAAAAACGATATTTCCATTCCCTGTCTATCCCCTCCTCATCCGTCAAATCCTCTTCCCCTTCTCATCCTTTTCTTATTAGAAAAGGGAGCGGGAAGATGACTACAATTAGGCCTCCGGCACGTCACTCATCGGACGAAACGCAGAATACTTCTACTTCACGCCTGTCTTCTGTAACGTCGTGGTATTTCACCGGTCGAGCGGGCCCGTGCAACAGATGTTGTTATTGCGGGCTCTACCGCTGTCTTTCGTCTACAACTCGGCACTTATTGTGATCACATTCATTTTGTTTTAGATTTTGTTAGAAGGCGCAGACCCGACGTGCGTGCGTTACTAAATCAAAGTGTAAGTATTACTTTACAAATACAAACCGTAACATTATTCGTGAAAGTACATCTGGTAACATAATCAATATTTAAGTGATAATCGCTTTTTCTTCCGTAGCGGGAAACATTCAGGTAAGCATATTCAAAGTACTTCGGATTGAAATAGACTATTCGAGCTCTCTCGAACTGAATTTTTAGGCACTGCAAAGAAAAGAAAACTAAAGATAACCTTTTTTTGTTTTTTTTGTGACTGGCTTGTCACTGTTAGCCTGGAGGAGACTTTTACAGATTCACCGGGTTTGAGGCGGAAAAGCGCAGAGGGCGCCTAGCCTAAGCCTCTTTAAAAGTAACTAAGCTCGAGGGCTCCCTCCGTAGAGGAAGCCTCGGCTCTGGCCGTTACTTTATTATTATAACTGGATTGGAAGATTACCGTTAACTCATATTTTAAAAAAATATAGAAATAAAATAAAATAATAAAATTATGTTGTCCGCTCACATTTCCGGTTCGCCGGAAATGCATGAGTACGGCACTGAAACGTAATGTTGCGTAGCTGACTTTAGACAGCAAGAGTCTATAAGCACTTGTCAAAGGAAGGAGACTCAGGAGGCCCGAACATTTACTGATTTTTATAAGTTGTCGTACATATTGTGTAGTGAGAATACTACGCCACAAACCTGTATACACACATCACTTATATGACTCTCAAACTTTACATTCCCCCCATTTCAAAATTTCAATTATTTATTAATGAGAGGTTTACCAAATTCGTTTTTTTTATGTTAGTAAATTTCATAAATAATGTTACTATCGTCTCTTTAACCTTGTTTCATTGAAAGATATGATTGTTGTAAACAAACAAACGTCATTTACCAGACATGGTGGCCATTACACTTTTTATACATTTCATCGGAAATGTTGTTATTTTGTCGAAATCGTAAGATTAAGTATATATATACATATATGAAATATGTACATACATATACTTCTATTGTTAATAATTATATCCTATTCCCCTTCCTATTTCCTTAATAGAAAAGGATGGGAAGTGAAAGAGGACTAGGATTAGGACTCCGGCACCTCACTCATCAGACGGAACGCAGGAATACTTCTATTTCGAGCCTGTCTTCTGTGACGTCGTGGTATTTAACCGGTCGAGCCGGCCCATTCGGCAACAGATGTTGCGGGCTCTACCACAGTTAAAAATCTTGCTTTGAAGTGCTGCGGTTTATTCTGTAGACCAAACGGGTTTCATGGTAATTTCGAACGAAGTCTGTATAAAAGAAATGTGAAAACGTTCCAATTGACTTCACTTTAAAAAAAATACGTAACGTACGTACGATTTTTAGAAAATCTCGCATAACACCAAATCGAACGAAATACATAATTATTTTAAACATAATAAAATAACTCACAAATATGTTGGCGCACAATAGAATACAAAAACAAGTTCTTGCAATCCATCCCATTGTCGTAATCAGTGTGAATTTTTTCAAATGTTATCCCAGTTATATGTAAACTGTTAAAATTAGGATGATTATGGGAATGCACTAATGTCTCTATGTAGAATCATGATAAAACACAGACTACAATAGATTTAAAATGACGATAGGAATCTTAATACCATAATATTTATAATTAAGGCCATAATTCCCAACTACAATGGGAATTGACACAGTCAGGTGATACGATTTCATAGGCGCAACATGCATAATCTATCAAAAAAAGGATAGACAATTTGCGCGGAACCCTAATTATTTTGTTTAAATTAAATTAGCCTATTTGAATCCTTACAATATTACCTATCTTCCAGTGAAAGGCCCAACCAAATCGGTTCAGTCGTTTCGGAGATTACCCGGAATAACCGGACAGACAGACAAAAAATTGTATTTTTGTTGTACGTATATACATCATGCGCATTGAGTATGGCAATTTTATTTTGATATTACATACAGACACTTCAATTTTATTGATCTGTGTAGATAACATATTTAAATTATACAATTTAGATCTGTTATATGATAATAAATGTATATCAATAAATGAATCTAATTTGGTATCGTGCCACCGACCATAATTGTCAATTTAAATCTGGATGTAGCGTTACGCTTCCATTGCTTGCATTTCCGCTGCTAATAGTTCGATTCTCACTTGGAACATTATATGACACCAACAGATTGTAAAGTTCGTCAATTAAAATCGAACTAGGAATAATATAAACTGTTAGTAAATTGTGAACTGAACTAATCATTCACACATCGCTCGGTAGTAACTTCTGTCAAAGCCAATTCTGTAAAAGTCTAATGGTGAACTGATTATCCTTGCGTTATTGCGTTAAAGCTTAAGTTAGAATGGAGGATAATTGTAAGTTAGCGGTCGATCATTATTCATGGTTTTTTACCAACTTTTTGAACTTTTTGAGGTTTTAGACTTACCCCCAGCCCCAAAATCAGTTATATTTTTACTACATAATTAAATTTTTAAAAATATTCTTTTTATAATATATCTTAAACTACTGATACATATAATCTAATTAAATTTTGTAAAATTTAAGTATCGTGAAAAAATGTACTGACAGACATGAAGGTGGTTTTTGATTGGCATCAAATATTTTATGCCAGTAAAAGGGAGGTGTAAAAAAATATATATTTGTTGTTTAATATAATTAATGTGCACTATCTCAGTAGTTAGCACGTGCTACCATTTGGGTCCACATCTGTGTCATCGAGCCACTCGGCGCCATCGTTATCGCGCACTAGGTTCTTTAGTATGTCTCGTGAGTACGCGTCAAGGACGAATATAGTGTGAACAGTCCAGATCACGATCGGGTTGCCTGTGCTACGCATGGTGCGCTCTCACCTCTTTTTTTGGAGCAAGAATATATTCCGCACCGCTGGCAGCTCCTTTCTAGAAGCTGCTGACGGTCCATCTTCAGGCTAGCACAGGACCGCTCATATGGCAATTTGTCAAACCTTCATGGGGTAATTTCAAGAGATCGACGTAGATTTCTTCTATGCATATGTTGCAAACGTCTTGCCACCATGATCTTGAGGCTTCGTACATAAGCCACTAGACGACTGCAAAATCGGGTAAGGAGGTCTCAAGAAGCGTTCAGGAAGAATAGAAAAAAAGAAGAAGTTAGAAGAATAATCAATTGTTTCGTATGGTGTACACACCATTGATGTTGATTCCAAGTCCTTTCCAGTCCAAGTCCTTGAAGACATCTTCCAAACAAGAGTTTTCGAGGAAATAATATCTCCCTGTCTTATACCGCGCTGCATTTGGACAGATTTCGTGTCTTGACCCTATACTCGGACTGACATAGTGGGATTTTCGTACAAGCACATCAGCGCTTCGATGTACCTGTAATTAACTCTTCAAGTACCTGTAATTGAAGAGATTGCAGAACTGCCCAAGCCTCAACCGAATCGAAGGTTTTCTCGTAGTACACGAAGCCTTAACAGTTTCAACCTCATCGTCTTAGTGCGTCAAATTCGGTGCGTAAATCTGTACGACGTTCAACTCATACCATTTCTTTATTCTAAATATGCCACCCTATTCAACACCCTCTCGACATTGTTCACAAGAGACTTGTGAATGATAAATCCGACACTACCCTGGAACTATTTTTCGCCCTCCCGAAAGAAGAACATGTTTCCGGACTTAGGATTATCGTATCCTCCTACCTCCTACTCTCTTCGGACTTCGAAAAACCCAACAAAACTGTCTTAATTCTTCTTCCAGCTCCGCAATCCTCTCGTCCCTTTGCAGTATGCTCGTGTTCAGTATTGCCAGAGCCACTTATCGTTAAGTGCGATAGCCGAAACTCCTCCGGCTATTCTTACCGCCGTGCCGTCACCTAGACTTTAATACGGGAGAGTATTGAAAAACAGCTATTATTTTACATGAATATGTCATGTTAAATAATAGCTGTTTTTTTATAGCTTGAGGGGTACGGGTTAATGCCTAATAATGATTCACGTGATGCACTTTCCTGCAAACGAGTAGTGGGTCGCCTAATACTGATCACCAACGCCAATGAACATCTACAGCGCCAGAGGAACTGCAGATGCGTGATGATGCAGATGCGACAGGTATATATAAGTGTGAGAACTGACGGCCTGATTAAAATGTGATCAGTATGGACGATGACTATAAAAACTATGCCAAATTTTATTAAGATCTTTTCAGCCTTGCAGGCGTGATTAAGCCACAAACATCCATACAAACTTTAACTTAACTTGTAGTAAGATTCAGTATTCCTATTCGTACAAAGGATATGTAAATCTTCTAACATCCTTTTTAATCCATAGATTTAAACTTAGACCAAAAACTAATTTTAGCCTTATTGTATATGAAGACGGAACGTCATCCTCATAAATAGAAAAGCTAAGTTTTTGAACGTCAATCAAAAGTCAAATTGCATTGAATGAAGTTTTAAAAATTCGCTAAACGGCAATCAACGAAACATCAAAAAATTTGCTTCGTCTAAAGTTATGTCGTATTTTGATTCTTTCTGTAACAATATTAAAAATGAAAGGGTAGATAATGAATATCAATATATCAAAGGTTCTTGTTACGAAATGTGCCCGCAAGCCGAAAAAAAATTGTTAGTTAAAAATACCTATAAATGAAAAATTCTTACCATGTAGAATTTCTCAAATATTCTTTTTATTTTTGTAAGATACTCATTTATTTTTTAAGACACGCTTGCTTTCTCGCTTTATAGTATTCATATGTCTAGGAAGAGGACTATAGTATAGGTATACTCCCTACAGATCTATTTTTAATAATGATTTCAGACGAGAGAAAGAGAAGTTAGTTCATGTATTAGAAGCTGTAGGTTCCACACGGCAGCTGGTAAAAAGCTACAGTCGTTCAGCCGCAGATTCAAATATGGCAATTCCTAATCTTCTGAGACCATTCCCTGTACTAAAAGAAACAACTGAATATTTATTACTAAGGTATTTTTTTTATAATCATTAAGGATTAAAATATGACTTGTTTAAATTGTTGACATTAAATTGTACATGTTGCTATGACTTCTGATTTTTTTTGTGACAGCAATTATCTTATTGGGTTTATAGAATTTTATGGTAAACTTTAATAATAATACCTGGGACATTATTCACACATGGCCATCTGATCCCAAACTAATCAGAGCTTGTACAATGGAAACCAGATAGTCGATATACTTCATAATATACTACTTTTCTTTCATATAAACATACTTAAATATACTATTATACCCAGACTCAGAATAAACCGACATGTTCATGCACACAAATGTCTGTCCTGGGTGGGGATTGAACCCACAAACTGCGGTGTGTAAACCAAGCAAGTATCTTACTAACTACGCCAAATGGCCCAAATATTGACTTTGATGTTTTATTTGCAGAGTAACTAAAAGAACTGATGTCAGCACTGCATGTTTATATGACTTTGTAAATGACAGATTGCGAGCTATTCGTCAAGACATGACAATACAGATGCTGGGGCCTCAGGAATGTATGCAGCTGCTTGAACCCATGATCAGGTTCCATGTGTATTATGGATACAGGCAAGTTTGACTTAAAAGTCATTGAATTTGTTAAATGTCCTGAGTTTTGATAGGGTATAGATTTTTTTTTTCAAAACAAACTAAATTATTAACTTGTCAGAATTTTATATGTTCTACCAATGTGTAGTGTTTGGTCATTATTGTAAGACCCCCAACATACCACCATCTCATTAGTTAAAAGTGACCTCTGAATTAAAAAACTAATTGAATAATAATGATTTCAGCAATGGCACTCTAGGTAGTCACTTTATGGAAATAAACTTATATCAGACACTAGAAAAAACATATCTAATGAAAAAAAATCATATCTACCCCATACTTTATAACTTATTTCATAAAGTTTAAGAAGAAACAACTTGTTTAATTTAAAATTTATTCCAATTAGGCTCACAACTATCCAATAGCAATAACTTGAGAAGTGAAATTGTTCCTCTTTATTTATTCTATCCTCTGTGCAACATTAAGCTAGTAAAAGATTTGCAACTCACTTGTGGTGGTTGTCTATGGATAGCAGAGTTCACTTAACATCAGGCAGAACTTTTTCATCATTTGACTTGAAATGTTAATCTTACCGTGGCTGTTTCATTTGCATAAATAACTTGTCTCAATACAAGGTTTCTCTCTGAACAAACTGAGATAACATGTTTTGTAAACTCACGGTTACAACTTATCAATTGCTACGGAAGGCTGTTTAATGCTACAATTCTTAAGAGCTGTGCATAAAAAAGGAAAGCTAAGCGGGAAGCGGAATCTGATTTTGTTTATGATGCTGTAAACAAAAACAATTTATTTATTTACATCAATACAACACCATGTTTGCAGATTAGGTGGTAATCCTTTGAATGAGTTTGATCCTGTATTAAACAGAAAATATCTGTTGGAATGCATGAAATGGTTTCTAAGCTGCTGTGATATGCAAGATGGAAAAACAGATAAGACCAGAGACAATGAGCTAACGGAGTTGATGTCAAATTGGACCATAAATAAGACATCGGACCATAGACTAACATGTGATAGAATATTAGTGGAGAGCTTATATGTTTTGTGTAATTTGGATGATGTCCATCCATTATACAGATATTTATCTCTCTGGTCAGACATCAAAAGGTATTACATAGTTTTTTTTAAAATAAACAATTTAAATCAATGGATTGCATAATTACAAACAATTGGTTTTGGTAATTTGTGTTAGTTGTTTGGATATTGTTGTACTATACTGTAATTGTTGATTGAATAAGCGATTTTATCACCATGGCTGAAAGATAATTGTCGTCAGCCGGAGTTTGGGGTTCAAATCCCCCACATAATCTTTCAAATTTGTATCTTTACATAGTATACAACAAGTTCCGTTGCCTGTTCTCTTTGATATTTAAAACTACGCAATAAATTTTAATACAACATTTTAATTATAATAATATATACAATACTTTCTTATTATATTTTATAGACAGGAATTAAACTTAGAAATTTATTTATTAAACTTAGTTTCTCATTATTTTTCGCTCGCGTTAGTTTATGTCCTAAGATAATCAGAATTATCTCAATGTTCATGGAATACTTAAGGTAACTAACATTTTTGCATTGATTAGAATTAATAGTGTATCTTGTAAATGACCATTTTTTAGAACTTGGAATGGATATTGTAAGCTATCCTTAAAAGATAAATACATGCCATTGCCGACCTTTTTGTAGATATTTTTAAGATATGCAATCCTGAAGTAAATTATTTTGATTATTGGTACATTACTTTGAAATTCTCTGCTTATATCTAATATAATATGTATTACACATATTTACTTTCCTCTTGAATCACTCTGTCTATTGCTGAAAAGCACATTAAAACACTTATTTTGTGTCATTGATTAATATTAACAGTGGTAGAGCCCGCAACAACATATTTTGCACGAATGGGCCGGCTAGACCGGTGAAATACCACAACCTAACAGAAGACAGGCATGAAGTAGAAGTATTCTGCGTTTCGTCTGATGAGTGACGTGCCGGAGACCTAATTTTAGTGGTCTTCCCCTTCCCATCCTTCTCTAATAAGGAAAGGAGGAAGATTTGATGGATGAGGAGGGGATGGACAGGGAATGGAAATATCCATTTTTCTGTTTGTCCATAAAGGTAGGCAACGTATCTGCAACTCATCAGCTTGTGGTGGATGCCTATGGTTAGCGGTACTTATTGCCAGGTGCCGCTTGCTTGTTTGTCACTTTATTCTATAACAAAAAATATTTCAATAAATTTTATAGATAGGTAAAATATTTACAGTACAAATTGTTCTTACAGTGCTCTACCTCTACGTCTGGCGTACGAAATTGCAATAGCAAATCTCCAAGGGAACTATGTAAAGTTGTGCCGGCTGTCAGAGAAACTGTGCCAACTCACTTACTGTGCCTTTTATTCGTATCTACCTATAATTCAAAGGTAAGAACCTTTTAAGAACGTGACTAGACCATGGATTTATAGGATAGTTAAGGGAGGAATGATTGGGCCTTCATAAGTCATGTATTTTTAATAGTGTTAGAGCCCGCAACAACAAAATCAGTTGCAGAATCTGTTGAATTGGCCAGCTCAACTAGTGAAATACCTCGACATCACAGAAAACAGGCGTGAAGTAGAAGTATTCTGCGCTTCGTCTGAGAGAGAAGGAGGTCTTATCTCCACTTCCTCTTCCGATCCTTACCTATCAAGGATAGAATGGGATGTTGAAGAGGATTAGACGAGGATGGGATGTATGGGAAAAAGGAATATCCTTTTTCCCGTCCTCCTCTGTGCATAAAGGTAGGCAACGCCATATTTTTTTGATTATTTCAGAAGAGCCCTGCAAGTGTTGAGTCACGCGTTCAGCAGCAAGCAGCTGTCGGTGCCGGCGGGGGTCGTCCGGCGTTGGTTGGCATTCGACACGGACAAGAGTGTGGTATCGGCCTGCCGACACTACGGCCTGAGAGTTAACGACGTCGTGCACTTCGCTAAAGGGGATTTTAGGACCGATGTGGATTTAGTATGTCTTACAAATTTATTTATTTACCACTAATAGTAATAATTCGTAAGTCTTTTTTTGATACTTTTTATACCAAAATTTAAAAAATAGTTCGTTCCACATCAAGATAGGATTTTTGTAAACAAATGTCACATTGGCCATTAATATTTTATAATTCCATGGGAAATACTGTAATTGTGTGTTATAGTAAAAATGGATAGCTAATGTTGAAAGGATTTTGGAATTTACGAGTTTTAACGTTAAATGTATGCTTACATCTTGATGTGGAACAAAGTATACATTAAAATAGAAATTGGGGGAACGGGATTTCCCTCCTCATCCCTTTATTTTAAAACTCATATGAATTATCCTTGTCATTTGAATGACAACCCTACATCTCGATAATTTAAATAATTCTATGTTGAGCGTGAACATTTTTTTTTCAGATGAAACCAGATATCAAAGTCCCACCCAAATTAAACCTGCCTATACAAGAAATTCTCACGTATAGAATTTGATTATTGGGCATTATTTAGCAATACAAGGGCATACTTTTATCGAAATTATAGTTTGTTTCACAGAAAGATGTGATTTTTGTAAACAAAGGTTGTTTGTAAATTAAAATTCGTAAATTCTAAAACAATTTGTTTGTCATATTACCTTATAACATTACCTATCTGTATTACACAATTTCACTTCACTTTATCTTACGATTTCCATAAAATTACATTCCTATGAAAGTATAAAAAGTGTAATGGACGCCTTGTATGGTAAATTACGTTTGTTTACAAAAATATCTTGCTGTGGAACATACGATAAAATTATGTATGAAGGTGATTCAATGAAGCAAGTGGGTTCGAATGCAACCCAGCCTGCTGATAATGGATACAATATAAATTAATTTTAATACGGAACAAAGGCAAGTGGACAAATTATAAATATTATATGTGGCAATAATATTTTACATATATACAAGCTGAGCCCCGCGGTTACCTTCGGTGCAATTTAATTAAAACAACGATTGTCCAGCCTCGGTGTCTAGCACACCTTAATTAAAAATGCACACATGTTTACCCTACTATTATAAATGTGAATGTAAGTTTGTTTGTTACGCTTTCACGCGAAAACTACTCAACCGATCATCATGAAACTTTGTACACGTATTCTTGGAGGTACTAGAAGTAACATAGGATACTTTTTATGAAAAAAAAGTATATAAAAAGGTAAGTATGTGTGTTCCCTAAAGACCTAGACTCCGAAACGGCTGGACCGATTTCGATGAAATGTACGGGGATTGTCCGGATTGGTACATTCCTGTGTTTGGTAGCGGATCAACATAATTAGGGGTACCCGGGCGAAGCCGGGGCACTAGTATTTACTAAAACAACGATGTAATAAATGAATCTTTTATTTACATAAGAAAATTCACCTAATTACGTGATAACTTATTACATTGGACAACATTTAACAAGAATAGGTTGTTTTTACTTGAAAAAGCAAAATACAAACAAAATATTTTTACGAATTTTAACGACTTTAGGGTTGTAACAAAAACTCGGTGTTACATTTTTTAAATAATTTCATTAATTCACTTAAATTTGCTTTGACTTCTTTTAGTCAATAGTTAATTTAATGTAAATGGTTCCTAAAGTTAAAATAATAAACGACTACATTTAATTTTTTTATACGTGTTTCGGTAACACACAACCCTAATTATAAAAGTAAGCTTATTAAAAAAAGAGACATGATTTAAATAAATTAAATAAAAAAAAACAGTGTGTTTTACAGAAATGTTAATGTCAGCTAAAATATCTGGCAAATTTCAAGTATGATTGTTGAAAAAAAATCGAATAATTTACACTTTTACCACGCGGTATCATAGTGTACTATGTTATATGTAACGAGGATATACAAAGATCAATGTTTAACATTTAAAATAAACCAATTTGGTAATTATTCGGCTGAAATCGAAAGTTTTTTATTTGGGTATTTAACTTTCTACAAGAAAAAAGTTTTTTCTTTGTTTCTTAGCTGCCAATACAAATAATAACCAAGTCTTGATAAGATTTGATTCACAAAACGGTTTAAATAAAAACGTACCAGTAAATTAAAATATAATTTTAGGCTATTTTTCAGGGTTACACGCAACACAGGCGATAGACCACTAAATCGTAGGAATTATTCAAAAAAGATGGTTTTCTTCTAACAATTTTTTACAGTCACGCAAAAACAAAGCTAAGCAATAATACATTTCACACAAACAACAATTTGTTCATTTCACGAAAGTATTTAATATGTATGTGTCCATGTCAACTTTAAACTTTCGGTTTTTATAACCCTATTGAATACTAAACAAAAAAATGTCACCACATAACAATTGACATTATAAACGAAAAATAAATTAGTACCAAATATTTAGCAGAACAGTTCTGTACTGTACTGTAATAGTTCAATATAATTTACATTCGCAACAAACTCTCCTTCTAGAATTTCATTTATAAACCGTATAAATTATAACTTAAATGAAATAAACTATTCGGCTAGCAGTGCTGGCTGTGCGCTTTCATCGAATACAACAATTAAATCGATTATCGAGTAATTGATTCGAAACAAAGTTACAAATATCGATTTTATGTTGATGTAAACAAAAAAATATTGACCAGAGATTAAAGTTCAGATTGACACAAAAATATTCATTGCCCAGAGGTCTACTAGGCAGAGGCGGCTAACGGAGGCGAAAGACGTGAAAAACTGATAAACTTTTTATTATTAACTAATAAAAAAATATTTATTTCAAATTATTAGACTTAATAAATTTTATTGGTAATGAAAATTCGAACGCAAAAAATATTTCACTCACTTCACCACCACATGGGCATTATGGTGACCATTGCCTTGCAACACTCATCCGATTGATGACGTGTTACAACCTCCGTTACAACTCAAACCTTAATGGAAGCAGAGGTATAGAAGTTCCGCACTTGTGGATACGGAGGGGAGGTTCTATTACAACCCTATAGTTTATATTTTATTTATTTATACATGCGCATCTTGGGTCATCCACAAAAGCCAGTCAGCAATGCCAGCCACTCCTACAATAATATCGCATCTGGTAACCCAGTAGGCATTCACAAACAAAACACGAAAATCGCATACTCTATACAAACAACAATAAATATTCAACACGTCAAAGTCCACGTTAATTTCAATGTGACAACACTGAAATTTCACAACAATTTCATGTTGTCATAGGATTTAGACTTGGCGCAACAATAAATTCAAATTTCCCTAATATAAGAAATTCGTTATTTAACAAACTGGGATACTGAGATTTGGTCACCATTGCATTGTCTATGGAGGTATTAATATCATCGCGTCGCCCTACCGGAGGTACTCATACTGTCTCAGACCTCTAGACAGACATATCCAATGCCTGTAACACAGAATGTTGTCTCCCACACTCACAAATTGTTTTTTCTCTAACAAACATTTATTTTATTTAAATTAGCAACACCATTACGGGACATTTCCAATTCGATTTACATACATCTATACTATGTTTCACATCAAAATGTAAAGTTTGTAAACAAAAATACGTCACTACACTACACTTACACTTTCATCGGGAATATTGTAATTGTGTGTAAATCGTGAGATGAAGTGAAGTGGAAATTGTGTAATATTGACAGCTAGTGTAATAAAATATTTTTATGCAATTTACGTAAATTCTAACGTAAAAATCTTTGTTTACAAAAATCACATTTCGCTCGGAAACAAGGTATACGTACGCGTATTCGGTTACCATTTTTAAAGTACAAAGACGCGTAAAACTATTTAATTCTAGTGCCAAGAATAAATAAATCAAAACGTATTGAAATTTAAAACTTAAGGATACTCTGAATTACTTACCTAGTAACGAATTAAAACTATTCGTACCTGGCGTATGATTCCGGGGTTGTTACATTTTAATTTGTCTATGCTCACTCAAGTGGGGGGAGGGGAGGGGTGACTGAATGATGAAAAGATAATCTCAGTACAATAACATATATATAGTTTTAAATAATGCATTTAAACAATAGCACCCAGTATGGAAGGTAAACATTGGGCTACAACTTAGAGCGAAATCGTAACAAAAAAGCAAAAAAATAATACAACAATTGAACTTGGCAACAATATATACGCGGTATTCAAATGTACGCATCGCAAACTAAGAAATAAAAACAAACTATTTAACATGCGAGGTACAGTCGCGTGCAAAATGTTTAATAATTTCCAATGACCATACAGTTCCATTAATACTAACATTTTCACATGATAATTCTCTTCCAGAGGTATATAAACGTGGAGAATTTTTCACCACAAATTATCCGAGTACACACAAGAAAGTTTTGCACGCAACTGTACTTTAACTGTCTACTATACAATTGTACAAAATCTAAAACAAAAAAAATGTTTACCTTCCGCGGAGGCAAATGTCCGTAAATGTCTGAACATGTCCATTAATAATTCTCACTTACGACCTATCAGTAATGAGCCAAGCTGTCATTGGACAACCTCAAAGCTGTCCAAGCTGTCATTGGACAGGCCTCAAAGCTATCCAAGCTGTCGTTGGACAGGCCTCAAAGCTGTCCAAGCTGTCATTGGACAGGCCTCAAAGCTGTCCAAGCTGTCATTAGACAGGCCTCAAAGCTATCCAAGCTGTCATTGGACAGGCCTCAAAGCTGTCATGGCGGTTATAACAGTACAGACTTCAAAGTTGTCAGAGAATTTTAATACCTTGCTGTAGTGTACAAATAATTCAACAATCTCATCTTTTACTAATTAATTTAATAACTGGCAACTAATTAAACTTGGATTTTTGTTTCTTTTTTGTAATTTCGTAATGCAGAAGTAATAAACATTTCGAGTACAATTGATGAACTTAAATTTAATATTTCTGCAAAAAGTATTTATTACTGAAACTAATTTCTCACAAAACTATAACAAATATATTCATAACTAGTGACACACCCCGGCTTCGCCCGGGTCACACAAATTATACTGAGACTATCACTACCAAACTTAACATAACAACAGCTAGGCCAATGAAATCAAATAAAGAAAGAAAAATTTCATCGATATTGTCTAGGCTTTTTAGAGTCTATAGGGAACATACATACATACATCGTCATTTATATATTTATAATACATTGAATGAGACCAGTGTTCAGGTCATCGGGCAGCTCTCGGGACGATGGGAACACAAGTATTGAACAAATGCAATAAAATCCTAGTTTAATTTCAATGCACAGTATTCGATGATATAAGATATCATGTGAACCGGTATTTCAAATACCAATATTAAAAAAAACTTTGAAGTCTGGGCTATAGATACCTCCGCTTTGCTTAGAAACAAGCTACCGAGTTGTTTGCAACCAGTTCCTTGATTCTAACACAAATGTGTCACAATGGTTAAGTAATTGTTGATTTGATATTAAAATAGTAAAATTGGGGCCACAGATAGGGCCCATACAATAACAGATTGATGCAGACCACTGGAGGCTCCTCGAATCCCGTGCGAGCGCCGGGCTCCGCCAATTGTAATTCGCTATTACGCACGCATACCTGGAAAATAACATAGACATAGACAACGGATTTACAAATCCTTTGCTTGGTGCGAATGCCTCTGGGTAGCATTCATTTAACATCAGCTGACCTGCTTGCTCGTTTGCCACCTTCCAAACCAAATAAACAAATATCTTATACAATTAATAGAACAGTAAATATGAGTTGGTCCAACTCATAAAACAAGTAACATAGACTGCCGAAGACCAGGTCGTAGTAGAATCTCCTGGATATAACCTGCCCCAGTGGTATAACATTAGCGCGACGGCACGGGGCTGCAGCGAGAACAGACCAGCTAGCTATAATGATAACCTCCGCTAGATGGTACTAGAAGAATATTTATGGCCATATCCTCATTCCCTTACTGAATTAAGTCTTAGACCAACTGAGATGAGAATGCCATGTGACGAAATTTGCACATTGTCAACTTTCCTTAAAAAATTAACATTGCGCAGTTTTTTGCTAAGGGATCCCCAACATTATAACGGAACTGTTATATTTCTTTAGTTGACACTGACCGTGATGTGACGCGTGTTGTCTAGTTGTGCTTGAGGAACGCCTCATCGAAGAGCTCGAGCTCGTGGCCGAGGTAGTGCGCCTTGTTGCGCAGGCGCTTGGCGGCGGCGGACGCGTCCTCCAGCATGGCGATCGCGGTGCGCACCTCGCCCAGCTCGCCGTCCATCTCTGTCGTGGCCTCGTCGATCAGACGGCACAGCCGGGCGAACATCGTCGATAGTTCCCTGACAGAAACAAATATAACACCTAATAAATGTACTATAATACTATAAAAAGTTTGTTACGCTGTAACTCCTTAAAGACTCACCCGATCATCAAGAAATTTTGCACAGACATGTCTGTGCTCCTTCACATTTCCTGTGTGTGTGGAAAATGTGTGCTTAACCCGGAAATAAAACTACCATACCCTATCCGAAGACAGGTCTGAAGTAGAAGTATTCTGCATTTCGTTTGATGATGGTGGCGAAGGCCTTATTCAGTTCTCTTTCCTTTCCCATCCTTTCCTAATAAGGATGAAATGAGAACGAGAAGAGAATAGGACAGGGTCTGGGCCCTTCCTCTGTCCATTAAAGGTAGGCAACGCATCTGGTAATTACAGCCTGCCTCGCTAGCTTGTGACCGCCATAAAATCTGTGCGTGAACCTCGGGCTAGCATACTATTCCATGGAGCACGGATTCACACCACTATATTATTCGGAAATAGGCACGTAAGGCACACATCGCTTTTTGTACGTGTTTTCTAACTCACTGTTGCACTTGATGGCTGCAGTTGGCGGAGGTGAGGTCGACTATGAGGCGCAGCTTCTTGCCGGCGTGCGCCACGTACTGCTTCTTGAACAGCCGCTCCTGCGCCTTGGCGGTCCACGTCAGCCGCTCGTATAGGTACAGCGCGCCGTACACGAGGCCCGTCACCGCTACCACGCGCCAGCCCACCGTCTTCATCAACTGAAGTGTTACAACGTGATATTATTATCCCTTCAATAATATTTAAGATAATACGGACATTTGTTTTTTCCTAACTAATATTATAAATGCAAATGTGAGTTTGTTACGCTTTAACTCCATAACGACTTGACCGATCATGACATGTCACATAAGGGGAACCTTTTATCCCGTATAAAACCTTCATTTACAGTATCAGTTGCCATGATTGGTTGTTTTGACAATACCAACATTTCAACACAAATTACCTATACATCGAAGTTATTATACGCGGAATTTCTAGATAATTACAAACATTTCAAGAAAATTAATGCATGGGAAGCCGCGGTCAACAACTAGTCTTACATAAATTTTAGCTGTAACCCTTTGGTGGTTGTTTTCCCACTCACCAATCCAGACAGCAACAGGCCTCCCATAGTGCCCTGTGAGGTGATAGCTCCGAGTGCGAACTTCGACACCATGGTCCACTCCTCCGCGCTGAGCGGGCCCACGCCGGCAGCCGCGGGACCGTTGCGTCGGACTACTTCCATAGCTGGCGCGCCAGGACCCACTGTTGGCGGGATCTGAGAATGAAGCAGTACTTTTCATCATAAATCTATATTTCCGAGGTTCTTTCCAATTAACAATTTAGTTTTAAAATGCAGTCACCAATACTTACATGTATCAATTACAATTAACCTTTAAATCCATATATTTCATTTATAATACAATAGAAGTAGAGTATTCTGCGCTTAGTCTGATGAGCTAGGTGCCGGAGGCCTAATTCTAGTTCTCTTCCCCTTCCCATATTATTTTTATAAGGAAAGGAGGGGAAGAGAACTTGATGGTGGAGGGGATGTATAGGAATTGGAAATAACCCTATTCTGTTTGTTCCCTCCTCTGTCCATTAAAGGTGGGCAACGCATCTGCAACTCATTAGTTAGTTGCAGAAGTCTATGGGTAGCGATCACTTGACATCGGGTGAGACACTTGCTCGTTTGCCACCTAGTACTATAAAAAAAATACCTGAGTGTACTGAGGTGGGTTCTTGAGCGCTATTTTGTTGGTGTTCTTTCCCTGGAAGCGTTGTATGAGCGCGGTGATCCCGTAGGAGAAGCGGAAGGCGAGGTCCTCCTGGAAGTCTGCGCACAGGTTGTCACAGTTCAGCCGGTACAGCACCTCGAAGGGTTGCTGGTGGGGCACGATGTAGTTCGCCGCCGCCGCCCGCTTGTGCGGCGGTAAAATGTTGTACATACGTTCTGAAATATAAAATATATACTTCATTTCTATACTTGGGAACTAACACCTACTAAGTGAACATTCCCCGGGTCGTATTAAAGCGAGGCTTACGGAAACGCTCCGGCCCACTTCCGTTACTTTGATAAAATCTTCCCAAGTCTTCTTAAAAGTATAGATACCAATGATAACATACAAAGCGACCTCTACCGGTAGATACCGAAATGAAACCGGATTTTGTTATAATACACATTTACCAATTTCATAGAATCAACACACTATCATTATTCACAGCATGTGGCAAATTCTATACTCGTCACGTACTTACTTCGTATGCTTTAAATTCGAATTTATTAGCACGTATTAGTAGTTAGAGCAGTGGTGGCTCAGCGGTTTAGGCCCCGACTTACGTATTGTCGGTTGCGGGTTCGCACCCAGGCGGGCACTTTACTTTGTGTAATTTATTTCATCACCACTGCTCAAAACGGTGAAAGAAAACATCGTGAGGAAACCGGCATGTCCTAGAACTACCAAATTCGAACACATTTGACATCCATCAACCCGCACTGGTCCAGCGTGGTGGATTACAGCTCATTCTCTCGGAGAGGAGGCCTGTGTCCCTGCAGTGGGAAATTTCTAAAAAAGGCTGATTTATTATTATTAGGTCTTGGTATGTATAGGTAGGTAGCTATTAGTAAGAATTGTTAGCTATTGGTACATGTTGGTGGCTATTGGTACTGATAGCTTAGTGTTAGTAACTTTAGGTACATATTGGTAGCTATAGGAAAGAATTGGTGGCTATTGGTTCATATTGGTTAGTATTGGTACGTAAAGGTAAGTTGTTGATAGCTGGTACGTAATGATAGGTAGGTACGTACCTGCCATCTCCTTCTGCACGACGTCCATCTCCTGCCCGATGTCCGAGGAGAGTCGCTTCTTGAGGCGCTGTCCGAGGCCAGCCTCGACGTGGCGGTGCAGTTGCCGCTTGTACTGGTCGAGAGCGCCGCGCTCCGACCGGAACGGCGCGTCGTATTCGTCCACCAGCGCCGACAGCCGCCTGATCTCTTGGCTCAGCGTCAGTGACACCTGATGATATACAAAGTCAACATTTGATACATTTTATAAGCAGAGGACGGGATAGGTAAGGGTAGATGCTCCAAGACCTCACTCGCAGAGGAAACAGCAATATATGTATATCTATATATCATGCCTCATGTGTATCTTCTTTGACGTTTCCAATTATCATTTAACACTTGTACACACCACCGTAGATAGCGAACTGACAACGAAACCAATTTTTCATGATTTACGATGCCAACAGCTTTCTTCGATCCCTTTAAATGTAAAATTATGGAAACAGAAGCCGTTAAATGGTGTTACGGTAGATATTGACACGTGTGCCGCTCGTGAAGTCATTTTAGTTGTACACGAACCATAGATTTTATATGTCCCATTCCACAATTGTGAAGTAAGACGATAGCCTGTTCAAACTCATTTGAAAACAGCTTCTGTTGCTACTAGTTTTAATAGCGTTCTGGCCAGGTTTTAGACATATAATTTTAAAACCTGTCTACTTGGAAATAAGGCAAAGGAAATTAGTGAACTAAGTGTGTAACACTATGGTCGACTACAGGGTACCATACCTTATGCTCGACACTTTCAACCATACGTCCGATCTTGTCCTTCATCTGGCGCGTGATGGCAGTCAGCTGCTCCTCGACAGCCGACAGCTGCTCGTGCAGCACGCGCTGCTTCTCCACCTTGGAGGACTTCATGTCCGTCGCCTTGTTGTACACCTGCAATGTATGCGTTCACAGAGTCATCAACAACAAAGAAATATTAACATCTGTTGCACGAACAGGCTAGCTCGACTGGAATACCCCGACCTCACTGTCGACAGCTGTGAAATAGCTGTAAGTTGATGAGTAAGATGAGACGTAAGTAAAAACCAGAAACAAACAGATGAAGAATGCGCCATCTTTAATAAAACCTACTTATTACTACTTTCCGTTAGCCGTGAACGGTCTTTCAGGAAGTCTCTTTTATTGAAGGACTCGAGTCATATTGGACGCGAAAACCAGCAATAATGGAATGCCAACCATCAAGATGGTGTGGATGGAGTTTGGAGATTTGGCTAAGGTTGGATACTGTTTGGTTATTCGAGAGTACATACCTGCTCTAGCGCGGCCATGACCTCAGCGGAGATGTTCTTGCCGCGGCGCGAGTGCTGCGCGAACTTGGTGCGCACTGCCGACTGACTGATGCACTCCTCGAACTTGCGCTCGAAGTCCACGAACTCAAAGTATCGCACTTGATGCCCGTCCGCCAAGATCGGCGCTGAAAAACAATAACGTCTTGACACACAAGTCGTAAAATAACAACTAGTCATAAAATTCTATTTGTTTTTTTACTTAATACATACATTTAATAAAATACTGAGTTCTACTTCACAATAATATAAAATAATAATGCGCTAACGCCCGTAACACAGAGTGGTAGGCAGGGATTATGGGTTACCATTGGGCGCGATCCTGACACACCTCTCGCTTCTTCTACATCTACACACACAAGCTGGTGGGTTACGGGTACTCCTTATATCGCCCTTCTGTAGTATGTCACTAATCTGATATAAGTTCTCCTAGGGCGTCCCCTACCAACACTGCCTGTCACTTGTGCAACATAAATCTGTTGCGTTACTCTCTCTTCATTCATCCGTTCATCAAGCCCGAACCACCGAAGCATTCCTTTCTCAATTCTAATCACAACATTCACTTTTAAGTATATTCATTATTTATAATACTCCTTGCGTGCACACAAATTCATTCATTACACTTAATAGAGATAAATTTAATCATAAATGAAAGTGAAGTATCTGTTAGCGGTACGGTACAATCTATGTACAATACAAATTGTACAATCTATGTTTGCTCTCTCTCTCTCTTTTTGTAAATAAATTAGAGTATAAACTTACACGAGACAGGTTTCTCTCTTTCCCTCATCCGTGTGAGTAGAGCCTCCTTAGCGGATATGAAGAATATCCTCTCCTCGGCCTCCTTGGGCGTGCATACGCGGAGCTCCCGCGACAGGAAGTCAACGCAACGGTTCGCGTGTTGCGTACGCACCTGGGATATATGACACTCTGAGACACAAACAGTAACTAAGAAATAATGGAATTTGTAACGTTAGTAAGGGGCTTCGGAATGGGCAAACGAGCAACGGGCCTCAAGCTAAGTGATCACCGCCGCCCATACCTCTCAGATGAACTGCGCAGCCAGCTTTAAGGAATCGCTTTTACAAGCAATTTTAGCTACTCAAATCTATATGTCAATTTTTTTGTGACTGACTTGTCACTGTTTGCCTAGAAGTGACATTTACAGCTACATCGGGGTCGAGGCACTAAGCTCTATGGATATTTCGAGCTTCGGCTCGGGCCGTTACTTTATTACTATAACCAGATTATGAGGCCACCAAGCTCTTAGGTCGGTTTGGGGGACGCTTCAAGGAGTGACTCGGCTCAGGGACCCCCGTTACTCAGCTTGGGCTGTCACTGTCACTCGGAGAGGGCCGAGCCTCAGCTCGATCGGTAGCTATTGTTAGATTACAATAACCTCAATGATCAAACTAGAGCCCAATATTTTTAACATACAGTTTATTTGTAGCACCATTTTCTTTTCCAATAAACTTCGAACCATAGACTTTTAATACCGTTTTATATGAAACAAAATTCTCACCTGGTCCAGGTATTCGGGTTCCGAAGCAGACGCGTCCCATCTGTTGTTTAATATAAATATATTCGGTTGTGATATCTTCGTTGACACTTTGTGGAAAAAGTTTTTCTCCTGTAAACGAGTTATTAACAAATGTATGCATACTGTTGAGATGGATCACCATTTCATACAGGACATTATCAAGAGCAGGACATGGCCAAGAAGCTATATTTTGGCATCATTTAAAGTATTAGATGGACAGTAGGGTTATTTCTTGGTTGTATCTATTAAATTGTTTCAAAAAAAACTATTGTTGACCGATTGGATCAGTGAAATAACACGTAAAGCATAATTTCATTCCAAGACACAATGCCGAGTGGCTGATAAATGCTCATCAAAGTCAGATACTAATTAGAGATCTGCCTTTGGGGCGTAGCATATGAGAGTTCAAGTAGAGTACTAAAACACTAGTGGCACCATCTAGTCCACCTCTTATACACAACAAACTTTGGTGGTGCCACCTAATTGACATTTCCGGCACTACAGGTCTTAGAATTCTATTCTTATTGTCAGAGATTCTTATTTTGTCTATCATACCAACTTGTAATATACTTACAGTGACCATCAGGGTGGACTCTGCGTTCGCTACTAGCACAAAGACATCAGCATCCAGGCAGTACTGGTCAATCCACTCGTCGAGGTTGGGGGTCACGTCGACACCGGGGCTGTCCACCAGCACCACATCGTCGCGGAGCAGCGCGCACAGCTCGCGCGGCCAGTACACGTGCACCAGCGCGCACTCCTGTAGCCGCGTCGCGCACAGCGCGTGCCCCAACTGGCTCACAGACTGCAAAACACACATTAAGCACTCAAAATTGCATAATACAATAAAAATAAAATAAATAATAATTACGGCTATAACCCAGGGATGTAGGCAGAAATAGCTGATGGCCATTTGGCTTGGTCTTGGCACTCTTAACTTTTACATTCATACATCTACCCCTTTACTATATCACCAATGTTTTTTTTCGTACATCCTTTCAAGATATCAGAACTACCAATGAAATTAACAATAAGATTTTAGATTTAGATCAGCAGAGAAACGAGGAACTACCAGAAGCTCAGAATACAGGTGCGAGTGCAGAGTTATTTGTACTACTACAGTACAGTTCTAATTATAATGTTAAGGTGATTTTTCTTGATCTACTTCATTCATTTTTCATACACAAAGATTGTTGTGATTGTTGGTGGGTAAGCAGTTCACTAAGACCAACTCATCAGAGGCTTTATAGAGGTTGCTGAGTACTGTACCGAGTTAACCAAGATTATAATCCCAATGAAATATTTTTCTTACGGAAGCTGTTGTAATAAATAATATATGTTAACCTGCACGCTGAGCTTCTCTTCGGTGCCGTCGGTACGCATGAACGCCTCGTCCGTGTCTGAGCCCTCCACCTGGAGGAAGCAGTTGGTTGTGTGCCCGATGCCGCTCGGCAGGATCTTGTCGTGAAGCATGGCGTTTATCACTGTGCTTTTACCATTGCTTGTTCTGAGTAACAAAAACATTATTGTTAGCTTTATATAACATTGATAGGACTTTTTAATTTATTAAAAGTAATTTTTCAAAGGTTAAGGGAATAACTCTGAGGTGAGTTTAATATCTCATCTAAACGATTTTTTTAACAACACAGGTCGAAGCTTCAATAATTTTAGTCTTTGGCTCCATTGAAGCAGTTTTTAGATACTGTGCAAGATTTTTGTGGTATTTGACGTAAGTTGCGTGTAAATATTATAGCATATTTTTGTGTATCTATGAAAGTCTGTTTGTCTAAGCCCTAAAATGTTCTAATATATTACACGCCTTCACTTTAAAAAATGGTTTTTATTATCAAAACATACTTCAAGTACATTCTAACTATAAATAATATTGGAAGGAAGTAAAAATTCAATCATATAAATAATTATTAACCTGCCAAAGAATGCTACTTTCATGTGATCTCGCTTGAGCACCTCCCGTATGGCCTGGACTTTGCTGACGTACGCCTCAATGTTGGCCACATCTTGCGCAGTAGCAATTTTGTTCTCCCCCGACACCGCTGTAAAATATCATTGAAATCCTATTGCCACACACCATGATTGTGGCCAATAATTGAGCCATAGTTAGTAACAGACTATGACATTTAACTATTATTACATAACACCATGCCATATTATGACAAGGTCATTTCTATTGATGTAATTGTTACCTATGTGTCATTACAAATGTATAGATCAAGATTAAAATGCTCTTTCACCGCAGGCATTGCCAAGAATTATCTGACATCATTTAATTCAGGAACTATTCCCGAGGAGGGTTGGCGTCAGGTAGGCGGCCGGCCGCAAAAACTGTAGCCAAAACCTATACAGTATGGTCTACAATCATACTGTGCCAATCCTATATGAGTGGGAAAAGGGCAAGGTGATGATGATTTAATTCAGGAATTATTTTAAAAAATAGCTCACCATGCATAAATGTGACAGCATCCTTGACATAGTCATCAATCTCAATGAATATATCGTTGATCTTCTTTTTAGCCCTTACGAATATCTGCAACGGGGAGTCAACGTTGGGCATGTTGACGCGAACGCCGCCATTGTTGAGAGTCGCGACGTTGTGCGGCCCGTCGCCCGCCATCATCGATATCGTACGGTTAACATACGCAGCCATACGGGAAGGAAATATGCACGGTTTTCGTTAGCCGAACCTTATGTCGAACAATATCAACAATATAGTTTTATTGCACCACTTCTACGGTTCACACAACATGCACGGTGCGACTGCAACAAAAAGTACAAGCTGAGTATGGCAGGTGCGGTGATCAGTTATGAGCGCAACTAAATACAAATGGGAAGTGAACCACTAAACATTATATTAGCATTCACTAATAACTTGTTAACTTCGAATTTTCTAGACACACAGAGAAAAATAAATCTAGAATTGTATTAATATTGATAAAATTATTTCATCACCAGCTCCTAGTATACTAAACGCAAATGTGTATTCCCTATATCACCCTTCTTTAGTATGTTACTAATCTGATCAATGTAAGTTCTCCAGGAACCACCCTGCCTACACTGCCACTCACTTTTGCAACATAAATTAGAGTGGCTGAAGTGTTAATAATCATCAAAAAGCCTTGTCTACTAGTATTAAAGATGAAGAACTATGTTTATATGTATTGTCAAGTTAGATCATGCCCAGAACATATAACCAAGAATTACTATGGCAATAAAGTTTTTGATATTTCGTTTTATTCACAACTTGGCTTATAATATTTATCTAACTGTATGTACATATTTTATTAAAAAATGCCAATAACAAGGAGCATATTTTGCTTCATTGCACAGAAATTAGTTTTAAATGATGTACATAATCTATCAATTTTTCTTCCCTTACTGTCATATGAAGTAAATAAACAATCATCAAGGTATATGTTATAGGCCAAATGAAAACAGGTGGGCTGAGCTCAATTACAAACACCCGACATCCTGGCAATTATTAAATGTAATGGAAACTCAAAAATTCGCATCAAAATAGCAGAAAAACTGTTATGTGTAAACTACTACGACAGATTATTGTTGTGATTAGATAAAAAAAATATCTTGCAAACAAAAAACAATGTGTTTAAGGTTATCTTTGGATCCACTAAGATAAATTTAGCAAGGTACAAAAAGCAGATTACACACACTTAAACCACATCAAAGACGGTGAAAAAGTAGCAGAGTAAAGAAAGAAAGAAATACGAATAAAAGAAATACGGATAATTCAGCAAATGTGTAGCACCTTATCATCTCGTTGCATCATTGCCAAAAGTGCGCATCCCTGCAGACCGAGCCGCGTGAAGGTTTGTGTACAATTTAGAATCACGTATAAATAGAAACCACTTGTAAAAAATGTAATAAGACGTAAAACAACTGACAGCCGCTAAAGATAGTCAAAAATGATTGATCCTGAATGCTGAATTTCACGAAGACTTCATTTTACACATTGTCAGCCAATGTTGGATCACCCAGAAGCAGTTCTTACCTGTTTTTACAGCGACATTTTACATAAATGTATCACTTATTTGTTTTTTGCGGCATTGATCACCTGTAAAAAATTTCATTTATGATATTCGTATTTTTAGTTTTTAATTACATGCTTCTAGTTGTCGTTGATAGATCTTAAACAATAGTGCAATGTCATTGGTTTAAATTTATCAAGTAGTATTTTATCCAATAGTGAAAGTATCTTTTTTTGTTCACCACAACCCCTTTTTTTGTATTGTTTTTGGTTGTCTCTATGGTTAAATTTTTAAGTAAAAAATATAATAAAGCATATTAAGTAATTTAGGTAAAAAAAGAAGACGACGAAAACGAGAATAACAAATTATTTTATTTATTTCACTATTCTTAAATTTTAGAAATACTTAGATTTCACGTTCTTATGATAATTTTAGGAAGCTTACATTTATGATAGTAATACAAATACAAAGTCAAAGTGGTGAAATGAACGTAAAATCCACAGACAAGTAACTTCGGAACGGATCTCAGGAATTATAAGTTAAGCTGTCAGTGTAATAAATGGCGGATGGACGTGAACGGATTTAAAACGAAAGTGGTGTATGTCCGTATGAATTTACTTTATAAACTTACTATTAATTTCTTAAATAATCTTTCAGATTCAGAAAGTCTAAGCAATATATTAATTAACCAAAAATGTCTCGTTCCGTCCGTGCTGAAACTAGGAATCGTGTAAAAGACGACATCAAAAGAGTCATGCAAGCTGTCGAAAAAGTTCGCCATTGGTGAGAAACTTATTATGGCAAAAATATTTTTAGTTTGTATTTTGACACATAGTATTTAATATATTAATTAAACAGGGAAAAGAAATGGGTGACAATTGGAGAGACGACTATGAAAATTTATAAATGGGTCCCAATATCAACGAGCGAGCAAAAGAAAAAACATGCGGCGAAACGCGAGAACAAGGAAAATACCTTGACCCCCAAAAAGATGCACGACTCTTCAAATTCTAACTTTGGCATGGCTGAAGATTCAAATACCTGTAAGTTGTTTCATTTATTTGTATTTCATATAAAATAGATATCAAATTATAATTTACCTATAAATAACAAACACTTAAAATATTAGGAACCATTTATAACATATTGGGTTGAAGTAAAGGAACTTGTGAAGGACTTGATGAAGTTTGGAGACTCAATATATTGTAAATGATGTCTTGTAGAAAGTAAAATCTTGATAGAAATTTAAAAAAACCTGATTTAAACTGTATGCAGCCTAACTAACTAGTTCCAGGGTCCTGGCTTCTTAATAAAACCAGATAAATTAGTTTTGTCAACTAATATTAAGTCAGAAACAATTGAGTCTTGGCCTATGTAATGTCCACCTTGGTTACCACCACCAATAAGGTTTAGGGTCCTTCAAGAAGGGAGTGTAATCCTTCCTTGAAAGCCTGCAATGCATCTGCAGTTCAGAGGAACCTGAAATTTCACAGCCTCTGGTGTTAAATCACACCAGAGGGTGAGGTTTAACATTCAGTGCCCCTGCTCATTTGCCCCATTAAAAAAAAGTATTACAACACAACTTTTTCCTTTCTCAGCCACACATTGTAAACTTTTAGCTTCCTGTGATCCTGTGTTCCTTAAAACATATAGAATAATGAAATCATCAAACATTTGCCGATATACGTTTTTATGCTTTGTGATTGCAGGCTTCTCAACAGTGAGTGATTCTCAAGGACCAACAGAGTTCACATCGAGCCATATGAACTTCTCCGAAGACTCAAATTCACAAAGTAGTGGAACTATAACTCCAGCAAAACGGTTAAAAACAGACTAAGCCTTATAGTGTGAGCACAAATAGTATGAGTTGTATATAGTCTATGGAACATTTAAAGTGAGTGCATTTATAAATGGAATATGTTTACAATGGTACAATGTTTGTGAATAAGCTAATTAAACTGCTTATTTAAATGTGTCGCTATGTGAAACATATCTAGACAACCTTTTATCAAGGTTGTATATAGCCTAAGATCCGTCATAAGGAACTTACCCTCATCTGGACATCAGGACCTACAACATATGTTAGATATGGAGATTTATAATGTCACAAGTGAGTTGCCAATCTAAATCGGGGGCAAATACTGTTAAATTGTTAAAACCAAATTAGATTGAGCCCTTGCATAATTCTGTGTATTGCTATGTGCAGGGATTAAAATTAAAACTGGATGTAAACAACTATTTAATTTCAAATAATTTTTAACACCAAAGCAGCGTAGCTCTCATGTTATAGATGTGTTTCACATATTTGCACAATTCAAAGTATATTTAGATAGCATGTTTAGGATAGGGCGGAGTTGTCTATGGTACAAGGTGTTTGTTATCTGTACTTGAAAATGCAATAACGGAATGTGTTATATTTAATCTGGTTGAAGAAGTAGTCTATTTTTTTTATTTCTGAACTAATATCTATATTGGTGTATCTACAAAAAAGGATGTTGATTGCCATAAAGATTGCTCTCCTGCCCAAAACTTTGACCAGATCATTGTGAAGGCCTACCTATGCCGTGTTAACCTGTATGTAGGCACCACTCTAGGACCTTTCAACACAATTGCCATTTGAGAATTGCAATTCTTTGGGCAATGTTGGTTACCTCGGCTCAACTGCAGATCACATAATTTCTGATGCAAGCATGACTGGGACTCCGACCATTGCCCTTAAAGTGACCTTGAGCCTTCTAATGGTGCTCACAATGAGTAAATTTATAGATTGAGCTTGGAATTTTAGTGAAATTATTATTGTGAGCTGGATACCAACTATTGCTTAGTTTGAAACTAGTCCTATGTGCAGCATGACTTATATTTTATTAAACTTTATCTGGTATTATTAACAATAAGCCATATGATGTATGTTTTTGCCTGTTTGTTTTAAATTAAAAAATACGAGATGCTTGTTGAACTTGATGTCCATATGTCTGGAAATGTTTCCTAGTCAAAAATGTATGGTATAATTATGTCATTGAACTCACAAATATATAGTTTTGTTTTTGCTATACAGAGAATATATAAAAGAAAATGGCATCTGTGTAAAGATTTAATAGATCTTAATGATAATAGATTGACGGAAAATGAATAACATTTCCATTAATGTTTTCATATAGTTCTTTGAACATTATTCAACTCTGCATTTGTTGAAAAAACTCTTCCATGATTAATTTAGTCTATGGTATTTTAAGTACATCACCAATCTGGTTTTATTTTAATCTTTGACCATAGTTTTCGTAATATGACTTTCCCTGAGATTTTAAAAAAATAAATAATAATTTACTTTCCTTTTAAATATAAAATAGTTGATGTATGAAGTTGTAAATGGTTTGTAAGAGATGTAATGTGTATAAAAACGTATTTTAACACTAGAATGTACTCAGATTTTTATACTAATATTTAAGAAGACAATTTGTCATTGAAAAAATATTGAAACAACCTGGGTCTGTGTAAGTAAAAATGACCAATTTAAAGTGTACAAGCATTACTATAAAAGGCTTTATGTATGTACATGAAACCTTTTATTTAAATTAATTTCTTGGCATTTAACATGGTAACATAAAAATCTTTGGTGGAATGTCTGAAGTATTACATAGAAGTGAGCTAAGTATTTGAAATAACATTGGGCACCGCCTTCACAGTTTGAAATTGCGTCAATCGGGTTGAAAGAGGCAATGGACTGGAATCTTGGTTTGCTGGGATCGCTCCCGGAGATAATCAGCAACATTAAGGGGTTGCTGGGATTCTTTGGGGAGTTGGGCTGGCTGGAGTGATGTATGTCCCGCCCACACGCAAAATACGCGCTAGTCGTGGAGTTGCGGTAAAGTAGCCCCCCCCCTACTACTACTAAGAGGCAATGGAAAATGTTCTGTGCGTCCAGATCTGGCAAATGTGTAGGTCGCCAGTCGTTCGTACGACGTGCTCGTGGCGCATTCGCCAGATGTAGACGCACCCAGTTATTAAATTTCTAAACCATCCCCTCATATTACAAATTTTGTGATATGTATCGTCAATAATGTAGACTTACTGTATCTTAAAATTTAAAAATGTATATCGACTTTGTCTACGCAGGCATAAAATCTCGATATATTTATGTCGAGTTCAATAACTTGAGATATGAAGTCTCAAATTGTAGTAATTTTGTGTTATTTATTTTTTATTTTATCTAATTGGAAATTTTTGTATAAATTAGTGTGACTTTGTTAATTTTATAAATGATCTGTGAAATATTACTGTAAATAAAAAAAACTATATTCAGTTCGAATTAAAAAATAATAAATAAAATGTTTTAATTTTATTTCTTGGTATTAGTAAAATCCTACAGGTCTATCAGTCCAAGTAATCAGCCAAAGTAAGGTGTTTTACAATTCGTGAGCATAAATTCAAGTGACATTTTTTTTATTTAGTGTTACATACATATTCAAAACCAAGACTTTACAGTTAGCACAGACGTAAGAGAGCCAGGTCAGCGGCTGCCGAGTGCCAAAGAACGACTTCTGACGTTCGAAATAAGGACGTTGTGATTACCAATTTTTTTTAGCTTTCTCAGGAACTGCATTTCTTTTCAATGGGAGTGATATTGGTACCTCCCTTTTATCCCCCCCCCCCTCAAACCAGCTCCCGATGTATAAAAGTTTAGTTTACGCCACTCAATTGTATTTTACAGTTAAATAAAATAAAACTGCACAATATAATTTTTTTTTACAAATCACTATCATCAAGCCATAGATAAGAAAGAATTATTTTGACAGTTTGGTATGGCGTTATGTCAGAGGATGTGACGTCACAGAGGCGAATTATTGTCCGAGTCAGTGGAGCCGCTGCGCATCGAGCTGCCCGAGCCCTTGAAGTATGTCTCCGACAGGTCGTCGTAGTCCGACACTCCGATTATATTTGACAGGAGGTCGGTTAGCGTAATCGTCTAAAAAACAAGTAATAAATAAGTAAATGTATATTAACATGCACTCACACCCGTAACCCAGAGGTCTCGGATTTCCATTTGACGCGATCCCGGCACACCCCGCCTACTACATCTAATATACATCTACAGATACATGCTCGAGGGTTAAGGGTACTCCTTATATCGCCCTTTAGTTATCACTAATCGATATAACTTCTCTTGGGGCGTCCCTTGCCAACGCTGTTACTCACTTTTGAATCGATTCGTCTTGTAACTGTCTCTTCATTCATCCTTTCAACATGCCCGAATTTACGTTATATTTTAGGATTTGTAAATTATTTAAGTACGAATTTATTACCCAACGTTCATCAATGATAGATCTGCCTGTAAATAACTATGCACAGTATCTTCGATCTAATATGATAAGGACAATGGTACTCTAAAACCGGTTTATGCCTTTACCCAAAAAAAAATCCCAGGCGTCTGGGATCAAGGCGCTCGGACGTTGAATTCTTGACAACGTGTCCTAAAACCATGAGCGCACTGGTGCGTTAGTGCTATCTCTCTCTCACGCCGCCCTCTCGCTTACACACTATGAACGATCGGCAACTCTCGGCTCGAGCGTGAGGGGACGTTTTGCGCGAATGCCACCCAGTGTTCATCAATTTATAAGACGTCAAAAAGCAACCGCCCAAAGTCTTGTGATGCAATGGATCAGCAAGGTATCAGTGACCACTAATACTGAACGAAATCAGTTTGTATTCATGATCAAAATAACTAATAAGGTACAATACCTTCTTAGGTTTTAGGAGAAAACATCGAAAGCGAACTAAAAAAGTCATTGGCGTTTTAGTTTTTCTGCAGTCTAAGAAAAGTCATATTTAAAAAAAAATTAAATTATTATCCAGTTCAAAAAAGTTTTTACTTCTGGCAAGAAATGGAAACCGTCCTCATACATTGCGCATCGCTCCTCCAAACTATGGCAACACAGAATAGACAGGAGGTACCACGATAGTTCTTTCGGAAATCGTTCACCTGAAAACATACGTTGTCCAGTCAAATTGTATGGCGTCTAAGCATTTTATTTTTAAAAGATTTTTCAAAAACATTTAAATACCTTACCATAATCGTTTAGCATATAAATAAATTGTTCTCTGGTAATAACATAAGAGCCATCAATGGGGTTAGCGAAATGCTTGAACGCATTCTTGATACGCCTAGCGCTTTCTAGGAAGGCGGGTCGATGGTTCAGATAGAGTTTCACAAACTCCTCGAAGTCGATCTCCGTGGAGGGCTGACGTTGGTACACTTTGTACTTCGCTTCAACTATTAGATTTTCAACCTGAAATATATTACATATTTTTACGGAAGCAGCAAGGTAGTTCTATGGAACATGACGTCATGAGACAAGATAAGACAATTTGTTCCCTTTTTATTCCATAGATTTACATCGTAACTCTTCACTCAAGTCTACTGCCGTACAACATAAATTTTCCCAAAATCTTCCATGGCAACATTGTTTGTAATATTCCTTTTCGTGGAACTGTGTCACGACCGTGTTGCAAAAATTGTTCAAAAGAAATCATTTTTGTTAATAATAAATTAAGCGAAGCAAAGAAATATTCCCTTAGTCGATAGGTAGGTAGGTCCTTTCAATAAGTGGCACCATAAAAAAAGAAAACACGGGCAGTCATAAAGAATGAAGAAGTGTTTACTGAAAACAGACTCGACAACTGTTCAATTAATAAATAATGAACAAAAAAAACTCTTGTATCTTTACAATAAAATTCAAAATTGAACACACGAAAAATAAATGAAAAAAGTTCGTCGAAACTGTTTCAAATACAAAAAAAATCCGATCTCGCCCGATCACACTTTTCCCAACGCTCTCGTCGGGGTACCTCTCTCTCTATCTATGTCGAGCGGCTCGCTTAGGATAGCCCATTAAATTTATAAAAATAATCGATCCAGATTTACATGTCAATAAGTATGCATTTAAATAATCGATTTCAGAGATTTTCGAGATCAGATACACAAATCGTAAATAAAGACCCTTGAAAAGACGTAAATGTAGACCCATTCCCCACCGCTAAAACTAAAAATGTAACCTTTTTTTCTTTCTACCATATCTCATCTTGGCGTAACGCTCGAGGATGTCAAAGTTTAGCATCGTTGGCTCCTCTGCTATATAGAATGTATGCGTGGAAATAATAGAATAAAATTGAAATACATAAAATTGTTACTAACTTCATATTCAGATGGAAAAAATCCTAACGCCCTCATCAAATCTGCCAGCGTATCGATGGGGATGCAATCCTTGACAGATCTGATGGAGGGCGAGAAGGTGCCTTGGCACAGGATCTGGATGTAGTAGAACAGATCGCGTATCTCGTGGAACAGCCAGCCGGGGCGACCGTTTTCTATTAAACAATAAAATGGATTCAAATTGTTGCCGCCTTGTTTCGTCGTTGTGTCTATGGCCCTGGAAGACGGATCAAACTGTAATATTTTTTTCATAGTAAAACGTGGCCAGCAGTAGCGGATCCAGGAATATTATTTAGGAGGGTGGGGGTTGAAGTCCAACATTTTATATAGTTTAATAAGAAGGTAGTGTGCCAAATATTCATATTATCACACTAGCCATGCCCCGTGGTGTCACCCGCCCTGCAATTTTACTCAAACGAAATGATATTACCTACTTAATGCTACCCTAACCTCATCATCTGCCTGCCCTTTTCCCGCGTATGTGAGGTCGACACAATATGACCGTAGCATATCACGGTAAAAGGTTTGCGTATGCAGCCTCTGTCAAGAAAATTTTAGTGGTTTAGTAAGTAGGAAAGTAGTATACCTATAATTAGATGCCCACTGCGTCACGCAGCTATCCTTGGCTCCTATAGTAAACAAACAACCACTGTCTTCCCGGTAGCACATCTGTATTACCTACAAAAAATCATTGAATTATCAATATTAAATTCCCTTGTCTATTTATAATTTATAGACTCATCATATTAAGAAAACCTCGATAGGATGCCCCAGCAACCCGATGTGTTTCCAAGGATTTCCGTCCAACGGCATCTTCTGGAGGCCAACGACAGTCTTGGTGGCAAACAGCAGGTACTGGGAGTACTCCTCGTCCTCGTGTCTCGTCACCAGCTGCATCTTGCGCACCGGGTGCTCGAACCGAGGCCCGAGCACGGTGGACAGCGTCATGGTCGTCTTATAGTTTATTATTTTGTATTTATTCTGAAAGCGAACAGTTTTAACAGTAGTATAGCCCACAACAAGAACATGTGTTGCAGCATGGGCCGTCTGGACTCCTGTAGTAAAAGTAGAAGTATTTTTGCGTTTCATCTAAGGAGTGAGGTGCTGGAGGCCTAGCCCTTGTCCTTCCTATTATTTTCTAATAAGGAAAGGATAGGAAGGGCAAGAGTATTTGACGGGGGAGGGGATGGATGAGAAAAGGAAATATCCTTTTTCCTTTGTATCCCCCTCATGTGTCCATTAAAGGTAACTCATCTGCAACTCATTAGCTTGTTGCAGATGCTTATTTGTAGCGGTGACATATTAATAACATCTTCATTAATTCTTTTTGAAAAATTTCTTTCACGTATTGGAAAGATAATTATGTCTCTGACAACTGATTGAAAAATTTAATTAGTAATTAACAGATTCTATCACTTCTTAAATTCTGCAACTCTTAAAAATTCAAATTACACTATAAAAATTAACAATATGAATGCATTTACTTCATCATTCGCTATCAGAATCATGGGCATGTCCGTGCGACAATGTTCCGGATCAACATCTTTGGACGACGGCCAGGGTATCCCAGCTAGGGGCACAGCAGTCTGCTCTATCCTGTCCAGGCTGAGTATCTCCAGGTACTCCTCAGAGCTGGCTCCGATGTCATACTCGACCAGCGTGCGGTCTGCGCCCATCGACACAAGCTTGTAGTCTCCGCTTTCATTCTTCTCAGGCAGGAAGAAGACCGCCGTCACGTCCTTGTAGTGAGCGCGATGCTTCGCGACGAACTTCCAACCTAGCGACGAGCAGTCATATTTGTATAGACAGACCGTTCTGCCTTCATCCTGAAAGAATACAGTCACTCATTTCTTGACTTCCTACTCTCACTCGCTCACTCTCTTACCTTGTTTAGACCCAACGATACTGATACACCCAATAATGCTACTTAGGGTTTTTTCAAATAAAATCTCGCGTCTTCTTGTACCATAACATAAACTTTGGTAGGCTAGTCATAAATTATCCGAGTTACTATGTCCATGGCGCTTAAAGCGATGTAGGTTTTAATTGTGTTAAGTATCAAATTATTATTAAGTACTAGCTGCGCCCTGCGGTCTCACCCGCCGTGCAATTTAATTTAACTTACGATTTTCCAACCAAAGCTGAACCTCGCATATGGCTAAATTTTTTACTTCTTAAAATTATCGTTATATTTTGGACAATTCACACAATATCTTTATAAACTATAACCTATGTATTATTCTGATGTATAAGCTATATTATTGTAAAGTTTCATTAAAATGCATTCAGTAGTTTTTGCGTGAAAGAGTAACATATACATCTATTCATAAAAACTATCGCATTATAAGTAGGATAGCTAGTAACTATTACAAGGGACTATATATAAAATAAATGAATACCAGTACACACAAAAAAGGCGAGAGAAAGGGAATCAGGGCTGTAGGAGATCTCCTTTATTGAGTACTTGGTGTCTTTGAAAGGTGTTTTAGTTCTTATTTCAATTGTTGTCGGGTCCAAGAATATTAATTGTCCAGTATTGAGGCCGCAAGCCAGATGTAGGCCTGCGAAACAATAATATAAATGGTATCGAATTTAACTAACTCAGGGCTACATAAAAAAGGGTAGAAGTTGGTATCTACTATTTAATAAGCTTAATACCTTGCAGAGCATAGACATGTGAGTTGCCGCAGGCCCCATACCTTATGCATTCCCTTCTCCAAAAAGTCAGTGTCGACATGTTAGCATGCATAGAATATACATGCATACTCTGGTCATTGTTGCAGTTGGTGGTTTCCATAAAACGTCTGTCTGTCAGTCGTGGTGGGCGTGATGTAAAATATCCCATAACCTTTCGTTATAATTGGGGTATCAAATGCAAGAAGATTGATCAAATCCGATTTATATTTCCTCAGATTAGCGAGGAAAAAAAATCTTTATATTATATTAGTAGTCACTGTATATTACCAGAAGGCGAATACTTTAGGCATGTGACGGAGAGCTGGGGGTATTGGACGTCAACGAGGCAGCTGATGGAGTCGTCGGCTGGCGCCGTCACCACCTTGTAGCGCTCCCGCAGCGGCAGCCGCGCGAACAGCGTGTGCCGCACGAAATTGTACAGCTCGAGCGAGCCGTCCGCGTAGCCAACGCATACGTACGGCCTTCAGGAAAAAAGTAAGAGCTTTAACTTCTCTATAAGCACACCAGCCAACTGAAGATCTGTGACTCATGAGAGATCTGCGGCTGAATGATGGATTGAATTAGATTTAACAGTGGTAGAGCCCGCAACAACAACATCTTTTGCACGAATGGGCTGGCTCGGCTGTCACCAGACCACGACCTCACAGAAGACAGGCGTGAAGCAGAAGTATTCTGCGTTTCGTCTGATGAGTGACGTGCCGGAGGCCTAATTGTAGTCCTCTTCCCTTTCCAACCCTTCTCTCACTAGGAAAGGATGGGAAGGGGAAGAAAATGTAACGGATGACTTTTTTCTGTTTGTCCCCTCCTTTGACCATAAAGGTAGGCAACGCATCTGCAACTCATTATCTTGTTGGGGATGTCTATGGGTAGCGGTACTTATTGTCAGGTGCCGCTTGCTCGTTTGCTACTTTATTCTATATATAAAAAAATAATAGATAGTACTTCATGGCAGGGGGTGGATTATATTCAAAAGTAAACTCGTCTCTCGGTCGTAGTTGAGAAAATGATACATTACAATATTATATCAAAGGTCACAATGTTAACTCAGCACACGTAAAAAATTGCCTGTAATATGATTACACTTACTTTTCAGGATGCACCGTGAGGGCGAGCGCTGGTGACGTTTTGTTGTCCAGGAAAGTATGTTTGTTCTCCGCCACGAAATCCACAAAGCCGACGCCTTGATTCTTTGTACCTGAGGATATGATCCGATAGAAATTATTTCAATTTATAATTCACTATACAATAAATAGTCTCTCTAAATTAAATGTTGACTAACAACTAAACTAACTAAATAATAACTGGATTACTTCACTCAGGTCGGGAAAGTATCCTATAGGTAATCCGTTACTAATGAACCAGATAGCCTCAAATATAAAAGTCTTCTTACACACGATGAAATCCCTGACGATGAAGGGTTTGTTGGCAACCGTGGCGTCGGCGGGCACCTTGCTCTTCATCAGCTTCTGCCGCTTGGCTCCAGTCTCGGGGTCCACCTCGAGCACCACCTTCTCCCAACACAGACATTGTTTATTACCTGGGAAATCACAATATTTGACGTCTAAAGAAGAAGTTCCAGAAGTTAAAATTCTACTTAGTCTACAGCAAGTATTTTCGATGACCTCAAAGAAACAGGACACGGATAACGTTACCTAATAATTATAATAAATCAGCCTTTTTTAGAATTTCCCCCACTGCGAGACACAGGCCTCCTCTCCAAGAGGGAAGAGGCAGTAATCTACCACGCTGGCCCGGTGCGGGTTGGTTCTAAGATATGCCGGTTTCCTCATGATGTTTTCCTTCGCCGTTTTTGGAGCAGTAGTGATGAAATAAATCACACAAAGTAAAGGCATAAGGGGGGGCCACCATTGCTCACGTTACCTAATACTAGCCTTATATTACTTCCCCTTTCTTACTTTAGTTAATGTATTTATCATTAATATATCGTTCCATATACTATCCATATACTATTTCCTAGTCACGCTTATGACTAAGTTGGGATAACATAACATTCCTGAAGTATTCCATCTCACCCACTCCTTCTCCTTTAATTTGATTAGTTACGTTATTCCTCAATGCATCAGTTATTCTTACTGATAGCGATGATGGGTAGTGTAGTTAAAACTAACTAACATTGCCGTGCCTCTAATAACATACCGTGGCAGAACCTGACTGAAATGGGTGTTGGTCACCGAGACCGAGGGACCTTGCTCAGATAAATTTAGACCCAATAATTGCCCAGGACCACTATCATTAGAAAAGAGAGACCAGAAGAGTCGACTATAAATAGAAATTAGACAAGGCCGGTTTAATAAGGAATTCATATCAAAAATATTAATTTATCATCTCCTACAACCCAGTTTCTTACATTTAGGGTCTAGGACTTGGTAGCTCCTCGGCGACACGTTGAAGCCGAGCCCCGTCACCTTGTCCACTGTGAACCCGTGCACCCAGTACAAAAGCTTGAGCTGCGGATCGTAGAAGTGGATTCCGCCCTCGCTGTTGCCCGTCACTATTACTCTGAAATATTGATGAATACTTCAGTAACAGATTATAAATAGTGTGAGGCCTCTTGTTTAAAGAAGGTATGATAATAATATTGCCGGTCCAGATAGTTAAATTGAAGTTAAAATTAAAGAATAAACAATAACAGTTGCACGTAAGAAAACTGCTGAGTTTTCTGATCTAATCAGAGTACTCAGACTCCTTCTGTCTTTTATATGTTATCAATTAGTATGGTGTGACCAAAGTTAATCTAAATAACATTGCACAACGTACCCGTCAATATTTTTAATGACCTCTATCCTACAATGCTGTATTTTTAGGCCCTTGACGAACTTCAAATCCTCAATATCTTCTGTACCCTGGACTTTAGCATTGAACTCAGCCGTGTAGCCGTACACCAGCGCGTACCCTCGATTGGTACCAGCGAGAATCTGCGACGTCTCCTTCGCGAATGTGAAACAATTCAACTTTCCGAACTCCGCGTTTTCCTTCCTCTGCACCGTCAGTATTATCAGCTCGTAAGTGCTTGTATCTTTTACCACTCCTCGCTCTGTCACGAATACTTTCTGTAACGTACGTAACATTTAGTAAATTACAATGGTCTATTATATAATCTGTTTTTTTTTAAAGTTCTACTTCTTTCCGTGTGTTTATTCCTGCTGCTTATTCCATACGTCAATACGTTCGCGAGCATAGACTTTCACCAAGAACAGCACCTTTTCTATCTCCGTGATCGTCTTACATACGAATTCCAATAAAACAATCTTATGGTTACTGCTTATACCAATGTCGAATGCGTAACAAAAGTACATGACACTATAAATTCTAAATTGTCAATTAAAATTGTACCAACCTTAGCAACACCGATCCATATATCCTGTTTGGTCATCAGCACAAACAGTTCCGTTCTTGTCGGGTTGAAGGCCATATCCAGGATCGCGCCGCGAGGCATGCCCAATTCCAGTGTCGCTGGGATTTTAAATATTTGTACAATTTAACATTTTTTGCTTAAAAGGGACTTTTTCGAGTGTTGTGTGTAGAGTCCCGCTATGGGAATCACGGAAATGATTATGCATGCATGCAAACGAGTGGTGGATAGATGCTGCACCCACCTATAAATATCCGAACCTCTAAATTAAAAAAAAAACTTCATAATTAGACGTTTACCAGAAAAAAAAGCCTGGTGCGTTTAAATAACTAACTTTATTTCCTGTAATCTGTGAGGTTATTCCATTTTTACTACGTGACATTTACGTTGAATTAGAATACAAAAAAATACTCGGTTTTGATTTTTAATTCTGTATTATGCCTTATTTATTTATTCTATTTCCTTTTTGTGACGAGGTATGCTACTAAATAAGAATTATGAAATAAAATAACGAGTAATAGACTTGTAATAAATGCAAGAAGATAATTAAATCAGTGTACCATGTGGCTCATCGTTTCCGAAGGACCATATCCACCAGTACACGACCGCCTTCTCCCTATATCCAATAGTGAGGAGATATTTAGCGTCTGGACTGAGGGTGACCTTGGCGATGTTTGTGCCGCCGTGGGGAGAGAACAGCGTCTTGACCGGGAAGTAATCACTGCTGTCCCACACTATGAGCACATTCTCGGGACCCGAGTCAGCCGTCACCAGCCACTTTCCCTGGCTGTCCGCCGCAATGCATGTCACCGTGTGTTTCTGAGACATAATTAGCAATGAAAGTATGCATACGAAAAAATTATCACCACAATGTATAAAGATGAGGTTAGGTTAGGTTAGATTTCACATTTGATGTCAAACTCAAACCTGAGTACAGATTTTAATCGAAATAAATTGTGCTTTTACCTAATTTAATATTACTTTTAAAAAAAAACTAAAATAAGCAAAGACTTACAAAACCTTTCGTAGGTAATTGCGATCCAATCAAAAGTTTAAATTAGCAGTTATACAAAAATAGATAATTTAATGTGACCGTGTATTGGAGCACCTGTTAATTTCTAAATAAGGGTTTCTTCCACAAAAAAAATTAGTTCACCAGTGCAAATACTTGGTCATGGTATGAATAAAACAAAATCAAAAGAAATTTACTAAGTCCTCTCAAGTTGTCAAGTTGGGTTATACAATGAATACTAATTATCGTCTTATTTTTGGCCATGTAATATTTTTTTTATTTGCCAGGGTTGCCAACAAAATTAACAATACAGACACTAATCTACGGTTTTCCCGCATACGTCATTTCCGGACATCCTGCATGTATGAATGTGCGTGCGTGAGTAAACAAGTGACAAGGGAACAAAAAAGATAACGATTAGCAGGTACGGTAATGCCCACTTAATTTTATTACATCTAATTTTAAAGATCTTAACATGTCTCAAGACATTGAGACCCTAACATCAATAGACAACAGTGCAAAATCTTACTGGAACGTAAAAATGATGTGAGAAAACCCTACATGTAATTTCGAATACTATATAACCACACCAATAAAAACAACAGACCGAAGCTCGGTCGGCACTAAGAAATTTAATTTAATTTAAAAATAGTCCCTTGTTTCCAGACGTGTTATATAATTAAAAGTAAATCAACCTGAATAAGTTTAAAATGTTGACTTAATTAATTAAGCGTTACTATTTAAATAAAACTCACATGCCCTTGCAATATCCTCATCTCATTCGTGGTCCAGTTGTAAAGGACGGCGCAGTTGCCGGCCGCGTACATCGCGACGGTGCTGCCCTCGTCGTTCAGGTTGATGACACCTACCTTGGCGTTGTAGCCGTAGATCCAACGGATGTTCTGCATAAAGTACCTTATGTATATTTTACTAATTTAGTTATGTATATAACGGTAACCATAACATGTATGCGTGGATGTATGAATGTAGAAGAAGCGAGAGGTGTGCCAGGACCGAGCTGAGTGGAATTCATAACCTCTGCCTACATCAATTGTTTAAGGGCGTGAGGCGCATCTAGTTTTTTTTTTATAAGAGAAGGGGGCAAACGAGCGGCGGGAGCACGGAGGTGATCAACGACGCCCATGGGCACCCGCAACACCCGAGGAACTGCAGATGCGATGCCGGCCTTTAAGTGTTGTGTAGTTATGTGAAGCGGTAAATAATTTTTTCCTGTTTGATATATGAGTTGGGTCCATCATAGAGTTCCTCAAGAAATGATCTCAACTTCGCATAATATAGCTTAAGTAAATAAAATAACTAAATTATAGGGTCGTGGAAATAACAGTGGTAGAGTCCGCAACATCTGTTGCACGAATGGACCGGCTCTACCAGTGAAATACCACGACCTCACAGAATATATATAATATATAAGTAGATATACTCTACGTTCGTTCGATGAGTGAAGTTCCGAAGGCCTAATTCCAGTCCTCTTCCCCTTTCTACCCATTCCTCATACGGATAGGATGGGAACGGGAAGAGGATTGGACGGGGAGGGGTTGGCGGGGAAAAGTATATATCTTTTTTTCTGACTATGCTCTGTCCATTAAGGTAGGCAATGCAGATGTAAGACATTTACTTGTTGCGGATGTCTATGGGCGGTCACTTAACATCAGGTGATCCGTTTGCCCGTTTTCCACCTTCTTTCATAAAAAAGAAATGATCTCACAAAGGGCGAAGGCTTGTAGTGATAGTTGCCGAGCTCGGAATGCTTCCTGATCTGCGACAGCGAGAGACTGTAGAGGCGCCTGACGTCGATGTCGCTGGCCGCCTGGCTGCTGCCGCTCGCGTGAGAGTTCATCATGTCGTCTAGTTACTGAAAAATATTCGCTGTTAACGGAATGTATGTTTTGACGAGGCATGTCGCTTGGTTATTCGATATAGTTGTAATAAATATAACAAAATTTTATATATTACAATGAAATGTACACTATACAATACATTTAGGAAATCATCCAATGCCTTCGCCATTAAAAATACATACATTTAACTAAGTCAAAATAGTGTTTTTTCTATACATAATTTATAATATTATAAAACATTGACTGACAAGCCACATATGAGCATTTAGTTTGTTTTTTTCAGTGACAGCTTCGCTACTATATAAGTACTTTGTTACTGTTGCCAACTCATTCAACGTAATTTAAATATGGTAAATAGAGGACTCGGTTAATTATTTCAACTCCAAACAATAACATATGCTTTTTGAAAACAATTTATAAGCTTGAAATAACTCAAGAGGGAAACAATCTATTTAAATAAGCGCTAAGAACGCTTATCATTATGTATTTTCAGTGCATGGTGTAACATTTTAAATTCAAACGAAAGTGTTTTTTTACCTGTGACTACAATGTTACGCTGTTTACCACAAACTCTAGTATATTTTAGAATAATATTTGAAAAAGAACTAAACACATTCAAAAGACGTCTTTCTAATGACAGTGATTGATCATTTAGTATTTTATTTTTAATTTTTGACATTTTAAATTCAGTTTCCGAACGGCGCCTTTTTTGTTCTTGTGACAAAAATCATCCTACCGTATATTATTAATCCACGATTGGTTCAAATTGATTTATACCAAACGAATTATGATTATTGAAGTGTAGTAGCCATGCAAAAGAGGGCGTTGTAATTAAATGAACATTGTCTTGCACGCTTCGCTCGTCCGGTGCGCCACTCTCGTTTTCGGAATTAAACCAAGTGAACATATCTCCGCGTTTTATTTATGAACATAATAATTGTACATGGTGACTGCAAATTAAATGCCGAGCCTTAGCCTGAAGCGATCAGCTATGATCAGTATCAGCTGGTGCACATTTGCAAATCTATTCTTATAGGATAAATGACACCAGTTACAATTGAGTAGTTACGTAAGAACAGAAGAAGGGAACCAACATTTACTTATAAATTCCTGTTCATTGTTCTCTTGAAGGTCTCGTCATAGACAGAAACACTCAAGGTTGAAAATTTATATCTACAACCATCGGACGTAGTCTCGTACCTAGTGGTATGTTCAATTGATTTCCTGTGCGCACTCCTCATAATGTATCCAGTTAGACACCTTGGCACTTTTGTCTAATCTAAATTATGAAAAATAAACTACTAATCTGCTTTTAAAAACAAAGTTCCCGTTACGTAAAGCGCTTATTGTTATTTCATTTCATATTTATCACTACTACTAGGTGGCGTTGTTTTCAAACTAAAATCAAATTATTTTATCTTATCATAATAGTCCTTTGTAGGCTTATGCTCAAAAAAAACTAAAAAAAATGCATTCTAATCGGCCTGTATCATCAACAATTATTTAAGAGATCTTCCGGTCTCGTTGGTGGAGCGATCCTCTCTAGTTCTCCCTGCATTGTGCCTTCCTAATGCGACACGATCTGTTTTCTATTTTATTTGTTCCATAAAACATGACGGCCTTCCTCTCTTCGTCTACCAAGGATCTAACGCCAATTGAGCAATCTAACGCCACACAGTTTTATATGACTGCAAATTTTCAAGTCCATCGTACCTTTAAAAGTTAGTGAAAATTACGTCGTAAGATTTATATTGATACATAGATTCATACCAATTTAATAATAACTATAAGCTTGTTATCTATTGTTTTGACATTTGGTGTTAATACAATAGTGTCCTATATTTTGATTAGATTTGCATTCAGTTGTGCAGGAAGAGCACAAAAGCAGAATGTTCGCGCGTGTAGCGCCACCAACTCACAATTTAGTTATGACTTTTCCCGCACTGCATTAAGCCCGTAACCTATGAACCGTTTGAAGTCTTCTATTATTTAGTTTACATTTTTTTATCTTTACTTATCTCTTAACTGCCAGCGTCAGTTTCCTGTTTGATTTGGACACGACATATCTCCAAGAATAATCTCGAAATACAAACCTACTGATTAACATCCCCAGACCATATCCCAACTTAACATCCCGTGAGATTGTAGTCAAACCTGTGCATTAGAAGAAACTTTTATGGTTTAGTTCTTGGAAACATAATTGTTAATTTTAATTTGTAGTGAGAAACGTAAAAATGCATACGTCGAAAATCAAAATTGATATAGGAATGCGAGACGGGAGATTCTCAATCGAAGGGCGTTAACCAGCGGCGTTGGCGCACCAGCCTTATCTCAAGTCAAGGGTCAAACGACAGCGTGGACGGACGAACAGTCTTTGTCCGCTCGCCATCATGGCCGGGAAGTGTTTAGTGACATGCATCACGCTTTTAATACTTCAAGTAAACTGTGATACCATATTTTTAGAAATGAACACGCCTACAGCCGAAGAGGTCTGTATAACGTACGTCTTAAATATTTTACGTTTAATTTTTGAGTTCCATTAAAGATTTATCTAGTTGTCAGTGATATCGTTATAAGATAAATGTATTTATTTTTAAATATATTACTTATTATTTGTTTTTTGTCTTGTAGAGTAACTTAATACTACTTGAACTTAATCTATATATGTATATAAAAATGAAATCCCTATTTCCCTTGGTCACGGCGTCACGAATGAACGGCTGGACCAATTTCGCTATTTCTTTTTAGTTGTCTTTTTTATTGTCAGGAAAAGTTTCTAATGAAAGAAAAAAAACGAAGAAAGTTGCGCGAAAAATAAAAAATAAACTAAACGATTATATTAGCTTTTCTAATGTAGTTTTAGAACTGTTGTCATTGCTGTCAGTCGTTTGACATTTGGCGCGATTGAATACGCGCTGAAAATATTATTAATATTAATGAGTCATGATTCATAACAAGTAGGTAATTTTCTTTCGCGTAGATTAAATTTTGATTTTGAAACTGCGAGACACAGGTAGTTTACAATAATTATTGGCGTCTAATACATTATCTATCAATCACAGTTTTAAGCAAAATTAATTAAGGACATATATAAGTTAATAATTATTTCTTATTGGTATTTACGCGCATTGAAATTAAACTAATTTTACGGATTCTATCCCGATTATTTATCATCGGGAATGTAGTAATGATGTAGAAATCGTGAGATAAAGCGAAGTGAAATTGTGTTATAAAAGTAGTGTGAGAAAAATATATTTTCCGAAATTATTTTGGAATTTACAAATTTTGACGTAAAAATCTTTGTTTACAAATATTCTATTTTGCTGTGAAACAAGGTATACAGGACGCGCTTTTGTTGTGAACTAGCAAGTCACAGGACTTCGCTTGGATAGATAGACAAAAAAGGCAATACAGTCGATGTACTAGCTAATAGACGCGCTTTCTACTGGTGAAAGATTTATTTTCGCTTTACCTAATTGACCGCCAATACGCATCTGAAACAAAATGAGTTGCAGATTCTTTGTCCATCTTTATAAATTCAAAATTCGGTAGTTTTTGAGTTTATTCGCAACTTCAATCAATCAAATCTTTATAAAATCAGTACCTAAAAAGATAATATCTAATTCTAAAACACTTTTCCAGGCGAGTTTTTTGAAAAGATACGGCTACCTGCCCGAGACGCAGGGCGACATCGGCTTTTCGTACACGCCGCATTCCTTCTCGGAGGCCGTTAAAAAGATGCAACTGTTCGCCGGACTCCCGCCGACCGGCAACCTGGACGAGGAAACTAGAAGTGTGAGTTGTATAAGTATTTCAATTTATTTCTATTATTTATTTATATACTAGTGACCCGCCCCGGCTTCGCCCGGTTACCACTAATTGTGTTGATCCGATCGTTACCAAACACAGGAAACACTATCCGTTTCGGAGTCTTTAGGGAACATACATACTTCGCTTTTTATATACTATTTTTTTTCATAAAAAGTATTCTATGTTACGTTACCTCCAAGAATATGTGTACTAAGTTTCATGATGATTGGTTGAGTAGTTTTCGCGTAAAAGCGTAACAAACTAACTTACATTCACATTTATAATATTAGTAGGGATGGTTATTTCTATGAAAATCCATTCGTCCATTCACAAAAGGAAAAGATGGGAAGGGGAAGAGAACTTGACGGTGGAGGGGATGGATAGGAATTGGATATAACCATTTTCTGTTTGTGCTGCTCTGAAAGGTGGGCAACGCATCCGCAACTCATTAGTTAGTTCCAGATGTCTATGGGTAGCGATCACTTGACATCGGGTGAACCGCTTGCTGATTTGCCACCTAGTACTATAAAAAAATAAACAATAAGTACATGTTGTAAGTTTACCACATGTTACAGTTGTTTAAGAAGAAGCGTTGCGGTGTCAAGGACATAGAAAACACTCCGAGATCGCGCAGGTACATCTTGCAACAAGGATGGGGAAAGAAAACCATTACTTACAGGTAGGCACAAAAAGTGTCGGGCTCGCGTCTTCAATCCAATCAGGGTGCCCCAGATAGCAATTTAGGTGGTGTTATTGAAGTTAAAAAGTTGAACTTCTTTAGGCACGCTTAACTTGGGAAGTATGTATTTTTTTTATTTATTAATTATATTGTAACACAAATACACATAACACAGCCCTCCACAAAACCGACTGGGAAATTGAAGTCCCGCACGATATAAATACATAATAATGATTAAACTGTTGAGTTTTTTAATTTGGCACATAATGTTCGGTTAGTGGTTCTGCTACGGACATAACTTTATTTGACTTTTTAGTATATCACACCCTGATAGGCTCTGTTCGGGTTACCCCCTGAAGCGATGTCTGCTTCATATGAACGTTGACTACAATAAAAAGCGTCTTTAACCCTGAACCTCTATACTAAAGTGATAACGGCGTCAGTACCTACTGCTTTTAGGATTATGGCCGTGATCATGCCAGTGTGAAAACATCGGTCTTCTTCATTCTTCTCTGGTCTTTTCATCGCTGAGAAAACGTAGAAGAACAGCCAGTGTTCTGTGAGGTCGTAGTACTTCTCCGGTAGAGCTGATAAATTCATGCTAGGATTGTATTTTCCGTGGAGCTGGCCAGGTTTCGGCTAATATTAGTTACCGTTTCATTTTGTGCAGAGTGCTGAACGGGTCTAGCACGCTAGACAAGGATCGGATCAGATCGCTGATGGCGGCAGGGCTGGCGGTGTGGGCACCGCACGGTGGCCTGCGCTTCTACCAGCTGGATTCCGGACACGCAGACATACAGGTCTCATTCGCCAGCAGAGACCACGGTGACGGGTGAGTTGTGATCTATCTTCTTCTTTAATATAATATAAAAGGCAATGTGCAAAGTGCCCTATAGACTCCAAAACGGGTGCACCGATTTCTATGTAATTATCAGGAAACCTTCAGATTGGCCTAGCGGGTTATTCCCGTTTGGCAGCGATCGGATCAACATAATCAGTGGTACCGCAGGAAGCCAGTGGGGTCACTAGTTGCTTATAAATCGAGTCAGTTTACAAAAGGTCATACACATTCAGGATCTTCTGGTACAATCTAATCATTCTCCTCGACTTCTACAAGTCAGAGTGAAACCAAGGAGAAGAGTGTATATACTACACGTTTATTTTAGCTCTTAATGCTGACCATGACATAGTCCTCCGAGTCTATTATAATGACGATGACCTTTCTAACGTAGGTTTCCTTTTGACGGGCCAGGTCGCGTGGTCGCGCACGCGTTCCCCCCGCCGCACGGCGCCATGCACTTCGACGACGACGAGGTGTGGGGCGACGGGGATGACGTCACCGACGATGACGTCACCGACTTCTTCGCGGTCGCCGTGCACGAGATCGGCCACGCGCTGGGACTGTCGCACTCCAACGTGAAGGCGTCCGTCATGTACCCGTACTACCAGGTGCCTGTGGAGAAACTACACATGGACGATATCCTGGGCATGCAGGAGCTTTATTGTAAGTTAGTTGTTAAATGCAACTTTTGTTATTGAAGGCAAGATATACTTAAAAATACCACGTAAAGAAAATTAATACGTGATCTGTCAACAACATGAATGGCTTGTGCCAGGGCTAGGGCGATCTACCTACGATTTACCGTAATTATATTTTTAGTAAAATATTCCGACGGACGTTTATTCAGCATGAACGCAGAAATATCAGCCTCCAATGGACCTAATTGCGACTTATTTATTTTATAATCTGTGTGATTTTATTTGGCCTCAGTCTCCGTCTAGAGCGCACGTTGTGTTAAAAATATATATTGAAACGAGAACAAGCCACCTTTGATTCATCAAACACTCAATAAAGAACAATTATTGATGTTAATCAATTAACATTTTTGGTCCTTCGAGCCGGAGCTAAGAAGGTCACCAAAGAAACACACTGGACTCCTTTGCACCAAGCTTTTGCAACGACGAATTTATTAATTTATTGCATCACTGGGTGATGTAATAAATTCATCGTTAATTGATTTTGTGAGATCAGTAAAGGACGAGTTGCCGGGGTCCGGGGAGAACACGGAGCGGTCGGTGGTGTCGCGGTCGTCGCTCGCGCCGCACTTCACGCAGAGCGCCGACAGCCGCGAGGACGACCTGCCCGACCTCTGCCTCTCGCACTACGACACCATACAGGTCATACACGGCAAGATATACGTCTTTGAAGAAGAGGTACGTTGCAAAGCTATTTGTCATGTTATTTCCTACATTTTATCTTTATTTCAATACTAAGAATTTACCTGGTCTTAAGACTACTACAAGGTATAAAGCCCAGCTTTCAGATGAGTTGCAGATGTTGCCAGATGAGATCCAGATCCAGCCTATATGAAGAGCGGTGGAAGAATGTAGATAAAGAAAACCGTAGGAAGAAGGTGGAGAAGGAAATATTTGTGATATTAAGTAGCATTAAATCCTAAACGAGCCACAAAATAAGGAAGCCACACGTTTTAACATCAGGTTTCCGCTCAGTACAACGAAACTCATCGTATGAACATACACACACGTGTTCCCATCTACAAATTAATTTTAATAGTCACTTACACGCAACGACCTAATGTGGGTTAATCATAAAATCTGACTTCCGACAATATGTAGATTAAATTTAGTTAGTACGCAGAACTTTATCGAGAGTGCAATAACATCCGAGTGCATCGTGCACAGATAAGGAAGACCAAAACATAAATGTAGTACAAAAACTAAACTAAACTATATACTATGCAGTAAGTGGTTTTAATCACTCATAGCAAAATATTCAAGTAAATAAAAAAAAAGTTTGTTGTAAGATGAACGCCATTCTTATGCCTCGATCGCTACCACTGTCTTCCTGAAAAAAGATCTGAGACCTTATGTTACACAAAATGCATTCTAAATCACAGGTTACATCCTAGTTATGCCATTTCCATTTCCTATCTCTCCAAAAACTTGCCAACATATCTGCAACTCATTTGCTTGTTGGCTATGGGTAGCGGTAAACGCTAAGCTTGGTCAATTGTTCCATAGATAAAATGATTCGCCTGAGACGTGAGACAATGATCCTCTTTAGTGATTTGGTAATACAAAATTATGATGTACCATCGCAGTGGGTGTGGGTGTTCAGGGACCGACGCGAGCTGGAGGAAGGCTACCCGCGCCGCTTCCACGACGTATTCATCGGTCTTCCCAAGCACGTGCAGTTCATACGCGCCCTCTACCAGAAGATGAATGGAAACATTGTCGTATTCTCGGGTACGTTTTCAAGAATAAAATTATATGCTATACGTTGATATAACAGCTTTCTTTTAATGAACGATTTTTTGAAATGATTCCAGTAGATTTTGCTTATTCGTTACAAACATACAAATCTCTCCTCTTTACTACTAGTGACGCCCCGCTACGACTAATTATGTTGATCCGATCGCTACCAAACACAGGAATGGGCCAATCTGGACAATCCCTGTATTTTTCATCGAAATCGGTCCAGCCGTTTCAGAGTCTATAGGTCTATAGGGAACATACGTACTTCGCTTTTTATATACTATTTTTTTTTCATAAAAAATATCCTATGTTACTTCTAGTACCTCCAAGAATATGTGTACAAAGTTTCATGATGATTGGTTGAGTAGTTGTCGCGTGAAAGCGTAACAAACAACTTACATTCACATTTGTAATATTAGTAGGGATTAGTGTTGACTGAATAAGGTAGTTACTTTATTTCATAAAGTTAAAAGTCCACACAGGTTATTAAGTCTTTTACTTTTGTACTGCACAATAAGGTATCCTGTATACACGCAAGAAACTGGCTAAACGTCTGTACTGAATCGGCTGCGTCGCATGTACGTGCCCATCATTCTAGAACCTTGTCGGCCCATCAGTTTAAGAAGTGACGGGTCCTGCCCATTACCACTTAAATTTAGCAATTCTACATCAGTTCTGATATCTCTTTGGGCGTGCGTTATACTATTTTGTGCAGTTTGATACTTAGAGACTTTGATAAATGCCCTTTCTGCAACCTGTAGCATATGGGTCACGTCTTCATGGCATATATGTCTTTAATTCCTTATAGTTCACTGTGTACTGCAGGTCGCAACTACTGGGAGTTCAGCCGCCGCTTCCGGCTGGTGCAGCGGGGCCGCGCGTCGGAGTACGGGCTGCCGCGCCGCGTCGAGCTCACCACCGCATTCCTCTCCAACTACAACAACCGCACCTACCTCATCAGCGACGACCACTTCTGGCGGTACGATGAGCGGCAAGGCGCCATGGACCGCGGCTATCCCAAGAATATGGCCGCCTGGAGACGGATCCCCAGTCCAGTGGAGGCCGCCATGGTCTGGAAAGGAGGTGACTTATTCGTTAACTCTATATTGAATAGTTTAGTAGTATTTCGTTATTTATCAACCTTGAAAATTCAGTATAAGGCCTCTTCTTGTGTCTATGGACATTATATATTTAATATTCCTTCTAATAAGGTTCTACTGCTTCGAGTGAAATATTATCTATTGTTGTTGGTATTTACAGAAAATAAATATTACTAGCTGCAAAAACTCACTTTGTTGCGTTTTTTTCCAATAAACAATAACCATCCACATGCAACCATAGTGACACAATCACTCCGTGATGTGCAGTTTTACTTAAAAAGTGAAAATTTAACTGTTACTATGTTTACATGCATAATACATAGTAACATTTTTGACTTGTCTTCTAAGATGGTAACAGTATCACGATTTGTCACAGATCCATCCGGTCTAAATAAATTCTATCGTATCTTGAAAATGTCCACCAAATAATCTAACAGAAACACAAGAATATGGCTTTAAAAACACAGGCAGCCATAACAAACAGGCCCGACAATAGTTTAATAATTAACTGAACATCCTTGTAACCTAACAATAAAAATCAAAATTGATTACAAAAAAAAATAAAAAAAAGTTGTTCGAAACTGTTCCCAATTCAAGCAACTTCCGATCGCCTCGCTTGATCACACTTTTCGTAACGCTCTCGTCCCGCAATCACCAGCTTACTCCTCAAGTCAAGCGTGCGTAAAGAAGTTTTTACTTCAATAAATAAAAGCAGACGAAATAAGCGTTTTATTTTGCTTATAAAATATTTGAAAATCAACTAAACCTGTTCATAAAACTGTAAATAAATTTTAGTATATCAGGTACTGATATAAGCTGTTACTAGTATGATAAATTTAAGGTTAAATGTCCTTTCTAGATACATATTTCTTCTGCGGCCCGCGCTTCTGGCGGTTCGACAACGAGCTGGTGGAGGCGCACGAGTACTACCCGCTGCCCACCGCGCAGGTCTGGTTCCCCTGCGAGCCCACGCCGGAGATGAACAAATACGTCACCAACGAATCCTAATATATTAACTGTTTCTTTTTTTATGTAAGCAATTTCTTTGTTATTTTACTTTGTTAAGCTGTGAAAGATAGAATTAAAGTTGACAACTACTTACACACTTTTATTTTGGTTGATAGGTTATATCAGAAATAATATGCTATCCGTGATAAAGGAATTCAAAAATAATGAGCAAAACCGCATTTATGTCCCAATACTTAATTTTATATCGAGCCTCACAACTATTATACTCACAATATTAACGAAAATGAAACTAACTTAAAAAATTACGTACATTTTAATAACTTCAAAATCAAAATTACAGAATAGAAAACGAAGTCAAAAGAATCCTTCTTAAAAAAATAACTTTTAATTATTCAAATCGCTGTAATGAAATGGTGCAAGAAAAAATAATACTGAAAATCACATATAGATTAAAAATAAATGTATTGAAAATTACATACAGATTAAAAAGATAACATCAAAGAATAGTAACAACATTTTAAGATTTTTGTACTGAAAACATAAATTCGCTCACAATTTATCCCAACTCGGGTAAAAACGGCAATAGCTATACGTTTTTAACAATCTATTATTATAAACTATATATGATAAATGGGCGCGACATTTTTACATATGACAATCTGTGGTTTGGCGCCAAACTTGACATCTAGCGAAGAATAAAAATAAATGTATTGTTTTTGTCAATATTACGCACAAAATAGTAAGAAAGTCTCCTGAACTTTCAAGTCTTTCGATGAAATAAGGATAGGCAGAGGTAGTGCTAGCCTGTATTCCCACTTAAAACTGCTTTCATACATAATACAGCTGTTTTTGGTCATTTGGAACACCTAACGCATGGTGACGTCATAGCGTTTTTGTTGTAAATACACTTTAACCATAGATAAAAAATGGATTCCATTCGCGTTGTCTATATTTGGCGCCATTTGCATAACCAGCTCACCCAAATACGTGGCAATTGTGGTGCAAGATAAAATATAAAAAGAAATACTAGGTGGTAAATACATTTTAATTAATTCATTTATTTGTTCAGATGTTCTATTTGTGACTTATCTTTCTCGTAGAAAATCAACGAATACAAATAATTTAACGTTTTTAAACACTATAAATTATTGATTTTAATTAACAAAGTGGAAATATTGTCTATATTGGTCGTATAGCATCTAGAACAGCATGGAATCTCCGGAATCAAGAGAGTGGGGAGTAGTAGGGTGTGGGGGTTGAGGTGGGGCAATCTAGCTGCAGCAGGAGGCAGGGTTGGGGTCCTTGCCGGAGCGCTTGGTGATGTTGAGGCGGGTGAACTCCTCCGCGACGGTCGGGTGGATGCCCACCGTGTTCATCAGCTGCTCCATTGTGATGCCGCATCTGGGGTACAATGAAAAAAAACGTTTAGGAATAATTACATTATATTTACATATATAATTTTGTTACTGCAGAGGCGGCAAAAGAACATAGAGCCTTTCTTGCAACCTTTTCAAGGTTATAGCAATGGTATTCAGTGAGCTCGACCGCTGTTCAGTCTCAGTGTTCAGTGCTGTCTTGTCAATCAAAAAAATTTAAATTATGTGTTATATACTATTACAAGCCCCGCGGTTTCTCACACGCCGTACAATTTTATTCAATCTAAACCCTATATCATACGATTGCTCCATGGCAACTCTCATCCCCTTTAGAGCTTATAGCGAGGTGGGGGGGGGGGGTGTCTGTGCGATGATATATCACACAGTTTCTGTTTTTAAATATATAGTTTATTATATAATAATGTACTGACTTGATGGCGGCCGCAAAGCCCTGTATGACCTCTCCGGCGACGGGGCCGACGAAGTGCAGGCCCAGCACGCGCTGCGGCGCCGCGCGCTCCGCCACCGCCTTCAGGTAACAGTTGCGGATGTTGCGCTGCGGGATGAAGAACTCCGTCGGCTTGTAGTACGCGTGGTACACCTCGACCGCCTCCTCGCCCAATCTGATCAACATATCTAAACATTAATACGTGAAGCGTACACAAATAACATTTAAACATTTTTGCGTCCGTATGTCCGCGTGTATGTGTGCTCCAAAATCATGTTTTAGTAAAAATACAAATAAAAAATACATTAATTTTGTATGACAGCGCCATCTATCTCGTGAAATATTATATACATTATTTGAATGAGAAAAGACGAGTTAACGAGTAAATAAAGCAAATATGTATGTAAGAATTTCGAGGACTGTAGCAGTGTGGAAGTACGACATACCTTGCCACAGCGGTCTCCTCGCTGAGTCCAACACATCCATACTCCAGCGGCGTGAATATTGTAGTGGCGACGTTGTCATAGTCCATGTGCTGGCTGGCGCCGGCGAACAGCCTGCGCGCCAGCAGTCGGCCCGCGTGGATGGCGACCGGCGTCAGCTCGGGCCGGCCCTCCAGCACGTCGCCCACCGCGTAGATGTGACCCACGTTGGTCTGCTCGGTAGGCGCTGATATCTTGCCGTTGTCTGTTACCACCTGCAATTTATCACAATTATAATCTATCCACATATAAAAGGCGATGTGTGTATGTATGTTCCCTACATCAGAAACGGCTCTACCGGTTTCGAGTGTTCCAGGTTGGTAGCGATCACATCAATTTAATTATTGATACCCGAGCGAATCCGGGGCGAGTTAAAATTACGATCTACAGAGGTAGAGGCGCTGAACCCCAGCGTGAATGGCTCGACTTGGCCAAAGAAATACCATGACCTCATAGTATGGCGTATCTACCATACTGGTGTAAAATAATAGTCTGACCTTTTATTTTTTTATGCAGAATCATCCTCTTTTCCACGAAGTTGAAGGAGAAATAAAGGTGTACTTACAGTGACTCCCGCTGCCTGCAGGTTGAGCGCCTTCGTAAGCGCATAGCGGCCCGTAGCCATCAGCACTGTGTCGAATACATCTTCCGCTCTGAACAGATCAATTGTTATATCATTCATAGATACACAGACGGACATTTTTTTATGGTGGCCAACGAGCTAGCGGATCACTTGATGTCAAGTGAACGCTACCAGTAGACATCCATAACAAGAAAATGTGTTGCAGATGTGCTGCCTACCTTTAATGGTCAGAGGAGGGCATAGACAGGAAAAAGCATATTTCCTTTTTCCCGTTAACCCCCTCCCCGTCCAATCCTCCTCTAATTCCCATCCTATCCTTATAAGGAAAGGGTGCGAAGGGGAAAAGGACTCAAATTAGACATAATTTTAATTGGTACACCACACAATTAAGCATTCACCCCAATACTTGATTCAAGTATATACTACACAAGAATACTTTAACAGTGGTAGAGTCCGCAACAACATCTGTTGGCCGGCTCGACCGGTCAAATACCTCAACCACACAGAAAACAGGCGTGAAGTAGAAGTACTCTGCGTTTCATCTGATGAGTGAGATGCCAGAGGCCTAATCCTAGTTTTTTCCCCATCTTATTCTTACCTAATATGATAAGAAAGGGAAGAGAGTTTGTCCCCTCCTCTGTCCATTAAAGGTGGGCAACGCATCTGCAACTCATTAGCTTGTTGCGGATGTCTATGGGTAGCGCTCACTTGATATCGGGCTCGTTTGATCGTTTGCCATCTTCTCCGATAGAAGAAATGACCCAAGAACTTACTGTTCGCCGGTCTCCGTGTTCTGCCAGCGCGCCTTGAGCTGACCACTCTCGAGCTTCTCGACTGAGAGCGGTATACACTTGTTGTGGAAGGTGACGCCGCGCTCCTCCATCTCGGCGGTCACCAGGTGCGCCATCTGCTGGTCGAAACCGCGCAGCGGCACCGACCGCACCAGCACCGTCGCCTTGTACCCCAGCGAGTTGAGGAAACCGGCGCACTCTAGACCGATATCTGTTGAAAGGACAATAGAAATTACAATCCACATCAGTCTCCTCAGACAGTTTAAATTTAATATGGTTTTACATCTTTGTTTAAACCATTCCTTTATTTATTCAAAATATTAGACAGTTGGTGTCAAAGTGAACAATTCGTAACGTTGGCTAAATCTAGTCCTTCGCCTTCCCATCCTTGTCTTTAAAGTTAAGGGTGGAAAGGGATTTACGGGGGAGGGGCTGAACAGGACGAGGAAATATCGTTTTTTCTTTATATGTAATTCGAAACTCATTGGCTTGTTGCAGATTACAAGAAGTACACTTACATCCAGCACCAACAACCAGCGTCTTCCCTGGTGGATATGCCAAGCTGAAGATGTCATCGCTGCTGATGCAGTACTCCAGCGCGCCGGGGATGTCGGGGTAGTGCGGCCGGCCGCCCACCGCTATCACAATGTTCTTAGCCGTCAGCTCCTTCTTGTTCCCATTCTTCAGGGTGGCAATGACCGTGTGCGCGTCTTTGAACTCCCCCAGGCCGTTTACATACTCGATCTTCTTATCCCTAAGGTCCACCCTGGTCACCCAGTTGACTGACTTGATGTGGTTTTGAACGGCCTCTGTTAACGAACACCAGTTGATCTTGATATCCTTCGGTGAAGGCACCTCCCAGCCGTACGAGATCGCTTCCTGAATCCAACACATTTGTAATCGCCTTTAGCAAGTGGAACGTTTGAGAAACTTTGTTATATTCTTATTGGAGTTGACTCTATGCATTATGTATACATATTTTAGATACGCATGTTCCAACTAAAGGTGTAAATTTTATAAACAAACAAACATCACTTATCATACATGGCGGCCATTAAACTTTTTATATTTTCATCGGAAATGTAATTTGGGGGAAATTGTGAGCTAAAGTGAAGTGAAATTGTATAAAATGGATAGATAATGTGAAAATAACTTGGTTTATGGAAATATTTCGGAATTTACAAATTTTAGCGTAAAAGGTAAGATGTACAATTTGTTTACAAAGTTTACACCTTATTTGGAACTAACTATAGTACTAAGAGTGCAGGGAAATAAAAAGCACTAAACTAAAAAAAAAATTAGTTACATAAGATATTATTTAAGTCGCAGGTTTGAATTCAACATTCGATTGGAAGCATAAACCGCCTAAATAAGCAGTTAAAGTGGTTACTGAAAATGTTAGTAATCTAACCGTGAGGTTACAAAATACCAAAATATGCATTTCTTTACAAAAATATAAAACAAGCAAAAAATATATAACCTATACAGTAAACTAAGCTTAAATCAGTTTTTTTAAAATATACAGGGTGTCCCAAAAGGTTACGTACATATGAAGGGGGATGATAGGGGTGGTCACAAGGGTCACCAGAAAAATAAAATAAAAATTCCCCTCTGGGTATTAAAAAAAATAAAGGGCATTTTTTAAAAACTTAAAAATTTTACACCTTCTGGGGCAATTTTGTAACCAATTACCTACAAATATTGCTACATTTTAAAAAAAAAGCTATTATGTTATCGTCAATAACCCTTTATCAATATGAAATAAAAAAACAATACAACTAACAAAGATTTTAAAGAAAATTAAGTTCTTGTCCAGTCAAGAACTAAGTAATTACGATTTCAATTAACTTCCTCCAAGTGTACTGAAAAAAAAAGTACTATGCAACTCCGGCGAGTAACTTAAAAAGATAGGTAATTTTATTACAATTCCAAAATGGTATAATACTTGCTTAAAAAAAATCATACTAGGACATTTAAAAATATTTTTTGCGAACAATGCCCCTTCAAAACAAAACATACCAATAAAACAACAGTCTCAAATTCGTACGCAAATACTTTTTTAAATGTCTATTCTCTTCCTTGAAACTTAAAAAGACAGGTAATTGTATTGCAATCGTTTTAAATGTAACTAAAAAATAAACAATATTGCAATTATTTATTCAAATAAAATGTTCCAAATGTCTACCACCAACATAAATACACGCCCTGCATCGTTTCAAAAATGAACGGGAGATATGGCGAGCAAATCTTCTATTATTAATTGATTCCGCTGCCTCTGTGATGCTCGCCCTCAAGTCAGCCAAGTCCCTGATGGGTTTTCCATAAACTTTTTCTTTTATAGCACCCCAGTAAAAGAAGTCTAACGGGCTTAAATCGGGTGAACGAGCTGGCCATGCTATAGCACCGGCCCTTCCCATCCACCTACCAGGGTTTTCTTCGTCTAGGAAATCCCTTACAGACCGTGCATAATGTGCTGGGCACCCATCCTGCTGTAACCACATATTCCTGACTGTTTCTAGCGAAATATAGTATAGTAGTCCCGGGATATTATTATTATTATAGTCAAAAATTAAGGAACACAAACGTACGTATAAGGGAGGTAGTACCTTTCATAATATAGTATCAGAATGGTGACGTTTCAATAAAAAAAAACACCAGTTAACAAATTAATACAAGTAATTGTTAAGTATTAGATATCAACTTATATTACACATAAAACACTGTTACGTAATATCCCATACAAACTCAATGAATAAGTAAAATGTGTATTACCAACTAGCCAATAGTAATAGGTATATAACAATACTACTGACTCATCGTCAACGTGATTGTAGCACGCTACATTCATAATCACGTCATAAAACATTAACACGCAACACGACAGACACGTGTTCTGTTTGGCGATAGCAACCAACTGTGAAGTGCTAATCACTGTCATGTCATAACTTAGGGTGCATTCCACTTTGCGTTCATAACGTCTATAATACTACATCAGCCGCTTCACATGACGACTATAATCGTTGTGTGGCGAAAACGTCACTAATTTTGCCCATCCTTTCCTAATAAGAATGTGATGGGAAGGGGAAGAGGATTGGAGGTGGAAGGGATGAATAAGAAAAAGCAATATCTCTTTTTCCCACTACCCACCCCCGTCCATGAAGGGTAGACAGGCAACGCATCACGACCCATTTGTTTTTTGCAGATGTCTATGGGTAGCGCTCACTTAAAATCAGGTGCACCGCTTGCAAGTTTGCCACCTTCTTCCATGAAAACAGAGTACATTATGAAGACGCAAAAAATACCACTTGAATACACTTGTCGTTGTGGCGATCAATTGGGGACGTGTACGTCCAACAGTGGCCGACTGTCAGCTGAAAGGGACAAAGGGGGAAGACGTGAATACCAAATATCCAACTGTTGCTGAATAAGACATTTTGACTATATTTGAATGTCATTTCTCTAAATACTCCTGAGGGGAAGGATGACAAAAAAGAAACATCCTTTTCCCTGTCTATGGAGAGGCCATTAAAGCAATGCATCTGCAACCCGTTTGCTTGTTGCGAATTCCTATGGGTAGCGGTCACCTAACATCAGGTGACCCGCTTGCTCGTTTGCCACGTTCCACCAACTTAACCCAAAAATAATTATTAAAGTTTATTGTTCAGCCTTACAAATAGTAACTTGTAAGTCCTACACACTACGTGTGCCTTGTGCATTTCAGCCTATCGTCTTACGTTTCCAGATATCGTTCTAAGCTTGTACAGCGACACACAGTCAATCGTTAAGTCTCCAGACTATGTTCTATACCAAGAACATAAGTTACTTTTAATCTCGGAAAAATGTACGGTTCCCGTGGACTACGGTTTTTTACAGGCGCATATTTACGTATATAAAAGGCGATGTGTGTATGTTCCCTATAGATTCCAAAACGGTTACTCTGGCGAAGCGTGATTCTATATTGTAAAGGAAATAAAAAAAACAAAAAAATGTGAAAAAATATAAAACTAAATATTAAAAGCTATTGAAGCTTATAAATATACCATCTCAACTTCACGCCAGTCTTCTGTAAAGTTGACGTACTTCACCGAACCTTCCACCGTCCCTTTTAAACAACGGGGCTATATCCAGTTCTAACCAGTTTAAAGATATACTTTACGCGAGTTCATAAAGCTGTCGTAATATGGTCATAGGTTTGTTACCACAATAGTAATGCATATAAATACTACTAGGTACTTTTTCTTGTTGCTAAATGTGGCAACTCTTTACATGAGAAGGATAAAGTTTAGCGAAACGCGAGAGGGTATCGAATAACATAGTAACATGACTCACGTTCCAACGTATTCATTACTGTTATATAAACATTGGAGTTACGCTAATTTCAACATGTCATCACGTTGCCATGTACAGTAACCGACGCAGCTTAGACTAGCTGGATCGTTCCATCTATCCGCCAGGCTTCGCCCGGGTAGCCACTTCGGAATCCATAGGGAATATCGCCTTTTATATACGTAGACAAAAAACTAAAAAAAAATATCCCACATGAACCTTCCATTTTTCCGGGATAAAAAGGAGCCTATATTCTATTCCATACTGTAATCTATCAATGTGCCAAATTTCATCCAGATCCGTTACTACTACTCGCAGTCGATAAATTATGTTTGTATTTGACAGCTCAATTATTACGTGATTTAACATCACGCTACGACTCTTGGGAGCCGAGTAGAAAGAAAAATAAAGCTAAGCTTGAAGGTCAGGACACGGAAGGAAGGACACAGGAAGCAATGTGTGCTGCGGGCGATGAAGACCTTTAAAGGACAGGCAGGAAAAAGGATATTTCCTTCTTCCCGTTGCCCTTTCCCCGTCCAATCTTCTTCCCGTTCCTATCCTATATTTATAAGAAAAGGGCGGGAAGGGGAAGAGGACTGAAATTCGGCCTCCAGCACCTCAGTCATCGGACGAAACGCAGAGTACTTCTACTTTACGCCTATCGAGATCATATTTCACCTGTCGAGCCCATTCGTGCAACAGATGTTGTTGCGGGCTCTAGCACTCTTAAAACGTTTTAATTATCAACGCCCACGGACATCGAATTCGATCGAATCGAATTGTTAATGAGGAAATCACATTATAAACCAATGTAACAGTCGATGAATCTACCTCAGTTTCGGTGGAAAACCCAACGACACATCATTAAACGAAACCACGATTTTTAGAGGTAAACCACGAATGAATATTTAGTGCCAAACCTCAACCATTAACACATTAACATAGTTACTTTTTCGTCTTTCCGTAACCATTACTTGTATATCTATCTACCCCAAAATATATTATGAAGTACTCTTTGGTAAATACACTATTATAAGAGGTTCGTCACACAAAGAATGCTCGTAGCCGGATATATGTACGATTGTAGTAATGTATTTCTAGTACATGGATATTCACCTGCAATATTTTTCCCACCGCCCGCATTGTATTTAAATATTACATGTAAACTGTAAAACTATGAACAAAACGAGTCTAGTCTAGACCAGTCGTACCCAAAGTTGACTGGGCTGCGACCAGTCTAACAAAAAATCCCAATCGTGGGTCGCTCTTAAGTCTTTTAGAAAAATGTAGCAAACAAAATAGAATGTCTTAACGGCAACATTAGCGTTGGGCCGTTAGACAGTGACAGTGACCGTCCGGCCGTTGGCTCTATCGGTCGCCTCCTACATTTTAATGCCTGAAGACCTAAGCTAAACATCCGCAGTCTTTGTGATAGACCGGATGCTTCCTTTATGGACTCCACTTCCAAGAAATGTTGCTGCCTCGTCACTAATAAGCCAATTAATCATTTCTAAGTAGTGATGTAATTATATTTCCTCATAACCTAAGAAATTAACAACACATGCATGTTTCTTCTCTAGACAACCAACCTATAATGGCATATAAAAATGTTTTAAGTCTCACTTATCCTTAATTCAATTCCAATAAAATGTATTACAATATTAAGTGAATTATTAAACTTAAATCCTACTAATATTATAAATGCGAAAGTTTGTATGTATTTTGATGTTGTATATTTGTTACACTTTCACGTACAAACTACTGAATGGATTAGCAATTATATAGCTTATACATCAGAATTACATATAGGCTATAATTTATAAAGATATTGTGTGAATTGACCAAAATGTAACGTTAAGTTTCAAGTAAGGAGGAAAAAAATAATACAATATGCGAGCTATTCTGGTGAGCACTGCAAAAACCGTTAGAGTTACACGTATATAATGTATAATGGAAATGTTTACCTTAAATAGTCCCACATCTTTTAATTGTAAGCCATTATCGCCAAAATTGTGAACCATCTATTAATTATAGGGTGGAACAAAGTATGCCAGTCAGCTATAATAGTACCAGCTAACTACCATCAATCTTACATCATACCCCAAGAAAAAACAATATCTGTTCCAATACCATTTAGATTTGGTTCAATGCCAAATTTGAAGGCAATGACGCTAGATAAGATAATTATTAGACATCTATACTAAGTAATATAATACACTTTGTTACATACATACATACATACAACTTTTTTGAAACTGCTAAGGCAAGTTAAAAATCAATTCGTACAAACGGGAATAAAAACAATTTAACTTATAGTCCTTAATTAAGACGTGAGTTTAAGGGCCTTTGTATTTGGACACAGTTTTTTCTGAGGGCAGACAACGCGCGTTTTTTATGAGCGCGTCCTCTGCGGGTTTGTGGCGATATAAAGTAATAACGCGTCGACGGTATTGCGTTCGTTACGCGACCTCCGCGCGCGCAAAAAACGACGTATGTAAAAACCCTTATAGCACTAAACGATGCGCCCCAGATTTAGCATTTTCTGGAGCCCTTTTTTACGTTACCACCTTGCACCAATTTTTGAGAATATGCGATAGGCAATAAAGCAGGGTTTTATCTTAAGATTTGATTCATAATTGACTATATATATATATATTATTTTAAATGTTGTTCAACAAATTCATTGCGTTTAACAAATAATATATTTATCGTATAATAATATTGTATATTTAGCTGAATACTACACATTGAAATGAAACTAATATATGGATTTTATTGCAATTATGTTTTTCTATAAATTCAATAAGGTGCCAACACATCAATAACTACTTGAATACCATTGAAGACGATTTATATTAGTTAAAGTAAGTTCATAATAAATGAAACAAAATAAACTAAAATACCTTACAATCTGAACTTTATAAAAATGTATTATTATGCTATACAATAAAAAAACAGGTACCCTATAATCCATGTAATGTATTGACCAGGATCAAAGGAAAGGATGTGGCAAGCGCCATAGGAGAAACACTTACCGATCCCTAAGAAAGAAAAAAAGATAAAAATAAGACTTACTATTTTGTCAGTTTATTTAAATTAAAATATCATATGAACGATTCAAATATCATGTTAATATTACTAAAATTTCAACAACCACTTTAACATGCTTAAATAACACTCCTGTTAAACAATGGCTCACAACTGAACCTCTCGCTTTAAGCATACTCTTATGATCAAGATATTAGTATTATATTAGAACAGTTCATAGTAAATCTTAATTAACTATGAACTGTTCATAATATAGTCTTTATGCATAGTATATAAATAAGTGTACTTACATGTATACTTTCACCGAGTAGAGCCGCTTGATGCATCAACTTCTTTGGTATACAGCCAACATTGACACATGTACCACCGAGACCCCATTTTGTTCCAAGCGGTGATGGGGTTACATAATCTAACACAGCAACTCGTGCTCCATGATTAACAGCTTCTTTAGCACAGGCCAAACCACCAGAGCCGCCTCCGATAACCGCCAAGTCATAGTCAAATGTGCCATCTACAATATTGTTTATATTGCCTTACAGTTACATGGAATTGTCAGTTAATTTTTAAAGAGTTAGTACAGATTGAGTACATGGGGTGAACATGTGTATTTGGTCATGAATTACTTGCACCAAGCATAAAGCAATTCGACACCCTCAGATCCGTAAACCAAGTGTATATATTGAAATGCTCAATGTTATTTTGCATGTGTAAAATGATTTTCTAAAACTAGTAATTGTTTCTCACTTATATTGTCCACTTCCTCTGATTAAATACTTTAATAGATTGTAACCTTTTTGTAAAATGTAATGTACAACTTTATCAACCCACATAGAAACCCAACATATAATGACATAAATAATCACGAAATAATGAAGCAACAGATGCTTGGCAGCATATAGCTCTGTAATTTTGCAATGGATTTGTGTCTTTGAAGTTAGCTTCAGGAATATTGTGCACACTTCATACAGATCTATGATACACGAGAGAGAGCACACATTGTAAGGAACATTTCCCAATTACTTGAGTTTTGTACAACTCTACAATGATTCGTTGCTAACTTCAGTAACGCAAAAAACCACAATGTTGTAAGAATATCTCAACTATACCTTTATCAATACCATCTAAAGGCGCAACAGTTGTGGCCTTACGGCTACAACATATCCAACCTGGGTTGCCATTAACAAATTATTTTATTGTTGCACAATCTTACAAACTACAAGTCATGTTTTTACATAACTAATATACAGGATTCTATAGACATGATAGTTTGGGTGAAGAAAACGGAGAAAGTCCTTGTGGTAATAATCAACCCCTACCCCAAAATTAAATTAAAAAAACCTAAATCAAGTGTAATAAACCTATCTTATAATTACTTATTTTATATATCTGTAGAAGGTATGTGACTAATTAACATTACCCCCAAACCAATACATTCATTATACCCATTCATTGTCCTTTATTGTGTTAAAAAACATTTTGGATTTCACAAGGGACATTTTTGTTTGAACAATTGAAATTCTGTTAAAAAAACTGAACTGACAAGGAGGTGGCTACACGAGAATATTTCAAAATTAAGAATAAAATATTGCGATCAATGACTACAGAATGACGAAAAGTAAAAGTATGATCATTTGCCATCGATTTACTCCCGACGACACTAATTTACTACAAGATTTAGACACAATTTATAGTTAGGTTAAGATATACCTAACGTTTCAAGGCCAAAATTTACAATTATCACAAGTTACTTACGGTTCGAGAACGTGCGACGTGCTAATAGAAAAATATTCTCTATTCTTTGTAAAGGCCTGATCGAGTTCGAAATATTAAGAAAATTGCTTAGCATTGTCATATTGACATATGACATTTACACGGCTAATACAATCCTACAATAAAGTGTATACTAACTAGCAACTGTGCAAAGATTTGCTTTCTCACCCACAACCTATTTACAACTTATTCTCATAATGAAAACCGTGCTTATCACCGGAGCTAACCGCGGACTAGGCCTTGGAATGGTTAAATATCTCACAAAGCAACAGAAGGCTGAAAAAATTTTCGCCACTTGCCGGAATACATCCGAGGTATGTATAAAGTAAAACAAGTACTTACCGATTGGTGCCATTTTCTCTTTAAACTCAAATACAGATTTAAATATGTAATGCTGATAGTTTTAAACCGTCTCTCCGCCTACAATTCTCGTTAAAAATTGCTTCCGTTCAATTCAATGTAATGAACTAATAAAGGCTAGTTTTTAGAAGCTACCGGTGCGTGCGAAAGAGAAGAATTGCTTCGCTCTACTGACAGCTGACGTCATTCAATTACGACGTATATATCTTGTGTATACTTAGTCATTGGACTCAACATTACAAGTTACAACATATATGTTGAAGAATTAAAAGTAAAATAATTTTATGATTGATAAATTTCTTAAAACTAAAATTTAACAGCACTTTGATTAACAATCAAGGCCATTTTTTTACAATTTCATATTATTGTACAAGCCTCTAATAATGAAATCCTAAACGTAAATTTTACTTAACATCTTATAGGTTACTTAACTTAATTTACTTAAAAACTTACAGGAACTCACTAAGCTTTCAAAGGAACATCAAAATCTTCATATATTACATTTAGGTAATTTGAATATTGGCTATTATATACATTTTTGAAGAAATAAATATGATTCAAGTAAATATTCAAAACATTAACAAGTTGATATGTATCTTATTTTAATCAGATGTGAAAAATCTAGAAACTTTCGGTGATTTTGGATCGAAGGTTAAACAATTATTAGGCAACGATGGACTCAACCTACTTGTTAATAATGCTGGAGTGTCAACAAAATTCACAAAACTTAATCTTGTGAAAGAAGAACAATTGATGGATAATTTCACTGTGAATGCTGTCGCGCCGATAATTCTAACTAAGGTACTGTAGTTTACTAGAGACACGAATCAACGGAAAATATAGTCATTTATACTTCCGACCCGGAATTATTTCCAAGGTTAAACAAAAAAAATAGTGTAACTCAAACCAAAACAAACTTAAAAATGACTTTTGTTTAAAGTTAGATATGCCATATTTAAAAAAAACAATGAGTATATTATTAATGAATTATATTCTACATTGCATAATATTTAATGAAATTGCATTAACCTAAGCCTTAACCAAATAATACTTAAATACTCAACGCTGCAATGTCGTTTGCTGTTGTGATTTACTTTCGTTGGACAAAAAATGTTTTCGAATTGTTGATAAATGTATCATTTGATAAAATACGTAACAATATAGTAGCCACTTTGTCATTTTAGACACTTCTACCACTATTAATACAAGCTGCTGATGCAAATAGCAAAAAACCGGTTGGAGCGAATCGTGCTGCGGTCATAAACATGAGTTCAGTTCTAGGATCCATAGCACAGAACGACCAAGGAGGTTTTTATCCTTATCGGTGCTCAAAAGTAAGATTTTTTTTTTGGAAAAATATTTTAAAATATATCATTTCAATAACATTTTGCACAAGTACCACAAGCATGGTAAAAAAATATTTAATTTAATTAAAATATGTTTGCATATTTCTAGGCGGCATTAAACGCGGCAACAAAATCGATGAGTCTCGATTTAAAAAAGAATCAAATACTCGTGGCTTGCATTCATCCCGGCTGGGTGCGGACCGACATGGGCGGGAAAAATGCGCCGCTAGATGTCGACACTAGTATCCATGGTATATTCAACACAATAAGCAAGCTCGGTGACGGCGACAATGGAAAATTTCTGCAATACGATGGAAGTGAATTGCCGTGGTAATAACAAAATAAAGTTTCTTAAAGTAAACAAAACGTTCAATTCAAAGTTTATATTGTAGTTTCATGTTAGTAATTGCGGATGTAAACTCGCAGGTGTTACAAATTATTTTGTAAAATAATAAAATTTTTTTTTGATAAAATGCTTATACTGTATATATGCGTATAAGCATTTTATCACATTTTCGATAACAACAATGGGTAGAATGTATATAAAAAAAAATTACATATTTCTTATACTTTTTTTAAAATATAATTGTTCCTATACCTATAACCTACCTTTTTTCTTCAATAGGTTGTCTGACACTTACCTTATGTCTACGCCTTTTCAAATTGTAGCTTCTTTCTTGTATATTAATTTACCGCAGAATTTTAGAAAATTAATGTACCGACTTTCAACAAGCGGGTGTTGCCAGCTAGTAGAAATGGAAGATCAATATAAAAATAGTTTTTTCCTTTATGAATTTTAGTCACCAGTCACTTTTAACGTTATACTTGTCACCAGTAACACTATTTTTCTATCTTATCTAGCTATCCACCGAATTATTGTTTGAAAAGAATGCCTTTAGGCATACGTTTGCTACCCTTCTCTGTACTCCGATGATAAATCTTAGCTCAGCGCATTATAATAATAAGACTGATGAGTTATTATGACCGATATTCAATTTTTACTTGCTCATTCTAAGGGTTCGCGTACATTGAGCTACGTTGTCAAAAAAATTATGTTTACATTTTTAAAAACTCAGAGTAAAAGGCGATTTCGATTGGTACTTACGGAGCCACATTCGGCTGTAAGTTAAACCGAGCGCATTTTCCAGCTCCGCATCGTCCACGTTGTCCGGGTACACCACCGTTTTGATTTTATCTGGAATTTTATTTATAAATACATAGTTATTAGTAAAATTAAAGAGCTATGTAATATATTAACAAGCCTGCGAGCCTTTAACTCGCAAAGTAGGTATATACACAAACTAACTGGCCGGCAAACTTAGTTCCGCCCTATAATTAATAGATGGTTCACTATTTTGGCGATAATGGCTTACACATAAAAGATAGACATATGCTGTCGCTGGATTTTTCTTAGAACTATTTAAGGTAAACATTTCCATTATACATTATATGCGTGTAACTCTAACGGTTTCTGAAGTGCACACCAGAATAGCTCGCATGTGGCGGAAATTTTCCTCCTTACTTGACACTTATCGTTATATTTTAGTTAATTCACACAATATCTTAATAAATGTGTTATTCTGATGCATAAGCTATATGATTAAGTTTAATTAAAACCCATTCAGTAGTTTTGTGTGAAAGAGTAACAAATATCCATACATCCATTCTTACAAACTTTCGCATTTAAATATTACTAGTGATCCGCCCTGGCTTCGCCCGTGTAGCCGTTTTGAAATCCACGTGTGTAAAACAAAACGTATCGCACAGGAACCGTACATTTATCCGGGATAAAAAACAGCCTATGTGCTATTCCAGATTATAAACTATCCCTGTACCAAATTTCATCCAGATCCGTTCAGCCGTTTTTGAGTGAAAGGGTAACAAACATCCATACAGCCACACATATAAGCATTCGCATTTATAATATTACTAGCTGTTTCCCGCGACTTCGTCCGCGTAGAATTAAATTAAAACATATTTTTCACTTCGCAGGATAAAAGTATACAATTTACAATAAAACGTAAAACATCAGTCTCAAAATTATATTTTGACATTACAACAAACAATTTAACTTTATTTATAGATTACTTAAAATCGTCTCACGCAGTTAAAGATGTTTTCAGTTCAATAAGCATGTTGCTGACGCTATCGCTAACGCATGTTGCGCATGTCGATCTCGCGAACCTATAATTTATACCCCGACCTACTATCGTTTAACGTGGCTAAAGAGGTTTACACTTCAAACAGTAAAGTGTTTATGTTATTTTACTACTTAAGGCAACCTTTGTGACATTGCAGGTAGCGGGCGTCGCTTTCGATACGGCGCCGCGTAGGTTTTTTCAAATTTTCGAGGGTTTTTCACTTTTCGCGCGGAACCCTAATTATTTTGCTTAAATTAAATTAGCCTATTTGAATCTCGACAATATTAGCTATCTTCCAGTAAAAGTCCCATCTAAATCGGTTTAGTCATTTCGGAGATTACCCGGAATAAACAGACAGACAGACAAAATTTTTAAAAATTGTATTTTCGTTATAAGTACAGTATATACATCATGTGTATTGAGTATGGCAATGTTATTTTCATATTACATACAGACACTTCAATTTTATTTATCAGTATAGATTGTAATAAAATATAATCATTGTATTGTCGTTTGGTAGTCAATGTTGCAATATCAGAATTGTAATTACTGTAAATTCCATATAAGACAAAGAAGTTACTTGTGCCATATCCAGGCCGCAGTACAATGAACGTTATTTTAACTTTGTATCGTGTTAAACAAGCTTCCATTAACTGTAATGAACGTCTATGTTATCATGGGTAAAAATAAAGTCACTGTGTGCTAAATCGTCCATTTTTTATCTGCACTGCACATTGTTTCTTGTTTATTTGGCCGCGGCTTCGCACGCATTTCTCTGTTATATTCCTCGCTGGTAATGTTTGTAACTTGTTTTAGCGTATAATAAATTGCAATTGTAGGTAAATGTCAAAAAAGCTGTTGTCGGTTGCCATGGTAACGTATGTTCATATAAAATGTCGGAAAGATGTTACTGTCGTGTTTATTTATATTACACCAGTGATCCGGTCGCTACCAAACACAGGAATGTGCCAATCTGGACTATCCCTCTACATTTCATCGAAATCGGTCCAGCCTATATGGATTGGTCTATATGGAACATACATGCTTCGCTTTTTATATAATTTTTTTCATAAAAAGTATCCTATGTTACTTCTAATACCTCCAAGAACTTGTGTACAAGGTTTCATGATGATCGGTTGAGTGGTTTTCGCGTGAAAGCTTAACAAACAAACTTACATTCACATTTATAATATTAGTAGGGATATAGTAGGATATTACTAATTGGCGGGAATCTGGGAATAGTAAGCGCCGCAATGGTACCAACTTAACACTAGTAAAATGTTATGTTCGGGCTCTTCCAGACGAGCGGCCGGCAGTCGATACAACTGCAGTTTAGTGCAGTCGTTTACGGCTCCTTTAGTACAGAAGCCAGTTACTTCCAATGAACATTGAACATTGTTATTGCTTTTCCGCCATCGACACCGAAAAAAACGGAATAGAAAGACATAGGTTGAAGAAAGATTCATGTACAGAGAGCAAGGAGGCGTTTTATTTAGAAATATATATATATATATATATATATATATATATATATATATATATAATATATAATACAATAAACTGAAATCATTTCAACCGCTTCAAAAAGAGCTGTCCATACTCTAATTTTATTGACTTAGTAGGTTGTAATCCCAAATACAAGCTATTTTATATAAGAAAAATGCGCCCGTAACCCAGAGGGGAAGGCAGAGATCATGGATTTTCATTTGTCGCGTTCGTGGCACACCTCTCTCGCTTCTTCAACATTTATACATCTACGCATACATTCTCGTCGGCTATAGGTGCTCCTTATATCGCCCTCGTTTAGTAAGTCACTAATCTGATCGATATAAGTTCTCCTAGGGCGTCCCCTACCAACACTGCCACTCACTTTCGCTACATAAATTTGTTTCGTTACTCTCTCTTCAATTATCCCTTCAACATGTCCGAACCACCGAAGCATACCTTTCTCAATTCTAGTCACAACGTCCACTTTTTAGCCACACTTTTCCCTTATAGCACTATTTTTTAACCTACCAAAGTCACGCTTAACATACTTCTTAAGGATCGCATCTCAACGGCATTAACTCTACTAGCATGCTTTTCCTGCCAAACCGTCAGTCGTCGTCGGTGTGTGTTGATTTCGTTACTGGACCTCATGCGGACACGATACGTTAGCGCACTCTTGGCTTATGCAGTGCACTGAGAAAGCTGCAGCCGTCACCACCTGTCAGCCGTCGGCCGTTAACAAACTGCCGCTCGTCTGAAGAGCACTTACCATCCAGTTGAAATGGACACAATCATACAATAATAAAGTCCGCTACAGACCAACATTTTACCTACAAATACATGTTCCAGATGATTATGAGCACGGCAAAGGCTAAAAAAGTTTGATGGCATATGTGAATTAAGTGGGTGAAGAACTCTTAGGTATCGTATACCTTTGATATGTAATGGGATGCCTGTTAGGCTGAGAATGGAATAAAATACAAAGGAATTATCCAAAATAAGTTCCTGTTTGGAAGCGACAACAGTCGAAACTGATAAGGAATGCTTATTGTACATTCATTTGTTTTGATTTGTATTTATTATATCGTAACTTCAATTCCACGGTCAAACCGAATAATTGATTTTGTGAAGCGATTTGTATCTGTATGACAATGTTATAAAAAAAATAACCAATTGTTCTAATACAAAGCGAAGCATTTTTTTAGGGTTCCGTACCCAAAGGGTAAAACGGGACCCTATTACTAATACGTCTGTCATCAGGCTGTATCTCATGAACCGTTAGGCAATTTAAATGTTCACAGATGATGTTTTTCTGTTGCCGAAATAACTTAAAAGCAGAATAAAATAAATATTTCACGGGGCTCCCATACAATAAACGTGATTTATAAATAATGGTACGGAACGCTTCGCGAGCGAAACCGACACGCCCTTGGCCGGTTTTTTTATCTACAACGATTACACAGGATGTAAGCAGTCGACCCAGTAAATAAAACACCCGGCTTCGAGTCACACATTACTAAGAACGCTTACAGCGATAGGACAACTTGCTGATGTCTATATTTAATTAGATTGCAATTTGTACTGTGACGAGTGTTGGCGACTTTTATGTTTGTTTTTAGAGGTATAGATGGCGCTAGTAGTATAACATTGCAGTGAGCATATTTTGTTTGGTTTCAATTCGAATAAATCTCTCTTTAAATAACCGAACAATGATTATGACTCGCATAATTATTTTAAAAAAATGTATGTGTACAAATTATTTGCTAATCTATAAAATTAAATCTCAAGCCAAGTATACAACGGCCAGACCTCAAGACACAGTTAGCTCATTCTGCATAGATCGAAGCAGAAGTAATTAATTCGAAATAAGTTGGTACTTCGCCAGCTAATTTTGACATCGGGACGTCCCCCTCAGTCCGCCCCGTGACCATGAGCGCTGTAAAGTATTCGAAACGTCGGTAATCAAAAACTGTAAAATAAACGCAATAAGATCCGTAAAATTAGTTTTATTTCAATGTAGTATTCGCGTAAATATAAGAAATCATTATGAGGGAGTTTCAAACTGGCCCCCATAGTCGACAAAACTAAAGAAAAACGCTTCCGATGGTACGGCCACACACAATGGTGCCCAGACGACCATATGGTGAAGCTTGCCCTAGAATTGCCTACAACGTGACGCAGGCGTGGTAGACCACCCAACGTGGTGGACAACGGTCCAAAAGGACCTGTAAAAGCTCATCTATATTTATTTTAAAATAAAAACAATATTAATGATTAGTAGTTCAAATTCCACTTCTGACAGCAGTTGTTAATGAGTGGAATTACTATTACAATAAACTTTTGATGGTCTTTTGGTCCATTGACGGCTTTATTGAAGCCTGCATATAACATTCGGTTGCTAGGTGAATGTACGTAAGGCGTATGGCCTTTATTTTCTAGTGCTAAGCGGATGGAACTCACGCGGGCGTGCATTATTATGACATGTGACTCATTTGAACAGGTCTTATTACAAAAAATATATAAATACTATGTACTAATTCGGTTAATTCTACTACAGGCTGGCGAAATAGTGGAAATATTAATTACTGTGTTTAATCTGCAGGAGTTATGTTCGCTAGATCTTTTCATGAAGCAGCGAGAGCTTAATAAAACCAATAAACATCTTATTTAAATAATTCAGCGATTTAATAATATTTATAAAAATATTATTAAATTGCTGAATTATTTAAATGCATCTGTAAAGATGCAGGTGCCAAACCTGCAAGCGATATAAAGGTGGGTTCTGACCGGGGTTCCGGGGCGTAATGTACCATTTCCAGCGAGCATGTTACCGTTACGCCGTGGGTTATATCCGTGTAACATGCTCGCTTCGAATTCTCTTCTGTGCTCCAGATTCGCGAGCCTCTCTTAGTCAAAAATTTGTGAATTTGATTGGATTGGATTCGGTGCGACGTACTGACAGAAGCGCGTATCACACAAAGGATTCGTTAAAAAACCGACAGCGGGGTGGAGCGAGTAAGAGCGCCTTGTTTTCCCGTACTGCATGAACGCTCGCTGTGTAACACGTTACATTACGGCTTGTAACGTTCAATAGCTTTAAGTGACCGCTACACAGGCATCTACAGCCGAAGAGATGTAATACCTACCTTTAGACAGGACAAAAATAGGGATATTTCCTTTTCCTATCATGTTTCATTACAAAATATATGAGCTTATCTTCAAGTCGGATATATTACGGCGCGTGTTTGAATTGAGTGAGACAGAACAAATAGGAGCGATCACGTTATTTACAACAATTTGTTTCGACCTTTTAGTACTTGCCTGAAGTCAGTCAAGTCATATTATACCGTATTCGCTGTACTTAGAGTAGGAATTTATTAAAACGATATTTGAGAATGATTTTTCATCGGTGTAACATAAGTATTGAAACAGTTGATTCATTGCTTTATTGCAAACTAGTGACCCGCCCCGGCCTCGGAATCTATAGGTCTATAGGGAACATACATACTTCGTTTTTTATATACTATTTTTTTTCATAAAAAGTATCCTATGGTACTTCTAATACGCGTACAAAGTTTCATGATGATAGGTTGAGTAGTTTTCGCGTGAAAGCGTAACAAAGTGAATAGATTAGCAAACGGCTCTCCTAAAGTTACGTAATCACAGACTCCCATGAACACCCACAGTGTCTGAGGAGCTGCAGACTTTAAGGAAGGAGAAGGTTCTTTAAAAAATTAATGTGAATAGATGAAAGTAGATAAAATAGAAAAAAATGGTATCTCTTCTTACAAATGGGAAACAGATTGTTTATGACATTTTACGATTGTCCCTTCCCTTTCCAGTTACCACACGTAAATATTAGAAATGGTAAAGTATTGCCATCCAATGTACTTTTTCATATTATCCAAAATGTTTACCATACTAGAAAACTACCATTCAAAGGACCGAATTAATAACCTAAAATTATTGACAAGATGCGGGCGCCGTAAAATACATTTTGAACGGAGAATTCTGTCATAATTAAACGCGTAACCGTCACTACATTTAACACAGCGGATATTAATTATAATTGTGTACATTACATTTAGTTTTTCCTACTTTGAGCACCATTAATGCAGAACTTCAAGATTCAAATCTCAAGGGTACATATCTGGACTCACTGCACTTAACAGTGAGTGTCGGTAGCCTCCGGTAAATATATCATCTGAACTTTTTAAGCTAACTTAACGTAGCCATACTTCTAATCCGAGTCCAATCCGTCCCGAATCCCGGTGCTATGTATATATATACGAGGCGCAGAAAGCTCGCGCGTACTGCGACGTATCGACCGAAAGGCACACCAAGAACACGTCCGCATTCACTAGGACGCTAACTTAACTAGTGTAAAAAATAAAGCTCATATTTTATAGCAGTGCGGTTCAACTGAAACCAAGTGACCTCTATCCATAGACCATAGATATAAAAGACAGAGGAGGGGATAAACAGGGAAAGGTCTTCGTTTTCCTCTCCACCCTTTCCCCCTTCAAAGCCCTATCTTTTCTCATTAGAAAAGAATGGGCGGGGGAAGAGGGCTGGGATTAGACGCCTGACTTGTAAAGTCGTGGTATTTCACCGGTCGAGCCAGCCAGCCATTCGTGCAACAGATGTTGGCTTCACCACCGTTTGTTTGAAGAGACTAATTATACTTGTATATGCTTAAAAACATGTTTACACACGCAAACATGTTGTTTAGCATATATAGCGGTATACGAGAAGAGAAAGAAGCAGGCTTATAGATTAGATTAGATTAAGATATTCTTTAAAGCCTTTTAATACATAGTACAATAAATAGCTAAAAGTTAAACATGGTCGTTTGAATAAATAAAAATGGTTCTGTGGTTTATGACTCACCAAAGTGATCGCAGTTGTCTCTGTCTATGCAAGTAATGTAAGTGATATCCCTTAACGAATCCATCACACAACAAACTTTACCAATTGAAAGAAATTTTACCGAATTCCGATGTAAATAATTTATCACGTCAACAAAATATAATTCGCTATAAATCAAATTAACGTCAATTTTGACGGATTGAGGTTTTTTCATAACAGATAATAAATTACGCATTTTGTTTAATTTATCAAAGAATATAAAAAAATAAAACTTTTAATCAAACAGGGTAGCGTCGGTATGTATGTGTATATGTACAGTTTAGCGCCAACATAACTTTACTTTTCTAGATTTTCATGGCTACGCTATGTATTTTGACTAATTCATTGTATTAAAATGCTTTACATACTAAGCATTAAACGGCACAAAACATAAACAACGTTATGTTAAGGTGATTTCGTAAATACTTCATGAAAATACCGTCCCTGAAGTTGTTTGTGTCGCAAGACCTTTCTCATGTTTTAATCAAATCCGTATTTAAATAAACGAGCTGAGAAAAATCAGCCTTCGATCTCGCATACGTCAAAATGAGTTAATAATATAGTCTGCTGTATCTTTGTTCTTGACAAATTATTCTAATTCTCCCGCATGATCTAATTATAATTTAAATTTATCAACTGCCCCTCTCTCTTCGTCGAACATACATACTTGGAATACATTCGTCGGCCAGTGACTCATCGGTGATAAGCCAAATAATCAGCGTAAAGTAATACTTGATAATTTTGCTCAAATTAAATAATTTATAATAAAAATGGAACATTTACGATAGCAGACGAACTTACTATTTAATCATTATATTTTTTTATAAAACAGACAGTACATTTAAATTATGTTCATTGACAGTATATGGGATACATCCTATATGCTATTTCAGTGTAGTTTCATCTTCAGATGACCACTCTAAGGTGTACAACTAACACCAAAAGCTATGGTGTAATTAGAATTACACCTATTTACTTGCCACAAAAGAGACCCTTACGCCTCCCCCCCTGGATCCATTTGTGATAAGCTACGCAACAGACAGACGGCGCTAATCCCGCGCGGCCGTTGTACCACGGCCTCACTGAATACCATCGTCACATACGGGTATTTCGACCTATCAGTGAGGTACCGTAGTATTATCTACTCTCCTGATAAAGGCTGGCAATGTATTAATACTCAATTGGTTTTACGGAAGGCTATAGTTTTTAATCCACGTAGGTTCCTTCTTCAAAATCCGGCAATTATCTGTAATTACTCTGTTGTATGTTTAGGCTCGTAAGTGAACTGTTAGGTGACCAGCTGCTTGCCCGGTATCTTATAAAAAAAACGGACAGACATTTTGCTCACAGAGTATAAGCAATGCAGTGTTGTTACTTTAATAATATTGGCGTGGGTTACGTCAACAGAGCAGTCGCCGCGCGCCGCTCGGCCGGCAATCGATTAATCATAAATGTTTGATTCTTCGCGCCAAGGTTACGCTGAGTATGCACTTGCTTCCAACTTGCTGTTTTTACTAGAACACAAGTAAAATCGCATACGAGCGATCAAAATAAACAGCGCTTATTTGTTGTACAAATTTGTTTTCCCCCGTCTTTTGGTATTGCAACCACACCCTAGAACACGTTTTCTTCTCTCGAATGTATATAATATTCAAATGTAAGTTGAAATTACATTTTTGTTTATAAATACAGTCATAAAATCTTGCAATAAATACTATGTATGCTTCATACCGTTATTAATCGGATTGTGCAATTCTACTGACATCGACAGTTAGATAATATAATATGTAGTATATCAGTTATCTGGTTGCCATAGCACAAGCTCTGCTTAGTTTGGGATCAGGTGGCCGTGTGTGAATATGTCCTAGGATATTATATTATAATGACTTACTGTACCCGGCTATACTATGACTAATGGTCCATACAACCATAAGAAATTTATAACCCCATCTGATATTTGATCAGTAACTAGATTATATGTTAGACTAGCTGTTTCCTGCGACTTCGTCCACGTGGAAATAAATTCGAGAAAACAATTCCGAGGGTTCTCACTTTTTGCGTGGAACCCTAAATATTTTGTTTAGATTAAATTAGATTTATTATTGCCTATTTGAATGCCGATCCTATTAGCTATCTTACAGTAAAAGTCCCATCTAAATCGGTTCAGTCGTTTCGGAGATTACCCGGAATAAACAGACAGACAAATTTTTTAAAAATTGTATTTTCGTTATAAGTACCGTATATACATCATGTGTATTGAATATGGAAATGTTATTTTGATATTACATACAGACACTTCAGTTTTATTTATCAGTATAGGTAATATGTATGCTTGCGTAACCCACCGTTGGAGATTCTAGGGGTTAAATTTATGTTGACGTACAATAGTTGTTTTTTGTGGAAGTAGGTGGCAAACGAGCAAGCGGTTCACCCAATATCAAGTGATCGCTACCCACAGACATTTGCAACATGCTAATGAGTTGCAGATGCGTTGCCTAATTTAATGGACAGAGGAGGGGATAAACAGAGAAGGTTATAGCTCTTTCTTCTTCATCCCCTCCACCATCAACTCCTCTTCCCCTTCCCGTCCGTTTCTTATTAGCATAGGATGGGAAGGTGAAGAGGACTAGGAGGCCTCCGGTATCATCAAACGAAAGGCAGAATACTCTACTTCACACCTGTCTTCTGTGAGGTAAATTGAATAAAGGTGAAATACCACCACCGATCGAACCGGCAATTCGGGCAACAGATGTTATAATGAATAATTTTATAAAGAATTTTATTTCTATAATTCAATGAGAGTACAATTTCTTGGTAACTCAGCCTCTTTGAGCGAAAGAAGAACAATGAAATTGCCACTTGAATTAAGTTCCACGTTTAAACTTCAATCGAGGCTGTGATATTTCCGAGTAGTTCGGCGTATAGTCATTGTTTCTTGCTCGTGCCACAGCCAATGCATTTAATTCTTGATATTTTTGGACATCCCTTGGGACGTGGTATGTTTTTTAACACTGTACCAGACTCTTTTGTCAGGTCTCGTCGGAGGTGATATCGCGGATGCAAGCTGATTTGGTCGCTCCACAATTTGTCTGTCTCTCTTCAGTACTGATTCTGTAGTTGGTCCCTTTATTTCGGCATTAAATAAAGGGGCGTCAATTAGAATGCTATTGGCAGAAACGGGACATCGCTCGTTTAGCTATTTACTTCACTTTTCAATCCAGCTGTAGCTTAGAAATCAATTAAAATTTATTTATTATTATTATTATCCGTCGTTACCGCTAGAGTGCAGCAGGCACCGGGTGGACAGCAGTGCTGCAAGAAAGTCCAGCTGACTGTTAACAATGAAATAAATTGTCGTGCTTTTTTCTAAACTTTATTGTGATAGAATGGCGTAGTATAAGATCCCTGCCAGACCGGAATAAAAAAACAAAAGAAAATGCAGACCCTTATTGCAAGAAAACACAGACAGAATTCAAGGTTGCTGCAAAATCAATAGCAGCAGGTTGGCAGGGCCCTGTCAAGGTATTAAAAAAAACCATAAGACCATTAATCCTAAACGCGGAATAAAATATTTGTCACGTTTAAAAATTAAATCAAATAGCTATATAGTAGCGCTGTAAATCAATAAAATTCTACATCATTTGAAACCCTCGAACCGCGGCGTCGGTGAAGATACAACGTTTTAAATTTATAACTCAAACATTTATAACTCAAGAATTGTTCAATTTTGTCTCTATTACGAATAGCAAAGTGTGTTGATCGGTAATTATTTAATTACCGATAATTCTGTATTTCTAAATAATACTTATACACTTTTACATGCGACGTTGTCTCTTGTGAACCGAGAGAAACTACAAATTTACATAATCATACTTCATCCTGCCTTATAACAACGAAACGAAAAATGTCGTATACAAGTGAATATTCCATACTAATATTATAAATGTGAATGTAAGTTTGTTTGTTACGCTTTCACGCGAAAACTACTCAACCGATCATCATGAAACTTTTTACAAATATACCTGGAGGCATTACAAGTAACATAGGATAATTTTTATGAAAAAAAAATAGTATATAAAAAGCGAAGTATGTTTGATAGACTCCGAAACGGTTGGACGGATTTCGATGAATTTTACAGGGATTGTTCATATTGGCACAGCGGGTGTTCCTGTGTTTGGTAGCGATCGGATCAACATAATTAGTGGTACCGGGCGAAGCCGGGGCGGGTCACTGGTAGGACATAAATTAATTCTAAGGCGGAATGAAGTTTTCCGGGACAGCTAGTAAATGATAAATTCGTCGTCGTTAGCGCCATCGCACGACGTCGGTCGACAAACTCTCTTTAACTTCCTTTCAAATCCCATCCACTTCAGTTGGTTCTTTTCAAATTAATGTAATTTCATCGTCGGAGTCGTCTTTACGATTCTATAAAAAAATATGTTTATTGGCCTGGCTAGCGATGGACCTATATGTGGGATACTAGTATATCTCAGTAGACATTTAAATGCGTCAAGCCTGGTCACCTAGTTATCTGAGTTTAGGTTTATTCCTCAACTCAATTCCCATGATGGCCATGTATGTCTTAACCAAATATTTATCAGGCTTTCTCTGAACTGACAAGGCACGCATCGTTAACTACGCTTAATCTTAAAACATCTGTAGCAAATTCAAATTTAAACAATGTATTCTAGAACTTTTGTCCCGTCTAAAGATTTATTTATTCCGGTTGTTATAGGGTCCCCTTCCACTGACTACAATGCTTCGTTCATTGCCGGGTTCGATTCCAAGTTGAAGTATGAAGATTAAAAATGTTTAAAAAAATCCAGTTGTTTGTCGGGTCAACTCTCGGTGTCGTAGGCTTCTTTTCACTTATGGAAAAGATAATGGTAATTTAAGCTATTCATTTGAATTAGAGAGCAGTGGTGGCTCAGCGGTTTAGGCCCCGACTTACGTACCGTAGGTTGCGGGTTCGAACCCAGGCAGCCACTTTACTTTGTGTAATTTATTTCATCACCACTGCTCCAAAAATGGTGAAGGAAAACATCGCGAAGAAACCGGCATATCTTAGAACTACCAAATTCGAAGACATGTGACTTCCGCCAACCCGCACCGGGCCAGCGTGGTGCATTACGGACCATTCCCTCTCTCGGAGAGGAGGCCTGTGCCTCTCCGGTGGGGTTCTAAAAAAGGCCGATTTATATTTATAATTAAATTAAAAGTGTATAATCTAGCTATTATTAATTTATATTAATTATTTATATATACCAGATATTCGCCTACTCGATTCAGTTTATAAAGATTGTGATGTGTTGTAAAAAATAGTAGCACTTGAGGCAGCAATAATTGTCCAGACCAGGAATTATCCCAACGTCTCTTTGGATTTTTTACCGTATACACCATGGGGAGTGTTTCAAAGAACTATTTGGAACAATTCCAGCCGCTGACTTTCGCAATCGCTCAACGAGACAGAGGTATACGTAACAGCCACACCATGATGGTTGGCGTTCATTATACACTCGGCGTCAAAAAAATCGCACATCCGAAAATAATAATTTAAATACTATTTTAACACAACAGGCCAATGGCAATGTTATGGTTTGAGGGTATCATTCGAAAGGGAATTTTAATTGAATTTTACTTTTATAACGAGACGAAAGAGTAATTAAAGAAAAAGACAGGGTATGTACAAATTTGCAAATTAATAATTAAAAAAAAACCTTAATAAATACAAAAAAAGTTCTTAAAACCTAGTGTTACCCCCCCTTGCCTTGATCACGGCTTCCATGCGATCTTTCATGGACCTTACAAGGGTCGCAACAGCCTCTTGCGGAATTTGTACCCACTCTTCAAGTACAGATCGACCCGTTTATACCCTTTTTAGGTAGTGTAACTAGCGTCCTTACTAACGAGCTTTTGTCAGTGTTTATTGTTGACGCTCTATAATGATAAATGTTTTAATAATTTCATGATTTTTTTATTAATAATGTAAGGCTATTCAAATCCCCATTTCAAACATACCAATATTTATATAAATATAATTCGTTTCTAGCCATTACAGCCATTTTTCGCGCAAACTCACAGAGGTGCGATTTTTGTGACGCTGAGTGTAGTACGGTTTACGCGTAACTTCGTACCTCACACAACCGAGCTGTGGGATGATCTGTCCCCAGTGGTATTTCCAACCCAATATAATTTAGGGTCCTCACGAAGAGAGCGTACAAGGAGTACCTTAAAAGCAACGTGCAAGTATCTGTGCTTTCGCATTTCAATTCTTTTTTGCCTCCTTAATTCGTAAAAAAAGTATAGTATACGCTGCTTTTTAGATTGGCATTTAAAAATCGTATAACGCAGTTAGTACACATGCTAAATAGCATTACTATTGACTTTAATTGATATTATAAAATGTAAAAGCTAACAAATAACTATAAATAAATTTTTACTTTTTAATTTGATTTTAAAATAGGAATGCAGTGACCATAGACTTGTAAATTTTTTATTCATAAAATCGTAACATAAGCAAAAGTATTTTTATAGTAACACCAAATGCGATTTAAATTTTTCCCGCAACCTTGTGAAATTGCGCCTTAAGTATATTTTGAATCGCTTTGAATTACAGATGGAGTTGTCTGGGTTGCACATGAATACGAAACTTTGTAACGTAAATGATAAATAAAAAGGTGCCATTGATATAGCTTTACATTTACATTCCATGAAGCCGTGAATTCTACTCTTTGCCAGGGTTGCGCAAATTGTACTCGCTATAATTCAATCACTTCATATGGTTGATTAGGATTAATACAAATTTTACAAGAAAAAAAAATGTTCTATTCGCTTTTTTCATAGTTTATTTAAGTCGCAAAAATATTAGATTGTGAGCCTCCTTTCAGAGTTTTAAAATGAAGAGGAAAAATAAAACGAAGCCACTTTTACAATGCATTGATTTTTCATAAAACCTTTTGACACGTAGTTTGGTTCAAATAACAAATTCTCCCTATTCCGACAGCAATAGGTAATTGCAACATCGCTTGAATGTGTAAATCTAAGGCATTTATTAGATTTATAAACCAACCTAAAAATATTTGAGGTATGTCTAACTCATTCGCAATTTTAACATAAACTGAAATTGCTGAAGCCTCACGAGTACTTTTAATGAATCCTTATATACTTACTTCAACCAAGTTCAATTGAAAAAGTCAATTATGAAGTTTACAATTTTATAGCCTTTGATAAACTTTTGTAAGTTGGTAGTAGCTGAACTCAATCTTCGAACGCGTGTCGTGATCGTGTCACGTGTATAATCTATATATAAAAATGAAATCCATATTTCCTTTGGTTACGACATCAAGCGTACACGGTTTTTGTGTTTTTTTTATTACGAAAGAGATAAATTAAGTTGCGCGAAAAACTGGAAATTTAAGAAAACGTAACTTCTATATTAACTTCACGAGTTTGACAGTTTCAGCGTTTTTTTTTATTTTTAATAAATATCCATTTTTTAAAAAAATGTCAACTTTGGGTCATTTTTTTCACAATGAATTGTAATTTGTAAAACAATTCCGTTCAAACTAAAATGAACATAGGTTGAAATCGCTGGGCACAACTAGTAATATAAATACACATGTAAGTTTGTTTGTTACGCTTTATCTAACAATGCAACCGACGATTATAAAATTTTGCAAACATACTGTCAGGAGAACAGAAAATAACATGGCGTACTTGCCTTACATCCCGGTAACAAAACTGTTCCCGAGGTACATAAAACCTTCATTAACAAAATCGGTTTTAATAATTGTTGTTTTAATTGTATCGCCATGCACTAACACTAATAAATTATCGGTTCAACAGAAGTAATGTTGCACTTTAACAATTGCATCCTTATCAACAATTGTAGACTCGGATGTTTCCCAGAAATAGCAAACAGTACAACCAGTGGTAACAGCCGGCTGTTGAATTAATGTGATAGTATACTTGACCGGGGGAGTATCTCCATCTGACAATTACCACGTGATGATACGTGTAAATGATTCATTCAATTCACAATTTGCAGTCAGTTTAAACTATACACTAAGTTCGCAATCGGTCGGTGACAAGTAGATTCAACTGCAAGATTGTACTCATTTGATAATGTACCATAATCGATTATGTATAATGCGATGTATATTTTTGGGTTATCAGAATCGAAAATTTGATGTAAACTGAAATTCATATACACATCATTTATGTACTTTACGTGCTGACATATATGTTTAAAGTAGTTATTATAAGCATATCTGCATGCCTTATATCAGAAACATGTCAGATCTGCCATGTGTCAAGTCTAAATTTTGAAAAATATAAAAAAAACAACTAGTGTTGCACATGTGTTGCCATATTAAATAATTTCTACCACTATTAAATTACCTTGTTTCAATTTTTAAACTTTTCTGAGCCTAAAAAAATGGTGTAAATAAAACTGCAATACTGGTATCAAAAATTGGATTTATATTTCCATTTGGCTGGGTTGTATGTTGTTGAATGTCAGTAACAATTGGCCACAGTTGTTGGTTACAGAGGCCGCACAGCCGAATTCAAGCATAACGTGTACTTTTATAACATATGATACATTTTCAGACCTAGTAATCCTAGACTTTATATACTATCTACCTACAATGATATACAAGTAAAGCTAAGCTATCTACAATTGTCAATAAGTTATGTACAGATAACGATACAGCCACGCTATATTTACACTCTAGAGGGATTATCTGTTGGCGGCGACGCCCTAGTTCTTCCTGCACTCCGGGCAGTACCATTTGCCTTTAGGCGGTACCATGATACCGACACACTCGAAGTGGAACCACTCGATCGCACAACCCTCGGCATCGCATGCTATCATTTCGGACACCTCGTCGTAAGGACACCGGCAGTAACAGTAAACACTTTCTCCCTCTCGCGCCTGACGCACCGCTGGCCTCTGGAACGGGTACGGCAGACTAGATGTACCGGAATTGAGATACGTCGGGGGCGGTACCGGTATGGAGTTCTGAACGCTATTGGGTTGAAATATTTCTAGAGCTCCTTCGTCGCTGGTGCCGGAATCGCTAGATTCCAACGATTCTGAATTCATTAGTATCTTCGGAGGTTCAGGGTCCGGGATGGGAGCGGTCAATCTGATCGGATCGGTATAATTGAACGTTCTTTGAGGGATCACAGAGGAAGGTATTTCCTTCTTCGCTTTGTGCGTCACGGGAGAGGGTAAATCTTCCTTCCTCCACTCTAGTTTGGGAGGGAGCTGCGGTTTAAGCGCAGCGATAGCATGCGGAGACTCCTCGTCACTTGAATAACCGTAAAACTTGTTCGGTACGCGTCTTCGTTTCGAAGCGCGTTTTTTCTCAAGAGTTGAGGTCTTGGGATCGCATGTCTTTGTGACGACTGCTTTCGGTGCGTCCGGTATTTGTACTGTGTTGGATTGTAAAGATATTGTAATTTTATTCGGCAATAATGGTGGCGGGGCTTTCACTTCGGACTTGGTGATAACGTCTTTAGGAATGTTTATTTTAATAGGTGTGTGCTTCTTAGAACTCTTAGATCTCTTCTTCTTTTTACTTCGTTTTTTACTACTACTCGTTTTTTCTTTACAGTCATTCTCAGGTTGCTCGACATTGACTTCTTTAGTCTGCTGTTCAACTTCTTTAACCGGTGTGACAGCGCGACTTACGTCTCCGGACATAGAGCCACCGTCAGATGGCGCTACTGAAGCTAGTAGCAAAAGTTGATTACGTTTTTCAGCATATAATTTGTTTGCAATTTTTTGTGGATTCTCATCGTAAAACTCTTCATCTGTCTCACTCTCTTCTGTTTCTAGGTCGCTCTCAGCAATTAGAGGTTCTGTTTTTTCAGGTATTAGTACTGGCGTTTCTGACATTGCCATAACATCCACGTTAGAGCCATTGCTGAGTCGTCTATTTGGTAGAAGTTTCTTTAGTTGCTTTGTCTTCTTCTTTTCGTTTCCAGATTCATCGGATGAATCTGAATCTGAAGAACTTGACGATGAAGAACCTCCGCTACTGGAGGAGCAGCTGCAATTGGGACCGCACGAACAACTGGAATCGCTGTCGCTGCTGCTGCTACTGGATGATGATAAGCCACTGTGTTTCTTTTTAGGCGACTTTTTGTTTTTCTTTTTGTCTGAGCCAAATGCATCGTCTTCGCCATTTACCTCAGGTGGTATTATACAATAATCATGATCGGAATCACACACATGTTTTCTAATAGGAACTAATGGAGGTGTCTTTTCTTTTTGTTTCTCAACTTTGGCTTGATATTTCTTAAAGTTGTCCCATATTTCTAAAACCTGTTTTTCGTCCGGTTTTTCTTCTGGTGGCTCAACCGCTTCTTCGACTTTTGAAAGGGGCTCCACAAGAGGGCTGACAGACTCATTCATGTCAGGATTTAGTGGTTTCGCTTCTTGGGATTCGTCATCTAACTTATCTATTTGTCCTTCATCTTTGATAGACGATGGCACACCACTGTCAGATTCGTCGCTACTATCACTTTCGGACAGATTTAGTGCAGGCAAATTTACATCCAATAATAATGCATCTTTTTCTTTAAGCTTTTTCTTTTTCACTTTTTTTAATGAGTGATTAGTTCCAGTCTCATCTTTTGTCTCAGAAGATCCAGCTTCTTCCTTCGGTTTTTCAACAATTAATGTAGCCTCAGGCGCTAACTCCTTACAATCTTCAGTGGGATTATCATTTATTATTGATTTCTCTTCGCTCACACTTTCCACTGACAATTTCTTATGTTTTTCCGCATGTTTAGTTAACAACTTTTTAGAAACAAATTTCTCTGTACAGTTTTCCTCCACACATCCATGTGGAAATTCTTCAGAATGGAATCTCCTATGAACTTTGAGATATACAGCTCTAGTAAATTGCAAAGTACATTCTTCACATCCAAAAACTGCTGGCGGTGTACAGAAATGATAGACATGCGGCCATTTCTTTTGTAAGCACTTCTTACATAATACACTTTCGGTGCCATGTTTCCAGAACAAGTGGTTAGTTATATCTGGTTTATTTCTATATGCGATTCCACATCGGTAGCATAAATGGTGTAGTTTATGTTTCCAGACATGACTTGACAAACGAGCTTGGCTTTGGCAAAATTCTAAACAAACATCACATGTGTGGTGTTTTTTCCGTAAATGTACCATTAACCTAAAGGATGAAGATATAGAATCTACTTTACACAAGCAACATCTAAACCTATTTTCATATTCGGACTCGTATGTTCCAGGGCACAAATGACATAACAATTCACTGTAAGTATAAAAATTACATTTACACATAATGCAAAGTAATATAGTTTTCTGGTGCATTTTGCGGTTGTGTAAATAGAGATCTTTAAGGACACCAGTTTTAAAGAAACATTGAAAACATTCAAATATGTGGCTGTACTGAACATTTTCACACTTATCAACACTGTCATAAGAGTCCAAGTTTATGAACACTGCACAAACTTCATGTAGTCTTGCTTTAACTTTAGCTGCAATAGTTTGTGGCAGAAGTTCTTCAGCTGTGATGCTGTTCACCGTCGCAGAGAATCGGTGTTCCGCTACCAAGTGCAGCGCTAGCTGCTCACAATTGACAGCAATTTTTCGTGCATGGTTGCAATAAATACAGTTGATAACAGTTGATGCTAAAAACACTTTCAAGAGATCTTTGAGGGGATATTTATCTAATGGCCGATCTAATGTTAATTCTATAACAGGCATGCTGTCAGAGGGTGAAGGGTCTTCTACATTTAAAATTTCTTCTTTACATTCAGTCTTGGTGTCTATATTGGGGTGAATATTTTCATCTGTCATTTGTACTTTAACTTTCAGTTGTTGGTCAGGTTCATCTTTCAGGACAGGCTCCTCTATGGAAAGCTCAGATTTTATTGGATCCTCTTCAGGGGACTGATCCGTAACATTTTCTTGGTGTGATATTGTTGTGTTATGGTCATCATTAGACACCTTTTCACCAGCATCACTATCAGATGAGTACTCACTTGATGAGTCTTTATCCAAAAACTCCTTAGGCACTCTTACAGTCAGCTTCGGTACCCTGTTCAATGTGTTGCTGTCCTCTAAATTATTGTCATAGATAGTTGTTTTTATTGTGCTGTCAGGTTTTAGTTCAGTGTCCTTAGGTAATGGTGGTGATAGATGCACACTATTATTTATGTTCACTTTGAGGGATGTTTCTTGAATATTTTCTATTGTGGTAGTTTTAACAAAGGGAGTCTCAGCTTTATCACATATTGTCATTTTGATCGAAGGAGGTCTTGATGGAGTTGATGATTCTTGTAATGCATCTTTCTCATACCTCTTAGGTGGCCTTCTAACCCGAATCGGTGGCTTATATTGTTGCCCTACAGTTGGATCTACAGTAGAATTAATAATTACTGGTGAATTAGCATTATTTAAACTCAACTTTAACTTAATACCACCCTCCTTTTCTCTTTCTGGTGGTGGACAAATTCTTTCCTCTACATTAGAATGTGGTGGTGACTGATGAATTTCATCAGGAAGCGGTGAGTCACTCTCGTCTGAATGTTGTATACTGTCATCTCCATTTGGTAAGTGTAATGTGCTAGTATCTGGGGTGCTAGTATCATGAACAGCCTTTCCAGGTTTCACACTTAAACTATCCGGCCCTATCACAGAGTCTACTGTATTACTATTGTCTTTGCTAGTTGAAACAGAACTTTCCGAATTAATACTTGTATCACTATTTACAGGTTCACAATCACTTGTATCTATCATAGCCTTATGGGTAGTCACTGTCTCTGGCTTGGCTTCATTATTAGCTTCAATTTTATCACAACTAATAGGCTTTAATGTGTTCTTACTTGGTATTGTTATAGTACCACAACTTTTAGATGGCTCATTGCCATTTTTTATTTTATTAACATTGTTTGGCTTTTTACTAACAAGCACAGGCACGGGTTTAGGTTTCACATTATTACAGTCATGGTTGAAAAAATCATCCTTCTCGCTACAAATCTCATCACAAGCACAACACATTAAATATAAAGTCCCATTGTAAACATTAACAAACTCTTCCTTGTTGTTGTAGTTAAACTCTTGTACATTATGTTTATTAGTCAAGTGGGCTGACAATTTCTCGGCCTTAGAGAACATGCCCAGGCAGAACAAGCATATGTGTCGATTATGCACTTCTCTCATATGAAGGAAAAGATTCCAGTTTTCGTAATATGTTCCACAGGCTGAACATAAATAAACCTTTCTTGTAACTCTTGATGGCCCACCTGAATTGTTATCAGAGTTGGAAACGGACTCTGGGCTGAGAGCAGGTTCCTTAGCTTGGGCGCGGCAAATCAACTGATGTTCTTTCAACATTGACAAGGTTTTGAAGGACATAGAACAACATTTCCGACACTTAAATTTCACCATAGGTTGTAGACCTAAGCTCTGTGCATATTCCTTCAGCTGGGCCCCTTTTTCTGTTTTACCCTTTTTAAACTGAACCAGCTGACTTTTAGGCACAAGTCTAGGGACCGGTTTGTCTTGCTCATTTTCCATAGAACTGTCCACTTGTGATACAACATTGTGAAATGGATTACGGTCAACACGTTTGGGTAAAAGTCTCGGTGTGCGGGGAGTTGTATTTTTAGATCCACTACTTTCACTGGGTTTAATCACGAAATGCTTTTTCTTTTTGCTCGCATTGTTGTATGACGCGGAACTGTCAACAAATGGTCTCTTGCCGAGATGGATTCTTAGTGGATTAATGCGTTTTCGGAATTTTTCTTCTTGTGATGCATCGCCACTAGAACGCCGGGAGCCGTAAAAAGTTTCTGGGGGACTGGACGGTTCCCCAGGAAAGTCATGCCCATTTGTAGTCAACTTCGCGGTTCTTTCACCGTAAAAGTTCGGTAGTGACGCTGAACCAATTTTATCGTCTCTCGTGTTGGTTATATTACCATCTTCCATAGTTTTCTGAAAAAAAAGTAAACACGTGCTTACTATATTTAACGAGAAACAAAAGACGTTCAAACAAGAGGAAATCAAACTTCGATTTGAAATACGATAACAATAATAACACTGTAATATATGACTGTACCTCTGAAATCGTACGTCCAGTACGAGAACAATAATAAAGATTCGTTTCCATACATCCGTTTGGATAGAGCGCTCCTTACATCAGGCCTAATAAGAGGCAGCCGCGGGCTGGTCATTCCCGTAAAATGGCGTCACTTCGCTGAGCGCAGCGGTTTGGTGATATCAGAAATGTTGCACTGCGTTTAGGCGACTTTTATCGCTATATGTAAACATTTTTAATGTTTTAAACAATTAATATAATCACAAACAAATTAAATTAAACTCATTCCGCTGTTTATTTCCAAACACATTATCGAAAATCGTAGCGCATTACGAGAAGCTATTTCGTGTGCCACAGACTGGAGTCTTTCTCTATGATTCTTTTTTTTTTCTACGGCAAATTGGCAAAAGCATACGCAAACACGTGGTTGCTACCATAGCTAACATAAAAAACATTCGTTAAACTCAGTAATAAAAAAATAAAAATCTACGCATTATGCTTACCCGATGGTTACAGCTCTCAGATAACAGGTACTCCTATTATAGCTTTACTTTATGAAATTAAATTAAGCTTATAGTATATTTGTCATAAATGGCAGCCCGAAAAACATTGACATATCTTATTTTATCTATATCGACAGGAATTGATAAGAAATAATATTTAATCTGTTGTTGTAGTAGGTAGGTTGCAACATACAAGAGAAGGGAACACTTATTTTTAGTTTCTATTATTTTTAATTTTTCAGAATTTCTTTATTTATATACCTTACTCTAGACAATGCTGATTCAAGATGATGTCTGATCAGTTTAGAAAAGTAGAACCATATTCACCAAAATCTTCACCTCGAGGAGCGAGGTCACCAGTAGTTTCACGTCAAGATTCTTCTGGGACCCTCAAAACTACTATCTCACTCGGCAAAAACCCTGCGATATTACATAGTGGCCCTTTCTATTTGATGAAAGAACCTCCAGGTGCGTAATATTGATATCAAATATATTATTTTATTTCTATAATATATAAAAAACACAAATGTAATTTTTCAATATGACAAATTATTTTTACTTACAGGAGAATGTGAACTAACAGGCGCAACAAATTTAATGGCGTATTATGGCCTAGAACATTCATATAGTAAGTTTAATGGAAAGAAACTTAAGGAATCACTCTCATCCTTTCTGCCTAATTTACCAGGAATCGTAGATGGACCCGGTCAAGAAGATAATAGTACCCTAGGGTCAGTTATAGCCAAAAGACCGATTGGTGGTAAAGAACTGCTACCGCTCACAAGTGCTCAGCTGGCAGGTTTTAGACTCCATCCTGGCCCACTGCCAGAACAATACCGTTATGTTAGTGCGACTCCACCTAAAAGGCATAAGAGCAAGCATAAGAAACACAAACACAAAGATGGCGCACCCCCAGGACAAGACACACCTTTACAAGGTAATTTTTTTATAACTTAAAATAGTTAAGTTGAACTTTCTTAAAAATTCTGTATTTTATATATATAAATATGGTAATATGGCTAGCGGCATAATAACATGCCACTAGCAACCTGCCCTGGTTTTGCTCAATTAGCTTTGCATTGGTGAAAAACTGGTTTAGTACTTCTTTAGTTATATAAATTCTCTTTAATATGAGTATATGCGTATATGTACTGTACCTATATACAACTGTAATTATATTTTTAGTTACCTTTTTATTGCTTACATATACAAGGTAGAAATTAACAATTTACACAATGCTCAATAGCTCACTTGAGTACAATTATTATAATGTCACCATTGTTATAGATATAAAAACACTAACTAAATCATAGGCATTGGTTTATTATAAACATTTTGAGCAATTCTCATAAACCTGTATATAGTATTAAAGAAATAACCACAGAGAGTAGGCAGAGATTATGTATTTTAAATATTTTTTATGTTTAATACCAAGGCTCTCTTATTAATCTTTTGTCTTACCCAAACCACAGATGCATGCATCATTAAAATTTTTGTCACAATTTCCGAATGTCTAAAATGAAATTATTGGCTAGTGATGTGGTATCAAATGTATTTGGTTGTATTACTTTAATAACGACATTGTAATAAAACATTCCCTCACATAACCTTTTGTCGTCGTCGTCGTCTCAGCCGATATTTGTCCACTGCTGGACGTAGGCCCCATTGATCGCCACAAAGATCGATCCTCTGCCATCCTCATCCAGTGGGCTCCGGCAAATTTGACCTGATCATCGGTCCATCGTGTGGGACATGTTTAACCTTTACCTTGTATTAATCCACTGCTGGACATGGGTCTCCACCACCCACTATATGTGATCCTTAGCTTTTAATTTACAAATAATTAAGCCGCAATAAGTTAATGGCATGTGACTTAGGTGTATTGATGATTTTTTACTATTTAGTTCTGTATGGAAAAGAAATTATTAGAACTGGTGCCCAGTTACAAACACCATTGGCAGATCCAGATATATGGAGGGAGGGGATGTTAAGTAGATTAGGCGCAAAACAGAATTCTCCTGTGTCACATTTTTTAACTCAAAGTACTAAAATTGTGTGCTTTTTAGTTTTTACCTTGCTGAAACCCTCAGGAGGGTCAAGGCATTCCATATGCCAATGTCGTAATTGTTTACTAGCTATTATATTTGGTTACTACTATTACAGATTCGTCGAATCCAGACACATATGAAAAGAAACACAAAAAACAGAAACGACACGATGATGACAAGGAGCGGAAGAAAAGGAAAAAGGAGAAGAAGCGGAAAAAACAGAAGCACAGCCCCGAGCACGGTGGACTCACTCCCATCCAACATACAGTGTCCTAGGCAACTGTTGTAGCTAATAAGGTTTTTTCTATATTTAGATGCATGATACCGGGAGACTTATTGACAGCCCGTTAATATAAATCGCATTTTCCTCATTTTCTATAGTAAAAACAAATGGTTCAGATCAAATCGTACAATTTAAATGTACTGAAGACATATGTTAGTGACTTTTGTTATATAGATGACAAATCTTATATATATCTTGGTCGTAATTCAAAGCATTTGTACAATTAATATCTGTTTACTTGTTCGAAATAATTTGTATTTTTGATAAACAAAAAGTTACTATTGGTTTTCAATTCAATTCGTATTTTAGAACATGATACAAAAAACAATTTCTCATTTCACTCGCGTTACATAATAAATTGGCTTTTACAAAAACTGTAGTTGATGTGACTCATACAATGGACAGAAACAAATTTATTGCTACTTAAATTATTACAAGTTAAAGTAAATATTGTTTTGAAAATAAAATAGACATGTATATTTGCTTCACGCCTGTAACGCAGATGGATACTCAGAGATGACGGTTTTCCATTTGACCCGTTCGTAGCAGCACACCTCTCTCCCTTCCCGGACATCCACACACATGCCCGTTGGTTACTCCTTATATCGTCTTAATTTTGTCACTAATCTGAAAAAAATATTTTTTTAAACATTCCCTACTTGCACCACCACTCACTTTTTCAACATTCATTTTTCTCGTTACTCTTTCTTCATTCATCCTTCCAACATGCCCGATATAAATATTATTTTGATCTTGAAGCTCTTAAAAAGTTAGTAAGTATCTGCTATCTCAGACTGGCTACCCAACTCAATCTGAATAACCCATAATGATTCCCAGATAGTTAAATTACCTACTTCAATATTGTTTTAACCATTCAGTAATACAAGTAATCAAAGGACGATCAAGGTGATCCTTTGATCACTTCAATGCTCTCTTGGAAATTAGTTGCGTCAATATATAAACTGGTTTTAACTTAGTCTCCAATGGACGATGCATCTCAGCGATCGGGCCCAAAGAATTTGATGACTTAATTTTCTTGGTCACATCTCACTTGCAAAATCAATTAACCACAAAAAATTGGTATTAAATAATACTTTTAAAAAAATCATGGACTTTTTTTATGTATCTTTTAAGACATAAAAAACAATATAAAAGATTCATGAACTGATTTATAATTAGTAAGTAGGCTTAAGTGTACCTAAACAAACAGATGTAATGAAATGTGATTGTCGGTACGATTGCAGATGTACACCTTTTCTTTTGACGTGACAACGTATATAAATCGGTAACGCTAGGAGGCATTAGCAAAAAAGTATGACTCATTGTCCCGTTACGTACGAGAGAGTAACCGAATCAAGCCGAGCGTGCTTAGAGGCATGACTCGTCGCTGTATTAGGAAACGTTGTCACAAATTTAATTTTTTTAATATGATTACTTTAGTGCTTGAATATTTTTGAGGTGTCACCTCTGCTAAATCTTCTTCCAATATTTTATCTATGACACATTTGGTTTTTTTTTTGATTCCGATAGTATTGCCAGTGTCATAAAATTGTTTGCTATTTAAAATGTGAATTATTCTTTTATCAGGTTACAGAGTAAAAAAGTTTATTATCGTCTAATATACGAAAATGTAGTTTTTTGCTCCAGTGTCCCCTCTTTTATATGTTATTGTGAATCGGATCATTATTTGGTATTGACAGCTTTTGTTAAAGTCTCAAAATGGCGTGAATTATTTGAAATTTCTGTCTTCCCTCTGCGAGTGACGTCGTCTCTTGATAACTGTACAGGTTAAAATTTGTTTGGCTTCTCGCATAAAAGTAAGTTATTTGATTTGGCAAGTGAAGCACTCTTCTGACTGTTTGTGTTTATGGTGAGTTTTTTTTAAATTAATTTTGTTATTGAAAGGTCATCAAAGTATATGTTATAATAACATGTACTTTAGCTGTATTTTGTATTGTAGTTTGTAATACAAATACCAATGTTTAAAGTATTAAATTACTTTGGGCTCTTTAGAAATTTTTTGACAAGTTGTATGAACTATTTCAAAAACTTTCTTTAGGCTTCAGGTTATCTCAAATATTATAGATTTAAGTGTTAGGTAATATTATAACGTAATAGATTATGTAGGGAACAGAGTTTGTGTTGTTTTACTAAATGCGTGGTGATGTGATAGAAACAGGTAGTTTGAAATCTTAGAAAATAAAATTAGATTTAATTTATTTATATCAATAGAGATTGATAAAGGAATACCTCGTGTACAGACCCGCTGTCAACGCTACTCTCGTCACGGTTGGTGTTGCCAGCAAATACAGAGATTATATAATCCATTAGAGAATTAGATAAAATGTTAATGTTGTGTCATTATAACTAATTATAATAAAACGACACAGTTTTTACAAAAACGGTTATTTTCCAATATTCAAAATGTCATCGAGCTCAAATTTCAAGATGGCGACCTTTAGTTCCATTTTTGACCGTCGGGCCAGATGAAATTTTGGCACTGTATCTTATGCGTGTACCATCTGCAGGGTTTATTTGTTATATCTCATTAGTTCAACCCGTTTCACACAGTAATCGTTAAAATGAAGTATAAAAAGTAGAATTAGTCGTGTAAATAGTGTGTTAACAAGAAAAAATAGTGTTTGAGCACAAACCCACACGGCGATATGACCACAAATACACACTATATCATAATCGGACGGGAATCCTGAAGTCCTGAAGTTACTATCGTAATTATAGGTGTATATTTTTATTACTGCTTACTATTTGTACGTTGTATTTTTTTTAAGAGATTTCAAACTACCTTTACGTATCACAAAACAACGTAAAGTTGGACAGTTCGTTGCACGACGCTCAATATTTTAATTGTGAATAAAGTTTAGTCGCCATGGAATACATATTTTTCGGAATGATTTAATGTCATAGAAACTTAAGTTGTTTTGTTTTGTGAAACTTATTTCAGTTGTGAAGTAACAATACAATCCTTTTTTCCACATGCATTTTATTATTTATTTTTAACACACATTAGTTTTACCTGTTTGAATGGAGCGGTTTCTTTGAACGTGATTTTGTCACAATGCAGTAATTCGATGAAAATATCCGATTATCCTGATTAGAATCGCCGGGATTCATGAATTTCTTTTCGTATCCTTTGTTTTTAGTTAACAATAGCGACATCTATTAGGCTCTTAGGAACAACTTTACGATAATGACATACAAGATGTCGCTACTTGCAATATGATTAGTTGTGTCTATATTTTAAAGCAAATCGAACTAAAAAGAGAAGAATAAGTTATAGCTTAAAAATGGTAAAAAGCACGCTTCTAGCGATAATCAAACTAAAAAATAATTCTTAGCATTTCAATAAAATTATTGATGAGAAAATTAATGTCACTATTCTAAAAGCGTGGGGTGCTTTGTGACATTTTTTTTTATATTACAAAGTGGCAAACGAGCAAGCGGCCCCTGGAAATAAGTACCGCTACTCATAGGCATCCGCACCAAGCTAATGAGTTGCAGATGCGTTGCCTACCTTCATGGACGAAGGAGGGGACAAACAGAAAAAAGGATAATTCCATTCCCTGTCCATCCCCTCCTCATCCGTCAAATCCTCTTCCCATCCTTTCCTTATTAGAAAAGGGTAGGAGGGGGAAGAGGACTACAATTAGGCCTCCGGCACGTCACTCATCAGACGAAACGCAGAATACTTCTACTTCACGCCTGTCTTCTGTGACGTCGTGGTATTTCACCGGTCAAGCCGGCCCATTCGTGCAAAAGATGTTGTTATAGCGGGCTCTACCACTGTAAGACATTTTTAAACTGTTCTAGAGACTTGCTTTACTGTAACTTGCCTTTAACCGGAACCAGTGATCTATTCACACGGACAAAACAGCTGTCCCGTAGAGCTACTACTTCAAGTTTAGTTTTTCAGGTCCAACTTAACAATTTTTTTATTAAAGAAAATGATAGACCCCGTAGACAAAGTCCCATAATGATTACCCTAGGTCCCTGACCTGACAAACATGCTGGGGGCACGAGAGGGCAGCATGGCACCGCCCACTAAAAACAACCTCCAGTTTAGTGCGTAAATATTTATCGTAGTTGGTGTCACAGGTAAATTTATACGGTTATGTGTATATTTTAAGTAACTATTTTATCTGCGACGCTGTTTATTCTAATAATAACAAATATCCCCTTTCTGTATCTAATATTAAGGCTGGCAAGTACATTAGACCACTTCTGGTAGTTGCAAATGATAATATAATTGTTTTAAACATTCACAAGAATCATATTGTCACGTCATTTTTTTTCAAAGAGACACTTTGTATCGCAGCACGATTTTACGCTAGTGGAAACCCACAGTAAATACATGTTTGGTTAACCCAGGTACATATAAAAGTAGTGTGTGGCTTAACCTCAGATTAGCCGCTTGCTTATTTGACGGTTCCTCATGTCATACTTCTTCACGCCAGTGGGGTGGGCATGAATGAGAGACTTTCTTCTATTACTATTTTAAAATGTAACAAATACTGGTTTTGATTTTTAACAATTTTATACACAATAAAAAAACAACACATTTCGAGCGAAATTTATTCCAAGTATCCAAATTTATACATTATTTAATCGGTTTCGCTTCTTAAATGTGACGGTCGTACTTAGTAATAAAAAAAACAATATAAATTAGTAATTCAGCACCAAAATACATACGCCGTACTTACAGAATACACGCAGACAGCTCCAGACCAGACCTTTGCACATTACAAACCAATCCTCAATACGCGATGTTCCAATCGACAGACAATGGCGTATGTAAACAAAAACCTTAATTTAGTTTGTGATTTGTTAAATGTGATGTTTGTTTTATTACATTTTTAATTTTTAGGTTATGTTCTTACAATTGAAAAATGCTAGCGAAAGTACTCACGTGTTTGCCTCCATCGTATAGAACACTTTAAATAAAATCTAGCAAGCACTAAATACCCGTCGTCTACGTACTACATCGATCTATGTAAGAGATGATTGAAAATCGCAACATCGACTTTATAATCGAATCGAACTTGTAATGTTTGTGATCTGTGCACGTGTTGTTTGGGATTACGATGAAATGTTCCATTACCACATAAAATATTGTTCGATTAATATTTTCACGATTTCGATTTATTAATCAATGTCTGAACATCGATGATTGTGTAACGATTTGTGAGAATCGATCATCCCCAACATGTTACTGTATCCTAAGACATTTGGTGCGCGATGGCACGTCACGTTAACTGAGCATGACTAATATTCGGAATTAATTTTATAAACAAAAGTAAAACGGTATCCAAATATGAACATTTTGCAAATATCCACATTAGATACGCAATTTATTTTGTTTAGTAAAATTTTATTTTCCTTATAACTTCAAACTAATTAATGTATAGACAATGTGTCATGAAATACAAAATAACCATTCGTGACACATACAATAACGCAATTGTGTTGTCCGGTCTCGAAGCAAGAATATCGTACATTTACCTATTGTCTATCTCTGTTGCTCCCGCGCAAATAGAATGCCGTCACTCTCCCACAAATCCCTAAAAACGGCGATCACTGCATCTGCTGGAGCATCTTTTCTCTCTATATTTCTCTATAAAAACACTGAGACGACAATATGTTTTGTCATTGTTTTCGGCATTGTCTGCAGAGCGTGACATTACATTTGCGCAGGTGCAACAGAGACAGCCAATAATAGATCAACGTACGAAGTTCTTCACTTCGCGACCGATCGTTGCTAAAGTTAGTGAAAGAATAAATTACAATCAAGCTGTTTTAACCCAAATCGGGATAAACAGTGTCTAAGATCATGAAGGTTATTTAAGATTCTAAATGGAGCATAGGTTGTCATAGTAACGAACACCGACGACAATTTTATGTGTAGTTAATCGTGACACCTTGTTTACATATTAACTAGTATGACACAATAACTATATTTAAATTTAACATGGGACAGTTGCTTGTCCTTGGTGGTGACGATATATATATATATAAAACAAACTAATTTCATTCATACCATCGGTTTCAAATACTGAATCGCGCCAAAAACACGTACAAACAAATATTGATATAAAAATGATTATATTATATTTGTTAACGACAGACTGTGGTAACCTGTGTTCCTGTGAAGAAATCGCATTCTTAAATTGTCTGTCTGTCTTAATACGAAGAGAGAAGGGAAATTAAACACATTATTATAAGTATACTATACGAATATTTTGGTCTGAAGTTAGCTAATGATCGTTGTAGGAGTGAGCGAGACAAACGCATGCTCGGATGCGAGAGGTGCGACAGAGAAACAAGCCTGTCGACTCCGCGTCATATGCCAACTTCGGACGCATTATTCCTAGCGAATTAAAATTAAAAACTTTAAATTGATATTACTAATAATTGAAGTGGACACGGCCGTCGCTTGTACAACCTTATATTTTATTATCATTGGCAATGCATTCACTGGCAATTTCTACATGATTCTTACAGTACCATTAAATATTTTAAAATGTATTCCCATCTGTGTGACAATTGAGGCGAACCGCCACAATTATATTTAACAAGTCCAGCGAAATGGCAAAACGAAACCATCGTGGAACCAAGCCACGGAACTTTGGAAACCTTGTTCTATAACTTTTCATCACTAAATGCCTAGCAATGTATAAATTTTGAGCAATAGTACATTTTAAAAGTTATTTTGGTTGAATTTAATATCAACTTAAAACAAATGTATGCTGTATATACACATATGTTAATAAAATTATTTCCCAGATTTATTTTACTAGATAAAGTTAATATGAGAATTGCAAATCAATCAATTAGTGAGAATGGCAAGTTATAATAAAATTAATACAGTATACAGGGTAAAAAAGAAATTTGAAGTTAGTTGAAGGCGAAACGGGCAAGCGAGCGAAGCGCTATCGAATAAAATCATATACACAATACGAACTTGTTTATATCCGTAACAAATAAATAATCAATTATTATTATTAATAAATCATTATTAAATTATACACATTATATTACACAATTATTAATAAGGGTAATTTACAATAGAATAATTAAGTTTATAAGACCAACGTTGCTCTGAATGTTGCCTCAACATACTTTCAGCACTGGGTTGTCATATTTTTTTCAAACTGTCGTCATAAAATATTATTTAAATGCATTCAAACTTCATTTAAAATGTAAATGCGAATTATAAATAGCATTTCTGGTATCGATAATTGATGTTCAAACAGGAAGAATATAAACATAATAATGATATTAATACTTGATATAGCAACACTGAATGTGCCCCTAACCTAAGATTGCTTAATCAATTCTTTCCAACTTTAAATCACACCATGTGTTACCCGACTGCCCCAAAAGGTAACGTTTTTATTTCTGTTCCATTGTTACCAGCAAATATTCCGTATCGACTTGACCAATTTTGAAGCGTGAGATGTCATTAGCTTCGCATTCTTACCCCGAGTGTCACAGGTAATAAATAAAATATTGCAGTCCACTCGCATGCCAACCTGTGGACAACTGTCAAAGTGACAGCTGTCATATGTCAAGCAAGTAAGCGCGTGGTTGCGGAGACCATTAAGCAATTAGGGCTGTCACTCCCGTTTTCATGTGGATGAAGCCCATACAATATACGACCGCAGAAACACTTATTTTGTCCTTTAATAAAACAAGATGTAGGTTTTTACCTCCCTGTCCAACATCAATCACGTGACGTGTATCAATAAATAAACATATTCAACAAGAAAATGGCTATGTCTTGATATTAATTGCGAACGATTAAAGCGAAAATATGTTGACACAACACATCTGTCAAATAAGTCACAGACTAAATAACTATTTGATTCCACAAAATTTTGCACATTATGGAATTTTCGTTAGTTTAAATGACATTAGAAGTTTCCACGTCTCTATACATAAACAAAACAACGTTTTTGTTAATTCCAAATAGTAAAAGAACGCGCAATCGTCAATCATTTACATGAATTTCTCATATTTACATACAATAAGTTTTATGTATACATTTATATTAAATAATCCAAAATGTTATCCGTGAACAAACTTCTCAGATAGAAAATATATCCAAGTTTAATTCCATTTAGTCAGATATTTAAATGGCAATTTTAATTCTGAAGTCAGCGTGGTCACAGCTCCTTGAGAAGTGCTGATTTTGCGTTCTTGAGTTTATCAAGCCGCTTCGTCAGATGACAATTTTCCGTCTCCAACTCTTCAACTCGATTCAGGGCTTCTCTTGCCTGTAACGAGAATGTCTATTTATAATTTCCACGTTTCACACGATTGTTCAGAGCAGTGGCGGCACAGTGGTATACGCCGCGACTTACATTACGTGCGGTCGCACGTTCGAACCTGGGCAGGCGCTTTACTTTGTTTAATTTATTACATCGCCACTGCAAAAACCAACCGGTATGTCTCAGAACTACCTAATTTGAACACGTGTGGCATCAATCCGCACTGAGACAGCGGCCTCTTCCGTCTTTTGGAGAGGCCCTGTGTCTCTGAAGTTTTTTATTTAAAGTGGATGAACATACTAAAAAAGGCTGATTATTAAAAGTTTAAATCGATACATAAAAGTATATGTAAATACATTTTAATACATTTATTAAAGTTTAAAATTAGTGAAATCAACACATGCAGGTAGTAAGATGTAAACATTTTTGGAGCATTATTGGAACCTAATTGTTTTCGTTTACCAGGTTTATGTACACAAGGATTATTCAATGAATTTGGGGTACAAGGAAAAGTGGATTAAATGAATAAACTTCACATTGCAAAAACATTATTTGAGCCGTTGTGGGCAATGGTGATATTTTATCGTATTTTTATGCGACTTATGTGTACGCTGGTAATGATTTTTACGAGTATGTATGTATGTCCGTTTCAATAAGAACTATAGTTCAAACGACATGACCGATTTTGAGAAGTGTCATTCGATTCGCATTCGTCCCCGGACAGTGACAGTACATTGTATAGTATCTATACAGATAAATAAAATTGAAGTGTCTGTATGTAATATCAAAATAACATTTCCATACTCAATAGACATGATGCATATACGGTACTTATAACGAAAATACAATTTTTAAAATTTTTGTCTGTCTGTCTGTTTATTCCGGGTAATCTCCGAAACGACTGAACCGATTCGGATGGGACTTTTACTGGAAGATAGCTAATATTGTCGGGATTCAAATAGGCTAATTTAATGTAAGCAAAATATTTAGGGTTCCGCGCATAAAGTGAAAAACCCTCGAAATTGTTTTCACGAATTTATTTCCACGCGGACGAAGTCGCAGGAAACATCTAGTTTTGAATAAAGTATGAACTTCTTGCAACTCATGTCGGCTCTATAATGATTCCATAACCTGTCAGTTTGTAAATATTTTTTTATTTCTCGTTAAACTGTACAGCTTAATAAACGAGACGTAATGTAATACAGGTCGAGAGGTTTATTTGGATTTATTTCGGGGTTTGGATAGTCTAACAAGTTCACATAATGGGTAAAACGTGTTATCACTGCGTAGCAACCATACCGTTAACAGCCTCCGTTATTGATAACGGCCCAGAAGTCAATAACTTCCTGAAAACAATATTCTATATTTTTCTCATGTCACCAAACGTCAAACTGGCCGGCAAACTTAGTTCCGCCCTATAATTAATACATAGTTCACTATTTTGGCGATAATTGCTTAAACATAAAAGATAGACATATGTTATCGCTTTTTTGTAGGTAAGGTAAACATTCCCATTATACATTAAATACCTGTGAATCGAACGGTTTTGCAGCGCACACCAGAATAGGTCGCATATGGCGGAATATTTTTCTCCTTACTTGACACTTATCGTCATATTTTGGTCAATTCACACAACGTCTTTATAATTTATATCGTTGTTGTTGTTATTCTGATGTATAAGCTATATCAGTGCAAAGTTTCATTAAAATCCATTCAGTAGTTTTTGCATGAAAGAATAACAAACATCCATACTTAGAAACTTTCGCATTTAACATATTAGTTACTTTGGGCAGATGTATAGACAATAGAAGAAAAAATTAAACTCGCTGATGGACGAAATTTCTGTTGCGGAAAGATTTTTTAAAATCCCTTCACTAGGTTTTGAGTTTATCCCAAACAAGAAACCAAATACCATTATTATTATCCCTACTAGTATTATAAATGTGAATGTAAGTTTGTTTGTTACGCTTTCACGCGAAAACTGCCTAACAACTGAGAGTAATGAACGGAATCGGTGAACACTTCGTTCGTCACGATCTGATCTTTGAGTGGCATGTACCGACCTCCCTCTGCAGGCGGCGTCGCTCCTGCTTCAGCTGCTCCTCGTGCTCGTCCTGGTGCTCCTGGCGCGCCCGCAGCCGCGCGACCTGCGCCTCGAGCCGCGCCACCGCCGCCGCCTGCAGCGCCGCCTCCGCCTCCGCCCGCGCCGCGCGGCCCTTCGCATCCGACACCGACTTGCGCAGCGATTCCACTGCAACATAACACACACTAGAATTAAAATAACACATCTAAGTAATACAACCGTAATCTATATTTTGATTGGTTTGGCACATTTAAAGTTTGTATTGAGGGGAAGTAGAAAGATATTGTGTCTGTATACTCACGCTCGCTGTCGTGCTCCCTGTCGTGGTGGCTGGCGACGCCGTTCTGTCTCGCGGCGCGCTCCTCGTTCAGGCACAGCTTCAGCTTGCGAACCTCCGACTCCAGCGCCTGCTTAGAGCTCACCAGCCGCTGCAACCGTACGTCTGGAAACAATAGGAACGGAACCCTCTTGAACGTGTTTCTTGGTCAAATTTACTTTATTTGGCGAAATGTTCATATATTTAAACTAACCCACCCCATATATAGATTTGTTTTTTGTCCTGGTAAGGAAGTTGTTTACATTTTTATTACGGCCAATCAACACCGCCGCAGTGACAAAATTCGCTTGTAGTGTTTTGTCATAGACATACATCTAGGAATATTATCGAATTATGTTAGAATAAAAAAGATATTTGAAAAAGGTGGTGAATTTAAACAAAAACATGTTAAGTTTACTTTTGGTAGCAAACATGAAAACGGGTCACCTGTAGTTAGGTGAACGCTACCCATAGAAATCCTCAACAAGCAAACGAGTTGCAGATGCGTTGCCTACCTTTAATGGAGGGGATAGACATGAAACAGGATGACTCCTTTGTCTCTCCTTCCCCTCCCCCTCCAATCCTCGTTCCCGGGAGGATTGAGATTGGGCCACCGGTACCTCACTCATCGGGCGCATAAGAGTCCTACTTGAGGCCTGTCTTCTATGAGGTCGTGGTATTTCACCGGTCGAGCCAAATGTGCGTGCAACAGAGGTTGTTGTTGCGGCCTATACCACTTTTAAAACATTATTAGTTCATCGCTTAGCGTTATTTATATCAAAAGTAGTCACTAACCCAGCGTCCCTTCGCCGGCGTCATTGAGTAGCTGTTCCGAGTGATGCGAGACGAGCGCAAGCGGGGGCACGCTGCCGAAGCCCTGGGCCACAAGCTCGGGCTCGGCCCCATTGAGCTCGGCGCCATGCTCGACCGTGCCATTGAGCTCTGCCTCCACGAAGGCGAACCCCGCGGCGGCGGCGGCCGAGTCCCGCGCCCTGATCGCATCCCGCGCCGCCGTCACCTCACGCTCCAGGGTCGCGTGCTCACGTTTTAGTCGCTCGTGCACCGAACACTTTTCTTTATGTTCACGCTGTTAATGGATATTAAAGCCTAAAGTCATACCTATACGACCAATATTTTAAGACCATTATTCCAACCAATTTCTTATCGCCATTTCTTCTTTTATTTTTTGTCTCTGTCATTCCTTCACCACTAGTAATACACTACTAGAAAGTGGCTGACTATAAAGCGACAATGACTATGACATCACCTAGATTAGAAACAGTATTATACCTAACAATGATCATGTATGATAAAATTTTAAAGTTTTTTTTTACACATTAAAGCTTTAAGATTAGATTACGATTAGAGAAAAAAAACCCGTTTTGACTTATCACCCACAGTGTTTATACGGTGCTTTCGCGAGAGTATAGAGAGTTAGTGAGACAAAATAATACAGCTCACTGCGGGATTCTATAAATCAGAGAACTGTCTAATTTGAATATGTCACGTGAAGCAGCCTGACCTGCAGCTGCGCGTGCTCCTCGTGAAGCTCTTCTATTCTGTCCTTGAGCAGCTCGAGCTGGTAGCCGAGCGCCGCCTTGTCGTTGTCCAGCTGCGCGTTCAGGATCATCGCCTTGCGGAACTTCTCCTCCACTTCCTTCAGCTCATGCTGGAAACCAATACGTTCATCAACATGGAAAGTGGATAGATGTTTTAAATCAAAAGGAGGCGATACATGCAGATTGTTCATTTGATGGTTAGTGATGAGCTTAGTCACCTCTTGCTATAAAGTCACCGTGTTGTTCTAGAAAATAAGCCTTATTTCGTCACATCTAATTTAAGGCTATTAGCCGTGTTATTATTAGCTTATGGGTCCGTATTCATTGGGAAGGTTTGGCCTTATCTACCAAATTGACCACGAAACTTAACTGATTGGTTGATCCACAAAAACCTGGCTGTGATCTATAGTGCTAAACGTTTTTTTTATTTTTAGAATCAAAAATCAATTATTGAAAAAATAATTCACACGCCCAGGATTTAATACAGATTGTAATCTGTATTGGAAAAAATACATTTGCAGATTTCAAGTCGTATATTAAATTTAAGTTAAGAGTTCGATATGATCTTACTCTTAGGTCTTTGATGCAGAAGACGTCATCGGCGGAGTCCTCGGAGCTGCGCCGCGGCGCGTGCGCGGCGGGGCTGAGGGAGGCCAGCCGCCCGCCGCGACGACCCACTGTCTCTGTAATAAGAATCCAAACGATGTGTGACCACTAAAACTACAGACTATTTTTAATAGCAGACCAACAAATATTGATATCTATTGAAGGTTTTTAGAGATACTATAAACATTCTAAGCAAGCGTAACTTGCCAATTAAGCAATTCCTGCGCCTGCGGATTACATAATATTGAGGTTTACTGTATATTTAGTAACGTTGGTATCATGACAACATGTTTTACGTAAATGTTTTCGGCAGTGCGAACTCACGGTTATGTCAACTGATCGGTAGTAACTAAATACACAGTTAAACTGAATATTTTGAATCCACATGCAATTGTTAAAAATCTAAACTTAGATTAATAGTGCATGTGAGCGGACTGACTGAAGGAATAGCGTTTTAAAATTAATTTAGACTAGTAGAGAATTCTACAAATTCTAAACAAATAAAATGACAATTTCCCGGTATTCCCCCCAATCATGCTCACACACGATCAGTTGTATCCTGTTTAATTGAATGCATTTTTAACAAAAGAAAGAAACAACTAGAAAACAGCTGAATGTTGATCAGACGTTTGTCTGATGGTAAATGTATATAGGCCAAGTCTTTAGGTCAATGTAACAAAATGATGGAATTTCCAATCAATTCCTACATTTTTGTTTTTCTCTGCGGTAGAGAACAAGTCTTAGTAAAAGTTGAATATATAGTTGAAGTAATAAGCTGTGTACACACCGGAGTACATATCGAATGCCTTGTCGGCATGGTCCTCCTGCTCGCGCTGCTGGCGCTCCAGCTCGCGCATGCGGATCTCGCGCGCCTCCGCCCGCGCCGCGCGCCGCGCCGCCAGACGCTGCTCCGCCTGCAACAATCATGTCAATCTCTTACTACACATACAAAGTGATTTACATAAATAGATTTAAATTAAGAATACGCAAATAGAGTTCACAGATATAGAAACACTACAATATGTCAGTAACATCATTTACAAACAATAGCAATAGCAGATGTCACTGGGTGAAAAGTGAACACTGGATAACATCCCAATTAGGACGTCTTTTTCTTTAGCTCACATTACATAGGATTGAGAGTCGGAAGTGATAGCTAGCTGTCCTCTTTTTTCTTATTATTTAGCTACTTTTTACAGCATTCGACAATGCTGTCACTGTCTTCGGAACACTTTGACGGGGAATTTTGTATGTGTATAATATATCTATAGTAAAAATATCCGTAATTTCGTAAATTACAATTAACATATAGACGTATGAAGTCTTAACTAATACAGTTTTTTATCATTGCCTAAAATTACCACATCATTTCTTAAATGTCGATCGATGCTACCCGCCGGGGAAGCTTACGGTTAAAGCCTTGAACTTTGAGTTGAAATCCAAAGCACTTTTAGCACGACTTTCGGTAATAGCCGTCAGACCATTAGGTATCCCTTTACTTGTAGATACTAAAATTCAGCTGCAATTATGCAAGTTTCTAGAGAGAGATATATATATATATATATATAGATATAGACTAAATTATTCTGGAAATACTATCTCAATTAAATTTCCCTTTGAAAATGGAGACAAAAATGAGCAGTGTACAGACTTGTTTATGCACATATTCTATTTTAGCTGATTTTATAAATTAAGACCTTATATGTCAAAATTTATCAGTGGTATAGCCCGCAACAACAACTGTTAGGCCGACTCGACCGGTAAAATACGACGACCTCGCATAAAACAGGCGTGAAGTAGAAGTACCCTGCGTTTCGTCTGATGAGTGAGCCCCGAGGCCTTATTTCAGTCCTTTTCCCGTTTCCACCCTTTCCTCGTAAGCATAGGATGGGAACGGGAAGAGGATTGGACGGGGAAAGGGAAATACCATTTGTCCTGTCTATCCTTTTAAAAAGAAATTATATTTATCCTAATAGTGCTTTATAAAACTGCAAACTTTCGAGTCGATCAGACGTTCACGAATTAGTGGAAATTACATCGTTGGAATCCGTTACATAGGTTAAGCTAGTCGATATACCAAGCTAAATAGATACAGACCAAGCTAATAAAAAAATGTAAAAAAGATATTTAATACAGAAAAAAAATAGTGGCCATAATACTTGTCCGATCGGGTGCCTTTGAACAGCAAAAGTCTATGTATGTCTCTATAAAGTTAGTATTCTCTGATTTAACATAAAAATAGTGGCCATAATATTTGTCCGATCGGGTGCCTTTGAACAGCAAAAGTCTATGTATGTCTCTATAAAGTTAGTATTCTCTGATTTAACATAAAAATAGTGGCCATAATATTTGTCCGATCGGGTGCCTTTGAACAGCAAAAGTCTATGTATGTCTCTATAAAGTTAGTATTCTCTGATTTAACATAAAAATAGTGGCCATAATACTTGTCCGATCGGGTGCCTTTGGACAGCAAAAGTCTATGTATGTCTCTATAAAGTTAGTATTCTCTGATTTAACATAAAAATAGTGGCCATAATATTTGTCCGATCGGGTGCCTTTGAACAGCAAAAGTCTATGTATGTCTCTATAAAGTTAGTATTCTCTGATTTAACATAAAAATAGTGGCCATAATACTTGTCCGATCGGGTGCCTTTGGACAGCAAAAGTCTATGTATGTCTCTATAAAGTTAGTATTCTCTCATTTAACATAAAAATAGCGGCCATAATATTTGTCCGATCGGGTGCCTTTGTACAGCAAAAGTCTATGTATGTCTCTATAAAGTTAGTATTCTCTGATTTAACATAAAAATAGTGGCCATAATACTTGTCCGATCGGGTGCCTTTGGACAGCAAAAGTCTCTGTATGTCTCTATAAAGTTAGTATTCTCTGATTTAACATAAAAATAGTGGCCATAATACTTGTCCGATCGGGTGCCTTTGGACAGCAAAAGTCTATGTATGTCTCTATAAAGTTAGTATTCTCTGATTTAAAATAAAAATAGTGGCCATAATACTTGTCCGATCGGGTGCCTTTGGACAGCAAAAGTCTATGTATGTCTCTATAAAGTTAGTATTTTTTGATTTAACACAAAAATCGTAACCTGCATTGTAACAAACAACCAGGACTTAATGGACATACCGATGAAGCGATAACAACCGATAAGACAAGCGCGCCGTGCGGTAAATATGTTTTGTCGTAAATAACCACACAAATGTTTTGCTTTACCATAGCGTCCCTTAAATATTGGATATATCATACATAGATATATATTTATGTCCACAATAAAGTTTCATTCCTTCGATTTTTATTTATTCAAATAAAAACCTAGCAACCATATTGTCCTAGAGATTTCTCACTATCTCTCCGGCCACCGAACTGTACATAGTCCCAGATGACACGAGCCTAAACTACCTATAGGTTAGTAATTATACCTTGTTTCACAGCAAGGTGGGATTTTTGTAAACAAATTTCCAATGAAAGTATAAAAAGTGTAATACGTGACCGATAATGATGCAATTTTCTGGCAGCCACGCCAAACAGGTTTCCTTGTGGCATATTTGATGACGCAGTATCATTGGTCCATTCGTCATTTTACGGGGATTCCCACGAAATTAACCATATCGTGTTACTCATCCAGAACAGGATAATGATTCAAGCGATGACTATTGAATGGATAGAATCCGAGTGACATTCTAAAGGACCACATTTTGTTGCACATATTATTTAATCACTGGCAAGTGACACCTTTGTGCCTTGAAAAATTCGGTATAATCCAACAACCAAAAACTCGCCTATCTATTTCGAGTCTCGGAATTAACTAAGAGTCTACATGTAAATGTGGTCTGACCATGGATTTACCGATTAAATAACCAAAATTACCGCAAAATATCAAAGTCATAAGAACATAACAATAACGCGTGGGTGACAATGAGCCATCTAAAAGTCGGAGATCTCTCGCCAAATGTGTGCACACAAATAATTATCACTGAATACTGACGTGGGAAACGCCATTTATTAAGCCATACTAGTCACATTTCGTTGTACTTATCGAAATTATAAAAACAGATTAGAATGTTCATTCAGTGTGCGAACAAAAAGAGCTTCAACAAATAACAGGGGTCGTTCTTACTACAGAGTGAATAGGATAATAATAAAGTAATGCGTAACATCCTAACAACCAATTCGCCCATGGATATTAAAGATTGTTAGAAACCAGCCTAAGTTGACCTGCTATAGTCAGCGTACTAAACTGATGGACGATATTGTGATATTTATAGTATCTGGTATGAGATAAAACATTACATTAATATTAATCACTGGTCACCAGAACGCAGGATTGTTTGACATACATTTCAGATGAACCTGACACACCCATACACGTCTACACTTTGGTATGTATCCAGTCTTTTACAAAAATGAATCCGTTCTGGTTCTTTTATAGCTAAATATCCTTGGTCTCTGCTCTTGCCCTATGACTTGTTTCTGGGGTATTAATTATTATTCCAACATACATGTACATACATGCAAGTCAAACTTTGTAATCAAGTCCTTATTAAAAGCGAAGTCCAACCTTTACGAAGACCCGCCACATAAATCTTGAACAAAGGTAATGCTTACAGAAACATACTGTATAGTACACACTGTTAGACATTTAACTAAATGTGACTATTGTCAATTTAATAAGCTCAGAAAAGGTTGAATAAACCTTATAAGTAGTGACTCTCTTACTGTGACAGACGTAGACGTACAATGATTATATCAACAGGTAAACCGTAACCTATGCGGGTAACACCTGTACTTTTTTCTGCCACTAATAGCAATAAAATGTAAAAATGACTGCACACCATCATGCGAACACATCCCGCATGTCTTATTATTAAGTAAAATATTAAAAAAACTAGCGGCCCGCCATTGTTTCGGTGGGGTAGACAGAGACAAAAAAATAAGTTAGGTTACTCGCTAATACATTTCTATTGGGGAAAGGAGAAAATCAGTTCAGCAGTTTTTGAGTTTATCACACATACAAACAATCAAATAAGCCTTTTCTCATTAGAACGTTAGTATAGAGGTATAAAACAAGTCCCGGACCACCGGACGGACACGCGTATGATGAATGGACGAAGCTAGAGAACGCAAATCTCTTGTTTCACTACCTGGTTGATGCCTTTAGCTGGAAACCATGGAAGAAGGGGAAAATCTATTTTATCTGTCGCTGATTATGTATTGTGATGCTGTGAATACCACTTAGTAAAGTTGGTATTCTGTTTTAGTAACGGGACAAAAACGCGACTTTGTAAACATCCTTTATAGTTGAAATATCGATCCAATGGGTTATAAAGTTACTTGTTCCGTCTAACGACCGAAACTAGGATGCTGCACTGCGATCATATGATCATAAACATCCGAAGTATCACACAGTCACACGGTTAGTCATTAAGGCTATTGATAAATTGAAACTATAAGCAAGCCCCTTTGAGCTTTTCAAACGCACACAGGCGTCACACAAAGGAACAATATAAACTATTAGTGATCAATTTTATAAAACAAAAATCATTCCTTGATTTTCCAAACATAATAGATTCCACTTATAAACTATTGTTATGGAAGTACGTATGAATAATTGTTGAAACATCTATGCACTGATTAATATGACATACACATCGCTGCCCAATGACCACAAGAATAGAATAAAATAGAAACTCTGCCACAAAAAATAACATAACTCTTTAAATACTACAATAAACAAGAAAGAAAATTTGACAAGAGGTGGCCAGCTCAGTTTATGCAACGGGGACTCAAGCCATCCCTGCGCTGCCAGAACACACAACAAGTCAACAAGCCATGGACATACCGTGTAGGAGCCCGGATCTGGTGCTCGCGGATTCGCATACCACAAGGCTTGTAACCAATAAGATAAAACTTGAAACGGTGTCACATCTATTTTATATTATAAACACAGTTCGAAGAAGAGCTTGACTTTTAACTCAAGTTGGACCAGCACAAGTTGAAGCAACGTGAGCTTATTTCAATATCCAAGTCCATCGGACATTTTCCCGCCACCAATAGCGATTCAATATAAACAACATGCAAACACGCGTACACAAAACAAACACTCACACATACGCACACACACACTCACACACATATACACACAAAAGAAACAGTTAACACCTAGAACCGTACTATTCGAATTTGTGTAAAATAGCTCAGTACATTATTAAGGAAAGGCGCCGGTGCTGTCACACAGTTGATACTATGACAGGCACCAACGCTTGACCTATTATTGGTATAATTTTGTATAGTTGAAATAAATAAATAAATAAATAAATTGTACAGATTTTTTATATGGTTATCCGTTATCTCTGCTTAACCACTTGGTTTAAGGCGTGAACTTAAAGCGTATAAAGTAATAAAACAATACACTACACAGACAAAATATTACGCAAGCTGTAGACCAAAGGATGTCACACGGAGCAAGGCGAGCGCAGATTTTGGCTCAGTTAACTGACGCAGTTCACAAGGAGACGTCTATTTTTTTACATAATCGCCATACCTAACTTATGTACCAATATACAGATAGAGTTCACCACCTAATTCCGTATGCTCGGACAAACCAAACAATCTAGAACAATCGAATGACGATCTCGAATTTAGTTTAAGCAGGGCAGACAATAAACGTTACGTGAATTGAATCACATGTAATACTACCAGCTTCGCTCGGGTGTACCAGCTTGCAGATAGAACAGGTTTCTATAGTTGAAAGAGTTTTGAAAATCGGTTCAGTAGTTTTTGAATTTATCCGGAACAAACAAACAATCAAATCTTTTCTCTGTTTTAATAAAAAATATTAGTAATAAATATTAGCTTGTGCAGCAGATGGTTCACAATAATAGTTCAATGGTGGATTCGAACCCATCGCCTCGTTTTTCAGAATCATGACAAAATTTTTGATTCGGTTCATAATATTAGTATAGATGTAGTCGGTCCCCTGCCACCCTCATCCAGTGGGCTCCCGCAACTTTGACCAGATCATCGGCCCGTCGAGTTGGAAGCGTACCAAATTTGTTTAGCGTATTTTACCTATAACGGCACTCGATTTTACATAACCTTTCTTCTTCTTCCTTCTTCAGTATAACGTATCACATTTTATATTATTATACAACGTCATTTTCAAAAGGAGCCATATCTGGAAACGCCATCAAAACCGATGACATCACTGTCTGACGTTCATAACGCACACAGGCGCAGGTAAGTGAATACATGTGAACGTTCAATTGTTTATCGATACCAAAGATAAAAATGACTAACAAATGTTCATCTTTTTGGTCCTAACAATGCACACAATAATCGACCTAACGAACACATTGTGAGTTACTCACGTAGAGCAGCAGACACCTGGCAGCCACATTGAGGACGCTGGCTAGCGTCAACATGACACAGAGGCGAGGTCGCCGTGCACTACATTCGGTACGAGTGCCATCCACTGGCGACGCACGTGCACTGGCAAGCACTTGCCGATCTTTACTGCATATTGTATTACATAACAACAATAATTCTAGATCAAAATTAATATGGAGTATCTTTAACTAAGTTGTGAAATTAAAAGGAATTCAAATGTCACAGCACAAAACTTAACCGCAAGGTCGTTTTACTACAATCGACGAGACGGTTGAACAGTCCATCTGTACTGTGACTAAAACACTTATGGCAACGTGACGGCTGAGCAAACAGAGCGGTCACGAATAAAAAATTTATAAATGAAGTGTCGCTTATGTAAGCTCCTTAAGGCAATACATGTGTGCGGCCTTAAACGAACGAATATGCAGATAACTTTGTTACGGCCTTAGAATTTTAGGAAAGCTACAAACTAGGTTAATTCTGATAAGATCTTGATAAAAAAAATGAAGGAGAGGCATGAATCAAGGAAAATACATCAAATGCTCTGGTACCATATTGTCTTAAAGATATGTGGCCTAGTGGCGATTCAAACGCTAAGAAAGACAGCTTCACCGCTGACAATATGCAAATAGAATAAAAGAAATACAGACCTAATCATAACCCAATTAGATTCATCAACGTAGAAAGCACCAATCAATGAGAGGCTGCGTCCTTACAACGTCTTATATTATTATACCCGTATAAAGAAACTTAATCATGTAGTTCTCTATACGTACATGGCTGTGCTGGTCTCCGAGAATACCGACTATCGATGTATCGATATCGCTCTGAGAATCTTTACGCGCATCCGTCACACCTTGCTCCATATAATTGTCCGACTCGTCCGATGGAGCGCAGTATCCGTTTTCTGCGTTTTCAACATTCCCATCGGCGCCCTCATTACCATTAGTTATTTCCTTTTTCAACTGAAGTTCTTTTTCAAAATTTAGATCTTCACAAGGATCTAATCTTTCGAAGCTGGGATTTACGGTTTCATTAACTGGCAATTGATTGGTTTTGGCAACATTTGATCGTTCGATAACAGACTCTTCATCTTCGTCGAAATCGCCGTCAGTGAAGGCCTCGCCACTCTCCTCGTCACTATTATCCGAAGTTAGTTCCGATCTACGACCCATGGCTCACACTAAACTATCAAATATTCACTCATGTAGCTTATATAAACACAATCTAAAGAATTTGACAAGTGCACTCGAATAGAAAGGAAGGACGCAATTTTTGCACTGCACTCCGTGTAGTCCGCGATAAAATGCCGCTGGCAATTTATCTTATCGATAATTTTCACCGTCAGTCGCCACGAGTTGACCGCACTATCTTCTGAAGACAACTGACACTAACAATGGATTTGTGTGATCACATCAACATAATGTTTATTTGTAAACACGGTTGGTTTGTTTACAATAGGGGTTGTTTATCGTGTGTCGCGTTACAAACATGTTCGGAGGCGGCGCACGCGGGCGACTATGGCGAAGTCGCGGACCGACTGTCACTTCGCGCTATCGTTGTCGTAATCGCGCTCCACCGTTACGCACACAGTGTGCACTGGGCGCACGCGGAAGCGGATGGCAGTAATCATATAGAAAAATATGCAATTGCTTGTTAACCAACTGTAGTCCAACAGTCCCAACTTGTGGTAGAACCCCGCTATCTTGGTTCAGCTATATTTTTAAAAACTTATTCTACATGACTTGGTCTTACAGGCAAGAAGCACGATCGAACTAACAAGTTATTATGAGAACCTTTCTAAGTGTGAAACATCTTACATCTCTTTCATTCTTTATATTATTTGGTTAATAGTCCTTTTGTGACCTTAGAGACAACATTTAGTTTCACTTTTTCATTTCTAAATTGAGGTCCATGACTGGACTAAAAAGAAACGCTTAGCGACTACATGTCAACAGCTTTAGCCTAATGACTGTAAGCTTTAGTAAATCACAGCGCCGTGTCCGCCGCGTTGCCCGCTTCCGCTTCTGCGCGGAGGTGAATCATTAATCTCTCTTTGTTTCCTGAGAAGCGACTGGGGTCGCCAGCATTCTTAAAAATGTACGGACCATACGATGTTATAATTTAAGTTGAACGATAACGTTTCATTACATCAATAAGGATAGTCACTATTCAAATCTGGATACATATGTAAAGACTACAATTATATTTTGACACTAAAATATAATTCTAAAAACATTTTTGTACGTTATATAAATAACAAAAAGGAGACATTTTAACAATGGTAGAGTCCTCAACAACATCTGTTGCACGAATGGGCCGGCTCGACCGGTGAAATACCACGACCTCACAGAAAACAGGCGTGAAGTAGAGTAATCTGCGTTTGGTCCGATGAGTGAGGTGCCGGAGGCCTAATTCTTGTTCTCACCCCCTTACCACCCTTTTCTTACAAAACTTGACGATGAAGGCGGTATACATCCCATAGAAATTGTAAATAACCATTTTCTGTTTGTCCCTAACTCTATCCATTAAAGGCGGGCAACGCATCTGCAACTCATTAGTTAGTTACACATGTCCATGAGTAGCGATCACTTAAAATCAGGTGATCCGCGTGCTCGTTTGCCACCTTCTGCCATAAAAAAATCTTGAGTCATTCGTATCGTACTTAACAATTTACTAATTGAACCTGTTGTCACAATGACCCGAGGATATTTTCAAAATCTAATCATTGGAATGAGGTCATATATAATATATTAAACATAAAAATCAACAAGAATCATATTTCATTCTATAAAAACAGTCCACACTCACATATGTTAATCCATTTGTAATTCGATGAGCCGTTCAATGCGGTCTTCATTGTACGAGAATAGCAGACAAGGTTTTGGATTCATACGATCTCATTGGTGTTACTTATTCCAATTATTAATAATAACTCACTATTGCCTTATTAAACTGGTGGTTTTATTTTCACTTGATGTATGATTAAAATTTGTTGTAATATACAGGTTGAAAGCACCATTAACTTCTTTAAAATAAATATTTTATTGAGTAAGTTATACAAAAAATCTAAGTAATTCAAACTTATTTTTAGCATGACTGTTTGGACAACTTAATACAGAACTTGAAACAGTGACACATGATTTTTTTTCAATATGTAATAAAAGTCCATACAAGAATCGTGTCCGAGAAAATTGCAAAGCCTGTACGCCCTATTCGATCCTTTTGCGTAAAGGAAACGTCCCGAGCCTGGCAGATTTACTGCTCGTGGTGGTGTCCATGTAAGGACAAATGCTTCCGATCGTATGTCACGCCCCAGGCTACATGCTGCTCTAATATTAACTCGATCGCCTCACGAGCTGCCTTAACTTGTTAATGACCTACTAAGCGGTTTGATATTATAAGTTGTAGTAGGTTCACAAAATGTATAAAAACATTTTGATATGTACAAAATAATCCTGCTATAATAATTTTTATTCAAAACTTCAGTCTCTTTTAAAATATACCATTCGCAGTTTAGAACCAAACAAAAAGATTACAAATCTTTTGTACGTTTAATTCACAATCGGTGCTCGGTAATGGCGATCTAATGTTAAATGTTCATACAATTCTTAAATAGCCATGAAATTACAATTGCCATATAACGTAACTTCCCATTGTGTGGGATAAGGCAACGCGGATAGTGAAACAAAGTATTGCAAGCTTAGAAGAATTTTATTTACTACACACTAATATACAGACGATTTGAAGTGTATTCCGCTGTATTTGTTTGTTACCAATCGTTGCAAAAAATTTATTTATTTAACTTCCGCTCTGCAGTGCAATGTAACACTACCTTTAACTGTTACGCGGAATGTTAAAACTGCCAATCGAGCGCTTTATACTATTTTATTACAAAATTGCGTTTATTAATTATTTAATTTCAACCGTTCTTTGGACGACTTACACCACAGTTTATCAAAATATATATAACTATGACGCAAATCTCACCATCAGACTATGCTATGACAATACCCAAAGCATTACAATATGTTAATCGATAATTGTTACGATCAATGAATCAGATAGCATATGTATATAAGGTTTAAGTAATACCAGACTAAAAAACCTTGACGGAAATTAGCTAAAGAGCTTTGCAATTGTGACCTTTACAATTATAAGGACAACATTTTTACCTTGTCGTCGTATTAAAATTAACAATCTTAATTATTACAAAGTGCACGAAACACGTCATATTCAATAACACCTGTAGGTCACCTTTACACAAAGAAGCTTGGCAGTAGCTAGTGTATGTAAACTTAAGAAGCTATGGGCAAAGCGATTGGTCACAACGTGACGTAGGTGCGACATAATAGCCACAAGACCTCTGGTCAGAAGAAGGTCAGAAGTCCGCTGGATGAGACGTCTGTCATCCGTCTGTCTGTAAACAGCTGTTGGGTAACAGTTATTCTTACATTACCTTCACCTAAACAAAACATATATCCTACCAAAAAGATTACATGTGAAAACGGTTGCCAATACAAGGTTATAATGCTTTCACTGTTAAAAATGTATTATTATAATTTAATCGCCGAGCGCTAGGGCTTAGCCCCACCATTTCGTGCTAAAAAAGGATCGGACGTTTGATGAGCCTCAATAAGAAGGAATGAACAGCTTATTTACGTACTTTAGTCTAAATATTTAAGCGTATTATAAAATAACAGACATTTAATCGTCCTTTGAAAATATTGTCTCAACCACTGACAACTGTTGTCAAATGATGGTAAAAAATCAGATACCAAGTAGGTTGCATTTCACACTCGCATAAACTATTATTTATGGACTTAAATGTTATATCACGTTCCAGGATCTGAACTATTCTGGGAATAAATGTACTCCATTTATATGTGTAGAATTATAACACCGTGTTCACGTCGTCGATAAAAATCACATGAAACAATATGTTGTCTCACTATTTCTCTCTGAAAAAACTGAGATGCCAATAAGTTTAATGTGAATATTTTGAACACATTCTATCTGTCGTCTGACGAACTGTTTCTTGTTTGTATATTGAAGCAATTAATTCTACAAAATAATTGTTTTAATCGTTATAAAACGAGGCCCGTTTGTATTAAAACCGAAACGGTCGCCATTGAACTTATCTCGGGTAAAAAATGACGTAACGCCGGTACTGATATGACGCCGTTGTTTAACTTGTACAAACACTAATTTAATAATATTGACGCAAATGTAAACTAGGACAAAAGGATGCAATAAACTAGAATTAAATAACAATGTAAGGTTAATTGGAACAAAAATAACTGAATAATGAAAAATAATGTATTGGCTTAGTTACAACATTTTAGAGACCAGAGAACCACAGACTTCATGAAGTATTTAAATTTACGTGTTTCATCTGGCGAAGTGTCTAGAAAGACCCCTCATCTTGCAGAAAGGTATCGGATTGTTTTTCTTACTGCAAGAGCCAACAATGACTCCAATTCTTTCAGTTAGCCGATAGATATAGTACGTTCCACCAGTATGCCACCAGATAGGATTCCCGCGAACAACTTACCTGTATTAGTATTTAAGTTGTTGCTGTAAATCTTCACAGATTGTACATCCTACACGATTTAAAGTGTATGTACAATCTGGGACAAAATCTCTCAGTACTGTCTGTCATTGCTCTCGGCGGCGGCGGACACGGTATTTCAACAAAGGTACAAGGCTGCCACGGTCAACGGGACATGTACAATGCGAGCACCGCCTAACTGTCCGTAGGCATTTATTTTACACGCGAAACTGTTATTCTGTTACACGCACTAACAACTATATGTACTAGCTGTTTCCCGCGACTACGTCCGCGTGGAATTAAATTAAAGCATATTAATCCCTTCGCAGGATAAAAGTATATAATTGTATTTTTTACAATAAAACGTAAAACATCAGAATCAAAATTATATTGTGACATTACAACAAACAATTTAATTTTATTTATAGAATTCCACCAACTCTACCTAAAGTCGTCTAACGCAGTTACAAACAGTATAGGCAGACGTCGACTGACTTAGGGCCGTCTCTAAAATTTCTAGAAACGTAACATACCCACGGCACTCTGCAAGCACAACACTTTGCAATGCGTGTCACAGAAAATACCAAAAGTAAGAAATAGTAAGTCCATCACCGTACACTTAAAAACTGACTGAAACACTAGAAGTTAGTCAACGCCTTACACTTTGAATCAGTTCATTTTATATATTTAGTACAAAAATATGTTAATTCACTCATTACTTTAGTATTAACGGGACATAGAATTTAAACCCACGGAAATATATGTATTTCTAACTTAACGAAACCCAACTCTGCAGTCCTTACTTTAACACAAATGGTCTATTAACCCACACCAGGGGTTCCAAGCCACAGCCACCATCATAGTACCACTTAACGTATAGTAAAAAAACATCAATCATTTTTATTTCCTCTCTACGTAATCTTGTAGGCTTTTTAAATTGCCAATAGTACCTTTCCGTCAAAATTTTTGAGACCTCTAAAGGAGTGTTGCACGCACGCACCGTTCTCACAGCGTAGTCGTAGTAATAATTAAAATTTGTTGAAAAAAAAGCACGGTTAAAACAAGAAGTCGCGGCCGGGAGAGGTGCACCGAGTAAAAGGCGATCGCGGACGATTAACTGTCGTCGATGGAACGGGACCGAGATGCGCTCGCGACTCGTACGTAAATATCGTGACATTTGCCGCGAGTACGCCGCCAGCGGGTCCCGGACGCACGTGGTGTTCGGGTAGCCATTTCATTAAACAGCAAATCGTCGTGTGCCCTTAATTAAAACACTTTTATTAACTTGGTGTGTATGTTTGTTTGTTTGTTTGTTTGTAACGAAGTCTTCAAACATCCTTTTGGATCCCTTAATAAAGTTAGATTCATTTGAAACTTCGCAGACTTGTCAAGATCCGATGACAATGAAATAATTCAATATAGTTAGTAGTTTAGTTTCCCGTTGATCCTTTCAGGAAAACCGGGATCTTCGGGATTTCTTGTAATTTTGTAGAGAATAACGCCATCTATGTGCAAGTTTAGATAACAAAAGATAATTTCATAAGGCTCGTCTATAAATTTATTTAATTCGAATTGAATATCAAGGGCTGACACAAACAAATTATTACAATGCCGCTTGACGACGAGACATCGGCAAAGTAACATAATCAAAGCTATTAAGAGTTTATTAACCCTTAAATTAGTTTCATATTAAAGCATTTCTCTTGTAAAAATGGACAAGAGTCAACGAAAAATATGTCTTCAAAAACGATCCATGCAGATGGTAACCCTACAACGTCGGTTATCACACGCTTTCGTAATTGCAGAGGTGAACGTACCGCCTACGAACTAGATTCGCTTGGCCCCCGTCATAATTAAACGAGTAACAATTATCTTACATCTAATTATACATAAGAGATTAACAAATCCAATTAACAATATGGCTATATATTTTTAACTATGAACAGAGTTCACGCAAATGAAAAATGTAATTTTTTTAATCAATAAGTTTTTTCGCCTAGGTTTGTTGATACGAACCATTTGATACGAGGGCTGTTTGATTATTACCCGTTTATGGAGAGAAAAAAAACAGTTATTTTTGTACATGTGCATCTACTTTTCTACATAGGCATTTTATTTATTGGTTGAAATTCAAAAATTTTTAAAAAAATCATAACTTCTCCATACAAACTTTAATTTCCTACTTACTTAACTTTGGAGGAAGAATTTAAAAACTCCCGAAATAGGTATTTAATTTATTGTATAGAAAATCTTTTTTCAATTTTCAAGTAAGCCTGCTTAAGGAAAATGTTATATTTATCTGATACTAGCGATCGACCCCGGCTTCACACGGGTTGGACTAAAATAGCAGAATAAAGAATATCCCATTTAAATTGGACGAAATTACACATAGTGATCAATTTAATTAATAATTAACTTTGGGTTACATTATTGGAGTTTTAGTAAGGATACCTTATTTTTTATATATATATAATATAGCCTATGTCACCCGGGGATAGTGTAACTTCCCAACAGTGAAAGAATTTTTCAAATCGGTTCAGTAGTTTCGGAGCCTATTCAATACAAACAAACAATCAAATCTTTCCTCCTTATAATATTAGCATGGATTAATGTAGCATCTAATCGTTGTCATTCTTTTGTAGCGACAACTACATATCGGCTAAAAGGATATTTTCAATTTTTGTAACTTAAGCTTTGTGGTCGCCTCAATTGGGCGGCCTGGGCGATTCACATTTTAGACGGCTGTTCTCTCTTGCTTAAATTCGTTAAACCAATATCTGGTGGTTGCCATAGAAGGTACTCATTCACGGTAAACCGCATGCATTCTTATTTTTTTTATTTTATCACACTTTTTCCTTCCAAAAACAGGAGTAGAACTACAGACAAATACCGTAAATTTACTAATATTTAGTTTTACCATTCCAAATAAGTTTAACCTTGTGCTAGACATGGTTCACGACAGTAGTCAAATGGCGGATCCGATTACCTTACTCATTACCCCATGTTTCACAGTCCGTTAGTTACAAACTGTTAGGCTATTGACGCTTCAGGCCTCTATAAGGAATATGGAATTCAGCAATTTGCACAATATGGCGACTCCCAAACGTAAATCCAGTGAGTTATGATTCATAAATGAAACTCCCATTCCACATCACCACGGCTTTAAAAATAGACACAATACTTTAAGGCATTTCATGTCTATTTTTAAGAGGGAATATGAAGGATTGAGACTTGCAGAGCCACACATCTCACACAACTTATTACAAAACTCCAAGAAGACGATAAAATAATTTCCAACTCGTCACGACTTAACGTTACATATCTTGGGAACATTCGCAGTGTTTAACAAGCACTCATTACGACTATCAGTGTAATGGCCGTGGAGGTGCTTGAATAAGCCCACTCGTGCCATCTGATGAAAATTTAACGCGCCTGACTCACCCCTAGGCTCGCCATGATGTCAGCTATAAATACAAGACTTATCTGTTCTTATACATATTATACATATAACATAACAATTGAGTTTTTGACGTGACAACGTCTTATAAATTGATGGATAGTAGGTGGCATTCGCGAGAAATGTAGCGTTACGGTCGGGTCCCGCTGCTCTTGAGCCGAGAGTAACCGATTATGCACGATCGATGCGCCGCGTGTTTGTGTGTGAGCGAGAGAGCGACATGAGAGTGTGAGAGAGAGATAGCAGCGCTGATAGTAAGCGCAGCTAAAGCAAGGTAGACAAATAAACGACAAATTTAGAATCGGTTGTGTGAAAAACAAAAATGTAGGAAACATTGTCACGAATTTGACGTCCGAGCGCCTTGCGCCCAGAAACCTCGGATTTTTTAAGGAAGAAGGTAGCTCACGAACAAGCAGGTCACCAGTTACTTAGTGACCGCCACCCATAGGCATCTGTAATAAGTTGATGATGCTTTGCCGTTGTTGAAGTTTATATTCCGCGTGGTACACGCTTATTAAAAAAAAGATAAATAGAGATGGACGGGCTGAATCAACTGAGCACACAATCTTTGCAGAACATCTGAATACAATGATATTACATAAAACACATTTCTTGCGCCGAGTAGAGGACGCCTGTGCTTACATTTTCGGCCGGGATAAGGTATAAACAATAACAATTTTCTGATAAACAATTCTGATAAGCAGCGTTGACATACCACGGATCACCTCATCTTTTGTATCCTTGCACTCGTTTTACAAAATACACATTCAAACAAAGTTCGTATTACCACGTAATCTACATAGTTTAGAGTAACGGGGAATATCCTTAAAGTTTTGATATCATGGTGTCCCTACACTTACACAGAATCTTAACGAGTAAGTAACAGACAAAGCCGTATGACGGCTATTGTATACAATGCGAATACAAAGTAGTTCCACGTCATCGTGCGGCTGGTGAAATTCGCAGCTTTCCAATCGCAACAGCCCATATTGCGATGTGCTATATTGATTTCGGTATGGGAAACAAAAGGCGATTACCACCTACAAGACAATTACCATCTACTTCCTTTCGCTAAAATACACTATTAGCGTTATGGGTCCATTAATTAAGGTTGAGCAAATAAAGTCCAGGTGTAGAAAGCTGCAATAGGTATTACAAGGTGCTGCTAGCAAGTCGCAGCGGTCTATGCCACGAGTCGTTGTCGACATTTAAGAATTCTAGAAATATTATTTGCCAGAAAGTGATTGAATATTGTATATATAAGACCAAAGAGTTACATCAAATTACATGTCAAGACATAAGCTTTTATAACATCACAAACGAAATCGTACAAGACACGTAAAGCATATGTAAGGCCTGGTGTATGACGCTAGGCTTATCGCCTGACAGATCTACCTACCAAAGTCTACCGAATGTTATAAGTGTATTACGAGGTAGTAGTTTCCGATATTACAAACACTGGCTTTTCTACGAGCCAATAAGATGCCGAAGTGACAAATATAAATTATATTAAGCCATTTTGCGCATAATAATGAAACTGGTATCTTCAGCTAGTCTCTTGTTAAGTCTTTGTTTACCGCTTCTATAAGAGTTGTATCTAATTAAAGTTACGAGAACAAACGTAATTATAGGTAATAACGACACATTAAGTTGTCTTGTGTGCGATGTAATGATTGTGCAAATACCAACGAACATATTCGGATATTGCGCAATGCAATTAAAACAATTCAAAGAGTAATATTCCATTGCATAGTGAAGTTTAGCAAGCGTCAGTTGCCTAGTCGCCGAGGTTTGTTAAAACATTTTTTGCCAAAGTTTTTGCAAGCGCAAGTCAAGGCGACACGTGATTGCTACTATTCTGTCTATATTTTACAGAAAAAATTGTTGCTTTTAGAAAATATTATTGTAAATAAAATATTTATCTACCACCGGTAGGTACTAACTCAGAGTGAAGGAACATAATGTATAACTAAGACAATATTTAAACTCACGATCTTAGGGCGCACATGGCAAACGATTGACCGCGCCGACCCCTCGTCGCTGCTGCTGGCCAAGCAGTCAGAGATGGAGGGCGAGCGGAGCGGCGGCCACTTTAGGATCTTGTCCGAGGTCGGTGTGGAAATGGGCGAGACGAGCGGCGGCAGCTGAGGCCCCTGGCCGCGCCACCACGACACCAGCGCCGGAGCCACTCCAACAACCATCGCCAGGCCCAACCGCACCATCGTGTCACCACAACGATGACGCCTCTAAAACATCATCCGTTCAACTGAGCGGTGCACGTCGTTAATCTATTTCTATCGACGTCCGCACTTTAAAATGACATAGGACGGCCGTGAAGAGGACGCACGTGTCTAACTTAATTAATAATCACGCCGTCACGGCGAGCGAGGGCGGCAAGACGCGGACGAGACGCGGACGAGATGGCTGCTGGGAGGCGAGCTGCACGACTGCATGGAACGTTCTCCAGACGCGCTCAGACTGGCGGCGGCGAGCGGCGGTCGTTGACGCGCCTCCCCCAGCGGCGCCCCTCCATCCCGCCCGCCCAAACCCATCTCCCTTCATCCCGTGTCACGCGAAATGCGCTGGAGAAATGCACTTTTAGCGCAGACACTGAACTATAATTTTATATTTGAACTCCATCAATTGAACGCATTAGTTGGTGTTGAGATACCGCGCCAGATTGTTAATGTGGGTCGCTCTTCAAGAACCAATTTCTCGGCGAATGTTGAGCCAACGGTGAAAAAAGTTTGTAAATTCCACATTATTTACAACGTTCAACACAAGAATTGCAACGAAACTGTACTCAACTGGCCTAAAATACTCGTCTTTTAATAGAGCAACTTTATTGTTCTTGTTCCGGGATATACTCTTTATAACTTAAGCGAATTTATTATTATACCGTATTATATGTTAAAATTTATTATTTCTATGCGAATTTCCAGACTTATAACGTAGATATGTATGTATGTATGCCATCAAACTATATGTCACATTATGTGAACAATCGCCAGACTTGGGCAACCGGTTCAGCTGAGCCGAATTTCTCTCGTCTCTTATTGGGTCGCTCACTGAAAACACAAGACAGCGTACAGCTAAGTACAGTTACACAGAAAATATTATTTGCACCTGGTGATAAGGCGAGTATTACGTATTTTTATGTAGATTTTCGAAGTACACTTAACAACTTTATTCTTAAACGCAATTATTTATAAAAAAATATATACTAGCCAATTTGAACCCAATTTTGGCCGCAGACCAATTGGCCGAATTTCACTGTTTTATTAACATTATTTATTGAATGTACTCAACTTACAAGAGATCCAATTGTTTTTTAAATATACACTTTATAAGATATTGTTCTACAATTTTCTAAGTGAATAGCCATTGCAACTATACACTGTAGGACAAAAGTTTAGGACCGCACATATACAACATAATTAATCATCAATTGTAAAGCATAAATCGTTCAATGCACAATTATGGCAACGTGTGAACACCGGAAGAGTTCCTCGGATGAGAAAACAAAAATTAAATTGTTACATTAATGAACAGATATTCAAAAATATTAATTACGAATTAACATTTTACTAAATTCATATGTCTGCCTACGCCTCTCGAGGTGTGAAGCGTAATATTGATTTTAAAAATCTCCATCAACATTCCAAGCCACGAAACATCTAGAAATTCTTCAAACAACTTTAATGCCTTACCATACCGAAGCATTTTAAATCAGTTAAAAGTACAACGCAATCGATTGTTCTATCCACCCTGTTTTAGTTAAACGTCATGCACATTTATTATGTTGTAGTTTGCACGCTTAGTGTAGTAGTGCATGTGCCCATTATAGTCGTAGCATTGAAACTTAATTCGTATGTATTTCATTTCATGCGCTGTGTACGTACATACTTGAATCATAACTATGTAGTAATGCAACCAACATGGCGGACAAACTCAATATCATTAAAAAGGGGGGTACCTACGGGGTGCCCCACCCCACTACTCTTTCAACACGATAGATATGAAGCATATAGCGCTGTGTCTGTACAAACCTTTTAAGTTATGACCGCAGCATCAGTAGAACTTGACGTACAACTTGAAGCACAATCGAATCAGCTTCCTGACTCCCTTAAATATTTATTTTATTATTTATTTTTAAAGCGAATAATATAACTCAATATTCTGTGAATATTTTCTGTTGTATGGGAGCCCCCCTTAGAAAATTATTTTATTCTGTTTTTTAGTTTTGTTATAGGGGCAACAATAATACATCATCTGTGAAAATTTCAACTGTCTAACTATCATGGTTCACGAAATACAGCCTGGTGCCAGACGGGCAGACATACAACGGACTACGGAGGTCTTAGTAATAGGTTTCCTGTTACCCTTCATGTACGGAATCCTAAAAATACATGGTAATTGTACCACGTAATGTCATTTTTAGTTTTTGTATGGTAAATTATATTCCCGGTATGCCACATAGCCGTAGACTTTCCGTATCGGGCATTTAGATTTTTTTATTTGGTTTCTGAATTATATGCATTTTAAAATCCTTCAGAATGGTCTTTTTTAGACAACATATATCGTGCTGTAAAGTAATATTACTTGATAGCTTGATACATTCCGCAACAAAAACTAGACTTTACATTTACGCACGGAATTGTTACGTGTTTCCTTATTATTGCAATATCATGGGCTTAAGTTCCGTCTGTCTACCGAATTGCCATTATAACTGTGTGCATTTTAAAAGCTAATTGTTGTCAACCTTTAACAGGCATTTTAACCATCATCACCATTAGACACGTGGCATTCACCGCTGGACCTAGGGCTATAGCGTTGATGAGTTCGTCAGTAGATCCTGTGCTGGGCGCATGTATTCAGGCTCTTTCGTCCTCCACTTGGCCCCCAGTATAGTACATTACAAGCTTTTTATTATTATATATTAAGCTTTTTATTAATATTATTACCTTCGAAAATCGCGTTATTAATCCCTACTAATATTACAAATGTGAATGTAAGTTTGTTTGTTACGCTTTCCCGCGACAACTACTCAATCGATCATCATGAAACTTCGTACACATATTCTTGGAGGTATTAGAAGTAACATAGGATTTTTATGAAAAAAAATAGTATATAAAAAGCGAGGTATGTATGTTCCCTGTAGACTCCGAAACGGCTGGGCCGATTTCGATGAAATTTACAGGGATTGGCCAGATTGGCACAGCGGGTTTTCCTGTGTTTGGTATTAATTACTTAGTACGCTAGAAATTAGTGGTACCCGGGCGAAGCCGTGGCGGGTCACTAGTATACTATAAAGGTTTTACACGTTAATATATGATCTCATTGGATTATTGCCGAAATAATTATCCTGTATATCTATATTTAGTAGCCACGTTGTCGGCGGCTTCCCCGACGCTGGGGGGTGACGCCAGCCGCCGCCGGGTTTCATCAGCCGGGGGATAGGGAGGTGGGGGCGCAGACCGATCAATGCTGCATTGACGTCACAGACCTAGGTACTAGGCAGGTAAAGCTTAAACAACTTTACTGAAAGGAATTTTCGAAGATTTATTTTATCCCTATACTAATTTTTTTTAATGTTTTCCTTATTATATGAATTACTAGCTGTTTCCTGCGACTTCGTCCGCGTGGAAATAAATTCGAGAAAACAATGTCGAGGCTTTTTCACTAATTGCGCGGAACCCTAAATATTTTTTCTAAATTAAATTAGCCTATTTGAATCCCGACAATATTAGCTATCTTCCAGTAAAAGTACCATCCGAATCGGTTCAATCGTTTCGGAGATTACCCGGAATAAACAGACAGACAGACAGACAAAAATGTTAAAAAATGTATTTTCGTTATAAGTACCGTATATACATCATGTGTATTGAGTATGGAAATGATATTTTAATATAACATACAGACACTTCAATTTTATTTATCAGTATAGATGAAAAAAAATTAAACCTAGCTGGAGAGATATTTTCAGCGTGGTTGTTATGCCCCCAAAATTATAAAAGGTTGGCCGAGAATATCAGCAAACCGGGTAGAAATTATAATTTTTAAATTCTCTTCCTATAATATAAGAAATATCGATTAACAATGATGTATGTATGCATGTATGTATGTATGTATGTAGTTCCCACAACAGACATTTAAATTTGTTATACTTGTAAATACATACATATGTGCCACTAGCCTATACGGCAGTAGCGCAGGCCATTGACTCCCGCCTGTTAGAATTGGGTCGCAGGATCGATAGTACGTTGTTCCCGGTCCCATGTCTGCACTACCCGTTGCGTAACAACTCGCGATTAAAAAAATTTATAACCACATTATTCCACGACAGTTTACTGGATATTGAGTCTGTACATTTGATTGAATCCTGAAAAAGAAAAATTTAAGAAAAACTCACCAGAATTACACTAAATTGATCTGTACTAAGCGTTTAAAATAAATGCACGTACACCTTTAGATTGATAATGTATTGTACAAACAGGAGTCCACAAGAATTAAAACACCATACACTTGCAAAGAGCCTGAACTAGAACTGGAGTAGGCCTGTTAAGCAATTGTTAGTACAATTAATTGTATTAGATAAGAAACCAGTTGTGTGTAACTAGTTCCCAATTGATGCGCCTTAATAAATACCTGTTTAAATTTAGTACAGCGATAATTATTTAAGACACAATGGTAACACGAAAAAAGTTGAAATTGTTTGATATTAACATGGCAACATGGCCAACGACAAGTTCATCACCTGTCGTATTAACAAACAATGTTAAGACTAACTGTAACCGAAGAATATACAGATGAATGAGTGTAGAAAAGGCGAAAGAAGTTCCGGGGCCTAGAAACCCCTTATTTTATTACGGAATTCGGAATTACGGATTACGGAAGTCAGTGATTTATTCTCAACTAGTGATCCACCCGGCTTCGCCCGGGTAGCCGTTTCGGAATCTATACGGAACATCGTCTTTTATATATGTAGATATGCACCCGTAAAACAAAACGTATCGCATGGAAACCATACATTTATTCGGGATAAAAAAACAGCCTATGTGCTATTCCAGATTATAATCTATCCCTGTACCAAATTTCATCCAGATCCGTTCAGCCGTTTTTGAATGAAAGAGTAACAAACATCCATACATCCACACATATAAACATTCACATTTATAATATTATGGCGTTGAAGTAGCTAGATTTTTAGATTTTTTGACAATTTTTTTCATAAAAAGTATCCTATGTCACTTCTAATACCTCCAGGAATATGTGTACAAAGTTTCATGATGATCGGTTGAGTGGTTTTCGCGTGAAAGCGTAACAAACAAACTTACATTCGCATTTATAATATTAGTAGGGATTACAGAAATGAGCGTTAATGGAAAGTATCAAGCAAATTCAAGTCCATCATTTAATGAACTCATACGTTTGCAGTTAACTTGAAAATATTCTGTCTCAAAGAGTTAAGTAACAGAAATAATCATCGCTGGAGTACATAACGACCACCCACGATCCAATCCGTAAACAATGCAGCCGGGAATCTTAAATACATACCACCACACAGTCGTAAGTGTTCCGTAGTTTTAATCTATTTGTGAAACACCTGTTATAATTTGGAGAAGTTTTTTTGTTCAGTTGTACAGGGATAATAAAAACTCCCTTCTCGGAGAGGAGGCCTGTGTCCCTGCAGTGGGAAACATTCTAGAAAAGGCTGATTTAATATTATTAAATTACAGTGTGAACGAAGACAGGTGGGCTAGGACGATAACTTTATGGAAGGGACCTGTAGGCAAGAGAACCGGTAGACCAGCAGAGAGATGGCTCGACGAAATTTTGAAAACAGCAAGAGAATTATATTGAGAAAAATGGAGGAGGCCTTTACTCTGTGGAGAGGTCCTTAATAAATAAATTAGGGTAGGACGGACTATTCAAAAAGAAAAAATAATTATTATATAATTACATTCACATTACTTATTATATTTGTGACGTAGAAATTAATTTAATTTAATTTATTTGTAAATTGAACGCTTCAAAATTATCATACCATGATAATTATAATTATTCAATCTAACAACAATCTAGTTCAAATTTAAACTTAATTTAATTCAATAACTTTATTAAGAAATACAAAGGTTTTATTATTATTAAACTACAGGCGACAGATGTCACATTTTTCAAAATAACTGACGTACAGAAAGGAATTGTTTAAGCATAATTTCATTAAAAATATACTGATATAGCATTAAAGGTGTGAGCAATATTGATCATTATTGCAACACCTATAGGAGTCAGCTTTGCATATGGCGCGGGCCATTTCGGTTCGCAGTTCAACTAAATCTATTTTAGATATGTGTAACTTACATACCTTACAACAAGGGGGTCATAAACGTTTCAAGTTTATAGTGTTTGGGCGTGTTGAAAGGATGAATGAAGAGAGAATAACAAAACAAGTTTATGTTGCAAAAGTGAGTGGCAGCGTTAGTAGGGGACGCTAAAGGAGAACTTATATCGATTAGATTAGTGACTTACTAAAAAGGGCGATATAAGAAGCACCCATAACCGACGAGCGTGTATGCGTAGATGTATGAGAAGCGACAGAGGATCGCGCCAAATTAAATCCATGATCTTTGCCTATTCCTCTGTGTAACGGGTGTAAGCACATGTGTTTTTTTATAGTGCCTTTATTCGAGTACATCATAATGTCTTGGTATTGTATTAAATGAGCAGCTTTTTTATCTGCCATGAAGAGAGAGGTGTCGTAGGTATTTCGTTAATAATGCATTTCAACCCCCAGAACACTGATGTGAAGTAGAGGCGTTAATATGTAGTTTTTTATTAAAGTTATAAACAGTGAAAGTAATTGTAAAGAAACGACGTAACGTTACGTGAGATTTCGTCTTCTGTGCACCAGTGCACCGCTAAACCGCATCGTGGTTACGTAAAATTTTATTTATTTCGTGAGAGGATTTTCGGTTGTACAGTTTCTCGTCAATTTTGCAAGTGCTACATTCAGTTGTGAGATAACAATTATCCTATACAAATATCAATCATAATCCTAACCGGGTAAAATGATGTTTTTGTTACAATGTACATAAATACTTCTAGTATATTCTATATAGGGTAGGTTCCTGCGTGCAAGGAAATGTCTATTTCTGTATGCGCTTAATCCGCACCTCGACAGGTGAGTCGCGCACTGCTTAGAAATGCACGACTCGTGTTACGTCGCGGAATAAAAGTAAATCGAATACAAATAGGATCTCGCATTCAACAACCAAGGACAAGTTTCACTTAAAAATGCCTTAAATATGGCAAATGATGAAACATTACGTTATATTTTCCTATTTTTAAAATCTGATTTTTTATATGTGATAAGGTGGCAAACTACCAAGCGTGTCACCTGATGTTAAGCGGCCGCTACTCATAGACATCCGCAAAAAGCAAATGAGTCACAAATGCGTTGCCTACCTTTAATGGACAGAGGAGGTGAGACAGGAAAAAGGATATTGTCTTTTTCTATCCACCCCCTCCCCGTTCAAGCCTTTTCCCCTTTCCATCCTATCACTGTTAGGAAAGGATGGATAAGGGATGAGGACTCAAATTGGGCCTCCGGCATCTCAGTTGACAGACGAAGCGCAGAAGTATACTTCTACTTCACGCCTATCTTCTGTGAGGTCGTTGTATTTCACCGGTCGAGCCGGTCCATTCGTGCAACAGATGTAGATGCGAACTCTACCACTGTTAATTTTTTTTTGACGACACGATTTCTTTTTTGTAATTTACTTCACGAACGTTTAAAATGGAGCGGTCAGAATGATGGTCTGAATTCTGACGTGTGTTAATTCAATGACATTAATATTACAATCTTATCATCTTGATAAGATTGTAATGATATTGTCGGTTAGTGTGTTGAAACAACATAAAGAGCACACAGCTAGTAACGGCTGCATTTAACGCATTCGTATCCCGCTAATAGCTGTAATACTTGATAATTGCCCACCATCACATTAGCTGGAACTCTTTACGAAGGAACTCAACAGGTAACATAATCGTTAGTGTTTCTTAACTAACCAATTAACTGACCTAAATAGATTACAAATAAATTGTTGCTTTATCAATCACTGTTGTTTTATATTGTATTTCACAACCGGAAGTTGTGTTTTTTTATGCGAGAAGGTGGCAAACGAGCAAGCAGATCACCTGATGTTAAGTGAGCGCTGCCCATTGACATCCGCGACAGGCAAATGTGGTGAAGATGCCTTGCCTACATTTAAAGGACAGAGGAGGAGCATAGACAGGAAAAAGGATATTTTCTTTTCCCCGTTAACCTCCTGCCCGCCTATCCTCTTCCCCTTCCCTTCCTATCCTTATGAGGAAAGGGTGGGAAGGGGATAAGGACTGAAATTAGGCCTCCAGCACCTCATTCATCAAGCGAAACGCAGAGTACTTCTCCTTCACGCCTGTCTTCTGTGAGGTCATGGTATTTAACCGGTCGAGCTGGCCCATTCGTGCAGCACATGTTGTTGTTGCGGGCTCTACCACTGTTAAACACTGTACTGTGTGTTTTTAGACAATGCGTGTTTAAATTTGACTTTATTTTTTCACCTTTAATACTTAGGTTGAGCGAGTGCGGTCGCTCTAGGCTCCAGGAAGCAATGGGCGCCAGCATGCCATATGCGGATTTTTTTTCGATCGTAAAACATAATTTTCATGCCATTTAAAAATTTAATAAGTGTTGATATCTGCAATGCGATGATTCTTCGAATCTATGGCCGCCTTTCCCTAAATAAGTGCTATACTACAAACATGAACCTTTTTTTAAAACAAAGAGCCATTGTTGTCTCTAACGAGGCGTTCACAGTTTCACTGGGTTTTGAACCCAAAGTAGGTCATATGCAAGGCAAGAGACTAGAACTTTAAATGCGATGGCTGATCGAGGGTGCCGTGAGCTCTATGGCCTGATGACATCAGTTGAATTTTATATCAACATCCATTTAACAAGAAACGACATAAGCAGTTATAGTAATTCAAATTGTTCTATCGTCACATACCTCTCTGGCAATCTGGTCAAGCGCCTGCTCCTCCGCTGTCGCCTTTGTCTGTGTTCGCTGCCTCCGCGACGGATCCATCTTGCTTGTCCCTGCGCTGCCTAAGACAAGAAAACATAGTTGACATATTGTGCTTTTTAATATACTACAAATTTATGTGTAAAGAACGATAAACGTGAGCTATGGAAGTGACAAAAATGCCAGATAAGCGCCTACATTAATCCTGAGTCCAATGGCAACAGTGAAATAGTTTTAGAGACTTAAATCACTGTGAAGCTTAGCCGCTTTATAAGTAAGGATGCACGCGGTGTCCACAGACCATGGGCTGCCAGTAGACCACAAGGCCAAGGCCGAGGCCATGTTATGTACATGTCTAGTACTCTCTAATGATTGCACAATAAAGTGACATGGTACTAATCCATGATGAATCTATGGAGTCTACAATATGGAAAACAGAAAAAATTCTAAAACCACAATTGGATCAGACCATATAAACCAAAGCTTGTTTTGTCTCAAATGTGAGCATATACATTTAAAAAAAATAGATAAGAGATAGAGATGTGTGATATTTAAAGTTACCAAGAAGGAGAGAAGAGAGAGAGAGAAATTAAAAATATATACATACTATGTTAGACAAATACACTAAATTAAATATGCACTCTTATTTTAAAATTCATTTACTCGCTGGCTAGTATACTAATAGTATATATAGTATAGTCACATGGGCTAAGGTTGTCCATGAGCCCTAAGGAAATACAAACATGATGTACGGTGTTAACAGCAAAAAAGGTAATCTATCCACATACCAGCTGTCACTAATGCAGACATAAAAGTGTAATCAATGTCTTGTACAGTCTATATACATCATGTTCCTCATAAGGGTGCTGAGCTTTAATTGTTAGTAAAATTATAACAGTGCATTTATCAAGTATAAATAACATATATTAAAAAAAAGAACAATTAATGAAATAAAATATCAGTTTTGTCTTTACATACCTAATGTAATAAAAAACATGTTAACTAGATGCAATGACATTTTTAAAGTGTTACCAGATGGTTATAGATCAGCAATTTTGATTACTGATAAACTGATGATTAAAGGTTGCATTCTCAGCAGGTTGTAACTGTTTCTGGGATAATTATCTAAAAAAATCATAATTATTGATGCACAGCATAAGGCAACAGACTTACATACTGTGACTTTAAAAGCTTAACAATCAATGATAGTGGCTGAATCTTTTATTGTAAAAAAAAATTAACCTTTAATTTTTTATTAACCTTCATTACTATTTTAATACAACAAATTCATAATTTATTTGACGCCTGAGTAAATACTTATGAATCACATAAGGATATAATAGGAACATAGATAATTCACAAATATTAAGGAAAGACAACATTATTATTTATAAATGGCTGTTGTTCCGCTAACAGCAAATATTTCATGATATTCTCACTCAGGGAAAGGCATAGACTATAGATTTCAATCCTGATACAACTCTCTTGCTTCTTCTACATTCATGCATACATGCTTATCGGTTATGGGTCCTCCTTATATTGCCCTTCTTTAGTATGTCACTTATGAGATCTCTATAGGGCATCCCCTGCCAATACTGCCACTCTTTGCTCTTCATTCATTCTTTACGCTTGCCTGAACCACCTAAGCATACCTTTCTCAATTCTGGTCACAGCATCCACTTTAAAGTCACAATTTTCCCTGATAATGCTATCTTTATGACTATGATTTAGAGTCACACATAATATAGTTCTTAAGGTGCGCATCTCATTGGAATTGACTCTACTAACATACTTTCCCTGCCAAACCCAACTCTCCCTTCCATACATTAAAATGGGGCGTACAGCATTGTGTATTGCAAATATTTATTTCTATGTTTTAATAACCTTTTTAATAACCATTAGTTTTCCTGTATATATAATGATATTTGTTTTGTAGTATGGCTGAGCAACTTATGGATAAAATCAAGTGTTTAAACTACAAAATTTGTTGTGAATTAATTATTGTTTTGTAGATGCATAAAAAAATTAAAGTAAAGAGGAAAAGATATAATATACATAATTATAACATATACACCATTACATACTTATCCTACATTCCTGTACTATATACTTTTTACAAATTTTATAATCACCACACTTATTGTACTTCTAAATTATTGTTCTACTTTTTTCAAATCAATAAATTTATGACCTTATGAAGGACTGAATAAGAACACCTCTGAGATTTTATTTGAGAGTCTATGTGAAAAATTATAAAATATTTAGAATCAACATTACACTATGATTATTAAGTTATTTAACTTTAAGCAGTAATTTAAGATTTATTCATAATAGGACAACAATAACTTCTAAATGTGTGTGAAAAAGAATCAGGTGTAACCAACGCAGTATATACTAGTGAAGTTTATAATTCTGACATAGATTGTCCCTACAGATCACATTTAGTCTAATAAGTGTGAATAAAAGGAATTGTTTATGTTCTTTCAATTGTTTACATTTTTAGTAAAAAGTAAATGAACTGTTAGCCCTTATCACATTGCTCATTGTACATTACAATGCAAGTAGTGCATTGAGGCATACATGTTAATGTGTTAATTATCATTGTTCAGCTGCGAGCTCTGTTTGAATCGATAAACAAAAGAAGCACTTATTTGTAATATTATCTCTATTATTATTTGAATTATAGAAACTTTGAAGTTTTTACAATTCTAATTTCAATAACATAATTTGATCTGAAATTGTTTTGTTGATATGTTTGTTGATATTCAAGATTGTCCTTACCTTTATTATTATCCTATTCAAAGTTTAGTGCAATTTGTATAAACATTTTAGGAGTAAACAAATCGTTTTTATATGTTATACACTGAGGTTACTATAAATGGGGTATAAGTAAGAGAAACTATAACCTAAACGGTTTATTTTACTTGTCCCGCGTGTTTGCACAAAACAGTATTCGAAATATAGGATTAGTAGGAAAACGGGTGGGCACAAAGCCAACATATTTTTAATGGCAGTCACAGTAAATGACATCATACTTACGGAGACAGTTTAAAGATGTAAACACATCACTATGACATTCACCACTGCCTATTAGAAACCACGGGCTTCGTCAAGAGGTCACTTTTTATCTATCTAACTTGTTTACAGAACAACAAACATCGACAATTTGCAAATATTAAATAATATGAAGCACTTAATCACGACCTACACGAATCAGTAAAATGTTATCATAAAATTACACTCATATTAACTACAATTAGTCTATTGGCACTATATTCAATTTCGCATTATATTGCTAATAATATTTGTATCAAAAAGCAACATAAAAAGCATTTATTCTAAAAATTATTGTAAATGACATGCATGCCATTTTTTCTTGCCATTTAAAACCGTTGCGTTCAAGTAGAAACATTGAATTGTCAACCTGTCAACAAGGATAACTTTGGTTGCGTTCAGTAAAAGACGCAACATCCTTTAATTTTTTTTCTGATTCTTTGTGATATAGCTAAAAATTGACCATAAATATTATTATAAGACATTGTTGTGATACATGTACTTGAAAAGTATGTTTTTGCTCACAATGACAGTTTGTATTATATTTTTAAAAGATGCCATGGTTTTCGTCTAAGGCGTCGCTTATAAAACACTCTTTGGAGTTACTGGGCTAAAATTTACCTTCTTAAAAATTGAATTATTTGTGTTAAAGCTTAAGTAACCTTTAATCAGTCATGCCTAAATAAAATCGCTAAGTATTATTACTATGTGATAAAAACTTAACAACAATAAAATGTGACTGAGGGAATAGTAAAAACTGTTTTAATTCCAATAAATTTATTGACAATCATACAAAATAACATTACACTGAAAAACTATCATCTATACAAGATATACAATCTAAAGCTAGTAACAATAACAATAGATTGTATTTTTTATTCACTCTTGGTCTTAGGAGGATCCTCCTTGTAGTAAAGGAAAACAATTGAAAATAGAAACACACCGACCATCATGGAAAATGCACTGACATAATATGGATAAGCACTAGGAATGAAACGCTCATATTGAGTATGTTGCAATGGGCGCACGGATACCTGAAACAAGTTTTTTTTATTAGTAATTTCCAAGTTAAAATAATATTTTAATAATCTAAGGTTTTTATACAACATAAATTGATGGATTGTTTTGAAAAGAATGACTGAAAAAAAAATTTAATTTTTAATTTTTGGTATGGAATGTAACTTAGTCTTGGACTGCACAGCAAGTTACATACATTATATTTAGCAAAAATTGTATAACAAACCTGTGTGGTGTGGTAAAGTCGAGTATACCCAACCCTATCATAGTCCACTTTAAACTGGTACACTCCCCAAACATCTGGCACCTTGAACACAGCTTCATACACCCCATTAGGTTTTTTCTGAAGTGTTGTTCGGATAAATGGATCAATGCGAACAAACTCTAACTGAACATCATTTGCATCAAATGGCTGCCATTTTCCATTCTTCAACTCCTCAATTTCAATTCTGTAAACCTGCAATCAGCATTGGAACCAATATTTGACTAGTATAACAACAATAATAATGACCATAGCCCCAATATCCTAACAAGTCAACTGTTACATAAGTCGCCTACATCCTTATACATGACACTTCAGCTAATTAATATCTGCAATTCAAAATCTATCAGAATAATGGATATAGAAAACATATGAATCACATAGACTATACCCTAGACCTGAAAACAAAATTATGCAAAATCTGAACCAGGATCTATGTAAAAAAAAATGTTTGACTAGTGATTTTTACTACTTAAAGATCTGCAATATTTAATTATAAGCAAATAAGGGAACTACAAATGACTACATACAACAGTATCAGTGATGGTGTAGGTGGTTGACGACTCAGTTTCGCCTTCCCTGTTGTGGTGCACACGCCTAACACGGAGGCGGCCACGTTCTCCAAATGCCCATTCGCTGAGATGCACAGCAAGAGCCTTGTTACCAGATAGATCGGATTTCACTTTATCACCCTAAAACATATAAGAATATTTAATAAATTTATTACAGCTTTGCTAACAGATACAAAAAAATATAGGACATGTCTTGTCTATATCACTAACATAATAATTACTAAAATATTTGGAGAATAATAAATAATGATCTGAGTGTTGGGATGTTAAAGAAATGGATGGAAAGAGACTTTTGTATTTACCAAAAAGGAAATAAATAAACATTAAATCATCAATCATCATCAGAACATTTTTCCCCCAATATCATTTTCATGTCAAAATATGTTTGAACTGAACTTAGAATAGAAATACCAACAACTTACATGTACTTTAGCCACAGGAGAGTTAAATGCTTCATCAGAGAAAAAGAACAATGACCCACTGAAGACAATACGGGCATTATTCCTGGCCTGCAGGGCTGCAATCAGGACAGTCTTTCGGCCCACAGCATGAGGGTACTCCTTTACCTGTTAAATAGTGAATATTTACTGTTTGATATCTATTTCAACATAAATTCTTTTATCTTATCGTTATTCTTTCAAAACTTTGTAAAGTAAATAAATGTATAACAAAAATAAATGTGTTGAATTGTTTTCGTCTAAGGTTTTCAACTAATGCATGAATATAAATAAACATACTTGGAAACTGTGTAAGCTTAAAAAAAATATATTTAAATCTTAAAAGCATTCAGTGAAATCTTTATCCACTTATATTATGTTACTTACATTTAAACAGGTCATTGGTTTTATTTACCTGACTCTTTGGATTGTAGCTATATGCAGTACTATCAGCGGTAAGAATTGGCAACACCAAGCTGTTGTCTTTATCCAGAATTAATCCTGTTCCCTCAAACAGCAGCGGCTGAGTGTTGTGTTCTCCCACAATAGTTGAGGCAGATATAAGATTCTTCGGTGAGACCACTATTCTAGTATGATCGCCATCATCTAGCATGTCATAGTTGAAGTGGTCTATTACTGCTGCTGATTCTTCATCCATCTAAAATTATAAATTACATTTAGCATATTTTAATAATAGTACCAGAAAATAATTGTTTATTGCACAAAATAATTGTTTGTTACTGATTCAGATGTTATCAATATTTATTAAATATTAAAAAGAATTAATTTTTATTTTGACAACACATTCTTAAGGAATCCTTTTAACTTTTCATAAACACCCTTAGAACATAAAACATAAGCCTTCTAAGATTTAATCTGACCTGACTGACACAGTGGCAATGAAGATACAAGAGTGATTATAGAGTTTGCTGCCCACTCAGTATTTTTTTTAAAGACAGTCATTTTAAATCACCATTATGGGTCCCTGAGACTACCAAGTGCACTTGACAAGTCTATGTGATTGCAGAAAATATTAATCATTTACCATGTAAAGTTGACACTGCCATCAAGCAATCTACAGCCTGATCACTACTGACAGAAATTTTAATGTCTTTAGTGCTATCAGGCACTTAATGTGACTTGAAGGAACTTGACAAGCTTTTATTCATTTGTGGTCACAACACTGAAGATTTCTTAGGCAAAAAAGACTTCCTTGGTACATCGGAAGGCGACTGTGGTGTGCACACTTGACCAGACTTGACAGCACCTTCAATGGGCGTCAAATTACCCATCAGGTGAAACCGTCAATCACCTGAGACTTGTCAAGTGCACTTAATCGTCTCGGGCACCCCAAAATCTTGCACTCGTCAAATTTAAGTTTTAAGAAAAATAATACTTGACCTCAAATCCACACTCCGTAGCAATTTCTCTATACACGTCTCCGGCAGCCGCATTGCCCGCAACCAAAACATTGCCACCATCATCTATAAATTTGGTAATAGCTTCCGTGTCGATTTGGCCACCAAATTCCACCACAGAGGGTGATAAAATTATAAGATTTTTGTATAAATATTCGCCATACTTTGAGAGAAGAAGATTAGCGTCGTCGGCCAACTTGAATGTAAGTACGTAACCACGGTCTGAAAAATTAAACCAATACTTTTATTCAATTTACAAGTTTTATGCAATGAAATAAATTTTTACTATTCGTAACTCAGTAAAATCGTATTACATCGAAATTGTGAATAGCCGGCAATTTGCCTAACCCATGAAAATTTTACCTTGCAAGGATTTAAAGAATTGTGAGTGTGTCTCCCTTATACTAAGGTTATCAACTAGAAATAAAGTTTCTTGATCGGCTATCACTATAGGTATACAAATAGCTAGCCCTAAAATTAGATATAGCTTCATTTTCAGAAATATCTATTCCACTGATTACGTTACGACGTGTCCCTTTTCTTTTCTCTTAACACATGTGTTGCCCTTTTTAAATAATCGATCAATGTTTTCGTATTCATTAGGATGTTGCTATACCGCTACTTCGCTACAATTTGCGTTTATTGGCTACAATTTATTTCGAGATAACCGGAGAACTCATCTAACATTAAGCACTAGTGGTGCCCGCGGCTTCGTCCGCGTGAAATAATGACTTTGGCCAGCTATTATAATTTTTTAAGCAGTTATTTTGCTAATCAAATTCACACATACATTAAAATAACCTAACACCCGAAGCGGAGGCGGTCTTAGTGTACGGCGCGACCGGCGGTTGATAAGTTTCTTACTTGCGTTCATTTAATTTTCACATATTGTAAATTGCAATGACACTACTTACTGCTACCTACCTACCCACCTTAATTCTTCTCCGTATTTCTCTTATATTTTGTCTCGTCGCAAATTTATGATACATTCAAATACAACAACCTGACATTTTTCCATACTAACTTTCATTCCCTATTTTTATCTTACCCCCTTTGTTGGTAATTTTTTTAACCTTTCAAACTTTGGATATCATATATTTAAATCTAATCAAGAGCTTCAAAAATAACGAGAATTCTATACAATCTTTTATCCCCTATTTCAACCCCTAACAGCTTATGTCCTTTTTCAGGCTCTAAACCAGTTACAGAATAAATAAAATAGAGAAGGGTAGGCAGAGATCATGGATTTCCATTTAGCACGATCCTGGCACACCTTTCTCGCTTCTTCTACATTCATACATCTACGCATACATGCTCGTCGGTTATGGGTGCTACTTATATCACCCTTTTTTAGTAAACCACAAATCTGATCAATATAAATTCTCCTAGGGCGTCGCCTACCACTAATTTTCGCTACATGAATTTGTTTCGTTATTCTCTTTTTTTATTCATCCTTTAAATATGTCCGAACCACCAAAGCATACCTTTCTCAATTTTAGTCACTACATCTTTTAATCCACACTTTTCTCTTATAATGCGATTTTTAATCCTATCATTCAATGTCACACCTAACATACTTATTACTCATCGGCGTACAAAAGATATTTTACAACTAGCTTATACATTCCCTCTTCGTCTTTCAAAGTTTTCAAACAATCACCCATAAATACGGGGATGCTACACAGCCTTATCTTACACCTTTTGTTGATGCTAAACCAGTCTGAGTGGGCCCCGTTAATCCAACACAAGCAGTAGAATCTTTATGAAGAGACTTTTAATGCTTGTATAAGATCACTGTTCAATTCAAACTCAACTAAAGTTGACCATAGATCATCTCTTTTAACTTTATCATAGGCCTTTTCTAAGTATACGAAGGCGCAGAATTTTTTTGGCTTACAGCCAGAAACTTTTCTGTGATAATGCGTAAAGAGAAAATGTGATCCATGGAACCCATTCCTTTCCTAAGACCTGCTTGCTCATCCCACATCCTTTCTTCTGTTTCTTTCATGACTCTTTCAATTAGTACCTTAGCATAATGTTTTTCCCACAATACTGAGAAGGCTGATTCCTCAGTAATTTTTACAATCATGTTGTGAACCTTTTTCTTTATATAAAGGGACGATGACGGCCTTCCATCAATCTTCCGGTACTAGGCCATGTCTTCAACATTTATTGAAAAAGGCCCACAGCAGGCTTGCAAATAAACTTTCTCCAGCACTCAGCATTTCAAGCAGCTCTCATTTCAAGGGAAATCCTGTCATACAGTCAGTGGTCACATCAAAGATGAATTGTACTTTGCTGTCTAGCTAGTCTATCCTTACACATTCAATTATAATCTATGATATTATATTTTGATTGACATTTTACTTGGACATTTACCTAAAATGTTTTATTTTTGTATCGAAAGCGAAACCAGTAGTGTTAAAACTAGTTAATTTGAAAAAAAAATATTGTTCAGTTTCTAGTAGTCTTCCAAATATTTCAGTATTAAAATGATATCGCGGTCTAAACACCGCTCAACAGTTGAAGTTTGTTCGGATTGCGGGGCATCAGGTCAGGCGGTGTTGTAATTTCGTTAAGCAGTATAGTTTAATCCTAAATTAATTGTCTAATATATTTGGTGGGTACCGTCTAACCGTGCGGTTTCAGATCCTACGTGGGCCTCGATCAATCGTGGATTGTTACTTTGCGCCGAGTGCTGTAGTGTACATCGCAGTATGGGAAGACACATTTCTCACGTTAAATCGTTGCGGCAAGGTTCCTGGCCACCTTCTTTATTAGCGGTATGATGATTTAGTCGATTTAATCTGAACTTTGTAAGTCTCAAAAACATTTTTTCGGCAACTGTAAATATTTCGTTATGTTTTGTAGATGGTGCAGTCACTTACAGCACAAAATGTTAATAGCATATGGGAACATTCGTTACTGGACACTTCAGCGCCTAAACATTTGCGTAAAAAACCGCAACCCAAAGATCCACTTCAGTGAGTTATACAGAAATTAATACAAAATATGGGATTATGTGTTTAAGAATTTATTGTTGTTACCTAAGACTTTCGAATTATCTATTTTAATATAATTACGAATATAAAACAATATTGTTATCAATGATAAGCTGCAAAGTGGTAACATCCATTGCTATGCAGACAACAGCACTGATGATGTGCTATACACGGCCCATGCCAATATTTCCATGCTACCTTCAGAAAGCCGGAATAAACTTGTGTTGTACTTGAGACGTTCTTGGGTGATGTCTTGGACTGGATTTTGTCCAGTTCTACCCCAAAAAGACACAAGTGTTCACGTTGTATGCTAAGAAACAGCTTTTTGTTGTATCACTTATCTTCAAGAACACTGATTGCCAGTATCAGTATTCTGTGTGTGAAGTGAATGTACCCATTCCTTAAAGGCCAGCAAATGCTAAGTTGATTGTAATAACTCATATTTTGAAATAAGTGTTATGGAAACTAAAATGCAGCATTACATGTTTAATAGAACACTCTCAAAGCAATCATTGATTCTGCCAGTTTGTCTGTAAGCTTATACTGTCATATATATCACCTTATATATCACCTGAGCTATTTTTAACATTGATAAATAATAATTGGTTGTTTACAACTGCACAGCAGTTATAAACAACTAATACCAGCGATAAATGCTGCATCTTATATACACAATATACTATCTTATCTTTTATTTGTTTATCTAGACTAAGTGGTTGAAATATTCTAGTTATATTACACATAGTCTAATTCTAGGTTTAAAGTAGGGTAGGAAATGTATGTATGGAGAAACAATTTTATTCTAAAATAAGTTGACCTCAAATCTAAGATCAATCATGTTAAATAAGGTTTGGCATAGACTGGACACTTGTCGGTTAAATTGCATGGGGGTAAAGCTGTAGCTCACCTTGTTAATATGTATAAAATTCACTTCCATAACCTTAAATTTGTCATAATAGCCATAGATAGTATTTATTTAAATATATTTAAAGCAACTTACGAGTTTGTCTAGACCTTTTGAACAGTACCTCAATAACTTTTTTCAACTGTGTCATAACCTCACAACTACTTGCCAACTCCTAGCTTCAAGGATGTGGTTCATTATACTGTTTGTGTGGATGGTGGACTAGTAGAGTCAGCAGTAGCAGCATCAATTTCATGCATCAGTTGAATACTTTTATCTTTATAAGAATTATATAGCTATATCTAGACTAATCTGAGTATTTACCGCCATTTAAAGATTAAATAAAATTGTTGTATCCATTTGTGGAAAGTTTTAATTAGCCGATATATATTGTTTAAACACTTCTAACTAATTTCTTAATTCTTTTTCAGTCCAATCAAGTCAGAATTCATACTGGCAAAACACTTACGCTTGGCATATGTATTGAGAGCCAGACGAGATGAACCACCCAATGAGTTGGGAAGACAGCTGCACAGTGCAGTTAGGAGCTCCTCGCTGGATACGGCCATGAGGTTACTTGCACAAGGTGCTGATTCAAATTATTATAATCAGGTAGGTGGATTTTGGGACATTACGCACACACAGCCAACTACAATGCCAAGCTAAGCAGAGCTTGTACTGTGGAAACCAGATAACTGATATATTATGTATACTCTTTGTCTTTTGTGACTATAAACTTACATATATAATTACACCCAGACTAAGGATAAACAGACATGTTCATGCACACAAATGATTGTCCTGGGTGGGAATCGAAACCAAGAAGTGAGTAAAGTAAGTATCTTATTAACCACTCCAACTGGCCTGTGTATGCGATATAATAATTTTAAATACATTTTTTTCTTAGTATGGAACTGAGTTATTTCTATATAGTATAGTAAGGTTCAAATATTTAGTAAAATAGTTATCTAGGTAACACCAATTTATTCAGCCGCATTAGTTTTGCCTTCTTTGCATTAGTTGCAACTAGTGTCATAATAAACTACTGAATTATGAGGCAATTATGTTCTTTCAGGAGAAGGGAAGTGCTTGTCTCCACGTGGCCTGTCGTGCCGGCCAGCCAGCGCAAGCAGAGCTGCTAGTGGCTTGGGGTGCGGATCCCAATACAAGGGATAGCTCTGGAAATTCGCCCGCTGATTGTGCAAGGTATGTAAAGCCTACAGCAGGTTCAAATGTTATCAATATTAAATAGGAACTTATTGCTTATATTTAAGATGTTTCACTAAAATATATATGAAAAAGTGTCAAAATGTAGTAAAGTAATAAGAAGTGCCTGCTCTTGCCTGATCTTTGATACCTACTACTACTGTACTAGCCACTTTTGACAGCGGCTGAGTGTTATCAAAAGTGGCTAGTACTAAATAAGAGTTATAACATAAATAGAAGGTGTTGTGCCATTTGTTGCACTTTCTGGTGTATCATACACCCACTCTTGCTTATAAAATTATAATATTCTAGGGAATAATACCAGAAGTCGTGTTTTTATATAATTTTTTTAATACCGAATACAAGAATAAATTCAGAAATAAGCTAACAGACCGAACAGAAAAATATTATACAATTCAAATACTAGACTTCTGACAAGCTAACGATATGACATAACAAATTTAATAATAAATATGGCACCATTCGGCCAGAGTCACAACCTAGCCAACCTGGAATCCCGCTGCCAGTGAGGAATCGACTTTTATAGATTTTTCATATTGTACTAGATTCTTCTAGAGTTCTGTTGACCGGTGACGTAAGTCTGTCAGGCAACAAACTCTCGTCGATGCTAGGGGATGTTGCAGGTTGTTGGCCAGCAGCGTTAGTGCATTAGGCAGCATACTCGCAAGGCAATTACTTAATCTAAAATATATAATAAGTCAGATGTCATATAAATCATAGAAAGCTTACTATTGTGTCATCAGACAAGGCGGACATAACGAACTGGCGGAGCGTATCACAGAACTGGTATACGAGGCGACGGACCGCATGATCGTGTTCCTGACGGGCGAGCGGCCCGCGCACGCCGCCGGTCGGCACTACCTCGTGCCGCGCGCGCACGACACGCACGAGATGACCGACGTCGCCAAAGCCGCCCGCGGCAAGCTGCAGCTGGTGAGAATACATATCTTACCTCATACATACCTTATTATTATCGTCTGATGAGTGAGGTCCCGGAAACTTAATCCTCTTTCACTTTCCATCCCTTCATCACAGTGTTCGGCAAGTAGATACTGAGACTTGAGAGTCCGGGTACTGTTGAAAAAAAATTATTATGATGTTGTATGGAAGTATTATTAAATTTAAGATGTATCATTTATATGTATGATATATGTCCGCGTATCGATCTTCAGAGGTCCGCCTGTTGCCGATATCTGCCTCTTATTCTATCAGTTTTATTATATACAATTCTGTATCCCTTCTTTGCCCTAAATAAATCCTGGCAATAAAACTGCAACTCAACTGACTGTTGCAAACGTCTGGGTAAGCAGTGTTCACTTAACATGTTCTAAAAGTTTAAGGTCCGATTTCTTATTCTTCTTCTTAACATGTTCTAAAAGTTTAATGTCCGATTTCTTATTCTTCTTCTTAACATGTTCTAAAAGTTTAAGGTCTGATTTCTTATTCTTCTTCTTAACATGTTCTAAAAGTTTAAGGTCTGATTTCTTATTCTTCTTCTTAACATGTTCTAAAAGTTTGAGGTCTGATTTCTTATTCTTCTTCTTAACATGTTCTAAAAGTTTAAGGTCCGATTTCTTATTCTTCTTCTTAACATGTGCTAAAAGTTTAAGGTCTGATTTCTTATTCTTCTTCTTAACATGTTCTAAAAGTTTAAGGTCCGATTTCTTATTCTTCTTCTTAACATGTGCTAAAAGTTTAAGGTCTGATTTCTTATTCTTCTTCTTAACATGTTCTAAAAGTTTAAGGTCCGATTTCTTATTCTTCTTCTTAACATGTTCTAAAAGCTTAAGGTCCGATATTTTTATTTTTGATATATTTTAAATTTCAGTTGCCAAATCATCTCTTTGAGGAGCTGGTGATGGACATTTATGATGAAATTGACCGGAGAGAGACTGAAGCGAGTAAGTTAACAACAATACATACATATCATAGATATTTACTTAGTCTTTATGATCTTTTACATTGGGAGGCAAGATGGGAAAACAGGAAAAGAAGAAGTGGAAAGGACTCGAAAGGGGCCTTGTAGCACCTTACTAGAGAATTGGACAGTGTCTCATAAATATTACAATATATCACCAGCGGGATGTATGATCAGTGGTTGTTTAGTTTGGCAGAGCGAGGCTAGTGGTCTGGAGCGGTGCGGCGTGGCGTTCCTACCGGTGAACCCCGCGCTGTCTGCACCTCGCAACCAGGGCCGCCAGAAACTGGCACGCCTCTCCGCGCCCGAGCTCGCAGCGCTGCTACGCGATGTGCTGTTAGACGCTACGAGGAGGCAGCGATTGGCAACCCTACATCCTAGAGGTAGGAACGCACTTACATTCTAGAAGCGGTAATAAATTTCCTTACTTAAGGAAAATGGACGTAGACTTCCCTTTATCATCAGAAACATCGGTCTCCTGCTGCCCTCATCCAATGGACTCCCGCAACCTTTACCAGAACATCAGTCAATCTTGTGATATACCTATCTACGCTGCGTCGACCGTCTCCCCTACTAGGACTTTACAGCCCCATCGGCCATCATTTTACGAGTGATATGACCGTCCCAATGCCACTTAGTTTGCAATTTTCCGACCCATTTGTACCTAGTGGTAATTCGAAATGTGTACAGGAAAGTACACTTTTAATTAATTTAATTAAATTCTCCCTTGTTTAAAAGAAAAATGTTTCTTAATGGTTGTTTGTTATAGCAATTGTCAAATATTTCAGCGCCAGGTGGACCACTCAACCCGATGCTGTCGGCCAGCCACTTGAAGCACATGTCACAGATGTCTGACGATGAACCGCTGTACGACTCCGTGGCCTCGGATGATGACTACGCGGCTCTCACACCATTAGACCTTGATGTAAGTACTTGAGCTACACACATATAAATCTGTGGGAACGGTATATATTTTTTTACAGTTGTATTACAGATTTTCGTTTTACGGTGGTTGTTACGTTTTACGATTCGACCGGTGAAATACCACCAACTCTCAGAAGACAGGTGAAGCAGAAGTATTCTACGTTTCGTCTGATGAGTGAGTGTATCCTAATCCCATTTTTTATCCCTTCCTATCTTTTTCTAATAAGAAAGAGATGGGAGGGAAAAAAGGTTTTGAATGCATAGGAAAAGGGAATACTTAATATGTGTTTGAACGTACATTTACCTTTACATCTTACTTAAATTTTTTTACAATTACAGTTGAGCAGCATTCTTCCAAGAACCGCAGAAGCGGTCTCTTCCACATACAACCCATCATTACCTGGCGATCAATTAGTTTTGGACTTTAAACGAACCCAATCACCTACCACCTCGCAGAATGTCCCCGAACAGCACAATGAAGTTGAAACATTACGAAAAGAACTTGACAACAGAGATTCGACCATCACCGAACTGAAGAATCAACTGAAAAACCTGCAAACAATAGTGGAACAGCTGACTAAAGAAAACAGCGTCCTAAAGACCACGAGTAGTATAGATGATGACCAGAGTATGACGTCACAGACCTCAATTAGCGAAAGCGGTAATATCCTAGACGGGAAGTTTCCAGAAAGAGGGCGAAGCTTGGAGACGGATCAGCTGGCTATGACCGAGGATGTAGACGTGAGACAGTCCCTGAAGAACGCGCAGCGACCGGTCAGTATGTATGAAACTAGAGAAGGCCCAAAGAATAACTGGCAGGTTACTAAACACCAGGTACTAATGTTAATTAATTTGACTAATTCTTATTAATTAGTATGGTCTCCATTTATTTGTTGTATGAAAGTCTTGAAGTTTGTCGCAGGAGTACAAATATTCGTCATAATATCAGTAGTTAGATAACCTGCAGTATTTAGTATTTACTTTTAATTTGCTTAACATATATTAACTGTTATAAGTTCAAGGTTGGCATAGTTTTTATCCATAGAATATATTTCCAATTAAATCGTATGTTTTAACTAGAGCAGTGGTGGTTTAGACCCCGACTTAAGTACTGTAGGTTGCGGGTTCGAACCCAGCACTTTACTTTGTGTAATTTATTTCATCACTACTGCTCCAAAAACGATGAAGGAAAACATCGTGAGGAAACCGACATGTTCTTAAAACCACCAAATTCGAAGACATGTGACATCCACCAACCCGCACTGGGCCAGCGTGGTGGATTACGGCTCATTCCCTCTCTCGGAGAGGAGGCCTGTGTCCCTGCAGTGGGGGACATTCTAGAAAAGCCTGATTTATTATATTTTAACTATATAGATATACTAAGTCCTTTATTAGTGGTCCATTAACTAAAAAGTAACTAAAATATTTGTAGTGCACATGCTTTTTAGTAGAATTGGTGTTCAGGTTGTCCAGTATATGCATGTTGTATATCTGTAGCGCAATTTACATTAGAAGAGCCCGTAACAATATCTGTTGCATGAATTGTCCAGCTTGACTGGTGAGATACCACAAACTCACAGAAGACAGGCGTGAAGTACTCTTCATCCTTTTCTAACGAGGTTGGGATGGGGGTCAGGATTTCAAGGTGGTTGAAGGAAATATCCTTTTTCCTGTTTATCTCCTCGTCTGTGAATTAACAAGTCCCTCTGTCTATCAATGCCACTCCAAATGGTTCTGTACCCCATAGCATGAACATAGACTTTCCCCAATACTTCTACTATAATGTGATTCTTGGTAAAATATTGGTTAAGAAAGTACACATTATGGTGGAAGAAGGTTTATGTACAACAAATGTAAATTATACTTAGGACTTATTAGAAACTTAGGAGGTTCCCGAATAGGGTTGGCGTCGGGCAGACGGTCGGCCGTAAAACTTAAGCCTAAACCCATACAGTGAGAAGTACCGTCCTACTGTGCCAACCCCATATAACATGGGAATAGGACAGAGAGATGATGAACTAGCGTTGAAATAAGAAGGTGATATCGTTTAGCTGACGAGTCTGCCGGGTCTGGAGCGGTCGCTGACGCAGAGCGTGCTGGCCGGCGAGGAGGCGGCGGGCGAGGCGCTGGCGGGGGAGGAGGCGGTGCAGAGGCGCGCGGAGGCGGTCACGCGCGCCATCCAAGAGCTGTGGGCGGCGGCGCGCCTGCAGCAGCCGCACCTCGCTGACCGAGCGCATCACATACGCCGAGCAGTGCGCTCGCTATTGGCGTTGTTCCCACAGGTACTACTTATGTGAGGTATATGCTATATATAAAGCCCTAATTTTTATGTTGTAGGTTGTCCCATCCTGTTGCAGTATGTTCCTTTAGAGATCCCCTTATCCCTCTGGAGAAAGGCAAAATGCTATTTAATGTTGTCTTTAACCCAGATGACAGGATATGTTTAGAAGATTTCTCCCCTGATACCAAAGAGAAGGCTATCCCTTCCTTGTCATTTCTTTTTGCAAATAAGCAAACGGTTCACGTGATACTAAGTGCACATTACTCTCAGACATCGGAGAAGGTGTGGATTGGGAAAAGGGAGGATAAAGGGTCGAGAACCCTAAGATAGTCTAGCAAACGCTGCAGCCTTCGAATTGTATTGTATTGTCAAGTTAAATGATATCATGGTCGATGGATGGTAGAATTGCTCGGACCCGACACTTCAAGAGGTGGTGTACAGCCTGCGCTTGGCGAGCGAGGAGGTGCAGGCGGCGTGCGCGGCGCCCGCCTCGCTGGACCGCGTGCGAGCAGCCGCCTACGAGCTGGCGCGCGCCACCAAGTTACTGGTCACCCGCGCCCACCCATCCTAGCGTCCGCATTCCGCGCGTCTGCACGACACCGTTTAGTGTACACGCCGCGCGTCTAGTGCCTGAGATAACGTGCCTTCGCGTTGAAATACTGATAAATATGTGTTGTGTCTATGGTTGGTTACAATCTAGAGAAGTGCCGAGTTTTGTGTTCATATGACCATTTAGTGTCTATACGCAAGAAGATTATTGCAATATAAAGGAATTTGGTAACGGTAAGAGCATTTTGTTTCAGTACGGCGTTTTGAGGTAAGTATGAAGGGAAATGAATTTGGCAGTAAAGCCATACTTCGGTATTCTATTTGCCTTGTTACTGGAAAGAAATGTACCGGGAGATTTTAATTTTAAACATTTTCTAGTACTAAACAATATATTGAACTGGGTATAAATTCAAAATATACTAAGTGATTCAATGTGAAGGTATCAGTGTAGACTCGAGTGTGATAGTGGAATAGGTATTGGTAAGGCCAATTTATGATATGCATGTGTTCAAAAAGTGCTGTTCAATGTTAGTTGCTGATATGGTGTTAAAATATATATAACAATGTTAAGTATTCATTAAAAATCACTTGAATGTGACATAGGTTAGTTAAAGTTATTCTTGAATGCAAGTGGTCAGAATTTTTCACTCGAAAGTGCTTTAGTGGAATTAGGAACAGGTTGTGTATGGCTAGATATATAAATAGCTATGTTGTGACTACTTAAACCTCACCCATGCCGTACCCTATAAACAAAAGGTTATAATAAATACAATGGTCTAAGAATCGGCATAAGAAATTTATACCCTCATCTATTATTTGATATGTTAGTTGATAAATTTAATCTTGGGCCAACTCTGTTAATCGTAAAACCAGATTAGATTGTTAACTTGTGTAACTCGCCGTTGTCGATTCTAGGTCTTAAGTTTATGTTTACAATAAAATGAATGTATATATTATCTCACATACAATTGGGTTCTGATCAAATAACAGATGAGGGTATATATTTCTTTAGCCGTATCTTATACTATATTACTCCCAAATGAGTGTGAATAGGGTTCATAAAATATATTTGTTTTAATATTTGACAAGTATAATGAGTTTAAAGTTAACAAATAGTATAACAATGAGATTGTATGTCTTGAAATGGAATTGTATGGAATAGCTAATTCTTATTTGACAAGATCATTGTATGAGCTTGTATAAAGGTTCTAGAGAAAGCTATTTAAGGCTAAGCCTAAACTATCCAGTAAATAATGCAGGATGTATATATGTCTTAAGAAAATGGCTTATTTTTGTTCCGAGTTGCGATACTTAGCCTTTTTTATAATGCCTGAAGGTTAGTAAATATGTACAATACAATTTTCTATGGTACAAAGTTCTATTACTGGTTGTAACTATATAGGAGTCTCTAAACGGAGGGATTTGAAATGTGACATACTCTTGTATTGTATAATATTTTTATTCCGTATCTGTTCTTCCATACGATATAGATTAAATACTTTGAGATTCATATATGTGTATTCTATGTTAAGTTTCAATGGTTTTTGTTCAATTTCTGGAATGTTTCCTTAGATTTTTTTTTCAAAATACGAAGTGTACCAATACCCTAATAGGTTAGGGTAGGTACTGAACTTATGAGGTTGTAGGTTCGAATCCGCATTTCGACTAATTTTACGACCTATGTTTTAATGCTGCTAATTTTTTTATAGAATGATTAAAAAATAATTGTCTATTAATATTTTTATATTCAAAAAGAAAAATCATGTTTGAAATGAGTCTCCCAATATGTTGTTAAATGTAAACATAGTCTACAATAGAAAATTTATTAACATTACTAGGATATTTTTGAAGTTTTTAAACCGGTTTGGGTTCAAAGGTACCAACTAAACCTTCTTTATGACTAAGGAATTGTTCATTTAATATTATAAAACAAGATGTAATTGGAATATAAATTACAGGTTACCCTTTAGAGAGTGAGGGTAATAGAATTATTTCACTGCAGTATTATATGCCCATGGATTATTTTTTAATTATGTCATTTCCCGTGGTTTATGCTGTCTTTAAGGCTCTTCAATGAGTTAAATCGAGGAAAGTATGATTGAGTCCAATATGATTAAAAGATTTTTTGTTGTAAATGGATTTGCATAATAGATATGGAAACATAGATAATTATAAACATTAAAAAAAATATAAGATGACATTGTTTTTTTTCAGAAAGTTTATATAATCTATAAAACTTTGTTGCAAGTTTTATGTATGTGAATTTATTTTGTATACGGTCTTATATATGGTCAAAGTTCAATTGCAAAATTTAAGGTGCATCCAAAAGTATTGAAAGTAGCTGTGATTAAGAAAGATAAAAGATAAATAAAATGGTTCGAAAACAACACAAACTGTAGTTTAGATGAGTTTTTATTTGAATAAGAATGAATGAGATCTTATTTTTTTAAATAAGAAATAAAATAAATAAATATGCACTCACGCCCGTAACCCAGAGGGGTAGGCAGAGATAATGGATTTCCATGTGGCGCGATCCTGGCATACCTCTCTCGCTTCCATACATATACGCATACAAGCTCGTCGGTTACGGGTACTCCTTATATCGCCCTTCTTTAATAAACAAGAAATAATAAGAAAATATGAAAAAATAAAGTATTTAATTAATTTTAATAAAGTCTTTATCGCGGCTTGCGATAGGATTTAACTTGCAGATATCGGTAGGAAAGGAATTGTTAAAAGTATTTTTTATGTCACAAAGCTTTTTTTATAATATATTCCTCAGTACATTGTGTTCTTATAGCCAAAGAAAAATGATAAATCATACGATGAACATTTGGCCACGGAATACTGGCCTATGATGTACATTGATCTATGCACCTACATAATTATCTTTCAAAAAACCTTACGTATTTCCGATCTCTTACAGTTAGGTACTAAACAAGCCGCATGGTCTGGAACATCCTGTATAACACACTATGAGGCGAAAGAAATTAATCTTTCAGGTGTACCTGAGGTTGTTTATTTACTAAGTATTTATTGAATTCTATTTACATACATTCAGTATACGGCCGAGTGTGTGAATACAATAAGTTGATGAACGTGTGAAACGTCTTTATATTGTACTAGTGATCCGCCCCGCCTTCGCCCGGGTACCACTAATTATGTTGTTCCGATTGCTACCAAACACAGGAACACCCGCTGTGCCAATCTGGACAATCCCAGTAAATTTCCTCGAAATCGGTCCAGCCGTTTCGGAGTCTATAGGATATATACGGAGTCTATACGAAAACAAACAAACTTTATTTACGTTGTTAGGATATGTACAAAGGAATTGTTTTATACCATGGTGCAAGTTGGCTCAAGTTTTGTATGTACAAGCCTTATATGTAAATAGGAGCCATTGAAATTTTGTTTTGAATGCTAACTATTAATTTAATTTTTAATTTTTTAATTAAGAATCTTAATCAATTACGTTGAATTATCGACTAATTTTATAAACCACCCATCGCTAACAAATGTCATTTAAATTTGAGACTTCTGCATTTAGAGACGTACCTAGTGATTCCCTGAGTCTCTTAATTTATCCAACCCTACCCCTTTTCTCCTTAACGTTTTAGGGTCTGTGCACACTGCGTTTTCTGTCGCAGCCAAAATATGTAAGAAGGCGCGAGAATAATTAAAAATAAATAAATAATTTAAAATAAACCCTTGTATATTAACAATAAACTTTAAAATTGAATACAAGAAACAATCGTCTAATACGACTAAAGATGTTAGTCAAAACAAAATTCTAAATAAATAATAATAATAATAAATTCAAATATGATCACGCAAACATTTAAGATTTTCCCCTACTAAATATCGTCTAACGCGGGTAAGGAAGAAATAATGTCGTGTGTCTTACCCTCAGGGTCTTAGCCTTTGCACGTCGCGTTGTGAATTGAGAGGATGCGATGCGCACAAAAAATGTAGTGTGCAAAGGCACTTATGCAATTTAATAATTATTATTTTGGAAATATAAGCTAATGTGTTGGGGGTGTGCGTAGGTGCTTGTAAAGCGCGAAGCTGCAGTGTCCATGCAACAGATGTGGACTCGAACGTTATCTAGTGTATTCATACGTTTTTTTTAAACGAGTACGTACGTAAAATCACGTCAGTTATTTTTATACGAGCCTTTCATAATGTTTTATCTATGTTGGTAGATACTCGGATGTATCGAGAATTGCGATGTGGATTTTAAATAGAAATAATTGTGCGCAATCAGTTCTGCGAATGAAATTCCTTATTGACGAATCTTGTACTTTATCTTTTGTATGCCGGAAATAGCTTTTGCACCGTTGCCGTGCGTATCAATTATACTAGTTTTTTTTTTTCAAACCGCCGACCTGTTGTTATTGACTAACTAGTTTGGGATTTCTATGCAAATAGTTTGTGCAGTAAGTCATTATGACTTTAGTAAGGGATGTATTAATAAATAATGTATCTGAATTATATACGAAATGAATATTTTGATCACAAAAATGTGCCAATGTCCATGTAAATGACGTAGTTTAGTGCGGTCATTGTAACGTTGCGCGGAAGACCGCTCCTGTGGGAATAGCATGCACTGGCACTTCGTACCAATTACTATAACATCTAATAAAACTGTATCTACATTTTACACAAATATATTTTAAAATATTCTCGTCCACCACTTTAGTGGATAGACACCCTTATAAATTAAGACCCAGATTCGTTATTAGCATAACGCTAAAAACTCACGGAGCAATTTTCGCCCGCGCACGTTTTACGCCTTCAACGCGGGCGATTTTTGTGGCTGCCGCCGCACCGGCCTCCCCGAGTAGTAATTCCACACGGGGTGCGGTCTTAGTCGCACAGAACTCCGGTGTCTTGAGTTTAGAAATAATACCGTGGGCCCGCAACCGCGCCAGGGGTGGGTAAAAATCGCTCTGTGAGTTCTTAGCCTCAAGTTTTCCTCTAATCTATCCCAAAAGTGATAAACAGAAGCCAAATGGATCGCAAGTGTAGTGTAGCAAGTGAAATGTAACCGTTTAGAAGCAATAAAATATTGTGTATCGAAAATGTCAATAGTACGCAGTACAGGATGTCAATAGCACGGACATCCTCTCGTACTATTGACATCTCCAATATACATGATATGAATACGATCTTGGTAATGTTGCAAAAATTGTTAACGAGATTTTTTTAATATTTCAAATAATAAATTTTATTATTCAATTTGACAAACTATTGTTTTATTTCCTACTTTTTTTTGACAACTTCCACAAACATTTGACACCACACATGTCTATTTTTTTATTTATTATAATATCTTATTTCCTTGAATAAAGAATATATAGCTGTCTAAGGAAAACAAATACCCGAAGAGTTAGTTACCGTATGTATTATTCTTATGATTCAGTCATTAATTCAGGAGGTATAAGTCGCTAGCGTCTGTTACTGGTGTCTACAAACAAAACTAAAAGAATACCACTACAAATTCTTATAAATTTATTAAATAATTAAACCAATAATTATTTTCATATCTCATTTAATCTTTGTACATAGATTTGCATTTGTTATATAAATTATTTTATATTTTAAGACTTCAACCTTGAAGACACAATACCGGTTACCGCGATACGTGCCTTGTCTACACAACAAAACATAAGACTGTCATTTTTAAACGACACCTCGCAATAGCATTATTCTTTGCCATCTGTAAGGTCAAACTCGTACTAGACAATAATAATTTGACGCGACACATTCATGTACTAGGCTCAACTCAGAAGTTTAAACACACGTAAGTACAGTAATATACAAATAAATGATAACAAAAAGTACACTTATAAAAGGTGGAAACCGAGCAAACGTTCCACCTAATATTAAGTAACCACTAACTTTAGGAGTCTGCAGCAAGCAGCAGATCAGATACGTTGCCTGCTTTTTATGGACAGACAGACAGGATATTTCTTTTTCGTATCAATCCGTTACTCTGTCAAATCTTCCCCTTCAGATTATTTCTCTAGTAGCATAGAATGGAAGGGGGAAAAGGTCTATAATAAGCCCTCGGGACCTCTCAAGAAACACAAAACATCTACTTCACGCCTGTATTCTGTGAGGGCGTGAGCATATATCTATTTCTTTAAAGTATCCATGTAACCAGGAATTATTTTTACACGTTGTACTTAAGGCATTTCTTTTGTCTTTTACGATAAAGCAAATACAAAGTTTATAATATTATGAGACAGAAAGCGTTAGTTGACCATAAGTACATATAATATACTCTGTATTTTTTCTAAAAATAGAAGAAATAATGTTTTCTGATTGTGTTTTGTTTATAAAATGGACGGACTTGAAATTGTCAGAATACATTACTTTGAAAACCATATAAGAAAATACATTTTTGTAATAGATGCATTATTGAAGCTATTTCAAATAAAAGGTGTATTTTAGTCAATAGTACATCCCCTTCAAAGTCCCCTCACTCGATCAGAAGGGAAGGACCCTTTTGTACGGTCTATCAAGGGTTACGCTAAGGGCGCCTTCTCACTATATCGTTACGATTAATTTATCTTTGAACGACTGTTGCCGTAGTAGTAGTTACTGTTGCTGTGAACGTAGTTGACAATCTGTAGTCACTCCAAAAAACAATCACCGTCGTTAATCGTGTCGTCCTACATGTGAATACCTCTTTTTTAAATACACAAGCCACGACGCTTTAAAAGACACGATAATTTATAGTCATGGCAGTGAGAACGCGCCCTTATCTATATCTAGTTAGGACTATGGATGTAGAAACTAAATGGATCAAGGAGGGTGTCGTATATTTGCGCTCTTTATTTTTATTTCGAACCAAACGGGTGAATACATAAAATATTTATGATACTTTTTTAAGAACTTATTTGAAACTAGCTGTTTCCTGCGAGAAAATAATTTCGAGGGGTTTTCACTTTTTACGCGGAACCCTAAATATTTTGCTTAAATTAAATTAGCCCATTTGAATCCCGACAATATTAGCTATCTTCCAGCAAAAGTCTCATCCGAATCGGTTCAGTCGTTTCGGAGATTAGCCGGAATAAACAGACACAAAAATTTTAAAAATTGTATTTTCCTTATAAGTACCGTATATGCATCACGTGTGTTGAGTATGGAAATGTTTTTTTGATATTACATACAGACACTTCAATTTTATTTATCAGTATAGATATGTAAGCCATAGGGCTTATATATGGCTATAGAGCCATTGTGGTGCAGATAAATAATTAACTAGTGATTTAACGAATATTTTTAAGTGATATTTAACTTCAGCAACTTATGCATCTCCATAAGTATACTCTTAGCAACTTAGTGTATGTAAGACGGATTCTTAGTCAGTCAGTCTAATATAATTAAATGTGGTCACTTTCGAGTTACCTTAGCGTTTCTTTAGCGTCATAGCATGTGTTCTATCTTATCTGTGTTCGTAATGGCATTTGCATCTGTACCAAATAGATATAATTACTATTAACAAGATAGAATTGTTGTAAACAAACAAACGTCATTTACCATATATGACAGCCATTATACTTTTTATATTTTCATGGGAAATGATGTGTTCTTATGGAAATCGTGAGATGAAGTGAAGTGAAATCAGGTTGCTGGCTAATGTGAGAAAAAGTTGTTTTTCGAAAATATTTTGGAATTTACGAAATGTAACGCAAAAACCTTTGTTTACACAAATTCCATCTTGATTTGAAACAAGGTATAAGTATATTAATCCTTAAAGTCATTACTAAATCTATAAACGATTATCACTCTGCGAAACTATGTCCATATATGTAGTTAGTTAGCCAAGGCCTCGTAAAGATTTTCGTAAACTATTTACTACCTATCACAATTAACTCTGTAAAGTCTTGAAATATTTGCACGTCACAACATTGCCAATATTTTAGGAGCACTTCCAGATGCAGACGGCCTGGTTGCCGCCGAAGTATAGGTAGCAGATGGTGGTACACTCGTACGTGATCTCGAAGCCGTAGCTCTCGCCGACGACCACGTGGAAGGCGGGGCCGAACTTCTTGTCCATCGACTCCTTGACCATGCGCGCGGCCAGCTCGTTGTTCTGCGAGAACTTCTCGCACGCCGTCACCGACAGCTCCACCGCCTCCGTGCGCATCTCCTCAGACATGTCCGAGTGCTGGAACATTTCATTTTACATATACTCAATGCTCATAGGTTCTCAGAGGAAGATAGAAAAAGATAAAACATTTACGTTGAAAAAGGGAATGGCAGACGCCCAGTCGGCCGTCCAAGGTATCGCTGGAAAGATGAGGTGAGGACCTGCTTCCCCTTCAAATTAAAAACTGGCGAGAGATGGCGCGGGATCAGAAAGAGTGGAGACTCTTTTTGTCGGAGGCCAAGGCCCACTTTGGGCCACCGCGGCACTCTAGTTAGTGTTGGCAGGGTTCGTCCCAAGAGAACTTATATCGATCAGATTACTGACATACTAAAGAAGGCCGATATAACCAACGAACATGTACATATGTATGGTAGTAGAAGAAGCGAGAGAGGTGTGCCAGGATCGCGCTAAATGGAAATCCATGATCTCTGCCTACCCCTCTGGCTTACGGATGTGTGCGCATATTTATTTATTATTAAAAACATTAATAAACAGCTTAGAACGATACAAATCTTATGAACATATTTCTTTAATTGTGGATTTATTAGGAAGAAAATTGTTATATTTTTTTTATAATACATTATCATGAGACGAAGAAAGAAAACTTTAAATCTAACCAGGATCAGGTATGTTCCTATTTTAGACAGATACTATGACAAATACATGATACTGAGTTCAAATTCCAGTCAGTAGCATTATATTTTTATTATAAATTATTATTTCGTATAATAATTTGTCCTTTGGAAATAGTGACGATGTATGAATTATCAATGGCTAACGTTATTAGTAGAATTATTTATATAAAGCTTCCGATATTGGAAGAGCGCGGGCTCGCATTGGAGCGTGACGAGTGACGGCTGACGTATCGTCGGCATCCCTCGTACTGCACACCTGTTAAAACAAGCGCTGGCTGCTACGTCCGCTGCATTGCAGAACGGTATTCAGAACTGTAGAAACTTTTAGAAGTACGGGCAATTTGCCAGAGTCAAAAACGGCTCGGCTGGTTCTATCAGAAAAGTTTAAAAAAAGCTTAGCAATTGTGGGAACTATATTTTTGGCAATGTCTAGCAGTGGACATATGTATTTTTACCCGTCTGACTCAGAAGAAGGGTAATGATTTCGCGAGTATGTATGGATGTACACCCATTCCATTGTGACCTCTTGTAGTATAAACTAATTGACCAATATTGACAAAGTGTGAAATAGCTCATATATTGTGATAGATCACAACCAGTCTTTTGGGTAAGGTAAAGTAAGGTTCCTTGTTTTTTTTAATTAAATATTACGTGTAGCTGACATCTGATGCATTATAATCGTGGGTTGCACTGGCGCATAAACTTGTCGCGATACAAGGTCTCCTTACTCTCTGAAAACAACTGAGATGACAATATGTTTTGTGGCAATGACTTCGGCAGTGGAAACCCACGGTAAGAAAGCTCTATTTTTATTGTACTTTAAAATAAATAATGTCGAATAGGTTTACATTTCTTTCGTTTTATGGGACAGCAGTAAAAGAGATGCAATTGAAGTGTTTGTTGCTTGTTCGATAATTTTTTTTTATTATTATTTAATTTATTTTCACCGGGTGTTGCTACGTTGCGATGCTGCAGTGACTCCGAAATAATAATTTTCGACGCAATACATCATCACGAACGTATGACATCATGGGAGAAAATATTTCCGAAAATAATTGCCTATTGGCGTTACTAATATGCTTTGCTCGTGACACTTTTCTGTTCTGAATTTGATCCGTAAGCAATAACCAAGGCTCATTTATATACTTGACCGTATTACACGTGCAAGAGGAGGGGAGGGGGGGGGGAGGAGGTAGAAATTGTTGTACCCAACTTAATGACCTCTTAATATTGGAACATATAGACATTTATTTATCGAGGAAATATTTAGTACACGCGCAAAAGTAACCGGAGATGTCACGGTGAGCTGTGGTCGGTGATGCGCGAGAGTGGAGCTTCGCTCGCGGCCTCAGACCTTGACTTAGCTCAAACTATTTCACTGTACAACTTTCGTGCTAAAAATAATAATTGGTATTTATTAAGTTGTCAATGGTGAGACAAAATGGAAGCATGAAAGCAAGAATCGTCAACTTCTTGTGAAGATGTCAACACAATTGGCGAAAGTATAGAAAAGGCAACGGCAATTTTATTGTGTTTTCTTGTGACGTATGTATGAAGTATAAAATAAAAAATAGGGTGGCCGTGTTTATTCTTTTCCGAATAAATATATTTTAAAAATGGCATATTCTGATATTCTTAAAAACAAAATATTAAAAACTCTATTAGGTCGTAAGTTGACATTTAAAAATAATAATATTTAATCAGAAAAAATAATGCAATCTTAAAATTTCATAATATTTATAAAAAAATATTGTTATTTACCCGTATCAATGGATATGTGTGAATTATTTTCTCGGCTGCCGCAGCAGCTCCACCTTCTTCAGCCATCGTCCATTAAAAAATCAACACAGCAACAATAATCTCAATAACACATTCAACGCAAATAACGAAAATACAAGCGACAACGTGCGACTAAACCCGCGACGTCTCCTCTCCCCACTGTTTACGCGTCGCCTTGGAAACCGACAGCGGCGGCCTGAAAGATACGATTGATTTTTTTCTCATGTGAGTCTTCAATATGTGCCAGGCGATATTAAAACTAAAGCATTATCAGTTAAGGCTTAAAATAGAGGTTCCTGTAGTTTCTTTCGTCTTTTGCATCTCAATGGAAACATACATATATGAATAAACTAGCTGACCACAGGCAAACTTCATTCCACCTTAGATTTCATTAATGTTAAATAGCTGTGTTACCTTATTAAAGATATTCAATGCCGGATGGGTTTCACCCGGGTCGACACTTTAATGCGAAAACACATACACAGGGGTGGTCGCATCACGTCAGTGTTAGACCCGCGCTTGATTTTATTTGCGCGCGTATTAGTTTTTAGATAACTCCTTACCATTGGATTACAAATTACACTGCCGAAAACATTCACAATTTCACATAAAACATATTGTCATCACAGACTTTTTCAGAGAGAAAGGTTGTTTCGATACGTTATTTTACGACAATGGATACCCATGGTAATATAATCATTTAAATTACACGCTGTAAAGGATTATCACAATGTACATGACATGCACAAGGCAACTAACGTATTTACGCTGACAAGGATTAATACTGTATCCATCTAAATGGATTTTCAATTGTAGTATTGTACGTGACCATTTTTTTAGAAGTTAGAATGGGTATAGTAAAATCTTTAAAAGATAGATGTATGCCATGATGGACTTTTTTGTAGATCTTTTTAGGTAATGCACTTCTGTCATACATTACTTTGATCTATTTCGTAAAGTTTAGCCAGCGTTTGCAATATAAGCGTTCAAAAATATATTTTTTACAATATCACATCAGAAATCTTTGAATTTTTCTCTATTTCTCTGCTAAAATATGCATGTATTTTACATTAACTTTCCTCTTGAATCAAATTGTCTATTGATGAAACTGCACTAAAATCCATTGTTTGAAAGATCTAAGTGAAAAGACAGCGAAGCTACTTTATTTTATACTGTGTAACTGTGTAAAGACGATGCTTTATTAAGTAGTATTGTTTGTAATAAAATTAGAGTTCGTAAATGTAACATTCGCAAAAATAGCTGATTTTTTTATAGACCCCCATTTTGGGGGCGCTTGACGGTCCTGAGGGTAGTTTTTAGCACAACATATGGTTTCAATTAAAGTAGTGTAATGCTTAGTAAAAAAAAATAATAAAAGTAATAACTATTATGCTTCAAAAACCTTAGCACGGAAGAATTTTGATGATGGGGGTCTTTAACGTGTAATCTGTAAATGGGTTAGGCTTACTAACCAGAGATCTAATAATAATTGTAAAACACTGATGCGATATATAATATGTTTTAATTATGTAAGCATTTAATTTTAAATGTCATCGTCGACTGACATGTATGACACTTGACGTTAACATATTGACTTGATTATGATATCAGCTGAAAATTGTCAGTGTTTGTATTTATTTTCTTCAAAGTTATTTATATTAAACATTAGTTGTTAAACAACGCTTAAAAATCTCTGGACCACCTAAAATGGCTTCTCGGTTCAGTGGGGCCTTACAGTTAACAGACCTTGACGATTTCATAACTCCGTCGCAGGTTAGTGAAACAACTTCATTTTGATTTCAATTTAGAGAAAATAATTTGCTTACACTAAACTCTAACTTATAAAACGATATTATTAGCGTCCCCATCATTAAGCCCTCAATTATCCACTTTTTTAATGTTATTAACATTGTGCGTTAAAGTTATTTAGGATTATTACTCTTGATGTGCAGAAAATATTAAGTGAAATGTAATAAGCTGAAAACATAGTAATGTATTCCGACAGGAATGTATTAAACCAGTGAAAATAGAAAAGACAAAAACTAAAACTGGCGCGAAAATTAAAATTGGCGAAGATGGATACTTTGATGTATCTAATGGTCAAGAGCAGAAACTACAAAAAGTGGAGATCACACTGGCAGATTGCCTCGCGTGCAGTGGCTGTATCACCTCCGCGGAGAGTGTGCTGGTTACCCGCCAGAGTCAAGAGGAGTTGTTAAGGTAATATTAAATGATAACATAAAAATTCCTTGAATTATCTTATAAATAAAATAAATAAGCACACACCTGTAAGCACAAGTAAACAGGAGTACGGATTTCCGTTTGGCACTGTCTTGGAACACCTCTAACTTCAATTACATTTGTACATGCTTGTTGGTTACTGGTGACTGTAATACTTGTTTTGTGCAGGAATTACATGAATAGATTATATATTACATACTTCACACTGGGATAGCTTTTGAATTTATATAAAGCATAGATCTGACCATGTATGGAGTACTGCTGTTATATCTTGACTGGCACAGCCAAATAACAACTTGCGGCCTTTGAGACCAAGACTTAAATTTAGTCGGTCTCGAGCTCAGCCACAAAGTGGCTAGCCTCTGAAAGCTGTTGAATTACATGTGTTGATTTCCCCATCTCCATTCTACCATAGACAATAAAACATATGGCAGGTCTCCATTCTTTCTTTATAGATATTCCATATTTGCACGAATGATTCAAATCTTTTCTGCAGCAGTGTCATCATCATGATGTGGGAACCTTAAGAGAAGAGTGAATAGACTTTTACTAAACTATTGTGACTAGACCACATCACCACTTACATCAGGTGCGATTGTAGTCATGTGTTAGTTATGATTTAGATAAGAAAAGGTATCCTCATACTGCAGTTGAAGTATTTTTTTATTTATATGCATATGTAATGAAGAAAATTAAGATAAATGAAATTTAAAAAGAGAATATTCCTAATATATTATTCTTAAATTAATTCCTCTACAGGGTGCTGTCAGAGCGTAAGTACACAGACACCAGAGGAAACACAAATGAAGTTAGTCTTGTGGTGGTGTCGATGTCACCTCAGCCTGTCCTATCGCTCGCTGCCCGCTTCAAGCTTAGCCCTGATGATGCTGCTAAGAAGCTTGCAGGTAGATTTTTCTTTGTCACATTCAAACATTAATTTTTGAAATGTCACAAATAATGCTAAAGAGACATTATAGAGTAGTGTATAGGCTATTAAGCCTGAACTGAATGTTGCGTTTATTTTTTGTGTTAATTTTAATAAAATATATTGTATTTATATTAAGTTATTTGACAATGCCGTATAATATTTATCAAAACACACGGGGAGTTGTCATAGACTACTTGATACTTTTTTATTGCATTTTCAAAGACAATACAACGAATAGCTCGTTAGAAGTTTGACTTATTTACTGATAGATGTCACCCCTTGTATTAAATATGTTATTTCATTATAAATTTAACATAAAGGTCACCAAATGTTGCTAAGCATCATTTCGTTTCTTCTTCCTATTGGGTCATCAGCCATCAGACTGTATCAAATATATGTCATAGGTCCAATTTCTCCCACCCCATTGTTAAAGCCTCTTTGAAGTAATTGGTCAATCTAAAGAGAAGGGCTCTATACTTCACAGCTGTATCAATAAATGATTATAAATAATTGTGTAACACTGTGTTGATGTGTACCTTAAAAAGGTTAAAGTTTAGTAAAGGCTTGGTAAATCTTTTAAGGCCTTATAATTCTTAGTAACTATTTTATAATAAAGAAATATCTACAGGCTACTTCAAGAGTATTGGCGTAGACTTGGTTCTAGACATGACCGTGGCAGACGACCTTTGTCTACTGGAGGCCCAGCAGGAGTTTCTGCAGCGCTACCACGAGCAGCAAAGTGACCCCGGCTCCAGACAACTGCCCATGCTCTCCAGCTCATGTCCAGGTAAAATTATAAGTAGTTAGACCACTGAAACATCCTCGAAACACAAGCATGTTTAATATCAAGAATAGAGACTATTTAGTTCAGTATATTTTTAATAAACAGAAAAATGATAGTAGTAAAACACTATAGAATCTCGTCATGAATATTGCATACACATCTATTCCATTATGACCTCCTCTAACGTAAACCTATTTAATATGTCATTAAATTCGTAATCTTCCCTGGAGTTTAAGGAGGATTTAAGTTTAAATGACAGCGCCATCTAACATTTCTGCTATATCAAGTTGACAAGATACCCAGTGAACATAGCGTACGTAATAACTTAGGTTAGTAGTAGGGGAGTAATTGCATCTCCACGGCTACCGCGTATTTTGCTTGTGAAGGAACAAGGATCATTCCAACCATCTCCGAAGAATCCCAGCAACCCTTAATGTTGCCGGGGATCTCGGTGAGCCAAGACATCTAACCCTTTGTAAGGACACTGCACATAATAACTTAATTATGATCTTATTTAGACCACTGGTGTATCTTGCGTAGGTTGGGTCTGCTATGCGGAGAAGACGCACGGTAACTTCATCCTACCCTACATCTCGAGTACCAAGTCCGCGCAGCAGATCATGGGGTCGCTGGTGAAGGGTGAGCTGGCGCGCCGCCGGGGCCTGCCGCCCGCCGCTGTGTACCACGTCACGCTCATGCCTTGCTATGACAAGAAGCTGGAGGCTTCGCGCGAAGACTTTTATAGCGAAGTGTTGAATTGTCACGATGTGGACTGCGTTGTTACTGCTAGTAAGTTATTATTTTTATAGAATACTAGTGACCCGCCCCGGCTTCGCCCGGGTACTACTAATTATGTTGATCCGATCGCTACCAAACACGGGAACCCCCGCTGTACCAATCTGAATAATCCCTGCAAACATCGAAATCGGTCCAGCCATTTCGAAGTCTATGGGTCACGTCGCCTTTTATTTGCTATATGGCGTTGAAGTAGCTAGATTTTTTGACAATTATTTTTTTATTTTTCGTAAAAAAAAATTGTTTCATAAAAAGTAACCTATGCTACCTTTAATACCTCCAAGGATATGTGTACAAAGTTTCATGATGATCGGTTGAGCAGTTTTCGCGTGAAAGTGTAACAAACAAACTTACGTTCACATTTATAATATTAGTAGGGATACATTAAGTTATATAACAGAAGGTACAAAATAAATGATTGAACGAAATAATTAACATCGTGATGTACATAATGTATGTCGGCGCATTGCATTTGCTTCATTTTGACAAATAACTGGCAAGGAAATATCGTGACACAGACCCCATTGCGACTCCAAACAATCAACTTATGCAAACTGCAGTTTATATATTTAGGATTCTTACAGCAGTAGTCTCAGTCCCCCATCTGTAATGCTCTTTCTTACATGGAGAAAGTACGTGGTAAGATAATAATAGGTATTGCTGAACCCATTAAGATCAGCCTTCATAGTTATTTGGTTTCACAAACCAATAAATGTTACACGCAGTTGAACTAGAGCAAATGCTGAGCAACGGCGGCAAGTCTCTGTGCGAGGTTATCGCGGTTGAGTTGGACTCCGCATACGAAAGCGAGGTGGAAGCCCCGGGGCTGCGCGGCCACGCCGGCTCCGGCTCTGGGGGCTTCGCGCACCACGTCTTCCTGCACGCCGCGGAACAACTGTTCGGAATCACTGACCCTCCGATGGTCTACAAGGATTTGAGGTGATTACGTGATATTAGATGATAGTTTAAGCTGGCTCCCACACCCCGCATAAGCATCACTCACAAACATATATTAACATTACATGGTTAGCATATTATGTATGTAGTAGCTGTTCCCGATTTCCCTCTCCCAAGTTAATACATCCTTACAATGGTAAGGTACAAAAATAACGCTCAATGGAGCGTTATTTTTGTTTCTGCTCAGCACCCGAGGGTAGTAGCGTGATGTTAAATAACCCTCCGTAATCATTGGCCTGTCAAATGCAAAAAAAATCAAATCCAATTTGTACTTCCTAAGATTAGCGCGTACAAGCAAACAAACTTTCAGTTTATTTATGTTATGATTAATATACATAGAAGAAATTCTAATCTGTGTACACTCTGTATGAACACTCACACGTGCCACTTAGTACATAATGTCACAATGGGTCACCATCAACTAGATACCCTTTGTAGAGTTATTGGATTTGGGTATACGCCTACCCTTAGCATTCGCCTAACCTACAAACCGTGTGAACCATTAGGCTGAGCTGTGTGGCTGATCGCGTTTTGTTAATAGATGTGTAAGTTAAGTACGAACGTGGAACTTTCTCGCAACCGATTAATATGCGTCAGCGCTGACCGCAATGCAGAACAATCGTCACCCCGGCCGTCACCCCGCTCCGACCGGCCACCTCACAATGTCGCAAACTTACACGCTTAAGTACTCCCATCCTAACATTGACGCTGCAATAGCCTAATGGCTTGTAGTACGGACCGCGGAATATAACGCCGGGTTCGAATCCTCAATTCCATTTCCTAGCACAAGCGTAAACTTACAGAGTAACTGTGAGTCCACACTGCCGAAAACATTCACATATTGTCCTCTCAGTTTTTTCAGAGAGCAAAAGAGAGATAACATCATGTTTATGTGTATGTTTTCAGCAGTGTAAACACAGATGTTAGTTGAAGTTTAAAGAGGATTGAGTAAATTATTTACACTACGCTAATGGTTTAGGAATCCGGACTTTAAGGAGTTGATACTGGAGAAGGACGGGCAGGTGGTGCTGCGGTTCGCCATCGCCAACGGCTTTCGCAACATCCAGAACTTGGTCACGAAGCTCAAGCGTGGCAAGTCGCCCTACCACTACGTCGAGGTGATGGCCTGTCCCTCGGGTGAGATATCTTAAATTGTTACCTTATATTGAAACCATTTCTTACTTATGGGACGTAGAACTTAAGTAACCAATTGGTAATATTTCGAGATGTTAACAGAAAGATTTTATTCTTTCTGGGCACTCAGAGACACTAGTGCAAAATGGCTATTCCATATTGCACTAGTATAGCATTCCCTTGCATGTTTCATAGTATAGAAATGAAGGAAGATGACGAAGCGAGCAAAAATTCGTTCAATGCTACCATAGCATAACTACTACAGAGGCGCTGCCTATTGTCATTGGTGTGACCTCTAGGACACCTCTGAGTTTTCCCACTACTAGAGGTCTGGCAGTTACGGCGACGTGGATCTCATACTATCTCCCCTTCAGGATCCATGTAATCTTACAAACTATCTCCTCTTCGCTGGGCTACGCTGGACACATACACAGTAACACTCATTCCCCGTGCAGGTTGCCTAAACGGCGGCGCGCAAGTGCGACCGACGGGCGGCGAGAGCGGCCGCGAGCTGGTCTCTTCCCTCGAGGATATGTATAGCCAGCTGCCGCGCGCACAGCCCGCGCGGTCAGAGCTCGTGCGCCAGCTCTACACCGACTGGCTACACGGACGACACTCCGACAAGGCTAAAGCACTCTTACATACCAACTACCACGCAGTAGAGAAGTCCGATATAGCGTTAAATATTAAATGGTGATTTTTAATCTGTAGGTGTAATTGAGTGTTGACACTATAAAATAGTTGTCAAATTACTCTATGTTATTTTGTCTATGGCAATTTGCACTGGTAATAACTATAGTGGATTAGTGATGATTCTACGAATGCTGTGAAGATATGCTGGCGAAGTTTTAATTAGCTTTGACGAATCAACTGCGACTATTTATACGTACAATAATAAAAGACGAGTCGTAATGAACGGAAATCGCTTGGCGTGCGAATGTCGAATGGAACATAACAGATGATATTTGTAACACAAACAGTATAGTTGACTGTCCTGGAGCGACACACGTCCTATTACATCGGTTCAAAGGTCCCATTTACAAAACCATTTGTTAAAAGTACAAGCCCATTCTGAAGTAACATTTCGTATGGTGTTCCAATAAAACAATTGGAACTAATTAGTTCAACTATCTGCGATTGTTATGTAACACGGACTAACAAAAAGTGTACAGATGTTCCAAAACATGTATACAAACCAACATAACTTATATTTTTTTAATATATTTTAGTTGACATTTCGAACGATAGACTACTTTATCTCCACTGATAATGTATTTGTACTCAGTAATTACCTAAATTAAAAAAAACCCTTTATATACAACTCTATATGCGTGTTATAATTATTTCAAACGTGGACGTGTGCAATCGAAGAAAATATTGAAGAACTTTACGATCCTATCCAGGGACAAAGCTGCCCGAATATCAGTAAATGTAAATAAATGGTTACAGGCCTAATTTCAAACCTCGTCCCCTTCCCATCCTTTCCTGATGGGAAAAGGAAGAGGATTGGATAGGGAGGGGGTTAACTGGGAAAAGGAAATATCCTTTTTTCTTGTCTATGCCCTCCTCTGTCCATTAAAGGTAGGCAACGCATCTGCAACACATTTGCCTGTTGCGGATGTGTATGGCCAGCGCTCACCTTACATCAGGTGATCCGCTTGCTCGTCTGCTGCCTTCATACATGAATAAAGTAGAATATATCCGACGACTTTATTGGGTGTTACAGAAAGAAGGCATTCCTTTGTATATAGACCGCAGTTACGCGGTGTACGTAACGCACGTATACGCGTATACGTACTAAAAAATCACGTAAAAATACTAAAAGTATTAGTAACTGCGAAATTTTGTTTGTCAATTAAAAGTTCTCATTGAAAAATGAGTAATGATATTTGAATGAATTTTATGAAAGATTCATAGATCAACTTTATAACTATGTAATTGTTAGATTTAAGTTTAAAATGGGTTGTAAATATTTGTTAAACAGTTGTCACAAGTGCAGGAGTTTTTTTTCCCGTCTCATCGGAACCGTTGTGGGCACAGTTTACATTGAACGCTTTTCTTGCATTACAAGACCGTATTGTAATGTTTGGACCGTCACATGTCACCTGATGTATTTAAAGCGAACTTATGTTAATTTTTATATAATTTATTTATAGCCTGCGTTGACGGCACGACCACGGGACGACGACGGTTGCTTTTTAAAAAAAACACAAAAAACTTTCAGAAAGTAGTGTTTTTCTATCGGAAAATTGTAGAATAGATCAGATTTTCCAACATTTATTTACGGGGAGTTGGATTAAAGTGAAAGGTACCCGGATATTTCTAAAATTGGTACATAAAGAATTAAAACATTTTTTGTCAACAAATCAAACGCAGCTTAATGTTAAGAGATCACCTACATCACTGATACACATTAGGTTTCTTCGGGGAGTTGGGCTGGATGGAGTGGTCCATGTCCCGCCAAAAGTAGAAAAAAGGCAAGGAATTGGAACTCTAACACCAAGTAATAATAATAATAACATCCTAGGACTAATTCTCACAAGGCCATCTGATCCCAAACTATGCAGAGCTTTTGCTATGGAACCAGATAACTGATGTACTACATATACTACGTTTGTTTTGTTAATACATACTTAAATAGATAGATTACACCCAGACTCAGGACAAACAGACATGTTCATACACACATATGTCTGTCCTGGATCGACCTGCGGCGTGAAAAGCAAGTATCTGACAAACCACGCCAGCCGGCCCGTCGTAAAGTAGAACATTCACATTGCTATTGGCCGCTGATATTCTCTGAGACGGATTCATGCCCCGGTTGCTGCCCCTTCGACACTTTAAAATATGCACTTCAGAAAAGTAGTATATTGTTGTTACACATATTTATATATACATAAATATATACTAATTGACTGAGATCTATGCACGAGCCGCGGCTTGAAATTTAAAAAAATAACAAAGGATTTTTCTTAATTCATCCCCATAAAGTGTTTTAGTAATGTAAGAGATGAAATAATTTTAATCCAATTTAAGTTGATTGATCATGTTAAAAAGGGTTCAGCTTAGGGTGCACATACAGTCGACTAAATTAAATATTATGGCGAGTGAAACCGTGGGGCTTAGCTTGTTTTAAATATGCAATAAATAGCACGGCTGGACTTACAGCTATTGTAACGTTTAGTCTTTTGTAAGTAAAATGCCCTTTACATTGTAATAGTTACGGACAATGTATTCTAAGTTTTATAAATATGTCGTTACGTATAAAACTAGGCGTGTCGTATCGAGGTGTACTGTATAATCAATCGAGGAGTTGGCGCGGGCCAGTGTGTACGCGGCTCCGCAGCGCGAGCAGTGTTGTCGCCGCCGCTACCTGTTTACAAAACATCGCTCGTATCGCCTTCCGGCCCTGGCCCCGCGCCCCGCAGCGATGGGTGACTTCCGCACGTGCGCTGCTACCAGCCTCCACCTCCTACTCCTCGCTGGTGTTGCCAGAAATGTCCTCCCCACAGGACTCGGGAAATGTCCCACTTTCGGCCAGTTAAAAGATTTCGACATCAATAAGGTGAGTGAAGAAATGTCTTAGTCCACAATCCCACCTGAGCTCAGTCCTGATGATAAGCATTAGTTTGACATCAGCCTATTCGCTTTTCTCTTGCTGGCAATTTCACTTTGTTCTCGAAGTTATTGTAAAGAAATGTAAGTATTGTGGAATCTTCAGTTTACCAACAATTTTATGTAATTTTAGGGTACATCTACACCATCTCTCTTTTTCCTCGTACTCGTTCGGAGAAACTGGCCACTGGTTCATAATGCATTATAGTTCCGGATGTTGTTGTTGATAAGTAGCATGCTTATGTTACCGTGGGTTTCCACTGCCGAAAACATTTACATAAAGCATATTCTCTCTACTTTGTATCGTGCCATGATTTTACGCCAGTGGAAACCTACGGTAACATGTTCCGGTGAACCGTTTGCGAGTTTGAAAATGGCATCTTTAATAAAAAACTATACTCAATTAACGGCTATAAGATTAGTATGTAGAAAGTATTTTCGGTAGGAATGGTGGTGACCACAACTCGCCCAAACTAAATTTGCTTTTTTATTATACCTAGTTAAAGAGGGGTAGAGGGTTTATCTTCCGATACCTCGTTCATTAAACGACGTACGGAAGTATTAATGATCCCTTAGTTTTAGTGCACTTTAATATCTTGACACCAGTATTCTGTGAGGTGGTGGTAATTACTACTGCTACTGGCTCAACTCAAGCTACTGTTTAAGGTTAGTTGATTTAACACAGACAGGGGTTCAATCAGTACCACCGTCAAAGCGCCAAAAACCTAATGTTTAAGGGTACTGACTACTGAACATGGGGTCGTGGGGTCCGATCCGACAATCGGCTATTATCGTGCAACAAAGCCAGGACAAGCTTCAGTTTAGTTGTAATGGTTAAAATTATTAGTAATTTATTTCGATAATTCACTAATTTTTAAAAAAGTAACTTCTATGTGTTTGTTACTTTATCCATGGAAATTATAACTAAATTATATCTAACAGTGGGAGAGCCCGCACAACATCTGTTGCACGAATGCGCCGACTCGACCGGTGAAATACCACGACCTTACAGAAGACAGGCGTGAAGTAGAGTATTCTGCGATTCGTCTGATGAGCGAGGTGCCGGAGGCCTAATTCTAGTTCTCTCCCCCTTCCCACCCTTTTCTTATATGGAAAGAGGAAGAGAACTTGACGGTGGAGGGGATGTATAGGAATTGGAAATAACTATTTTCCTTAAGAAGTATGTTAGGCGTAACTTTGAATGATAGGGTTAAAAATAGCGTTATAAGGGAAAAGTGTGGCTTGAAAGTGGATGTTGTGACTAGAATTGAGAAAGGTATGCTTCGGTTCGGGCATGTTGAAAGGATGAATGAAGGGAGAATAACAAAACAAGTTTAAGTGAGCGGCAGTGTAAAAAAAACTGTTTTGATTTTAGATTTTTGGTAAATATTAACTATACAGCTGTTCTAAAACAGCATTGTCTTGATAACAAACGAATAAAAAATAAGCCTATTCGGTTAAAACGATAACGTAGTTAATACTAGTAAGAAATCAAAGGAATACTCACCTTCACCTTGTTAGCAACAGTCCGGTCAAACTTAACATATAATTAACATTACAATTGACATCCTGCTCAACAAAACAAACTATCGCTTCCATTGAAATTTGTACATTTTTGTAATTTATTTTTCTTAATTATACCAAGCTACTAGGCAAATGAATTATAGTTTAAGAAACCAAATTACCCCACTGTTTGATTATTGACTTACTGATTTACTTTCTCTGTATAGATTTTGTGCTGTCGTATGCGCTGTGACACTCCGGAGGAAAATATGAAACTATTGACACCTCACTCGTCAAAATCGGCCAAGCCATTTAGACTACAGGAGGTCACAATGAATGGACATACTTATACATATACATCGATGATACATACATCAGTCAGGAAAAAACCTGTTCAATATGATAAGGCTTCAAATTCTATTCATACCATCTTGACGGTCGACATTCCACTACCGTACTCCCGCTTAACACAGCTGCTGTGTGGAATGGTCTGTAGCCAGCAATATTTACAACCCGATTCTACCACCGGGTAGCCCGCAACATCTGTTGCTGGGCGGCTCGACCGTAAATGATACGATCACACAGACGTCGGGCGTGAAGTAGAACTATGCTTCTGCGTTTTGCCTGATGAGGGAGGTGCCAGAGGCCTTTTCAGTCCTTTCCCATCCTTTTCTTACTACGATACGATTACGATGCGATAGGAGGGGTAAGAGGATTGGATGGAGAGGAAAAGGAAACATACTTTCTCAAGTCTATGCCCTTCTCTGTCCTTTAAAGGTACGCATATGCATCTCATTTGCTTGTTGCATAGGCCTCCCTACAGGTAGCAGTCACTTAATATCAGGTCACTGTGTACCTCGTTGTGGCCACAATTTCTACTATAAAAAAGACATTGATTTCTTCAAGAAATTCTTCTTTCTCACAGATCTTTAGCCCATGCACAGGGTTCAGGTGTTGTGGATGTTTCAGACGATATTCTGTTCTCACTGCCGTCAGCGGTAGTAACCAGTGGGTCACCTATGTCAGGTTTAACTTCACCTGTTTAGGTATTTCCGCTCTATAGTTTAAAAAACCGCAGAAGGCGCCAAATGATCCCCAAGACATTCTATACATTATTATATCAACTAATCTTATTATAATAATAGGTGGAGCACTGTCTACGCTACAGAGTAGCCCGTGTTAGTTTGAAATAATAATTGAAGTTTTTCTTTGTTGCTTTTGTTTGTTGACCCAGTTCGACTGCAAGCGAGTTTGTATCGTCGAAATTCTATTTATTGCATTGGTATCATTAAACTTCCTGTCGATATTATGAAATTAATTCATAAACAGTAGAAGACGTGTATTTGCTTCGATAGTCGAGTAATTTCAATGCAACTATGTAACAGCTTTCGTGGTAAAAACCAAACACTTTCCAATGTCAAAACAGTGTCCCGGCCAGGCGAGGGCACAGTATTGCCCACGGAATAATTTAAACAATGCACTTCGGAACTCAATAAGTAAATAAAGCATGATGGAGCAATACTTACTGTTGATACGTTATTCATAAATATTTACAATATTACTTTAATTGGGGTTTTAATATATTTATTTTGCCAGAAATCAATTGAAAACACGAAGCTGCGTCTCTAATGTGAATTATTCAAAACCCAACTCCTTTCCCTGTTCATTAACGATATGTTAAAATAATTGGAAAGACCCAAATGTCCTTCTTTTGTTTTTTTTTTCTTTAAAGGTAGACAACGCATTTGCAACTCATTAGCAATCACTCAATATCGGGTAAACCGTTTGCTGGTTTGCCATCTTCTGCTGTAAACAAAAACAAAACCTACTTAAAAAAAACAATATTCAATAACAAATAATGCACTAAAAAGTACAAATTAATTTTACGCAAGTAAACATAAGAATCAATTCTTAATCTTATTTATTTTTGCAGTCGGCGTCAGCTAAGGAAATACCAATGTACTAGAATACCTTAAGAGAACCATTTTACGAATGAACTTTATACAATACTGGTGAAAATTATTTATTCGGATAAAAAATAGTAAACTAATGTAACCAGATGGTGGGCAAATGGCACGAGGTGGAGCGGTCGTTCTACTTGATGGAGTTGTCGGCGAGCTGCACGGAGCTGAACGTGGAGCTCAACGACCGCGGCCAGTTCGTCATGACCATCCATACCACGAACAGATGGTACGTCACAAACTTCTTTCAAAACCTATGAGCTTATGCTCCAAAAAGAGGTGGCCTTCGTGTTGCCACAATTGTTTAATTATTACTTAAAATAATTTACGCAATACAAGTAGACTATCAAGTGTTGATAATGTAGGCAGAGCGATAGTTGTTTATTCTTTCAAATGTAAACCACTCTTGCTCGTACTTATTGTATTGTATATATCTTCAAGACTAGCTTATCTGTTGTGATGTTAAGTGACTGGCGGTTTGGTAGCGCCAATAAAATCCAACACGACCAGATTGGATTCAGATGTATTATTTGTGTAGAAAAGGAAAAGACTCATACAGACATACACACACAGAAATATAACTACCATAACTCCGCGCCGGCATTGCATTTCTTAGGGTCAATTCCTACTAGCGCGAAGCAAAGCGCAACATAAATAAATCACCCTTATCTCCGCAACGTAATGCACACATTCCTTTTGAGATAACGTGAGTGTGATAAATGGTGCGTGTGTGAACCTACCCTACTGCGCGAACTAAACCGTCGCTTGTAATTCCGAAACGCACCTGAGTAACATATTATTATGGATACGGTAGTCCGATAAATCCCAAAACCTTTCAACCACGCGTAAATTAACTCAAATACGAGCGCATTTGTGCAACTTCGCATTAATTGTAAAGAATTTGACACTTCGACTCTGAACTAGTATGAATTGTCTTGTTCTCCCTTACTCTGTCTAACGGTCCCGTTCAATTAACAATATTTCTACTAATGTTCTAAGAGTTTTAGTCTGGTCATCCCGAAACGCAAACTTTCGTATTTTTTCGTTTCGTATCTAAACAATATTTAAAAATAATAAAATGCTTTGTTCAGGACCGGTAGCCACTGCACGACGTACGGAATGGGCATCCCGAGCAAAGAGGGCTCGTCGTCGTTTCGCTACCGCGTCAACAACCGGCTGCCGTACGTGATCGGGCGGCTGCTGCCGGGCGCCGGCCAGTACCACATCCTCTCCACAGACTACAACCAGTTCGCGCTGCTCTGGTCCTGCACGGGACTCAACTTCGCACATTCTGGTTAGCTTTCAATCTTCTAATGTTAACGGAGATCACAAATCCTCAATCGGACTCTCCTAGAAGAGTCCTGTTTGATGGAGACTCAACAGTAAGCCGGCATTGGACTCTTTCATCACGCAGAGAATATAAATTATTTTGGCTTCTACTGCGAAATTTTTACAGGCACTACCAAAGTTTTTTTATACCCAAAAACAAAAACGATTCGTGAACTACTGGACTATTTATGAGTACCTGAATTTCTCTCTCTCTCTCTGAATATGAAAAACAGACATACAATTAGATGACTACAAATATATTTCCACACATAGCTGGTGTGGCGGTGACATATTTGCACCACCACTGCGCATGACAATGACAGAAGGTGACATATATACACTTCACTGACAGTCGTCGACTAGTTGGCATGTAAAACACAAACTATAATAATTGTATAAAATAAATGTATATATATATACGATGAAGTTTCCTTACTTTCGTAATTCTATAGAAAGTAATGGCATTCAATTAAAATATACAAGAATCAACATGTCTTTCAACGGTACAAGCATGTTGAACATACAAAATTAAACGATATGTGTCAAAGTAAATCCAGTCCGTATGAATTTAAGGCTCTTCACAACCGAGTTGTTGTTACTTTGTATAAGCCACTTTACTTGTTCGTAACTTTTATAAGCTATCGTTGTTAATGTGTGCAGACCGCATATGGGTGCTGGGACGAGAGCGCGAGATCGACGCCAAGCTCCGAGCTTACATCTACGGCTTACTGAACGACTTCGACCTGGACCCCGACCGCCTCATTCTCTCCAAGAACACAAATTGCCAGGATTACGATAAAAATAAAACGATGATTTAGACACAGAATCTTTGTTTCATTTATAAAATCAATAATAACCGACGATTTTTATTGTATAAGGTGGCAAACGAACGAACGGATCACCAGGTGTTAAGTGAGCGCTGACCATAGACAACCGCAACAGGCAAATGTTTCTTCTTCTTTCCCCCCTAACCCCCCCCCCCCCCATTTTCCAGTCCTATTCACTTTCCCGTCCTATCCTCATGAGGAAAGAGTGGGAAGGGGAAGAGGACTGAAATTAGGACTCCGGCACCTCACTCATCAGACGGAACGCAGAGTACTTCTACTTCACGTTTTTCTGTAAGGTCGTGGTATTTCACCGGTCGAGCCGGCCAATGCGGCAACAGATGTTGTTGTTGCGGGCTCTACCACTGTTAACTGTCTTTTTTACAACTGGTGTAGACATAGCAATAAACGCTTTTTTTTTCGCCACAACTATGTGACAAGACTTCTACAAGGTGAGTTCTGTACGTTTTAATTCATAACCGTGAGTTCGTTCATTAACACATATTGTCATAGTTATTTCAGAGAGAAAGATGTTTTATGTTAATATTTTCGGCAGTGTGAACCCTCGGTATGTATGTTTTGTTTCGAGACGTGTTTGAAACAAACGCCAAGAAGTTTTAAGTTCCTAAACAGAACCATAAACAAAACAAAGGAAGGATAAAAAGAAAAAAATAGACTATATGTATAGATCACACTTACTATTTTTTTGAAAAAATAGTATTGTTTATTTACAAGAATTATACAGATTATGTAAATTAATCAAATTAAATTATCCAAAACACAATTTTGTCACAGATAATAAACATTAGGCTTAGTATCTACACGTTGAACATTTCACATTGACTTTTCAAAACATATAAGTCGTATATACATCAATTTATGTTTTCCATACATTAAAAACTAAAATATTTAAACCAGAATTTAGCTGCTAGGAGCGCTTTTCCACGACATAGTCTCTCACAATACAAAATAGACAGACATTTACAGAGTTCCAATAATTGTATTTAAATGCACTCGTATGTTGAACATTACAGGTAATAACTACATAATGATTTAAAGATTTGTTTAGACACCATAATAAATAGTACATAGGACACTACTGTTCACAACACGTATCGAATTATTTTACAAAGCGTTCACAGCACGCCATTATTCACATACAGATATCGTTTATTACGCAGATTTCGGTATAGCGACGAATTTTAATAAGACATTCGTGTCAGGTCCTAGATATCCCTTCGGATATAGCCACAGAGTTAACAAACACACAAAGGTAATTACGGTGTGGTCACACTGCCGATAACATTCAGATATTGCATGTATGTCTTTCTCTTTCTTTCTAAAAAAAATTGAGATGACAAATACGTTAATGTTTTTGGCAGTGTGAACCCACTTAAATCATAAACCTTATGTCGTTGTTTACATGCACAGATGGTCAGCATATGTAGGCAGGTGCAATAAAATATTTGTGGTCTTAAATCACTTACTCAGTAATCTTCAGTGTATAGTTTGTATGGTTATTGTGTTACTTTATACGTAACTTAAAGAACAAGACTACATTCGGCTTTTGCGACGGAATATAGATGTCCCTTGGCCAACTTTATTACCAAAGTCCACTATAATTGATAGACATTGAAAGTGTAAAATGCATTTGCAAATAAAATTTACCAATAAGCCATATTTTTTATCAATATGGACGAAATCTATGAGACATTAAAATAAACTTTTAATTTTGTAATTTTGCCGGATTGCATTGTAAATAAATAGTAAATAAAAAGTTTGTTAAAGTTTTAAAATTATAATAAAATAAGCATAAACTCAACAAATGTAATAACGTGCTGCCACAAAAAAGTAATAATAAAATTTAAATATTAAATAATTGAGCGTGATTTAGGACTCGAAAGTGAATAGTACGTAATTATAATCTGTGCGGAAAGAGACCTATAGTAGGGGGCGCCACTGTCCTAAATTAGCTTGTTTTGTATAATAACAATTGATCATGTAATTTTCTTATTTAAATATTTAATTTTTCTTATATATTTTAAATGTATTTCTATATATATAAAAAGCGAGCCGTCGGTTAATCCATAGCCGCGACAGATCAGCGAATAGATTCTTACAATTCGTATATGTACCTTGTTTCACAGCAAGATGGGATTTGTTATAGGTTAAAATTCGTGAATTCCAAAATATTTTCTAAAAACAACTTTTTCTCATATTCCAGTATAACATTAGCTATTAATATTATACAATTTCACTTAACTTTATATCATGATTTCAATAAAATTAAAACATTTCCGATGAAAGTATAAAAAGTGTAATGGCCGCCAAGTATGGTAAATGACGTTTGTTTACAACAAGGTATAGTCATATATTATATACCCAATCACTATTTTTTATACTTGGATTATTAAATTAATTCTTTCTATGTCTTGAGGTAATTATAAGTTTGGTTGTAATATTTGGTTTAGCTATATAAAAATAAACTACTTTGAAATTAACGTGCAAGGTATTTCGGCTGATTAATTATACCGGCCTGTTTTAGAGAAACGCATGCACAGTAGACCTGAGTTGGATGACGTCACTTCGACGTTATACAGTATGCAAAAAAACATTACACATGAGTAGTTTAACGAGACTAACGAATATAGTATAACGAATATAATATAGTATAGTATAGCTTCAAAGCTTTTGGCGCGTACGCTTTGACTGTCAGTCATATGTTTATCGTGCACGCCTTGCCATATTTAATTTACAAAAAAAACATACAATACTTGAAAATAGGTTATTAATAATTAAATTTATTTTAATTAAAGGGAATATTATATTTAAATAAATATTAATAAGAAATTTTAAACAAATGTACCTTTCGAAATATATACTATATGGTCAACTATACTTGTGATATTAAATTTATGTAAAGACAAAGTAAAAGTAATTTAAAAAAATATTGTAAATACTATTGGAAATACATACAAACAACAAATTTTATAAATTATTTCCAATGAACTGGACATATCTTGGTAATGCAAAAGTAAATTTTATCCCACTAAAATCATATTTAGTTTCCCACGAATTTTTGTGCCTGAAATTATCAAATACAGATACAGTAAGATCCTAACAGTCTTGTCACATACAATAACAATGCTTGTGCTACATGCTAATATAGGCCACACATACAAAACTATTCACACAAATATATTCGACAACTAATTTTGAAAACAAAAGTTTTACACGAATGAGAAATAGATTCTTGCCTCTTTAAGAACACATCGAATTATTACGAGAACAAAGTTATTGTAATGTGTTTTTATTTACAAGTATCTCTACAAATATAATACATAGTGATGTTTAAAAACACCATAATAATAAAAATAATATAGATTTTAAGTACATACAAAATTAAATAATAGAAGAAATATAATTAAAGGCAGGGCAGGCAGGCCGTTTGAAGGCACGAGGGGGGGAGGGGGGGTGACATTGGAGTTTAATTGGAAATCATTGCTTGCTTTACTTTGCATAATTTCTTACATCAGCACTGCTCCAAGACCGGTGAAGGATAACATCGTGAGGAAACTGGCTTAGAACCACCAATTTCGAACTAATGTGACATGGGCGAGCATGGTGGATGCGGTCTCTCCCTCTCTCGGAGAGGAGGCCTGCGCAGTGGAAACATTCTTAAAAGGCTGATAATTATTATCTTACTTATTTATCAAGAAATCATGATTTATGAAATAACAAAATAAACATATTGGAATAAAGCAACACATAACACGTTGAAAGGATGAATGAAGAGTATGAAATAAATTTATGTTGCAAAAGGGAATTGCAGCAGAACTTACAATGATCAAATTAGTAACATAGTAAAGAAGGGCGATACAAGGAGAACCTGTAACCAACGAGTATGTTTGCGTAGATGTATGGATGTAGAAGAAGCAAGATAGGTGCCAGGATCGCGACATATGGAAATCCGTAATCTCCGTCTACCCCTCTGGGTAATGGACGTGAATGCATATATTTTGTTACTTGTACTAATCACAGGATCCCAAAAGCATACATCTGCAAGGTTTCAAAATACTGTAAGGTCAGTGTGCATAAATGAAAGCAAAAATAATAAATCAAGTCACAAGTGACATTTGGACGTCAGTCACCTTAGACCCCCGTAACCATGAGTCGGGAACCAAAAACATAAAATAAACGCGATAGTATTCCGTGAAATCAGTTTTATTCCAATGTGCTTGCGTTAATATAATATATTGAAATAAAACCCTCCACAAGCTCCCTCTGGTATTTAAACATAAGCTTAGATATACTAATACTTAGTCAGAGACAATCATTTAACTGCACAATACAAACTAAAGATTCGAAATTGGATTTATAACATGCACAGCAAATTGAAAAACACAAAAATTCTCAGCAATACATAAAATTAACCTAACCTTTCTTGAAATAAACTTGATTGTAAGAATTATGATTAAATAACCAACAATAAACCCACCGGTGAACCAAAATATCAAACAGTGCAAATAAAAACATGGTTTATGAGCACAAATATTTGTTATGTACAAAATAATACCATTTAGACATTATTTTCTCTCAGGGCAACACAATTTGTCACTTCAGTAAGTTTGACACACTCAACATCACGGCTTTGGCAGTCATTTGAGGATATACTGTCAGGTGTAACATCACAATGGTTCTGGGTAACTGTATTGGTGTAGCCGAGATCTGGTAATCTGTGGTTTTGCAAAGTGTACTGATGCATCCAAAGCTGTTTCTCTTCAACTTCTTTGCTTACTACTACAAATAGTTCCTTATCTTTGCATTCTAACTGCTCTTTTAAATATGCTATCAAATCTGTGCTCTGGAAAATGATTGAATGTAAATAATCCTATTAGTAACTTCAAACACAATAGTTTATTACAGATGTAAAATCATATTATTTATTTATAACCATTTAAAAAACAGAATCTAATTGATTAAACAAAAAAATTCAATTGATGGAATTTTTGCTAGATAATTAATATAAAAACTATTACTGCTGAAACCGATAGTACGTCTTTAAAAATTATAAATGGTAATTATATGTTTAAATAAAATAATAAAAAAAACTATAGAATATGTTTAATATACTCACCCTTCCAATCAAAGATGGCGCATCGAGTTTTGAATCTAGGTTATAAAAGTTGCCCTGTATTTGCCTGATAGTAATCCAGTGACGACGGCGAAGGGGCAACATCACAAACCCCAGTTTGTAGTCCGAGGGTACATTGAGTATAAAGCCACAAATATTTGATAAGTCCAAACACCCGGGATCTCTGGAAATAGGTTTATAGTCAACATAAACTATGAGTACTAATAAAAAACCTCCATAAAGGCTAAAAATCTTTTTCCCTTTCCTATTTCCTCCTTAAGTTTCCTTAATCCACCCCTTACTCTCTCCCTCATAACTGCAGCCAATACCTTTTATGACAATATTTACACATAGAACTAAATTATACATTCAAATGATTTATTTCCAGTGGTTAATTCCATTCTGGAAACAGATTCATTCATAATGTATCAAAGAAATGAAAATCCATTTTTAAACGGTATTGGTATTCAAAATTAAAACTCTGTCCACACCCAACTATATGTTAATGTAAATAGACCTCCATTACAACTTTGCACCAATTTTAAAGAGGTGGAGACAGGTATTACAACTTTAATAATAAACTACTGAAAATTCAATGTGACATCAGTATTAATAAAGCTTGCAAATTTGTTTACTCACTTTCTTTTGTCAAACCATATAGCTTCACAACCTTTTTTCTGCAATGCAGCCATTATAACGTTAATATCATAATTCCCAAGCCCCAGCATAGATCTGTGAGGATTGATCCAAACATTTGGTGATAATCGGCTGCATATGGTGTCCAAATCGGACTTTGAAAATGTGTTACGCATCTAAACAAAAATAAAAACCACTTGAGTACTTTTGCCCAACTACTAAGTTCTATCCTAGATTAGTTATTGTTCATAAAGGCTTTATTACTTTGTAGCCCAAACCAAGAAAAACATAATGAGATATTATTATTGAAATTGTATAACATGTTTTCGTCTTAAACAGCAAACAATTAATTTTAGTCGAATCATACATTATAACTGGCGATTTGTAATAAAACACAATTAAGAACCGTAAACAAACAATTTACACTAATATATTTTCGACGATTTCGCATCGCACCCACTAATAATTTTGATAATGTAATCATTAGATCATCATATATACTCACCTGAAACAAATTGTTAAGCGCATGCAAGGCGCATAGCTCTTTAACCTGTTTTTCGTGATAAATCGGCGTTTTAGAATTCATCTCTTTTATTTTTTGCTTAACTCGTTATTGTTACACAAAAACACATTTTTAACCACTGTACAATATATTACTATACCGCTTATTTTATTGTGTAATGTAAGACATAATGTTTCAATACAATAAAAATAATTTTGTGTATTATAAATCTAGCACTTGACAATTTTATGAATTTGACATTTACCCTTTGCCTTTGACACTTGGACACATTCCTTTTAAGAGCAGACGGCAGATGTTATGATTTTTCCATAGTTGTTTTGGTAGCGAATTTGTAAGCAGGCGTACAGGCGTAGTAGGGAAGTACGCAAAAGTACACATTCATTATAACTCAATCATCAAGTCGTTCTCGGAAAACTTTAAGCAATAATAAATTAAATTTGAATAAGGTTTAATAATATTGTGGCGACCAAAAGTTTTTAATAGCACGTAAAATGTCTTTGATTCTAACTTGACACTTAATGACAACTTGACTTGAAAATATATGATTTGATTAACCCGGGAAAAGTTAATTTTAATTCATTTAAATTAAACTAGTATCCTATGTGCTAATATAGTAAATAATATATTACATTGAAATGTACAACTCCCAGGAGAATAATAATTTAGATCGTATAAATGAAGAGAGGAGTAATAAATGCGACTACAATGATTTCAACTTGCAAATTTATCAACAATCTCTACAAAAGTAAGTTTTAATCATAAATATTCATTATTGCGAAATAAAAGATAACATACGATGTCTTTAAATGTTGTAACGTTTCAGTTCTCCGAATTTAGTATCTAAAATTATTCTTGATTCAGTATGGGAAAGAAAACAAGACTATGAAGGCATTAATAAAAATTTGAATGCCATTCAAACCCTAGTACAAGTTCCAGGAAAACAAAATATTAAAACATGGAGAACTTCACTAAGGTATGACCAACTACTTTTGGTAGTAATTACAATATGTGTGTTAATCAAATACTGAATATGTGTGTGGCCAGTAATGTCAAATGTTGTGTACACATGAAATAATGTGATTCTTATTTCAAGCATTTTTTTAGCAAGTTTACAGATCCAGTTAAGATGTTTGAAATATCTGAATTAAAATATCAATGCACAAAATGCTCCTCATCAACAAACTATGTTGGTTTCGACAAATTTATTGCAAATAAATGTAAATGTGAAACATGTTTACTTGAAGATAGTAATATTAAACCAGATTTAAATCCAAGCAAATGCACAAATAACTGTGAAGAAAGTACAATAGCAGTGAGAATTTGTAGTAACAAACAAAAAAATGCAATGTCAAAGTTGCCTCTGAAAGAAGCCCCCAGTAATTCTGATTTTTCACACTATAATACTTTTATTAGCACTCCTGTAGACTTGAAGAGTGATATAAACATTAAATCTCATTGGGAATATGGTTCAAATATGGAAAATATGTGTCCTCCAAAAAGTGTAGGTAGAGAGGAGGAAGAAAATAAAGCTCACAAAAGCAATGTGGCTAAAATAACTTTTAAAACTGCTAGAGAAGCATTCCTGTCTTCAAATCCAGGTGCTAAAAGAGTGCTAGGGATATCGAGGAAGACCCAAGGGAAATTTGTTTCACCTGTGATAGGCGCTCAGTAAGTAGATAGACTTATTGTTATGATTTAGTAACAATTATCAATGCTGTAAATTAGACCCAGAAATAAAAGACACAACTGTAAGTATAGTTCAAATTTAGATACCATAGACAATATCAATATAGGTAAAATATTTTTAACAGTGCTCTAAAGGTTGGTATGCATAATACATTGGTCCCCAACTAACTAAGGGTTGGTTGTCATCAAGTTAAGGACCAAAGAAGCTCTATGGTATTTACATTCAAAGACAATGTTTTTAATGAATTACAGAGAAAAACAAGAGAAGAATGAAACTGTTGTGAGTGATGACAGGCTGAAACACATTGATAGCAAAATGGTGGAATTGATTGAAAGTGAAATCATTGATAAAGGAACTCCAGTAGGTGAGTGATGCTCAGTTAAATTGTTACCGTTATAGAACTGGAACCAATTAATTATTTGGAAGAGGGAAGGGTAGTATGCCAGAATGGAAAGGGAAGTTAGTAATCTCTGCCTATACCTCTTGCTTAAGGGTGTGACTTCTTTTTTATTTGCTACAAATAAAAATCTATTATCTTATTTACATTTATATCCAAAACATGACAATATCAATACAAAATCACAAATTTTCATGTGTTATTGCAGCCTGGGATGACATAGCCGGTCTACAGCTGGCCAAGTCAGTCATCCAGGAGGCGGTGGTGTGGCCACTGCTGCGCCCCGATATTTTCACAGGCCTGAGACGTCCACCCAAAGGCATCTTGCTGTTTGGCCCCCCAGGCACTGGCAAGACTCTAATTGGTATAAATATTATTATATAAAATGTCGCATGCGCATGTCGAGCGTTTATACATATGTATATGTATGGATGTAGAAGAAGCAAGAAAGAGATGCCAAATAGAAATCCATAATCTGTTATTACCCTCTGGCTTGCAGATGTGAGCAATGGTTTGGGTCTAAGCATAACTGGCGCTGACAGTGAACATTCTTCTTATATTGTTTTTTTATCATTGGACACAAGCATACACTGACATGGGCAACCGCCGTTTCGTACCCAGAACCGATTTGGAATATGTGAGATGGACCTTTTTTTATGGAACAAGCAAACGAGGAAGCGGGTAATTTGATATTAAGAGTCCTCAACCCATAGGCATCGGCAACACAACACGAGTCGCAGATGCGTTGACTTTAATGCATGAAAGATATTTCCTTTTCCCCATAGAATCCTCTTCACCATTTCTTCAGGGTATATATATCTTAATCAAGCTTAAATTGGTTGCCACGTGGGTATCCGATGTATATACACTGTATGACTAGCACACCCATTCAATACAAGCCATGTAAACTGCGTGTCCGGTAAAAAAAAGGATCGAATGCCACGAACAAATGCCTACATTACCTCTCACTATTCTGTTATGATTTATAGTTTTATGCCATGATTAGGGCAACCAAAGCCATTTGTCATAATAAACAACTAGCCATTCGGAATTTGCGTTATCTGGGTCAATAACCCATTTTTATAATGTAGCTTTGGCTAAAATGTAAGAGTATGAGAGAAGCTAAGATTTTTTTTTAATTTTGTCACGTTGTCGGTCCCAAAGGCATATAGCACTTGCCTGCCGCTACCACGACACGTTGGTTGAGGGGAGCAGGGAAGGAGGATCGAGGTGAGAAACCCATCCCTGAAGGGGGAATCACGGAACCCCACCGTTTTATTTTAAATATTTTTACTGGTTATAAAAGGTTACATTTGGAATATTTTCTTTTTTTTTTAAAAAAAAGGTTTAAACTAACTTCCTCTCGGACTGATATAAAAAAAAGTTAGGTTAGATGGAGGTATGTTAGCCGCACGAGCCGAGCGAGCGAAGCGAGCGTGCCGCGTTAACGGCCGGCGAGTGCCAGAAGTGACTCTTAGGCGTTTAAACTAAATCCAAAGTAGAGTAGAGTAGTAGAGGCTCGGCCCTCTCGGGCACCCTCGTATCGGAATGCTAAACGCGTAATGAGTAACAGCCCAAGCCATGGTTCCCTCTCGGGGGCCGAGTCACTCCATGGCGCGTCTGCCGAAGCGACCTAAGAACTCGGCGGCCTACCAATCCGGTTATTATAATAAAGTAACGACCCGAGCCGAGGCTTCCTCTACGGAGGTAGCTTACTCTTAAAGAGGATTAGGCTAGGTGCCCTTCGCGCCCTGCCGCCTCGAGCCCGGTGTAGCTGTAAATGCCTCCTCAAGGCAAAGAGTGACCTTTCAGTCTCAAAATAATCAAACTTAATGTCTTTTGGACTGACAACGTCGCCAAATTAAAAAAAACGGGGAACACCCGTTCCGTAATTCATCCTTCAAGGAATGAGTTCCCCCCTCCCCCTCCACCCCTCAACAGCCGTATTAGCGGGCAACGATGTACATTTTTACCGTAGCTTTTTATTTAAATCACGTCATTTATCACGTCGTTTGACCATTATAAAATATCAAATTTCTTCTCGTTTCTAAAATTGGTATAAATTGTGTGCGTGTAGGTAAATGCATAGCAGCGCAGTGCCGTGCCACATTCTTCAGCATCTCCGCGTCCTCGCTCATGTCCAAGTGGATCGGCGAAGGCGAGAAGATGGTGCGCGCACTTTTTGCGGTCGCAGCGTGCCATCAGCCCGCCGTAAGTAATAACACACTACCCACACTCTTTCAAATTTGGCCTATGGTATGTATCGGTCCTTCGTCTAAAGAGCGTACTGGTTCCTTAAAATCCGCCATTATTTGCAGTTCTTCTGGTGTTTGGATGTTCTTGGGAAGCTTGATCACTTAACTTTAAGCAATCACTTATGTTATTAAACAACATATCACTTCTCGTCGTTCGTCGTCGTCGTTTCAGCCGATATCTGTCCACTGCTGAACGTAGGCCTCCCGCATTGATCGCCACAAAGATCGGTCCTCTGCCGCCCTCATCCAGTGGGCTCCCGCAACTTTGACCAGATCATCGGTCCATCGTGTGGGAGGCCTACCTACGCTGCGTCGACCTGTACGTGGCCGCCACTCTAGGACCTTTCGGCCCCATCGGCCATCCGTTCTGCGAGCAATGTGTCCGGCCCATTGCCACTTAAGGTTTGCAATTCTTCGGGCAATGTCGGTTACATTGGTTCTACTGCGGATCACATCATTTCTGATGCGATCACGCAGAGAGACTCCGAGCATTGCCCTCTCCATTGCCCTTTGGGTGACCTTGAGCCGTCTAATGGTACTCGCATTGAGGGGCCACGTCTCAGTACCATAAGTCATCGCTGGCAACACACACTGGTCATAGACTTTCGTCTTGAGACACTGCGGTAGACGTTGGGACGTGAGGATTTCTCGCAGCTTCCCGAACGCTGCCCATCCGAGTCGGATTCGGCGATTGACCTCCTTCTCGAAGTTGGACCTACCTAACTGGACAGTTTGTCCTAGGTAGACATAATCGTCAACAACTTCGAGAGTATGGCCTCCGATCGTTATAGGAGTGGGTAGAACATGGATGTTTGACAGAACTTTCGTCTTATCCATGTTCATTTTGAGACCCACTTCCACCATCACTTCTATGCCATACATAAACTCGAATACTATAGACATTAAACTTATTTAACTTAAATGTTTTCGTTCTCGATCTTTCTAGTATTTTACATCACGCAGGGGCGCTTAGGATTCGGACGTCCCGATTGTAAAATTGCCAGCGAAGTATCTTCTTATTTTCAAGCATTATTTTTACATACTAGGAGCTCCGTTCTACGCAGAATGAGCTCCTAGTATGTACTTAACACGAGACTAACGAACTGTTTATTTGTTTTTTTTTTTATAGTACTAGGTGGCCAGCAAGCGGTTCACCCGATGTGAAGTGATCGCTACCCATAGACATATGTAACTAGCTAATGAGTTGCAGATGCGTTGCCCACCTTTAATGGTCAGAGGAGGGGACAAACAGAAAATGGTTATTTCCAAATTCTATACATCCCCTCCGCCGTCATGTTTTCTTCCCCTTTCCATCCTTTCCTTATAAGAAAAGGGTGGGAAGGGGAAGAGAACTAGAATTAGGCCTCCGGCACCTCACTCATCAGACGAAACTGATTCTTCTATATACATGTCATGTGAGTGAATGAATGTGTTTGTGAAATCTTTTAAATTTTTTTTATCACACTTTTCACAAAGTTTTACCATCAAATTCGCGAAAATTTAGTGTGTCAGAGGATAAAATGGTTTGTTGATAGTTGAGATACTGTGAAGACATTGAACACGACTAAGATGTCCAGTAATTAAAGGAACTCGACCGCAGGTGATATTTATAGACGAGATAGACTCGCTGTTGAGTCAGCGCTGCGACGGCGAGCACGAGGCCTCCAGGAGAGTAAAAACTGAGTTCCTCGTGCAGTTCGATGGAGCTGCCACTGGTAACAATAAAAATAGTTTATTTATTATAATTTTACAAAAATAAAAATAATTTGTAGCTGCCTCTCCCTTATATTCAAGAATGACCTACCTATTATGTATTTTATGTTATGTAAATATCAAAAAAATCCAGCACTCCTTAATTATTAAAATAAAACTTACCGTAAATGTGTTTTTCAGCATTAGGAATTACAATAAAAACGTGTGTAATATATAGAATAACAAAAAGTGAATCTATTAATACCGTTAAAAATCTATCATTAGTGGGAACGAGAAAAACTTAACATTCTTTCAACTCTTAACAACAAGGGCTCCCCCCTTTCCCTAAAACCGTTATTTGTTTGATAAGTGGTAGTAGTAGTCAATGTACTTTATATTGTGTAGGTGAAGACGATCGACTGCTCGTTGTGGGCGCCACCAACAGACCGCAAGAGCTGGACGAGGCGGCGCGACGTCGCCTGGTCAAGCGCCTCTACATACCTCTACCCGATGCAAACGTTAGTTCGTCATCATCAGCAAATAAGTCCACTGCAAGTAGTCCTCCCCCAAAGACCGCCACATAGATCGGTTATTTAGTACTCTCATCTTACTGCAACTATGACAGCCTGATCTAAACTGTGTCGTCCCTTTTGGCTTCATCCATTTTTTCTATGCCCCTGCCAATTTAACAATTTTACGCTAGTTAAATATTTTTATTTAAAAAAAATCTTAATCACTGCCTCATTGAACCGATTTACTCGTATATAGTATATTGATTTATATGTCCCCTTTCAGGCACGTGAGCAGATCATTAACAATCTTTTAAAGACCGAAAACAATGATCTGACGCGACAGGATATAGCGGAGATAGCTAACTTCACAGACGGCTTCTCGGGGGCGGATATGAAGTCGCTTTGTTCCGAGGCTGCTATGGGGCCTATAAGATCTGTGCCCTTTTCACAGATTATCAACATAGATAGAGAAAAGGTAATCATATATGTATAATGAATGTGGATGTGCTGCATAATATAAATAACATGTCAAGACTTGTGAAAAAAATATCAATATTAGAGGGACCACTAAAATCTTTTATAATCCGTCTTTTTAATTGTTCTGACAGGGTTTGAATTGAATTGTAAAAAATAAGTCACATTCCGGTATCACCAAAGTCCTATATGTATGCTAATTATATATATTAAACAAGAAATTTGTTCAGGTTCGACCAGTAACTCTTGAAGATTTTAAGCATGCCCTGCAGCGGGTTCGGCCCAGCGTATCGCAAGACGATCTCGGAAAGTGTGTCAAATGGAACAATACTTACGGACAAGGCTTCTAATAACCATTATCTTAAAACTTATATTAAATATTTTTCAAATATCTTTTAAGTATTTTTTTATAGAAGACAGCGGAGGAGGAGGGACAAACAGAAAAAGGTATATCCCTTTCCCTTCTATCCATTCACTTCTCCGTATAATCCTCTTGCTCTTACCATCCTTGGGAGGGATGGAAAGAAGAGGACTAGAATTTCGCTTCACCCACCTCATTCGTCAGAAGACACCTAGAATACATCTACTTCACGCGGGTGTTCTGTGTGGCCAAAGATTCAAGAGATGTTGTAGTTGCGGTCTTTACCGATCTATTTAATTATCTATCTCTACCAATATCAATTTTTTTCGAAATTAGTTCAATGATTTCAATGGGTAGAATCATACCATAACCTTTGATCAACATTACACTGGATTCGGCTACTCATATATAAACAAGGTGCAAAAAGGCTTGAAATTCCTATGCTTAGTTTCCTTCCTATTTATATACTGCAAGGTTTAAGACCGGAAGAATGGAAGGTGTTCTAAAAGACAATTTTTAATACCACACACAATAATAGATTCTCCGATGTTAACGAAATATTTACAGTTATTATCAAACCAAACAGAAACATATTACAGAACTAAAGAATTAAAAGACTAGACTTCTGAAAGGAATAACAATTATCACATAATAAATGTAATTATAAATCGGACACCATTCAGCCAGAGTGACAATAGTTGGAAAGAAAAATGGTGAAAACGAATCGTGACCATTTTTCTTTTTTTGTGATTGTCACTGTTTGCCTAGAAGAGACATCTACAGATACGATTCGAGAGGGCCGTGCCTCGATTCGATTAGTAGCTACTATCGAATAACGGGCGTGATGCCGGCGAAGAATCGCCTTTTATAGATTTTCCCAATTGTTCTCGATTCTTTTAGGGGTTTGCTGACCGGTAAGGTAAGCCTGTCAGGCGGCAGCTCTCGTCGATGCTAGCGGGTTGCTGTCCAGCAGCGTTCGTGCGTCAGTCAGTCAGTTAGTTTCTACTGTGTGTTGCTCCACGATATAAACGATATTATATCCCATAATATAAGGGTAAGGTAAGGTAATAATAAGAAGGTAGCTTTTAATAAGTACGAAAATAGAACACTGCAGTTTGTTGTGATAATCTATGGATAAAAAATTGTTTTAACTCACCGATTCATTCATTATATTGACAACACTTCCTTCTCTCTATTTTCCTGTCAATCAATCTGTCAAAAGGGAAGTAAATAATAAAAAGAGCGGGCAAATTAATGTTTTAAATAAGTTTCGTCTATGATAGTTGGTTGTTGAATGTACATATTAATTAGATTATGAGCTTTTAATTGTGTAGTAAATATACAACGTAATCATGGATCAAGAAAATAGAATAGTGACCTTAATCGATATGGATTGTTTTTACTGCCAAGTGGAAGAAAAGCTTAACCCTGAATTAAAAGGAAAACCCGTAGCCGTTGTTCAGTATAATCCTTGGAAAGGCGGCGGGTAAATGTATATATATATTTTTGAAAGCAGAAGGTGACTAGCGGTTTAGCGGTTAAGTGGCCGCTACCCATAGGCATCTGCAACAAGCTAATGAGTTGCAGATGCGTTGCCTGCCTTTAATGGACAGAGGAGGAGATATACAAAAAAAATACTTCCCCCCCCTGTCAGTATTAGAAAGGGATAAGGAGGGGAATATTTTATTATAGACATTAAACATCGAGTGTATAAAATTATAAACTTTACTCTTAAGACATAGTTGACTGACATTTTCTGGCTGTTATTTTGTAATGGATGAGAATGGTGTGAATCATGGCAACAAACAAAAATAAAAAGAAAATATTAGTTAACCTATGACTGGTCAACAATGCATTATGTATGATTATTGTACTACTAAAATTGGTTTTAACAGGATAATTGCTGTCAATTATGTAGCAAGAGCTATGGGAGTGAGCCGACACTTGAGAGGGGATGAAGCCAGGGAGAAGTGCCCCGACATTCAGCTGCCCAATGTTCCGTGTGTAAGGGGCAAAGCTGATATAACCAAGTATGCTATCCTCATACAGATACACAATAACATACAAAACTATCCCAATATTCCCATTTTAATATCAAAAGAATAATTTAAATAACTGTCTCTTTTTGAAGTAATATTGTAAATGAAGATTGGTTTTAATATAATTTTTGAAAATAGTTTTAATAAAAAACAAAACTGACAATGATTTTCTTGTAGTCAAGCTAAAGTTTAATATAAATGCTGAATGTATTTCTGTTTAGATATCGGGAAGCCGGTAAGGAAGTGGCAAGAGTTCTACAAAGGTTCACAACATTGTTTGAAAGAGCCTCCATCGATGAAGCATACTTGGACATCACAATTCCTGTAACATTGATAAATTCTTTACAATACTTGTTTCATACCAAATCTTACTCTTCACTATCTTACCTGCACAAGATGTGATGTATATATACATCAGGCCGACTAAGTGTACACTCCAGCACACATATCCTTAACTGTAAATCCTAAACCGATTTCTTAAGATTAGACTTTATGCTTTTCTTATATCCAGTGTAAAAACATTTTTACAGGTTCAACAAAGGATGCAATCATTGAATGTGAACACAGTAACAAAGGAGATGGTGCCCAACACATTTGTGCTGGGATATGACAGCATAGAGGAGTACATAGTGGAGGTGCAGGGCTGCGGGGGTGACAACATAGACTTAGACTATGAACAGGCAAAGCAACTGTTGGTGGGAGCCACCATCGTTAGTGAGATAAGAGCTGCTGTGTTCAATGAAACTGGTAAGTTATGTTACATTTACATTGTATGACAGTGAATGTAAAAGTTAAGCTTATACAATCACGTTTAATGATAGGTTTAGATATAGATTAGTTGTGTAAGTTCAAATAGAAGCTTTTGTTGCCACACCAGTATTGTTTATAGTTGTGCTTGTTTTCTGGCCTTGGTGATATACAGTTTTTGGACGGACACAGGTAAAAGTACAAATACGAATAATAGGCACTGAATAACCTATCCAAAAAGATATACAACTTTAACTTTGTGGTTTTTACTAATATAAGATTTGTAAGAGACGGGATTCTTATCACGATTAGCCTTTTTGAACTCAATTTTGGACACAGTGGGTGTGTTTTGTCGAAAACAAAAAATAATAAGTGCAAATTTATCGTGCAGTGAGAAATCGAGTAGTAGTGGGTAGAAAAAAGGTACATCGATATTATTACATTTTTTCGCACTACCGCATAACTCCAGTCAGCCCGTGACCATGGCGCATGCAACTGTGCCGAAATATCGGGAGCTCAAAAGGCTAATCGTAGTAAGAATCCCGTCTCTACAAACCTTATATTTCCCAAAAAGTTTAAACATTTTTTTCAGGTTACCAATGTTCGGCAGGTATCGCTCACAATAAAATAATGGCAAAACTCGTCTGCGGCATGAATAAACCGAACAAACAGACCGTCCTGCCCAAACATTGCATTGACATATTATTCGCGTAAGTACCACAAGGACTTTCTCATCTGCAATAACCATTAAATTTCTTCCAGTGGCTAAGCAAATGAAATATTTATTTCTAGATCATTGCCCGTCAAGAAAGTCAAAAGCTTAGGTGGTAAATTCGGATACAGTGTGTGTGAAACATTGAAAATCAGCAAAATGGGTGAACTGCAGAAGTTCAGCAAAGCAGAACTGCAGAACAAGTTCGATGAGAAAAATGGGTAAAATAAAAATTAGTTTCTTAACCTTCGTCTCGTGGATTGGTCAAATTTTAATCCTAAAAAATAATATTTATTTTCAGAATGTGGCTTTACAATATTGCACGTGGAATAGACCTAGATCCTGTGCAAGCGAGGTTCAATCCAAAGAGCATAGGCTGTTGCAAGCAGTTCCGTGGTAAAACAGCCCTTGTAGACTTGGAAAGCATTAAGAAGTGGTTGAAAGAACTCAGCGATGAAATAGAAGAAAGGTTGGAACAAGATTCATTGGACACTAACCGAACTCCGCGGCAGATGGTAGTGAGTTTCTCGCAGCAAGTGAACGGGCGTGACGTCAGCAGCTCGCGCTCATACAACTTCGCAGCTGATGAAGATCTTTGCGCTGAACTTTTCTGTCAAAGAGCTCTCGAATTGCTCATGGATAGCACTGAAGGAGTGAAACCTAAAGGTAGTTTTTTTGCCTTTGATCCTATTGGTTGTGGGAAAAGATAGCATAGCATATCTTCAACCAGAAAAAGGTGAACATAAAAACAAGTATTATTATATTTGGTAAAATTTTGATAGAATGTAAAGATTTGATTCCATGATGTTAAAATATGGCGACTCCAAATTAAAGGTAAAATAAATTTAAAAATCCGCCTTAAATAATTGACAATAAAATCTCAGTTCTTAAGAACACTGACCCATTGAAGTTAGTTATGAAACGATATATTTCCAATAACATATTTTAAAACTTTTTCTTTACAGAAGGAGAGCCTAATAGACAGTTGAAAGTGCCGATAACATTTTTGGGCATAAGTGTTGGGAAGTTCCAAGATCATTCCGATAACAAGCAAATAAAAAAGATTAAAGATTACTTTTCCTTTGCATCTTCAATAAAGGAGATTCCAAATTCAAATAAAGAAACAAAACTTACAAAAACTATCGACGAAAAGTTTAACAAGAATGAAGGCAAAAAACAAACTTTCCAAAAATTCTTTATAAATAACACAACGGCCACACACACAGATACAAAGGACAACGTAAAAACCGACGAAAACGATAAGAATGCCTTACAATCGTCACTAGATAAACAGGAATCATTCTTTGCAAAGTTCTTAAAAAGTGAACACAACAGTAAAGCTTCAGACAATGCGTTAACAAACAATACCCGTCCCGTAGAAATCCGTCCGCCTTCACCTGATTGTTATATAAACTGTGGGGACGCCAGTAATGATACCAATTACTCGGGCTCCACAATTGATATGGAAATAAATAAAAGCATTTCATTATTTGAAGAGGATCCTTCTGATGTAGATCGTGTTAGCAGCATGCGACAATTACTTAATAAATCTAATTTGATACAAGAGACCTCTGACAACGGTGACCCTAAACAAGATAGTAGTGAAGGCATGAAAAATATTGAACAAAATATTAAAAATAAAACCATACAAACATTTAAGTGTTCAGAATGTGGTAAAACAATAGATATAAATATGATTGACACTCATGCTGATTATCATTTAGCTCTTAAATTGAGAGAAGAAGAAAGAGATATGAGACGAAAAGAAATTACAGAGAACAAAGTGAGAGAAACAAATATTACTCAAGATAAGTGTAAAGTTAATCCGATAAGGGAGACAGTAAAAAAAGGCGAAGTACCATCCGTAGCCAGTTACTTTATGAAAATCGATGAAAATTTACCGACTGAGACATGCCCTGAGTGCGGCAAAAAGTTTCCACTGGAAACATTAGCGGAACATTTAGATTTCCATGCAGCACAAAAACTAAGTAGACAGTTAAACAATAAAATGATTCAAGGCAATAGCATTGAGAATAGCGAAAAGAGGAAGAGAAAATCAGGATCCCCAGTGAAAAAGCCTAAAGTACCGTGTAAATCTATAGATGTATTCTTCAGGTAACAAGATGTTTTTATTCAGGTCCAATGTATTATTGTATTTATTAATATTTCATAAATGATGCTAATATTTTGTAAATCATTTTGTCCTTGTAACCGATACCGATAACCGATTATGGTTTAATTTTAGTATATCTGGACTAATAGTAGAAATATTTTTAGGTTGTATGGTAGAAATTTAAATAATGCAATGCCCGCTGCACACCGAACATGTTTTGATAATGTATGTTTCGTGTAGACCAAGAAACGGCTGGACAGATTTCGATGAAATTTACAGAGATTGTCCAGATTGGCACATTCCTGTTTGGTAGTGATCAGATCAACATAATTAGTGGTACCCGGGCGGGCTACTAGCATAATATTAGGTTCATTTGTAAAATAGTAATATTTTATATAACTATAGATTTTATACATATATTGGAATTTGCTTGGCTAGCATAGACTCCAAATATATATTATTACATACTTTGAAGTGCATTTGTTGATTTTGATTTCTGTTTTGTTTTTGTTAAAGAAAATGATACAAAAGATGTTAACACCTGTATGCATGTGAAACTTTTTATGCTATACGAAGTATAGTCATACTGAGTATTCAGAATAAAATCCACTGATGCACTATTATTCTTTACGTAACATTATTCAATAAGGATTGTAAATAAAAAAACTATTACAAATTAACTTTTATTGGTGATTAAGACATTCAAACCGAGTAGATCTCGTTCTGCACCTTGCGCCAGGAGTCGAGCGGGCCGTGCTCGGGGCGGTACCTGACGTTGCAGCCGTCGTTGGCAAGGCGCCCGTCATCGCGCAGCTTCTCGTACTCTTCGCGCTCGTACTTTGTGAAGCCCCATTTCTTCGACACATAGATCTGAAAACAATTTGGGGTTGGGATACATTCATGAACAAATATGACATGGTTTATGGTCATTATTACCAAATAAAACTCACTCGAGTAGCATAACAAGATTGATTTATGGGTCACAGTAAACAATGTGACTCCCTTGCATGTTTTTGTTCATTACCAGTTTCTTATGTCAAATATGCCTCTGCATAAGCAGATCACCTAATGTGATAGATAGGCTGATGTGTTGCCAACCTCTACTGGGCAGAGGAGGGATAGACATGAAAAAGGATATTTCCTTTTTCCCATCCAATTCTCTTCCCGTTTCCATCCTATCCTATCCTTAAAAGGGTAGGGTGGGAAGGAGAAAAGGACTAAAATTAGGCATCCGGCACTCATCAGACGAACACAGAGTACTTCTACTTCATGTCTGTTTTGTTAGGTTGTGGTATTTCACCGGTCAAACCGGCCCATTTGTGCAACAGATATTGTTGTTGCAAGCTTTACCACTGTTAGTTACAACCACTAGCACAAATACTGATAAGATCTTTAAATCCAAATTTTGAATTATAACTTGTAATACAAGTTACTGTCTATATTAAGTAAAACAAACACAACTAAAAAAAAAAACTATCCATACCTTTTGGCGTCCAGGGAACTTGAACTTGGCACGACGCAGAGCCTCAATGACCTGCGCCTTCCAACGATCGCTTGAACGCACTGACATGATAGGCTGGCCAATGCGCACGCGGGCTACCGTGCCTTGCGGCTTGCCGAAAGCTCCGCGCATCCCAGTCTGGAGCCTGGAAACGCGTTAATATAAATATTAGTTGAAGTCAGGATGCCATTGCATATTTCTATTTACAAATATATCTATAATGTACAAAATTTCAACCATCCATTACTCTATGCATGCAAAGATAGTAATAATAATAAAAGATAGTCAAATTAAGAAAATCACTCCTAATTGCACTGTCGTAAGGAACATTTGATCAAATTAATAAAATAAACTGGTAAAGAAATTGAAACTAACTTCAGAGTAATGAGAATGTTTAAAAATACAAATTCCAGTCCCAATCACACTAAGAAAGAGGGCCCCCGAAGTGTTTGAAACTAGTTTGTTCATACACTAGTTGAAACTACAACAATAATGGTACCCTTAGTGTTTGCGACTCTCACTTAGTCAGTTTTTTACTGTTTAAAGCCACAAAATAAGTATTTTTTTGCCATTGTGTTTAATATCAATAGTGTACTTTTAGTTACCATATTTGTTATTTTGTAAAATGAAAAAACGGCACCAAGCAATCAACTTTGTTAAAAAAATTGATTATATAAAAAATATTTATGTCACACCTATATTGCACAACAATTAAATGGTTTAGTCACTTTACGTTGTCAATTGTTGATTAAATTTTATGTTTTGCACATACCTATCGGCTCCAGCACACGATAACATTTTATTGATGCGGATAACATGGAATGGATGCAGCCTCATACGGATGTGGAACTGATCCTTGCCGCAGTTTTTCACGAGGTACTTATTGCAGCAAATACGGCCTGCTTCTAGCGCCTCCGAACTCAGCTGCTCGTATTCATCGGACACCAAGTGCACGCACAGAGGGAAGTCATCTACGGCAGCTTTCTTTTTACCCAAGTCGAAAATACGGATCTTCGGGTCCGGTACACCACGACAGAACCGTGATTTTGGGTACGGTTTGTTTTTACAGTACCGATAGCTGGAAATATAATAGATACATTAGAAAAATAATAAAATACACATAAAAAAACTATGCAAAATGCATAAAAGAAACTAGGTATTGAAATTACCATCTTGCTGGTCGGCGCCCCATTGTGATCTGAAATACACCAAAAACTATGATCAATAATAAATAGCAATTGTTTACTTAATTACACGCCAAGAAATATCGAGAACTTTTATGGATTAGAGTAGATTTTTAAGAAATATGTTTTATATACCTTCACAAAGTGACACCGTTTCCTTGCAAAAGAAAGATGACAAGAATGACAAGATAATTGACAAGTAAGAGTCGCGCTTAACTTGAGTTATGTACGGTTTTCAAAAATAGTAATTTTTAAATTTACCGTAAAAAGTTAACATTTTCATTAAATTATCCATCGCAAATACTTCAATGCACTTCTTATTATAAAAACCTTAACTTCAATTTTATAAAATTGTGTGCTGGATTATATTGATTTGCAAGAAAATCACACGTACACGTAACGTAATATTAAATTTTCAGCAGTCATAAATCATGATCATGACCGGGAATTCATTTTACTTTGTAAAATTTGTTTCTATACCAACGGTATATGTTTATATGTTAGAGAAATTATTTAATTCATTGGTGTTATTATTTATTAATTTGTGCGACAACACTAATATAATACCACGTACGATACATGTTAATGTTCTGTGGTGTTTTCGTTCTTGTCTTGACACTTTGTCTGTGTCAAATGTCAATTTATTCATCGTATTGATTTGATTTGATGATATGGAATACATGAACAAAAATGTATAGTATTGGAGAAAAAAGTTAAAGCTTTCTGTGTGGTTAATTTGGTTACTTGAGATCTTATTTTAAACAAGTCATTGTATAAAAACAATATGGGTGCTCTAGCGACCAGGCAAAATGCTGGTGTGGAAGAAGCAGATGTCGTATCGAATCATGCGTATAAATATCCACCTAGATCTGGTTAGTTTGACCTTCATCCTTCTTGTATTGATCTAAATTGTTTTTGCATAAGATTTTTGACGTTCGACAAAATAGATATGTACAAGCGTATTTACCTTTTTGATGTTAATAATAAATAGTTCACTGGTTATTCATTGTTTTTATTATTATGCTATAGTGCAAAATACATATTACCTGTGATTACTTTAAATTTTCTTTAGATTCATAGTTGCATGGTTATCTATACTAATATAATAAAGATAAAATATTTGATTTTTCTTAACTCAAAAACTAACCCTTAATACTCACTTTTGCAACATAAAACAATGAATACTAAAAAATAGAATAAAATTTTTTTTAAGGGGGCTTAACATGCTTTTTTATAGATAATGGTACACAACTCTCATACGCGAGTCTCACTCTTGGCCGGTTTTTAGTTTCATTTTAGATATTGGCTGTATTACAACTAACATATAATGTCATACTATTGTCATCCATAGGTATAAACAGAAATATTATTTTTATATGACTGAGAATAAATATCTATCCATTCTTATATTTAAAGTTATGTATAACTTTGCATATTGTAATGTGTACTATTGGTTTAATATAGGAAACTACTTTGGAAGTCATTTCATCATGGGCGGAGAAAGATTTGATACACCTCAGCCTGAAGCATACTTGTTTGGGGAGAATGCAGATTTGAATTTTCTTGGGAGCAGACCGACTCCCGTAAGTAAATCCAATGTCCAATAAACATTAATCTTAAGTTATAAACTAAAACTTAAAAACAATAGGTTATAGTTATAAAGGAGCATAGCTTATATTAGCATATATTAGCTAACATATAATAATAATAATAAATTTCTTTATTTTTCTCCCATAAATAACTAAAGTAACAAGTTTTTTTTTGTACATAAAGTTCTTGAGTTTAATGAGATAATTTAAGGTGGGAGACAGGAGCTCAAACTAGGTTGCCCTGTGCTATGAGGTTCCTGGCTCCCCCTCTTGGAATCTCATTGCTTACAAATCAAAGTTAGTTGTATGTATGTATATGTATGGGTTCGTGGGTGTAAGTGTTGGAATGTTAATGTAGATGGGTGAATATCAATAGGTTTATAAGAGTGTACGAGTTTTGAGTTATTCTTATGTCATACTTATGGCATATTTAACACACTTGTGAATTGGAAACATTTTATAGTTTTACTACAACTACAAATTGTTTTCAGTTTCCATACCCGCCTCCTCAATCAAATGAACCAACAAAGACATTGAAAAGCTTAGTTAACATCAGAAAGGAATCTTTAAGATTTGTAAGATGTCCAGAGCCCGTGGGCAAGTTGAATGATAACAAGATTGCTGATGGAATGATCAAAAGTGTGGACTGCAACGTAAAGGGGACATATTACAACATAGAGTTCACATTTGACTGTGATGCTCGATGTGCCATAACAATATTCTATTTCTGTACAGAAGAAGTGACTCCAACTGGTGTTGTGTAAGTATATTGAAATAATGTGTATTTAAATTCCCAGCCAGCGTTAAATTTAATAATTTTATTTAAAGTTACTAGAGATTCCTTAAGTAAATTGTTTGGTTTAGCTTACAACTTTGTTACCCATTCCAACTTAGCTCAATTATTTATCATGTTATTAAATCCAAAATAAAAATTATACATACTTAAACATAGGGTCTATCTTTCTAAAAAAATGCAAATAAAACTGTTGTAATAACTTAATCACTACATATCTTTTTTAACATTTTCCAGCTACTATCCCAGAGACCCCACTATGACATCACAGACATATCACTACAAGAAAGGTGCCAATCAGCAGTTTTGCCAGATCTCGCATGTGTTTGACCCATCAAAGTTTCTTGAGGAAGACTTGATATACAATGCGGATCGTGAAATAATTCCCATTGCCATCTATTGTGTTGTAGATGAAGGACAGGAAGGTGAGCTAAGATAAATAAAATTACTGCTTCTATTAAAAGACAAATTTTTCTACTGAGCCTCACTAAACGGTTAACTCATTGATTTCCAGTCGTATTGCGAAAAAAAAAATTGAACCAATATAAATAAAGACCTGCAAGGATGCAACTAAAGAGCTTGATATTAATTTAGCACCAAATGTCTACATGATAAGTTAGCTATTGTTAATATGGAGTCAAATGACTCCATGATAAGTGTTCGCGCCGCTCCATTGACAGCTTTAAATTTTATTTATTACATATTTAGTTTGAAGTACAAAAAATGACACCAACCTACATCCAATCACTAACGTTCATTCTCGCTTTGTATCCCTTTAACCAATCAAAACACTCGTATATCACGACATCTGTATTATTAACCAATCACGGATACTCACACACGTCAAGAGCAGCTACGCTTAACACTTGCATTCAAAATCTTAACCAAGCAACATCATTAATGTAACAAGAACAAAAATATAAATAAAGAGTCAAATGACTTCATCAAGCACATAATTCAAATGAAAGCAAGTTCTGTTTTAATTTATACTCTAGATAAGATTTTATTTGTGTATCCAAAAGTACAAGAATGTTGTGTTTTCTTTTCAGAAATACGCCAATCTCATACTACAATTGCAATCATAGAAAAACATTCGGATGGAACTTACGTTTTAAAAGCACTGAAACAGAAGTTGTTTGTGGATGGCTTATGCTACTTGCTACAGGAAATATATGGCATTGAGAACAAGAACCTGGACACAAAGGTGTGCTTAATTTACAGAAAATATATTTTCATTGCCATTGAATGTATTTTTTTTAAAATAAAAAGTGTGTCTCAATGTTGATTTTTTCCTCTTAAAATTAACCTCACATTTTCTAAGTTGTATTAGTAAAATTTGAGGCGACTGCTGCTTATTATTTCACACAATGCACACAACACTTCTTATAACTACAATTAATCTATTCTTTATCATCTTCCTGCCCTTTTTCCAATTATGTGGGGTTGGCACAGTATGACTGTAGTACATGTTTTAGTTACAAAAATACAGTTTTTATAACCGCCTGCCCTCGTAGGGAATAATTGGTTGTACTTAAGACTTATTTTATCAGTGTGACAATTTAGAATTATTATATTGTTATTGTTAATTTAAACAGCCAAGTTCAGATGAAGAGACAGAAGACGGTGGATCGGAATGTGTGATCTGCATGTGCGATGTTCGTGACACGCTCATCCTGCCCTGTCGCCACCTTTGCCTGTGCAACTCATGCGCGGACTCGCTGCGCTACCAGGCCAACAACTGCCCCATCTGCCGCGCGCCCTTCCGTGCCCTGCTGCAGATCAGAGCCCTGCAGAGACTGTCCGCGCCCGGCCTGGCGCCCCCGGCTGCTAATCCTCCAGATGTAAGAACTTTAACTTAATAGTTATGGTAATAGAAATTAATTAGTATGTAACACTTTATTTAATTGGACAATGTAATTTAAAAAAGGTCTTAAACCAGCACCTGTTACGTACCTACGTAACTGATTTTCAGTGACACGCTATATTATTTTATGTGGGGAAATTAAATAAAAAAAACACAATGAAATATTAAATAAATATGCATACATCTATTATTGATGTTACCATCAGGGCAGTATGGAAAACATCCCAGCGGGTTATGAGCCGGTGTCCTTGCTGGAGGCGTTGAACGGGCCGACAGCGCGCGTCCGCCCGCCGCCCGCGCCCGCGCCCGCCATCGCCAGTCCAGATACCGACACCGCATCACAGGTAGTTAAGCTTTAACAGACAATAATTCATCAATCGCCTGCAGATGGCACAAAGCAGTAAGCTTGTGTAATAGTGGAAACATTGCAGAAAAATTTAGTTTAAATCGAGTCTAACTCGCTTTCTCAGTATAACATAGACATATAAAGACATATTTTTACTCTACAACAGTGCAGCGCTCACAACATGTGTTCTGCAAAATAAAATATTTCAAATGAACACCAACTGTAGCAGATTAATAAGACAAACTTGAATGTGCCAGGCGGCTGAGATCTTGAACCGGTGCAACGTGGAGAGGAGCTCGTCGACCAGCCTGGGCAGCGGCGGCAGTCGTAAGGTGCGCCGAGGATCCAAAGACGCCCGCCTGCCGCAGCAGCCGCTCACGCCTGAGGTAGAGAATTTCGTGATTATTATAACGACCTGATTACGGACGTACTAAAGACTGCTCTACGCCTCTACCGCCTCTATTAAGAGTACCTGTCGCCGACGAGCATGTATGCGTCGCTATATCGATGCAGAATGCACAACTCAAATAAAATCCATAATCTCTGCTTACACATTCTGAGAAAGTTGTGAGTGCATATTTATTTAAATATAATTTCCAACTTGGGTTTTTCCAATGATAAGAGTAGCAATGTGTGCTCGAAAAGCGTTAACAGTGGTAGAGTCTGCAACAACAACATCCGATGCACGAATGGGCCGGTTCGATCAGCTACGACCTCAAAGAAGACAGGCGTGAAGTAGAAGTGTTCTGTGTTTCGTCCGCTGAATGCCGGAGACTTAATTCTACTCCTCTTTGATGGATTGGATTTGAGGGGAGGGAATAAATAGGAAAAGGATTTTTTTTTCTGTTCAATCCTTCCTCTGTCCATTAAAGGCAGGCAATACATCTGCAACACTTTAGCTTGTTGCAGATGCCTATTGGTGGCGTGGCTGTCGCTTAAAGTTGGATAGACCGCTTGCTCGTTTGTCTCCATCTATAATGAATAGAAGGTCTGTTTATGGTATGAGCCAGGCGGTTGACTCTACGGTACCTTTTGTGGTGTTGCAGTTCCGCATGTCGGTGTTGCTAGCGCGCGAGGAGGAGGCGAAGCGCGCCGAGGAGAAGTCAGTCGCTAGCAGCCCGCTCCTCTACAACCACAACGGCGTCAGCTCAGACAAACTGTCCAAGGTATGTCACTACTGGCAATAAATTTTGTTTCTACAAAACTGTCAGATTATCCGTTTAAAATCATAACCTCCAAATTTTATTTCAGTTTAGCTTTAGGAGGTTTTAGGGTCAGAAAAGAGCAATCGGCATGCAGCTTTCAACAAACTTATTAGAGTCCCAATTTGATGAAACCAGCTTATAAACGAGACACTGACCAGACCCGAAAACAATTATATGTTGGAAAAACATTTAATATATTTTGTGTGGACTGTATATATTGAACTCTCTGTATTGTAAGAAGACTCCTTGTATTTGATCCCGCTTTTAATGACTTTATATTATGACATCGCTAGAGCTCATTGAATTCGCACGGTGTGTCGGAGGCCGGGTCGCGGGCAGCGTCGCGCGCCGGCTCTGCGGCGTCGGTGTGCGCGTCCGACGACGACGCGCCGCCCACCGCCGGGGCGGAGCCCGACAGCGATGCCGAGCGTCGCTCGCCGCTGCTCGCTAACCAGACCACGCCCACTCTGCCCGTTAACGGGGTCAGTACCTTCAATTATATAATAATTTAATATATACACGAAAATATAACCAATATTTTCGATTGAATTGAAGTTTTTTTTTATATAAGGCGGTAAACGAGCTATGGGTTCATCTGATCTTAAATGATGACCTATCACATGTCACAGCTCTCCACGTTCCAGCGAGCAACGTAAACTTCCTTGTACACTGTGTAGTCATCATATACAGGTCTCATGGACAAAGTTTGATATATATTTGTTTGCAAATGATTTTTTCAGGTTTTGAAGAACAGTGGCGCGGCGCTGCGTCTGGCGGCGCCCGCGCTCGCGCACATCGACGACACCGACACCGACGAGCCGGACCCCGCGCACAACTGTCAGTATACACCTCTGTTTTATTTGTGCTCAGGGGACCAGGTGATACAACGCATGTTTCGTACGATCCGCATTGGCGGCGGAAATTAACATAGTTTACATGGTCAAACTGACCATATGAAGTTGAAAGCCAGTTATCCCAGCCCTGTAACTGCTCCTTCCTTCTTTAGAGGCATAAAGGAATATGTTTTGGGCAAAATGAAATTTTTCCGCCGCCATTGTAGTAATCGCGTCGCATGTCGCGTACATTATCGAAATCGGCTTCGTTAAACAAGTTATCAGAGCGTACTCCATTTGGGCTGATCGAAGATCATACTACGACGTACACTGAAAAATGCCAAGTGTCATGGCTGCATCCATACTTCAAAACTGCTTGTTGAATATTTATTGGCATATTTGATTTAACATCAAAACCTAACTGTCTATATTATGCATGTAAATTTGAACTGAATTGAAATTACGTTGAATGAATAAACTTAACGAATTCGTTGAACGAGAGCCAAGGGAAGTCAAAATGGACTTGAGGGGCACAGTGACGAGGTATAATATGTTGGTAATGGGTCTTGTAATTAGACTTCCGTGTAAGGAGCTTGGGGGGTGTTAGTTATATTTGTGTGTCCGCTGGCACGCAGCATTGGGCCGGACGCCGAGCAGGACATCCCCGGCGGGCGAGGACTCGGACTATTTCACGCCGGAGGAGCCCGCCACCACCATACTGAGCGGGCCGCGCGCCGCCAGGCCTGTAAGTCATCGTAATGCCTCGTATCGCATCGCATCGCCTCGTACCGCTTGCCCTACGCCATGTTTGTTTTGCGCGTTCCGGTTTCATATTCGTTGCATCCATTTTGTTTCGTCATTTAGCTCGATCCGTCATTTTGTTTAGTATTAAGACGTAGCTGGAATGTTCACTTTACTACAATCGTACACTAAATGTTTTTTACCGTGAGTTCGCACTGCTGCAAGCATTCACACAAAACATATTGTTATCTCTCTCTTTCTCCCTGCAAAACCTGAGCCGACATGTTTATGTGGTGCGAACTCACGGTTTATAGAAACAACATTACCTACAGACATAGTCCGTGTTTATAGACGACTACAGCCATGTTCTAATAATTTTATAACATTTGTTTTAATAAATAAATAATGTTGAATAAAGTGATATTCCAGCTATGTTGACTTGTAATTGTCGTAGTGTTTAAGTTTGAATGGTTGCCCCTCTTGTACCGTCGCGGTTCCTTACAGGAGGGCGCCGCGGCGGCGGACGGCGCGCCGCAGCGCTGGGCTTTGCCTCACCATGTCACCTCTCTACCAGGTATCATAGCTTCCCCTTCTCAGTGATGTATTCAGTTAAAAACAACCGTTAGGTGCATGTTTGTTTAGTGGAAATTTTATTTCAAATACTATTTTTTATATAATTATTCATGTCTAGTGAGCCTCGGAAATTCTATTGGATTCATTGATACATGCTTTTAGCAAATAGTGCCATGGTTCTCGAGCTCCCTTATTTATTCCTTTTATCATTGGCATGTCCCTAATTGTTATTTGCATCTAAATAGGTATTTAGATAATTTGTACCTACCCTCAAAAAACTTTCTTTATTTATTATTATATATAATATATTATATTTATATATTTAACGGTTTACTTTGAGTAGTTGACAGGGACAATTCTCATTGTCCGTTTTTTTAAAGTAGTTAATGTTTTTGAAACTGCCAACCTCTATGAGGGATTTAAGATTTTATCGAAATAATGAAATAAACAGTTTTGGGTTTAGTCTTGAATTAAAAATAAATATTGAAGTAACAAGTAACAAAAAAAATGTACAATCGCTATGAGGAATATTGTATTACTTTTCCTTTGCTAGTTCAAAATACTAAATTCTTTAGTGTTGTTTACGCCAAAATAAACCAGAGTCTTCCATGCAGGCACTCCTCTGAGCCAGTGGAGTGCGCGTTCGTCGGGGGAGTCGTACAGCTCCACGTCATCATCACGACACCTGCTGGCCGCGCCGCTGCCGGCCGACACGCCCTGCTAGCAGTCGGCCCCCGCGCGCCGTGCGCTTGCGCCCACCCGCCTCAGCTGCCACATCCCCGATACACCGTTGTCCCCCTTCTAAGCATTTGCACTTCCCTCAACCCCGAGCGCCTTGTTCTTTCAAGTGCACCTCCCCACCCCCGCGTTCGAATACCCTACCCCCGCACACACCTCACCCCCGACACCATTCCCTCCTAAACTAACAATTTCGATAACTGCGGGTACACTAATTTGTATTCATTAATTGGTTGAACAATTGGTGATGGGAGAACTTGCAAGTAACATTTGTATGGCACAATAGCGAGAAAAAATCCTGAGAACATTTTGCACGGACAAAATAAGAAATTGGCAAAAGTGTTGCTACAAAACCTGTTATTTAGGTGGAAATAATTAAATGAAAACTAAGAAAATGAAACGAACGTATATTGTTAACATAAAAAGGTTTTAACAAGCTCACATGGCGTCGCGCTGAGAGAGATAAAAAATAATGGCAACATTATTTTTTATCTCTCTTCTCTCTCTCAGCTTATGATAAATTTGGTTGCGTTCTTATTTTGCTAACAAAACCTTAAATGTCTATAAAATATTTATATTGTGAACATTCCATTAATATGTATATAGATTTTTTGAGATAGTGTCTACATTACTATTGTTATGAGGTTCATTGTGGTTGTAAAGATTTCCGAGTTGACATTCAAAGTTGAAAGTCGCTTAAATTATATGATCAGTGTATTATATATGTACAGGTGTATTTTAATTTTATAATTAAATTCAGTATTGTGCAACAAAACGTTTGTAAAAGAATATATTAGGTAGGTAAGATGAAAGTCTAAACGGACAGATGGTGGTAACTGCTTCACTAATATTTAATAATTATACTCATTATATATTTAAGATGTTTTCACGCCTTTTATTGTTATTCGAGTAGGCAGAGGGTAGCAGTAGGTACATAATGCACTGTCATAGTTAATAAACTATCACTGTATTTCTCAGATTCACAATACAGTATTAACATTGTATTAGATTTTAAATGTTATCAAATAATAAAATTATACATAGGTATGGTTATAATTTTTAAATACTAAAAACCAATAAATCTTTAAAAAAAATACTAGTAATACATGCATATTACAGATAGGGATATTTCAAATTTTGTTTTTTGCAATAATACATTAGCAATTGTTTAAATTGTGGTAAGTCTATTTCTAAGTAGCATTAAAGTCGTCTGATGATTCGATTGAATGTGTGAATATAGCTTTCCCCGTACTGCTGAATGTAATTGTGTTGGCAGTTTAGTTACATTTGACAAAATACAATGTTGAGCAGCATTCAGTTTCCATAGAAAAGATATGAAACGAACTTGATAAACATTATCAAATAAATGAATTACTAAGGTATTGTATGTGTACATTTTGTATTGTGTCAGTTTTAAAATGACTTTTGTATAATAAAAAAAATAATAAAGATTCATTCTTATGTATGAATCTCATCTTTATATTGTAAGTTTTCTTCAAACATAATTATGTTGCAAACGTTTTAATAATATCTATGTGATTAAAGTTTTATATAATAAAATGTTTGTTGTTTTTTACATTATATATTATTATTGTCTCAGATGGCATGAGTGCATCCATATATATATATATATATATATATATATATATATATATATGCGCTCATGCCCATAAACGAAAGGGGCGCAGACGGAGGCAAAGATTATGGATATCAATTTGGTGCTATCCTGGCGGGCATTTATCGAGTCAACATTAAATTATTTTGTTATTCTTCTTTATTCTTACCCTTTAAACATGACAACCACTGAAGCTTTCTAATTCTAGTCACAACTTACACTTTTAGCCTCGCTTTCATTCAAAGTCACGGCTAACATACTTCTTAAGGATCACATCTCAACGGCATTAACTCTCCTACATAGGAACTCTAGCCATGATGCAAAAACTTTTATTAAACGTTTATGTCAGCATGGCTCAAGTATACCTTGTAAGATGCCCTCAATCTTTCTTTCCTTGCTGAGTGCATCTGAATGATTTGACTGACTAGATTAAACAGCTTTCTTCTGCGCCTTTTTCCTAGCGGCATATGCAGCACACAACTTAAGTAATCGTTCACGCTTTTGTTCTTCAGTTTCATTATCGCGCCGCATGGTTTGATATTCTGCCACCTTGAGTAATCGTTCCCGCCTTTCAGCTTGAGTTTCGTTAGCAAGCTTTTTGGCTCGATATTCTGACTGACGCTTAAGCCGTGCTGCGCGTTTTGCTGGACTTTCATAAGTAACCCTTCGCGCTGCTTTTGCCGCCATTTTCGCTCGTTGCTCTACAACTCCCACTAGACATTCATTAGCAATCCTTTGTCCAGCAATCAGTTTTGCTTCTCTTGGAGGTCGTTTTCCTTGAGCTTCAGTGACGTTATTGGTTACCCCACGGCACTCATCAGTCAGAAGTCTTCTATGTCTTTTTCTATTTTCGAAAATACAAGAAACGGTATATGGCAATGGACAAATGTTCTTTATTAGTCGCGGTTGAAAGGAATCCTCCACTATTAATGAATTTAAGTCCGAAATTCTATATTGATATATGTTGTGAATATAATTTTCCGTAACTTCCACCTTTTTTATTTTAGCCTCTGTTTCTGCTAATAATGAACACGCATCCGATTTCGAATACTCTTCTGTATGTTGATTCATTTCTGTAACGTCCTCCTTTTTTATTTCATCTAATATTGTGTCATATTTTGTACACTCTTCTATGTTAAGACTAACAGTTTCCGTAACATCCTCATTTTTAATTTTTTCCATTATTTCTAGTATAGCATAGGAAAGGAAGCAGTTAAGGTAAAACGATTTTCCTGATTAGACTAGTAAAATATTAAGATAAGACTATTATCAAATGTGCACCTGCCGGTCTGCACTGCACTGCAGTTTAATTAGACCATAGATAAAAATTAATAACTAGGGATTTGACTTTTGTCAAATGTCACGGTTGGAGAGTTGGAGAATTATATATGGCATCGTAGCATTTTTACGTTTCGAATTACGGATCACGTGAGAACGTAAATCATTTTTGAAATCAAACTTCTTTTGGCATGCTTGATTTGGGGAGTAAGCTGGTGAATTTCTGATACAATGTTTTTTTATCTTCATTGTTTATAATTAAATAATCGTTTGAGTTTTCACTTCTGTCGGCAGTCCTTATGACTGTGTTGTGTTATGTTTTAATTTAATCACTCTCAAAAGTATTTAAAATACTTCTTTTTAAGCATTATTCTGTGTTACGTATTGATATTTACTTTACATTCATATTCCGCAAAAAATATAATAATTCAAAATAGTATTTTTAGGAATCGATTATATTTGAAACGAAACGTAAGGCAAATGTCAAAGAAAGAAATAAACAGTCAAACAAACATAACCAAACCAGAATTAGTCTTTCATTCAAGTGATATTTGTTGTGATCAGTGAATGAATGTACCAAACGCAAAATATAATTCCCACACCCCGAATTTAAGACACAACCCCAAATATTAGTCGATGTTAGACAAGCGTAAGAAACTTTTCAATTTAAAAACATTTCAAATACTATACAGTTTTGAAATATGATTCTTTGTATATCTTTGTCTCTAAACAACCAACATGGGTAATGATCAAGCATCTAAGAGCAATTCGTTACGCCACCAGAAATAATGGTAAAAATAGAAAAAGTGGATGTTAGAGAAACTAATAATCAGCATACAGGAGAGTATTCGAAATCAACATGTTCATTATTAGCAGAAACAATAGATAAAATAAAAAAGGAGGTTATTACGGAAAATAATGATCAAAACACAGATGAATATCAAACATCAGAAGCGAGTTCATTATTCATAGGAATGATAGATAAAATACAGAAGGAAGATGTTACAGAAAATAAGGACAACATAGAAGAGCAAACAAAATCAAATGCATCTTCATTATTTGTAGAAATAATGGATAAAAGAAAAAGGGAGGATATTCTGGAAACTTGTCAAAACAACATAGAAGAGCATACAAATTCAGATGCATGTACAGTATTAGCAGAAACAGTAGAAAAAATAAAAAAGGAAGTTACGGAAAGTAATACAGAAGAGTATATGACATCAGACTCAAATTCATTATTAGTGCCGGCTACTTATCAACCGCGGCTAATAAAGAACATATGCCAATTTCCATATACTGTTGAAAAAAGAAAAAGACGCCGGAAACTGGTGACTTATGAGTACCGTGCAATGTCCAACTGCGTCTCTGAAGGGCGTCGAAGTAGTACGCCAGTAAACAATGAATCTCAAGAACCACGAGCATCACGGTCTGCAAAAATGATCGCAGCTCAAAAGATTACTAATGTATGTCAAGCAGAACTAGCAGAAATACGAGCAAACAAAGCGGCAAAAGCAGCGCAAAGGATTGCTAATGAAAGTCCAGCAGAACGTGCAGCTCGTCTGAAGCGCTTGTCAGAATATGAAACAAAAAGGCGTGCTAACGAAACTGAAGATCAGAGGCGGGAACGACTACTTAAACTGTCAAAATATCAAACTAAAAGGCGCGATAATGAGAATCAAGATCAAAGGCGGGAACGATTACTCAAGTTGTCAATATATCAAACTAAACGGCGCGATAATGAAACTGAATATCAACAGCGGCAACAATTACTAAAGTCGTCTCCAGCATATGCAGCAAAGAGAAGGGCGCGTAAGAAAGCTGCTGAGTCTAGTTAGTTCTGTTAAATAATTTGGATGCATATTCAGAGTAAAGACAAGCTCGAAGTAGTACATCTTATTTGATTACAATACTTTTTTCCTATGTTAATCAAGTTTTATTAGCCATGCACACACAAGCCCTGATAAATGTTTGTGCATTGGAACTTGAATTTGCCAAACTAGATAGCAGAAGGCAGGAAATGCTTCATAATGCCCCAAATAACGTTTGTTCGATAAAAATGCTATAAAATAGCTGTTCACTTGAATAAGTTAAACTTTTAGTTATATGTTATTGGTTATGATTTTTAAAATAAGTAGAACCTATAACTTACGAGCATGTACAGGTAGATGTATGGATGTAGAAGCAAGAGGTGTGCCAGGATCATGCTAAATGGAAATCCGTTATCTCTGCCTACCCCTCTGGGTTATGTGCGTGAGTGCATATGTACTTATATTTATTGGTTTTCGGATGAAGTTTTTGTTACCATCGAAGAAAGTTACAATAAATAAAATGATAAAGTGTATCCCCACAGCAGTGAAGAAGCCAGCTCATATTCCTAGGTTTATCGGGCGTGAGGACTGGCCCTATTCCTATTAATTTGGACGAGAATGTCTTCGCTAAACCTCATGTACTTTTGGAGTCTCTTCGAGAGTCTCTGGTTGAAGAAACGGCAGAAATAGATATGAATGCAGTGCAGTGCATACTCCCATCGATGACTAGCCGCGTCGATTAAGGGGATGTATTCAAAATGGGGGAGGATATATCAAATAAAATTGTATTCTACATTTAAAAACTTTCATTTTATATATAATTTCTGAAGATTTAATAAAAGTGTATTATTTATTACATTAAAAGCTTGACAAAATTTATGACCCAACTAAGTATATATAAATATACTTTTAACAGAAATTACTTTTATCATTTTATTTACATTTGTCTACAGTTGACTGACTGAATCATTGTTGTATGAATTTGTAGTTTATTAAATTTTAACATTGATCTTGAATCTAAAGTTGTTTCAAACATGGAATTATAAAGTTTTTAGAAGCCTCGTAACAACTCCCTCATTTGAATGATAACCACATACGTAGCAACTTGACTATTTAGCCCGTCAGTATCGCTTTTCCTTGTCCGTCAGAAAATATATAAATAATTGTACATTGGCTAAGGTTTGATGCCAAATTAACATAAATCTGGTTCGAAACTAACCTTATTACCATAGTTATAACATTCTCTTTGCGAACTAGCCAAATCTAATATCTAACCTAAGAGTAATTGTCTTACAGTTGGATTTTACCATTGAACCAACAACCAAGTTCGATATTTGTAAAAAAATATAAAATTGGAGGGATAGTGCAGTTTTTCGTTCAAGTGGATGTCAGCCAATCTCTCCTCCGCGCTCTTATACGTATGGAAAATATAGTACATTTTTCTCACAAAACTTTTCCTATGTTACTTCTAATACCTCCAAGAATATGTGTACAAAGTTTCATGATGATCGGTTGAGTAGTTTTTGCGTGAAAGCGTAACAAACTTACATTCAGAATTATAATATTAGTAGGGATAGGGATATAGTAGGATTCAACCTTACATATTTCCATACAAATTTCCATCCCCTATTTTTATTTTACCCCCTTAAGAGTAATTTTTTACCAACTTTGAATGTCATATTTTTATATTAAATCAAAATCCACAAAAAATCCAAGCATTTTTTCCAAAATGATGAACCTTCCATACAAAATTTCAACCCTTTAAAACATACCCTATGTTCTTTCTCAGGCATAACTACTCTGTCCAAATTTAATTTAAATTGGTTTAGTAGTTAAGGCGTGAAGTGTAACAAACAGACAGTTAGTTTTGCATTTATAATATTAGTAGGGATTATGTAAAATTTGCTGTTGGTCTCAAAAATAAAGTATAGGCTTATATTTTCATCACTGATGACATTAGATTTACATTGCAAAATAAGTATTATTATCAAGTAAGTAAGATGCACTTAGACATTGGTTATTACTCTGGCTGGGCATCCAGATTAGTAGCAGCTTTCTTCTGTGCCCGTCTCCTCGCTGTATAAGCAGACATCTTAAGTAATCGTTCACGCCTTTCATTATCAGTTTCATTAGCAAGCCTTTTGGCACTATATTGTGACATGCGACTTAAGCGTAGTGACCTCTGTTCTTTAGTTTCTTGGGCCAACCGCTGTGCTGCATATTCAGACATTCGTTTAAGCCGTTCCATGCGTTCTTCTAGACCTTCATTAGCAATCCTTTGAGCTGAACGCGTCGACATTTTTGCTAGTCTTTCTGCACGTTCTGCTGGACTCTCATTAGCAATCCTTTGAGCTGAACGCGCTGACATTTTAGCTAATCGCACGGCTCGTTGTTCTTGAGATTCATTTTTCGGCTTCGTACTTCTATGCCTTTTTCTCTTCTCTTTGAAATAATACGAAACAGGAAACAAATTTAATAATTGTGAGGGTGAAATAGAAGTCTGCTCTAATAAAGTACATGCGTTCAACGTCGTATATTCTTTACTAACTTGATTATTGCTTTCCGTAACATGCTCTTTTTTTAATTTATCCATTATTCCTACAAATGTGAATGCTTTCGATTTTGAAAGGTTTTTTGTGTCGTAATGATTAGTTTTGGTAACATACTCCTCGTGTATTTTTTTATCCATTATTTCTAAATGCAATTTAATTCCTATGCAGATTTTGTATCAACTTGGTTCGAGGTCCATTCACTCCATTACATTTTAGAAATAAACATCTTCTGCAACGAAGTGCTATAATATGCATGATCATTAACCGTGTTGGTTGTTTAGAGACAAAGATATCCAAAGAATCATAGTTTAAGACTGAAGGTGTTTGAAATGCTTTCAAGAACGAAGAATTACGTACGCTTCTCTTATTAAATCGACTATGTTTAAAAAAAACCTCATATGGTTTAATTAGAACTAAGTCATTGCTTCCACAACGATACCTAAGCACATAATACTGTTTTAATACTCACTACTTTAGTTAAAAAGGTTTAACTAAAACTGCTAAAACCAAAACATAAGACAAACTTCGGCCTAAGCAACTTGAGGTTAATGCAAATTCAAAGTTTGTATCAGACTGTATTTTGAAATAATTGTCAAAATTTAATTGGATTTTGACAAAGAATAACGATAGTAGTGATGATGGAGCTACTATGGGCTACGTTCCACTATCGTTCACAACGCCTAACATGCTATTCCAGCCGTTCCACTTTCCGACTATGATCGTTCTGAACGTGGCGAAAACGTCAATTACTTAAGTTTAAATAAATGTAATAAAAATCTTATACGGCGATAATAGGATATTTGGTATTTTTGCGCCGCAATAATGCTCTGTAAAGGACTTTTTGTTAATTTGCGCTTAAAAACGCGCTTAATTTGTCAACGCTCACAAAGATGTGATAAAAATGATGAACTCATTAGTGACGTTTTCACAAGGACCACAAGGATTATAGTCGTCAATGGTAGAGTGGGCTGTATGAGCATTTTAGGCGTGATGAACCATTAGTGGATCGAAGCCTAAGCCGAAGGGTGCAGTTTAGGAGTTGTGAACGCTTAGTGGAGCGACATGTTTGACATGTGTTTTGACATTGAGTTACTTGCTAAGACAACTATTGTATAGTGGCATATTACTTGGGTTGGAATAGCCATTAGCCATGTTGTGTAGCATGCTGCACCGGTCACCTGTTAGTAAAAAAAACTTCACATGTCTATTCTCACATACGCTCCTAGCTACCAGCACTGGAAGCGACCGTTGCAAGATCTATCATGTTTGAATGAATGAATCATGTTTTTCAAATGACGTGTACCTTGAATTATAGTCCCAAAATCTGATTTAGCACTATAGAATTACTGGAAACTAAAATATGCTAAAATATCTATTTTGGCCAGAGTTCAGACTATAAATGTATGTTATATTTATATAAAGATGATATTCTTTAACTGGCAGAAAAACGTGAACTTAATGACTAAATATTTAAAAAAAAAGAAGTGTGGCGCTGAAGCTGAGTTGTCAAAAAGTTGGCATGCATATTATCTATCCTATCCATCTGTTATTTTCTTGTACTTATTTACTTTTCTTTACCATTTGGAAAATTCAATGAGAACAATATATTATTGTAGTTGTAAGTGAATTCTGTTATTATAAGCAGTCAAATTTTTACTCGATTGAGGACATTTATTTAAATATTACATCAGGACTTTTAATTAAATATAACATCAGGCAGCAGAAGAAATTCACGAGAATCCAAATTTTTATTAAATGTGTGATAATTGTCGCCATGCCGAGTATATTTTTATATTTTATTTTCTAGGGAAATATTTATAAAGGTATACCGGCGTACCGCTAAAAGTTATTGGTGACATTATGGTGTAATACTTCGTCTACGCGTGAACAAACAATAAAATTAAGATATGGATAAAATAATGGATTCACCCGTGGATGGAAGTCCACTTTCTGAGGCGGAGGGTTTTGTGGAGAGCGAGACTGACTACTCGAGCATTAGGGGAAAGGTATGTTATTGAAAAAACCAATCCTTTTATTAATGCCGCCAAATTTAAAAATGGGAAAAAGATAACTATGAAAACAATGCCATTTTGGCGAATTTATTTATTTTGCCTAAAACAGTATGTAGTAGTTAATTTTGTTCAAAATTGCCAAATACTGATTAATATTGCACAATATATGTTTCAAAATTGCATGATGATGAAATTCTTATACATAGTTGTTGCTGCTACAATTTCATGTGAGTTTCAAAAAGCATTTTTTATTCAAAGAATCTTAACTATGAATGAGACATTCAATTTATTTACTGTAATAACTTTGTTTTAATTTTTTTTACAAAATAAGTAAGCATTTTTTCCCTTTAATAACTTCCTATTCATAGTTTTTAAAATTACTCATAAAGGTTAAAATTTGCATATTTTATATCATATCTTAATTTACAAATAAATAAATATATGCTCACGCCTGTACCCAACCCAGAGGGGTAGGCAGAGATCATGGATTTCCATTTGGCACAATCCACACCTCTCGCTTCTTCCACATTTATTATCTACATACATTTGCGCATGCATGCTTGTCAGTTATGGGTTTTAGTAAGTCATTAATCTGAGCAATATAAGTTTTCCTAGGGCATCCCCTACCAATACGCCCACTCACTTTGGCAATATACATTTGTGTTGTTATTCTCTTTTCAATTGTAAGGAATCAACATGCCCGAACCACCTTAATTTAATCAGAATAATTGTTATCTTGTATAATCTCTATTTTCTAAATCTTCAATGTGTACAGACACTCTATTTGCTATTTTGAAGGATGTCTGTTTTTATATAAAAATCAGGAAACCTATAATAATACAAATATAAAGTTTGTAAGAAACCAGATTCTTACCTCAATCAACCTTTATGAGCTCCCGATATTTGTATTTTAATTATTCAATCCATCAGAAAATTTCAGTTATATTTATATTGCAACACTTAACCATTTACGAGTAATTCAATCTTGATTTTATATCTGAAGAGTTAAATTTGACCAACGCAACACACATTGTGTTATTCTTAAAATGTTACATCTGCAGATGATACTGGTAAGTCCAACAGCGGATGAATATGACTTGCTAAGGAAACAACTCTTAGAAAGGATGGAGGCTGGAAATGGAGAAATTATATATGATATTGGACAAGGCGAAGGTGGGTTTAGCTAATTATTGAGTAAGATATCATGTTGCAGTATTTTTTTTACTTTTGCGTCATTTTATGATTATGAAACTTTCAAATATTCATATAACATTAAATAAACACTGACAGATATATGTCGTTGCTTATCAACCTGCCGAAAAGAAATGTATAACTTAGTTTTTAAGAATGCTTTGTATGAAATGTATATTTATTTTATTATATGATATTTGTTCACAAACGGATCCTAAGTAGGACACAATGCAGTCAATATTATTGCGATCGATAATATAGGCTACATTGATCAAATGATTAATAGTTGAAAAGATAAATAGGATTTATGAAGGTGGTAAGAAATTCGCCATCTTGTTTCTAAATTAAAGTTAAAGTTAGATAGGAATAGTGCACCTTGTGGCTTGTTGCAATACTGTTTTGTGTCGCATTGTGGGAATTCTAATAGGAAATCTAGAAGGATATACATGTACAACATAAATTGATTGTTGTAAATAATTTAATGATGACGCAATAATGTTTAAATGACTTAATTATTTTATGTCAGTGTCACTGAACTTTGCTCCGCATTATCTTCAGTCTGCAGTTCAGCTCGCCAGGTGCAGATCGCAACTCTTTGATATCTGTAACAAAGTAATGAGTTGCAGATTGATTTCCTGCCTTTAATAGACAGAGGAGGGGATAAACAGGAAATGGTAATTCCCTTACCTATTCATCCCCTCCTCTGTCAAGTCCTGTTCAACTTCTCATCCTTTTCTTATTAGCAAAGGATGGGAAGGTGAAGAGGGCTACAATTAAGCCTAAGGCACCTTAGTCATTGAATGAAATGCAGAATACTCTACTTCATGCTGATCTTCTGTGAGTTTGTACCTGATATTGAACCCTGCTAATTGAGATTCCAAAAATTCATTTTTGCCTCTCAACTAAACATTTCATTTGAATAGATAGATGAAGGTCTAACACAGCAGTCACAATTTGGGTTTGCGAGTGAAGGAATACTAACTATATATTATGGTAGATGGGAAAGGTTTGACGGAAGATGAGTACAGCGCATCGGTAGCTACCCTTCATTCGCTGGTGAGCAGCGAGCGCGTTTCATGCGTGGAGCTGCGCCGCTGGGACTGCGGTACCGGTATCGTTGGCCAGTACCTGCTAAGGACCGAGCTGGACCACACTGACTTCATGGAGATTAGGTTAGTAATAATAGTTAAGACATGGAAAAGCCAATAAGAAAACTAAAATAATTAATTTAAAGTTTGTATTCCATGTGAACGAATAGTAAGAAACTAAAAGTATGTACAATCAGTTTGAAAAATAAATTTCTTAATTAGAAATGTTACAAAATGACTTTCTCAATTAGATAATAAAAATCTTATCTCAGAAGAATTAAGTTACACAATTTTATAAATTAATTAGTCAATTTCATCATTTTTTTTATAATAGAAGGTGGCAAACGAGCACGCGGTCCACCTGGTATCAAGTGATCGCTACCCATAAGCATCTGCAGCAAGAGTTGCAGATGCGTCGCCTACCGTTAATGCACAGAGGAAGGGAGAAACAGAAAATGGTTATCTCCCCCTCCTATTCACCCCCTCCACCGTCAAGTCCTCTTCACCTTCCCATCCTTTCCTTATTATCAAAAGATGGGAAGGGGAAGAGGACCAGAATTAGAACTCTGGCACCTCACTCATTAGAAACGCAGAATAATCTACTTCACGCCTGTCTTCTGTGAGGTCGTGGTATTTCACCAGTGGAGCCGGCCCATTCGTGCAACAGATGTTGTTGCGGGCTCTCCCACTGTTAATGGTAGGTTATGGTCGTAATTAAGCAATGATTATAACAAATTATAATATTCCTCAATCTCTTCATCTTCGGTAAGAATACTCTGCTATAAAATTGGCCTTGTATAAGATTTCAGTATATGTAAATATGTACTTTTAAAATTTCTCAGATATTCAAATATTGTATATGGTCTTCTGAGACCGCATTGTCTATTCCTATGGTTTTAGCGGACAGTAGTGTAACATAACGTTGCATTTGTCTTACTTCTTTCTTAATAAATAATCAGTTCACAATTTCCAGGGTTGCTGTGGTTGGTAACGTAGATGCGGGCAAGTCGACGCTACTTGGCGTATTGACGCACGGGGAACTGGACAACGGGCGCGGACACGCGCGACAGCGGCTCTTCCGGCACAAACACGAGCTCGAGAGCGGACGGACCAGCTCCGTCGGCAATGACATCCTCGGCTTCGATAGCATGGGTACTTACCTTCAACCTGCAGACGTCCACACTTGGTCGTAGGCCTCCTCCGAAAATCCATAAAAATAGGTCCCTTGTGCTCTTCATCCAGTGGACACCCTCAACCTTGACAAATCAAATCATCGATATTACGGGAGACCTACCTAAAATGCTTTGCCTACCTACTTATACGTAGCATTTATACCGTTTACCCTATCGGTTGATAGTGTAAGTAAGTGTCCTGTCATGTCCATGTAAAATAAATAGATTATTTAAAAAGGTTTTTTATTAAAGCGAAATTAAGATGTCTTGGGACTGAATTGTTCGCCATTCGTGTGATTATTATTGGGTGTCTAAATGGGCTAGCATTACTGAACTTTGCAGGTAATGTGGTGAACAAACCGGACCACGGCACGCTGGACTGGGTGAAGATTTGCGAGAAATCGTCCAAAGTGATCACGTTCATTGACCTGGCGGGACACGAGCGGTACCTCAAGACCACCGTATTCGGTATGACCGGACACGCGCCGGACTTCGGCATGCTTATGGTTGGTTACTTCACAAGCGCTTGCTTAATTTATATATACATAATTTTGTTTCAAGTTTAAATTTTCCTATGGGATCCGTTTCGAAGGACCATTTATTTCAATTAAAAGACCCAGAATTATTGTAGTACCATCCAATTCATTTCTTACCGATTTAGAACCTGCAACTAATGACCTCATAATACTTGCGAAATTTAATCCTACATTATTGCAAATTTGACAGACAGACAGCTATAAGCTATATTAAAACTATACCAAATCGTATAAAATCTCACATTATGAAGTTAGCGTCTCACTTCTCTGGTAACTGGTATAATATTAGCTTTAGAGTAATAAACAAGTGTTACTATTAGATTGGGGCAAACGCGGGCATCGTGGGCATGACAAAGGAGCACCTGGGTCTGGCGCTGGCGCTCTCCGTGCCCGTGTTCGTGGTCGTCACCAAAATAGACATGTGCCCGCCGAACGTGCTACAGGTAAACAGCACCATTATCTATTGTATATTATAGACGGGGAAAAGGATATTTCCTTTTCCCCATTACCCCCCTCCCCATCCTATTCTTATAAGGAAAGGGTGGGAAGGGGAAGAGGACTGAAATAAGTCCTCCGGCATCTCACTCGTCAGACGAAACGCAGAGCACTTCTACTTCAAGCCTGTTTTCTGTCGTGGTATTTCACTGGTCGAACCAGCCAATTCGTGCAACAGATGTTGTTGCGGGCTCTCTTCTGATTTTAAATGTCAATTGCAATATTAATTAATATTTTTCTCATTTAACAGGATAACCTGAAGATGCTGATCAGGATTCTAAAGTCATCAGGTTGCAGGAAAGTGCCCGTGATGGTGAAGACGAAGGATGACGTCATTGTCAGCGCCACCAACTTTGTTTCACAGAGGTAATGTTGCGACAATGTTCCGTCGGTTTATCATTCCCGAATGGAAAACACAATGTACATGTTTTGTTTTTTGTCTACAGGCTATGTCCAATATTCCAAGTGTCGAATGTGACAGGGGAGAACCTGGAGCTGTTGACGATGTTCCTCAACCTGCTAAAGACTCGCATGCCGGCGCACGACGACAAGCCCGCCGAGTTCCAGATCGACGACACGTACTCAGTACCTGTGAGTTAGTTAATTTAAGAAAACGACAATAAACCGTCCCATCTGATTCTCCGTGGAAGAAAACCCTCAGTAAGCATATAAGCTGAAAAAATTACTCTCCTATCAGTCGAGCAAAAATGTACTATGTTACAATGCCTATCTCTACTAATATTATAAATGGGAATGTAAGTTTGTTACATTTTCACGCAAAAACTACTCAACCGATCATCATGAAACTTTGTACACATATTCTTGGTGGTATTAGAAGTAACATAGGATACCTTTTATGAAAAAAAAATAGTATATAAAAAGCGAAGTCTGTATGTCCCCTATAGACCTATAGACTCCGAAATGGCTGGACCGATTTCAATGAAATTTACAGGAATTGTGCAAATTGGCACATTCCTGTGTTCGATAGCGATCGGAACAACATAATTAGTGGTACCCGTGCGAAGCCGGGGCTTGAAACTCTATACAGAGTTGATAGTTGTTACATTAAAACTGAATCCATTAATTACTTGCAGGGTGTAGGTACGGTGGTATCCGGCACTACATTGGCTGGCACGATCCGTTTGAATGACACCTTACTGCTGGGTCCGGACGCGCTGGGCCGGTTCGCGCCGGTGGCGGTGCGCGGGATACACCGCAAGCGCATGCCCGTGCCCGAAGTAAGGGGGGGACAGACCGCCAGCTTCGCACTCAAGAAGGTAACACAACATATCTAGCTTCATACACAAGAAGATAACACAACATATGTAGCTTCGCACTCTTAAGTTCCAGTTCTAAGTTAAAAAGTATAGGCAGCATCATTCAAAAAGATAGTTTTGATGTTCCATACAACAAAGCAACCATTCAAGGATAACTGAGAAGCTGCGCCCAGCAGATATATTATGAGTTAAGTATGCAACTGACAGACAATACAAGTAGAAGTAGAAGTGGATTATCTTCATCAGTTCGGTTAAAGACTTAAGTTAAAGTTAATTTGTAATGCATTCTTGTAGATAAAGAGGTCTCAGATCCGCAAGGGCATGGTGATGGTGTCGCCGGCGCTGAACCCGCAGGCGTGCTGGCAGTTCGAGGGCGAGATCCTCGTGCTGCACCACCCCACCACCATCTCCTCGCGGTACCAGGCCATGGGTATGACCATACAATATACTGAATGAAGTAGTGGGGAATTTGTATAACAAGAGACCGGGAGAACAGAAGACGTAATTTTTTTCTTTCTATGTCAATTTGCGTGGAAGTATTTAGTTTAGTTGTGTGGTGACAGTGCACTGCGGCAGCATCCGGCAGACGGCGTCCATCCTGTCGATGTCGCGCGACTGCCTGCGCACCGGCGACAAGGCGCTCGTGCGTTTCCGCTTCATCAAGCACCCCGAGTACCTCAGGAACGGCCAGCGCATGGTCAGTGCTACTGTGTATATATAAAGCAAACCAATTCTTATATTTACATGAAATTACACGTGTGCGCCCCTATATTTCACTTTTTAGCCAAGACAGTTTCTGTTCGTCATTGAGGGTAGAGGGCGTAGCGGAGACCGGCGGAAAATATCGCTCCGGTCGGACGAAAAAATATTTTTCTTCACAGTGTAAACTGTACTATTTTAAAGTACGGTGAGTGATATGATTTTATATCTAGAGGTGTGATATAATTTACATCATATCTTGTAGTGAAAATCCCGCGTAAATATCTCCCGAAAAGAACACGGTATTTCGTTGACAATGCAGAGCAAAGCTCGGTCCGAAAAAATTGAAATGAGTATAAAATAACGACCTTTATAATATAATCCACAGTATTTAACTGCAATACTTACTCTAACCACGCAGGTGTATTATGTAACAGGTGTTCCGCGAGGGCCGCACTAAGGCGGTGGGCAACGTGCTGCGGCCGGAGCCGGTGTCTGCGACGCGCGCGCCCCCAACGCGCCACAAGCACGACCATCACCACCTGGTCACGCAGCGGCGGCAAGGAGACCACGACGTTAGTTCACCAACACATATCACATTACAATACATTTGTTATATACAAAGCTAGAAATTCCATACTAATCTCATGTCATTGTCATGTATGTACTGGTCGTCGCAAGACAATAGTTTGCCCATTAAATCAGTAACTCAAAACTTTATTATGGTGTCGGGAGTTTAATAGGAACTAATATATAACTAATAGGGATTGGCGAGGCGACAAATATTACGTGGGTTGGGTTATTTATTGGGTTGGGTTGGTAGGATTTATTCTATACGGAATTATGTTATGTTCCATTATTTAGTTATTTGTAGACAATTTTTTTTATTAAATCAGCAACAAGACAAAGACACGGATGTGACAGCAGCGGACTCGCCATTCGAGGTGCAGGCGGACAAGCGGGGCGCGGGCGCCGGCGGTGGGGGCGGCGGGCGCAGGACGCGCAAGCGCCACGACAAGCCCGGTCAGCCCTCGCACTCCGCAGTTCCCGCCAACTGAACTACACACTACTTCCTTACCCTCCACACTGTTTGTAAACATTGTACGCAAGTATTGTTGACAATTTTCTCTTACAAACTTAACTAGATAGTCTCCTTGGACTTGATAAAAAAATATATTTCTTGGTAGATCATGAGATATTTAATAATTTACTATGAATCAAAGAATATTTCGATGCACCTGCAAAACTTGACAAGTTCTTATACAATGAAAAAGTTTCTGCATTTAAATATCTGCAACATAAGAGTTATTGCAATTGTTGCACCTTTCTTAACAAACTGGCTCGGTAAATCTCAGAGAAATAATCTCTAATAATTTGTGAGTTCGTAAAACATTTGTCTTATGACTTACATAGTTTTTTCTTTGTGTGTTAACTGAGTCAACACATATCAAATGAAGCCTGCAATTGATACTGAAAAAATAGCTTGTTTACATTGCAGGTGCTGTAACATGTATATTACAAAAAAAAATGTATATACGTTATTTTGAACACTTCTATAAAACTGGTAAATTCCTCGTTTTCGTCCTTATATCGTCCAGTACATATCTCTATAAAAACAAAAGAATTACCACAATTTGAAAACACTTAAAAAAGGGTCTCCCTGTATCCGTCTCAAATAATCTAGTTAAGCCCACAACAGTAAACTAGACGGTTACTTTACCGCAACTCAACTAGCAGGAATTTTGTATGTGGGCTTCTGAATGCTGCTGGATCACTTCATCCAGCACAATTCCTCGAGGAACCCTGGCAACCCCTTGATGTCGATGGTCTTTAGAAGCGATTTCGGGGAGCCGATATATACAGACACTGTGGGGCATTGGAGTATTACGTGAGACGTCGTTTCTTCCTCCTCCATGCACACTCTGAATAGATGTAAGCACACAATGCAACTGACTGGAAGTTGTAAAGTCTGTTAAGTACAAGGCCGTAGGTTGCTGTTTAGTTAGTAGATGTGTGTGGTTGCTACTTACCCAATTTTGTGAAGTTCTTATTAAAATAAATCATACATATTTATATAGGGTATGCACTCAATATTTTTAGAGTCTAAAGTTTTGATTTTTACTATCGGAATGCACACCATATTTTATCTACAACTAGTGTGGTTGGTATATTTTCTACTTATTTTTGCCGTCAGTACATTTTACAGTACAGCATATTTACTAAATTAATAGGAATTATTCGCTAGGAAATTTATCTCAAACATTTTATTCAATTTTTATTAAAAGTAGCTCGAAATCTTCAAGTATTTTTGAAATGTTAACAATAAGTTTACAATTTTTATATTTCCGCTATATATATATAAAAAAGTATATAAAATATATACTCTCAATATTGTTTCTCGCATATCAGTGTGTTGTGAAATGGCAGAAAGTGTTTCGTTTTAATTTTAGTTTATAAAAAAATATTTACTTTATAAAAAAAATATTTTCGCAATAATTGGCAAAGTTTTATTCATGTTTGTTGAAATATATTTTGGTTTATTAAAGTGTTGGTTTATTTTCATATATTCGTATATTATTAAATGGATTTCAATTAGCAGTACATTTCATTTAATAAGATCAGTGGTACAGGATTGTACATTTTATTTTCTTTCAATAAACATTAAACTTTTGACAATCTACTTTGAAACAATATCTTGGAATCATATGCAAAAATGTGTGCATACAAGTTTCAATGGTATTGTGTTACGAATGCTATAAGTTAAACATGTTGTTTTGGGAGTTGCCACTCTACTTCATCAGTATTTGTTTTTTGTACCATTATAATGTGATTGTCTAGGTTAAGCGAGAAGATATTTTAACAACAAGTTTCACAATTTTCAAATTAAACTAGCTGAAAATATTTGTCTTATTATTTCCACATCCTGTTATTTTAGATAAACCTCATGACCATTGTATTCCCCGGGACATGAATTGTATTAACAAGTGACATTTAATTTTAGATTTTTAGAGCAGTGGTGGCTCAGCGGTTTAGACCCCCACTTACGTACTGTAGGTCGCGGGTTCGAACCCAGGCAAGCGCTTTACTTTGTGTAAATTTATTTCATCACCACTGCTCCAAAAACGGTGAAGGAAAACATCGTGAGGAAACCGGCATGTTCTTAGAACCATCAAATTCGAAGACATGTGACATCCACCAACCCGCACTGGGCCAGCGTGGTGGATTACGGCTCATTCCCTCTCTCGCTGAGGAGGCCTGTGTCCCTGCAGTGGGAAACATTCTAGAAAAGGCCGATTTATTATATTATTATTTAATTTTAAAAAAGCCAAAAATAACCAAAATCATATGAGTAACTTGTTTGCAAAATATCCTTACCAGGGGTAGGTGCCCAAAAACACCCTTGCCTTGGCAAGATGGTTTTACCCAGCACATATTTTGTGTTCAGCAAAACAATGACTTGATAAATGTTATTACTACAAATAGAGCAATTAGGTATTTTAATGCTAATTTATATCTTAACGTATTAAACAAAGTTGCTTCCACTTTGTTCCCTTAAATCTTTCCAACTATCTACTGGTGTTTAATATGTTAAACATATTAGAGGAAATAAGATAAAAATTTCAAAAATTTGTTGCAAAAACAAATTCTGGTGTGCTTACACTGTAAGGGCTGACTAAACCTTTTGAGAATTGCATACCTTAAAAAGATCAATGAAATGAAGTTTGCGATGGCATATCTATCTTTTAAGAAGTCATAAAAATTATAATTCGTTTAAAAACAATCATTTTTAATTGTAAACTAATTTAAAAACAAAAATATTGTCATAACAGTCTCATTTTTTTATTTGTTTCTTTGCATCTTCAATACCTTCTCTTATATTTTGCCTGAATCTCTTAAAAAATGATAATAAAACATTGACTTTCTGTGGATCCATTTCTGACACTTTTTCTTTTCCTCTATAGAAAACTGAGATGGCTAATTGTGCTGCTCTTCTCACAGGATATGAATCTGCAAGCCTTTGCACCAGGCGTTCATTATTGGCTAAATATTTAAGCAGAGCACGAAGTGGCATCTTAATTGTTCACTTGAATGATGTTTCAAAAGAGCACATGTTTCTATACTTTTGCAGCAATTCCCGTTTAAGTCGCAACTGAGTTCTAAGTATCTCAAATTGCTTCAACTGGTCTTGTTTGTTGTAGTCAATACCGGGCAGTCGTTTAATCTAAAAATGGTACAAATTCAACTTTTAGATTCTGTAATATTGTGGCTTTGTAAAGTTCCACGTACATTATGTAAGCACAAGTAACCAACAAACAATATGAACATGTACCTGAGATCTTGCAATGTCAAATTTTTTTTGCAATTCCAATACTTTTTGACTGCAATCCTGGGATTCGCGGTTTTTAGCAGAGTTGTCGTGAAAATCCCGTTCAACACTAAAAGATAAAACAAAACTTTAGTTATAAAGATACATTGACCAGATAAGATATCTATAAATAAATCTAGACAAAAATACCTTCGTATGATTTCGTACACAATCGGTAAAAAATCTACGTCTACATCTTGAACAGCAAGAGGACTAAAGTTATTCGGATCCGAAAGTTCTGAGTTGCTCTCCATTAGAGGCGCTTCAAGACTGTGAATTAATTTAATTTAAAATATAAAGGACTTGCCTAATAAGGTTAGGAGCGACTTGTTAAAACTGAAATCTTATGCTTGATTATTAGAATTTATAATTATAAATTATAACGATACAATTATTTTATGGCTTATGGCCAATGTCAAATACATAGACAAATTATGTCTCAATTTTTCTCCAGTGTTATTACCATTACCAACTCTCGAAAACATTTGCCCCTAACCCTCTAGTCAAAAATCCGCCCAAAAATATATGTAAAAAAAATTATGTTTAATAAATATGATCAAGATCTTTACTCTTATATCGAAATGATTGGTTTAAGTTTTTGAAATTACAGAGAAAGTTACTCACAAAAAACCTGTAAACTTTTTTGTACTACTTTACCAATATCCGATGAACCGATTGATCAGCAAACAGCGCTGCTACTTATCTCTATACATGTCAGTTTAAGCTCTGTCATTATAATCATGCTATGTATTATTCAGTGTTATTCTGTCTATGAAAAAAATACAATTTAAAATGGAATGTGTGATGCAGTATAAAGTGCAGTCAATATCATTAAAACATCTTTATTTCATATGCTCTTTGATCATCTTCTTAAAATGTCAAATGTCAATAATTGTCAAATGAATGTGCAAACATACGTACTAAATATTATTTAGTTATTTACAACTTATTTAAATGATTTATCGTTCAGTATAAGTATTATAAAAAAGAGTCCAAAATGGACGAAGTTGCTAAATTAGAACATCTCTCTTTAGTTTCCAAAATTTGTACAGAATTAGACAACCATTTAGGATTAAATGACAAAGATCTAGGTGAGTGTCATTAGGGATAATCAAATTTGTAGGAATTATACCACGGTTCGAATACCTTTTACCGCGATGTAGAACCATTTATATTTAACTAGAGGTCCTTACTCCTACGTCTGTATTATTGTCTCAAGTACCATTTTTCAATGCTAGCAGAGTCGGACCTAGCAAGTATGCTTATGCTAAGCATATCTCAAACACCATATCTGGAAGGAAGTAATTTTACTGCCACGCTTGTTGTGTTGAACCCATATTTCATATCCTACCACTAAAATAGCCATTATAAATGTTGTAAATAAACTGAATGAATATCCATCCCTGCTGACCCTGTATCCTAAGTATATTAACTCATGCCATAGTTTATTTGCCACATTCACTGTTACTCCCTACTCAAACATGTATAAAGCTGTATAAATATATCTTCCATATTTATGTATAACTCTTCCTTCTGCTGATTTATTAGTAATATTTGCTAGTCCCCTGCTGATAATGCAAATAAATGTATACACTACTCAAAAAAAATAGTGAATACAATTTTCTCAAATACAAAACTTTTTCAATTCGAAAGATAAATACATGTTGCGTAATTAACAATTCCACTATTATAGTTTACAAAACTATTTCTCTGGAAATACAAATGGAAAAAATGTCTTGGGTGGCATATTTAATACAAAGTTGAATGGATACATACAAATTCACCATAACCAGTTTAAGTTTAGTTCTGTGCCTAAAGAACCTCATTCAACATCAACCCTCTTGGTTAATAGCAGTTTTTGCATGGTTTGATCTGTCCAGGGCATTAAACTGAGATTGCTTTAATAGAAAGTATGAAGTACAAGAGGTGGACATTTGAGATTATCTAAGTTTTCCAATTCTGATCTCTTAACAAATAAGAGTAGTACATTTAACAAAACATAACAAACTTTTTGTGTTTCAGCTGAATTTATTATTGACTTAGCAGACAAAAATCCCATTTTTGATGCTTTCAAGAAATCTCTCATTGAGAATGGAGCAGAGTTTTCAGACTCTTTTATGACAAATTTGCTCCGCATCATACATCACATGAAGCCAGTTTCTTCTACAGATAAAAACGATAAAAGCAATTCAAGCTCTAACCCACTAGCTACAAAGTTTCCAGGATTAGCAATTCCTAATGAGCAACCACCTATATTTTCATCTGATGAAAGCTGTGATGAAGATGAAAAAAAGAATAGAAATGAGAGAATTACAACAAAGGATTTATTCAAAGAAGAAGCGAAAGTAAAAGAATCTAGTGGTAATATTGTTGATCAAGCGATGGCAGAACTGGAGGCACTTGCGCCTTCTAATTTTAAACTGAAGAAGGAAGAAAAAAAGGACATTAGTAATAAAGACCATAGGGACAGTAAAATTAAAAGAGACAGATCTCGTGACAGGAATAGAAAACGTAGCAGAAGTAGGGATAAAAGAAGCAAAACTCCTGAACGCCGGAATAGAAGTAGAGACCGTGCTAGAGATAGAAGAAGACGGTCCAGAAGTCCCCATCATCATAGATCAAAGTCTAGGGACAGAAATAGAAAATCGAGATCTAGAGGTAGAAGATCGAGATCTAGAGGTAGAAGATCGAAATCTAGAGGTAGAAGATCCAGATCTCAAGGTAGAAGATCAAGGTCTAGAGGAAGAAGATCAAAATCTAGATCCCGTTCACATGATAGGCATAGAGAGGATAATTATAGAATAAGAGACTTTGAAAAGAAGCCTAGAAAGAAAAGTCCTGAGGTAGAAATGAGTGATGATCCTGAGCCAGGAAAGGTAAATATCACTGAATGTTTGATATTATGAATTTATAATCAATTAAATTAATTGATACTATAAAGATTAATGTTTGTAAATTAAATTTGTGTTTAGAAAATGTTTTTAAATATGTTTTAGATATACAATGGGAGAGTTGCAAACATAGTTCCATTTGGATGTTTTGTACAAATGGAAGGTTTGAGGAAGAGATGGGAGGGCTTAGTGCACATCTCACAATTGCGATCCGAAGGACGAGTCACCAATGTTTCTGATGTTGTCTCCAGAGGTGAGAAAGTTAAGGTAAATTCTTTGACTTTTTCTAATTTTAATTTTTAATACATTTCTTACATAAACAAGGCAGTAAGAGCACTTGTAGACATCTGTTTCTTTTGCCGGATTTGTGGAGGCCTATGGTACATTTTCATGTTTTTTTAAGATGCTGTTAGATTTCCTCTAAAAATAAAATAAAACGCATCACATACTGGTCCGACAACCAATTTATACACCAATGCCTATTATGAATGTTCTATCATCTGGAAAAAAATATAGTGGCACATGTTAATGAACCATGCATGGAATGGTTTAATGTTTTTTTTTTAATTTTCCTATTCATCCCCTTCACTATCAAGTCCTCTTCTCCTTCCCATCCTTTGCTAATAAGGAGGGGAAAGGGTCTAGAATTATTCCTCCGGCACTTCACTCATCAGACGAAACACAGAATACTCTACTGCACGCCTGTCTTCTGTGAGGTTATGGCATTTTACCGGTTGAGCCGTCTCATTCGTGCAACGGATGTTGTTGTTGTGGGCTCTGCAACTGTTAATAAAAAAAAATCTAGCTAAGCAACATCCTATTCACTTCTCTTGAAGGCAGTGCAGCTTACCAAGTGTACTTACATTACAGCTTTTCGTTTTTAGTCCTATTTTCTGCAATGTCATATTTTTCAGGTGAAAGTACTATCGATAACTGGCCAAAAAGTGTCTCTTACCATAAAGGATGTATGCCAAGAAACTGGTAAAGATCTGAATCCAACATCGCATGCACATTTGGAGGTAATTATTTAAATTTTTTGAAGTTTAAAAAAGTTTAATGAAAAGGTCTTAGGCATTATACCTGAGGTACATATCCTTCTTGTTTTGACACTAAGTGGTGTGATAAATTGGTTTGGTTAGAGTACAACTCTCTCACAACTTAGAGGCTAAAACATAGAAGGTTTAACAATGTTTAACAAATTATAGGCAGAGAGGGAGGGGCGCAATCCTGATCGGCCGGCTCCAGCAGCCACTGTACTGGCGGGGCTGCAAGGCAATTTGGATCCAGACGAAGATTCCAGCCGCAAACGCGTCACAAGGATCTCCAGCCCGGAACGATGGGAGATCAAACAGGTAACTTGGCAACTTTTGTAGTTCTTATTCTCAATTTTAATCTGATATTGAATTTATTAATTTTAATGGAAATATTAACTTCACATTGCAGATGATATCGTCTGGTGTAGTTGATAAAAGTGAATTACCCGACTTTGATGAAGAAACTGGTCTTCTACCAAAAGACGAAGATGGTGAAGCAGATATAGAAATAGAATTGGTTGAAGATGAACCTCCATTCCTGCAAGGTCATGGCCGTGCACTGCATGACCTTTCACCAGTAAGAATAGTCAAGAACCCTGACGGGTCACTAGCGCAGGCTGCAATGATGCAGTCCGCTCTAGCGAAAGAAAGAAGAGAGCAGAAAATGTTGCAAAGAGAACAAGAAATGGAAAGTTTACCGACTGGGTTAAACAAAAACTGGATAGATCCACTTCCTGAAACTGATGGACGAGCTCTAGCAGCGAATGTGAGGGGATCAGGAATAACCCCCCAGGATCTACCTGAATGGAAGAAGCATGTGATTGGAGGGAAGAAATCTTCTTTTGGTAAAAAGACCAATCTGTCACTTTTGGAGCAGAGGCAGTCATTGCCTATTTACAAGTTGAAGGATGAATTAATAAAAGTAAGTTTTTTTCTTTAAATTAAAACAATCATCTCTTTCACGTTCTGGTTCTCTGTAAAGTTTTTCTTATTTCAGAGCTTTGATTCAAGTTATGTATTATTAATTACTATTTTTTTTCTAATTTCAGGCGGTGGCAGACAACCAGATCTTGATAGTGATTGGTGAGACTGGGTCAGGTAAAACAACGCAAATGACTCAATACGTAGCGGCGTGCGGGCTAGCAGCGCGCGGCAAAGTCGCGTGCACGCAGCCCCGGCGCGTCGCTGCTATGTCGGTCGCGAAACGCGTCGCCGAGGAGTTCGGTTGCCGGCTCGGGCAAGAGGTCGGGTATACCATAAGATTCGAGGACTGCACCAGCCCGGAGACTATTATTAAGTAAGTATTACTAAGCTATGCTATGTATAAGTGCACCATTATATTGTGAATGAGGGAATTTCTCAGAGGGACATAAAATGTCAATCAAAATACTCTTAACTACTAAGTATGTATTAATAGATAATGTCACCTAGAAGCATCTATTGTTACCAATCTTCGTGTGTTCTGATTAAAAATATGTACATTGATTTATATCACAGGTACATGACAGACGGTATGTTGCTCCGCGAGTGTCTAATGGACTTGGATCTGAAGAGTTACTCTGTTATCATGCTGGATGAGGCTCACGAGAGAACGATCCACACCGACGTGCTCTTCGGTCTGCTCAAGCAAGCGGTACAGAAACGACCCGAACTAAAACTGATAGTCACCTCTGCCACGTTGGATGCAGTCAAATTTTCACAATATTTCTTTGAAGCTCCCATATTCACTATACCGGGACGAACCTTCCCTGTGGAAGTTCTGTACACGAAGGAACCAGAAACTGATTATTTAGATGCATCACTCATCACAGTCATGCAAATTCATTTGAGAGAGCCTCCGGGAGACATACTCTTGTTCTTGACGGGTCAAGAAGAAATTGACACGGCTTGCGAAATTTTGTACGAACGAATGAAATCTTTAGGTCCTGACGTACCAGAACTCATTATTCTGCCAGTTTACTCTGCGCTACCTTCAGAGATGCAGACGAGAATATTTGAACCTGCGCCCCCGGGGTCGAGGAAAGTTGTCATTGCTACCAATATCGCAGAAACATCGCTAACCATTGACGGAATATACTATGTTGTGGATCCAGGGTTTGTGAAACAGAAGGTTTATAATTCAAAGACAGGAATGGATTCTTTGGTTGTCACGCCGATTTCTCAGGTATCACTTTTTTACTTTTAGATGTTCTTATTCATTCAGATCTTGTTGGCATAAATAACACTTAGAGATTGTCATTTTTACTGTAAATGGTAGATTTTGGTTGGTACAACATACATACATATTTTATATATCTGTTCTATAAATTTGACTGAATACAAAATTCTAATCTTTGTAACCCATCGTGCCAATGCGATGACAATTTCCACTAGAAATAATAATGTACAAACGGTTCCTCAATCAACTCACTAATTACCAAACTATGAGTATGACGTGAACATCACAATATATATATTTTCAGGCGGCGGCAAAGCAGCGTGCGGGGCGCGCGGGCCGCACGGGCCCCGGCAAGTGCTACCGGCTGTACACGGAGCGCGCCTACCGCGACGAGATGCTGCCCACGCCCGTCCCCGAGATACAGCGCACCAACCTCGCCACCACAGTACGTAACAAACTAAACACGTTCTTAGAACGGAGTTATTTTTCGCACTTGACCGACAAAAGTTGAAAGTGTAATAGTAACATCTCTTGTTTAATTAATATAAATAAATATAAATGTATTTGTACATTATAAATTACATTATGTATTATAAAATAAAATGTAAAATTCAAGGATATAGCGAAATTAGCTCTGTTCTCACCGGGTGTCCATAAGACACCTTTCTCTTTTTTATATCATAAGGTGGCAAACCAGTAGCAGTAGTAGTCAGTTAATAAATGATCACCAAGGCCCATTAACATCCGCAACACCAGATGAACTCTAAACGCGTTGCCGGCCTTTGAGGCCATCGGGTATGGATCCGTTGACGACAGATTGTTCCACAAAATGTCCTCCCAACTTTGGCTTTGTGCAAAAATTATAATTGGTTTAGCGATAACCCACGATCATACGCTCCTTTGCCTGTAATAAGAAATGTACTGTAAATGTTTTAGTATATCTAAATTAAGAATATATTAAAGTATGTTTTGCATTTAGGTGCTGCAGCTTAAGACTATGGGTATCAACGACCTGCTCCACTTCGACTTCATGGACGCGCCGCCCGTGGAGTCGCTCATCATGGCTCTAGAGCAGCTGCACTCGCTGTCCGCACTGGACTCGGAGGGACTGCTGACGAGGCTGGGTCGGAGGGTACGTTGGTAACATGTATTTTGTATCTAAATATTATTAATTTTCTGATCTTGTCCCATTATTTGAGATTTTTTTAGTTGATGGTTTTAATAATAGCTTTGATTTCCTCTTATTTAAATGATATAATTAATATCATAGTAAACTTTCAGATGGCCGAATTTCCATTGGAGCCCAATCTATCAAAAATATTGATCATGTCAGTGGCACTGCAGTGTTCGGATGAGATTTTAACCATTGTGTCCATGCTGAGCGTCCAGAACGTTTTCTATCGGCCGAAAGACAAGCAGGCCCTCGCTGACCAGAAGAAAGCCAAGTTCAATCAAGCGGAGGGCGACCACTTGACTCTCCTCGCTGTCTACAACAGCTGGAGGAACAACAAGTTCTCCAACGCCTGGTGTTATGAGAACTTTGTGCAGATTCGGACGTTAAAACGAGCTCAAGATGTCAGGAAACAACTATTGGGTATCATGGACAGGTCAGTGCCTAAAATAATGATCTAAAGCTAATACATAGGTGTAATATTAAGTGGGCACAGGATTCTAAATAATTCTATTTTCCATGTTTCAAGTATGTTTCATGTCATAGTTGTTTGCGAGGACGGTGTTGAATAATTATGCGCTTACGTCCGTAACCCAAGGTAGGCAGAGTTTTCATTTTTTTTTTCGTGGGGAAATGCCTACGCATATTCGGCTCCGTGGGGGAGACCGAGAGCCGAATTATGTCGGGCTCGCACCGACTAAAACCCCACGCTGGTCGCCAACAGCCCTAGCGAAGGGTCACGGGATCTCCGTTCGGAACGCCACAGCGACCCCTCAAGTGCTTCGCTACCTAGCCCATGCCGAGGTAAGATGGGTCACTGACCTCAAACTCTGGGCCGTTTTGTAGACGCGGGCCCCACCCTGAGCACCCGCGACCCCGAAGGCTCCATTTAAAGTGAAGCGCCAATTTCCGGTGCGTCGATACGTGGCGTCGTTGCGCCACGACGGCGTCTCCTCCGAGAAGGATCCGCTCTTTCTCGTGCCCGTTCAGCAGCCTCCTTTCTGACCATGACGGTTTCGCAAAAGGAGGCTACGGCTCTCCATTCTCTTTTTCCGCTTAGCATCGCCGACACTAGCTTTGGCAGTGACCAAATCCCCTCCAATCTGTTGGGTCAGGTTTTGCCGCTCCGTTTCCCAGGCTGGACACACCGTAAGTGTGTGCGAGGCTGAGTCCTCGTTCCCCTCATTGCAATGGAAACAGTTTGGCGTTTCTTCACGTCCGATTCTATGCAGATAATCGCCGAAACACCCGTGTCCGGTGATAACCTGCGTTAGTCGGTACGTGAGACTTCCGCTCCGCCGCTGCATACAGGCTTCGAAAACCGGCAGAACAGCTTCGACGACGCGTTTGTGGGCATATCGTTCATTAGATAGTCTATTGCACCACGTCGCCATAGCGTTCTGTCGTTCTTGCCTCTTAACTGCCTCGAGTGTTTCACGTTCGCTCCTGTGTTCCCGACGTATGGTGCAAATCCGGTCATACACCCTTGCGTTGGTTTTCATTTAGCGAGATGTTTTTCTTTTCAATTATTTTTGCTTAGTTTTGTTTTTATTATTCGCTATTATTAATAATGGAAAACGACGGCACCTCGCCAACAACTAAGGCATCGGGACGTCTACATCTTAGTTCTGTGACCATGAGTGCCGTCACGAAACACCAGGAACATAAATGTTAAGAATAAATACGATAAAATCCGTCAAATTATCATTATTGCATTTATAATTCTAATAAACCGAGGTAGCCTATCCCTCCAACTTGAAATGTATCACAATTATAGGGTATCACATTATTTTCTTTCATCACTTATACTTAATGTCACTTAATATTTAACAAATTTCTATTTTTGGTGTGTTTTAGACACAAGCTAGATGTGGTATCGGCTGGCAAAAATACAGTGCGAATTCAAAAGACCATCTGCTCTGGCTTCTTCCGGAACGCCGCCAAGAAGGACCCACAGGAGGGCTACAGGACTCTAGTGGATAGTCAAGTAGTATACATACACCCGTCAAGTGCATTATTCAATAGACAACCTGAATGGTAAGTTATTTTATAAGTAGCTTAGTGGTTGAGTATGGCGGATTTCAAGTGGGTTACAGACTAAATCTATCCATTGCTTGTTGGACTTCTATTGACTAAAAATATATAGTTAATTAATGACTTCTATCAACCGATTATATACGATAGATAGGTACACAGCACTATACATGTTTAAATATATCCTCTCCCGGAGATCGCCAGAAACATTAAGGGGTTGCTAGGTATCTTCGGAGAGCTAGGCTAGTTGGAATGATTCTCATTCCGCCCACACGCAAAATAGTACTAATTAACTAGGTACTCAGAAAATTGTAATAAGCAGAAATACCATATTAGTTTTTCACATTGTTTACTCCCAAACCCACTGATATGAGATTTTTGTCCTCGCATATGAAGCGTTGTTTTTTTTAAAATTCATATCTAATTTGTTTTCACATCTCAATTTATTACCATAACTTTAATTCCTAAGAAGCTATTCTTCACATCAGCAGTTACTTTAATATTGTTTGTTTTGGAACATATGAAAACAATTTCCTTTAGACTTAGTGTATACTTGTTAAATTACTAATAATTTTTATTTTATTCAACAGGGTCATTTACCACGAGTTGGTTCAAACAACAAAAGAGTATATGCGAGAAGTGACGACAATAGATCCGAAGTGGCTTGTTGAGTTTGCTCCGGCCTTCTTCAAATTCTCCGATCCGACCAAGCTTTCCAAGTTCAAGAAGAACCAGAGACTAGAACCTCTTTACAATAAGTACGAAGAGCCCAATGCTTGGAGGATATCGAGGGTCAGAAGAAGAAGAAATTAATTGTCAATTCGTTTTACGTCATGTTTTGTAATGTTCTTAAAAATGTGAAAGAGAAAAGTATGAAATGTGTATCAACATGAGAATATAGAATAAGAAAGTGTGAGGGTCTTTTATTTTTTCACTTATTTTGTTCACTGACCCAGCTCAATGTCAGCTCTGCATCTTTTGTGCAATTCCGAAGTGAAATTCAGTACTATCATTAGGATCTAAACATTGTGTATTGTAAATAATTTCCTGCTATCTAAATGCTTTTTAGTTACTTGACGCTGTCTTAGTACCGTTTTTTGTAATTTGTAAACACAATGGTTTATGAAAATGGATATAACTCGTAAATTAAAAGGATCAGAGATAACGTTAACACAACATTATGTTGTAAAAGAGAATGGCAATGTTGGTAAGAGACGTCATAGATAAATTATTTGATTATATTAGTGGCATATTAAAGAAAAGCCATATAAGGAGTAAACGTAACCGTATAGATGTAGTATAGCGAGAGAGATGTGTCAGCGTAAGAAATCCGTAATATCTGCCCAATCCTCTGGGTAAAGGTGGTAATCGGCGTGACTTTTTTTTAACAAGAAAAATTTTCGACGCAACATTATATGTCAATGTCATTTGGACAGTTTGTCATTGTCAGCTGTCAAAGTTTCTTAGTAAAACTTTTGTAATATTTTCATCTTTTTGGGAAGGAAAATTAGAACTAATTATGACTCTCAGAGAATTCTTAAGTTAATAATCAATACAAAAAAATGGATTTCTTTTCGGAAATTATAGGGGAAACCGTTGTCCTTGGAATCGATTCCCTTATTTTAGGATTTTGTGTAAAACAGCTGAGCAAATGTAAACATATCTTGAATGCCTTACAGGTTATATTTAAATTTTTCTTCTTCTATAGCTGTGTTTAGAATTATTTATTTCTAGTGGTCTAGAAGCATGACCATTATATCCATTTTAAAACTCATCATAGGGTTATGTTACAATATAGTCCAAATTAAAAGGACTAAGCGAATTTGTATTATTGTGCATTTAATAAGTTTTTCTCCTGGAATTTTAGTTAAACAAATTAACTAAATTATAACATTGCCTTAGGCACTAGTTTATAATTGATTAACTGAGTTTATAAATCTGTAATATTTTATTTTAATATTACTTCATTACATTGATATAATCACTTCTAAGATGCTATATTTTGTATTCTTGAACTTCGCTCTTGAGGCACATATCAAAACAATTTTTTTATTTCAGACAGCACCAATACTTGATATTGACTCAACATTAAATAAAGAGATTAATAAATACTCAGACCATGTGATACCATATGTTGTAATCAGAGGCCTTGTGAAGCCTCTCGGGAATCCAATAGTTAGCAATTATAACAACACTGTTACAGGTGTCATATGGAGGTATTTAAACTATATTCTAGTATAATATTGTTTGCTATATAAACATTGTATAAGTTGAAGGTGCCTATTTAGATACTCTTAATAAATTATTTTTAGTTGATACAAATTTGAAAACCAGAAATAATGGTGCAATAAAGCAGTTTACAAATTTAATATCTAGATTCAAATTTGTAAACTGCTTTATTGCACCATTATTTCTGGTTTTCAAATTTGCTATTTTTTGCTTAGAGATAGATAATACAATTTTAATTAAAGTATAATTTTATTGTAGGATTAAATAATTAAATGAAGTTTAATGCAACACTATTGATTACAATATTTGTAACAATCTTTTAACCTTAAGTTTTTTTTGTTGAACATTTATGTACAATTTGAATTTTAAAAGGTTAACTATAAAGGAGCATGTTATTGCGAGAACATCTGCTGGCTTCTGGTCTGACCAGACTCGTACTATCCATGAGGTGTGCAACGCCACACCATTTGTGCTCAACAATGGAAAGTACAGTATTGAAGTTTTGGATGCATTAGCTGCAGAGTTGTTGGGTATGTACACAATATTTACGTAATTACTACTGGTGTTATAGAATTTCCTAAAATTCTATTTTATTTGAAATTAATATCACTTTAAATGTTACTTAAAACTGTCAGTTTACTGGCGATAATTAAAAGTAAGTTATCGTTTGTGACATCAAGAGCACTGTTCAACCTGTGTGTAGTGTACCTTCTGAGAGGTTGCAAAGACTCAGTAGGGCGAAACGTCCGAAATAAAAAAAAACACCAAGAAAGTTCAAAAATTAATTTATTTAGAAAATATAATTAAACAACTCATACTTATACATTCATACAAACAAAGAAAAAACAAAAAAATATTTGTTATTTGGTTTGTTAGTAAGTTGTAGTATTTTTTAAATAGCAGTAGGTGGCAAACAAACAATGTTTCATGTGATATTAAGTGAACGCTACCTGCAGGCATCGGCAACAAACTTATGGGTCGCAGATTCATTGCCTACCTTTTAAGGACAGAGAAAGAGATAAATAGAAAGAAAGGTATTTCCGTTTCCCATCCATCCCCTCCCCCGTCAAATGTTCTTCCTCTTCCCGTCTCTCTGGAATCTCACTCAACATATGAAATGCAGAATACTATTACTACACTGCTGAGCTTCTGTGAGGTTAGGGTATTATAACGGTTAAGCCAGCTAAGATGTTGTTGCAGGCTCTACTATTGTTAAGTTATAGCCACAATTCAGGACACACAAGCGAAGATTACTATAATCATATAAATATGGTTCCCCACTAGTTTGAGAAACGCGATATGAATTGCACATGTTAAGAGGAATTAAATTTAATTAAATTAGATATAATGATTATCAGATCTCGACGTTATATCTGACAAGTTCGAACCCATGTCGCCGGGTGTCATTGACCATGTATGGGGTTTCTTCTCCGGAGTCCGACAACGCGGCCTCCAGACAATGGAGGAGATGCTCCGTGACGGCTCCTACATCACCGCCATTGGAGAACTCAGTAGGACACACACGGGTGCTTTAAAAATACAACCACCCAGAGACGGTTTGCCTCTGTACCTTACCACTGCTACCAAGTCTAGCTTATTAAAAAGGCTCACCAGTTCTAGAGACTTATTAAGGTAACATTAGATTGTTGTTTATATATTTTTTTAATAATCTATTTGTACAAAAAGTTTGTTTGAATTGTGTATAAAAATGCAATCTGCACTAGTCGGACTCTACATTCCAAGCCATTTGCCAAAAAAAAGCAAATGATATATAGATTTCTAACAACATGCTGAGTGAACAATCTCCATCACAAAATCACTCTTATTAAACTCAAGAAATGTACATCACACTTTAAAATAGTAAGACACTCGGTCCAAACCAATTAATCTTAAAGAATGAGCAATACTCTTTTTAATTTTCAAAGCGCTACAGTCACTTCTTTTTAGCGAGCATTTATTAAACTGTTGACGGTCTCCAATCAATCGAATGAATGCGTCGCATTTACTTAATTGTTACGGGTCCTAGTTTCGTGTAATGTTTATTACGACTGTGTGAGTTGTACAATATTTAATCTCACCTCTTACTCTGACGTTTTCTTAGTAATTGATGTTGCAATCATTTACTAACAAAGATTTAAGAAAGAAGGCAATTTGTTTATGATCATCAGTAGTTCATTTTCGTATCAGATCCCATCCCAAAAGTCATAATATTGTGTGATTGTTCAGTTTATTCAACTCAGCTTCTATTCTCAACTTAGTTGTAAGGTAAACAATCATTGATGTAGTTTTGAGTTTCCTATCATTTTAGAATTCTTCTGGTAGTGTTCGGCGCAGTAGCGGTACTGGCGTCGGGTAGGGTGGCGTACAAGTACCTGCGCAGGCGCAAGCGGCGCCAGTTGGAGGACTCAATGAAGCGGCAGCTGGCGGCGGGCCGCAAGGAGCGCCGCGCGCACGCCCGTGAGAAGAACCTCACCGATGTACAGCTCTGCGTCGTCTGTTCGGAGAACCCTAAAGAGGTCAGCTCCCTATTCTGGTAGAAATCTTTAATTTTGTAAAGGAATATTTAAAACTTGTCTAGCTTGAGTCTCTTGAGTTTTGTTAATATTGTAAATATTTAATATTACAATATATTAATGATTTAAGAACAGTCAACCTCATTAACAATTGTCAGTGATGAAGTAAGGAATGAACTAGAACTCCCGAACTTTACATTTTCCAGATAATTTTGCTGCCCTGCGGCCACGTATGTCTCTGTGAAGATTGTTCAGAGAACATCAAAGACAATTGTCCCATTTGCAGAGAGCGGATAGAGTCTCGAGCACCCGCCTTCATCACATAGAATAATGACAAAAGATAGAAATAAATCATATACTAGATAAACATTGTTAGTTATAATTAAAAAGTTATTGTTAATGAAATTAGACGGCTACAATAGATAAAAATTTCAGTTGATAGAAAAGTATTTAATATACAACATGTGGAATCAAAAAAATATTTTACTAAAAATATGTGGTATTATTTAGGCAATGTACAACTACATTCATATATATAATATCATGATTTCATATCATTAATTTATTATTAAAATCCTATATGCAAAGATCCCATTTTACCGCAGGACGCTGAACATGTGTCGTCTTCCTGCTCTACATTACTAAGATCCAAATTATCTGATGTATTAAACTCTTCATCTGCATCGGTAGAGTTACTAGAAGCATCTGTATGGATCCTATCAACTGCGGGTTCATGTATTGCATACTTTTCTAATAAATTATCAACTTTGGAGTTGTCAACACTTTTCACTTTAGTCCTCTCACAATTCCCCGAGCATTGATTGTTACACTCTTTTTTATTTGGTTCAGTGTTGATATCTTTAATTAACCCATTTCTCTTGTTACACAACCCAGATTTGCGTTTTGGACTTGTCTGACAAGTATTATCCGTGTTTTGAGCGTCATTGTCTAGTTGTTTTGTTGCTTCTGTTAATAAATAGTTTTGCGTTTGCCTTGCATTATATTCATCAAGCATTTTTTTTGCTTTTGAACTTTTACCGATCCCAAGTTTTGGTAAGCCTTTGTTCAAGCCTTCCAGCAGAACGCAGGCTTTACAAATTTCTTGTGATGACACAAATTTACATCGGATACAAATTCGCTGTGATGGCAGAGTCACTTCTTCTTTGACAGCCATTGTTTCACCTTGAAATTATTAAACAATATATTATAATAGCAACAACAAAAATAAGGTTAGCAGAAGGGCTCCATAACAGGGTATTGGACATAGAGGTAATATGTTATCCTGTCAATAAGTGTTTTTTGTTCAGTGTTGGGTGTCATTAAGCCAAGGTGGAGTTGTTTTCTTGGATGTACAGATTATAGTTTTATGTAAATTTATGGGAATGCGTAAGTTAGTAAGTCCTGATATGATTATAACCATTAATTACGTAGAGAATATGAGATGAATATAACATATTTTTTTCTGTGTGGTTTCAAAAAAGGCAGTTACAAGCTGTCATCAACAGCAGTAGCATTAACTAACCATGTTTTAATAAGGTCCATAAATGTCCATGTTACCATAATTTTGTGCATTTGAGCCATGTTATTGTAACACCTCTTGTCATAATAATGTTTAATTAGTTAGTTCAAATGACATTTAATAAGGAATGGTAATGGAATCAGGAATTTACCTGAGTATATTATGTCCATAATACAAGTTGGGCGTATCTTTTCCATATCTTTAAGAAGTGCTCTTGCATGCCCCCTGTATGCATTAGGTGCAAAAACACATTCAGTAGAGAAATATACTAATTTCTTGTAATGAGCGTACATCACTATCTCTTTCTCGTATGTGTACTTAAGTGGCTTCACTCTTGGAATTGTTCCCTCACTACCCTGAAAATTTAATAATATTATGTTTATTCACTATTATCATCAATTATCTACAAACTGAAATGGTTTATGACAATATCCAGTGCACTGTCCCCTAAGTTGGTATGTAAATCTATCCCTTAGTTACCTTTTATGACTAGTATTTTTTATTGCCGCCACAGAACAAATTTTAATAACAATTGGAATAAAGTAAGATGAATATACCTACAGTACTTATGGCTGTACAACGTTTTAGCCGAGCAATATCACCTCTCAAGATGTTCATGAGGACAGTCTCCGCAATATCATCGGCATTATGTCCTGTGGCGATACACTTCACCTTCAACAAAGCCGCTCCTCTGTCCAATGCTTGTCTCCTAAACACTCCGCAAAAGGTGCAATTATTTTTCCTCCCAATCTGGGCCACAATTTCGTCCATAGTCCAGCCATACAGGTCCTTATATGATAATATTTTCAAGGGCATCTCGTAGTCATCACGATTTCTTTTTACAGTTTCGAGGCTATCGTCTCTGTATCCAGTGATGCCTTCATCAATAGATAGGAGCATTAAATTCAAACCATAGTCGTAGCGTTCGTTGAGGGTCTTCAAAACATGCGCAAGGACTGTGGAATCTTTCCCCCCAGAAGCTGCGACGGCTACTGAGTCGCCACGTTGAAATAATTCAGCTTTCGTTATCGTAAAATGGATTTCAGTTTCAAATGCCCAGAAGAAGCACTCTTTGCATAACGCATCCCCTGTTTTAGGGCGCTGAAAGAACGTAAGATAATTATAAAATAATTACTTGTATATTAATAAATATATCAATAAATAAGATGACAAATTAAACATACCTTGAGCATAGCATTTTTACCACAACCTGTTCTACACGGTATCGGCATTTTTATCAGCAATTATTAAGTTATAATTGTCTTAAGTCATATAATAACAAATCTATTTACTTTATTGATTCGAAATATTCAAAGTGAAATATAACCCCAAATCAAAATTATTGCACAAAAAATATGTTCCATTTCATTCAATATTGCACATTATATTATTTATTCTATGTTCTTACTTTGTCAAATTCAACACAACAGTAGGCATAAATCTTAGGCTATGTTCCACTGGGTGTTAACGACACTTACGTTCAAGATCACGGTTTTTCCCGTTCCACTTAACTTAGTTTAAATATGTAGTCGCGTCAAAAACGTCACTAATGACGTAATAAATTTCGCTCGCACCAAGTTCACGAGGACGCATGTCAATAAATAAATAAATATACGCTCACGCCCGTAACCCAGAGGAGTAGGCAGAGATTCTGGATTTCCATTTGCCGCGTTCCTGGCACACCTCTCTCGCTTCTACATCCATACATCTACGCATACAAGCTCGCTGGCATTTAGAATACATTGCAAGTCTTCCGCCGATGACGTAAACATGATCTGGCGTTTAAGAGACATTTTAAAAGTAGCTCACCCATTATTAATCCACACCGGGTTTTCTGAACGCTTAGTGAAACGCAGCCTTTGATTATAGATGTGGTATACTTTGAGTATACTATGTACCATAAGGACAAATATTAACACCAGCAAAATAAAATAAATATGCGATCACAAATGTTACCAAAAGGGGTAGGTAGAAACTAACCAGGAATAAAATTATAACAATCGTAAAAAAATATTTTTAATTAAAGTTACATCTTAAAAATGTGTCGTTGCAATTCCAATTTACGCAAATTTTTTTGCCGAATGAATGAGTGAAAGTTCATTGACTGATTGACATTTTCTGCTAGTCAATCAGTCAATTGTATTTGTAGTCAACCAATTCCTATCAACCCAGATTCGGGATAAAACTTCGCTTTTGTAACATATATATCATACGTTTTGTTATTTTATTTCGTATCACATAAATTATAAAGCTTGGTAAAATGTAAAAAAGAAATGTGTAACATTGTGTGTTCGATAATGGGTAAATCAAGATCTCCATAGGTGGCAAAGTTATGTTGATGTGTCCATTACGAGTACGAGTGTTTATTTCTCGAAGGCTGTTTCGGTTGCTTTGAGGCTTTCCAGTTTGTGTATAGTGCCAAAAATGCACGAATTGCTTAAGCACGTACTAAACGAGCGAGACTTAACTCGGGCCGGCGATTTGTTTGCCATCCCGGATTCAGACATCGTCGACGACTTAAATGAAGTTGTAAGTGTTTTACTTCTTTTGATTTTATATTGATATAACTTTACTTCATACAAGTTTACTTAATTTAATACCTTAATTTTTAAAATATAGTGTAAACTCGTTATAACACTCGATTAAACGATAAACTCCTTAAAACGTCGAAATTACTTGACTTAGTTTGGTTTACTGTACTATACAATGGCACACTTTATGTAGTATGTAAATAATGACAACAATATAATGGAAAAGATGAAATAAACGATTCTGAGTCCCCGCCAAGCATCTAAAATGCACTTGATGCAGCAAAGTTACTAGAATATTTTATATAATATAGTTGATCCCACACTACATACATACAAACATATAAATGAAAAATACAATTAAACTACTAATATATATATATATATATATATATATATATATATATATATAATACTAATAGACTATATCTATGCTATAAGCATCTTGATTAAGCCTTTTTACATTTATAAAATTTGCACTATCTAATATAGTAAATAAATATTAGAATAGTAAAATATAATCAATTTTGTTTTCACTTCAATTAACATCAACTCTCTATATCACCAAATAATGGCACAGTCTCTTGAGTGTCATTATATAGAGTTTAGACTGTATTTATTATGTAAAAATATAGGTAGGATTTTGTGGAAAAACATTTTACACTTAAACCAATTGATATCTTTTTGCAGTTAAAACAAATAACCGAAATATCATCAAGGCCAGACTATTGCCGCAATGACCGTGATCAAGCACTGATAGAAATATGTGTTACTCGAACCACTTCTTGTATCAAAGAGACGAAGACCCTGCCCAAGTATTGTGGAGCTCTGGTGTCACTACTTGAGTCTTGCTTGCACCATAACTTAATGCCAGTTGGTCATCTTAGGGATGATGATCCACCACATGCTAAAATTGCTTCAGATATTATAGCCTGCATTGTTTTGGTATGTATATGAAAGTGAATTCTGTCATACAGGGCAATCTCATCACGGCTGTTTTTATATAACATAAAAGATAGAATTGATAGGTACTTTATTATTTCTGTGATTAATTTAAATAGAATTGAATTTAGTAATTAAATAAAACATTATTTAATTACTAAATTCTCTATTATTATTTTTTGGTACTGTTCTAGCTATTCAATCTGATCATTTTAATATAAATCAACAAATGAATTGACTCAATTGAATTCTATTTCAGGTTTCATTTCCACTACAATCGGACAAAGAAACAAGTGGCAATAAAGAAGTTATGGAGTTGTTCCTACCGGTTGCAGTGCAGTTTCTGCACAAGGGCAATAGGGAGATATCCCGGCATATGGCCCGCTACCTGTCTCTAGCTGCAGGACATCATGCACCATTACTCAAGCCGCATGTACAGACCATCATGGATTCCATTATGTCAGGTGGGTAGCTTAAATTTTTTTTCGTCCTCTTACCATTTTTAGTCATCTCATCCTCTCATATTTTGTTTGAAATAGAATAGACATTTTCGTATGTCCATTATATATCTTAATGGTGTGCTAGCAATCTGCCCTGGGCCTGTTTGTGTGGATAACCAAATGAAAATATAAAATACAGCCTCGGTTACTTGCCGCAGTTTTCTGAGCGAAAGTATTGTTATAATTGGTTCAGTAGGTTTGGAGTTTATCCGTAGCAGCAGATTACGCTTTGCTCGGGTAGCACTAATTACATTGATCCGATCCTCACTAAACTTCACCAGATCACCCGCTAGGCCAGTCTTAAAATTTAATTGAATCCAGCCATTTTAGATTCTATAAGGAACATATATAAAACATACATCAACTCAAAAGGGACAGAAGATGTATGTATGTATGAATTGCTGGCTGCTGTGATGGGACATAGGGTATAATATATTGCTACATAGATGATTAACTTCAATAGCGATGTATGAACAGCCTTGGAAAAAAAATCATGTTATTTATGTCGGTGCATTCTATAGGAGTTACCAAAGCCTCTACTGCGCAGGAGGGTTTTAGTGGATACATTCCCATTAAACTGTTCTGTAGAAGATGACCTGCAATAAAAATGGTTCATATTGTAACAACTTTTTTAGGAAACTATCCACTGTGCCGTATACTGACCAACTTGTATGAAGTGTGTCCCGAACCACTGGAGGGACATGTCACAGCACTCGTTTCACTCTTGCCTCATGCGGAGCAGGTTAGTGCAGCAACTTTAATATAAATATAATAATAAAAATATATATTTATTACATATATAAAAATGGATGTGTGCATCCACCTCCATATATTTCAGTTTTTAGCCACAACTTCACATCACAGAGCTATTGTTGATTGTACCCTCGACATACACATGTGTCACTATGGTGGTTGCATGTGGATGTCTGGAGGGGTGTGAAAGATATGGGGATTGAAAATGTATTTTTCGATAATATGTAACTATTATTTGTCTTCATTATTCTGGACTGATCTAGAATATTCTAGAAAAGAAGTAGTAAATAAATGTATCAAAATTCTTGTCATAGTAAAAAAATAAAATGAACTAATTGACACTAATTTTAAACTTAATATTTTCTTGTACTATTTTATATTTTACTTTTATTGTTTAATTGTAAATTAGATGAGTTTTATTTATCCATGGTTATTAATCTCTTCAAACTGATATTAGGTTGAAAAAAATTCCCTGTTCGCGCTGTTCGAGCAAATAGCAGTGCGCAGGCCGGAGGCGCTGAAGACGTGCGTGCCGCAGCTGCTGTCGTACCTGTGCCCCAACACCGCCAGCCAGACGGACCCTGGCTGCATGTGTGTTGACTTGCTGCAGGTCTGGCTTGCAAACAATTTAACATAACAGTCATTTGCCTTTATGTTAAAGTTATATTTTATTATGAATTTAAGTCACCCTGTCAAAAAATACAGGCAGATAATGTAGTCGTAGTATTGATATTGTGTAAATATAAAACTTGATATTGCAGTTGATGGTGTGCCTGAGTCGTAGTCGCGCGTCGCTGGTGGCGGAGCACGGGGCGGCGGTGAAGCGCGCGGCGCGGCCCCCGCACGCCACGCCCACCGCCAGTGCGCTCGTCGCCACCGTGCTCGCGCAGCTCGGACACACTAGCAGGGTGACTGACATTTACTCCACTTGATACAAGTCTATTATTTTATCTGTAACAGTTCAATAACATACTGGTGTTACAAGTTAAGTTGAGATTATGTGAAGTTATTTCCCAATTAATTTAATTATTATATATATTAAGTAATACTGAATGACAACTTTAAGGTATAGCTTGTAGCCGATTGTAGTAGAGAAGCGAGAGACCTATGACAGGACTATGCTAAATATAAATCCTTAATTTCTGACTATCCTTCCGGGTTACGGGCGTCAGTGCATACTTATTTTTATCTGTGACACCCAGGAACGCGCGCAGGAGGCGTTGAATTTCGTGGTGGAGCGCCTGTGCGGCGCGGGGGCGGAGCGAGCGGAGCAGGCGGCGCTGTTGCGGTCCGCCACCGCGCTTTGCTCCGCCTACCCGGCGCTCTTCACGGACCGCCTGCTCGCTGCGCTACGTGCCAACAATAGGTAAACAACCTGCATAGTATAACATGACAACTTAGATTAGTCAACAGAGGTCATCACAGTGGCAGCCGTCATCATTTTCGTTTCGGATTTTGCCACATTCCATTTAAGGTCACCAATAATTAAGCAAAGCAATTCTTTAGATGTTATAAAATATACAATAATATTGTGTCATGTTTTGAGCTAACTGAGCCACTTAAACTTAATGCGTATTAGCCTTCTGTGTATTGATTGACCACCACTCGGCAAGGAAACATCTGAACTTGTAATAACTTTTCATCTCGAATTACTAATGCTTTGTGAAAAAACATTTAAATGCAAATGTTAATTTTTTAAACTTTTATTTATAGCAGTCGACCAAAATCAACGATATCGCACAGTGAAGTGAACAGGACATCAGGGGGTGTTACTATCGTGAAACTGGGAGGAGCGACGAGCACAAATTCTGGGGCAGTGATCCCAAACCCCTCCTCCAACACTAATGTAACTACACCCCCTGTATCGACCGCCACACCGTCTACCAATCCACCAATTACGACAGGTTATACCAGACGAGCCAAGTTAGGAGATTCTAGGAGCACGGGGCGTTTGCATACCGGACCAAACTCGCACAGAAGTATGACTAGGCTAAATGTTGCTGGTGAGTTTCTACTTTGTAATAATAATAACAAATCGGCCTTTTTTAGAATGTTACCACTGCAGGGACATAGGCCTCCTCTCCGAGAGAGGGAAATGAGATGTAATCCACCACGCTGTTGTTGGCGGATGTCACATGTCTTTGAATTTAGTCGTTCTAAGAACATGCCGGTTTCCTCACGATGTTTTCCTTCACCTTTTTTGGAGCAGTGGTGACGAAATGAATTACACAAAGTAAAGCGCCTGCCTGGGTTCGAGCCCGCGAGCTACAGTACGTAAGTCGGGGCCTAAACCGCTGAGCCACCACTGCTCCGCCTACTTTGTACATCTAAATTAGTACTATGCGTACACAAATATGGAAAAATGTGAAATGCATTCGTATCTACAGGGAACCATAAAGCTATATATCATTTAGTTATACACAGGACTTTAGTATTTGTGTCCGTTGTAATTTTAAGACGAGCCTTTTTGAGTAGCAAAAATCGAAATTAACAAAAGATCGTGTTATTGCAGGAGGATCGGTGGGAGGACTGCATAAGAGCATGACACGTCTATCCTCCTCGCAGCAGATAAACCTTCTGCAGAACGCCAACCAACCTGCCGCTGGTGAGTTACATATCGTCGAAGTAAATAATTTACCAACCGGTTCTTAACGCTCCATGTATCGTTTTTTTTGTGTTCTTTTGTGCATTTATCGTAACGTAATAACGTGCTGGTCATTCTACATTTTATTCGATTGCTCTTACCTCAGGCATTGAATAAGAAATTTACTTGGCTATCGAATCGCCGCACTGGAAATTTCTCTTCAAAGTTTTAGCTCAATTTACACAACTGGTTAATTAAATATTACTTTCAGAGTAACAAAGCGCATTTAATAAGATTCGTTATGTGTCTGTAGGGGGTGTAGGGAAAGGCAGTAGCGGGGGCGCGGTGGGCGTGACGGTGGCGGGGTCGTCGCCGCCGCGCGCGCCGCGCCAGCCTGCCAGGCACCACCATCACAACATACTCATCGGACCCTCCACATCCACGGTATTTATTCAAAGACTTATGTCAGTCACGTTATCTTAACAATAAGATTTTTTGAAGACAAAAATAATACTTACGATATTTTGTGGGAATTAGCGAAAGATGTGTCTACATCTCACCAGACCAAATATTTTGTCTCAGAAATATTAATTTTGAGTTATTTGAATGTTTAATATTTTTAGTGTGTTTTACATATTGCATGAATAATGAAATTGTCATAAATTTCAGACAGCGGGCCCAACTATAATATCAGGGCCGCCGCTTCAAACGCAATCAATATCCGTCAATCCGCTCACGACGGGCAAGTCCACGGACGGTCTCACGCCCCTCACCTCCTCGGTCTCCATCCAACATTCCAACTCCGCATTGGGACAGATATCGGTCATATCGTCCACCGCCAACGCGTTGGTCAACACCTTGCAGAACAACGGCTCGGCGCCCTCCGGTTCTATAGCTGGCAACCCCGTGTCGATCTCTGGCCCGGTGACCGTGACGTCACGGCGCGCGAACAACACGAGCGTCACGATGATAAACTCGAGCGCGAGCGCGAACGCCGGCGCCAACGCGAACCACCGCATCAGCGTGTTCGAGCCGTACCCCATGCGCGACACCGTGCAGCACTTCTGTGAGAAGCATCTGGACAAGATCAAGGCGTACATGGACAGCGTGTCGCTGCGCCTGCCGCCGCCTGCTAAATGCACCATCGAAGGTAAGAATTTTATTGTAGTACTAGGTGGCAAACGAGCAAGCGGTTCACCCGATGTCAAGTGATCGCTACTCATAGACATCTGCAACTAACTGATGAGTTGTAGATGAGTTGCCCACCTTTAACGGACAGCGGAGGGGACAAACAGAAAATGGTTATTTCCAATTTCTATACATCCCAACCACCATCAAGTTGTCTTCCCCTTTCTGTCCTTTCCTTACAAGAAAAAGGTGGGACTCATCGGACGTAAACGCAGAATATTCTACTTCACGCCTGTCTTCTGTGAGGTCGTGGTATTTCACCGGTCGGGCCGGCCCATTCTTGCAACAAATGTTGTTTCGGGCTCTACCACTTGTATTTATCTATATTATGTTGCTATTCATTAGGTTTGCTTCATTAAAAGTTGTTGAGGATGATATAAGTAATGAATTGTTACCATTGGTGGGTGGTATCAATTTATTAACGTAGTATAAGTAAAAAGACTGAGAAATGTATTTTACACGAATTGTTCCCGGACTTGCGATTTTAGGCTACCAAGTCCTAAAAATATAACAAAATATTTGGCAGAGCGGCGCTCGAAAAAGCAGGCACGTCTGCAGTTCGCGTGCGGGCGACGCGGCCCGCACTGCCTGTACGCCCGCGCCGCATTCTCGATGCGCACGCGCGCGCCGCGTGTCTGGATACACTTGATGTTCCTGGCGCTGCAGGCGCGTCACGCGGCAGCCTTGTCCTCGCGCGACCCCACCGTCGCCAGCCTCAAACATTGTTGGGACATCCTGAAGTGCGAGAACAAAACCTTCCTTACGCTCGTCACGGGCGCCTTCCCCGCCGCCAAGGAACAGGAGATGCTGGTCGGCGAGCTGCGCGCCGCCGGCTTCTTTGACGTGTTCGAGCTCAGCGGCGCGCGGGGCGCTGCGCCCACGCAAGCCACCTGGGGGTGCTTCCTGTGCACGCGGCCCGAGCGCGCCGTCGGCTTCCTCGCCGCGGAGACGCCCGTCATCGAGGGACAGCTCAAGGAGAAAAAGGGGCGCTGGAGGCTCTTCCGCCGCTGGCGCACGCGGTACTTCACACTCTCCGGCGCACATCTCTCCTGTAAGGGCGCGGTGAGTATTCTTTTTACACTTATTGCAAGTAAAAATGTACTAAACTTTTTGGCCTGATTCCATTCATTAGGCGTGTGGTTTTCAAATTAGTTTTCAAAACATGTAGTTTTACATTTACGTACGTTTTTTGATTCCCGATGTTTCGAGTACGAGTGGTGGGGGGGGGGGGGGGACTGAGGTTAGATGTCCCAATGTCAAAAGTTGCTATCAAAAAACGTTAAATAAACGCGATAAAGTCCGTAAAACTATTTTTATTCCAATATGTAGTATTCGCGTAAATATAAGAAATCATTATGTAATTCTAGAGTGGAGGCGAGAGCATAGACATAAATCAGATACGTTCGGTGAAAGTGTCGAGGGGCGCGCGAAACATTCCCAAGGCTTTCGAGATCTTCACGGGCGACCAGACTCTGATCCTGAAGCCGAAGGACGGGAAGAATGCGGAGGAGTGGGCGCAGTGCCTCAGCATCGCCGTCGCGCACTCGCACGCGCGCGACGCCCCCGCCAAGGCCAACAGTCTGCCTGCCCGGGGGCTTACTCTCAAAAGCTTCTAAACCTCTTACCTACATGTTCAATATTAATATTACTTATACATCCTTGTCAAACGAATATCTTCTATGACCGCGATGTGCAAACATTTTTTTACCCACTACAGTTCACCGTATGCTTTGTCATATAGCAGTTATTTTATACTAATATTCGGTTAGAAAGTTATATTGTTAAACTATTGAAACATCTAACAAGTGCACAGACGGAATATTTGTTTGACATGTGAGTGTAGCAGATGAATACAGCTCCTATTACTAGTAGTAGGCGTTCTTATGACGTGGCAATGGTTCAGTTCAATAAGGCAGATCTTTAAAAGCAGTGTATTAAATTGTACAGTAATTTTATCAAATTAATATTTAACCCTTTCCGGTTACTATCATGTATTTTCGTCCGATATACGAAATGGGATAGTTTTCTATAAGATACTATGTGAATGTAAATGTATGTCTCGAAATCAATTTGATAAAAACTTAATAAAATCCCTATACATAATTAAAAATAACCAGTGTGTATGGAAATCTTACTCGAATGTAGCAATGTACAACTTTCTTATATATTGAACTTGCCAAATTATTTGCCTTGTATTATAAACATAAAGGTACTTAACTACAAGCCTATATAACTTATGTACTTATTACAGTTAGCGGTATTATAACTTGTTTGTACTTATTATTTAGTTTGTTTCCCTGTCAGCAGTATATCAAAGAATTTATCGTATATAAGAGCTAGATTAGAATAAGAATAGTATTTTAAATGCATTAAAGACAAGATAATAATATTTTTTGTATTATCAGATAATAGTTAATGTTATTTGTGATTTTTGATGTTTTACGCATCTAGAACGGAAAGTTTTACAAAGCCAAGCCTTGTATGTATGTATTTGTATGATAAAATGAATAATTATGTAAAGTATAGTTTATATCTAAGTTAGAAGTATTGGTGCATACTGTTGAGTGCTTAAGATGTTTATTTTTAAACAAAGCATATATTTGTTGTGAAATAAGATAGGTGTTAACATATGATAGCATCGGGATAACAATTTAAATTTTTATACATATACATTTTACTTGATCCGTCCCATAATCATTAATATACAAGTTTAAGTTTATTAATTTACAATTTTGTTAAACAAAAACTTCATATAATTTTTTATCTTTAAGCTAAAACCACATTGGAGATGAATTGTAAAATTCTTTTGATGATTCTTTATAATAGAGACGGCTATTTATTTAAATTTCTATTTAAACGATTGATTTATATATATAACTTAAACTTTAAAACTTTTTGAACACGTGTTTGTTTTATCTGTCCTATTTTAAAACTTTTTGAACACGTGTTTGTTTTATCTGTCCTATTTTGTTTAACTAACGTATTTATATTCATTATTTAGAACCATGTAATCATTTTATCTACTCTACTGCCTGTGTATATTTAAGTAATGATTTACTGTGTTATTAATGTCGTTCATGATTTTTTTGTGAATTATTCTTAGATTAAATTATTGTGCTAAATTTAAATTATCAAAATAAAAGTCAATGTTGAAACGAAATGCTCATTGTATACTTATGTGATAGTTTTGATTACATTCCGTTTAAAATAAGTTCAACTGCCGTAATCTTACAATTAGTTTTTCATGCATATGTCGAAAAATAAAATGAATGCGTTGTCATTGTTATGTCATCTTTACATGATAGGCAAAAGGTTAGACCTTACAGCCATTTGATGATTAGAAGAAAAATTATGTGAATTGTTATAAATGTATCTAAAAAATTTGTCATGTCATGTTTATGACTTATAATGTTATCGCCTCTAGTATCTATGGTACTGAAATAATGTATATAATTTCTATGGATTAATAGTATATAATCTGTCGGTCTGTCAAAAACAATTATATTTAACTGTTGTTTATATTTATATACTTTTAACTCAAGTACTTAATGTAACTTTATTCTAGACTTTTAAAGACAGGTTTTTTTTCCTTTAAGCATAGTTTTAAATTGTTTTTGATATGTTTTGTGTTTGTATATATTGCTAAGTTATAAGAACTTCAAGTACAATTAAAAGGTTTGTCATTGTTGGCTTAACTTGTGCAGTAATGTAAAAACCTTTGTTTACAAAAATCCCATCTTGCTGTGAAACGAAGTTTAATCTACAATGATATTTTATAATATAGATATGTTATACTCATACAAAAGAAAAAACGTCCCAATTGGAACACTTTCGAGTCTCCATTTTTCGAGCGCCGTTAATGACGTCTCTGCTACTTTTTGTGTATTTGGTAATTTTTAAGGAAAACTTATCGAATATAGTATATCATAATTTTTAAAAAAACGCATAAAATTAATTGGGCGAAAGATTTAATTTTTAACACTATATTTTATGCAATCATTTAGAATGACATGTTACGATTTTGTCTAAAGCTCAAAGACTGAATACTGGTCATAGTTCTAATTGCATCGTTGACCGATGTACTTACGCGAAATTTGCATTATAAAGACGGACCCACACTACATTTTTTTTAATGATACCTTCAGTACGATGCGTTTAAACTATAATATTGACATTGATTTGCTGTATCATTTGTAAAATGATTTTAAATATATGTTCACAGTAATTTAGAAATGTTTGGACTACAATACTACTTTATATTGGGATCTTATTTTGCTTTAAACATCCGGTCGTATAAGGCCATATTAAATTTTTTGTTCGCAATGACCAATAAGGTATTCATCATGTTATATAAAAACTTATCAACATACTCTTCCGCTTTTAACTGTATTTACATGTGAATTTGACAATTTTTTAATTTTTCTAAAATTTAAGAATCAATATTAATTTTTAAAATTTAATGTGTGAATTAAAAAAAACTAAATTGCGAAGATGAATTGATTGATTTGATTTTGAAATAAAAAAATGTTATACATATATATATATACAATAGAACTTAGTGCTTTTGCTCAAAAGAAAAAAAATGTATTAAGACTATATCAAACCATGTCATCAATTTTGTGCGTTAGTAGTACTTACAACATGTAAACTAATTAATTATCAATATATAATGATTTATTAAGATGCTATATTACTCTGTGTTCTACAGTTAAACTGTATAATACTAGAGTCTATAGAATATTGTTTAATGTCTTAGTAATTTAAAAAATATATATATCATTCCCGTCAATATTTCATGATGTTTGACTATTTAGTCTCATCAATTCATGCTTACAGACTTTGGATGTTAATTTATTTAAAAAAAGTTTTATTTGATCTGGCGTTATTTAATCTTAATCGTCCACAGATATCGTACAGATATCTAATACGAGTTTTGTCTATGGATCATAATTTTTAACTGTCAGCCGCACCTTGTTTTCGGTGGTGTGATGGACGCTAATAGAATGAGTTCAATGAAATATGTACTTAAATTCCGATCCTTCAATTGAGCTTTGAGTTGAATCTGTGTGATAAATTGATTGATAGATCCCAGTTTTTTTTCTTTATAAGGAATTAGCCACTTTGACAAATATATATAACATGACCATATGTTTACAGCCTTATTTAGCTGGGGTGTAATTAAAGACCCGTATATTATACCCGATTTTTTAATGTACCATTTAATATTTAAATAAATAATTTACTAATTGTGTATTAATGGTTGTGCATATGCCGATAGGCAACTTAAAATTAATGTATTATATGAAGCATAATATTTGTAGTTTTTTTTAGAATATTTATGTAACCAAGTAACCACCAGTATTTTTGTAATATTCAATAGTGCCAATATATAATATTTTATGTGCCCAATAAGTATATGACGGACATATATGCGATATATTGAAATATTTCCATCTGAGCTTCAAATCACTGTAACAAGATTTAATGTATCTTTTTAAAGATTAAATACACATTTTATATAGTATTTACGTGTTGTGTTTGCCAATTTAAATTAAATTTCAAATATATTCACAATGACAAGAATTTAGCTTATGAGCTGTTTGTTGGCAGGTAAAATTATTAATTTGTTTGTTTGAGAGATAAATTTATATTGAAAATGTTAAGTTTAGCTCATGACTTATGAATTGGTGCTAGATTTTATTACATATTGTACCTTATTAACTGATAGTGCTTCCAGATTTAATTAGGAATGTAAAAAAATATTATAATAAGAATAATTTATAAACTGTTATCAAGAATCAGTCAGTGTCAGTACTTAAAGTGTATTAAAACTGTTTCTACTTTATTGTTTTATTATTTGACTTGAACAAGACCTATATGTGTCCAGGAATTCTAAAAGCGCATTGATGACCATGACCCATTTGGCCTATTTGAATGGTAGTGGAGCTAAGAATAAAGTAGATGAAGCGGCACACCATAACATGAGTTATATGAGTAAGTTTAAAGTAAGTTTGGAATCAGTAGAATTGTGACGAGAAGTGCAAACGCTTTTATATTGTCAATGAGTCATTTGATAGAAAATTTATAGCCTTTAATTGTTTAACAAATCCAGCATTGGGCTGTATAGCAGGTCTTTTAGTCTTTACTAAGCTATAAGCATTGTCATAATCCATTCCTAAAGACATCAAGTAAGCTATCGCCACCATTGACGTCCGCGAAACTCCAGCATTGCAATGTATCAAAATATTTTCCTTATTGCACACAGAGACATGGATGTAAGGCAAACAGACTTCAACTACGGGTATAATATCCGTCTCTGGTAAATCTAAACACTGAACATGTTTATGATTAACATTACTAATCTGTATGTAGATGCCTAAACTGAGCACATTAGTTATGTTGTAAGCCTTTAAGATAGTATCTGCAACACAATCTTGTGATCCTATGTACAAATAATCTACAATTAATACAGGCACATCGTCCGGTTTAGTGTCCACTACGAAGCCATAATTGTTCGGTAGTATTGTAATATTTTCTTGTTTACTTTCAATATATCTTTTGCCATCTACCTTCATCACTACAGTTTTAGTCTCCCTCAGTTTTTGTTTCTTTTTAATTAACTCTTCCAAGAAACTCATTCTTTATCGCTTTCACTTTCTTCTTCAACTTCTGTACCTTCTACGATCGTATCTTGGGGCTGGTAGAGTAAGTCTTCAGGATTGTACTCAACATTGCAGAGATAGAGCCCATCAGGTGGACAGTTTTGAATAAAAGTGTGCCAGGAGTGTTTCGAGGGAATTTGTAGCATCAGCTTTATTTCCTCTGGAGGTATTTTCCCTATTGCAACACTTATTAACGTCGCCACCATTCGACGAATCTGTAAACATTCACAATGATCAATTGTATATCTATACCGCAAGAAGGTTACATAGAAATCATCTTGTTATTAAATTACAGTGCACCTTTAGTCGAAATTAACAAGAACTGCGCAGCATGAAAAAATTGTCTGTTAATATTAATTAATAAAAAATAACATTAATAAAATGGATGAATTGATATATTTACGATTCATTTCCTAAAAAAAAATTAATAACCAATATCAACTTACCTGGTTATGAACAAAAGATTTGCCTTTGATCTCAATGTCCCAATAATCGAAAAAGTTATCCTGTGCATTGGAATAGCTAGTGACTAGAGGTCTTCCCGGCCTCACTTCAATGTAATGTAATAGCCTACGGTTTTGTTTGTTTGATGTCGCCTTATCAAATTTCTTGAATGTGGTAAAATCATGATACCCAACCAGATATTTAGAACCCTCCTTAAACTTTTCAATGTTGAAACCCGGAAGCCTAAAAAATATTTATAGTATATGATAGAGTAGATAGTTAAAAACGTGAAAAGGAGGATGATATTGTAACAAGATATCTGTGATGGCTTTACTAGAAAAAAAAGTATAAATAAAATGTTCACTTCACATCTCTAAGAGATGGTACTTCTCTGTTCGAACTAGCCTCTTCCACTAATGAAGGTTGCTTATTTAGCACTATAAAGAAGAGACATATAAGGTCGTCATCACGCTACACGCAAAATACGTGCAAGTCGTGGAGTTGCGGTAAAGTAGACCCCTACTACTACTAAGGTCATCATCAGGTAATCATGTTTTAACACTTTAAGTGCTGAAAACGAACTTGGCTTGGATTCCAAATCGTACATGGTATATACTACAGGTAATTTACATATAATATACTATGAAGTGAAGAACTTTGCTTATCAAAGTCTAAGCTAGAAATATTGAGTTGAAATTTACCTGAGAAAGTGGCACCTTTTCCATTCTTCTATCGGCATATATGAGGGGATTAGGCTTTTTTCAGGAATTACATCAGGTTTCAGCACAGCAAGTCTAGAACAATAAAGATTCTAGATTTATATTTCTATAGTTGTGGAATATCAATTGTTCACATGCAAAAAGGGGAAGATTAATTTACTACTACTTAATATTTTTTTTATAAATAAGTATTTTGATTCTCATATGTGTTTAAAGAACATATTTTTGACCTTTAGATGGCAAAGACAAATACTTGTTAAGTTTTTAAAACTTATTTTTTCTGGCCTTTTCCCACTTATGTATGGTTGGTACAGTACGACCATAGTCCATACTGTGTTTTGCAGCCGGTTTCCTGTCTGACACCTACCCTCATTGGGCATGTTACATAAATATAAAATGTTTATAGATTATCAAAATAATTTATAACAACTTAACAATATTCTAGGACAGGGTTCATAAAAATAGTTGAACGGCGGATTCGAACCCACAACTGTGATGTGCATGTTTTGCAGTCCATAACCTTAACTTAGCCTATTGGCATTTACAACTAAATTAAAATGCTTATTTTTGGATTCACTTTGTGTCCAATATATGTTGACATGCTTACCTCTCGTTGAATTTGGGACTACATTAGTTTAATGAAAACCAGAAAGGTTTGCTATTTCTGTCGCTCAAAAAGTGTAACAAGATTATTTATTGTATATAGGTTAGGTAGGTTTTCATATCATCACCTGTATAAATATGTCCTGGATACTGCATTAAATCTTGCACTGAACTTGTCTGATACTCTTAAACATTTCTTCACAGAGATACTTGTTTCATTCTTGAAGAAGAACTTGTTTAATCTATAAGTAATAAACTCAGGATCATAAACATTTGTTCCGTATCGTTCCAGGTCAAAGTGTGCACTTGTATTGAGTGCATGAACTCCCCCATCTGTACTGTAATATAGAGGAATTATAAATTATAATTGAAGTATAATTATAATTTACAAATTCTTAGCATACAATATCAATAATCTTTAATTCTTCGAATGGGATAAATAGTCCAGTTAGTTTAATGGGGAAAAGTATGCATATCCCCTTTTTTTAAATTACAGGTCATTAGTTAGTCCAAAAGGCATTTAGCACTTGCCTGCTGCTTCCACAGGTTTGCTTAGCTCGTGCGTATAGTACTATGTTCAACCTAACACGCAAGGAGTTTGTAAGTACGTATCTCCGTATAACGAGACTTTACATAACGAAACTATAGACCGAGACCAATTCCTAAAAAAGTGTGAACATCATACTCACAGGGAAATAGTATACATACTAGCCAAGGGCAATATTGTGCAGGCTTTAATTCTATCGCAAAGTACTGAAAAAATATTTACCGGCTAGATAAAGTGAGGGTAGGATAATTCTGAGGTCTCAATTTTAAGAGTCCTATTTCCATTAAGCCCTGTATACTTTCTGGATCAGGATAATTTCTATCACCTTTAAGCCATACCTTTTCAGAGGATCTAAAAAGTATTATAAATCAATAAAATAAAAGTACCATATTTAAAAGTAAAAGAGTTCTGTATATTTACAAATACTATATACACCTAAATTTAGTTCCTATATACGAGAAGAATGTGAGATATCTAGCTCTCATTTTTATTTAGTTGTTGTTGTACCTTACCAATTATTAATCTACATAATTTAAACAAAAAATAATAAAAACTAATATAACCTCATCAAAATAACCAATGAGAGATTAAGTAAAGTCTTTTAAAAATTACTTATGTAATAATTTGTATGAAGAAATGAGACGACAGATTGGATATTGGATTGACACCGACAGCAGATCAGACATAGACAAAGAACATTTATTTTAAAATTTATATACGTCATTATGGGAGTAGTTTGCTATACATAAAAAATTGTATGTATCCTCTTTAGTCGACAAGTTATTTTGGCAAGAGGGTACCCAGTGTCATTTATATCCTCTCATCATGTCAGTCATGCTTTTTCTATACTCTTCGGCACTTCGGGGGCGAGGGTGACGATATGTGATGATGAACGATTACAGAGGCATAGTTAAATAAGTAAATAAAAATAATAAAGAAATATAATAACTAACTCAGGCTGTCTGGGGTAAGTAAAGTAAGTCGTTTTTAACACGTAGTACACGTATTGTAATATTAAAGTTTATCCACATTTATAATAGATTTTTTCAGTATTAGCTGAACAAAACTATGCTTTAGTTTCCAAATCTTATGCCTTGTGAGAAAAAAAATAAAAACAGTGTTTGGTGTGTTCCGTTTATTATGATTTGTTGTTGATGTTGACATTTTGACGCTACGATTTCGTTCGCTGTCAATGTCACTGTCATATCATTCTCAAAATCAAAAAAATGGCTCAACGGACGTGGCATACTTTCTTTGTTTTAATTTTAATTTTTACAGTTTTATCAATCGTGGGCGATGTTTTGTCAACATCTCCGGGTCCATGGTACGAGAATTTACCTGCAGTGACCATGGATTATAAAGTACACATTGATGCAGGCAAAGAAGATTGTTACTTTCAATATGTACAACCTGGTGCGACATTCTACGCTAGCTACCAGGTAATAATGTAATTTATGTATAAGGTCTAGTCTAAAAATATTTAATTATTAGTACGTTATATTTGTTATTTAATTTGAACTATAGACTTTACTTTATTTTTTAGGTGCTAAAAGGAGGGGATGGTATGTGTGGTTTTGCCGTCCGCCATCCTAATGGACAGATTGTACATCCATACGAATGGCGGCAAAGCGCTGAATATGCCGATCAAACCAGTTCGGGTGGCTACTATGCCGTGTGCATTGACAATCAGTTCTCCAGGTTTGCTGGCAAGCTGGTGAACTTGTACTTATCAGTGATCAGATACGACATGTGGGAGAAGTATGCCAAAGAGGTCGAAGAGCTCGATATGAATATAAAGAATTTTACAGTAAGTTTTGTCTGATTTTTTTATAACATTATTGCAGACTTTGCTGCAGCCATTAACCTAAGCAGTTTTAGTTTATTAGAGGGCCAGCTTAATGTAATTATTCATTACAACTTGATGGCACTGAACAATTGTTAACATCAAGTGTGCTAGTTCTTATTAATTTAAAGTTATTTGCTTTACAATTTGGATGCTTGAAGTTGGGTTATATTAGTATTCCTCACCCTTTCTCTTCCAAACCAATGTTGTCTAAAATTTTTACCACTATAAAATTTCTTTTTATTTAGTTCCATATATAATACATTTTTTAGCAGTTTTTTTGACTTTCTTCTATTTTAGAATGATAACAGTATTTAGGAAGGCTTACATTTGTTTTGTAGCATTCCATTCAATTTGTGGAGCGCAACATCAATGACATCCTGCAGTACCAGTACCATTCCAGAGCACGGGAGTCGCGCGACTACAACCTCTTGCAGGACAATAATGCTTATGTACTTAGGTAAGTCCTTCATACAGTTTTTAGCAGTTAAAGATTTATGCAAATAATTATCCATACCTAACAGAATGGCAGATTATTATAAATTAGGTTCACAAATAAGTGTGCATAAGCAAATGATGAGAGTAGATTGGACTGTCAAATGTCATAGGTTAGAATCCACCAAGACTATTGTTGTGAACCATGTCTAGCACAAGCTTCAGCTTATTTAGAATTATTAAATGAAATGTTAGTAAATTATACTTATACTAATGTTATAAAGAATGAAAACAAGTGAGTTTTCAAAGCTGAAAAAGGAAGATGCTGATTCTTTAATCCAGAGCTATCATACATATATGATAAATCTCTGCATCGGTTATACCCATTGTATGAATGGGCCACCATGACCGGTGAAATATGATGACTTCACACAATGCAATCATGGAGATGTATTTTCTTGCTTCTGCATTTTGCTTGATGAGTAAAGTGCCAGTCTTCTCCTTTTCATCTCCTAGAGCAAATATGAAGCCTAAGCCTAGAACCTAAATATTACCTGGCTTCCATACCATCTGTGTCATGTTTATATTATGTGGCTGGCGATTTACTGTATTGAAAGTGATAATTTTAACTTATTTCAGATGGTCTTTCATTCAGATCCTGGCTATTGCAGCGACTGGAACATTGCAGGTCTATTTTGTAAGAAAACTTTTTGAAGTTAAGGATAACTCGTCCAAAACAAGAATATGATTTGATTTCTTGTGTATAAATGTAAGGTTTTTCATTGTTATTGTCTCCCTTCTGACTGAATCGTGTTGTTTTATTTATCAATCATGTTTTATGATCTCTGATTATTTGTTAAGCATTTAAAATTGGGATCCTTATAATAAATCCCCAACGAAGATACTCTCAAATTCCACAATGCAAATTTAATCTATAATTTTTTACTTTTATAATTATAATAAACCTTTGCTTGATGTACATACTAATTATATTTTTGATGTTATACAAGTTCCCAACTTATTTTTAATTAAAATACATATTTTTGTATACCTATTTATAATGCATAGCTCTATGTATTTGGGTAAAAGTTTAATATATTTCTACTTAACATATCTATTTAATAAAAAGTTTAATAATTATGTGCCAACTTTAAATGGTGTTAAATATTTAATGTACAAAGAAGCTGAGTTATTTGTGATGGATTGGCCTTGAAAATGACTATGGAAAAATATTAATAAATGTTGAGTACTTAATGGTTTCATTTATATAAAACATTTAGTATTTTCCCAATAGCAACAGCTGTACGTTTTTAAGCCCCTCACTGCGAGCACCATTAGACTGCTCAAGGATTTTCAAACGGCATTGCAGATGTCAATGGCGGAGTCTGCATGATCGCATCAGAAATGTGATTTGCAGTAGCACTAAAGTAACCGACAATCCCTGCAAGGCAAGGCAACGCAACACAGTCAAGTGACTAAACTCAAATCTTTAAGATGGCCTTTGCATAGGATATGATTGAGACTAGGAGCTCCAGCGGAAAAATCGGTCAGGTGCTGACGTCACAGGCGGGGTGCGCGTAGTGTCAACACCAAACTCTTATACTAAAAACTTTTTAGTATGTTTTATTCAGTATTTTTTTGTGCAATTTTGACTATTGAAGCGTTGATACGGCTAACCGATATTAAATTCCTACATTTTTCGGTAGCACTTAACGCACTTCAAAATTTGTAGTGTCATTTATATTATATTACATTACATTACGTTATATCACATATTTTGTAATCACGGTATTGATTGAGGAAATAATAAAGTTCCTGACTTTCACAGATAAAAAATAAGTCAAATTAAAGTAAAATTTTATTTTGTATAACACCATATGCATACGTCTTAAAAAATTACATTAAAAATAAGTCTATGTACAATTAAAATAATTTAGTTAATTAAATACACAGACGCATTAACACTATAATACGAGTTTATATCAAGAAACCATGGAAATTAAATAATTTTGTGCTTATTAATTTAATTAGATTCTTCCCACAAGACATTATTCGAGGATTTATAACTGCTGTCCTGTCGTAAATTGAAATAAACTTTACACTTTAGAAGGTAACTAAAATAATTACAACTCTACACAAAAAAAACTTTGTACATTACCATTTAGATATTTTCGATCAGATATTTGAAGCCAGTAAGTTGATTCAATTGTATTGTTAATATAATATTAATTTAATTATTATATCAACAATTAAATCGAATTACGTATTTTTATGTAGAAGAATTAAGTCGTACCTTGTAAAATAAACTGTTAGAATCCATAATGGGGTTGTCAGAAGTAAATTTAAAGTTCATGTTACCTTAACTCCCTTTAAATAACAGCTCATTTGAACTAACTCTATATTGAGTCGAAAGCAATCTTAGTGATTATTTCACCGAACTTATCCTATTCGTACGGACATTCCGATAATGACGATGAATTTAATGAGTTCCTTGTCCGCTAGTTGACTAGTTAATTTTTATAGCGGGCAAGTAAATCTAACGGACCAGACCTATTACTATGGTAGACATTTATATGATAATTATACTGTACAATAAATTGATTCGAATCTCAAACGTAACTGTACAATACTCTACATACATTACAACTCTTACACATAAAGCTTCGTTTAATAATAATTGATCACACAGATAATATAACCTAAGTCATATTATTTTATTTAAATAAATGTAAGTCGTGTTGACAAGTTTTATTATATACAACTCATTATGATGAATTAGCTGAATATCAAGTTAATACTAAAGTTTTAATAATGTCTTTTAACAAATAAATAAGCACCAATATTCATATTTAGCCGGTGTGTGACACACCTACACGCAAAGCAAAATTTTTATATTTAAATTCTACGCAATAACAAGGCAGTGTTTGGACGGACCTACTGCTATAGTGTATTTAGAAGAAATGCAATGTTCTCAAGTGATAGGAATGTGTCGACAATATATAAAATTCAATTTATTTTGTCCGTTTGTTAATATTTCAAACTTGTATATAATTTTTTTGTCCCAAATGGTTTGTTAAAATTGTTTTCTTTCAAAGGTTTTGATATATAATTTAAAAATCAAAACCTGTTCATGACTGACCTTTTGGGTAAATAATATAGATGTAAATTAATTTTGTGCTGTTTACATTGAAATTCCGTCGAGTACAGGCAGTATCTATGGCGCTCGTTTCCTATGGCCGAGGTATGTGCCGGAGAGCGCGAGCAGGCGGTACCGCTGGCGCAGGTTGCGCGCGCGCACGTGCGCCGAGGCGATCTCGACCGTGTACGAGCCGGGGAACCAGCCCGCCTCGCCGTCGCGCGTGCGCTCGCCGTAGTACCAGCCTGTAATGAAAGACCAATCAGTTTTGGAAATTTATTTTAATAATTATATTTAATAATTTCAATACGATTTTGTACTGATTTTGAAAAATCAGTTTTTTTAATAATAATAATATGGTGGTTTATAACAATATGGTTTACGTTAATGTCTTCGGCTGTGTGTTGTTCAACACGATATTACCTTCACTCGTTTTGCGAGTGACGTTGACGACGTCGCCCTCGGCGAGCGGCAGCTCGTCGGGTTGCGCGGGCGCGTAGGCGTAGAGCGCGGCGACCTGCGGGCAGTCCCAGCCCGCGTACACGGCCTCGCCAGCGCCGCCCTGCAGCGGGGCCAGCGCCTCGCTCCAGCGCGACAGATCCGTCTCGCTCGGGCATGACATCACCTACACAGACAACAAATCGGCTCTGTGGATGTCTGTTCACTGATAATAATGATGATGTCTAGTGGTCTCATTGAATCGCATTATATATTATAATTTATTTTAAATTTACATACTATGTTATAACAGTTATTACCATCTCGACGGTGCGGGCGTCCCTGTTCTCGAGCAGGGTGAGCAGCAGCGCGTGCTTGGCGGAGGGCGGGGCGGCGGCGCCCTCGCACACCTCCAGCAGCGAGCGCGCGCACCAGTCCACCGCCGCGTATGACTCCTCACTGATACGCACCAAAACTCTCCATTTATAAATATTGCCAACTAGTCACATTCTAGCGAAGTATAAGTCTAACTGTGGATTTCTAAGTGTTTATTAAATATATTGTATGAATTATTTATTTCCTGATATTCGCTAATCTTTTTAGGCTTAGTGGTCAAATGAGCAGCTGGTCGCCCATCGTTAAGTGATCGCCAACGCCCATGAACATCCGCAACACCAGAGGAACTGCGGCCATTAAGAAAGGAGTACACTGTAGTAAGAAAAAGATAACAAAACAGTGGCAAGTTCAGATCTTGAATGGAATGTGTGGTAAACTATAATGTTATTGAATTTATGTACATGATGATGTGTTCCGCTGGAGTACTCACCCCTTCTTCTTGGTGACGACGAGGAGGTCGTTGAAGAGGAAGAGGTGCAGCGGCACCTTGTGGAACTTCTTGCCGAAGGTCAGCTTCAGCTCGTCCGCCTTCCAGATCAGCTGCGTCATTTCGCCAGACCGCACCAGCCATCTGATCGGTCTATTCATAGACAATTTGTATGATAAATATTCCGCTTTTTATTTTTTAAATATTTTTCCAAAGGAAGAGGATTGTCCTTCTAATATTATCTATTACTACTATTTATGTGGAAGTTGCGTTCACTGCGTGGACGCCATTTTAACCAAAATAGTTAAATACGTTGCGATTACATACATAAACTAATTGTGATTGACGAACGTTAGTGTAAGTTAGTCTATAATTCCAAACAAAAATAATTTTAGGAGGAAATTTAAGAATTACTGTGTGGTAAGCGTGGGTTTCCACTGGTGTAAAATCGTGTATCGAGAGATGCGTTCTCTCTGAGAAAACTGAGATGCCAATATGTTTTATGTGAATGTTTTCGGCAGTGTAAACCCACGGTAAGAGTGCACGTACTTGCGGTCCCTGCGCGAGCAGGCGGGGCCGAGAAGCGGCGCGGCGCGCGCGTGCACCGGGAACTCAATGGCGCCCGCCAGTCGGAACATCTCCTCCACGCGCTCCGTGTTGCGCGCGCCCTCGTTGCACTGCGACACGAACTGCACACCACACAATACAATAAGATACGATACAATGCATTCTTACTAGCATACATATTTGTAATGAATGGATTTTTAAGAAGATAGCCCCTATTTCTGTCTGAAAAACGTTACGTTGATTCTTCCGTATTTTTTTTATAGAAGAAAGTGGCAAACTAGCAAGAATACTTGATGTAAATGACCGATAGTCAAGGCATCTGTAATATGGAAATACGTTGCAGATGCATTGCCTGCTTACCTTCAATGGACAGGGGATGGAGGGGTTAGATAGGAAAATTATATTTCCTTCTATTTATCCCTTTCCCCGTTCAATCCTCTTCCGCTTCCCATGCTATCTATTGTAGGACACGATAGGACGGGGAAGAGGACTGACACTGGGCCTCCAGCACCTAACTCAGACAAAATGCAGAAGTATAAAATACTCTTATTTCACGCCTGTCTTCAGTGAGGTCGTGATATTTTAGCGGAGGAGCCGGCCCATTCGTGCAACAGATGTTGTTGCGGGCTCTCCCACCCCACTGTTAATAGATGTCATTCAAGCTCTGATATAAGTACAATATAAGTATTATTTTTGAAAATAACACAATACCAAGGTTAATGAATAGTGACCGAACGGAGAAAAAATAGTTATAGATTACTCTGTTGTAATATGGGTATATGTTTCAAGTTTTACATCGATCGTTCCTTTTATTTGCTACTCTGTGGTTCAAGCAGTAAAGTGGCGCTAGTTTGCTACTTGTGTAAGTGAGCTCACGTTGAATCTAGCAGTAGAGTGGCGCTAGTGTGCAACTTGTGTGCTTACGTCGTTGAGCGTGGCGAGGGCGTGCATGCAGCCGTCGTACTCGCGGTCGGCGGGCTGCAGGTTGCGCAGCACGGCGTCCAGCAGCAGCGGCAGCCGCGTCACGCGCTGCATCGGCAGCATCAGGAATGAGTGCAGCGACAAACTCTGACACGCAGGATGACTCTCCAGTCTGCAAACAAGTTCCTTTCATAGTCAGGTTTAGATCGTGATATTTCTGGTCGAAACTGCTTATTTGCGCAACATCTACCGCTGTTGCTGGTTCCATCACTGTTTTGGAAGCCTAAAATATGTCCACGTTTTTTATATTTAAAGATTCTATTCGATTTGAGATTCCTCTCAAAATTGTAAAGTTTGTTTCACAGCAATATATAATTTTTGTAAGCGTACAGACGTCACTTACCATTACACTTTTTAGTCAGATAAAGTTAAATTGTATAATATGTTATGAGACAATGTGAGAAAAAGTTGTTTTTCGAACATAATTTGAAATTTACGGATATTAACAAAAAAGGTAAGGTGTTGTTTACAAAAATTCCATGTTGGTGTGGAACAAACTATAGTTTATATTTATATATGACATTATGAATCATCTTTAAACGACTATACAGGTTATGCGTGGTATCTTTTATAGACTATATAGAGCACGTGCAGTACCTTTTGAGTGCGTTGGCGAAGGCGGGGCGGTCGCGCAGCCGCTGCAGCGCACGCACCATGAGCACCTGGTTCTCGCAGTACTTGACGTAGGCGTGAAAGCGCGCCTCTGCGTGCCGCCGCACGATGTCGCAGATGTCCTGCAGCAGGATGTTCTCCTGCCAGCACTTTTCCAGGTCCATCATCAGCAGCTGCGAGCATTTGCGCACTGCAACAAGAACATACACGTTTTAAAGTTGAAGTAAGAGACGGGATAAGTGATACTTCAATTATGGAAGAACGGTAAACGAGCAATTGGTCTACATTATAGTCAGTAAACACGCACCTATAGACATTCGCAACAACTTGATGAGTTGCAGATGTTTCGCCTCCACGTTGGACAGAGGATAAGAGAGGAGGAAACAATACGAAGTGGGATTGAATTGAGTATTAAGTGGTAGAGTGTGTACCTGGTAGTATGGTAGAGAACAGCGTGTCCCAGTCGTGCGGCGGCAGCACATGCGGGTCGCGAAAGGCGGGGTGCGAGATGAAATGCGCCTCCAATACGTTCAGCGAGTTTAGGTAGGATGCCTCTGACGTAAGCACTTCGAATTTGGCCTCCTGCAGACGCTTCTGCGCTGGCGCTAGTGAGCCTGCATCAATTCATAAGGTAGATATTATATTCTAAAACACTAATACAACATGGTTTTGGCCCTAAAAAATAATTGGAAAGTTAATTATGTTTTAGGTATCGGGAAAGATGAGCTTTTGCTTTCATATATATTTTTAAGCTATAACGACGACGCATAGTATGTAGTGGAGCATTTACTCACTAAGGACGGCAGAGTTGAGCACCTCAGGCACCTCGCACCAGAGCGTGCGCGCTGGCCCACGCGGCGCCACCAGCGCCATGGCGGAGGGTCGCGCCCGTGCCGCGCTCGCCTCGTAACCGTCCGAATCTGAGTCGCCGCTCTCACGGCACGCCGACTGTACAAAAAATCAATGTTTAATTGTTTTAAAAGTACGTTTTTAGTTTATTTATACAATACGCGATACGTTTGTTGCAGCTTTTACGAACACAAACTCAACAAGTGTAGCTTTTATAATCTGTACTATGATATATGTGTGCTTCAATAAAATTAATTCAATAATAAGTAATGTACGTTGTAGTTCACGGAACTAAAATTTATATGGTCTTTAATTTGTAGTTCTGTAACTATATAGGTTCTATCAATTTATAACATGAATAAAAAAGATAAATATTACGTTATTTCTACTGTGTGTTGGATTAGGCGCACGCAATAATCAGTGCCGCTTAGCGCAAGCATTGCTAATATGAAAATAAATAACGCATACACGGAGATCAATATCAAGGATACCTGGAGGTCATATCAATTCCAGAGGGTAATACACGTGATAAGCATTAACGCAAACATTTATAAAATAACGTGTTTGTGAGCGCCTCGGTGACGTGTTAATTGTTGTTCATTACCTACGTTACGTTCCGTTGTATGCACGCGTCGAATTAACAACTTTGCAAGTTTTATAACGTTTTTCCGTTTTTATCACGCTTTACAGATTGTCAATGGATTAGCAGCTATCACTGTCTTCACTTAATGTATTAACATTTGAGTACATTACGTAGTAAGAGTAAAAATAGAAAATCAAGTTGAATTCAAGTTAAGTGAAATAATGAAATAGAGGAAGTCTGAGGTCGCTGACCTATACTGTAACTCTCTGATGAACTATTTAAAAAAATAGTAAGTTTTTAGAATATTTGTTATTCACTTATTGACAGTTCGGCTTCATGTGAATTCCCGCCAATTGTGACGCAATGACAGCTTGCGAGGTATGTATGCTGCGTTCAATTTAATGTGAATTACGATAACAATTCCTTGAAAGGCGAGCAATGTAATGCGAGTTAAAAAACGTCGGCGAGCTTGCGGTTCTCAATGACCGCAATAAAAGAACAAGATCAGGTTTATTTTTGATTGACTTTTTTGTGACTGGCGCAGAAGAGGCCTGCGCAGTTTCACTGGATAGCAAGGGCGAGCTTAGCCTAAAACTCTTTAAGAATTCAAGGCCTCCGAGTCAGTTTAAGACCATATTTAAAAGGATTAACAAATTAAATTAATTTGGTAAAGATAATTGAAATACATAAAGTTCAATCTCAATACTGTTTTGGAATAACTTTATATTATAATAATTTACAACAGGCCATAAGGCCATGTAAATATGTCAAAACTGACTATTCTAAAATGATTACTCATTAAAAATAAATATAAAGTACAAGTTAATAGAAATAATCTAAGTATTCATTCAGTATGAACTCAGCGATAGTATAATGATACAGGAAATTAGGAAATAAGGCACAATATGAATGATTGAATTGGCGGTTTACGTTCGTAGAGCTCAGATGACGTAAGCTGGTTACATAAACCTACCAGTTACATACTGAACGATTCTAAACTTTAGTATATAGTATAAAATAAATAGGTGGATAAATGTAGTTTGTAATTATAATATGATTATTAATAAGTGCATTAAAAGAAACCAATATCTCGATTTTATGATAAAATGTAAAATAAATTAAACAAGGCTTTTTGTTGCCGATATATTCTTAGCAAATCTATTCTCAAAGGAAAATTATTAGTCAATATTTCGCCATTACCTAAAACTAAGATGTCAATAAAATGCAATGAATCAAATTATGATGAAGACATCATTTGACAATGTAAATACATAAAATATTGGAGTGTTGTTACCACGATATGATAAATAAATGTTAATACAATTGTTAACATCCTGCGAGCTTATCGCTATGACGATGTGCTCCTCGAATATGCCTCAACGCTTCAATAATTCATTTAGCACATTACAATCATGGCACCACAATATATCGTCTCAAATAAACAGCAGATAACGTGGTATTTATTTACCCTTACAGCGAAACGTGAAAATTTTGATTAAAACCGAGTTTGGTTTTTAGAAATTCATTTTATTCGGTAGAAATGATTTAAATATATATAAAATAAAACTACACATGTATTAGATCCTCAGAGACCCTCAGTAAAAATTTACTGTACTCGTATTGACCGCGTCAATGTAACAGTAGAAAACTACAGATAAAATAAAATTAATATACCCTTAAGGAAGATTTCACCGTTAAAACTAAACGGGATTAGTTCAATCTAAACTCAATTTACGCGTTTAACGGAGTTTAGAGCTCCAAATTACATTTCACCAACATAAACTGAACGCAGCTATGCTCTGAGTTTAACTTCCGAACGCCCGATTTTTGTCGTTTAGCTCTGTAAACGCGTTTTCAATTTGACAGTTACATATGAGACAGTTCTGACGTTGACAAACTGTATAACATGACATCTGCGCTTAGATTGAAGACGATATTTACGCTTTCGTCATTAAACTTCGTTTTCGTAAACGCGTTCAAATTGTAACCGGTGAAATCTTTTTAACGAATTTTTGTTAAACTTGTTTTCGAATGCAAACAGTGAAATTGCCCCTTAGAGGTTAAACAGAGATCAGAGAAACGACTATAAGACCGACAGTATGGTTAATTACCAGTTCAAGTTATTATACATTATGTTAATAGCGAGACACGATCATAAAGTACAATAACAATACCTCAATGTTTTTTTAATCAAGGTGACTTGTCTTAGAATACTGAATCACCTTTGTTTGTGAATCCCACCTTATTGTTACCCTAACAATTGTCAGTTGTAACAAGAAGAGTGTATTTTTTGTATTTAAATATATTCCTAAGCTAATTTTGTTTTAATATACAATACAAGGCGATGTGTATGTTCCCTATAGTCTTCAAAACGGCAGTACTGACTTCAGATTGGCCTAGCCTGGTTTGGTAGCGATCGGATCAACATAATTAGTGCTATCAAGCCGAAGCCGGGGCGGATCACTAGTTTTGTAATAAAATATTACGAGATAATACAATTTTATGAGCTTAATCATGTTTCCTGTCTGCAAAAAAATCTCTCTGCCATTCTGACTTTATGTGGAGTCTTTCAAATTTTTTCCCTTTCATCCCCTTCCCGTTCCTTCCCCTTCTCATCGTCTATCCTTATTAGGCAAGATTGGGGACGGGAAGAGGACTGAAATTGGGCTTCCTGCACGAGATCGGATGAAGCTCAGAGTAATATTTATATATAGACAGATGATAATTATTAGTGGTTACCTCAACTTTAGCCGCGTTGTAGAACTGGTAGAGCGGCTCGTGCGTGAAGAGCGAGTGCGGCTGCGGGAGGGGTGAGGCGGGGTGCGAGCCCGAGGACGCGCCCGACGACGACGACGCGTTGCCCGCCTGGTACAGACCCGCCTCGGAGTACCTATAGACAATAAGTACACATGAAGATGTTATCTGCCCAGTCCCACGCTGAACTTAACAACAGATCAAGTAGGTAGGGCCGCGTGTAGGTTGTTTTAGAATTAGTCAAAAGACGTTTACAACTAGACGTAGGCCTCTCCCAAGGACCGCCAAAGAACGCCAGATTGTTGATTCGTCTTGTGAGAAGCCTACCTACGTTGCATCAATTTGTAGGTAGCCGTTATTCTAGAATTTGTTGGCCCCATTGGTCATTTGTTCTGCGCGAAATATGCGTTTCCCCGCCTATTGTCACTCACGAGGTCCATACATAAATTGACTGACAGATTCTGACATGCCGTCACCTGGTAAATAATTAAAATGTACGTGTTGTAACAAAGCATTGCTAGTCGTGTCATATTCTGACACTTATTATAACACAAGAATACACACTGACGAACAGACGGACGACAAAAAAAACATTTTGTATAACAAGACTAGATCGTGCGTAGCTTGGCACCGAGTCCGTTATTGTATACACCAATTTCACACGAGTCGTAAAGACTCCGACACACACGTGACGTGCCCAGTGGAAACTGCATTTAATATGACAAATGTAGGAATCGTTACGATGTTTAAAAGGTTAAACGAGATATGCGGAAGTTATTTAATTAAGTTTGTTTGGTTAATAACCTCGATTAGCGAATTATGACAAGGTTTTTCCTAAAGTAATTATTACTAACTTGGTGGATCATTATTATGTAGTAGAACCTGAGTTCAATTGTCATTTGAACTTTTTTAAATATCAACATGGATTTATATTGCCAGATGCGAACTTTTTTCATAAACTTGACCAAAAAATGATTAAAATGTTTGATAAAAAATATATCACCATATATTTTTTTATAATTGTTATATATTCTTAACAATACATTATGTAATAATATCCCATATAAAAGGTAGAATGGTTGCTTAGAACCTAGCAGAGGTTGCAATTTTGATATTAGAAGGAACAAATCAGCGTCAGCTTGTATATTTTAATGACATCGCATTTTTTGGTGTGTAAAAATTGTTTATTATAAGTAATACCATTGGATTCTATTTGCAAATGCACTAGAAAGCACAATTTTTAATGTAGAATATGTTTGCCTTGCAAAGAGCAAGTCCAGCCGGTTGTAAAGAAACAAGAACGTGACATTACCACGTGCAGATGATTTTTAACTTTTTAATTGTAAAGCGACCTCACAAAAGCACGGCTCATATCGGTCGTCGACTCTCTACGTGATCGGATACAAGTCACGGACACCTTGATAATGAATATATATATTTGAGGATTACCAAATAATGTATATTTAATTAGATCTTAGGTTTTTCCCTTCTTCCTATCCTTTTCTATGGAAATGATGGGAAGGGGAAGAGGGATTGACGATGGAGGGGATGGTAGGAAAAGGAAATATCCTTTTCTTTATCTCCGTCCATTAAACGTAGGCAACGTAAGCCTTTATGGCGATTTCAACTCATTAGCTTGTTGCTGCTGGGTGAAACGCTTGCCCATTTGCCACATTCTGGTATAAAAAAATAATACTAAAGCTATATAAGATCTTTTAGTCTATTTAACAGTGAGCTTAATGTTGGACTATGGCAAGACATTCGAGTTAAGTCTATGGTTACAATCAATCACATCACAGACTGCACTGTTAATTCCTCTTCGAGAAAATAACATATGCGAACAAAACATAGCAATAGAGGTGTAACTTATATCGTTTAAACTATTTTTTCATTAATGTTTTGAAAATATTATATCGAATCTATCGCTTGTTAGTTATTAATGAACACAACTTCACCACGTTGATCCAAATCCGAATAAACTCGGATTACAAGTAATGATGAAAAAGGTCTGTTGTTTATTTGTCTGTTCCTCTCCTGATGACAGATGACAGCTCTATTTGATAACTATACGAACTGATGTATCGATAATTATTTATAAGGATATCGAATGATGAGAGATCGTTTTAAACGGAAATGCGTAATCTCTTCCAACGTATTTTAGTTGCAATCGTAATCGTCCTTTTATCTTTTTTTAATGAATATTTGTTAAGATTCAAATCATTTGTACGTTACACTATGATATTGAGTAATAGCATAGATAAACGTGCGCTACTCTGTACACATTTGAAGGACAACAGTCTAATGTCAAACACAACCAATACTTATTTACATTTTGCCACAAATGTCATTGCAATTGGGACTATGATGCTACATTAGATAAGAAATATCTCAAGGTACAAGGAATAATCATCGCCTTTATTAAAAATGACATGTAATCAACACTTGTGGTTAAATTGTCACAACGTACCTCTTAGTAAATCATCCAAAAAATTATATATCACTTTTTGTCGTAACAAAACTGCACAATGGTATAAATTTAAACTTTTAAACCAAACTGTCTGTCTGTGGCAGGCGTTCGTTACACAAAAACCTTCCCGCTCGAATGCGAAACGAAACGACAGTAGAAGTCCGATACACAATGCACGTCGCCGCAGCCTCGACTGAGTGCCAAGCGACAAGCGCAAGCGATTAGCTTATGTTTGTATAATTATGTGCGGTAATTAAGACAGCATGAAATATATTTAATTCCCTATTTATACCATAACTTGTGCTTGTACGCTTCATAAAATTATGCTAATTGTATCTATTAAACATACGGTTATATTGTGAGGCGTGAGCTCATTGCAATTTCAACACCGGTCGCTCAGCAACATTTTTGTTGTTGTTACACCTTGCAATCGAGATTCATCAGACAACATAAAATACTTTTATTTTAAATTCTAAACAATAAAGGTAGATGCACGGATGGTTGGCAGTTTAAAGCTGCAATAAAGATTATCTTTTACTTCTTATGATCGCAAATTCTTTATAAATTGGGCCAAAGTTAACGGTGTTATGGAAAACTGGCTTATGAGTCAGCCTCGTGGCTGAATGACGACGTCACACGAGCATGAGTCCTGAGTAAAGCGGGAAGGTAGTTCTACGTTCGTGAAACATCTTTGTGAGCGGATGTTTGTATACCGAAGCTGTACAGTAGCCTGGGCCACAGCATTTGGTCCGTGCGAAAAACGATCGAAAAGGACCGGTTCGACTGGCGGCGTATTTACTGGTATTATAATGCTTGAACCGGCACCGCGGCGGACGGCTGCAATAGCCGCGCGACCACTTTAAAGCTTCAAGTTTTTTGTGTGGCAAGAAAGAGGTCATTGTAATACGATCTCATGCTCGATTCAATGCCAATGATTGCGATAGTCATTGCGTATACCAGGTAAAATAATATAGTAGCTATCATTTTAATAATATTCATAGATCTGTATTGAAGTAGAAGTTTCAGGTAAACTTGTGTTACACGGAATTTCCCAAATTGAGATCCAGAATTGCTTTTGATTGATAATGTTCTGGACCAATTTTCCAGTGCAAGTAAAATATTTATTTTATATATTTATTTAGATACAGTGACCTCATTCTGCAAAGTTCAGGGCAGAAATAATAAAATGAAAATAAGTGGATACTTCGCCAGCAAGTTTTGACATTAAGACGTCTGACACCTCAGTCCCCCCGTGACCACGAGCGCTGTAAATTACTCGAAACGGGAACCAGAATACACAAAATTAACGCGATAAAAACCGTTAAATTAGTTTTATTCCAATATTTATATTTTATTTAAAAATTTTGAATCTTTCAACATTAAATATTTCAAAGCTATAGCGTCTTGTTGGTCATTGTGAGTGTTTGTTGCAGAGTAATGTTACATCTGCACCGTGGCCCATTGAACTTAATTATGTTTAAGGTTCAGCAGTTATGAAAGTCTGGCCGCGCGATGGCGGCCTCGACTCGTTTTGATTGCACCACACTTTGCTACATTACTGATCCAAGTCTATGTTACTGGACACATGTTCGATTAAATAAATAGACCATTTTTATGTGTATATATATTTGAATTGAAATCCGCTTATTCTTTTCCCGACGTATGTGCGAAAATGTATCGTAATAGTACGTTATTATTTTATTTTTAATCTATATAAGTTAGTATTGATGAGAAACAACAAAAAAAGAAAGAGAAGAAATAAATAAGACTTTATAATAAATAACTGGACCGATTTCGATGAAATATTCAGATTGGCCTAGCGAGTGTTCCTGTGTCCAACATATTTATTACGTGGTCTACCTGAGCGAAACCAGGTTGGCTCACTAGCTATGTATAGATACATTTATACACAATAATATCTATTCAGAAAGGCTTCTACAGGACTACGTTAGATAATTAGATCTGTTCTCTTAAGGGCCTCTACGGGAGCAAAGGTATATAAACTTGTTCATTTCGTATTTCTGTTTTGAAGAGCTCTTAAGATTAATAAATGTCGAGTGGGGATGAGCATCTAAAGTCAAGTAAACACAGCTTTGTGATTTTAAAGACATCCCAGGCACACAGCGTGAGATTCAGGTACCGAAACCACTCGGTGAATGGACATATTTTTCATTTACTTCTATTAAATATCAGAAGCTCGAAGATGTAGTTTACACACGAAGGTGGCAAACGAGTATGCGGTTCACCTGGTGTTCAGTGACCGGTACCCATAGGCATCTGCAACAAGCTAATGAGTTGCAGATGCGTTATCTACCTATCCATCCACTTCCCCACCAAACCTGTTCCCATTCCCATCCTCCCTTATTAGAAAAGAACTAGAAATATCGTCATCTCTTATCAGACGAAACGCACAGTACTACTTCAGGAGTCGAGGCGCCTCATTCGTGAAACAGATGTTGTTGCGGGCTCTACCACTGTAAAGCTCACTGTTCAATACTCACCAGGACGTGGTGGCGGTGAGCGGCGCGGGCTCGCACTCGGCGTACCACGAAGTGCGTGTGCGCGGGCCCTTCTCTTTCCGAGACAGGGTGGGCAGCAGCCGCTTCAGTTCTGTATCACAATTGTTACTCTTATTAATAACTCAATACAAGGATTAACAATGATAAGGCTATAAGTTAAAAATTTTGATAATAGAAAAAAATTACATACAATTTAAAATTAATTTATAGTCTTGCTATAAAGTTATAATTAACGGGACCAAAACTTAATGAAACATTGCAAATATTAAAATAATCGTCGCTTATTTTGTAAAATACGACGATGTACAACTTAGGAACAAGGATCCAATCCAGATTTAAACTTGTACAATGAATGGCATGGGGAAAACATTAAATAAATACACAATACAACAAGTAAACAGCGTTCGGTGTGAAAACTAATAAATCCATTAACTAAAACTGTCCCATCTTTCGTGGCCCTCAGTGTACAAGTAGGTGGTGCGAGTACAGTGCATTCTCTATATATTTGTATTAACTACAACGCAAATGGGCGCTTACATCAAACGCATGCAAATACCCTATTATTAACTATGAGCTATCGGATGCTTTACAAACACGTCATGCTGCGAGATTCATGCTGGACAGACACATTTGTTCTGATAACGCAAAGAAGGGCGGAGAATTATGCATATCTTTTACTAGAAGAGAACATATATATGTGAAAAAAGGAAGTATGCTTGTATAATTTATGACAAATGGTACAAAGATTATTTTCAGTGAAAAAAAAATATTTTAAGCCCCTTGTTCTATATATAATATAAATAATCTATGCTGTATTGTTGTCGATTTGTGCGTTTGTTGTTTACTGAGAAATAATTAAATTATGAGTCAAACTTAATATTTTTTTAAAATATATTTTAAACACGATAGATGATCGTTAATAAATATTAACAATCCCTTAATTATTGTCACAAGTTTATTTTTTATTTAACAAATATCTTTTTATTATCTGTATCAATATGAATGAAACATTAAAAACTTACGTCCCATATTAAACATGCAGCTATCAACCAAACGCGCACAGGCAATACAAATTAAATGCAATTATTTCACAGTGGTGACGTCAGACGGCGCTATCATCGCGTGGCACCGCGCATGCGCAAGGATACACTAACAATGGCTTCGTGAGATTGAGACCCACGGAGCAAGCGGGTAATTGCTTTAAATTGTTTTTATAATAACACAGCGTCTACTGCTGGTGTAGAAATCAGACAACTTTATTAGGTCTAAAGATTTTTCCTGTTCCAATATTATAATTTATTGACAAAAGTTTTAAATGGATGACTAACGATTAATTATAATACGCGAATAATATGCTCTATGGTCTATCAATTGTTTATTTTATTCCTAAAAGAATAACCTAGCAAATATTGCGAATTACATTTAAAGAAAAAAAAAAGAAAACAAATTATTTAGTTACGCCTTGAGTAGCCTTAACGAACGGAACTTTTTATTTTATGAAACACATTTGCCACTAACTAGTTAGGACTAGTTAGTGGCAAATGTGTGAAATGTTAAATAGGTTTAACATTTCAAATCCGATATTTATTTTCAACTGCTTCTTTGCGATTTGTAATAATTACGCCGAAGATACATACGATACGATACAAGGCACATGCATATATTATTTTTGATTACATATTACTATCGTGGACCCAACCCACTTGTTCCTATCACTTAATAATAGACAAATATAAATAATCTATTTTAAATTTGACATTGACATCGATTTTGAACTACTGACAATTCTTTTTAACAAACTTTTTATAAAAACGGCTTTACTCACGTTCGCGTTTTTACGGTATTTACGGAGTTTCGGACCTGTCAGAGGTCCTTCTTCAGGGTGAGTGGGATTAATTCGCGGACGCGTCCATGACAGGTCAAATCAGTGAAATAATAACTTTAATTATACAATAAACATATAACTATATTCTACAAAAAGTTATTACCTTAAAAGTCATTCATTAAGGTCTATGAAAAGAAATGTTAACCTACGCCAATGGATCTAACAGTGGATTTACCGGACAAAGATTAGAAAAGGTAATAAAGACACTACGTTAAAGAGAAGAAGTGAGAATAGAAGAAAGATAGAATAAGAGAAACCACCAGTGCAAACAAAAAGACATTCACGAAGCATAACCGCTGCAACCAGACGCCTCCTGCGGCTGGAAATAACTAATATATCAAATTTCAAAAATGTCCGTTGGTTTTCAACAGTGACCAGATATGATATTATATGTACATGTAAAATTGAATTTAGAGAAAAATAGATAAAATGAAAAAGAAGAAGGCGACGTAGAAGAGAAGACAATATAATCTGTGGCATATTAACATTATTTTTTTTTTAATTGCATCAAAATTCCAGCTTTTTATATTCATTGTTTTTTATAGTCTATAACAATAGGAATACTAAGCAAATTATTTTATAACGTAGAATAAAATATATTTTAATGAAATAATACAAAGATGTATTTTATACAACCCACTAAAAGGATAAATATTTAATAATTACATTAGGGATATATGTATCGATTATAATTCATATATTTAAGTAAACATATTAAATGACATATATTAGTTATTCACAGCATTCGGAGTTCTCTGACCTTCGTTTAGCGCTGTCTTCGTTAACTTTGATGTCTATTTTTATTTTTTATTTTTTTCTTCGTTCGAATCTTCCTTTAGACCATAGACGATACGGACAGACGTCAACTGAAACCTTAATTCACCTTGATTAAAATCTCTGCCCTCACCTAATAGAAATGAATACAGACGGCTTCTATTCTTCATTATTAGTCGCAAAAATCGATCGGATTAAAACTTAATTCCCATAAGTTGTGATAATATTTTACAAAAAAAATATTATATAATTTTGAACAATACTGACGAATTATACGACTTATATACGACTTAAACAATCTTTGTGTGTAGAAGACAAGTGGATGAGTTCGGTAGTGAAAAAATACTTTTATTCTCTTACGGTGTTTAATTTAAAAAATATATTGTATCCTATGTCAATACCCCCTTACTACTAACTAAAGCCAAAGTTCATTTACAAGTACTGGCCATTTGAAACTTTAGCCCTCAAAACATTTTTTCTATCCCTATTTAATGTATCTAATCTGTGTATCTGTTTCTATAGTTCTTTGGTATTTATGGTGGCCAGCATTTTTGCGAGTCCAGTTGACGCCTGCACGTTACCTTCATTGACAGCGCTAAGGTCAGTGTGCGGCACGGGCGGCGAGTGTGGCACGGGCGGCGAGTGCAGCACGTGCGGCTTGTGTGGCACGTGTGACACGGGCGGCGAGTGCAGCACGTGCGGCAAGTGAGGGTTGTGGGGCGCAGGGGGCGCGGGCGGCAGGTAAGGTGCGGGCGGGACTGCGGGAGGCGGCGGGGGCGGCTGCGCGGGTCGCTCCAGCGGGGGCGAGAGGCATGGGGTCGATTCCGCCCAGACACGCGTACCGTCACGCCGTCGTGAAGATGCGGAGAGAGTGTCCGCGTTCGTCGCCCCGCTGTCGCTGCTGTAATGAAACAAGCAATATAAAAATCTTGTACAGCCTTGTACCCTTATTTGTTTACATTTAATTGAATAACACAGTATTAGACGCCTAAAAAACCACCGCGTTTTTCAACTTATTTTTATAAATCGAACAACAAAATGTTATGTGTGGACAACCAAAGTCCAGACCTCACTCTAACTCACTAAATCTCTAGAAGTTACAAAACCCTTGAAGGGTGGTTAGATGGAAGAGTAAAGTTATATTCCAACTCAATTGGCGAGTTCATTGTCGTGGGCAGTAATGCAGGCGTCTAAGCGTTTGGAGGTGAGATAGCAAAAGTTCATGTTGGCTACCAAGATCTACCAAATAAAAGTAAAACAGTTTTAAGAATTGGAATGTCACCAGTTGCTGAATCCAGAGTCTCCGTCCATTGAGTCCGTCAAGTAAAACGTCGAGTTGGTGATCTTGAGCGCACTGGGCACGTCCGAGTTGAGGTCCACCGCCATCGATGACGCTCTTCTGAAGCGAGACTTGAACGAGAAGTACGTCTTCCGCGAAAGAGTTCCAGTATCCTTCTTGTTTTCGTTGGTGGGCGTTGTCGGCTTCTCTTGTGGCGGTCCCGGATCGCCGTTACTATGTCTTTTGTCTCCACTGACGGTCTTTACCTCGTCTTTGAAGGCGACCTTGGCTATGGTATTCTCGCCCTTATTGAGCACGTTCCTGGAGTCGTTAAATGTGATATTCGTGTAGTGAGTCTGAGGCTCGGGTCTCTCGTAATTAGCGTAGACCGGTGATTTAGTTTTGGTTTTGGGTGTGTCGTAGATGCCGTTTGTTTGTGCAGGTTTCGTAAATGGTTTTCCGTCCATTGCCACTGAAAGAAAAACGGGTAAATTTTATTTTAGCTTCTTTAGTAAAGCCAATAATATTGCAACCTAACTTTTAAAAAGTGTCATTCTGGTGGGCATTTCCAATCCAAGAAATCCGAATTGGGGACGAGTCATCCACTTAACCTGCTTTAGATTAGGGTTGCAATGGAATTACGCCTCCAGCTGTAAACTTTTGGCGGCGTGTTAGAGCCATATTTATTTACATACAATGCGCGCTTAGGAGCGACGCGGTGGTTCGTCTGGATGTTGTCAGTTGCCAGCACATTGGTGATCATTATGTTGGGAACATAAGGTAAAAGGGAATGGCGTAGGTGCAAATATTTCTGCCTTCATTAATTTTGATTCCAAAAAAATGCCTGAGTATTTTTAACAAAGATTTTTTTTATTTCTTTGAAAAATTATGAGGTAATTTGTTTTTAAGTTCCGATGAAGCGAAGAAGTTTCCGTTACAACTTTGGACTAAGCATGTAAGATAATTTTCGACATTTAATGTAGAGCGGAAAATAAAGTGCTGCTCACGTAAATAATTGATTGTAATAATTAAGATGTATTTAAGTGTTTCACTAACGATGATGTAATATCAGGGATCTAACATTTATTTTATGCTAGTAGCACAATATCCGATATGGTCTAGTGGCTAGGATACCTGGCTCTCACCCAGGAGGCTCGGGTTCGATTCCCGGTATCGGAAGAACTTTTTGTGCATTTTCTTTTTTCGATTTTGTAAATTAAAAGATAAAAATACCAAAATCACATAAAACCTGTTTGCTAAAATTATAAAAAATCAGTTTTTTTTCAATATCTTTCATTTTTTTTCAACATAATCGAAGTTTGTACGATTGATTTTCTTATGGATTTACTTTTAATAAAGTATTGACTCACCGGTGTATCGTTTAGTGAGATTGCGTTTGATTTGTCTCATTTTTTTCTGAGCGGCGTTGGCGATCTTAGTCAGGGTATAGGGCCCGCCGCCGTTGGGCGGAGTGGGCAGTCTTGTGGAGGGTACTGGTGGAGCGGCGCGTGTGGTCGGCGACTGAATAAAAGATAAAACATTTTTATCGTATTTTCTTTACGTTCAAAACGGAAAAAAAATTACACTAAGACTGGGTAAGATGAGTATTGCCTTTTCATCAATTCGTTCACGTTGTGATTTATTTGGCTTCTGTACTTCGAGTTGTATAAAAAAATCATTAAATGAACGAATCTTAACACATGTCCGTTAATTGAAATGTTAAAAGATCCGGACTGACAGATGCTGACTGTACTAATATAAAATAAACTCCGACCTACTTTACACGTTACTTATTACCTGAGCGCTTGACCACAATCCCACTTGATGTTAAGTGGCGATGTGGTCGATAAATTCGCTTTTATTTATTAACTAGCGACCCGCCCTGGCTTTGCCCGGGTACCACTAATTATGTCGATCCGATCGCTACCAAACACAGGAACACCCGCTGTGCCAATCTGAACAATCCCTGTAAATTTGGGTTTATAGGGATCATACATACATCCCCTTTTCTATACTATAAATATAGAAAAATACAAAACTTGGATTGGATATTGACGTGACCGTCGATAATATAGTGCAACGGTATTACAGCACTCAGGGTTGGAACTTCATTACTGGCGTTGAAGTAGCTAGATTTTAAGATTTTTTGACAAAAAAAATATTTTTTTTCATAAAAAAATATCCTATGCAACTTCTAATACCTCCAAAAATATGTGTACAAAGTTTCATGATGATCGGTTGAGTAGTTTTCGCGTGAAAGCGTCACAAACAAACTTACATTCACATTTATTAGTAGGGATTTAGTAGAAAATAATACACGAATAAAATAAAATCTAACCTGTTCATGATCTTCCGAATCGGTATCACTATCAAAGGAATCGAAGTCATCGTCGAGGGGCAGCATGTGCGGTGTCGCACTGCCGTGGGCGGCGTGTGCGCCGTGGGCACCGTGCGTCTCGTGGGTTGCGTGTGTGGCAAGCGTCGCGTGCGTGTGGTGCGCCGGGTGAGCGGGTACCGGTGGCGCCGGCTCCAACGACTCGTAGAAATGTCCTGAATCACTGCTGTCTCCATCTGAAAACATAATTTCATGGTTAGGGATTGCCATTCTCGTCGATTTTGGGTTAGTGCAGTCTCAATACCACCTTTCTTTTGTGTGTCAAGCCGTGGGTTTTCACTGGCGTAAAAATTTGTCGCTATACAATCTCTCTAAAAAAACTGAGATGACAATATTTTTTGTGTAAATGTTTTCGGCAGTGGAAATCCGCAGTAAATATGTGCTTCTGTAGTACAGTACAAACGGATACTATAATAGAATAGGTACCTATATTCCCTATAGACTTAAAAACGGCTGGGACGATTACGATGAAATTTTTAGGGAATGTTCACAGATTGGCCTAGCGGGTGAACCTGTGCTCGTTCTGTTTCAGTTTGATCGGATCAACATTTGCTCATTTGATCAGATCGTAGTTGCGATCGGATCAAAATTAGTGCTACCCGGGCGAAGCCGGGACGGATCACTAGTACACATAAATAGTATTGATATAGAATTAGATAATCGTACATGATTAATTTAAAATTAATAAACATCAGAGAAAAGAAATTGCGTAGATAATTAGATAATTATTTAAATTAATCTGTATTTTTGCCGGTACTATTAAAATAGTTTTAACCAATTTATTTTGTAATTTACCATTTACCATATTATTATGGTGGTAGCGTAATACTTGTAATGCATACAGTAACTGATCCTTACGTGATTATAGCCCGGTCTTAGATAAGTGGGTCAGAAAGTTACGCGGAATGACGTCAGTCGAGCGGTGTGGTAACAGTGGACATGTCTGTAACGTGCTTCACTTGTAGTAGGTACAGTCGCGAGCGAAATAACCAGAGTGTTTTTGTTACTTGTAATATTGTTAATGCAAACTTTGAACCAGCATGTTGTACAGTCGTCACAAAAATAATTATCATCATGAATTGTAGTTATTTTCTTACCGATTGTACATATGTCCATCATTTCATTCATTTAACATTGTCCGTGCGGTTTCCATGTTTATCTACGATATTTAATGTTAACTAAATTTATAACATTTTGGAAAGTGAAATTACTGGACAGTAAGCTCGTAAACGTTTTTTTTAAACTGTACCTTCTAAATAGTTTATGATATGAAATAATCTAAAGTATGTTTCCATTGGCTTAAAATCATGTCGCGATACAAGCTTTCTCTTGTTCTTTCTGTCTGAAAAAAATGAGATGGCAATATATTTTCGTATGCGGATTCTGAATCTGCTTATTGTTTTGTAGTTTTATTACACATGTCTATAAGTTATTAAGTTACTCTAAGGTTTACCTGTTAACTTTATCGAGTTAAATATTTAATTAATAATCTTAAACTTTATACAATAAACAGTTAAATTAAGGATTAATTTTATTTTAACAACTTCGCAGTCCAGGGGTTCGTTAGTATATATAAAGCGTGTTTTTCAACTGAAAGCGTGTTTTCAAATGTAAAACCTGTAGAAACTTTTTTCTATGGAAGAAGGTGGTGGTGGTACCCATAAGCATATGCAACAAGCTAAGTTGCAGATGTTGCCTTCCTTGAAAGGATATTGTCTTTTCCTATTCATTTCCTCGAGAAATTGAGCCTTTAGCACCTTAATCGTCGAAGGAAACGCAGTATACATCTAATGACGTCTTCTGTGAGGTAGTGGTATTTCACCGGTCGAGTAAGAGTAAACATTTTATTTGTTGACTTATCAACTTGGACAAAATCGGTTTGAATAAAGGACTGGAATCATCTGAAAGTCAGAATGCGGATAAAATGTCAAGGGTGCACGGTGCAGTTACATAAGTATGTACCGGCCGCGCCGGTGGCGACATCCTGCGCCTGACGCAAGCGCACGCAAACGCACATCGCAGAGCTGTTCGAACATTGCACTGTTGAAACAACTAGTGATCAAGTCGAAATTCATTAAACTAAGACATTTATTTTATTTTAAAATAATAATATATCTATTTCGTAACATTTATATCACAATTAACTAACTTTGACGTTGGGACGGTGGTGTCAGAACACCTCAGCCCCCCGTGAAGTAGTCGAAACGTTGAAAATCAAAAAATATAAATAAACGCGATAAAATCAGCATAACTAGCTTTATTCCAATATCGCATAAATATAAGAAATCATGTGAGTTTGTTTGTTACGCTTTACATCATGAAAAATCGAAAGTTTCGATTTCCTTCCCAAATTACACAATGTGTCTTTTATAACAAACCCTTTCGACATTCACCTGTTATACAAAGTATACGCGAAGTCAATTATAAAAATATCCAACGATACAATTAAGAAACAAATGCGTGCAAAGCCGCGGGCAACTGCATGTATATTTATAAATCGAATATTGTATAGTCATTGTATAAATTAATTGTAGCTACTTCTACTTACACTAATTCTCATAATATCAGCGAAGAATTTTTCCATTTCTAGTTATTGATATTTTAATTATTTATTAAACTAACCGTTTGTCCCTTTGTTTTCTATTGAACAATGACTCGGATTCCATTGACATCAGTCACGTCAATAATTAAAGGAATGCAAGGTTTCTTAACATTAATATAATATTGAATTATCTTTGCTTTTATATCAACCTTACTTTCATTCATTCTCCTCGGTATTTTATACCGAGGTTAAAAAAGTATGTAAATGATTTCATAAGACAGTAAGAGAATTTATAAGACAAAAATTAATAACAAGACTTCATCAAGGGATCACAATAAAAAGGACATACGTACTTATCCGCTAAATCATTCCCTCCTGTTAGTCAGGCACACATATAAAACATTTAGCTATGTTTTATATGTGTGCCTGACATATAATCTAATATTAATCTACATGGTAGAGCCCGCAACAACAACATCTGTTGCCGAATGGCCCGCTCGACCGGTGGAATACCACGACCTCACAGAAAACAGGCGTGAAGTAGAAATACTCTGCGTTTCGTCTGATGAGTGAGGTGCCGGAGGCCTAATTTGAGTCCTCCTCCCTTTCCCACCCTTTTCTTGTAAGGATGGGAAGGGAACGGGAAGAGGATTGGATGGGGAGGGGGTTGACGGGAAAAGGGAAATATCCTTTTTCCTGTCAATACCCTCCTCGGTCCATTAAAGGCAGGCAACGCATCTGCAACATAATTTCTTGTTGCAGATGTCTATGGGTAGCGTACACTTATGTGATCCGTTTGCTTGTTTGCCACCTTATTCCATAAAAAAAACTCACTCTATGAAAAAAAACTAAAAGAGACAAATGAAAACAATTTTTTAATATAGCGATAAATTAACATAATTTAAAGTACTGGCTATAAGGAATTAATTATGTCTTTTTTTTTTGTAGTTTTTTGAGTTGTTGCCATGGCAACCGATAACATATAATTGCAAGTTGTTTAATTAAACCATTATCAATTATATTTAGCGATCAATTTTTTTTAGGTATTTTTGTTTTGTTATGCTAATGAAGTATAAGTTCTTACGTCCGTACAGAAGTACACACATCCGTTTTTTTAAGCAAGCTTCTAAGTCGAAGTGATTTATTCCATTGTCCGTTGTATGTAGCAAAAATAACATTTTTCTAAAGCAACATAACTATCTAAATAGAAATCGAAACGAAATAATAAGTTATTTAGCGTAGAGGAAAGTGTAGCATATAATTAGCCAAATAAAATAAAACTGCAAGTTTTAGCACGTAAATAAAAATAAAATTATTATAAATACTCGGTAACTACATTTAATAATTACTAACATATTAAATAATTGTATACTATATAGTAATTTTTAATTTTTACAGTGGTAGAGCCCGCAACATCTGTTGCACGAATGGGCCGGCTCCACCGATGAAATACTACGCCCTCACAGAAAACAGGCGTGAAGTAGAAGTGCTTTACGTTTCGTCTGATGAGTGAGGTGCCGAAGACCTAATTTGAGTCCTCTTCCACCCTTTCTTAAGGATACGATGGGAGCGGGAAAAGGACGTATCGTTTTTCCGCGAATGTATGGCAGCGTTCACTTAAAATCAGTTGACCCGATTGCTCGTTTGCCACCTTATTCCATAAAAAAACCTTTGAATTCTTTTCCGAACATCAATCTCTAAAACACATTTCCAATTTTACTCACGAATACGATCAAACACAAATAGGATTCAAGTTTTAATTTTTATGTATACAATGTTTAATCTATACTAATTTATATGATTCATATGAGATATTGATATAATTGACTACATGATTTTAAAATTTCTAAACTGAAATAGGGGCATTTGCAGAATACCTCTTTCTATTTACTTACAGATAAAAATAAAGTATGTTGAATACACAGCATACGATGAAACCTTATAAAAAGTTTATAAACAATTTTATTTTATTTTTAAAGCGGCCAACGAGCAAACGGGTTCACCAGCTGTTAAGTGAACATTACCCATAAGCATCCGCAACAAGCAAATGAATTACAGATGCGTTTCCCACCTTTTAAAAGACAGAGGAGGAGTAGAAATAATTTTTCTTCTTCTATTCATATCTTTCAATTTCAATTCTTATCCTCTTCCCATCCTATCCTTTGTTAGAAAACATGGGAAGGGGAAGACAACTGTCATAGGGCTTTCGGCACCTCACGCATCTTACGAAACGCAGAAGCATAAAATCTCCTACTTCACGGTTATCTTCTGTGAGGTCGCGACCGTTAAATTAAATCTTCTATACATTATTATACTTGTAAGACAAACTAGATGATCCCAATTAATTTGCATTACTTTATCTTTGTTGTAATAAATTAAATGGAACTAACCAATCCAAATCCAAGAGTCCAAACCTATTATAACAAGGGACATATCTTAAAAAAATTTATAACTTAATATGATTTTTTTTCCAAAGATAGGGAGAGGCAATATGTCACACATGATATCAAAAATGAACCTTACTGTTAAATATGTTCCGGAACGAAAGACTGGAGTATGACACAGTCGCGTACACCCTCGCTTCGCTGTTAAAGCTATTTAGCAAACACCATTCCGTTATAGAGTCCTGGCCCTGAGCCGTGTAGATGATTTTCATATTGACTTGTTAACAGTTCACTTTCAACCGATCTCTTGCCGCTAGGCTCGACTTAATCCTAAGTCCTACTTCACATGACACGGCGCGATCACTTGACACCTACGCGCTAACTGGTAATGTAATAATGGAACATAACGCGGCCCAGATAATTATTGACAAATATCGGGTCACTCGCGTCGAATACAAAGGCGACTAATCTAAACAACCACATTCATTCACAATCAATGCTATAGGAATTTCAAAAACAACGGAAATATTATATAAACAGACATAAGGAGCATAGTCTTTTGTCTCTTTTGTGTAATAAGGTGATTAATGACAGCAATGATGCTCGAGAAGGTTACGAAGGTGGTTCTACGAGGTGTTTTATCATCTAATTAGTAACCCGCCCCGGCTTCGCCCGCAACTAATTATGTTGATCCGATCCGATCGCTACCAAACACAGGAATGTACCAATCTGCACAATCCCTGTAAATTTCATCGAAATCGGTCCAGCCGTTTCGGAGTCTACGGGGAACATACATACTTCGCTTTTTATATACTATTTTTTTCAAAAAAAGTATCCTATGTTACTTCTAGTACTTCCAAGAATATGTGTACAAAGTTTCATGATGATCGGTTGAGTAGTTTTCGCGTGAAAGCGTAACAAACAAACTTACATTCACATTTATAATATTAGTATGGATACCTGTTCCCCGCGGAGTCGCACGTGTTCGTTTATTATTTTCCTCTTTTTTGATTTTGCGTATTCCACGTCTTTAGAATTATAAGGTAACATGCAATAATATTATACAAAAAGTAGCAGATATGCCTAATGCCTAATATAATTTGTTATACTGTTGGAAGAATTGTTAAATAAATCATAATAAAGGATTCCTGGCTTACATTTATGGTAAATAAAATATAATTACCGATAAACGCGACGAGATCTTGGACCTCGAATTCTCCATCTTGCAGCACAGTCCTGATGCACAGCCAGCAGGTTTGCTCCAAGACTTTCACCAGTCGAACTCTGTCATCTAACTCATCGTTCAGTCCGCGTCTGACTTTCCTCCTGGTCTCCTCGTCATTGACGCTGTAGTGGGCTGACTTCGCACCGGTCTCAATGTACACCTTCGTCGGTGATGTAACGGAAACTACGGGAATTGTGACAATTCAAGGTACGTTTTTACGTGCACTTTGACTTTAAACTCGACTGTCGATTGCCGGCGTCCGATGGTATCATTAGTACCCCCAAGAGCAGAGTGAATAGTGCTAATGCTAAATAAGTGCGTACCATCTTTCACGTTCGTACTTAACAGCAGGTGGGATTATGGAAGAGCGCTAGTTTAATCATTATAAAATCGGTATATTTGATTTACAAAGCTAGAATCCATCATTAGGAATCGACCCATTAGCATTTATTGCATTGCATCTCTAACCTTTGATCTTGGTACGTGTTAGGGAGTGCAGTAGGTCTTATAAGCCAGGACGAGGCGGCGGGTAATTCCTAATAGTTTTATGACATGATAGAAAGAACCAGGATTGGTTTTTATATTGTATTTAAAGTAAATCCAGACAACACATTTGTATTTCATCTTTCAAAGTAAACTGGATATGCATTTACCGCTAATAGAGTTGATTGGAAACGTCAGTATATCGTTTAAGTTGAAAATCTGTAAGCCCAGTAAGTAACCGGCAAACTACGCGGACCCAGGTACAGTTGCTATGTCAATATCAGCTTGCATTGAAACTGAATTGATTAGCAAACATTTCGCACAAGGCGCTAAATAGGGAAAACTGGTCGGACGAGTTTAAAGTCAATATTGTTACAATAATACTGAGTCACTGAGGACTTGCGACATTATTGTCTCGAAAATGAGCAGAAAATAAACCTTGGTCGCCGCAATTCCTTCGAAAAGTCCGCGGCCTCGCGGGCAGCGGTGGCGGCACTCCGTACTTTGGCGACCGTTCCGATACCATTTTTCACCATTTTTTTCACTTTACTACATCACTTGCACTTTCACAAAGTCTTTACGAATAACGCGGAAGTTGTAGCCGCTGCCGTCTGCGATGGAAGTCGTCAGCTGTTTAGCCAGTTACGAACAAGTTACACGAGAACTAAGCGCACTTTTATCGTGTTTCCTGGTCGATTTTTAATTTTAAATCGAGAGGAAAATCGATTGTGGGTATCGTAAGCAAAAACTGCATTGAATTAAACTAATATAAAATCGATTGAACTATCAAAATCGTTTTCGATGTCCGATGGTCTGCGAGTATTCGGGCGACTAGTTGTGACTCGACTCGCAGGCGAGACTCCGGCAGCTGCGGCTCAGGGTCGCCCGGTGCGGCCGGTCGCCTCGCCACTTTTATTGGTTCTCAATGTTGCCAGCCCAACCAATGTGGACGCACGAAACAAATCTATTTATTGACATTGAATTACATTGTTGCTCTTGAAAAACACTTTGCTCGTTAAGTTTAGTTTGTTTTCCTACTTCAAGTTACACTTAAACAAAGTTGTTAATAAGTTTTCTTTACCGTTTTTAATTCATGTATTATCTAATAACATTTTATGATGCCATGCCTCGTATCTCTTTATACTATTGTTTTCTTTAATTCTTTGACTTTTAAATACTATGCACAAAGAAAAATTATCCATGAGTTTTATTTCTTACTAGTGACCTGTCCCGGTTTCGCCCGGGTACCACTAATTTTGTTGATCCGATCGCTACCAAGCACAGGAATGTGCCTATCTGGACAATCCCTGTAAAATTCATCGAAATCGGTGCAGCCATTTCGGAGTCTTTCTAACATACATACTTCGCTTTTTATATACTATTTTTTTTCATAAAAAGTATCCTATGTTACTTCTAGTACCTCCAAGAATGTGTGTACAAAGTTTCATGATGATCGGTTGAGCAGTTTTCGCGTGAAATCGTAACAAACAAACTTACATTCACATTTATAATATTAGTAGGGATTTTAAATTGCGGTAAAGGCAATTTAAATTGTTATCTCCGTCGTTATTTGCATGTTTGCACATTTGCAACAATTTACAACTAACGTCCGAAAGTCGATATGTTTCCCATATAGAGGCGACCCATCCAATAACTTAATTTTAGTTTACTAGAATACAGATAATGTAAGTACATTGTTATAATTTTAAAGCATGATATTATGTAGCTTGTTATCTATGCAATTGGGGCGTCGATTGTTACCGGTCAGGGAAGTGACATCAGCTCTGCCGCAGTACTAGAAACACAATCGTTAGACTTTGTGGTTGCATGAACCATAAATATTATAGAGTCAGAGAGCTTTATAATTTCTCAATCGATTTTCTATTCTATATCCGAATCCCAACTAAACTAAATCCAAGAGCTTTATGACTATTTAGGATTTATGATGATTTGGGTGCATTGTAATTCGGAATGTGCGGAATGCGTAACAGTGAAACCAGAAATGGTTAATGTGGTAATAGGAATAATTGATACTGAACCAATACTAAATGTGCGACCAGTGACTCACTCATTGGAATGGAAACAAATTTTCTGAATCTAAACTAATTTGAGGATTGGCTTATAAGTTAGTATTGAATTGTAAGCACGTGTCTACTATAGATTGCTTTACAACATGATCATAATGTTTATACTGTCCAAGGGATTTTTAGTCCATATAAATGATTTGCAGAGAAGTCCTCTTGCAAACAGTGGGATCTACTTTTAAAAAGATTACCTTTTGTGTTTGTTAATAAAATAATATAATAAATAAATAAATCAGCCTTTTCTAGAATGTTCCCCACTGCAGGGACACAGGCCTCCTCTCCGAGAGAGGGAATGTGCCGTAATCCACCACGCTGCCCCAATGCGGGTTGGGGATGTCACATGTCTTCGAATTTGGTGGTTCTAAGAACATGCCGGTTTCCTCACGATGTTTTCCTTCACCGTTTTGGAGCAGTGGTGATGAAATAAATTACACAAAGTAAAGCGCCTGCCTTGGTTCGAACCCGCGACCTACAGTACGTAAATTGGGGCCTAAACCGCTGAGCCACTACTGCTCTATTGGGTTTATTATTTATATAATGGGACGTTTTACTATAATTTATACTGCATTTACTGCAATGTGTTATACAATATAGCGAATTTACTTAATTAAGGTTTGGTGAAAATGATTTATAGAGAAAAACTAGAAAGAACTATTTCTATTGATATATCTATTAAATATTACATTCTAACTAATATTATAAATACGAATGTATGTTTGTTTTTTTGTCTTACTTCAACTCCACAACACACTATTAGGGGTACAGATAATGACACGGGGTTAAGCTTATCTCGAAAATAAACCTCCCGAGGCATATGATTTTGCCGCGGGGAATAGAAAGTAATTTACAGTATTCCCTTTTGAAAGTTTAAGTTAAACTACTTCACAACATGAGCTGGCACGTAGATCTTGATGTAGCAGTCGGTATGCTTTCTATTCCCAAAGGTAAAAAACAACACTTGTTTTGTTGTCTACGCGTGTACGCTTTATATATCAAGCGTATAGTATTATAACAATGCCCGCTTTAGATTAAAAAAAAACACATACGCAGGACTGCCGACAGAAGTGTTCAAAACAGGTGGGAAGGCGCGGGAATAGTTCAACAATAAATTAATAATAAGTAACAATGAAATTAAAAATTGAATACGAGAAAAAAAAATGAAAATAGGTCGAAACTGGTCCAAATTCATTTAAATTTACTACAACATAACGCTTCAATAAGCGTGGTCTGATGCGTGTTGCGCATGCGGATCCCGCGAACCAATATGATTTTCCCTACTATCGTCTAGTGAGGCTAAACAAGTTCAAAGAGTTCGTTGAATAATAGAACTCTTGTCGAATTGAACATTACATAAATTCCGATAAGCGTTTTCTTTCTAGACATTTCCATCGATCAAAATTTGTACGCTATTAAATAGTTTTCTAGTATGGAAAGTTGTTTGTTATGAAACCGAATAGAAATTTACAAATGTTTATTGTCTTTCATTTTGTATGATACCAAAAGAACATGGCATCAATCGTTGTCATATTATATTTTTTTAAATAAAAAATATTAGTAGACTTTTGTATATTTCTTATAACCATTCCAACTAAGCTGAAAAAGCTTGTGCTAGGATATGGTTCACGAGAATAGTCGAATGGCGGATTCGAACCCACGACCTTACGATCGGCAATCCGTACCCTTAACCATTAGGCTATTGGCGCTTGGCAATGGCAATTGATACGCGATAAAATTCGTAAAATTATTTTTATTTCAAGGTTATTTTAAAATTCAGTTCCTAAAAGTCCGAACCAGATGAAAGTTTGTATGGAGAAATAATCCGTGCGGAAACGGGGCTGTTCTAGTTTGGAATACCAAACTAGATTTATATTGTTGAACAATCTTAAAAAATGATAATGAAAAAAAATTAAAAACGTAAAATTACTCCAAAGATTGCGGAAGTCAATCAAATTTACAACTTGGTAGACTTCTTGGTAAACGACTCTTGTGCGTTACATATAAACTATTTGAATGCACAATATAATCTACAATCGAATGCATATTGATTGATTAAACCAGTAAATAAATCGAATCGTGAATTCCGGTCGAACCATACGGGGCGGTTCCGCGTTCGACTCAATTGTCGAAACATTTTCGTGTTTACAAACCTCCTTCCTATATCTGCGTGTTACGAATACGTGCAATGTATTTTTATTACTATTATTATTAAGCTTTAGTAGTAACATATGGATTAGTGGTTATCGCCAGTAACCTTACTGTTGCTTTACTTTTTTCGTGGGACTAAATCTTTGTCCTCCTTAATAATATCCTAGGACATATTCCCACACGGCCACCAGATCCCAAACTAAGCAGAGCTTGTGCTATGGCAACCAGTTAACTGATATACTACATATACTTTTTCTTTTGTAAATACATACATAGATAATTACACCCAGACTCAGGGCAAACAGATGTTCATGAACACAGATATCAGTCCTGAGTGTGAATCGAACCCCCGACCTGCGGCGTGAAAAACAGGTATCTTACAAACCACGCCAACCGGCCCGTCCTTCCTATTATATAAAGCTCTAATATAGCCGAATCAGACTTTTTTAAATTTAAGATATAAGTTGATTATTGATTTAATTTACTAATATTCCTTATTATTATTATTATAGCGTGAGCTATGATATGGTTTACGACACTAATTGGATGGCGGATTCGAACCCACGATCTCATGATCGGCAGTCCGTACTCTTAACCATTAGGCTATGAGCATTTGGTATCACTACACAAATACGTTAGCGGGAAAGCTAGTTTAGTAAAAAATGTTATCGAAAGATGGTGATGGCATTGACAAGAGGTCGTGACTTTGGACTGCAGGTGCCAGTTCACGGCAGACGTTCAACCGTCTAATCGATTTGTAATTGGCTTTACTCCATTTGTTTGTAATTTAAACTACTCCCAGCTTTCTTGAATATACCGTCATTTAAAATATATTTAAATACAACTCTTTAAAGAATGTTTACGCCTGATTTGTTGGTTAAGCGATAGTCCAGTTTTAAATAGAAATTAATATACAAGGCCATAATTAAATCCAAAATATACTGCTAATTATTGTACACTGTGACCCTTCGCTTCGCCCGGGTACCACTAAATATCTTGATCCGATCGCTACCAAAAACAGGAATGTGCCAATCTGGACAGTCCCTGTAAATTTCATCGAAATCGGTCCAGCCGTTTCGAAATCTATATGTCTATAGGAAGCATACATAATTCGCTTTTTATATACTATATTTTTTTCATAAAAAGTATCCTATGTTACTTCTAATACCTCCAAGAATATGTGTACAAAGTTTCATGATGATCGGTCGAGTAGTTTTCGCGTGAAAGCGTAACAAACAAACTGACATTCACATTTATAATATTAGGTGGGATTGGTCAAGTGCAGACGGCGTGGGATGTCAAATGTGACATTTTAAGATTCATACATAAGTGTTAAATTATACATCGACAGATTTGTATTCAATGTCAACGATTAAGACCGATGGCGACAGCAATGTTGCCACAAATCAACGCCAATTACATACCACAGTGGATAACTTTGCAACATTAAAATTGGGTATATGACATCACTGTGTTATTAATAAAGTTGACAACAAAGAATTGTACATTTATGATTGGCTAGCTAACATAAGTTTAGTACGAAACGCTGTTGTAACCGTTGCCGATTTAATTCAGAGTGAAATGAAACAACGGTCTGAGGCAAACTGCGCACCGTGACAACAGATAATTAAACGGGGAGCAAACATTGTAACTTTTAATGGAGCGAAACGGAGCGTGACAAAAGATAAAGTCCAATTAGTTGATAAAAAAACAAACCGATAGAAAGTTTAGAAGTCACATACAAGTAATATAATTTATGGTTAGTCTTAAAACGAAAATAGATTTCGGCGCACTTATTTCTCGCGACACTTAAATTCTTAAAGGTTTAACGGCGAATTCCATCAAAGAATAGCATGTGATCGTGTCTGTACAGGTGATTTTAGTTCCACTAATGAATATTTGTTCACTGTTTCATTGTCAGTACAGGATTTACTTTCACTGGCGCGTGACTGCGCGGCGCACGTCCGTCGAGTTGCGGGCGCGCAGGGCTTACTCGCGATCGCTCTGCCCCCTCCCTCTACCGGCCAGCCAGTCAGCCAGTGCTGAGACGTGGGCTCAAACGCCATATTTGTCTCACCCCTTCGAACATGTTTTGTCCGATCTAAAAACTCACAGCATATTTACCTTCGAAACGTTTTGATTAAAATTGTTTAGGTTTAATAAATTATAATTTATTATTCAATCTATATCTTACTAGTGTCCCGCCCCGGCTTCTCCCGGGTACGTTGATGCGGTCGCTACCAAACGCATGAATGTGCCAATCTGGATAATCCCTGTAAATTTCATCCAAATCGGTCCAGCCGTTTTGGAATTTATAGGTCTATAGGGAACATACATACTTCGCTTTTTATATAATATTTTTTTTCATAAAGAGTATCCTATGTTGCTTCTTATACCTACAAGAATATGTGTACAAAGTTTCATGATGATCGTTTGAGTAGTTTTTGCCTGAAAGTGTAACAAACAAACTTACATTCGCATTAATAATATTAGTAGGGAAGGGATGTAATTCGTAGTTTATTTATGTTTCTAAATAAATAAATAAACATGTGACTTCCTTTACCTCATGACATCTTTTCACGAATTTACGTGATACTATTAATAAATTTATACAATCCATTTATTTTTATCTTATCGAAGATTCATTCGATGTTAATATATCCTACAAAAATATACGAGTGACTTTGATCTCGAACCAAGTGCTCAATAATTCATTAGAGTTTATTAGAAATCTGGTCAAACCAGCAAGTTAAGAATGACATTGATAAATCAAGAATGATAACGAGCATAAATTGTTTTTTCAGGACATATTCACACATGGCCATCTGATCCCAAAGTAAGCAGAGCTTGTGCTATGGCAACCAGATAACTGATATATTACATATACTACTTTCCTTTAGTAAATACAAACTTAAATAGATAATTACACCCATGACATTACAGACATGCACACAAATGTCAGTCCTGGTTGGGAATCGAACCCACGACCTTGCGGCTTGAAAAGCAAGTAACTTACAAACCACGCCAACCGTCAATAAAAAAGCAAGAGATCCTAGAGAATGTATATTCTGTCTGTTTCGTGATTTACATTTAGGAGGGATTCTGATACAGCGCGTGTTCAAGAAACGTTCTGATTGGATTCAGATTGGTAGCGATTGAATCAACATAATTAGGGTTACTGAGAGAAGCCGGGGCGGATCACTAGTACATTAGATTTATGCATTTCGAAATTCATTGCAACGAAATTACATTTTAGAAACGTTTAAAGCGCCGTGTAACAAATGTAGAGCTGTGACGTAACACGAATGTTTTATGTAGAGTAACTGAATAATTGATCCCACGTTCGACTTCTGCGTCTTCGTCGAAGCGGATCTAGGGTTGTCCATTCATTACCTGTTAATTGAACTCATTCTGACATGCATATGAGAAATATCTATACTTAGGACATTGATAATTTTTAACAGACTTCAAAAATCATTTCTCTTAATTTTAAAAAAAAACTTTTCCTTTTTTGCAATTGATAGTGTAGTCTCATTTAAATTTTATCCCGATCCGATAAGTGTATTGCATTCAGGATTTTGTCTAATTGAAGTTGGTTTCTTGTAGTCGTACTGCATTTAAGTCATAATCATTTATTTCTGGTATTTTTTTTTTATATTACAAAGTGACAAACGAGCAAGCGGCCCCTGGAAATAAGTAATTTATTGTCCCATTCTATAATAGTTAAGGGCGACAATAGATATTAGACCAGTCGTTAAAGTTAGTTACAATATTAATTGCACAAATTAAAAAAAATAAAAATTTCTGCTTTTTGACAACCCTAACACGAAGAAACAATATTTTCAACTACACAGAGTTGAATGTCTCGTCGGCTATCAACATGCTAATCAAGTTTTCTTCTGGTCGAGCGACAACACCGATGTTCCTGTTACTCTAGGAAGGAAATTACGTGACAGACAGCGGAATTTCCTGATACCAGTTTTGCATCACAACCTCGTGCGTTATAAGCCAATATCACATAACAACATTAACCTTATCGTAATATTGTTGAAGTTTGTTATTACAAATTCATTAAAGTCATTAAAAATTCAACAAAACTATAGTATGATTAATAAATGATAGCTTACAACCGAATTGAAAGTTCTAGCCATAGATTTATGTACGTACGTCCATGAAATCCATTCAAATACATCATTAAAAAATTAAGCCACTTTTTAAAATCTATGGTCTTTTATATTTCGTTGTATTTTTAGGGTTAATATAATTTTGTAATGTGACAACACTCATAACATGTTATGTCGTCGCATTGTTATTTTTATAAAATTATATTTAGTTGCGTAAAAAATATTCGGGATGCATCATAAAATTAATGACCTGTGAAATGTATTGTTCGTACACTTATCCTTATCTGAGATATAGTTTTTACACGATTTCACAACACAAGCCGTCATTTTTAATTACAAACACGGAAATTTTGGTGAGCCGAGCTGGATTTTACGATGTCATACGACTTTGCGGTTACCTATACCATAGCTTCTCAACTTAAAATGGGACACATGGGTACATTGAAGCTACGACACCTGCAATCACAATCGCTGTCGTATGTGTAGTTTTGGATATCTCGGCCATTTTTAATACATTGTAATACATAGATTGCTCTATCATAGTTTATTGTATAATAAATATTAATCGACTGCGTCACCAAAATTTGCTTTGGATTTAAAGTTACTGTTAGAAATGTAATAACGTTGTACAATGAGATAAAACAAGGTATTGCGGTGTGCGGAGTGCGCCATTTTGTGATGAGAGTGGGTCGCGCGGCGGTGACCGCATACCGTGTCGCCTACAGCCGCTTATATGTCCGGCTGGTATTGTGAATTCGAAACTAATTTGCAGTATTGTACAACCTCCAGTTTTCGATACATTTTGTATACAAAAATTGTAACGTGTGGTTTTTTTTGTATATTTATCCGGTAAAAATAATATTATACACTTCATGGAAAATAAACACTGACCTTGAGATTCCCTATTGAGTTGTTTTTGCTACTGTCTCTGCCTTTTTTGTTTTCTTATCGTTCGATGTATGTAGTTTCTCCAAACAGTGGTGCGAGTATTGCGTAACAAGTTGGGAGGAATGGATAGGCCTTTCACAACAGGTATAACAAGTCTCGCCAATATTAGGCAATGAATGGGAAGTGACTAAGAAATGATATGACGCAGAAGTGAAAGGTCAAGTTTTCTTGTCATATTTTAAAGAGAAGTGTGCATCTTATTGTCATAACTTGTATATTATTTAATGACATTCCTACCACATAGTATATTGCTGAAATAATTCATTTAAGCGTACACAATAAATATATATTGTAAGTGAAATATCGCAACTGTAGCAATTATTAAAATAATTAATAATTACATGGTTAATCGAAAACGTATCTCCAGAATGAGAGGATTTTTAATTAAGCTATTAGTTTATAAAATATGAGTACCATCTATATAAAATATTTATCGATAAGTAATAAAATGCAAGTGCATATTTCATTTTTGAATTCACATCTCATTGCACTCCAAGCAAAAGACATCAACGAGTTCCTCTGTCATTCTTATAGATGAAGATTCGGTGTAATAAGAATAATAACACACAAAAAACAATATTTAAATAGAGACCGGATCCACCGGTGAATTACCACGACCTCACAGAAGACAGGCGTCAAGTAAAAGTATTTCTGAGTGTCGTCTAACCCTAGTCCTTTTCCCGTGCCTACCTTTTCTTATAGGATAAGGATGGGAAGAGGAAGAGGACTTAGGGGGAGGGGGATAAGAAAAAGAAATATCCTTTTGTCTGTTCATCCCTTCCTCCGTTTATTAAATTTATTATTATTTATTAAAAACGTTTATTAAAAACTATCCTAGATTTAGTTAAATAAGAGATTGTGAGAGGTAATCCCAAGCAGTGCTCTGTCCGCCGTCTAGTATTTCTTACAATATCAACTAATGTTCACAGTCTATTTAATGTAATCCGACCGCCGAGTCGTTACGAAATGATCCGTCATCACGAATTGCACAAATTGTTGCAGTCTTTGGTCATCCCTACCAGCATGCTGTGATCCGCCTTGGCAACGTCCACTTAGTATACTGAATGGAGGTAGTTTATTTTAAGGGTCACGCTTCACTGGTTAAGTAATATACGCGTGGCTATTTGTAATACTTACAAGTCTACGACTTTTTAAGGTCAAGGATTTGAAATAACACGAACTCGTACGTGAAATACGAGTACCAACCTAGTTCTTATTACTGAGGCTTACGTGCTATATTTTTATATATGATTTTACACATATAAAAGATATTTGAAAAATGGATAAAAGTTTGGGCTCGTACAAAAATTGACAATTTCTTCTAGAGGTAAGGGGAGCATCGGCTAACTGTAAATGATTACCGTCGCCCATATAGGTATATCCACAATACCAGAAGACATGTGGATGTGTTGCCGACCAGAAAGGAACAGCCTTGAACATTAGTTTGTTGCAGATGCCTATGGGTCCCTTTTTTTGCGGTGTGGAAAATGCGACCTTATGCACGCCCCCTGTTCGGGGCAACAGGGGTGTCTGTGGCGCTCTCCCACCGAGGTGGGCCTACCCATTAAAACCACACGCATTCCCTCATGACTATTGTGTGGGCGCTCCGGGAGCATGACTAGCACGTGACACCACGTCGCCCACTGGCCGCCCTGGGATGGGGGCCCGCTCCGCGCCCTTAAAAGGGCGCCGCGGCCCAAGGTAATCTGGGGCGCTCCTAGAAGACGGCACCGTGCAATGCAGGTCGGGGTGAGCCTATGGGTCCCCACCCATACCGCTAGCGGCCACTTAATATTAAGTGATCCGCGTGCTCGTTTGCCATCTTCTTACATGAAAAAAGGAGAACGCTCTCCTCTCCTCTCTCCCTTTTTGTTTATGTCTAAGCAAACGGACTGCCTCAGTGATTAACGTCGCCCTGATGCGTTCCCGGTCTTTAAGGATGGAGTGAGTTTTCTTCCTGAAGGACCCTAAGTTTTAAGTTTTTTTATTATTATTCTAGTTATAAAAATAAACTGCGCTCAGTGTGTCACCACGCTAACGTACGTCTTTAAGCTACGTGAGAAGCATCGTACGATGAATGACAATTTGTTTTAAAAAAATAAAACTTTTTGTCGTGAGAATTTCTGATTGTTTCAAATCCTTGACTATTTATTTAGACAATGGTCTGTTAACAGAATAATTGAAAAGTTTGAAATCACATTTAACGCTTGTAGCTATCCCAACAATTGTCCAGAATATTACACACACTAAATCAATAGTGCCTGATTCTGAAAAATCTAAATGATCTTTAACATATAATGGACTAGTGACCCGCCCCGGCTTCGCCCGGGTACCACTAATTATGTTGATCCGATCGCTACCAAACACAGGAATGTGCCAATCTGCACAATACCTGTAAATTTTTAATCGAAATCGGTCCAGCCGTTTCGGAGTCTATGGGTCTATATACATACATACTTCGCTTTTTATATATTATTCTTTTTTCATAAGAAGTATCCTATGTTACTTCTAGTACCTTCAAGAATATGTGTACAAAGTTTGATGATGATCGGTTGAGTAGTCTTCGCGTGAAAGCGTCACAAACAAACTTACATTCACATTTATAATATTAAGTAGGGATTTACTCGTACATTTGACGAGAACGTTGACCCAATTTCGGTCGCGTGACCTTGTAATAAATAGTTTTTAGGCCGTGGCCGACTAGTACATATTTCTAACGGTGACAAATATTTGTGAGTGTCAGAGAGAGAGACGCTTTTTTCTAATCCCTCTCTTTTCGTTTATTACCGTATGATCCATGGAGTTATTGGGTTCCCAGTTTACTCTTTGGAGCAGAATTAACAATGCTCAACAAAAATCCCGAGCATAGATAGAATTCTAAAAACGTTTGCATGATACTGTAATTGTAGTGACATCACCTGAAAACTCAGCAACGTAAAACAGAATAGACAGGGCTTTTGAGCTAATTAACTGTATTCAAGCTAAAGCAATCGCTACATTGTTATCAGGTTAAAAGTTCGCCGCATCTCTAGATGCAGCATACTGCATATTGTTTTTTTTATACTGAATGACCACAATACTACATGGTGTTAAGTGGGTATGTGGTCGTAAGATAGTAGTTAGTTTAGTTACAATCTATATAATCTTCTCTTCTCTTGTGAACGTAATTGGACGTAAATGCTGATGCTAGATGCTGGCAACTAGTTCCAATCCTTTCAACGCACAAGAATGGAAGATTCGAATCGCTTCGAACGGTTATTGAGCCGTACATCTATACATCCGATGGTAGAATGGTGAAGGGGGAATCAACTTATGTAATTCCTGCACACACTTCCGAAAAAGCAATCTGTAAAATACGTTTCATTATGCGGAGTTGCTGCTACTTCAAGAAAGTGTTAACCATCAGCCTAAGAAACCTGGTGCATGATAGCAGTTGTCCTGGCTTAGTTAGTAGTCGGGCCACTTGTACCGAGGCTAGCTGATTTGGGTTAATAATACAGACAGTGTTGCATGTAGCTATAAAAAAACTTATTGCCAGGTTTCACTGCTATCTCTGTGGGTCAGCCACGATCAATGTCGTTGTTGTGTTTAAAGCTACGCAAAGTTAATTCAATAACTCTAAATTAAATATTAAGGCAGATAGTAGGGTTCCAGCAAATAACAAATATACATTTTTATAGTCTCCTAACATAATTGGGACATACCTTCCCTGTCTTGAACTGAAAATGAGCATAAAACTGCGTGTAGTGAAAGACTCATCGTTCCAAATGAGCCTGGTGTACAAAGAATAACGTTTATGACTAACTTAATTAAGTTCAAGTAAGAAAGGAATTAATTCGCAAAGATCTTTCTAAGTTACTTAATGAAAGGCCGATTTTAAGAACTCCCATCACCCACAATCACACCTAAGTGGTACATCTCCTATGCTTTCAAGACTAGACAAACTCTCCTTATTCCAACAGTAGCGGATCCAGGATGGTCGTTATGGCCCCGTGACCCTCATGTTTTAAAGTAAAAACTAAAAAAGCACAACATTTAATGCAATTTCACTTAAAATAAGGAAGTTTAATGCTGGTAATAAACATTAATCAAATCGGTACTAAGGCGTCGGTGGCGGAATGCGGCTGCGTGCGGCGCCGCCCGCCCACGCCGAGCGCCAGGCTAAGGCTACGCACGTGCACTTGCGACAGTGCTGCCCCCTCATTGTTACAAGTGCGATGAACTCTTATGCGGAATCTATTTTATCCCACCAAAGACATTCGACGTAAAATTTATTGCGATAACTTAAGGCCAACATTATTTGATATTAAATTCTTATCGCAAGTGTAGGCAAGCTTTGTTCTAAAAAGAACGCATGTTTCACGAACATTAAGCAGCCAAACCCTAAATTGTAGCAAAAATCGGAGCTAATATCTGCTCCGGAAAATTTCGGCTTTCCGGCATCATCCAGATTAGCTATGGCGACAGACAAGCTATGGCGGTTCGAAAATACGACAAAACTCTTGGAGAAAAGAATTTAGTGTGCCTCTACAATGACTCGTCTTGGCAGATAACGTTGACATTTTATTTTTTTAGGTTATATTTGGTTTTTAGATAATTATTTTATAATAATATAGTAATTCCTTCCGGATTGTGATAAAAAAGGTTGCTTTCGTAGACTATAATATCCGAAAATGACTGTACATCATGTACCTATACAAACTTGCTGGCTACGTTTTATAAACAGCCAGACCTAGCAACTGATTAACCACATTTCGCTTTCTGTTTCAATAAAACCACTAGTTATTGTGTGTTTTTAAACATTTATCACTTAAGGAAGTTTATGTGGGGATACACAACCCCCTAGGCGATTTCTACCAAATAAGTGAAAAAATAATGTGATAAAGTATCTTTAGTAAAAATGGATAAGAGATCTTCTAAGCGGATATGAGAGTCAGAAGGTATAATATTAAGCCATGAGCCATTAAATTCAAATGTTAAATACATACTGATTAACAGAATCTATTGTAAGTTTTCACGTTTTTGACAGGCGCTTTATAGTTTCTCATTACTAGAAGCAACCCGCCTCTGTTTCGCTGAAGTTCATAGACTCGTTTATCCATTACATGCAAAGAAATGTTTGTTATCCTACTAATTCAGTTCGTATGTATCGATGTATAGATGTATGGGTGTTTGTTATTCTTTCACACAAAAACTACTGAAGGATTTTAATGAATCTTTACAATAATAAAGCTGTTAAATCAGAATAACATAAAGGCTATAATTTATAGACATTGCGTGAATTGTCCAAAATATAACGATAAGTGTCAAGCAAGTAGGAAAAAACTCAGCCATATTCGAACTATTCAGGTCCATAATAATAGACTTAAGCTTGGGCTGGAAAATCATCGGTTAATTTAATTTGCACGGCGGGTGAGACCGCAGGGCACAGCTAGTAATTATATTAATCTGGCGTGAACTATAACATAATGTTAAAATTGTGAGCCAATTGAATATATCATCACTAGATAGAAAATAATACAGAGAGAAAAAGAACTCATTGTCTATTACAAGGTTATTCCATTTCCAAAAATGGTCAATGATAAGATGAAATAGATAAAATGTAGAAATTAAAAAATAAAAGTAGTCATTATTTACACGAAATAAAAAGTTCTACCGTTTTGTTTTAAAATATTTTGTTTTTCGTTTTGGGACTCAAATTATTTGCTTTTAATTGGGTATTTTATTTATATATGTAGCTCTATAGATTATAATTATAAAAATACCTATGTAATGACTAAATATTTCAATTGAATCGTGTTCCTCAAAGACGAGAGCGCCATCTATCAATGTTTGTCAACAACTAGACATATTATTGTAATATTACCAGTACTGGCACATAGATGGCGTAAAAAATAAAAGTTTGTAATAAGTTTCAGCGTTTCAAAAACTAACCTTTGTCATTCGTCTTTTGTTTCGGGGTCTTGTGCCATTGATGCCGAACCTTCTGCGACCAGCTGATAGGACTTTTTCTTCCGCGACTTCTCTCGCGAACGCTGGCAAAAAATATTTCCATTTAAATTATAACATTCATTTATTAATTCTAAAGTTATTCAGTATATTAGAACATGTATTGCTGCGAAAATGTCTTATACTTCGGACTCTTTCATAGACTGAGGTAGATTCACAATACAATATTGTAGTATCAAAATCAGATAAAACTGTTTACTCTACTCTTCGGATAATATATTGCATTAGGCGCCGCGGTCACATGGACAGGTGCTATAACTAATGATTCTTGAGGTTTTTATTAGTTATCTAGAAACAGATATTTTTTTTAATATTGTACAACACAGATTTTTGTTCTGCGTTTGTTTAACGACGCATCCTAACAATTAACTCTTTTATTTTCTTGCCTGCGTTAAAATTTGACACTATTCTGTGACAAGGCGTCCAAAACTATACGATGTTAAAACTTTTGTTGAAGACAAGTATGAAAGAAACTTACATAACAATTTTCTGCTCATCAGTCTTTTCCTCATCGGATACGTCGACCCAATCGTCGCTCCGATCGCTCCTGTCGCTCACACTGGTTGTGCTGCTCGGAACTTGGAAGGCGATCTCTTGACCGTTGTAGCTCAGGACGGATCGTTGCCCGTAAATACTGTTGGTCTTCTGCTCGCTGGACAACGTCGACTGGCTAATGTTGGAGACGTTATCGAACGACAGACGCTTCTGAACCGCACTAGTTAGCTGCTTCTTCAAGTTGTTCCTTAACTTGACCATGCTCGGACTGTTGGGAATGCTTTCGTAGCAGTGAGATAGTGATGTGCTATCCGCTTGCTTGATTGTATCGTAAATATTCTCACCGTCATTGTACCCGGTGTAGGTCGAGGACACAAATGAATGTCTGCTACTGTAGTCCGGACTGCTTTGGTTTGATTTGGTTTTAGGGGGGATTTTTTCATATATTCTGGCTGAACCGATCTTTTCGTAGCTTTCGGTGGATGTACCGCTGACTGACTTAGAAATGGCATAGTTTTTGGCGTTGCCTTGTGTGCTGTAAGGTTGATAGTCTTCTGCTATTTGAATCCCCGAACTGGAAGTTACGCAGTATGGTTTGATGGGAGATTTGCAGTACTCATATCCGTCATCGCTGTCACCATCGCCGCGAGTTCTTTCTTCCAATTGATTGAAACAAAGCTCATAATTATGCAAACTACTCTCGTCTCCTTCTGGGTGGGATCTTGCTTCTAAAAGAGATTGGTATATGTTTTCTGGTTTGGATTTTATAGGTGGCGATGGCTGACAATCCTGCTTTGGTATTTCGGGTAAAGGACAGTTAATTTTTGAATTTCTATCAATACTTTTAATAGGAATTATTACTACATTTTCTGCATTTCTCGGTTCTAATATTTCATAGTCATCTTCGATCACTTCCTCTTTTTTTGGTTGGGAAGTAAAACCGACAAGAACTTCTTTGTTATATGCCTCGACTAGATTGCTTTCAAAATCTGAATTGGAATCATTTTTGAGATTAACGGTCAAAGATCCTATGTGAGATTCTTTGTTTTCAACGTCTTGAGATTCCTTTGTTGTATTACTTTCTTGTTCATATGACATAGTGTTTTCATTAATAGTTATGCTAACAAACCCATAGGGACCTTCCGAAAACGCCTTATCACAGTCAGAATATACCGGAGTGCTTCCTTTCCGTCGCCAAAGAAAAGATTCGTTGGGAGTAATACTTGAATTGATTTCATCTTCTTTACACACGTTATTTGTAACGGTTACAGTTTGATCATACACAATGGCTTTAGACTCTGAGGACTCGTTCAGTTCTTCTTGAATTATTTCAACAGGATGTAATGTTAGTTTCTCGGAATGTATGTAATTCGTTTTGAATTTCTTCTTATCATAAATAGGGTCTTTCTTTTTGATTGTATCTAAACTAGTAATGTTGTTATCTTTTTTAATAACGGCATCTCCTGAAAGCGGTTTAATTGTCTTAATTTTAGGCACACCGTCTTTGAGGACAAGATTTTTTGTCAAAACTAGTGATGATTTCTTTTCAGGAACTTTTGGTTTTTCCTGTCGTAGAGTTCCACTTGTAGTGTTGCTTTCTGCCTGGTTATGTCGTTTTTTAATTGTGCCACTGGAGTTAGTCTGTGCATTAATTTCACATTCGAATTTCTTTATAACATTCTTGACCACATTAAACTCTTGAGGTTCCTTCTCTCTTGTTGTATCAGTCTTTAGTTTAGTCGGAGTCCCGTCAACAGAATCCGAACCGCTTTGTTGTTCACTTGAATCTTGATACTTTAATCTCTTCTTTGGCGACTTAGGAATTTTATTTCCGTCAGATTTAGATCTTAATATCCTAATTTTGCTTGAAGCACCTTCTGTTAGAAGCAACTTATCAATGGAATCCATACTGGAACAGCGTTTTTTGTTATATCGTTTTTTAGAATTCTTTCTGTGTCGGACAACAATTTTAATGTTAGGACTAGAGCTCAAAGTAGAAGATGGCGTTGAATTATTACTAACCGAATATCGGGACGCCGCCTGTAAGTCTTCTATCGTCTTTGCAAGTTTCGATTGCGTTACCGGTCCCTGATTTGGTTCTTTCATTAAATCGTTGAACTTTTTGGTCAATTCAGAAACTTTGTTACTGGTTATCGTCATCGTGGCCTTTGTTCCCAACGGCGGCCGCCTGTGACTTGCGGAGCCGTTTTTGATTTTGAAACTTACTTTCCTTTGCTGCTGCTCTATTCTTCTCTTTACATTACTCGAGACGTGTACTGAGCCAAAGGGGATGCGCTTGTCTTGTTCTCTTACCTCAAGCTTTATCTGGCCAACATCTTTCCCTCCTCCAGTACTTCTAGTATCTTCGCTATGAGTTGTGATCGCAATTTGCGCATAGTGTAATGTGGGTTCATCATCGAACTTCTTCGAAGGAATTTTAACGTTGGAGTTAAGGAAGGCCTGTTTCGCGTCACTTATTGATGTAGGCCTCGATTTTTTTGGTGATAAGGAAGATTGTATCGGTATTGTGTACACGCATCTGTCGCTGTCATCGTATTTTTCTTTGACGGCCATGTCTGTTTCTGGTATGAAGTTCTTTATGAGAGCTTTAATGGTGCCGTGTTCTCTGCCGTCACTGTTGAACTTCTCTATAGACGATATCAATTTCTTCGCGGTTATAGATTCCCCTTCCATCAGATTGTCTAATATCATTTGCAATGGATATCTCTGACTGATTTTCTACGCCATCTGAAACAATTATAAACACTTTTAGTGTTTATAGGAAGTCATAATGGTTACAAGTGGTAAAAAGTCTTTTAGCAATTAAACAATGTACGTAAGAAATAATTGAGTGTAATGAACTCGCATCATATAAAGAATTTTTTTTTATGTTAAATGAAAGTGCATTAAGGCACGTAATTAGTTCTCACATCATTTTTAAGTCCGTTTTCATGATATGCGAGCAATTGTTAACGGAGTGAGTTCCCACGAGATTGCATCCGCGATTTGATCTGTAAATATGTAAGGCATACGGATGATTAGCTAACGTACGGCGAACACAAAGGGAATTCCCACAATTCTACGACATAACTTCTCAAAGTAGTCACCGTTGACAAACGTAAACGTTACAAACAGGCAATAAACATAAAATAATCACAATTTGTACTGTTAATTAGCTTTACTTGAAACATTAAATTACTGTTATGCCACCTACTTGTTTCCAAAGTTTCGAATGGTTGTAATTTCGAAACATCTGTTGGTGTCTGTAATAAAAAACGATCGTCGAACCAAGAATTTATGCTAATTGAATATATAGCTAGGAAAACACTACTAAACGCTTGACGACAGCCTATATGACAAAAAATGTTGAGAGAGTTGTCAATAAACTTACACCGCCATCTTTTAGAAAATTATGAAACTTATAAATTATTAAAATATTTTACGACATAATGTCTGTTTTAAAACGGATAATAAATAATTACTTAAACTGTTAGAAGCTCATCATTTTGTTTTCAAGAGACAGCGTTGTGCCCACAGTCTTATGGCACATTTCAATGACAATGGATGTCGCGTGTGGCCAAATAATGAATGTGTGTGGCGTTGACAATGACGCTGAGCTGCGGACAATAACTGAGTATTTAGGCAACTGAAACACTTATTAAGTAAATCGAGTCCATATACGGTACTCGACATCCATTCAAGATGGACACTAAATTGTTTCTCTTAAAGAAGTTTACGAAGTATTTCCTTCTATCGGATTACATTTAAATATTGAAATTCGATGTCATATTTCAAAGGATCGTCAAATTTTAAATGATCAAAGGCCTGTCATGTTTTTTTTTTACCAAGAGCTAGTAAATAGGTTCCATAGAATCAAAGAAGTTTAACAAAAAATAACAGAAGCAGCTTTTCTTTTTTAATTAAGAAAAATATCTGGTCCGTCTACGGCAAAGATATATATTAATAACTTTGCCGAAGATACACAGACAGAAATAATATATGTATCTGTATATCTTCACATGATATAGTACACATTTGTTTTATTAAATACATCAGCAAGTTTCTTTTCAGTGACATAAAAAAGAAGCAGGTTGTCAATTCGCTTGAATTGTAGTAAATTTGTTAACTTAGACATTTATAAAAAAATAAATACGCGCTCCTGTAACCCAGAGGGGTAGGCAGAGATCATGGATTTCCATTTGGCGCGATCCTGGCACACCTCTCTCGCTTCTGCCACAATCTACGCATGCATGCTCGTCGGTTATGGGTGCTCCTTATATCGCCCTTTTTTTAGTAAGTCATTAATCTGATCGATATAAGTTTCGCTAGGGCGTCTACCAACACTGCCACTCACTTTTGCAACACAAATTTGTTTCGTTATTCTCTCTTCATTCATCCTTTCAACATGCCCGAACCACCGAAGCATACCTTTCTTAATTCTAGTCACAACGTCCACATTTAAGCCACACTTTTCCCTTATAACGCTATTTTTAACCTATCATTTAAGCATTCATAAACTGATGATTTCAATTAAGTCTTAAAATGGATATTTTTTTTATTTCCTGATTGATCCCATCATTTTTTCCAATCCGATAAGTGGTACCACGATTTTCGGATACCGAAGTCTGATTCTTGTAGTTCAATTGCGTTTAAATAACACAATTACTTTATAAATTAATGGTTAGTTACTTAACATCAGGAATGTCGTTACAATAAGGTTATTTCTGTTACAGCTGCCCATATGCGAATCGTTTACCACGCGTTGTCGAAATAACACAGTTTCCGTTAATATTACGCATACCCCACGTATTACTGCGCACGGATAGCGTTGGATGTGTGGAGTGTGTGTATGTTTGTGTGTATTGATCATACGATGTCAACGGTTCCGTACAGTACTTTAGTAAATCATTATTAGGATTAGCAGCCAACTTTGCTTAATTTATTTTATCATGACTGCTCTAAGAACGGTGAAGGAAAACATCGTGAGGAAGTCGGCATGTCTTAGAACCACCAAATTCGAAGACATGTAACACCCATCAACCCGCACTGGGCCAGTGTGATGGATTATTATCTCTCTTGGAGAGAGGCCTATGTCCCTGCAGTGAGGAAACGAAAAAAAGCTGATTATTATTTCATTACTAGTGACCCGCCCCGGCTTCGCCCGGGTACAACTAATTATGTTGATCCGATCGCTACCTAATACAGGTATATGCCAATCTGGACAATCCCTGTAAATTTCATCGAAATCGGTCTAGCCGTTTCGGAGTCTATAGGTCTATACGGAACATACATACTTCGCTATTTATATACTATTTTTTTTTCATAAAACGTATCCTATGTTACTTCTAATACCTCCAAGAATATGTGTACAAAGTTTCATGATGATCGGCTGAGTAGTTTTCGCGTGAAAGCGTCACAAACTTACATTCACATTTATAATATTAGTAGGGATTTAACGGGAACCATTCGTGCCACATAAAAATTGCAAGATGGCTGCACTCTCAAGTATGGGTAAATATTTTTTTTACAGTTTCAAGATCTGTGTTTTGACCTGCACGTAAGAACGTATTAATTACGCTTATAATGGTTTAAGTAATCAATGGGCAACACGAAGTGAATAAGGAGCCAGTCATGATCGTAGACTGAAGTTTATCTGGAGCGAGGCGCGGGTCAGATCGTGCAGGGCAACACTTTCACCGCGTACGGCTGTAACAAGTTGAGCGAATTTAACTTGTAACTATCGCAAATGTAACTTGAATTAACATGTTAAATAATTATATAACTCGACATAAATTCATCAACATTTCAAACCCGAAAAATAGACGTGACATGTTATTTTCAACAATGGTAGAGAATAGAGATTAATAGATAATTCCGCGACCTTGCAGAATAATATAGAAATATTTTATGACATTTTCGTCTTATATTTTTGGTCAAAAAAGAGATGTTACATAAGTAAATAAATAGCCTTTTATTTCAGACCTGCTTGCAATTTACACAGTTATACAGGTAATAGTTATAGAAAATTAAAATTAGATCTTATTCTACCATTTGAGTTTTGCAATTTTTTTGCAGATCTGTTTGCCAGCCGGCAAAGGCCTCCTCCAACCTTTTCCATTCCTGTCTTTCTCTAGCTACTCTGTTCCACGTCACTCCTGCAACTTGTCATATATCGTCATCCCATCTTTTCAGTGGTCTGCCCTTTTTCCTTTTTCCTACTCTAGGATACCACTGTGTCACAGTTTTGCTCCATTTGTCTGGTCCTCTTATGGTATGCCCCGCCCACCGCCACTTGAGCCTCTTTATTTTGGACCTTATGTCTATGACTTTTGTTGTCTGTCTGATAACACGATTTTTTAGCATATCTGATTTCTTGACATTCAGCATACTCTTCTCCATTGCATGCTGACATGTTACGAGTTTGTTTGTTAAGTTCTGAGTTATAGCCCATGTTTGGCAGCCGTACATGAGGACGGACAGTATGCAAGTGTTAAGCAGCTTACTTTTGAAATTTATATGCAGTTTTTTATCTTTCATAATCTCTCTCAATCCCCAGTACCTGTTCCAGCCATTGGTTGTTCTTCTCTCAACTTCTTTACGTGCAGAATCATTTTATGTCATTAACTGTCCCAGGTAAATGTATTCGTCTGTGTATTTTATTTCGATGTCTTGTATATTTATCACGTTTTTCGTTCCATTTGTCATTACTTTTATTTTATCCGGGTTCAATTTTAGGCCTACTTTCTCGCTTTCAGTTGCTAGCTCGTCTATCATTTTGGTTAAATCTTCTGATGTTTCGGCAAATAAAACTATGTCATCTGCGAACCTCAGGTGCGTTAATTGAACTCCATTCACATTCATACCAAGGTTTTCCCAATTGAGACATCTGAAAATTGATTCCAGTACTGCCGCAAATAATTTTGGAGATAAGGGGTCCCCTTGTCTTACACCATTTCCCACTCTGAATGTTCTTCTTTTCTAATTGAACTCTCGCAGTACTGTTCCTATATACATTTTTTATTAGTCGAATATATTTGTGTTCGATCCCCTGATCTATTAGTGTCTCCCATATCTTTTCGTTGCTTTTTGTTACATAAGTAGTAAAGATTTAACACCAGGTTTTTTACTCCTTATCGTCTGAAACATTTCATTTCATTACATCAAAACCGCTAAGGACGCACGATTCAACGTTTAATATCTGAGACTTGTTCTCAAGGATCAGCTTAGGTCAAGTCACAGGATTCATAACATGTGGAGTCAAAATCTTTGGTACATTTATCAAAGTTCCAGTACCAGGAAAAGACAGGACAAATGACTTATATCGACTGATGCAAGTTTCTCATATGCGCCTAAAATTAATTTCCCGCTTCTTGTCACACTCTCACATTGAAGCTCATGGGGTCTATGGCAAAAGATAATTCTAAAATCGTCCACCGATACTGCGACTTACGTTTTGTATCATCAATTTCATTTTTTTTCTACAAACCGACTGATTGCAATTTTATCAATTACGGCCACAATTATAACTTTTAGGTTATGATGCATTCACCCTAATTCTATCATGTATTGTTCATTATCGTATAAACCAAGAATATTTGTTGAGTTGTTACAAGTTTATGGTTCAATTGGTATGTTTATTATTTTAATACAAACACAGCTCCTCACGCCTTGTTAGGTCACCTAAGTTTTCCTCATTGAAACCCTGATATGGGTCATAATTTACTATACAAACAGAATTTTGATATAATTAATGTACTATAGGACAAAAATATATATTTTATTTATAGGCTTATTTCCTTTTCTGTGACGAACGAGTGTTATGACGCGTTTGGATTTTCTAAATTATTTTGTCCTATGACGTCATGTTCCAAAGAGCAAATGGTGACCACTCTCAAAATAATATAAATAATTAAATGCTATACGTCTATAATTATACTAACTAAATTAGTACAAAAACAAAGCATCTCTGGTATATAATTTCGTTCTTGATATGATTTAGGACCCGTATAACAATGTCCAAGTAAAGACTTGAATAAGATACTTGCAACTTGTATGACGAATAAAGCGATCGTTGGCGTTTCACAATCTCTAAATGAGCTTAACTAGTTTGCGGGAAATTTTATATATCAATTAATTTATTGGTCCATTAGGCACTCTACTCAGACTTATGTTTCACTAACGAAGTTTATGTGTCAGTTTGTTACTTGTAAGTTAGAGATGGCAAGATAAATTTATTTGGAGTCCGTGAAACGCCAACGATGATTTTATTCGTCGGATAAGCTGCAAGTAGGTTATTTATTTGGACATTGTGATAATAGGACCTGAACAAACACAATTACAATAAAAGTTCAACACAGTGGACGTAGGCTTCATACAGTCCATTTTGTATGACATACTCTGACGCGGCTAAACGGCTCTGCCAGCTCGTCTCCTGATGCTATGTGTATGTGACCTGTCAAACTTTGTAAAATGCTATAGGGTTGCCGTATCCTAATTGGATAAAACCCCAAAAAGCACAATAACAATAATTTAAGTAGTACTTGGTCTCGATATAACTTACAAACTAGGCTTTGTTATCAAGATTATACGCAGCTGTTAGCTAAAGACCTTCTGGCAATTACATATGGTCATAAGTTTAACAAGCAAGCATAGGGTGTTGGTAATTTAAAATATATGTCCGAAGTTATATTATAAATGCTAATATGAGTTGATGTGAGTGAGACAGCATATATCTATCTTTTATTTGCTAAAACAAGCCATTATCGCCAAAATATTGAACCATCTATTAATTAAATGGCGGAGCGAAGTTCGCCGGGCCAGCTAGTACATAATGAAAATGTCTTTCAATGCTATTGCGGTACAAAGTCATTAACATTCATTTCACACTGTCCCTAGTTGTATGGTGTTATAAAGGTAAGAGAGGCTCTACACCAACAATCAATCAAATCCACAAAGTTATACAATCCTTTATCTCGAAAAAATCACCCACCCAAATTATGTCCGTTAATCAAACCAAGGAATCGCGGCGCTACAGTAAAAACAGTAATTATTTACTACGTTTGTTAAAATGAGTCGGTTGTGACGCCTAATCATTTCAAAAACAAACTGTGCGTGTACAGTGACTTGACTGCGAGAACTGTCTAAGAGAATCTCATTCATATGGTAACACAGAAACCCACATACACACAACAAAACGCATTCATTTGGAATACGAACGGACTAAGGCCGTCAGTTTTCGCTAACCTTGCGCTTGCGCACGCGTCGGTTTGTATAACTGTAGCTGATAACAGTACAGCGTCCGATGGGGCATTAACAACTGAACGCTGGTTTAAATGACGTTTCCATTTAGTTCACAAAGAAACACAAAAACGTTAATCGGAACACATGACTCGCAACTTATTTTCAATGCTGTACATCATATCTAACTGTCGATATCACCATGAGGTTATTGAGGTCTGAAAATAGAATCATCAGGCTTAAGAGCCAGGCAGATGTGATGGAATACTATTTTCCATGGTCACATCTCGTGTCTTAGTTGTGTCAAAGTGTGGTCTCCTGTCTTATCGAAATTAGAACATCTAGCGCTCTTCCCTGGGCTTTGGACTTTCTTACCTTGTCGAAATCGGCTTATACAAGTTCGGATAATTACCTTAAACCTTCAATTCAAAATTTGGCGAGAGATGCAATTACTCTGAAGTGAAAAGTCATAAAAGGTGAGAAGGTGCAACAATAGTTAAATAAATAATCAACACAAATAAAAGCTTTGATTCTATACAATAAAGTTCAAAATTTAATGCAAGGAAATCGTTTAACGCGCCTTAAGAAGTTTTCATGAATAAAGTTCGTCGAAACTGTTCCAATGTGAGATAAGCACGACGCTTAAACGTGTTGCGCATGTTGTTCACGCGAACCTATAAGATTTTCTATGGGCTAAATGAGTTCTCACTTCGAAAACTACCCGTAGATTATATTTACACAAGTTAAATTGCCATCCGTAAGTCGAATATGTATACAGTCCAGCCCAAAACGTAAACTGAAAAATACACTTCACACTGAACATATGCTCACGGTTACAATTTTAAATGTGGTAGTCAATGTCAGAATAGTTCTTTTCCCAACGGGCTTGTAATATGGGGCGTGACGTCAAAAAACAAACACAACGCAGCTTAATACCCAACATCTGTGGACAAATGAACACCAGATAAATTGTCATTAATTTGAAAAACGGCTCTCACGCGTTTTTATCTCGTTTAGGTCAGACAAAGGTAGCAATAGCTGGTTATATACATAATAATGATAAATCAGCCTTTATTAAAATGTTCCCACTGCAGGGACACAGGCCTCCTCTCCGAAGAGGGAATGAGCCGTAATCCACCACGCCTGCCCCGTGCGGGTTGGTGGATGTCGCATGTCTTCGAATTTGGTGGTTCTAAGAACATGCCGGTTTCCTCACGATGTTTTCCTTCACCGTTTTTGGAGCAGTGGTGATGAAATAAATTACACAAAGTAAAGCGCCTGCCTGGGTTCTAACCCGCAACCTACAGTACGTAAGTCGGGGCCTAAATCGCTGAGCCACTACTGCTCTTATATGCCTAATACAACAAAAATACCGTAATGAGTATGTTTCCGTAGATGCATGGATCGCGCCAAATGGAAATCAGTAATCGCTGCCTACACCTTTCAGGTACGTGTGGATGCATGCTTATTTATGTATTGTTACAACAATAATTCGATAAAAGTTTTTAAACTACGCCTTTGTTTTTTTTTGTCAGAACGTATCCTGATGGTTGCGTCATTAGAAATGCATTTAAATAATATAGTTTTTAATTTAATCAACAAATATAATTAAGATTTAATTACTGTAATTATCTGCGTCGGTAATAGTTTATTAATAGGTAATAAGAAATTTCTTCGTAGAATACATTTATATACGTAATTAAAAAATTATGTTCCTTTTACTAGTAATTTGTGGACATCTAATTTTTTTTATTTAAAACACTTTATTACACAAAACAAGTACAAATGGCGGACTTAATACCTATAAAAAATGATGAGGTGCACTACATAATAAAGATATTTTAAAACAAAATATTGATAGCATTCAAATATAAATCATTACAAACATACACACAAGAATACATAAATACAAAAGATACATCCCTACTATTATAAATGTGAATGTTTGTTTGTTACGCTTTCACGCGACAACTACTGAACCGATCATCATGAAACTTTGTACACATATTCTTGGAGGTATTAGAAGTAACATAGGATACTTTTTAATGAAAAAAAGTATATAAAAAGCGAAGTATGTATGTACCCTATGAACCTATAGACTCCGAAACGGTTGGACCGATTTCGATGAAATTTACAGGGATTGTCCGGATTGGCACATTCCGTATTTGGTAGCGATCGGATCAACATAATTAGTGGAACCCGGGCGAAGCCGGGGCGGGTAACTAGTACGTACATAAGGTTATTGAATTAATTTGGTATACTCAGAATAATCAAAGTGAAATTTTATAACTTAATAACTTGAAATGCAACATGTGAAGGTGTTAAGTGTTGCTCAACATTTTGTAACCTATTATAAATTCATTAGTTGTTTTTTAATTTTAAAAGTAGTGACTGTATAGAAGTATCTAATTAAATACATATAGGCTGTGCTGAATGCACCATAAAAAGATTCTCCACAGATGAAAGTTACTTTTAAAGTAACTTTTTGTAAACTATAAAATAGTACTAACCCGCCCCGGCTTCGCCCGGTTATTTATGTCGATCCGCTCGCTACCAAACACAGGAACACCGGCTGTGCCAATCTGGACAATCCCTGTAAATTTCATCGCAATCGGTCCAGTCGACTCAGAGTCTATAAGGTCTAAAGTCTAGTCTATATGGAACATACATGCTTTGCTTTTTATATACTATTTTTTTTTCATAAAAAGTATCCTATTTTACTTCTAGTACCTCCAAGAATATGTGTACAAAGTTTCATGATGATCGGTTTAGCAGTTTTCGCGTGAAAGCGTCACAAACAAACTTACATTCACATTTATAATATTAGTAGGGATAATGTTGTAAATAACAGAACGTAATTACATATACGGATGATTGTCCACTGCTGAAACTGGCGCAACGACCCAAGGATTTTTACATAACACCAACGTTGGTTACTACGGGTAGCCAGCACATATCTGAGCAAGGACTCTATTCTTTCAGCATTGCAACACTTAGTATTTAGGCATCTATATTTTTGTATAACTTTTTTCTCATTTTGTTATTTTTACCTCTTCTTTCTTTAACCTGTTTGTCTTTATGTCTGTAGTGTTGTATGTTGAACGGATTAAACGGATTATTATTAATAATAACCTCTAAATACCGAATTACAGAATTTTTATATTAATCTGGTAAGATTTAGAAATGTCCATTCTCGTATAATAGATGTAACAGACTGCTGTAGAATGCACAGCTCAAATAACTGGACCTAGGACTTGAAATTACGACACAGAGATATCTGTTATTACGTAGGTAAACAAGGATTTACCTAAATCCATCCAATAAAGGTTTCTAGTAAGGATTAAAGTTTTATAAAGCCGTTGCGGGTCGCTAGTTGGTTTAAAGGTTTTTTAATTTCAAATATGGAATGGAATATTATCAAATTTTTACTGGGCAAATTGAGACTTAGATATCAACGGACGTTTACCTATCAAATGGCAACGTCATTTATTTAACAAAATGCTGAAATCTATACTGATAAATACAATTGAAGTGTCTGTATGTAATATCAAAATAATATTTCCATACTCAATACACATGGTGTATATACGGTACTTATAACGAAAATACAATTTTTAAAATTTTTGTCTGTCTGTCTGTCTGTTTATTCCGGGTAATCTCCGAAACGACTGAACCGATTCGGATGGGACTTTTACTGGAAGATAGCTAATATTGTCGAGATTCAAATAGGCTAATTTCATTTAAGCAAAATATTTAGAGTTCTGCGAAAAAAGTGAAAAACCCTCGAAATTGTTTTCTCGAATTCATTTCCACGCGGAAGAAGTCGCAGGAAACAGCTAGTTTATTTATAAACGTCTTTATTTTAAAGATTAATTAAAAACTTTGTGCGGCTAGGACGTGGGATGGGATTGGAACTCAAAAACTTGTGATGGTAAATTGCAGGCACGGCGATAAACTCCCTAAAGCCCTAAGCGAATATCCATATCGTATTAAATTCTAATTTATTTTATAATAAAATAAACTTTTAAAAGTGCATTAGTTTCTACTGGGCAATTTTCTCAGCGGTTCGGTTGTAGTCTGGATAGGACTTCGATGCAAAACTCCTTTGCTACTAGTACTATTACCGTTATTTTTTTTCTTACGTGTACGAGGTAATCATTATTAATTTAATTCAATTGAAATAGTTTTCTATGGAACATACGTATAATGTTGTTGGAAAAGCGCCGTATGCAAATTTATCTATTTTTGGAGGCACAAAAGTTTCACTTCGGACATTGTAATAGGAAAAGCAACGCTTGGATAGAAAATGATCAATTTTCCATTACGTAAACACACTATGTCAATTAAAAATTCGTATGGAAATGATATATATATATATATATATATATATATATATATATATATATATATATATATATATAAAGGCCTGGAGAAGTGAAAATTTTCACAGAGTTTTCTGTTATTCCGTTGCTGAGAACTAAGTAGGGATTATTGTGGATTCATTTCGTAAAGGTCTAAGTAGGGAATGAAAGTTTATATATAGAAATAATATTAATCCAATCTAAGTTGACCTCAAAGCTATAAGACGAATCATATTAAATAGGGCCGTTTAAATTGGACGCACAAATTTCACAATCCAAACATCAGATGTAACAATTTAACACTCGATATGATCTCAAGTAATTATAACATAATATTATCCCGCTCTAATAATTTCACACATTTACATAGATATTCACTATGATTACGCTGCACGGCCTTGAGAGATGGAAGAGTGCGATAAAAATAAATAACTTGCCGTATCACCCGTCCCTCTCTAGCGAAGGCACGACCAAAGTGCAAAAACAAAACTATTTAATAGACCTGTGTATAGGTTGGTGCAATGTAGTGAGGCAAGCCGCATTCGGATCGCGGATTACGGTAATTTTATTCTATTCTTTATGGAAAAATAACTTAAATTTTATAATTGAGGCATAGCCTTCGTAACTTTGACTCACTAAGGGTATTAATTCTTTTTGTTTTTTATTCCTAATCGACAAACATCATATTTGTGATACTTTTTAATACCATATCAGATCATATCAAGTGACCACTACACGCATCAGCAACAAGCTAATGAGTTACAGATGCGTTGCCTACCTTTAACAAACAGAGGAGGGGACTAACAGACAAATTGATTCCTATCTATATCCTCGGCTGCTTAATCCTCGTCCCCTATCTATCCTTTCCTTATTAGAAAAAGAAGGGAAGGGAAAGAGGACTGGATCTGGGCCTGACCGGCACCTTACTCATCAGACGAAACGCAGAGTACTTCACACCTATTTTCTGTGAGGTCGTGGTATTTCACCGGCCGTGGAACTTACAAGTAATTAAAATACCGGACGGACTAGAAGCCAGTTGGTTGTTATTATTTATCAAACGTCTTATATAGATAAGAGCACATAGGTGCTCATAATAATGTTTACGTCATACTATATATGCAATTACGAGAATGTCACGCCTCATTGTTTCACAAAAAAGGATCATTTGGCGAACGCTATTTGGAACAAAGGACTGTGGGTGGTGCTAGGATGTCACTGGTCATTGTTGTTTCGCGCGCAAGCGGGCCTCAGTCCATTTGAAGCGTATTTGGTTGGTGAAAATCAATTCAGGGATAGTAATACTATATTAAAATGCAGATACTTTATTAGCTTTCAATATATAATCAATGAAATGCTTACATGCTATGAAAGGTTTTTATGCATTACTTGGGTATAGATTTGAAAAAGTTACATTTACAATGGACTCCATACACGAATTCCTATCGTGCACATACTCATGTCGAAACAAATAAATTACTCACGCTCGTTACCCAGAGGCAGACCTTTCTCGCTTCTTCTACATTCATAAATCTACGCATACAAGTTCGTCACTAATCTTATCGATACAAGTTCTCTTTGGACGTCCCCTGCCAACAGTACCACTCACTTTTGCAACATACATATGGTTCGTTACTCTTTCTCTCTCCATTCATCCTTTCAACGTGCCCGAACCACCGAAGCATACCTTTCTCAATTCTAGTCACAACATTCACTTGTAATGCTATATTTAATAATTCAAAGTCAGTCCTAACATTATTATTAATAACATTCTGTCAAGTAACCTCCTTATACCCAGTCTTATAGCCCATTAAAGACCTCTTCCTTTGAAATTTTTTTTTAACTGTTAATACACATGTACACATTGCACTTACTTACTTCCTTGGGTTACACTAATTCTCAATATGTACTTTCGACTGGATATCTGTATCGTTTCGCTATCATATGAACAACTAGTGAATTCTGGTCACGTGTGAACAGACCAAGGCCCGGCATGGCAGATGGCCGGCCGGACGGAAGCAACACATTTGATATGCATCGTGTGCCCTAACCCTAACAACGATCTTTTGCTGGATGGCTTGGAGTTTATTATGGAAGTTGTTAAGATATATTGTATTTAAATAAACTAAATCTCAATTAAAAAAGATTATTCGCATCTTAATTATAGATAGATAGATACAAGTTAATGCAAAAATTACATGTCAGTAGTTCAAAGAATATAGAGTTTGGGGGAGACGATCCGCAGCTCGTTTGCTCATGTCACAAAAACCTACTAAATAAGTCCTAGTACATAATAGTTTTTAAACTTAAACGTACACGTTGACTGCATATCAGAACTTGTCCACCGTCACCATTAAAAGCCGCCGTAGGCATTTGTTTAAGATTTCGTTTTTATATTTGTGTAATTTAATTGATCGAAAAATTATAATTTTTTCAACTTTTTAATTTATAACGCGCTTGTTCCTTGACCTGTAATTACTAAATTACCAACAAATCAGTATTTCTGTATTAGAAATATAAAAAATAAAAACTTGTGGAACTTTAAAAAACAAAATGTTAAGTCTGACTTTAGATTAAATGTTTATACCACTAAGATTGAAAGTAAACATTAGGATTATGAAGGCCATGTGTTTGGGTTCATTGCCCTTACAGTTTTGAGAACTTCCGTTAGTACTCGACGCTCAGTTACGGTTTATTCGCCTACCATGTAACACATGAGATACATTCTTCCATAATGGTCGATTTTACCATAGAGCTTTTACAAACACACTTTGTTTGGTTCGATTAGGTTATCCTAAATAATTGTACACTGCGAATTAAGGACTCAGAGACAGATTTGTAGAAATGACAAGTATACCGACAGGATGCAATCTGGCTGGTTGTTCAGTGGTCGAAAAGCTAAGGATAATAAATAAACAATATAAATGGTCAATTTAAATAACAAATGTGTAGTAAGTATTAATATTAGTGTATGTAGAATAACCTCTTATCATTATTATTGCAATTATGAGGAACGTTAAAATATATGATTTATGTAATAATTGTAGGTACAATACTGATTTAATTAAGTCTGTTGGAAACATAAATTATCTGTGTGCATGCGTAATGAACATTGCGCCAGAAAAACCAGAAGAACAATGAATTGTTAGGTTATAAAATTAAATTGGTTGCATTAATTTAATAATAATAATAATATATAAGTTATAGTGAATTTATAAAGTCAACACCTTTTCAACATTAAGCATCCCTCTTTTTGATAAACATCTTTCTGAGATATTATTTTTATTTCTTAATATCATGAACTGTCACAAACCTAACCTATAAAATTATCCTCCATTCTAACTTCAACGTAATAACGCAACCAAAAAAACCCGTTCACAATTTGACGGGTTTGTCAATTATAATGATTGGTTTAGTTCATAAATTTCTATTCGTTTATAAAATGTCTAGGCAGATTATAAGCTGACGAAGTTCACAATCGGTCGAATTAAAATCAACTTAACGAGCGACCCGGATATCAAAGATACAGTACATTCTCAATTGATCAATGGAAATAAATACTTTGTACCTATGTGGCGATGTATTTTATTACATAAGCGCGGGTAAGTCGGCCTGCAGTGTAAATACATTCCCCCGGCGGTTGCAACCCACAATTATTAAGGTCGCAGTCATGCGCGAGCGAGTTAATTGCCCGCAACTTAACTATAAAGCCGAATGAAGTAACTTGTTACCGATGCATAGTTTTATTGGCGAAGCTATATCATAGATTTGCATACTATCTAAGTTTACAGTTTATCATGGATATGCGCATATGCGCAACACGTGTCAAAAATGTGTATGTGGATCAAAATTATGCAAGTATTCATTTATAACTTTAAATTGGCATGCTGGAGTTATTGTATAAGGATATATTGTTTAGACTTTTACTGAGTGACACAGTAGTTACATTATAGTGGTTGTAACCTTGAGGTTCTATTTAAATGATCAACTAACCGCCCAAAGAAAAGTTATCCGATAATGGCTACTGGTCGAGCCGAAGCTCGGCCCTCTTGGGCAATTTCGGATTGGAATGCTAAACGCGTAATGAGTGACGGCCCAAGCCGAGGTCCCGTCTCGGTAGCCCTTGAGCCGGGCATGGAGAGTCCGCTGAAGCGACCTAAGAACTCGGCGGCCTCCCAATTTACTCTTAAAGAGGCTTAGGTTAGGCGCCCTCTGCGCCCTGCAGCCTCGATCCCGGTGTAGCTGTAAATGCCTCCTCTAGGCAAACAGTGGCCTTTCAGTCCCAAAAAAAGCCTACAGAGAAGTAGATGTATTGTCAACGGTCTAATTTAAACCTGTCTTGGATTTATTTTTCGTCGTATCAATCAGACATGATTTAAGTAATATTTACTAACGAATGCGTAACAGCGCAAAAAAACTTTAGCCCTTGGCTTTACACAATTGTATGCTTCCATTCTATATACTGGTATTGATGTAGAAATTCATCATCTCCCTTTTTCCCTCGTTATGTGGGGTCGAGTCCAATCCAGTCCATAATGTATATCGGTTTTGGCTACAGATTTTAAAGCCGGGCGGGTGCCCGACACCAACTCATCGGTAATAAAGGTACAAAGTACAAAGCAAACCGTGATCGCCAATCGCAGTTTCCAAAACCAGCTGAATGGTGCCCCTGTTAGTAATAGTACTATGCAAATAGAGTTAGAAGTTATATAGGTTCTACAAAAAAATGATTTGAATGTAATGTAAATAAATGTCCTAATACTTGCATCCAATCTTAAGTAAAAATTAGTATAGATTTGAAAGTATGGAAAAGATGAGCGTGACTGTGAGTTGTTTAAGTACACATTGTATCATAAAATTGCAGATGATATTATGTGACGTAAATCCCAAAATGTAGATGATATAGCAGAATTTCACATGACAAGGTTTGTTCTAATATCCAATCGATAGAAATTTGTAAAAATGTTTTGAAATGTTTCTACAAGTACACAAATTCATACAACGAGGGACATTAAATGAATCTCACAAGGGGAGTAAGCAAGACGACAAATAGTTGTACACGCATTCCACATGGCTGCCAATCGTCTCACGGTGCGTTGGACTCGCTTTAGGAGGCAATCTGCATTGTGCATGCATAGACAATCACAAACAGGAAAAAATTGCAGATACATATTGTTTGTAATGTTACAATAATATTTAAGTATAGTTTGATAAATCTTCTTTGAAAGATTTCGCGTAAAATAACTTCGAATTATAGATATAACATTTGACAAAAGGTTTTTATAGTCAAAATATAAAACGTTGCCATGGCAACCGATATTGTAAATGAAGGACCTCTACGACAGTTCTATTTTCGGGATAGAAGGTAAGTACAATATCATTTTCTGTATCCCCACAATACGTGAGCACAATTTCATGTTGACGACACTAACTCTATTATCAATAATTAATAACTATTTTTAATGGTTTGGTTTGGATTTGTCTGTTTGGGCTGTTCATCACTCAAACACCATCTTCAATCGTGGCTTACTATTACCTACCATTTGCTCAGTTCTTTCTCCATAAAGAATGTGGTGTTATAACATTATACAAAAAACTAAAAAATAAATCAGATAACGCCATTGCGATGTTCATTGAAGCAAAACTGGAGCGTGTTCCGCGTGATTAAATACAGGAATTGACGTTTTTAATGTCTCGTTCAGTTCCATTATTGGTCAGTTCCATTATAGAATAATAATATAAACCACAATAACATAAAAAATATATTAAAAAATCATTATCTCAAACTGTAAGAATACAATAACGATGGAATAACCTGTATATGACGGTAAGACATGATAAATATAACATTTTTAAGTTGCGTAGTATTAAACTTAATTCTATAATAATCCGACTTTCCGATGGTTAGAAAAATAAAACCTAATCTAGAATAGCATGGTAATTTGTGACACGACAATAACATCTTCCTGTTTATTATTGCAATGGCAACAATAACAACATCTTTTGCACGAATGGGCCGGCTCGACCGGTGAAATACCACGACGTCACAGGCGTGAAGTAGAAGTATTCTGCGTTTGGTCTGATGAGTGACGTGCCGGACGCCTAATTGTAGTCCTCTTCCCCCTCCTACTCTTTTCTAATAAGGAAAGGATGGGAGGAGGAAGAGGATTTGACGGATGAGGAGGGGATGGACTGGGAATGGAATTATCCTTTTTTCTGTTTGTCCCCTCCTTCGTCCATGAAGGTAGGCAACGCATCTGCAACTCATTAGCTTGTTGCGGATGCCTATGGATAGCGGTACTTTTTTCCAGGGGCCGCTTGCTCGTTTTCCACTTCACACACAAAAATCCTACGCGAGATCAAGAAACAAATGTATCCATAAAACTAAAAAATCTACGCACTAAGCCGTAAAACTGTTAACAGCATCTCTCGTGAATTGAATTAGTATTACAAAATAATCAAAATTCAGAGAAGAAAATAATAACCTCAAAAACATTGCGAGACAATAATTCATTCAAGACAAGAAGTCTTAGGAAGAAAACATCAATATTACTTATGATACGTAATGAAAATACGGAAATATAATATTTGATACACAAAACTGAAATATAAATTTTAATAACATCACGATTCGCATAATCTCCTGCAGTGTGACAAGAATAACTCCTAAGCTAAGGCGTGGTCGTAATCTTGACCACGTGTCTGTAGAACAAAGTAAAAATGCAATAAAGATATCAGAGATGTAACAATTTTAAAAGTAAATTGTATAAGGGATTTAATTTTTAGTTACGAATGAAAATATTGAGGTTTAAGACGTCGAATAAAATTTACAAGTCGTCGACCTGCTTATGACACGAGCCTTATAGCAATTAAAAAGCCAGACATACAGTAAAGAGATTTTACATGTATAAGTTTTGTTCGAACTAAAATATTGAGGTTATATTGAGGTCGAATTAAAATTACATAAAGGTCGTCGACCTTTTTGAGGCACATGTTTATTAGCATTTAAAAAAAACGACCGGTTCAAAAAATCTAAAAATATCTTAGATGTAAAATGTTTTGTTTAGATGATTACTTGAAGGCGTATAATCTAATTTGTTGTATTGTGTTTGATTTAGTAATATCAGAGTGAATAAAATAGATTACACAGTTTGTTTTCTCTTATTTAATTAAACCATTTCAAGACTTAGAATGTTTATTTGATTTGATTTGATTGGTTCGACATTAAAGAACATACAAACTTCATATTGACTAATAGTGTTTACTATTTTGAACCTTGTTGTCTTGTTGTTACTGCTTCCGTTTCATAGAGTACTGTCTATGGCTTGATAAAAGAATTTGAAATATGACAAAGGTTTTGGTACTGTGACTATATATATAACATAAGTCAATAAGTAATACTGATCTTCGCAAAACTCTACAAATATATTTCTTAGTTTAGTATTGCAAACTCGAAGCCCTAGTGAAAAGGGCAAGACAGATGTATTGTATAGACTTTCTCCTCGCGCCGACAGGTTACAAATATTTTATGCGTACAATGATTCTAAGCTGTGTTTGTAACATGAACCAGTTTCATAACCGGTCCGCGGTTAGCAAATCGATGCTCTGTCAATTATTTAATACATTTTAAACGACTGTAACATTACGCCAACGATACCTTGGTAATTGTCCGTTACAATAATCGATATGAAAGTTTATTACACAAAATAAATCGATTGGCACATGCAATGCGTTGACACGTGTTAACATATGCGAAGTTAAAATATGGACCCAATGGTACGTTGACGTTTTTTTACAGGGCTCTCCTGTCCACTGCGTTGACACTGCTGCCAACATTAAAATAAAACATGTTGTTATCCTTCTTTTTCTCACTAAAAAAAGAGATGACAAAAATCTTGTGTGATTTCACGGTGAAGTTTAGCTCCTCTCGTTTCTTCTAAATTCTATACACACATGCGCTTCGGTTAAAAGTCCTCTTCATGCTATCCCATTTTTAACTTAATCATAAAAGATTACTTAGAAATTTAAGTTTAAGTTTCTGCAAACTTTAAGTTAGATTTTTAAGTACTTATATGGACAGTTAATACTTTAGAGAATTAACACTTAGTCACTCATTACGGTGAGAACCACTCACCAGTTTCTTTTTTTGGGAATTCTTTTTATTACAATCTTAAGGGATGAGTAGGGATGCAGTCTTGCATTGCCGGGTTGAGAGGGTGCGAGGGATAAAGGGCTCAAGATGTCATTAATTACCATGGCATTTTCTGTACCCCTGACAACGTGAGTTCAAAATTTCATGATAATCGTTTGTGCCTTACTTTTATTAGAGAGAAAGGGAGACAGCAACATGTATTACATAAATGTTTTCGACGCTGTGAGAGTTTCAGTGTAAGCGATGTGTAAGACTTTGCTCTTTCCCCGAACTTGGAATATAGCATAAAGAACACGATTTTTAACTATACCATGTTTCATAGCAAGAAATGATTATTGTAAACAAACAAACGTCATTTACCGCTTCACTTATACTTTTTATAATTAAATTTAAAATGTTGTAATATTAAAGTTTTGATATAAAGTGAAGTAAAATTGTATAGTTAGCTATACATAGCTAATATTGAATTTGACGGGCCGGTTGGCGTGGTTTGTAAGATACTTGCTTTTCACGCCGCAGGTCGTGGGTTCGATTCCCACCCAGGACAGACATTAGGTGTGCATTGCCGTGTGTGAATATGTCAAAAATATATGAGAAAAAATTGTTTTTCTAAAGTATTTTGGAATTGACGAATTTTAACTTAAAAACCTTTGTTTACCAAAACGCCAATCTTTCTGTGTAACAAGATATAGGCACTTACATAGTGACTTTGAGATACTTTGTGAAATTTAATTCGTACATTTGTTTGCTATTCTCTTATCACATTAAACTTAGGTGTTAATTAAGCTGCTGGATTTAAGATAGTGAACAGATTAATACAGATTAGATAAGAAGTTACTAGGTACACCGAATAAACTCATTTATTAATTTTAAAATTAATCGGTTATAATAGGCATAAATGATTTTAACAAAAAGCAAAAGTTTATTTAAAAGAACAAAAAGTTCGGTAATGCCTTTTAGGTGTAGTCTACAGCAATGGAGAGGACATACATCCCTACTAATATTGTAAATGTGCATATAAGTTGTTTTGTTACGCTTTCACGCGAAAACTACTCAACCGATCAACAAAAAATAATATATAAAAAGCGAAGTATGTGTATTCCCCATAGACCTATAGACTCCGAAACGGCTGGACCAATTTCGATGAAATTTACAGGGATTAGCACAGCGGGTGTTTCTGTGTTTGGTCGCGATCGGGTCAACATAATTAGGGGTACCCGGGCGAAGCTGGGGCGGGTCACTAGTAATATATACCATACATACAGATCGGCAAAAATTACCCTTCTGTACAGTCGGCCAATAACACAAATATCGTTTCGCAAAAACTATTTATGTAAAATTTAACAAACATAATGTTAACAATAATCTATTTAACTGAATCATAAGGTGCTCATTGCTCTGTACTTTTTTAAATGTTTGTGACCTCAGAACTCCGGTCCTGGTGAACCGATTTCGATAATTCTTTTTATTCGACAGCTACAGAGCTGTAACTTATCTAACATTCTTTGATACTAGTCCTACAATATTTATAATCTATACTAGCTTACAATATCTTGTGTAACATGAATATAATCAATAACAAATGATATTTTGCAATTTATCAAACTAATAATTTACAAGTCTCTTTGTAATTGCGAATGGCCGACATTTATACCAATATTTAAAGTAATGAGCCACTCATTACCATTCGATTTAATGACATTATATGTTGCTAGGACTCTCGAGTACAATTAACGAAAGGAAAAAAAGCGTGAAGATAAACTAGTCATGTTATTTTATATATCACGATGAGACAACAAGGCAAAGGTCCTTCATTGAACTCGAGACTATTTTTGAAGTGAATTCATTGCAAATTGATAAACAATTAAACATCGTACAGATATAACTAATAAAATTATGATGAAAACAAGGATAGATTGGAAACCATCGTGGAATCATCCTGGGGTTACCTACTGCTCTATATTTATGGCATAAATATATATATATATATATATATATATATATATATATATATATAATAATAATAATAATGATGAATGAAGAGAGAGTAACGAAACAAATTTATGATGCAAAAGTGAGTGGTAGCGTTGGCAGGTGACGCCCTAGGAGAATTTATATCGACCAGATGATATACTAAAAATAAATGATATACTAAAGAAGGGCGATATAAGGAGTACCTGTAACCGACGAGCATGTATGCATATATGTATGGATGTAGAAGAAGCGAGAGGGGTATTCCAGGACCACGCCAAATTGAAATCCATTATCTCTGCCTACCCCTCTGGGCGAAAGTGCATATTTATATTTTACATTAAGAAGTGAAATAAAAAACTACTAGAATGAGAGAGTGAAATAGCGCGAAGTAAGGATTTTGATATGCCACTGTATATGTAAATGTATTGTGTACATGTTGTGTAATACTAACAACCTCTAACCTATTTCACCTATAATTCCAAGTAAGATTGCATTTAACAAATCGAGAGGGGGAACTGGAAGTTGCAATTTATTTTACTTTATTTAGTATAGGCGATGCAAACCGATACGCTCACAAATGGCAAGGAGCGATCGAAAGGAGCTACCTCGTGCTGCGGCCGGCGAGTGCCAAAATCGACTCTAAGTCTTTTGAAATAAAGACTAGTTATGCTTTTTATTCTCCTCAGGAACAGTACGTGTTTCTTTCAATGGGAGTAGTGTTGATCCTTCCCAAGAAAGAAATTAAAACACTAATAATTGTAGGAGGGGTGAACGAAGGGAAATACTAATATTAACTATTATTAGTACTTGTTAACTTATTCGTACGTTATTGAGCCTTTTCTTAGGCATATCTTATAGAATATAGAGTGCATTGGGATGTTAAAATAATGGAAAATCTACGTATTACATACATGCGACATATATTCAATTCAAATTTCTTCGCAGTCTTTTAAAGTTTTATAAAAAGTATTTAAACAAATTCTTTGTTGTCAAAGAACGAAACTAGCGAGTGTTGCACACATGTTGACGAGTTTTATATTAATGAAGTTCGACGACCATCAAGTTATTCTGCGTTCCAAAGAGAAACCATTATCTTAACATAATGTTTGTAAATACGTGAATTCAATCACAATTGTTAATCTAATTCTTGTCAAAATTATTTTATATTCGAATCTAAAACACAAAACTTCTCAACTAATGCCATAAATGTAATAATTTGATTGTACATATACCTTTGTGGGTTGAGGTTGCGTAAAATCCAATGAACAACACTGCACAAGCCACTGATAAAACTAATTTGCGTCAAACAACAGAGTCTCTATACCGTACACACAATGTTATTATTAGCGGATTCCACGGCTGTCTCAGCGGGGGATCCGACGTAAGTGCGACTCACACGTCCATCCACGGCGATGATTGCGCTGCGACTGACTGAGAGTGACCGACCGGCCTGACGTGTGACGTGACCTAGTGGTAACTGGGTGAGCCACCACACCATCGAGCCTACCTGCGTCAATTCTTTAACAATCCGCCTTCATCCGATCATAGCGGGTCGTTAGCTTGGAAACAATAAGCAACAACAAAAGGCGACCGGTTACAGACATGCGGTGGTTCCACGAAAGCAATTAGTATTGTGTGTCGATTAGTTTGGGAAGCTTTTTCCGACGGAAAGTACGAATGTAATATTATCCCTTGAATTATATTATAATTAGTAACTTTAATGAACCAAGTAATTTGAATGAACTAGATCCCATAATAAGGTGCTAAAATGGCGGTGGCCTATGGAATTTGTGGGCCTTGGCCTCCAACATCAAGTTTCTCCACTTTATTCGATCCTGCGCCATCCCCCGCCAGTCTTGAACCTGAAGCTCACGCAAGTCCTTCTCAGTATCACCTTTCCAGCGATAGCAGGAAGTACAAACGCTTCACGTTCCTTTCGTCATCAATTCTTTCCAGGTGGAGGAGCCAACAGAGTCTGTGTGGTTTATCTCTCCAATTATATGCTGCTCGGACACCAGTTTCTCAATTTCTACACTTTCTCTTATTCTCCACCTTTCTCTATGTTTTATTTATTCTTTAACGTTACGAGACAGAGAATAGGCATATCAATTACAGCTAGATTAATAACATATCTATGAACTCCATGATCCAATGTGTAGTAAATATTCGTTCACCTAATATTAAAACGTCATCAAAAACTCTAACTGATATGAAGCCACAATAGTCGTAGTAAGCCACAATGCAATGTTTTGCCAACGAAATCCATCGTCGACCTCGTGGCGACAATGGCCCGACTTAATAATGGACAATAACAAAGGATTCGGTGCCATCGTCATTCGCGAAATACATCCAGTTATTTATACAAATAATTCGTCTATAGTCTATAAGCCAAATTACGAAATCCAAGTTGTCAGATTTAGTTTTGTCTATTGTAAGATTTTAAATGCATAATGGAAATAACATAATCATTAGTAATACGTTTATTAATTAATTTTTGCTTCTCTTCATAGACATCGGAGTTAATTTTTTTGGGATATGATCAACGGGCCTTAAGCTAAGTGACCATGCTCATCCACAATAGAGGAGCTGTAGATGCGCTGTCGGACCTTAAGGAAGACAGAATGCCATAAGTCTTTGAATACTTCCTTTGGAAATACATCTTTGCGACACGATTTTTCTATAAACTTCAAGGACTGAAAACAGTAAACAGGAAGACACTTTTACTTGAATTGCTCCCCGTTAATTAACCTGGATTTATATTGGACAGTAAGTATAATTTAATTGAGACATATTCGACAGTAAGTTAACCTTTGTCATATAACACAGGCCATGGAGCTTGGAATCCTCTCTGCTTTAAATTGTCATTTAAAAACATTGCTAATACCATGTATTTATAACACGACTACTTTATTAAAATCAATAAGTTTGACTAGTTTACTTGATATATTTATTATCAAACAACTTTTGGTCTATTACAAAAACAAATCAAGTGAATCCAAAATAATCCAGAAATAGATAGGACAGACAGACAGATAAATGAATGACAAAATTTACAGTGATACGTAAATTCCTTCGACATGAAGACACAAAGCCACAAGCAGGTATGTATCCCATTTTGTACACTTTTTAACTACATTAAAGGTTTATTTAATTTTATTCTCATTTTATTTACATTTAATTTTAATTGTTGCGTTTAACAACGATTCAAAGACTATCTTTAGTGTATCGAATATAAGAAAGCATGTTAATTCATCATGCATATAATTTTGCAGATCAGAGAATAATTATTAAACTAAACTATAGGTCTACAGTTCAATTTCCATTCAGCTTGTACCAATATGTTTAAGTTTTTAGGATTCTTATGTGTCAAAAATCATGAACTAATATTTCTGTCCATTTCGTATCACATACACTCGGTACAATAGATTATCACTGTTCAATTAAAATACGTCACATACAGACAAACAGTATTTTTGATATGACGTACGAAGGAAAATTATCAATATACCAAAACCAATAAACGGTAGGACAGAAGTCGGAGACTATGTGGCATATATCGTCAACATGGTCGTCAGCCGTGGTAGGAGTGTCGTGCTCGTGCAATTAAACAAGAATGCGGGTCAGACGCTCACGTCTGTAATCATGTCTGTACTCCCGACTTGTACTTCGTGACAAGAAATTCGGACCCTCAAGGCCATGAATTATAATGATTGATGATTTCTAGCACTTTCTACTTGCAACGGAGACAGGATTAACATCCTTATGATTAATGCATATAAAAAACGGAAAAGACAGTAAGTAGTTGGGCGTTCTGTCAAAGTTACATATACATATATATCATGTACGACTTTAACAGATCTAACGTAAACACTTAAGAAGTCTAAAGAAAGGTGACTTCAGACGCCTAAAGAGACACGTTTCAAGTCATTTGCTTTAATTAGTTTTAATGAGGGACGTGGTGTAGTGCATACTGAATTGATCATCTACAGAAATCGCGGCTTTCTTTAGAAACGTCAAACGTGAGAGTAGTAGAGTAGTGCCTAGTGATTTGTTAACTAAAGATTGTTAATGTTGCCAACTCGAAAGTTATTGTTGCCTGTCAGATACTTAACACTTTTTTGTTCCTTAATATGTTTGGTTTAGTTTCGCTGTGCAGGGGCTGCTCAGAAAATTACTATTTACTCTACTAATCAAAAGTTTAATACAGTTGTTAGAAAAACCTAAGAGAATAAACGTCAAAATGACTGGAAGAGACATTTCGAAGCAAAGCAAGCCAATGGAAGTCCGAAACTTCTATTTCCCAAGGGGTTTATTTAATTATAATTTATAATTTATATAGTATTTATGATTATTGTTTTCGTATATATGTAACTTCAGAATATAGTTTTTTTTAATAGAAGAAGTTGGCAAACCTAATATTTGGTTGGTTGGTTCACCTAATATTAAGTGTCGGCTACCCATAGGCATCTGCAACAAGCTAATGAGTTGCAGGCTCGTTTCCTAGAAGTGGACCAGAATTAAATTTTGCGGTAGTCTTCAAATTGTAAGTCAATATTAGACTCTGGTGTTTGTTGATACGGAAAAATGGCGTGGCATAGAGAAAACCTACCGTTTTCTACTAATTCTCCAGTCCCGGATCTACGATTTTTTTTCGTAAGAGGGCAGAAAGTTGTTAAGACTGAATAAAAACTAGATCACGTCTTAAATAACTCCCTTAGATCCGGGCCTGATCGGCAAGACGAATGCTATTATTAAAAGGAATCGGTTGTTTGAGTATAAGACGTTTGTACATTCCTTTGTAGAAACTTCGCTCGAGGATTACTTGCCACCGAGTTTTTGCGTGAATCGGAGATTTATTCAGCAGATAACTCGCATGCAACGTCGTTACGCACTTAATTTCCGTCTATCACTTACACGTTAATCAAATTTATTAATGAAATTAGGTGTAAATTTATTTAAACTTTCAAAAATAGTACATAATAAAATCATATATTAAAAGTCTTCAATACCCTATCCCTACTAATATTATAAATGTGAATGTAAGTTTGTTTGTTACGATTTCACGCAAAAACTACTCAACCTATCATGAAACTTCGTACACATATTCTTGGAAGTACTAGAAGTAACATAGGATACTTTTTATGAGAAAAAAAAAAGTATATAAAAAGCGAAGTATGTATGTTCCCTATAGACCTATAAACTCCGAAACGGCTGGACCGATTTCGGTGAAATTTACAGGGATTGTTCAAATTGGCATATTCCTGTGTTTGGTAGCGATCGGATCAACATAATTAGTGGTACCTGGGCGAAGCTGGGGCGGGTCAGTAGTTAAGAACCAAATAAAATGTAATTAATTAAGAAAAATTAAAGGTGCAAAATAAAGTTACCACACAAGGTACTCATTTTTATGTCCACACAGCTGAGCAAATTAAAATTTCCCGCACGAATACTTCAATCATGACGGTTCAATAATTAAACATTACGCGGCAAAGATGTTATATACCTCCAGATGCAGCATTCGTGAATCAAAAGTGAAGCCGCCTTATGTCACCAGTTGGCGACTTCGTGAAATCCAGTTTAGTCATTCGTTTCCCGCCACACGAATACAAAATCTTCGTGTTTTTAATTTTAAGAAGGACGGTTTTAACGAAGATACATAAGTGTACGAACATCACATTTCACATTCACGGCAAAATCGAGCCTCAGTTGTGAATGTTGAATTTGTTTACAACGCCGTATCTAGAGATGTACTAATCTATGATTATTCGGTTTTACAGTTTATGACCACTGTCAAAACCGACAGCCATTTATGCATACATTATATAAATAGATATAATTTACAATTTATAATATTGAATACAGAAAAAGTTACGGATCGTTGCATTTAAACAGGACAAAAAACGTGATAATTGTAAATAATTAATGGTACTGGTAAAAATATACGTACCGCTGTACCGTATTGTCTTATATCAATTGACCCAGTATATTATTATTCCTCATTATTGTTAGTAACAAGACCAAACACGAATTCAGTATTTCAAAATCTTTGTTATCGCCACTCTCGCGGTATGATTATATATTTTTTATGAACAAGTTAAATATTTATCAATAAGAAAGGCTATTGAAATGGCCAATGTCAATAACAGCGAAAGGAGTCACTACCAAAGTAGTCAAACGTATAAAAAGTCGATTGGTCGGTCTGTACACGCTACACGTGTATATCTTATCGCAAAACTCGTATTATATTACTGTTTAGGAAGCCCGGCGAGGAAACATACTTCAATTCTCGTATGGTTTCTCCAGTGAATCGATCAGGTGCGGGGAAATACGTTCTCACTAATTTCTTCCCATTTCATATTTAACAAGACCTAATCCTAACTTAATATAAAGAAATATATATAAAATAGAATGTGAGATTATTTTTTTATTACGCTTTGATACGGAATGAAACCCTTTAACACGAAAAAAGGGCACTTCCAGCAGTATAGGAAAATAAAACCTATTACCATGGGAATAACATTACCATCTTTTTGACATCTTACATGACAAAACATATTAACATGGCAACCCATAAGCACTTTGACATTAACCTATAATTACCAACGGCTTAACAACAACTACTACCAACCTACCAACAATTACTACCAAGTTATTATAAGCGAAGTCGACTTTCAATTACCAGCGAGGAAGAAAAGAAACGATTGCGTGCGGCGCAGCGGGCAAAAGTTTATTATAATAAATATATATTAAAAACATATATTTATACTAAATTCTACTATAACATAGTGCGAGTAATGGTTCGAAATGTCTATAGTAATATGCCAGCTGCAATACAAATTGACAGCTACAAATAAAAGAATAATTAAATTTTAAATGATTAAAAAATATTTAATTTTATCGATAATTAATGTTATTAATTTTTCAATTAAAAATGCAAGTAACAAAAATGTTCCGCCATTCCACGGCGCAGTGAAGAAGACGTAATCTTTTTGTGGAAAAGGAAAGTTATCAGTTACCATAAAGGTATTATATCAAAAATATTATATTACAAAATGCAATTTCTCGTACACGGGCACAGCGTTCGCCTCATTTGCTTCGCAATTGTTCGGCGGGTTGCGGCGTTCGCCTTGCCAAAGCGCGTCGGAAATCGTAATAACATTGCACATCTCACATTGCGTGTACGTCGATTGATCAGGACTAGTCGATGTTAGTAGAGGAGCTAATATCATAAAAAATCATGTATTTATTGTATTAGTATCATTGTATATTGTTCCGATCGTGAAGAATCCGAACTAGTAGTCAGTAGTTAGAGTAATTAATCCTAACGCTTCAGGGGTTCCAGTATTGCCAGTAGAGAAAAAAAAACAACAATAAAAACCGAAAGAATTTGTCTTCTTGTCTGGGTGTTTTATGCGTTCTGTACAGTACCAGTGATCACTGTTTGACTTGGCGAATAATATAAAGATTTCTTTTAAATCGCAATTATATCGTACATAGAAAAAATCTAATTTACCCTTGTAACATTCGAGACCTAGCAAGATTGCTGTACATTACAATAGCGATTGGTATTTTAGCTTGACCCGATCAAGTTAAGAAATTAGACACAACTATAAATATCTTCATTCGAATCCAATCATAGCAATAGAAGAATTCCAGGTTTCTATTTAAATTACGTATTTTTAAGCTCAGACATTTTCTATTCCTTCATTTCACTGTCATCCATAAAATTAACCGAAGCGAGCCCAGGACACCCTTCCGGTATTAAAGTTGACCAAACCCTTCCGAAGCGTCTAGACGATATCGTGTCCGGTCTGCCAATTAGCCGTAAAAGGTATTATGTCCGATTGGGTAAGGTTACTCCGGGATAGGGAAAGTGCTTCCAGGGTCAACGGACTCGCTGCCGCGCCTGCAACTTGCGTTTTCACGGTAACCAGTTGTACTATGACTGCCCTACCCGTTTGTTTGTAATAAATTTACTATTAATTTAATATTAACGGTTAAGTTTTAAGAATCAAGTCAGTGTTACAAGGGATTACAGGATACTTAAACCTTAACAGTTATAAACAAAAAATTAAAATAAAACAATGTTATAATGAAAAAAGCTTTCAAGTCATCTCCCAGCGTTGTCAGGTTATTGCTATTCGCTTTTCATCTGAACATATCACTCCTTAGGTCTTAGGTATATACCGTTGCGTTTAACAATAAAGAAATGTATCTAATATGTATGCAGTGTTTTAAAAACTCACAAAGTATTAAGCATGGCAGACAAGAGACGTAGTAACGTGTCTAAGTTAATGTTCAAGTAAAATCACAAGGCAAAAACACAAGAATGTTTCTTTTAAAGGCAAAAAAGACAAAGCATTTTGAACTAGGGTTTTCGAAATGTGAAGTGTGTGACTGTGTGTGTGTGTGACTCTTGAGTGAATTAATCTCGCTTGTTTTGTTTCGAGGGAATTCCACAACTCGGCGGCCAGCGTCGCCGAGAGCTTCGGATAATTTCCTATGGACCTATAGACTCCGAAATGGCTGGACCGATTTCGATGAAATTTACAGGGATTGTCCAGATTGGCACTTTCCGTGTTTGGTAGCGATCGGATCAATATAATTAGTGGTACCCGAGCAAAGCCAGGACGGGTCGCTAGTGGTATATAAAAATGTGTGTCATATTCATTAGGAAAGGGTTGTTACCAGCAGTACAAACATGGGATAGAATATCATATAAATTATCCGTCCATCCATCTTTGCAAACTCTGCAAGAGTTTATCCTTAACCTTAATATAATATAACCTATATAACCTTAATATCTATTTTAATGTCATGAAAAAAGCAATTTACAAGGTTTAGTTAGGCAGGCGACCGGCCGTCAAACCTATACAGTATGGACTACGGTCATATTGTTCCCACTTCACATAACATGGGAAAAGGGTAGGGAGACGAATGACATGAAAAAAGCAAATATCTACCTAAGTAAATTATGGGTAAGATATTTAAAATTCAAATCTTAAAAGGTGTTATTATTATTGCAACTTTATTAATTTTGAACCAACGGTTTCGATCATTCCAACAAAGTGAAATTTGTCCCTACACGGCTCCGAAGGCTATTAACATAAAAGCAACGGCCAAATACAAAATCTCTTGAAGTAATCAACATATTTGTGTTAATGAAAGCGATTGATATGATATAATCCGATAAAAATACAAGAGAAAGTTCCCGTTAGTGCCCTGATATATTTCCGAGTAATGTAACCGGAACCCTTCCAGAAATTCGTAGATTTCGAATGTAGTATATGGACGTTACTATGCCAGCTTCTATTATACCTACATGCAAACACAACATAAATAAATAAATCAACAAAAATTAACCCTTGATTAACAATAAAATACAAAATAACAATACAAGAAAATAAATCAAGAAATTTAAATAAGCATTAGATTTAAGCAAGCCCCGTAATCTTTCTGCAAAACTTTCGATGACGTTTTAAGTTATTTTCTTTTTTTTATAGTACTAGGAGGCAAACGAGCAAACGGTTCACCCCATCAAGTGATCGCTAACCATAGACATCTGCAACTAACTAATGAGTTGCAGATGCGTTGAGCACCTTTAATGGACAGAGGAGGGGACAAACAGAAAACGGTTATTTCCAACTCCTATACGTCCCCTCCACACTCAAGTTGTCTTCCCCTTCCAATCCTTTCCTTATAAGAAAAGGGTGGGCAGGGGGAGAGGTTATTTCTCCATGACTTTTCTCGGCAGTATTAGTACTTCACTATTTAAAAAGGCTTGCAGTCGTAGAATTGAAACAAAATGCAATCTGAAAAATTAACAAAGGTCTGCTTAAGACGCCGACTTCCATGTTCACGTAAGTAGAGAAAGTGTTGTGACATTAAGAAATATTTGTTTTAACGCCATTAAAAATATGTGAGCGTACAGTCGGTACTTAGGGCTGCCACCTGAGTGAAAAAAGTTATTTAAGCTTTTTTGTTTATTGAAGGCATACACAACATAGATTTTTCACTTTAATTTAGTAGGTAATGAGCGCGGATGTTTTTTTTATAATAGAAGGTGACAAAAGACCAGCCCGTCGCACGTCAAGTGACTGCCACTCACAGGCATCTGCGACAAGTGAATGAGTTGCAGATACCTTTGCCTTTAATGTACAGAGGCGGGGTTAACCAGAAAAATGTAATTTTTTTATAGAAGAGGGAAACAGACTTGTAGAAAACCAAAAATATGTATCGTACATTTTTCCGTAACAAAAGTAGCTTATGAGGTTTTTTTGTGACAAAGGTTAGTGCTTGCCTTGAGGAGGCATTTACAGCTTCACCGGGTTCCAAGCAGCAGGGCGCAGAGGGCGCCTAGCCTATGCCTCGGTTGGTCGACAGGTTGGTGACTGGTTGGTCGACAGATTCGTCGATTCGTCAGACAAACAGCCAAAAATTCTTAAATAATCATTGTTTCTGGTTTTATTGCGTTTATAAAGGCCCCCAATAATAGCTTTTTTTTTCAAATATCTTCCATGTACAGACAGCGATCAGTTACAGTTTTATTATATGTATAGATTAATACATACATAACATATCTTGGAACCCGTTTATTACTCGACTATACGATATAGATTAGCAACTTTCAAAAAATCGCTTCATCTTATGTTTTTTTTTTAATTTGCACGTAATTAATCAGCGGAGTCGTAACGTTATGTAACAAAACTAGAATAATATGCAAATTGTAATATAAATATTGAATAAGTGTGAGTTGTATTAAAACGGATTAGCATTCTCGATCGAATGTTTATGTATTTAGGAAAAATAATCGCTCAAGACTTTTGTTGCCAACTGAACAAACAGCAATCTAGTTGCGTCAATCGTGTTATTTCAATTTATCTCCCAAAGTGACAATTCATTTTAAAGCACACTGCTTAAATATCCAAACCTACCTATTCATCCACTTCCCCACTAAATCGTCTTTACCTTCCCATTCTTTCCTCATTACAAAAGGAAGAAAGTAACCAGAATTAGGCCTCCGGCAGATCAATCATCAGACGAGACGCAAAATACTATTTGACGAGTCGATGTGGCTCATCCGACCAAGAGATGTTGTAGGTTCTGTCTATTATAATGTACGCAAGGGTTGAACCTGGTTTTTACGATTTAACAGTATAACCCACTAGATTTTATCAATGTACATATAAGCTAGTTCCTGACCAAATAACAGATGTGGGTTTCAATTTCTTATGCCCTATCTTAGACCATAAGCTAATATATCATTCGACATGAAAGCGGTTAGACGAAGTAACTGACGCCAATGTGCATAGACATCGTGCGGTGTGTGTAGTTTCTACTTATTGCTATTCAAAGTTTGCGTCTGGCCGCTCTTTTAACACGCGGGTTAAATAAAAAGCACATAATGGTACAAATGAGTAACATATACATTACAAATATACGTGGATTATATTGTTAAATACAGCCAAGGACGTATTTTAAATGAATAAGCCATGTAAAAATAAAACCAGCATCATTTTCCAATCCATGCATTGGTTTCTCATTTACCATGAAATAAATATTTGTAAGATGATTCCGATGACATCTTGAATTGTAGGTCACATATGTCAAACCTTTGTAGCCGATATTGTTAATGAAGCTTCTATATAAATCGGGAATAGTTTATTTTCGAGATAAAAGGATTCTCATTTCGCATATCGTTCTCTGTACTCCTGATAATGTGTGTGCAAAAATAGTGGTACAGCCCGCAACAACAACATCTGTTGCACGAATGGGCCGGCTCGACTGGTGAAATACCACGACCTCAGAGAAGACAGGCGTGAAGTAGAGTATTCTGCGTTTCGCCCGATTAATGAAGTGCAGGAGGCCTAATTCTAGTCTTTGCCCCCTTCCCACCCTTTTCTTATAAGGAAAGGATGGGAAGGGGAAGAAAACTTGTAGGAATTGGAAATAACCGTTTCTGTTTATCCTCTCCTCTGTCCATTAAAGGTGGGCAACGCATCTGCAATTTATCAGCTAGTTGCAGATGTCTATAGGTAGCGGTCACTTGACAACGGGTTAACCGTTTGCTCGTTTCCCACCTAGTATAAAAAAATCATGAAGACCGGATGAGTCGTTAAGGAGTTAAAGAGTAACTAACAAACACACTCACATTAGCATTCTACACATGCCTCTATGCTTCTTAGGTCTCGTGAGCTCGTGCCCGGCAAATTACTTGATAAAGTATTTTTAAAGTGCCCTAATCACCAGCTTATTAACATCGTGTGTTTACTAAGTTTGTATTAGTTATTTTAATATAAATTGTCATCTGAAACAAGTCATATAAGTAAACTACCATAATATCTTAATTAAAAAAATCAAAACGGTCACCTATTTTTGTTGTAAAAGGTATAAATTAAAAAAAAACAACTTTCGATGTCAAAATTACATAATGAAACGACCCCACCTGTTTTTTTTCTCAGAATGGAAATACAAAATGACAGACATCATTAATTTTCTCCAAAGAATGATCCGCGTAACTGAGGGACGGGCCCAGTTCACGTCGGGCCTGTCACGTAACGTTACATTAACACGGCGCAGGTTGGCTTTTGATAGCGGTACATAATTAAGTGATAAGTTTTTATTAAGGAATTATGTAACTAACAGACTAAGTAACTACCGTTATGACTGACTGAGGTCTGTTTTCTCATAAAGAGACGGCCATTCGAATCTTAAACGAGTTTTTTTTACAATTACGATAAAATATTAATCAGACAGCGATATGTTCACCCGCGCATATGCTTGAAGTATAAGGTCCTGTAAGCTGTAATAAATTAAGACATTTCACAAGAGCCTTTTAAAAATCAAATTCGGATGTTCTGGTACCAAACTGACATCAAACTGTCCGAATTTGAAGTTTAAAACTTTGAAATTCTCTTGAAAACCGTCCACTTCAGTTGACTGAAGTCAAATGAAGAATGAATCATCTATAAATAACAGTGGTCGAGCCCGCAACATCTGTTGCACGAATGGACCGTTGAGACTGGTGTGACAAGTGACAAGCGTGAATTATGAGTTGCCGGAGGCCCAATTTCAGTCCTCTTCCTCTTTCCATCCATTCCCAATTTCAAGTCAATTAATATCGAGTAACCTAAACCAACAGATATAAATCCTGAACAAACATACAAACAAACTTTTTCATTTGATTATGAAATTTATTGGTAATTTAAAAGATAAATTTAAATGTGCACATAGTTTCTAATTCGCGTCATTAAAATCAATAAAACAGTGTATCTGAGTCATAGAAAAATTCTTTGTCAAACATGAACAATGAAATAACCGTGACCCAAGCAATCGACAGTATTTACGTCTTCCGTCACCTTGACTGTCAAGAAAGCGCAACTCACGAAATTTCAGACTAACGGGTCATTGGCAACACATTTAAACAGATTATTAATATTAACAATTCGATCACATAAAAAGGTCGAATATGGTTATAAAAAAACGCTTTACGCCATTCAACGCAAAAAGCGGTCGAACCGGTCTCGGCTCAGACTTGCGAAGACCGTTTCGGAGGAGTCGAGACAAACTTAGACAGGGATTGGCATTACCTAATCTTTAATAACTGCTTGTGAAATTTAATAACATAATCGTTGTAATAGGCGCGGGAGAAAGGCGTGATAAATGTATGAGACACCGTGATAAAGTTAAATTGCACAATAAATTTTATTTATTGCAGTATATTTTATATGTAAAAGAAAGAGACAGGTGCTTTGATTTTAATTTGTGGTCAGATTTAGACCACATAATATGATGTATTCATATGTCTACCAGGAACTCGCCCCGGCTTCATCCACTAATTATTCTATAGTCTGGAAAACACGCGTGACATGTGGACGTGACGCTGACGACGGCCTATTGCCAAAAATTTGTTAATAAATTAACTTACAACGCCATCTGTTAGAAGCTTTTGGATTTTTTTAAATAATTATAACAATTAATTTCCCATAAAAATATCATTATTTGTATTGTCTTTAACCACGATAAAACCATATCATATCTCTTAAATTGCACCAAATTACACAAAGCATGTATACAAAATTTCATTACGATTAGTTTCGGAGTTCATCGCGGACCAAAATCGTGACAAGGGAATTTTGTACATATCGGAGATATCATTAGCAAGAAGTGTAGAGGACCCTAATAGCACGGACATCGATTTAACGAACAATATGGACAGCGACTAACTGCAGTTGGCAACGGGACGGAAGCGTTATAAGTTCACGTTTGAGTGAGTTCAGAGTCTGAGCATTAGTAATTCGCAGGGGTGGTTGGCGGATTGAGGGTTATCTCTGTGCGAAACCCCTTGACAACAATTCCTCTAGAAACTGTCTTACGGCTCGTTGTACCGAGTACTTGTAAAGTGTCTTCCCTTCTCGTATGCCACGTGAAGCCCACGTAGGTGTCATCCAGCAAAATGTCAGCCTGTAAGACCAAGGACAACGTCTAGTCTCCGACATACATATATTAAGATTTGTCATACTCAAATAAGTTGAATAAATAACATTTGACCTCTCACTATCTATATGTCATGGAATGTACGGGAATATATATAATATATATGTTAGGGGCTACCTAACACAAACTCTTGCTTGAAAGGTCTCTATTGATGCAGTTGTAGTTTAAAACCATTTATAATATTTCGAGCAATATCAAGCATATTTTTGTTTATTTTTAAAGTCTTTTGCAAATAGATTTTTTTTGTAAAAGGCATTCTTCATATTACGTCTAGTTTGCACCGTGTTGTGTCTGTCATTGGTAGGCACATAACTCACCATACTATGACTGTTCTCCTTGCACGTACTTAGATGTTAAATATAAAAATAAACTTCAGTAATCAAGAACAAACCAATACAACTCACCTATGAAAAGTCTGACGAGACTAACACGATCTGTAACCAAAGCAAAACAACTGTAATTAGTGTTGTGAATATTAGCTGGGAAGAAGCGTGCGGAAACGTTCTTAGATATACAATACGTAAATAGATGCCGAGCTACAGAAAAAGGGTAGGCAGAGTTAATGTGCGTAATTTCCTCGGAACGTGATCTAGGAAGCGTATGACGCATTGTCTCTGCAATTCTTTGTTGTTTTGTCTGCTAATATAATTATGTAAAAGTTTTTAATATGTGATAATGGGAACACAATTATGACTAATACGTACATCAAATTGAACTATCGATGACTTCGTGGTTTAGATGTTAGAGTACCTTTTTTTACTTGTATGTGAGAGTTCTTGGGTTCGGCGCCCAGTTAATGCAAAAATTTGCCACTAAATTAGGGTTCAGAAACCTTTTCTATTATAAGAAATGACTAGTAAGATGGTCACTAAACAAACAATGTTAGGATAATGCAAAACAAACACCTACACATACATGCCAAGGTAGTGTAAGGATTACAATTGTCATGATATCAGAGACTTTTGGATAGTCAAACATCTAGGCTATGACAAAACCAACAGTAAGGTGGAATTTGGCCATCCTTCTCTGACACTGGTCTGTCCATAGTCCACAGGCATCGGGTCGCATAATGAAACACTTCGAAACATTGACGTGGAAGTAAAACAACGTAGTTGAGGTACTTTTATGTTTTATAAAATAATAAAGGTCGTCGACTCTTGGGATATTTAGACTGTACTATAATAATATCGGCCCTTTTTAGAATGTTCCCCACTGCAGGGACACAGGCCTCCGACCCGAGAGAGGGAATGGGCCGTAATCTACCACTTAGCCCAGTGTAGGTGTTTCTAAGTTTTTAAAGTTAATTTGTGGTTCTAAGTTTATTGTTTATTATATGTCATACAATATAGAAGTCATGTGATTGCATAAGATATATTGTTTGAAACATGAGAGACTCTTTCACTAATTAGGGTCGGAGACGGAACTTGTGCGTAATTAAGCACTTAAATATTACGTTTTCGACCATAAAGAGTGTGAATTGGATCTAAGATTGCTTTCACACGTTCGAAGTAAATTAGATTGACAATTATTGTAGGAAATTAAAATGTGGAGTGGCTGAAATTCACACGGACATGTGACCGATCGTAGCCCAGAATATAGTTATAATTTTAATTGCTTTTTACGTAAGACTAATGCGAACTAGTGACGGTTCCGCGTACGTTGCACGTTAACCAGGCTATAAAAATACTGGCAGATATCAATGATGCTATCTGTAAACGATCAATAATGTGAACATGACCAAAGACTTTAATAGATAGATAATTAGCATAAATAGTCATCCTAACTGATATCATAAATGTTGTTCTGCTTTCACGGCTTAACATCTTAACTGATCGACATGAAATTTTGTAGACAAATTGCTTAGGGTACATATAACACTCAATAAAAAACTTATAAATTCCCTTTACTGTATAATTAAATTACCTTTTATCCCTAAAGAACTTCCCCAGGATAGGAAAATAAAACTTAATTTATTCCTTCCATGATAATTCTTATCCCTACTAATATTATAAATATGAATGTAAGTTTGTTTGTTACGCTTTCACGCGAAAACTACTCAACCGGTGGTATTAGAAGTAACATAGGATACGTTTTATGAAAAAAAATATTATATACAAAGCGAAGTATGTATGTTTCCTATAGACCAATAGACGCCGAAATGGCTGAACCGATTTCGATGAAATGTACAGGGATAGTCCAGATTGGCACATTCCTGTGTTTAGTAGTGACCGGATCAATATAATTAGTGTTACCCGGGCGAAACTGGGGCGGGTCACTAGTGTAATATAAATAAACACGACAGTAACATCTTTCCGACGTTTTATATGAACATACGTTACCATGGCAACCGACAACAGCTTATTTTGACATTTACCTACAATTGCAATTTATTATACGCGAAAACATGTTACAAACATTACCAGCGAGGAACATAACAGAGAAATGCGTGCGAAGTCGCGGCCAACAGCCAGTATACAAATAAACAAGAAACAATGTCAGTGTAGATAAAAAATGGACGATTTAACACACAGTGACTTTATTTTTAGCCCCGATAACACAGACGTCCATTACAGTTAATGAAAGCTTGTTTAACACGATACAAAGTTAAAATAACGTTCATTGTACTGCGGCCTGGATTTGGCATAAGTAACTTCTTTGATATATGGAATTTACAGTAATTACAATTCTGATATTGCAACATTGACTACCAAACGACAATACAATGATTATATTTTATTACAATCTATACTGATAAATACAATTGAAGTGTCTGTATGTAATATGAAAATAACGTTGCCATACTCAATACACATGATGTACTAATGACACTGTACTAATAACGAAAATACAATTTTTAAAATTTTTGCCTGTCTGTCTGTTTATTCCGGGTAATCTCCGAAACGACTGAACCGATTTGGATGGGACTTTTACTGGAAGATAGCTAATATTGTTGAAATTCAAATAGACTAATTTAATTTAAGCAAAATATTAGGGTTCCGCGCGAAAAGTGAAAAACCCTCGAAATTTTGAAAGAACCTACGCGGCGCCGTATCGAAAGCGACTCCCGCTACCTGCAATGTCACACAGGTTGCCTTAAGTAGTAAAATAACGTACTAAAAAGCGTAACAACCTCTTTAGCCACGTTAAGCGATAGTAGGTGGGGTAAATATTACACGGTCGCGAGATCGACATGCTCAACATGCGTTAGCGACAGCGTCAGCAACATGCTTATTGAACTGTAATCTTCTTTAACTGCTTGAGACGATTTTAGGTAGGGTTGGTGGTAATCTATAAATAAAATTAAATTGTTTGTTGTATGAAGAGAGAATAACAAAACAAATTTATATTGCAAAAGTGAGCGGCAGTGTTGGTAGGGGACGCCCTAGGAGAACTTATATCGATCAGATTAATGACTTACTAAAAAAGGGCGATATAAGGAGCATCCATTACCGACGAGCATGCATGCGTAGATGTATGAATGTGGAAGAAGCGAGAGAGGTGTGCCAGGATCGCGCCAAATGGAAATCCATGATCTCTGCCTACCCCTCTGGGTTACGGGCGTGAGCGCATATTTATTTATTTTATTTGTGATGTCTAAATATAATTTTGAGACTGATGTTTTACGTTTTATTGTAAATTGTATACTTTTATCCTACGAAGTGATTAATATGTTTTAATTTAATTCTAAGCGGACGAAGTCGCGGGAAACAGCTAGTAATGAAATAAATTTGTAATATTACTGTACACAAAATCGGGTATATAACCGGATGAATGAACAAACCAATTCGGATTAACTTTCTATGTATAAAGTGAAACTTTGAAGATATTATGAATTTTAAAACACAAGATTACACCTTATCGTCATCGGCATACGTAATCGTGTTTGCTATGCCACTTTATTAAATAAATACTATAATAAATGGGAATGCGAGTATGTTTGTCACTTAACTCTTCGACTCGAACGACTCGAACAGGTAAGTTTTATCGCGAAATTAAAACTTTATTGACAATATCGGTTGCCATGGTAATGTGTTTTGATAATAACAACTTTTTGATATATTATATGTACCCGTAAAATAACTTAGAATTAGTATAACATATCGTGGAATATATGAAACTGATGCCCGTGAAGCTAGACTAAGAGCTAGTAAAAACTCTATACAATGTTGAAAAATCTTTTACTATCAGGATTTTTTTTGTGGGTCGAGTCACACGCTTCTAATATTGGTAGAGCCCGCAACAACATCTGATGCACGAATGTTCCGGCTCGGTCGGTGAAATACCACGACCTCACAGAAGGCAGACGTGAAGTAGAAGTATTCTGCGTTTCATCTGATGAGTGAGATGCCGGAAGCCTAATTCTAGCTCTCTCCCCCTTTCTTATTAGCAAAGGATGGGAAGGAGAAGAGGACTTGATGCTGCATCTTTAGAAAATTAAGTATTTTCCGTTTATCCGCTCTTCTGTCCATTAAATTATTAGCTTGTTGCGAATGCCTATGAGTAGCGATCACTTGATATCGAACCGCTAGCTCGTTTGCCACCTTCTGCTATAAAAAATAAAAAACCTGGCGGGATAGTAGCGAAGACGCAGATATCACTGTGCCACTATGCGCAAGTAAGTGACATAAGTGACAAAGTATCATATGACATCTCCCAATTTTCACGTCATATCTTTTGGTAAATACATTTGAAAGGTTTGTCTAATCTGTAGTCGAGTGATCAGAAAATACAGTTGGTAACAGAAAGATTAGTTCTTCTCATGAATAATTCGTATTTATAAGGTGATACATTAATTGGTTTTTAATTTACAAGGGGAGAAAACTTTACCGGTTAATATTATCTATGGATCGGTTACAACAGTCCCGATTAAAAAGAACGCGTCATGCGATCAATCGAACGTCTGACAACGAGCTGTGTACTTCTGCTGTTTTGTTTCTTAAAAGTTATGTTTCCTGTGTCCACATTTAGTTATAAGTGGTTAAATATAAATGCGCAATCTTCTCTCTTACTTGTGGATTTTTCCTCTCGCTTACCTGCAATCTGTGGGGGTGATTTCATTTAAAGGGACGTGTGTGTGTAACAGGAACACGGGGAAGCGCGCGTTATTTGATTTGACCAATTACCGCGCGCCATGTTAGAGTGGGCCGTCATACCAAGCCGCTTTCCGAGAGTTTGGTACATACGACCACATGGTTTTCATAATAAAAAATACATTGGAATAAAATATTATTTAATTGGCTTTAATATTAAATGAAGGGCGATTAGATCTCCTAAGTCCCTGATAGTGTTTTAATAAAACGTAAAAATGCTTATGAATCTGAACAATTTTCTAAAATATTCAACACCATGGAATGAAATTATCGTAGTTAATGCGAGTTCGTGTTGTTTTTTAATCATTCCGTTAATTATCATAACCGTAGAAGGACTTGCATCTAACATGTTAATTATAATATAACCTCAAAAGCGGCGCGGCCGGTTGCAACATGCATTTCATCATTATCGCGAAATAGCAAATAACATTGAACATGTACGGTAATTGAACACTTCTTAAATTACACGGTTTATCTGTAGCAAATTTATAATGTAAATAATAAACACAACTAATCAAGGAATAACACAATTCGAGAGCTGTACCGGAGCTCAATGGATTGCGGCTGCACGTTATTCTCAAGTGAAAAAAATACGTTAGTAATGGCCATATTATTAATTATTACAATGTTTTTAACGATACAAACGTTTACTTTGAATTCTAAAGATTTTTATAAGTATCTAGAGTCCTAAAGTTCCAGTAAGGAAATGCTTTTCCTTCAACATGTTTGTATTAAGTCGCTTTTTGTCTATTGTAATAAAAAGTATAGACAATACATTGTAAAGGTTATATGAAACTTGTAGACTTTACGTTTTATCAATAGTAACTTTAGGGAGCACTATATCTCAATCTTAAAATGACAAGTATATTGTATTCTTGTTAGTCTTTAATTGTGCATGTTTTAAAACAATTAATAGGTTTTAAAATTAAAAACACGCTTAGTTCCGTTACATATAATATCCAATTTACATTTTAACAACAAGATGGCGTTATTTTCCAATCTTTCAGAATCGCAAATCCTGAAGAACTTGGTATGGATAATGCTATTTAAATTATTGCATTGGTCCTTCATAAGTCAAAAACGTTTCATAACCGATGTTTTTATGGGGTTCAAAATTAAAACAAGACAATGTTAAATCACAATGATAGTATGGTTTGGTTTTAAGTATGACACTGACTAAGGTACACATTGACTGACATACATATTGCATTTCAACATGGAGACCTTGTTACTCGATACGTCATGTCTTAGCCTAATGACTTATTAGTTTTGAGTACACATGAACCAGTGGTCAATAGTGCACAGATTATCTTATTATAGTGGCACGAATTTGAATCGTATTACGTGATCAAAGGATTGATTTTGCATTAACACTTACCTTGATATATTCGCACTCTCTTTGGCAAAAGTATGAAGTGATTCATTCATTAGCGGAGTCGCATTTCTAGGTCATTTGTGTGTTGATATCCGTATTTCATGTTGTTTTAAAGACATAACGGCTTAGTCATCGGTATGGCATCAATATCGATAACGAATGAATGGGCCGCTTAAAATCTAAAGAATTAATGAATGGAATTTCGGATGATGGCCAGAAGTAACTGAACAGTAGACTAACATTAAGAAAAAATTATAGCACCACCATCCCTACTTCCCTACTAATATTATAAATGTGAATGTAAGTTTGTTTGTTACGCTTTCACGCAAAAACTACTCAACCGATCATCATTAAACGTTGTACACATATTCTTGGAGGTATTAGAAGTAACATAGGACTTTTTACGTAAAAAAAATAGAATATAAAAAGCGAAGTATGTATGTTTCCTATAGACGTATAGACTCCGAAACGGCTGGAGCGATTTCAATGAAATTTACAGGGATTGTCCAGATTGGCACATTCCTGTGTTTGATAGCAATCGGATTAACACATTTAGTGGTAAGCGGGCGAAGCCGTGGCGGGTCACACGATTTAACAGTGGCGAGAAAAACATCACTCTTAAGTTAAAGTTAAGTTTTTTTTATGCTTTCGTTTAGTAATTAAAGTGACCGTTTCCCGTAACATAAACTGACCTTACCATGCATTCCTATACTTCTTATTTAGATTCACTGTTCTGTTCTACTTAAATAATTGCAATGCATTTGCAACTCTCGTTGTATATGGCTTGTGAACTCAGTTTATAATCACTGATAAAATTATAGTCTGTCAGCAAATTGTGAACTAAACGAATCATTGAAATTGACATGTAATTTCACGATAGTTATTTACTAGTTAGTTAGTTTCGTCATCGGACGACACGACAGACCGCCAGGTACCATACAAACCAGTACGACTTAGGGTCCTTCAAGAAGCGAGCCTATCTCTTTTTTAAAGGCCGGCAACGCATCTGCAGTTCCTCTGGTGTTGCGGGTGTCCATGGGCGTCGTTGATCACCTCGGTGTTCCCGCCGCAGGTTTCTCCCCCCCATCTCTTATTAAAAATAATATCGAAGTCAAATTGTGAATAGATATTTAGCCTGCGATGTTACGTAATACTTTAAGTAAACGAAGATAATAGATTAGGTTCGTTAGGTGGGTAATCATTATATACACATATAGGATTTCCGTCTTAAAAGGATGTTATATAATAATACGTCAAATGATAAATCATTTATTTTCACAGTCTTACATTTAAAAACATGCCTAGTCGGATTACAAGCTGACGAAGATTGCAATTAGTCGTTGACATATAGGTTATACGTGTATATAGGTTACGTTAACCTCCTTTTATAACAATAATAAGTGTACATAGCTGTCCGAATTACGATATCTCCGTATACCGTACTCGCTTGTGTGTAAGTACTATGGAATACTGCTTCTGGTTTTTAATACTGGCTGACCAGAACACTCTATTTGCTATTACGAAATTATCACTACGATTGATAAAATGCGCAGGCTCATGGACAGATAGCATCGTTGTGCGTGGGCTATCGTTACACGCTTCCTACGATGGAGATAATATTTTGTTTAAGCTATCTTATTAGAAAGTTTAAGAGTGTTATAAGATAATTAATTAAAGAAATACGTAAAACAAAAAATAACAGTAAAGCTAGGAACATCTGTTGCACGAATAGGGCGGTTGAACGGCGGAATACCACGACCTCACATTGCGTTACATAGGCTGATTTCTGGCCCTCTTCCCCTTTTCTAATAAGAATAGGATGGTAAGGGGAAGAGCATTTGACGAAAGAGGGGATGGATAGGAAAAGGAAATATCCTTTTTTTCAGGTCAGGTCTCAGACAGACAAAGATTAGGAATTAAGTAAGGTAGTATTTTTTGAGCAACTCCACGGCTAGTGCGTATTTAGCGCGTGCATTAGGCTGGATACGTTTAATACTGCCTTTCTTCAGTATATCACGAATGTTGTCGGGAAAAGTTCGTCTAGGACTTGCTCCCAAACAGATTTTATTCTATTTTTTAACACAACACATATATTGAAAACGTTACCACACGTTACTTTTAGTAATTCGTTAAGAAAATTATGACGTCACGATTAAGATAGCAAATGACTAAAAAGAGAGAGGTGCCTTTGTAGATATTTATTGACTTACTCAGAAAGGCCATAAGTTGCATTAAAGACCATTTCTCCACGACTAAAAGTGGTTCTTATGTAATGGATCCAAGTAACTCGGCTGTGCTATTTCATACAAAGCGCATTACAACTGGAATCTTACTTTGAAAGTTTGGAAATTTAGAAATTAAAAAATGCTTTTATTTTTAGAAAGACATTTACCAGATTATATTATCACATGAAATAAAAATATTGTAACATTTGGATACCCTACATTGATGTTTGGTTGGTTACATCAATACTGATAAATAAAATTGAAGTGTCTGTATGTTATATCAAAATAACATTTCCATACTCAATACGGTACTTAAAACGAAAATACAATTTTAAATTTTTTTGTCTGTCTGTCTGTCTGTTTATTCCGGGTAATCTCCGAAACGACTGAACCGATTCGGATGGGACTTTTACTCGAAGATAGCTAATATTGTCGGGATTCAAATAGGCTAATTTAATTTAAGTAAAATATATGTAGGGTTCCGCGCAAAAAGTGAAAAACCCTCGAAATTGTTTTCTCGAATTTATTTCCACGCGGACGAAGTCGCAGGAAACAGCCAGTCCAGAACAAATCTATGGCTTTGAACCCCAAACAGCCAGTATTGATGAGCTTTCATTATTTGGATTCGTAAAAACATGACGTTCGAGTCAAGGAAAGGGTTTCTTATTAGGTTTCTAAAATATTACACACCAAATGTAACAGTATAACAAAATAATTGATATTTCAATGCATATCGGTTCATGAGAAATAATAGTAAACATGGACGCAGGAAAGTGAATCGAAGGACGATACCTCGCAGTGCACGCCTAGAGAATTTTAATGGCGCACTCACGACGGCCATTTAAAATTTACGTACCGGTAAAGTACGGGAAAACCTGCACAGGTGAAATATAAGGTAGTGGATTGTCGAGAAAAATGTCACGAAATTCGACAACTTTTAGATACCAGATAGAAGTTATGATATCTCAGAAACATCTGTAGTATGAATGGGCCGGCTCGACCGGTGAGATAGCACGACCTCACAGAAGACAGGCGTGAGTATTCTGCGTTTTGTCTGATGTGTGAGGTTCCGAAGGCCTCATATCCTCTTCTCCTTTCCATTGAAACGATGGGAAGGGGAAGAAGACTTGACGGTATGAATAGGAAACGTAGGCAACGCATCTGCAGCTTGCTCGTTTGCCTCCATCTCCTAGTTCAAAAAGCACTCAGGTATACCTACAGTAAAACCAAGAAGTGTCGAATATGCACATTTTCAGTGGCATCTAGCTAATCTATTTTCTCATTACTAAAAGTTTTAAATATGCAAAAAGTGGTTGCAATAATGCATATTTTTATCGCGACATCTGTACACACATCAACGGTCAACCTGCTACACAGATATATAACGCCAATAAATATGTTAAAGATACATACTACTTACTATTACAGATACAGTGGTAGAGCCCGAAACAACATCTATTGCACGAATGGGCTCAACTGGTGTAATACCATGACCTTACTGATGACAAGCATGAAGTAGAAGTATTTCAAAGACCGTTTCCCCTTCACGACAGGATAGGAAGGGGAAAAGGATTTGACGAGGGAGGGGATGGATAGGACAGGAAATACACTTTATTCTGTTTGTCTCTTCCTCTGTTCGGAAAAGGCAGACAAGGCATTAGCAACTCTTTACCATATTGCAGATGGCTGCAATTTTTTATTATATGATTGCGTTAATACTATACGAGTTAAAACAAGTCCGTGTCATTGCAAACAAGTCGAGATGATTTTCTCTAAAGAGAAAAGTGGCTTCACCGTCAAACGATTTCTATTTACTTTGTAAATTTGGCAGAGAGATGCGACGCGTTTGAGGTTCATTACATTAATTTATGATGTCCGTATTAACCCGTCCCTTGCTATTTTTAATTAAAAGCATAATTTTCTAGAAGGCTGTAAGTATATAGAATAAAAACATGTGTCCCAGGTCAATAACAGATTCTTAAACCAAAGTTTTATCTAACTTAAAAGATTATTGTTATTTTTTAAATTAACTTTTAAACCACGGATCTTTAAACAAACCCCAGTAAATTTTCATATTTCTAAGGGTTCTGCAGAACATAAATTGGAATCATAAGTAAGAGAGTAAATCGCCTTTGCGATTCTAAATGTTAGATTTGTCATGTGTTACGAATCTCTCTAGGTCTAGAAATAATTCAGAGTAAAAGAAATAAATACTTCACCAACAGTGGTAGAGTCCGCAACAACATCTGTTGCACGAATGGGCTGGCTCGACTGGTGAAATATCACGACCTCACAGAAAACAAGCGTGAAGTAGAAGAACTTTGCGTTTCGTCTGACTAGTAAGTTGCCGGAGGCCTAATTTTAGTCCTCTTCCCCTTCCCTCACCTTCCCTCATAAGGATAGGACGGGAAGGTAGTTAACGGGGAAAGGAAATATCCTTTGTCCTGTCTATGTCCATGGGCGGCGCTCACTTGACATCAGGTGATTCGCTTGCTCGTTTTCCACCTTCTCACATAAAAAAAACTATTTCAAGTGTCTAAGCAAAGATTGAATGAACGTCAATTGTAAGAAAACATAACCTATTTGTATGCGTGAGAAATTGCTTATTTGTTGTTTGAGGTCAAGTATGCATCGAGGACCGTACGTGCCTTTGGATATGCAAAGAAGTTTCCTGGTTCAGAGCACGATTGTACTACAGGCTGCTATATGTAGTTATACTAAATTTTGAATTATAACAATTTTAAGTTGTTAATCCAGGAAGCTTTGGGGTGCGTTACAAATAATTTACTCTAGGCCTCTCTGTAAAGCATAAAAATATTTTAATGGATATATTTTTGGTATTCAATTTACCTATATAATAACGACACGTCCTGGCTTTGTACGGGTAGGGACTGAAGTTTAGAAAATTCCATTCTTAGTCCTTGCCTATGTAATAACAGAAGTCTCTATTCATTAATATATATACACAGTATACCAAGCTAAGAGAATCTATCGAGTTACTATTTGCTACCAGGGCTATTTAGTTTTCTTTAATATTATTGTTTTATATTTATCAAACTACATTTTTGTGTGCTTATACCACAAATATGAAGTTATTAAATATCAACTAGTATTTATAAAAACTTAACGTTGTGTTGGAAACATTGACGTTTAGTGGCAGTTCGATTCCCGATCACGTGCAGACGGGGCATTAAATTCGTTGACCGTTAAAATTTGTTGAGTGTGTTACCTAACTGTTCGGTGTATTCCGTTTGTTTGGATATTTTATCGGCACTAAAACAATATGTATAAAGGTACGATGATTTGATGTGGATTTCCTATTGATTAAGAATTTTAAATGGCTCATATAAATATAAACATATTGATGCAATTTATGCAATAATTGACGCTTTAAAATTGAAGAAAACTAACCAAACCGCGTCATACATTAATACTAATTTTGTTTTTAACAAACTTATTGTAATTAACCTAAAAGAAAAACATTACATACAATCGAAATTAGAAGTCAAGTACTTACTAATAATTATTTATTTATGGTATGTGTGTCTCTAAATCTTTCTCTTTGAAAAAACTGACATGACAATATGTTATGTTGTGTTGCATGCCAGTGTAAACTCACGGTTATGCAACACAACATGTAACAATGACCATATATATCTAGATCTTTCCACTCCACCAAAGATTTTATATACACAAATAAAATATATACATAAATAAAGTTAGAATAGAAATAATATTAAAGTATCAAAATAGTTTGTTCTAAGTATTCTTTCAAACATTGTGTTGTATCAACTTTTATTAGCCACACAACATGATTAACCAGACAGATTAATGATTAGCCCAATAACCACTGAGACATTAATTTTTAATGTCCTCTATGAAAGGGATGAGTGCTTGACAACGCGCCGGACATGCGGTATCACGGAATTGATAATGAAACCGTATCTGATGTAATTATAAAAAGATACAGAAATATTAACGTAAGCACGTTTACATTACAAACACATAAACACACAAGGAACGCAACGGCAAGATAACAATCCAGTTTATCTAATAAGCATTGTTTTTTTTAAACTTATAAAAACATAAAAAATTGTTTTCAGCCAGTATTAGTTCATTGCTGGACATAGACCATCCTAATACTATAAATAAAATGTGAGTTCGTGTATTACACTAATCTATTCTACCGATCACCATGAAATTTTATACTGTCTTTAGTAATGTAGTACACACCGTACAAAATTACTACAGACATTACAAAAAGTCTACACTATAGAAAATTATATAGGGCATATAACCTACTATAAGTTGCCGTAGTAGTTCAGTATGACATGATAATAACAAATTCTTGACATTTGTTATTGTCATGTTATACGTTACCATGGCGACCGATAACAACTTTTTGAAATTTACCTGTAATACATGGAATCAAGTCACAGGAATTTCCAACGAGGAAAATGAGAAAGTGTGCGAAGCTGCGACCAAATGCTAGTGTGAATATAAAAGTGGCAGTTATTTTATATCGACTGACCTCAGGGTCAGGCTATCACAATAGGACAATTAAAACAAATATCGAAGTTTTATAAAAGTATTAGTTAACACGAATCGTTCGTACAATTACTTGTTTCACAGCAAGATGTGATTTTTGTAAGCAAAGGTTTTTACGTTAATTCTGAAAGATTTTCGAAAAATAATATTTTCTCATTTTAACTTATAACATTGGCTACCCATATTACACAATTTTACTTCACTTTATCTCACGATTTACACAAAATTACATGGCCGCCGTGTATGGTAAATGACGTTTGCTTGTTTACAACAATTATATCTTGCAATGAAATGAGGTATAAATAATAATACAAACGGCTTGTACTGTAACTAAATAAATAAAATGTTTTCGTCATATTTATTAGGATAAAACTATATACACAATCAAGTTTGACACGCAACGTACTAATAATTTCGCATTTCAAGTCAACATGGACTTCACAATGCATTCCTGTATTGGTAAGATTATTTATTACCCTTAGTAACAAATTAATATTTCTGAAATGTATTGTTTACATTTTTCAAATACATTTTTTTAACGAGCAGGAGATCGTACTTTTATTGATCATGGATGTCCATGACCTTCCACAACGCCAGAAGAACTGCCTGGAACCTTTTTAAAAGATAATCCGATCAACAAATAGTTTGATGAAAAGAGGACTACTATGAGGCCGATCACTTTGGCCAATAATCAGTAAATAGTGGTTAGTTGTATGAAAGTTCATACCATTATCAAAAAAGTTAAACTAATTTAACATTTCTACTTAGCTACAAAGCCTGTATTTCTACTGGTATTCGCAGAGTAATTGAAGAATAATTTACGTTTTGAGGTTATTTAATTTTTTGAACTGGCAACAATATTGTTTGTGACGCGGATTGTCACTGAAGACCTGAAAACAGCAGGCGCTGAGACACTTGAATAAATAATGCGTGAAATCGTTACATTCTTTCAAATCTATAAGTACAAAGCCGTCTTGCTTTTGCGTTCGCTATAACAAAATAAACACTCGAAAGACCTGCGATGGCTGCTTCAATTGAGTAATCATATATTTTATTTTATCAAGTATAAAGTCATTGCAGGTGATGATAAGTGATACAATAAATGACATATATCCAATCCGTCTCCAGGGTTGGAAGATAGAAGAATCCTAACCCAAGTTGTAAAAACTAAAATTTCATTCAATCAAGTAATATAATATTCTGGGACTTAAATCACACACGGCCATCTGATCCTCAACTAAGCAGAGTACTATCGTAACCTAATAACTCATATACTACATATACTACTTTTGTTTTGTTAATACATACTTGAATAGGTAATAACAGGACTCAGGACATGTCTGTCCTGGGTGGGAATCAAGCCCACGACCTGCGACCCACACCAACTTGTCCGTAATAACAAACAAGTTAATATAACACAAGAAATGTTTGTATTTTGCTCATACTTTGGTTATCATATTACGTATGCCTATAAGTATGCTTATAAGTATGCTTATCATATTACTAAGTATGCTTATAAGTATGCTTATCATATTACTAAGTATGCTTATAAGTATGCTTATCATATTACTAAGTATGCTTATAAGTATGCTTATCATATTACTAAGTATGCTTATAAGTATGCTTATCATATTACTAAGTATGCTTATAAGTATGCTTATCATATTACTAAGTATGCTTATAAGTATGCTTATCATATTACTAAGTATGCTTATAAGTGTGCTGATCATATTTATATGTATACTTTTATGTAAGTTGCGTTGCATTACCAGGGATAATACACAAACCTAACCCCTAAGGTAACATGTGAGAATGTTACAAATATTTTTCCTCGACTCCCGAAACCTTAAAACAACGACCAGGTACTCTAACCACTAAGCTATTGGGTCGTTAAAACTACAAGTTGACGCAATTGCCTTAAGTTATTCGTAGATGATCGAATCGGTTTTAAATCGTGACACGTTAACAGCTGACAATTTTTAAACTTACCAAACGAAGAAAAGAGACAAATATATCCATTTTTTCCCATCTATTTCTCTATCGTAACAATAGAGAGATGATGACCACTAGCACAAGATCACTGCACTGTATCGATACTGCAGCGATATCGGCCGCGAGACGCACGTGTGCGCGCGCGCACGGTGAGAGACAGACTGAAGACGCAGGCTTCGATTGGAGGCTTCGATTTATGTAAGCCTACATTCTTACTATAGATAAACGCGTACAGCATTAACATGAGATGCAAAGTTTAAGGAAAATGATTTTTAAATAAAGAAAATAAACGAGATGTTTTGTGATAAGATAAAATTGATAGTAACCTCAATTAAAATGTAATGTAAACATATATACAACATTTAAGCAAATAATTAATAATTGAATACGAAATTCACAGCCGAAATCGTTTAAGTATTCATTTCGTTTTAAAATGCTGTGTAGATTATCATAGTGTGCAGTTTAAATTGTTGTTTAAAGCGTTTTTGTTTTGGATTGGTGTCATATTACAAGAATAAACTAAAATAATATCGACAAAATAAAGCTAAATGTAAATAAAGTTTAATAAATCCAACTAATATTATTATTTGTATGTTTGTTACACTTTCACGCAAAAACTACTAAATTGATTTTATTGAAACTATAATAATATAGCTTATACATCAGAATAACATATAGGCTATCATTTATATAGATATTTTGTGAATAGTCCAAAATATAACGATAAGTGTCAAGCAATGAATGCGAGATATTCTCATGTGCGCTGTAAAAACAGTTAGAGTTACACGTATATAATGTATAATGGAAATGTTTACCTTAAATGGTCCTACAAAAAGCCCTTTACAGCATATCTATCTTTTATGTGTAAGCCATAATGGTCAAAATAGTGTCTTGAATACTGGACGGAACGAAGTTTGCCGGGCCAGCTAGTAATAATAATAATAAAGTAATACCCTAACGTCTCGAAGTACTAAGAAAATTGTATGCTTATTTATTTAGTTAACTGTACGCTTTTAACGGCATTTCTTAGATTACAAAGGTAGCATGATTGAATTTATTACCTAAGGTACAGGTACATAGACCACAATCTGTTTATAATGGAAGGTACCAAAAGACCAAGCGATTCCGTTGATGTTACAACCGCTACCCATAGCTATCCGCAACGTTGAGCGTATATAAAAATATTTTTAGATACTTATGTATCAGTTAATAAGCATGTCAATCGGTTGTTCGAAAATAAATCAGGTCAAAATGTCGTAAGTACGGTAAGGTATGACGTTATTTAGACCGGCCCCTGGCAGCCCGTGTTAATAGCAACACACACGGAGGCCATTCCACAGCGGAGCAACATTCCTCGCCGAGGACAACCTCATTATCCGCGTGCTACCACATCTGTGTTGCCCACAACTCATCTTCAAGTTCCTTGAATTATCGTATTCATTTTTAATAATTTGCATACATTGTTATTTTTGATTTATTTATCTATAATTCAATACTAATATTATAAAGAGGAAAGATTTGATTGTTTGTTTGTTTGCATTGGATAGACTCTGAAACTACTGCTTTCTGCTTGTTAACAATAAAAACGATTCAAGTCTTCCAAGGAGTGTTAAATTTGTTTAAAGGTGCATTTTTATTGAGTACTAGTGATCCGCCCCTGCCTCGCCCGGGTAGCCGTTTCGGAATCTAAACGGAACATCCTCTTTTATATATGTAGGCATGCACCCGTAAAAAACAAAACGTATCCCACGGGAACCGTACATTTATCCGGGAAAAAATAAAAATAAAAATAGCCTAAGTGTTGTACCAGATTATAAACTATCCCTGTACCGAATTTCATCCAGATCCGTTCAGCCGTTTTTGAGTGAAAGAGTAACAAACAAACTTACATACATTCACATTTATAATATTACTAGGGATAGGGAACTCCACAGAGACTTCTAAAACAAGGAGTAGATTGTCAATTAGTTAGTATGTTTTTAGGTTTGATACCTCGAAACTTTGACATTTATGAACCGATGTATATATTATTTTCGTTCGGTCACAGATCCGGTCCTATTTTATCCCGATCCGATAAATGGTGGAGTCATTCAGGACTTTCGAGTATTGAAGTTGGTTTTTTTACAGTTTTATTACGTTTAAATCATTACTTTAAAATGTGACATTAGTTGAGCCTGGTATATATTACTGAAGCTCTTTTGACTCGATCAAGAAAAAAAAAACAAAGTTGTTTGTGATTACATATAGCTATTTAAACTTTAAAAACGCGCATTAGCTGTTAAACACCTGTGTCACTAAAACAATGCAAGCCGAAGGAGAAAGTCAAGCGAAACGACAGAAACAAGCGCCTCGTCAGACGTCTCCCAGCGAGCCTCTAAACTGAATATTGATGCGATAAAACCGCTTTAATGCTTTATAAAGACGTGCCCGCAGTAACAAACACTTTGTGATCGGCCTGTGGTGTTTGGCATTCCTCGATCGAAGCGATTACACTCGCCCTAGACACGGCGAGCCCTTACTTAATCGCGTGAAACTAAGGGCTTGATTCACTAATATGTAGCCACGTAAACGTATAGCTGCAGCGAATTTCATAATTCAACCAGCGAACCCAGAAGTTATTGGCTTGTATTAATGTTGGCTTGGTTGTCAAGGAATTAAAAAACTCCGATTATCCGATGACAGCGCCACCTACGGGTCCAATTGTCAATCTGAGCCATCCCGGTACTTGAACACAGAAAAAATTCATCAAAATCGGCCCAGCCGTTTCGGAGAAATTTTGTCACAACACATGGACAGAAGAAATATAAAGAGGGGTAAGCAAATCTCTGTGGCGGTCAATGGGGGAGGCAAACGGGTGAGTAGAAGACATTAGCGTTAGACATTGTCACGTTTATTTTAACAGGGAAATTAAAATAAAATGACAAAAAAATTAATAAAAATTATATCTATATTTATATATAACTAACAAAAAAAGTAACACTAAAAGAAATAAAAAAAAATGTAGGATTCGGGATTATTGGGTCTGGATGTGGTCACGCGAAGGTACCGTTCGCTCCTTACTGGTCGTTAACACGGTGGCCGAGGGATGGTGCGATGTCCGGCTCATCCTTTGACAACGCGCCAGGTAACCCGCGGCAGTTGTCGTCACGAACGATGTGAACCTTTTTTTTAATCCACACTTACTTCCTCATCCATAAGTTGTTGTCATTTGCATTATTCCAGCAATCATGTTAACAAGGTAACTCCATGGTTGTAATTTTATACAAAGGTATGGTTATCACCAACTCCACCAAACAACATTTGCATCAAAAAGAGATTTATTACAATAACTTCTCCTTATGTTATTAAGTATAAGTAAAATTACTACAAATCAAACCGTTACAAAAAAAAGGTAAAACTCTCTCTGTTCTATGAGTTCAAAAAAATGTCGCTCTCCAACTAGGTTATCTGACGTCTGTCACCTGACCATTGACAAACCCCTTCCGTTCGGATACATAGCTGTCTATCCTGTGGACCGGTTGCGTGTCTATCAATATTAAATAAATAAGAATTAAGATTTTATATTTAATATTATAAATGTATTTACTTCTTGATGTAAATAACATTTATATTGTAACATATATGTTACAACATACATATAATGTGTATATAACTTAACCGTCGAAAACGTGTGGATGCAGTCCACATGTCTTGTAGAAGAGATATTGTAAAACCTCTGAAACTATATTAATTATGGAATACAGTACATAACAGTGGTAGAGCCCGCAACAACATCTGTTGCACGAATTGGCCGGCTCGACCGGTGAAATACGACCTCAAAGAAGACAGGCGTGAAGTAAAGTATTCTGCATTTCGTCTCATGAGTGAGGAGGAAGCCTAATTCTAGTTCTCTCCCCCTTTTCTTATAAGGAAAGTATGGGAAGGGGAAGAAAACTTGACAGTGGAGGGGATGTATAGGAATTGGAAATAACCATTTTATGTTTGTCCCCTCCTCTGTCCATTAAAGATGGGCAACACATCTGCAACTCATTAGTTAGTTGCAGATGTGTTCTTGCGGGCTTTACCACTGTAACTGTACCTGTGATGTCTTTATATATAATTTATGATAGATGCTAGTATTGGATTAGCTATTTATTACTATAATTTTATAGAAAGAGTGAATGAGAGATAAGAAAATTTATGGCTGGAAAGTTGGCAGGGAACGCCGCGGGCGAACATTAAGCGACGATTAATGACTTGCTGAAGAAAGGTCATAAGCGCCTGTAGCCAATGAAAGTGCTTCGATTCATCTAGAAGAAATCATGTCAAGGATCCTGTGGTAAAGTGAAACGCTACTGATGTTCAGGTATTGTCAAATTAATCCAATCTTTCGCCGTATTAAAATATCAAATCTCAACAAAATGATTTGATGTGGATATCTGAAAACCATTATGTAACGCTACCAGATCGAACGTGGAAATCAACCTGATTAATTAATATATGCCAAGTCAAACTGAACCAACTCGATGCCTCGTTATTCCAATAAATCCACACGTATCTTGTATATTTGTCAAGCGCATAGAGAGAGCGTTCGTGTCAATTTATTTTTACGTCGAAAATTCTCACATAAGGACAGATAAGTGTGGAATTAGCGATATTACATTATCGCTTGTGACGTCTCTGCAATAAACATTGCCTAGAAGAGATAGTGCTGAAGTGAAAGGTAGGGCTAGGGCTGTGATCTAGTATACACAGTGATAGACCCAGCAAAAACAACATCTGTTGCTCGAATGAATGGCTGTTCCGATGAAATACCACGACCTCACAGAAGACAGGCGTGAAGTAGAAGTACTCTGCGTTTCGTCTGCTGAGTGAGGTGCCGGAGGCCTAATTCAAGTTCTCTCACCCTTCTCGCCCTTTTTTTTATAAGAAAAGTATGCGAAGGGGAAGATAACTTGACGGTGGAGGGGATGTATAGGAATAGGTAACAACCATTTTCTGTTTGTCCCCTCCTCTGTCCATTAAGGATGGGCAATGCATCTGCAATTAGCGATCACTTGACACCGGGTGAACCGCTTGATCGTTTGCCACATACTATAAAAGCATACAGAGTAATAGGTGTGTTTTAAACGTATTTCAAGGGTTGCAGACCTGCTGCATATTTTCACGTACGTCGTTGGAAATATGAGTTTCGGTTTTTACTGACAGGCAATTATTGATACGGCAAATCACCGACTATGATATGTATTTACTGAAGAAAAGCGAAGACCCGAACACTTTTATTGTGTCAGAGATTTCACTCCTTCAGGGATCGATAATTACTCTGTACATCTTTGCTAATCGCAGATCAATGTGAAAGTCCATAGAGGTGTACTCTCCTATTATTTAAATATAAATCTTCAAAGCCGTTACAGCTTCTCTAAATATAAGGAGAACAAGTATGTATTCTTTTCCTGAAGACTAGATAATGTTTCGCTTTAAATGCTTTTGGTGGGAACCTTAAATAATTGACTATTGCAAAAACTTGTAAGACGGTTGTGTAGTGAAAGTGTAATGGGGGCCTAATACGAACAATGATATACAACTTCCCAAATTGAATTGACATTACATAGAACCGAACTCACCTGTAACTATGAGTCAGTTAGAAAGGCGGCAAGTTCCCAGGCGGTCGACAAATGAAATGTTATTCAATTTCGGCCTGACAGGTGAAACAAAGAAACGTCATATGACGTAACTTCCACGTAAAAGCTCTGGGAAGTAATGACAGACGCGTATTGAGACTTGAATGTTGCACTTACAAAGTTATAGTTGGTAATAATAAGTTCTCACGTCTTTTAACTTGTACTTAACAATAATCGCCATTTGCTTTTTATTAAATCTATAAAGTCTGAAATGTTACAGAGGTTACCATAAACTATACACAAGTCTTATAAATTTATTTTGCATAAACATTCAGATCCGAAATGATTGCTACAGTAGTAGAAGCTGGGAATCAAAATTATTAAATATAGTTTTTTTTACAGTGATAGGTGGCACACTAGCAAGCGGTTCACTCGCTACCAAGTGATCGCTACCCATAGACATGGCAACAAGCTAATGAGTTGCAGACGCGTTGCCCCCCTTTCATGGATAGTGGCGAAGATAAACAGCAAATGGTTATTTCACTTAATATATAACGACTAGAATTAGGCCTCCTGCATCTCTAATCAGACGAAACGCAGAGTACTCTACTTCACGCCTGTCTCCTGCGAGGTAGTATTTCAGCGGTGGAGCCGGCACATTCGTGCAACAGATGTTGTTGCGGGCTCTACCACTGTTAATAGATGTTATTCAAGTTCTGATTGATGAAGTATTATTTTTGAAAATAGCAATAGCAAGGTTAATGAATGGTGAACGAACGGAGTGCACAGGACTGGACCTGTCCTGAATGTTGTTGGTACTTAATATTTGAGTCTTTATTGAACGTGGCCGGAGGTCGTATGATTTTCATACACGTGTTAAAACAAACAATGGCAAAGTAACGTAAAATTTAAAGTAAATAAAAACATAATTGAGTATGTAAGTTCTTATACACTATACATGTGTCTAAATCTAATTATTGACGATACCAAACGACGACGACGATATATCATGGATAGGTATTCTTTTATGTTACCAGTTAGATTGTTCTTTCATCATCACCTTGCCCTTTTCTTAAGTATATACATACTTCGCTCCTTACATATAACTTTATTTTATAAAAAGTAACCTATGTTACTTCTAGTACCTCCAAGAATATGTGTACAAAGTTTCATGATGATCGGTTGAGTAGTTTTCGTGTGAACGCGTAACAAACAAGCTTACATTCACATTTATAATATTAGTAGGGATAATGAGTCCTTTTATATAGGTATGAAATTTAAAGCTGTACGCTCTCAGAATAAATTTAAGAACTTACACTGAATAGTTGTGTTTTTTTTTAACTGTTGAAAGCTACAATTCCCTTTACTACATTACATTCAATTTCAAAATTAAGCTAATGATAATACTAGTAAGTAGTAGTCACACAAAAATAAGAAGAATAACTAAAGCTAATAATGCTAAAATGTAAATGAGCTGGACACATTGCAAGATTAACATATCTGAGACCGCTAGAGCGACATTATGGAAAGGACCACACGGTAAACGGGGTGTTGGAAGACCAGTAACACGCTGGGAAGACGATATCAAGAGAACAGCAGGTGCGACCTGGACTCAAGTGGTGCAAGTCAGAGAGAAGTGGGTGGCTTTGGAGGAGGCCTTTACTCGCACAGGGTTTCCTGCAGACTATGTTAAGTTTAGCTTCAATTACTATTATCTTTTGTATTTTTAGAATAAAAGTTTAAGTTAAGATTGTTAGCTGTAATAAATGGCTTATTATTATTAATAACAGTAAGTTCTCACAGCAATTTTGAGTTTTGTTTCATAGCTACCGCTTCGTAGTGGACTATAAATACTATACTTATCGAATGAAGAGATAGCAGACATTTATGTATACGATTGTACAACTATAGTAGTCACCGCACAGAAATGCGGTAGAACCACTTGCCAAAATGTCATTCAAACCTTGTGTGCCTTCAATACGTACACATCTACAGAGTCTATATCAAATCGAACTTATAGAGGGACCCGTAGAATTTTGTTGCTTATAAAAACAAACTTTTCATTGCAATAATATAATGAAATACAAATTTAATTAATTTAAAGTAATGGCGGGCGTCGGTGGTGAGTTCTTTTTGTGCGGTGTTCGGCGGCCGGTCTCGTACAAATCTGTCCCCCCGCTCCGCGCACACCCCGCCCTCCCCGCACTTGTCATTATGCTGTCGGTGGGACGTAAACAGTTGTTGCGAAACATACGTTTTTATAAGTCTTTCTTATAAATTATTATCAACTATATTCTCAACCATTTCTGTTATTCTTTTAATGTTATCTTGCCATTATTTTGTTAGTCGTGTTGTGCTCTTTCTTTTTCCTTCATTATAGTAAACTAGCTGCTCCCGCGACTTCGTCCGCATGGGAATAAATAAAAATATACGATGGTCAATTTTATTCTTATTTTTTTAATGATATTGTAAACGCTGTTATTACATATTTAAAAGGTAGACAGTTTTTATCCTAACAGGGTGACAATGAGTAAAAAAAAAATTAACCAAATCACCAATATTTATGTACACATAATAATTTATAGGAGCATTGGTAGCTCAGCGGATGAGGCCTCGACTTACGTACTGTAGTTGCGGGCGGAGATATTTTACAACATGCTCACCCATTCTTAATCCACACTCTTCGTCTTTCAATGCTTTCACACAATCATCCATAAGGAGATTGACCAGCCACAGGGATGCTACACAGCCCTGTCTTACACCTTTATTTTAATAATTCATAAATATGGTTTTAAATCATTTTTGCAAACTGAAAATTAAATAATTAATTGGCTCATATCGATCGTTGTTAAATACGGCGTGGGCTTAAAAAGCACTAAACGCTGCGCGCCATATTAGAATATAGCTCGAAACACCTCAAAATGTCCCTAGACAATATTGACTACTTGACGATCTAAGCCCCCTCCCCCCGACCAAGCGTGGTATTTTGATAATCTCTCGCCGTCCACCGAACTGATGACGTAGTATGGCAACACCTCCCTTATAAATATATTTAGCCTGACATTTTTGCTCTTCATTTTTAAAGTTAGTAAACAACTGGTAATATGACTGTGAACTGTGACCAGTTGCTACCAGTCAATCAATCCAGGAGTAACGACGCACGTGTTCTATGCAAACAACAAGAATTTTCAACATATAAACGAAGGCCTTTTGTTATTTGATAACAACAAATATCTATTGACGTTTTGATATTTTATTGTTGAACCAAGTTCACAGCAATTGAGAGTACTGTTGGTCTATAGTCACCATAAACGAAAAATTTGCAAAGAGATCTCTATAGAAATTAAATCCACAGTCCATGATTCTAAACACACGATCACCGCTTAGTAAAATTTAAAAAAAAAGCAGCTTTTAGAGCATTCTGTACCATGCAGTGCCAGGATACCACAGTGTATACATTTCGTATATTGCAACGCGTTTCCGTTCGTGTGCTCCCGGTATCTGAGTCACACTGTCACGCTGCTCTGTCCATATTGCATTGCAAATGACTGCAGTAAGCGCGTAAACTTTAATAACACCGTATAAAATATCACTCACATGCTTACTGATTCAATAAACGAACCAAGAAATGCATTTTTCTGGCTTTCATCTCCCAAACCAAATAGGTTCCAATCTAAACTAATTAATTAATAGCTTAACTGACGTGTAGTCGGGTGTAACGACTAGTTTTGAGCCCGTCGGGGGCCCTTCCTCAGTGTGAGTGGGTCTGGATTTAGTAGTAATTGCGGTCGCGGCCTGTCTCGTACTTGGTTATTAACCGACTTCAAAAAGGAGAAGGTTACCTATTCGTCTGTATGTTTTTTTATGAGCCATCTTAACATGCGTGACGGTAGCCGAGATAAAATTGTAACTGCAAATAGATTTTTCGTGAAACCCATATAAGAATGATAACACCGTGTGCATTTAAAATGAACTAATGATTCGGTTAGTGACTTCACTGTGTACTCTACGAGCATTGAATGTAGATAAGATATGAAAAAAAACGCCTTTATAAGTTTAATTGATGTATTCAATTTAACTTTTAAAAGAACGAAAAAAAGACGTGATATCTCGCACAGGCTGTAGCCTAATATTTCCACTACACAATATACTGTACACATTATATACGACTACTTGTAACAATCAGTCAAGGCTCGGGTCTCAAGAAGTGTTGTCACGACCGTTGACAGGAGTACTAACTGAGTCTCCTTCCTTTGACAAGTGCTTATAAACTCTTGCCGTCTAAAGTCAGCTACGCAACTTCACTTTTCAGCACCGTACTCATGCATTTCCGACGAACCGGAAATGTGAGCGACAACAGACGACATTTTTTTACCTTAAACGTAAATCCTACTAGAATTAACAGATTGATTTGTTATACGAGAATCATAACCAGATTGTTACGATTGATGCAATCTGATAGCAATCAGTCTTCTTTTCAAAGTGAAGTTTCAACATATTTAACAAGAGCGCTATGTAGAGGATCCACGTTTAACAAACAAAAATATGAAGTTCTATTTAATTGTCTTCAGATACGTATTTACAACGCAACAATCTGTTGCACGAATGGGCTGGCTCGATCGGTGAAATACCACAACCTCACAGAAGACAGACAGACAGATACGCGCTGTAGAATGCAAAGTATAACTAAGGCTAAATATAATGTGCTGTGGGGTATTTATTCATCTATTGTGTAGAATTTTAATTAAGACGGGGATATCGTATGTCAAGCAACCCAATATGCTAAATTATGACCTGTTTCTATTTATATTGGTTTCGTCACATTGTTTTTATTCGCTTATCGGTCCTGTATCGTAGGAAACTTTCCCAAGAACTTAGAACTATTAGCGTATAGTTCTAAGTTTCACGACGAATTTTCCCCTACAATACAGTAGGGATATGTACCACTTTCCAATTCGTTTTAGTTTAGTTTAAGTCATGTAGGCTAAGTATATGTCAAGTAGGTTAGCTTTAGGATTATTGACTTATGAGAATTCCGAATATATTGAATTTATTCGAATGTTAAAAAGTTATTACTTTGCTTTGTCAGTTTTTAAATGGAAGGTATTGGTAGTTTTTGTAGTAGTTAACGCGGTGGCGTTGGCGTAATATGGTCATACAATTCTTATGGACATTTATGAGTTAGACTCCAAACATCGCATCCCTGTTCAACTGCTTACATAATATTAGTCATTATAAGCTATGTTAAAAACTTCTTGTAACCAAAATTATCCCTGGCAATCGCTGCTCATGGAGAAAAATAAAAACGAACATTGGGAAGTGTACCGATCGTAACACGGAACGTTTTTTTATTCTTAAGGATTGACAAATTGAGATTAAGAACAAAAGATAGATTAATTGACAAATAAATTAACGGACAGATAAAATCCCCTTAAAATTGTTTTTTTTGTACAAAAAAGATTGCGTTTCACAAACGAAGTTTATGTTGTCAATTTATTACTTGTAAGTTCGAGATGGCAACATCGCATTTTGACGTTTCGAGTTACGGAACATGTGACAGCATAAATATTTTTTTTAATTTAATTACTCTCAAAAGCATTTCATCTGAGTCATATTTTATGCATTACTTTGTTTTATGTATTGATATACTTTAGATGCGTATTCTGCAAAAAATATAGCGATACAAAAACATTTTTAGAAATCGATTATTTTTATTTTAAACGCAAAGGCAAATGTCAAAAAAAATATTTCAAAATAATTTTAACCGCCAAATGACATCTTTATCTAACGGATGATCCAACCTATTATTTACTTGACACTTTATTTACCGGTTAAGATTATTTGGAGAATGAGAAACGCCAACTGTGACTATTCGTCGCATAAGTTGCAAGTAACTTATTCAGGACTTTACTTGGACTTCCAAGTGTCAAATAATTAATAAGCACTATAGTTGTATACATTCTTTTATGCTATTTTGGTTGAGATAATTTAACAGAAACGCTCAGTTTCTGAAACGCTGATCAACGGAAAAAATAGCTTGCTAGCTGTCAAACAGCCGATTAAAAAACCAAAATAGATTTGACTTTAACTTGATAGGAGTGTTAGTTGAATAACAATTTGACAAACCGGGTGTAAGTCTTTCAATAAGCTTTATTTACAAAAATCTCAGAGTCGTTTCCGTAACTCAATTAACCAAAACAAACTGTACTCAAAACGAACACGCCGAGGAGGTCATCCCTTATACAAAATGACATAGAATCAGCACCATAGTGTTGCACGCAGGGTACGACAAATGTCAAATAGTGACGTGCGCCGAATCGGCAAACAAGGACCGTTTGAAATGTCCTTGTGGGAATCGAAAGCTAATGCACGGGTTTTGTGGCGCAAGAGGTCCGTAACAGCGATGCCCTGCGAATTTGTTATCCGTTATGCTTTTATGTGTAAGTAAAACATAACCGTACGATGTGTACACCGGTTGCGTTACTTGACACGTTGGAATTAGCCGCTATGGGTGTTAATGGATGTCGCAATACCTATGTTCAATCTATGCAACGATGACTTCCTTGGTACGTTGCAATCATATTAATCCAGACTAGTTCTTTTCAAAAATCATATATAAAATCTTTTAGGTTTTATCTATAGTTTTACGCAAAACATAATTTAAATATTAACATATATATTATCGGTGATTTTTAACGCTTAAGTAATGAATAAATAAACCTATAATTCTTCAAATAAATCTCATTTATTGTTCTATAATTATCGCGAGAAAATCAAGGTTGAATTAAGAACCCGATTACACTTTATGCGATAAGGTGATAGATTTTTAAGGGCCTTGTTCGTAACAGTAAGCTAATCGATCTAAATGGATACCTAATTAAGTTTAATGGATTATATGCTCATGGCTCATACAATATCATGGATTTGAGATGTCCTAAAAAATATTAAAAAGTGACCTTGGATAAACCATTATAACAGGATAAAGTAAAGGTGGTATATAATAGGAGAGAAGAGTGAAAGCCGGTGGGACAGTACAAAAATATTAAGTAAAATTTGACAACCCTAACATTAAGTGCAGAGTCAACAAACCTTCGGGTGTTCGACCTTATGTTCGCGCACGTCGTCGCAAACATGAACGTCAGACTCCTAATACGTATTTAGCTAATAAAGCTGGCCCCACAGAATACATAAATGACCAGAACTATTTATACCACACCTACGTATTTTGATATGTAACGAATGACTGTTAGACGAAAACGGGTGGGTTCAAAAGGACTAAAATTTCATCAAAATAGTTTTCTATGCGTTACCACAATGAAGACAGAAGGGAATTACGCCTAATTTAATCAATAGAGCGCAGAAATACATATATATGTATGTACTTAATAGTACAATCCTACGTCGTCGGTCGGTCGGTCTACTGCAACTGCCACTCAGCAAAAGTATGGTACGAACTGCATGACTCTATTAGGAACTTAATTGAAATTTCATATCTCCGCCTGCTTGCGTTACGGATATGACGTCTTGAATGCACCTCACTCTTCTATCGGTCACACTGTTTAGACTACAGGTCATAGTGGAATGGATATACATGTATAGATAGATACATCCATCCACGCCATTAACCTCCTGTCAGTGTGGCAAAAAGAGAGCTCATTCAGATAAAGTATCTACTTAACTAAAAAAACAACTTTGAAAATGTTTTTCGAATCTGTGACGGATGTACAGATATGCAAATTGAATAATTTGTGAGTAGAACATTCGCGTGGGTGCGTCACACATGTGTGTATCTACCTAGACGTATTGTCCGTTATAAGTTAAAACAGAAATTAGTTCTGTCGTCGGTAAGAATGCGCTTATACATTATATGTACAGTAGGTATACGATGTTGACAGCCGATTTATATCATACCTAATATTGTACCTAAAAAAAGTCATTGCGCAACCATCTGCGCGAAGTCCAGACTCGTCAAGATACGTCAGCCGTACTATACCTATTGAACAGAAGACTACGTTATTCAGTCATGAAGTATATTATCATCATTCCTTGCACAATGTGTACTGTCAGATATATCTGGGTCATAATGTTTATGTCAGGGTTTGCGAATCTTTTAATGTTTGAATTCGTCCTAATATCGAGAAATAGCGTAACAAAATAATGTTGGCAGCGATAATAGAAGACCAGTTAGTATGATTAATAACAGAAAACATACATATTTTTAAAAATAATATCTCCAAAATGAAAGAGTTGTAATACTTCGTATTTAAAGGTGAAGTTGTAGAAAGGACGAGATAGGCACAAATTAAATATATCATACAGTAATGAGTTGATTAGACAATGGTAGAGCCCGCAACAACAACATGTGTTGCACGAATTGGCCGGCTCGACCGGTGAAATACCACGACCTCACAGAAGACAAGCATGAAGGAGAAGTACTATGCGGTTCGTCTGATGAGTGAGGTGCCGGAGGCCTAATTTCATTCCTCTTCCCCTTCCCACCCGTTCCTCATAAGGGGGATAGGATGGTAAAGGGAAGAGGATAGGACGGGGAGGAGATTAACGGGGAAAAGGAAATATCCATTTTCCTGTCTATGCCCTCCTCTGTCCATTAAAGGTAGGCAACGCATCTGCAACACATTTGCCTGTTGCGGCTGTCGATGGGTAGCGTTCACTTAACATCAGGTGATCCGCTTGCTCGTTTGCCACCTTCTCAATAAAAAAAAAGAGTGAAGAGAAATGAGTGGCCACTTGTCTTCGTGTTAGCCGCGAGTGTTCTTATATAATTCGTACACAATATAACATGATGTACGTTTGGTGACGTCACAGCAGCATTTATGAATGTACAGAAAGTTTACGTAGTAAGAAAATCTAACGACACCGGTCGCTGTTGAAAAAAGGGCGCGAGCAGCTACCTTTCATTGTAACATATGATTGTTGTAAACACGCGTCATTTACTATTACACATTTTATTCTTTCATCGGAAACGTAATTTTGTGGAAATTTTGAGATAGAGTGAAGTGAAATTGTGTGATATGGGTAATATGAGAAAAAAAGTGGTTTTTGAAAATATTTTAGAATTTACGAATTTTAACGTAAAAACCCTTCTTTACAAAAATCTTGCTGTGAAACAAGGTATAGACCTAAGTGCGCATGCGTCGTATGTTATTCTTTACGCATAGTATATAGTTTAATTTAATATAATATCTAGATACTCCATATATTTAGCCAGCAAACGGCGTGCATCGTTGGCTAAGCTATCAGTTTTGAAGCAGAGGATACAATTTGCGGATGCGATAAGATAGTAACTGCAAACGATGGCCTTATTATAAACGGTAATTTATTTAGCGAATACTAAATATGTCATATATTTAAAAAAATATATGAAGGCATTTTAAAAAGATTCTACATTTATTATTTAACCTAGCTGTGTACGGTCCCCGTCACTAATTACATAGTAAAGGGTCCGAAACTATTATGTAATCAAGTAAAATTAGATACGATATCCCCATATCAATTACAAGCGGTGATGTAATATTATGTACCCTTACAATTCCTCTTCCCGAGGATCATTGCGAGGTTTCCGCTTAGCAGCATCGCGTCAGGTTCAATGATCTTACAACGCGGTGATTGAATCGGAGAAATAATACAGGCTGTGCCCCGCGTCTTCACCCGCCGTGCAATTTAATAAACGTAATCATATTACGTACACGGCACTAAGTAATAAAATATACAACATTTTGCAATAATTAAACTATTAAAATGTCCAATCTATGCTGAACTCAAAAATCACCTAATTCCTCCTTTTTCTCATATGTCTGTAATGTACAGACAGCAATCAGTCACATTTTATTATATGTATAGAACATTTGTGTAAATTACGACAGCTCTAGAATGACGTCATAACTGAGACATCTTCAAACTTTCAGTTTTTCTATTTATTTTGGCTTTATTAAAAGGCCACCAGATGTTAAGTGATGTGATAGAAGAATGAAACTTAATAGCTTAGTATAGGTCTATCAAGTCTCGTAAATAAGAGGCAAATTAAAATTTATAGCTAGCAACACTGATGAATTTCGATTTAAATGTTTTGATACTTTTAAATTATAATAATTACTAAGCTGTTATTGAACATACATGTCAGATATTGCATATATTTAATAATTTATTAAAAAAACAACGATGGTATACATACACCAATCCCCCTCCCTCCCACCTCACTGCGGAGTTTTTGTTGAAGTTGTTTGCCATGTTGTTGTATTTTTCAGATAAGCGGCAAAGTTAATTCGTTTTCTAACGGCCCGCTCTCTTGTTATTCGCTTCAACGGAGAAAAACACTTGAACGTCAAAAAATATTTAGACGTTATATAGTTTATGGTGTCCATAAATAGTTCTACTTGCTTTAATACAATAATCATTGGCAAAATTCTACAGATTATCAAGTACGTAAAGCACAGGTAATTTGTGTCTCTAATTGTCCGGAACAACCTTGGCAAAATCCAGATCCAGACAGAAAAGTCAGTGAACTAACTGTCATTAGCTATGCTTATATTTTCGAAACCTTAATATCGTAGAAAATTAACCCTAGTAAATTAAAAAAAGTAAATAAGGCAAAATTTAATTAAAATAGTATTATTTTTCAGATTAAGTAACGGTTTTCATTATCATCCCGGCCCTTTTCTCACTTATGTGGGGTCGGCACAGTATGACAGTAACACATACTGTGTACATGTTTTGGCTACAGTTTTTACCGGCCGCCGCCTGCCTTGCGCCAAAAATGAATTGGGAATAATTGGTTGTTGTGTCTTATTCTATAAGACAAGAACAATTCCGTTGCCGAGGTAGTCAAACGTCGCGTCGTAAGGACCATTGTTGGCCGGGCACATCCCTTCTTGTCAGGCTTGCCATTACTGCCAGAATAGCTGATCGGGACTTATCTTTTCTGCCTCATCATTCGCTTTTCCGTCTTCTGGAAATTCCGTCAGAATATCTCTGATGTATTTGTATCACCTGTTTACTCTTGTCTTGTCCGAACCAATCGAGCTGATGAGAAGGTCCAATCAAGCTGTTGAATTGGAAGGCATTATTACTATTTTACTTTTGCAGCAGAGACAAGTTATGCTATGTATTTTGGAAGGTTAAAGTATGTTAATAGCCATAAACAAACCTAATTTGAAATTAGAATATTATCTTGCGAATAATGTCGAGTCGAGAGCGTGAATGAACCGATCACGGCGGAACAACCGCTACAAAAATTGTCAAGTAAAGCTACATGACCGTGAAAACCGATGCGAATCAATTTGTTAAACTCTAAAATATTATAGTATTAAGTGATCAATCTCAAGCGAAATCGTCACAATGATTCTGATTTCGTTTCTAGCTTGTAAACAACGATTTAATTCTTATGACAAAGTATCAAATACGATAGTACGATGCCCAAGTTATTATATATGTCGGGGACTGGCTGAATGCAGAGTGACTTGACGAGTACAACGTTCGAGCTGTCAGTCACTCTGACACAACTCCAAGCTCTAGCGTAACGGCGAACCTGGTAGCGGCGGTTACATTACGAAGAGTGACGGCAATCGGGTTGTATCGTGGATACGCGCTACGTGTTTGGTGGAGTGTCGTTACATGAAGCCAGTCTACTTACTGTACTATAGATCCAAGATTATATTTTGTAATGTCCTAAAGTGTTTTGCTACGTGTCATTCTCCTTGCCCTAACGCCCGACGCCCGAGCTGTTCAAGATGGAGTTAAATGTCAACGCAACCTATCTGTACGTCCCTATATATTATTTGAGTATATATTTGTGTGGTGTTATTACCAAATCCTTGTCGATTTTCAGGAGTTTATACTGTTCGCAATAAGTTGTAGCGTAAAATGGGTCAATAATCTGTGAAATATAATTAGGCAAAACGATGTAAGGGATTTTCTTTTCCAATTTATTACGCTATCTACATCTATATCGGAATATATAAAAGGCGATGGGTGTATGTATGTATGTTCCCTGTAGACTCTGACACGGCGGGACCGATTTCGATGATTTTTTCAGGAAAAGTTCAAATTAGCCCGACAGGTGATCCTGTGAAGTTGATCGGATCAACATAATTAGTGCTACCCAGGCGAGGCCGGGAAAGAGCACTAGTAACATTATAAATAATCCTTTTATATATTTTGCATAAGAAACAAAATGCGTCCTTCCTAAGCTCCAACATGAATAAATGTAATGCTAAGCAAATAACTTAAAGAACACAGCCGAGGTCGGACGGATCTGTTGCTCAACAGCTCAACGCCCTCAAACTCCGAGGGCGCTTTCGCAGATATAGTGCGATTATTTATTTGTAACTTATGCATACTGGCTAAATTACTAATTATTTATAAGATATATTTGCAAGCCAAGAAATAACAAGTATATGCATCATTAATTACGGAAATATTTCTTATTACACACAGTGGTTGGGCCCGCAACAACAGTTGCACGAATGGGCCGGCTCGACTGGTGAAATACCATGACCTCGCAGAATACAGGTGTAAGGAAGAAGTATTCTGCGTTTCGTCCGATACGTGAAGTGTCGGAAGTCTAGTCCTCTTCTCTGTACCAAAAAAAACTTCCTAATTTTTAGGAACGTTATGCGTTCAAAAAAATACTACTAACAATGGTGGAATGATCAGCAGCAGTAGCTGAAGCCGAAGAAGTCTTTCAACCTCACAGAATACAAGCGAGTAACAAGGTATTTACATTTCTCCACTCCTTCACATGGGAGAGATATCTTTCCTTTAACGTTCCTTCCAGTTAGTTCTCCCAGTTCCTGCTCTTTTTCCTACTCAAGCTCAGTAGATAGTTTGATAGCGCACTAATCAACTTGTGCGAATGTTAGTGTGTAGTCATTATCATGTGCGCCTGCTTCTTCGTTTTCTTGCATCAGTTAACTTCTAAGAAATGAGCGGGATGCTTGCATGGTAATGGGTACATCTGGTACCTTTTATTTGTCTATTCCTTGACAATAAGGTCTCATTTTTTCGATATATGCGTATACTAGCGGCCCGACCCGGCTTCGCATGGGTATTTAATAAAGTTTCAAAATTAATAACTAAAAAAAATCTATCGTCTATGTTAATCAGGGATAATGTAGGATTCTAATGTTAAAAGAATTTTTAAAATCGGTCCAGTAGTTTCGGAGCCTATTCAATGCAAACAAACAAACAATAAATTCTTTCCTCTTTATAATATTAGTGTATATATATATATATATATATATATATATATATATATATATATATATGATCCAGCGATTTGACTGCATCATAAAACATACGGGGTACTTTTGCTTAGGTTATCAATATAACTAAAAGTAGTCTTTCATATCATTGATTGAAGTCAGGAAAAGGCACCTCAGCAGTTGCACAGTTTAACAAACCAATCACATATATACTGATTTATATCAGATACATATGTATATAATTGTTTACACTGTGGTAGTGGCCAGCAGTTGGGCAGTCTTATAAAGAATGTTGTAGGATATTTCTTTTTATAGTCTTATAGGTATCGTACAAATACCATCGGTTTTTGTCTCATTATAAATAAAATGTTATTCATAAATAATTTCCATAGAAATAAAGAGACGGGGTTAATGCTGCATTTCTACGTACAAATTCTAACGTAAGTTTAATATTTTCTAGTTGATTATTAATATTTTATTTTGATGCAATATAAGAGTGTTGCCCTAACCTGTACTATCCACATAAATTCATTATAATATGCGGCTTGATTTCAACGTTAAAAAGACCCATTAAAAGATTGAACATTATTGCTAAAATATAAAAACAGCATGGTCTTCCGATACTTATTATAGGTTAGTTTAGTGAAGTATACTGAACTGGTCAGGGATTCAGGCCCGCCATTCGTTCGCGTCAGGCACAAAATAAAACAAGAGGTAAACTAGTAGAACTACTACGCGCGAGATTACAGCTATGCGTTTGGTCGCTCAACGGTGAGTCATGAGGAAAGTATTGCTTTAAGAAATACTTTTAAAGTTATTATTACCACTTTATCGATAAAAAAACTCATCTATGAAATAATAAGGGTTGATATAATAAAAAACAAAATATATACTACATAATTAGTGCATAAAATACTTAAATAAGCACACACCCCATTTACTTACCCTCCTAGGGGTGCAAATTATAACGGATTTTCATTTGGGACACCTCCCTTGGTTCTTCTATATCTGTACATCTATGCATACATACGCATCAAATAAACAAAACGAATAAAATTAATTGGGTTTTTCTTTATTTAATTTCCAAAATACGTTAATCTTTCCCCCAGATGTAACTATACCTTTTGATTTTAAAAAATACATCTTTATTAGTCTGTAAGATTAAAAATATAATCTAGCGGAAATGCCCGAATTATTGAAAATTTAAGCAAAATTGTGGGCTTAAATAATTAATAAATGATGGAACGGTCGTGTTGGATTCAAAAGTAGACTGCCAATTTAGTGCTGCACTGGATTCAGTGCATTCCAGTGTGGGTTTACCTTTTTACAGTTGTTATCCAGCGCTGGTTTCAATCGCTGGACTGGAATAATGTAAGCTTTATTTTATGTGGCAAATTTTCTAAGAAAAAATTGTGGCAAAGGTGGCAAACGAACAAGCGGATCACCTGAATTTAAGTGACCGCTACCCATAGACATCTGTAACAAGCAAATGTGCTGCAGACGCGTTGCCTACCTTAATGGACAGAGGCGGGCATAGACAGGAAAAAGGATATTTCCTATTCCCCGCCAACCCCCTCCAATCCTCTTTCCGTTCCCGTCATATCGGTATGACGTATTCACGCCTGTCTTCTGTGAGGTCGTGGTATTTCATAGGTTGAGCCAGCCCAATCATGCAACATGTGTTGTTGTTTTGGGCTCTACCACTGTTAAATTGGGCATGAATCCTGAAAATTTACGCGACAGAATGATAGTTAATGAAGCTATTTAATACAAAATAAATTTTAAATTATCATTATTTGTTTTTCTTGTTGATTTCCAAAAACACAATTTGACCAATTATAACATATTGAACAATAGAAATAATTAGTAAATAAATCATTGAAATAGGTATGTATTTATATTTTAAAATCGTAACGCAAGGAAAGAACACGGTGATTGTGGGCGCTTAGTATGACCAGATTCTATATTTTAATACTTTTATAGTACATATTATCGATTTCTCGAATATGAGTATTTTTGTAGGTATATTTCAGTATTTTTGGAGGTGCCTCGGTAATATCGTAAAAAATAATCTGGTCACACTGGCCGAACTGTCAAATGAATTTATACTTAGCAAAGTTTTAACAGGTTCACAATTCACATGCTAAGTCTTCAAAAATCAATACTATTAACTATAACTAACTATATTAACTAAGCCATAGATTGACTTACTTCGAAAGTAAATGCTAGAGTACCGTCTATTTATGTCATTGTCATGCTTAGAACTTCGCTAAGCACTTGCTTTGACTAAGCCATGGCTTTACGTCTTTTTTTATCGGTCTGAGTATGACAAATGACAAGATATTTTGGAGCCAAACCAGTATTTGAATTTTTTGATTGTTCGTGAATTATAATGGAAGGGCGCAAAAAGCCATTCACGGAATGCGAAAGATTATTTCTTATAAACCTCATCCAACAGAATTCTACTGTTATTGAAAATAAAAAAACGGACAGCACTAGCGTCGTGAAGAAGAATGCTGCTTGGCAAAGAATGGCCGAGGAGTATAATAAATCCCCAAAAATCTCACGCAAGGTACTTATTTATCTTCATCTCCATTCCAAACTACCTGTGACAGGTCTGCTGTAAGAAGTTTCATTAGATTTTTTTTGTTATATTGATTATTCCATTACAGGTAAATGTTAAGCAAATTAAAAAATTTTGGAACAATTTAAAAATGAAATTGCGTGATGGTAGAACGCAGCAAAATCAAAGAACCAGTGGAGATCCTGCTTTTCCAGATGTGAACTCAGAAAGACCACTGGTTTTAAGGACTGTGCCCCATTTGCTGCCAGTAATCAAAGTTATTGAAAGTGATACAGTTCAAGGTAGGTTTCTTTGGATACAACTTAGAAAGAGCACAAAGGAGACAAATGTTATATTAATAGCGACCTTTTCTTTTTGTGAGTTACTTGATTTGAGCTGTTGATTCAGTATGAATCATTTTTAAATAGTTTTATGTTTTTTTCATAGGTCCACAAGATGATGATGATGATTCACAATATTGGGTGCGTATCAACGCCAAAGAAGAACTGCAGATTGAACCGTCATCTACAAAATTACCCGACACACTGTCACCAATCACTAAGGAAACATCAGAGCATCCAAAACTGCAATGCAGTACCTCACACAAATGTCACTGCTTACAAAGCACAGATCACATGAATGATGACCTATGGAAAACTAAGATAAAAGAACAAGAGCATAAGTACCAACAAATAAAATTTGAATTGGAAATCCAACATTTAAAAAAAACACAAGAAATAGAAATAAAACTAAAAGAAAGAGAACTGACACACAAATCAAAGATGTATGATTTGTATGAAGAAGAAATGAAATTAAAAATAGAAAAACTTAAAAACAACTGATATATTATTAGGTAATTTACCTTAGTACATGCTAAGTAATTACTCCACTAGTCAAATTTGTCACATTTAATCCTGTTTTTGCTTCAGATTTTATTTGTAAATTGTCCATCTCATCACTGTCTTTCTATAATGACATTCGGAAACGGATAAACTATTTTGGGGGGATTCTTACTAACAAATATTTTGAGTTTTAACATAAAACTTTTTCTAATTTTATGTGCTTTGATTAAGATAAAGATTCCACAAAAAACCCTAGGAATTGTGAATAGAATCATGATATTTATATTTATGTACTTTTCCTAAAAATAACATATTTTTTATTTTCCCACTCTTTTGTTATATATTTTTTTCTTTTGTTATATTGCACCTTTAGTAATCAAATTAAGTAACAATGCTTTAATGTTAGTACCCAAAACTTTTGGATAGTATTTTATTTATCTGTTGATTATACTCCTATTAAGTTTGTGATTGGTGTAAGAATATTTTTTAGAATAGAAAGTTGAATCTATAATTGATCAATAAAAAAGTATTTGCTTGTCTATAATAACTTCAAATAAACCTTGTATTGTGTCAAAACTTGAGACACTGCACTTTGGCTTAAATGTAAATTTCTACCAATCATTATTTGGTCCAAGCCTTCTCTGCGCAGAGATAAAAGAAATTTATAACAAGCAATTAAAAACATTCCCATATTAACGCGTAAATCTGATATTAAACCATTTTCTTTTCGCCCCTATAGTTATTTTTTGAGTTTGTGATATTTTTTTATTTCGTTGGTTGTGTTTTCAATATTGTTAGTTATATAAATATTAATCTGTGACCACCACCAGCGACCAGAAGGCTGCTAAGGGCAGGCACTACGCGTTATGCATTATATCAAATCGCTCACAAGGGCTGAACGATACTACAACGAGAAAAAAGTGAACTATGTGATGTAAATGTTTGGCCACGATTGGCCTATTCATTGGCAGATTTTATACAGTTTGTCAGTCCGTTAGTGCATATAAACGTTGAACTAATGAATTAGTTATTCATGACGTCAAACTAAATCACTCTTTAATGCCCATCCTTTAGCTGCATGCCTTACCGCAGTTACTTAAGGCTGTGTATTTATTATGTTATTTAATAATGTATTTTAATAATATGGTTATTTTTATATTCTTGTTTTAATAGTCGTAATACACTTGGGAAAATGGGGAAATATTGCGGACCTTGTGTCAAATTGTTAATCACCTCAAGTAAATCTGTAATCTCTTCCTGTAAGTCCTTTGCAGCTTCGTTTCGATCCATTATACAATTGCAGTCTTTGATTCGTCCTATCAATTACCATATATTAATAAAAACTCAACTTACGTCAAAGTTTGAAGAGTTAGTTTTAAAATGTCATACAAAGCGTACCCCACCTTTGGAATAGTGACATTAATTATCTCTTCAGTAATTTTATTCTTATGCTAACGATTATTTTTTACTCTTTAGTATGATTACCGCTAGAAGCGTGTTCATTACTTTGGTTCAAACTAGGATTTATTTTTCGCTTATTAGTTCAAAAGTTTATAACATTGTTGTACAACTAATCATTTCGCAAATAGCGACATCTTATATGTCAAATTGTCTAATAGTTGTGTAATTATGTAGCCGCCTAATAGATGTCACTAGTGTCAAATAGGAAAAAGATACGAAGAAATTTTTGAATCCTGGCGAATTTAATCAGGATAATCCGATATTTTGATCGAATTATTGCAATGTCAGTGGTCTTCGAAGAGTTTTGCTGTGTGGACAAAAATTGATTCAAATGGGATCGTTCAAAGTGGGGGCAAAATCACGTTCAAAGATTCCGGTATTTATTGTTGGTTGCCATGGTAACCCTGTCAAAATATCTGTATCCTAATCTACGTCCTTTACCTTTCATAATCCCTAATATAAAGCTAGATTAAAAGTAAAGACAAGAAGCTACTAAACAAAAGTTTAAATATATTGGATATTTGCATACATTACGAGAAATACAATGAGCCGATGGTTAGATGTCGAAGTTGGAACAGACGACATTGATCTTAATTCTTTGCCTTCAAATTTAGCTTTGGTTGATCTTCAGAACGACAATGAATATAAATTACTCGTTGGTGATTTGGGACGAGGCGAGGAAATGCCTAAACTTAAGGTAAATACTTTGAAAGTGGTACGACAGCAAGTCTAGTGATTACATTTAAGTCATGTTGCTAACCATAGTCAAAAACTGACTACCACTGTAACATAAAACAAAAACGTATTTACGTAATATTATCACCCATCCGCAGGTATTTAAAGGAACAATGCAGATATCAGATTTGGTGCTCCCGGATCTGCCTCTTGGCTTAGTTGGTTTCTACACAAGTGAAACTATGCCTCGTGCATGCCCAGTTGTAGCAATAGCTATGAGTTCATGCATTTATATATATCGGAACATGAAACTGTTTTATAAATACTATCTGCCCTCAGTGGAGCAAAACACCTGTGAACTAGAAATATGGAAACAGGTAATTGTGACAGTTAAGACTCAATATACATTTTCGTAACTTTTTTTAAATAATAATTTTTTATTGACACTAAGAAACCACATAACTGTAAAACAGTAAGATATTTGCAAGAAGATTTTTAGCTGTATTCAATCATCCACCCCTTTAGGGGTATGAGTAAATTAATTCATTATGGCATATAGCCTCAAGTATAACTTTTCAATTTTTTCCAGTTAATGGACCCTGTACATCATAATGAAGGGTCTCTCAGGGGTCTGACAGCAAGTTTACAAGCAATACCACAAAAAGTTTTGAGTAATCAGTCTAAAAACTTCTTGGACCTTGATTTGGAGCAGAGAATAGAGTATCTTGAAAATATGACTGAGTTACCAGCTTATAGAAGTCCAGAGATTGTGTGTATCACAACAATGAAAATTAATTCAGTAAACAAACATGGTGTCAGTTGTCTGGTTGTGGGAACTGAGGAGGGAGAAGTTATTATTTTAGACCCAACTACTTTTACACCCATGTTTATGGTAATTATATTTAAAACAAACATGATTCTCTATGATCTAACATTCATCTCTTTATAACTATATTACTGTCTATCCATTTTTAAACAACTTTTTACATTTAAAATATTACTGAATGTTAAAGCTGTTAAAATTTAAATGTCTGTAAATAAAATCAACAATTATGTGGTACTCAGGCAAAATTATGTGCGGTAAAGAAAACACCTTATGAAATGGTTGCAACAGGACTATATAATGTTGACTACAGAGTGACGGTAGCCACCAGGTGTGAAGTGACTCTTATTCACTCACTTTATGGCACACATAACACAAAAAAAAATGCTTTCTTATCAATATATATAGATGCACTATGCACTTGCTATGCACCGAACACTAATTTCAACTATCAAACAAAATATTTTAAGGTTTTATACTCTGTAGAGGAGTATCTGTAAGGCCTTGAAGTATTTCTCAAGTATGACATAGTAATTTTTCTTTAATACATAGATTATGAATAAATCCGAATAATAAGTACAGCACTATAATTTATGTTGCAAATGTCCAATTGCTTCAAATTTTTGTGTATTGTTGAAGTTCTTGACATTTGATAACAATTGTTACAGGGAAAAGGCAGTATGTCTTCTGAAACGAGACTGGAAAGAAGGTCAGCTCCTGTTTAGCACTGAAGAACATATCGTAGCTATTGAAGTGTCGCCCATAGACAATAGTATATATGTTATATGTTGCGACAGTACATTGTCATGTTATAGCAAAAAGGTGGGTATTCTAAAACATTATACATATGTTAATATGTAATATATATGCTAAATAACCTAATTGGATTCATATTGCAACTAATTGCAAATAAGGTAGGAATATGTGCAAGTATGCGAACTTTTATATACACATGCTATTATTATTTACAGCATATAATTCATAATTATCTGTATATGTATTTCTCTCTCATCTAAGTTTAATAACTCGAAAGTCATTCGCGGTCTTTTTACAGGGTAAGAAACAATGGTCGTTTACGTTAGAGCACAGACCAGTGGCTCTAACTTTGGTCCCCTTAATGCACTTAGGGACGACGCTGATAGCGGTCGCTCTTGCATCTGGCCATTTGCACTTGTATGACGGTACATCGCGCAGAGATACTTTGTTTATAAGAGGTATGTATAAATCATAATTATTTTCGTTAATAAGTACTTAAAAGTATTATAGACTGGCTTATATCCGGTTCGAAGGACCAAAAGCATTGTAAAGCCAGTAACAATTGCTTAGGTTAATTGATTAACCTGTTTCAGATGTGGTATCGGTGATGAAATTTGGACAGCTTGGTCAAGAGGAAAATGTTTTTGTGATTATAACAGCCGGTAAGCTCTGCAGATACAGGTCGGTTAACTAAAGCTGGCATATGCGCAGTGCTTCTATAGTATGACCGCAAGTACGGAGCCGTTTCTCTGTCAATCCGCCGCCAATCAACGCCCTCCGCCCCGAGCACATATAACTGTCTCCCTCATACTTGTGAGCTTGACCGCGCGCGAGAGAGACGGACGATCTTTTCATTACAAGACGTTACCACGTTTTACTTCACAGTGCAACATGTAAATGTGTAGAATGTGGCAGCTTTAGTTAACCGACCTATAGGTTAGTTTGCTGATAATTTTTAGTTCCCAATAATAATATGTTTAATATATACATATATAAAAATGCATATATATATATTGCACTTTTTGGCTAAAACAACACACGTGATGTGATTTGATTGTGGCTTGTAAAGGTGCAAAAGATACGGAAGTTGAACATTTTTCTATAATACGTTAATATAATAATTTTACTAATGAAAATGCAAACAATATTGTCTTTCTTTATAAATAAATATGCGCTCACGCCCGTAACCCAGAGGGGTAGGCAGAGATAATGGAGTGCCATTTGGCGTGATCCTGGCACACCTCCCTCGCTTCTTCCACATTCATACATCTACGCATGCATGCTCGTCGGTTATGGGTGCTCCTTATATCGCCCTTTTTTAGTAAGTCATTAATCTGATCGATATAAGGTTTCCTAGGGCGTCCCCTACAAACACTTCCACTCACTTTTGAGCCACACTTTCCCTTATAACACTATTTTAACCCTATCATTCAAAGTCACGCCTGTCTTTCTTTATCTTAAATGGCGATTGTAATGGTTTTAAAAGTGTCCGACGCTTTACAGCTGGTAATCTTATGTTAAAAATATTGAAGCGAACAGCAGACTTCAACGCGGACGCCGCTAGTGTGGACGTGACGTATAATTCTTTTGGCTCACAAAAACCTTGGCTCATACCTAAGAGGTCAAAACTGTTCCTCGAACAGTCTGCCAGGGAACGAGAGAATGCTGTTGGTACGTGTTCAATTAGAAAATAATACTATGTTCTTCAAATCTCAGTAACGATATTCCTATTGGGTGATTTTTTCTTACAGCAATGCATGAAACGTTCCAACACGAGCTGAATAGATTGAGGCTTCTGGCCGCTAAAACCCTGCTGGAAGTCCACGTTAAGTCTGAGAACTCCATAGCGGTGGGCGCTTTGGAACCGATACGGCTTACTGCTGAAGTAAATTACCTAAATTCAATCTAAATCAAAAGCGCCTATTATTATTTAATAGCAAACAACCACAAATACAATATTACTCGTACAACAGGCGCTACCCAATATAATGAATTTATAGTTTCCTTTGTGTATTTTCTGTATGTAGAATCTTTGATCACACTGATAGTACAAGACTTGAGTACAACCAATTCCAGAGGAGGGTTGGCGTCAGGCGGCTGTAAAAACTATAACCAATACCTATACAGTATGGACTACAATTGTACCGTGCCGACCCCACGTGAGTGGGAAAAGGGCAGGAAGATTATTATTTTCCTGTACAGACATTGCGCGAAAAACGACTAACCTTAAGTGGTCACTTTGTTCGTAGAACTTAAAGCCGGGGCCATAAAGTTTTAAAATGTTGGTCACAAGCACACACTACGAAAAATATTTAGTCAGGCAATAACTACCGATCGAGCTGAGGCTCGGCCCTCGGGCACCCTCGTCCACCGAAGCGACCTGAGAGCTCGGCGGCCTCTCAACCCGGTAATAATAATAAAGTAACGGCCCGAGCCGAGGTTCCCTCTACGGAGGGAGCCCTCAAGCTTAGTTACTCTTAAAGAGGTTTAGGCTAGGCGCCCTCTGCGCCCTGCCGCCTCGTGCCCGGTGCAGCTGTAAATGCCTCCTCAAGGTAAACAGTGACCTTTCAGTCACAAAAAAAAACGTAAAATATACCAAGGTCTAATGATCCTTAGCATTTTCCACCACTCCCATATCTAGACAAGAGTGTAAAATGTATATTAACGCACATAACCTCAGGTAGAAGGCTTAGGTCCCGTGTTCCGCGTCACCCTCATCATCGAGAACACGTCCAGTGAGCGGGCGGCCGCGGGCTTGGCGCTGCTGTTCCACGTGCACCCAACCAATTACAAGGTCTACAGACCCTATTTAAAGGTACACACTAAGTTATATGGTAATACCATTTAGTAGTCGTATCTTGAAATTTGAAGACATTGTAAATAACAAACAGGTGTGCCAACTTAAAATTATAATTTATATATTAGTATCCCAATTTAATAATTTTAGTTTTATTCGTTATATGAAATTAAAGCCTTATAAAGGTGCGTTCAGATCTGGCGCATGCGTTTCTCTTCGCGAACGGTTCGCCAGATCACTCGTGGATCACTGGACTTCCCTGTCTACACTCTTTCTGGTCTTATACCCTCTGAATGTAACACAGAGTGAGTTTTAGATTTACTTTCTGTGAAATAGTCTGTGCATTTTCTGGAAGGTTTTAAAGGCGGGAATGAGTGACCGAGTAGAAACAAAAAACTGCGTGCTGGTGACGTAACGAGATGCTCTTTTACTTAATAGGACTTTATTCTTCTGGGATTAAAAATAACTTAATCATAACTTATATAATGTCTCTAATTAGTGTACCTCTTGGAGGCCTCCTCTAACAGTTTCCACTGTGGTCCGTCCTGAGCTACTCGCCTTTACATTGGGTCATTTTGATGTCATCCCTTCTTAGATGCCATTCCATGGCTTCTTTTCCCCATCTCTTGGGTACCACTCTGAAACTGCCATGCAACATTTTCCCTTGTAATTTTCCTTGTCAATAAATATGGGGATATTAGGCAATCTGTTCAATAACTATACTATTTTTGATATGCCGAATATTTTAATTTAATTGCAGGTTCCTCTCCTTGCCCCGAACAGTCAACTACGACTGCCGACGAAGATTGAAGAAATATTCAATGAACACTTGAACCCGGAGATACTTTTGAGGTCAGTGACGGGGCAGGGCGGGGAGAGGTCGCTGGTGAAGGTCCTACTCCTCAAGGACGGCAGGAGGTCACCGGTGCTAGCGGCCACGGTTCAGATGCCGCCCACTGATCCAATGATGATTCCCTACGACATGCAAACTGCTACCGGTTTCGAATAGCCCCGGATTCGCACTGAAAACAAACTTTATGCAGCAACTTTCTGTCGTAATGTTGTACCAATGTCTTTAGGATTCCAAACCCAAAGGGTAAAACTCTCGTTTTATCCCCCTATTACTAAGACTCCGCTGTCCGTTTTTTCAGAAACAGGTAGACGCTGGAAATATTCACAGAATATTTAGTTATATAATCACTTTAAAAGTAAACAATACAACAAATATATAAGGGGGCTCCCATACAGCAAACATGAGTTTTTAGATAATGCTACGGAACCCTTCATGCTCGAGTCCGACTCGCACTTGGCCGGTTTTTTAACAATAACCCTCTTCAGCGAATTTACAGAAAACTATAATGAATTATGGTAAACCCTTCTTGTGAATTCCGTATGTTGGAGAATATCTGTAGTAGTTTTGAGAGTTTCACGTCAGACAGACAGAGGGGACTTGTTTTGTAATATTTAGTAACCCAATTTAATAATTTTAGTTTTATTCGTTTTATGAAATTAAAGCCTTATAAAGGTGCGTTCATATCTGGCGCATGCGTTTCTGTTCGCGAACGGTTCGCCAGCTGTTTTCGTCAGATCTGGACGCACCCTTAGAATTGAAAGAAATTTATAGCAGCGGCATATCTGATTGGGCCTTTAAATTTCCGTAGTTTTTACTAATATAAGGTTTCTAAGAGACGGGATTCTTACCGCGATTAGCCTTTGGAACTCCGGATCCCGTTTCTTACAAACCTTAAAAGAGATAGGATGTCTGCTTACCCTAATATGGAATCCACATTCTTATGTTAAAACGTTTTTTAATCTTATGTTTAAACAATTAATTTTCGGTTATCTCGGAAACGTTTCAATCGATTGGGATCAATTCTTGTAGTTAGATACGGTTTGTATTTTTAAATTTATCTATATAACACCGTGTTCGCACTGCCGAAGACACATAAAGCATGCTATCTCTCTTTCTGTACAACTGAGATGATAATATGTATTCTGTTAATGTTTTCGGCAGTGTGAACGGTAAGTGTACCGTAAAAATGCGTATTTTCACCAAAAAATAACTTGTGTATGTATTTTAGGGTAGGTATTTGCAAAAGCTATTGTTGGAGTGTTGTTCAGGGTTGATAAATTTTTCATAGATGGCGCAGTATACGAATACAAAATATCTACTAAAACACGGTATTAAAAAAGGACGAGATAAGCTCGGCTCAGCTTGTAGTGATAAAAGGATATACTTTAAAAAATTACGTGTGGAACAAACATACAAGTGGTAAACTTTATCATGTATTATGGTTCCTTCGTATGCCCTTATCATTAGATAACTCGTTATTATGTATATAATTGATTGCTTTACGATTACGATTTGTTTTCTATGTTAAAGTACTTAAATTTTATCAATAAATTAGATTTCAGTATAATTTATTTGCCCCATTATAATCCTGAAATATGTTACGTTAGTTTTAATAACAGTTAAAGGATTAATATTTTTTATTATTGGATTTTCAATTAGCTAAGCGAAACATACTAACTGTTCTTCAGAAAGTACTAATAATTGTTATAATTTAATATGGTAGAAATAACAAACATATCGTCGTCGTTTCAGACGATATTCGTCCCCTGCTGGACGTAGGCCTCCCCCATTGATCGCCACAATGGGTCCCCGGTCACCCTAATCCAGTGGGCTCCCGCAACTTTGAGCGGATCATCGGTCCATCGTGTCCAACCTACCAACGCTGCGTCGACCTGTAGGACCTTTTGACCCCATCAGCCATCCGTTCTGCGAGCAATGTGTCCGGCCCATTGCCATTTGAGGCTTGCAATTCTTCAAACATATACATAGCCCGAAATACATTGCTTTAGCAGAGTTTACAACAATAATTATGTTTGGAAAATACTTATTTGTTCCTTTCTGTCTTAACATTCTCTTATAATTCGACCAATAACGATAAGCAAAAGATTGAAAGAGACAGAGGATTTCACGGGGGAGGGGTTGGATAGTGAAAGTAGTAGTAGTAGTAGTAGAAAGTAGTAGTCATTTATTCCGTTTATTTATTTTGTGTGTTAAGGGAGATATACCGAATAAATTATATTTTCTTTAAAAACGCCTATTTTTTATTTATTTTTTATGTGAGATGTTGGCGAACGAGCAAGTGGATCACCTGATCTAAAGTGAGTGCTACCCATAGACATCCGCAACAAGCAAATGTGTTGCAGATGCGTTGCCTACCTGGACAGAGGAGGGCATAGACAGGAAAAAAAGATATTTGTTTTCCCCGTTAACCCCCTCCCCGTCCCATCCTCTTCCCTTTCCCATCCTATCCCCCTTATGAGGAATGGGTGGGAAGGGGAAGAGGACTGAAATTAGGGCTCCGGCACCTCACTCTTCGGTTGAAACGCAGACTACTTCTACTTCACGCCTGTTTCCTGTGAAGTCGTGGTATTTCACCGATCGAGCCGGCCAATTCGCGCAACAGATGTTTTTGCGGGCTCTACCACTGTTAAATTATTGGTAGCGATCAACTAATAATGAGTACCACATACTCGTTCTACCACCTTCTTCTATAAAAGAAAGAATTAGAAAACGATATAGTTTTATAGACATTTGTAACAACCAGATTTATCAGATGTTTTTGCAGTTTTGAATTGCAGTGGAAACGATGTAGGCGCTGCAACTGGCGTAATGATCTCGTCATGCAGTCACATTCGGCGTAAGTTAACGGTTAAGCTATATATATATATATATATATATATAGATTAGTAAGTTATCAATTAATTTAATGGCCGCTATAGACGGACTGGTTTAGGCAGCGCCGAAAGTTTGAAGCGGTCAATGTTGGGCGAACTGCAACTTCAATCGAAATTGATATGCGCCGTACACGGGAGCGGTTCGCTCCGTTTGCTCACCGCTTTCTTCGAATGGGAGTATTCGAGTTGCGGTCGAACACAATTGCTTGGGGGAGTCGGGTTGAAGTCGACTTTAACCGCAACACGGCTGCTCTCGTTCAGGTGATCTCGACTGCTCAAAGCGGCCCTATTAGCTTAACATCTGCTGAGACGCATATTTCTAGTAGATTTGAAATGGCAATTAATAAAAAAAAAAAAAAATTTTTCCTTAAAATATGGGGGACATTTCCCATGCCCACAGTCTTATGTAAATAACAAATCAATATGTACATAGCTAGTAGATAATTCAAAATTGATTAATGTCACATTGATAATACTAAAGCCGGTATTGTTACGACTTATATGGATTATGTAGAGGGAAAATTACTGTAGGTTAGTCGATTGACCAATATATACAAGGCTGACAATTACCGGTACCGGTAAGACGAAACTAATTTTGTATAACAGCTGACATACTAGTGGCCTGCCGCGGCTTTGCAACGGTAACAGAGCACATAGGTACAACTTTTAAAGTGCAAACTTGTTTAGCCGCGTTATTTGGTAAAGGGAAAGTTTAAATTTGGAACAGTTTCCATGAACTTCATTCATTTATTTTTCTTTTGAATAAGAGGGTTTTTTTAAAATTATTATTCATTTATTTTTGAACCGTTATTACAATCGTCATTTAAATATGACGATTGTTGAAAGCCAATTAACATAAAACCTTAATGAATTACAGACCGAAAAATTCCATGACTCACCCTGTCTACTGGAATCATCTCGTAAAAATCATGTAGTAGTTTTTAAGTTTATCACTTTCAGACAGACAGACACAACGTACTTCTATTAATTTCAACTTTCAGTGTATTGAACTGTGAGCAGTCAAAGCCAGCTCCAGTTTTATCTCCCACATTAGCTCACAAGGACGTCCTTCCATATATCGCATGATAAACAAATAAGTACATTTTGCGGTTAAATAAAGATAACACATGATAATGACCATTACTTATCTAGGCGACAGAAGGCTTATTGTGACATTGACACTTGTCACACATTCTCAACTGTAGGGGTAGACATTGTTATTTACATTCATTTAACAGTGGTAGAGTCCGCAACAACATCTGTTGCACGAATGGGCTGACTCGACCGGATTATCACGACCTTACAGAACAGGCGTCAAGTAGAAGTACTCTGCAATTCGTCTGACGAGCCAGGTGCCAGAGGTCTAATTTCAGTTTCATCATAAGGATAGGATGGGAACGGAAAGAGGATTGGGCGGGGAGGGGTTAATGATGTATAGGAAATATCCTTTTTCCTGTTTATGCCCTCCTCTGTCAGTTAAAGGTTGGCAACGCATCTGTAACACATTTGCTTGTTACGAATCTCTGTGGGTAGCGTTCACTTAACATAAGTTGATCTGTTTGCTCGTATGCCACTTTATTCCATACAAAAATATCGATAATTCAATAGCAATTTTATTGAATGTTTTAAAATTTTTCCAGATTTTTTTCTTCGTATTTCTATTCAATGATCGACGATAGCACGAAACAACCTTATTATCCATATCTCTAGTAGAATGGGTAGCAAAGTCGTTGGATAGGTGCTTCCGTAGGCACTAATTAAAATAACTGAATTGATTTTATATTGAACTTTTTGTAACGGAAGCTACGATGAGAGACTTGGCATTTTTGACAGTTTATATTTTAGACTAGCTGTTTCCTGCGACTTCGTCCGCGTGGAAATGAATTCGAGAAAACAATTTCGAGGGTTTTTCACTTTTTGCGCGGAACTCTAAATATTTTGCTTCAATTAAATTAGCCTATTTGAATCCCGACAATATTAGCTATCTTCCAGTAAAAGTCCCATCCGAATCGGCTCAGTCGTTTCGGAGATTACCCGGAATAAACAGACAGACAGACAGACAAAAATTCGTCGTCATTTAAACGATCATAACATTATGAGCCAAATATAAATTGTTATCATTTCTATTTGCATAAATAACTTAAAGTATACACGTTTCTGTATTATACAGACATGTGCTATGCAGTAGAACAATGGACTATTGTACATAGTGTGCAAGACACAAACACGCAGCTTGCACAAGCTAATCAAAATAAGTAATTTGACCAATTAAAACGTGATCCATTGTTTTGTTACTTGTTTTTGTAGCTCCATGCATGTCGTGAATACGCAATGCAAAGACCCTTCTGATACAGCGAATACATACGAGTATATGCGCACAAATGGTCGCAGAATTAATACTGGAGTCCCAATCTCAACAGTTCTAGTAAAATTTAATAATTCGTATTTTAATTAATAATTCACAAATTTTATTCGAAAATATGTTTTAAAAAAGAAGTAAGTTTAAGTAAGTTTAGTAAGAATGTAACTGATCGCTGTCTGTACATGGAAGATATTTGAAAAAAAAAAACTATTCTTGGGGGCCTTTATACACGCAATAAAACCCAACACAATGATTATTAGGATTTTTGTCTGTCTATGCGTTTGTTACCACTAATCTCAGAAACGGCTTCCGATTTGGGGGTGGTTTTTCACTAATGTATTGCGGCAAGCTTCACTGAGCATTTAGTGTTGTTTTATCTCAATCGGTTAATAAATAAAAAAGTTATATCAATGTAAAGAACCATATCAAACATTTGTACGATAAAACAGCTATAAAATTGCTGTTCAGTTGAATAGGATGAACTTTTAGTTAATTATGTTATTAGCTGTATTATGAACTTTATAATGATGATTTATGATTGAATGTTTATATAAAGTTCAAAACACGACAGTTTCAGAGATTTTGCAAGCATCAGCTAGATACGCTGAGCATTGAGATCATAGCACTCGCACGTATTTCTGAGACGCACGGCTCTCCCTGGTAATGGTAACAGCTATATTTGGTAACGCAGTATTTGTGTGTATATGGACGATTTTAGAAACTTTGTATTTATTCTTTCGTAATATGTTTTGTTAGGTTAGGTTAGTAGTTTTTTTTTCCGGAGAAGGGTTGGCGTTAGGCAGGCAGCCGGCGTAAGAACTTTAGTCAGAAACTATACAGTATGGACTATGGTCACAGTTTAAACAATCATATGTGATTGTTAAGCTTTGCTACAGCTATGTCGACGTCCTCACATGAGCGGGAAAAGGGCAGGGAGATGATGAGGTTACGGTAGTATTAAGAAGGTAATATCATTTCGTTTACGTAAAATTGCAGGGCGGGTGAAACCGCGGGACACAACTAGCTGTAGAGTATACATAATTCTCATAATTTACGTTGGTAACTAATCAAATGATAAAATAAATCTAGCATATCATTTGTTGGTAAGCACATGACGCTTTTTTGACGCAAGGTGGCAAACAAGCAACCTGGCCACAAAACAATAAGAGACCGCTACCCATAGGCATCCACAACAAGCAAATGAGTCGTAGATGCGTTGCCAACCTTTAATGAACTAAGGATAGACAAGAAAAAAGATACTTCTTTCTCTCCGTCCAATCTTCTTCCCATCCTGTCCTTATTAGGAAATGATGGGAAAGGCGAGAGTACTGTATGAGGAGGCCTCCGGCATCTCGCTCATCACTCGAAACGCAAACATACTTCTACTTCACGCCTGTCTTCTGTGAGGTCGTGGTATTTCACCGGTCGAGCCGGCCCATTCGTGAAACAGATGTTGTGGGCTCTACCAATGCCAATCAGAACTTGTATAATAGTTAATGATTGATTTAACTTCTTCCATGTTTCGGATGATGAAAGAATTTCTGCACATGTAATCGTCTTTGTCATCTACTCTCCACTTGGTAGCGACGACCTACTGAATTCCATCAGCTCGCTTGCAGTCTAGGTCCCGGTAACCCAAGGGTCAGCAACCTATGAGCCGCGGAACTTTAAACCTATTTGATTTTTTTCAAATATTTCTCTTCTCTCAAACTCACATTTTGATTGACTTTGATCAAAAAAATATACAATCACTGCGGTAGTCATTACTCCTCACACATACAAATAAAACAATATCTAGGTGTTGACCTTCATAGTATGTTGTAATTAGTGATCCTAGTTTGTGTATCACTGATTAGCAGCCAGGGAGGCTGTCGTGGTGAGGGTCGTGGAGGGTGGCGAACAGAGATGGCAAAGTAACACAACAGTAACAGTGTCTATTACCACCATGACTAGACTCGTGCGAGCTCTGGTATCATAAATATTTTTGCACGGAATCATTGTCTATCCGTGCAGCCGATCAGAAGAAAATCGAGGCTTCTGAAATGTGGTGTTGGAGAAGAATGTTGCGCTTACCGTGGACAGCAAAGAGAACTAACAAGTCCAGTACTAACAAGTACAGCCGTCGACCAACTTAAGATCACCTGGTGCCAATGAATTCTTAGCTATATTGGTCATGTCAGACAGCCAGACAATCTGGACAAGCTGGTTGTCCGCTGGTCCGACCAAGTTCAATCAATATTAGGACTCGATATCCCCACTGCCAAACAAGCCGAGGACGGTATGGAGGCAGCACGTTGACAAGTCACTGAAAGCACTTCAAGACAAGCACGACCTTAGTAATGAAGCGAGACATGACATCATCACCTGCAACCATTTTTCTTAATTTTAATATTGATTCAGGCAACGCCCTGCACAATCATGTAACGGACTAACATTAATATGGTGTTGCAAAAGAAGTGCCACCCGAAATGAAATGCTTGAGTTAGCAAACATTTGTAACCAATATTCCAATTTTGACGCGATATTGATAAATCCAAATAAATGTGTCAAATATTTTATTTCGATTGTTGCTTGTATCAAATATTCGCTTCACTTTTTTTCCTGAGTTTTCATTCGTACCAGAAAAGGATCTATAGTTTTACTGGACTTGAAATGCCTCAATAAAATGACTTGAAATTTTAAAGATAAATTTAAACACATTTATATTAACGTCTATATGGTACTATTGAATTCTAATTTGCCTATTTAAGGGTTGGACAAACGGTCATTGCTAACGGTCACTTATCGAGGTCCGTTTCCGTATCTTATCCAGGCCGTAAAGCGCATTATCAGCTCATCAATGGTATCAGCAATGAGTAATGTAATGCCGACTAAGCTTTCCTACTAACATAAAATTGCTTTATGGTTTACGTGTACTATAATGAGCCAATTAAGCAATGGAAGCACGTGATGGTATTAAGACATGATACAAACCCTGTGGGTTAGCAAATTAGATAGTTCGGTTTTGGAGAAAGGAAATTGGTACATAGATACACCAACTATTAAGCATACTCCACAGTATACAATCGAGGTCAGCGGAAACTAAATCGGTTAGTTCAAAACTTATTTCAATCGTAAATATGTAAATAGATTGAATCGCAATTGGATCTCAGCTTTGTTTTTTTTTATACTATTAGGTGGCAAACGAGCAAGCGGTTCCACCGATGTCAAGTGATGAACCCATAGACATCTGCAACTAACTAATGAGATGCGGACGCGTTGCCCACCGTTAATGGACCTATCTTTTTCTTAAAGGCCGGCAGCGCATCTGCAGTTCCTCTGGTGTTGCGGGTGTCCATGGGCGTCATTGATCACCTCGGTGTTCCCGCCGCTCGTTTGCCCCCTTCTCTTATATAAAAAAAGAGAAACTGGTTACTTCCAATTCCTATACCCCCTCCATCAAGTTTTCTTCCACTTCCCATCCTTTCTTTATAAGAAAAGGGTGGGAAGTGGAAGTGAACTAGAATTAGGCCTGCGGCACCTCACTCATCAGTACTTCACGCCTGTCGTCTGTGAGGACGCAAAATCTATACTTAAATAAATATGTTGTAGTTATAAATATGCCAGCGTGTCGGCGCTACTCACAAATGTTAGGGAGTATGCTTATCATGCTTAAAAAATACTTTCGAGTTCTTAAAAAACTATTTATTTGTAGGACTATTTATTTATACGGCGTGTTAAAAATATTAAAAAAATAAAACAAACAAAAAGCAAAGATTATTTCATTATTTTACATTGGCAACACTTAACATGTTATGGCGTCAATAATACAACTCTTTGAAGTAATATAATAATCCTTGAACAATATAATGTTCGTCTTCATGTCGATATTTCCACCAGTCTTAGCAGTTTGTAATTGTAATAAATACGCACTTTCTTTTTATTATTTTCTAATATAGTTATTCTCCCTTCATACATCCTTTCAACGTGCCCGAACCACCGAAACATGCATTTCTCAATTCTAGTCACAACATCCAATTTTAAGCCACACTTTTCCCTTATAATGCTATTTTTAATTCTATCATTCAACGCAGGCCTAACATACTTCTTAAGGATCGCATCTCAACGGCTTTAACTCTACTAGCATGCTGTTCCTGCCTAACCCAGGTCTCACTTCCATACATTAAAGTGGGGACTAGTACAGTATTTTTGTATTTGTTTATTGCCTTCATAGATACATCCTGACTCCTCGCTACTGTACCCATTCATTTTATTTCCCGCACTCACTCGTCGTTCAAAATCTTTAACATATTTACCATCTCTACTAAACATACATCCCAAATACACGAACTCTTCCAACGCCAATCTCAGTGATGACGTAGTAATATAGATATTATTGTCCCAAGCGTGTGACCAAGCTGTCTGAAGACCATGCATACATAAAAATGTTCATGTAGAGGAACATGAACGGGAAGTCGTGGTTTACGTCGTTTTTTTATGTGAGAAGGTGACAAACAAGCAAGCTATCACCTGATGTAAAGTGAGCGCTACCCATAGACACCCGCAACAAGCAAATGTGTTGCAGATGCGTTGCCTACCTTTAATGGACAGAGGAGGGCACAGACAGGAAAAAGGATATTTCCTTTTCCGCGTTAATCCCCTCCCCGTCCAATCCTCTTCCCTTTCCCATCCTATCCCCCTTATGAGGAACGGGTGGGAAGGGGAAGAGGAAGGAAATTCGACCTCCGGCACGTCACTCATCAGACGAAACGCAGAGTACTTCTACTTCACGCCTGTTTTCTGTGAAGTCGTGGTATTTCACCGATCGAGCCGGCCAATTCGTGCAACAGATGTTGCAGACTCTACCACTATTAATACACCTCACACACCTCTCTCGCTTCTACAAAGTCTACGTCTACGCATAAATGCTTGTCGGTTATAGGTACTCCTTCCTACATTTTAGTGTTCAATGATTAAATAACATACAAAAGTTTCTTCTTGTACATTTGGTTTCCTAACGAAATCGCGTTAAAGTTAATCAGCTTGAGTTGCTTAGTGCATTTTGTTATTACAACTCGCAGCTGATAAATATGAAGGCAAGATAAATAACTCATTTGAACGTCGCGTTATCGCAGTCCTTGTTAAATTATTGATTACCTAGTTGATAGAGCTAGTTTTATTAATACCTATATTTTTACGATATATTACAGTAATGTAAATAATAATAAATATAAATAATAGGGGTGCCAATCGAGAATTTTTCTTTTTAATAAAATTTATTATATTAATTTAAACATAGCACAATAGTGGTAGAGCCAGCCAACAACTATTGCACGAATAGACCGACTGGGCCGGTGAAATACCACGGTCTCACAAAAGACTGGCGTGAAGTAGAGTATTCTCCGTTTCGTCTGAGAGTCGGGTGTCATAGCCCTAATCCTAATTCTATTCCCTTTCCCACCCCTTTGTGATAAGGAAGGGATGCGAAGGGAACTATGTTTTGACAGGGAAGGGGATGAAGAGGAAAAATACGTATCCCTTTTTTTGATAAACCTCCTTTGTCCATTAAAGATAGACAACGGTATAACGGGTAGCGGTCACTACGTATTGGGGGAACTGCTTGCTCGTTTGTGGCCTTCTTCTTCTTCTTCCATAAAAAAATAAAAGTTTGGGTAACTTACTTAAGCAAAATTAGTCGCTTAGACGTCCTTTAAATCTGAATGGTAACATACTATAGGAATTAAAACTCAAAGAAAGAATACGATTCACTCGACCTCTTACCGAGCAACAAACCGACTACTCTTTTGATATCTCCACTGATTGTGGACTAATACTACACAATGACTCAAGGCTCGGGCCTTAAGAGGTGTTGCCAAGACTGTTGACAGGAGCTAAAGTGAGTCCCCTTCCTATGCACGTGTCAAGTGCATAATATAACTTCATGTTTTAGTGCTGTATGGATTTCCCGTAAACCTGAAATGTGAGCGCCAACGCTTTAATAATAAATGATGAGGAAATCTCACGTTTGTTGCGTCATATTGTTTTTATACATCTACCCTTGGACTTTATTCATTCCCATTACTGTAAGCGAGGTTCGCTCAACGAAACTTGTATAATTTTTTTCTTAAATTGATTACTAAAAGTTTTTACAATTTTGTAAATTAAGGAAAATACAACGGCTTTATTCCAAAAATACGACCAGAACACCTCCAGTAGCAGATGTTATTGCATGAATGTGGATTAACCTGGGATTGCCCACTACCTCACAAAATGTAGAGGTATGCAATAGACTTATTACAGATTGCTTTACGTCAAATAATTCCCTCCAATCTTATGTTCTCTTCTTTTTCTGATTTTCTTCTGATGTTAGTGGATTAGGTAATTAAAAAGTAAAGTCTTTTCCCGGTCGAAGACTTAGAGGCAGACCAAAAACAAGGTAGAAAGATATAGTACTGATATGCGTAACTGACAAGTTACAGATGGCAGTGTCGAGAACAGAGCTAGAAAGAGGCTAGGAGTTAAGAAGGATGAAGTGGATAAGGTGGGGCCTTACGGGATATGGTAAATAGGGATAGTGTATCGAAATCGAATTCGATGAACTGACACGTCAACAAGACGACATTTGCATTCCACAAGTTGTTCCTCATGTGTCCCATACACTGGGACCTTGATGTTTTCTACATTTACACAGGAACGATATAAACGGTAATGCAATGTTAACTGTTCATTGTAACCTATTAACATATGAAGCTTGCGGATTATGTTAAGTCCGCTTCAGACCTTTTGTAACACTGTAAAAGACAATTTATTACTGCGCCCAACTGCACCTGACTAGTTTACTTGTTGTAAATGTTCTGTATCAGTTTGTTATTAGTTTCTGGGATATGCTTATATTCAAGTATCAAGTAATATTGAACTGTTTGTCGTTGGCATAAGCTAAGGAGGGACAGTACCTTTTGAGAATTTCCAATCGGCTTCAGATATGGCTTATCAACCTTATCGTCCTTAGATAAACTTGACGTCGAAATTGATATTAATAAAATAAAAAAAGCTTATACGACTTTTTGCGATTGGGGTAAACAAAGATATTGATAAACGCCACGTTTTGTTATTTGATCCTCAATGCTTCTATTAGGTCCTGTAACAATCCGGCTACAAACTGAGCGCCAAATGTTACAGTGGCCCCTTATATATACTTCTGGGCCACTTTATTATCACATATATAGCCTCTCGAGGCTAGCACTCGTTATTGACATGAAATACAAATGATATTCAAAGATTTAAAATATTGAAGACCTATTGTGAGCTGAGCGTTGTTGATTTGTGTTACTACTCTGGTCGTGCCTCGGGGAAGTCATAGTGTTTCAATTGAGATGCGAAATATTGATTATATTAATAGAAGACTTACAGGCAAATACTATTCGATGTTCGTGTTTGCTTCGGACACAGCCTAATTTAGTGATGCGACCGCGAGAAGATGTTCGCATAGTCAGTACGCGAACATGAAGGCGTTTTAAAAAAAAGTCAAAAAGGCGAAAAGTCACAGATAGAGGTCACAGACAGAAGAAAAGAGAGATCTCTATCTGTGACCTTATTGGAAAACATTTGAGGAAAACATTTAGGGAAATTAGTTCCCGGGGTGGTGCTAAGGCATAGTGCAGAGGTGCACAGGTGCGTTCCGTTGGAGATCCCTTAACCTCTCCTTGCACCCTCCTCTTGCACGCGTAGGTGTCCACCGAGGGGGTTTTATTGGGTCGAATCCCACATTATATCATTGCGACTAAAAACCAAATAATTAATCATTGCATTATGATATACCAGTCTAAAACACCTTGTACAAGGTGTTTTAGTTTTGCCGCATTGTGCGACTAAGAAAAGTATAGACTTCTCTGTGCTGGGTACTAAGAGTTTTCTAAGAGAAAAGGATGAATATGTGTTATTAAAATAGAGTCCAGTAGTATGCCTTAATACCGGGTTTTTAAAACCAGGTGCCCCACTGAAGAACTAAAATTTCACTAGTGCGATATCCCGCGTATCTTGTAGCGCACCCTCCGGTAGCTTTGCGCAGCCAGTGTTGTAATCGTATTCGATGGAAATCTGTCGATATCATGTAACAGTAACCGTAAAGGAGAGTACACACACAAATACTATTTATTTTACTTACTTTCGCTGTAAGCGTAATATAAACATGATTTGTGTTATAAAAAGTAACATTTAGTCTGCTGTCAAATCGTGCTCGTAATAGGACCTAGAATTTTATTATAGGTATAACTTTTAAACAATACAACCTGTTGAAATACGCAATCAGATTTATGTCAATCAATTTATTACTGTTAATATTCAAAACAAAAAAACATCTATGTATGTATATTATATGTATAAAGTCAAAAAAAGGATTTAAGTTTCGCAATCCGCAATACTGAAAGTTTTATTACCAGGTCTAAAAAGCCTTGTACCGCACCAATGGAAAGAATAGAAAAATCAGTGTCGTTGTGAACTTGTTAAAAGGTTAATCATTTACCGATTACACTCGTTATATGGCAGCACTGATATCGTTTATTTATCGCAGCGGCAACCCTATCGTAATCCACTGACAGCGATAACATCGTGCCGCGAAAAATTTAACCAGACATCGACTTAAAAATAACTCAGTTCGCTTGTTGATCTTACCTCTGACCCACCCCCAGGTAAGTAGCTTGTCACATCCAGTTTTTATAATACGTTTAATAATGCAATCATATATTTGCCTCAAATGGGTAAAGGCATGGCTAAAAATGTGATGTAAAATAGCGCACACCACTATACTAATGAATAAGTAAAATACCAAATCAACAGTTGTAAAACAATTTAGAAGTTCTTGTGCCACTATTTTGTTATATGCAGTTATGAACTTTAGGTACTGTACCTGAACACAAGAATTTGCGATTTTTTAAAATAATTAAGTTCGTCATCTTACCCTTTTATGGTATACCGGACCCACCATGGATTAGATCAAGGAAATTTATTTATATCGCTTACCGTGAGCTTCCGCTGGCATAAAATCATGTCGCGATATTTCTCTGAAAAAAAAAAACTGAGATGACAATATGTTTTCTGTAGTGCAAAGCCACGGTTACTTACAACTGCTTATAAACCTGGCGACAAGACAAATTTATTATAACTCTCACAACGTTTCCTATGATACCAAGTAAGTGTCCTGTGCATTATGATGAACCGTTCGATACATGACGATTGGATTAATATAGCCCACGTCATCCTTTTAACAAATCTAATTTCTAGTGTTTGCAGTATAACGCGTGAGACTAAAAACCATTTAAATTATTTCCGTTCTAATAACATGATCAGTAGTATCCGCTGTCAATCGGTCATTGACCCTTGTTACTTGATGGCTCCGTCTAGCGTCGTCAGGATGTGAAACTGTTCTTGTGATGTGAAACATTTACCACAAGGATAATGAAAATATAATGGCTTCTACCTAGTTTCAATTGTTTACTTTTTCCAAATTGTAACTTAAAGACAATTTGAAAGTGTTTTTTTTGTTTCTGTTCCAGTTTCAAAGAGTTCGATTTCCATTCTATTTATTTATTTTATACTTAAAGGTTCGTGTGTTCGTAATATTTCGGGAGTTACAATAATGGTCCCTTCTATAAGGAACTTGGTAGCCATAGTGATTCCTGTATCGGTCTATGCCATTTCGATAACATGTCTCATTTTTGAGCTTCGTTACAATAGCAATATTTTTAAAGAAAAAGAATACCAAAGGTAAGGATTTTGTACTGGAAACTACAAATATTTTTTAGTTTTAAAATCTAACCGTGGGCTTCCACTGCGGAAAGTTTTTTTTGAGAGGAACCATTTATCGTGACAAGTTTATACACCGGTGGAAACCCACGATAACTCGTGATGCCAACATATACTAAAGTTGATACTTAGAATGCATATTAGAATTTTATCGGTTAGGTTTTCGACAAGCGGGATCCAGCCGTCAAAACAGCACAGCACAGATACCAGAAAATCGGATAAGTGCGAGTCAGATATGAACTCGCTCATAATCAATATAATGCATTCCTGTAACTAACTACTAAGATTTCGTATAGTATCATTTCGTCTGGATGTAGCAAAAGTTTCCCTGATACCAGCTTATTTTATTGGATCTCGAACATATAGCTAGAGAGAGAGAGTTACTTTCTGATCTGCTTGACCCACTAGCATTGCGAATGAAGGTCGATTTCTTTGCATTTTTGGGAGTGTTCTGACGAAATCTTTAAAACAATTCCTCCCGTAGTTTCGTCATCGCACAATTAGGCCTCCGGCACCTCACTCATCAGACGAAACGCAGAGTACTTCTACTTTACGCCTGTTTTCTGTGAGGTCGTGGTATTTCACCGGTCGAGCCGGCCAATTCGGCAACAGATGTTGTTGTTGCGGGCTCTACCACTATTAATTAAACTATAGAAGATTTATGTTGAAGTATTTCGCTCCGAATCACTCGCGATGGCACAATTCAATGTTTTTATTTTATGGCTGGATAAAAATCAGTAGCCTATCGATCGTAAAATTGTACGTTACAAGTAGATCAGGGTTGTGGGCATGCCCATCGTGCCCACAACGGTCATCAGGTTGTCGTGGCTATGTTAAAGTTTGCTTATGTCTTCTCAGTTCTTTTTCTACGTTAAGCTTATTATTTCAAGCGAATACATATGATTCCAAGCATAACCCGCATAATTGGACGGATGGAATATCACACGCCACATCGTTCGCATGACCGCAAATTGTTGTAAAAGAAATATGTGAAAGGTAGTAAACAATTCATTTAATAAATTTACATTTTGTTTCAGATTCCATTCAAGCCATAATGTCTCTCGACGAAGTGAGTATTCATGCAATGACTTTTCTCATGCGATAACACCATGTCTAAAATGCTTCATTGCGGTGTATTGACCCAGAAAAACGAGACCAGTGTACTTACAACGGTTTAAGTCGGTTTTCACTCGTTCGTTATTTTTTTCTTTCCGAGAGTATACGGTGACATTAACCTAAAAATCGCTTTATAATATAAATACTTATATACGTTTTAATCCATTTATATTACATATTTTTCACCGACCTATCATGTACTTTTTTATTACGTTTTTTATGTCACTAGGAATATTATAAACTAACAGCAAATTGTGAACTGAACGCCATAATCCACACATGTGACGTCTCATATCTCTACAGATTATATACTGTCAAGATCAAAAGGTCACAGCCGGCCGTAACCACCCCATAACGTAACCGTGGGTTTCCACTGACGTAAAATCTTGAAAAAACCGAGATTACAAAATATTTTATGCGAATGTTTTCGGCAATGGAAACCCATAGTAAGATTGACAACTAATAATTTAACAATACAAGGTATCACAGACAGAATAACAATAAAATAACAGTGGTAGAGCCCGCAAAAACAACATCTGTTGCACGAATGGGCCGGCTCGACCGGTGAAATAACACGACCTCACAGAAGACAGGCGTGAAGGAGTATTCTGCGTTTCGTCTGATGAGTGGGGTGCCAGAGGCCTAATTCTAGTTCTCTCCCCCTACCCACCCTTTTCTTCTAAGGAAAGGATGGGAAGGAGAAGAGAACTTGACGGTGGAGGGGATGTGTGAGAATTGGAAATAACCAATTTCTGGTTGGCCCCTCCTCTGTCTATTAAAGGTGGGCAACGCATCTGCAACTCATTAGTTGATTGCAGATGTCTATGGGTAGCGATCACTTGACATCGGGTGAACCGGTTGCTCGTTTGTCACCTAGTACTATAAAAAAAAACAAAATGTTGAACAAAAAAAAACCGACTTAAAAATATAAATTCAACAATGAAAACAACAAATGCACTAAAAAGTAAAAAATAATTTTACGCAATTAAATAAAGGAATCAATTCTTTATCATATCTATTTTTGTAGGCGTCAGCCAGTTTAGGTTATTGAATCAACTACCAAATAGATAATATTAAGTTTACATTGTAATTGGCTTGCATCAAGACCTGCTGATAAAAGATTACACAATCTCGAATGTTTATAAGTTTTCTTGAGTTTTATTATTGCAGTTTTGACAGTGGTAGAACCCGCAACAACAACATCTGTTGCCGAATGGGCCGGCTCGACCGGTGAAATACCACGACCTCACAGAAAACAGGCGTGAAGTAGAAATACTCTGCGTTTCGTCTGATGAGTGAGGTGCCGGAGGCCTAATTTGAGTCCTCCTCCCTTTCCCACCCTTTTCTTGTAAGGATGGGATGGGAACGGGAAGAGGATTGGACGGGGAGGGGGTTGACGGGAAAAGGGAAATATCCTTTTTCCTGTCTATACCCTCCTCGGTCCATTAGAGGTAGGCAACGCATCTGCAACATAATTTCTTGTTGCGGATGTCTATGGCGTACACTTATATGATCCGCTTGCTCGTTTGCCACCTTATTCGATAAAAAAAACTGCGCACTGCGGAAAACATTAACATAAACATCTTTTTATCTCTTTTTTTCTCTATGAAAAAACTGAGATGATAAAACTGTGTTTAACATGTCCATTTTTATACGAAGCAATTCAAGAAAGTCTCCGAGACGGTGAGGAACTGGAAGACCACGCCAAGTGACAACGAGAACCTTGCCTTGTACTCGCTATACAAACAAGCCGTGTCCGGTGATGTCAACATCTGTAAGTTAATCTACCATACGAATATAATTGAGTTTAATAGATTCAGATAAATAAATTATTAAGGAAGGTTATAGGCTATTGAACGTCACGCCACTACTTCTAGGAGCCGAGTGGACAAAAAAATTACTAAAAACAATGAAGTAAATATAAAAAAAATATTAGCTTTTATTTTATAGCGGCATTCTAGCAAAACTTTTTTGGACACGTTCCAGTTCCAAATCCTTAGCGCTTAGGGAGAAGGATGTAATAACGCGGGCGAACGATGTGATGCGGTAGATCAACATGTGCGAGATAGCTATACACAGATAGACAAAGTAGAGAGAGAGGACAACAGTTTCATGCATCTGATGCATGCACTGATCATTTTATTTTTCAGCTGAACCCAGCGGGATTGTAGCAAAGGCTAAATGGAACGCGTGGACCGGACGCAAGGGAATCGCCCAGGACGACGCCAAGAAGCAATACATCGAAATGGCTGAAAAATTACATTCTAAATACGCATAAATTGATTTATGTATAAGATTATTTATTACGTTATAAATAAGCTTTAATACTGACTTACATAGATACTCAAATATTTATATTCTCGATACACGCCGATAAAATTTAATTATGAAGAATGTATATTTGGTAAATAAAAGTCTAATGTAAATAAATTGGTTTTAAATCTCTACCGACAGCCTAACAGAAATAATAACAATAATAATTCAATAGTTATATTTTCTTGTTTCATTGTACTAGAATACACACCAATTCTACAATACCATAAATAAATTGTTGTTGGTCCTTCCACCCGAGACTTATAGGGGGTCATTATTTAAGGTAAATTCTAAACTAAATTTTTATGGAAAAATTAAATTTCGTAATACGCAATTTGATTTGAACGGACTTGCTGTAAAAGATTCGACGGTTTAAGCTAGAAGTAGGCAAAACTCACCATTAGACGGCTTAAGGTCACCCAAAGTGCATTGCTCGGAGTCTACATGATCGCATCAGAAGTGATGTGATCCGCAGTAGAACCATTGTAACCGACATTACCCGAAGAATTGCAAACCTTAAGTGGCGATGGGCCGGAAACATTGCTCGCAGAACGGATGGCCGATGGGACCGATAGGTACTAGAGTGGCGGCCACGTACAGGTTTACGCAGCGTAAGTAGGCCTCCCACACGATGGACCGATGATCTGGTCAAAGTTGCGGGAGCCCACTGGATGAGGGTGGCAGAGGACCGATCTTTGTGGCGATCAATGGAGGACGTAGGTCAAGGAGTGGACAAATATCGGCTGAAACGACGAGATAAATCTCTAAAATAACGATGAAGGAAATGATGGACAGCTAAATCCTTTTTCCTTTTCATTCACTTTCCTGTATGTGTATTGCAAATGAGACATGTGATGTTTTATGTGTGACCGGATGATAAAGGTGCCATGAGGAAAAATCTAAATTCAAGCCTATTCCAAAAATGTTTTTATGTAAACAAATATCTGAGCGTGATTTTGAGCCCCATCAAAACGTCGGGTCGGATCGATGACAATGCAAAAATTTTAATAGTTTGACCCATTATCCTTACCAGGATCTTCAGGATTTACGATTTTTTAAGGACTTAGAACACACCATCTAGGTGTTAAAATGTAAATATGAATGCGTAATGAAACTTAACGTGTTTTCAAAACATTATTGTAATCCGATAAAAGCTACCGATCTAGACGAGGCTCGGCCCTCTCGGGCACCCTCGAATCTGAATGCTAAGCGCGTAAAGAGTGACAGCCCAAGCCGAGGTCTCCTCTCGGGGGCCCTTGAGCCGAGTCACTCCATGGAGCGTCCACCGAAGCGACCTAAGAGCTCGGCGGCCTCCCAATCCGGTAATAATAATAAAGTAACGGCCCGAGCCGAGGTTCCCTCTACGGAGGGAGCCCTCGAGCTTAGTTACTCTTAAAGAGGCTTAGGCTAGGCGCCCTCTGCGCCCTGCCGCCTCATGCTGGTGTAGCTGTAAATGCCTCCTCAAGGCAAACAATGACCTTTCATTCACAAAAAAAATTATTTAAAATTATATTTGTACATAAGCCTTGAGCTTAACTCAAGGTTTAGGACATGATATATTATATGTCGTAATTTGTAAGAGACTAAGACCACGTCGATAACGATAGTTTTCTAATTCAAGGCAAAGCTAGCCGAGCAGTTTTCTTCACGCATTAAGCGGGCTACACACTTTTAGTTTAACTGCTTAATTATTACTGAACAATCTGACTGCAAAGTTAAAACGTATGTTTGTAGACAAAACTGAGAACTGGTCCAGTTCAAATGACAATCTAATTGAAATACCATTGGATAAAACTGTACAGTCAAGCTTGAAGGTGCGCCAGCAACGATGTGTTGGTAAAACTGCACAGTCGTCAGTTTTGTTAACACAGCGTTGAAGTGATTACGAGTTTTCTGCTGCGTGCAGAAACCCTTTAGAAATGGTAAATTGAACTTTGACAAATTGAACGAATGACAAAGAATTGGTAATAAAAATAAATATATATAAAGAAATAACTTTTTTTCCTTAAGAACACAAAAACGTCGTGTATTCTAGAAAATCTAGTTCAAATGCTAAAGATATATAGGATACCAAACTACCCAGCGTTGAAGTCTCGATGGCGTCGTCAACCATGACGATTTTGTGGACGTCTTACTTCAAGCGAAAAGAGATTACAACCAATTTTTTTTAACTGAAAAACCTCAACGTGTGTAGGTTAGAACTGTATAGTGTACACTGTACAGACTGTTCAGTTATAACTGAGCTGTTAAAGTTAAAGGTCTGTAGCCCGCCTTACACGAATCACGCACGAATCATGATTTATTTTATTTAGTCAACCACCAGAGCCGGTAGGAAGAGGACGTTGTGTTTTTACCACTCTTGTAAGTTGGTGGCAACACCTTTTATATTTGAAAAATACTTTACTGTGCCTTTGATTATTGATTAATCGTTATCCTGTTATCGTTTTTGCAGCATTGTTGGTGTATTAAATTTCAGTTTATACCATAATAATAATTGTTATTCTTAGTGACATTTTTTTTGTTTTAGGTTAATTCGCTATTTAATTTATACAAAGACGTCATGTCGCTGCAAGAGGTATGATTAATTTTTCTTTTATTTCTTAAATTACGCTTTAAATGTGAGAGATAAGTGACTTGAGTCTTGTTATTTAACCTTAAGTTGTCATTGAACTTGGTGAACATAAAGGAAAAATTGTTTTTGTAAATGAACTAAATTAATTCCGATGTGAAGTGAAAGTAGATTGTACATTGATACAGTTATAAATGTGTGAGTATAGGAATGTTTATGTAGAAAGTTGTCGCTTAGTAGACCTGAACATTATGACAATTAAAGTTAAAAAAAATATTACTTTGGGCAAGTAGAGAAAGTGAACTGTAGAAAATTATAGAAAGAATGGGATAATGTCATGTTAATAGAATTATTTTAAAAGATTAAATTGAACATGTACTTTAAATTTTTGGACCTAACAGATGTTAGCTTGTTAAGAATTGAATACTATTGAATTCAATATATTTTATTACAGCAATTTGATCAAGCGGCTGCGAATGTAAGGAATCTGAAAGCACTGCCCAGCGATGGAGACTTGCTTGAATTGTATGCCCTCTTCAAACAAGGCTCAGTCGGAGATGCTGATCCTGCAAGTAAGTACACAGAGTAATTACTTCTGACATTGAATATCATTCTGCAATGAAGAGTAATGTTTTTTTTTGTAACTATTGGTTTGTTTATAGCAACAGGTGATATCAATTATTAAAGAATATAGTTGTAGTAGTGTGCATATATTACCTAGGACCTGATTTAGGACTTATTAAAGCTATCTATCTAACTTTTTGGGTTTATATACTATAGTACATGCTTATACTTGTACTATAGTGAATTTTCACATTCAACAAAATTGCAAACATTTAGGATGAGGTATTTGAAGATCAATTGAACTTGCAGAAATTTATTTTCAGCCTAAAAATAAATCAGGAATTATTGAAAGATGTAGAAACATAAGTTTGACACAAAGAAAGTTTCTTAAAAAGTGTCAAATGTCAGGAATTGTTAGGTTTTCAATAATTGAAATGGTCACATAACTGCTTAAAATAATGAAATGTGGCCATTGACATACTTTCACATACATAAATATTAAATGAAAAGTAGGCTGCAAGATATTTGAATTTTTCAATGGGACAGCTCCTCATGCATATTTATTTGTTGTTTACATGACAAATTATTTTTAAAATAAAGAATATGCTACTTAATATTAATACTAAACATTTGAAAGAAAGCAGTTTTGAAATCCATGTATGAAAAAATCTTTCACCTGTCTGAGAATGAGAGTGCCAGATGTAAGCTACAATAACCAATTAAGTTTCACTCAACAGGACTTCAGAGTAAATGCATGAACTGTAGCGTAATTAAATTAATTTTGTGAGCTAATAGAAAAGTAACAATTTATTGTAATCACTAGATCGGAAAACAGGGATAAATAAATTAAATAGGATGTAAGCCTCCTTAACTTACACCACAATTTATGTTATTTCAAGCCGCTTCTCACCAATACTATTTGAATCCATGCCACAAACCAACCTTTTGGTTTAAGTTGGCCAAAACCACCTAGTTATGGCTCACAAATCTCCAGCATTATGACTGTGACCATCCAAGCTGTTAAGGCAATGGCTTAATTCATTATAAAGTAAATAATAGCAAATATGCATAGCATCAGCTATTAAAACAAATGCTAATATTTTTTCTTCTACATGCTAGGGACTGAACTTGACACTGGCTATATTGTAACCAAGTAAGTAAATAAGTTGTATTGATTTTTCTTATTCCCTATTTCTATATTGACTATGCAAAGTCGACACGCTACTGTTGGGTTATGTTACCAAAGTGAGCTCAGAAGTGTTAAGTTGACATGGACCAAATGAAGCGTGGGTACTGGTGAGTACCAACAGAGACTTTTGAAGTAACGGTGTTAAGTTTGTGAAATTTCTCAGAAACGATACGTTACGGTTCAATGAGAGTGGTGTTGAGAGTAAGGTCCCTTTTCTTCCCAATACCTGTCAACTAATTCAAAAATGTCACCATAATAGTATTTGGTGTTTTGTTTAGTCATGTGGTAGTCAGTAGTTGCTTTTCTATGTGACATGACACTAAGAATAACATTAGGAAATAATGATTTCCTCTACAATAAGGTCAGGAATTACCATAATTATTGCCTCAGTAGTCATTCAGAGTATCGGGTACATGGCCTCCGTTTATTTTCCTGTTTGTAAAGAAGATATTATAAAAGGGAAAAAGATAATCCTAAGGAAGCTTGCTCGGAAAATATTACTAATAAATAGCAATAGATGAGTTGTACATTAATTAAAACATAAAATGTCAGTGGTTGAGCCCGCAACATCATTACCTTCAGTTTTCTTTTTCGTAGTTATTGATGTAATTTAATTTTACTTAATTGTGTAATTAAATGTGTAATGTAAATTAATATTTTATATATTAATTAACATTATCATTAGTATTCCAAAGATTTCAAGAAAAGATGAATGGATTGCATGAAAGGTGATATGAGGGAATGATGGATAGATCGATGTGGCTAACGAAATCCTTTTGTGCCGACCCCACAAAGTGAGAAAATAATATTAATTATCATTGATGTTCCATTCAGCAGTTTTAATATATCCACATTGGGTACATAATTCACAAAAAAACCTATACAGTATGGTCTACAATCATACTGTGCCGACCCCACATGAGCGGGAAATGGGCAAGATGATAATGAGTATATAGGGTAAAAAAATTCTTGAAACAGTTTAAAAAAAAATTGAAAACTTGTTCAATAATTGGGTTTATTATTAATCAGGCTTAGATAGGTATTTATTTTTAAGTGTACGTTTAATTAAAAAAAAACAGGCAGTCAAAAGGACCTGGAAGTGAAAACTCAAAACAGGCGGGAAGCCGCGACTATAGTTTCGTAAATATAAACCGTTCTGCCTTAACAATAGAATTCAAAATCGAATACAAGAAAAATTGATGAAAAAAGTTAATCGAAACTGTTCTAAATTCAAATAAGCAACGTTTAATGCGACTAAAGAAGTTTTTATTTCAAGTATAACGGTTTTCTTAGATATCATTCTGCACACATTCATTGTTATGTAGTTTACAGACGAGTTTATCCCTACTAATAATATAATATATAATAATAATAATAATAATTATTATTATTATTATAATATTATAAATGTGAATGTAAGTTTGTTTGTTACGCTTTCACGCGAAGACTACTCAACCGATCACCATGAAACTTTGTACACATATTCTTGAAGATATTAGAGTTTGTATGTCTCCTATAGACTCCGAAACGGCTGGACCGATTTCGATGAAATTTACAGGATTGTCAAGATTGGCACATTCCTGTGTTTGGTAGCGATCGGATCAACATAATTAGTGGTATCCGAGCGAAGCCGGGCGGGTCACTAGTAGTTCTATAAAGTTAGTTCGGGTTTTTTGTTTACTCATGAAACCATTTTAAAACTGAGCACACAAGTTATCTTCAGATTTAGAATTGCATTAAAATTTGCACAACAAATTTTTTTAATGATATAGACAGCCTTGATTACAAACATACAAACTGTAAAATAATTAATCCTAAAAAATGTAAAACAATATTTATACACAAATCCAAAATCTTAGGGTAATATAATTTATCTGTACTTTGAAGAGAATAGAATTATTACTTAAAGCTTTTGTTGTGTTTACATTGCTATTGTACTTATAGGGACGTACAAATTGGTTGCGTTGACATTTAACTCCATCTTGAATAGCTCGGGCGTCGGGTGTTTTGGCTAGGAGAATGACACGAAGCGAAGTACATTAAGATATTACAAAATATTATCTTGAATCGATAGTACAGTAAGTAGACTGGCTTCATGTAACGACACGCCACCAAACACGTAGCGCGTGTCCACGATGCAACCCGATTGCCGTCACTCTTCGTAATGTGTCATTACACTTACGCTACCAGGTTCGCCGTTACGCTATAGCTTGGGGTTGTGTCAGACTGACAGCTCGAACGTTTTACTCGTCAAGTCACTCTGCTTTCGGCCAGTCCCCGACATACTTATTGAATTTGAACTCTGTGTAATATCTCACGACCCTTGACCATTAACAACTCCATTTGATTCTCGACAGATATTATGGGTACTTTGCACATCCCCGCTACTTTAGACCTTGACCTTTAGACGATGAATTAAGCATGAATGAAAGTTTGTATTGAGATATATTTGTAATCCAATGTAAGTTGACCTCAGGTCTGTATGACCGATGTTAAATAGCTTACGGCGGAGAATTTCCGGTTAAATTAAATTGCAGGGGTGAGCGGCCAGCTTGGAATTCATAAAGATAATCTACATATTAAGATCTAACATATGTCATGCATTAGTGCAGACAGGCCTATTTTACTTAAGGACTTAGGTTTTGACAATATAAGTTTTGGAACTACGTTAATATTGCCAAACAAATTGATAAACGCTATCGTCGCAAGTAAATTTGATAACGGACATTATCACAATTTCTTAATACATCAATGTCACTTGATATTGGATTCATATTTAAATGCATTGCTCAAGCGATTTATACGATGAAGGCCCTTCTAGAAACAATGGATATTATATCTACGTCTCGTTCACACAGGTTAGCCGTAATTGTTTATTTTATAACGTTTTATCACGCAATTGCGATGTCAGCAGATCTGTTTATAGTTTTGGAATTTGAAATTTGAGTTACATTAGTAATTATGTCGGACTAGCACCGACTAAAACTTCAATGTTCCTCCCGCGCATGTTACCCTCACGCACAATACCCCGTTCCGCCTCCATCAGCCGCCAAGGATCTATCACTGGATAGGACGAACCTCCAAACTTGTACAGAAAGCCGGGCCGGTACACCAAGCGTGCTCCCTACACGGCCCTTATTTATGGATAACTAGCGACATGCCTCGGCTTCTCCCGGGTACCACTAATTATGTTGATCTGATCACTACTAAAAACAGGAATGGCCCAATCTGGACAATCCCTGTAAATTTCATCGAAATCGGTCCAGCCGTTTCGCAGTCTATAGGTCTACAGGGACCATACATACTTAAATTTTAAAATACTATTTTTTACATAAAAAGTATCCTATGGTACTTCTAATACCTCCAAGAATATGTGTACAAAGTTTCATGGTGATCGGTTGAGTAGTTTTCGCGTGAAAGCGTAACAAACAAACTTACATTCACATTTATAATATTAGTAGGGATGGTTTCCGCGAACCCGCCACCCGGGGCCCATGGGTGACCAGAATAGCGAAAGCTCCAGCCTTCTCAACCCCCCAAAGGATAGGGAGAGTGCCCAACCTCAATACCGTCATTCCTCTCCCTCCACGACTCAACCACGACTGCGGAGACGAGGGCTAACAGTCCCTCAATAACCGCAGACCATCAGCTCGCTTCCAAGATGAACTCTAGCGAGTCTACTTTGGAAGCGGTCTCGGGTTCCTCTTAGATCACGGCTACTAAGTCCTACCGCTTCGATAAGTTAAGGGAACACGTTAGGGTGAGGATTTTGTATACAAAGCCAAAGCAAAGTACTAATGGTTGTAAGATCATAACTCAACACAACCAAAGATTTACCACTTTCCTTCTCTATTCTACTTCTTTTATCGTCAAAAACAATTGAAACAGGTGTCAACTAGTATAATAATAATAAATCAGCCTTTTTCTCGAATGGTTCCCACTGCAGGGACACAGGCTTCCTTTGCGACATAGGGAATGAGCCGTAATTCACCATGCTGGCGAGTTGGTGGATGTCACATGTCTTCGAATTTGGTAGTTCTAAGAACATGCCGGATTCCTCCCGATGTTTTCCTTCACAGTTTTTGAGCAGTGGTGATGAAATGAATAACACAAAGTAAACGCCTGCCTGGGTTCGAACCCGCAAACGTACGTAAGTCGAGGCGTATACCGCTGAGCCACTGCTGTTAACTAGTACCAAATGATAATGTATGTATTTTATTGGGTCCTGTTGGTAATTTGTCCTGTAAATTCAGTTTTAAAATAAATAAACATTATGTAATCGGTTTAACGTTGTGTTAAATTCACTCACAAATATGTTGAGTTCAAAGTAACAAACGCCAAAGTACATACTTGCATATTCAAATAAGACAATATCTGACAATGTTTCGTATGTCGCAAGTCATCTATGTTCGTAAACTTCATACATACATTGTCCATTTTATTGTTTTGATTACCACTCGAGGATGTAATACAAGTCGATATGTCTCATTATTTCTCGGACATGTATGACGTACAAAATAGATAAATAATATATTTGTTATCTCCTAAATATATATCTTAAAAAATTAAATTACATAAAAAATAATACTGCGTTTTGATTTATACACGACTAATCACTTTCAAACTGATGTAACTAAATATTTTATACATGGTGTAATGTCTGAATCAAAACAAACAGAATCGAAGACGTATTTGGTTTTTCTACGACAAAACGTAAAATTTTTTGTCCTTCAATCGTCATTCACAATTCCAGTTTTACATATATCTGACTCATTCAGTCACTGTTTTGTTTCGTTAACACTATCATGCTAGGTATGTACATCTGAGTAACGTTTAATTTTGTTATTTTATTTACTACTAGGGACCCGCCCCGGCTTCGCCAAGGTTCCACTAATTATGTTGATCCAATCGCTGCCAGGAGCAGTGGTGGCTCAGCGGTTTAGGCCTCGACTTACGTATTGTAGGTTACGGGTTCGAATCCAGGCAGGCGTTTACTTTGTGTAATTCATTTCATCACCACTGCTCCAAAAACGGGGGAGGAAAACATCGTGAGGAAACCGGCATGTTCTTAGAACCACCAAATTTGAAGACATGTGACATTCACCGCACCGGGCCTGCGTGGTGGATTACGGCTCATTCCATCTCGGAGAGGAGTCCTTTGTCCCTGCAGTGGGAAACATTCTAGAAAAGGTTGGGAAAAGGCATATTACTATTTATTTTATAATCTCTGACAAACACAGGAATTTGCCAATCTGGACAATCCTTGTAATTTCATCGAAAACGGTCAGCCATTTCGGAGTCTATAGGTCTATAGGGAACATACATACTTCGCTTTTTATATACTATTTTTTCTTCATAAAAAGTATCCTATGTTACTTCTAATACCTCCAAAAATATGTGTACAAAGTTTCATGATGATCGGTTGAGTAGTTTTCGGGTGAAAGCGTAACAAACAAACTTACATTCACATTTACAATATTAGTAGGGATACATGTCTGGTTAGAAACCTATACGAGTTTTTAATGTCAGGTCCTTTTTTATAGTAGAAGGCAAACGAGCAGGCGGTAATATTAAGTGACCGCTACCCATCTTTAACAATCTAATGAGTTACAGATACGCTACATACCTTTAATGGACAGAGGAGGGGATAAACAGAAAAAAGGATATTTCCTTTTCCTATCCCTCTCCGTCAAATCCTCTTTCCAACCTTTTCTTATTAGAAAAGAGAGGGAAGGGGAAGAGAACCAGAATTAGACCTCCGGCACCTCGTCAGATAAAACGCAGAAATATTTCTGTTTCCCGTCTGCTGTGAGGCGTGTTATCTAGATCACTTTTTCACCTATTTAACTGCCCGACTGATAGGAGGGTACTGTTTTCGGGGGATGTATATATTTATGTACATAAATGTATGTGTGTTCCCGTTTTACCCTTCTGTAGCACAACGGCTTGACCTGTTTTGTAGAATGTGCTCCTTCGATTCGCAGTGACACAGTGATAGTCAGTAGGGTTTATTTCAATTGACTATTGCTTATAGACACATTGTAACAGCGTAGTAACTTAAATCATAGTTGATCCCATCCCATGAAATCTCATTTCTGACTTTAGCTACAGCCCAGATAAAGCAGGGAGAGGGGATGCTGTTATAAAACGTTTCAAAATATTTGTCATGTCAAAGCAGTCGCACATACGTAACAGACATACAGGGTAATGTTGATATTTTAATGGAGATTTACATTCCACTCGTTCGATGGGTGAGTGACCGCTAAAGTGGTATTTGTTCTAGAACACGCCCGGTGAGGTCAGTCGACGGTCGGATATTGTATGGGAAAACAATGACTGACAATCCTACATCCCTTTTTGTGAACATATGCGACTTATTGTAAATAAGTTGTTGATTTTGTAAATGTTTCGACACTTTATCGGATACAAGATATTGTTACATTTATCTTAATACGATACAGCTATTTTTTTAAATAAATAAATATGCTTTATTGAACACGTTCTTATATACAATTTTATTTGAGCCTTGACTCCCGAACTATATCACCAGTATTTCAGGAACCAATCCTTCCCTAGTTACCTTCAATTATAGTGCCAATAAACATAATACCTTCTAATATTATAAATGTGAATGTCAGTTTGTTTGTTATGCTTTCACGCGAAAACTTTGCGTATTCTTTGAGGTATTAGAAGTAACATAGGATACTTTTATGAAAAAAATACTATATAAAAAGCGAAGTATGTATGTCCCCTATAGACTCCGAAACGGCTGGACTGATTTCGATTAAATTTACAGGGATTGTCCAGATTGGCACATTTCTGTGTTCAGTAGCGATCGGATCAACATAATTAGTGGATCCGGGCGAAGCCGGGGCGGGTCACTACACATACACTGAAATGATGGCAAATTGTGAACACAATCATACGTAATCATAATTAAGTGGCAATAAAATTTTAGATAGAACTTACATGAACAACATTACGATAGTACCCGGTATAACAAAAAATGAGTTAGGAGAGCCATTTTTAAATACATCCCAGATTTAACATGTATTTTAATTATAATTAATAGTATTTAGTGTAAAAACTTTCGTGTCACGGATCAACAGTAAACAGAACAATTGTTCAGAATAGTTTTGTGTGATATTAATTCTGAAACTAAGTATGTTATGATACTTTCAAAAAGCAGATTGTTGCTAACTGTGTGGCCTTCTAAGTGGTTTCTTTTAAATAGCAATATTTAATTTAATCGATTAAATATTCTCTTTTCCCTCCTTTCACAGATAGACCTGGAATGTTCGACTTGAAGGGCAAAGCTAAATTCGACGCGTGGAGCAAAAAGAGCGGTATGTCTAAGGAGGACGCGCAAAAGGCCTACATCGCTAAAGTCGAAAGTTTGGTGGCTTCTATTGGACTCCAGTAATGATCAATGTTGGCTAATACGGCCAACGTTTGGCCAGTAGCCATTATCAAATGTTGGAAGAGTTGGTCGTATGAGCGGATCGTGCACAAATTGTATATGAAATAAAAAAAACCGACATTTCGTATTTAAAATGAAATATTTTTTGTACCATTGTCTTCCGTATTTAAAAGACAAAAAAAAATCTTTTTTTGAATTGTAAGATACTGTCAATCAATCAAGTTTATTATTTTTTTTTTATAAAAAAAGTTGCATTAGATATTAAATGTGGAGATGCCGTCTGCGTCATGATTTATTTTTCGGATTAAGTTTAGGTTGCAGGTGTAAGACATCACATTATATTAAGTGTAACTTCTTTATCGTCTGTACAGCGGTGCTGTAGTGTTTCTATGCTGGGTGCTATGTTGCTGGCTCGATGAAAATAAAATAGAAAATGTAATCCATGCTGCCTTATTTATTTACTTATCTAGTCTAGTAGCGAGTCCGACATCAGAGACATAATTCGAATATCATAGCGGAATATACTAAAGTAATTAAAGCTGAGGTCAGTTTAAGCAGTGGTCGTAAAATTTTAGCTAATAATGCCTATAAAGATACTTTACCTAGCTTTACCTATCGAAATAAACTAGAGAACTACCACATATAAAGATCTATCTATCACTAACAGTGGGATCGGCTTGACCGGTGAAATACCACGGCCCCACAGAAGACAGGCGTGAAGTACTAAGTATTCTGCGATTCGTCTGGCGAATGAGGTGCCAGTACATAATTCTATTATTTTTCTCCTTCATAACTTTTACTATTACTAGGTAAGAAGGGATGGGAAGGGGAAGAGGATTTGACGTGGGAGGGGAAGGATAGGAAAAAGGAAATATACTTTTTTGTTTATCCTACTCTGTCCACTAAAGGTAGGCCACGATATGATCGTAAGAATTTATATTAGAGGCCACCAGAAAACGTATATATTTGAAAAGATTAAATAAAAATGACACAATTATTATTTAATAAAATTAATCGCTATTAATTTATGTTTGTTACACTTTATATACACAATTAGACTTTTAGTACTCCACTATAAGTGTATAAAGTACAAAAGTACATTTAATGCAAGTAACCGATAACTCCGCACGCAATCACTGGCCCTGAGGTACCAGTTAGAGCGCTCTCTTCGGTACCAGCTCTGCCGTAGTCGTCTTCGCCCTTTGTTATAGCCAGTGACCTGCCGACGATAGAGCGGGGACCAGCCAAGGATACGAGCTCATCGATCATCTTCACCTCCACCGTCTCACCGTCTTCCGCTTTAATATTACCCAGGTCGCCGACGTGACGGATGGGGTCGCGCGGTCCGCCGTGACGACCCTGAAAATTGATTATGTATTTAGTTTTTTATATTCATTATACATCTATTGCACGTATGGGCAGGTTCGACTGGTTTTATATCACAAACTCACAGAAGACTGGCTTGAAGTAGAAGTACTCTGCGTTTCGTCTGATGAGTGAGGTGCCGGAGGCCTAATTTGATTCCTTTTCATCCTTTCTTCCCATCCTTTCCTTATAAGGATAGGATGGGAGCGGGAAGAGGATTGGATGGGGAGGGGGTTAACGGGGAAGAGGAAATTCCTTTCCTATCTATGCCTTCCTCTGTCCATTAAAGGTAGGCAACGCATCTGCAACACATTTGCTTGTTGGGGATGTCTATGGGTAGCGCTCACTTAACATGGTGATCCGCTTGCTCGTTTGCCACCTAATTCCATGAAAAAAAAACCTCAGTATCAACAAGCAATGTTACTTACATAGTAGGCAATGTAGTGGGGTCCGATATTCTTGCAATCGGCATCAATGGCCCCACTCTGATGCACGTGGATCCCGTGTAGACCTGCAGACAGACCGGTTATGTTGCCCTGTATGGACACGGGGCCGTTGGGTGCCAGCTGGGTGAACACGATTTCGCCGCCGACGCCCGATTCATCGTCGTCGTTGAGGTAAACCACTGCTTGCAAGCCTGGAGCTGATCTGGGTCCCTACGAAGAAATAATACCCATTAATAGAATCTGAAATCGATTTATAATCAGATTAGTGATATGGCAAAGAAGTACCCGATACAGACGAGCAAGTACACGTAGAAGTATGTAGAAAAAGAGCAGAGCGGTGTGCAAGGATCGCGCCAAATGGAAATCCGAATTCTCTGTTCTACTCATCTGGGTTACGGGCGTGAGCATATTTATTTTTTTAATATAATTTAAGAGGGAATTCGTGATACGTATGGTAGGTAATACGGTGCAACTCAATTGGAATTCGAAATCCTACGTACGAAACCACTTTTCCGTAAGTAAAAACTGATGAATGAAAGAGCTGAGATGGGAAATATGAAGCTATTCTTCGGAGTTGTTATGAATTAGAACTCCTACTCATTCCGTTTGCAATTAGAAACTTTCTCATTTACTGGTTGTATGTATATCAATATACAACCAGTAAATAAGAATCTCACAGAGCGATTGTTATGCAACAATTTACATAGAAACAATTTGGACCGAATTCTTGTCAGGACGACAGTAATTCAAGGCTAAAGTAAATTAAGTTTCTTATTGTATTGTAATTGATAAGTCGAACTGTTAGTTCACGCAATCGAATAGGTGATACTAACATTACTAATTTATTTGCTGAAGTAAGACTACCAACTGAAACAAATAGTTGGACTTAACTTGTTTCTGTTTTGTTATATTATAGGCCTTTTTATTTTATTGAAACGGTGGCGAACAAGCAAGCGGGTCAACTGATATTAACTGACCCCTACCCATAGGCATTCACATCAAGTAAATTAGTTGCTACCTTTAATTGACAGAGTATACCCTTCTTAGGTAAAATGATAGATGGTTCCTTTTGCCTATCCATCCCCGCCTCGTCCAATCCTCTTCCTCTTCACACAGAGGTGGACTGAAATTGGGCCTCCGTCTTCCACTCATCAGATGAAAAGCAGAAGCATATTTCTACTTCACGCCTGTCTTCTGTGAGGTCGTGGTATTTCACCGGCTTAGCCGAACCATTTGTGCAACAGATGTTGCGGACTCTACCACTACAATTGTAAGGTTTTTTTAATCGATTCGAATTTAATGGTTGACCTCAGATGCTGAAGTTATTTCAAGTATATATCTAATTATAGTGGTTTTATCGTTGTAATTAATCTTTGATTACATCTCTTAATTATAATACAATGGCCAATACATCATACGCGCCATCTTTCGAGAGTCCTTGGCTCGTTTACGGTCGTATGATTGCAATATACGTGCACAGTGCAAACGGAAGACGTAAACTGCAGTTAATTTTAATTTACGTACTAGTGTTGTGGTCAAGTACTTTACTATTATACTGAAATAACATAGTATTGGCGAACACACAGATTATAGGGGGGTCAAGCATTGGTCAACACTGGATCCGCTACCGCGACACAATATCTAATTTCTGTGCGTATTTCGTATGAAGAGCTAGGTACCGGAGGCCCAATTACACTCCTCTTTACCTTCCCACTCTTTTCTAATAAGGGGATAGTCAAGGCGATTTGCCGGGGAAGGGATGGATTGGGTCAATGAACGTTTGCTTGTTGCATGCCTATGGGTAGCATTCACTTAGGACCGCTTGTCCGTTCGTCACTTTTTTGTATTAAGTCACCGGAAAACGCATCGAAAGGTACAACAAGTCAACCTTTGTTAAGGAATCCAACTTATACATACACAATCCATAAACTTGGAGTGTATAACTGGTAGGATATTCTATTTATAATTGTTTTGGGTCTTGACTTTAGGAACGGGTTTGTAACCCGAAAAGGTTAAATTGATTACCATGATTTTTATAGGATTTAATTAAAATTTTGCCGTGTTTTTTGTTCGTCTACAATTATAAATTTAAGTTTAAGTATGCGTACATTTAATTATACTGTTATCTACGCATGAATCCAAGGTGGAATATCTTAATTACCGTTTTTCAAATAACAAAAAGACCGCATGGAAATATAATTATTTTTCCATTTCTTTTTATTCTTAGTCTCATTATTTTTAAGATATTTAATAAGCATAATAAATTTCAGATATAGTTAACTAATTCACGCAGATTTATGCACTATTAGTATTAGCCTAGAAATCACGTCTTAAGTTTCTGAACGTACCTGTTTGTTGTGACTGGCTGGTCACTGATTGCCTAGATGAGGCATCTACACCTACATCGGGCTCGAGACATTGCGCAGAAGGCGCCTAGCCTAAGCCTCCTTCGGAAGAGGGAGCCTCGGCTCAGGCTGTTATTTTATAATTATAACCGGACTGGGAGGCCGCAGAGCTCTTAGGTCGCACCGGACACTGTAGTGAAGCATAGATAAGTATTTTATAGTAAAAACACTACGGCAGTTTGCGGTTGTAGCAACTTAATTTTTTTTCTAACAGAAAGAAAGTGAGTGGCAGTGTTGGCAGGGGACGTCCTGGGAGGACTTATATTAATGAATAATCCCGTAACCAAAGAGCATGTAGGCGTAGATGTATGGATGTAGAACAAGCGAGAGTCCTCTGCCTACCCCTCTGGGTTACGGGCGTAATATGTTCTTATAGGATTTCAATATTAATGTTGAAATCCTGTTAGAACATTAAGTAGTTAATCTGTTTCTATTGTGACTGCCCTCAATTAATATGTGTAGCTGATTAGGGCGGGATATCGGACGACGACTTGAAGATTGACTGCGACACCAATATAACCGTGGTTTCCACTGGCGTGAAATCGTGTCGCTATACAAGCTTTCTCTCTATCCTTCTCACTAAAAAAACTAAGATGACAATATGTTTCGTGACGATATTTTCGGCAGTGTAAGCCCACGGTAAGCGTCGCCGGATCTACCAAACCACGCTTCGTTGACATCCTTGAAGTGTACAAGTATTGTTATCCTATAATCATTGATAAGTCCGACTCTAATCCGAGTGCAGCCGTTTCTTTATCGATAATAAACTTTAATTACCCAGTGTGCTTGTATTTATTTGCCATTATTGAATGCGCACTGTAAATTTTCATTTCAACGTGCATTCCCAAGGATGGCGTCAGGCAGTCGGCCGGCCGTACAAACTGTAGCCAAAACCTATATAGACTACGGTCACCTCACATTACGTGAGAAATGGGCAGAGAGATGAGATAAGATGACTGGCAACCTATCTGCAAAGATAAGAAATGCCTAAAAGACTTGTGACGTCAACAAGACTGTAGTCATAGAACATAGACCCTTTCATTCATATCTTTTTGTTGTTCTCTCTCTCTTTCTAACACAGTACCTGGTATCTCTGCTGTTATGGATGGATGTCCAACCACCGGGTAGACCAATCGTTGGTCTCATTGTCTGTCTCAACTTTCTTTTTTATAGAAAAGGGTGGCAAACAAGCACGGTTCGACCAACATTGAGTGACTGCTGCCCATAAACATCTGCAACTGCAATTAGTTGCAGATGCGTACCTTTAATGGACAGAGGAAGGTCCCTCCTTCCTCTTCCCCCTTTCCTTATTAAGAAAAGAACTAGGATCAGGCCTCGACACAACAAATTTTCTAGATATATTCAATTTATTTCAATGTATATTGCTTACAATATCTAATCCGATAATCACAGCTCCCCCAAGAACAGTGATCTGTATTCTGTTTATGGTATATTAAGGGCCATCGGTTAGAGATACATTTATTCTTTTAACTTTTTTTAAATCACCGTAACATGCCAGCAATTACATCGATTCGGCGTTTAGTTTAACAGTTTGAGCAAGCTGCCTTGTCACGAATCCATGGTCTGTTACTGATGCCATTGGCCAAGTGATGTACAGTCGTGAGCAGATTTGGGTAGATCACTTCCTACTTGGCTAATTAGGCAAATGCTTCGTCACGAATATTCAAGGGTTCTAATTTTAATTCTAGTCACGGCAACATTTATAACTACCAAAAACAAGTGTTAGACATTTGTCAGTTCTATTTCATTCTTACATTATCTGATTTGAAGGGGCAAAGCACTTTTGGATGAAGATTTTTGTAGTTTCGAAACATAGAAAATAATTTTAGATCTAATCCATTTGACAGATCAGAAACTTAATGATCTAAAAAAAAATTTGTTGAAAACAAATGAAAAAAGTTCGTGGAAATTGTTTCGAATTCAAATAACCATGTTGTGCAATTTGTTCACACGAAATCTATAAGAGTTTCCACTACCAAACATCTTCTAACGAGGCTAAGGTTTTCGCTTCAAAATAACCGGGTTATTTTGTAGGATAGCTGTCGTATCCTGAATAAACATCAAACTTTAAGAATAATATGGTCACGTCCGTTAGTACAAACAATATGTTGCACGTGGGCAACGTGGGGTCGGCACAGTACGAACGTAGTCCATACTATAGTAAATTTTTAACGGTCACACTGTGCCGACCCCACATAAATGTAGAATCGATTGATGTTCAGTATAAAAGCTGCAACTCCTAACTTTATGTTTGAGCAATAATTACGCTCATGTCCTTTTATTTCTTTGCTGATACAAAACTTACAGGCGCTAAAATATTATATGACAAATGGCAAATAAAATGTATTTTTACAACCAGAAATAAAAAGAGAGTTTTTATCCCGGATTTTACTGGCTTCGATTCCAAATCAAGGCGAAATGTGTTTTAATTCATAAATTATTTCTTTGTTTTTGAGTGTGTGGTGCCCTGGGTAATAAATTATAAAGGCACACTCAACTGGACCTCATAGGCTTGGTAACGACATGAAGTTTTCTACCCGATTTTATACATCTCAAATCTACATTCATTTTGTATCTGTTGTAAAAGAATTGTTTACAACAGATACAAAATACATTAATTTTAAAGATGGCCTCGGTAAAATCACAAGTCACCTGATTAAACAATTGCTTAGTGTACGGAGAGGAAATTACATTGCATTCACGAGTATTATTTGAAAGACATATTAAAATCGGTTCTTCGGTGATCAACTTGTATCGTCAAGAGTGTCTTACCCAAACTGACCTCAAAGCTAAATCTATACGTATGGGATAACACGCATGCATAATAAAACTAGCGAACTGATCGTGTACTGGACTGGTACTACGCGTGCACAAAAACATTAGCTCAAGTGGAATGTGACGTCGCCACATACTCATGCTTCACTTCCTCGTATTACTAGCGAGCGCCGAAGATATATCTTATAGTATACTATGGTCATTAGTCTTAGATTACTACGAATTTTTGTGACTGGTGACGTCATCGGACTCACGTCTCGTGTTAGTGCACGAGTAGTAGCCACTTCTTACATTTCTCGAACCTACTTTAGCTCTTAGACAAAGATTAATCAGCATACATATGCAAGTGATTTCTTTTTTATCAAGTTATGTCAAAGCGGGTCAGTGTAAGTTATGAATCTTTTATGCACGAAACTAAAAAGGATCCTAGACAAAGATAAATCAAAGATAAGGTAAATTGCAATCGTATCTTTAAAATACATTTTCGTTTTTTTATAAACTTAACTGACACTGAATAATAAACAGCTATACACCTAACCTTGATATTTTGAAATGCTTAAATTTAACTGAGAGAAATATTTATTGTTTAAACCGTATGTAAAATGTGTTGGCAATATAAAAACACAAGCTGTTACCTGCGGCTTCGCACGCATTCGTTTCTTATCTTCCTCGCTGGATTTACTGTAACTTGAGTTATAACTTGGATTTATAGGTAAAAAGTTCTTACTGATTGCCATTCATAATGTCAAAAATATGTTATTGTAATCTCAAAAAATAATGCATTACCATGGCAACTTATTTCAAATTTTATTCTCCTATCCCTCGGGAAGTTTTTCTTGATGAATGGTACCCTATTTTATTTTCTGTACTTCTGGCAATGTGTGTGCAAAATTTCATGGCGGCCGACTGAGTTATTAAGGAGTTAAAGCGTAACAAACAAATAAACTGACAATCGCATTTATAATGTCCTAATAGAACATAAACGTGTGATCTAGTTTTGAAGTGTATATATATATATATATAAAACTCTCCTGTCACAGTGTTAGTTGCCATACTCCTCCGAAACGGCTTAACCGATTTCAATGAAATTTTGCATATACATTCGGTTGGTCTGAGAATAGGTTTTATCTATCTGTAATATTATAAATGTGAATGTAAGTTTGTTTGTTACGCTTTCACGCGAAAACTACTCAACCGCTCATCAACTTTGTACACATATTCTTAGAGGTATTAAAGTAACATAGGATGCTTTTTATAAAAAAAAATAATATATAAAAAGCGAAGTATGTATGTTCCCTATAGATTCTGAAACGGCTGGACCGATTTCGATGAAATTTACTGGGATTGTCCAGATTGGCACATTCCTGTGTTTGGTAGCGATCGGATCAACATAATTAACGGAACCCGGGCGAAGCCGGGGCGGGTCACTATCTTTCTGTATATTTCTATGTCATAGAGTAAAGTATCTTTGGGATATAATTTTTTGGAGTTAAAACTTAACTGGGTCAAGTTAATGTTGATCTACAACATAATGTTAGACTCGAGTTCGATATGGCGTACACATATCGTAGCGTCTAATTCTACCTGTGTTAATACTTTCGCCAATATAGTATATTCTTAGAGTATATACAGATAAATTGTGTCATTTATGAATTAAAAATAAGTACAGAAAATTGTGTGACACAGATTTTTTTGTTAAATTTTTATGTGGGACAAAATATCGACATCGACCGAGATTTCGCTGTCACCAGGCGCACTTGAACGTTTTCTATGTTTAATATCGGTACCTATTAGTTATGTGTCAATTGTTCGTTTTTTTAAACTAACAAAGGCAATTGGAGCAAGAATATTGGTAGTATATCGGTTCAGAGACCTATCATGTACAAAAAATAATAAGAGTATTCGAGACTTGACACGTTCCACGTACGAGTTCAAAAACCTATTCACTTATTGGTGCAAAAACTTATTCGGCAGCCAAGCGATGTTACAATATTTATTTTGTTGTTTTCATATTGCATTATGTCTACAATAATAATCTTTTAAAAGGCTTATAATATATTTTTTTTATTTAACTGTAGTATTGAAAGTTGACAAATTGAATTTCTCGGAGAAAGTAAGTAACAAATGCTTTGTAGGCGACGTTAACTAGTTCAATGTAACAACTGTTTATCTCAGATATAAAATAAATTCGAAAAAAATTGGCAATTACCTCAATTAATTAAAATATATACTCACCATAGAAATTCAAAAGACTAAATATTTACCTATTTATGCCTTCTACAATTAAAGCGGTTCTTCTGGGAATTGCAAGTCACAGCTGGCTGGGGGGGTTCGTGGGGGAAGGTTAAAATTAATTGCATATACCTATAGATAGTTTAAAGTATATGTGTGTGGAATAGACTTTTAGTTTTTTTAAAGCATTTCTATTTATTGTATATAATTTTCTATATTATCTATACCATTTAAAATTATATTTATTATTAGTGTTAATTGTTGTTAACCTAAAACTTTTGCGTGAGTAATCAGTGATGGTAAAATTGGCAGAACTCGAACATTTGAAAAATATACAGTCAAGATGCAACATTGCTAGTGGGAAAAATATTTAAATAATACTTACATATAAATATGGCTCCATGAAAACTTCATAGATATTGCTTTGTAAATCTTCAATAGCTGGCAATGATTTTATGACAAGATTTCTGCCATAACCGGGGATGCCATGGATAGTTTTTCCATTTAAATTTGCTATCAGCCATAACAATTGGATAAAAAATATGTGTAGCCGAAGATTCATAATGAATTTAGTTTAGTAATTAGTGGTTAAATGTTATAAGGCAGAGCACAAAACAACTTTTGATAAAAAAAAAAAACTAAAAACGACTTTTGACAGAGCGTGTCGTCCACACAAATGGCGGGCTGTCAATGATTTTGATACACGGCAAAGAGCTCGAGGTGGTGTTTTTATCCGTGTAATCAACGCATAAAACGTTCGTATGTCGGTTTGTCATCACTCGATCATCGTGAGGAGCCAAGGCTTTGTAATTGAGAAGCGTGAATGGACACGGCATTGTGTAATCCGTAGGAAGTTGAAATTAAAATATAATAGGTACCAATGTTTTATTGTTTTTATTGTATACATTTTTTTACAGCCTAAGAGATAAAATGTTAATGTTAAATAATATTTACACTACAAAGTGATGTAATTTGTGTGGGAATGATAGAGAAAAAAGTGTGGGAAAGAATAGATTTCTGACATATCTTGCAAACCGATATATATAGTGTAGGAACGATACAACACGTCCCTACATAACCTCATCTGTCAATTTTTTATCCTGTCAAAATTTTGCTTCAGTTGCAATTTTGAAATAAAAGTGTGCACTTTCTTAAAAAACAAGAATAAGCTGTGACTGAATTCTAAAACAATTTACAAAACAAGAAAAGTCTTTCTGTGACAGTTGAATATTATGGCGGAGTTTTAAAATCATCAAGTTGATCGATAATAAACGACCGAATCTAGTCGGACTATACATTTTGAAATAAATATTTTTAAGTCGCCATTTGACATTCGCTGTCATATGATTACGAGTAGACTTCAACAGATACCAACGAAAACTCGTAAACATAAAGCAATGGAGTAATCAATTGGGATGAACCGCGACTTCATCTACAACTACCAGGACGACGGGCCTAACACATGGTCGAGGATCGGCAGCACGCTGAACAAATGGCTGTGGGGTGCGTTGTGCTGCGGCATTCCAGGCGTACCGTGCTACTTCTGCACCTGCTGCAAAGGGCTCGACAGTATGACGGAAAGGGAACGACCAAGAGTTAATCGTAAGCGTTACATTATATAATCTTTGTGTGACAATACACAACGCACGTGAGAGTGTGTGCTGAAGAACTGCGTCTCACAACCGCGCTCTGGAATGATCTAACTCCAGCGGCATTTCCAAACCAGTACGACTTACAGTCCTTCAAGATCAGATCGTACTCCTTCCTTAAAAGCTGGCAATGCGTCTACAGGTCTACTGGTGTTGCGGATGTTCATGGCCGTCTCTGATCACTTAATTTTAGGCGTTTGCCCCCTTATGCTATAAAACAATTATATCATAAACCTATCGATGGATTACGTTCGAGGAAACGTATTATTAAGATTATTCCTAAATTATAATTGCGTATGGATATGGAAGTAGAATAAGCAAGAAATGTGTGCCTAGGCCCTGCCAAATGGCATACTGTAAGGTTATGGAATGACAACCATCAAGATGAGGAAATTCAGAGGTCTTGTCGTGGAACAGTAGTGAAATTGAGTTTAGTAGTTCTTCGGAACTCTTCTAATTACACACGGCTTCTCTTCACAATAAAATCTGCTATTGAAAGCTTCAGCCCAGAGAACTGTAATATTTAGGCTGTACACGACGGGCAAGAAATACTACTTCGTACTATTGTGGCCACGGCTTTAGATGCAAATTTGGACTTACCTTTTTAATGATCACAAAACTGGACGTGGCTGAGAGCTATGCCACACGGACGTTGCGGCGACGAAGCGTTGCAGTTTTACAATAAAAATCAAAACGGCTTCAACGCGGTGAGGAGTACTACACGGTGTTTTACGTACGTTCCGTCCTGACGGTACGCAACCGACCGTCGTGTGTATAATTCAGTGCTCTCCTGACCAATGACAGGACTGGTAGAGTCTCATACAGGCAATGGGCGCGATTACGAATTTACATTAAACTTCAAGTCTATTGTCATTCCAAGACTAACTGATTGATGCTGCGACGTCGGTAAACAAAACTGTGCATGGCGTCACCTCATTTGGTCATATTTGCACACTGTCCGGCGAAATTATAACGGTGCGCCAACGCAACGCCCTTATGGCACTTCTCTAATAACGCCAATAATACAAAATTGGCTGAGGCTTTCAATTCGGTGGTTCCTTCCCGGTGTGGCGGGATACGTGCAATGCATATTCTTTGTAAAACCCTCTACAGACAATCACATATATACGAAAGCACTAAATATACTCTATCATATTTGTTACAGAAGCGACAGGTACCGCCGAACGTCTCTCTCGCCAGCACCGACCGAACGCGCCTCGCAGCAGGAAGGCGACCCCGGAGACGCTGTCAGCGGTGCGCTGCGCCCTCTCACAATTGCAGGGCGAGCCTGCGCCCCCACTGCCGCTACCCGCTGAGCGCCGCATGCAGGACCCCGGATGATGCACCACACAATACGATACTTTGTAAGATTAATATTTAATTGTTATATAAACGTACATTTGTTAATTTTATCATGCGTTTTTTAATGAATATTGTTTGATAGCCAGATGAAGCAAACGTTTCTACAAACAAGTCTCTTATAACAAGTAAATATTTCAAACTCCTACTAAATACATCCGCAATAATTACCAGTTGCAAAAAGACTCTTAATTTTATGTAGGAACTGTCGAGCTGGTCAATTTATGGAATGGCGAAAGTGTGCCTTTGTCCTTACCACTTTAAAAAAAAATATAGCTTTAACTTGTTTTTAACTTTAGGCATAGGCATAGCGCGTCAACCACAACTATTAGGATATTTCGCCTCCAATTCTATCGCTTTGATAATGTGTCTAGGACGATCTAAAAAGAACTTTAATAAAATTATCTATTCTATTAGAAATAAATATAAAAATGAACGTGTGAGATTGCACCTTTTAGCCAAAAAAATATTGCAATGCAATTGTTATTTTGGTTGGTTCTAGCCTCAATATCCCCATGTTACTATGGTAGTCGCATGTGGATGATTATAGGGGTGTAAAATAATATGACAACACTATAATTTTACTTATAACAAGACAGATGTTATAAAACTATTTAGATTAAGACGTTATAATTCTTGTAAATTGTCGCCAACGTCCATACCACGTTGAATACACCGGTTCTCGTCCGATCACCGAAGTTAAGCAACGTCGGGCGCGGTCAGTACTTGGATGGGTGACCGCCTGGGAACACCGCGTGATGTTGGCTTTTTTTGTAAGTTTTTTTACAAAACAATCTGATAACATTAAATTATATTTTGCGTTTTTTTGGGGAAAATTTATGGATTTAAGCGTATAAAGTATATTTCATAGCTAAAAATATTACTCGTTTCTTTATTTTTCGTAACATTTATTTAAAATTAATGAGTATTTAATAAATGTCATACAAAATAGATAAAAAATGAAACATCTTAATTTTATAATATTTATGTTAGGTATTAACTATAATAAATTTTATTTTATACCGATATTTTCATAAGTTTGAAGAGATTCTTATAAAATTTGTTTTGTGCTCTTCGATACAGTTGTCCATGTTACTAAGAGATGGCGCTATTATCAAGTAGGTAATTCATTGTTATAAAAAGATACAATGAAAAACGTGTACCTTATATCACAGCAACATGTGAGTTTTGTAAAAAAAGGTATTACGTTAAAATTCGTTGATTTCGAAATATTTTAGAAAAACCACTTGTCATATTACATTAGAACGTTAGCTATCCATTTTACACACTTTATATATTATCTCACCATTTCCATAAATTAAAACAATGTAATGGCCGACGACGTCCGAACAATAAAATAAGGTATAAATCTGGACGCACTCTTAGAAATATAACTCAAAATTGAAGACTAGAAAAATAAATGAAAAGATTTAAATTCAAATAAGCATTTTACTGACGCGTGTTGCTGTTAGTTGCACGTTGAGCAAGTTGTTAACGCGAACTATAAGAATTTCCCATACCAAATATCGTCTAACGCGTTAATTTTTTAAGCCCTTTTACAAACTAGTCTTATATCCTTTTTTAAATAATGGTTTTACCAATTAATAAATAGTTCAATCAAACAATTTCTGGTGCAACAAATAAAATTATGCTTTTTACATTAGAACATTTTGTACTTTGCTAAAAGGAGGTTGAATATGTTATAAAATTAATAATTCGGTGTATGGTGTATGAATAAAGATTTAAAAAAGTATAAAAAAACAATAACAAATTGTGCTTGGTGCTTGGGAGTCGTGGAAGGCGATTTACATAGCTGACCTCTTCAGGTAAACATGTTAAGTTAGATATATACAAACCAGTGATGAATAAATTAATTGATTATAATAACAAAGTTATTCCCAGTCAGCTTTTCTGGACAACTGATGCGCTTGGACTCCCGTGCTCTGCTCTGAGCTCAAATCCAGAAAGTGGCGCTTCTTGACAGCGCCTGAGTTGTCCGTCGGTTTCTCTCCCTTTACCCTTAATCCTCGGCCGTTTGGTCTCCCCTGCCAAAGTATTTATGCATTGTATATATTTATATACAAACAAAATGTTCACCACCATAAAGTTAATACAATAATAAATTTTACGGCATGGAAAGTCATAATATTTAAAAGTCTAACTGTAACTGAACTAACCTCCATCTTATCTCGCTGTAGTATATCTGATCCAAGGTGCATGTTTAGTCTGTGCCCGCCGCGCCCCGGTGACAGTCGTTTTTTTTTAGAGTGTATAGTGACAAAGCCAGAATATTGGTAAGTTTTTTTTAATTAAATAAGTCAATAATTAAGATGCAGTTTTTTTATGCATGGGCACAATTTTTTGTGTGTTTAAGATACAATTTAAAAGTTATTTGAGTGTGTCCAGTGATCAATTGTCTAGTATGAGGTAAGTTTAATTTTGTAATTTTTAACGCGCTTTTAATAGCTTGCTGTGTACGGATGTTTGTTTGTTTGTAACGGAATCTATGATCGTGATTTAAGCCCCTTTAAAACGTCGAATTATTTTGTTATCAAAGACCGAATGACAATGCAATAATTCAAATAGTTAGTCCCATTATCCTTACCAGGATCTTCAGATTTGTGATATTGTTAATAACGCCATCTAGGTGTTTGTTAATAACAATGGATACTGACATACAGTATCCTTCCATCCATTACATAATGGAACTTACGTGTTTTTAGTCTTCAAAAATATTATTTATTTTTATTAAAGTATTTAGTTTTTACTTTTTAACTAGCTACTTTTTTGCTTAACGTTTATTTATTTTTCAATCGACTTGTGTGAACTGGTTCTTCTGTATCATATTATTAAACCGTGGAGATGAGAGAGGTGTAACAATTGTGTAAGGAGCCATTGTACGATACTCTGAACTGTTCAAACAATAACCTTGCCACTCGGTTAAGGTGTACTTACTGTGAATACGTTGAAGGAATAACAAAATTCTTGTGTGACCTGGTTGTGCACTTACATTCGTTAGTTACGGTACGAAATAGGTCTGTCGTTTTAAAAAAAGTTACTGCTGATTTAAAAAGGTTTCATTGAATACGTACATGTTTTCAATATTCTAAATCGCTTAGTAAATTTGATTTTCAATGCAGGGAACATTTGTGTCTTGTTTTGTTTTAATTAACTATATCCCATTTAAGACTTCGGAAGCTCAATAAAACAAATGGAATTTATCTTCATTAATACCGAATGACTAAAAACACTTGAGAGCTTATTTGCTTCATCTTCGTAGTTTACTTTTGAAACACGTACAAAAGCCTCGACAATGATGTTACCAATGCCATGGAACTTTCACTATTCCCAGTACCTTTTATTTCAATTTTATATCTCGTCGCCTCGTCTATATTACTAAATTTGTCGTATAAAGCGCTACTAATATCTTTTCTATAAATTATATACTAGTGACCCGCCCCGGCTTCGCCCGGGTACCACTAATTATGTTGATCCGCTCGCTACCAAACACAGGAATGTGCCAATCTGGACAATCCCTGTTAATTTCATCGAAATCAGTCCATCCGTTTCGGAGTCTATAGATCTATAGGGACATACATACATCATACATTACATACATACTTCGCTTTTATATACTTTTTTTTTAAAAAAAAGTATCCTATGTTACTTCTTATATCTCCAAGAATATGTGTACAAAGTTTCATGGTGATCGGTTGAGTAGTTTTCGCGTGAAAGCGTAAACAAACTTACGTTCACATTTATAAGATTAGTAGGGATGTAATAAGCAAAAGGATTTGTTGATTGTTATAGAAGAAGTTGGCTAATGTGCGGGCGGTTCGCCTGATAACAAGTGAGCGTAACCCATATGCATCTGTAACAAGCTAATGAGTTCCAGGCGCGTTGCCTACCTTTAATGGACAGAGGACAAACAGAAAAATATTTTTCCACTTTCTTATTAAAATTACTAAGAAACGCATGAGGAGTACAATCAGGCCTCTGGCAACTCACCGGACGAGACACAATATATTCTACTCGAGGCCTGTCTTCTGTGAGGTCGTGGTATTTCACCGTATCGAGCCAGCCCATTCGTGCAACAGATGTTACGGTTTCTTCCACTGTTTGGGTAAACTCTGCAACTACTAACCCAATTATAATATTCTTTAATTATCAGAAATCCGTATAATCCAGAAGCAATATTGGCTATATTTTTTAAATAGACCCATACGACATAGCGTAGAAAAGTCAGTAGGAGTAAAAAGGATGTGAATCGTAAGCGACTTTGTATATGCTGTGGATATCGTTAAAGCGTTAAAGCAATAAGGCAATCATTACATACCGCCCGAGGACATTGATATTGAACTTTGCAAAGAAATCAGATCAAGGTGTACCACTGCCTCCATCTCGGAACGTTGCGAGATAATAAAAGTAAGTGCCTTCGTATATATAGTACCCTTAAGGTCAAACACTTATATTAATTGATAATATGGTCCTCCATAAAACATAAAGCAAAACCTAACGCCAGAGGTCACGTGATGAATGGTTTATTTATAATGATATTCTAAAATAATGAAACATTTATTGCTACTTATAAAGATAGATAAAATTGAAAGGTCGAATACAAAATACAATGTAAAACTATAGAGATATTAACAAGAGTTGTTTACCATACACTAGTGTTGCCAAGCCGGTGTCGAAATACAAAAACGCCTGCCATTATAAATGGCTTAATTTGGTTTACACATTTTGTAAGATTCTAAAACTAGCAGGGAGATATTAACACATAAAACAACTATAATATAAAGGCCATTTTTACTATTTATAGTGCTAATGATTTATTGCAAGCGTCCTTCTGGGTATCACTATCAATTCGATACTCTATTTCTCATCAAAGGAGTATTAAAAGAATACTTAAAGAATACTCGTTGTGTTGCATAAATTTTAGTCAGTACTTTCACTATACTTAAGTCTTTTAGACGACTCTAACCGTCTTACATGTATTCTTTGCAAGATTTATATGTTTTAATCCTAGTCAAGATGTCAAAACTTACGTTTTACTAGTCTCGTCGTTGTATGGATGGTACTGTAAAATATAATCCTAATAAGTGTGGGGTGGGATGGTGGGTGGAGAGGAGAAAAGATCGGCGAATTCAAGGCATTAGAAACATGGTGCGGGAGCATGTAAAACTTATATCATCTCTCTTTCGTCCGGACTTTTACATTTGAAATATTCAACAAGGAGCTATTATTACATATATATGACAAATAACGTTTGTAGAGCACGCAGTTATGATATATGCGTCCTAGAAACAAGATGTAAGTAGAATTTTAAAATAAACTGGTTCATCGGCTTAACTAATGAAGGCAGAGTTAACAGATTTTCTTCGTTGTTCTACGATATTATAAAACCGCTATCAACCCAAACGCCAGCACGAATTAAAATCGTCAATCGGAAATTTATTAGTACAAATAAACTTGATTTCGCTGATTGTTAGAAATTAAATGGCGACAAAACACTAGTTTGTGTGAGATTGTCAGTCATTGGCAGAATATAAAAACAGCAAATAATTTTGTTTGGACGGGAGGATAAATAGGGAAAAAAGTGGAGGAACATATGTCAAGGGGGAGGGATCATCCACTGGACGAGACGCAGAAGCAAACAATAACTGCTCACAGTCTTCCGTGAACACGTGGCATTTCCCCAGTCGCTGTCGCGGTCAGGCATATGTGTACAAGCCACAGCTGTGATCGCTGCAAAGTTCTACCATTATTATTTTATTGGTTACCGTTTATATCACAATAATCTAACAATTGGAAAGTCTGCTTTGAAAATGATTATGACTCGTGGTTCGAGTAGGGTTTCGTTGTATAAATGCAAGACATTAAGGCAATCAAGGCATTAATATATCGTTAGTATATTAATTACGGATATGGGTTTATTACGGATATGGGTTCAGTTTAATTATGTTCAAAGTTGCGAAGGTCCACTTTCGTTTGTAATGGTGACACTCTGGAGCTAATAAACTATTTGTAATAATTATTTCACAATTAGAAAGCTATATTACACAGAAATAACATTATTATCTTGTTTATTAATGTCGCGCAATATCACTAGAGGATGCCCTCCATGAATAACTAATGCATATAATATATGTGTCACCGAATTAATGTCAATTTCTTCAATTTACAATCGAACTATATATATATATATTATAAACTGTTAGGAGATTGAGAACTGAACGATTAATATCAAACGCAAACAAGCTATTTTTTTAAAAACATCTTTTTAACATATGATTTTTATATACTACTGAACCGCCCGGTGTCACCCGTGTTTCAGAATAAAATGAGAACAGATATGTATATGTAACACACATCGCTTTTTATATACGTAGATATGTACTTGTCAAAAAATGTATCCCACTGAGACCGTACATTTTTCCGAAATAAAAGGTAACCTATGTGCTATTCCAGATTATAATCTATCCCTGTACCAAATTTCATCTAGATCTGTTCAGCCTATGTTACTTCTAGTACCTCCAAGAACATGTGTATAAAGTTTGATGATGACCGGCAAACAAACTTACATTCACATTTATAATATTAGTAGGGATAATGTAAATTCCAACCAAACGAACCAAGCCTATAATCTTCCATTCTAATTTAAACTTTAACGTAACGATGCAAACAAAATATCAGTTCACAATTTGACGATCTCACTTCGAAAGTTTATTGAACTGATGAGAATTGACGCGTCAAAATGTTTCACATATGTATCTAGTCCGATTTAAAAATGTCAAAGTTCACGATCGTTCGGTGACATAAGACAAAGTTGAAAAATAAAACAAATCATAAATCATTGCACAACTATTAAAAATATGTCGCTACCGACCGAGTGCAACGTCCAAACAAACTAAACGAAATTTTCCATCGACGTCTCGGACGAAACTCGTTCGAGCGTCCTTTCATACAAACTGTTTGCGTAGCTACGAGATAACTAGCCCTAGTGTATTATAGGTAAAGTTAGCATGATTGCTACAAAGAAACCGGTCTAATACGGCCATTACATTAAGACCTATCCCTCCTCCCCTTGATGTACCGAGATTAGGTTAAAGCGGGGGAGATTAGTACAGCTCGATGGGTCTTCTGATGTTGGATGGTGCAATTGAGTAGTGCATAGCATTTACGGCCATTACTTTTATTTCGCGATCAGACTTCGTTGTGGTGAGTTGTGTTTATAGATATATTTTTATCTCGCGAATTTATAAAACATTGATGAGTACTTTAAGATAAATCCAAGGTTAATAATTGTTTTTGTTGAAATACAAAGTAATAATCGTATTGTTATTTGTTTAATAACCACTTTTACTGATAAAGTTTATTTATTTTTGATTCTTTGCGAAAAAAATGGCCATGTGTAGCCCATATGCTATTTTTACCACACAGATCATGATCTTAAAGTACTTATAACGTTTGGTTTAGTGATTTCGGTACTATTATTTAATCCCGTATAATATATACTTATATCGATCAGTGACTTATTAAAAAAGTGCGATATAAGGAGCACCCATAACCGACGAGCATGCATGCGTAGATGTATGAATGTGGAAGAAGCGAGAGAGGTGTGCCAGGATCGCGCCAAATGAAAATTGACAAAAGACTTGAATTATTGACTTTGTGCTAGGGGCTTGTATGACGTCTTTATTGATATTCCTTAAGTGTGTCTTAGACAAGTGACTTTAGTTTATCTCATACTGGTAACGCAAACCCGATAACAGCATTTTTGGTACATAATTTCCTTTCGTCCAACATTTACATATTACATTGCTATAAATTGAAATTAGATTTATCATATTGTTTGGTTTTATTACACGTTATGACATTATTTATAATAATAATTCTATATAACGTTGACATGAAGCTACGAAAGATAATCTGGTAAAACCCCTGCTCAGTATATACATCAAGTCGTGGTAGCCAAATAACAAAATACTTGTCTTAGATTTTATAGCGTCCGGCGTAACATTAAAAATGAGTATGTATTATCCCGCGCATGTCAATAATGCGCCGGAACCATGCATATTTATATCCACGTGACGTCATTCGTTGCCGGAGGCCTTACTTGAATCCTCTTCCCCTTCCCACCCTTTCCTTATAAGAATAGGATGGGAACGGGAGGAGGATTGGACGAGGAGGGGGTTAACAGGGAAAAGGAATTATCATTTTTCCTGTCTATGTCCTCGTTTGTCCATCAAAGGTAGGCAACGCATCTGCAACACAGTTGCTCGTTGCGGATGTGTATGGGTAGCGCTCACTTAACACCAGGTGATCCGTTTGCTCGTTTGCCACCTAATTCATTCAAAATAAGAAATATTGCTTACAGTTAAATTATGAATTGTGTTAAAACTATTACGTCAAAAGCAATAAAGTCGGTATTGGTATGGTAAAGTCAAGTAACAAGTGTAACGACCTAACTCAAAGCCCTCTAAGGTGCCTTTCGCTATGTTTTCTTACGAAATTTACTATTGAATATTTACTAAATGCAGACAAAACTAACTTTAAATCTTTTGAAACTATAAAAATAGAATAAACAAACATATTGCATCTTTCCTCGTATTATCAACAAGGAGCTTGATGTTGTGTAAACAATGTAATGAAACAAATATGTGTTATTCACAAGAATGCTTTTTTGCATGCCTTGAGTTCACACCTGCAGGTAATTAATTGTGTGTTCTATACGAAGGGTTCACTGTTGACGTACTGTTGTTCCGTTATTGGTAAATAATTTATTTAACGCATTTAATACTTACTCGGTAGAAGTAGGAGGTATGTTTTAATACCCGTTTAGATGGATAATAATTATTAACTTATCTATGACAATTCGTCGAGTTAGGAATATTAATATTTAAATTAAAAGAAAAAGATGCCACGATAGTACCGACCTGGACGGCGACGGAACAACTACAAAAAATTATACACCGATGAAATAATTAGGCTAGCTTACGGTATTTAAAAGATTTTGCGATTGAATTAAATTATTTTCTTTAATTACTTGCAACCATCCAAATATTAAGATCGCAAGATTTATTTATAGTTTGTTCCAAACCGAGATGGAAATTTTGTACAGAAACTAACGACACTTACCATACGGCCATTACAATTTTTGTACATTCATCGGAAATGTTGTAAATTTATGGATATCGTGAGATAAAATCTAGTGAAATTGTACACTATGGTCACCTAATGTTATAAGGTAATGTGAGTAAAAAAAAGAATAAAGATACCTCCATCTGGAGGTGTCTTTGGGTACACCGATTATAGGCAACTTCGTAAGATCCGACTCCTTCATTCGTTTCCTGCCACAGGAATACAAAATCTCCGCGATTGTAAAAATGACGGTTTTTCCTATGAAATCGAGATTAATTAAATTGATAATTTATTCACAACTAAATATAACATTTTAACATTAACAATACGACGCCATAACATGTTATAAGTGTTGTCAACATGTAAAAGACGATGGATTAAAAAAGTGTGTTTAAAACATGTTTTGTTTTTTTATTAACATTTAATTTATCGTATACCCTGGTAAGCATTTGCGGCAAAAATCGAGCTTCACTTTTGACTCTAAATAAAAATAATACGATGCTTTCTTTGATTTCAATTACAAAATTCTGTGCAATTTGTTGTATCCATACGATGCAATTAAATAATATGTTAAATCTGGGAGTGTGTATTCAATTATCGGTTCATTTATAATCTGTGACGTAATGTTATTGACATTTGTTTTTTTTTATTTTAAAACAAAAGCACGATAACGTTACTATGCCACAAATTATAAAAAAGATAATTACAAAATTTGTTTGTTTTTGTTTCATTCCGTTTCATAATAACCTTATCAAAGAATCTCTAGAATTATTTTGATTAATGTTGCATCTGACCTTGTAATGTTTACCTTGTAGTAGGACTAGTAATCACTAGAAGTGGCATCAAATTAATAAAGTCAATTAAAACTATTTAAAGTCGGCGCCAACGACTTGAGATGTTACAGAAGTTCCATCAAGACTCATGCCTACACATTTTTTTACCTGACTCACCCAAAACCTGTTTTATGTAATGTCATACACGCATGTATGTCCGTTTGTCTCTTCGTGTAGCCTAAACGGCTGGACCGATTTTGAAGTTTGTCTTGTCATTAGTATTCTTTGTAGGCTTATTGCTTTTTTATTATTGATAATTAAATATGTATTTAGATTATACTTACATAAAACGTTCGATTGAATGGTTTATTAAGCCATAATTTTAATAAAAGTCTTGTGTTTGTGGTGTCATTGTTACAGAACTTAATACAAAATGCTGTACATATTACTAGTCACCTCCGTGGTGATCGTCTCGGCTCACCATGAACACGTAAGTGAAAATTGTTTCTATGTGCCCTACCCATTCTAAACCTTAGTTCTTATGGAGTTTGAGTACCTAGTAGCTCCAGATATTACATCGTACCAATCCTAAATCTCGTAAGTATCGGATGATTAGCATACCTATGTATATATATAAATCGAATTGGATATCACAGAACAGATATGTTCAAGTTAAGGTTAGACGCAGTTGCAGCTGTATCTCCTTAACTTGAACCTGTATTTAACTTTGCGTTTAACTGACAAATAAAAGAAGTTTAAAAAAACTTTTATCGTCTTTAACCTGATGTTTAAAGTGACTTCAATTTACCTTTTTTTTATAAATCTCCTTTTGTCCACCTTCCAGCCGGAACAGTACAAAGCGATAGCAAAACTGACACAGCCCAGTGGTGACGAGGTCCATGGCAATGTGACCTTCACACAGCTGGCCGATGGCAAGGTGCACGTACAGGGCGCGATCGTCGGCCTGGCTCCAGGTCACTACGGGTTCCACGTGCACGAAAAGGGAGACATCTCTGGAGGATGCGGTACTACTGGCGCTCATTACAACCCACATCATGTTAGTGATTTCAATATTTTCTCATATTACAAAAAAATGATTAAAGGTGACGAAGGAAAACGCCTGATTCTAACAATACGATTCCGGGAGGATGTCAACTAGGCGCCTAAAGCACAAGGAGAGTTATTGTTTCCCCTGGGGCGTGCAGAAGATCAGTGCAGAGGGTTCCGGAGTGTTCCTTCGGAGATCCTAGAACCTTCCCGTCTCACTCGAAGATGTCCATCGATGGGGCTTTATTGGGTAAACATAATCATGTCTTTCCAAAGGCCAGGATATCTTCAGAAGATCCCCCCCCCCCAGCGCAAAAAAAGAAGAATACCATAAGTATATATTTAATCAAATGCCCGTTGTGCCATAAAAGGCCAATACCTTCTTGCATTTTAAACTTAAAATCGTTGTTGTGGTCGTTGAAATATCCATAAAGTAGATATATTATATACTACTAAAACTAGGCAACGAACGAGCACAGGCTTGTCGCTCGCTGTACATTGAATGGTGAACGCCGGGACAAAACATGAGACGTGACTACATACTTAATAAATATTTTACGTTTGTTATTCATGTATTATATTGTTTTTTAGAAGGACCATGGTCATCCCAATGATGAGAACCGTCACGTGGGTGACCTGGGCAATGTAGTCTTCGATGAGAACCGGGTCAGCGTGCTGGATTACGTGGACAGTGTGATCTGCCTGACTGGGGAGTACTCCATCCTAGGACGTGCTGTTGTCTTACACGAGAAGGCGGACGACTTCGGCAGGACGGACCATCCTGACTCCAGGAAGACTGGAAACGCCGGAGGGCGTGTCGCTTGCGGCGTCATCGGAATCTTGTAGGCAGCTTTTTGTAGATTTACGCATGTGTACACCGATATGAAATAAAAACACATTATTGTCTAAAATTAAATCGGCAAAAAACTTTATGGTTTTAACCGCGATAAAATTTATAGATTCTTTCTTTTAAAATTTATGACTTCTTTATGTCAAAATTTATAACTTCTTTATGTCAAAATTTATAACTTCTTTCTATTAAATTTTAGAAGAATAGCGAGAGAATAAGCGAGGTTCATTTAGATAACTTCAATTGTCATTAAGTCTGGTGACGCCACTAGCGTTATATGCTCGTAGCATCTTTTTTATGTTAAGAAGAAACGAATATTGTTATACCATTAACTTTCACTCGTATCTCGTTAAAGGAAAGAAAGACAAAAGGTATATATATATATATATATATATATATATATATATATGTATAATTGTACTATTAAATTTGTAATTTGCATATTACCTCAAAATTGACCTGAACCGAATTGTTTTAAAATTAAATTATAGATGTTGCTATTGAATATTTTATACTATTATTTTGATATTTTCAAAAGTTAATTTCTCATCTGAATCAATGAATATCTGTGCTCATATGCTGTTAGTGTGTACAATACTTTAAGTAATTTTTCTGTGAATTTTAAATATAAAAAAAAATTTTATACCATTATTTTTTTGTCTTTTAACAATATCTTCAATTAACTGTAGGCTACCATCCGCTCCACGATCTTCTTCACCAACATTATTCTCCTCATCTTCTTGAAGTAATATATCTTTATATATCTCAGCTTTTTGTGTGTATATGACTGAACTAAACCGCTACACTGATTTTGTTTTTTTTTTGTGCTTGAGTGTATCCCAAGACGGTTAAGATTCACAATTGGATCCGATGGATGGCGCTGGAAGCTAGTGCCATTACATTCTTTGATTTTTTTTCGACGATAAACTGCAAAATGCTAGTAAACCATGAAAATAAAGAAAAATAAAATATAAACTATGAAATTGGTCTCATTTAAATTTATTTCGAAATAATGTTTTATTCTGAAGTGTTCGTACATTCATCTCAGTATATGTACATACTTAATGTACATACGTAATGGTAACTTATATGTACATACATAGAAGCGGTGACACTTGATAATATATCAAGATTTGCTTTGACCTACATAGGAACAAGTTTACTTTGAAAATTCCTTAAAGCAATATCTTACTTAGCCTGCGAGGCTTCGACTACATAGGAGTTCATACGCTACGCTGGTTTATTTGTATTTTCTAAGAATTCCAAGAAATAAAGAAACCCGCACTCGTTGAAAGAGATTAAAGATTTATTTCTATCTGCTATCACGGTTCTCTTATCAGGAAGGGCATCTATATATAAATGTTTTTGTTACGTATGAATAATTTAAATAATGAAGTACATGCTGGGTTGCCACACGCGACTGCTTCTAACAAAAGTTATGCATTCACATTTCAAGGTGGGACGGTGTCGATTCGTTATGGTTTAAGCAACGAACATGTTACACAATATCTTAACTTGATTTTATTAGCGTAATATAAACGTCTTAAAAGAAAACTCAAAACAGGCTTGAAAATAGTTTAATAACAAATAATCAAGAAAGGAACGACTTCCGATCGCCTCGCCCGATGACACTTTTCGTAACGCCCTCGTCGCGCATCCACCGGCTTACTCCCCAAGGTCAAGCCTGCCTTAAAAGTTTTAACTTTACAAAGGCAATATAAGGAGTACCCGTGACCGACGACTATGTATGAATGTAGAAGAAGCGAGAAGTGTGTGCGAGGATCGCGCCAAATGTAAATTAACTGCTGCCTACCCCTCTGAGTTAGGCGTGCTTATCATGTATGTCAGTCAAGTTTTATCGCGTGTTATATCTCACATCTTATCACATCTTCATATCTCGAGTAAGTAATGTCTCGATAAGGGAAAGTTTATTTTTTTTACATATTTTCTTTATTATCTGTGTGTAAGGCAGATCGTATTGTACAGTATGTAATAAGAGTGTGAAGTAGTTTGAAAGAGGGTGTTGTGATTAGCAATTTGAAGTAAATCCAGCTTGTACATGTTAAAAACACAACTAAGGAAACATAAGATAATTTTAAGCACTGCCTAAATTATTACTTAGTACATTAATCAGTACAGTATGTATTTTGAAATGACCAGTGTTTTAAATTCCTATTTTCGTGAGTATCACTTACAACGTGAACTAATCTTCAAATGAATAAACGATACAGAAAAGGTTAACTGCCCCAACTGTACAGACTAAAAAGGGAGAAGGAAATTGGTCTGCTTTACAACGAGCTTTTTTGGTCTCATCAGCGACAGAAAGTGGGTACGCCATCTACGGAAACAGCGGCGCGAAATACAAATATTGCAAGTTAAATAAAAATAAAAAAAACGCATTGAGAACGAGCCGAACAAGCTAACGAGTTACAAATGCGTTGCCTACCTTAAATGGACAAAGATTTTACCCGTCCATACTCTTGCCCGTCAAATCTCTTCCGCTTCCCATCCTTTTCTAATAAGGAAAGGATGGGAAGGGGAAGATGACTACATTTGGGAGCTCATTCATCAGAATACTTCTACCTCACGCCCGTTTTCTGTGTGGTCTTGGTATTTCGCCTGTTGAGCCTTCGTGCAACAGATGTTGCGGACTCTACCACTGTTACAACTCTAAGTACAATATTTTTCCTTTTCAGAGATCCAGTATCAGGCTGGCTTAGGAACAGCTCTGCAAATTCCAAGAACTCTCTAATTCTCAGCCTTACACCAATCATTTTTTTTCTGATCAAGAACTTAATGTAATATCACTAAAGTATGTCAGTTATTCCTTATAAGGCCTGTATTACACCTATGCGTATGAAACAACGAAAAACTAATTAAGCAGTGTCTCACTCTACTCTTAGGGAGATACAATAGTTACGTCCTTGTCAATAGTGTATCGCGAGTAGTAGAGTGAGACAGAGTATATGCAAAACGCTGCCATTTGAAGATATTTATTTCGCTACGGCGTGCGAACTCAGGTGTACTACTGGCCTAATTACCAAGAAAAGCCCTTTTTCATGTTTAATATTAAATTATTATGTATTGTAAGTACTGTTTAGTTTTCTCGTAGTATTATTTAGTTGTAAATACTGTTTTCTATAATGTGCCACTTGATGTAATCTATTACTTGTGTTATCACAACAGTGTCATCCCCTCTCGCCTCCAATCCTCTACCCCTTTCCATCCTATCGTTCGTAGTAAACGATGGGAAGGGGAAGAGGACTGACACCGGGCCTCCGACGCCTGTTCGTTGCGAGGTGAGGTGCAATAGATGTTATTGCGGACTCTACCACTGTTCAAAATTATTATTTTCCGTATTTAGTACTTATATCTACAAGTTTTAATGGCATTAAATGAATCATTTATCTACATAATAAAAAACCAATAACCTACTAGTAGTTTAGTTCCGTATTGTTATAACATGTTTATTTATTTTTTAATTTTATATTTTTTTTAAATGTTGCAATAATTAATTATTTTATATACGTTTAATGTTTCATATTATGCAAAAATAGAAATTAAAAGATTGTATCTCGAATGTAAATTACATAAATAGAAAATCAAATACATTACATTTGATGTCTCCAAACTGAATTTATTTTGTTCATCCTAAGATCCCTTTAGTTTAGGTTATGCACTAAAATACATAGATAGTTGTAAGACACTAATCAAAACGGTAAATGTAAGTTCGTTGACTGTGGACAAACGACATGGCCTTTGATCGGATATAGCCAAAGCTTTTTGTATTGATGGTTACGGATTGGATGACGAGGGTTAGGCAACCCACGCACAAGATAGACGGACGATCTGGTCAAGTTTGTGGGAGTTTACTGGTTCTTTTCAGTAAGCTACGGCAGTCAGATCCTTTCTGCCGATATTTATCCACTGCTGATCGTAAGCCTCCACCATTGATCGTCACAAATGCCGTTCCCCTGCGAGCTCCTCCAGTGGGCTCCTGCACCTTCAACCAAATCATCGGTTCATCTTGTGGTAGGCCTGCTGCGTCGATGTGTGCGTGGCCGCCATTCTAGGACCTTTCGGCCGCATCGACGATCAGTCCTGTGAACAACGTGGCCGGACCATTCTCACTTGAGATATGGTTCTATTACGGATAACATCATGTCTGATGGTCGCGAGATCGTTCGCAGTGATACTCCGAGCATTGCTCTCTCCATTGCCCTTTGAGTGACTTTGAGCCGTCAGATGGTGCTAGCATTGAAGGGTCAAGTCTCAATCTAGGCAGCAAGGTTCGGGAATGTTTTTTGGTTTGGTTGATCTTTCTATTAATTCCTGTCTGAATTTGAAAAGCGGAATGCAATCGCTACCTCCATATAAAACAATTGGGGTAAGTATAGCTAAGCTAAGGCACGATGTACATATACCATATATTATTCACTTTTATCGATTTACTCGATTAAATTCTCTTTAATTATCTATAAATGTGACTTACTTCCCACACATCTGTTTGTTCACATTAAATAGAAACAACAAATATAGGTGATTTGTTTAAAGAAATATTTCACGGAAGATTTCACCCTAATGTATACCGTTAAAGTTCACAATGCTACAAAATGCGATACCATCGAAGATTCAACATGTAGTGAGGACTGTACGAAGCAAATATACATATAATTTATACTTACTATTACTTTATTCGGTACTAAAAAGTTAACTGAATTACGCGTGTCACATTCAAAATTTGACAAGATGATGTGCGATTGGTCGTCAGGTGGCAAAACTTGCGCGAAGTGGCTTCTATTTATTCTGAATGGATTATATATTGTGTGCTATATTGATATGCTGGTTATTAAACAAACTAGTATTATTTTTATAGAAGCGGTTCACCTGATATTAAGCGACCGCTACATCATCAGCAACTAGCTCATTGAAGCAGATGCGTGGCTCACGTTAGCTAGCTCCTTGTATCCGGCGACTGCCGGAGCTGCTTCTGAATAATGTAGCTTTATGATAATGACATCACACAAATCTTTCCACTTTAAAATAATACCATAAGAAGGCAATACACCTACAAAAGACGATATAGGTTTATTCAAGATTTTCTCGTGTTGATGACAGTTAAAAATCAGAGCGGCAATGCGCCTGAAACTGGTATTTTTCGTATCCCGTAATAGACTATACTGGTTTTTATTAGGAAACTGGAAATTTAGGGGATTTAAATACTAGTTCAGCATAGGATTAATAATGGTACAAACACAGTCCTGTAATGTCGGGTGAACCGCGTGGACATTTTCTGCTGTAAAAAATGTTCAAATATCAATCCAATTCTGGATCTTATAGTTGATAGCAGTATGTACCTCTGTCTTCGCGATAGTGGACATAAAGGTACTGAAGTACGGCGAGGGCCATAGGAGCGGCACCTTGTCTGGCGACATCCTCATCCTACTGGTCTATTTTCTGTTGTTGGCTGTGGCGATATTCGGCAGCATTGGAGCCGCTAAGGTAAATGTTAAGATCCTTTGTCTGGTTAGTGGTCTTTTAGTGTGGTAGATTATAGTAGCTGGGAATGCCAGAACCTGAATTGAGTAAGAAGCCATAGCAATGCAAAAGAATGCCATCAATTTTTAACCTTACAAATTACAGGCGAAAACTATTTCAATTGCCTGTTGATTCCCCCAACTTTTATAGAAGAAAGGGATCGTGAGACGAGAAAATAGACAATCAGAATGTCTGATATTAAGTGGTTATTATCGCTCAATAACGTTCTCAATACCAGAGGATGTGCAGATGCATTGTCGGACTTTAAGAGAGGAGTACACTCTTTTCCCAAAGAAGTTAATGAAATTCGGGAGTTTGGGACTGACTGGCTTATTCTTACTTCTCTCTTTGGGTCAAGGCATATCCAACTACCGACATTACAATTAACATTTCCTACCAAGATTTAAGCACGGTAATTTATCGCAATACGTGGGTTTGCTGGTGATGTTCATGGCAATAGATATGCTTGTGGTGGTCGTGCAGAGGTACGGCCTCGAGTTCAGGGTCACGGAGTCGATGCGCAACGACTTCTTCCGGAACGTCACCGGCGAGGAGATGGACCGGCACAAGGACAAGTGGGACGACTTGCAAACAACAGTAAGTTCTCGTTCTTTTCATTTATCAAGATATATGAAACGAAAAGTTAACCTAACTTTGATAAACACTAGGTGGCTTTCGAACAATTTGTTTTAATCAGCTGTTTAGATGAATGATCCTTGTTACAAAAAATGACGATAACGGTTGCACAAAGGTCCTTTGCCATAGTAGAGGTATGTTAAAGTCAAGGAGCAGACATTAAAAGAGATTGCCTACCGCAAAGCAAATCACTTGAACAGTCTTCCCGTTTCAAATATTGCAGCTTAGATAACCTAGGCGCTTCGCAAACAATTAATGTATTCTGTAGTTATTGTTTCAAATGTTTTGTCTAATGTTCTACTAGTATAGAAAAATATGTGGAACAATTTTCTTCTATATATCACTTTTTCGAAACTAACGAACTTTTCAGTACGAGTGCTGTGGTCTACACAGTCCAGAAGACTACCAAGCAATCCAGCAGCCCATCAGCATGTCCTGCTGTCCGCGAGCATTCCGTGCGAGGACCAACTACGCTCAACACCAGTTGTATCAAACGTGTTTGTGTAGGAAAGAAAGTTTTGATGTAAGAATTATTAAATGTATATAAAATAATGGACCAATATGTATTGTTAAGGATCTGGTTTGACCAGTTGCGGGAGTCAACTGGACGAGGACCACACTCGACTCGATCGTTTTGCCGTCAATCATCAATCAATTAATGTGCCAGGGCGTCCAGCAGTGGACGGCTATAGGCTGATAAATCTCCGAAAGTTATGATACAGTTAGCAAATGAAAGGAAAAAAGCCTAAGTTGAACTTCGAGGTCAACTTGTTAGTTGTTAGTTGTACTTGTCTATGTATAGAATTTTAATTATTTATCCATACAAACTTTCATCCACTACTTTAGACCTTGGGGGTGAATTTAGAAAAATACTTTCTTAGTACTGCCCTACGCAACAACAGAAATATCTGAGCAAAAGTCTCTAGTAAACTACTGGGCGTTTAGGCTGTACGTTTTTACTTATTTATAAATAGACTACTGTATGTGTAGGTTTCTGGCCACGGTTGTCACATAATATCAAACCCCTGTATCTTATATTTGAACTTACTATTGTGTGTACTACGAAAGTAGTCCATTGTGTACATTTGTCACACCGGTGGCAAAAAAATTAAGATAACTTGCTAGAGTTATAATAAAGATATGTAAGCGGGGCTAATCGAATTTTCCAGAACAAACAGTTACTTTAGCGAAGGTTGCGAGGACGTGATCCTGCGCGAGATCAGAGCGGGCGAAGACTGGCTGATAGGTGTTCCAGGAACGCACTTCATATGGATAATCTTCCAACCAGTTAAGTATCTTCTTGTTGTAATGTGCTTCAATGTAGAAGGCGGATATTACATTTTAACGAATATATTCCGGAATTCCCTAAGAAGGCAAAAATGTGACTAACGAAATTTTACGCGAGAACTGAGAGAAGATGTTAGTGGTAGGCCTAAGAAAAGATGAATGGATTGCGCGGAAGGTGACATGAGTAAGAAGGGAGTGATGACTGATGATAGATCGATAAGGAAGTAGAAACCTGTTATGCCGACCCCAAATGTAGAATGAGTGTAGGGAGATGATGAACTAAAAGAAGATAATGTAGAATAGATAGGTACGAGTGTTTTAGAGTCGTATGCTAATCAGTTTTTAGTAGTAGTAGTAAACACTCTACTTTATTCCAAGCAAGCCACCAAGCAAGACTTTAAGGTGTTAAATCTTTGTAGGCTGCTTAGTGCTGGTTGTTATGTGGCTAGGTAATGTCAAAAAGCGAGAAGCACACTTCGAGAAGCAAACACTACGAAATTAATTGAAGCAATATCGAATTCATCAAATGATTACACCGCTAATTTGTTTTGTTTGCCCGCGGATTTGTGCAAGAAATAAATTTATATCATATAAGTCAACTATTTTCACGATATTACCTTTCTTGTGATATTTTGAATCAAATGCTCTATTTATTTACAGTTTACACTAAATTTGATAATATTTACACAGAAAGGGTAAAAATCCCTTACCCTGACAACCGACCAGGTATTGGCCTCTGATGTATCGTCTACAAACAGAGAAAAACAAATCTCACGATATTGCAACGTATCGAAATTGAGTTATGTGATATTTAGCAACGCATGCTGACAAGCTCAATCATAAATACAAAGTGCGTCTCGATTTGACCAACAAGAAATTGTTTCAGCAAAAATGCTGAGATACGATCCCTTTAGATTTAATAAAATCTGCAAAATTTGTGTTTCCGTTTTGCCCTTGATTGTGAAATCCAAGGATATTATGCAAGCTTTCTGAAGACATACGAGTGTGTACTGTTCATACAGTGTGTACAGTGCTTTCAGGTCTCATGGAAACTCCGAGCTAACAGTAATGCAATATTAAAAAAGTTTTATGTAACTGTCTTATTTTATACTACTTATGATTACTGCTTATTATTAATAACATAAGACGTTCGATAAGTTATTACTTAGATTATTTGATAGCTCAAGGCTTAATAATAAAGGAAATTACATTTTAGAGTCCGTCTACTTTGTTAGGAGGTTCCACTCTCTGACCACTAATGCTTGTGTCATAAAACTCTGCAACCGGTGAAACACTATTTGTATGCAATATATTTTTGAATATCTATTCTTTTGTACAAATCCTCGTCTAATATAAAGCCTGTGTACCACGAAATTCTGTGTTTTATTTGTCTCCTAATAAGATTATTTGACAGCAGACCCTTTGGGGTGGAAGAGGGTGGAAATTAATTAATTCAATGACGACTGGCTCAATTATATATTGTGGCAAATAGAATAAAAGTTTGGTTTCATTTAATAAAACAAAAGAATAATAAACATACCATTTTTAATTGTATTACAAATTATTTAACCTTTTTGTATGTTGAATATCTTTTTTGGGATATTACAAGTACCCAATGACACCGCAGGCGACATGGTGTCCTGCGTTACCGGTCCTCTTGGAGTCCGGATGTTCAGTCTTGCCGTAATCATCAGCCATGGAATGGAGGACGATTGCCCTGCCGATGATGGAGTAGGGGCCTGATAGTTTGATCACATTGTCAAAGAAGTCCACGTGGGCGACCTGATGCTCGTTGAAGACCACGTTACCAAGGTCACCTGCGTGGCGCTCTTCATCATGTGGATGGCCATGTTCTTTCTGTAATAGAAAATAGATCCTAACTAAACTAAACCGTCACAAAAACCCCACTTTCCTATAAATCATCGCTTAGGTACGCAATCATCACGTATATATTTAGCCCAGTGACCTGATGAAGTAAGATGTTTTTCAAAGGTTCTAAATAAATATTTACTTGCCCGATCTCTGACCTAAGCCGCTGTCATGTGGATACCGATCCTTATCTCCGTATATGCTATAAGATTAAAAGATAGGACGTGAAGTAAAAGTTTGACGAATTAAATAAACTAACGTTATCAGGGTTGAAATGTTCTCCATTCGAGCTGCACCCGCCGGTAATATCACCCTTCTCGTAGATGTGGAAGCCGTACTCTCCAGCGGGCATGCCAACGAGCTCACCCTGGACGTGGACCTTGCCGTCCGCGTCTTGTATAAAGGTTACGTTGCCACGCACGTTGCCGCCATTCGGCTCCTCCAATTTAACGATCGCACGGAGCTGGTTTGAATTCTCAGACTGGAAATAAAGAAGAGTTTAAAAAAACCTTAATCTAAATTGCATAAACGTTTTACGTGCTATATATATGGGGCTGGATCATAGGAATAAAAAAGTTATTGCTTGCCATGGTACACCATAATGTTGATGTCGCTTTTCGATGTCGTGCACCGTACGCACTCACATCGTTTTTCCGCACGTGCCAAAAGTATAACTTCGAAAAATAAGTTACATAACTTATTTACAAGGGCCATCTTTTGAAAGATGTTTGCATTAGTTAAAGTATTGTCGAGGATGATACCTGATATCTCATCTTTCTACTAGATGGCGCTAAAATATAAACCTAATACTAAATATATTTTCAGAAAAAACCTCAATATCTAGTATCTATTTAAAAAAACTAATGGACTCCGTAGATGGACTGCTTTGAGCAGTCAGTGCCACAGCTTCAAGTGGTCGCTGTTGGGCGAACTGCAATTGCAATACAAAATGATTTACTTCTGCAATACACGAGCCGCTCAACCTCGACTACATAAAGCAGCCTTTCTACATCTATGGCCGTTCTAACAATACTTACGTGGTGACTGTGGCTGTGGGTATGGCTGTGGCCACCTTGCGCCGCTACCGCAACTACAACTGACGCTATCAGCAAAAAAGACTTCATTTTTGTATTGGTACTGTAAAAAAACCATTAGTTTATTTTAAAAAAGGTGCATTTGGCTTCATTTAATAGATATGCTTCTTTGAAGCTGTGCTATCTATTGAGCCACTCGTTTGAATTAGTGTAAACCGGTAACCAGTTGTCCTAGGTGAGCCACAAACGCGGCAATGCTACGCAATTCAGTCAATATCTACGAGTCTATTGTATGGGTCGCATTATGTCACCTAGGTCATCGAGTAATTGTTTATTGGGATTTAAACCCGTGACCATTTAATTAAACCCTTATACAAGTCACTGTTTTTTTATAATTAGACTTTGTTAAGGTTTATTTTAATATTAATTAATTTATTGAATAAGAAAAATCAACCTAAGGTATGACTACATTCCTCATTATGTACAGAAGCTCGGGTCGGACATAATTATGTTAAAATAAAATATGTCTTGTTTAATTTCATGCATAAAATTATCGGACCTTGTTCTGCAATGTGTAATATCGTTTTGTTTTTTATTTATCTATTTTCTTTTTTTATTACAAATGTCATACACATTTGTATCATATTTCTGCACAGATAAATAAAAATTCTACATGTTTGGATAAATATTTTTTTATATTAATAGTATGTTATGCATAAGAGTTTGTAGACTAGAATGCAAAAAAAGAATCTAGAATCTACCGCCTGGAGTTTGATCCTCGGCCATAATTAACTATATGAATCTTCCTCTCTGTACGATTTATAAAAAGATGAATAGTCGAGATCGGACTTGAAATCTAATTTGTTGTAGGCATTAAAAAATGTAAGCAGCACTATCTAAAACCGGGATCAACGAAGCCGCATAAGCCTTAAAACTAACGAAAAAAGGTACGATGACATTAAAATTCTTTACCAAACATAAAAAATGATCTTTTTTCAAGTAATTAATAACTCTTGAGGTTAAATTAAAGGTTATGCCCGAAGACGAATCAAAACACTTCAAGTGTGTTCTTGTGAGGGACCAGAAACCTAAGAGGGTGATAAGCATTTATATTTTTGTCTGAATCAACAATCTTTGATGACAATAGAAAATAAAATATGTATTTACATATATATTAGGCAGAAAAATTAATAACACAGGTAAAAACGACTCACCTTCACGAGTTCTTAGCACTAATGATCTTGCAACTGATGTGAGAGCGGAATATATAGCTCCGTACGAACAAAAAAGATTATTTAATGTATAGATATTTATTTCGGGGTATTTCCCCCGGTATACCTAACCTAGAATTGCATCTGGGAGAAGTGCTTACTTCGTGACCGGTTTGTTTGTTCGGATCATGGTACTTTGCTCACGGATTTATTGTAGGAAAATCTTCTTTTTATTAAATGCTACCTTACACTTGTCAACTGCTATTTTTAATACATGCATTGAATCTACACACTCATCACGTATAAACATCGATGTGATAATATTTCGTTTATAAGGTAACATCGGCCGATGCCATGCAAAATAAAACTTTATAAAGTAATAAATTTTTGTTTTTATAATAAAGTCTAATCTCGCATTGTGTGTCAAGTCTGGTTTTTTGCTACTAGACTGTCCGCTTACAAATCTAGAAACAACTATCGAACCTAGACGACACGATGGTTACTATTTTACATTTTGGTAAAATACCACCACTAAAGTTGTAACGGCTCATGGAGAGGAGCTCAACAACTGTCCTGCAGCTTAAGAAAGTGATAAAAATTGTATTTTGGCCAACTGTGATTGTATTCCCCAACAGTGCGGTTCCCGCGAAATTTCCTGTCACGCACAGCCGCGTTGTGGAATGGTCTGTCCTCGGCGGTATTTCGAAACCAATACGACTTAGGGTCCTTCAAGAAGCGAGCTTATCTCTTTCTTAAAGGCCGCCAACGCATCTGCAGTTACTCTGGTGTTGGTGGCCATGGGCGTCGATCACCTCGGTGTTTTCACCGCTGTTTCTATCCCCCATTTCTTATAAAAAAATCTCTGCCTTAACAAAAAAAATGATTTAAAACTATATTTATGAATGACTATGTGAAAGTTACAGAGCATGGCATATGGGGGTCACGTAGCATGGGTTAGTGATTGACTCGTGAGGCTTACTTCTATAACTATAGGTACGGAGTTTTTAATTGAATGTCAAAACTTACTAACTTGATCAATTAGAAAATCCAGAATGCTTAATTGTCTTGATAGATTATCTTAATTGATTTTTAAATGCCGAAAATATTCTACGATAGATAATTAAATACAGACTATGTGTGGGAATCCCACAAGGTGTTAGACGTATAATTTGACCTGAAATAATAAACAATAGGTACATTTCTGTCTAATCTGCACAACATACTTAGTTCTATTTTTTTTTACATAAACCTTTCACATTACATTCAGTATAAAAGGCGTTTGAACTTAGCCATGCCTTAACCTTACTGGACATTATAATCCTATAAGATTGAAAAATAAATAACTTAAGCCTTTGAAATTATAATGCAAAAAGCCTAGAAAGATAGTCATGCATGGACCACACAGTAGGGCCTAAAATGGACTACGTAACTGGGTTGATTTGATAGACTACTGAATCACCAACAACGATAGGCACGTATCTCTTTGGTGTTCCGTGGAGAAAAACCAACGCCCCCCCTAAGTTGAAGTTTTTGGCGTCAAAATAATGAACATGATATTTTATCATAAGTTTTTACATATTTAGTGTAACTTAGAATAATGATTTTTTATTTTTAAAAGATTATTTACATACTCATTTATTAACTGTCACGTTTTTCCTTGAACATAAGGAAGGAAAATTGCCGATATGAAATCCAGAGTACCTTCTAGTAGGCACAATCAATTGAACTATTCATACCGCTCGTTTATTTAAAAGAAACGGCAGTATCTGTTGCAGGATAGGCAGATTTGTTGAATGTATATTTCACCGAAAGATTCTGAACTTTCTTAGTTTATAATGTGACTTGGTATATTATAAATCGTTCACAATTCGACGTGATATTAATCGACAATTTATAAGCTGGCGAAGTCAAATTGTCCAAATGTAACTTCATATTTTCGTTTCGTTATTACGTTAAAATGTAAGTCAGAATGGAAGAATGTATTTTACGTTCCTTATGATTTAACACGGTATTTTCGCGTGTTTAGAATTGGTGAACCCGGTTGAGACCGCTTTGACGTATTTCTGTAAAAAATAATTAAAAATAAAGTTAAATTAAACTACTACTTGCCCGTGGCATAATCACCGCACCTTTCTTTAAAGTCTTGCATAGGTTACCGGGCCTTCAAATTAGCTGCGCACGCGCCGGTTAACAGGTCAACAAAGAGAAAGTAGAGGGTGATATGCCGCAGGGTTACACTCTTATAATCCCCAATATAAAGGTAGTGGCGGAAAAAATAACTTTAGAAATAAAAACTAAACAGGTTCGTTAGATTGAACATGATAGTCATAAAATTTCTTTAAAAGATTTTTTTTAGAGATAATTGGTTTTTTGCGTTTCACAGGATATTTGACATGTCAAATTGTCAATAACTCACTCAGATTATACATTGACAGTTTACAATATTAAGCATCCCATTATAGAACAACGTAGGTCACGATGGGTTGTAGACATATACATACTTCCGCGTTGCGTCTTATGAGAGGTGAAGGGATGGAAGGGGAATGGGAAGGGAGGTGCACTTCCCATTCCCCATGCTTCCCGTTTTCCTTATCCCCTTATGTTTAAGGCTAAAATGTTTAATAATTAAAAAATATTTTAAATTTATTTATCGATTTTATCCTTAAAAATCTTGTTAAAAAGAAAAAAGAGAACATTAAATTAATCTCCATTCATGTTTATAATTCTGCAGACGCATTCACAACTACACCAATTATTTAAAACTTTAAAAAAACCTTTCGTAACATTCAGAAACGTGTTTTTTGTCCTTTGCACTAGATGACATTCAAAGAACACAAAGTTTTTTTTAGATAAATCGTTGGAACCAAACATATATATGACCAGAATATAAATTAAAAACAATTAAGGAGGAATCTAAATTATACCTTGAAAAAGCGTATTTTATTATCATTTGATCACTCAATCTATATTGTATATAAACTTTTTACTAATCCATCCATCAAAAGCACCGTTTTAAAGCCCAAGACACAGCCCTATATTAATATTCGTCTCTAGGGTTGCCACTGTCTTTATCTAGGACTGTCTATTATTTGGAGATGAGGTAATGAGAGAACGAGTATAGGTTAATAAATAAAAAAACGAATCACAGTTGTGGCATGTGATAACATCTGACGTCACACCTTGTGGTAATAAGTAATGTAAACATAAATACCAGCAGTGGTAGAGTCCGCAACAACAACGTCCGTTTGCGCGAATGGGCCGGCTACACCGGTGAAATACCACCACACAGAAGAGAGGCATGAAATAGAAATATACTTCTGCGTTTCGCGCGATGAATGAGGTGATATCCTAATTAAGATAGAATGGGAGGGGAAAGAGGATTGGATGGGGAGGGGCTGTATAGGAAAAGGAAACATGGACAGATCCATGAAAGGTAGGCAATGTATCTGCGAATCATTTGCTTATTGCTGATGTCTGGGTAGCGGTCATTTGCTTGCTCGGTTACCACCTTCTGCCATAAAAAAACCTCTCGGTAAATGGATTGATACTATCTGACGGTGAACTTTAGCACGACGCTTTCGCGGATTCCTGTTACATCCTTCTATTCCTTTTCACGGAGTCATTCCTACTGATTGAAGGAATGCGAGAGAGAAGTAAACAATTTGAAGTGATACACATACTAAAACAATTCTGAAAGCGGAGTAAAAATACATCTACGGATTTTATTTACAAACACTGTCGAATTCTTTTGACGCTGAGATTACCTAGATTGTATTGCCTACTTTTAATAAAGCCACACAAACGAGGTAAAGATTGTAAGTTAAACTACATTATATTTACTAAGTGCGATGCGATAACAAATTCGCGGAATAGGACTGTAGTCATTTATTTATAGACAACTAGATAACGTCTTGTACATTGTATTTCATCTATATCTGAAGGTTTTGTAATTATTCTTCGAATTATTTTTTCTAAAATGTCAGCTTTTTTATTATGTTACTTGAAACGTTGTAAACTTCTGTCGTGTTACCGTCGTCTACTCAGTTTTTTTTAAGTTCCCATGTCTTTCATACCGTATTATTTTGAAGAATATTCATACTAAATTACAGGTATTGTGGAAACCGTTACCACCTGGATTCGATCGATTCTCATTAATTAATTGCATCAAAGGAAGGTGCATTATAAAACAACTTTAAATAAAAATTAAACCACAGGAATTTAGCCCTTACTGCTAAGAACATAACGCTATTAGAATGTGTATAAGATGTTTGTCGTCAAGGGACACGACTACAACACAACACTGAAAACGCATATCTAATTAATGGAAAATGGACTTTAGCACGTGAGAAATAAAAGTGATTATAATACTTAATAGATAGTGAACAAAGGAAACTGAAAATACCCTGACGCGTGGGCAGAAAGACATCTGTATTCCCACGCTCCACATTTTGCTCATACAGACTAGTTTAACTTGAAAATTGTTTTCGATCCTTTAAGTGGAGCATAATAAAATTATGTGGGACAGCCCTAAGGGCTGCAGAACGCGGATACAAACTATGTAATGGAATATCTAAGATCTTATCAAAAACACAAAATCTCGAGTTAGTGGAGTAGCAGTTCAAGTAAAAACCGCCAAAAACTATAAGGTCCTGAGATCTTTTGTAAATACAAGTCAGTCATTTTAGTAAGTGCCGATGGAAGCATCTATCCAACAACTTTGTTATAAATGGTTACGTAATCATTAACCTATCAACATTTATAGTGACTGTGACATTAGACAATTTTATTGCTATAATAATTATAATGACTTAAAATGTAAACGACACCATATTCTGAGTGTCTGTTTAGATTTACTTAGTAATCGAAGTAATACAATATCATTAGCGGCTCAGCGAAGTTATTAAGGCCCATTTACCTTAACGTTTTTCGACGTCTTGATAATTCTAAATTGGTCCTTGTCATATCGTATTACACGAGCTTCAGTTTTTCCTGCAAATAGACTCATTGAACTCCTTAGTCTAGCAATAAAAGTGTCTGTTACGCTTAAGGCTGAAGGTTAAATTCCCAGCAGAGACAAAAACGATTTGATGCCTTTTAACAATTCTAAGTACATGTCAGCTGATGTCATTTAACCATCGCAGTTGTTTGTCTTTCATTGGGTTAGCATGTACCCTCATGTTCTTTGATGGAATTTTGGCGCTCTCAATTCCCGCACTTCGCGCCCTAAGATCTTAAAACTCACTGCAATTGTATCATCAGGAATACAGGAAGATCCAGCGACGATCTGATTTTCGTCACTTTATAAAACCTGAAAGTTTCTCTGTGTCCCTAATACTGTTAAAACAGATCTCAAGTATGAAGCTTGCATCAAGATAGCTTTGAAAGATATCAGGTAACTAAGAGAATCATATATCATAGACAGGGATCATTTTATTTGTATTGGGAATATACAGAGGGAAATTTTCAAGTTTTGTAAAATGACGAAGGTCAGATCCTCGCTGGCTCCAGGGATATAGCCAATATTTCGTCTACGTGATAATAAAATGTATAATACATATCGCTCCGCTTATGAAGTAATACACAGGCTAGAGCGACAATAGTCCAGTCGTCGTATGATCGATAGCCGGCCACTCGCCGCCGGAGTTTCCGTCGCACCGGACATAAGACCGAAGACCACCATGAAGCCACTGATCTTCCGTTGCATAAAGTTCTTTCTTAGCTTGCTCAATATCATATTCATTGTAAGTTACAATGTTTAATATTAGAATTTGCACTTTGATTTTAGATGACTTAGTATTATTTATTGCCTGTACGCCACTTTCTGTTTCAGTAGGAGAAGCTAGTTTGATATTCCAACTATGTTCGTCGTTATGGCCTTTTTTTTAGGATGTATTTGGTCGAAATAAGGTCGTGTAGGACTTCTATCACCACTGCCACTCACAAACCGTTTGCAATAGTAGTTTTATCTAAGCTGTTGGAAGTTTAACTGTACAGGTTAATTTAAATAAGATTATTTCCTCAGTTTTTCGGTCTCGCGTTGATAGCGGTGTCGGCGATGAACATGCGCGAGCACCGGTCCCGGCCCGAGCAGGCGACGGTGTCGCGCGGCACGCTGTCGTTCTTGCTGAGCGTCGGCCTAGCGCTACTGGTGGCGGCGGTGCTGGGATGCGTCGGTGCTTTGAGAGAGAACGCCAAGATACTCTATGTGGTGAGACTTAGGTGATATAAATATTTGGATATTAGAAATTAGACCGTCCATTGTTTGACACTTTGAACGGTTGCAAGCCCCTGTCTGACCACTATGACGTAAGAGGTCACTATGACCTCTTACGTCATATTATAAATACTGAAATTTATATACGTTACTTGTGCGCATGGTCGATTTACACGTGGACTTTGAGCTGCCTACCATAGCCCAACACCTGAAGTTGGCGTCGCGCCGCTATTTCGACTCCGCCACCGGTTACCCCCATTCGTCAGTTGTGGGTCCTTCACGTCGGTCGATCCGCCGCGACTACAGAAAACCTAAGCGCGTCCTCAGTCTCAGTCCTCGTTTCTCAGTTATCAGACAATTTCAATGGTTGCTTCGTCTTGTCAGACACAACTAATTTTAAATTAAATTATTTTCATGCACAATAGCATGGTACTCCAGTCCGAGATTCACGATGACGGCATCGGCGTCAACGTCTCATGAATCTGTCTAGACTAGCGAACATTATTACAACCTCGCATCCTCCATGGCAAATTAATGGCGCTCGCGAAGAAGTGTGATATGATGGGCGTGTCGAATTCCACACAAGTCTCATGTTAAATCTAGATGTCTTCGCTCTTCGCCAATACTTTAACAGATTTTCTGGACTGTACCAAATAATGATTCTAATCCATTTTCGTGGTAACATAAGAAATATTTTTCTGCAATTGTCCTTAAAACCATTGGCATCACGCCTTTGTTATAGTAGATTCTACAAATTTGAACGAATTGTAAAATAAAGAATATTAAAAAAAACGATTAAGACACCTGTCCTATAAATCCAAAACAGGTACACGGCGTACCTACTACGTTATAAAATTATGTTGTCGCGTGCTCCACCAGCACGCGTTCTTCTTCATCTTCTTGATCGTGCTGGAGGTGGTGGTGGCGATGGGCGGCGCGCTCGTCAGCACGTGGGTCGGCAGCGGCAACAATCTGCGCGGTCACTTCTACAAAAACGTTACAGTTGAGGACGAGACCAACAAGGCGTTTTGGGACCGTTTGCAGGCAGAGGTAACCTTCTTAATGTGGATAATTGCGACAAAGATCGTAATCGTACGTTACTCGTTTGTCTGTGGGCTGACATAGACCGAAAATTGTGTAACAAAGAAGTGCGAGTCGGACTCATGAAGGGTTCCTTAACATCTATAAAACTCACGTTTGTTGTATGAGAGCACCCTTAGATATTTATTTTATTCTGTTTTCGGCAACAGAAATACTTCATCTGTGAAAATTTTGTTTTGTCAATTGTCTAACTATCATGGTTCATGAGATACAGCCTGGTGGACCCTATTACTATGACTAAAAACCCCATCTGTTTGCAGTGATTTTTGAGGCACTTTCCGATTTTTAAGGCGCTATCCCTTTCGTACACATTTCTCTATACCTGGGATATAAGAGATACCAGCCTATGACATCATTTTCTTTTCTTTGTCAAAGTCCTATAATAGAAAATTATAATTTTAACTATCATAAGCAACAAAAGCCTCACGATAGCAAACATTTTTATACCAAAATAAAAAAAAATCACAAAGTGTAACGCACGCAGCGCACACCTTATGTTCACACCCGTAGAGTTAAATTCGCCTAGCAACAGCGCGCGCGACGGATTGGCTAGCGAGCCGCCATCTTTTGTTTTGTTTAACACGACCGCACGCGCGCTAGTAGCGACACTCGCTCCCACGTAAGTACGCTGTCTTCTTCCCCTCGGTCATGTGTTGTTTATATCTCGTGCACTGCACTGCATCTACTACCTTTTTACCTATAATTGTTGATTGTTTAAGTGTAATAGACGTTATTTACCAATCTCATTCCTTGTTTAACTGAGATCCCAGCACTGTTACCCTTACAAAAGTCAAATTATTTCAGAACCAATGTTGCGGAGTAGAGGGCCCGCGAGACTACAAGTTAGTGCAGCGTGAGATCCCAGCGTCGTGCTGTCCACAAGGTTATCCTCTCAAAGAAGGAGCTGCCAGGAAACATCTTCACGCGTCCTGCCTTGCAGAACGGACCTACTACGTCAAGGGTTGCGAGCGGTTGTTGCTCCAGAAGAAAGCTTACAAGGGAGATATTCTCATAATATCCGGAGTTGTTTTTGTTACGTTTGAAGTAAGATTCTTTAGTTATTTTTGGTGTAAGCAGAGATAGTAATTTCGCAATTTGTTCTTTTACCGACCTCCAGTTCCTTTTTTATTCGTAGATTCTCGAATATTTAATATTGTGTGGGTTGCATAATTTACACTTGGCGTTATTTTAACTATTTTTTTAATAATAAGCAAAAATAGACTTTGGTAATCTGTTTTAGATCTTCTCCAAGACATTGGCAATCCTGATGGCTCGGACGATCAAAGCCGAGCGACGCAGACTGCAGCACAACTTGCAGGCTCACTTCGAATCGTAATTTACTTTTCTAGTCCGAAACTATCCAAGGTGACATATTTCAAACTGGAAACAACCGTATGCGTTTGTCACTAATCAATACTTCACGCGTAAACTACTCAACCGATCATCGTGAATTATCATTAATTTTTAAGAGTATATGGGATCACATAGACATTTATGCTGATAAAAAAACGTTTTACAATACAAAAATATAACCTATAAACGGTCGTAAGTCAGTATGACATGACAATAACAACTTGTTGACATTTTGTTATTGTCATGTTATACATTATGGCAACCGATAACAACTTACACGAAAATATTTAAGCAATAGCTTGTCTATAAATCCGTCAGGCGTGAGTGGCGTCTCGTTATTCGAACGCAGTAGTGTGAGTAGTAGTGACTCACTCTTTATCAAATTAATAAATCTTTAGTTTTAGATTATTTATTAAATAAATAAATAAATATGCGCTCACGCCCGTAACCCAGAGAGGTAGGCAGACATCATGGATTTCCATTTAGCTCTCGCTTCTTCCACATTTATACATCTACGCATGCATGCTCGTCGGTTATGGGTGCTCCTTATATCGCCCTTTTTACTATTTATTACTTAACTTTAATTTGATAGATACGTATAATTTAAAAATATTATCAAATCTTTAGGATCCACTGTACATCAATCACATTGATTTTAATGTTAATGCAGTGATTTAAACAATAATAACGTAGTAACATAATAAAAAATATAGTGGTTTAATTATTTTTGTGTGCAACTATAGTTTTTATTTTATGATTAATTTGGTATAAAGTTTTAATACGCATAGCATAGACTTAAAGATATGCACGATCAAGTGACAACATACTGTTACTGCTGCGGAATTTATATATATATTTATATATAGATAGAATACGATATGGCCACGACATATGTGTATATATATAGGAAACACATGTTTTGCATTAATGTAACTTTTAATTTAAATGTTTATATACATTGGTTAGTACCAGATTAGTACTAAGAATAATAATAATAAGAATGTTTAACTTTAAATTCGGACGATTATCTTCTCTCTGCCATCTTCCCACTTTTTATGTGGGGTCGCCACAGTACTAGCGCGGACCGTAGTCGAATGGCGGATTCGAACACACGAACCATGTTGCGCATGTTCCGCAGTACCCTTAATTTATTGGCTATTGATGCCAAATCGGACTTTTACCTACCAGATTAATATGGAACGTGATCCGAACTTGAAGTTATTTTTTTTTGTAATAATAAAAGCTCTCAAACAAATCTGTGATAACTAGTAGTTTGAACATAATATTAGAAATATATCAGGAGTACTACATGTAGCACTTCTAGCATTAGTAAATAGGACAAAACAAAAATGCTTGTAAAGAACACATCGCTGAATACACGTAATGTCGTTTCATCACTCCTATTATCTTTTCTGTGTATGTTGCTAAGTGTTTTAGATCGTAATTAGTGATTTTGTACACCTTAAATATATTTACCGTGGATTTCCACTGCCGCAAACGTTGATACAAACATATCAATAACATATACAGGGGTCGTATCGCGGCATATTTTACGCTAGTGGAAGCCCACTTCAAAAAAAGCACTGTTTAGGTAACCTAATTATAACTTAATGGTATTTGTAAATTATTACAGTTGTTGTTTAAAAACTCGTAAGCTATCATTTTTTATTTTTTTTTATGAGACGTTCGTTAAACGTCCGTTATTTTCAAGTATTTGTCATTAATTGCTTCACACTCGTATCTCTACACAAATTCAATCCATTCAAAAGTCATCCAATACTTGAACAATTAATTTTTATTTGTCACAATAACTTTAATTAATAAATTAACTTGTCGCAGCGATTAATGTAATAAATTAATATAAGTATGTACTTCACATATCTTTGTCAATTTGTTAAGTCTGTCAGTCCACCGTTTAAATACATCCTTTTTAGTATTAATGAATAAAATAATAAATGAATGTTTTAAACCATTAGATAAGTGGCGATTGTTGTCAAGGGGCCAACAAACTTTAGTCTGTTAATATAAAAGAATAATTATTTTTACCAACTTAACGTAAGGATCATCTTTTCCCTTGCTTATTTTCTTTGTCTCTGCTCACAGTCAGTTTAGAATGCATCATTTTATTACATTAAAGATATGTGTTCACTGTAAATAAAACGAAAACACATTTTGAAACACGAATAGTTTTTATTCATTTAAGGAAATCTCTATCAACATTTACTTAACACTAATAGAATTTGATGAGTGTTAAAGATTACTTTAATTTTACATTAATTTTAAATCAAGTACATTTATATTATTCCAAATATGTTTAAAATGATATGATTCGGTTCGGAACCAACTTAAATCATAAAGAATTTTTCTTTAATACAGTGTAGATTAAACACAAATAATAACTTAGCAAGTGAGTGAGGTTCACTTGTTATTGATTCGAAACTTGTACAAAAAAACATTAGTTTTAAATTACATATAAAAATTTAATTAATCATCATTAAAGTAAATACAGCATTTTATCGTACAATTAAGCAAATAAATTATACATTTAACGTATTATAAAGGAAGGAAGCATTTGTTTTATTTAACACAATTAAAGAGAAATTTAAGCGATTTTACTAAGAAAAATTAAATTAGACAGTTTTCTTAAATCAACAGAAAACATATTTATTTATTTAAACACAATTTTATACATAATATAATCGAATCAAGATATATTGTGGTGGGATGGATATAGTTTAAGGTTACGTCAGGTTACATATTGACTAGTTAGCTGATTTGGTTACACATTACACTTAAAATTGTAATTTATTTCTATTTTCTTTGAACTCTGAAGATAACTCTAAAGTTCACTCTGAAATTAACATTAATTCTGAAGGTGATATAAGGCTTATCTTGATTTGAATTGTGTCTAATGCAAATGTATGCAAAAGTAGAGCCAATATTAAAACATTAATATTGTTTTCTTGTGCTCTAATTCTTAGTTTCGTTCGTTCTAGTTATGAGTTTTGTTCTTTAGTTCGTTCTAGTTATCAGTTTAGTTCTTTAGTTCGTTCTACGTCTCTAGCTCTAACTTTAGTTCTTTAGTTCGTACTAGTTATGAGTTTAGTTCTTTAGTTCGTTCTACGTCTCTAGCTCTAAGTTTAGTTCTTTATTTGGTTCTAGTTCTCTCGCTCATAGTTTTTCATTGTTTGATGGATTTAATAGAATTTAAAACGATGTTTTATTATAATATTATTACAAATAGAAATTGACTCATGTATGTTTTATTATTTTAAATGAATTGTTAATACTTTAATTGATAATCATTGTTTTTTTTTCATAATTATTACAAATCATGAAATGAAAATGGCTAACATTATACATATATTTCTAAACATCTAATATCCGCTCATGTGCAACTACCTTAATAAACTCTTCACAAGAAAACATTGTTCTAAAATTTCACAATGTTTAACAATTATTATATATTATACATTTATAGAAATGGAAAAACTTGGAAAATTAATCGTATTGTTAAAATTATTGATTTTGATTTTAATATTTGAAGTAGTTCTAAAAGTGAAGCGTTCTGTTAGCTATGTTAGCCGTATAGTTAGGAACATTCGGGACTCAAAGGTTAAGCCTAAGCCGCCAATTGGCAACTTCGTAAAATCCAGCTCGTTTACCCGCCACACGAAAACAAAATCTGCTTGTTTGCAATTTAAAAAATGATGTGCTATGAAATCGTTTAAAAACTATACTTCAATGAAAGATTAGTGAACGAACATCACATTTCATTAGTAGTTAATTAAAATTTTGCAAAAACCTGAATATTTTATACTCATTTAAATATAAAGATTACAATAATAATGCGATGCCACAACATGTTACAAGTGTTGTCAACTACATAAAAAACTATATTAACCCTAAAAATACAACTAAATGTAAAAGACTATAGATCAAAAAATGCCTTCTCTTTTAAATGTTGAATTTGTATGGAACGCGAAATCTATGGTTTTAGATTTCTGTTTGCTTAATTATTGACGACTTACAAAAAGAGTTTGTAACGGAATTAATTTGGAAACTAATACTAGGTACTTCATCCTGTAACATAAAAGCCTCAACATAATTTAAATATAACTAAATCTAGCGATTACTAAAATAAATTAATAATTTATAAAAATCTCTAACCAATCTAACCTAATTCATTAACAATAAAAAGCACCGCCATGAATCCAGTATTTTGTGTAATATAATTAAATAAAATAATAAAATGCATTTAAATAATTCAAAATTAATAATTAAAATACTTAAATATATTGCTAGTTAGTTAGTTTAATTATTCTTTGTCTTGTATTTTAGTATTTAATTCAACTTTATATTTTAAATATTTAATTAAATATTAATAAGACGACTAACGTCGAAATATTATATTAATTTATATTTAGTTGCATTTGTATTATTTCTGGAAAACATTTTATGTTATTTATAATAAGATAAATGTTTTTCATTCTAGAAAAGAATATAGCCTATTAACTCTTAATAACGATAACTTATAAACAATTAAAAAATCTTTATTTTTAACAACATGTCCAATAATAGTAATTAACATTACGGCGGATAAAGATATGCAGTATATGTATTAGCCTTATTTCAAAGCAAAATGTGATTTTTGTAAACAAAGATTTTCACGTTAAAATTCCTAAATTCCAATATATTTTCGAAAAAAAAACTTTCTTACCTTATAACATCAGCTATTATTGCACAATTTAACATTTTTTTCTTTTTTTTATGTAAGAAGGTGCCAAACGAGCAAGCGGATCACCTGATTTTAAGTGACCGCTACCCATAGACATTCGCAACAGGCAAATGTGTTGCAGTTCGTTGCCTACCTTTATGGACAGAGGAGGGAGGGAATTGATATTTCCATTTCCCCGCCAACCCCCTCCCGGTCAAATCCTCACTCACTTCACTTTATCTCACGATTTCGACAAAATTAAAACATTTCCGATGAAAGTATAAAAGTGTAATGGTCGCCGTGTATGGTAAATAAAGCGTTTGTGTACAACAATCATATGTTGCTATGAAACAAGATACGTAAACATTGCTATCACTTTTATAAATACAAATTTATAAGAAAATTACATCTTTGCGTATAACTTAACACGTGTCCTGCTAGATTTAATAATAAAAAATATTCAGCCTAACATAATTACAATAAATAAAGCTTAAACACCAGCTTTGTGTATTATTATCCCTAAAGTGCTCTTTAAATGCTTACGTCATGATTTGCTACAATAGTGCAGGTTCAGGCCGTCTCGCGACCTTTGCCCTCTGTTTTAATTGTGTGTGCCAGCCACAGTGCCAAAACGATCCCAGCGATCTGAAAAACATAATGGACATTAATATATTTAACCATTCATTAATTAAACCATGATTTTAACATAGCTAGACTGTGACAGTAAATGGCTGTTTATTACTGGTTTACAGACATTATAGCTGGGGAGCCGACGATGCTATACTTGTACATCCTCGAGCGTCCTATAGGTGCACTATCGGATTTTGAAGATTATTTTTACTCTTAGCAGTGCGGAAAAGGTGTACAGACTTTATTTATGTAACCCTGGCTTGTTGAAATCTATTTCCATTCAATAAATGACAAAATACTGCGATTGGTGCGACGGTTTTGTATAACAAGTTCGTCGTAATGCACACTTATTAGCATGTAAACAACCGACCACCATAATCTGACGCGCTCGAGTATGTCCGAATCTAAGCGCTCGGCTCTACATAGATGACTGATTTATGGTTTAGGGTACTTAAATCTGACGCGCTCGACAATGTACAGAAATCCTTGTTTTGGCTGCCCTACCATTACATACGGACAGTAATATTGCAATGAAAGGGTTAAAGTGACGTGTTAAAGTCAAAGATACGTGCCGTCGATGCGATAAACTGGGGGAAATATTTAAGAACTCCAGTCTTCGTAGTATATTGATGTTATCTAATGCGATGTAAGTAAACTTTAAGTAGTAATTAACAACTAACCTCCAGGAAGCAGAACAGTATACCGCAGACGATGACAGACAAGCCCGCGCTGTGCACGGTGCTCAGCACCTTGTCCTCGCAGCCCTCTTTGTAGTACTTCTCCATGGAGAGGCAGTCGGAGCGCTTGATCTCGTCCACCTCGTCCGAGTTGTTCGGTGGGCAGCAGCTGAACGACGGCTTCAAGCGAGGCTCGGACGCGCCATAGTTCTCCGGACCGGTCACTCCGCAACATTCCAACTGGAAATTGACATGTGAATTACGTTGTTACTTACTTGTTTAAAGAAAGTGTTTTTAGTTTTATAAGTTGCTACGTTCATCCACAGATCCTTGAAGACCCACTTGTAGACATCCTTTGATCGTGAACATAACGGTCACCCAAATTTATCTGAATCCAAATCCAAGATTTTGGCAACCTTTATGAATGCCTGCAAGACGTGTATATTTTCGACAAAAGACTGAAGCGACCTCGTGAAATTTCCATAATTATGTATAACTTTTTTATTCACTAATATGCCGAAGGTCTAAGTTTTAAAAGCTGAGTAAAGCAAGTAATAAATATATATCTTGCTTCACAGTAAGATGTAATTATTGTAAAAAAAGATTTTTACCTTAAAATTAGTGATTTCAGCTATCTATTTTACACAATTTCACTTCACTTCATCTCACAATTTCCACATAGCTACAACATTTCCAATAAAGACATAAAAAGTGTAATGTATGGTCAGTGACGTCTGTTTATTTACAAATATTATAACTTGCAATGAAACAAAGTAGAATAGAGAAACATAGGTAGACAGAACGATATTAATGTAGCTAATGAAACGTTTTAAATCTAAATAAAACAAAACTCTACTCCAGAGTCACCTGACATGACAAAGTACATGACACTGTCCACTGTCTGAGCGAGAAATCTATACAACCAATCTATAAAAATGTACCGAAGAATCAAATAATTATAAAGAGATATATGTAAAATATACTTACAGTACTTTGAACTTGATCCCAGAACTCCCTGTACACGGAGTCCTCCTCCCTGGTCGATTTGTTCTTGATGAAGGAAGCTCGGAGTTGGGTCTTCATGGTGCCCTCGATCTGCGGCCGGAGCGCTGCAGCCGCGATGCCGACTGACAGCTCCAACAGAATGATGATAATGAGGCATCCTGCAAACTATTAAAACACACAAAGTCAACAGGAGTCCTATGAAGCTATTTGCTTTAATTTTATTTGTTGGGCACAATGGGGACATTTTTAAATCTACGACATACAACCTTCGTAGAATATTCTTCATGAGATTTTTGTTTTGTGATTGTTACAAAACTTCTGTAATTAATTCGAAAATGGAACCTTAAAATGTTTTTCAATAATGTACAACTAAACCCAAAATACTAACTAAAATAACCCAAAATAAAAACTAAAACTAAGTCCAATTTGAAGACATCAATTACTATTATTCTAAATACCTATGGTATTGGATTTTTACTATGGAATACTTCTTATATAAGATGATGACGTAATCGTGAGGCATTGAGTTCAACGACATCGTCGTTATTGTAGTGTTCCCATTAAAATGTGGGTCAGGGATGATGGATCGAGAAATGACACGGAATCTAAAAATATGTCAAATCTTTGGAAATTGAATTATTCAGATTTTTGGTTTATGACTTTTAGAAGCATATTTACGGACATACAGGCTTGGCCATATCTTCCAATTGTTGCAACAAGTACAGTACACGGCTTAGTGTATGTTTGGCAACAATTGGGAATGCAGTCAACAACACCTATTTCCTTGTGTTTAGCTGTCGATTTTTCTACAGCTCGAAAAACATGGAACCATAGGTTCCATGTTTTTCGAGGCCTTTTCGTTCTTTACGGTTGGTACCTATGGATTTTGATAATCGGTTAACAGTTTACATTTTGTGGTTATTCTCTCACAAACACGTCCAAATATCCAAATATTACAATAGAAATAATTAACGCAGCCGTGTCTCGTCTCCGCTGACCCGCTTTATAAATTCAAAAATAAACATGAGCTCATAATGATCTAAATATACGGTGTGGCCACTTGAACTTGTTAAATCAAAGAAATCGTTACAATAATTTTTTCTCTAATGGACCAATCTATTAATTGTTAGTACATTATCCAGGACTATTGGAGCCCAAAATTTAGTCTTTTATTCGTAAGCAGAGAACATTTGATTTTTTATTTGGCATTATTGCCAGGATTCACAAGTTCATGGTAGTTTTAATGTTATGAGATTTCTAGTAGACCAAAGATCCTAGATGAGCTCCGATTTCTACTGCGGATCATATTCCACGATTGCCCAAAGTTCAAGTATTTATCTCGAAGCACTCTTTACAACACCATATTTGTGGCAACTTACACATAACTCTACCCGACAGCGACTTGCGAGAAAAAGTATAACTTAGGTGTATATTATCCAGCGGCCGATATTAGAAACAAATTTGCACAGAGTCTAAAGATTGTAGTACTTACGATGTACAGTAGCTTAGGACTCTCCTTCCAGGCGCCAAAGCAGCCGAAAGCGGCAACCACGATGATGAGCACTCCAATAGCGATGAGCAAGGCGTCCGTCTCGTGGCCCGTCGTCTCCATGCCCGCGAAGCCCTTCAGCATGCCCAGGTCCACGCATGCTGTCGCTATGATCACGATACCGAAGATCTGGAGATGGGAGATTACAACTTATATTTGTGTTACCTGAAGCTTGGACAGTGGCAGAGCCCGCAACAACATCTGCTGCAAGATTTGGTCGACTTTTCCCGTGAAATACTTGGACCTCACAGAAGACATGCGTGAAGTATATTCTTATAACAGGAGGATGGCAAGGGAAAAAGGATTTGATTCGATAAGGGATATAATTGTTCTATCTGTCCCATCCGTCCGTTCGAAGTAGGCACCGAATCTACAACTCATTAGCTTGTTGCAGATGCCTATGGGTAGCGGTCACTTTATCTCAGGTGCAACCTACTACTATAAAAAAGGTAAATTATCTTCCCTGGTAATCGGTTCGGTTTTGCTTCTCTGTCACTCTATTAAGAATTTAACTTTTTCACAGATTACCAAAGTGTTTAAAAAAATTTAAGTTTCTAGATGAACTAACTCTTCTTTTACATGCTGTGAATCTTCTGTATGTAAAAGGAGATGTTCTTTTCGATGATTCTTGTTGTGAGCTTTTTAAGTTAATGTTATATCGAATAGTTGATATTAAATATTAATTATCACCGTATTAATTTCTCTCGTCAATGTTCTCTTCTAATGTAATGGATATATCTAATGCCTCATAAAAAACAACCTTGAATTGTGTGAATTTGTTCCATCTCGTTGTCAATAAGTCTTTCATTACAAAGACCCCACGCATATTCAGTTACTCTATAATAGACACTGTACTTTATTGCTTAGGAAATAAGTCTTGATTTGTAATTAGTTACACAATGAGTACAGACTTCTTTAAAAACAGTCAGCGAATATTTAGGTATACGCAATCTGTACACATGGTTAATCAAACGTATATGTCGTCAATGTTGATTCACGTGGTTTGCGTTGTGTGTTTACATTTGTTTGCTTTAATACCCATCTTGCAAGGACACAGTGTTCCTAAATTTTTCTTTCCACCCGAGTACCCTAGGCCGCCACCCTATCAAATCGAGGACACGAACGTTTATTATTTTAACAGTGGCAGAGCTCGCAACATCTGTTGCAAAAATTGACCGGCTCAACCGGTAAAATACCACGACCAGGCAGAGGCAGGCAGAGGCAGACCACAGACAGGCGTGAACTAGAATTATTCTGCGTTTCGTCTTACGAGTGAGGTGCCAGAGGTCCAATTTCAGTCCTCCTCCCTTTCCCATCCATTCCTAATAAGGATGGGATGGGAAGGGGAGGGGAGGTATAGGAAAAGTTCTATACCCTCCTCTATCTATTAAGAGAAGGCAACGTATCTGCTACTCTATGCTTGCTGCGGATGTATGTGGCCCGCTTGCTTGTTTGCCATCTTCTACAATAAAAAATACTAACTATATTATACAATATATTTATGCCGCTAAAAGATGAGGTACACTTAAATATGTGCACCTTGTATACTTACTACACTCCGTCCTAATCTATTAATTGCATTATTTTCAATGTCGAGTCTGCATTAGTCTTTGTGCATACTCTATGAACGCGGGTGAAAAAAAATAGGTCGGATTACCATAACAGAGACGGGTGACGTCATTCCATGGGCCGTAAACTGTACGAGTTGATGGAAGTTGCGTCTTATGCTAACCTCGTGTAACGTATCACGAAGATACAATCCAACTTACGTTAAGTATTTTTATAATATAAAAGGTAACATTTATACATTCACAAATTGGCACTGTGACTCTGTGAGTTTTGTAGCGATCGGATCAATGTAATTAGTGCTACCCTGGCGAAGCTGGGCGGATCACTAGTTTTTTTTATATTAAAAAAATATATTACGAGATCTGTATGAGCTTAGCGCAGTAACCTAGTATGTTGCGACTTCTGACTTCGATTCCAAGTCAAGGCAAAATATTAGTGGCACAATTAATTTAGTTATGATCAATTTGCTGGCGCATCTGATTATCCTTGCTACTCTCTTTTGCTCTCTTCGTAATATTTAAAAATATTTGCTAATATGAGAGTTAATTTTATTATATGAAATGTCATTTGAAAAGAGGTCAAGTACACTCAGGCACGGTATTAAATGCATATTTCTTTTGGTCATAAACAGCACATGAACCGGTACTTACGTAAATGGTTGTTGGTCCCGCAGGGCCATCTGGCCTCGCGACTGGACGTTGACCAAATATGTCACCAATATTAATATCGCCGTTAACAAGCCTATTGTACCTTAACTAAACTATGACTTATGATTAGAAACTTACAATTCTTTTCAATTGAAACGGAACATTAAAAAAATGGGTGTAGTTTCATTGAACTGTTGTTTTTTTTCTACAATCCCACTACTGCGTCCCATTTATCGATCTCGTTTGCAATGTATACATTAAATTATCTTAGCTTAAGTTCACCTCCGTTGATTTTACTACGGCCTTAATATTGACATCTTTGCTCTGACCCAAAATAGTGTTGTGAAGCTTAATTTTAAATTTAAATTTATCAATTTTTATATAGGGAGCTGAACATCGATTTATAAAATTAAATTTTTTTTGTAGATTTAAGCCTAATGCATAAGTGATGGGATTTAACCCGTACGGGACGGGGACGGGACGTGGTTTAGCAAACGTTGACGGGGAGCTTCATACGTCACGTGACTCGTAAGTAACGTCCCAGTTGTTGACGTCACTAAGACAGCTCGGGTCCACATCTGACTTCTGGAGCCGTAAGCGTTTATTTTTAAATAAAAATCAAGCCATTACAAACTTCAGTGGCGATCGAATCAATGCACTATATTCCACTGGTGCATACAAACCTACACAATGACATTGTCCAATTACCGTGAGTTTGCAGCCGCTGACAATGCCGACTCAATTTACCTTGGCGTGATGAATTGAATGACGTCATTATGACATCACTTCGAAGCCCATTGATCTGTCATTGACTCACGAGCAAGAGCAACGCCATTAATAACGCTGTGTCCGTTTCAACTTCACGGTTGAATATTGACCGAGTATGGACTATACCAAATATTCTGTTTTTTTTACAATTCTCACGCAAATCTATTCCGTAATGCTGACGTAATACATTATTTGATGACTAATGTAAATATCCGATATGGTCTAGTGGCTAGGATACCTGGCTCTCACCCAGGAGGCTCGGGTTCGATTCCCGGTATCGGAATAGTTTTTGCATAAACTAAATAGTTTATGCAAAAACTATTGGATAAAAATGGATAAAAATAAACTAACATTATTTGGCAAAATACTTGATCTTAAAAAAATATATTATCACCATATTTTTATTCAGAAGCGCTAATAGCCTAATGGTACAGACTGTCGATTGTAAGGTCGTGGGTTCTAATCCGCCATTCGACTATTGTCGTGAAACATATCCCAGCACAAGCTTTTTCAGCTTAGTTGGAATGGTTTGTTATACCACCCTTGCGGGGACAAGGGTGTGGTTATATCGGACTCGCACCGACTAAAACCCCACAATTACCCTCTTGACATCTTTTTGTCAGGAACACGGGAACGCTTTCGCACACTATCGTGTCCTGACTGTACTAGAAGCCTAGCCTGACTGCTGGCGTGTCTCTATGTAAAATATTTACATAATTCAAAACGTCTAGGGCCTTTAATTAGATTAAAAAAATATAAAGCATGACTAACTTTCTACAGCCTATGCTAAAACAGTTAATGCAGTGCTATAAATTTACGAGTAGGTCGGACATGAAAGCCGATAAGGTGCCCATAATAATTCTTGTAAGAAAATTGTTTTTAATTTATAAACTACACTACAGAGGTCGCTAAAAGTCACCACGAAGTTTTCGTAGGTCGAGTCACGGCATTTTTGACGATTAACCTAATGATTAAATGCTCAGTTAAAGCTTTAAATTATACCATATCGTTTTTAATTACATAATACCTACCTACCGTAACTTTGAACAATGACAACGTTTTTAAAATATGTATAGCAAAATTCTCCTTTTTTTTTAACTGTCAACATTAAAATTTAAAATGTAATACAACAAGAATAAATGAAAAAGGATCGTTGAAACTGCTCCTAATTTAAATGATAATTATAAAATAATATTGTTCACGTTATAAGATTCTCGTTTATTAGTATACGCAAAATAGTTGTTAGAAGTGAAAACTTCTTTAGCCGCGTTAGGTAATCCAAATAGCTACCGATCGAGCCGAGGCTCGGCCCTCTCGGGGGATCGGAAAGCTAAACGCGTAGTGAGTGACAGCCCAAGCCGGTACCCTCTCAGGGCCCTTCACCCGAGTCACTCCATGGAGCGTCCACCGAAGCGACCTAAGAACTCGGCAGCCACTCAATCCGGTAATAATAATAAAGTAACGGCCCGAGCCGAGGTTCTCTCTACGGAGGGAGCCGTCGAGCTTAGTTACTCTTAAAGAGGCTTAGGCTAGGCGCCCTCTGCGCCCTGCCGCCTCGTGCCCGGTGTAAATGCCTCCTCAAGGCAAACAGTGACCTTTCAGTCACAATTTTTCTTAAAGAAGTTTAATTTATTTTAATTTTTAATTATTTTCTTTTACGTAAGAATCCGGTAACATTCTGAGCCGTCTGAGATACACCATCTCCCACACTGTATATTATTGTATAAGTGATCGAAACAGGCCCAACCGAGTACTATATCACGGTTTCTTCATTTTATTAGTCGAATGAAGCAGAGTTATAAGCATTTAAAAATTGTTCCCGTTAGCTACTTAAAGAACGATGGCCTTGAAATGTAATCTTGTGATCACAGCTGGCGTTTCGATAAATTGTTTAATTGATATCTCCTGAGTTCGAAACTGAGCCGACTATAAAACTATTACTCTCAAAAAAAATAACCCAAAGTTATTTACAAAGAGAAGTAATTCAAAAGATTTCCAACATTAGGAAAAGGTGAAATACTTATAAAAGGAATAAAAGACCTGTAAAAGTAAATAACATAGCGTAAAAATATAAAGCTTTCAAAGAAAATCATTTACAACTTGTAAATAACAGCAACGAATGAAAAACGATTTTTGTAAAGCACAGGGTGTAATTTACAGTCGTAGCAGTCCGGGCTCAGGTAATGGGGTCGCTAGGTAGCATATCGATCGACCATGTTCACGTTCTAGAAGGCAGCACGTAAGTCTATCAAAATTATGATCTTACTTTTTTATCGTGGCAAATGAGCAAGCGGTTCACCCGATATCAAGTGATCACTACTCATAGGCATCTGCAACAAGCTAATGAGTTGCAGATGCCTTACCTTTAATGGACAGAAAATGGTTATTTCCCTCCATCGTGAAGTCCTCCGACACCTCACTCATCACACGATACGTTGAATACTTCTACTTCCTGTCCTCTGGGAGGTCGTGGTGTTTCACCGGTCGATGCAGCCCATTCGTACAACAGATGTTGCGGGCTCCACTATTATGCATGACGATATACCCAGAATATTGTGACGAACAAAAAGCATGAAAGAACCGCTCGAAGTTTGTTAAATTTAGAGTTTAAAACCCCAGTTTTATAAGCATAGTTCCTTTACTGGAGCCTTAATTCTTAAGGGGGAACGAACCGTGAGTTTGTGTGGCACTGGGATAATAGTAATTATTTCTTTAGTGTAAAAAATCTGCAACTTTTCAGTGAAAAATGTAAGCTAAAAAAATATTGCAGTCGAGTAATTCTTTTGGCCGTTATAGCCACAGGGGCTTGGGCTGCAACCCTAAGAGTCCGCCCTGCAAAACATGTCTGACAAAGTTCTCGAATTGTAAACGACTTTGATTGATGTTTTAGTCGGTGGTGTATATATTCATGAGGTGTCCATCACTAGATACAATCGAGGCTTGGAGGGTGTAATTACGTGCAGGGTAATGTGTAAAAGTTCATCGTTATATCGGAAAACAATAAATCGATGACCCAGTTGGGACACGGAAGCCAAAACATTAGTACTTTCAATTTATTGTTTATTCAAACATTAATAACACTCAGCGTCGGAAATTCATCAACTACCGATTTAAATGAAATGTTGGAAATAAGCCAAAACAAAAGCTGGCGAAGGGTAATTAAGATTTTATAAAATACACCATACAATCATCACCTGTTTTAGAGTATTCGGTGTCAAGCCATGGTTGAGCTTTGCCACCAATGGGTATCTTTATAGGGGATGTAATACACCATAGCTTGATGCACCACGTAAGTCATATCATCTGCGCATTCTAACAGATCACTAGAAGTGAAGACAGAACCCTAGGCAGCATCCCAGGGTTCTGTGATTGTGTTCAATGATAACTGACCGAATAACCTTGACCAGGTCGATCTCATCTCTCACATCGCTAGACTAGACTATGAATGATAGTAAATTGAAAACCCTTGCACAATAATATATATCAAAACTTGAAAGCTCCAGACAACAGAGTCCAGGAATCAGCTTTAAGATACAGAATTTTATTTGGAACAAAGACAGCAAGTATTGAATGTGGTCTAATTCTCAATAAGTTTCGCAGAAATTTTATTATGGCCAATTTAAAATAAAAAACAAATTCAAGTCTAGTATCGAACAAAATGTCTATTAAAACATGTCTGGCTCAGATCGTTGATATGAGTGGGCGGAGAATCTTTCTTGGAAATTCAAGTAACGGCAGTCGTGGGTGCCTCTAAAAATAACTAAATCCCTTTTTCTATTTATAAGGCAAATAGACACGCCCTTGATGAATGAATGAACGAATAACTATTATTAGACAGTACAGACATAAATGAAGGTTACAGTAAGATGTTTATTGATTACAGACACTTTTACTGTATTCTACTGTATTTTGAATGAGAAAACAGGGGAGAAGAAATACAGAATTATTTTATGTAACAAGGTTTCAAACGACCAAGCATCCGCTAGAAGCAAATGAGTCGTAGCTGCGTTGCCTCCCTTTAATGGACAGAGGAATGAACACAAAAAACTATATTTCGTTCGTATCTTCTAACGAAACGCAGAAGCATAATTCTGCTTCACGCCTGTCTTCTGTGTTGTGGTATTTCACCGGTCGAGCCGGCTCATTCGTGCAACAGATGTGGCGGCCTCTACCATAGTTGAAACTAGTTCTTAGTAACCACTTATTTCGCAGTATGATTTCTTCTTAAATGTCTATAATTCTTCGATAAACGTTTTAAACATTGAATAGTTCAAAATGTATAGCATGCAAATATATATGCATTGAAATATTCCGTTAAGAATGCTTCGACTGAGACGACTAGCAGTAAGCGCAAAGGATACTCCAGTTACTAGCGCTATAGTTAGGTAAATTATGTTTACTAAAATGGCATTACTGACACGTGGCTCGCTGATTGGAGCAAATGAATCAGCAAGGACAAAGCAATAGCTCTTGTATTGGCCTTCATGAACTAAATCTGACACGCTTGCATATTCACCTACATTTAGTATTTATTCAGCTACGCAGATCCAAAGTTCTTCTTAGTGGTGAGTTGTACCATTCAGGTAATAATAATTCGCGTTGAATAATGGTACGTTCTTACGACATGGATAATGTCTAGATTACAGAGATAAATGTAATTTGAAGTGAATTAATATAAACGTAGATTTTATCTTGGTAGGGGTCGGGGACCTAAGAACGTTATGTTAGCAAAAAAGGATTGACTACTGACCGATATGAAGGTTGGTGGAAGAAAGAAATATATTGTTCCGATCCCACTTGATGTGGGAACAGTTCAAGATAATAATATTTAGTCTAACACATGCGAATAAACAGTAAACAGATGGACAATAGTTGAGATAAAACAAACAGAATTAACATGGTTAGACAACATTTTTAAAACTACAAAAAAAGGAATTAGACATACCAAAAAGTATTAAGTTCCTGATAAAATATATGATATTTCCGTAAATGTACATCACTTACAAACACTTTGTTTTAAATTATTTGCTAATACGTACTCTAGCCGAACTAGCCACAGCAGAAAGCTGTGTAAAGAGCGGAGTTGTAAATATGTGTTGTATGTATGTTGAATAAACATTATATTCCTTCCTTCTAATTTTCCTTTCAGCTAACTTCAGAATACATTACACTGATTTGTTGTTTGCGTGACTCACTGACTGGCACTAAACAGTTTTTAAAATACACGTCAAAGTGTCGGCCACAAATTACTTCGTGTGATAATGTTACGAATTCATGTTTTGGTATATTTTAGTTCATTAATATACATAGTATAGTATAATATTTTCTTCAGGTGCGGTAACTCTTAAGGTATGGAGCTTTATCCAATATGGTGGCCATTTGTTACCTATATTGAGAGAAAGCATGCACCAAATGGACTAATAACTCAATCACGAAGGTTCGGATATCTGTCGAAAACGGCGTTTGACCTTGTTGACTTATTATTTTTTAATAATACTTATGGAAGTTAATAATGTCTTGTGAAGTGAGACGCTTAACACTTTAATATTTTAGCAGTAATCTGTTACAAATAACGTAATGATTTTCAATACGCATAAACTTCACGTGTTAAAACTCACTGGCCAGTGAGTCAACTACTAGATTCTGACTCACGACGAGTAAAAAACCTTAATTATCACATCAGTCTTCATCTAACTAATATAAATGCGTGTGACGACTGTGAGTTTGTTTGTTACGCGTAAACTACTTAACGAATCAATTGATAATAATGAAATTTTACACACACGTCAGAATGTGTGAAAGTGAAAATGCATGTACTTACGAGGTTAAAACCTTGATTATATCGGTTGCCATGGTAATGTTTCATGTTATAAAATTACCAACTTTAAGACACATGCTACCTATAATTTGAAGTTATTATACGCGGAATCTTCTTACAAAAATTTCCAGAATTCCAAATTTTCAATTGTATTTTCTGATGGTAATGTGGTTAGCCACTTGGAAAATTCATAAAATAAATTTTCAGTAATGTAGATGAATGTATAAGAAATTAAATTGAAGAAGGGTCGCTTAGCAATTTTAAAATGTTACCAAAACAAATTGCGAACGGGAAGAGAGACGAGAGGAATTGGTACAAACAAACGAGGAATTGAACGTTTAAAATCTATTTATAGGACCTATTAGATCATAAGACAGACGTTTAGACGCTTGTCACCACTACTTTGTTGTCGCTTTCGAAGTATGTTTTAATATAATTATTTGAGTTATATGGCAATAGGACTATTTTGTGAAATAAAATTTTGAGGTTATATACCTAAATTAAGATACTAGTAATCCGCCTCGGCTTCGCTCATGTAAATAAACAATTAATACTAATAAAAAGAATAATGAAGGGCTTGCTTTGTAACTGGTGAAATAATTTTTAATTTTGATCGCAATCGCAAGGGTATATAATAATTAATTAAATTATTTTTTTGTAAAATAAATTAATTTTAAATTAAATATGATGAGGGATTGACTTTTCAGGGTAGTTCCTAAGAGGTTACGTTAGACCCTAGCGGATTTTGTTTCAATGATTTATGGTGGTCAGAGAATTTTGCTTTATAACTCAATAATTTCCAGCTGTACTGTGTTTATTTTTAATATTGTAAACCTCTGGGCTTTTAATAAACAATGTGGCATTTTATGATATTTTTTTAATATTCTATTTTGCACTCTTATAATGATTTTCAAGTTTGAGACACTGGCAGTATCCGAAATTTGTATCCCATATGTCCAAATTGAGTGTAGCATATTGTACATAACAAAAAAACATACTGCCATCTCAGTTTTTTATAGAGATAAAGAGTAAAGAGAGTTTTATAGAGTTCTCTCTATCGAGCTTGTATCGCGACAAGTTTTTACGCCAGTGGAAACCCACGGTAAATGTTTTTCGTTGTGCATTACTCTACGACACTACGCTAATTGCTAAGTAGCCAGACGTGATAATAAATAAGGTAAGCAGAATACCTAGATTTTATTTAAATATTTATAAAACTGGTAGAGGTGTGTGGTGTAGTTCGCAAGTACTGTCGACTTTGTAACAAAATAAATAAATAAAAATTAAAGGCACCCGCGGCGCAGAGGGGTAAGTAAAATTGTTAATTTTCTTATTGTTAATTCCTGTCAAATCTTTCTCGCTTCTTCTACATACACAAATTCTATATTATGTGACTTAATGACGGGCTTTTGAAGCCGCGGGTCGTGGGTTCGATTCTCATCCAGCACAGACATTTGTGCATGAACACGTCTGTTTGTCCTGTTTGTTTGCTTTGAATAGGCTTCGGAACTACTGAATCAATTTGAAAATTTGTTTTTTCTTTCACCATTAGAATTTTTATCAGAAGTAGAATTTTTTGTCAAACAACACAGTCGCGTACGGGCCGATAAAACATATTGGTCACGTAAGCATATGATTCTGTCGAATATAGGTGAACTTTCTGTACATTTTCCAAGGGTTTTCCTGTTATAGTTGAATAACAAAAGGTAAAACCAGTCGTCATGTCAAGATTCACACTATTTTATATAAGACGCGAGTTGTCCTCTTGTTTATCATGAACTCGAGTTTTAAGCTTCAAGGTGTTTTAACATATGATCGGAATAAAAAATAGTCAATTCGAAAATTGGTCTGCAATTGGTGAGTGACTTCTTTTAAAAATATTATGAGTAATCTTTAAGCAGTGGTAGACAGCAACAATCTGTTGCAACAATAGGCGGCGAGACAGGCGTGAAGTAGAAGTATTCTGCGTTTCGTCTTATAATCCTTGGGGTGATGAAATGGGAAGGGGAAGTGAATTTGACGGAAAATTGGATGGAATAGGAAATATCCTTTTGATTTGTCTTCTCCTTTGTCTATAGAGGTAGGCAGCGCATCTGCAACTCATTAGCTTGTTGCCCAAGGGTAGCCGTCACTTACATCAGGTGGAAGGCTTTTATTTCTTTCGTATTTAATTTCTATTTTGCATAAATACAGAAGATAATTTAAAGAATTTGAAACCGACATGAATAATGGCATGAAAGAGTTATCGTGTAGCATTAACCATATGAAATGATTATAGTTTATAGCCCTTCCGGAACACTTATCAAGGCCGGAATGTTATACAATATTTGACCTACGGACTCATCGGTTCAGGCCCAAAAACACATTTATAATTTTTAAGACACCCAAAATATTTCCGAAATTAGTAGTCGATTCATATTTAAACAGATAAACGAGAATTCAAGTTAATTTATATAACTTTTTGAGATTTTAAACAACCGATGCGAAGTCAGGATTTTATATTAGTACATTGTGAGAAGAAAACATTTTAATTAAGCGCAGTGTTAACACATGAGCTGTCATTTCCCGTCGCTAATTCTATCTATTAAAGAGTTAAACAGGCTAATTGATCAACTAATTTAACGATGTATGCACTTGAACTATCTGCTACAGAATCCTACATGTGACAGGTTATTAGCTTATCGCCTTACGCCACCTGCGAATTATAGATTTTAAAAATAATGTGATATATGTAAAGCAATGGTTAATTTTCGCTGGATGAGAATAATTAAAAAGTTTTATAAAAAAGTTATCTGATCTTGAGTAGTTTATTACTCTAGAAAACATGGCGCAAGCAAAAAAAAATAATTTAATTTTTAAATATTAAATAAAATTAAATCAGTTCCTTTATTTTATTTTACTTAAAAAGACACATTTTCTTAAGTCATTTAATTATTAAAGCAATTTATTTTCAATCACAAATAAAAAACCGACAACTGTTAAATTATTAATACATTTAAATAAACTAATTGCGTTACTAAATAAATGGAATATATAATTTAGATTTTTTATTAATTTTAATGAAAAACATTTAAAGAAACTTACTAAAAACAATCCGTTGAATATACCGAGTAAATATTTGATGCAGTTCATCCCGCAGCCCTCCATTTTTAATAACCGGGAAATACGTTAATGTCACAGATTAGCTAAACAACGCGTCCACAGATTAAAAACAATTATCGAATAGATAAATTATTTTTTTAATACGTCGGAACGGAACGGGAGCGCGCACTCGTGTGGCGCCAACTTGTGTTCGCAGTCGAATGTCACAGACGAACGAGGCGCAGGGTTTTAGTACTCCATGATTCGGTAGCGTGGGCTCGCCGCTAAGGGCTGAAGTCACGCACCATTTTCAGAGTTTCTCAAAGCGTTCGATTTTTTTTAATTTATTCCCTGCCTCAAGATTGCACAAATGGTAATAGATTATGTACATAGATTTATGTACCTCCATATACCACGTTCCATATAAATTAAATATTCAAAAGTGTAGCTTTTTTAATGGAAAATGGTGGCAAACGAGCAATCGGATCATCTGATTTTAAGTGACAACTACCCATAGACATCCGCAACAAGCAAATGTGTTGCCTTTTTTAATATAGTTGACAAAAGTAATAACATGTTGGCATCGCAATATTCGGGATAAATCATAAAATTAATTTAGTACTTGTGAAATGTAATGTTCGTATGATTTCATAGCACAACCCGTCATTTTTTAAATAACAAACACGGATATTTTGTATTCGTGTGGCGGGAATCGAATAGCTAAGCTGAGCTGGATCTCACGAAGTCGCCAATTAGCGACTTAAGATGGCTTCAATTGTGCTATTAAGTAATAGACAGAGAATTATGAAACCATAGACTATTTTTCTTCACATTCCTTGACCTGTTACGGAACCTACTGAATGGGGGGATTATCATTCATTCTTATTCAGGGAATGCTTGATAAAAGCAGACAAAAAAGGTGTGTTAAAAACAATGAAAACAACGAAAGGACTTTCACTCAATGTAATATTTATTCCTTACATTCGTACAGTTTGACAAAGCCTGGCCTAATTTGTAAAAGTAATATTTTCGACTTACCCAGCATTGTAAGTGTGAGTGGGTGCCCACTTTACAATATATCGGTTATACCAAAAAGCGATGGGCACTTAATTATACACCGCCATCATCATATCTTTGATCTTTATCACTTGGTTCTTTAAAATTGCTTCAAGTTGGCTACGAATTAAGCCCAATTATTGGCATTATTTAACTATAACATTTATTCATATATTATTTACAGATATGCAATCATTTGGCAGTATTTCTTGAACCTTAATAAGCCCCAAAAAAGATGTATAAAAAATGTACCAGGAATATAACTTTTCTAATCGCTATTGCAGAAGCTTCCCTACTAAAGGAAATATTTCTTAACAGATATGGTATTACTTTCGACTTTTACTATTGTTAATACATGTTTAATTCGACTGAATTCATTAAAACTCTTCCTATGGCCCTTATTTTTATTTACATTTATTTATTTATTTATCCGTATAAGATCCATTACACAAGCATAATTGTATAAAGCGGTAAGACGTATCGAAAATGCGCCAAGCTGATTGTATCTTGAAATCATGGGCTAATAAAAGAAAACTGTTGCCACGGCAACAGATTTCATCCACTAAAAGGTACCCCGACCTCTGGGGTCAATACCTTAAGGTTTCATTTCTTAGCTACTAGTTCGTTGACTAGAATTATTTGAAAGAATGGTTCTCCACTCAAATACATATTTTTGTTAAGAAATTTACCCATTTTATTACTGTACATTGTATCACTAGCGCCCCGCCCCGGCTTCGCATGGATTGTTTCTCCATACATGACTTTCATATGGGACGTTAGACCTTTAGGAGATGAATAAAAAATCCTTCTTCGCCCTCGCGTACACAATAACAGAAATATCTGAATAATTTCCAGAATATTACATCGAAATCTTTCCACCCGTTTCGGAGTCTATATGGAACATACATAGATTGCAGCGCCATCTGCTGGGTCTATTTGCGGGTTAACCATCCTCGAATACACTTGAACACATACATAAAAATTCATTCAAATCTGTTCAGCCGTTTAGGAGGAGTTCACTGTCAACACACGTACAAAAGGACTAGTGACCCGCCCCGACTTCGCCCAGGTACCACTAATTATGTTGATCCGATCGCTACCAAACACAGGAACACCCGCTGCGTCAATCCAGACAATCCCTGTAAATTTCATCGAAATCGGTCCAATAGTTTCTGAGTCTAGGTCTATAGGGAACATACATACTTCGCTTTTTATATACTATTTTTTTCATAAAAAGTATTCTATGTTACTTCTAGTACCTCCAAGAATATGTGTACAAAGTTTCATGGTGATCGGTTGCGTAGTTTTCGCGTGAAAGCGTAACAAACAAACTTACATTCACATTCATAATATCAGTAGGGATGTGGCGAGACAAATAAACTCCTAAGATGCATTTCGTCGATACCAGTTTGTAGCCCAATAAGATGACACTCTCATCGTTTAGTACAAATTATTTCAGGGTTCTAGTAACTATCATAATGGCGAACCCTAAACGAACACAAGGGAGATGATCACTGCATGCCCTTACCTAACCCCAACTCCTCCATTCATTAAAAGACTATCAATGTATCCCTATTTTTCTGATCAATGTCCTGGTTGATCATAAGGAACTCTAAAAATTAAAGACCTTGTTAAACTAATTATTTTCATAAAAGAAAGCAACACGCATAGCTCATAATTCATGGACCGCTTTGGCATATGACACATTATCGGGTAGGTGTTTTTTTTTAATTTTTCCTTTCTGTTTTTTTTATTGCGGACCTCCTTAATGGCTTTGAACCTGGCACGATTGAACTCTCATTATAATATGAAGATCATTGCCACTACGTAACTTAACCTTGATCTAAGCACGACATTTATCGTTATAATGTTAAAGTTTCAGATAAGTTTTCGTTTTTATACAATTTACATCAAAGCTTCATTTTCTGATGAAATCAGGGATAGATTGAATAAAGTTGATTTAGATAGCGCTTCAATTTAAATTTATTACAACCCAATTATTTCAAAACTGAGTGTCAAAAGAGCATACAGGTATGCATGCATTAATTCGCTAACCGTATTGTATGAACAATCTGAACATTGCTTGAAAATTTTATCGAAATTAGTCCATTTATGGGTTTAGCTATAACACGTTAACATTTATCTGCCAATATTCCTAATATTGAGTTGATTAAATTAACGTAATCATTTCACCCTTCCCCTCCCCTCCTCCACCCCTTCCTCGCTCTCGGAGAGGAGGCGTGTGTCCCTGCAGTGGGGAACATTCTAAAAACGGCCGATTTATTATCATATAATCATTGCATTGCAATAAAATAAAGTAACATCAAAACGTTACTAATAATTATAAAAAATAACATATTATTTGTGCTTTTATATTATTGTTAGCTATTTCAATATACAATAAAATGAAATGTATACTTGTGTACTATGTACTTATACGAAATGCCTTCAACCCTCTTTATACCCAGGTATTCAATTGAAAAACAACAGTTCTTGGTATTAAACACTTGCGAATTTGTATCGACGTGGCCTTGAGGTGTCGGCAGGCAGGGTGCAGACCATTGTGCGTGGTGTTGTGACCACTGTTTCCACGGAAACCATTGGTAGCACCAACCTGGCAAGCTTTATAGCGGTGACCTAACAGTGGACAGTCAACGACAAAAGGTTTAATATTATTATGTACATATTTTAATTCCAGACAAATCGATCTGATTGGTGAAAAACACATGACAGAAAAGAAAGTATGCGTAGATGTATGGATGTAGAAGATGCGAGAGTACGAGCGAGCACGTGAAGGCACCAAACAATCTCAATTTATCTTGTGCTAGGAATACAACCCGAAATCTAGGAATAATAATTCTGTATATAGAAGAAACTGACTGTCTGATATATCAATGCACAGCCCACAAAGTACTGGCTTTAAAACTTGAAATTTTGCACAGAGATTTCTGTTATTACTTACGCAGCTAATAACACAGGTTTTTTCTAAATTCACCCCCTAAAGGTCTAAAGGAGGGTATGAAAACTTGTATGGAGAAATAATTTTAATCTAATATAAGTTAACCTTAATAGGGTTCAGCTCAGGCTGGACGATCGTCGGTTCCATTAAACTGCAGGGCGAGCTTTCTCTTAATGACTTTAAAATACATGTTCAACAGTTTTCGACAGAGAATTAAATTGTCAAGCATAACAGAATTACAATTAAAATAAAGCTTAAAACTACAGAACCGATTACAATAATTTACTCAGCAATCAAAGTTACATATACTACATTGACATAAAATTTAAAATAATGGACGCTAACAGGTGCTGTAATATAAAAGAAATCGGAGATTATCGTAACATTAAGCTTGTCTTGCCGACAGTACTCGTAACTGCTACTTTCTTGATCAAGCGCCATAATAAACGGCACTAGGGTCTTAAATTTTGATTAAATCTAAACTTCTATTTTACCTATTTCGGGCAATGCCTAAACAATCTATGTAACTACAAAAGGCTGATAAATAAAACCTGGATGCGGAATTATTATTATTTTATTAATTAAGACTCTAAAATAATGTATTAACATTGTAAAATTTTAACAGTGGTAGAGGGTCAACTACATCTGTTGCTGATACCGAATAGTCCGGCTCGACCTGTGAAATACCACGACCCCACAGAAGACAGGCTTAAAGTAGGAGTAAAGTTTTATACCACTGCGTTTTGTCTAATGAGTAAGGTGCCAGAGGCCCCTGACTCTCTCCTACATAGAACGGGATGGGAAAGGGAAGAGGATTGGACGGGGGAGGGGATGAAAAGGAGGTGACAATATCCTTTTTCCTGTCTATCCCAACCTCTGTCCATTAAAGGTAGTATATGCGACTCGTTTGCTTATTGCTGATCTATGAGTAGCGGTCACTTGGCATCAGGTTAGCCGCTTGTTCGTTTGCCACCTTTATTTATCTATTTATTTAATTTGGCTTGCCAACAAAATATGAAATGATACTTATCTTATAACACACACTTAATTTTAGGAAGTAATAACATATTTCTTTTACAGGCAAACACAACACTTACAGAAAACAAAGATGGCAAAAAGATACAAAACAAAACTGTGTGACTAATTAGTAACGTAATAAGTATTAAGTGAGTAGTTAGGACTGTGTTTGAACAATACAATCATTAAATTTGTTAATAACTATAGTGCATAACATAAATATAAATTAATCTGGATTATAACAAACAACCACGGCTAATTTTTGATAAAATATAGTTGCAGAATTGGAAAAAATGTCTATCTCCGGTATTTTATGCAGCATTTCATTACATTTACATGCGATTCTGTTCAAAGGTGCATTTTTGCCAACATATCTCGTCTCTTAAGGTACCTTATAGATTTGTTACGAGGGACTACTAAATTGATTTCGCTTATTAATTCGGGAACTATTACTAAACCATTTATTATTTTATATAGCAACATTATATCGGTAACAGTCCTACGTTGATCTAAGGATGTCGTTTTGAAATAATTTAATCTACTAAAGAAATCAAGGTAACGCGAACATGACCTGTCCTTATATGCTAAATGTCTTGTAAAACTTTTTTGAACCTTTTCAATGCGATCTATGTGACACCGATACATGGGGTTCCATACTGGGGAGGCGTATTCGAGCGCACTCCTGACATACGCATTATAGAGTATTTTTAAAGGCAGTACGGTTTGAAAGTCCCTGCAACATCATAATAAATCCAAGGGTTCTATTTGCTTTGCCAACGATGTTATCAATATGCCCTACAAAAGACAGTTTAGAATCTATATGAACTCCCAGATCGCGTATTTGGGAAACCTTTTCTAATAACACATTATCCAAAGAATAGATAGAAGGAAATGGCCGAGATTTTTTAGTAAATTTTATGTGATAGCATTTCTCAGTATTCAAAACCATCTTATTTATAAAGCACCATTTCTGAAGAGAATTTAGATCATCCTGAAGTAAATTTACATCAACTAGGTTCTGTACGCGTTTGTATATTTTGATGTCGTCAGCAAACATGGAACAACAACCTTATTCCAAAAGAAATATATAATAAAAGTATATGAAATCTTATAATGACGAATATGTAAAACAGAGCATAAAGTTTATAGAGTAGACAAATGACAATTGCAATTGAACAATAAAAATTAATATGAAAATATGCCTAACAGAGGCGGATTTAGGCTTGCTGCCGCCCCAGGCCCTGATGTGCCGCCCTTTTTGACCAATATAAGCAACATATTCTGCTAATGGATTCATCGTGTTGATTCGTGACTGCACTCCTGAGTAAAAACCTGACATGTTGCATAAAAAAATCTGTAGATTCATAAAAAAGCATCAGATCCAAAATTTAAAATAAATTGTCGTCACATTTTTTCAATTCACTTAAAATTTTGAAAAATTTGCCGCCCTCTAAATCCTACCGCCTTAGGCGTAAATCCACCACTGATGCCTAATATTACAAACGGTCAGCAAATTGTGAACTGAACTATTCACGATTCTACTTATATAATAATAATAATGATATTTTGAAGAGATTTTAATGCAATAAAAATAGATTTGTTAGTAGCTTTGGACACGATACGTTAAAATGACAATGATTCGTTCAGTTCACAATTTGCCGACAGTATATTATGAGTCCGTATATAAACGGAAGTACACAAACACAAGTATAAGTGAGTCCACATCGTCTTAACATTTTAGTCACTGCAAGCGCTCACATGAATTATTCACCATTATTTTTTTTATATAAACGAATATCCATGTAAAAAGTGTTATACGTAGATTTCCGTTTAAGAAATAAAGTAAAGTTTTTACACGAGAGAGGTGTGCCAGGATCACGCCAAATTTAAATCCGTGATCCTGAATCCTCTGCTTACCCCTCTGGGTTACGTCCTACGGTCGCGAATGCATCTTGAAATACCATGTTAATACATCTAAAAAGCATTATCATTACAATTAAATATTATTTTCTTTTTACAAAAACGTCAAAATTGAATTATTCCTAAAACAAAAACTTTTATCACATTGAGCCAAGATGTAAAAACTCCTTAGACAAGTACCTTCAAATCTCTGCAGCAAATCACTATATGATAACCGTTTTTTTTAATAACAATAAGGTAATTTATATAAACGGTAATCCATTAAAGAGCTGTGATATCAAATCGCTACAATCTCGTATAAACATTTAGCACTGTTGTATTTACGCACGTCGATACGTCTCATGTGCTAAATGCTTTATTGAGGCGACGTCTGTTTATTGTTCTATCATTATTTAATAAACCTCGTTCACTTCACGATAAAAAAATATTATCTTATTTCGCTCACAAACACCGAACAGTCTTGCTTTCGCAGCCAGCATTCCGACTGTTATGACTGTCTATTTCTGTGTTACTGTTTGAATTATGCCAATAGTTTATCTGTATTTTAAATTTTTCATTGTCGCTGGTATACGGAAAGCTGTGTTGTACTATTCCACGGGTAAGTTACTTTATTTCATTACACATATAAAATATCAAACCATTTGAAACAAATAAGGAACGTACAACTGGAAATAAGGAGTACTCACATATTTTTAATTATATAAAATCATCTGTAGTTCCCAGTTTAGGTTAGGTGTTGTATGGATTATGAGTCGTCATATCTCTCTCTCCCTTTCTCTTTCTCTATAAAAAACAGAGACGACAATATGTTGTATGTTAATTTTTCGGCATTATGAACTCACCGTGATGAGATATTAGAGAAACTGATATCTTTGACAGAATCTTAACAGTATTGTCATGCGCATGCGCATGAGCATGCTATGCGTATATGGTAGATTTAAATTTATGTAGGTATTACAAAGATTTCTCAATTCCCAATTAATCTTCATCATTTTTTTTATTTGCTATTGATAGTATTTATAATACAATAATTATTAGTATTTAAAATATAATGGTTTCTATTTTAGAATTTTTTGTAATTATATTATATGTTATGACGAGTCAACGAAATTCAATCTAGAAATGTTCACACAAAATAAAATTGTTACTCACAACGCATTTAATGATAAACATAATTAGTTAATTCTTTTGTAAATGTTAAAGTTACGTATCTCATTTTTATACGGGTGTTATTGGGTTTATAAATAAAAATGATTCAGAATTGAGACATTACATAGTATTATAAAACTATATCATTAACGAAAATGTTGTTATAAATAGCTGTATTAACACCACTGCTGGAAAAAGCCCTTTTCCCTGTCACAATACTCTTATCGGTTTTGCCCTGCACCCTAAAGACGTCATCAACCCATCTGCAAGATGGTCTGGCTAAGGTCAAAGTCGCTTTGCTTCCCGGAGCTCCACTCCTTCACCACCTGCCTGTCTGGCTAAATGTCTGCCCACCTCCATTTTAACTCCGTAATGCGTTATCCTACAGCGAACATACCTATTCTTTGTTAAATTTCAACTACACATAATCAGGGGCGGATTATCCCTAAGGCAAAGTAGGCACGTGCTTAGGGCGCAACGCGGAAATTGGGGGCGCCAAAATTACCGCCTAGAACGCCTTTGCCTGCAGGCGCCTCAACAGTTAATCCGCCTCTGAAATGCCCAACATGCCTCGTTCTATCGGTCCTTGAATTTTGTGCATATTTTTGTGGGAATGTAAAAGTATACATAAAATGTTTGGAAAAGGAAAATGGAAGCGAGTATTTACCTTTTATATGGGTCTTTTTAGGGTTAAAGGAAAGGAAAAGTTTCGTGAAGCTAGAAAACAATTTATACGCCGTTTGCATCAATTTACGGGTTGTCTACTGGCCGTACTGTATTTCTTGCACTCAAATGAAACGAAGGGTTATTTATGACACATTCAAAAATACTTTAGTAAACCAACGATAGTTCTACATGGCAGAAAATATAAGGGCGTCAACTCACCGAAAGCTAAAATATATTTATTATTAAGAAGAGTAAGAGTAAACATAAACATTTATTCAATTACACATAAGTCTGATATTTGCTTTATACCTTTACCTTACCTTACCTTACCCTTCATTAATGATACTAATAAAGTATGGTTAATTTGCTAAAATACAACCTTATCTTAACAATTCTTTTCTTGGAGTTCATCATGAACATCTTTGTTATTTCCTAAAAAGAAATGGAAGCGTGGAACAGGAAGCAGAGGGGTGGGGGGGGGGGGGGTCAACGAGCACGAGCCGTGCTACAATTGGCCAGATACCAATCCATTTTCCAAAATATTGGTTTATAATATTAATGTTGCTTATAACCACGTAGAGTAGGCAGATAATACATATCGTTTGCGGCTAACTTTTTCGCTCGCTATATTTTGTAATAAATATAGTATAGCTTGCACTGTTACACGTGCAAACACTAGTATTAGTACATATTTTATTGAATAAGTATGTTGACCATAATTACAGTTATTTTTCCCGAAATCATCACATCTCCTACCATAAGGAATTATTTAAGCACTTTCGACTGACGTTTAAACATTTTAACTAACAGTGTACTGTACAATATAATTTAAAGATATGGTGGAACAAAAACACTCACCTCATGTATTACATCGCCATGTTGGTTTTTTAAATGATTCGGGGCTAGGTCTTTGCCCTAAGATCTCCAAACTCGTAGTGAATATTGGACCGGGTATCACAGACAGATATAAGTATCCGCTCACGACTTGTCACTTTTGGTTGTCACTTCAATGCGACGAATAAAGAAAACGTTATCTACATATTTGCTTTTTTTATTCTACACTCGGTCCTTATATGTTTATGACTGTGTGTTACATACAAAACTTTATTTAAAAAAACCAATAAAACTCCCTTCTCGCTTAATGATATTAACGTGAATACTACACATTGGAATAAAACTAATTTTAGAGATTTTATTACGTTTATTGTAAGTTTTTTTGATTCCCAACGTTTCGAGTACTTAACAGCGCTCATAGTCGTGGGGGGGCCGTTTCGGAGATAATAAGGTTAATATTTAACGATATCAAAACGCCTTGACATTGTATTAGATAGACTGAAATCACATAAGGCGAAACCTGAGGATTTTTCCTTTAGTTCAAAATGTTGCAGCCAACCTATTTTATCTATATTTTTATTTAAACTGACAGGAATGTAAATAAGAAAAAATCTCCTAATTTTGCAGTCGCCTAACACAGTATTACTAGTGTTATGCGCACGATGAATTACTTTATACCCCATTATACTTCTGAAGCGATGCGTCGGTCCGTTGGTCCGTTTCGGCATTGTTACATTCAGCTTATAAACGCAGGTCCGTCGAATGTGGCGCTCACTCTCGACCTGCCCAGCGCCGCGCACTGGGAAGACATGGGAAAGTCAGGCAAGGCTCAAGGTAACCAAACACCCATTTTATAATGTTTTGATGTATTGTAATAGCCCTATATAGTAGACTTAGCACGGTTTCTGAAAGACTGATCAATTGAAAAAATAACTAGTAAGCTGTCAAATTTCCGATCAAATGTCAATTGAATTGCTGGAAGCATGATCACTAGTTGTTTTATACACTCAAATCGATTTGACATGACATTTAATTTGACAGGAGCGTTCGTTGAAGAAAAATTTAACAAACCTTTCAGAAGCCGAACGTGCCTGCGTCAACCTGTATTTTACGTTTATCTTCAAGGAAGTTTCATTATTGCAAAAGGAGACAAATTTCCCTCCAGTTTATACAACGTTATGTGTTTTTAAAATGGTAGCCTCGTGGCCTGTATGTGGACAAAAGATTAGCCGACCGACAATCTGGTTAAGATTGCGATAGCCTACGGCGACGGGTCAAGAAGGGTAATCCTTAGGGGAGGTCTGCATCCTATTTCATTTTATGAAGATGAGGCTCCGTGTCAAGAGTGCAGCAATGCACTGAATAAGGGCGCCAAGGGGCCAAATCTTATGGCAATACCTAAAGGAGGTTAACAAAGAGTTGCCTTTTCTTTGATAATATTAATTCGCTTGTTACTACAGCGAAAGAGCCGGAAGTGGTGATCAGCGATGCGTCTACAGCGGACCGCGGCGCGCAGGGGGAGGGGCTCGGCAAGCTGTATGTCCCTCAGTTCAGGAGACTGAAGAGTAGCGGCTGCTGTGCGTTATGCTTCAGGATATTGTTCCTGGTCGTTGGATTTTTCACTGTGGTAAGTTTTTTATTATAAAATAGTGACTCGCCCCGGATTCGCCTGGGTACCACTAATTATGTTGATCCGTTCGCTAATACAGGAATGTGCCAATCTGGGCAATAGTTATAGTTCCATAGGGAAAATACATACATATAACCTCAAAAATTCAAAATGGTTTATACTGCATATATAATGACAGAAAAAAAATAACGATAAATATAGAAAAATCCCAAACAACTGAAACTATAGTCAATTGGATTGGATATTGACGTGACGGTCGATAATACAGTGCAACGGTATTACAGTACTCAGGGTTGGAACTTCATTACTGCCGTTGAATTAGCAAAATTTTTAGATTTTTTGAGAATCATTTTTTTTCTATTTTTCGTATTTTTTTTCATAAAAAATATCCTATGTTACTTCTAATACCTCCAAGAATATGTGTACAAAGTTTCATGATGATCGGTTGAGTAGTTTTCGCGTGAAAGTGTAACAAACAAACTTACATTCACATTTATAATATTAGTAGGGATACTAGCTGTTGCTGATAATCTCATAATTGTCATGTGTCGTTGTTATTGTCAAAATATGAAACATTACCATGGCAACCGATATAGTTAATGAAGGTTTTATGTACCTCAGGATTTTTTTCTGAACAAAAGAAAGTACCCAAGAGCGCCGACGGAGGTAACTGCGCGAGAGCAGTCATGTACGCCTGACGACTGCTTGACAGTTCAGTTTGTCGCGTATGTGTGTAATGAAAGCTGTAGTATGCGATGCGGCCGCAGCTTGAAGCAGTCGATACTAACTGCTTCAAGCTGCCGGCCTTAGACTCCCGTCTCTTCATTTCAGCTTCAATCAATCGCCGTGATAGCAGTAGCGGTGACCTCAGCGCTGGCTATCAAGATCTACAGCGAGGACCTGTCGGGGCGGCTGGTCGCGATAGTGCTCTTGCTGGTCTCAGCCGCGGTCACCGTTTCGGTGGTGGTCTACTCGTCTATCGGCGCCGTGAGGAAGCATCGTCGACCTGTGCAAGTGGTAATTAACTTTTACTTGATAATTCAAATGATAGAAAGGCGTAAACTGACTCCGTATAAATATTTTTCAAAAATCAATCTGTAATTAAAATTGCAATAATAATCCATCCAAATTGCATGGGATAGTCTAAACTGTCGGTTCTATAACAATTTATCTAAAGTTACTCTACACTCTGTAGAGGTGTTTGTTTCGGATTTTACCAACCAAAACCCCCTCAGTGATCATCCTCAAGTGGGACAGTAAGAGATCTGGTATCGCCTAGGTAACGCACCGGTGCAAGCAGTTAAAGAATATAACAGTTGCACCTCTTATCCTTTAATACGATAAACTAAGTAAGTTTTCTGACCTAGTCTTCCTTTTCACCATTCCAAGCTGAAGCTTTTAGATCAGTAGTTGAATGAGGGATTCGAACCCAAGACTTTACATTTCGCAATCCGTACCCGTGGCCATTAGGCTATTGGCGCTTCGCCAGGTCGGGATCATATCTGGAATTTCATAGATACCGGTTAGCGAATGCAATCTACATATATACCCACACTATTAGTTTATTTGTTGACGACTAAGTAAGGCAAATGGAGCAGTGGTGGTCTAGTGGTATAGGGCCCAGACTTACGTACTGATCCGCTACTCCAAAAACGGTGAAAAAAAACGTCGTGAGAAAAGTGTGTGTAGAACCACCAACTTCGAAGACATGCGACATCGACCAACCCGCACTGAGCCAGCGTGGTGGATTACGGCCTCTTCTCTCTCCCGGAGAGGAAGAGGCTGATTTATTAATATTAAGTGTAGCAAGTATATTACTAATTATAGTAAAGTATAATCATTGTTTCCTACTGACCATTATTCACGACGACAAGTTAGGCTGAACTACAATATGCTATTTTATTTATGGTCGTTATAAAAAAAAACAAGATGGCGGTCGCTTGCCGCGGCGCTTTATGTGCGGTTTTGACGCAAAATTGTTTTTGTAATTGTCTTTTTATGCTTTACAATAAAGGTATAAAATTATTGGCAAACGAAAAAAATTGTATTTCTATTTTAATGTACGCAATATACTATATACAATATTTTTACTACACAGACCTTAAGTCATACGAATATTGGGTTGGCCAGTCCGAGGTGTAAATGAAATTATTGCCAGTGTTTCTACTGAAGTTAGGAGGGCCGGAGGACCTTCGTTAATTTCACAGCCTTTTTTGTTGGACAACTTTTATTTTGTTGGCATTTCAATAATAGCTCTTATTCGAAGTCATCACAAAGTTATGTAGTATGTGTGGTTGCTATTTTTCCGCATAGAAAAGGATTCGAATCGATACTTCCAAACCTTTTAGTAACTAAAGGTAACATGAAAATCGCTTACGAACTTAAGTAAATTACAACATGATTGCTTTTCCATGTAAATCGGGGTTGTTAACACTGTCCTGACCTTGGGGAGAACGAATTAATATATTCAGGCTATAGTAGGAGATCCATGCTTTAGGGATATTTTTACGGGATGCGACATAAGTCACGTGAAGTAGAAATATTCTGCGTCTGATGAGGTACCGGAGGCCTTTCGGTCCTCCTCTCTCTCCCATCCAATCCTAAAAGGATAGGATAAAGGGAAAAGCAAGGGGAAGAGGATTGTAGGGGGAGGGGAGGAATAAGAAAAGGAAGTGTCATTTTACTTATCTATCACGCATGTGTAACTCATTTGCTTGATGCGGATATCTATGGGAAGCAGTAACCTTACATCAGGTGACTGGTTTGTTCGTTTCCTCCATTCTACCATAAAAAATGATTATTATATATATATATATATATATAATCATATATATATATATATATATAATCATATATATATATATATATATATGCATAAAGGGTTTCTGTAGTTTTAGCTGTTCTTGTTCCAATTTAAGAAACTTGTATTCCAGTATAATGTTGAACGTTAACATTACATAATATGCACTCACGCCATTAAGCCAGTGGTGTAGGCAGAGATTACCGATTTACACTTGGCCCGGTCCTGGCACACCTCTCTCGCTTCTTCTACATTCATAAGTACATCTAGGTATATATGCTTGTCGGTTACTTTTAATTCCGCCTTTTTTTAGTGTACACCCATCTAGTCCGGTATAAGTTCGCCTGGGGCGACCCCTACCGACTTTTCCGCTCTCTGTCGCCACCTGAATTTCTCTGGTTAATTTTCTCTCATTCACCGATTAAATATGCCCGAACTGCCGAAGCATACCTTTCTAGATTTATTCACAGCATTATTCGAAAAAACGAATGATCTTTGGGAATCCTTCCATGAATAACTTGCCTTTACTAACTTGATTACATAAGGTGATTTGATCCAAAAGGTATTCAAATGTTCTAAATAGGACTGCCCGAAATTCTGTCCGATAATTGGCTGCCCTAGGATTCAGTCAAATGGTGTATAGTGGAAAAAGTAGCAAGAATTAAAGTGGCCTATCACGCAACCACATACCAAGTGATTGCTGCGAGTTAGTCAATGCCCCCGTATAAACGTATTGACAGATTTAACAAAACACCTCAAGAGTTCGTTCGGAATATAAAATATTATATATAAGATACTAGTGATCCGCCCCGGCTTCGCCCGGGTAGCCGCTTCGGAGTCTATAGGAAACATACATTCATACACACATCGCCTTTTATATTCGTAAATTTGTACCTGTAAAAAACATGTATCTCACTGGAACCTTAAATACTTTTTTCCGTGGTAAAAATTAAGCCTATGTTCTATTTTCCACACTATAATCTATCTCTGTGATAAGTTTCATCCAGTTCCGTTAAGTCGTTTTGGCTCGAAAGAATAACAAACATCCATACATACAAACCTTTGCATTAATAATATTAGTATTAATTATTGTTTCGTAATCTCATCACCCTTTAACTTGCCAACACATTTTTTTACCATACAAAACTTGTTAAATGCAAATAGAGGTTTCTTTGACATATGTAAATATGGACAAATGAATATCGTAAGATGTATGTTGCTAGGCAACGGCGGTGCTGATCATCGTGGTCGTCACGCAAGCGGTAATAATCAGCATGACGTTGAACGTGACTCCAGAAGACGAGGTGAAGCTGGGCCGCTTCCTCTCCGACTCCTTCAAGCTGGCCCGCGACGACAATCCCAGACATGTCAAGATCTGGGCCAGGACTCAGCATGACGTATGTTGATATGATATTGTTCGAATTATTTTAATGGAAGGTGAAACCTTAACTAAAATTACAAGTCGGTAAAATTTTTGTTATACCTATCCGTTGGTATCAAGCCAAGCATTAGTACGATCAAATAATACAATATTAGAAAATTCAATTAAATGACAATGTACTTTTCCTTTATTCCTTAAGTCCCTTCAGAAGTCCATAGGAACGTGTAATCCAATTGTTACATCTTTCTCCAGCTCAGTTGCTGCGGCGTGTACTCGGCAGAGGACTACCGCGCGCCCAACTTCCCTTCGTACTTCGCAGCCAACGTCCCCATCTCCTGCTGCCCGTCCTACGACCCGGATAGGTCCGAGCTCGTGCAGGAACGAGAGAGGGAATCATGTAAAGCCAAGAAGGAGTACTATGACATCGGCTGTAGAAATCTCATTATAACAGTCTTCAAAGAAACTTTGCAAGCTTTGCTAGTCGTATCTGTATTTGATATTCTACTAGAGGTAAGATAGTTAATTAATTGTGTAATAACTATATTTATCAGTCATGAAGATGATGAAAGTAGCGACATCTGATGGAAATTGATTGATTGTAGTTGACGCTTTTAAACTTAAGATAGAATATCTAAAAAGTTACATTTATTATATATCAATTCTACGTCACCAATTAAGCTGAATTACAATTTATTTAAAAACAATTTATTAAATAGCGCCATCTGGTGTAAAGATTGAGCGACACGAACTGTAATATTACGCGTCATGGCAAAAGTAGACGGCAGATGGCGTTTTTTATAGTTTTCTACTTGGATGTCAAGGTCCTAATAAGCAGCTTAGAAAAAACATTCATCAATTTATTTTTGCCTTATATTGGCTGGACTCTATTTGGGATTACATAAAAAATGCACTATCACCATTTTTTCAATTATAAAACCAAATAACATATGATTATTTGAATTTATGAGAATTTATAGCGCCTGTTTTTAAAAAATAGCAAAATTTCTGCTATGTACCTAAATGTAAACTTTTCAAAGGGCAGTGTAAGACAATTTAACAATAAATGTGCTTGTTACAGATATTCCTCATATTAATAGCAGCAATATTAGCACGAAAAGATAAAGACAACCTCATGAATCGAAATGACGTTTCACCAATTGATGAAGTGATTACAACAGAGAAGAAATCAAAAGGAAAACCATAAACCATAGAATTTTGTATTGGGCCAGCGCGAAACTAAATGCAACGAATTTATTAAAATAAATATGAAATAGATGGCACTCTTTTATTGCGCTTAAATTTGTAAATAATATCTTCTAGCTTTAATAATTTTATAAAATTCCATGAAAATCTTTACCAAAATTTACTAAATATCGGGAATTAGAATTTATGCAATTCTATCGGATACGCTTACGAGTGAATTTATTTATCATTTTTAGTTTTAAGTCATTTTGTACAAATTGCTGTAAAATAACTAACAATAAGAAAACTAATGAGACAATTACTTGTTTTACTTGGAACACTGCCATCTATGAACAGATATTGAAAATACGGTCTTTTATATGTGTGTGTTAATAACCTCGTCACCTTCTGTGGTAAGTCCATAAATCTGCTAAGAAGTAAAAAATAAAATAAAAGTATACATTATTATTAGTTCCCATCCTATTAGTAAAGTGTGCGAAAGGGACGACAAGTGAAATAGGGCTCTGGCCTTACTTATTAGATCAAACGTAAATTGCAAAACATAACATAACAATACGTACACATAACATAACAATAATTCAATTTTGATTAAAATAGAATATATTTGTATTCTTAAAATTAGTAAATGAACGTATAGCATCGATGGTTCAGTGGTAGAATGCTCGCCTGCCACGCGGGCGGCCCGGGTTCGATTCCCGGTCGATGCAAGAACTTTTTGAATTTTTTAAACACGAATTTTATGACAATACGTCAATAAACTTTGAAAACAAGTGAAGGTACAGGCGGAACTAAGTGTTAGGATATTTTTAGAATGTCTACTAACTTTTGACTATCTTAATTGTCGGACTGGCACGATTTCTAAAATATAAGATGTCTTAACACTCGTGACGTCACAGAACACGCTGACCTCTATCTATAGACCTCAACTCTACGACTATAGAGCGCTGTCAGAAATTATATTCCGTAAATATGCGACTGCTAGAGGTCGCTTGTGGGCTGTTGAGTTAGATTCGGCAAATGAACACTGATTTGTGTTGATATTGTTTCTTCACTTCACTATCCCTTTCAATTTAAAGTCGTAAGATAAAAAATAAACAAATAGCTGAAGCGAACATAAATTACCATAAAAACTCAACATTTCAGTGATTGTTTTACGTTATTACAGAACATAATCTATTGTTTAGTAATAGCTAATTAAGAAAGCGTTTTTAAGTGATTTTTAAATTAGTCTTAATTAACCGATAACTCAGGCACAATACAACCACATTTCACTATAATGAACACGTACTTTATGTTGACATGAACAATAAGGCTCTTTGCTTTTGGCATACTATACACATTTTGTACTTTATTGATATTTCGATGTCAGGTGAGTTTGTCTTGAATTACGTATACGCTTTGAAGGCGCCGCCGGATTAAATGATGTTTGTTTACAACCACAAACAAAAAACACTAAAAGCAAACGAAAATAACGCCTATATCGTTTTTAAATTAGTAGTTTGGTGAGGATACGTGAAAAATTTATAGATTTCTTTAGGTAGGTAACTAAATCTCAACAGGAACTTTTCTCACAATGCCATAATGTTTTTACTATAAAAAGACCTGTTAGGGACAAGTCCCCAGCAAAGATACGATATACCAAAATGCTAGGCCGTTTCGTCATTGTTGTATAAACTATTACTTACAAAGATAATCTTATGTCACGTTCTTCGAACATTAAACGAGCAAGCCATACTTTGGCTGGTCTTGGCATTATAAGTAACTAGCAATCCGCCCCATCTTCGCATATTATATTGATCGGATCACTACCAAACTTCATAGGGTCACCAGCTAAGCAAAACTGAATGTTTTCCCGAAAATTTCATCGAGATTGGTCTAGCTGTTTCGGAGACTATAGGGAACATACACACATCGCAATCTATATATATAGAGATAATGATTTTGATAGGTCTGTCCATGACACAGATACCTAAAGTAATACCATAAATAATATGTGTCTTCTACTTTTTTGGTGTTAGTAGGTAGCCTCTCGTCTGCCTGAAAATAATAATGGCAACCCTACTGTCAGAATTGCCGCATTCTAAAAGATTGGATAGGCTAGTTTTTGACTTTCCACTTGATAAGATAGCTAGAGTAGACCCTAGAACTAAGACAATGTGTCTAAAATCCGTGAAATTCCACAGTACCGCTATTGTATTGCTTTCAACGACTAAACACCAGCGACTGCGGCGGTGCGCCGACCCCCGTGTTCTCGTACTACAAGCCCGGATCCAGATGCGAGATAGAAATCTGGAGAGGATGTCCGACAATGAATAAATTCGACGACGAATATCAGTGCAGTCACAGCTGCATTTTTACGTTCTTAAATCAATCCGAAGAATCTTCGTTGGAGATGCTTCGCATAGAATCTGAAAGTAAGTTCAGGTTAAGGCCGCCTGTTTTTTTTGGGGATTTAAGATAGCTTAATCTACACTTTTTTCATGGCCGAATTCATGTTCTATTGAAGGAGACCAGTGCGTTTGTGTAACAATAGTTGATTCGTTTATAAAATGTTAGCCAAGATTAGAACATATACTTCAGTAGAGCTTCACACGTTAATGCAAAATACTAATGTCTAAGAACCTTCTTTTCATTTATATCATTTACGCCCAATACATACATTATTTTCAGGCAACTGCTCCAAAGACTTAAATACAACAAAATGCACAGATCAAAGCGTTCCCGTTTATACATACAAAAGAAAAAAGAAGAAATGCGTTCCAGCAATTTGGAGAGGTTGTAGTACAGACAATAAGTTCGTGGATGAAAAAAGTTGCACATCTAAATGCATGCCTTATGTCAACGAGACAAATTTCGTGCAAAAACTAAGCCATTTGGTGCCTGACGACGCAAATAATATTAATTCGGTACTTAAAAAAGTTTTACAACACGATTTCGAAGAACTAAAGCTAACGACAGATTTTTTTACAGAAGAAACGGCTTTTGATAACACAAGTTTGACAGATTTGGAAATAATTGAAGATACCGATATAACAACAGTCGAAAATATAAATACAACAATTGAAGAAACGGTAATGGATACTATTGTTGAAAAGACCATTGAAACAACAGCCATAACAAGCAGGACATCAACAACTGACTTAATAACTTCCACAGCAAGTTCAACAGATACCTCAACGTTAACTCCAATAACAACAACCACGGCTGCAACTACAACAGAAATACCAACAATAACAACTACGGAAATACCAACAAAAACAACTACGGAAATACCAACAACAACAACTACGGAAATAACAACAACAACAACAACTACGGAAATACCAACAACTACGGAAATACCAACAACAATAACTACGGAAATACCAACAACAACAACTACGGAAATGACAACAGCACCAACTACAACACCAATTACAGAAGCTACCACAACATCAACAACACAATCAGCAACTGAGAATATTCCGACCACAACTACCATACCACCATCAGGAACTGTCGAAGAAGTTGTAGTACCCAGTGTTGATGACTATGATGACTAAATAAATGCTGACGTACAATGCGATCCATCCAGGGTGGACAGAACAATATAGAATAAGAATCCATTTGTAAACTTTCTTGAAAGCATAATTTGATTGTAAGCCCCAATAGCGTATATCATTTAGAAAATACCGAATTCATGAGTTGCCTCGTCCAAATATGTATTAACCTCTATAAGAATTTGTTGTTATGTTTGTCCATTAGAAGAATTTGTTTACAAATTGGCCCCTTTATCGATTGGGGTCTTAGATGGTTGGCGTTCCGATTTCATAATTGTTTTTGTATATTACCAGATTTTATTAATTTGCAGTCTGATCCACGAACGAGATTTCAATCCCCTATTATTGAGTTCTACACGGCTTAACCTTAAAATTAAATATTCAAGTACCTATAATTACTTTTTTCAATATTATTCACAGATTTTAATCGTATCGGACTACTTCATTATCTAAAATTCAAATTGTTTCAATCGACCAAATGGTCGAGTAAAACTCATTTCATCATTTAACAGTGTTAGAGCAGGGTTAGTTCGACTGAATGAAATACCGTGACCTCGCCGAAGACGTGAAGTATTCTGCGTTTCGTCCGATGAGTCAATGCCGGTGGTCTACATTCCTTTTCCCCTTCCCATCCATTCCTAAAGGGAATAGGGTAGGAAGAAGACGAGGATTGGATATCTTAATGGATTCTTGGATGTCCATGGGTAGCGCTCAACATCAAGTGAACCGCTTGCTCATTTGCCACTTTTGCCACACAGGCCATGGTCCCAAAGGATAGATCCGTTGTGACCCTCATCCTGTAGTCTCAATTGGTCATATTTAACAGTTAGGTGTGATCTTTCTTTAAATATATATATAATAAAACTTAGGAATTTAATGTAACTATTCCTAAATAAGATTAAGTGTCTAGTTTATTACAATCATTTGATTTATATCCACATTCACTGGCGAAAGATAAGAAATAGTTATAAATCGAGACGTGCTCATTCCATTATTCTGTCAATTATTAAGATTGAATCGGAACTACACAGATAAACCCCTTATCTCTGCTCTTTGGTTGACAATCGAATATAATGACGTCAGTTTCTCGATGCAGGTAACGGAGCAGCAAAAGGGGATTTCCACTAAAGAGAAGTACTACATGTTCGGAGTTTTAAGCTTTTTTTCCTTTGTGACTGAAATCTAAACTAGATTCTCGTCTTAATCTAGATAAATATTGTGCTTATATCTGTATAGAAGAAACGGAAATTTGTGCCTCGTTCTTTAAGTACTTTTGTCGATGAGTAACGTCATTCTTCTTGCTTTACTGCAGTCTGTGGGAGTGTTTCGTGAAAAGGAACGGAACTGTGTAACAGGAAGTCTGGGAAGTGCCCGCTATTTAAATTGACCAATGAGCGCGCGCGGTATTAGAGTTGTCTGTCAGATGGTACCAAGCCATTTGTCAACACTTTAATGTAATTGGATGGTGATTTCCTTATGGTTTTTAATTTACAATGTGGTTTGATAACTTGCTAAGTTAAGTTCAGATTTCCCTCAGCAATATTCTCTTTCAATCACAAATGATTGTAGTGTGTGTTTAGGGCACTAATATCGAACTTGGCTATTATATTATATATAGAATATTAAGTTATAAAATCTGCCAAGCATACAATTAATTAAAATGAAAAATTTGAAGACGAGACAAAATAATTTATTACGGCGCCAAGTAATCAATATATGTGATAAGCCGCCGTTAAGTGGCGAGAGGTAATCAAGTATAAAAAACATAACAAATTTCAATACGTCATTCGCATGAAACGTTGTAAAAAGTAGCGGAAGATTGGTCCGATCCGATGATGGCCCGTTTAGTCAGTGCCAGTTAACGCTCAAGGACATTTTAGTGAAACTCGTTTCAAGTGAGTTTCCTCTGAATAACGGCGTTTAACAGTTATGTCATTTGTGCAGACAAAGTGCAGTTTTCTTTGTGAAACGAAACGAATGTTCGTTCGCGTAGAATTTTGGATCTTCTCAAACATTCACAACGCGGCGGTAAAACATAAACTTACAAATAAAATGTATTTAAAATTATTTTGCAAGAGTTTATATTTGTATTTTAAAACAACAACAACAGAACGTAGGCGGATTGGTATGTTGGACTAAGAATTTTTGTTTTTATATGTGCACACATAAGTAATATTACAACGAATCACACGAGTTACTTCTCCCACCTCCATTTTTCACACAGTCAAACACAAGGCTGGTCGCCATCCATCTATAGTGCACTAGTGATCCGCCCGGCTTCGTCTGGGTAGCCTATTCAGAACATATCCGTAGCCAGAAAAACAAAACAATTATCCCACGGGAACCATAATTTTTTTCGGGATAAAAAGTAGCCTATATGCTATTCCAGAGTATAATCTATCTTTGTAGCAAATTTCATCCAGATTCGTTCAGCAGTTTTTGTAACATAATAGTGACCCGCCCGGCTTCGCCCGTGTACCACTAATTATGTTGATCCGATCGCTACCAAACATGGGTATGTACCAATCTGGACAATCCTTGTAAATTTCATCGAAATCGGTCCAGCCGTCTCGGAGTCTATAGGTCTATAGGGAACATACATACATATTTCGTGTTACTTCTAATATCTCCAAGAGTATGTGTACGACGTTTCATGATGATCGGTTGAGTAGTTTTCGCTTGAAAGCGTAACAAACAAACTTACATTCACATTTATAATATTAGTAGGGAAGTATAATAGTAGGATACGTACGAATCTATTCGAATCTTAGTTCATGAGTACTGCAAAGGATTGGAACATGTTGCCGGCCTCAGTGTTTCCATCTATCACGTGGGATTGCACAAAAATAATTGCTTTAATCAGTATTACCTATGTCCAGTGAACGAATATGTCAAACGGTCTGGCGAATCTATCTGCTATTCGTTTGTTCTGGTTCTACAAACAAGTTCTTAAATAAATTTTACTCTGCTCGCAAGATTGTTGATTCTAATAGCATGAATTAGAGAGGTACAACTATTTCCATTTATTTGATTTTATACAACACCATTAAGTTAAACGTTATGTACTTTGATATCTAAGTGACATAAATTTACGGTGTATTAATATGTAATTTTTGCAATGCCTTATAGTGGTTAGGTACATTGTTTTTTTTATAAAATTAATAATTTATTTAATTAAATTTAAAAAATGTCTGTAAACATGTGTACAGATTAGACAAAAATGTATATTGAATATGAATTGACGATCTTTCAATTTGAAGAGATGATATGAAATCATATATTTTGAAGACCAACGAGACTTGGCAAGTTGTTGCAATTAAATTCCGTTACATTAATAACACTGGCCAACATTTCTTCTTTAACCGATTAGCTTCGGACCCGAAATCATAATTGTGTACACATATAAAATGTTTAAGTAATTGCGTTATTCATTCACAAAGAATGTGTATTAACCGGACATTTGGTAAAACATTTGTACACATTACATTTTCTTTTAAAAAAAAACAAGGAACTTAATGATTAATTAATTAATTTTTTATAATTTATAAACTTTTGGACGTCAAACAATGTCAGATGTCATTTATTAATAACAGATGGCGCCACCGGTCAGTCGATTATAGCTGTTGAAAGCATTAAATTAGTCATTAATATGCTAAACGTTAGCCGAGATACGTATCGGTAGCATAATTAAAGATTATTGAGGCTATAAAAGAATAATATGTCGAACCATAATGGTTATTATTTTTAACGGCGCGCCCGGAGGCAGGAAAGCGTAACTGACGCGGCGTTCCGCGTTACAATTTCTTTATAGCTGTCGAGGGAATAGACAAAGATCAATTTTAATTTCTTAATGTTTTCATTGTTAAATAAATAAGTATAAAGCAGTCATCGGATTTGAATTTTGATTTTTAAACTTAATATTAAAAAAAATATATAAATTGTTTAAATATTTGAACTAGTATTTTTATCACTTTTGACCTATTATAGTCCACAGATTTAAATACACCTTTACCACACAATAATAAATATACAGTTTTGTCATTATATCACCTTGAATTCAGAAATATTTTTTTACGATAGTCCAGTATGAAAGATTTTAATGAAATAATACAACAAAAGACTATTTACTTCGATATATCCGTTTTCTTTAGAAGTTAATACAAAAAGGTTATGCATCGACCGGGAATCGAACCCGGGCCGCCCGCGTGGCAGGCGAGCATTCTACCACTGAACCATCGATGCTACAGGATAGATTATCAAAAACATAATTAAATTTTTACTTACAGTTATTTCATTTTGTCAATAAACTTGTTAACGGTATATTAAAGCAGCATGTGTATCATAACTTTTATTTGAACAAATGTATGTCAAACAATGGAGACAAAAATGCAGACAAACATTATTTCTGTACCAACTAAAATATATGTGATAAATGCTTACTGCGTATCCGTTAGCTCAGGTGTAATCTAGAATTTGAGAAAGAAACATGCGGTCATGTACATTACAAAATAATGTTACGTAATGACAAAAAGTTTTTGGGATATATATATTTTTTCATTCTACCATGTTCAAAAATTTCATACCAAGTTACTGTTACAAAATTTAATACTTTCACTATCGAATCCACCAGACGTTGTCATTCATTTGAAGCCCGATAGCAGCGCCACCTACCGTGATCTATTGTGAGTCTAAACTACCCCGGGCCCCACTCAATATACATAACTTTTTAAAAATCTATCCAGTGGCTTAGGAGAGGTTGAATCTAATAGACAGAATAAATCTTAACTAATATTATAAGTAGTAAAGTTCGTGAGTTTATTTGTTACGCTTTACCTCCTTGACGTCTAAACCGATCATCACGATGGCTTACGCATTGTCAGGGGTACAGAAAATTGCATGGGGTTCGCATACATTTTATCTCGAAAATAAAACTGTTCCCGAGGTACATAAAAATTTAATTATTAATATAGGTCGCTATGGTAATGTTTTGACATTTGACACATATAAAAAAACGCACACAAACACACACATAAACACATGCTCACATACTATATATATATACGCCAGATGGTGCGATAATCACCAGGATGAGGCTGAAAACGAAATTTCCGGATTAAATGCTGGAAGACATGTGGGAAGATGTATATGGGGTGGATTTATGCAGACTTACTTCTATTTGATGTTCATTCTGAGTTACTTCTGTAATATTTCAACCTAGAATTCAATTATCTATACTAATATTATGGGGAGAAAAGATTGGATTGTTTGTTTGTTCCGCATAAACTCAAATACCACTGAATGGATTTTCAAAATTCTACCACCAATAGTATTTTATTCCGGCGGTTTTTTATAGAGCCTGTCTACCCAAGCGATCCTGGGGAGGATTGCTAGTTTATTCATATGTTTAAATTGTAGTATTGTACGGGTGTTCTTTAGAATATCATGGATCTAATTCCAAGCTATAATGGAAACTGTGAAGTACAATTTTATTGGTATTATTTTATAAAGGTTCCAACAGTTTTTATAAACTTTATACGCGTACACAAAAATAAAGAGTGACGTAGTCAAAACGTGTCAAATAGATGGCGCTGTATTAAAATTTGAACGCCATTTCACGGAACAGGTGATTAACCGCACCTGACATTAACGTCGATCAGTTTGCTGATTTATCGAGTGACGAGTCGATATTTTTTAAAAAACATATCGATCCGATTCCAGTTGTACCGCACGCCGGTCGGCACGCGTACGTGTTTATATAATTGCTTATATTAAAAATAAACTGTTTACTATAATGCCCGATATGAATGAAAAACTCTTCCTTGTGTAAGGGAACTCTGATATCTCACTGTGTTACGTAAGCTAGCGTAAGCAGAGTATGGAAATGTATCGATTTCAGCGGCATTCGAAATGTGGGCCGCTCAGTGTGTCTAGGTCAGTCGTGTTTTTAGGCGGGTGCGAGTTTTGAGATAAAAATCTGTGATTGTATGTACACAAACTTGTATGTTGTTTTGTTTGACGGTTATAATGTTTTGTGAATGACAAAGTAATTCACCTATCGTTTTCATTCATAAAATTACAGTGTTATGATAGTCGTGTGGCGCTTAGACTGATTTATTTAGATTATTGTTAAGTAAACTAAGTTTATTATTTGGAATCATGTTCGGTGTGTTTATGAAGCGCTGGAAACCTAAAAGGTAGGTTATTATTGGTGCAAGTGATTTTTACTGATATGTTTAAATCGGTGCTGGATTTATATTACGGGGACTCGGGGCTAGTGCCCAGATTGGTTTTTCGTACGCAGCAAAATTCGGAAGATTAGAAAAAGAATCGCGTTGCCGAAAATGCAATTTTAATATCCGAAAAATTACCTATACAATTTTCGAAATTCTTAAATATTTTAAATTTGTTTTCATGAATTATTTTTTTTAAATACGTAAAAATTGTACATCGCATCTTCATTTTAATGGACAGAAGAGGGGGATAGATAGGAAAAAAGAAAAACTTTTCCCCGTTGACCCCCTCTCCGTCCAATCCTCTTCCCGTTCCCATCCAATATTTATGAGGAAAAGGTGGAAGGGGAGGAGGACTGAAATTAGGCCACCGGCACTTCAACGTGGCGGCATTTTTTCAAATACAAGGCCAGTTTCAAAGTGGTGACAGCAACATTCACACATGTCGAATTGTGTAATAGGATAGCGTAACTATTTTGTAACAGATAGCCGTTCGACCCTAACTAATATAATTTAACCTTGGACTTACACTGACGAATACATTGAAACAAAACATATTGCCATTTCATTTTTTTATAGAAAGAAAGCTTGTGTCGCGAAATGGTTTTTATAATAATTAATCGGAATTTTTTAGAATGTTCCCCACTGCAGGGACACAGGCCTCCTCTCCGGGAGAGGAAAGTGGCCTTAATCCACCACGCTGGCCCAGTGCGGGTTGCTAGATGTCACATGTCTTTCGAATTCGGTGGATCTAAGAACATGCCGGTTTCCTCACGATGTTTTCCTTCACCTTTTTTGGAGCAGTGGTGATGAAACAATTACACAAAGTAAATCACCTGTGTTCGAACCCGTAACCTACTGAACTAAGTCGAGTCCTAAACCGCTGAACCACCACTGCTCTTACAACATGATTTTACATCAGTGGAAACCCACGCTAATGTAAGTCAATAAGTCGACAGGATTTGATAGCTATACGATGCATATTTTACGAATTATGAAACACTAGCAATTGTCTGCGGCTTTGTACGCTGACGTTTCTTATTTTGCCTCGAAATTTTTACAACTTGATTTCGCAAACTTGGTATTACAGGTATATTTCAAAGATTTGTTATCGGTCGCCATGGTAATAAACCAGCGGTGTACGCAGCGATTACGGTTTTCTATTAGTCACGGTCCTGGTACACATCTCTTACATTCTTGAGAAGATGAGATTCTTTAGGTTCTATGTTAGTAGGTACGTCCTTGGTGAACTAAGTACGAACTAGTTTAAATTTAATCAATTTTAAATTGCGCCGTTTTCAGCAATGAGCTCATTTACCTGACGATGCATATGCAGTCTCTAGGGACACGGCCCACGTTTAATATTACAGCCCATTTAGCTGACTGGGTCGGTGCTGTACGACCTCGTTGCTGTGTATAGCAACGGATAATGTTACCTGGTAATTTAGTGCCACGCCACACACATGATCATAACGTACGGAATAAAAATGTATTAAACCATTATTACTATACTAGCTTTATCCCGCGCATTCGTTAGCATTGATGTAGAATTCAATTAATTTTTTCAGGACCAAAGGTATTCGTGATTTGACAATGTGTGTGCAAAATTCTGATGATCGGTTAAGTTGATCAAGACATCAAATGTTAAAAATAAAATAACAAAAAGCTCATGCATCGACCGGGAATCGAACCCGGGCCGCCCGCGTGGCAGGCGAGCATTCTACCACTGAACCATCGATGCTGTGCTAATACATTAGAAAATATGATATGATTTGATTGTATATTTATAGTATTAATATATATATATATATATATATATATATTTAAACATCCTAACGCTGTAGCTTTCTTAGAAAATCATTTCTATTTCCCATCTATATTATACACGTTTTGATTACCATTTATTATTGTATGTTAAACAATCCTGGTTAAAAAAAACTTTATAGTACGTAATATATCCACTTTTTATTAACCTGTTCACGAATGTGCGGAAATGTTCCTGAGGATACACAATGAAGGTCTGAAGTTACTTTCTACACTTATTATGTGTAATATGTTGAAATGAGATGGATATATGAGATACTATGTTCTCGCAACACATCCTAACTGTGGCTGCATTCAGCGCGGGCGAAGCAATCAGAGCGTAATATCTGCTTATCTATATTTATGTGCGACGTTATGTGCCACAGTGTAGCAAGAACAAAAAGAATTTCACACTACGGCTATAAAGCCTTTAATCGACAAATATGTTGTTGCGACAAATGGCGTGATGCTTTAAGTTTGCGTCCAGCTCTGCAGTAGGGCGCCACGAATGTGTGGCGTTGCTCGCGAGCCGTTCGCGCACGCGGGCCAAGCGCCGCACGCGGGCCATACGCCGCACGCGTGCCTTTGCTGCAATTGTTTGGTGCACAGAATAAAACAATATTTAAGGGCTCCCATGCAACAAACTTTATTTTTTCCTCGTTTTTGTTCGACATTGGTAACGGCAACAGAACACTTAAAATATTCTCAGAATATTGAGTTATATTATTCACTTCAAAAAAAATTAATATTTAAGGGGCCCATGCAAGAGACATAATTTTTGTCGTTTTTATAGATGGTACGGAACCCATCGTGCGCGAGTCCGACTCGCACTTGGCTTGTTTTACTTATGTATCGAACCACATGGGTCATGAAATGTATCGGCTTAACAGGGTGAATCTGATCTAAACATCCCTTAGAGTACTCTAACGAGGGATTTGAACAATGATTAGTAGAATATAATTATACATCTGTATGAAATAACAAAAAATAAATGATTTAACATCTTATTACGGTACCGTAATTCTTATACTGTGGCGAAATATTGTACGGTGGCGTGGTAGGTTGGTAGGCAATCTTTTTGCTTACTTTCCTGACTCAGCTAATGCAGGAGGTGTCGGGTTCGTAAAAACGTTAATGCAAGTCATACAAATGTAAAAACAAATTGGGTACGTATCGAATTGCCCGCGGCCGAACGGCGCGAAGTCACATGATATCTGTTATACTTGTGACCTCTTGTTCACAGTGTCATTAGTACGTGAGTTGATTCTTGATTCTTGAACTGTTGAAAACACTACTACCATAGACAAATATTAGTTTTAAAGAACAAAAATGCCCGACTGTCCGTAAAATTATAATTATTTATATCCACTATACGGGTTTAATGCCGTCTGCATGATACTCAGAAAAGCATCTAGACTACATTTGTACATATATAAATTACGCATAAACTATACACATATATACTTAGTTTCACAGAAAGATGTGATTTTTGTAAACAAAGTTTTGTACACTAAAATTCATAAATTTAAAAATATTATCGAAAACAAAACAGTAGTTATCCATATTACATAATTTCACTTCACTTTATCTCACGATTTCCACAAATTTACAACATTTCCGATGAAAGTATAAAAAGTGTAATGGCCGCCATGTATGGTAAATTACGTTTGTTTGTTTACAACATACCTTGCAATGAAACAAGATACACATTTACATATATACTACATTTGAGAATTGCTTGAATAAAAAATTAAACTTGAACTCATGATTTATTTATTTTATATAATTATTTATTTATTTATTATACCGCGCGCTTACCGTGCGCGCGCAAGAGCATGTTTATTGCGTCCGTATATTTTAATTCATTTTTTAGTAAAAATGTCTACTTCTTACCTGCAATCTGCATTACCGGATTTAACCAAGACAGTAACGCCGTTGACGACAAAAATCAACGAACAATCTGTTTTGATTACATCGCAAACGAAGAAATTAGAAGAGCAAAAATAGCTGATCGAAATTAAAATGCAGTGATTAGTGAACAAAACAGGGTAATTGGAAGTTTGGTAATTAAAGTGGACAAGTTTTTAACAGACGGCAGGAAGAAAGGGAGCGCTGCGCCGTCCCGTGCATCCACATCGCCGAGTGCGACGGAGACCGTCGCGAGCGGCGGGGATGCGGTGCCGACGCGTGCGACGGAAACTGTTGCGCCGAAGCGTGCGACGGAGACTGTTGCTGGCGGCGGGGTAGCGACGCGACAGCGCGCTCCCGCGGCGTCGCGCAATGCGCTGAAAATAAGGGTACATCGCACGATCGGAAGCGATCATAAAATAATGTCGCGACAAATGACGGATCAGATAATCAATCTCCTATTATATCGGAATGGCAAACTTTTAATAAGAAGACAGTACCCACGAAGATTCAACCTAAAGTTGTACAGAAGGGTAGAAATTTATTCAATTCAAGCAATTGAAAAAAAGAAATTTTTACATGTCTGGTATTAACATCCGGATACAGCGAGTCATGCCATGAAAGAACATGTTAGGAACATTTGCGGTTCGAAGGATATAAAAGTGGAAAAAATCGTTCCGAAACGCAAACGAGATTACTCATCTTTTATGATTGGTGTTTCTTTGAAAAAATCAACTGTAGCGACTGCTGGCCAGTAAACACAAGGTTCAATGAGTGGGTGTGGTTTCGAACCAAGAAAAACATAAACCATCGAATTAGAGATATTTTGTAATTGTGTTATATCGTTGTGAATAAATAAATAAAAAACGATCTCCAAAGGTTTCTTATTACGCATGTGACAAATCAGAAACCATGAAGACACATGTTGCTATTTCTTTTACCGTCACGCTTTCCGCCGCTCTGTGGATAGACAGATCTGAGATATGTAGGAGAAACTGGGATTTTATATTATATGCATATTAAACTTTAGCATTACTAGCTGTGGGCCGAGCCTCGCTCTGCATTGTCTTTTATGTATAAGATCATATTTTTTAAGTATACCGCCATCTAAGAAAAATATGAGATATCAGTAAGCCCTTGACGCTCTATCAATAGGTAATGCAAATACCTATAAAAAGATAGCACCGTCTTTTTACAAAATTATTGAATATATATATATATATATATATATATATATATATATATATATATATATATTTATGGATCGACTCAGAGGGAAAGGCGTTCGTAAGGAACGAGAATATAAGTTTCGTAGAAGATATTAAGTGCTAAGGTGTGTAATAAAGCGTGTATGTTTGAATTAGTTCTGCAAGTTACTTAACCGTATCGTGAGACTTCCTACCTGCCTATAATACAAGCGTGAAGATATACGTAACGCCACTGGATCCCCAATGAATGTGGCTTCCGGTATCGTGTTCCTGCAATACGTCGCGACATTTCTTCTGCGGTTAACTCCTATTCGTTCGCTTCGTTGGACAGTCCATAGTAACGTTACGTAATCTAATACCGTTAAGCGAGCAATTCCTGTATATACAGGAATTGCGAATATATACGAGTATATCTAATCTGCATCTTGGGAATCATCTTATACAGGCGGTTTCGGGAGCGATAAGTCGATCTAGCTAGGATTTTTTTTTAGAAAATATCTTTTTATCCGTGTTTTCAGGTAATGAAATCTCTGGTTCGAGTCCAAATGTAGACCATAGACAAACAGTAAAAATTATAATAATTATATTTCTTTTTTCTATTTATCCCGTCCTGTATCCAATCCTCCTCCCCCTCCCGTCCACTCCTCATTAGAAATGGATGGGAAGGGTAAGAGGAGTAGACTTGGGCCGTCGGCACCTCACTCGTAAGACGATGTCGTGGTATTTCACTGGTCTAGGCTGCCGTTCCGTGAAACAGATGTTACAGGCTCTGCCACTGTTATAAACTAAATACAAAAAGAAACATAAATCGTTCTTTGACTTATGGTTGTCAAATTTAATTTAAAATGTATTATGTAAATTGTCAAATTGAAAATTTTGACTCTTAATAATTTTTGATTTACCATTTTAATAATGAAAACATTTCCACCTTCATTTTCTGCTTTAATTTTTCGCTGATATTTTAAAATTTCTTCTGAATAGGTAAAGAGCGAGTGTCGCTTAATCTCGGATAAGAGTCTCACGAGTCTCTTAGGCGAACTCCTTGAAGTTAGCTCAGTCTGTGAGAAATGGGTCACACATTTTGCTGACGATGGTAACTCCAGAGCTAGCTTGTTTAAAGAATCAAGTCGTCTTGGAAGTTCTAGTCATTTTGTTTAGTTTATGTTATTTTTAGTTTAATGATTCTCCAGAATCAATCGATGCATATTAATCGAGAGTTTTCATCGAATCTTTTATGTATAAAGTATAGTCTAAGAGGTTTATACGGTTATAAGATTGGCCTTCTGCCATCTGATAACCAGTTTTTTTTTCACACACGGCTATTTTATCCCAGTCTAAGCTGAGTTTGTGCTATGGCAACCAGATAACTGATATACTATATATACTACTTTTCTTTGTAAATACATACATAAGTAGATAAATACACACAGACTCAGGACAAACAGACATGTTCATGCACACAAATGTCTGTCCTGGGTGGGAATCGAACCCACGACCTGCGGCGTGAAAAGCAAATATTTTACAAACCACTCCAAGCGGCTCGTCAAAGCTTGAGATATATTTTTATATTGTTCATAATTCGCTCATTTGATAATCGAATAATAACATATCTTCCGTATGGACTCGGAAATGGTTTGACTAATTTTGATTGAAATTCGATAGCGATAGGATCAACATAATTGAAGCCACCCGCGCGAATCCGGGGCGGATTACTAGTAATATAGTTTATGGCAATGCTCTAATTATTTTATATCAAATACGAGTGGCAGAAGATCAACGCACATGATTTTACGACACTTCCAGTTGCATAATATGCACACGCAAAAGTGACGACACTTTGTGAGAGGTGTGCGCGTTCCTAACTTTGATATGGCAATAAGTTTATGTAATATTTTATGGTTGTTTAACTTTTAGCATATATGTAAAAAAAATATCTTTCGTTCAGAAATAGTAACGAACTGCAAAAGGCATGTATCTTTTTTATCTTACCTTAGTTCTGAACACATAAGCAAACATTACTGGGGACAAGCCGAAGTCGGGTATATTTAAGATTCGTATGAAGTTCGTAAATTGATGTTTGCTTATGTGTTCAGAACTAAGGTAAGATGAAAAAGATACATACCTATATTACATATAGGTTATCAATTCGTCTGTATGTTTTTCGTCTTGCTTTCATGTTTGTTACCACAGAACTCCGCTCCTGGTGAACCGATTTCGATGATTCTTTTTTCGTTCGACAGCTAGTGCTTGTCATGTGGTCGCTTTTTTTTTTAGTCAAGATCCGACCAGTAGTTTTTGAGTTATTCTTAATAATATGATAGAGATAAGTTTTACTTTCTTGGCTTACGTAAGCTTAACTATACAACGTACATAAAAATGAAATATTTTTTATATGTTTAAATATGTTAAATAAAAGTCAGCGATGGATGGTACGGCACATCTCTATCTGCTACGGTTATCTTACAATAAATACTTTTTTTACAGTCAATTAAAAATAATGAGCTATTTACGACGCCATTTTTTCGTATTTCTTATCTAAATAAATATGTTTGTAAGCTAGAGTATAATATAGAAGGTTTTGAGTAAGAAAGACGAGAACCGCTTACTGGTGTTTAAGTGTAGGATACTACGACGCATTTATGGGGCTTAATTCGTAAATAATCAATGGTGGATACGATACAATCACGAGCCAAATATTATCAAAGCCATAAAAATTGGGCGGCTACGATGGGCTGGACATGTCGCGAGAATGGGGGATCACAGTGTTCCAAAGCACTTGTCGGAAAGTCAACCAGATGGTTATAGAACACGGGGTAGGCCGAAAATAAGATGGCTGGACGACGTCGAGCCAGATCTTAAAAATATCGGCGTCAAGAGCTGGCGACAAAGCCCAAAGTAGGCCTACATGGAAACATTTACTTGACCAGGCCCAGGCCCGCGGCTGTAGAGCCTCAGATGATGATGAAGCTAGAGTATTAAATGTAGATTATAATTGACTTTGACTACATTGCCGGTGTTCCCGTTTTGTGTTCAAACGATCATGTATCAAGCCAAGACGGTGGGCACGTTGCGCCTGTCTCGTTAACTAAACGATCATGTATCAAGCCAAGACGGTGGGCACGTTGCGCCTGTCTCGTTAACTAAACGATCATGTATCAAGCCAAGACCAAAACGTTTTTTTGAAATGTTCTCTATTCAGAAGTTTTTTCGAAATCCTATTTATGCGTTCTTTACAAGTCTGTTTCGAAATAGCCCTGGAAGTAGATTTCCTAGTTTGAACAAATCTGTTAATAAACTTTAGATTCACTGAAAATCGAGAAATGAACAATTTTTGTTTATTAATCAGTCTACGGTGTACTTGTAGTAGGCCGTGTCACGTCATAGGCGGCCGTGATCCCTAGGATTAGGCGAGCCGCTGCTCGTCTGTCCCTTTTATTCTATAAAATGACTGAACACTCGTGATCCGAATCAGAGATTGGTCAAGTTCAAAACGTCTATAGCAATAATTATAATGTTAAAATATCTTTAGTTAATTCTAATGCGATATCACGACTGCATACTGCCGTCTCGGGGCCCGCTCGGTCCAATCTATTTTTCTCGAGTGCTGCCCTCTGGCGCGACCACCTGCAGTGATTTTAATTAACAATTGGCCCTCTATTTGTGGTGCTCAGTCGTGGGGATTCACGCTGGGTGGTTACCCTTCCAATACTTTTTGCTTGTATTATCGAATTGTCTTTGGAAACACTCAGGCGGTATAATTAGAAAAAAAGCAACCTTAAATCAGTTGATGGAAGCTAGCTATTTCTGCCTGGTGTCGTCTGGATTTCAATATAGCCATAGATTATTTAAAAAATGATTAATCATGTCTGTCTGTATACCTATAACACTCCAAGAAATAATACGAATCTAATGAAACGTCACTTTTCAAAATTGGTCAAACCGTTTAGGCTACAGGAATAAAAGAACGGACATACATACATACCCGCGAAAAACTTTACCCTCCTAACAGCCGGAGAATTAAAAAGATGCTTATATCACTTCTCGAAAATGTAGCTTTCAAATGGTGGAAGAATTATTATAATAGGCAGCGTAGTTTCAGACTTTACCCGTAACAAACAAATGGCTTATTCTTTATCAAAAGAATCTAAGTCTCTACCCACCGCTGTGTTAAATATAATGCCTTAAACTCATCTACTTAATTTACCAGACGCGATTTGTCTTTTGTTTTATTAGACTACTAGTGACCCGCCACGGCCTCGCCCTGGCACCACTAATTATGTTGATCCGATCGCTACCAAACACTTGAATATGCCAATCTGAACAATCCCTGTAAATTTCATTGAAATCGGTGCAGCCGTCTATAGAGAACATAAATACTTTGCTTTTTATATATTTTTTTTCAGATAAAGTATTCTATGTTACTTCTAATACCTCCAAGAATATGTGTACAAAGTTTCATGATGATCGGTGTAGTAGTTTTGCATGAAAGCGTAACAAACAAACTTACATTCATATTTGTAATATTATAGTAGGGATGTTAGATTAATATGCTAGATTGTGTTAGACTTCGTACATAATATTTGGCCTCACCATACAACTACAATCTCTTTCCTTTCAATTGTTAGTGTTGATTCTGATTTATTTAGAGCCCTTAATACAATAAGAAAGAATTCTCTTTTAAATCTGCAGGATTACAGACACTGTAACAACCACAATAATTTAACTATTATTTTTATTAATTCCAATGTGCATGCACCTTTACTTTAAAATAATTTCAACCCACGATCGCTGATGCCCTTAGGGCGCTCCACGGAGTCTTACAAATAGCAGCGGTTGATGCGTTTATAATTTAATGAATAGCTCATTCCCAACCCTTCACGTACCCTAAGGGAGTGACAATCATTTTACTCATGGAATTGGTCTTATTACAATACTTTTGATATTAATAAAAAGGTAAAGTGGCTTACTTAAAGTTTCATTCAGCAGTTCACACAGACACTCACGGACTAAAAGATGAATGAAGTTTGTCCCGAATATACTTTAATAAGAGAAAATATACTTAAATAAAAAAAAGTGTGGTCAATATTGTATCTAGTTCTAGACAAGTGCATCGGTTGGTTCTTGGAAATTTAAGATAATAATAAATATAATTAAGATATCGAAGAATTGCAAGCCTTAAGTGGCAATGAGAAGGACACATTGCCGGCAGAACGAGAGTGACGGCCACGTGACACATAACCTTAAGTGGCAATGAGTAGGACACATTGCCGGCAGAACGAGAGTGACGGCCACGTGACACATAACCTTAAGTGGCAATGAGTAGGACACATTGCCGGCAGAACGAGAGTGACGGCCACGTGACATATAACCTTAAGTGGCAATGAGTAGGACACATTGCCGGCAGAATGAGAGTGACGGCCACGTGACACATAACCTTAAGTGGCAATGAGAAGGACACATTGCCGGCAGAACGAGAGTGACGGCCACGTGACACATAACCTTAAGTGGCAATGAGAAGGACACATTGCCGGCAGAACGAGAGTGACGGCCACGTGACACATAACCTTAAGTGGCAATGAGAAGGACACATTGCCGGCAGAACGAGAGTGACGGCCACGTGACACATAACCTTAAGTGGCAATGAGAAGGACACGTTGCCGGCAGAACAAGAGTGACGGCCACGTGACACATAACCTTAAGTGGCAATGAGAAGGACACGTTGCCGGCAGAACGAGAGTGACGGCCACGTGACACATAACCTTAAGTGGCAATGAGAAGGACACATTGCCGGCAGAACGAGAGTGACGGCCACGTGACACATAACCTTAAGTGGCAATGAGAAGGACACATTGCCGTCAGAACGAGAGTGAAGGCCACGTGACACATAACCTAAAAGGAGGGTAGGGTAACGTTAGTCGCGGGTATGTATATCCATTGTGACCCCCAGTAGCCTAGCTTGACCAATTCTGAAGAGTGAGGTGAGGTTTCCCAGAGTATCATAGGTATGATATCAATCGGGATTTATGATAATAAAAAAATTGGCCTTTTTTAGAATATTTCCCACTGCAGGGACACCGGCCTACTCTCTTAGAGAGGGAATGGGCCATAATCCACCGTTCCTCACGATGTTTTCCTTGTATTCCTTGTGTGTGTTATTACAATAAATCACTCAAAGTAAAGTGCCTGCCTGGGCTTGAACTCGCGACCGTATACGTAAGTCGGGGCCTAAACCACTGAGCCACCAGTGCTCGGGTCGGGATTTAAATCGGGATCGAGATTTAAGTTTTTTACTATTAGTTGTATACTGCGATTTTCTATGAATACATCTCTCACCTTAAAAATGTGTGTATGTATAATTCATATACCCTTGGCTTAAACTTGTTACACCCGGTGTGGTAGTTCGTTGTAGATCAATCAATACTTGTTTTATAAGATTTAAAAGAGCGTGCGTGACGCTCGCTGAACGTGACGAGGTTATTGCCGTTGTTACTGTAAATAATTGCTTCCACAGCGCTTTATTAATTGTATTAAGTCGCTTTAAGAAGGTCCGTAGTTTGGCGAACGACACAATGACAACCTGATCACCTGCGACTTCGATTATTTGGTTTCAGACATCCAATTTATACGTTGTCTTCCAAGGTAAAAGCTGTGCACCGACAGATAAGTATATAGCAAAAGCGTAACGGGTCCATTATTGTGGGGATGTTCTTTTATGAATATAAAATGAGTTGTAGACACGTTGCCAGTCTTCATTTATGAATTCTCCTACGAAAACGTGAAGACAAGTAGATTTAGAAGTAGAAGCAGCTGGTGTAAGCTAGGGTCTTTAAAAGAGTCTAGCCTCGGCAGGGCGAGAATCTCGCGCCCGGGATCGGGCGCCCATAGCAACCGCTCAGTTGCTAGACCTGCCCCAGTCATTATGTATATAGAAAACGAATCTAGCACAGGAATGCAAGAAATAGTTTTGTCTACCTGTCCATTTCTCTTCTCCTTTCGTATTTTTGTTATTAGTCATTTTCTAATATCATAGTAAATCAGAGAGCTTATTTCTAGTTACGTTTGCGTCAATTCATTAATCGTCGTCCATTGTTGGTAAATAAATGTATTGTTTTTTTGTAGGTACGAGCGACGTGCACTTGATCACGATTTAACTTATAAATAGTTCTATTACAAAAAGTTAGTGTAGGTCTTAGTATTTCGAATGTCCATGAGTGTATGAATTAAATTTAGCCACGTGACTGGCTCTATTTAACTCTGTTAAAGTGTGCTTAACTTAAAAACACATACAATTCAAATTAATTTTTATTAATTTAACTAGATGGCGTTATTCTCAACTTGAAATTAGACGATTATTATTTGATTGCGATCCGCGCGACATCTTGGATTAGGATAAAGATATGATGTATGTACGTAAAAATGTCAAATAAAACGTTACAAAAGTTACAATTTAATGAGACATATTTCATTTCGTTAATATCTAACAATTAAGTTAGAAGGCAATAGATTATTAGCAATTAGATTAATAAGGTACAACATTGGCTAAACTAGTAGTTTTGTTGGACTACAATAGACCATCTAAATGTTTTGTTGAGTTACATAAGCAATCTAAAGGGTTTTATAGACAGGCTGTTATAGACGTAATAGAAAAATTTACCATTATCTCAGAGATCAGATCAGATTAGTAGTCCACATGCTGATTTCGCTAGCAGATGATCCTTGGTTCTAGCAACGCTTTTGCCAACAAGTTATCTATCTTATATGTTTTATTTAAGTACATGAGGGTGACATAATTAAGAAGGGAGTGGCGATAGAAATGATGACGGTCCCCACACAGAACGGGTAACGGACGTACCTATCTTCTTATCCAGAGATAATTAACTTACAACTCTTTTCACAGCTAGTAAATACCAATACTAACGAACACTAGCAATCTGTTTCACTCTTATAAAAATCAGTTGTTTCTAATATTAATCAAGTAGCGTCCTCCAATCAACAATTGGTTAAGTAAACTCGTATAATGAAACATGCGGTTCAAGGTAAACCGTAGTTTACTAGTTGTTTGTCGCTAGCTCGGAGTTACGTCAGGTTTAATTTTAACCCATCGGCAGCGGCTTTGGTGAGAGGTGAACTGAGCTCGCTCAATTCTAATTGTAAGCTTTGTTAATTTTGAACGAAGAATGATTCATTGCGTCTTAGAATTTGTTAAAGTAGTTCACGTATATATTTATTTATTTGTAATGAATTGGTGAGTTCCATGTTTTATAAGTAACCACCAGCCAGATGGATTGATTACGTAGTTAGGGAGCAGGACAGGACTTGGATTTGATTGTTGCAAAAATCATCAGAGTGGTTTGATAGGGACGAGGTATATGTCCAGCGGTGGATTCGTGCAGGCTGAATATAGTCAGTCAGACATCTGAATCTCATTCTACAGTGGTAGAGCCCGCAACAACATCTGTTGCACGAATGGTTCAGCTCGGCCTGAGAAATACCACGACCTCACAGAAGACAGGCGTGAAGTAGAATCGTTTTGCGTTCGGTACTATGAGTGAGGTGCCGCAGGCATAATTTCAGCCATCTTCCCTTTCCCATTCTTTTCTTATATGGATAGGATGGGAAGAGGAAGAGGATTGGACGGGGAGGTGATAAATCTGGAAAGGAATATATTGTTATGCGGAATATGTCCATTAAAGCTTGGCAACGCTTCTGTGACTCATTTGTGTGTTGCGGATGCTTAACATCAGATGACCGCTTCATCGTTTGCCATCTTTTTCCATTAAAAAAAACCACTCAATTCTTCTGTCCTAATGGTCTTATAATGGCCTGCCTCTGATCTAACTCAATTGATTAAAAGAACACTAATGTAACGAGTAATACCATGGCGAGACCTTTGTAACTCGATTGTGTTCAAGTCAGAATTCATTGCAGAAGGTACCCTCCTAATTCTATATTCTTTATCAATTAAGGTGAAATAATTTCAATAAATGCAATTTACTATGAAACACATCGAAAGGCGTAATAATAGCATTTTATGTTAACGTTATAACGCTAGAAACCTTTACAGTTATTTATGCCTGTTATAATATAACGTTTTTAATTTAATTTATTAAATTATAACTAAAGTCGGTAGTATGCGGAACGTTCACCGCTATTTGATTAGGTAGCACATTTTTATTCAAATCAATTGGTAGGAATTCCATGTAATATGAATAATTTATTGTTCTAAAATAACAGCTTATATAACGAATTGAATATATATAAATTTAAAACAACTTAGAGAATAAAGGAATGTCACGGTGGCTTGAATGTTACAGTAAAATATTTATGGTATCACAATAGCTGTTTTAACATTTATATTGCTCATTGTCTTATATTATATAGCACAGGTCATATTATTTGACCAGTGTTGACATCACTCAAAGTTTTTACACACTAATAAAATAGCATAATGTAGTAACTAGAATCATATATTTTTTTAAATGTCTTAGCCCCATCAATGTGCACTGTACATTGTCATTTTATTTTACTACAGAAAATGTCTGTTAATTTATTTTAGTTCTAATCACATCACTTCTGATTCGAGCTCGCAGTCTTATATGCTATATAAATAAGAGCGAACCAAAAGACCAAGCATCCCTACTATATCATAAATGTGAATGTAAGTTTGTTTGTTACGCTTTCACGCGGAAACTACACAACGGATCATCATGAAACTTTGTACACATATTCTTGGAGGTATTAGAAGTAACATAAGATACTTTTTATGAAACAAAACAGTATATAAAAAGCGAAGTATGTATGTTCCCTATAGACTCCGAAACAGCTGGACAGATTTCGATTAAATTTACAGAAATTGTCCAGATTGGCACATTCCTGTGTTTGATAGCGATCGGATCATAATAATTAGTGGTACCCGGGCGAAGTCGGGGCGGGTCACTAGCTTATCCTATAAAAAGAAACGCGCCTCAGTCCTCAGGGACGGAAAACTTAGGTCAGGCAAGAATATCGGAGTATGTTTGTGATTTAACACAGGCGGGCGATGTATGTACTCACTGGCGTTGTAGATTCGAATCTATTAAAACTACAAAGACAGCTTGTGATCGTAAATCATGTACGTGATAGCCTACTTCATAACTTGTCAGTTATTTATGGATATTTTTTACATTAATTCAAGGCGACGGCCGAGCCTGCATTTTATTTACTTATAAAGTGATGAGGAAAATGTAACGTAACCTTAACACGTAATTAAGATTTCGCTTCCCTAGTCTATATTTAAACGAACACAAAAATTAACCATTCTGTAACGAAATCCAGGTACATTATTTCCATCTCATTCCTTAAGAATGAATTAATGTTACTGACATACAATTATTGGGAGTATACTAGGCTTGTTTCTAAATGACACAATTAAAAATTATGTTACAGTGAAACTTGGATAAGCGACCGTCTTTTATCACTAATAGAGGCTTTTAATTACCTCAATTTTACAAATAGGCATGACAGTTACATTACAATTGTTTTATTTCTAGAGTGTCCCACTGCATGTAGTAAAAACTCCTAGATAGTATTGACAAAGAAAGCGAGTATGGAAGAAGGGACTGTTTGTGAACAAACGCACGACAACTTAACCGACCTAAACCGGATAAATTGTTCCACTAATATGAGATTTTGGTCTCAATTAAAGAGGTAAACATGAATTGCATGATGATTACGGCCCCTTCCCTCTCTCGGAGATGTGTCATGTCCCTGAAGTGGGGAAACATACTGAAAAAGTCTGATTATTTATGTTGGAGGATGTCAATACCACGTAGTACATTGATTTGACAAACAAGATGGACGGCGGTGATTTTCGGAAGCGTTATAATAGAAGTTGTTTTAATCATACGTCATATAGATGGCGTTAAACAGTCCTTACATACCACTAACAAGGTTTCCACTCCTATAAAGTTTTATGTATGTAAAGCAATATGATATAAACAATGACACGTCACGTTGAATTAATGAAGTGACACGCTCGTGTTTATAGTCAACAGAATTTAATTTCCATTTACGAAGTAACTTCGCACATTACATCCGTATGTCAGGCGACAAATTACTACGGCGGCAAAATTTGTTACGTTTATTTCTGTTTTAAACGTCTTTCAACCTTATTCAAGGCAAGTTTGAATCGTTTAAAATAAGATTCAAGTATCTACGCATATAGTAAATGTTTGCCAATATGTTAATTTTCGAATACAAAGTGTGATATTCTTATTCGTAAAATTTTCAAGGTTTTAAGGCTTGGCAAATTAGTCTCTGGTTCCAATGAGTTCGCCTTGAGATTATAGATTTTTGTGTTATATTTTTAATGATCTCCCCTATCCATAGATATTTGTAGCACAGGAAAAGGGAAAGTAAGACAAGGAGTGTCCCCCACACAACTAACCTAACTTCGGGCGTTTGGAATTGCTTTCAAGTGACCACGATCATTTGAACATTAATCCTTGGAAATCTATAATTCGTCTTTCTTAATGGCGTTTAACTATTATGCCGTAAGCGATGGGTAATCAACAATTATGAAACCACCAAGAGATCATCGGGTTATATCGTGTATTACCATAGTCGGTGTATGTATAGTGACAACCCTATAGTGTTCAGGTATTCGTCAGCCTACCATCGTGCTAACACTGCCGAAAGAAATCACATTAAACATGTTGTTACCTCTCTCTTTCTCACTAAAAACCTGAGATGGTAATATGTTATATGTCAATGTTTTATATAGTGTGAACTCACGGTTAGACAGCAATCATTTAGAATCAAAATGATTTACTTATGCTTTTGAACCATTGTATTAAAGAAGACGATTTGGTTCTATAACCATTCGATTTGCACTGAGTCATTTTTGTATTCTACTAGCTGTGCCCTGCGGTTTTACCCGCCGGCCAATTTAATTTAACCTACGATTTTCCAATCTAAGCTGAACCCTATTATGATTGACCTCAATAGCTAGCATATGGCGGAATTTTATATTTTTTTATATTACTTGACATTTATCGTTATTTTTTAGTCAATTCACACAATATCCTTATAAATTATAACCTATATGTTATTCTGATGTTTAAGCTACATTATTGTAAGGTTTTTATTGTAAAATACATTCAGTAGTTTTTGGGTGAAAGAGTAACAAATATCTATACGTCCATACATACAAACTTTCGCATTTATAATATTAGTAGGATTAGGCATCCTATCATGTGGATAGCGTGTCGAAATTATGCAAATTACTTGTAGGCCATATTTAGTGCACACGCGAACTAATCTACAATTGAGCACGCGCACTCGTCAGTTTCTTGGGCAGCACAATTATTCCGTGCAAGCAATTTTTATAGGACAAATGGCGACATAGCTAACACATCTATTTTAAAATATACGGTAGCTGAATTATATTCGTTTGCAAATTTACTATCGTCTCGGTGTCGAATCAAAGAATATTGTTTAACTTGGATGCGGCAGAAATGCGAATGTTGAGATGGATGTGTGGAGTAACACGAATGGATAAGGTACGAAACGAGTATATTAGAGGAAGCCTGAAAGTAGCACCGATAGTGGAAAAGTTAAGGAGCAAAAGGCTAGCATGGTACGGGCATATTATGAGGAGGGAAGAATGGCATGTGACAAAGAAAGTTTTAGAAATGAATGTAGAGGGATATGTCGGTAGGGGTAGGCCTAAGAAAAGATGGATGGATTGCGTGAAAGATGACATGATCAAAAAGGGAGTGACGACTGAAATGACGGATGATAGATTGACATGGAAGTCGAAAACTAATGCCGACCCCACATAAAGCGGGAAAAGAGCAGGATGGTAATGATTGGATATTTATTTAAGACAAAATCACTGGTCCTTTTCTTTACGGATGGAAATAAACAAGCGTCTGATCTGAATTTATCAAACTAAATCATGCATAGTTTTCTTTGGGCGTTGGTCTTTGGGCTTCAATTAAAAAAGGATTATAAATATTGTTATTATTGGATGATTATATGACAGCAATCGTCCGTAATTCAATATTAAATTTCGTAATTTGGAAATAGAGTACACTTTAAGTATAGTTTACAATATAAATAACAGAGTACTCCAATAGACGACTACTGCACTCCACATGGAACATGGTAATAGTTGTGATATACGATTAGATCAAAGATAAAGCTTTGGTGCTTTCTATCGGGGGTACAAAAACCCCGGTTGCTAGCGGCAAATGTGGGGTAACATGCTTCCTCAGCCAGCGATGGGTGGCCGAGCGTGGCGGCGACTCGACTGTGACAGTACCGTAAAGTTGATAGTGATTGTTTGCATTTCCTCAGACCCACTTATTTTGTCGTTGTTTCGATTTTTGAGGTTATGATTTGATATCTCTGGTCTCTACGCCAGTTTGCTAGACAATGACGCATAGTTTACCTTTATGGTTGCGGTTAAGGGATAAATAAAAGTTTTTTTTAATAACAATAGGACGACATGCATTTCATTTGAAAAAATTGTAATTATCCGATTTAGGACTAAAGTTTATTGATAGCTTATTGCGTAGAAATAAGCGGAATATTTTGAAATCCTAACTCAAATAATAAATGCAAAATATATGAGTTTGTTTGCTACGCTTTAAACCACAGTAATACTTTCAGAATATGTTATTTTCTCATGTTAATTTTACTTACCATCAGTATCAAATAAAACAACTTGTACAGTTATGTTTAAATGTTTAATATTACATTGCTGTTGTGAGATAGAATATCGCCTATATCCCATTTCTGAATTTAAATGAAGATTGAAAAATGAATCGAAAATTATTGAATTTGTGTCTTGGGGCCAATCTCAAGTCTCAAGCAGCCACAAGGGGGCGTTATAAACCATGTTGAGAAAATGCAATGTAATCTCTGCAAAATAATATGTTTTATCTATTCTACTTGGCTTAAAGTATTATCTGCGTTTTAATGTTTTATATTAATTGTACCAGAAATATACAACAAGATATTTTATCTTTTACATACATTATTATCATTAACTCTAATAACATTTTACGCTTTATTACCTTACCAATCTGGTCAGTACACGTTTGCCCCGTGTCTTCTGCCGATTTTGCCAGTGATATTAATAACATAATGAAATATATGCTAATTAGTACGTGTTATTCATATATGAAACCGGTTTATAATTAATTTTAGTCAAATTCGTACTATACATTAATAACATTGGAGATAAGATTGTAATGTGTCAACCAGCCTAATTTGTTCCGTCTTCTCACGGTTCCGTTTGATAATTAATTGAAATTAGATGCTCTGATATTTCTGTTTGAGTTAATTTTATGACGATGTGAAAGTGAGATGCGAGATTTTGATTTCTTAAAATGCTTAACGTTAATTAAGCCAAATTATTTCTTAACACGCCTGCTAGCTTTTTATATTTATAGGTCGGAAACGAGCACGCGGTATCAAGTGATGCCTAACCATAAGCATCCGCAACAAGAGTTGCAGATACGTTGCTTACCTCTAATGGACAGAGGAAGGGATGAACAGAAAATGGTTATATCCCTTTTCTATTCACCCCCTCCACCGTCAAATCCTCTTCCCCTTCCCATCCTTTCCTTATTAACAAAGGATGAGAAGGGGAAGAGGACCAGAATTAGGCCTCCGGCACCTCACTCATTAGACGAAACGCAGAATACTTTACTTCACGCCTGTCTTCTGAGAGGTCGTGGTATTTCACCGGTCGAGCCGGCCCATTCGTGCAACAGATGTTGTTGTTGCGGGCTCTATCACTGTTAAAATATTAAATTATATTAATAATTCAATTGTAAATAATAACCAACCGTTTTTTATCAAATCGGTTAGTGAGTTTACCGTTGTCACGTAACACACAATTTAAAATTAAAGAACTAATTAGTGCAATTTCCTAGAAAACGCCTAATGATTGAGAATTGACGTTGGCTTACCGACTGTCGCATCTCTAACTGAGTTTTGTCACCAGTTATTTTCGTCAGTAGGTGACCAGTTCACATTTACTATGTAGGTCTTATATTTATAACGCGTCAGTATGCGTAACTTCTATGTTAACTGTGACAATTAATATTTTCTCACCAACATTTTACATAGTTTAAGTCTTACTTTCTTTGCCCATGGGCGTTGGCAAAGATTTTAGATTTACACCTTTTTTATGGAAGAAGTTTACAAATGGGCAAACGCGTCTCCTGGTGTTGAGGGACATCTGCTGGTCAAAGGTAATAAGCAAATGAGTTGCAGTTGCGTTGCCTACCTTTAATGGACAGAGGAGGGGAGGAACAGGGAAAATAATATTTAGTTTTCCTATCCTATACCTATACCTATCAAATCGTCTTTCCCTTCCCATCCTTTCTTTATTAGAAAATGATTGGAGGTGAAAGAGGACTGTAGTGGGCCTCAGGATGTCACTCGTCAAAATAATGGCATAATACTTCAACTTTACTCGTCTTCTGCGCGGTCGTGGTATTTCACCGGCGACCTGGCCCATTCGTACGACAAATGGTTTTGTTGCGGGCTCTAACATATTAAACTGTACATTTCTTCGTTGGGTACATGTGCCTAATGTGGAATGGGTTAACGACATGACAAATGGTTACACTAATCGATATACTACACAGGCCACACTAAAATACATACTCATAATGTATAATACGGTAAATCTAGGCATATACATGTAGTATAATCTGGTTGTCGGCCACACCACAATCCTAGTCCTAGTCCTAGTCCTAGGAGTACGGCTTAAAGACAAAATAACACTACAATATAATAAAGAAAAAAAATTAAAATGTTACTACAACAGTAAGGAGATTAAAATGGCGTTGGTCAGGACACATGATGAGAGAAAAAGAAGAAAAATGGTCAAGGATGGTAACCAATTGGTACCCTCGACAGGGAAAAAGAAACAAGGGAAGACAGGTTAAGCGATGGGAAGGCGATATCAAAAAAGTAGCAGGTCAGTTGCAATAAAGGCTTTATTATTATTATTTACTTTAAAGATTTATATTTTTGTCAGATTTCAAATTCCTTTACAATGTTTTATCTACTATAAATATATACCTAAATAAGATATGTAGCGGTTTATTTTGCCATGAATTATTTATTTATTATTTTTCTAAAGGTCAAAAATAAAGTATATATTGAAGACTACTTTTTGCGTTTCTTTAAATGTAACGTACGTAACTGAAATGGAACAAAATACTTTATAATTATAATAAAGTACGGGTGGCAACCCTTGGTATTTCCCATTTTGACACTATTCGCTCTTCTCTTAAAGATACTCTCGTCAATATCAGAAGAAGATTCTGAAACCGGCATCAGCATTTACTTCTTGTCGTATAATTCTCAGCTAGCCGTACATAGCTCTGATTTTATGAAGCGTCATTGGAATACAACGTGATTTATCAATTTTCATGCATTTATAATGTCACTGACCTAACATAATTCTTATCTCACGTTTCTGTCCTTGTCAATAACTATAGTTGTTACTAATAGATGGCGCTTGATTTAAATCGCGTGGAAAACTTCGATCAGGTGATTATTTCACTAAACACATTTTAAGACAAAAAAATATGGTATTAATTTTTGGTCATGTATAAATGAATAGAGAAGAAACTATAGACTATAGCACTGAAGAATCAAAAGTTACTATTAGTTTAGTATTTAAAAAAATGTAAATATACTCTTCCGATACCGGGAATCGAACCCGAGCCTCCTGGGTGAGAGCCAGGTATCCTAGCCACTAGACCATATCGGATAGTGGAAATCCTTTTAAATTTAAATGATAGGTCTTAATTTAGTAATATGTAATTATTATTTTACTACGGAATATTTAACAATCAAACTTAATATTTTTGTACATCTTGTATTTAACTTATTGTATTTACATAAAATAAAATTAAAATTCGATAATTTATTTATGTTTTCTCTATACAATTAAAAATAATAGCATTACTGGTTGGTAGCAACAAAGAAAGTTGAAGTTGTTGTTGGGAAGATAATGAAGTAATGGCCACCCACTACTTCATTATCCAGTGACCACCTTGATCAGATCGTCTGGTCATCTTGTGCTAAGTAAAGTAATATTTATTGAGATGCTGAAATATTGCTACAGCGTGTTTAATTTACCGAGCACTATCTCGAATTAAAGAATTTAATCAGATTTTTAATTAAAAACGATCAAAAAGTTGTTTTGCATCGACCGGGAATCGAACCCGGGCCGCCCGCGTGGCAGGCGAGCATTCTACCACTGAACCATCGATGCTTGTAATTCAGTCTTAAAATTTATATTTGAATACAACAACAGTCTACTTAAAATGTTAATTGTAACGTTAAACGTTTATCATTTAAAACATTGGTACGTCAATACTCGAAAAATGAATTTACGTTTTAACTGAAATATTTTACCTAGTTGATCTAATAAACTAAATAATTTTGTTGCTCGTACTGAACAGATAGATATACAAACTTTATTTAATTCGTGAGTAGTATTTCCTTTCTTCTTAAATGAACATGATAACTAGTCCGTGCAAACGGGCGTTTTTGAATATGGAAATAGCGCGTTTAGAGCATAGCCCTTTTTAAAACCCCTATTTTAGCTCTTCCCCTCAGTCCTCACTAAATATACAAAGTTGATACAAATTCTCAGTTGTTTAAACAGAGATAAAAAAAATACAGGAATTTACAAGAAATGAGGATAAAATTGTACTGGATGTTTTTTTGTAATTGTCAATTTGTCAAAATGATTTTATGTGATCCTGGAATACACTTGGTGACCCTTAGTTTTCTTACGGACTAGAACTTTAGCCGCCTTTATTGCATTTGTTAAATATTTTGTTGTCGGAAAAAATATTGTGATTTCTTATAAAACATGGTCAGAAAAGGTAAGTAAAATAATTTTAGCGCTGAGACGGTGTGGCACTTGATATTACAAAACGTATGCACAGACTGGGGACTTATAACACTGACAGCATTTGCTGAAGTGCCCTTATGTTATGAATGCTTAGTGAACATGCGAGACGAATTAAGGTACGATAACACTAGAGCTGTTTTATCATTTTTGTACACTAACTTTTGTACCCGTCTCCACATAACATTTTAACATTATTTAACAGTGGTAGAGCCCGCAACATCTGTTGAACGAATGGGCCGGCTCGTCCGGTGAAATACCACGACCTCACAGAAAACAGGCGTTAAGTAGTAGTACTCTTCGTTTTGTCTGATGAATGCCGTGCCGTAGGCCTAATTTCAGTCCTCTTCCCCTTCGAACCTTTCCTCATAAGGATACGATGGGAACGGAAAGTAGACTGGACGGAGAGGGGGTTAACGGGGAAAAGGAATTATCCTTTTTCCTGTCTATTTCTTTGACTAATGTGTATTAAATTCTACAGTAAAGCTTGACATATAAGTAACACATATGTCATCATCTCCCTGTCCTTTTCCCACTCATGTAGGGTCGGCATAGGACGATTGTAATCCATACTACACAGTTTTTACGGCCGGCCTGACGCTAACCCTCCTAGAGAATATATTAATAATAATGTTTTAAACAGTATATAACAGTAAAAAATGTGCATGGAAATGCTATCAGTATAAAGAAAATTTACTGAATCATTTTCAATGAATATTTAATACACAATGTAACGATTTCTTTTGGAACGCCAAATATATCGTATCGATTTTAATCTACGTTCATCGTGTGTACTACAAATGATTGGAACATGTTGCCAACGTCGGTATTTCCTGCCGATTATGACGTGACATTCAAGAGAAGAGTGAATAGGCTGTTGCTAAACTAGTGCGTACCATTTAACAACTTAACATCGGGTGGGATCGTGGACAAGCGCTCCAAGTTTATGTTTATTCAATCTGTTACAATTAACCTTTTTGAATACATTTTACCTTCTTAGTACTTCACAAGAATATTATTTATTTCAATGTTTCAGTGTGAACACGGCCTTACTTTCGCTTATTTGCCATCACCATTACGTGGGGCTCGTGAGCGCGAACGTCGAACCTGCGACCGCGTCACGCCATGCGCCGGGCGCTACACTAGCTGCTCGCTGCTAGCCTAGTAATTGCGGACGCTGTTCTTGTGATTTACGTTTTTATCTTTGCCAAGCCTACAAATACTGTCTACATTTTATACTTAAGTAATTTTTTTATAGTACTAGGTGTCAAACGAGCGAGCGGTTCACCCGATGTCAAGTGATCGCTACCCATAGACATCTGCAACCAACTAATGAGTTGCAGATGCGTTGCCCACCTTTAATGTACAGAGGAGGGGTCAAACAGAAAATGGTTATTTCCAATTCCTATACATTCCCTCCGCCGTCAAGTTTTATTCCCGTTCCCATCCTTTCTTTATAACAAAAACGTGGGTAGGGGGAGAGAACTAGAATTAGGCCTCCGGCACCTCACTCATCAGACGAAACGCAGAATACTCTACTTCACGCCTGTCTTCTGTGACGTCATGGTATTTCACCGGTCGAGCCGGCTCATTCGTGCAACAGATGTTGTTGCGGGCTCTACCACTGTTAGATTTTTTGTTTTTGGGATAACATGCCAACCATTATGTATTTCTGCGTTCGAATCTCAGTTGACTTTCATGACAATTGACACTTATATGTACCGCAATATACTTCTATCTATATTACCTTGATTACTTAAAAAAAAAAATAAAGGTTGGTGTCTTATGGACACCCGGTTGGAACGGAGTATTTATCACTATATCTTTTTGTCTTTGTATTAAGGAAAGCAATTTTAGTTTCCTAGGTGATCGGCAAATGCCTCCAAGTACACTGCAAAAAGACAATCTGTCAGATTAACATAATACATATGGTCTCGTCGTATTAAAAATAAAACATGTAACGAGTGCAGTAGAGAAATCTTTGCAGTCACAATGAATGTAATTTACATTTATTTTTTTGGAATTGATTATGTAAAATTTAAAAAAAAGTATTCCTATGTCAGAGGCCAATCAACGGTGGGCGGCCGAATTCCGGTCACGTCTCACCGCAATAGGACGGTTCCCGGTTCCCAAGCCCCGATTCCCTGTGCACGTACTATAGTCCCTATCAGTTCGAATTATCTCACTTTCTACTCGCAACTAACTTTCGGTCTGGGAAAGTGTTTCGACAATTTATTTTGGCTATAAACATATGACTATCATAATTCTGACTAAGAGAATCTGTCTGTCGGGTCTAGTCTATTCATACTGGTATCATACGTATATATTTTAGTTGTGGGATAACATCAAATTATAAATTAGTTACAGTAATGGTAAAAGAACCAACTGAGACAAGAAAAATTGTTCAATTTTTTATTTATTTTTTGTCCTTCCTATAGTAATGATTTGCTTATGTCGTCTTAACTCCATGTATATGCAATAATCATAAAAGTACAACATACTTTTTTAATTATTGATCCAGATGACATAAATAAATATGCTGCAATTTTGATTAAGTACACTATTTTTTTCTTCAAAGTTAGACAAATGTCCGATACAAAAAATACTTGGGTCTCGAATATTTTTTATTCAAAACTAGGTCGAGAAGCCCTCACTGGGGAATGCCGGCCGGGAACTAAGTAAGGTTGTCACGCTATGCCGGGATAATTTATGATGCTTCGTGATGTAGAGACGGAAAATTTATTTCTGCAAGCTCATATACCTAATTGCAACAATAGGATCTTTTAAAATGATTAGCTGTTCGAAAAAAACCAAAACAGATTTATTCATCACTAGTGACCCGCCCCGACTTCGCCCGGGTGCTACTAATTATAATATGTTGATCCAATCTCTACACTAAACACACAGGAACAGGAAAACCCGTTGTAGCAATCTGAACAACCCCTGCAAACATCGAAATCAGCCGAGCCATTTCGGAGTCTATAGGTCTATATACTATATGGCGTTGAAGTAGCTGGATTTTTATATTTTTTGACAATCTTTATTTTTCCATTCCATTTTTTCGTAAAAAGTATCCTATATTACTTCTAATACCTCCAAGTATATGTGTACAAAGTTTCATGATGATCGGTTGAGTAGTTTTCGTGAAAGCGTAACTAACAAACTTACATTTATAATATTAAGTAGGGATTTGAATGTATATGAGGTGTCCTAGTATTGCCATAGCACAGAGATGCTGTTTTCCCTGTTTTGTGCTTAGGTTTAAAGTATGACGTCACGTGGTGCGTTCCTCATAATATTTTGTCGGTCTCGAATGTGGTCACCCAGAGAATACGTTATATTAAATACGTATCGCCTTTTCTTCGCATTTTCGCTGACGTATACTTACTTTAAAACATCCGAGAGAAGTGCCAACCCTCAAGCTTGTAGTTTTCCGGCTTCGTGTTATCTTACACTCAAGTAATGCGACTTCTTGTCGAGGAAAAGCTCTTAAGTGGTTACAGATATCATGCCTGCATTTTTCGAAGAAATATTCAGTAATTTTTCCACCTTTGGCAATTTTTTTTATATTTTATCTCCAGTTCCGCAAGCTACAATCCTACAAACATAAGGACAAAAATATTTTAAATAAGTTGGTTTTTGTGTAAAAACTAAGCTTAAATAAATAGCTTAAACATACATATACAGGCTAACATACGAGACCACGAAGTATTCAGTTGATTATACTTTGAACTTGGCCATTTACTGCCAGGTAATGCCGGAGCCGCCAGAGGCGATTCCGTGTTGCCATTACGCAAATATCGGGTGTCGAGAGATGTGCTAATTCCTGGAATGTCTGGGATCCTTTGTAGCTCGCGGCCAGTTGCGGGAAATGGTATGTGAAGATGGTACTGTGGACCGTCATCTTTTTTTAATGTCATAAGAAACAAAAGACTAAACTTTCGCGACTCCACAACTCCAATGATCACAAGTTCACAGTCGGAAAACGATTTAATAACTCTACCACTCTTAAATAAAATTTATGTACGAATTAGCCAAGTATGTAATTTTATAAACAGATTTTTTTCATTCATCAATCTGATTCCAAGTCCTTCATAGCCATAATTCTTACTCATACAAAAGACTTATGCGTTATACGATTTTATATTTCCAATAAGATTGAGAGAAGCTGAAAAATACCTTATTAAAGGGCAGGGTACTAACAGGTATGATACTGACTTCGCTGTTGATATTTCACTCGTTGTTGGGATATAAGAATGGTTTGTAGTGAACAATAAAAAATCGAGAAGGCTTGAGATTCCAAATTACACGTAGCGACTGAGAGAGGTTTATGAATTATACATGCATCCATCTCAATATCATAATCAGCGGTGTGGTGTTCGCTACACGACGGAATGGGCGGCCGGTGCACTCTGCCTATGCAATGAAAGCTATTGGACAGGGTGCACTAACCCGCGGCCCGCAATGCAAAAACACAAAAGCATTCAAGCTCAAAATCCAAAGAATCGATGTATGTTCTTGCGGTTAAAGACAAAGCTCTTAGGTACCTGAACCTCAGCTCAAAATCTCAGTGAGAGATTAGATTAAGGATTTCGATTCCGTAAAGTTCCCTCTTACCTGCCTCGAATCTCTATTCCATTTTTCTTTTATAGCTAACCTCCGAAGCTGATCATTCTCACAACAACCGTGAAATAATGAAAATTAAATTAATTTTATTACGTCACTAATTCCTACAATGCTATGCCTGTTCATACTTTAGTACTGAGGTGCCCAGTTAAGATCTAAGATTGGTGACCCCTGTAAAGACATTATTTATAAAACCGGTCGTCCGCGGTCGGAACTCGCGTATTCCCACATTTAATCTTTTAACCTTATCTTTTTGTTTGAAATTAAGCAATTTATCCATTGACTTATTATTATTTAATAGGTAATAATAATAGACGGTCAAAATTTGATGGCAATATTGTATTGATCCATCACATAGGCTCGACCGTTTGTAACGCGCATGCCACAACAATTGTTGTAGGCAAGGAGTTGAACAAGAAACTAAGCTAAGGACTTACGAGTTTCTAAAATTTTACCTAGTACCTTTATGTATCCAATTTCGTTGTAAATTTCGATAAGTATTTTCTGTTCTTATTCTATTATTCGTTAGTTTTGAAATGAGCTGCAATAACAGAGAACTTCATTTAGAATTTGAGCGGGCACGTCCGCGAAGTAGAAAGTGGGTCGTGAGTCGTCAGCGCCGACTCCCTCGGGAACTGTTGCCACTCGCCGCATCGAATTGGGCCAGCTGGCGTATCTCCGCGTGCTTTATCGATTTCTGCTGTAACGACTGTTTACCTAGCTTAGTGTAACCGGCATTTGTAATATTTAGGCATTCAAGAACCTTTGACTGGCAACATACAGAACCCTTATCTTCTTGTAATTTTTTTGTAATTAATAGTGTTTGTTTTCGTGTTAAAATTAAATTCTTGTCTTTAGTAACTCCTGCTTCATTCGGAAACTTATAAACTACGATGGAAAGCGAATAAAAATCGAGATGTATTACTCAAAGAGGGTTCAAATTTGGGACAAAATATTTATATTAAAGTCTGATCTTATGGACGTCATAACTTACACCTAGTATAACCCCCGTGGGTGGATAATGTGTTGGGACCTTTTCGGCCACGTGACGTCATCCGCAACTTAAAGTATAAGTTAACAAAATAATTGTAATATGTGGTGAATTCAATTTATTAATAATTATGGAATTATTATTGTCCATAATATATAAATGGATATTATTTAAAAACAAAACCAATTATTAATAATTAATAATCTGTTTTAGTTAGGATTATTTAGTCTCATTTGTGCAACAGATGTTGTTGCGGGCTCTACCACTGTAAGACCATATAATATATAGAAAAATAACTTCTTAAAATATGTACGTTATGGCGAGCTTCCATCAAGATGCGTACTAATAAGCTAGGTTGAATCTGAAAGCCATTGTCAAATTAGTTTATTGTGATTGGATTTTGTTAAACCTATTTGGTGAGAACCTTTTGCAATATTTACAAATTTTTTAAAACTTACTAAATCGGATTAATGAGGGTTTAAAATTTAAAACATAAATCTATTAAATTTATTTCATAATTCATGTATAACCATTATTTGCCATTATTAATCAATTCACTTATTCTGTGTACTGAGATTAGTGTCGTAATGAATTAGATAATCGATATTGCAGAGTGAAATTATTGTACGGGTCGCAAATCAGTCTGCGACGGGTCCATTCAGGTCTCCGGCCGCTGGTGCGAAGCGGTTGACATCTAAAATTTATAATACGAAGCGACAAGGGTACGTACAGTCGGACAGAATACAGATCCCAGCTGCATACTGCAAGCGGGAGTCAACTCACAATCACTAGCCCGTGAGCGGCCGCTCAGTCGCCTTGCAGCGCGCGCGTGAGGTTCACGTGCGTTGTGTAACCGCGTCGCGTCTCTACATTTATTTGGTTGTTTCGATTTCCGTTATTAATCAAATATCTTGCCATCCACGTACATATTGGCTGTATCGTATTCGAAATGTCAAATCTATTTTCGAATTTGGAACGCCGTGTTTGTTTGTAAACAGTGATGGGGTGATTTTATATTTGGAATACTTTCCGACTTGCGCCCCGAGCATAGACAAGTTTTGAGTTTTAACAGTGATTTTGACGAATATAAATAATATAGTGAAATAGTTGTGGTTTTATAGGAAATATTTATTTTATTTTTGTTTTGTGCCAGTGATGTGATTTAGTGGATACATTCAATATGTTTGGAGTTTTCATTCGGAGATGGAAACCTAAAAGGTGGGTTTTTCTTACAGTCAAAATTAGTTTATTAAAAATAATAAATGAAAAAATTGTTTCTTAAATAAACATATTTCCAATTATTATTTCTCCATGCTGTTTTTGGCTTTATATTATAAGTTCAAATAGATTTTATCCAAGTTTAAAAAGAAACTCATAGCTTGTAGTTTTATTCTCAATTTTGTATAAAATACTCGATTCATTGTTTGTTCGTACAATGGCCTCTATCGATTTCAAAGAACATTTTGTGAATACATAAAAGATAAATTATATAAAATATGTATGTATGAATTTAACGTAACATTTTTAATACAAATCCATTATACACGGGTTGGGCTCTAGAATCGTGGCCATCTCTGGGACCGTTGTGAGGGTCGTTCGCACTTGAATTTAATTAACATTAATTAATTTCAAACAAATAAAATTTATAAATTAAGCTTAATAACTGTATTACTAAAATATGATAAATTTTATAGGTTCAATGACATTATTTGGTTTTAAAAATTATACAAATGGAATTAATTTTATTATATATTTCGTGGTACATTAATTTTATCCACATCACTATGTTAAGCTTATTTAACTTTCACTTGACTGATTTTACCAAAAGTGAATATTGGTTAAGATATCATGAAAAAATCAGCTCTTCGCAGCCGCACCATTGATGGATTCCGTCATCTTCATCTTCATCAAAAGTAGGTTTTTTACTACGTGAAGATATCTTCTGCACGTAATGGAAACCTACTCTTAGTGCTCCAACACTGACTTCAATTATTTCAGTGCAGATAACGTTCGCAGTTTGAAAAATTCAACCCAGGTTTTAGTGGTACTAGATGTACCTATGCCGTCTTTCAATGCAAGATATGATTGTTCACAACAATATAATACAAACAAACGTCACTTACTATACATGTCGGCCATTACACTTCTTATAGTCTTAACGGAAATGTGGTAATTTTGTGGAAATCTTGATATAAAGCGAAGAGAATTTGTGTTACATGGATAGCTAATTTTATAAGTTGTGTTTCGAAAATATTTTGGAATTCACGAATTTTAACGTAAAAACTGTTTGTTTACAGAAATCACATACATAGTTGATCTGTTTATAGTACAATTAACATAGTCATTCGATAAGATCTTTTGAAAATGCTACATACAAGACATATGTGTTTAAAAACACGATTTACGAGGAGTTACCTGCATCAAACTAGCGTAGCAGAAGGAACATTCTACTTCTATGTTCGCCTAGGCTTTTCTCTTCTCAATTTCCTCTCCTTCTATTCTTTAAAGCTGGCAATCAGTCAACGCTCATAAAACAGCTTTAGTAGTACGAATATTAACTCTCACTTTCTTGTTTTATCTAATAGATCTCTCTTCTCTCTTTTACGCAACCTACGTACACTAAAACTTATGTTTAAGAATTTGTTTACACGATTACTTCAGCGAACAATGGTCCAAATAAGCCTTGAATATGAGTCATTATTATCATAATTACTTGATGAACATCCAATGTCAAGTTTTATATAAACATTACTTAAGGTTTTTTCTTTAACAAGAATTGTGTCATAGCATGTAACCTGTCCCACTGTGCTTTCGGTCCTAAAATAGGTTGCGTCTATAAATGCCGTTCATACCGTGGGTTACTGGCGTTAAAACTTGTCGCGATACAAGGTTCCTCTCTATCTTTCTATAAGAAAAAACTGAGACAACAATATGTTTTGTGTGAATGTTTTCCGCAGTGTAAACCGACGGTTAGAAAGCGTCGTGTACTAATGGATTTGCTTCGTGTGAGGTTTGTTAAAAGGCCATCCTGCAGACCCGAATTAAATCTTTAGCAACTTCTAAATGATCTACAATTTATTTTTAAGATTATTACATTACACATAAGCTATCACCCGAGAAAGGCAGTAAAATTAACATGTTATTTAGAAAGCGCCTGTTTAATTCCTCATGTGTGAGATTAAACATATATCACTCTGTCACTGTGCCTTTTTGCTGATTGTTATAAAATTGTACGTAATAATACCTATATTTTTTCATAAATCCTTTGTTCTATTATCTACAATATCAATTGTATTGTTTTTTTATAGAAGAAAGGTGGCTAACCAGCAACTGGTTCACTTGATATCAAGTGATCGTTACTCATAGGCATCTGCAACAAGCTAATGAGTTGCAGATGTGTTGCCTACCTTTAATGGATGGATTTCCCCTCCACGTCCAATCTTCTTCCCTCTCTACTAGACTAGGGCTAGAATAGGGCTTGCGGCAGTCATCGGAATAAACGCAGAATACTTCTACTTAACGCCTGTCTTGGAGGTCGTGGTATTTCACAGGCCGAGCCGGACCATTTGTGCGATACATTTCGTGACTTATTTTTCCTTCCTAACTATTTATTGTGTCATGGGAACTCATACATATTGCTATGTAATACATTCGAAAGGCTAGAGACAAGATTCACAGTAAAAACGGATCATAAAAGTTTGTTACATAGACATATTGATTGCGTGTACAAAGCGGTACAGATTTGAACGTCCTTCTGTCCAATTCAAACATCATTACTCATTCCATCATCAAGCTATAAAGTGTGTCTATGGTCGACTAGTGTTGTGAACTGTCGGTAGCTATCGATGTTACTCAACTCGGCCCAAAACGATCGGCCACCATTCGCAATCGATGCTTAGGTTATTGAATGTAATAATGTTTACTTATGAAACGAAGCGAATGGTGGTTACACGATGTAACATTGGTAAGAACGAGCTAATATCAAGTTAATTCGGTTCCGTATATATTCTCACATTTCGAAATGCTGATAAATGTACGACGTATTAGTTCTCACGTTTTACATAATATACAAGTTTACAATCAAGTAACATCCTGATTGAACAATCTACGACTTTACGAATCGAGGTTTTGAATAAAAATAGGTTTTCATCTGTCACATTTGGAATCCTCTATTTCTGGATATATACCAGTTGGGGCTTGAGTGGTCTCCGGGGTTCAAGAGGAGTTCCGGGTATCCGGAAACCGCCCGACCTATCAGTAGGGTACAACGAACATATGATTAACTTATTTTTAAATAGAAATAATGCATGATGTATGCTTAGTGTTTTTATTTTGTACTAACTATTGCCCACGGCTTCGCACGGATTCGGTTATTATCTTTCTGCCCAGAAATTGTTGTAACTGATTTCGTATGTACACAACTTGTAACAGACTGACGAAAAGATGTTATTGTCGTGTCATACATTACCATGGAAACCGAAATAACCTATTTTCTTGTCTCCTTTATCATTTTCTGTATCCCAGATAATATGTGACCATTTCATATTGTTTGTTTTATACGCGTGTAAGCCCAGTAAACAAACAAACTCACATTTGCATTTATAATATTAGTGAGAATGTATTTGGGGTTTTTTCTTGATGCCACAACAATGTCTTTTATGGTTTTCCCATCTGCCTACGAAATCCTAAATAGTAGAGCGATGCTAATTGCGCGATAATTACAGAGTGGGTGTACGGCGTGTTAAGAAAGTTTCCGAAGGCATGTGTGTAGTTTCACGTGCGTGAACGAAATCGATGGAGTAGGCGTGATATAGAGTTGTAACCGCGTTTACCTATACTTCGGAGATGATGAGAAAGTGGACGGTTGGTGGCGTCTGTGTGCTTGAAATGAATAAAATATTTTAGTTTGTGTTCAGAAAATTAAAAATTGTTAATGAAATTATTATGTACTAGTTGTTTCCCGTGGCTTCGCACGCATTCGTATCATTTTAACTCTAGAAATTTTCATAAGTTGATCTTATGACTTCAATTTATAGGTAATATGTGTCAAAAGTTCAGTCATTGTTAAAACATGAAACATTACCATGGCAACCGATATTATTAATAAAGCTTTATAACAAAAAATATGTACCTGGGGAACATTATATTCTCGGAATAAAAGGTTGCCATTTTCTGTACCCTCCTAACAATGTGTGTACGAAATTTCATGATGAACGGTTGATTTATTAAGGAGTTAAAGCTTAACAAACCAACAAACTCACATTCGATTTTATAATATTAGTTAAGATTTGAAATGATAAAATATGTGATTTTAAAGAAACAATTTAACATAGGAAGTATGGACTGGTGGGACTCTACAAGAAGTAAATCTGTAATAAAATCTACACTGGACTGCTTGAGGGCAGATATAGGCGCTCCGTTTTGCTATAAACGGGCTTACCTTAATAAATTATTACCAAGTCCTTTTTCCCTAGTGGATCATAGTACAAAGCTTCATGTAGTAGACAAGAGTGCAAGAATTGTTGTATGCCAAACTGTGTCCATGTCTAATAAAATCTATTCACGTTTAATGCGAAATCACGGAATGGGTGGGCGGGGTACCGGTCGGGCAGTAAGTACCTATGTCTAATGCCGCCATTACATACGTCAGGATATGAAGATTACGCACGATTCACTGTAACAACGTCTAATGACATCTTCTCTAGGCGGTAATACTTTTTTAAACGTATTCATTCTTCCTCCCGGTGTACATGATAGATCTATTACTATAATGTACACCGGGAGGAAGAATGAATACTTCCTCTACACTAACGGACGGAATAATATTTCAACACTGTACAGAATGAATTGTACAATATCACGATAATTATCTAGGTCATTTGTTTAATGTAGGTTCACAGATATTTTTTTCGTGCCACACAAGTCTCATCATTTTGTTTATGGAAGCATCCGCGACAAACAAATGATGGAGATGTGTTACCCACCTTTAATGGATAGAGGATAGGCAGATAAAAGGATATTTCCTCCTATCATCCCCTCCCCCGTCCAATCCTAAGCTATGTAGGAAACGATAGGAAGGGACAAAGGACAGACAACGGTCTCCGGCATCTCACTCATCACACGAAACGCAGAAGTATAAAATACTCCTACTTCACGCCTGTCTTTTGTGAGGCCGTAGTGTTTCACCATTCGCTCAACGGGTGTTATTGTTGCGGGCTCTACCATTTTTTATTTCACCACACCATTTTTTTTAATAGACCAAGCTAGCTACACACTATTGTTTTTCTTTCAGCCCAAAAATAATCTATAAAATCGGTACGGTTTTAAATGATCATATTTTAAAACGTTAATATCATATACATTTCTACTTAAACCATAAAATCCTGTACGATCCATCCAGTCGTGTTCAAAGTGTCTCTTTTTATGTTATTTAGACACCAGATAGTCGGTCTATCTGAGATATTTATGGGATAAAATTCTGTTTGTGTGTAAAAATCTTCTAATTTTCACAGTGCGCGATTGAGTAATGATGGTAATACGCGATACTTTTATTTTCATCTCGAGTCGTCGCGTAACGAGTGCGCAGAGCTCAGAACTAAACCCGTTCCTTGAACACAAAAAGCGGCTCCCCTGGACCATATCCGCTAACATTAGAGTCACGCGACACTTGCACAAAGCGACTCAGAGAGATTTACTTTATAAGCTAAGGCTTATACTCTAAGAACTAAATGTGTTTATGGACTTGTAACCATCCTTTGTTCCTCTAGAGATTATAAGGAGTATATTAATGAAATCGGCTCGGAAACATAAAATGTCTCCAAGTCGAAACACCACCAAGATCGTCTCTTTTATATTATATTAGGCCAATGATATATTTATAAGTGATCGTCTAGTTGTAGAACTTTGTTCTACTTTGTGAGTTGTAATAACTAGTTCTTCTAGGAATTATAGAGGAAGAAAGATTCGCCAAGCTTATTGAAGCCGTAGGATGCTTATTATTAGAGTCCTTAAACTCTATATAAAATTTGCCAAAATAATATCTTAAATTTATCGTTCAATTGCAATTTCCAAAATATTTCATTAAAATTTTTACTTGTAAAGGGTTTACATGCTTTAATCTCAAATACCCGATACAACCCTACTATCGCAACATATATTTTTGTCTTTAAAAATATATGGAGGTACACAGCTCCAGCGGAAATCCCCGCTGTGTACGGTGAGTGCCGTCCACCGGTTGCACTCCCCCCGAACAAGGGACAACAGATCGGCCACCGTATATCGCAGAAAAATACTGGTAAACCAGTAAGAGTTTTTAGCTCATTATTGGTGAATAAACACCATTCAGTCGTTTCTCGCATATCAATGCGTTACACCGTCAAGTGTATAATAAGGCGTCACCACCAAGACATTGTCAGCATAGGTATCGACCTACGGAGCGCATTAGGAGTATAAAACTCGCCTCAGGGGATGGCTAATTCCCTCGTTGTGCGGTGTCAGCGCAAGCCTTGAGAGCATAGCTCCCTCCAGCTACCATCTTCGCAAGAGACAAATGCACAGGCTCCACCAACTAATGCCAGGGCAGTTTCGGCCACATTAATAACTTTTAGTATAATTCTCGAACATCATATAATTGTGTTATACACCAACTTTTCGCATAATGCGAGTCTCGATCAAATTTGCATCACCCACCAATAATTTTCCTTCGTTTATAAACATGGGTATTTTACAGGCCACTTAATTGATTTGTAAATCATGGAGGACAAACAGTCTGCAATCCCGTATAGAGACCCGACTTGGGCAAATCTAATTAAGACAAGCGTCATACTACAATACAGAATACCATAGCAAACGACAATATCTTATCCTCAATCTATCCGAATAATACAAATGAGCATATTAGCCACGAACCACTTATATACCCGTCACAGGAAGACTCGTTGATCCCATCAATGATCCATCAAAAGATGTACCAAAGACCAAACATAAGCAGCATATCAGGTGCAGTAATGTCGAATTGCAACTCTACACACTCCAGGACAGGCGATAGAGATAATACTCTAGGCGTAGCCGCTTCAGAGCAGAAATTTGCAATCAACACCCCGCAACCATCAATGACGCATTATGAACACAATAAACACCCGTGTAATGTTATTGTAGCGAGCATGTATAATCGCGCTTGCGAGACATGCTTGCGAACCAACAAGAAATCAAGCTTAGGCAACAAGTATCCGCTATCTCTATTTTCATCTGTATAGACAGAATCAATTTCGGTACAAAAGTTAGTTGGCAAATCATATAAACTCGACGTATCATAGAAGCAAGCCTCTAAGACGCCAAGTACCCATTATCAAAAAGCCGAAGCTCTAAGACATGGTTCTGAGCACGTTTAATACACCGAAGTACAAAAACACACTCTTCCCAAACCAAAGCATAATTAGTGAATAACTCACCAACTACACCCTAGCCGGTATAGGTTTATAGACATTTATTCATCGTGAGAACATGTCTATGCGATTTCCAGCATAATTTCACAACGGAACATTTTACGGAAATTGGACCCTGTAAACCGCTTGTATACGATCCGTATTCCAAAACAACCACCACATAGTAATCGGCATTATTCATTTTATATATTTCCCTTCAAATATATCTATCATCAAAATAAATAAATTATTTCAATAGTTCGACGTCCAACGCTTCACGCCGGCCGCATTACTCATATATGTAAGGTCATGGGTGTGTATCTACGTACAGGCCATTTTGATGTCCGTTCGCGTAGGATTTTTCACTTTCGTATTTTTAAATTATTTTATTATAAACGTTCATTATAAGTGTATACAATACCTATTACCCTATTTTTGGATTTAAATTCAATAAAAAAAATCGATGCACGAACTCACTCTTTAGACTTAGTATGATTTTCACGAAAAATCAATACGAGAACACATGTAATTCTTATGCCCCTATTTTCCTTAATGTATTGATTCAATATCAATAGTAATATGTATTTATATTACTTATAAGTGTTTTATAGGTCTTTAAGTACCTTTAATCACGATTTATATCTTCATGAGACCAAATAATGTAACTTTATATTTTAATTTAAATATCAATATTTTGTAATGATATTCTAATATGTTACGCATATAACTAGTATTAGCATATTTTTATATTATTAAATGTCACATTTTAATGATTTAATAATGATAGATACAGACTGTATAAATTTTTTAAATTAAAACTAAACTATACATCCGTATATGTAGTATTTATTATGTATGGCTACCCCTCTGGGTATCTGGCGCGAATGTTAAGAATACAACTAAATTATCGAATTGAGATAAAATTAAAGTAAGATAGAAAAATATGTACATAAACTATTAAATCCTGTCTAAGCATAAGTAGTCGTTATTTATTATTATATCGTGTATCTCTCTCTCTCTTTATACTATAGTTAAGAAAGAAAAAGAAGATTTTATCTAGTCTTCTGCAAGATAATTTCGATATGATAGTGGGATTTTTAAAACTTTTCTTTTATTTGAGAAGGTGGAAAACGAGCTAGCGAATCACCTAATGAAGTAAACCCTGCCCATAGACATCCGCAACAGGAAAATATGTTGCAGATGCGTTGCCTACCTTTAATGGACAGAGAAGATAGACATACAAAGGTTATTTCCTTTTCCACGTTAACCCCCTCCCTTTCCAATCCTCTTCCCTTTCCCATCTTGTCCTTGTGAGGAAAGGACGGGGAGGGGAAGAGGACTAAACTTAGGCCTCCGGCACGTCACTCATCTGACGAAACGCAGAGTACTTCTACTACATGCATTGATCAGGCAGTTTCTCCTTCTATATATAAGTATATATAAACACAATGAAGTATGTGACAAGGTTCACATGTTGTGCCGTGATCTTCTTGAGAAGACAATTATCATGACTATTATATAAAAAGGTGAATTGTAGAACTTGGCGTCCGCTTGTGGAATGCATCAAGGCACGGCAAATATGAAAGGTCCATACAATGCCCGACTTTGAAATTTCTCCGCTCGTTTTAATGTAATTTGCTGTTTTTACCTCGCCACCGTCATTGCCACCGCTGGCGACTGCCTTCAGTTCTTTGTTAGTACCAGTTTTATTTAATTCTTTGTTTAAGTTTTCATTTTATCCTTACGATGGTTTAAATAAATGTTTTTTGTTGTTCAGTATAGGTTCTTGAGTTTATAGATACGGTGATAATTGTCTGTCTGTCTTTATGTCAGTCGATTCCTATAATAGGTATGTATAAAATCGATGGAAAGCGATTACCGGCTGCTGTCCCGGTTAGGTTGACAGAAGCAAACGCTTGTTATATGTTTTTTTATAGAAAATTACCTTAGGTTCGCGAATTAGGCATAGATTAATTACAGATTATATATACGTATAATTGCGTTTAAATGAATGTAGTATGTATATTAAGTTACTACACTTTAAAATTCGTGATTTTGGTCTGCGTTTTATCAAGCGTGAGTAGAATTTTATATTGAATATGGTAAAATTCATTGTCATTGTGTTGGCGTTTACTGAATTACGTTCGATCCGTCAGAGGTGAGCTCGCGTGCGCACGCGCAAGATAATTGTATGGAAATAGCACACATACGATTACAGTTAATAAGTTGACATTGTTTTAACTGGAACAAGAAATACAATTCAGCAGTTTTCGAGAATTTCTTTAACTTGCTATTTTGATGTACACTCGCGACGCTTCGATGTACTTGTTGCTATGCGTCATAGAGAAAAGCGAAAGTTAATGAGGATTAAATAAGTTGATAATATAATACTTCATAGCCTGGTAGTTAGTATCTGGATTACTGTGGTATAGGCCGCAAAAACATCTGTTGCACGAATGGGCCGGCATGACCTCTGTGAAGACAGGCGTCAAGTTGAAATATTCTACGTTATTGTCTCATGACTGAGGTGCTGGAGGCCCAATTTCAGCCCTATTCCCCCTCCTTTTATAATAAGGAAAGAATGGGAAGAGGATTTGATGGGAGAGGGGATGGGAATAAATAGCAAATATCCATCTTTCTGTTTATACGTTCCTCTGCCCAGTAAAGGTAGGCAACGCGTCGATAAATGCTTGTTGCAGATGCCTATAGGTCACTGTCGGTGAACCGCTTACTCGTTGCCACCTTCTAAAAATAATATGTTAAAGCTGTAGACCCTGAATACCTATAGCTTACAGAAGTACGTCTGTGGGTCTCTTTCTTGAAAATTCCCCAAGATATGTGTACTAGGTTTATAGTTGTAGAATCTACAACTGTGAGACTTTTGTCAGATGTAAGTTTTGTGTGGTATCTGCTATTAAGTCGCACTTCATAAGTCTAAGCGAAAAACAAAATTCACTTCGTTGTTATCCAAACACAAAAAGCGAAGTTATTCCATTCATACGAACTGCATTCATTATGATTTCGTAAACATCGTAAAGTCCGCTATAAAATTATCAACGGGCGAGAGATTATGACGGTATATCGCCGGCGGAAAAGTTCGATCCGTAGAAAGTGACTTGGCGGCCGACCAAAAAAATGCTGTTCCGCACACTCGGCTACTTTAGGCGTGACACTTGACTTGCCACGAGCTTCTTGTTCGTTGAGGAAATAGAGCGAGATATACTGATATACATTACTGTTTCTATAACATACCTGACAATAAATGACTCACAATACAAAAACATATCTCTTCTTCGAAGGCAAGACGGACAGAAGACTACAGACAGACAGACAGAAGCAGTTTCTTCGTATATGAATTAAATCAAAAAATTGTCGTGGGTAAGATAGCAAGTAATAATAGATAGCATATGTTATTGTTACTATGATGTCTATCACTGCATACGTCAAGTTCAACAAATCCGACTGCACTGAAACGTGCCTTAATTGTAAACCTATAGCCAAAAATGTTACACACCTCAAGATGGAGCATCCAGGACTCAAGCCACCTTAAGTCCAGCTCATTTGTTCGTTTTCGTTTCCCGCTACTACTCTCACTATTACAAAATCTCCGTGTATTTATAAAATTATGGTTTGTGTAGAAACGTGTACGAATTTAATTTAATTTTTGTATTTTGGTATATCTTTCAAAGGTTATTTTGCTTAAAATAATAAATATTATTACCTTTTTGATTGCTTAATTTTTTTTTTAAATATTTTACTTTTTTTTACAAACACTGTCTAAATAGTCTTACAAATTAATATTATGTCTGAGAACTCAAAAGCATTTTAATATTGTAAGCATAGTATTTCCTCTAAATTTCTAAAACTATATTTAAACTCGAGCCGTGTGTATAGATAGATTTTTTTATATTGACCTCATTTTAATTTAATGTTCAATAAGATGTTTTGATATTCAATTTAATATTTTAAATACAACTTGCCAGTAACAATATGGAAATATTTATAGATAACAAAAAAACACATAAATAATCATTTTAGTACATAGTGTAATGAATTTACATTTTTAATGTGCTATACGTACCATGACCGCAGCGTACAACTTTTACTACTTCGCTGCAATTAATGTTTAGCATTTAAAAGGGACGGACAAAGATTTTATTTTTAATTATAAATAATGCGTGCTACTAATTATATGACTTCTCGAGATATCGTTAACCCGGGCCGAGTAATTACAGGATAAAACAAATTACGCGCGCTTATCATAACTGGAAAGTGCTTTCGTCTGACATTGTTTAATTGTCTGTGGCGGTGCCATTTAAAATACATACATAGAGTTGACACTCTATGTGTCACGTTGCTGTTTACAGATATCTCTAGAGATGTATTACACTATGATGAACTTTCATGAACCCACTGAGAGTCAATATTTAATGCCTTAATTTTTTATTATGGAATAAAGCGGCAAACGAGCCGGATCATCTAATATCGAATGACCGCTTCCCATAGGAACCTGCAAATAGTAAATGAGTCCCAGATGCGTTGCCTACCTTTAATGGACAGAAGATATGGAAGAGGATACTTCTTTTTCCTATTCACCCCCTCTCCGTCAAATCCTATACTTATTAGAAAGGACTGGAAGGGAGAAATCAAATTGGGCATCCAGAACCTCACTCATCAGACGAAACGCAGTAATATAGTTTTATTTCACGCCTTTTTTCTGTGAGGTTGTGGTATTTCACCGGTGGAGCCGACCCATTCGTGCATTAGATGTTGTTTTCTTTAATAATTCCTAAGCCATACATCAGTTGTTCTGTACAAATTCTAGTGGTAACAGAATTACCGTCTACGTCATCTTTTCTCTTCTAAGGTACATAAATAGACTATTCTCGGTGTTAATTTTAACGTTATGGTATTCTTATCTTGAAAAAGAATGTTAAACATTTGTTGAAATATAAAAGTATTATGGGGCGATGCGACCGTATTCCCTTTAGTGAGTCGCCGTCTCTGCGAAGACGCGGCATTACGAGCCATTAACGTAACCGCTCCGTAATTTCTGGTACCGTACTTTCTATTGAATACTGGCCGACACTTTTAAAAGTACATTAAAGCTTTTGTACCAAAAAAATAATATTTCGAACTTTATTTGAATTAAGAATCGAGCACAGAGGCGGCGGGTTCAGCAGTAGACGCTGTGTTCTGATGATAGTGATGTGAATAGCTGCTAACAAAAACCACCAGATGGTATAACCAGGACGTTAACCTAATGGGTTCAAATAAATTCTTGGTGGTGAGTGGTAATGCAATGCATTTTAAATACAAAATTATGTTTCCACTCGATGTTTTGGTGTCGCCAACGCCCTTAAAATTGCAACGCACCATATACGCAGTAGCTATTTTTAAAACGAGGATATAGACTATGCCACTATAATTCTCCTTAACAGAAATGATGTCAAGGATTCTTACTTATGCCAAAAAGAATATGGCGTTTTTGTCTACTTGCGCAATCAGATATTTAAATATCCTAGTCGAATTTAGTAATAAATCTCAATGGCTTTAATAGTGTGTAATTATTATTGTTGCGTCATTAATTTTTTATCGACGGAATACTGAATCGATCATGGTTCATATATAGGTGAACTGACAGACATGAATGGTGCATTGTTTTTTTTTATAATACGATACATATTGCTGTGTGATATAACAAAACTATTATTCTTGTGACTCATCGAATGCCGAATCGATTTTGTGTCTGAATTAAGGCACGGTAACTTAAACTTTAAGGAGTAGTGCGCTTTTCGATACCAATGCTATCTACTTTTGTGTACATATTATATCTCTGCGTACCATACCATTTCTTTTTATTCATACATCTCTTTCGTTAATTTTACGATGTTTATATCATGTTCTATGCATCCCGCAAGGTCTATTAGATTTTTATTATTTGCCTTCATTATGTGACTTTGATTCCTTGATGAAATAATGCAATACAATGACTTTGAAATTTATTCCTAACCTTGTTCAATTCTTTTAATTATTTACATGTATCACAGTATTTTCATTTCACCTGAGTGTCAAGAGAGCATAACAACATTATTTAAATTATTATACTAAGCCTTTGAATTATGATTAATAACTTAAATCAAATCTTTGTTTCATTGTTTGTTTTATATAGTGATTCAGACTGCATAACTGTATTATTAACAAATATTTTTTGAAATCATTCGTTACTATAAATTTTTAAACAAAGCGCTTTTATCATCGCATGTTTTCAAAATGACTTTGATGTTAGTTAATTGTGATTACTCATCTATGCTCCATTTATTTTATTATTAGTTGTTAAAATTAATTATTTATCTAAACAGTATTGCAAATCAACGTGTGCGCATGCACCATTGTTTACTGGGGTTTATTTACAGTTCACTGGTGCGCTTGGTGTGCGAATCGCCTTAAATAGCACCGTGAACGTAAACTATATAGCTCTTAGGGTTGCTCATGCGAAAACATCGAGTCTTGTTAATAATTTTAAAAAAACCGTTAAATTTCACCGTTATTTGTTGATTTCGCGATACGCTTTTATTGTTTTTTAATTAGGCTGTGGTACACTGGATCTAAATTATTACATTTAATACAGTATTTAACAAATTAATAATTTTAATTCTTTAGCCATTAGCATAAGATTTATCAGCGTCCATTATTACCTAGTAATGGAAAGACCATACAAAGAGTGGCCCAGTCACATCCTTGCAGGGAACAGAGATATATGATTTATAAGTTTCTTCTGTACCATATAAGAATTACGTCTACCCTGAGGTTCCTTATCGTGCATATTGAGATTTCCCACCAATTCCTGATGCCAAAAACGGGTATTGTGTAACTTAATATAAGTGTGAACTTGTCAAACTGCGTTGCACCAACTAGATCTGAAATCATTTTTGATACGTTACAAGCAAAGCACATTAATATTTAGTAATGTATTTGTTTTGTTTCTTAAATTCTATAATCAGTACTCATTACCACAGTATAATATCATAAACGTTACGTTACATAAATTCACGTTTTAAATTCATAGTATTTTGTTGCATTTCTTACTTAAACGTTCTGAATTAATCTACTCTATGTCCTAGCAATACGTATTATATTGAATACCAACCCATGTCGGCCATTTTGGAAATTTGCCAAACGCATACGTTTTATATTATATAATGTTGTCTAGTATAAACAGATCCATGCGTTAACAGCGTTTTCTCTTTGATAATATAAAATTAGTTGTTTTCTCGAATAACGAAGGTCAACGTCTATTGGTATTGTTTGTTTACATAATAAACAGATAATTTATTATTCGATTCGAGGTTTGTTTATTTTATGGTTTGTTATACACATGAATTATGTTAGAGACGATAATAAGAATGTCATTGTGTAATATACACTACTGTGTGATTTTATATAGAGGAAAGATTTGTTTCTTTGTATGTTTGTTACGAATAACCTCAAAAACTACTGGACTGATTTTAAAAATTCTTCAACTATTACAATGCTACATTATCTCTGAATGTCATAGACTAAATTTAATACTAGAAAGAAATTGGGGAAAATAGAAAAGTATTCAGTGAGAAAAATGAGAAACGAACGAATATATTACAGAATGAATTATAACCTGCTATTTTTTTGTTTTGCATTCACTTATAAATATATAAATATTTATGCGCTCACGCCCGTAACCCAGATGGGTAAGCAGAGATCATGTATTTCCATTTGGCGCGACCCTGGCACACCTCTCTCGCTACTTTTACATTCATACATCTACGTTGTGGGTGCTCCTTATATCGCCCTTTTTTTAGTAAACCGCAAATCTGATCGATATAAGTTCTCCTAGGGCGTCCCCTACCAACCCTGCCACTCACTTTTGCAACATAAATTTGTTTTGTTATTCTCGCGTCACACATCTTCTGAATTCATTTCTATCCTTATTTTGTGATAAGTAATTGTTCCAGGTGATTAAGTTACCACGACTAATGTTTAGCCAAGAGTTTAGTACGGATTAAATTAAGTTTAACAATAATTTGTTGTTATTGTTACAATGTCATTGAACATAATGCGCTTGCATTGTGTTTAATTCTGACACTTTCTCTTGATTCATCCTCTCCCACGCGTCATCACTTGATTTAAATATATTTTAGACGACTTCTTAGACAATCGCATACCTAGTCCAGTCCTAGTCCATTTTTTTCGAATTGTATGAATCTTGATCTCAGAGCTCAGAGATCTAAAAATACGCAAGCAGCAACAATCGACTGAAAATAGTTTAATCACGGTGTTACAGATGGTTCGATACTTAAGTCGCCAATAGGCGATTTCGTAAAATCCAGTGCAGTCATTTGTTTCCCCCCACTCATACAAGATTTCCGTGTCAAAAACAAATGACGGTTAGTGTTATGAAATCGTGTAAAATAACCTCATACCGCGGGTTTCCATTAAATAAAGCGATACAAGCTTTCTCTCTATCTTTTTCTCTGAAACAAACTGAGATGACAATATGTTTTATGTAAGTTTTTTCGGCAGTGTAAACGAACCGATAGAAAAATAAGTACAGTGTACAAACATCACATTAAACATTCGGCAATATTGAGCTTCGCTTTCGATTGTTGAAATTTGTATGTAACGCGGTATCTGGATATTTATGTACGCATTTAGTATCTAAGGACAACATTTGTATGTATTGTATTTTTTTTTCTTTGTATTCAAATGTTTTGTCATAACATGATACTAGCCTATTTTTTCGTCTGTATTTTTTTTGATGGCAATAAATTTATTAGTTCATATCTTCTAACTTGGTTCTGCAGTAAGATGAGAGTGTAGTAGGCGACAATAATTTATTAATGTAGGACAATCTCGATGGCATTTTAATAAGACAACTCGGCCGAGTTCTGTGGAGGTGTTCGTACGTGCGAGACGGATCTCCCGTCAGCGTAGTGTTCGCATTTTATGAATATATGCTGTATTTAATTACTCTTAATTTATCTTTTTCTCTACATGCCTCTACTACGGTTCTAAAGAAGGAATACATAGCTTTCTATATTGTATTCTTTAAAAATTTTGTTGTTACTTTATTATAAATGTGTTTTTTGTTAGTAATAGTTAAATTGCCTCTTCAGTCAATTCAAGTTTCGTTAGTATCGAATGAACACGAATGCTATGAAAGCCTACCAATTAATTCTAGATTTAATCGGAGTAAGTGGTGTTTGGAAAAAATGGTAACCGCTTTTCGAAAGGGTAATTTAAAAGGGTAATTACACTTTTACAGGGTTCAAATGTGACAGGGCAGTAAGTTGAGTGATTAGCGAACATACAATCTGGTAGAGGTACCAGATTGTATGTTCGCAATAATCGATCGATTGAAATCACAAGACGCCCATGAGGAACAAATAGTAAAGTTAGCTCAAATTAAGAATAAATATAATTTATTAAGACAAAATCCTAAATTCCAAAATATTTACGTGATCCAAGCTTTTTCCCACATTACCTTATTACATTAGCTATCCATATTGTATAATTTCACTTTACTTCCTCTCACAATTTCCACGACTGTACATTTCCGATGAAAGCATAAAATGTGTAATGGACGCCAAGTACACTTACACACAGTAACTTTACATCTTGATTTGGAATAAACTATAGATAAAAGTAATTATAAACCACGAAATAGGCAACTAGGTGTCAAGTAACGCCAGAATAATCGAGTTATATCAACATCGGGACGCGTTACCTAACGAACCGGTGTGAGGCAATGTTAGGCATAATCTAGCCTAGATATTAGCGGATTTGCATACGATCGATCGGACGTGTCGATTCCCCGTTCGTTTTGGTTCAAACTCGATCGTGTCGTGATCTCGATGTTGCGACACAAAACGATTGATACATAAAATCGATTCTTGCGTGTATTTATCGATGCAATATCTAATAAAGTCATTGCGGTATTGGAATTCCTATCAAAATTGGTTTCCTTTGATAGGCAATTGTAGCAAATCGGTAGCTAATAACGTCCCTTCGGCTTCCATATCGATTCGATCCATCATGATAACAGATGCTAGTTTAATATAAATTACTATTAGACCTGCCACTTTGTTTGCTTTAAAATTAACCCCAAACATTTCATTGATTGAAACGATGAGTCTCGTATAAATATTCTCAAAGACATGCTTTTTAAACTATTCGTCACCATTATTTTGTTTAAACCACAATGATATTTAAACTGTTTAGTTTTATCACACGATATTGATAAGTCGCAGGCCTGATTAAATTTATTAGAGACGGAATCGCGTTCGAAAATTATATTTTATGAAAACAGAATGCAATCAGGTTAGTTTAGTAGTAGCAATAGTATAGTTTATAAATGATGCATTACACCGGCAGGGCTCCCCGGCCGCCGCGCAATCTTGCGTAAAACGAAGCCATTCGGAGGCTCCAGCATCGCATGCCATATGCTATCCAAGATGTCACCTTGAAGATTTTTTATTGTGTACTTTCCATAGACCTTATGTCTACAGAAAATTGGTTTTTATACCAATAGACGCTTAAAATATTCAGTTAGTCTTGAAAATTATATTTACGATTATTATAAAATGAATTCTGATGAATTTTTACTTTGCTTATGTCAAAGTTTATTTATAGAATAATTTATCAATATAATACGTAAATGATGATCAAACAAACATGCCTTGTTGCATAGCATACTTAATACAAAAAGGCAAGAGTCGCTTTCCAAGATAGATATTGCATACACCTTGATGTTGCACCTCTACACACGTGTATTGACGCACATCACTGTTGATTACCCTAAACGGCTGCCGGTAAATGTATTCCCATCAGGCATGTGCCAGGTAATTGGCAATCGAATGCATCGTACACCCGGACGTTGTCGACCTTGGCAATGCAATTTCGCTAAGAACTTGAACCATACCGGCGGCATGCCAAATTAAAGTAAGTACGTGCCAACCAGGGCATTGATATTTTACCCTTTTACCCGATTTACGTTTTTATATGTAAGATTGTGAGTAGATCGTTTTTTTATAATAAAAAGCAACGATGGATACCGGACGATTAGCAGTGCCAGCCCGTGACCATGGCGCATGCAACTGTGCCGAAATATCGACGGCTCCAAAAGGCTAATCGTGGTAAGAATCCCGTCTCTTACAAACCTTATATTTGTGAAAACCATGAAAGTTTTAAAGTTATATGTTGGATATTTTGTCTAGAATATGATATATTTTGTTGAGTTATGGTGAATGAAGGTTAAAATTAATCGACAAAATGTCCGTAAATTTTAAATAAAGAATTATCTTTGATTTAATATATTTTATTATGAGCAATAAAATGAGACAATACTTTTAAAATTATATCATCGGAAGTAATATTTCACGAAGGCCAACAAAGCGAATCGTCTCGCGAGACCACCGTGAAGATTTTAAGTGGCTGTTGGGACAAATGATATATTTAAGCTCCGACCGGACATAAATTATGACAAGCTGTAAACGAAACGCCACGTGGAAGTGTTGCTTCCAATTTTATTAGTATATCTTTAAATTACAACCGGGTTATAAACGGCAAAAACATCGCTAAACAAACCATTCCATTTTTTGAACAACAATGATTTAAAAAAAAGTTAAATTAATGATAATGTAATGTTGTCAGTAGCACACAGGGTATAAAAATAAAAGGCAAATATAAATAATCTGTGTTATTTTAAAAAGCTTATAACTGTCGACCTGTGTTGCCAGATTTACGGACGATTCGCAATTCGCAGTGGGTCGATGGTCACGTATAAAATTTGTGTCCGTATTGTATTGGTCATTCCTATCTAAAACTGAAAAAAAAAACTTTACAATAATATAGCATAATGCATCAGAAAAACACATAGGCTATAATTTATAAGCATATTGTGTGAATTGTCCAAAATATAACGATAGGTGTCAAGGTGAATAATGGAAATTTTCACCTCAAATGGTCCTACAAAAATGCCCACGATAGCATATATCTATTTTTTATGTTAGCCATTATCGCCTAAATAGTGAACCATCTATTAATATATATTTGCCGGGCCAGCTAGTATCTTTACAAATTATAGCCTATGTGTTATTCAGTTGTATAAGCTATATTATTATAAAGTTTCATATAAATCCATTCAGTATTTTTTGCATGAAAGAGTAACAAACATCCATAAATCCATACATACAAGCTTTATAAAATAAAGTAACATGTTAAACAAGACTACTTTTACTACCAATTATTGTTTTTTAATAATGTCTCATCTTCATTATTTTGTGTTGTTTCATTACAGTGTTGATTTCATGCAATTAGTTTCGCACACAGCAACGCGGTAGGTTTTTTGTCATCTAACTTCTGCACTGATGGCATCCTCCATAACATCAATGCATTTGCACCATCATCGGCCATATACAAAGTCGCACATTGCAAAGTTATTTCGTAGGCCACGAGCATATATATTTGTGGTTATTCAAATGATTGTTATAGCATGGTTAGAATGACGTTTCGTCATCTGTATGAGATCCCATATCAACGTAAAAGATGTTTCTCTCTCTTTCCTTTACAAAGGATAGATAGAGCTTTCCGATTTCCATAAAGTTTTTTCGTTCGAGAATTTACAGTTCAGAAAGTTCTAGCAAAAAGGATTTAGACTCTTCGTTGAGTGCATAGTCAATTATTCAAGTTTTAATCATTAAAGCGAGTTACGTTTAGCAGAATATGATTTTTAATGTGGAATTGAAAACGAACAATTCGACACTATGGCTTTAGTGGAATAAGAATACCCGTGGCGAAGTAGTCAAGGCCTCCTCTCCGAGAGGGAATGGGCCGTTATCCACCACGCGGGCCCAGTACGGGTTGGTTTCCTATTATTATATTTTACTATTACTTATGAACATACATAACGTGAATTAAAATTACTTCTATATGCGTGTTCACAATGTCACACGGCATGGCGTGCGTCTGATTATGCAAGAGGTTTAATTATCTTTATTTCCTCGTTATTATCAAGTATTTGCTCATTTATAGTCTGTGATTAATTCTGTAGCTGATGTTAAAGTGTAATGGAAGTATATATAATATATTAACGGCCAAAAATAGTATTTTAAACTTAAACGTCTCTCTGACATTGAATGAACGATTCCAAAATTAACTTGTCATTTTGTATCATGTATTTTAATTTTAAGAGAAACGCTTTCTCTCTCTCTCTGCCTAACTCTCTGGGTTACGGGCGTGAGCATATGTTTATTTATTTATTTAATTCGTAATAAATATTAAGTAATACGAAGAGAACTTACATTGATTGAATTATATTTCTTCTCTAGATGGACACAGGAGAAGCAAGAGCGCCAAATGGAAATCCGTATTCTCTGTCTACCCAATTTGAACGAAGAAGTTACATTATGAAGTAACTGGACTCGCGCTACTAGAAACGTTACATCTTATTTCTCAATACGAAAACCACAAATGAAATGCAGTCAGCATTATTGCAAAACCATAGGTGCATCGCTTACCATCAGATTTTAGCATACACAATATTGCAATATGTACTAAAATCGTCAGACATACATAATTTTTAAAAGACAATGACGTCATAAATATGACCCCTATACTGACACGTGGATGACAACACGGTGAACAATAAATAAACACACGTAAAAGGATTACACGAATTACTTGACCCGACAATTGAACCAAGGATTTAGAAGCCGGTCAAATGACGCGGTTGTCGATTGTCAACGCTGCGGTTGATATTGTCGGTAAATCCCTTCTGTCTTTTCATTTACTTTGGTTTTTTATAGAAGTTGGGAAACTAGCAAGCGGTTCATTTGGTGTAAAGTGACCGCTACCCATGGGCATCCGCAACAACTAAATGAGTTGCATATGTGTTGCCTACCTTTAATGGACGGAGGTAGGGAAAGACAGGAATAAGGATATTTCCTTCTCTTATTTATCCCCTCCCCCATCTGTTCTCCACTTTCTATCCTATGTAGGAAATAATGGGAAGGGGAAGACTGACACCTTAGACGAAACGCAGAATACTATTACTTTATGCCTGGTCGTGAGGTCGTGGTATTACACCGGTCAAGCCGGACCATCCGTGCGACAGATGTGGCGCGCCACCACTGTTAAAATAATTACCGATTGACTGACTGATTGAAAAAATGAAATACAATTTTTCGAGCGTGTCGATAGAGTTTTTAGGAGAAAAATAAAAATATGTTTTTTTAGCTTTCGCTTATATATTTCCTATACTTTCGTTTAAATACAACGTTTTTTTGTAATTATATTTTTTATAATGATCACCAAGTTGTAACAAACAACTAACATATGTGTTAAGTCTTGCGTTCGGGACAGGTGGCTTGGAATAAAACACAGGAATTGACCTAAGAGTGCGTGCGGAGCAAGTCCGCTCGCGCCGACGTCTGTCAACGTAATGCCGGGAAACGGGGTGTCGCAGGCGCACATATTTTATTATAATATCTATATACCACAATATGTGTGAATGAATGTTGACGGAGACGTGAATGAAACTAAGATATTATAAGAATTTGTTAAAATGAAGTCAGTTATTTGTGTTAACACTTTCGAGCTATTATCATGAAGCTTTCTTCAATAGAACCAAAGTATACGAATCCCGCACACCGTTCTCTCACTGTTTCCAGTCGTTTGAACAACAGAAGTTGTGTTAGATATGAATCAAACAAGTAACAAACGAAACTTTTCCAGCATCACGGCCGACAGATTGCCAAAACAAATCCATCCGTAGTCAATACAGCGCTAGTGATGTCATCAGGCGCGCATCATCCCGAAATACACTGAAACTTGCCAACTGATTTACAATCCATAAACACCGGGCCTGTTTGTAGGCGGGCGCGAGCGTTCGCGTATTGCGTCACTATGCACCGCGCTACCTATTCGATGTTACTGCACTTTTATTAATAGATACCTAAGTTCTGTTTAGATGCAATCATTTCTTAGACGAAGAGGTGTTCCCTTGTTTTTTTTTCTTATTTTGTTAATAATATCTTAGGTATAAAAGATTCACGGACTAAAATTGTATTAATACTAGAAAAGTACCTAGGTGACCGGTATTTTTTATATGGTAATGTTTTTTTGGAAATTACATTTAGATACGAATATCCCAATAATAGTTTTACTCACAAAAGTAGGAACTTTAAAAAATAATCGTACTGGAGACATCTGAACTCGATCCGGGGTTTTCATTGCCTGATAATACGCATAAAACTACGTTTTCTAAAAACTATTCCAAGCTAGATCGATTTATCGCCCCCTAAACACCCTGTATAATAAATATGAAAATCCTTGGAGCCGTTTCCGAGATTCAGATATATATACAAGAATTGCTTGTTTGATTTACTAGGCAATGTATTATTTAATGTTCATTATCTTAAACAGATTTTTATCTATCATATTACTATTATAATAATATAATAATAAATCAGCCTTTTATTTCTAGAATGTTTCCCACTCCAGGGACATAGGCCTCCTCTCCGAGAGAGGGAATGAGCCATAATCCACCACGCTGGCTCAGTGCGGGTTGGGGATGTCACATGTCTTGGAATTTGATGGTTCTAAGAACATGCCGGTTTCCTCACGATGTTGTCCTTCACCGTTTTTGGAGCAGTGGCGATGAAATAAATTACACAAAGTAGTAGTAGCCTGGTTCGAACCCGCAACCTATAGCACGTAAGTCGGGGCCTAAACCGCTGAGCCACCACTCTAGCTGTTTTTAGCGGTTAAATATTAACCTCAACAACTAGTTAATGCCTAATTTATTAAGTGCAGCACGTAATGACAAAAAATATTAATTTCCATTGCGTGAAACTTTGAGGCGTGTCGTGGAATTGTATTCAAGTTGGTTGTGTACAAAAAAAAACAAGACATCGTGCTGACTACTGAACCGCCGCGCCTATTTACATATAGCATGACTTGCCGCAATTTATTAACGTCCGTCCGTACATAAATATCTCGTGGGAATTTTTGTTAGTTTGCCAATTTCGTTTATTTTCGGAAGTTTGACGTAGTTATTGAATTATATGTCTTTTTAAAAAGTTTACGGACAGGAACTAACTATTTGCCACATCTAAGCTGGGAAATATTGTATTATTAAGGGGCGATTGCACTGTTTCCATTTGAAAACAAGTTTAACAAAACTACGTATTGCTTAATCGCGTTTATAGTTCGATTTTAATCTTTTGACGGATTTCATCGGCTACAATTTTATCGCGTTTACGAAAACGAAATTTAATAACGTAAAGCGTAAACATCGCCTTCAATCTAAGCGCAGATGTCATGTTATACTGTTTGTCAACGTTAGAACTGTCTCATATGTAACTGTCAAATTGAAAACGCGTTTACAGAGCTAAACGCCAAAAATCGGGCGTTCGGAAGTTAAACGCAGTTAGAGTATTACTGCGTTTAGTTTATGTTGGTGAACTTCAATATGGAGCTCTAAACTCAGTAAGACGCGTAAAGCGAAGCGGTCGAACTAATAGCGTTTATGGTCAACTTTATAATAAAACTAACAAATTTTGAATTAAGCAACAAACGAGAAAGTGGTGTACCTGATGCAGATACTAGTGATCTAGGATTGTGATTTGAGGGCGGGAGGAGTTGTCTCCACGGAACCCGTTTGATTTTTTCACGGAACCCCTAGGAAACAACTTTTCGAATCGCTTATATTGATTGTATTCTTTCATCTGTCAGAATGAAAGCAAATAAATGACTGTTTACGATTATTATCATTTCTTAACATTATTCCGTGCAGCAGATCAGTTGTAACACCCACGTGTTGACCTCAACCGCGTATCTCGCCGGGAATATTATAAAAACATTATCACACTACTTGAAACACTACAAATCAATGCATTACGACATCACGCCACTCGCCAGCTAGTAAACAAAGATAGCATTGAAAGAGTTTACCAAACATCGTGTTTATTGTGGGACAGCCTTAATATTGAACGCTCATCTTAAACAAATAAACTTATAAAAAAACAAATACATGTAATTGTGATCACATGTAATATGTTGTACTCATTTATAATTCTCTAGCAACCCGCCCCGGATTTGCTCGTGTAGAAAATAGGCCTACGTTACTCGCCGATAAAAGAGATTCTGGGTAAAATATTTTTTTACTGAATTTTCAGTAATTTTAGAGTTAATCGGAAACAAACAATCAAAACTCTTTATAATATTATTACAGATTACCAGAATACTATATTTAAAGTATTGCTAATGAATTATGTCTACTAAAACTTGCAAATAGGAATTAGTAAAAAAGATGACGGAGCAGAAAAGAAATTTAACATGGTCACCACAAAATATGCAATTGATTTATTGCAATTCGCGTGATACTTTGCAGTTGCAAGCGCCATAATAATTGAGTTCAGCTCTAATGTATTGCATAAATCAATTCGAGTGGGGACCTGTGTTGGAATGTCCTTAACAGACTAGTTCCGTTTAAGTTCATTGCAACAAAACTAACTGTGGAGACTGATAATTGCTCATACGATATAAAAATATCCGTAAAACCTATAACACTTACACGTTCGTACTGTCCTAATACAAGCAGAGGAATAGTACCTCACGTAGAGACAAAAAAATGTATACGAGATTTAATTTAATTTGCCGGGGAAGCTGCTCTAAAAAGGTTTTTGGAAAGAAGGCCTATTGGTAAAAGTTCCCGACCATAAAAGTAACACCTCACACCAATTTCCATTCCCCTACATTCCCATTTGTATAGTCAACAAAACGAAAACAGCTGTGGTGCTCATAGTAGACCAAGATACCTTCTGAATACGGTTCAATCCCGCTAAGATTGGCATTACATCTTGACTATAAATACGGCTACTATCGTTAGATCAAATACGCTCTTGCAGAAGTGCTCTAAATGTGACTGTCCACTCGGTTTAAGATCTAATAGCGTTAAAGTTGTTTAGTACTTTATAACGAACACTCTCATACAAAGAAACGTTTAAATAATTATCTATTATCGCCATTTAACGCTTTGATTTATTTGTTGCATAAACATCTTGATCATCTGTTTCCATTGCGTCAACGATTACATTCAAAGTCAATGGCTGGCTCTGATGGCCCGTATCAAACGAATGTGCACTTTATTTTGTATGTCATTGAGTCGAAATTGCGATAGCATGTTTATCTAACTTGTCAATTCAACTGTAGTTCATTTGAATGCGTGTGCGACTTGCCGACTTTGTATAAACATTGCTTTTTATGTGTGTGTCAATATGACTGATATTAGTTGACGCGTCACTATATGCATGAGAACTATAGTTTTTACAAATCAAGATGGAAAGTTTGTAAACAAAGGGTTTCTCAGAATATCTTATTAGATATCCATTTTATAACCATTACACTTCACTTTATGTCACGATTTCCACAAAACTACAACATTTCCGATGAATGTTTGAAAATTGTAATGGCCGCCATGTATGGTAAGTAATGTTTTGCTTAAAAAATTATGATTAATTTACTGAGCTGGAGTAAAATATGTATTCAACATTCACACCTTAGTCCAATCACGTCATAGTAACGTTGTACAGTGCACAAATAAGATTACATCAGATGTCGACACGGGTGCATGCGGGGGGTGCTTGGTTTTTATTTTTAAATTTATCCATATAGGCGTTTTGTCCTTAAAAACGTCAAAAAATTATGTAAACAGTTATGTTTCCCATCTTTCAAGTCAAGGGATAACTAACTGATATCTCATATTTTTGTTAGATGGCGCTATATTTAAAAATACGATTTTAGATATAAAAGTCGACGCAGAGCGAAGCTCCGTTCACAGCTAGTGTTTAGTATTGTAAATAATGTAGTCGTGTTGTTATAGAAACTAGAAACCACTTTAAGTTGAACGTTTTCAACCTATCAGTTGCATGAAGTGAGTTGCGTTTAGTCAAGTGTTTGTCTAGCAATTGCCGAGTTCATGCAGTTATAGTTTACGGGAAAATATTTACAATTAGATGAAGTAGTACTATTAGAACTGAAGGTTAAGGGCATAGATTAATTAAATCAGATACCGCGTTTCATACGGATTCAACATTCAAAAGTGAAGCCACTTTTTTAATCTATCATTTATATTTCTTGTATTTTAGGGCTTATATAAATTTATAATGTAGTTGGCAAAACTAATAACATGGTATGGCGTCGCATTGTTATTGTTAAAATTTTATATTTAGCGTTGTATTCAGGATACGTGAAAAAATTTATGAAGGACTTGTGAACTCGCGTACACTTCTTCATCTTTATTTGAAATATAATTTTTACACGATTTCATAGCACATACCGCAATTTGTTAAATTATAAACACAGAGATTTTGTATTCGTTTGGCGGAAAACAAATGTCTAAGTTGGATTTTAGGAAGTCCCCAATTGGCGGCTTAAGAGGGCTTCAGTTTTGGGTCCCTGGTGTTCTATCTGCAGGTATGTAACATCTTTTGTTAAGGGAATCAAATAAACATATTGATTTCATTCGCCTTTCGACTACGTCATTCACTATTTTTTTATATAAACTATTTTTATAAGTATGTCACTGTAAGATTATGAACTTCGTATATAATTTCACTAGACACTTAATAAAGTGACGGAAAACTCTACACTGAACGAATCATTGAAAATTTGAAGTGTAATTTCTCGACAGCTAATTTAAATTATAAACAGTTGGGTCAAAATTATAAACAGTTGTGTCAAAATGATATCTTAAAAAGATGTTTATCAAAGAGACAATAGTCCTCAGTTTACAATATACCTACTGAGATTAGACACTGATAATATTTACAAATATTAAAGCTTTGACAAAAATTGCACAGTTACTTGTTACACATACGTAACATCGAACGTGTTACGTGTGACATGTTCCCACATAATTAAATTTTATATTTGACATAGACAGATAGATTCAACGGTTAGTATAGTTTAAAGCAAAAAGCCTATTACAAGCTCTCTAACGGATAAAATTCTAGTGTATTAAGCCTTACCCAGAGGGAACGTCAAGTTTAAACTCTGTGTATATAGCACGTATATTCTAGAAATGTCGTGGGAAATTACATTTCTGTACACATAAGTAAAACAATATTTTGTATACTAGAACAGACAATTCGCGATTGTTCGTGCGAAAATGAGAAACAACACTCGCGGGAAAAGCCCGAGTAATTTTCACACCATTTTGTTCCTCATTTTCTTGCTTGTTTCGGCGATTCAGACATTTGTTTATGCGCATGTGGAGCTTTTTAAATTATGCTAAAACTACGTTTTTAGTTTTATTTTTATATTTTATGAAAATAAAAAAATAACTTAGCCATGACTAATGTAATTAAAGTTATTGTCCACCACTTTTCCCACTTTATACGGTTTGCACAACAAGAAAACTCGTTTTGAATTCAGAATCGTATCTAATTTAAATTTAATTATAAAAATATTAATGGCCCCTTCCAAAGTAAGTCTCAAGTTAGTTCTAAGCTTATTCCATTCTTAATTCAAATTGTACGAAGAACTAGAGGCGATAGAATATCGGAGAATTTTAAGCGAAGTATTTTTTTTAACAACAAAAACATTGGTACTGCATCGACAGAGAGAAGAGGAAAATTAAAAAGTGGTTCGGTATTGTCTCCAGTTTTCGATACACTACTGGAAATGAGGGCTGCGCTTAGGGTTGGCAATTTTATTTCATGTGAACATTATACTATAGTACGATAATAAAACAATTTCGCTTAAATATGCTCTTACTATTTTTATAAATATACTATTTCATTTTTTTATCATGTAGCAACATTACGAGCAGGAAATTTATTTAATCGTATACAATACACACGCCCTGGCTTATAAAATATTAATAGATAATGCCTTCGCGCTTGTTACCCAGAGGGGTAGGTAAAAATTAGAGATTTCCATTTGGCACAACCCCGCCACACCTCATTCGCTTCTTCTACGTACATCTACGCATACATTCTCGTCAGTTATGGGTACTCCTAATATCGTCCCGTTTTAGTAAACCACTAATCCTGTCGATATAAATTCTCCTAGGGCGTGCCGTACCAACACAGTCACTCAATATGCAACATAAATTTGTTTTGTTATTCTTTCTTCGTACATCCTTTCAACATATGAAATACAACCTTCTGCATAAATGTGTTATCGTATTGTGATACCGCGTATCACGTTAGCACGGTCGCTAGATGTGCGAAACATCTACGTCATTGGCGGGGAAAATTCTAATATTTATTGTTAATCTAATGTCAACTATCGCTGAAAGAAAAGCCTTAATATTGAGGGAATTGACTACTTATTATACCTTGTTTCACAGCGATATAAGATTGTCGTAAAGAAATGTATTACGTTAAAATATATAAATTTCAAATTTAGCTATTAATATTACACAATTTCGCTTCATTTTATCTCACGATTCCTACAAATTACAACAATTCCGTGCAATTATAAAAAGTGCGCGGCCGTTACCGCTTTGTAAATGACAGTTGCTTGCTTACAACAATCATATCTTGTTATGAAACAAGGTATAACTGTGATCTTGAAGGGGCAATATAGTATGTACTATCAATAGAGTAGTCACACGAGTTGAGGTGCTTCTTGTTTATGCATAAAATATATTTTTAATACAATAGTTAATTGAATTTTAACACTTTAATTATCCACAATTCCGACAGCCCTATTAGCTTAGTATAGTTTCTCCGGTTAAAAAAAATCTAACGAATTTGTATTCGTTGAAAATGCTACACAAAATACGAGTCTCGGCAAAAATCCAATTCGAATGTGGTCCACAAACTCAACACAGCCGACATTGCGATTTTTATTTGTAGGTTTGATTTGTTTTGTTCGTTCGAAACCGAAACTGATTCCATTGCGTTTGCATCCGCTGTGTTCGGCGTGCCATCGAAAATATATATATAAATTATGTTAATGCTACAATTCCCAGCATCATTTCGATTTTTCTGAACCCTAAGACTGTCAGATGAAGTACGAAATTGAACCATGTTGTTTTATGTTACCGTGGGTTTCCACTGCTGAAAAAAATCACATTAAACATATTTGTATCGCAGCTTATTAAAAGAAAAAGATATAGAGAAAGCTTGTCTCGTACACGATTTTACGCCAGTGGAAATCCATGGTTACACTACACCAGCCAGTGGAACTGCAAGCTTATATAATTATTGCTTCATTCTAGGATGAATTCGACTTACTATACGTACATTAATTAGGATTTAACTGCAAATGCACCTTTTTGAACATTTCCCATACACAATAATAATGATATCCTAGGACATATTCACACATGGTCATCTGATCCCAAACTAAGCAGAGCTTGTACTATGGGAACCAGATAACTGATATACTACATATACTACTTTTTTTTCGTAAATACATAGATAGATAATTACACCCAGATTCAGGACAAACAGACATGTTTATGCACACAAATGTCTGTCCTGGGAAACGAACCCACGACCTGAGGCGTGAAAAGCAAGTACCTTACAAACCATGACAACCGTCAATATATATACACATACAATTATATATATATATATATATATATATATATATATATACAATAAACTTTAGCGCTTTTGCTATTCCAATTTGTGAAAATTCGGTGTTTGAAAAAAATGTAATTCATACAATCTAAATATTTTCAATTTACTTAGCAATAAAAAAAACACCTGAATATCATTAACAAACATTTTATAACTTACAAAAGCATATAACGAAGCCTTGTTATGCAACTTTATTCAGCTACTGAAAATTTAAATCCCATCAGCCGGTGACCCAGTTCACCGACACGGACGAGCAATGCAAATGTTTGCCTGACTTACATCTGGGTGACATACCACGTACCATCATACATTGCACGTATACTCCACGTGCACAGATATTATCTTTTATTGATAACAGTTTCATAGATATACTATGTACATTTCTCATTCTTTACATAACCTCAGAAGCAGGGTATCGTCCTCCTCCCCCGAAACGAAAAAATGGACTATACATCAAAGAAAAATTAGTGTACGAGTTTCACAAATGATAACAAAAAAATTATAAAAAATAAAAATTATAAAAGTGTTATTTAAATATGTAATTTAATTTAATTTAAAAATACGAGCTTCACTTTTGAATGTTGAATTTGTATGGAACGTGGTATCTGGAGGTATCTAAGTCTACGTATATGAATACTCGTCACTTTTGGTCACGACGCCGTATGTTTACTTATTGATTAGAACTTGTATCAACAATAATATTTCAAAATTTGCTCTTACGTACAGTTTTAAAGAGAATTTAAATCTCTCATTCTTCATTCCAATATCAAGATAATTTAATCATACACGTATTCGTAGCTAAAAGCAAACGCTTCTCAATAGTGGCAACACATCGAGGTACAGTTCACCGCCATATTTACTATCACAAGCCGACCGGTACAGTCACCCACGCGCGCTCTCAATGGAGCTGGTCTGTCGCAAGACAGATGGGTTCCATACATTCTTGATACTATTGCAATTTTTCCGACCTTGGCATAGATTTTAATGATGTCTGTTTTGCAATTCTGTGTTACAAGGAAATTGAGCGAACAGATTACCAGATGTTTAGTGATCAACAATTATATTAACATACAGATAAGAAGAGAAGGTGTAGTGAATAGAAAATAAAAGAGGCCTGGAAAGGGAGTGACAAAAGTTAGCAGTCATCAGCCTAAACTCAAGAACTATAAATAACCAGCGTATGTTCATCGGATGCAATTCCTGAAAATTTCATTTAAATTGTTCGCATAGTAACACTTATACTGTACATTTTTTTGATTATTAATGAAGAACCAAACTTATCACGATCTTTAAATGTACTATTTGAGATAATATGTACAAGTATCAAGAAATACAAAGCGCTCTAAAACTCTCCGCGCCAGCGAGTCTGCGAGAGTAATTGTTGCTTAACGCGACTACATGAGATATTAATGGTAAATGTCTACGTAATGCAACCTTGTTGTTTTGTCTGTCCAGTGCACGTTTTGCATGTTGGCTTTGTAATACACTAAAGAAAGGTTAAATATTCTTAAAAAGTATAAATGAAATTTAGACGAAAGCGAGAAAATTGATACAATTTCACACTTCCACATCAACACGTTCCTTGCCAACATCGATAATAAAATGTAAAAAACGGAACTGATTGACTGATATATCAACGCACAGCTCACAACAACTGGGCCTTATAGACTTGAAATTTTACGCAGATATCGCCGAGTTTGTTTACCGACAGTGTGTCCATTCAATTGAATTCTTCAGGTGTTATACGTCGCAAAAGTAGAAAGAAAGTTACAATATCCAAGATTGTGTCTCGCATAATACAAGTTGACTTCACCAACAAGGCATTAACAAGTAAACCACGTATCGCAATTATTTAGTAGGAATGGGACGAAGAAAACTTACATGATTTGTGGATTTAAACGTGGGTTCGTTATTTTTGAAAGCAGTGAATAATATTAATTTTATTTGCGTCTTACTTTGTAATTGCACTTTATTGCACACTAACTAGACCACCGGTTCCAAAATTTGACTGGGCTTCAACCCATCTAACGAAAATTTCCAATCTTGGGACCCATCACTTGCCAGTTTTTTGAAAATGGGTAGCTGTAGCCACAAATTCGAGTGTTCTAACTGCAACATTACCCACTCGTGAGACGCGACCCACAGTTTCTGAATCTCAGATCTAGACAGTTGCCTTTATAGAAACAACATTTAATAGCATTTAATTGGCTTACGTCTGTAGTAAATAGACCAAGGTGCTTACAATATACTTCAAATGAAGTGCTACTGGCGCCAGTAGACCCTTACACAATCATAATACCGAGTGTCTTATCAATCGTTTTATCATTGTTCCAAGATCTTGATTATCAGAGAACCGTAAATACTTGATGCTGTTACGATAACTGAAACATTAGATACAATAAAGTTACCAATTAATCCTACGTCGCTAAATCAATTAATAAAAAATCAAGTCGAGGAAGAACAGTCTTAGATTTTATTTGGAATCGTCTCTAATTGTCCTATTAAGGTTATCTAATTTATATATAAAAGCTAATTAACGTGTAATAGTTATCTGTTATAATCTGTGTCCAATAAATCTTATTATAACGAAATACTGTTAAGTGGGAGAATTGTGAAATTATGTCTTTTTGTTCTGAATACCTCGGCCGCCCACATGCTTTGCTCCACGGCCTGGTCGTATCTTAGACCGTTCTCACCTATTTTGTAATTCAGTACGTTGTCTATAGCGGACAGGTGGAGACGTAAGTTACCCAGTTGCCAATATATTTGTTAATGTATAGTGCATTGTCACCTTCCTGCGAGTCGATACGTGGTCCTCATGTAAACTTAGTGCTAATTTGTTAAAAACGGTTAAAGCAGTTAACGTCGCTTCTCAAAGGAGTATACAAGGATTAATTATTTCAATTGTACGTCTTTCTTGATTTTTTTTTAATAGAAAGTCGGCATAGCAAACGGTCCACTCGAATTTCAAGCGGCCGCCACCCATAGGTATCTGCAACAAGCTAAGTTGCAGATGCGTTGCCTACCTTTAATTGATAAAGAAGGGGGACAAGGAAAAAAATGATATTTCCTCTTCCTATTTATACCCGGCGGTCTTTTCTCTTCCATGATTTCAGTATACAGGTTTCTTCTAGTACTACCTTCTAAATAGTGTCATTGATTGCCAAATGCCAGAGATATTATTTTGGTATTTTAATATACCTGATTGATTGACCTGGACAAGGTCAAGGGTGAAAATGACTTGCCCTCTTGAATAAACGATACGAAACATTTGTAAAGTGGAACCGTGTAAAACTCACTATCGTAGTCAATGAGGGTTCATGTTACATTTGTTTGATTTCTTATCGAATAAAATGAATGCCAACGTGTATACACATTTGACCGATATATCGAACATTGACATTGTAACAAGATAACTGTATTGGGTGTTATTTACCACCTGTTGACGAATTCAATTCGTTTCAAGAATATTAAAAGCTGTGTTAGGTAGCGTTGGCCTAGTCGCGGTTCTAATCCAGTTTCCAGTGGAAGCACCAATCACTTTATAGATTAGAGGATCGGCTGCAGTACTTAAGACCTTGAGATTTATTTTTGTACGAAATCAACTTAGTTGAAATGTTTTAAAAATAATATTGGCGTAATTTGTTTACGAAATTTGCTTACAACTTGTGCGAGCCGGTCAACAATGGTTTCTAAAGTAGGTTAACAACCCGGATTTATTGTCTTCTTGGTTGAACAAAACCTTTTAACATATTTCAATGCGTATTGCTGTATCCTGTCTAGAAGAGAACCCACCTAGGAGAGTAACAAGCAATGTATTAGAAACTACTTTTCCGAATAAAATGAATATATTAAACCATAATCCAAATATATATATATATATATATATATATATATATATATATATATATATATATAATTCTGTCACAGTGTTAGTTGCCATACTCCACCGAAACGGCTCAACCGATTACAATGAAATTTTGCACATACATTCGGTAGGTCGGAGAATAGGTTTTAATCTATCTATCCCTACTAATATTATAAATGTGAATGTAAGTTTGTTTGTTACGCTTTCACGCGAAAACTTATCAAACGATCATCATGAAACTTGGTACACATATTCTTGAAGGTATTAGAAGTAACATAGGTTACTTTTTATGAAAAAAAAACATATATAAAAAGCGAAGGATGTATGTTCCCTATAGACCTATAGACTCCGACGGGTGGACCGGTTTCGATTAAACTTACAGGGATTGTCCAGATTTGCACATTGGAACATAATTAGTGGTACCCGGGCGAAGCCGGGGCACCAGTATTCAATAAATTTAACTCAATTGGACATTGATAACAATAGAAATATACAATTAAAACTTTGTGCCAATAAAACACTTATCAATAAGGTGTTACGTGGCTTAGTGGTGTATAGTGAGTGTTGACGAGCTTGTAGATTCTGGAAAAATCAATCACAGGCTGCTTTGATCCCAGGTGAACATTTTTATAGGTAAACAACTCAATATTTTTTATGAGTCCATAAAACTCTATTTTCAAAACAAGCGACACATTACTATGCTTACTTTAACAGACATCGAAGGCTGTAGGCGTCAAGATTAATTGCCCATAAATTTGTCGGCCATTGCATAGGGAAGTGCATCGGATATTTTATCATTATCGAGCCGATTGTGGCCAACGGCCCGGCGGTTAATTAAAACTCTTGAGCCTGTTTATCGGCGTAATAAAATTTATGCCGCGGAATATAAAAGCCCCGTGTGGTGTCAACACAATTACAATAAATATGTCAGGTTAAGTGATGTCTTTAAAACGAAACACCATTTTGTCTTGCAGAATATCGGTGTTCGGTCAACCATTACTGATTATTCTGATCAGTGGCCTTCATTTTTCTATGTTCCTTAAAGAGATTGGCTAATTTTAGAGACAAGTAATAGTTAATTGACCAAAAAAACAATACAATTATTAAAATCTTCTTGATACATTATTACCTTAATAATTAATAAAATAATCGGCTTAACTCACGTCCGCGTACGTCGTTGTTGGTATCGAAAATTTCGGACCTATCCCGCACTGATAGGCGTGGCGGGACCGCGAATTAATCCCACTCACTCGGAAAAAGGCCCTCCGACAGGTCCGCAACTTGTCGGTACCAACACCAATGTAGGTGAACGAGAGTAAAGCCATTTATTCGATTAATTATGACGCTAAAAAACCTAATTAACCGTATAACTATCACCATTATATCATTAGCTATGGCACTCCGGGAAACAGATACATTGTCGCATAGATAGTATGGTCCACCGTGCCGAATGAAACTTTGTAATCTCTGCCTACTCTGGTATGAGTGGTAATTTATTTAGATTTGTGACAAGCTGCATAAGCAGGCATTAAATACGTTAATTATTTATCACAGACAGTTTCAAAAATTGACCGTATGGTTGTTGCACGCTATAAAATAATAGAATCGTGTACTATACGACCAACAAGAAGCACGTCCTTATCACCCCTGTGCACTATCTAAACATGGTAAAATCTACAGAATTAAAACGAGGCAACGACACGTCTGTCAACTAAAGTGTGATGTAAATCAAGTGCCATAAGGTACATTATTGAATGTAAGTTTTCTAAACGTACGAACTTTCCTGTCTCTTGGTAACATTATGTATCACTAGAACTAGCCGTTGTCTGGAATTTTTTTTAAGTTATAATAACTTCGAATTCTAGATAACATGTTGTCAAAAAATGAATCATTACCATGGCAACCGATAGATGAAGATTTTATGTACCCTGGAAACAGTTTTATTCTCGGGATACAGGTAGTAAAGTCATTTTGTGTAACCCTGACAACGTGTGGGCAATATTTCACGGTGACCGTTTCAGTTAAATCGTAACAAACCAACTAAAAAACTCACATTTCCTTTCACAATATTAGTACAGGTGCAGTTCCACTGAATTTGAATGCTGAGAGCTGTTCCTTTTTAAATACATCACAACTTTCACGCGGCTATTCATTCAATGTTTCCCAACATTGTTGTATTGTAGCAGAATAACCTGATATAAATCGTTGTTATATATCTAAAAATGGTTATAAATGATTCACAACAGACAAAGGTAGCTCTACATCATGTAACAATTACATGTGGCCGAGATGTGGATGTTAAGATGATGTGTGGTGTGACGAGGATAAAATGAAGAATGATAATATCTGACAGAGAAATTGAGGAGCAAGAGGTTAGCGTGGTATTGGCATGTTATGCTGTGGCATAAAGGACATAGAGCGGAGAAAGTAATGGGAATTAATGTGGATGGTTACAATCATAGAGGAAGACCGAAGATAGTATGGATGGATTGTGTGTAAGATGATATGTGTAAGGGTGTAATACAGATGCGACCCCAGATAGATGGGAAAAACGGTGGGAAAATGATAATAAAACAAGTGTTTCTTGAGCCTTGATTGCGCAATAAAATGTGCATTGCCTATTTTAAATATATTTTTGGAAATTGGAAGTCTGTTACAAATAACTACAGCTTTACTTCCAACTTCTAATAATAACATTTAAGTTCACTTTTTACATAACTTTGGATGTATGTATTTTGAAGTCCTAGTTTGTCACGAAACAAACCGCTCTTTCAAGCTTCAAGCAGCCTTTAAGCACTCCATAACACGGCCGTTATCAGTACCCCATTACAATTTCAATACGCCAGGTCATTGCCTCTGTCGCATGCGGGTTAGTGAGATAAAAACTAATAAATATTCAATTATGCGTCATTACGTAAAAGACACCGTTGATTCATTAGGGGGTAATGATGATGTAAGCCGATGTTGTTCTGATGTTATATTAATAATTGCTTAACGTGTAGTTATGTGCACTGTGTGCGCATTTTTATAAAATAAATGTTCTACCCGACACAGGTTTGCTTTCTCCAAGTATAAGTCCTCCAGGCTGGTGTTTGATGCTTCGCGTCTGGTTACAAATATTCAGCAACTTTACTCTGCTCAATTGTATCCTTTTGCTTTCTTATTCTGTTAGATTTTTTTTCGATTCGACTGTATTCTAGGAAAAATTGTACCAATGTTAATCTACATAAGTATATTTAAGCACAACACAAATGACTGGGCTCAGTTTGTGCTTTAGTATTGTAAGTGACTTGTATACTCACCTATTATTTTTGTTACAAAAATAAGTCACCATCCCACCTGATGTTAAATCTAAGCTATCAAAATATGTCACTTCCTAGCCGGTTACGTTAATTTTACGTTCAGTCTACACATTTAAGTGTAACTGTTCATCAATTAATTAAAAAGGCGTAAATTTCGCATTATTATTCGTTCTAATATCTTGCAATATCGGTCGTGAACAATCCATTTAGCTGACAGGATCTCCCGATCTTTATGGAGGTCAATTAAAAGGTCGATGTACACAGCGGCATACATTAAGTCAATTATTACATAGATAGGGAGCATGAACCTTATCGTTCCCGAACACCGTTAATGGTGGTCGATCTCGTCAAGACCATACATTCCAATCCAAACGTGAGAACGTTACTACATAGATTTAATTTATAATTGTGAAATATAATTTATACCAAGTAACAATATCCGAACCGATAATTTTAAAGTAAAATGGCAAACAACAAATGTGTGTGTGTACTAACCTACATTCATAACAGTCCAAATGAGTTGAATCCGTTGGCAACCTTTTTCTAGCTAAGAGGTTAGGATTGGAAAAGTTAATTAGTCTGCGTCATATTGTTTTTGTCAATAATTTATGCCGTCTTTTTAACACGCTTAGATCAGTTTCACCTGTATCAATGTGACGTATTCTTTGAACGTGATTTTACCCCCACTTTGAAGAATCAGTTTTGAATCAAACCTTGCACACTCCTCAAGACCCATGACGATGCAATAATTCGTTCAAAATATCCGATTATCCTGATGAGATTCGCCAGGATTCGTAAATTTCTTTCTTTCGAATCCTTTGTTTCAACTAACAAGAAAATATCTACATTGGCATCTATTAAATATTTAAAAATTAAAAAGTGAAAAATAAATTAAAGTCCCAAAAGTACTAGTTAATAGTTTTTACCCGTGTTTTTTATATTTTTTTAACTTTAATTTATTTAAAAACGAAGTAGTGAAAAACGTTTACTACAAGCTTTCCCTATGGATTGCCATAAAGTTTGGTCTCTTGATAAATTATATAGAAAAATGGCTATATTATAAAAATAATATGACAATATTCGTGTTTAGTTCTCGTGAGTACATCCCGCGTCCTCAATAGCACAAATATGGCGTCGCTAATCGATACCGTCCGCACTAAATCGGCAGGTTTGCGAACAAAAGAATCGATACAATGAGTACTGGGGGTACATACTTATTACTTTGTAAAGTAGCCTTGTGCCCTTGGGGTGGTCTTTTGTGTATTGAGCCGGGATTAAAGAGGGATGTTCCATTGTCAGGAATATACTCTTGTTACTGACACGTGTGCCAATTATATTGTCAATGTCGTAATTATAAAGGTTACTGTTTATTTTAAGACCTAACTTTATCTATAATTTCTCTACCAAACAGCTGTGTGTTTTACCTTTGCGTTAAATTTTATCATATCATGTAAGTCTTTTTATTTGAACTTCAACAATCAACTTTATAGCGAAAATAAGGGGTCCAGTTACAAACTGTTCAGCGCCCTAGACTACAGACCGCATGTACTTAGATAAGACACTTTGTCTCTGGCTAAAAAGGCGTTAGATTCAGTCTAGGATCAAGTATTATTTGGCTTACCATGCAAATGACGTCACGCGAATGAACGAGATCGCAATATACAAACTACTAGGAACGAAAAAGATGTCGAATATGTTTTGTCCTTGTCAGAGCTTACGTTAGCTATTCTCTAGAATAAAGAACACTAAATAATGTTTAATATCTACACTAATATTATATATACTATCTATATCTATACTTGCCAATATTATAAATGCAAAAGTTTGCAAGTATGGATGTATGTTTGTTACCAGGTTTCGCCCGGGTAGCCGTTTCGGAATTCAAAGGAAACATCGACTTTTAAAAAACAAAAAAATGTATTCCACGGGAACCGTATATTTTTCCGGGATAAAAAGCCTATATGCTATTCCAGACTATTATCTATTTCTGTGCCAGATACATCCATATCCGTTCAGCCGTATTTATAAAAGAGGATTGTCCGTTAGTCACATCACACGCCAACAATCCTTTTATTTTCCAAACGTAATCTGGAATTACATCTTTAGATTGTGCAGCAGTAAAATTACCATGATTACAAGCTTCTGATAATAAAGTGTCACCTGCAGCGTTTAAATGGGAATCAATCAACAACGGGTACAGACACGGACAGACGTACAGTGTGTCCGATCGATAATTCGTTTTATAATTCACTAGACACTGCCGATGCTATCGCTTTTTTGTTTCTTCTATTACCATTCTGGGGTAATGATGGCTGGTAATAGATGGCCTCATATGTAAGAAATAGGCAAAGGTGTACTTCGGGAGAATTATTTTACTAGAATTATAAACGGTACGCTGTAGTGATTTGAGAATCTTGTAAGTATATGGATGTCATCGGGAAAATGTAAGTTACAAATATCAGATTGAAGAGGTTTCTTTTTAGGCAAATCGAAAAAGTTTTGTCACACACTAATAGAGGGCGATGTTAAAAGTATCGAACGAACCTTGGGTGGATTAGAGCAGAGAGGTGCCAACTAGACTTGAACTTTCTATCATTTTCAATTAACAATAGAATTCGAAATTGCCAACTCCACGACAGTTGCTTCTACACAGTATGTTCACGAACGAAAGCTGAACGAAGGAATTTTTACGGTAATCTCAAGCAAGCGTTGAATTGCACGAAAGCTTGTAAAATTTTAATGTCTCGTATGCGTTTGACAATGTATCCGAACGACTAACAGGTGTATGCGTTGTAAAATTAATGATACACTACGCCATTATTTTGACACTAGATCAATGTGAAAAACACATACGCAAAATGACAAAAGCTAAAGTTATGTTGGAATTGTTAATTTTGCTATAAGAAATCATCCATGTTAAGTTCAGTTATTATAGGAGGAACTGATGATTTCATGGCATAAAGGGCAAACGTACAGTGGGTCGCCTAATATAAGTGCATAATCACCGACGTCCATAAACCGTAACACCAGAGAAACTGCAGATGCCTTTAAAGGAGGCGTATGCTCGCTTCTTGAAAGACCCTAAGTCACTTGGGTTGGCGTTTGTAAAGTAAATCATGATAATGTCAACATCGCGCATGTATCTGACGTTTGAAAATCCGCTATTGATAGAAACACTTTAAGTTTAAAGCATTTACGATACCGTACAGATACCGCTCATTCGCTACAGACGGACAAACGGAAGCCGATATCTCGGCGTGTCATTGCTACGAGGCCTAACGACGCTTGTAGATAGTCGGCTACCGACCGCTATCTGCGCTTTCGTATTGTTTTTTTGATCTCTACGGGTGTTCCTGTCGCTTTATGACAATAGGAATGCTGTTTGATCATTTCCTTTGTTGTCTTATCAAATCAATTCAACTTTGTTTAAAGTGTGCGACGGTGATCAACTGTTCTTTTGTCTTCTTATTCTATTAAAAACCTTAATAAATAAATAAGTCAAATAAATAACCTTGCTCTATTTACAATAGTCACAGGATAGCTTTGGATTGGCTTATGCTATAGAAGACTGCCACATCCTTGAGTTCTTTGTGCTTTAGTAATCTCAGTCAAAGCAATCCTTTGAAAATAACTTCAGTATTATAATACCAAGTACCATTTATAGAAGTGAACATATACAGACGGTCACAACGGTATATGGCCGGCCGTTTAATTAAATATCGTCGTATTTCTGTAATAATCTGCATGAGTTATGAGTCGGAGCACGATCCTATCAGGCGTAGAGGAACAGGATTCGCTAGCTATGCATTTTTAATCAGTCCCCATGAAATGCACCGGCACCGCGCCATCGCGACTAATGCTTCCTTATAAATCATCTTAATGCGTCAGACGAACTCGTCGGCTTAACTTTTTATACACATTACTAACTTGTTACCGCGACTTCTATTGTTGTAACTGTTTAATTGTAAACTAGCATACTGCTAGCTTTGCTTTGGTAGACACATATTATAATAAAATGGCCTAGGGAGTTTTCTGCTGATAACAGAATTTTAAATTCGGTCCTGTAGCATTTTAGTTTGTCCGGAACAAACGAACAATAAAATCTTTTCTTTCTGAGCTGAGCCTTCGAGCTTAGTAACTGCTTAGAGATTTAGGGTAACCGCCAACTGCTATCGATGCAATGTAATTAACACCATCTGAAGCCTATTGTACCTGCATTCTCATATCAGAAACAGTTATCATTTTACCAAAAACACGTAGAGAGAATTAAGAATTATAAAGCGAGCAATCCTCGTATACATGTATGTAAATATATAGGTATATTTCGGTTCTTCTGGAAACGGCTTGAACGATTTATATGTTTTTTTAGATCAGATTTTCATATTTTAATTTATCTGTGTAGGTTTATTTCCATAAAAACGTGAATTTCTGTAAAAAAAAACTAATTCTTAGAGCGCCATCTCTTGTAAATTCTTTGACAACAATACAAAATCTTACTGGACCCAAAAGTTTCTGTATTCGAATTCTAACTGCCTTCTTAAAAAAAACAGTGGTAGAGCCCGCAACAACAACATCTGTTGCCGAATGGACCGGCTCGACCGGTGAAATACCACGACCTCACAGAAAACAGGCGTGAAGTAGAAATACTCTGCGTTTCGTCTGATGAGTGAGGTCCCGGCGGCCTAATTTGAGTCCTCCTCCCTTTCCCACCCTTTTCTTGTAAGGATGGGATGGGAACAGGAAGAGGATTAGACAGTGAGGGGGTTGACGGGAAAAGGGAAATATCCTTTTTTCTGTCTATACCCTCCTCGGTCCATTAAAGGTAGGCAACGCATCTGCAACATAATTTCTTGTTGCGGATGTCTATGGGTAGCGTACACTTATGTGATCCGCTTGCTCGTTTGCCACATTATTCCATAAAAAAAAAAAACGCAATCTTACGATGACAGTTCACATTGCAGAGCGACGCTATTTACGATTCACGGCTACATTAAAGGAAAGAACAATATTTTCCTATGCACACACTCATACTTAGCTTAACTTAGCTACATATTTTTTTGCCTATGTGTATAGAAATAATTTTTAATATATACACAACTTTTAATTCTAACACTGGAAGTGTTTGTACCTTGTTAAACATCTTTGTTCTTCATTATATTATCCTCTCGTCGTCGTCGTCGTCGTCTCAGTCGATATTTGTCCCCTGCTGGACGTAGGCCTCCCCCATTGATCGCCACAAAGATCGATCCTCTGCCATCCTCATCCAGTGGGCTCCCGCAACTTTGACCAGATCATCGGTCCATCGTGTGGGAGGCCTACCTACGCTGCGTCGACCGGTACGTGGCCGCCACTCTAGGACCTTTCGGCCCCGTTCCTCTAATACCAGTTAATAGTTCCATATGAGGACTTTAAAGGCGTACATACATACAAAATAAATGCGTTTTAACTAGTTAATTGCTTATTCACCTGATTCAGGTTGTGAACGAGCTTATTACAAAGAGATTTAAGAACGCTTTGAATATCTTGCAATCTTCCATTTACCAATCAATCTTGTTGAAGTCATTGTCTGTTGTTCATTGATTGAATCTTTGCTATGATTAATGAATCATCATTTTAATAGTTCCTAATTATCATTCATTGTGTATATCAAAGTAACGGGATTCTATTTCTGTAATGATCTTTCTTTTATAAAATTAAACACTAATTATTTTAATTTAGTTTTAGTTTTACAAACTAAACGCTCACGATTTGTTACCGTATCGAAGAAGACAGAAATAACAAATTAGTATTCCATTACACATATTTAATAATATAAAAATAATATTAAATCAGCCTTTTTTAGAAAGTTCCCCACTCCTGGGACACAGGCCTCCTCTCCGAGAGAAGGAATGAGCCGTAATCCACCACGCTGGCCCAGTGCGGGCTGGTGGATGTCACATGTCTTCGAATTTGGTTGTTCTAAGAACATGGCGGTTTCCTCACGATGTTTACCTTCACCCTTTTTGGAGCAGTGGTGATGAAATAAATTACACAAAGTAAACGCCTGCCTGGGTTCGAGCCCGCGAGCTACAGTACGTAAGTCGGGGCCTAAACCGCTGAGCCACCTCTGCTACACATATTTACGTTTCATTTATTCAAAATAATATATTTACATAAAAAGTGATGTGTGTGTGTATGTTCCTTATAGACTCCGAAACGGTTGGACCGATTTCGATAAAAATACTTTATTATGGCAACATATATTAGGTTTTATTTTCCCATCCCTTGTGAAGTTTTTTTTTCTGGGCAATGAAAATACTGTTTCTGTATTCCGACAATATTCGTGCAATATATCATGATGATCGATTGAGCCATGAAGGAGTTAAAGCGTAACAAACAAACAAACCGACATTCGCATTTATAATATTAAGTTAGAATTAATGAAGTAATTTTTCATTTAATTTTTTTATCATAAAATTGCTTTCCGTAAACATCACAACGAATATCGTTTCCGGATAAACTAAAACGGAACATTACATTAAAAGCGATAGACTGTTTAAATGATACACCAATAAACATGTTTACGACGATGAATTATTTCATATAAAAACTGGAAATTACGTCGTCGAGCACTTCCAACTAATAGCACTTGAGCAGGGAGAATGTTGCGTCCGAAAACGTAACACTTTTACGACGTTTTACGTCTAATTTTACATCTGTCAAGTGAGTTTATGGTCTATCAAGTACACACATGTAGCGAGGCAATCGTAAAAATCTTACGAGTGTCTATCGGGACTCGAAAGGAGGCAGGCCAACAGAACGATCAGTTATTTTAGGTGTGATGTTTGGAAACGAAGTAAAACACATCACCAGGAATCGATTCAAAAAACCTTGCAGTCTATAAATTGTCCTCCTAATTCCCGATTACTGTGGGTCGTAGTAGTATACGCGCAAATGCTTTTCTAATTGAAAAAGTAAGAGAATGTGTCGCTCTGACAGGGTGTGAACTTATCACCGTGAAATAATGAGACCTGAAAATAAAATGTGTTTTAAACATTACATAAATAGTTTAGCTTGGATGTAGGTATGCATGCTTAAACTAAAGATCGAGATAGGCTGAAAGCGGTAAGGATTACTGTGCAATGAAGATGTACTTATTTATTGGTAATTTGTATACCGAATGATTTTATTTTCATTCAATCAGTTGGTAATATCACGAAGTGAAAGGGCGGTGTAACGACGACAAAGTATCAAAACATTGTAGCCTGTTTATAAAGTTAATTCAACAGTGTTTATGCACTTTTTATGACCGCCATCTCTTGTTCTTTACTGAAATCAGTGTTAATTGCATTTGCTGCAATTAAATGGGACAATGCCAAGGGAATGAGAGCTTTATTAGTTTAATGTTGGTTGGATCGAAAATCGCGGTTAGAAATTTCGATAGATCGTGCAGAGGTCTATCATTTAGTTAGTTGTTAATTGAACGCGTATTAGAAAGTTGCGAGTAAAAGTAAATATAAATCCGAAGCTATTTCTGGTTTCTTTTTTACGACTGTACAAAATTTCCCACCAGTTTTCGATGACCTTTATTTTTATTAATTAATAGGGAATCAGTAGCTACCGTATAAGGAAACAAAAAGAAGAAACAGACAGAAACAATTTTTTTGAAAAATAAGAGGACAAACGAATTACTGGTCACCTGATAATAAGTGATCACAGACGCCCATGAACAACAACAACGCCGGAAAAACTGCAGATGCGGTATCAACCATATAGGAAGGTGCACACTACTCTTCTTGAAGGACCCAAGTCTTATAGGTTTGGAAACTGTTGGACAGGTCATTGCGCAGCGAGCACAGGCAAGAAAAACCACACGGTAATGGCATGCCGTACATCAAGATGGTGTGGATGGTACTTTGCTTTACTATACATTTTTCCGGGACATGAACTTTTGGAATTCTGTTGCTGATTTCAATGAATATTAATAAGCCAAGAAGAATTATAAAGTACCCACAGACACTGTCCTTGTCTTGTAATGCCTTGATTTCTGAAACTCATAAGCGGTGCTAGTGTAAGTTCTGGATATTAACGGGAGGGAAGTTTACTAATATACGGTTTTAAGATTTCTCATAATATGAAATAGAAATAAATTTCAAGGACTATGAAACTAATAAGGGGCATACTAACACCTATATTGTTAGTAACAGAAGGGAAACCGATGATATAATAGATATGCCATTAGCGGTTGAAAACTGAAGACCCGAAAAGCTGTCAGGACGATTTTTCTATAGCTTACGTCACTTACACTACACATACATTTACACGAAAGTGAAAAACACGAGCTGTCCTCTTTTTATTATTATTTTAATAACGCTATCCTTTTTGCACCATTTGACATGTGTGAATGTTGCTGTCTCTGTCTTTGGAACACTTTTGACCGGTGATTTTGTACGAGTATAACATATCTATAGTATCATTAAGGGAAACCCATCATTGTCTTAGTGATCAAGTTACATAGTACATTTATGGGTATAACTTTCCATGTGGATATATTGATAAACTAAGAATTGAAATGAGTTATATAATCGAATCTCTATAACTACTTCTTTTCACCTTCCGTCTTTGCTCGAGGGACAGGTAAAACAGGTGTGTGCCATGAGACAGGATACATTCCTGTCTATATATCGTCAGAAGAAACTGACTGCATTAGATACGTCATGAGAAAGTCTTCTGGGAACGTTGCTTGAGACGTAAGCGAGGAGCGGACGCGATTTTACATTATTTATTACAACTTCGTACTTCATTCGTGAATAATTTTGAATAATTTTAGTTATTCTCCACATGTGTGTAGGTTGGTGGGTATAAAAACCAACGAGCCTTGCAGTGGTCTCATTTATGTGTAAAATCTGACATATTACGTTCTTGACATGAACATTTTATACCAAGTCTAGAACCGCGCGTGCTCATTGGTGTTCTCTTTCTGTTACATACATCTATCCCTTTTCATGAAATCACTCCTACAGATAAATAATAATTAGAATATTTATACAATAGAGTAAGATATTTTTTCCTTTTGTTTACTTTTCCTTAACGGCTGACAACGCACGTTTTATGTTGTGGACCTTTCGCCATTACTTCAGACTTAACAACAGGCTATCTAGTTGACCACCTTTCTTAAAAAAAAAACAAATTTTCCCTTCGTTGTAATAATGAAAGTCGCTTCCATCTTGTAACTTAGCGTCACCTCGACGATGGTATTGCATGTCGGATACCCGATGCGTGAGATAATGTGTCCGCACATACGATTGTTCGTTCTTCATGCTGTGCTTCAATTGGTTTTTACAATCTTATAAAGATTTTCTATCAGTACATGTATTGATGTAAAACAAACTGAAACAGTAGAGCATCGTGTTATCATAAGCGCCAGTAGACTATCAAAGGTCCAAAATACACTTATAAGGTTCATGTTGGTACCTGTTTCACTGAAATCAAATTTGGTCTTATACTTTAGAACAAAAGCTAGTTTACGGATTTCCGTTTGGCATGGTCCTGACATACATGTCTCACTTCTTCGACATCCATACACATTCATGCTCGTCAGTTATGAGTACTCTTACTACGGCCTTTCAACGTACGTTCACCTGATCGTACGCTTTGGAGTTATTTTGTTTCATAATTTCAATTTAAATGTAACATCCTTTATTCAAGTGTCGGTCTCATAAAAAGCTCGCATTTTGTTTTATTATATCTCTTCACAGTATTTAGCACATACTTGAGGTTAAATTATGAAACACCACAGCGTAGCAATCTCCACGTCTCTGCTGACACACTTCGTGTAAATATGCTTAAACAGTTGACTCGTTTGTTTAGACCGTGCCGACCCAGTTACTGATACCACAACCACCAATTTAATAAGACACCTGCCACAATTAAGCAACTCAGACGCAGCGGGTCAAGTTAAACAGAAACGATGGCCAACATTTTTAGAACTTCGAACTGAAAGGTTCATCCTTTGAATGGAGTTCAAGTTTATAATGGCTGTTCGTTGAATAAAACACAAGATGCCGAAACGCTCCATGCAAAATATTTACACAACGGTATAGTGCCTACAGAATTTGTAACTTTGTTACTTATATGGTAATTACGTTTAATTTTACTATTATCAAGGTAAATATTAAAAAGTCTACTTTGGAAATTATTTTCTTTATACGTATTTATATAATGTATACAAAAATAGATGTATGCGTATATTTCACTTTATAGCCAAAACTACATCTTTTTTTATAGAATAGAGTGGCTAACGAGCAAGCGACCTGACTATAAGTACCGCTACCCATAGGCATCCGCAACAAGCTAATGAGTTGCAAATGTGTTGCCTACCTTTATGGACAAAGGAGGGGGGAGGGGGCATACAGAAAAAACGATATTTCCATTCCCTATCCATCTCCTCCTCACCTCTTCAAATTTTCTTCCCCTTCCCATCATTTCCGTATTAGAAAAGGGTGGGAAAGGGAAGAGGATTACAATTAGGCCTCCGACACATCACTCATCAGACGAAACGCAGAATACTTCTACTTCACGTCTGTCTTCTGTATGGTCGTGGTATTTCACCGGTCGAGCCGATTCAAGTTGTGTGATATCGGAGGTGAGTGAGTGAGATGAGTGAGGTGTCGGAGGCCTTATTCTAGTCCTTTCACCTTTCTTATCCTTTTCTAATAAATCAGGGATGGGAAGGGGAAGAAGTATCGACGGAGGTAGGCAACGAACCGCAACACGTTAGCTTGTCGCATGCCTATGGGTAGCATTCACTTAATATCCACCTTGTTCCATAAACAAATACTTATATCGCGTCTTATTGAACCGTGCCTAAGTGCATTCATACCTTTAAAGAAAGAAAGAAAATACATTTATTACATAGAAAGAAAAAATACACTTATATAGCAAAAGGTAGCCAGCCCAGCGTTTGCAGGGACGGACTCAACCGTGCCTTTGTGGCTCCTTCGCTGAGTGCAATTGTTACACATATATGGATAAGGTAGAGAGAAGTATGTTATAATTAATTGTTATAAGCACGAAAAAGAAACAATACCGACATATACAATCTGGCAACATTATTAATCCTCCATATTTTGCCCTATAATATGCGTGAATCGTATATAAAGTTGATTGTAAAAAAAATATTATTGTTTCAACAGTAACTCACAAGCTCGTTTACTAAATTTCCGCATCCAGTGAGTTATCTCAATCGTTACGCGGACGTGATAAAAAAACAACGCTCCGAGGAAAAAAAAGAGCACAAAAAACTGGTTGTTGGCGCCACCTGTGGCAAAAAAAGGTAAATAAAATGATGTGATTATTAATCCTGAGTAGCTCGCAAACCGGAATCCGAAGTAATAACTCTCGCAGACACTTCACACAGTGGCTACATGTTGAAAGAATGCGACATTTTAGGATCCGTTAGATCCGGAGATGCAAAAAAGTGGCAAACGAGCAAGCGGTTCACCTGATATTAAATGACCGCTACCCATAGACATCTACAACAAGAAAATATGTTGCGGATATGTTACCTACCCTTAATGAAGGCCCAACAGAGGCGGGGATAAACCGGAAAAGGATATTTCCTACACCTATTGATCCCCTCTTCCGTCGAATCTTCCCCTTCCCATTCTATCCTTTATAGGAAACGATGGGAAGGGCTAAAGGATTGACACCGGCCCTCCTGTCTGGTTATAGTGTTGACATTATATAACACGGTTAACATTATACAATGTCCATGCCCATATGGGCATGTTACCAGAAGAGAGCGTACTCCTCTGGTGCTGCGGATGTTCATGGCCATCGGTGATCACTTACATTAAGCGACCTGCTGCTCGTTTGCCCCTTATGCTATAAAAAAGAAAGAATCGCATATGACAAGGAAAGTTTTCGATGTAAATATTTTGTAAGGGGTAGAGCCCCAACACGCCGAGCGGTTGCGGTCGCTGAAAGCGATTTGTCGGTTAATCTCTGTTTTTACACCATTTTTATGACATCTTTCAGGGTCTTTCGTAAGCAAAGAATCCGTTACTTTTTCTCGTACTCTCCAGGACTACGAACCAAAACTATCTATCCTTCATTAATTCGACTGGAAGCGATAGCATCTTTTACGCGCATACAATGAAATAGATCGTTGCTGTCGGAATTTGAATGAACGCTTTTACTACGACATCCAATCTTGACAGTTAAAAGTTTTACCACGTTCGTGACCACCCTGTCGCCGTGTGAGTCATTGTATCTTGTAATTTCTCAAAATTATTACCGTTTAGAAGTATTAAGATTATGCTTACACCTTTTCTTAACTGAAGTTGTAAGTGCTGATGGTAGCTCTAGAACGTTTTATTAAAAACTACCAAAAGAGTTGTAATAGACATTAGAAATATAATCTTAAATAATACGAAAACTAAATAGGAAAAAGCCACTAGCACACTATTCGAATACCGCTCATTTAACGATTAAGAGCAATTCTTACGAGATGCTTTCTGCATTCAAGCTTTAGATTATTTAAATGATCCCCTAATGGAATGGAAAATGATCGGCGCACAATTAGCCAGAGCCTGATGCGAACCAGTCCCATTAAAAAAATACCGTTACGACCCACTCTACTCGGCGGACGCGTTCAATAAATGTTAGATCCTTCAGGCTTTTACGAAAATAAAGCTTTGACCTAAAAGCCTTTGATCCACAAATGAAATGAGACAACAAAACCTAATTTTTAACTACAAATTTTGATGTATTAATACATACAGTGCCACCAACTTATCTGTGAAGTGGCAAAAATAGGAACTACGGTCGCCATGTTGAAATGTCATTTGTTTTCTTATACTTACATCTCCTAACTAGGCCTATCACTAATATCTAGATGGGTCTTTTAACAAGTAGGAGGTTTCAATCTAAACGACTTTCCCGACTTTTGTGCATATATATTATGAATTAATTTGCAACACTGAAACGAAGATGCCGACACCCGTTAGTTCACAGATAAGTTGGTGACACTGTACGTGTTTCCATCACGTGATTTAACATTCGATAGAATATCGCGAGATAGACCCAGAGAAGTGTTGAAGTATGCCACACACTTACGAAGACTTGGCATAGTTTTATTTTAGAACCACAATATCCACGCGGAATTAAATTAATAAATTAAATTTGATATTAGCATTTCTAACGAAGCGTTTAAGCTTTTTATGTAAACGCCAAGCAAAAGTCTGACTATATGTAATCGCAATTAGGTTCATTTTTAAATTAATACTGTCTCAATTAACAGGAGAATAAACAAAGACATTAAGCACATAGGTTGTTCTGCTATTCATCAAACGTCTAAATAATAATCTAACTCGTAAAGACCATCGTCATTACGTACGTGCGTATTGCGTGCACTACATCATCTAAATTGAGATACAATCTCAACCTCAGACTACCTGTTTGTGTCGTTAACATTCCTTCTCGGAAATGTATTGTGAACGAACATATGTTCGGCATTGTTCGGTCAAGCGGGTTACATATTACCGGCGAGGATTATGATTTAGCCGCTCTATCTATTTGGTTCCGTCACATGGAATTTTAATAATATCTAATAGACATAGTTTCAGCACAGATTTATATTCAAATTATAATATCGGAACCGAAGTCTGGAAACCGCTTACTGAATTACTAACGTGCCTATATTTTTATTGCAAGTTTATCGCCTTTCACTGGCTATAAATTTTGTTAAGTGTGCAAGAAGATTAATAAATTCAAATTTACTTCTTCTAATCTAATCCAATCAAATTTATATCTTTTAATCCAGATAATTCCTACCTGGTACGTGTAATAACTGGAACTGTGAGACGCCGGTCGACCACTTCACCGGAAGCTGTCCCAACGGCGCAGGAGGGCGCCACTTGCATAAGAGCTGCTAAGAGAGGCTAAATGCCTAATTAATTAATTAGTTGTGAATTAATTGGATGTTGGCCTTATTCGATAACAAACCGTAAAGACGTTTACTGTTAAGCGTGCAAACTAAATTTTGACGATCTAGAAATTTTAATGATAAATTAAGATGACAATTTTCATTGTCCTTTTAACCCGAATTTTATTACAAACGACGAACAAACATTCGTTCGTTCGGTGCAAAGAAATCACGCTTCGTTCACGCGGCGTTTACAAAACACAAGTCCGACGTTGTGCCGATGCGATCCGTTTAAGGCAAGTTGTGTTACAAGAGTTCGTTCTCAGATCGTGTAGGTCAGGAACTGGGATTTGTCGAGAGATAAATCACCGCACTTAGCGAGATGATGGACGATACAACTAAATTTTATCGTTTAGCGAGTTTGAAGGCGCCGTTTATACTTATTGAATTACACGGCCGTTTGTAATTCGCTCTTAGAATATACGTAAACTATTACCATATTTTAGAGTTAAACTTGGACTTAAAAACGTATACATTTAATATTTAGTTATTTAAGTTCTAACTATTATAATGGAAGATAAACAAAATGATAAAACTTTTTCATGCATTAAAAACCCTCTTACCTTTCCAATGATTCTCTAACAAGGAAAGGATGTGAAGTGGAAGAGGAGTTAATAAATTTATAGGAAAAGAAAATATAATTTTATCTGTTCATCCCCTCCCCTGTCTATTAAAGGTAGGTAACGTATCCGCAACTCATTTGCTTGTTGCAGATGCCTGGGTAGCAGTCATTTAATATCGGATGCACCACTTCCTTGTTTGTCAGCTTCTTATATAAAACAAATTAATACGATATATATTAATACGATTATCGATTAATACGATATATCAATATAAAGTTTTGACTTGGGACATCACTATACTGTTGTGTTTCACATCACTATTGTAGTCGTGATTCTCGGATAATGCCCAGCAATCTAGTGCACATTGATTGTTTCCTTGTTTCTTAGAATGCCGTCGATCTTTAATTGTATTCAATGGGCAGTTTCGTTTACACTAATTCCTTTCCTATCGAATATTGCGAAATCCGATTTTCATTCACGTCACTTATTTTGTCCGCTCTAATATTTTGATCATTTTTTATAGCAAAAGGCGACAAAGTAGCGCTTCACCCGAAATTTAGTGACATCTACCCCTAGGCATCTGCAACTCATTAGATGGCCAGAGGAAAAAACAAGCATATTTCAAATTCTCTTCCTTCCCAACCCTCATTTCTTACTTAAAAAGGATGGGAAAGGGAAGAGGATCAGAATTAGGCTTCTGGCACCCACGCATAAGACAAAACGCAGAAATACTTCTGCTTCACGCGTATCTTCTGTGACGTCGTGGTTTGTCACCGGTCGAGCCGGCCAGTTCATGCAACAGATGTTATTGTTGCGGGCTCTACCTAGCAAGAACTTTTTCGTCATCCATTTTCTGTATCTTGGTACTTCCATCTACCTTCTTCATGATGTCGTCACGCAAGTTCGACTTCGGCCAAGTAAAATACAAACGGTCTTTAAAGTCTATATTTTCATTAATGAAGTTTTTTGTTAAGGCTTTAATTCCTAAAGAAACTGACAGCCGTACATAATGAACAGAAATTGAAGGGGAGCTCTGTACCCCTTTATTAGCAGGTAGCATATCTGCGAAAAGAGGTCCCTTTCATTAGATGCATAGTGTTGGTGCGACTCGGGTTGTGATTTATCGGTCACCATGACCAATCGTCGGACCGCACCTGACAGACTTGAAGTTGCGTGGGTCTGTCCCTACCTCGAGGTCTTACTATCATTTTAATTATTTAGTTATTAAGTTTTGGTTGGATGGATCTTAAAAAAAATATGCATCAAAAGTTTATGAATTAATAACTAATGGGGTCACCACCTGCGTTGGTCAGCCTCTACGGAAAAGTGGAGTCAGACGTATAGAATTAACTTTGCTTTACACGCAATAAGCATTTTAATATAGATGAGAATTTTTCAAACCATCATAGCATTATTTTCTACTAAATATTCAAATGTACCTCATTACATTTCTCCATTCTTTAAAAAAAACCCATAGCGGTTCAAGCGTATCGAATGACTTGTACTTATTACGTGCGTACTGTTATTTGGTTATAGAAACCAGACGTTATTCAAAGCCCCTACGGTTAAATCATAATTCTGATTTGCACTAAAATATCGCCGCTACATAAATCTGCTGGATCCATAAAACGCCTTCCTAGTAACGCACCGTTGCTGACAAATATGAACTATCGATAGTTATATTTACCAGTCGCGGCAAAAAGCGCTCCGTGTAAGCAATTCTTGTAATAAATTGCTACATCTCTCAGCTTAATAAATGCCCGCAATCATGTTCAGAAACTCGATAACTTATCGTTGTGTATCATCCCTAGAATATTTATCGACTTCTTCACTGTTGTAATAAAACAAAAGATCTTATGATGTACTTGGATATTTTTTTACATTTCTTATCAAGCATTTCTCTTGTAAGTATACATAATGTAATATGTGTATATAGGACAATACGGTATAACCACCTCGTTTGGGCTCGTCACCCCGAGAAGGTTTTTATGTACTCTCTTAGAGAAACCTAATCAACATCGGTTTGCCAAGATAGCTGAATACAGATGGTGGTTATTGTGGAAGGAAGTGAGGCGATAACAATAAGTTTGTGGAATGCTTCAAGATACTTTTGAATGGAATTTGGCGATCTGTCATGTTGATTGAAGCGAAACTTAGCGTTCGGAATTGTTCCAAAAAGTCCTTATCATTATTGTTATTAAAAATTTATCTGACCTTTAATGAATAGGGGATTGACAGGAACAAAAAATATTTCGTTCTCTCCATTTTCCCCCTCCCTGTCTAATCCTCTACTTTCCATCATGTCCGTATTAGGAACAGATGGTAAAAGGAAGAGGAAAATGGGCCTCCTGCACCGTACTTATACCTCACATATTTCTACTTCACGCGTGTTATGTGAGGTCGTGGTATTTTACCGGTCGAGCCGGCCCATTTCGGCCACAAAAAGTTGTTGGCTCTGCCATGTTAAGAGTATCTTTTGTACTTTCTTTATTTTAATCATTAGAAGCTTAATTAAGCTAATAAGCAAATAGAAGCTTTACTAATATATCTTTTAACCATTTCAACAAAGCTTATAAGTTGTGTGTACACGGTTTCCAACAATAGTCGAATTGCCCGTTAATAATTAGGCTAATGTCACTTAAATAATAAAACCTACTCTTTACTTATAGTTAGTACTAAACGACGATTGAAATCTAAATATGATTTGCGTGTCGATAATTAAATTGATCGGTGTCAAGTAATTAGTATATCGTTTTAAATTTCACGATTAGTAATGCCTTATATTGTCAGCAGTAATCATCAATGCGACACAATTAGAGATTGGCTTAAGTATGCCGATAAAAGAAGCAGGTAGCTGTCATATTAATTAAAATATGGTGGGTACCTACCTACCTACCTACCTGGGTACCTTTATGGTGATCTTAATAAATGTCCACAAAGCTGTTTAGACTCGCGTTACGTCCTTAAAGATTATAGTTATAATTATTACCTTGATTTCAATTGTAAATGCTATCTGAATGTATTTATATTCTTTATGTATCGACATATTTTGACGTTACAAGCTAATCCCATCACTGGTTGGATTGACAGCTTATGGTATCTCTGTAAGCATGGAACGTATTAGATATTGATAATTTGAATAGGTTTTATGGTTTTATCAAAAGGAAAATACAGTCAAAAATTACTTTTTAAGGTTTTGTAAATGTTTTTAAGTTAAAAACAAGTTCGTGTATTGTAATCAAAAGTATTTAAACTAAAATAAAGTTAAATATATGCATACTAAGATTTAGATGAGACAAAGAAATGATATCTACACGCTTTCAGTCTGCAAGTAGCCATGGTTTGCAACACCAGCGATTTGTGTTTGTTAGTTTTTTGTCTGTTTGTCTGTGCGGTTGTGCGCGCTAATCTATACGGCTTCACCAATTTGGGTGCGGTATTGTGGTAAGCTTCGCTTAACATTTAGTGTTTGTTTTATCTCAATCGGTTCGTAAATAAAAAAGCTATATCAATTCAAAGAACCATGTTCAACATTGAACATTTCAATTGAATAGATTGCAATTTTAGTAAACTATATATTATGATCCTTAAAATGATCAGTTAGACACACTGTGTCACTCGCACGTATGTATTTCGGAGACCACGGCGCTCCCTGGTAATGGTAACAGCTATATTCGGTTACGCAATATTTACACGTATATAGACAACTTTATTTATGTATTCTTATGTAATATGTTTTGTTAGGTTAGGTTAGTACCTTATTATTGAGGAGGGTTGGCGTTAGGCAGAAGGCCGGCCGTACAATCTGTCACAGTATAAACAATCATATGTAATTGTTAAGCTGTGCTACGGTAACACTGTTTCGACCCCACATACGCGGAAAAGGGCAGATGATGATGAGGTTAGGGTAGTATTAAGTAGGTAATAGAAATAAATCATTTCATTTAAGTAAAATTACATGGCGAGTGATACCGCGGGGCACAGCTAGTAGCCATATAACTGAGATTTAATCCGTCGGAATATAATTTACAACGAATAACGGTAGACGTTATAAAGTAACTTAATATTTTATATCTAAAAACGTTATGAGCCGTCGACACGAGAAGCCAACAATGCGGCAAATTCAAATGTACAGCAAAGCACATCGCACATCCGCTATAAATGTTCTTAAGCTTACATTTTCAATTTTATGAAGTGACTTTATCATTTAGAACTTTTTTGTTCGTTCTTCATCGCTTTATGAGGGTTCAGAATAAAACTCAACCCTAAATCGATACTTTATATAATAAAATAAACATTAAATTAATTGCAATTTATTTTTCGTGGTTATATTAAACATAACAGAAATGTTACGTACAGAAAGACTACAAAACTTTACAATAAACAAAAAAAATTTCGTCGTCATACGTAGCTAAAAACATAGGCAGTCATAGGGACTGCCGACGAAGTGAACGCGGCATCGCCTATTGAGTACGTTGTTCACGCGGACCTATATTATTGACCCCTACTAAACATCGTCTAACGCGGCTAAAGAAGTTGTCATTACAAAAACTAAATCTAACTAAGAACCCCTAAAACATTTACAATGTCATTGTTATGAGTCCGGTCATATTGCAAGAACAACCCGATGTGATAGCATCATAAACGGTCGACTGACACAGCAAAAAGAACAAGAGGCAGGGAACCTGACCCATGATTTAGTTTGACCTACGGGTCGTGTTGACCCCGAGCCGCAGGGGGCTTCGGGGGACCGACATATCGGGTGACGGGATACTCGAAATCGATGTCAAGTCGCCTGCCACACGGATATATTAACTGTTCGCAAACTGCTTCAGCTTTGATCAGGTTGAGGGATAAATAAATCAAAATAAAATATGCCCTATGTTACTCGCTAAAAGAAGCTTTCTATTGTAGAAATAATTTTTAAAGCTAATACGTAGTTTTTGACTCTCTTTGAAACAAACGAGCAAATATTTTCTGTTAATATTATAAGTTTAAACGAAAGTAACTCGTGCCGTACCTCTAATAGGTGTTGAAATATTTAAATGGGAGAATGCGGTCAAACGACCAAGCGGATCTGTTCCGCTGTCCGTATGGATAGTCCTGATGTGAGCTGTTACATCAGGACTATCCATGCGGAAGGGAGAGGACGATGTGTGGATAAGAGGAACTTACACCATTTGAAATCAAAACATGGAAGCTACATGACAGCATAGAATGACTCACCGTTCAGTCACATAGCAAATTAGAAGCTCATTCAATACTCATTGGTATATTTACATTCAATAAATTACTGACCACCATACGCTTTTTATTAGTGTCTGGTTACTGGCGTGGGTAAATAAAAACAATTAAGAGCGGATGGCTACAGATAAAAATAACCAAACAATAGAGACGCGACGACACCGGCATAGACAATGCGGTGCGGTGTGTGCAGTACGCCGGCAATACAGCGGCTGTCGACCCTTCATGATGCGCGCCGGTCACTCAGATATCATATCGTTTTATGAGCCACAAACAATGGCTTTATAGACCCTTTTTCAACCATACCTGTTAGAAACATTACTGGACAGGTGAGTCATAAACTATTGTTAGAATATGATTCTTTTTTAACTCGCGACGATTTTATCTTATTTATATATATAATTCTTTTGTATGTCCGTGTGTTGACAGTGAACTCCTAAACAACTGAACCGATTCGAATGAATTTTTGTGTATGTGTTCAAGTGGATTCGATGATGGTTTAAATTCACAAATAAGCGCAACAGATGGCGCTGCAGTCTATACTGCAAGTAAACTGCTGAATCGACTTTAATGAACTTTTGTGTATGCATTTATTTCATTCATTTTGTGTATGTATTCATTCAATGCATTTAATTAGTCTACGTACATATATAAAAGGCCTGTAGATTCCGAAACGGCTAACCGGGCGAGGCCGGGGCGGGTCACTAGCTTAATATATATTACAAAATGTATAATGCATGCTCTGACCCGAAACCAATTAATGCTGGTGTCCCACAGGGCTGTGTACTGTCGCCCACCCTGTTTCTTCTGCATATCAATGACATGCTGCAAATTAGCAACATCCATTGTTATGCAGATGATAGCACGTGTGATGCACTGTACACGGCCCGCGCTAACGTTTCTCGGGCTACTGCCGCTGAGAACCGGACCAAACTTGTGTCTGAAATGGAGATCCTATTAGGTGAAGTCTCGGATTGGGGTCGACAAAATCTTGTTGATTTCAATCCCAAAAAGACACAAGTCTGCGCCATTACCGCTAAAAAAGAACCCTTTGTCGCGAATGTATGTTTTGAGGGCACTCCTCTGGTTGCCACAGCCAGCATCGGTATTCTCGGCGTTGACATATCGAGTGACGTTCAGTTTCGTGGTCACTTGGAAGACAAGGCCAAATTGGCCTCTAAAAAGCTGGGTGTACTCAGTAGAGCGAAGCAGTATTTCCAGCCGGGCCACCGCCTTCAGCTATACAAGGCGCAAGTTCGGCCCCACATGGAATACTGCTCGCATCTCTGGGCGGGAGCACCCCAATACCAGCTTCTTCCATTTGACCGCATACAACGGAGAGCGACTCGAATCGTCAACGACCGAGCTCTTACCGATCAGCTTGATACTCTGGCCTTGCGGAGGGACGTCAGCTCCCTCTGCATTTTTTACCGTATATACCACGGGGAGTGTTCCGAAGAACTGTTTGGAACGATTCCTGCCGCCGAGTTTCGTCATCGTACGACACGACAGACCGCCAGGTACCATCAACACCATCTGGATGGCTGGCATTCCTCAACAGTGCGGTTCTCTCGACATTTCCTGCCACGCACAGCCGCGTTGTGGAATGGTCTATCCTCGGCGGTATTTCCAAACCAGTACGACTTGGGGTCCTTCAAGAAGCGAGCCTTTCTTTTTCTAAAAGGCCGGCAACGCATCTGCAGTTCCTCTGGTGTTGCGGGTGTCCATGGGCGTCGTTGATCACCTGGGTGTTCCCGCCGCTCGTTTGCCCCTTCTCTTATAAAAAAAAAAAAAAAGTCCAGCTAAAAATTATAGCAGTAAATGTATATTATATATACTTTTACATTTTAGTATAAATAGGAGTTTTAGGACAGACAGATGTGTTCAATGTCAAGATAGAATTTTTGGAAACAAAGATACGTCATGGCGGCCAATATACTTTTTATACTTTATAGGAAATTTAGTTTTGTGGAAATCTTGAGATAAAGTGAAGTGAAAATGTATTAATGGAATAGCTAATATTATAAGTTAATGCGGGAAAAAAACTATTTAGAAAATACTTTGAAATTTACGATAAATAATATATAAAAATAAAAGATAAAATGTAAACCTTTGTTTACAAAATACCATCGTGGTGTGGAACAAGATATAGTAGTGATAGCGCACAGGTTGTAGCCTAATATTTTTACAACACAATATACTGTACACACTATATACGACTACTTATAACAATCGGTCAAGGCTCAGGCCTCAAGAGGTGTTGTCACGACCGTTGCCAGGAGTACAATTAAGTCTCCTTCCTTTGACAAGTGCTTACAAAGACCCATTTTGTCGTAAAGTCAGATACGCAACTTCACGTTTCAGTAACGTACTCATACATTTCCGGCAAATTGGAAATGTGAGCGACAACAGTAGTATAAATTGTAGTACTTAATTGGTTTCATTTTGATTTGTGATGTAAATATTAATATGAGGAGGATTGAAACACAAATTATAAGCTTGAGTGTGGGGAATGCGTGTGTCGGTCTGTTTACTGTTGTCAACTTATAAAGGTTTTATGAATAAACATCTGTTGGTTTCATAATCAAGCTAAATACATGTATTTCTGTTCACAGGTACGATCATGATATTTTGAAACAGATACCAGAAGTAGCAGGTTTGTGTGATATCAATTTGAGATTTGTTTAAGAAAATAAATCATAAAATTATTAAAACTATCGTGAGACATTATCAATAAACTTTCTATGAAACGGCTTTACTCACGTTCGCGTTTTTTTCGTTTGATAATGGTGTGATACCGAAATTTGTGCGCATCAAAGAAGTTAAGTGTTTTCGGGGTTATGAGGAATTCTTTAATACGACGAACAACAAAATACTGAGGCGAGTTATTCAAGACTACCGTCGCAATATCGCGTATGTAAACAAAGAACTTTTTATGTTGCATATGGAATTGTCTCGGGTTTTGGACTTGGATGTATGGCAGCGTCTAGATGCGATGACTTTTAGTAGAGCTGAAACTATACGGTTGGGAACGGTGAGTACTCATGAGTTGAAACTTAAGCGCCTGATAAAAAATGAAGGCAAAATAGTTAGTACTCAACTTGTCTCTAATACAACGGAGAGGAGTGTGCTTAATTTATCGTCACACAAAGTTTCAGCTGAGGCCCAAAAAGCTCTAACACGGGGCTTAAACTTTGCTATTACTCCAAGCAAAGTGCCGGTGGAGTCAGTAATATCCAGCATCGAGAACTGCCTTATGCGCAACAAAGTGCCCGGGCCGGAAGCCGAATGCCTCAGACAGGATATATCTGCTATCATACGCAGACACAAGAGTCCGAAAGCGAACATCACAAGGCAGGAGGTCCAGGCATTGTGGGCTCTACGTAATAATCCGGATATCCTCGTATTACCGGCAGACAAGGGTAACGCAACCGTCATATTAGATACAGCGGAGTATGAACGGAAAGTCACACAACTAGTTAGTGATACCGAGACTTATAAAAAGGTGAATTACAACCCGACAGCTCGCGTGACTTCCAAGTTACACAAAATCATATCCTCGCTGTCGGATGTTGAAAAGAAATTGTTGCGTCCCTTGAACCCGACACCTCCAAAAATATATGGTCTGCCAAAAATACACAAGCCAGACTGGCCTTTACGTCCCATAGTGAGTCAAATTGACTCGCCGACATACAAAAGCTCACGTCATTTGGCAAAGATATTACAAGCATTGACTGGAAAAACTACGAGCTTTGTAAGAGACTCAACACATTTCATCCAACTGTTGGCGGACGTCAAAATCCAAGACGATGAGATAATGGTCAGTTTCGATGCGGCGTCTCTATTCACTAACGTACCAGTAGAAGAAACTATTAACATCATAAAACAACTTCTAATCGTTAACAAGCTACCTACTGAGTACCTCGGACTGATAGATTTTTGCCTTACGAGTGGCTATTTCCTCTGGCGGGGGGATTTCTATCTGCAAATCGATGGAGTGGCTATGGGCTCCCCAATAGCACCAGTTGTGGCCAACATATTTATGGAGCATTTCGAGGAGGAAGCGTTAAAGAGTGCGCCGTTAAAACCAAGTCACTGGTTGAGATATGTAGACGATGTGTTTGCCATAGTTCCCAGGCAAGGCGTAAAGCAACTGTTGGGCCACTTGAACAAAATACATCCAAAGATACGCTTTACAACGGAGGAGGAAAAAGACGGATGTCTCCCTTTTTTGGATGTATTAGTGAAGCGGGAACCCACTGGAAGCCTGATGCATACGGTATACCGTAAGCCGACACACACTGATCGGTACCTAAGAGCGGATTCCCATCATCATCCGTCCCACCTGTCCTCGGTGCCACGCACTCTCATTAATCGTGCTCTGCGCTTATGTGACTCTCAATTCTTAGGTTCTGAATTGACACATGTGCGGCAGGTATTAGAGGGCAATGGGTACAACTGGCGACAAAGTTACCGGCTGGCGAATACGACCAGTAAACAACGGCCTCAGATTGTGGAGCGAGTCCCGGCGTATTTACCATACATGCGAGGGGTCACGGATCGAATTGGATACCTGTTACGCCGCAGATATAGCATCAGGACAATTTTCCGGCCCATGACACAAGTAAGACAACTTTTACGCTCGCCGAAGGATCGGGACCCTCTCAATAGCCCTGGTGTCTATGAAATTCCTTGCGATTGCGGCAAAAGCTACATCGGAGAAACGGGGCGCAATATCAGTACGAGACTCTCTGAGCACATCCGCAGTATGCGCAAATTAGACAGTAACACCTCGGCGGTAGCAGAGCATGCCCTTAACTCCGACGCCTCACATTATATTAGGTTCGACAAGGTGAAAGTATTGGCCCGCGAAAAGAACTTTGTGTCTCGCAAGTTTCTTGAAGCGATAGAAATCGGCCGTCGTCCTAATTTTAATAGAGATAAGGGATGGTCCCTGCCGCCTACATGGGAACCCGTACTGTCGAACGCGAAGCGGGAAAACAGCGACAATGCCGAAGATTACGTGGTCGACGTTGTTAGTGCATTTTGTGCCCCGAACAACATCACATCCTATAACCCATCAGTGTCGAGCTCGTCGTCATCGTTGGCGCCCCCCGCACCCCCCGCCCTGTCAAGTCGCGCGTTGCGAGCACAGGCGCGCAGTGCGAGGCGGGCCGCGACCGCGAATTAATACCGCTCACCCTGAAGAAGGACCTCCGACAGGTCCGAAACTTGTCGGTACAAAATACACCGAGAAAAACGCGAACGTGAGTAAAGCCGTTTCATAGAAAGTTTAAAATAAATCATAAATATATTATAAAGAGGTAAAGTTTGTGTATTGTAAATTTGTGAGGTTGTCGGTGGTAATATCTGGATCTACGGAACCGATTTTGAAATTTCTTTAACCAATAGAAAGCCACGTTACTTATGAGTGTCTTAGGCTACATTTTTTTCTATTTATCTACCTACCCGAGTGAATCTGGAGCGAGAAATAAGTCTAATTATCCATAATTTTATTATAATACGATAAATAGGGTTACACCACTGAAAGCAAGTCATCATCTCCCTGCCCTGTTCCCACGTTATGTGTGGTCTGCACAGTATGACCATAGTCCATACTGTATAGGTTTGGCTTGCCTTGGGGAAAAAAAACAAGTATGAACAATTTGATGGATTGTGTTTTGTTCCCAATGAAAATAATAAAGCTCATCTAAATTTATATTTGCATTGAACAAAACATACCGATCGCCCAGCAGGAAGTCCCAATGATTACGTACAACGCGACCGACGTCGCGGATAGATGGCGTTGCGATAGTATTGTGCGCAGGGTGCTCTGAATGCACCTTTTTGTGCTCGCGCCAAATTAAATTACAATGTCCGGTTTGCGTTGGAACGGCGTGACAGATAATTAAGCAATTACGCTAGGTTATTGCACTTTTATTACTCATATAACATCCTTTTGTAATATACAGTTACAGAAAACTAATGATTTATAGGGTAGAAGGTTTAAATTGCTCACTAGAGGTCGTGTTGGGGAAATGCTAATATTTTGAGATTCAATACTAAAACGCAAATGTGTCTTGTCACAGCCTTTTGCTTCCAAGCGCACGCTACAATAGAGCGCAAGTCCGGTCGTGTAAGACGTACAGTTGTCAAATTTGGACAGGTCCTGCCAAAGACGAAGAGAGGCGCACCAGGAGATAAGAGAAATATTGTTTTCCTTGTAAGTTAATTAAGTTGCTACAGACCGGCTCTTATTAAAATTCTGATCAGACCGAATGTGTGCTACACCAGCAAGTTTGACTTTAAGAGTCAAACAAAAAATGGAATTTTTAATTCAATCGTGATAATAAAATTTGCATTTTTTTCTCACCGTGGCTTACAGTCGAGACCTTCTTCAAAGAAGGTAAATGTTAAACTGAACGCGGAGGCCAACGTCCGACTGTCTACCCTGTCAACTGTCAATTTGACATGTGTAGCTGTCACGAGCTGTCAGTCGGTCGACGTTCTGAAAGACAGTGTCGCAGAAACCGTTAACGTAGCTCTTTGTAAATGTTCGCTATTCAAAATGTTAATTTAACTCGATGAAAGGGAACAGACATTTACGAATGCAAATTTCCAAGTCCACTACGTACCTTCAGTTTGTTTATTTAAAGTACTACGAAGACCTTTTACGTCAACTTAAATTCGTTTTGTTTAAAAATTCGTTTAGTTGTAAAGTTTGATCCGTCAAACAACTTAAGCTCTTTCTATTACTAACACATTAGTGGAATATTTTTAATTTGATGTATTTAACTGTTGCTATAAATGAAATTTTTAAGTTTATACTAATTGTATTTTCACATGGGCGTTAGGTGAGAATGAATAGGAATTCTCGAATCACAGATGAATGATAAATCTTAAATAGAATATATTATTAAATCACCACTGACATATCGTATTCTTATTTGTTAATGAAACTCAACTGTGGTATTCAAAGTACATTCAATTTCGCCGAAGATCGAACCACTAAAAGGTCTGGCGCCAACGTTCATTGATATGGCCGCGCGTACGTGCCCAGACGTCCGCCGGGGTTTGCATTTAACTATAAAACAATTGAAAATTGAACACTAAACAATAAACGATCCATCGGTCCAAACATTTAAGTGGCTTTCGAATTGTGAGGCTCATTTCTTTGGCACAGATTTGCTACTTTAAGAGAAAATGTAATAGAAGAAGTAACACGAATGATTAATTACCTTTCCAATACAGTTTCATCTGTTGTATTGGGTAAGGAACGCGTTATAAAGTGGAGCTAGTAGGTGACATATGAAAGAAAGCTAGAATTGTACTAATTTTAACCGAATATGATTGACGTAGGTACTAATCCTGGCGCGTCCTAAGCTTCTCGTGGCAACGCGAAAGAATTAGCGGGACCATTGCTGACTTAAATAGCTTTGTCGACTTTTTCAATAACTATTCATTTTAGATACATTTTTATACATGGTGTTTTCTTCTACAGTGTCATTGCATCAATGGGAAATGACAATATGTTAGTAATTGAGCATTCAACACACGTCGGTGCTGTTTTAAAATGTAAAACAGCTATCCAAATGTTAAGGCGCCGCAACAACCTTTATATTGACTGGCAAATGAGTTATTCTTGCTCAAAATGTCATACCGACCGATACTAAATGTGAATTGTGCCTTGCGTAGGGCAAAAAGGTTTCGCCTTGCATTTATAATTACTTTCACGTTATACTTGACTTGGAATAGGGTTGTGAATAATAACTTCATATGTATGCAAGAAATGTTTTCCGGGTGTTGCAACGGTACTTGGTTTTTTATGTCTTGCGTCGTAAAATAGTTTTGTAAATATATGCAAAACTTGCTTATATTTTTGAAGTTATCACTTTTGTATTTTAAAAATCATGTCTCAGTATCTTAGCTCTTTGCTTATATTTTTACTATTTTTTGTTGTAATTTCTTTTTAGTTTCTATTCAGTAGCGTGTTAAAAATAATAACCGTTATCTAATCGGCGCAACAAAGTTTGTTTCCTTGCTGGTCATCAAGAGCGTGCCCTTAGTAGCAAGGCCATTTCGTACGTTCACCTGTGATGATCTAACGACGTTGCGTTATCCAGTAAGTGGCATTCTAGAATCTTAAGACAGTATTCACATTAAAAAGTGGGGAAAGGGCAGGCAGAAGAAGAAGCCCATAAGGGTTCTACTGTTACGTCTTTTGCACCTAAAGTTATACTTGTACCAACCCTAAGTTTGAAGACAATTCGGTGAAGCGTGTCCGGCGTGTGAGCTAATATGATACGAACGAATGCCGTCTTATTTATTTCCTGTACAATTTATTTTTTACATTTCAATCGTGCCGACTTCTATAAGTTGCCGGCAAGTGTTTTAATTTGATTTCAAACACCGTGAAATTGGTTGTTACGCAATCGTGCGACAATGACTTGTATGTACACACATTGAGTGTGTACATACAAGTCACTGTCGCATGATTGATGACTCATATGTATGATAAATTTTCTCAAGGATCTTCAATGATTTTTAAAAACACTACTTAGTAGTTTTTTTTAATTATTTTTTTTATATGCCAGTTTTATTATTGTCCAAGTTGATATCACTCGACAATTATCTTTCGGAAGTTCACGCCCCATTTCGATGATTGGTAGTCCATGTATTTACTCATATTTAGGTATAACAGGTTAGTTTCAGGGATCAATCTGTTACGAAAAATTATCAATATTAATTTACTCTATATCTCTAATAAGCGAAATAATATGTACAGCAACTGGATTATCAACATGTTTGTCATATGATAGGTAGAAAGTGGCGAGTGGAAGCGCTACGCTCCCGAGACCGGTGTCAAATAATATTTATTTCATGTGTCTATTTTATCTCATCAACACTTGATCGTAATGTAAATTGATAGTTAAACTAAACGTACCACGCTCTATGCAATTTTTAACCAGAGCTGTCAAGCTTGATGGGTAATAATTAACAATACTAAGTTGTGAATAGAGATGGAATTTCGTAAACAAACAAACGTCACTTTATATCAGCCGTTACACTTCTTATACTTTCATCGGAAATGTTGTAATTTTATGGAGATCATGAGATAAAATAAGGTGAAATTGCTTGTAATGTGTGGATAACTAATGTTATTAGGTAATGTGGGAAAAAATATTTTTCGAAAATTATTTGGAGTGTACAAATGTTAGCGTAAAATGTAAGGTACTTTATTTACAATCTTTCCATCTTCATTTGGAACAAACTATACTATCATTTCGGGGAGCTGGGCTGGCTGGAGGATCCTAGTCCCTGCCCACACTACTAACTGACTAAATCTAGTAGGTGTTGCAAGAATGAGCCGGCTCGGGAAAGTACGACAAAGTCTCACTGAACACTGGCTGGAAGTAGACAATTGACAATTCTTGATTCGTCTAATGGCCAAATGGACATTGCCATTGAGGTAAATAAACTTTCTGCTTGACTTTCATCCTGCTGCACTTACTAATTGCTTGTACATGCTGGTTTTTAGAATATTGCTTACAAAAACTCTTCGGCAAAGTGCACTCAAAGCAAGACCACACACATTTAAGCATTTAGCCCATAAGCAGCGATAAAACGACTCGAAAGCATAAAACCGAAATTATTAATCTCAATTTTTTTGTTTACTGACCGCATTAAATGTACGACAAGTAACCTAATGGGTTATAAAATGCATTTTATAAGTTCATTTTTCTTTATACAAATATGGACACCAGGTGGAGCTGTGCTTAACAAAAACAATCAGCTGTCATTCTGTTAAATAGTAGGGTTTAAGGATAAAGGCATGTAGGGATATTATTGTCTAGTACCTGTCCTTAAATCCCGGAACCAGATAGTCGATTAAACTGGGGTATATGGTAATGTTTTTGTAAAAAAACCTTCAACAACTTTTCCAAAATGGCGAAATATAGAAAGGTTTTTTCAACAAGCTTCCATATTATTCTACGGTTTGTTTGTTTGTTTTTGTTTCCTTTTTATATTTTTATACATCCGTGTACAAAGTAAAAATGTATAATTAAAATTTAACCAGTTAACCTAATTTATTTCTTATATTAACGATAACACGAACGCTACAGCACAATCATTGTAGATAGACATGGATTTAAATTTAACATTAAAAAAGAAAAAATGACAAGCCCAATCAACCTGTACCGGGCAACACTGATGCAACATTGTAACTGTCGAAGGGATATTAAAAAAATAATGCGTAGAAAGATCTATCGATCATTTTAAAAGAACTGCCAATCAATTACCGATTGAGGATCGGTGGGAACCAAACACCTATTGTTCGGTCGCCGGTTCCCAACGACGCGCCGGATCTGTGGGATCCACAAGGCTATTGTCAGCGATCGCCGGTTCCAAGCGACACATCGCTCCGTGTCAGCCCGCACAAAAACTTTTCATGAATCGACTTGTTGCGACGTACGAAAAACTCATTTCACTTTGCAAACAATATGATTATATTTATAGAAAGTGCACAGTCTAACCTTTGTCACAGATTAAACAGCGGTGGGAAGTCAGTAGCCTCTTGTTCGTTTGCCACTTATCACGTTGTTTTAAAAAATAAAACTATTAGGAAACTACAATTTGCGTAAGCTAATTGATTTTGGTTTCCTAAATTTTATCTCAATGTAAATGTAATTAATTTACCGTTATCATAAGGTGTATAAATAAGCTAAATTGTATATCAATTAAAACTTCCATATAAACGATAATGCTCTACCGCGACATTACTCTGTTCAATTCACCGGGACACTCCAGGAAATGCCGTAAGTGTGGAGAAAAAAAAGCGATGAGCAGGAAGTTGGGGCAGGTGCGGCGCGTCGGTCTGTCCGTCTGTCCGTCCGAAACTCGAGACATTCCGTCCACTGGATTACATCAAAGGGCATGCGCTGATGAGTCAGTGTGCCTTATTATCGCGGAATGATCGCCAGTTAAATTGTCGATCGCGTACATTTTGATAACTGGTTTAAACTGGCTGCGCTAAATCTGATTTTTAGTAAGCAATGGTGTTGCTAGGAACCTAAGCCGAGTTGTAATCGGATTATAAATCTCTTCACCTTGTATTGAATTGATTTTCAGTGTTATTGGGAAATCATTTACATGTATAATATATGGTTAAATCGGGCTTTGATGTGTCTATGGGGAGGGGAACTTTTGGGCCCTGCACTGGCTAAAGCGGATCTTACACATCACAATTTAACATTTTATGTAACTTCAATCCTGGACAGCCAAAAACTATCAAATTTTCAACAAAGATTCCTTATATAATACTCTTTGAAATACTTTGATAAATTTTACATCTCGGCCCAGAAATGTATGGAGGCAAATTGTTCTCCTTCCTGGAAGGAATGTTTTTTTATAAAAAATTCTAGCCTTAAGTGTGTCATTAATTTAATAATTTCACTAACATATGCCGCCCTTTGAACTGACAGGCGAAATAATGATTGCACACAGTAGAATGATACATAAAAAACACGGCGCGACAGTGTATACCCCGCTGCCAACACTGCCATTCAATTTTGCATCATAAATACATATGTGTCCCATTCATCCTTTCAACATGCCCGAACCAACGAAGCATACCTTTCTCAGTTCTAGTCACAAAACCCACTTATTCATGTTCTTTATTCTTATATTTATCTTCAAACGAAAAAAGAGTATAAAAAAACCTGTTCTGTTTACCTTTTCATTGAGATGTAATTTTAAAGGTAAAATACAGACACCATTCATGAATTATTTGTTCATACTATATATATTGAAACATACACTTGTTACGTAATGCCCACCTACTATAGTATATAAGAATCCTAACTCTTATATATAATATATACATAACTCTATACATAATTTTTAGCCTTTATGTTATTACTTTTCTAATGTTATATTTAACATTCCCTCATCGATAAATTAATGTGTATTTATACGGAACCATTACCATATCCTCTGATAATATCCTAATTATCTGTGCAATTAGTAAGTAAGTCATTTAAGTTAAGAATCTTATTTGTCAATCTCACAATCTTTCTGTATATATACTGATTTCATACTACATCTAACGCACTTACTATTTCAACGTTGTAGAATTACCAGTTCGACTTTTAGTATTGTATCTCTGTTAAAATTTATTTAATAAATAAATAATTATTTTTATATTAATATTAATAAATAAATAAATAAGTTCAATCACTGGCCATATAACACACTGTATGTTTTGTTGTCAATCATTTAAATCGTTATTCATAGAATAATACATACACCACAACCTTCGAAAGCAACAATGTTACATTACAATAATTCCATTTCGGAATGTACGCAGTCACGAGCGTAATAAGCTTTCAACAAAAACTATTATTTGAACAATGTCTGCAGGTCCGTTCCCAATTGTAATTATTGTCAGACTGAAGTTGCTAGGGCTGCAATGATATCAAAAATGTACTTTTAAATCATAACATAAATGTAACAAACTTTACACACATATATGTATATTAATTGATGAAATGAATTGACAAGTTTGAGTACAAGCAAACGGTTTACCTGATCAAGGGATCGCTAACCGTAGGCATCTGCAACAAGGTAATGAGTTGTTGCGTTGTCTTCCTTTAATGTACAAAGGTGGACAAGGGTATAAGATATTTCTTTTCCTCTCCATTTCCCGTCAAGTCTTCTTTCTCTTTCCATCTTTTTCATATGAGAAAGGGAAGGGAAGTAGAATTAGGCTTCCGCACCTGAGTGCTACAGACGAAACACTGAATAATTCTATTTCATGCCTATCTTCTGTGAGGTTGTGTTATTTCACCGGTTGAGCCGCACATTAGTGTAACAGATATTGTTTTTTTTAAAATTATATACTCTTGCCTTTGTAATAGTTGTGTATTATCATAGCTTCACACCCCTTGACATCGACGCATTTATTCAATCGTTTCATTTAATTTCGAATTTGGAATAAAAATGGCGGACTACCAAATGAATGCGCAGCTGTGGGCGACGCATCTTCGGCCTTTTTTCAAATGATAATTTTAAAATTCTTTTAATAGTCCCTTACAATTGCTACGTTTAAACTTTTTATGGCTAAATAGACAATAAACAGGTGGAATATTCTTTTATAAGTATAGCCAGCTGCTTCTACGGAATAACAGTTGTATAGTACACACAGGCCATCTGTTATGGGGTATTTCGACAGTTTAAACTTGTCTTTGTGAGGAAAATATGTTTTGAAAAAAGTTGACAAGGAGTAAGAAGACTTCTTCAGAATATACATGAAATTATTCGTTTCGTTGCAGGGTTTGTTTGTCTACTAATATATGGTGACCAGCTAATCTTAAATAATTAAATATTTGGAAGGATATTAGTGTCAAGACAATCCTTACTACGTTTTTATTTCATTTTTATTAGATACTAGTGACCCGCCCCGTCTTCGAGCACTAATCATGTTGGTACCAATTCTAATGATCAACTTCTAGGCCCATTATTTTCTGAAAATTTCATTGAAATCAGTCTAGCCGTTTTGGAGTCTATAGGGAATGTACATACATACAAAGACACATAGCTTTTTATGTTTATAGAAGATTTTTTTCCTATTTAATTAGACTAGCGTAACCTAGCACGGTGTAGCGGCAGGTGCCTACTGAAGCTTAATTAATTATAACGCAAAGCCGATGGTGCTATTAGAGAGGGCCGGCACCTGCGCTGCAATGTGTTTGATGCGGGTGATATAAATACCTTCTATGATATTTTAGATATATTTTTAATTGTGTTGGACGCATCTGGCGGATAAAGCGCTTTGTTGGCGTGACCTTTAAGCGCTGCAGGTGCCTTTTAAAATAGAAAGGTTAGGTATTTTGAGTAATGTTTATAAGGTGCCAACAAGTTTGGCGCGTGCATACCACTGCTTGTACTTCTTTCCAGCATGTGAAGAGATCTGTTTTTCACCAAGCTTATAAGGTAGAAATTATGCTTAAAATAAAAACATTCTTGTAAACTTTTCCGAAGTAAAAAAATATTTGCGATTTTTTGTCAAATATTTTGAATTTTTAAACTGATTTTCAAAAAATAATAAAATAATCGTGAAATTTCAAAATTTTTAATATTAAAAAAACCCTTCCGATACCGGGAATCGAACCCGAGTCTCCTGGGTGAGAGCCAGGTATCCTAGCCACTAGACCATATCGGATGTCGCATTTAGTACTAAATAAACTGTATACGTCGAGCATCTGACATAATCATTTAACAAAACTTTTGCAAGTTTTATAATTTGGTGGTGGCGTTATTGTATCGGAGTAAACTTAAACCTGATCACTGACGATTGAACATTAGCTTGAAGAGTACAGTGCAGTAGATGCTTGTAATCTTCAGGACAAACCCATCGACAGACGAATGAAATTAGCAAATATAGTGTCAAATAGGACGTGTACTAAAGGACCGCGAAGAAAAAATTAACTATTCCTCAAACATTAGTAATGCAACAAACTATAGCTTCTCAAGTATACTACGGGCATAGACTATAACCGTAGATTACTTGAGATTTTTTTTTAAAATGACTTCTATCTGTGTCATCGCGAGAAAATACCAAGAGATAATGTAAATTACGAAACAAACATAAAGAAATGAAATAAACGACCCACATATGTATTACAAAGTAATTGAATTCAACAAATCGCACATAAACCCGATGAAAGTATTGACCGACTCGATTTTTTTTATTATCGCACAAATTGAAGACGCACGATCGTGCGCACGCTCCAGTTACAATATTTGTTCCTGTTTACATCTTAAGGAAGTAATTACGTTTTATTTTAATTTCATACTGATATTGACGTGCATTTTAAATTGTATTTTTTTTTATTTCAAAAATTTTATTAGTTACATTAAATTTTACATCGAATAGGGTACTTGACCCGGATAATGAAGAAAAAATACATATAGAGGCAAAAGATCCGATTTGCTACAATCTCATATTGGTCACATTTTACGATGTTTTACGAATCTAGAGGGAAATAAATATATCACATATAACCAATTTATTGCTCAAAAGACATAGATTAGCTATAGTCAAAATGTACTTATTTTAAAAAGATTTTGTGTCCTAGTAACGAGACCTTTAAACCAGCCAGAGTGTTGTTAATGTATCAGATTGTGCAAAAACAAAACTTTTTCTATGATGCTTGCAATAGTATGGAAACAGTCATAAAAAAAGTAATACAATGGGGAAATCTCTATAACGATTCGATGAAATTCCTGAATTAAAGTTGAACTAAACATTTTTTTCGCTCAAACTAAATATGAAGATTGAGTTTACAGACGGTCGCACAAATCAAAAATGTTTATCATTTCTTTAGCTGCATATTTTTTTATTTATTTCTTTGATATAAAACGTATCGACTCTACATCTCAGCACGAATGCGATTCACGATCCAATAAAAATATTGCACGGAACCGAAATGCCGAATGAGCGATAAAATCGCGGCCATGTTTCTTTTTTTTGGCGCCAACAGTTTTTTTTCTTAAATATAGTCAATTTATTGTATGCGGCCAGTTATAATATTGTATTTTAATTTTACATTAAACTTCTTTATCAGATATTCGGCAGTATACGAGGTGTCGAGTAACAGCGTTATGGATTGAGGTTCTCTTAAAAGATCTTACTGAATAAGGTAGTTAATTATGTACCTTCTTTTTATATTTAGTTATATATTCTTTTCTTTATTCACCTAATTCTTTGTTTACTTTTTTTTAAAACATGAATACAGGAGAATAGCATGGAATGGGTATGTTTCCAGGAGGAAAGAATGACAATGACAATGTGACAATGACAGGTAGACTTAGGAAAAGATGGATGGATTGCGTAAAAGATGACAAGAGCAAGAAAGACATCACTAATGATAAAGACGAGATGACGGTTGATAGAAAGGCATGGCATGGAAAAAGGATATAGAGCTGACCCCTCTTCAGGAGCCAGGACCATTATTAATAATCTTTGCTTTACTATTAATTTAATCTCGTAATTTAAGAATGTTAGCAAATAATAAAACAATATATGGCATGAAATAAATTTGTAATTCTAATTTAATTGTACCCCTACATCAAGCAATTTGCGTGAGGTCGTAGCGCATGCGCTAACGGACTACAATCTACTTGTACAAGGGATACGCGCGTTTATTACGGCAGACGACGCGTCAGTTGGGACCAGGCAAAAGTACCCTCGAGTACTCTATATATATGTAATCTTAGAAGGCAAATTTCTTGCTTATTTAGATGTAATAGGGTTCAATAGTCACAGGAATTGTCTTCCTTGCACCGAATTTATTGTGGTTATTGTGTCAATGGGTAACACTATCGCCGGCGACACGTATTGTTTTTTTTAATTAAGTGGCGTTCTTTATGGGTATTATAAAAAAACTAACACTAATCTATAGATTTTCGTATTAGGTGTCAATAGATAGCGTGTCTAAATCAACTCTTAGTGTTACTTTGACTTTTGGCTTGACACTTATCGTTATATCTTGGACAATTCATAATAATAAATTATAGCCTATATGTTATTGTGACGTATAAGCTATATTATTCTGGAGTTTCATTAAAATCCATTCAGTAGTTTTTGCGTGAAAGAATAACAAACATCCATACTTACAAACTTTCGCATTTATAATAATGTAATTAGTAGGATGTACATTATTACGATGTCCGTGTTTTCATTCCCCAGTCCGTTCGCTAACAGATCCAGTGACATAACGGTGACATGTGTTGCCATTGTAGATCACTTTATTACGTGATGTAGTTTTGGAGACGTGCCAATATCTTTTATGTATCTCTCGACTTATATTTTCATTAATTCACATCGACCTAAATTTCACGAACGCCTTCACTGGCCCGTGTTCTTAAGCACTTCAGGAGAAGCCAGCCAGTAGCATTTGTTCACGCTTCAAAAAACTTCTTGGAATAAATTATTTCTTTCATCTTATGACCATTTACTATACTCTTGAAAATATGTGTATACAATTTAGATTGACTAGTTTACGCGTAATTTATTTTATTTAATATGTATGTAAGTGATTGTATGTGTATCAAATTATGATCATTCAGTGTAAGGACGGCGATGGCGTGAGAGTCACCCGCGTCTCTACCGTTATCCGGTGCTGGATTGACATTATTTTAGTCGAAGAAAGTGGCCACCGTTCTTTTTCCACAAAGACAAGTACACACAACGCTTCAGCTTCGTAAAATTGCAAAGAAAATAACATCTTTAAAAGTAAAAATAATAATTAAATTGTCTAATTTGTAGTAAAGTTATTTTTATAATATGTAGATAGAATCTTGAGATAAATGTGTGTACAAAGATATTTAAATTAATTGTGGAATTTACGAGAAAAAAATTCTAAAATGTCTTTGAAGATAATTTTAAACGATCAAGCTACCACTAACCAGAACTAAGTCGCGTCACCAGCATTTTTGTAGGTAAACCAGAAAGGCTTAAGGGAACGAAGAAACTGTTGGGAAAGGTGAGACCCGCCTTGGGGAGGTGCCGCGTTTTTTTAAATAGGATACGGGGGAACAAACAACACGTCATCGGTCTGACTAAAACCACTGATCATGGAAGTTCCTAAGTCTTACTGGGAACAGATAATTCCACAATGCGATTGTATGCAAGGAGCTAACCGAACACCGCACGGTAGAGGACCAACCATATATATGGGGTGGTTGGTGTTCGGAGCTCCGTCTTGTTGAATGATTATGAAACAAAGCGGCAGGGATTGTTTCAAACAGTCCTTCGGAACACTCCCGTATTTCCGCTTTTGAAAGTCAGGCAGTGTCTCATGTTGAATGTTACATAAAGATCATAAGCTTATCTCCCTCACCAATACCAAACCACCCTTGATAGCTTATTTATATTTTTCTAAAAGGAAACAGTTGATTGTTTCAGTGTTTGCAATTTCCGAAACACTTACAAGCCGTACAAACTTTGAATGAGCGAATCGTTAAAGAGTTACTGCTCTGAAAATTTATGGGCGAACATTTCAAACGGCTCCTCAAAGGTTTTTTTATCTTTATTCTTGAATGTGAGGATAAAGTATGCGACGAGACTTGATGGCCTTTTTATCGACTCACTAGGGTTGAGAAGGGTAACCACGGGTACGATCGATTGCATTTTCTCGTGTTCATTCAGAAATCACAATGGTCCGGTATTTGGTTTATATCACTGGTGATTGAAGATACTGACTGACTGATATATCAACACACAGCTCAAAGTACTGGGCCTAAATACTTGAAATTGTACATGTTTCTAACTTCATCCTCTAAAAGTTTAAAGTAGGGGATGACAGTTTGAATGGAAAAAATACCCGTGCGAAGCTGTACTATAACTTTTGGGATTGATAAACAATACAATGTGGGAAAAGTATGGCTTAAAACTGGATGTTGTGACTAGAATTGAGAAAGGTATGCTTCGGTGGTTCAAGCATGTTGAAAGGATGAATGAAGAGAGAATAACAAAACAAATTTATGTTGCAAAAATGAGTGGCAGTGTTGGTAGGGGACGCCCTAGGAGAACTTATATCGATGACATTAGTGGCTTACTAAAATACGTAGATGTATGAATGTAGAAGAAGCGAGAGTGTGCCAGGATCGCGCCATATTTAAATCGATGATCTCTGCCTGCCCCTCTGGGTTACGGGCGTGAGCGCAGCAATCGGAATTGAAAACCAGATTCTATCGATTTGATTTTGTTTCCATTTTCACTGAGATATTACGCCTGAGTTTGTACTCGTAATAAATAATTTGTACGAATTAACATATTTTCTGCAATTTATGTACTCCATACATGAATTCAATAATGTTTAATATGTATGTAGTGTGTAGCCAATGTGGCTTATACTTATTTCACTATATAATATTTTATTAGCTTCTCGCTAATGTAGGCGCATTAGGGAGAAGTTAATACTAGTAAATTTCAAGATAATCCTGTCTTCGTAACGTCCATTATTCATAATACGTTTTGTATTTTCTGTCCGTTTGTATGTTAATCGGTTTAAATAGTTTAGCCAGTTTAAATGACTGTAGTATGTCCCATGTAGACACTTAATCTAGTTTGCAACTTAAAGTGCACTCGGTATACTTAAGTCGGATTAAGTTCAATAAATAATTACATTTATGAAAATGTACGTACAAAGTTAGTGTTGCCCACGGTCTTGTTAGCGAGAGTGTTAAACATGAACATGCAAGCTCCTGTCCCAGCGAGGTAGGCAGAGATTAATGATTATCTGACGCGTTCCAGGTACATCTATCGCTTCTTCTGCATCCATCTACGAATGCAAGCTCGTCGGTTATAGGTAATTTTAATACCGCCTGCTCTTTTAGTATGTCATCAATCGAGTCGTGGGAGTTTTCTAGAACATCTTCGAACACTACTACTAAATTGCGATCATTCCTTTGACATTTTTTTAAAAATTATCCTTTCAACAATCCCGATGTCAGAGTTATAAAAAGTATAACAATGTTGGGATGTTTTTATTTGTTATGCTTTAGAAGTATACTTTGCGTTTCACTCTGTTAGGGACAAACATATATATATATATATGTAATGATAATTATGAAAACACTGCTTGTTAGTTTTGTATAGTGCCAAGAATCTTTTCTTTTTCCGTTTCTCTTGAGCCCTTCCGACCCTACACATCCGATAACATTAAATTGAAGTAAATTCTTTGTTTTGTGTATTCCGCTTTTTTATTTAACGGACGTAAAGACATTATTATTATTTAATTATTATTAAAATCACTTGCTTAGTTTAATTGTCTATGTAAATAGTGGTATGCTGTAGAAGTCAGTGTAGTGTAAAGTTCTCACCGAACCGATGTTTTTTTGTGTCCACCGTACGGCCTATGAACATTTGGACCGTGAGTGTAGCGGACAGGTGTTGCGGTCGGTTCCGGGATCCGACACCGGGGTATCGCATTACGAATACCGTTGCATGACGCACAAATCCACTAGGCCTGGTTAGAAATTGACTTCCTTCATATAATATTCCATATACTTCAACTCCTGTTGTCTGGAGGAGTAAGTACAGATTACGTCTTCTGTTTAAGGTTCGACAAGCGGATAAAATACAAATACTTTATTATCTATCAAGAGATATTAGCAAGATATCCATTTATGTAAAATATAAACTTAAATCTTATTTACAGCCCACACTACTAAGCCTAGAGACATGAAATTTTGCAGAGATTTCTGTTATTACGTAGGCGAGAACTAAGATTACATTTATCTAAATCATCCCCTAAAAGTATAAAGTTGGGGAAGAAAGTTTGTATCAAGAACCCCCGTTGGAAGCGGGGTGGGCGCTAGTAAAAATATGCAACCGTTTTTAATCTAACCAATAAGTGCATGCCCCTTGTCACGCCATCTTTTTGGACAGTACACAGTTAAATTAATAATGTATATATTATCGTAAATTTCGAATAAAAATCCCTTAAACTTAATCCGCTTCGCATTAACAGGTCGTAAGATAATACAAGCTCGGCAATCCGAAGCGCTAAGTGGACGAAGTAATGGTGCCTCCTAATTTATACAGAGAAAAGGTTTCATTATAAATATTAACGCGAGCTACGGAATTCGGAATAATGAAGATAATAAATATACAATTTACACTACCAGAGTTAGAAGAGTGCTATTGAAAATAGGTCTCTCCGAAAGTAAATAACACCAATAGACGAACTTGAACAGGGGTGATTGTTCAGTGGTGGCCCAGAAGTAAAGACCCGACGGTCGCGGGTTCGAACCCAGGCAGCCACCTTACTTTTTATAAGTTATTTCAACTCCAAAAACGGCGAAGGAAAACATCGTGAGGAAACCGGCATGTTTTAGAACCACCAAACGGCCCGTTCCCTCACTCGGAGAGGAGGCCTGTGTCCCTACAGTCGGGAAACGTTCTAAAAAGGCTGATTTTTTTTATTACGTACTAGACTATTGGATCTCTTACTATTATTCTCTACTCTTATTATCACCATAATAGGTCTTAATAAGACGATAAAGGATGCTAAAACCCTTCTCTTCCTTCGTCGTAACTTAAAATCTTGCAGTTTCGTGCAGGCGCTTGGAACGCCTTTAGTACAGGAGCCAGGCCTGTTCTTGCTTTGACTCTGCCGTCGCAAACAACAACGGAAAAGAAAGGCACGTTCATATTGGGATAAATGCATATTAATGTATAGAAAATTACTTACTTCTTCCTCACACAGCCCATGCTCTGTGTTTTATTGTCTGCATTCTTTAATATAATTCCAAATACAAGCCCCTTTTTACTGCCATAATTTGTTATTCAACATAATTTCGACTGCTCTGCAGCTTATTTTGCTGACGCTGAATTCTTATATACCCTTGGACCATGCAGTCGAATGACAAAATAGCTGCCATAAATGCAAGCATCCCCGCATTTCGCTGACTACCGTTCGTCTGTAAGAACCCTAACTGTCTTCCACGAAGGCTAACCACAGCTGTTTTGATGGTTGCGAATATTAATGGATGCTGGAAGACTTAACGTCAGGCTGCTATAACAAAAAAAATACTCAATTTACGACAATAAAATATTTTTAATAAGAAAATGTCCTATCAAAAAGTCGCTACTCTATGGCCAAGTATTTTTCATTATGCGGCTGTTAATTTAATTAAAACCGCAGACATTAGCGCGGCTACGAATAAAGTAAGTTACGGTAATAAGACAATAAGCGAGGGATTCGCTGACAAGACCACGTTAAGTCAGCGATGCGATTGTTTCAATCATATTCCGTTATAATACCTTCTCCAGGAAGTTGTAAAGACATTTCTGCATTATTTAATTAGACCACAAGTACTACCATTCCTTTTATAATAAAAACGGGATACAGTGTCTAACTTTTTTTTCTACGCTTTAATATTTTCTGGAAACATGTAAAGTAAAATTTAGTGTAAATCATGTAACAAGATATATTGAATTCTTACAATACCAAACTGTTTATATGATATTGTAAAAATCTATATTGTACTTTAAATTAAATTATCCTGACGGTAAAAACAATTAAATTGTATTTATATTAATACAGAAGCTAAGATATATAGAAGTAAGGAAATAAATAACTAGGCACCTACAGTAATTACATAACATTCTTTTAGACCTAACACTCTAAATAGGTTCAAATTTCAAATATATACTTCCATATCTCTACGTCATTCCATTTCATTTTTTAAGTATCTTCGTGTTGGTAATTTTAATTCATTAATGGTATCCAATAACGTTTCGTTAAGCACATGAAGCTTGGTCATCTTGCAATCCCCTATCGTTGAAAACTCCGTTAAGTTAGTTTCACTTTGCTTAGATAAGTATGTAATGAGCAGTATAACTACTTTACAACGCTCAAGTATTTACTAATGAGGTAATCTTTTAGTTTTAAAGTTTTAAGATCACTAAACTTATGTGAAAAGCCAGTCATGATTTTATTGAATGAATTGCAATAAACTTTTTATGAAACGGCTTTACTTACGTTCGCGTTTTTCTCGGTGTTTTGTACAGACAAGTTTCGGACCTGTCGGAGGTCCTTCTTCAGGGTGAGCGGTATTAATTCGCGGTCGCGGCCCGCCTTGCACTGTGTAAAGCCGTTTCATAAAAAGTTTATTGATAATGTCTCACGATAGTTTTAATGAATGAATTTCAGTTTTTGTTCAGGTTTTTACGTAATATAAAAGTACACATATTCTTCTCAGGATCGTAATAACCATTTTAATCCGTACGTTGTAATCGAATCAGGGTTACTAGCTGTAAAATAGTATTTATTCGTTTAATAAAAATGTACAACACGGTACCATAGAGAATGCTTTCTCGGATCCCAAACGTCATCATTTTAATCCATTTTCCAATCATTGTCCGTTCTCCTAAGCCCTCATCGGCCAATTCTTATAAGAGATAGCCGTTCTCTGAGGCAGACTATTTGCGTCTTCGTTTCCCAGAACAATTGCTTAGTCACGGCTCTGAAAGCCGCGTTCATTCTGATTCTAAGCGAACGTATTTTTAACGTTCTATTTTGTATCTATGTAGCTATGCCTTATTAGGTGTTTATCTAGATGTCAAGACAGTAATACTGTGACTATAATGAGTTATATTTTACTAAATAGTGGCATAATGTTTTAAAGCAATATTTTGTTAAAATCTCTCTTATTTTTTGTTTAATGTCTGATAACAAATACTATTGGATGCAATTTTTTTATGTAAGAAGTTGGCACACGAACAAACGTTTCATTTGATATTAAGTGACCATTACCTATAGGCATCTACAACAAGCTAATGAGTTGCAGATGTGTTGCATACATTCAACCCATCCCCGGCCGAAATCAGAAAGGCCGAAAAAAGTAGGAACTCATCAGACGAAACGCAGAATACTTGTACGTCACGCCTATCTTCTGTGACGTAGTGGTATTTCACCGGTCGAGCTGGTCCATTCTTGCAACAGATGTTGCAGGCTCTACCACTGTTCAAATTAAATTTATAATACTTATTTCTTAAAATTCGTTCTATTGTTTTATATATGGTATGGTATTATATCACATAGCTTCTTATGTAATCTCTAAAATCTTATATATATATATTGTACTGAAGTGTTTATAGCCATGGGTGTCCATCACTTTCTAACTATACCTGCTCGGAATACGCTAGCAAGGGATAAATAGGATTCTGTTCGCGTAACGAGCCAGACTGCGTGACTGTTAACTCTACCATAGATAAGCTAGAAAATAGAAGAGACAATACGAAAATTAAACATAGCTTGACTATTTTCCAGCCGCCAAATATTAAAAATGCTGCTAAAACGCTACTATGCTAACATAAAGAATCAGTTAATCGATTAAAAATCAAAAAGGAAACATCAGAGGGACGATTTTTGAAAAACAGCATTTGAAATTATAAACAAGTTGACGAAATTAATGATATCAAACGATTGCTAGCAAGCTAGGTGATGGGTAACATGTTAAATATTGTCATTTGAGAGATGTCAAAATGTAGCGTAGCGTTTTTTTTGTAGAATATAATTCGAGTGTAAACTTCTTTCTTTTTCTTTTTTATATCATTCGATGTTTTTATATAAACAATAGTTTTCGCTAGTTTTCGAGTAATACAAGTCGTACGCTGTTGCCCAAAAATCGACCTCCAGGAATCTTTATTGGATGTTTTAAAATTGACAAATTAATTGAAAAATCTCAGGAGGTTACATGTGGCGAGATGCTGAATGTTGAGATGGATGTGTGGTGTGACGAGGATAAAATCAAGAATTAGTATAATAGAGGAAGTGTGAAAGTTGCGCCAGTGACAGAGAAATTGAGGAACAAGAGGTTAGCTTGGTATGGACATGTTATGTGGACGGAAGAAATATAGCGAAGAAAGTAAGGGGGTTGAACGTAGATGGTTACAATCGTGGAGGAAGACCCAAGATAGTATGGATGGATTGTGTGAAATCTTTTACACACGTGTAAGAAGGGTGTGAATACAGATATGACAGCTGACAGAGGGATATGTCTTCCATATCCCTCTGCCAGCTTTATGTAGAGACCATACGGTGCCGACCGCTAATAGATGGGAAAAGGGCAGGAAGATATTGTTACTAATTTAATAATCTGTAGAATTATTTATTCGTTGTGTCCTTATACATGTTAAAAGCTTAGATTACGTCTGTAGGTGTGTCTAGAGTTTGATGACCAGAAGAAATATCTTGGCTTCTCCTGTTCGGTTTACCATTGTTCTGGTCGTGTTTTCAAGTCACTCCCTTCGCCAGAAAGCTTTTAAAAACCTTTTACTTCTTATAAAGATTTACAAAACACAATACTTTATTCCATTTACGTAAATCTTTTTTATATTTCTTTAAAGTGGTAGTTCTGGCCAATTGATCTTGGCCGTCAATTTGACACGTCGCTCACGCCTCTTCGCCATATAGGGTAGCTTGCGTAGGTCACGAGCAGTGCTTGTCTCAATCGAACCCACAGGCCGCCTGTTTTTCCGCATTTTTGCACCTCGGGGTGTGCGGTTAATGTATCCCCCACTCAGTGACTCACGTTGCTTATCTGATGTATGTTATTTTGACTTATGTAAAGGTCAGGCCGTTGCTCCGATCGAAACAAAGTGATAGTGAATTTATTAAAAATAAAATAATTTATAATTTAGCCTTTAGGGTTTCGATTATAATTCTGTTTGATGATTACTAAGTGTATAAAATTATAAAAAATGCTTTTGTAAGTTTGGAAGCTTATATTGTGTGATGTTACACTATTCGCTACTTCCTCGTATATTTTTATACAGAAGAAACTGACTGGTATATGAACGCACAAACCAAATTCCTGTTATTACGTAGGCGAGAACTAAACAAAGGAGTTATCTAAATTTATCTAACTAGAACTATCCGTGTGAAGCTGGATATAGATATAATATATATATATATATATATATATATAGATATAAAACCAATATTGTTAAATTGTAACGAGAAGTATAACGAAGTATTGTATGTACTTTATATTGTCCACGAAAGATATAGTACAATGATAAGTTAGATCACGATTTCTGACAGGACAGGACTATTACAATTTAATGACATGGACCCATTCGTCAATACACGACCGATCTGACACTGAATTCTAAATGTGCTATAACTGTACCTAACAGACTGACAAAGCCTATTGTGACAGTAAATCAAAGTATTAAGTCTGGCAAAAGCATGTCTTACCCGTTGTCCCAGGTGAACTACAAACACGGTAGGTAATGTGACGCGACGCCAAAATGTCAAATAGTGTCAAATAGTATTTGTAGCCCACATTGCCATGAACATGTTAAGCTAAAACAACTTTCAGGCATCACCTCGAAGCTATGACGGTTCGTAAATACATCGAAATACTTCGAGAATAAGGAGGAAGGCCCTTTCCTTTGGCTCGTCTTCAGATAAAAGTCTGTTAGCACAGATTAATGAAGCAATCATAGAAAATAGAGTCATTAATTAAAATTGTATTTATGTACGAAGTGATCAATAAGAGGGCAGCGCGGCCGTACTTAAGATCAGTGAACTGTATTACTATGTGCGCGGGCGCAATTAGCTGTCAGACGGTGTGACCATGAACTCGGCTTTCTTTAGGACTTGAGTGGAACTTCTAAAGCACATGATACGGTTTATTGATTGGATTTTAAAGTTGACTTTCATTTCGTGGAAAGACGAGTTAGTAGTAGATAGCGCTGTTTAAACTTAACAATTTGTTAAACAAAATATAAAAAAAAGAAAAGTAATGTGTTGCATAGAATCGTGTTTTAGGCGCGGACTTTTATCATTCCCTTCCTCCTTTTTTTAAAGAATAATACGATGTATCCATACTTGAAATTAAAATGTGCCACAAGTAAATATCCTATATAGTATGAATAATTTTGGTTTTTGCTAGTCACGAATCTGTAAAGTGGAATGTGTTTTAAATAGTTTATTTTCCATCGACATTACCACCATACATATTATTTTATGTCTCCATAAGAGTGCAGTGGCGTTATTTTATCAAAGAGAACTTACGCTTTGTTAATTTTATCGACGCACATATGCCGTAAATTCCCCAAGCGTATCCCACTTCTCATATCTTGTAGACGTATTTCCACATACTCCTAGCACTCCACACCTGGGACGGTCTCGAGTAGGGTGGGACGCGTGGTAACACACCGCTACCGTTGTATTTTGCCCCTCCATAGACACTTGCGGTTGCCATGGCTCGGAAGCGTTAGCGGGACTTTGTGGTTTTAATACTATGAAATATATGGTATCACATTATTTTAAGAGGTATGTATCTGCGTGTAAGTTAATAGGACCTAATCTTAACGGAGACTCGTGTATTATAGCGTTTATATATTAGATTGGGTGTTATGGTGCGTGTCCTAGGTTCAAATACAGTCCTGGGACGTGCTTGTGTTTTCCTTTTGAATACCGCAAATGTATCTTGGTAGCTCCACCAAGAACGAGTATTGGCTCATTTCTTGTCACATTTGAATGCCCATAATCACGATACAAAGAGGTTGAGATTAAAGAACAAACCACAGCCGCCAGTCTTTTATCTCTTTGTTTAATATGTTATAATGGAGTCGGGTTTCACCACTATTTTACATTTGGCGCATAAAAAAATACTGTAGCTATGAAAGCGATGCTCAAGGCGAATATTAGTAACACACATCGCCTTGTGTATGTTCCCTATATACTCCAAAACGGCTCGACTATATTCGATAAAAATTTCAGAGAATCTTTACGTTGGTCTAACGGTTGGTCGTGTGGAGTTCGGTAGCGATTGGATGAGCGTAATTAGTGCTACCCGCGCGATAACTGATCGGTTCGCTAGTTTTACACAGTATTCAAGTATCAAGTACGCTTATTTCCTGCTAAATTATTTTTACCGGCGACTAATCGCGGGATCGTTTCCGGCGCGCCTTCGGTAACGTAATAATCCCCGTCCCGGCCGCCGACTCAGACATTTCTTTTAATAAACAAACATCTCGTAAATAATAATTATTCACTAATTAGCTTTGAATGCTCACGGTGCTGAGATTAGTATAAATTATTAATCATTAAAATAAGTGGTAATAGTAATATTAACTTGGTTAACGTTAAGTGATTAATATTTTAATTTAAAAAAATAATAAGAAGTTAGCCATTAAATATTACTTCTCTCTTTTTTAAATCAAAATCAAGTTTGATTGTTTGAAAATGGAATCCCTTTTGCAAACTATTATACTATTTTGTTAATTTATAATCTACATTTTTATGAATTGAACCATCGAGATAAAAACTGATATTATGTGATGACACCACCGTCATCCATTCTAACCACATTAATATTTGTAATAGGTTCCCCTTTATTTATTTTTTTAACAGCTTAGTAGATGGTAACGTTAGTAACTCCCATATGTTTCCTAATTGTCATTTAAATTATTTAAATTGATTATTTTTAATTTCTTTAAATTTTGAAAAAAAGAACCAAATCAAGAAGTAATAAATCCTTGTATGGTTATCATTGTTCATTATTATCATATTGCCTAAGACACTCCGAGGAAGAATCAAATTACAACCTACTCATCAAATTCGTTAAAGCCTTTCAGGTTTCAGGATGTAAAGGACGTCAGTGAGTCGGGTAAAAATACATTTTACCTTACAAATAACTTTAAAGACATTTTAAAGTAACATTATTTTTATAATTAATTCATTTTTTAATTATTTGAAATATATATAATAAAGTGAACGTATGATAGACACACACACAGTCACAGTATATAAAGAAATTTGTTTGAAAATCATAACTCGATAAATACTTGTGTATTATAACGAAAGTATTGGTGAGGAGCGGAAGTAGGAGTGAATGATGCGCAGGAGAGTAGAGGAGGCGGAGGAAGAGAGTAAAATATAAAAGTGATTGATTATCAATATACAATAGATACAATAATTAACTGTATTCTTTTTTTACACCATTAAATATAAAATTCCTAGTTAGTCGTTATAATGTGCTGTGTTTTTATTCAAAGACATGCGATTATTCGGGAAATACAGCACTGGATTTCTAACAAGAATCCGCAGAGTTTTAGGCATTAAACTTAAAATAGAATAACCTAGATCGTATGAATCACGGTCGGCTCAGCTCTCAGATTATATTTAGACAGTCGGTACAACGCCGGTCGTTTTGTATGCACGATTCAAACCTGACAGTGCGTTTATGTCCGATGTCTGTCAATGTCGCATTGGATGTCTGTTTATCAATGACTAATCTCGTTCATAATCATATGGCGCAGGATTGGAACAAATTGCCTGTTTCAGTCCCGTCTGATACCAATGTATATCAATAATTGAAATAAAAAAACTCTTTTAAGCTGGACCAAATTACACATAGTGGACAAATTTCATCAGGATCAGCTATAGTAGTACCAGTAGTTTGGGAGTTTATCCCGGGCAAATATTCTGACCCGATTTTTATATACATGTCAGAAACTGGAACTGAGAGGGGTCTTGTACTAACAGTGCCTATTCTTGGTCAAGCAGGCAAATATTCTTCGCTAGAATACATCTTCATCAGAAGAGAATCTCTGCTTACACAACTATGAAGTTACACTTTCACACGTACTCGGTACAAAGAGCCGTAAGACAGCTCCTAGACGAGTAGTAGCCAAGCGGTTTCGCACAGAGGTAACCCTCGATCCGCCACGACGAATTACTAATTCCCAGACTCTGTTGAAATGTGAACTTATAACAATTCCGTTCCGTTGTCAATTCAAGTCCACGGTCGCCATCCAAGTGATTCATCAATTCGATGTCCATGCCCAGGGGATGCACCAAATATAGATATTTGGTCCTATTAACATCATCTACACTTCGTACTATCGACATTATTCACCAAATAATCTTGCATTTGACTGACGTCCATTGTTAATTGGACTTCCGTGCTAATGCCATCAGCGGTATACATAATATAAATATATGTACGCATAAGATTCCCTAGTATGTAAAAGCTTGCAAACATAAGGACGCGTTGCTGTCTCCGAGACACAAAACGCAACGAAAGCATCAACCAAACGTCGACGATTTTGGACAACTTTTCGTATTAACTGAACATGAAAGTCGTTAAATGATAAAAAAAAATACTAAACAGTTATGATATAGGACCTTATGTGTCGTCTGTAGTGTACTTATGTAACTTTCAAAATCATAACGTTTTCGTTGGAGTTACGAAATTTATTTTTTCTATCGTCACGTATTATTTCGTAAAGCATCATTTTAGTCAAGTCTTAACACACGCGGCGCTGATTGCGCAACTCTTGAAGTGGTCAATACTCGAGTGTACTGTTAGGGCCACGGAAATGACCTTACCCGGCTGACGAATCCCATTGTTGTTGATCGTGACTCGGTGATCGCTGATTAAGCGACTTGTGAAATGAAAAATTGATTTTGTTTGGGAAAAAATAGAAAGATACTGTACAATTGTGTGCTAACGTTTTCTTCCGAAATACGCGACAGACTGTACGTTGATTTACATCAACTATATGGGTTTCATGTTGCCATCCTATGCGCTACAAAGTTGTCAGGTAACTAATCTTCGTGTCAAAAGTGAAGTCACTTAAGTCGCCACAGGCGTTTTCCCGCGGTAAGTCTCCGTGTTTGTGATTTAAAAAACGACAGTTTGTGCTAAGGAAATAAAAGACTACGGACATCACATTCCACAAGTAAAATAATCGACTATTGGAAGTATTTTTGCATAACAAAATTAGAAAACCAAGCTTCATTTTCGAATGTTCAATTCGTATGGAACACGGTATCTGGAGGTATATAAATCTATGCGCTATGACATTGCGAATCTGATGACACCTCTCTCTGACTCATAAACGGTGAAACTTTTCACAAAGGAACGTACAACACACATACATACTCACAAAAAAAACAGGGGGTGGGGGTTTAAGAAAGCCCAGAAGAAAGAGGGTTTTTTTAGTCGGTATCTCATCTAGGTTAGGTTAGCAATGAGCCTGAGCCCGACACACCAGACCAGTGTGGCTCCAACGTCTGAAGGTGTGGTAACACATTTTTTCCTCTATAAGAAAAAACCCTAGTTCAGTCGATTCAAATCCGGCGAATGTTTATTAGTAGCCATGGTGATGTCAATACTTGGGAAACCGCTGCGGCAGCATTTAGTAACACAATTTGTTTTGCCTGCATACATGATCGCATGAGTGGTTTAACCATGCTTAACAATACCCGTTGTCTTTTAAAAATGCATGCCTTCTAGAGGTCAGCGATTTCTAGATGTAGTAATTTTAATGCATCGTGTTATATATAGCTATAAAGGCCAATCAAATCTACAGTACAGATTAACCTGTCACACGTAAACACTAGGCAGCCTACATCCAGCCGGCGTCATTGCCAATTCAAGATACAAGTTTGCTAATGCACCGGGACCAGTTGCGACTGGAATATCACACAGACTGAACCGTTGTCATTATCAGTGCAGTCATTACGTAGTTATCGTTATGCTACCAACACTAGAGTACGCTGTATTATATTATACACTGACTTAGCCTGACTTAAGCCATAATTATTAGTATGCTATATTTAGACTAATGTGTCATAAAGTGTACTTTCGTGGAGACTTGATGCCATAAAAATAGCCTGGCTAAACAGGTTATGCAACTGCAACTTTAAATGGATGATTTTAGGGCTCCTTTCTTATTCCACGTATTGTCACCAACGCGATAACCGGTAATCTTGTCATCATTTTTTGAGTAATCTATATAAAATACGTATAGTTTATATGCTGCCTGATAAATTAACGCACATTCAAAATTGCGAGGCTTAAATATTTAATACTTTGCATAGATATTTTTGTTATTACGTGTGCGAGCACTAAGAAAGTATTTTTCTTATTTCATCCCCTCAAGGTCTAAAGTAGGGGAATGAAAGTTTTTATTGGGAAATAAATCGACCTCGGATATGACCATTCATATTAAATAGGGTTCAGCTTATACTGAACACAGGGTACATTTATCCGTAAAATTAAATTGCATGCCGGGTGAAACCGCGGGGCACAGCTATTCTATTATGTAGGATTAACGTCAAACGACATTGTCCGTATTTAGAGTAAAGTTACAAGCATGATATCGATTTTAGCGGTATTTTATAGCGACCTGATACCATGCTAAAGGAAGGCGGTAAGAGTACCCGTAACCGACGAGCATGTATGCGTAGATGTATGAATGCAGAGGAAGCGAGAGCGCCTCACACCACTGGTTTACATACAATAAAATAATGGATTTTCCATCAAATATTGGATATTCTGTATTATAATTAAGAATACATGAACAAACATTTTAATTAGTTCTTTTACTTGTTTGTCTAATTGTCTATAAACTTAATTTAAAAAGTTAAAGCTTAAAACCGGCCAAGTGCGAATCGGACTCGCGCACGACATGTTTCGTACCATTATCTATAAAAAAACAGGTTAGTATGGTAGCCCCCTTTTATATTTATTTAATTCTGTTTTTTAGTATTTTATACTATAGTGGCAACAGAAATAAATCATCTGTAAAAATTTAAACTGTCTAACTATCACAGTTCATGGGAAACAGCCTAGTGACAGACGGACAGCGGAGTCTTAGTAATAGGGTCCCGTTTTACCCTTTGGGTACAGAACCCTAAAATGGTCTATTATACTAGAGATATTCTGTGTGCGTTTCGTACACAAAGTAAAATGCAAATGCAAGTAGACGATACTTAAGCTTTAAAGTACTGCATTAAAAAAACTCGACAATTTAATCTTCAATTGCGTGCGACAACTTGACGCTATCTTAGCGCAAAGCTGCGCTGCGTTAAGCGTAAGCTGAACTGCGTTAAGCTTAAACTGAACTACGTTAAGCGTAAGGTGAACTGCGTTAAGCGTAAGCTGAACTGTAACAGTCATTGTCTCTTCCATAAAATGTACTAGCAACTATTCCTGGCTTCACTCTTGATAGACAAATAAAAAAACAGAGCCAGAAGCACTAGTGTAAACTCAACAAAGGTGGGAAGGCGCAACAATAGCTTAAAAAAATCAACAAATACCTACCCTTGTCTCTTAACAATTAAATTACAAGACTAATAAATTATAAAAAGTTCGTTGCAAGTGTTTCAAGTTCTAATAACCATGTTCCTGACGCGTGTTGCTGAGTCATGTTGAGTATATTGTTCACGAGAAGTCATAAGATTTTCCCCTACTAAATATGTAATGCGACTAAAGGCATTTCCGCTTCAAACTTAAATATATAGCCAAGGTTACCCTCTGATAGCTTTTTATTGGTATAAGAACTTTTAAAATCGGTTACGTATTATAGTTTTCCAGTTTATCTGGAACTAACAAACAAACAAATATTTTATCATTATATGATTAAATAGGTATACACTAGTTAGCCTCACCAGACGTTATCATACAAGCCATAATGTATAAACATGGTAGTGTTAAAAATTAATTTCCCCCTTTGATATAGTATACATTACAGTCAGTTTTGAATTGTAAGCTAGTGTTTCAAGTGTTATTCTAAAAGATTAGGAAATTTGTAATTAAGAAATACTAATTACAAATTTCCTAATCGACTTCCGAATTTCACAGAAATCATTGGAAAGCCAATATATCATATGTAGGCAATCTTCAATAATCAAAATAATATTTTAAATACCATCAGACTAAATAAAACATGTCATTATAAAGCAAGATGGATATTTACCTCGAGAAATAAGTCAGTACATATTCAAATTTCGTTTAAAATGTATATCCATAAATCAGGCGTTTATACGTGATGAAAATGTTCGCGTTGAAAGACTGTGTCGAAACTGAAAGGTCCCGGGTTCAAGCTCTGTCTATTCCGCAATTGCTAAACAATATTTATGATGCCTTCTACACGGCATTTCCATTAAATAGCCGACTGGTGTGTCTCGACCTGCGATTGTGCACATTATCTTATCGTCTCACGGTGAATGTCTTAAATTTGAGATGTAATTTAAGACTTTATAACTGCTTGTTGATAAAGTTTAACACTCGATTACAAAAACATGTTACCAGCGTCCCATGACGTCACAGCGGCATGTTTTACAGTTTCCAAAATGCTTACGTCGGAGACTAACGAAAATATAATGTAGTACATACACCCTTGTAACCCAATCGTTCGCGGGCAGGTGTGGTTTTAACGCATTCCTCACGTATCTTATGTTATTGCACACGTGTAGTACAATGACACATTGTAGCGAACTTATAATTTCATCCAATTCAGCCAGTATTATATAACTGAAGCTTGGTTAAATTCTTTTTCCGTTATGATTCTACCATCTTTCAAACTCTATAAACGCCTGACGTACGATAAGCTTATAAATTTAAACCAGAAATCCACCAGGCAATTATTTATACCCTATTAAATTAATGGCACTCGTTACCGATACTGGGTAAGTCTAGTCTAGACTAAACAGAGACTATCTGGATCCGTGAAACGTTTCGTAACGCGGTCGGCGGGTCGCGTCACTCTTCGGTCTCTCTTTGATGTCGTCGCTGACTACTTTATCTGTCACCCGTATAGTTTGACCACTTAAAGTCTAGACATTAACCAAAAATGTTTAAAAATAGAATAAAAATATATGTAAACTTTACAGCATCATAGTAAGTGCCCAGCATCGCTGAAGGTGAATTTATAGCCTTTAATTCTGGGTAATAGTAGTACTTTCTAGTAGCGAATTATTCAAATCTATTATAAAACGGCCGGCATATCTTGGCGAATGTCAACATAGGCTCTGCGAACTTTAGCGCATGTGCACTTGTGAAGAAAACTGTTACTGATGGTCAATCTGTAGCCTGGACCATCGCCTCCCGTAGGTCGCCTCATGTCACCATATTGTTCCTAGAAAAAGTCATTACGCAACCATTTGCGCGAAGTCCAGACTCGTCAAGATACGTTGGCCATACTATAAGTAATTTCAGATTTACTCACTACAAGCGAATATCTTCATAATTTAATATTTATAGATATTTATAGTCTATAAACCTAACACAGTTTTTAAGACTGACTGTTTCATGTTACCCAAACAAATCTCTACACCGATTACGACCAAACAAACTATATGTCACAATAGAAAAGTTGTCTAAAGTCAAAATTAGTACGTATGTATTTATTTTAACAGCCATTAAAAAGTCGCGATCGCCAGTGGTTGGGTTACTTTAGTCCATTAGTTAAACTGCCTCCAAATTTGAATGACACGTACGACCAACTTTGGAAGTCGTTAAATAAGATAAAAACCGTTAATTTAATCTCTAAGAACGCGATTGGGTGATAATGTAATATATCACTTCTATTTCAATTTACTATTCAATATATAGCGCAACCTGAGGCAAGAAATTATTTTAGACTAGTGATCCGCCCCGACTAGCTGTTTCAGTCTATACGGATCATGTATACCTGTGAAAAACACAAAAATGTATGCCACGGAAACCGTACGTTATTTCGGGATAAAAAGTAGCCTATGTTCTATTCTAGACTATAATCTACTTCAGTCTCAGTCAAATTTCATCCTTATCCGTTCAGCCGTTTTGGCGTGACGTTTGATGGTGGCGGGGGGCCAATCGAGCGATGCACTGATCACTGGTGACGGCCGGCAGTCTTGAGAGTGAACGAAGGGAAACAACAAGTGGAGTAGAAATAATTTAAGTAAATTAAAGTGAAATACTGTGAAGTGACTCTGTGTGTAAGTCCCCTGGCTTAAAACCTGAAAAACTCATTAGTATAAGTTGCACTGGTATTGAACCTTCTATATTGCATGATCTGCATGATCACGGGTAAATATAAAAATAATATAATGATCCCGACATTTCGTGGTCACTAACCTGTCAAAAAGAGATAAAAGTGACACGCGTTGACGAAAATATTGCTGCGAATATCAAATGACTTAAAAAGAAATTGTTCTTGATTGCAAAAATAAATCATATTGCACAAGACTTTGAGTCTATTTTAGAACGACCCTAAAACAAATCGCCGACGTTACGGTAACTGGCGAGCGACGCTTCCTTCCCATTCCGACGCGTTTAGAAATAGAAAAAAAAAGATTCTGGCCGAAAACAAACAAGCGATGATGAGCTCTCACTCTTGCTTGCTTAAAAATCTTCTAATTTTATTTCATTAGTGCATACGAAGGTGCTAAAAATACATTTTACAGCCGTCATCTATTTATGGAATACGTAATAATTCGTATTTTTTTAGTGTAAAGTTATTATTAAATGGAACACCCATTTACAAATATTTAATCTATCTAAATAAAAAACTAACGGCCAGTCCGTTGGATCTAAAAACTTAAAATTTTGCATAGAGATGTCTGGTATTACGTAAGCGAGTACTACGATAGGATTTTTCTATATTCATCCCCTAAAGGTCGAAAGTAGGGAATGAAAGTTTGTATGGAGAAATATTTATAATGAAATGAGTCGACCTAGGGTCTACATGATCAATCATATCAAGTTCAGCTTGGGCTTAACAATTGTCGGTCAAATTAAATTACACGGCGAGTGACACCGCGGAGCACAGCTAGTTTAAGACAGTATGATTTTACTGGTATGCAAAGGGATTCACATAACTATAACCGAGGGCATGCATGCGTAGATGTATGAATGTAGAAGAAGCGAGAGAGGTGTGCCAGGATCGCGCCAAATGGAAATCCATGATCTCTGCTACCTAAGCTACGGGCGTGAGCGCATATTTATTTATTTTACAAAGGGATTCCAAAAAGAATTTCATGGCGTTACGTAACTTGTTTCTAGTTTGTACAATTTTCAACACCAGCTAAGCCACGGTCTCGAGATGATGAATTTTAGTAACATACATAAGTAGGGATTCTTTAACTTAATGCATAGTCTAAGCTAAGATTTAAAAGACAAAGCAAACGCTAAATTAAACTTATCTATTCAGCTCTAAAAAACCTACATTTGGTTCGTATATGAAAACAGGACGCCAGGTTCTTAGATGTTATGTCCAGTAACTGGTTCTCATGATTGTCTTAGCCTCCTGGTATTCTGTTACCAGTAACAATCCATTCTACCCTGGTTAAAATCCATGTCCAATTTAATATATTTCGAGTAGTATAATTGGGGACTTACCACATGATATATTGTTATTCTCATACCTACAGTGCATATATGTCAACCGGATTCTATAGATATAAATTCACCACTAAGAACAATATTAATCCCCGTACCGCGGTACAAAATTCAAAATTTATTTACCGCACGATTAAACTTGTACAAGCGTCAATCTGTCTTTCTATACATCGGACACTTATTACTAAATTAATGTACCAGTTCATAACATGCATATTGCATAGTTGCACTTACTACAATCACAATAGAGTTTATATTTGCCTGACTAATTATCTTGTTAATGCTGTGACTTAAGTAGTGTTTTGTAACGGGCTCGTGTTAATACAAATGTTTGTCGCTAACGTAATCTTGTTTGAACAAACATACAAACATGCATACATTTGTACATTAAGCAATGAGTCTACAATAAAATCCTTTGTTTGTGTGCAAGGTATTTTTCTTTTTTTGTGGCGACATCAAGATACATGAGACCAGATCAGTAAAATAGATACAATATGTGTGTCGGAACCAAATTTCATTTATTCCATAAAAGGGCCTTTACACATTTTGCACATTTTTTGTGCGCGCTAACGACGCGCGTTTTCTATGAGCGCGTCGCGGCGTTCCCTAGGCGTCTTATTCGCGATCAACGCTCGCCGTCAGCCAAGGCCCTTAACCTTAAGAAGTATATGCTAAAAAGGCTTTAAAAAGAAAAAAGGAAAGTCTGAATAGTGTGTCGCCACAGCCATAGTTGGTCTTTTAAAATGCTGTCTGCAGCAGAAGAGGCACTTTGCTTAGGGACAAATCTTAGAGCCCCAACACAATTTGCGGATGCGGTAAGCGGCTTGTCGCTGTTGTCATTGTGCTATTGACATATTGCGGATGACAGCGATACGCGCAATGCGTTAAACGCTTCGCCTCGAGAATTCGCCTTTCGTGTGTATACCGCTCAGTGCGTTGGGCCTTTAACTTTCTTTTATGTACTATAATCCAGGATATATAGGAGCAATAGAAGTTGAGTGTTAGGAAATGTTGTATATTAAATAATTGGACGGGTGGACAATAAATAAATACTCAAAGGGAAAACTCAAGGCTTTTAGCGTGCGGACGTTGGTTGTTTGTATTTAAAATATGTTCAGTTACATATTTATACATGTAGCAGGCCAATTGTAAGTAGTTATTTCTGTAGTCAGTCGCTTTAACTGCTACAAAGAATGATTATCGTAAACAATGCGAGTTAAATGCACAATTAGCAGTAAATAAGCTTTTAATCCCGAGCGAAGATGCCGTTAAGAATTATGTTATTTCTGTTTTAAACATAGCATTAACTTTAGATGATTAAGCGTGAATTTTATCTTTTTGGTAAGCATGTTGCAAGAACAATTCTAAAATAACTTCTTAATATATCAGGTTTTCCATACACCACCCCAGATTCAGTCAATTCAGAACTTCAGTCCATCTCTTCCCATCCTATCCTAACAAAGATAATATACAAGAGTAGGAGAAGGCAATATTCTTTTTCCTGTCTATTCCCTCCTCTGTCCATTAAAGGTGGATCAGATCGCTGCAATTCATTAGCTTGTTCCGATTGCCTATGGGTAACTGTATTGTTCCGTTCAGTCTCACCTCCTTTATTTCGTTGCGTTGTAAGACTACTATGGATTCTAAACCGTGGCGAAGGAAATGTATGTTGTAACCACAAGAAAAGACTACCCTTTCAATTTCGGCAACAATCTCTAGCTAGGTCTACAATTTATTACGATACGCATGACTATATTTCCGTACAATCGTACCTAAAGTCTATCAATCCTTTTGTAAAACCATGCATAAGTGCAGGTTAAGAATGGGTCGTCCGGGGTTATAACTCGACCTAATTTACTGGCGTAAAGTAAAAGTAAGTTATATTCCTGCGTTTGTGAATCATTACCTAACCACATCTTTCCAAGTTTGGCCACAGCGTTTTATCTTAAACTAAACTCTTCTCTTACAACGCTTTTTTAATGCTACCATTCAGTGTAACTAGCCTATATAATTTATTCGAAAATAAACAATAAACATACCATTTAGTTCTACGAAAAATTCTTACTATCTGAATCCTATCAACAATGAAATACCGAGTAAGTAACATAATAGTTTTAATATGCTATCAGCAACCAAAGTTCTTTAGAAGCATTAAACGTGCGATAAGGGCCTCGATCGTCCGGTAGCCGAGATAATGTAACATGTGCTGACGCGATTTGCTCTTATTTCTTGGTACGATTGAGTCGTTCTATTCGCGTCGAGCATGCGTGTCTGCGTGTACGTTTGTTTTGTTTTTTTAAATGATTACCATGCACATGTCATATATTCCAACTTTGTTATGCTGATTTGTTGCTAATAAAATCAATTACATTTACAATTAATTACATTTATTATAAAAGGCATATAAAATAATCGTTATATAATCAATTTTAACACACAATTGGTTTTAATAAAAGGTACAAGAAACAAACAAACATATTAAAGCCTTGCAAGGTACTTTGCATAATGCTGTGTGATCACGCTTGCATAAAAATTATGGGTTTGATATAAACCCACCCTCCTTAGTTTTTTGTTGATTAAAAATGTATTTAATATTAAGGTTTCGAAGTTTAAGTCCGTTTGAATTAATTAAATTGCAAAAAACCGGCGATCGAGCGTTTACTCTCGTCGCCACCATTATGGAAGTGCGCAAATTTAACCAGAGCTAAGCTAACGTGTTAACTAAAACCGCGTAAAGAGGTTCTATAGGCTGCCCGAGGAAGGTGCGCTGCCGGTCCGTCGCAGCCGCGCGGGCGAGCGTCCGCGGCGCACGTTACAAGAGCATTGCCTCAACGAGCGCGTGACGTCACAAACTATTAGGACCAGCGCCGTCGTGAGTAACGACGGGCGATCGAGAAATAGTAGTGACATTACACTAGAGAATACACTTCCAACCGCTCCGACACTACGGTCGTATATATACGGCCGAAGAAGAAAAATTTCAATAGCGCGATTTAGAGCGTGGTTACTTTTTGTAGCAAAGAAATGCTTTGATTTAAACAATTTTTGAAATATTTATTGATTTATGCTGAAATTTCATTCGAAAGTAAAAATAGAAGATTAATTTTTTTTTATTAAGTTATCGGCGATTTTTTAAATGTTAAAATTTATTTATTATAAATGTTAAATTCGTGTTCGGCTTCAACGCCATCTACCTATAGATGAGTAAAACTGAATGAAGCTTTTGTCTTGGTACTTCTGGTGCATTGACAGATACCGTTGCGCTTGGATGCAGCTATTAACGATATATTATAATTGTTTTAAATGAAAAAAATGAATGAAAGTAAAGATTTTAATAAAAAAAAATTATATTTTATAATACATATGAATTAAAAATGCTGTCAGGCATAATGTATCGATAAAGTATAATATTAAAGCATAATTTTTTGTTTCAGGGTGTCGAATAATGAAAGAAATGAGAGCCCCGGTACTGACGATGGCAGCGTATCACCAGAGCCACCTGACCGTCCGCCCGGGAAGGTGCGACAAATCCACCCCGAAGACAAAGCCCAATTCCTCGCCTACGATTCCACATACCGCAAAAAGCCAAAGCCGAAATCGCTTCCCCTAGAAGATAATCAGATGTACAGCCATTTAGCGAACACAAATGTGGCCATGTCGCCCATGTATCCGATGACGCCTAATATTTGTGTGGAAGGTGGAAAAATTGAGTTCATAAAGTCGCCACCAGGTAGCGCTAGGAGCAGCGTGGCGCTGGCGTCACCCCCGCAAACTCCGGCCGTCATGCGGCGCACCCCGCGGGAGAAACGCGAAGTTAGGTGTAGCGATGAACAAGTCGAGAAGTTCGACGGTGATAAGGTAGGTGGCGCTGTTTACATATTTGACCTGGCTTCTTACAATGGGATAATATACATGATATCTTTTGACTGTGTTTCTGTTTGTCATTGGATCTTATCATTGCGAGTGCGTAGCGGGGGCGCAGAAGGTGTGTGACAGGGGGAGAAATATATAATTGGTAAATATCCGTCGGTCGTCAATAGGTATATAACTTGAGGTGTAATATATGTTATGTTTTATGTACATTATATCCCATAGTGAACAGCCCTCATGATAATCAACGCTAAATTTGTACCCAAATACAGCTCACCTGAATCATTTTGAGATTAAATTGCCCGAAGAACTAAATATAATCCTAAAAATAAACGTTACTGGTTATTTAGGTATTTTTTTGAAAGAAATATTAAAACTACAACACCCGTACATTTAGTTAGATTTTATTAGTTAGTGTGTGTGAGTTTTTTATAGTACTAGGTGTCAAACGAGCAAGTGGTTTTTTTTGTGACCCGGTGAATAAAAGTGTAAAAGCCTGGAGTAGGCTTTTACAGATTCACCGGGTTTGAGGCGGCAGAGCGCAGAGGGTGCCTTGCCTAAGCCTCTTTAAGAGTAACTAAGCTCGAGGGCTCCCTCTGTAGGGGGAGCCCCGGCTCGGGCCGTTACTTTCTTAGTATAACCGGATTGGGAAAATGATTTGCAGATGCGTTGCCCACCTTTAATGGACAGAGGAGGGGACAAATAGAAAATAGTTATTTCCAATTCCTATACATCCCCTCCACCGTCAAGTTCTCTTCCCCTTCTCGTCCTTTCCTTACAAGGAAGGGGTGGGAAGGGGAAGAGAACTAGAATTAGGGCCTCCGGCACCTCACTCATCAGGCGAAACGCGGAATACTCCACTTCAGGCCTTGTCTTCTGTGAGGTCGTGGTATTTCACCGCCCATTCGTGCAGCAGATGTTGTTACGGGCTCTACCACTGTTACTGGTTTGTCATTTAGTATGACTACACGTGTTTTTAATTTAATGAAACCGATACTTCTGTTGCGGTGTGACTAGTTGTTAGCAACAAGCATATTCTGTATAAGGCCCTTATGACAAAGACGGTACTAGCCACGACAGTACACAGTAGGGTATTCTACCTTAAAGTAAAATTATAAAATCCCCACGCTTGTTCTATGAGCGTACGGATCTTTTTCTGCGACGTACTATGTATACCTAAACGTAATCATTGTATCGTACGGTACGGTACGGTATTCATAAGGGGAATGTCAACATCAGGTGAACATTTACCACGTTGATTTAACAAATATAAAATTATGCTGTCAAATTAATAAAAATTCCTTTGTAGTATAACCGTGTGTAATGTCAAAAAGAACTAATTTCGAAATAAAACAATTACACCCAAACTCAGGACATGTCTGTTTGTCCTGAGTCCTGAGTCTGGGTGTAATTATATTAGTAAAGTATCTATTTAAGTATGTATATCAGTTATCTGGTTGCCATAATACAAGCTCTGCTTAGTTTGGGATCAGATGGCCGTGTGTGAATATGTCCTGGAAAAAACGTTTTACGTAACATTTTGAATCTATGTTCACGGTAACAGTTTCAATATAAACAATTGATTGAAACGTCCAAGCCCTCGTCAGGGAGCTTTGTGAACTTATTTCCGATCTCTCAAAATATGACGCGTCCTGTTCCGCGGACCCCGACAAATCAAAAAACTTTTAAGCATTCCTTGCAAAGGAAAACCGATTGTCGCTCAGTTCTGTTTACCTTTTTCTTGTTTGCGGAATCATCAGTTCTGGATAGGCCGTAGACCGGGGAATTACATCTATTTTACGGCGAGATCTCTGCTTTTGTAATATTCTACATATATGGAAGAGTGGGGTAAATACGCACAAAAACGTTTATTTTTAACTAACTATAAGATAACTACAAAAATATTATGTTGATTTTGTAACGTAATAACCAAAGTTTAGTAATCACTAAAAAATAACTAATTAATATAAATATACTGGCTTTTATTTGTGGTTTCCTTTATATCTGAAATATCCCCACTCTCCCTGATATACGTAATCGGACAACAAAAAATAAAACGTTTTATTCCGTTGTCCAGTAACTGTTGGGTGTCCTTATATTTCCGGGACCCTGGGCTGCAGCCCACAAAGCCCTGAGGCAGTGTTCGCGCCACTCGACACGAGCACGGGCCACTCAGCGGATTGTGCGGGCGCGGCGGGGACGGGGCTGCTTGAGACGAGGACTACCTTATTTTAAATATATAAAATAGTTCTTCTCATATCTCTGAGATATGTTTAAGCTTTAGATAATATCATAAATGAGACAGGCTGTGAGCCTATTGCAATGAGAGATGTCATTATTTATTCTTTAAGAAAATTTAGAAATGTCATAGCAAGTTTCATTTTGTAATCTAAAAGCAAACGTTTAAAAACATGTTACAATTTTCTTTATCCCTAATACACAAGAGGGGTGGAAATAATTGGCCTGATGCACCTTAATGCGTCTTTAGTCGCGCCTAAATTGTTTTTGAAAGCCTCCATGATGGCTGTCTCTTATGAGATTGTGTCGGGGAATATGGACTTAGTGTAGGGATTTGGTGTTAGATGAAGTTTAGATCGATTTATATTTTATATCTATTCACGTTATTTTATTTACACACTCGATGAAGTTTTTATCATAAAATTAGAATTAGTTACTAAACTGTACTTATTGGTAATTTACCTGTGAGTGAAAAGGTTCTAGTCCCAAGTCTAAGCGGAGATGGTTGGATTTAAGTTGAGCCGAGCTGGCTGCGCTTAACCTCTTTTGTGTTATGAAGATTTTTTTAAATAGAAATGTTTAATTCGTTAACATACGGTTTACGATTTTATATTAGTTTCGTCACTAATGTTGGTACATAAATTATTTTTGTGCCACTAGATGGTTTATCAATCTGTCGCGTGGGTAACCTCAATCCCTTAATACAATGTTTTTTGTGTGTGTGTGTGTGTTCTTGGGTTCTTGGATGTTTATTAATTTCTTCAAATTTCTACAGGGTTCACTCGTGGTAATGTACATCACAATTAATTTCCTAATAGAACCTAGTAATAGGAGTATTTGATAAATACTAAAAACTAAAAATAATAAATACTGGTTTAAAAAAATTACTGGTTTTCTTACTAAAAATAGGGCGATATACGGCGCACCCATAACCAACGAGCATGCATGAAGTATGAATGTGGCACAAGCAAGAGCCAGGATCGCGCCAGATGGAAATCCATGTCTACCACTCTGGGTTACGGGCGTGAACGCATATTTATTAATTTATTTAAATACTGGTTTCTTTATTTGAGCAAAATACAGTTAATGTGTCTGACTAGATATTCATTACAAGGGCATGAGTTTATTTCAATAATGAATCTGTAATTTTCATATTTACTCCCTTAAAATTGTGCTCGAGACTTTCGTTTACTATGTATCCATTTGAATAAGTCTTAGCAATAAAATACAGCCAGCTTATTCAAATTAATAAGGTCATTAAAGGTCGCTAAGATCGTTGTTACGTGTCAGACGTGTTAGTACGGCGTTATCGGAAAGCGATTTGCATACCTACATCAAATCTACACGTCGAATGCTTGTCTATGGCTCTTGTCTGAGAACGAACACTGCACTGTTGATGTACAGTCAGACTTAAGATCATAGACAAGAGTCATAGACAATCGTTAATACACATATATAAATACAAATAAAGAACTTCAAAGAGAACGATGTACTTATTATAATTGGCATCTTTCTAACACGCTTTTATTAGCTTGGTGTAGGAGTATGTATGTTTGTTTGTATGTATCGGAATCTTTAAATCTCTTTACAACGTCAGATTAATTTGTAACGGCGCACACTTAACAGGATCTTCAGGTTTTGTGATTTTTTTGTTTGATTATAACGCCATCTAGTAAACTTTTTATGAAACGGCTTTACTCACGTTCGCGTTTTTCTCGGTGTCTTGTACCGACAAGTTTCGGACCTGTCGGAGGTCCTTCTTCAGGGTGAGCGGTATTAATTCACGGTCGCGGCCCGCCTCGCACTGCGTGCCTGTGCTCGCAACGCGAGACTTGACAGGGCTTAAGTAAAGCCGTTTAATAAAAAGTTTATTGATAATGTCTCACGATAGTTTTAATAATTTTAACGCCATCTAGTTGTTAAAATTTAAATAATGGATACTATATATAATGGAACTTAGTGTACTTTGTTTTTAAGACTGTAAATTATTATTCGAAGGTATAGTTGGATATGACAGAGGCCAGTCAATTTCCAAACGGCTTGTAGTATAAAATGTTGCCTCATCGCATTCTTACCAACAACAATGACTAACATATCTGGTCGGCTCATGGACAAGGCCCTCGATTGATCTTAAACATAAAAAAAACTGATATACACGCGATGTAATTGAAGGAGTAGGCGGCGGCTAGATCGGAGCTTATAACGTAGATGTTATTCCCAGGTCCGTAACTAATATAAATTCATAAGGCGTCGTGCGCCGAGTCTGATTTACTTTCAGAAGCGGTTCAATTAATTCACTTTACGTTCCTCCGTCTCTTTTGCATTTCCGCTGCGTTTTAGCGATGCTTTTACGATCCAGATTTGCATTCATTCAAATGAGAGTCTCTCCTCGGTATGTTATCTAAACTAATGCGACATTACATTTATTTAAATTAACGTTTTAATTAAAAAAAAGAGTTATCAAAAAGAAAAACGAAAATAAATTATAAGCCTAAAGTAGACAGTAGACCATGTATAAATAAAATGTGTTATGGACTATATTAGTAACAATGTAAAATTAGACAACACTCCCGACAAAAGCAATGGAACTGTAAATTAAATTAGATGAAAAATTGAACATTATGAGCGCTTTCTATTACTTAATTACTAGAATGTGCTAAATTAAAAAGTAATAAATTTAATTTGAGCAACATTGGACGGCTCAAGGTCACTGGGCAGTTGAGAGTCTCTTTGGGAGATCGCATCAGAAGTGATAAGACCCGCAGTAGAACCAAGGTAAACGACATTGCCCGAAGAATTCAAACCTAAAATGACTGTGGGTTAGAAAAATTGCTCGCAGAATTGCCGATGGGACCGAAAGGTTCTAGAGTGGCGGTCACGTACAGGTCGATGCACGGTAGGCTTCCCACACGATGGACTGATGATCTGGTCAAAGTTGCAGGAGCTAATTGGACAAGGGCGGCAACCCACTTGACTGATTTTTGTGGGGTGGGATGGATATGGCCAATATCCAACAGTGGACTAATCATCATCATCTCCTTGCCCTTTTCCCACTCATGTGGGGTCGGCACAGTATGATTCTAGTCCATATGGACTGTGTATAAGTTTTGGCTACAGTTTTTACGGCCGGCCGCCTGCCTGACGCCAACCCTCCTTGGGAATGATTGGTGGACTAATATCAGCTGAAATGACGATATTTGATTTATTAATACATTGTAGCAAAATCTATTTGCTTTTTTATAATTCTGTTTTGCTGATTCGATTTTGGTATTATCTTATTTTAATATAAATTGCAGTCATTACGGTATTTAATAACCAAAGCTACTTTCGTTTCCTATCAGGTGCTATCTATTCAAAATGTCGACTGCCATCTTGATCTAAGAATGCTTGAGTTATCTTATCTGTGCAATGAATTAATTATTGTCTGTTTTATCATTGACAACAACGTCTAGACAATCATTGTGACATTCTAGTACATATTTAACAGACGCCACTGCTGAAAACTTGATATGTTAAATTCTTGAATCGTTTTTAGACTGAACTAAAGTTTTATTCCATTCTTTTACCTTTTATATGTATGTTAGAATCTTTCGCATTGTCATAAAGTGTTTTATCAGCGATGAATCCTTCCTCAATAATAGTGACTGTTTTAGAAGATAATTGTTACTTTGTTTTTGCTGCTATAGTGATGTGCTTCATGTTCTTCTGTGCTTTGGAATACAAAGAGAATACCGCCAATAGAATAGAAAGATTCAAAATAAGTGAACGTGGTTTTACGATATCAGAAAATGAAATGTGTGTAACTGAAACTGCAGTAGGATTCCATTCTACGTGATAAATAATTTACTCGTGATGTGATGTCCTAATGATTAAACAAAGGCATTGTCTTTGGTGTCACTGCGAGTTATTGAAGAAATATTGGAATCGTTTAAAAGAAAACGTAGTACATGTACATATTATTGCAACTGACAAGAATATAAATTAGTAAATAAATTCATTAAATAATCACAACAACTATTTATTTGATATTTTGTAGCTTTTCTTTGACATTTATTTTACAATATTACAATGAAAATAATTAGTAGATATGTCATTAGAGGTTGAAAAATGAAGACTATAAAACGTGCCAATTGAGACGCATTGTCTTCAGTTTACGTCATGTGCTTACATTCACGATTAAGTAACAAACACTATCCGTCGTCTTTTATCTTATTATTTTAATTACTCTATCCCTTTCACATCATTCGACATGTTGCTGTCACTGTAGAGCCCGCGACGAAATCTGTTGTACGAATGGGCTGGCTTGACTGGTGAAATACCACGACCTCACAGAACACATGCGCGAAGTGGAGTGTTCTGAATGCCGCCTGATGAGTCAGGTGGCGGAAGCCTTATTTTCGTCCTCTTCCACTCTTGCTAAGGAAAGGATGGGAAGAGGAAAAGAAGACTTGAAGGTGGAGGGGATGAATAGGAAAGGGAAATAACCATTTTCTGATTATCTCCTCCTTTGTCCATTAAAAGTAGGCAACGCAGCTACAACTCATTAGCTTGTTACAGATGTCACCGGGTAATTTGAATGTGTTAAATCTCAACCTACAAATCTGAATTGAATAATTTTTGTAACAATTAACGGTCCAATTGTTAAGGAACTTTGTAGCTAATTTAGCATCGCGCAAACACCTTTAGGAACCGAGCAGAAAGAAAAATAAAGCCAAGCGAGAACGATGTAATAACGCATGCGATGTGTACTGTACTGAAACCCCGTGCACACCTAGTTATTTAATGAGAAAGGACTTAAGTAAGGAAATGGTATTATCATCGTGGTTTACAATACATAGATTATACGATGTGTCAAACATACCATTCATTTGAAAATAACATGGTATGAAACTGTAGGCTGTTTTTCTTTACTTCTTCCCTGCCTGTCTACCCCTTCTTCTACATAAACTACCCTATTCAACGGAGATATTAGCTAAAGTGGCACATACATTACCCTGTGCCCCCTGCGCGTGATAGCAATGGATTGTGCCGCAAATGTACCGTGCAGCAAGGTGCTCCGGTTATAACCGAAAATGTTTGCTTGTTATTTCGCCTGTTATGGCGCTTTTAATGGATGTAAAACGTTGTTTTAATGAAGTGCTTGTGTTACTGTGATTCTTGTAAGTTTATATTAATGTCTTCTTGGTGTTAGGAATAAAATGTTGTTAAAATTATTGTAACGCGTCTGAGTAATTTTAGACTGAGAATAAGTTGCAACACAAGCCTTAATTCTTATTATTCCACTGGAAAAAACTTATGTCTTAAGAAAATACCATTCAAAAAATTTATGATATAGTTCATTTAATATTTTTCCTGGCACAGTCAATACCTACCTGTTTCCGGTTTGACGTTGATTTTTGGGACACCATGTATATCAGTAAAATTCGAAACGCCACGTGAACTGAGATTAATCATTGGTGTACAAAAATATGACGCGCAGTAATAATGAGAAAGGAATTTGTACTCCATGAACCCCTGAAGAGATAACCATATATCGCTAGACCTGGTCCTATTCCTACCTGGTCTCATTGAAATACGACCTTCTTTAAGGTACTTACTGATATACATGGATTGTCAGGATAATTTAGGAATTGACGGAATGTTCGACAGATTACCGGCGGCACCCAGGCTGTGATAGATTCCCTCGCTTTTTGCATGCGCTTGCAATCAATCATGCAGATAACTGTCGTTTAATAGATAGGCTGGAGGCCGCCTTCCGCTACCAGTTTGTGGAGGTGTGAAGGGGGAGGGATAAGGCCCGTTTAGACTTTGTCGAATACGTGAACATTTTATATATGGAATTTAGAAAAGTTTAATGATGCTATGAACGCTGTTTCGTAATGATATGCTTAAGATAAATTAGAATCGAATGTGAGTTATACGCAGTAACCGTGAAACTTTATTTCCTTGTTAATTTGTGAGATAATGAATAAATAATGGAAGTGGTAACGAGGAACACACACACAGAGACAAATGAGTTGAAGCATTTAAAGTATCATTTTAGTAAGAATACAAACAAACAATCGTTACACTTTTTCGTTTCTTAAAACCTTAAACTTTTTCGTTACATAAAATCCAATTAATGCATGCATACATGGGCATGTTATAAACGTGATATTTAAGAGAGGAGAAGAGAAGAGAGTTAGACATAATCGAATGTACGTTCACACGCATTAAAAGTTAAAATTTGTATTCTGCTCTCTGTATTTGGACATAACAAAAGATAGAGAGAAATTGAAGCAATCAAATTGACTTTTCAATAATGGTGCAATTTGTTGGATTCAATATAAAAATATTTGTTACATGTTTACGTGTTCTTAAGAAGTTTCACTTCAAAAAGCAGCCAATGACATGTTAACATTCTTTGTCTCGTCTCGCCTTTAATTATGACATATTCTAACCTCAGGTACTAAAGCAACAGCTCACACAACAAGCAACAGTCATCACAGAACTGAAAAAGCCAGTCGATTTGAGTAGCGTTCGTGCATTCGGAAAGATTAAACTCCTAGTTCACGTATCGATTTAGCACTCGATTGGTACACTCGTGAATAATTGCTTAGGGGAATATGTTTTGACAAATTGGAATTTCAGGGCCGTGTTGTTATCGAGGCTGTAAATAATAATGACCACATACATGTTTTTAATTGGAACACATTTTTTAAAGTTGTTTATGGAACGGAGTTTTTACGGGAAACGACAACCTGCTAGTCAGTAACATCCTATGTGACCAACAAACAAACACGTGTATATATCAATATACACGTTGTTACTTAAAAGAGCCGATGGACTGTTGTCATGTTTTTTATTTAGGAAAAAACGTATGCGTCTGAATTTGCATGTTCAAGGGAGCCTATTTTCATTTACTACTTGTTGAATTTATATAACAGTCTTCGTCAAATAAATTTTAAAATTGAATTATGATTTTTTATGAATGTACTTCATTTACGTAATTAAATTGAGTTTGGTTTTATAAGGTATATATAATATTGTAAATGGAATTTTGTGTCCTCAATAACAGTTTTTATTAGGCTGAATTTTCTGAAACACCTGCGATAAGCGCCATCTGTTAGTGCTGTAATTAATTCTGCTGCAGCGGCATCCTGGCTGCCGGCCAGCTAGTTAGTTTAAAGTGTAGTATTTTTGGTTATTTGTTATAAATTATTTTGATTTATTTGCTTGTGATGTTAGGCAGTTATTACATTATTTATTTATCTTACTACAGGCGCTTTTTATGAGATAAATTTATTTGTAAGTCCCGTCACTTCAAGTCAAAGCTGTTTAACAAAAGCTTTGACCCAATGAAATAAACCCAAGTGATTTAGAGGTTTGAAAAAATGAGGTGGCGAGGTCAACGTTTTCATGTAGTTTGAGGTATTTTCATGTACTCCGGGAGGCATGTTGGCCACTGTTTACAAAAGTCTTTCGCCTTCTATAACAAAGTCTTAAGATCGGGAAATTTTTTAGACCAGATTGATTCCTTATCTATATATTTTTTTAATTTCTTACGTCTTTGTGTTCTGCGTCAAAGCTACCGCGCCATTCCTCAGATGTCGTATAACATTTTCCAATCTACTTTCACTTTTCATCAGCCTTATGAAAATGGTAATTCATCGGCAAAGGAAGATATATTAGGACGTTTCGCAAGGTACCCTCAGTGTCTGCAAGTTGGCACATCACAGGCACCTAAAAGTCAACCCCAAAGCCGAACTCAATTTGAGTAATGGAAAAACAAATTTCGCAAATGGATGGCGCCCTTTGATGCCCCCGGCATTCGCCTTGCATGCGTTAATCCGCTTGTTTGTCTGTCTGCCCGTGAGTCGTTTGTTGCTCAGTGCAACCGTTGTAATTAGTGCTACCGTGTTCCGTGCTGATTTGGTTGGTCCTTTTAGTGGAAAATTAAATTGCACTTCCTGTAACCAACATCTGTTTTAATTGATTACTTAGCCATTGTTACCTAAATTGTCTCGCGTATGATTGAATATTCCCTATTAAATTACATGTACGGAATATTAATTAATGAAGTTATTCATACAAAAAATATATTTGTATTATGCACTAGCAACCCGCCCTAGCTTCGCTCGGATAGAAAGATAGACCTATCTTACTCGCTGATAGAAGAATTATTAGTTCTTGAGTTTATGCGGAGCATTCAATCAAATAGTTTCTATGTATTATACTACTGTACGAGTATAGACTACAATCGGTAATATTTAAGTTTATTATATTGTTAGTTAGACATTACAATTACAAAGTGGGTGGCCGTGTTTAGGAGACTTACTAAACAAGGGCGATATAAGGAGCACCCATAACCGCCGAGGATCTATGCGTAGATGTATGAATGTAGAAGCGAGAAAGGTGTGAGGCGCCAAATGGAAATCCATGATTTCTGCCTAACCCTCTGGGTTACGAGCGTGAGTGCATATTTATTGACATTACAATGAAGACAGTAAACGAATGGCGAAAATATATATACAAGAATCAGAAGATTAAGGAAAGTTTTGGCATATGTTATGGATGGGGATGAGAAGGGAGGAAAGAATGGCAATATGATCTGCGCAATCACACAAGTTCAATACACACAAGTATTCATACTTTACTAAACTTTACGGCTACTTCATTTCAGTTAGTGTTTTTTTGTGGAATCAGGTATAACGAAATCGTGTTACCTAATATTAAGAGACCATAGGCATCGGCAAAAGGCAAATCACACGTTGCCAACCTGTAATGGACAGAGAATAGGATAGACAGAAAAAAGCTATTCCCTTATCCCCATTTACCCCCTCTCCATCCTATCCTCTTCCGCTTCCCTTCCTCCCTCTCGTCCTTATAAGGAAAGAATGGGATAGGAAAGTGACTGAAACTGGGCCTCCGACAACTCGCCCATCAGCGGAATGGCTTCACGCCTGTCTTCTGTAAGGTCGTGGTATTTTACCAGTCGAGCCGGGCTTTACCGCTGTTAGTAAGTAGTTCATTAATTTTATAAGTTTCTGAGTTAAATAACGATTTGAGTGATACACACAAATGTTAGACGTATTAATGTTCTTCAGACGAGTACGTACAGTACATTCAAACGTTTCATTCATTAAACGATACACTAACCCACATAACTGAACACGGGCCGGCAATTGTACAATGCTGCCGCACCGCAGCCGCTCAAAGAGATATTATGTAAATTTAAATTAATATAGTGTAATAAATGACAGAGCGTTTATTTAAAAACTGCTGTAGAAACAAGTTCTTTTTGAAATAAACTAATAATTATATTAAATTAATATTAACTAACTAAACTTAGTGGTAAAAATAGCAAATAAGGGCAAAGCAAGGGTCCTTAACGTTCTTGAATGGCGGGCGTATATGTCGACCGAGATGGACCGGAGATGCGTGGAAGCTGGTCAGGGTTTCTGGAATTGACTGAATGAGGGCGGCAAGATCGATATTTATTGTGACTCATGGGGTATGCCTACGTCAAGCGATTAGCAATTTTTTTTATATAAGTTGGCAAACGAGCATGCGGTGCACCTAATCCTTCCCCGGTCAAATCCCCCTCCACTTTCTATCATTTATTTAATGGAAATGGATGGGAAGGTGACGAGAAGTAGAATTAGGCCTCCGGCACCTCACTCATCAGAATATATCTACTTCACGCCTGTCTTCTGTAAGGTCTCTACCATTGTTCAATTAAATGGTTATTAAATAATACCAAATTGCTTATTTAATTATTATTTTTACTGGTATCCAATTTGATGATCCTGCCTACCTTCTACAATACTTACGTATCGTTTTCTCTTGAACTTGAATCTCTTAATTCGAGAACTGTTGAAAAAAAACAACAATATACATTAAACATAAATATGTTAAAGAGCAGAATAGCACTTGCGAAGCCTTATTACTTCCCGTGAACAGTAAGTTGACGTAATACCGTAAGTTACACGTTACAAAGTAAGTTAAAACAAGCTAATTCTCTGAAATGTGATCCTGTTAATGTCTAAGAAGTAATAATCTTTCTATCTAGGCAACCTCGTTACCTAAATATCCGTATTATCTATTGCTCGTATATTTACGATAGGTATTTTAATGTCTAATTAAAACTGAGTATGTTGGTTAGTATAAGCACAAAATGTGCGTACATATAATACATGAATCGCATTGTATTTTAGTATATATAGAATTTAAAAAATATAATTATTTAGTACTATAATTTATACAATAAATCTTCTAATTCTACTTGAAAACATATAAATTGTTAGGGTCACTGATGGACGTAATCATTTAAACAAATTGAGATCCTCTTAATACTATAGAATAATCGCTCTGTGTTTAAGCTACTCTGTGGGTTTGTAATTGGCTGTAACTCTCAAGACATCCTCAGTTCATATTGCGGTATCGAAGTGGTAAAGCGCACCAAAACATTTAACGTTATAGGATCACCGTGCATAAAACTAAATGTACTATTGCTTGTGTCGCGCTCGAGTTGCACTCTCTGGGCGAAGTTATCTGTGCTTGTATACTCCCTGTTATAAGTATATTTCATGAAAGTAATTGAAACGACTATCAAATGATATTAAATAGTATTCCGTGTTAAGTTTTAAAAGAAAAAAAAACATTAATAACCATTGTGTGTATTTCAGTGATACAATAATATTTATAACTAGTGATCCGCCCCGGTTTCGCCCGGGTACTACTAATTATATTGATCCGATCGCTTTCAAACACGGGAACATCCGCTGTACCAATGTTAATAATCCCTGCATACATCGAAATTTCGTTGTCTTTAGGTCTATATGTCGCCTTTTATATATTATATGGCGTTGAAGTTGCTAGATTTTTAGATTTTTTGATAAACATTATTTTTATTTTTCGTATAAATTTTTTTTTCATAAAAAGTATCCCATGTTACTTCTAATACGTTTAAGAATATGTGGACAAAGTTTCATGGTGATCGGTTGAGTAGTTTTGACGTGAAAGCGTAACAAACAAACTTACATTCACATTTATAATATTAGTACAGAGGGAACATAGGATTTTATATGTATACCAATATTAATATTGTTTGTGTCGTGTTTGGATTTTTCTCTTCGTAATTTAATGTTAACAAAGAAACAACAAACTAATAGTTTTTAATGTTTTAGGTGTTATATTTGTATCAGTTTTTTTATTATATCATTAAATTAAGTGTAACTTTTGATAAGTGAACGCCGCAACTGTTTAAATTATATGTGAGTGACGTGTCGTGAAATGTTCAACAGATTTTCGTCGCATTCCAATAACAGCGATCGAAATATTTATTATCTTAAGGTAAGACCAACTTCCGCAATATGTTATCACAAACATTATGAATTGAGAAAGGCCAATGCCCAACAGTGAGTTGAACAAGTGACAATGAACACGGTAATACTTCCAGAACCGCAGTGTAGCATAAAGTGCTAATAAACAAATAATAACAATACCTATTTGATAGTTTAAATTGAGACTAATGGATAGACAAGTACGTGAATTGGATTCAATGATAGTTTGTCCGTTTGTATGGGAAGTGTGCAGTACGTAATAATAGGCCGTCAGTTGCGGGATACTTACATATAGACAACTCTCCACAAAGAGGTCATTGTCCCGGCGCAAATTCACACAGTTTACACTGAGAAGTACTTAAAATGAATACATAAAACATGATGATACGCTGTCATGCGTGTTATAAATAATGAATCTTGGAGTATTTTTAGTTTTTATATTAAAAATTCGTGTTCAAATTATTTAAATTATAGGTGGCGTTGAGGTTTTATTTTCTTCATAACTCTTTTTCGTGGTATGCCAAACGCATACTCGAATCTATGCAGGAAAAAGTGTAGGAGAGACGAGTTAAGTCAAGCTTGCACCGACTAAAATCCCACGGTGGTCGCCAACAACGCTGACAAGGGGCCACGAGATCTCCTTCCGGAACCTTACCGCGGTCCCTAGCACTGTTTGCAAATATCTTGTCCATTCTCAAAAGCGCCTCCACTCATCTTCTCAGGGTTGCTCCATGGACGCTCAGGGCCCGAAACCTGTGTATGGCAGGGGAGCACCGTTTGCTGATGGGCCACGTTTACGTGCGCTAGCACACTAACGGCGTCTTCTTCCTTCCTTATTCAACCAAAATATTGTCAATTCAAACTCGGATTCTGGATCAAATCACTGACGGCGTTTATATTATTAAAGATTTTTTATGTTAAGCTATGCAAAATATAACTGTGTTGACTTTTAATCTATTTTCGAAATATTGTTGCGTCTTCCCATCCGTTTTGAGTTTTTACTTCTGTCTGCAGTCCTTATGACTGCCTCTGTAACTATAACTAAATCCCTAGTACTCAGTAATCATTGTTAAAGATATATCCATTAATCTTTCTTCAATACGAAACACAATTACAAAGCTATCAGGATCACCAACCTCTCTTAGTTTATCAGAAGATCCTCGAAGTTGGTGAATCGATTTGTCTTCGCGAGTGTACGCGAGTACACTCGGGCAGGTGTGGCCGCGGCAGTTACAAATGGTCGACTCCATCACCTGGGACCTCGAGCGTTCACACGTAAATCCTATAGAGGTGCTTGTTTTTATGTTTTCTTTTGTTCTCAGGCGCTGAAATGAGAAATAATTTGTTAAATGAATGAATAGGGACAGAATTATCGAATGTTCCATGTATCACATAGAAGTTAATGGTTATACAGTAAGGATGATACTTCAATATTAATAAAGCTTGACATTTGTCATATATCCGACACAATTTACTACCTTTATATGTTACTTTGTATGCAGATTTCTATGAAGTTGACAGTATTTGTCGACCAAGATGTCTAAATAGTTTTTAAAGCTTACTTTCTATAAAACGATGCCAATACATTTTTCAAAATAACTGGACCAGCTACGAGGAAAAACTATCATTTTAATGCTTATACAACAATCTAAATAAGTATCTTACCCCTGCAATACTCAATTCAATTCTCGTTACGTTTTTGCAAAAGATATATTCATTGAGTGCGCACGGCCCAGGCTGGCACTACCATTGAAAGGGTTTGAGGAATTCATCAATCAGGTCCTGACACGCCCAGTGGCCTAATGGAGAGCACGGGACAAAGGGACTGCTCCCGTTAAAATAAATTGGAAACAGGAAACAAAAGAGAATTCGTTACGAAAATTACGCTTATGTTCTAAAAAAAAAACTTTTTTTTAAGTTCCAACAAATTTTGGTGTGAATATAAATCAATTATTCATAAAAATGCAAGATTTTTTTCATTTTAAACACTTCAAAATTCTAATATGAAATGAGAAAAGCATCTGCAATATTTTAGCAGTCGCCAGACGTTACGAACACAAAAGGATTTTTGTAATTAAATAAACGTCTTACAAAATAAATTGTAAAAGAACGCTAGAAAACTACGACGACGCAGAGTATAAAAAAATCGCCGGACACGTCTATTCAATTAAAACGGAGAGAATTAGTCTTAATTTGCATTTAACTTTGCCATAAAGAGTTACAAGTCGCGCCGCTAAACGGTTCCCGGCGAGAAAACAAAAGTTCAGAAAAGTCTAGCTTACAACCAAACGGTTACTGCTGACTTAGAAGTAACATTTGTTTTTAAATAATATTACTATAGGTTTTTATTATTGAAAACAACCTATTCCAATCAAGTAACCACTCACGCCAGTAACGTACCTACGTAATAGGCGTAGACAGAGATTACGATTTCCATTTGGCGCGATCCTGGCACACCTTTCCTTCTCTTTGGATTTGAAATAAAACTTCTTCGATAGCGAAATTCTAGCGATAGCATGCTTTGCGTGTAATAACAATTTTACAGTTTTTGAGACAATCATTTTGAACATCGTATCGGTTAAGTGCTATAGTATTAGTGGCGCCACGCGGTGGTAAGAATGTGAAGACGTCGTCGCGCGCCGTCGAATAGGATCTGTGCATAATACCGATGAAATTAGACAGTTACTTCAAGTACAAGCTCCAAAATGAATTGGAGTAATTTCACTGTACATTTATTATATGCTTGAATAAATATACCGTAAACTTTGAATTTGTATGACTTCCAGTTTGTATGACTGTACCTGACTGGACGTCATTCTAATCTCGCGTTAATTATCGTCCCGATCTCCGGGGGCCGTGATGAAGTGCCCCTGCACGTTAGATTAGCCATTGTCCGCTAATGATGGATGAAAGAGGGTGACTTGAAATTTCGTACCGTACAAGTCATAAGCGGTAGAGGGAGCAATTTTACAAGAGTAATTTAAAAAAGAAAGTGCAGTGCAGTCTGTCATAACCAGTTTTTTTTTAAATATATATTTTAATAATTAAAAAAGTATAAAATGGTTCTAATTACATTTTACGTGCCTTAGGGCTTCTGATAGTTCTAAAATATTGTGTAATTAATAAACTAATTATTACAGTCCAACTAAGCTTATAGCTTGTACTGAGAGATAGTTCGAGATAGTAACCGAACTTGTGAAACATGGTATAATAGAATATTTTTTTAGAATATACTGTTAAATTAAGTTCTTATTCGATTTTATGTCAATCTTGTACCACGCGCTAACTTCTCTAAGGTTTCACGGGGCTCAGTTTAATTCGTTCGGGTTAATCCCGCGTCATTGTCTCCGGGCTCGACCCGGGACTCGAGTGCGGTTGCTATGCTATGGCTTTTGTCAACAATTCATTGGAGATCGAGTGCTCTCGGAATGACGCGGGTCAGCAATTAATTAATAACCTATGTGTTTTTAAAAAATGGTTACGTTAAAGGCAGTGTTCGGAGATAAGACGTTCCGACTCACCTATGAGCCAGTAGTTTGGGGTCCATGTTTAACGTTCCTTTTGTAAAAAAGAACAGATTTATTTATTAATTAAAATCCTACACACACAGACTTTGTTTATGGTTGAAGGTGGCAAACGAGTAAGCGAGTGACCTGATGTTAAGTGGGCGCTACCCATAAACATCTGCAACAACCAAATGTGTTGCAGATGCATTGCCTACGTTTAATGGACAGAAGAGGGCATAGCCGGAAAAAAGGATATTTATTTTTCCACGTTTACCCCTTCCACGTCCAATCCTCTTTTCGTTCCCATCCTATCCTTATAAGGTAAGAGTGGCAAGGGGAAGAGGACACCGACACCTAACTCAAGTTATAAGGTACTTATTGAAGGCTTGAAGTGTGTATGTACAAGTAGTACTTAAAGGAGGTTCAAAAATAAGAAGAAAATTACATATGCACGGTGATAAAGCTACTTATAACAGTTGAAGTTATAGCAAGAAACACAGATTTTAATTAAAATCTTGCATAAAAGACTCGGGGAGAAATTTTCGGCAAATCATGATAAGGTCAGTTCAATTCGAACCAAAGTTGTCTAATAAATTTTATACATTATGCTATATTTTCATAGTAATGCCATAATCATGGGTCCGTAGCTTGGCTTATTAATTTCAGGTTGATAGATGAAAGGTTTAGGGGGGTCTAACTGTGACGTCTCTGTCCCGAAATACCATTAAACAATAGAATAAAGGCATTGTTCGTAGACAAATGGATGCAAAGGCGGGAGGACAAGCCCCCGATACGACGGCACAATGGGACACTTTTACGTTTGCGGGAAGGAAATAAAAGCATTGGGACAATTCATCGGAAGTGTGTACAGATATACGGAGGGATTTAATTGTTTTTATTCGTTGTTTTGAAATTAAACCCCGACATTTTGAGTACGGCATTTATGGTCACACTAAGATGCCTGACGTCCCAATGGCAAAATTGCTGGCGTATTAGTCGTAGTATTCGGGTAAATATAAGAAATCATTATGTTTTAAAAATCCTTCAATATCATATTTCACTCAATATTCTTCTTTCATTCAATTCAAAATACAATTGATGAAAATTTACACTTCTCCTATAAAGTTACTAGTTTCCGGTGAGAGTTATATATAGCAATTAATAGTGGTGAGTGTGGGTGGTGGGGTGTTAGGTTAGTAGATGTCTTTTTTGTATGGATCTTTAAACGATAATGACCTTACTCACTAAAAACATTTCGATGACCATCTTCGAATGTGAGGGGTGGGGGCTCCGGGATTTCCAGTGGAACGCACCGGTGCCCAGGTGAAGCAGGTGCGCTAGAGGGAGGGGGGAGGCTCCGTCTGTTGGCTAAAACGAATGAATGAACGTTGTTCCGGTGCATGGCGACAGATCATCCCTTCTCACGTTTTACAATCTCAAAGCAAACAGGTTATGTTCTTGACTTAAGTTTTATTTATTCCAGTGATATCTACGTTTAGTTTATATTTGTATGCGTACTTTATTAATATAGTACAACGTATTTGGCAGAGATGTAGAAATGGTTAAACTAAATCGTACAATTAAATTTTAAATAAAAAATATTTATTGTTCTAGTGTGTACGAACACAAAATGAAGCAATTCTCTCGACTTGACATCGCGACACAGACTGGGGATAAATTTATCGTGTGCGTGAAAAATGATACAGAAGCGTACCTCGCTCGTCGGGCGGGGTCTCACTCAGAACTGTTATGTTGTTACATTTAAATGAAATAAAATCATATATATTGATTTCAATACACAATACAGTTAAATCGTGGTTACAGATTAAACTTAATAAAGACTGGTTATCTTTATAATTGTTTCATGACAATATAACCGTGTTTCCACTGGTGTTCCACTTGTCGCGATACAAGCTTTCTCTCTTTCTTTTTCTCTAAAAAAACTGAGATGACAACATGTTTTGTATCAATGTTTTCTACAGTGTAAACCCACGGTAACTGAGTTTCTTTGTAATGATTACAAACAGATCTCAATATAATATATACAGACGCGTTGGCACATCCATTCGTAGTAAGTAGCACTATTATGTAAATCACAATGAAAGATACGTTCTACTCGTTTTATTGCCAAATATGCAAGAAATATAACATACAACTATGCTAAATGACATAAGATACAATAGCACAAGAAGATAAATGTATGTTTTTTTTTAAATTATAAAAGATATCAATTCAACATAAACGCGTTATGTATTTGTGGCATATGTTACTAACAGTAGCCTTATGTATTGGTCGCGTCTCGTCGCTTCCGACGCTCACCTAGATATTGTGTATCCGCCTTTCCCTCCTTTTCCCTCCTTTTTCTTCCTTTTTCCTCCTTTTCCCTCCTTTTTCCTTCTCCTCTTTATAATACTCCTCCAGTTTTTTTTAATTAAAAGATGGCAACTCATTGAAAACACATCTGGTGTTTGGTTGAAATTGCACCTCAAGCTGCTTCCTCGTTAACTCCTGCTGCCGCATAACAGTATATTCAGTGTTCCTGAACCGTAAAATATGATAAAGGGAAGTGCGAATACACATTCTATATCAATTTCCAATAACGGTTGCCATTAATTTCGCGATATTTCCAGAACATTTCACTCCCTTCTTACGCGTGGAAACACTGTTATTTGTTATGGCGCATGCGCACCGGGGAGCCGGCGTAACTAGCGATTACATTGATCACAGATACTTGGAGATTTGTCAACGTTTACTTCAAGTACTACACAACGTACGTTGTGGATAGATGTGCTAGATGCTAGACTATGTGTTACGCGCGGCTTCGCACGGAATCGTTTCTTATTTTCTTGCTGGAAATTTTTGTAACTTTATTTCGAGTTAAGGAGTTAAAGCGTCACAAACAAACTGACATTAGCATTTTTAATATTAGTTAGGATCAGGATGTATTAGGCGCTTCGATCGTTATAAAATTTCTATTATTAAACTGATTTTTTATTGCATAAACAAGACCACCAAACAAAATCCTTTGAAGTTACCTAAACATATTTGTTATGAAAAAATAATAATTGTTACAAAATATTAATGTATCCTACGCAAATTGCATCGCTTCCCTTTGTCCTTAATCATGTTTTATTAACATTAATAGATTTGCAGTCAAAACAATGCTTAATCGAACGGAATTAGAGCTACTTTTGCTTGTCACGGTTACATGTAGTTGTCAGTTACATTTTAGTCATTGTTCTCGAGTTGTCACTCGGAAACGACGCCCTTTGTACCGCTGGAAAGCTTTGCTAAATTGTTTATATGAGTCACTGAATTACGGAATCACAATAACATTTTATGCCTAGACTTATTTTTTACTTTATGCAAACTATTTAGAGGTAATCAAAATTAAAGTTGATCTTATAAGATAACTTAGAGCAGGCTTGAATGATTCAGCCCCTAAATTACAATATAATTTATCATGACAATACTATAATTGATGATTTTAACACAACTACATCTATCAACAAATGATTATCGACTTGGGACCTTAAGATATTGACAAGAGAGACTATTTTCCAATCATGTGATGTGGTTGCCTGTTTAAATACTTATATTTTTATTAAGAAAAATATGTGTATGTAATGTGTAGCTAAGCTAACGCAAGGTCTTAAAATGTAGCTCCGTCTACTTGAAAATATATAGACTTTAATCAGAAAACTTTGCAATACTTGTTCTAGTACCTATGCTTTAACTTGGAAGGCTTTCGCGCTGAAGCATGAAGTAAAAATTACCCCGCAGCTATATAACTAGCCGGGGCGGATAGCGAAGCGCATATCCGCCTAATGACACCGGCTAAACGACGTCACATCCGGTTAGCTTTGTGCCCGATCGCGCGACTCCCGACAATGTAAACTGTAGACTAAAGTGGAAGACGAGTTAAATTGGGGAACTGTTTACTCGCTACCCTTCCACCTACTTAGCTGATCCCTTTGTCACAGTCGTGTCGCTACATGTTAAACAATTATCGCCGTTTGTAAATTCTCACTTGCAATTGAATGTTATATTAATAATGCGGCTTTAAATCCGCAATTTCGTTTGAGATATCCATAATTTATTGTTACAATTCCTATCATTTCATAGCGCTTACAGTCTGATCTTTTGTGCGAGCAAACAATGTCATATTTAATTTTATAAATAATTTTAACTATGCCACCTTTTAGTATGATGTATGAGTTAAGAATAAAGATCCTAGTAGTCATTTTCATTTTCGCAAATACTGTATTTATGTAAACATCTCATTGCCGCAGGAACTTCTGGAAAAACGTATAAAGCAGCTGGAGGCTCAGCTGGAAGAAGAGAAGCGCCGCACGCAGCGCGAGCGCATGGCCGTCAATAAGCTCCAGAATAAGTTGATAAAGGTAAGTCAAACAATCTATCTTTTAGTTTATAAATATTATATAAAGGTACAAGTGGAGAAGAAAGCAATTCATCCCAGCTTACGAACTCTAATGCTCGTGTGTTAAACAAGAAACAGCAGCAACCCATGTATATACATAGTTCGTAAGTTCGGCCCCACATGGAACTGCTCGCATCTCTGGGCGTGAGCACCCCAATACCAGCTTCTTTCATTTGAACGCATACAACGAAGAGCGACTCGTATCGTCAATGGCTTGATACTCTGGCCTTGCGGAGGGACGTCAGCTCCCTCTGCATTTTTTATCGCATATACCGCGGGGAGTGTTCCGAAGAACAAGGATTCCTTCCGCCAAGTTTCGTCATCGGACAACACGACGGACCGCCAGGTACCATCCACACCATCTTGATGGTTGGCATCCCTCGACTATGTGGTTCTCGCGAAATTTCCTACCACACACAGCCGCGTTGTGGAATGGTCTGTCCTCGGTGGTTTTTCAAAACCAATACGACTTAAGGTCCTTCAAGAAGCGTGCCTATGTTTTTCTTAAAAGCCGGCAACGCATCTGCAGTTCGTCTGGAGCTACGGGTGTCCATGGGCGTCATTGATCACCTCAGTGGCCCCCCGCTCGTTTGCCCCCTTCTCTTATAAAAAAAGTACAATATTCCATCGGTGAGAGAGCAGGTGGCTCAGTGGTGTGGACCCCGAGTTACGTATTATATATCGCGGGTTCGAACCTAGGCAGGCGCTTTACTTTGTGTAATGCTCCAAAACGGTGAAGAAAAACATCGTGAGGAAACCGACATGTCGTAGAACCACTAAATTCGAAGACATGTGACATCCACCAGCCCGCACTGGACCAGCGTGGTGGATTACGGCTCATTCCCTCTCTTCGAGAAGAGGACTGTGTCCCTGCAGTGGGGTTGAATGTTCCCCAAAAGGACGTATAATTATTATATTCAATGGGTAAAGCAATATCTACATAGCTTCTTGGCGCTGCTTAATGGCGTACAATATTCCAAGACATTGAAGACCTGCCTAACTAAGTTACAACTTTGCCGTCATAATAGCTACAATTTTATCTTAGTTGCACTATCATAAGTTCCGTGTTTGTAAAGAGGTTTAATTGCGAGAGTGTTTACAGATATAATGCGGATATACCTAACCATTTTCTTAAAACATGGCAACAATTTCACAAATTTGATTGATTTTGGAACGTCATATATTTTTGCCTTAAGCTGAAACTCAATTTAGCTTTATGTGAATTGTATGACTCCATTTTAATCACAGCTGAAAGGATTGCGTAGATTGATTGAAAATCATTTGCCTCTTCAAATCTGAAGGGCGGATTATTCATCTCCCCCATTGTTAAATATTACCTCTCGAATTGAAACAATTACGTACGAAGTCGTTTCTTGATAGATATCGTGTTGCTATGGATACTTTTGAATGAGTTGGTAGCTAAAATTGTAACCTCTAGTTCATTACAATTATACTGTACAAGTATACATCTGTTTGTACTTCACGTTGGATGTATTTCCAGATTAAAAGAGCAAAATTTGGGTAGAAGGATGGTCGGTGTTTACAAAAACTATAAGGACTAAAGTTACACGAGAGAGAAAGAGATAAAGAGAGGAAGAAAGGAAGAAATAAGAGTGTGTGTATGTGCGGGTGTGTGTGTGCGTGTGTGAACCACAATTTATAAAATATTGCGTAAATACGAGAAAATATAACAATATATGTCATGGAAATTAAACCATTACTGCCATTTTAGACTTATAGTGGCATAAACTTATACGATATAGTGCAGGGTGTCTTTTAGCAATCAATGATTACAATGTGTATGTTGATTGCACAAAGCGGAAGGGTGTTTGTAAAATGTTACAAAATCATTTTTGTACCGGCCAATATTGGACTGTACGGGGGGAAAACAATTTGGAACGCCATTAATTTTTACTGTACTTTTTTATTTGTTAAACCTTTTAACTTTGTTACAGTGTTATTATTGTTTATGGAATGGAATCCTTTTTTGTAATTAAATGGCTACCGATCGAGCCGAGGTCCGGCCCTCTTGGACACCCTCGAATCGGAATACTTGACGACATAAGCCGAGGTCACCCTTTGGGCCCCTTGAGCCCAGACAGTTCGTGGAGCGTCCGCCGAACGACCGACAAACTAGATAAGTTTTCTTATATGGAAGAAGGAGGCAAACGAACAATCAGTTAACCTGATGTTAAGTGACTGCTACCCATAGACATCCGCAAAAAGCAAATGAGACGCAAGTTGCTTTACCTACCTTTAATAATCAGAAGAGGGAACATGTAGATAGGAAAAAGGATAATTTCCTATTCCCCTCCTCCACGTCCAATCGATACTATAAGGATAGGGGAGACCCTTTCCCATCCTATCCTTATTAGGAAAGATGATTGAAATTGGGCCTCCGGCACTCGTCAGCTGAAACTCATAATGAATACTTCTACTTCACCCGTATCTTCTGTGAGATCGTGCTATTTCACCGGTCAAGCTGCCGATTTGTGTAATAGATGTTGTTGCTGGGCTTACTGCTGTTAAAAGTGGACTGAATTTGTTGAAGCCCAATGCATGAGGTGAGGGACAGATCTTTGTGGTGATGTATTAAAGAGGCCCACGTCCGGCTGTGGACATCTGTTGAATCTAACGTACTTGTTATCAGTGTTAGTAACAAAGTCCAGTTTTCTACTTAAATATAATTTTGGATTGACACTTAGTACCGTGGGGTAGTAGCGGCTAGACGGGGCGCTTGCCTCTGGGGTCCGTCTCCGCAAACAAGACCGCTGTCCGCGACTTTGTTTGAGTTTCAGCTCGGACAGTACTGGTTACTTCAGTTACTATTTACTTTTTAGGTTTGTCTAAACCGAAAGCTGTATTGTGTATTAGCTGTATTGCTTTAATGAATTCTACAAAGACAGTAACTTTACTTGCAAGGAAAATCATAATTGTTTTGGAACGTAGCGCTGTTATACCGAGGGTCAAGGATTAAAGACTCGACAGAGCTAAATTCCCTATTAATTTTGCTTCTAATAAATATAAATTATCGGTCTAACTCTAAATCTATGCAAGATTTATAATACTAGGGTGCATTATACCAGCGTTGGTTACCCCCAGGTTATGGACTCATTCCTTCTCCCTGGTTACTCCTGGGTACCCCCAGGCTCCTCGATCGGGTATGTGCTGGCGGTAGCCATCTAGCCAACCTATCCGTTCAGCATTGCATCTATATTTTTGTATAATTTTTTTACTAATTGTTTCATGTTTTTCTTTTTTTTCTATATATTTTACTTAAGTTTGTAGTGCTATGCGTTTAACGGACTGAATGAATTTATTCATATTTAGAGTATTTTAGTTTTTATTAATTTAAAGAAATAAAATAACGTAATAGCGAGAATTTCGCGTGAATACATTTTAAACGTTCTGTAAAGTATTTCATACTTCAGCCACATTATTCATCCGAATACGTTAATTATCGTTCCACAACAATGTAAGCCCTCCACGAAGTATGCGGGGGCTCTGCATAGTATTAAGTCGAAAGTCGCGTGAGCTTCTGTACGATATATGGCGGAAAGTTCAGGATTCTCATCCGAAGGCGGTGCGGCGCATATCGCGAGTTTAGCGCCGGAAGATTAACAAGCATCCAGATTACAGGGTCGTTTGTAGGTTGGGGCACGTCGCGCCTACATTTGTTATAAACTGACTCATACGAGTTGCTTAGCTAGTACGTGATTAAGGAAATCATTTTGACCGGCGCCTGATTATAAATATAAAATATGAAAAAGAGGTAAGTATGTATGTAGGTATATGAATTTCTTTTGTGTATCAATTTTCAATGACTAGTTCTATGACGAACGTAGGTGACAAAATTTTAAGCAATTTCCACTCTCGTCAAGCCAATTTAATTGTATGAAACGCGTTGTTTACTTTATATTACGAACACACATTTATATAATCACTTCAAACATTTAACCTCGTATCTCTTCCATTAGTCACGTTAAATGTGATGGGATTAAGTTTAATTTAAACATACCATTAGTATATACAATTATCTTGAGCAATATAAGCGACAGGCGCCTTTCATTACGTCCTTTGATAGCGGCACTAACATCATCCGCAACAAATCGCCAAAGAAACTAACTAATGAATCAATCCCTATACTAATTAACCGAAGTACATTGCGGAATGCGCGCGAGACTCAAAGGCAGACGCGTGCGCAGGAATTTGCGTGACCGATCCAATTAGTTGGTCCTTCGAGCCGGATTTTTCGCGTTACACGTTTAAATAAGCGTTGAAATTTAAAATAGCCTTAACGACCTGATATTTGTTTAATAACTTTAGATCTATTACCTTTACATTAGAATTCATTTTCGGTTATTAAATAACTCCGTGGGCGTCAAAACTTTGTGTCGCAAATACCAATTTGTATTTAAGCTAATTTAAATTGTAATGTAGACACGGTAGGCATATTTTAGTTTGTTAGTAAAGTTTTCTATTCTCGTGTGACGCGGAGGATGCAATTCCTCACCTAAATGTCTATTGCGTCTGATTTGTTTTCATTCCTTTAGCGACGCACCTGCGTGCATTAATTGCAATGTCTGACGTGTGATGTTATCTAATACATAACCCTTTTGTTGTGTTTTGAATGGTTTAAATTCCTATTTTGGCATTTGCTGTGAGATCTTATTTGTTATAATCACAGTTGGCTTGTGAAGTGACGTACACTGCACATTTCACATTCGTATACTTCACGTCATAAACTTTGGCGAGTTTTAAGACATCGTTTTTTTATATTCAGATGACTATTTATAAAAATGCCTAAGCGTTTTGATATGGCATACACAAGCTGATAAAATTGGTTTAAGTTAACAGTGGCTATCAATGATGAGAGAAAAGTGGACATTTGTTACTGTTTTTGCCGATAAAATATGATTATTTCTGCAAGAAATTTATGCATTAGGGTATTTTGTGTGTAATAGAAATAATCTCAAAAGATCCAGGCGATAAGGGCGCGGCAATAAACGTAACGCATCCCGACTAATCAAACTTTAGGGATTCAATTACAAGGCGCGCCATCAGATGACCCGCGCCCCTTATACAGACAAGATCTTTACGTCCCTTCTTAGAATACGCACTATACGCAACAAACGCCGCGTTTGAACATGTAATCGTTACATAAATTATTATAAACGAACAGAGTTTAAGAAATCTTCGAAGATGTGTATTTTGTTTTAAAAGCACACTCACTCTATTATCATACGTTAGTATTTAACTTACAGACCAGCACCAATAGCTCAACGTGCACAACGTGGTCGTGGGTTTGAATCCGTCATTCGACAACTGTCGTGAACCATTTCCAACCAAGTGTAAGTTTCTTTGGGAATGATTAAAAGAAATATTAGTAAATTATTATGTACTAATATGTTATATTGAGGATGGTAGGCGTTGGTCAGGCGGCTGGCCGTAAAAAACCTGTAGACGAAACCTATTACAGTATGAGCTACGGTCGTACTGTGCGGATACCAATAAAGTGGAAGGGCTTAATGTGTTATAAGTCTTAACTGAGTTTTAATAACTGCTAAATATGATAATGGGTTCTGATTCTCAACCTCCTGGCAACATTTTACGTATCGTGAGCTTTTAACCATTGTGTCAATCTCTAGCGTTTCAACAGCTCATCATTTCTCACAGTTTTGTAAATCAAGTGCGTATATTTGACATCTTGCCTTATTGTTATCTTCGACGCAATCGTCCTTCTTGTAATTATTTCTAATATGTGACTACACATTAAACATTACGAGGGGATTATGCATTTAAATATCACTGCCCAGTCTAAATTAAATGTAACGGTCAATTCAAAGTTTGGTCATTTGACGTTGTGCTTTTGATTGAAATTGCCCACAAATTCATATTTAGTCAGTAAATTACTGTCGTCCTTTGGCCATTAAGTGATTAAAAATTATATTGGGATTTAGAACAAAAAGGAATTGACCGACTTCCGCTTAATTGGTATCTGTATAATCATCGCCGGTGTAGTTTTTCCGTGTCGGGCGAACCGCAACCATTTCCGACATTAAAGCGTTCGAGTTTATTTTAATAATGAGCCATTTTATATCCGTGGCCCGAGTGGCGTCCTCACGGCCGTCCCTCGACCGCAAAACTATAAAATGCTCCGGTTATTTTGGTCTCACATCAAAGTTGTTGTCTTTTCTCTAAACTTTGGAGCGATAAATTTGTGCGTTATCGCGGCGCTGCACGCCACCTGTTGCAGTGATCTTCTTGGAACCACTAGCTAGCGTAAACTTTCCTTCTTACTCGATTTTAGGATGAGGTTGGGAGTTCCGCTTACGTGGCATTGTTTTCCCGTCTTATTACCCTAAACAGGAAGTATAGGCTTACTTTTGGTTTCACTTTCATTTGAGTATTTTGTTGCATAGGTCTTGTCTGATATCGACATATGCTGGTATAGGCGCCCGAAATTTGGGCTGAAATGGAAAATCAAACAGGCACTAGTAGCAAAAATTTATGATTGACAAGGTTGGGAATCGAACTCGGAATCCTCGTTATGGTGACTTGTTTTTGTTAAATAGTTTAATTAGATGAAAGTTCGCCTGCAAACATTTTACGTTTAGTTCGAAGCTAATTTTTTTATTGCCACCTTTAAACTAATAGTTTAGTTGCCTATTCGGAGTAAAGGATGCCTTTTTATTTCTTTCGATAATTTTCTAGAATCGAAGTTTTTCGAACTAACGAATAATAAAATAAAAAATCGCTACTGTTGTCACTGCTCAAAATAAATACATATTTTATTTCGCAATTTTGGCGAAACCGATGTTTGAATATTTACGCTAGAGCTTTATCCGCGCTTTGCTTTCGTGACTGTTAAAGCGCTCGCAGCGCTGTAGGGTTGTGTCCTTGCATATATTAAAGTTGTTACTTTGATGGAATTGAAAAAAGCACTCACGCCGTTACCTTATTAGTGCGGTTAGAAGCAGAAACAGTTTTTTCCGTGGATTTAACATAAAAAGGAAAATCATTTTCGATTCGATCGTGATTTTTTTTTTAAAGTTTTTTCAAGATTCAATTAAATTTCTTTAGTTGGTAGTTTTCTACGGATGTGGAACCTTATATCATCTCGAAGATGTGAGAATTTGTTACCAACGAAAATTCCAACAAACGAGTAACTAAGACAAGGCAAATTGCACGTAAAGACGGCGGTCGTCGGTGCCGCGCGTTTCGTTCCGGGACGCAAATGAGTGCATTGTCTAGTATCTTAATGTGAGACGATATTACCGACTTAATTCTCTTGTTGCTATTTTGGACGACTATATTTTCAAGCTATGTTAGCAATGCTAGCACTATGCTCACCTTGCTCTCCACCACGAGAAATTTCAAGTTTCGTCCTATCTAATAAATGATTTTGTAAAACTTTTGTATTCACAAATTACATAGTTTATAACTATGTTTTTTGCATGTCTACTGCCATATTATGTAGCCAATATAATACGTTCGGTTCATACATTTTTAGGGTTCAGTACCTAAAGGTTAAAAGTCTTAGTAATATCCGCTCCCCGTCTGTCTGTCTGTCCGTCTGTCTCATGAACCGTGATAGTTACTTTAAATTTTCACAGATGACGTATTTCTGTTGCCGCTATAAAATACAAATACTAAAGTAGAATAAAAAATATTGAAATGGGGCTCCCATACAACAGACATGATTTTTTTTGCGGGAATCGTACGGAACCCTTAGTGCGCGAGTCCGACTCGAACTTGGCCGGTTTTTCACATCTTGAATTATATTTTTTTTATTAATTTTTTTTTATGTGAGAAGGTGGCAAACGAGCAAGCGGATCACCTGATGTCAAGTGAGCGCCGAACATCCGCAACAGACAAATGCGTTGCCTACCTTTAAAGTACAAAGGAGGGCATAGACAGGAAAAAGGATAATTCCTTTCCCCCGTTAACACCCTCCCAATCCTATCCTCTTCCCCTTCCCGTCCTATCCTTATGAGGAAAGGGTGGGAAGGGGAAGAGGACTAAAATTAGGACTCCGGCACCTCACTCATCAGACGAAACGCGGAGTACTTCTACTTCACGCCTGTTTTCTGTGAGGTCGTGGTATTTCACCGGTCGAGCCGGCCAATTCGTAGAACAGATGTTGTTGTTGCGGGCTCTACCACTGTTAAACTATACGTACGTATAACACAATACGTACACATAAAATTTATCAAAAAATAACACATATCCTATTACAAGTCAGAACAGTTTAATTCATTGAATACTAGCTGACCCGGCAAACTTCGTTCCCCGCCTTAGAAATAATATTGTCTTTCTAAAATTTTTGTTATCTTATCATCGTCATGACAATTTGTAGATTCCAAATGCCTAAATTGAACCAGTGCTTGTCTGATATCTTGTTCGTTATTCAAAGTATTAAAAATATATCTTTTAGTTTCTGTCTAAATTCGAACAGAACCTTCTGGTAGACGTGATATATGGCAGTCGTATAGACAATGAGGGTAAATACTTTAATAAAATACATATTTAATTTTAATTTTTTTATTTATTATTTTTTTACTAAAGAGTATATATAAGGAGTACCCGTAACCGAGGAGCATGTATGCGTAGATGTATGGATGTAGAAGAAGCAACAGAGGTATGCCAGGATCGCGCCAAATGGAAATCCATTATCTCTGCCTACCCCTCTGGGTTATGGGCGTGAGTGCATATTTATTTATTTATTTTTTATTTTCAAAGTTCTGGTATGAAACGGATATTCCATACTTTACCTTATAATTTTTGCCAGTTAAAGTTAGTAAAAAATATATAATATTACTTTATACAGATATTAATAGTAAATTGCAACCATCAGATACGTTAGCGTTCATACTATATTATAATTTATATCAAATAATGAAGTTTGTTCTTAATTATAACTTTGCGCCATTTAATTACAAAAATAATTAAATATCTTTTCATTAAGGCTCTCGTTTCAAAGTGAAACTTTTCTATTTAAATAACTTCGCAACGGACTTGAAGTTGATAATATTTTACAAAATAATTAAGACATTTAATAAAGCCTTATCGCGCTAAGAATAAAGTTGACATTTGCTTAAATCGCCAGGAAAGGGAGTGGTTAAGAGACGCAAAGGGTTACAGCAAAATATTAGACACGAGCCGTCGTTAGAAATCAAAACATCAGTAACTTCAGTTAGTATAACGGGGAGTGAAAGGTTGCTGTGGCACTTGAAGGAGAATACGGTAACTGATTTAATTTTTATTGCAATACCAAGTACAACGATGGTGCGTAATGTTTATCGCAAGAAATTTATATTGATTATGAATTGTAGAAGGCGCGTTAGAATATTTTAAAAAAATTATAATATCTTGAAATTATTTAATCTTTAAAATATATTAAAATGTTTAATTAATGTTTCATTTATAAAATGTCAAAAAATATAGAAGTTAAGAGTAAAAAGTAATTCAGTTACTAAGTTCTACTTTAAGTCTGTGGAATGTTTGCTAGAAGTAATTACGAGGTAAATGAGCGTGGCGGTGCGCCTTCAGATTCAAGGATCCCAATTTAATGATTCCATTTTGTTTTATATTCAATGTTCCTCTTCCAAGTATCATAGACAATTATGTTAATTGAATTAATATATAAAGCGGTGACAGCCTTAAATAAATTTTACAAACGAAAGAGTAGGGTTTACCATACTTCCTCGTTATTTCAGCACTAAACACGTATTTAGCGACTGTCTGAGACATGGAGTTATTCCAACAACTTTTTAATAGCTGCTTGTACTAACTTGAGCTCGAAGTATATCAATGTAGCGTGAATTAAAATTCTCCCACTTACGACCATTGACATCGCACGGATATCCACTTGTGTGCGTTAACGCGTTGCGGATCCTTTGTCATGCATCTGAAGTGGTCCCCTGTCAATTTCACCACTGGTTGATTAGCTGGGGTGCCGTAGCAATAACCACCTGTGTTTTACTTGACTCTTTTGCCATCATACATGCCCACAAATACAGCGTTTATTAGGGGTACCTAATTTAGAGACGGTTTCACGTGAAACCCTTTTTTTATATCTATTATACGTAAAAAAAATGTTTGTAAATATCCAACATAAAGGGTGTTAAATCTCAGAAATAGGACGTATTCCAATCACAAATACACTCTTTGTAGTTTATCCTCGTCGCCACATGATAAATGACTTATAAAACGCGCAAAAATCTAATATGGCGCACACAACGGCTATTTCAACGGATATTTCGGCCGCAAGGCTAATACACTTCAATTCGATTCTTGAGCCAGATTTGCTAGCAGAGCAATAGATTGACAATAGTAATCAATACATTGAAAGCTTAAGTTGTCTATCAGTGCCCATCCTATTAGGATATATGGTCGTATAAATTTTATTGGTCAATTAAATATTATAATTTCCGACGAGGTGCTGGTAATTGCTTGTACAAAAGCAACCGGCGATGGATAATTATTGTTCATTAATGCAAAATTAATGCAATAGCTGATGCAGCTCATCCAATTATAGCGGTCGGACCAATCAAAATTGTTTACTTAATGTCTTGGCTCAGTCAACATTCATAAATTTAAAAAGATATTAAACTCATATTTACTTGGGTGGATCATGGCCCTATATTTGAGATTTTGGATCGGATACCAATGCTGAATTTTGAAAAAGCTAAAGTAATTTCGAAATATATCCATAGATTTGAATACAACGGTCTCTCGGTCTATGTTACGTGGGTCCAAACAAACTGCGGCGACAAGTACAGTCGGGGTACGTACACCGCCGTCGGTTTGCAAATTCCTTTGTAATATTTTATCCAGTCATTGACACTTAGTCCCTTTGAAAACTAAATCACTAAGCAGATAATTGCTAAAAATTAAAAATTATACTTACTTGATATAACAGTTCGAATCAAATATGTTCTACAAGTGACCCGCCCGGCTTCGCCCGGGTACCACTAATAATGTCGATCCGATCGCTACCAAACACAGGAACACCCGCTGTGTCAATCGAGAAATCCTACCAGCAGTTTCGAAGTCTATAGGCCTATAGGAAACATGCATACTTCTCTTAATATTTTTTTTTATTAAAAGAGTATCCTGTTACATCTAGTACCTCCAAGAAGTAACAAACAAACTTACATTCACATTTATAACATTAGTACGGATTTTATTCACTGTGCGCTAGTGTCCCTGGTGCAATCAAATGTCGATATTAAGGTGACGAACCTTTTTTACCCCTAATACTTGGCACTTGAGAACAATCACAAGGGCGATGTGCGTCCGATGAGGTCATATCGGCGTGCTTGTACAGTGTACAAAACAATTTATGTCGCGAAATGATCTAACGAGACCAACGATCGTAGTACAGCTTTGTCGCTAGTTTTACCTATAATGGTGAAAGCGGGGAAGTGACACGTCGGTGACCGGATGCGTCGTCTTATGTTATGCAGGGAGAATAGTTACTTGAACAACTGAAGTTATCTGGGAGCCTAGACCTTTCGTAATTTCAAGTAGTCCATAGTTAGCGGATCGAAATAAACTAGACAATGTTTATAGCTACACTATTCCAACATACGAATCCAAAATTTAGCGAACGTTAGTCTATATAAATGCGTTGACAAGTGGCAGATTTTGACAAGCGATATCTGTAGCGATAGCGAAGTTCGCTATGAAATCGCTTCGGATCGACTGTACTTTGTCTAGGCACTCTGAAGCGTGTTTGCTCATTCACCGAATTATTTTATTTGGGAAATAGCATCAAAAAAAATACTAAAATGCCTTTATAGTTGCCTTTTTAGATACAATTCTCTGCCCTTAATACAATAAATAGCGGAACATAGAAATATACATCGCTTGTCAGTTAATCCCTGTTTATTTTTACATATAAACGTACCGGCACGTAACAACAAGTCTGGTGTCAGGTGTAGCTCAATATTTGTGGCATAATATATTTATTATTCAAATATATCATAGATGTCGCTTCGGAGCTAAACGAAGGGGTATATCTGAGGACCGGTCGCTGACCGCTCAAGCGTTTGGGGGTGACTTCGCGGGTCCTTTAAAATGGCGCTCAATTCCAGAGTACGCTGATTTCGTCAGTGAAGAATTCATTTCTTGGCTTTTAGTTCTAATACTTTTAATTACATACTATATACAGTAAACTTTGTTACAGTAAATTGGTGATGTGCGTGTACGTGTAAATATTGTAATGAATAATGAAAATCTATGGATTGAGAGACGACCTAAAAGATGGGAAACTCTGAGTTGTAAAATACCAGAGCATAATATTAACATAATTATTTCATTTATACTTATAGAAAAATATTCTAAAACTATAGAAGTTATATGACGTCATTAATAGTTTGTGAGGTTGTCGGGGGTAATCTTTGAATCTACTGAACCAATTTTGAAAAATCTTTTACTGTTAGTAAGTTATATTTTCCCTGCGTGCTATCCCTACTAATATTATAAATTTGAATGTAAGTTTGTTTGTCACGCTTTCACGTGAAAACTACTCGACCGATCATGTAACTTTGTACATATGTTCTTAGAGATACTAGGAGTAACATAGGATACTTTTTATGAAAAAAAATAATATATAAAATGCGAAGTATGTATGTTCCCTATAGACCCCGAAACAGCTGGACCAATTTCGAAGAAATTTACAGGGATTGTCCAGGTTGGCACATTCCTGTGTTTGGTAGCGATCGGATCAACATAATTAGTGGTACCCGGGCCAAGCCGGGCGGGCCACTTGTAGACTTATATAAGAAATTATGATGTTTGTCCGGGATAAACTCCAAAACTACTGAACAGATCATAATGAAATTTGATAGTTTCTAATTTCTTCCATCTTAAACACTTTTTTATCTCGATTTTTTATTGCATTTTGAAACCGGGTCGGTCCGCTACTACTATAAATAGCGCACATATTTCAAGGCATTTCATCATCTGCGATGGTAGGCTTCATATATAACGCTAAATTAATTTGTAATGATTGCGCAACAGTAATGTGTGATTCATTTAATTTCGTAAATGTGAAATTTTGCTTAACTTTATACGCAGCGTTTTAGCTGCCCGCACTGTAAACCCTAATCCCTATATTAATTTATTTCGCCCACCTCTGGTCAGCAGTGGCCAGGTGCGAATAATACCGTTACAAATGATGCCACCGCAGCCAGCATGACAAGTGAGCCATAACAGAGCGCTGGCTGTCTGCCGTGCGGCGACCCGCCTCTAATTGAATGGTCTGTTTTAATGCCCCTCCGGATTAAATATATAAATACAAGTGACAGTTATGCAGTAATGTATTGTACTTGAATACGACTAAAAAAATTGACTGAATGATAATCGGTGGAGTAGTTTAAGCTCGAAAGCGAACAAACATACATTCGCGATTAATAATATTAGTTAGGATTTTTATCTTTATTAAATAATCAACTAGTTACTATCATCTCTACCCCCATAATATAAAATGTATTATTATATTATATTATTATATTATATTACTCTATAAAAAAAGAGATGGGCCGGTTAGCATGGTTTGTAAGATACTTGCTTTTGACGCTGCTGTCATGGGTTCGATTCCCACCCAGGACAGACATTTGTGTCCATGAACATGTCTGTTTGTCCTCAGTCTGGGTATAATGATCTATTTAAGTATGTATTTAGAAAAGAAAAGTAGTATATGTAATATATCAGTTATCTGGTTGCCATAATACAAGCATTTGGGATCAAATGGCCGTGTGTGAATATGTCCTAGGATGTTATTTTATTTATATTATCCAGCTACCATATCTTTACTGCAAAATCTTTTGAATTTTATCTCAGTTTAAGCAAACGACGCGGTTCCTTTTCACAGCGGAATATTTCATAGCCAAATTACACCGTCATTATAACGCGAAAGAACATTTGCGCTGCTAAATGTTCACTACAGAATGTGCCCCTTACTTGTGGTTCAATTCATAAGCGACAGCAAGTGTATCAAAAAACATTTATCATATTTTCAAATCCCTAATTAACATGTTAATTCGCTTAAAGAATAATAAATATAGCAATAGAAAATTGTGTTTTAAAAGTTTTATTACAATATAATTGTTGATATTAGTTCTTCCATACATGCCGTCACATGATGAAGGGTACGGTCACAAAACGGTTTTAACAGTGGTAGAGCCCGCAACAACAACATCTGTTGCGCGAATGGGCCAGCTCGACCGGTGAAATACCACGACCTCACATAGGCGTGAAGTAAAAGCGTTGCGTCGGATGAGTGAGGTGCCGGAGGCCTAATTCTAGTTCTCTCCACCTTCCCACCCTTTTCTTATAAGCAAATAATGGGAAGGGGAAGAAAACTTGACGGTGGAGGGGAGTTGCAGAAGTCTATGGGTAGCGATCACTTGACATCGGGTGAACCGCTTGCTCGTTTGCCACCTAGTACTATAAAAAAGTCAGTTTTAGGGTGTTCTATTTCCTTAGAACAAAAAAAATATTTTTTTTATGCGGGAACGAATGTGTAACAGGGCTTATAACTTAGTGTAAGCTTGGTTAGACTACCTAGGCCGTTGTCTTCATTAAAAAAAATATGAGGGTCGCTGCCATATCAACGTTTTTTTCAAAATATGTGAATTAAGATTATAGCATCAATTTTCGGAACGCACACAAAGTTTTAGGGACCTAGATTTTTTCATTCGTAGGTAATCTTCAATCTTAAATAAAAATAAGTATTTATATTTAAAAAAAACGCGTTAAGCTTATATATTGTAAAAATATTTAACGCAAAATTAAATTTGAGTGTTCCTCGTATGGGTCGTTGGAATTAGGAATCAGACATTAAAATTCCAAAATCTCTATTATGCAGTCCGCGTGCGAACGGAAGGTCGCTCCGTTTTGAAATTACAATATTACTTAGAAAATACTGTAAGAAGAAATAAATATACTGCTCAGTTTACCTCCTGACTTGCGATGATTTAAAATAGAATCTTTTAATTCAACACATCTTTCATATTTACAAGGAGAACTAAAGGATCAGTATCCAAGGAACTCTCCCCAACACGCCTTATTTTTTCAAGTCTAGTAAATTGTTCACATTGGCATCACAACATATGCATGTCTTTAACTGAAACAAAATTTGATTTAACATTAAACTTTCAAGTTATAATAAAAAAATATATTATATATACGAAAAAAAATCAACTAAATTACAAGGTGAGTTCCCTGGCTCATAAACTAGCGTTAGACGTATCTTATGTGCCAGTGTCCACCCCATAAGGTACACAGCATTGCTGCAGTTATAATTTATGTAATCATAATGCTGTCGATGTTAAACACAGGTTAAACACCTTCAGAGAACGCAAGTGCACAGTCAACACGAATTTAATATTTCATCCTGTCCAGTTTGTTTACGCTTGTCATTCGACTGCGGTTGCGGTAAAAAATTGTTCTTTTGTTTTTCCATTTTCCACATTTACATCGGTTGTAAAGGCGACACTTTTTGCGTCAGACGGTCTTACTTATTTGTTTTTATATTTTTTTACGGTTTAAATTTATTCCATTGTATATTTCAAGAAATCTTGTAGGTTTTATATTACTAATTGGATGGTTTCCATGGATGAAGCGTCATAAGGTATTGTTTTAAGAAGAACAATTAATAATTAAAAAACAAAGTTAACGTTTTATTTTACTATGACTCAGAAAGTTTTTTTCGGAATAAAAAATACACTATGATATATTCTGCACCCCTGACGATGTGTTTGCAAATTTTAATGATGATTGTTTGAGTAAGGAGTAAAAGTTTAACAAACAAACAAACTCACATTTCCATTTATAATATTAGGATAATAGATGCATAGTTTTATTTCATAACATGAATGAAAAACTAGATTTAGAGTGAGATAGAAACTCAAAAGGAGATTATAATTAACGTTGTATTTTCATGCGTTGCGTTTAACAAGTAACTTTGATAGTTTATAATAATTACCCATATTATTTAGTTGTTCATAATATTAAAGCTATAATGAATTTCTTTCAGAAGACCACAATCCCACTTGTTGTGAACTGACAATGTTGTCTGTGATCGCACCAGCTTAGGTAGGCAGGTTCACTCATCTACAGGCTAGGTTGTATCGTTAATCCACTTGACCGATGGCTCCCCAAGTGTACCCCGACAGTATCAGACTCTACAACTTGTGCATTACACGACGCTGAGTAGTTCCTAACTAGTCTCAAACAATTTAATCCTGTCTGTTTGTTGCAACTTCTATGTATACCGCTTCATACTGTTTAGTTTCGTTGCTGATCCCCTATGTTGCGAGTATCAGGGTTAAACTTTGTCCTGTTCAATTTGTTCGAAACTGATTTGGTTTTTTTTATAATAATGCATTTTAAAAATTATCCATTCGTATTTTTGCTATTATTGAAAATTTTGGATACTCTGAATGAAGTGACCAATCCCCATTCATTGTTCTTGTTAACACATTCCATAAAGTTTGCACGTGCATTTCATCCGCTCATTGGAGATATCTCTATGTTGCTTGTGGTCCACAGAAAAATAATTATAACTACGATTTCACTTAAAGAAATCTAATTTCTTAAGAAAGGATTACACAATAGTATTTACAGTATTAGTTAGCTTAGTGTAATAGTTGTGGCTTCTTAGGAAACTAAGAAATAGCAAACTAGAATTTAAATCATCAGGGAGTCATTACGAGAAAAAATTACAATTAACGCTTATAACGACGTCACTTACGATTTTCTTTTCCCTACATCTTACTATGTTGTTTACCAAACCGCCCTATGTGACTAAGGCGCCCTTGGCGAAGGGAGCGGAATTGTTTGGCATGATCTACGGCGCCATCTCGCCTGATTCACGTTTATTGATATAATTTTACGAAGAAACGCGTAGTTCGCTCGATGCATCGTCTGGGCCGTGTGATAATGGACACAATAATAAGAGTACGTACATAGTAACATGATTTTAGTAGATTCTTATTATTGATATCTCTAAAAGCAGTTATAAATAAAGTATGTATAATGTTACGTGACGTCGATAGCGAAGATTTTTTTCTATTGTAAAAGGTTCACCCGATGTCAAGTGATCGCCACCCACAGGGACATGTAACAAGCTAATGAGTTGCAGATGCGTTAATCTAAATATTTAACAGGTCTACCGATGAAATACCACGACCTCGTAGACAGCCGTAAAGTACAAGTATTCTGAGTTTCGTCCGACTAGTGAGGCACCGTACGCGTAGTTCTAGTCCTCTCCTCCTTCCCATCCTTTTCTAAAAAGGTAAGGATGGAAAGAAAAGAGGAATTTACAGAAGAGTCTAAGAATGGTAAAAGGAAATATACTTTTTTCTGTTTATCTCTCTATTTATTAAATGTAGGCAACGCTTTTGCAACTTATTTGCTATTTCAAGAACCGATAGTTTGCCACCTTCTTATATAAAAAATATACATAAATAATTCGAAATGCATAGCTTCCATTCACATATATTTTAAATAGTTTGATATTCATACAGTCCGTTTCATATATCTAGTTATAGATGCGACCAAAGGCAACGCAATCAATGCGTGAGTCTGATTCAATAATTGTTAGCGGCAGTGACCGCAGCAGCCGCGCCGCCGGTAATTAAACCGCGGCCTTCAGCTGCTCGTGCACAACATTATTAGTTGTGTCACTAACACACTGCCGCTCTATGATCTATGGTTTGATAAATTAAATTGCACAAGGACTTGCCCTGCGTATAAATATTCGTAAAATAATCGAGTTATTTGCTGTTAGATGGATGTATGCGTTATTACACTCTTCAAGGAATGCTACAATGTCACGGGTTGCTTATGAACGTTACTCGAAATTAATTATTAAGTAATACATTCTTGTAATATATGTTAAAACAATTAAACGTAGACAAGTAAACGTAGTGGATTACTATGGAAACTTTTGTAATATGATTCCACCTATAATAACATGGAGCAGTGGTGGTTCAACGGTTTAGGTCCCGACTTACGTACGTAGGTTGTGGGTTCGAACCCAGGTAGGCGCTTTAATTTGTGTAATAACATGTAACGTTCACCAACCCGCACTGGGCCAGCGTGGTGGATTACGGCCCATATATAATAACTCTTCTTACAATGAGTCAAGTTGTTATTATCACAGAAATTAAAGAAAAAGTTATTTACCTCGTTATAGTTTTATTTTAGTTATAAAAGTATCCCATGTAATTTTTTGTATCCCTGACAATGTCTGTGCTAAATATCATAATGATTTAGTCTTCAAAGCAAAGCATATAACAAACAAACATACATTTGTGTTTACAATATTAGTTGTGATGTGCCGTAGTCTAGTCCGTAGTAGTAGTAACGTAGTCTTTCTCTTTAAACATAAAAGTGTATATTTAATATTTATAATAATGTGCGAAGAAACTTACATCGTGCAGACGTCGCGAGCTTTTACATTTACGAGCCGAGAGACGTGTTCGTATTTAAATGACAAGCGAAAACAAAGCGCTGGGCCACACGCCGCCGACACATCACTCCTCGACTCTCTTGAGGATGCAACACGTATATCTCAAGAATTTTTACATTCGACACATCGGTATAGTCTTTTAACTACGTTACAAAATCTGTTGTACGTATTTGTTTTTCTTTTAAATTTCTAAAACTACATTCTCACTATGCAAAGATTCGAAATTTCTAACTGAATAGTTCGGTTTGGATTGGTCGATTGGACTGCTAGTTTTAGAAAATATTTAACTTTTGCTGGGTCTCTCCGACAGTGGCCGTAATCCACCACGCTGGCCCAGTACGGGTTGGTGGATGTCACATGTCTTCGAATTTGGTGGTTCTAAGAACATGCCGGTTTCCCCACGATGTTTTCCTTCACAGTTTTTGCAGCAGTTAAAATTCAGTAATTTGAAACTGCTGAAATTAAAGCTTAAAACAAATAACGTGGAAGAGCCCTTGTCCTATTAAAAAATATTAAAGGACGTCCTAAATATATCTACATTGACTAGATAACCAATAAAGAAATTGCGATATTATGTAATATGTAAAGGAATACATTTGGATACAGTGAAAATCCGTAGACTTCCTGCCACGCTGGAAATCCGTAGACCCCGTAATATCCACGAGTGATTTGCATTTTTCTTGTTCTGTTAAAAAAAAGTATCCATTGCTCTATTATTTGACATTAATAACAGTAATAACTGCAAAAAAAGAAAAAGAAACATCTGTTTTTTTTTGCGAAACGTACTCATAAATACAGCCGCGAGTAAATGAATTATTCAACTGAAAACAAATTAAGGCTAACCCCTTGTTAACGAGTTTCCCGCGTCATTGTTTATTAACAATACAGAAAGCGATTAAAGTGAAAGGTGTAGCATATTCACGCCCGCGTCCGCGAGGGGTGGCCAGGGCAAAACATCCATTCGTAATGCGACGGCGACAGGGAAATTGAGCTTTCATGTTCGACATAGGCTAGCTTCACACCAGACGAAACATCCAATATAATCTAATTTAATTTCTTCGAAATTGTGCAGCAGAAAAAGATTTGACACAGGCACCAATTGGAAAACCTACCTACCTAGCCATTGCCTACCCTTCTCGATTTCAGGTGGTAGGTGCTTCTAGCGCACAGACAAAAGTACTATCAATGTCTAAAACACACATTCTACTTCAGACAGGTTTTTTGTCACGTTGTGGACTGTTATGGAATTCCGGTCGGGCCACCTCATTCATGCAATATAATAAAAATGATTTGATACAAATATTAATTTCATTTTATTGATATAGTACATAAAGGTGTAAAGTAATAAGAATTAAAAAAAATATACGGTTAAATGTAATGTGGCTTTAATGGGTGATTTTATAGCAGCGTTATCTCTGTACCATGCAGCTACTCTTTGTTCACGTATTAAGTAAAAGCGTATATATTCATAGTTCGTAATTTATGGGGTAAATATTTTATATAGCCAAACCATTCCATCACACGTTGGTTTGTTAGATTCCCTCACCTGCACAGTGAACAAACAAATTTCAAATTAAAGTCTTACTTTGAAGTTCGCTAAGCTTACAGAATTCGACACGGTCTAAACGAAACACTTTTATGACTTGTTAATAATAGATAATTAATTATTAAATAAACGAAGATTTAATTATGTGTTGTTTTAAATGTATACTGACTGCCTATATGAACTATTTATTAGAACGGTTTTCATTATACCAGTGATTGGTTAGTCGAACCATCATGGATGAGACTCCGGATTAAATGTAAGACGGCGCGTACAAGTAGGCTTTTTTAAATCAAAGTATCTTACAGTGGTAGAGCCTGCGACAACATCTGTTGCACGACTGAGCCATCTCAACTAGTGAAATACTACCTCACATAAGACAGGCGTGAACTAGAAGTATTTTGCGTTCCGCTTGATGAGTGAGGTGCCGGAGGCCTAATTATGTTAATTTTTCCCCTCCCACCCTGTCCTTATAAGAATATCCTTTTTTCAGTTTATCCGCCTCCTTTGTCTATTAAAGGTAGGCAACGCATCTGCAATTCAATAGTTTGATGTTGACACCTATAGGTAGCGGTCCAACATTTACACGTTTGCCACCTTCTTCTAAATGAAAAAAAAAAACAACAATCAGAAAAAAATATGTATAGCTTGAACACCGAAATGACGATGGTAAAATGGGTTAGGATAATTTAAATTAGTATTTAAGTTCCATCCAACTTTTAAAATCGCTGCAGTAGTATTTGAGTTAACATACATACAGTATTACATACATATATAAATAAATAAATATGCACTCACGCCCGTAACCCAGAGGTGTAGGCGGAGATAATGGATTTCCATTTGGCGCGATCCTGGCACACCTCCCTCGCTTCTTCTACATCCAAACATCTACGCATACATGCTAGTCGGTTACGGGTATATCGCCCTTCTTTTGTATGTCACTAATCTGGTCGATATAAGTTCTCCTTGGGCGTCCCCTGCCAACGCTGCCACTCACTTTTGCAACATATATTATACGTACATAAGTTTAGATATGTATATATTATTAATTGGAGTAGTACAATCCACTCCACATATTTATTGATGTAACAATACACAAAAGATCATAAACTTAAGTTAAGAAATCGCTGTCGATGCAGTTGCGGTAGCAGAAAAGAGCGCAAATTAAATGGATGCGTCGTAAAAGTGTGTGTTAGTACTGGGAACATCGAAACACGGTCAAAATGATATATTGCACTAACAAAGTTATACAATCTCGTCCGTCAATGCCAGGCAGTGCGGCGCCGCTCGGGACGACTTATTCTGTTATATCGTTACTACCGTTCGATATAAGTATGTTTACAAATAACGATTTCACTAACGTCTTTTGTTATAGATAACATAAAATTGCTGCATAAATTTTTGTAGTAAGTGTAATGTGTTTGTAGCCAGTGGAATAGATATGTGTTTGCCTGCAGATTTTTTAAAGCACAAAGGGACAAACGAGCAGTGAGTCGCCAATATAAAAGTGAGAACCGATGTCCGCAACGCCAGAGGAACCAAAGATGCGTTGCCGGCCGTTTAAGGAAGGACACCTCATGATGATGATAAAATGTTAATATCAATTTTATAAAAAAACCAACGGTTACTACTTCCGCATAATTTAGCTTTCGAATAGTGAACAAAGAACAAAAATCGTTTTAGTAGTTTCAGACATAAACCAATACAAACAAACCAATCTTTCCTTTTATATATTAGTATGAGTCAATAGATACCTGGGCATCTTTTATATATATAGATGATCCCGCATACTTCATTCCGCCATATAATTAATTGACGCCCCCGTAACCACACTTGCAGGTGGAATTTCGAAAAAATCATTCTTTGTTCGTTCGGCCTCCAGCACCTCACTCGTCAGGTGAAAAGCAGAGTACTTCACGCCTGTCTTGTGAGGTCGTGGTATTTCACCGGTCGAGCCGGCCAATTCGTGCAACAGATGTTGTTGCGAGCTCTACCACTGTTAAGATTGGATCATTGGATATCATTGATAAATATTAAGTGCTAACGCTATATTTGTTACTTTTGGTCTACTCAGTCTACTGAGTCGTTGCTGTGTGAATTTACTGGTCTAACGAAACGTACCACCTTATGCCTCAAGATTAGGAGGAACGCCACTATGCTACTTAGTGGTTTCTTCTCTCTTAAAGTATGTTTATTTCCTCTTTGTCCTCCTCTGTCCATCAAAGGTCATGATAAGGAACGATGAATAATGTATAAATAATTTATAAGTAAACATGGAGTGACGTAATCGCTTGTTATTTAAGATAAAGGCTTCCGCATCTCACTGAGTGGGAGCTGTCAGTAAAAATAGATCGCATTAAATGCGGCGCCACTGTCTTCTGGAATCTGATGAGGTTATCCATCGTTAATCAGATCTGTATTGTTTATTTTCTTTTCCTTGTGACGGAAAACCGAATATATACGATAATGGAATACATTTTAGTTGATTTCAATTAAGTGAGTTTCGAGTTGTACTATTGACCTAGATTATGTTACCACGAAGAAACCAACGATGTAGTAGATATGTTTTTAACGTAAACGAAGTTTCGATACCCCTTTCACCTTCACCGTATTGATGTGACCATTAAATCAAGTCAAATCTTTAAGTTCTGACCTGAGAATTGATTTAATTTAATTTTAAATTTCACCAAACCCAGATAATAAAACATTTCGTCAGTCTTTTTTTTGTTATTTTTAAGGAATATGTATTTGCAGCCTACAAGTGCACCTTGTGCTGCATATTTCCCTGATAGCCGCATCATTTCGCGACTGAAGCGTCATGAGAAACGGGTCAAAGTATGCATAATTGATCAGGCCCCGGCGCCGGCCCTAGCGCGCGGCTGAGTAATGGAGCGGAAGAGATATGACGAAGTTGAGCAATGATCGGGATGTCTTGTTGATAAATAACATGACCTGTGCTGACAGCTCTTGGATTTCCAATCAACTTATGCCTTTTAAAATAATACCGATGACATCATTGTTTACTTACTTCATTGGATAAGCTATAGTTATATTTTTAAAAAGTTTTTGTAATAACGCGTGGCGTGAGGTCTATGTTCAAACTAACAAGGACTTCGGACTTTTTTTTATGTAATAAGGTGGCAAACGAGCAAACGGATCACTTGATGTAAAGTGAACGCTATCAATAGACATCAGCAACAAGCAAATGTCCTGCAGATGCGTTGCGTACCTTTAATGGACAGAGGAGGGCATAGACAGGAAAATGGATATTTCCTTTTCCCGGTTAACCCCCTCCCCTTCCAATCCTCCTCTCATTCCCATCCTATCCTTACAAGGAAAGGGTGCGAAGGGGAAGAGGACTCAAATTAGGTCTCCGGCACCTCAGTCATCAGACGAAACGCAGAGTACTTCTACTTCACGCCTGTTTTCTGAGAGGTCGTGGTATTGCACCAGTCGAGCCGGCCCATTCGTGCAACAGATGTTGTTGTTGCGGGCTCTACCACTGTCAAACCTTCGCAATTCGGTCGCTCCAAACTAACCTTAAACGAGCGTGTCGTTTTGAATAGCTAAAATAGTAATTTTAAGTTTAAAAAATTGCAATTTATAAGTTGCAGTAAATAGCACTCAAAAATTTTTATTTAATAAAATTATTATTTGTTTTTGCAGCAAACTTTTATGGTACTTAACATTTCAATGAACTCGCTTTTTGCGCATTTTCAGCGGTTTGAGTTGCACTCGCCAGTACAATTGCAGTGTTGAAAGCCTGGTCCTTCCAATTTGAGTCTTATCTTTGAAAGATACTAAGCGTTTATTGTTTTTATAGCATTTATCAGCAACTAACATTTAATAATAATTACCGATAAATGTGACAATTTTCTTACGGTAATTATTAATAATATTCGAAAATTATTAATAATTTACAATCACTCACAGCTATCGTAACAGATACACTCTTTTATTAATGTCTATAAAGTGCTAAAATGCTGCAATGAAATTAATGTTTTGACCATAACTACTGCCTAACAAGAGCAAATTTGTTTTACAGACTTGCATAAATGCTCGTGCGTATGCTAATGTATTCTGGCGTGTACGGACCCAAACCTTCCAGTACGGTCACAGGTACCCGGAGCGTGAATGAAAATTAAGCTCGAGCTTTTGTCGATGCCTAAAAGCTGTTTGAATAGGGATGCTTCTTGAAAGCCCGTTTTCGCCGTGAATAGGGACTACAGGTGCAATTTTGAGGTAAAAGGGAAAATTGTAATTATACATCACATCGTGATAACGTAGCCATGTTAACATATAGCTTTTGTGACGTCCGGATGTACAGCCAGTATTATGTTAATGAAATAGAAGGCTTTAGTTTTGTTAATGCGGTGAAATATATATCGTAGGTACGTAAAATGATCTACAAAATAAGAATGTGCTACTTTATATAGTTATCCAAGCTTGAGAATATGTGTAACTGTCTGTTAACATACTATATACATTTTTATTATCGGCCCCAATGTATAGTATGGTCTAGTTTTATACATTTTGTGGCTTAGAGTACACAGGCGATCTAAAAATGTGTTTGTTTAAATGTTGATTACTCAATTTAATTAATTAACAACGAGTTCTCAACAGAGCTTGAATCTATAAGTAAAACTGTTAATAAATGCTACAGCTAACATTAACGATAGATGGCGTGAACATTAAATATGTAGATTGCAATGCTACGCCGAGGTTACGGCGTAGCGGCGCCAATAGGCGGCGTATCCTGTTTATATACCATAAAGGCGTAACGCAATACATTATGTTTCCAATAATTTACATTACGTAGCGCCAACCCATTACAATTATGATATATTTTAATAATAGATACCTTAATAAATCACAAGAAAAAAATATTTAGGAGCTACGACGAAGCTTTTATTTAGACATTGCTGATAATTCGCTGTTCATACGTTTCCATACGCTGGTATATATTTGAAGTCCATTTGTAGTAAATACGAGATCTCCTTGAGAATTTGTTACCCGTTTTTCACCCAGCTTATTAGGTGTTATTATTTACCAAAACACGGCAATAACCAAAAATAAAACACGAAATCGTTCTTCCGTATTACCAGATAACACAGATAAAGTCGTATATTTGCGGTGTCTATGATAAAAAAGCCATGAAGTATGGCGGGACGTCATATCCGTTAGCGATGAAAAATGACGTCGACTGCATTTCCGGCGCGCACGTGGCCGCTCGCTGATAATGGGTTTTACCTTGCATTTTATAGCTTGTATGCATTCACACTGGTTTTTTTTCACCTAATGCGATTTCAATGTCTGGTTAAAAGCATGTTATGGTTTTACCATTACAATACTACGTTATTTATAATTTATATTTAACTGCACACAAGGTAAAAACTGTAGACTATAGACGTACGTCAACTTGAACCAATATACCGGCCGTATGTACAATATGAGGGCATCGCTTAATGGTACCTTTAGCCCTCTGTACGCTCTGCTCGGTACACCCAATGGGAAAGGTCTCGCGTCTCTTCTTTCGTACTCGAAACTACCTAAAACCTTGGTTCCAAATCTGTTCAAACTTCTCAGATATGGCCGGTCTTGTCCGCCTTCCGCTCGTTTTTCTTAAAAATATATTAATGTTAATATACATTACTATAAGTTATGATTTCGATTCTTGTTCATCATTTTCTCTTCTTAGGTTGATTTGTAGTTTGGCTTTCAACGGATCAAGTAATTTGTTTCGAGCAAAACATAAGGGTCAGGCGTATCGGTAAATTTTAAATGAAGCCGGCACGCCCCGTCAATCAAAGCCTCGTATAAATTAGCTCGCGTCCGCAGCCGACCGGACTTATACTTTTTTGATGAGGGCCCGCTGCGGCTGGCAGCGCTGACGATTAATCTTTTGACGGACCTCAGTTTTAGCTATTGCCAATGGCGGAGTTACTTCATAAACTTAAGGTAACAATATACATCGTTTAGACAGTTATAATGACCTATAAATGTGCTTAGATTTATATATAAAAATAATAGTACATAAGTTATATTATATAAAAGACAATGTGTTACAAATGATGGGTATAAGTAATCTTTATGTGTATATATTATAGTAACACCAGTACATATTTAACAAAGGCAAAGTAAGGAGTATACCCATAATCAAAGGGCATAATTATATACGTTAATGATTGATATAAATGAATAGGTAATGGTGTCTCAGATTCACATAAAATAAAAATTTAAAATCACTGCCTACTCCACTGGGTCATGGTCGATAATACCTTGAACTGCACACGTAATTTGATTTTATCGTTATAAGTGTACAATAGTTCTGATAGAATGATGGACTCTTAATAAACATTTTTTATTATACTATAAATAAAAATACTAGAATTACACCGGATCACATTGTCCGTACGAAGCGAATATCAAGGAAGTGGGGATGTAACCAATGAGTTGCGGATGCGTTGCCCACCAATGATACTCAAACACGTCAATAGATGGCGCTATACTATATGAATATTTATAAAGAGTATAATATTTACTAATAACATAAATTACAACAAGTTCAAAGTATTTTATATTTGGCGAACTTATTTGTTTACTTTGTTAATAAAATCTTAACTTTCATTATTTAAAATCGCACCAATGTCGCGGCCCGCTACAAACTACACGTTAAAATATGACTTCAACTCGGCGAAACTTATCTCGCATGAATTATGTCCACTCTCTAATGAACACAATTATACTTTTACCGAAAGTAAGAGGAATGCGACCAATAAATCTCGAATAGCGAAACCTTCGCGGCGCCGCCGAGTCTGGGACAAGACAAAACAACGCTGCAAAACAGATCAATGGCCCAATTAAATCGAGGACATTGCGTTTTAACGACACAGATTTTCCTTTACATCGAGTAGATTCCATTCTACTGACCTATATTCAAAGTAATTCGATTACTAAATGTTTGTCTTGATTTTGTAAAGTTGCTCAGCGTTCGACTTCTATGAAGAATTCGACATTCTATCACCAAAAGGCCGTACTAATACACTAATACAAAAATAAAATTTCATGAAAGTAATGAGGCGCAGAGAAAAGTATTAATTTAATTGTTTTATCTTATTTTATTATATTTGTAACTGATATCAAACGCACAGCCTAAACTACTAATCCTAGAGACTTAACATTGCACAGACATTTGTGTTATTAAAATTCATCCTCTAAAGTAGCTGATGAAATTTTGTTTGAAGAAATTAGTCGTGCTAAACCAGGACAGATCGCTAGTTATCAATAAATACATTACTGTCCTACCTACATCCTTGAATACATAAATGTAACTCAAGAAAAACCTAGCCTCAATATATTTTCCTGTCAATGTATTTCATAAATTTTAATTGATTTCATGGCAACACCGCTAAATTAAAACGTCACTTGCAGTAAAGGACGGAATGCTGCGCAAAAAAAAACGAGGTGTGCGTGTGTTCTGTAAAGCATTTTCATACGGTCCGGGAAAACCGGCGGTCGAACTTTTCGTCGCTCGATTCTAAGGGCAAGTACACACTTTAATTTTCTATTTAATGTTTATTTTTTAAAGGATGATAAGCTGTTGCCATGCAAAAGACGAAGATTATCATCAATCTTTGTTTATCGCATTCAAAGAACAGAACTGAAATGTATGAAATACGAGTGTCTCTCATATTGATGTTCAAAATGACCCGTCATGATTTGACCCATACATTATTCTTTTACTCAAAAAAGAAGGTAAGCGGAGAAGCGATTCATGTAATACTTAGGAACCATCACTACTTAATTCTTCAACTAGATGAGTTGCAGAAGTGAAAAATGTAGATAAATAAAGAAGAAGAAGGAAACGGGAAAGGGGATTAAGTCTGTGTACTAATTCGCTCACTGTTAGCAGCTCTTCCTCTTTTTCCCGTACAATTCTATTAACACTACTAAGCAAACGAATCAATAGTTTATAGTTGTGTATGTGGGGAGTAATATTGCCAAATTTAATCGTAATAATATCACAGTTTATTGCCAACCTTAGATTGTATGTCGTTTCGTGCATACTTGCGTGCAATGCCGCCGACATTGTCATTGATTCAGCGCCAAAATTGATAACAAGCTGGAATAATTTCGTAACATTTTAAGTCCTTTATCTGAAATCCGTCCGTAACTTGAGACATGATTGGAACGTTGTATGTAAATAGATTTCTCTCCACGTCGTTTCTTTTTCTTTTACTCTCTGATTGATTCAAGTATAAACTTCCAGTAGTAATATTTAAATAGCTAGATGCGTTACTCCGGTATTCTACTGCGGTACTCCATATATCGCCCTTCCTTAATACATCAATTTGATAGATATAAGTTCTCTTGGACGTCCTCTGTCAACTTTGCCACTTGCTTTTGCTCATAAATTTATTTCGTTACTCTCTCTTGATTATCCCTAAATGCCCGAACCACCGAAGTATACCTTTCTCAATTCTAGTCACAACATACAGTTTTGTGTGCCGTTGTGTGTTTAAAATGTTAGAATCTTTGCCCACAGCAGCGTAGTTTTGAGATATATCGAAATACACTTTAACCAAATTACCTAGATAACTTATTAGTTACCTTATTTCTGTATACATTAAATCTATTTTGTCAAATTTAAACTTTATATCTATACATTAACTTTGCATATTCTTTAGCTACATTGTGTTAAACTTAGACTTCGTCGTCTCGTCTGTTCTCGTTCCATTGATTCTACTATGATTATTTTTTAAATAACTGTATTAAGTATTGATTGATAACAGAGCTATATTTGGGTTTAATTATCTATTTAAGTATGTATTTACAAAAGAAAAGTAGTATATGTAGTATATCAGTTATCTGGTTGCCATAGCACAAGCTCTGCTTAGTTTGGGATCAGATGGCCGCGAGTTTATATGTTCTAGGATATTATATTATTATTATATTTTGACTATTCTGATGTTTTAGAAGTATATTTATAATAGTAAATATAAAAAAACAACGTACCTCAATCTCAGTGGTGTAGCGGAAGTTTTGAGTGACGCGTCGCCTGATAAACCAGCCTCCGTGCCGCCGTGCTTTGTTCTCCTTTGACACTTGTATGTTCCCCACCCCTCTCCCACTCTGCTCGTGTTTGCAGCATGGCGTATTGTGTAATCACATCATTGCCTTTTACTGCACATTAATATTAAATTATGTCGGCTCAAATAAGCTGTACTAAAGTCTGAAATAACGTAACGTTAGTTATTCGCAGGACTTTACAGAAGAGTAGATCAATTTTAGTAGATGAATGAAATGATGAATTGAAGTAGTTCGGGCATGTTGAAAGGATGAATGAAGTGAGAATAACGAACGGGCGATGTAAGGAGCACCCATAACCGACGAGCATGTAAAGGTATATATATGACTGTAGAAGAAGCGAGAGAGGTGTGCCAGGATCGCGCCAAATGGAAATCCATGATCTCTGCCTACCCCTCTGAGTTACGGGCGTGAGCGCATATTTATTTATTTATAGTAGGTAGTGGGATATGAGTATCTCGTAGATAAAAAAGAAAAATACTTGGATCGAAAATGCCAAGAATGTACAAACTCCCAAACCCTGTGTGATGTAGAGGATATAAACAAAACAATAAATAGACGAGATATTTACGTCGTTGTTAATATTATCTCAGCACATATAATTTAAATAATTCATACACAAACAGAGGTCGTTTACTCGTCTAGACGGTGATTTTTGGCAATGTCAAGGCGACGATACATTCGGTACAGTGGCGAGGAACAGTTTCCATTGCACAACACCAAGATATTGGTGTAATTACACTTGCTTTATGAATACAAGTAGACTGTAAAAGAATAAAACAGAGATAAAGCGAGGACGGCTGCGAAAATAAATAAATTTTCCGTATGTTCTTGATAGTCGAATGCCAAATTATTATTTTAATCACAAAAAGAATATGGTGTTGGTGTTTGGCTCGAGGAAAATCCTCTGGTATTATCTAGTTACCTCTTCCGAATATTATTATGTATATAATAGGCTTTATCTCTTTTTTAATTCTATGCTGGCGGTACAAGCATACAGCTTACAAAAAATTACGCACTATAGTTTTAAATAATATGTTCGGTAATGAATTCACATTTCTATGTTTTACTATGAGTCCAATCGGCATACCGAGTATGTCTAATGTGCGAAGACCTTACCAAAAAGTCAAGGATTATTATTAAGTCCTATTATTTGCGATTGTACCAATACGTAATGTGATTCTTCACTTAACTTATACACTTTCGACATTGGTTCGTATCCAAATAACAAATCAGAGCTGACGGAGCAATAGTCGTAATGCACAAGTTGGGGTCCCGCCCCGTCCAGTCTTGCAGTAAAGTGCCTCTTACATATTTATTGTTGATTTAGAAAAATACATCAGAAAATTTTATAACCAACAAACATTTAGAAAATACACGATGTCTTGAATACAATCTGTTTAACCAAGGTGCCGTATTCAGAGTTGTTCAAAACTTTGACGCTTTTAACAGTAGAACGACGAAAAATTACTATTACCAAGAACAATGAACAATACAAGAATATTTAATAGTGGTAGAGCCCGCAATAACAACATCTGTTGCACGAATGGGCCGGCTCGACCGGTGAAATACCACGACCTCACAGAAACCAGGCGTGAAGTAGAAGTATTCTGCGTTTAGTGTGATGAGTGAGGTTCCGGAGGTCTTATTTAAGTCCTCTCCCTCCCTCCCTACCCTTTTAAGGATAAGTTGGGAACGGAAAGAAGAATAACCGGGAAGGGGGTCGACGGGGAAAAGGAAATATCATTTTTCATGTCTATCCATCCTCTGTCCATTAAAGGTGGTAGGCAACGCATCTGCAACACATTTGCATGCTGCGGATGTCTATGGGTAGCGATCACTTAACATCAGGTGATACGTTTGTCGTTCTTCCATAAAAAAAAACAAGGGTTGATGGACGAAGGATCAAATTACCCATCATCGTTATATTTTTTTTAACATATGAAATGTGAATTTTTATAACAACTATCTAATACAATAAGGTGCAAAGTTTTTCAATGTTAGAATTAAGTAAATGGTCATGTACCTCAACTGATATTATGTGACCCTAATAAAATTCATGTCCGAAATAGCTCTTGGAAGATAGGATGGGTATTCATCAGACAAAATGCAGAAATATATCGCTACTACTTCAAGTTGGTATCCTGTGAAGTACTGACACTTTTTATATACTGCTATTAAAATATATATTTTTATAATAAATGAAATATATCTATTGCTATTGTAGAGTTACCCTTTATCTTTGCTTTAGAAATTGATAAGCAACGTAATAAGCAGATAGCGAACTGGGAAAATCCATGTTATCGTGGAACAGCGTGAGTTACAAAAGGAGCGGCGTTGTAAAAAATATAGAGTCCGTAAACAACCAAATACTGTGCTTAATGTTCTCCAGAGCCATCAATAATAATAACTCTACTGACATTTACGGATATTTTCTGATATTATTACCAGTTATGAAGTAATGGACAATATTGTACACTACTACTTAACATCAGTACGGTTGTAAGTGTTAGCACCTGTAATGATGCAAAGCTTACATCAAAGATCCGTAGGCCTATTTTCAGCCCTCTTCCCCTTCCCACCCTTTCTTCATAAGGATAGGATAGGAACGGGAAGAGGATTGAACGGAGAGTTGGTCCTTTTTCCTGTCTTTAGGCAGCGCATCTGCAACACGTTTGCTTGTTGCGGATGTCTATGGGTAGCGGTGATCAGGTGATCCGCTTGCTCGATTACCACCTTCTCACATAATAAAAGTCAAAGATGATGTACACAGTCTAAAGTATTAAAACGCACAAGTTTTTTTTTACTTTTAAACACTCTAAAGTTCTTAGATTTTAGTTCTAAGACTATCTTGTCCAAGAATCTGAAATACCGCATTATTAAGTCAAGTAAAGTTGTGAATTGTATTTCAACTCCATATTTTGTTATTCGCATAACGCGCGGTGACTCAATCAGTAGTCCAGCTTAAATTGTGACTGACATCTTGATACCCCTCTCGAAAATTGAAAGTTAAAAATAACACGAGAAAACATTCACATATCTGTTGTTGTTTTTATTTGGCAATGTCATGCACGAATAGCGTGCGTACCATATACCTACGTGGCCGCCAAGTTTTACCGATGATCTGGTCAAGATTACAGTAGTCTGAATGAGGGCGTCAGAAGACCGATCTTTTTCGGCGATCAATAGGGAAGGGCCATGTTCCGCAGTGTACGACTGTGACCTGAAGAAATAAAAGATAGTTTTATAGCTCGTGATGGCTACTCATGCTGATAATGATGATGCTTACTTCTTTTTTCTCTCTTTCATCATCTTTTTCTTCTCTTCATTACATAGAAGTAGAAGTAAATGGTTCTGTTTAATTGTTTGTGCTACCATGGTTCTGTAACAGTAAAGGCCAGTTCTCGGCTCCAACATTTTTGTAATTTAAAGATTATATTAGTAAGTTGAAAGAAAAATCCTTCCTTTTAATACTTTGTCCACGAGTAATTTACACTGTATTATAAAGGTGCTTTATATTTAGAATAAAAAAGGGTGCAAAGAAAATTGCATACAATGAAAGAAATTGTTAGAAAAGCAACTGGAGCACGCTGTATAAAACTAACAACAACGACAAAGAACAACAAGCTGGAAACGATAACAAAGCAAATGCTTAATTTATTTTTATTCCTTCCAAGGCAGCGCTATGAACATCGTTGTGCTTTTTCCATGTGGTCTAATAAGCTTTTCGACATGCCATATGAGTCATCTCTGATGACACCATAAGAAGCGAAAAGAAATACGCATGTGAAAGTTTTTTTTGTGTCAAAATTAAAAAGAAAAGAGGCCAAAAATAATTAATACGGTATGCTCTTTGTACAAATTTAGTAAGTAATGTAAAGTTAATGCTTGTATACAATTCCATCCGATAATGAAATTATTGAAGTTGCGATTTATGCATAAACTACACAATTTAAAAACTGTCAAATGTCAAATCGTCAACTCGCCAACTTATATTTTGCTTACGTTATTACGTTGAAGTTTAAGTTAGATACTAAAGTAAGGTGATATTAGGAGTCCAGTAACCGACGAGCATGTACGCGTAGATGTATGGATGTAGAAGAAGCGATGGAGGTGTGGCAGGATCAAGCCAAGTGGAAATCAATAATATTTGCCGACCCCTCTAGGTTATGGGCGTGAGCGCATATTTATTTATAAATTTAATTGAGAATGGAAGAAAAAGGTTAGGTTGAACATGGCACTCATAAAAATAATATCTTAAAAAGTTGTTTAGGGAAGAAAAAATAGTTTTGTTGTCTTGACATGGCACTTCAGATTGTCAATAATCTGACACATGCTGACTCACAACTGCCAAAGTTCACATTCGTCCAATGACATATGCTTATATCAATGTAGGTGTCGTAAATAGTCTTTCATCTTTTTTCGTCATAGAGTATTCTTATTTTTTTTTTAAATTATTGTCAAAGAGTAATAATCCTACATCATTATAATGTTTTTTTTTAATCAATGTTACATTAATAGTAGTGTATTTTACGATATTATTTAGCAAAACCCTCGGTAAATAAGAAAGACATGTGAATTCACTTTACAAAAAGCCCTTGTGATACTGCTGACGTTACGAGCTCCAGTATCTCGCCGGGATAAAGCAGTCGGCTTTACTTTAAATCTCTGATTACGTATTACAGTAAATTGAACGAGACTTCGCTGACGATTATTATAACGCGACTAAATTCAATGGCGGATATAAATAAATATGCACTCACCCCCGTAACCTATAGTGGTAGGCAGAGATAACAGATTTCCATTTGGTGCGATCCTGGCGGTTACGGGTACTCCTTATATCGCCCTTCTTTAGTATGTCATTAATCTGGTCGATATAAGTTCTTCTTGGGCGTCCCCTTCCAACGCTGCCACTCATTTTGCAACATAAATTTCAGTCACAAGATCCACTTTTAAGTTTTCCACACTTTTCCCTTATAACGCTATTTGTAATCCTGTTATTCAACGTCACGCCCAACATACTTCTTAAGGATCGTTAATCTCAACGGCATTAACTCTACTAGCATGCTTTTCCTGCCAAACCCAGCTCTGACTTCCATACATTAAAGTGGGAACTAGTACAGCATTGTGTATTGTCAGCTGAGCCTTCATAGGCACATGCTATAGAATTGATTACTGTACGTTTACGTTTTAATATAATATATATATATATATATATATTTCTTTTCGGGATGGACTTTTGTGTTTTTGTGTCTTTTATACGAGTTAAAACCCTGAACCGTTTGGACCACACTCTATAAACCGTCCAAAACGAAGAGATTGTAAAATTTAACAGCTATCGTAAATCCAGGTGGCGATATTCGATTTGTGCGTGCTACGTCTGACTTTCAAATCCGTCGCATATGATAAGGGGTGCGTTTTACAGCACAATTTTATATTTTACGATAGAGATTCCATAAGGAACTTATGAACTTGGGGAGTCCGACCCTGTGAAATATGGCACAGTCCGTCCGCTGTCTTATTTACGATCTTTATATTTCTTACCTCTGACAAGAGCAAGGTTCACTATCGGTCGTTGACGTCTTGTTTCTTGTTTTTAAAGTACATACAAACTCATACTTTTACATATAACATTTTTTTTAATATATGTTACGCTCGATCACTGATCGAACCAGTTTGTAGGCACTGTATTATATTCGTAAAAGCTGTAGTTAACTTAAATTATTACATTTCTGTACTAGAACAAACGCGACGAATAAGTAAATGAAATAATAGCCATCCAACAGTAATACTTTGTGTAGGTAAATTGACTTAGTAATAAATATTTTCGGCCTTGGAACTTATGGTATTCCAGTGTAGTTTGTACACGGTATTCTTAAACAGCCTTTAATTTACCATGTAATGTGCCATAAACGTTCAACAACTCAGACTTAATGAATGTAGCATATATGAAATAATTGATATTGACTTATTCAAACAAACAAAATGATTGGTTACTTGATATAAATCGCGTAACATTATCGAAGGCGACCAATTTACCGATGTTACACGCCCTCTGCGTTAACCCTTCACCGCTAGCTGGGAGGTTTCGCGGGTTCCAGGGGGTTGTTTCCGGCCGAGCGCGCACGACCTCCCCGTAACCGTGGTACGTACCGGTTATTATTGGACGAATTAAACGCTCTGCTATCGACGGATTAATGAATCCGTGATGAGATACGGTCCCGATACGTATGTTTAATCAATATCTCTATACTCTATTATGTTATTTGTATATTTAATATTATTTAATATAATGCGTAAGTTTGGATGTATGTATGTTTGTTGAGGATGAGATTTATACACAGAGATAGATTTTGGTCAGGAATAGCCCATACGCTACCTTTTATTCAGGAAAAATATCCGGTTCCTGTGGGATACATTGTTTTTACAGGTTCATATCTACGTATATAAAGGCGTAATAGGTGATGTTTGTATTTATATATGTTCCCTATAAATTCCGAAACGGCTACCCGGGCGAAACCGGGGCGCTTCACTAGTATCTTATATTATTTCAGATTGTGTTAAATTAAACGATCCGCATTTTAACTCGGACAGCTGTTGAATAATGTTTTAATGATTTCATTTGTAAAACTAAATCGATATATTTTTTTATAATTACAATATTTAGTGAGTTAAGAATAATTGTTGGTGCATAATTCGCGTGCATTCGTTTCTTACCCACGCTAGACATTTTCTCAAGATTCCGCGGAACTTTAAATTGTAGGTAACATGTGTCAAAAAGTTATTGTCAAAACATGAACCATTACCATGGCAACTGATATTGTAAGTGAAGATTTTAACTAACTCGGGAACAGTTTTATTTTCGGGATAAAACGTCATTTTACGTACCTCTGACAATATGTTTGCAAAAGTGTAACAAACAAACAAAATCACATTCGCATTTATAATATTAGTTGTGAACCATGTACCATCATTCGGATAATTATAAACAACCCTCTTTGTAGTCAGGGATGAATGAAGTTTCTCCAGAGTATTATACGCGATTTATTCCACATTATCTGTAAAATATGTTTAGGACGTACTAAATACAACACATAAGCTAATAAATGTTTTATTTTTGTTACAGGTAAAGTGCATAGAACATTCTGTATAAGAATTTAAAGTAAGTAACCCATTAGTGCAGTTATTATGAACTAATAGTGATGATATATTAGGAAGTATTCTACCTTTTCAGATATATTGAATTTAATATACTTGTTTCCAATTTGTATGTTGAAACTCAAATAAGTCTGGAGATGAATAAAATCTACTTAACCTTTTGCCTGGCACCAACTTTAAAACTTAAAAAATGTTTAGTATTAAGTAAATTGATTAAGTTACGCCATATTAATAAAGACAAATACCGTTTCTATATCATTTGCCTGTTTAAATAGGACGTAATCCTTTGTTTGAAACTTTCAGTATCGTCACTCCATTGTCCCTTAAACTTTCGGAATTTGCAAGGCAATAGATTCAACATGAGGATTAACTTTGAATGGGGACTAATTCCTCTATATATCAAGACTATTTCTTCGCCCGTTCCGTCTTAACGAACCCCTTGTAAACAAAGGGGTAAGAACAGGTGCATGGCTATCACAGATCTAATGAATGTATGATTTATTCATTAAACGTCGATGTTGGGATTTTCGTTCATTCATTGGGATTATTGAGTGTATTGGGTACACAGATTAAAACTGTCAATGTATAGTGTAATGAGCAAATAAAATGTGTATTGTAAATTAAACTCCTGGTTATGTAAATGTATTAAAGAAGAAACTGTCTGGTATATCAGCGCACAGCTCACAGGGCCTAAATGCTGGAAACTTTAAAAATAGATTTCTATACCGTATACGAGCACGACAGATTTTTTTTCTTAATTCATCCCCTAAAGTTCTAAACTAATGTTTTAAAGTTTGTATGATTGATCATGTTAAATGGTGTTTAGCTTAGGCTGGTCATTTTCTGTTAAATTCAATTACACCAAAACCACGAATAAGAACTCGTTTGTGATATGCCCAAACAAAATGTTTAATGTTAGAAAAAACAATGTTAATACCTTCTCAACTGGTTTTTTAAGGAGTAAATGATAAAACTTAGGTCTATTAAGCTACCGTAATTCACTAAGAGGCTGTTATCCACATACCATTCTCACCGTGATTTTTTCAATACCAGATGTCTCAAAGGTCTATCATTATTTGTCGAGTGAATTTTATTTAAGTAATTATATAAAACGTCACATTAAAAAAACATTACTGACAATTTCTTTCAAGAAAAGAGATTTGTAATGACATCACATTTCTTTCCGTTTCCGACATAACAATTGTTTTGGAAAACGCAGAGTTTACAACGGAAATGTACATTTAGGTATACAGGTATTTTTTAGGAGGCTGGACCTCATCATACTTTAACTTTTTGAGTGAAAATTGAAGCGTTTTCCTGTGTTACGTAAGTAAGTAATGAGATCTGATTATTTTTGTCGTCTAAAATTATATGTGATTGCGATACAGATTAAAAAATGTATAAACTTATTTCCCGGGTTCATTTTGTCCCTTAAATTAAAGTCGTTGGGTCCATCATAACCCTAACGATGATTGATTACACTCCCCCATTCATTATACTCCATTGCCTGTTAAAATTCGCCAAAATGTATGTATTACTCTAAACAATTTTCGATTTTAAAGTCGAGTATGATTTATGACTAGTTGACCGATACTAGATGACTATTTAATTAATATATTTGTTAATGGATCCCGTACTAACTTGGTCGAGTAAATGAAATTATATATTAGACTATGTACTATTCGGGCATGTTGAAAGGATGAATGAAGAGAGAATAACAAAACAAATTTATGTTGCAAAAGTGAGTGGCAGTGTTGGTAGGGGACGCCCTAGGAGAACTTATATCGATCAGATTAATGACTTACTAAAAAAGGGCGATATAAGGAGCACCCATAACGAGCATGCATGCGTAGATGTATGAATGTGGAAGAAGCGAGAGAGGTGTGCCAGGATCGCGCCAAATGGAAATCCATGATCTCTGCCTACCCCTCTGGGTTACGGGCGTGAGCGCATATTTATTTATTTATTTTACTATATACTATATACACAAACAAAATCACCGGTCAAAAGTGTTCCAATGACAGTGGCAGCAACATTCTCATATGTCAAATGGTGTAAAAAGGACAGCGTAATTAAAATAATAAGAAAAAAGAGGACAGCTAGTGTTTATCAGTTAATCGTATAAACGCATGACGTAATCTAAAGAAAAGTCCCCATTGGCACGCTTTAGTCTCTTCACTTTTCGACCGCTAACGGCATATCTAATACTTTTTGTATTTTAATATCATTGAGTAAAATGCCAATGGATCTATGAATTAATTTGTAAACATTTGTCAACAAATTTGAAAAGATAAACTAAGTAATAAGCCTTTATTCATCATTGGCTGTATTCGCCAAGATAATTAGATATTAAATTTGTTGGGCGATGAACTTATCGCTTTACACAGGCCAATTCATAATAATAGACAAGACCCGAAATAATATATCTTTTTATAAAGAATGTCTATTAAGGGGAGATTCACCGTTGAAAATAAACGCGAGTATTTCGAACTAAACTCGATTTACGCGTTTAACGGAATTTAGAACTCCGAATTGCATTTCACCTACATAAACTGAACGCGGTTATACTCTAAGTTTAAATTCTGAACCGCCGATTTTTGGCGTTTAGCTCTGTAGGCGTTTTCAGTTTGACAGTTACATAAGATAAAGTTTTGACATTGACGAACTGTATAACATGACATCTGCGCTTAGATTGGAGACGGTGTTTGCGCTTTACGTCACTAAACCTCGTTTTCGAAAACGCGATCAAATTGTACCTTGAAATCCGTTTAACGAAAACCAAGATTAGAATCGAACTATAAACGCGATTAAGCAATACGTAGTTTTGTTAAACTTGTTTTCGAATGCAAACGGTGAAATCGCCCCTAAGCGATTCGTCAATCAAATACAGATTTAGACACTGATGTTCAATATGGGACGTTGTTGAAAACATTTGTCCTCGGACGTTAATTTACAGAGTATCATTGTTCAATGAATATCAACTGGCCAATTGAAAGACAATCCAACACTTACGTTTAATAAATTTGTACTTATTCGTCAATATTCTAACATAACTACCGTATAGAAACAACGATTCATTATTTGTCGGAATGAGAATTCGGCGATGTATTTCGTGGGTATATGCATGCATATGTCCGTCCCGTCATGGCGTCTGGAGACTAGGCTTGATCTATTTTGCAGAGGCGTCATTCGATTCGCGTTCTTCCCCGGAGAGTCATAGCGCGTACAAAGAACAACGCGTTCAACATAAAATGTACATGTTGGAAATAAATCATTAAAATATTAATAATAATTCAGTCACTTGGCTATTTTGTTTTTTTAATAATCTTTGTTTTTTTTCGGCGTCCAACAGACTCTCTTATTTTAGTACAGTAAGGTTTCTTTTTATATTCAAAAATTATCATAGTGTAATGCGGAAGCTGTATGCGTAGCCACGGGCACCTTCATCACCCCTTATCGCGTCAACCCCGGTGGAACCGGGGCGGCCGGTTGCTATCAGACAACGCACACACATAAGTTGATAAAATCACGACGTACTGCAACATGCGTGTCTAATTTAAAAATATCTACTATAAAAACATTGGAATCTCTATGTTTCAAATTTAGTGTGATTAGTCGGCCTTATAAACTATATTATGTTTTTTTTTTGTTATTCTCCTTCCCTTGTCCTGTCTTGGTCTTTTGTGTCTTTGGTTTCCGATAAATTATAAAAACAGTAGCAAAAACGTAGTGGGAATGTGTAATAAATCAAATTGTAAATTAGAATACACGAGTGATATAAACACTGCTCATAATAATGCAAATTCTGTTAAAATAGATCAGAAAATAAATCGATATTTCTATAAAGAATTTGAATTAATAACAAGTATAATTGTTCGTTAGCACAATGTAATTAATAATTACGACCTCACAATTTCGGTTAACCCATCCTAATTAAATATGACTCACAATACTCAAAACATCCATATGCATCAGGACTCTACCTTTGGTATTTAGGGGGTCACGACAAATTATATAAAGCGAAATCATTAGTCAAAATGTTATGTTCTCCTGGCGACTTGCTGACTGGCGATGTGAAGTATAAAGGTCACTGTGTCACTAGTGATATACTAGCAAAGGTCATCTGAAGGGTAAAAGTCATAGGTATGATAGCGTTTTGTCATCAGTATTTTAGTAAAAATTGGTATGATAATTTATAGGTAAAATTAATATAGGTGCAAATTTTCTTATTAATCCGAAAACTTGGATTTGGTAAAGAATTAGGAATTACGAAATTAAAATTAGATTCTTGTAAATTTCGCCATTAATTTTAATCTTAAGTTCTGATCATAGTTACTGTATTCAGGAAAGGCTTAAAAGCAGGTTAAGATGTTCAAAGGTCAGTTTATGACGTCAGACCATATGATTTTTGTGTAGACAGAAAAGTAGCAATAATCTAAGACGCTGTATCGCTGCGGATAAATTATCATTCGAGATAAGTAACTCGTATTCTTGTTGATAGGTTAAGAAAACGATTTAGTTAATATTTGTCCGTGCTAGCGAGTAGTACCGTTATCAAAATGTCTGAAGCCATTAGTTTCGACACATATAATGAAACACAAACGATACGTAGAAGAATAAAAAACAGTGTTAAAACTACGTGCAGTGCAAAAACTGTGAAGAAAAGATTACCAATAATACGATGGCTTCCAAAGTACAATGGAACACTTTTAATTCAAGATATAATAGCCGGAATCACAGTAGGCTTGACTGCCATACCCCAAGGCATTGCTTATGCCGTCGTGGCAGGCCTCTCACCAGAGTATGGATTGTACGCTGGCTTAATGGGAGGCTTTGTTTATATGGTTGTTGGAAGCTGCAAAGATGTAACCGTCGGTCCCACAGCCATCTTGTCAACAATGACTGCTAAATATGTCGCGAATTATTCTGCTGATTTTGCTGTGCTGGCAGCGTTTCTGACTGGACTGGTGTCTTTGGCGATGGGTATTTTAAATCTAGGATTTCTCGTTGAATTTATTTCCATGCCAGTGATTAGTGGATTCACGACATCTGCAGCGATGCAAATCGCTGCTGCGCAATTGAAATCGTTATTTGGTCTCAGTGGTCCATCTGGATATTTTTTCGCAGAGTCAGTATACAATTTTGTTCTCAATATCAAAACGGCCAAGCTTTGGGACCCAATACTTGGATTTTCTACGATACTTATTCTTATGTTTTTGAAAAAACTAGGCAATGGATGTAGCCGTAATGATAGTTTACAAAAACAGCTCCGATGGTTCTTGTCATTAGCACGTAACGCCATCGTTGTTATAATAGGCATTATTGTCGCGTACATTTTAAAAGTCACTACAGCCAGTGAGCCGTTGGCGTTAATTGGAGATATTGGAAGTGGATTGCCTAAGTTCCGGCCTCCTCCATTCAGCTCTGTTGTCGGAAATGAAACATACAATTTTGGAGACATGGCTGGGATATTTGGACCAGAATCGATAGTTTTACCGCTGGTTGCCATTTTAGAATCCGTAGCGATAGCCAAAGCTTTTTCTGGAGGTTTACGAGTTGATGCAACACAAGAAATGATCGCTCTCGGTCTTTGCAACATCGTTGGGTCATTTGTAAGAAGTATGCCCGTTACAGGATCTTTTACGCGTACCGCCCTGAACCATGCTTCAGGGGTTCAGACACCCGCTGGTGGCATCTTTACAGGTTTGCTAATAATTTTAGCTTTGAGCTTACTAACGTCGACATTTTATTACATACCTAAAGCATCACTGGCTGGGCTCATCATCACGGCAATGTTTTCAATGATCGATTACTCAATATTTCCTAGATTATGGGCGACAAGTAAAAGAGAACTGTTTGTCATTGCTACTACGATATTAGTTTGTTTGTGCATTGGACTAGAATATGGAATTGTAACAGGTATAATTGTCGATGCAGCTATGTTGTTATACTCAACTGCTAGACCTCTCTTAAAAGTAGAAACTATATCAAGCAAAAAAGGAGATTTAATTATCATACCACTTTCCGAGAAGGTTTCATATTGCGCAGCGGAATATGTACGAAGTAGAATATTAAAAGCATCTCAAACTGTTATGGATTCAATCGTTATTATTGATGGCACTAATTTAAGACATATGGACACTACAGTGGCATCTAATATTGTATCAGTTGTTAAAGATTTAGAGAAAAATTCATGTAAAGTTATTTTTTTGAACTTCAAGTCGAATATCAAAAAGATGTGCTTAGATTTAAATCCAAAGTTTGTTAGTAAGTTTGTAATAGCTTCAAATGTTGTTGATGTTTTAGATGTAAGTACAAGAAATGCTTGATGATTTTTTTTATTAATACAATATTGAGGTTCTCAAATGTGTAATTAGAAATACCAAATTTGGAAAAGAATGTTGAGGTGTCATTTGTATTGGAATTGCTTAGTCTCTGCCTACCCTCTGGGTTCAAAGCTTGGGTGACTATTATTATCATTAATTTTTTATTGCGTATCGGACTGGACACGAGGAGTAGACAGTTGCCTGATAAGTTCGTATCTTGAATCGCGTATTACATCATTTGGTACTCGAGGAAATTTCACATTGATAAGTTGTGATGGAGAGATTGTTCATGATATATAGTTATTGCGTAAGATAAGTCATTTAGTAAAGCTATTTTATTGGAGAGGAAACTTGTTAGATTACTGTAAATTTAATAGCATATACCGGAAAGTTTTATCCCATTTTATATGTGCATCGCCAAAATCCGGCGAAATAAAATATTTTCAGACGGCTTTGTTTTAAAACTAGAAACGTTTCGATTGCTCTTCCGGTATGATAATGATATATTAGTAATAAGTGTGGACTATTCGAAAACTCGCATCACGAATGTAATTAAATTGATTTTAAATACAGTAAAATAAATAAAAAAATATATTTAATATTGTTGTTTCACATTAATCTGATTTTATTGTCAATGTGCAATTCGTAATGATAAAATAAAAAAATAAAAACTTAGACAAATGTTTTATTCATAATTCAAAACCTAGTTAACTCAATGATTGATGAAATCTTCAGTAATTGAACGCTTTGATTGTGCGTTCAATAGTCGATCAACATGCTTAAAAGGACCACAAATTCTCGAGCTTATCTCAAATGCTGTAGACCCTCAATATTTCTGTTGCTCCGTTGAACGCGTCAAAAGAGGGGTGTCATTGGGTTTCGTGAAATTTATTAACGTGATTCAGCATTTCTGGAGGTGGCAGATTTATGTTGATATCGAATCAGCTAAACGCGCACCGCGTAGATTGTCGTTTACGGTGACGTTTCTTTTACGAACCGATAAAATCCCTTGCACCGATAAAGAAGATCTAACGTTTACATCGATTTTTTATTTTATAATCTTTGGTAAAAAGGGCAAAGAATAACGGGGAGCTTGTAGCCATGATAGCATTTTAATAACTCAGATATTGAGTTACTTATCGTAACTACATTTTTTTTCTTAATATATGTTACGCTGACCGACTGATATACAACGCATATAGCTGCATGAGCTAAAAGAAAAGAATTTTCCAAACTCATCTCTTGAAAGTCTAAAGATTGGAAGTTTGTATGGAGACATTACCCGTGTAAAGCCAGGGCGGGTTGCTAGTAAAATATGTTAATTGAAACTTGTTCTATATTTTTTTATTGCTTGCAGTTCATTTCTGGCGATTCACCCAGCATTTGGATATCTTTTATAGTAATGATAAAAGGTTATTGTAAGCTCCAATATTCATAATTAAGTCGAGGCAGATTCGAACCCACAGTTCCATATTTAGTTACCCTAAACCTAATTAGACTATTAGCACTTGGATTCGGATGGTAGCAAAACTCAAATATACATCGGTTACTAACAAAACATCCTGTTAAAGTAAATATATTTGAGTTGTACCGATCGAAACAAGGCGCGTATCCCGGGCGCACTCAAGCTGCTATGTACGTTATGATAAACCGTCTGCATTAGTTCCGGGCCGCCAGCAACAACCATGTTAATCTCGTCTGCACGCACACTTACAGAATCGTTCGCGAAAAATCGCGGGAATTTGTCTAATCTCCCAACTACGTCAATAGAAACCATTTTATGTGCTTGCGTTTTATCTAGTTTCATGTAATAAGCAACATAAGGGATTATTTAGCTAAGAAAAATGTGTATTATCTTTACATAGGTTATTTCTTTGTCGTCTATGCTTTCACTATTAATGTCTTGTGAGAAATATGACAGTAACCGGAAATCTTCTGTACGTAACTTATTCATTTTTTTAACTTTATCTGACACACACGAAGGGATGGCAATGACACGTCAAATCATGTGGAAATAATGGTTGAATGAACGCACCCATGTCGGCTCATAGCACCAGTCTAACCTGAGCTACCCTGCCCCCACACACGTGGTGATTTCCAGGACTACGCGTTCCATCCCCTGTCTTTCAGCAGGTCATTACCGTCTGGATGGAGAGGACGTGGAGGCACCACCCTGGTACTTTTTGTGTTGAATTTGAAGCTCCTGAATGGAGAATAGTTTCCAGATGATTACCTTCCGCGTTATGTACTGATTTGTTGCGAGGAAATATGTCGTCTGTAAAAATCGAAATCGTTTTATCGTGGAGTATTGAGGCTTGATATTGTATTTAATATTTCGACGTTTATTGGTCGAAGACTCCATTATAATCCAGCTTTTGATATGACCAGATGTTAAATTAAAATACGGACCACTGGGTCGATTGCTGGGATAATTTAGCCTGTTTAAAAAAAATACAAATCTTTGCTTATCGGTCCGATTGTAGCCCTGTGTGTAGCGATAGGCTTACACTTCCTAACATATAAGCCTATAGTGTTAAAAAGATGCGAGAACTTGTTTTGGTTTGATATCATTAGAAAACACAATAAACTCGTCGAAGGTACCCAAGGAGGGGAGGTACAGGAAAAAATAGTTTTAGTGCGGACACAGCTAAGTCGATGGAATGGAGTAATCGATAAGTACGCTAAACCTGTCTACCTAAGAACTCACGTAAATCTAATGTCATCCATTAATTCATAATTTAACTTAACTTGACGCACAACCTCTATCTGCAATCATTAATCTCTGTTTAATATTAAACGGCTGTAAAATCGCAGTTATTTCAACAACAAATACCTCAAATCTATCATAAACATTTCTACAACTTTCCATTACTATAACTTTCAACTCTAAAGTTCCAGGAATAAAGTTTAATTTCGTTATAAAATAAATTTTGGCATGAAACTTTGAAAATTATTCTCAATGTAATCACAATGTCCGTATTACTAATACGTTTAGAGTCGAGAATCGGTTGTATTTAGTGAAAGAAAATTTTGTCACTTTAGGGTCACCTGTCCCTCGTCAAGTGAGTTCTGTAACAGGCAGTCGTAATGAAATACCTCGCAAATGAGTCGTGCATAGGTTGCCAATAGCAACCTTTCACGTCATTCATTTGTTCGGCGTTCGGTAACGGCAGGAGTACGCAAATCTAGAAATCTGAAACTTTGCCAATTTACAAAACGCCCGGCACCGTCCGGAACAGCTTGTGTGTGTATTTAACAGTGTATGTATTGTTTTATTTAGTTTCAAATTGTACGCGAATCCCATCCTCTTATATTTTGCACGTGTTACTTATTTATTTTAAAATTTAAATATATATTTCTTTCATCTGTTATCCTGCGGTTGATCCATCTGGAATCAAATCTATATATTGAATATGCGAAGGGAAATAATTCAATAGACATTTTAGTAAGATTAACACGAAAACGATGGCGTATGATGTAGCGTAGTTAAAATTTCCGTGTTGCAAATATATTAAATTAAATAACATAAATGCTCATAGCTTAGGAACAAACGCGATAAAATTTGAAAATCAGTTTCATGCCAATGTGTAGTATTCGCGAAAATATAAGAAATCATATACACCTTATGTAGTTATAGTTATGGCAATAATGGAGTAGAAAAAACCATTATCGAATGCCAACGAGCGTGGCAGACGTGGCAGACGTGGCAGACGTGGCAACAATGCTAATAACCGATATACTGATCTTTATTTAATACGAGGAATTTAATTTTTCACGTTGATCGAACATCCAAAGTATAATTGCGGTTAAGTCTAGACCCGGCTGAGACAGGAATGTTAAACAAGGGCCGTTACATAGCCATGCGAACATCTCTATTATACGCGGCAGACGGGCAACGGCCGGGCTTTCAGTGTATTCTATACAACACGCCATCCGAGGGGATTTTTAATATAAAATGATACTGATAAACCTGCCAGTATTGCCCTGATACTGCACTAGCTTTTGCCCGCGGCATCGCACGCAAGCGTTTCTTATTTTCCATTCCGTTCATGGAGATTTTATAGGTTGATTCCTCGTATAAAATCTTAGAATTATAGGTAACATGTCAAATAGTTATTATTGTCAAAACTTAAAACGTTTCCATGGCAACCGCTATTGTAAATTAAACTGTTATATACCTCGGGAACAGTTTTAAACGGTATGTCATTTTCTTTATAGAGAAAATGATATGTCATTTTCTGTAGTAATGACAATGTGTGTGGAAAATGTTATGTTGATCTGTTTAGTCGTTCGGGAGTTAAAGCGTAACAAACCCACATTCACATTTATAATATTAGTAAGGATGTATACAATTTTATTTAAAAAAATAGCCAATAGAACGACCAATTCATAAGATACCCGGCTAACAGTATACTTTTGTTATTTTTTTTTTTTCGAAAAACGTATGAAATTCGTTGCTAAGTCGTTTGTCTGTTGTACGCTAAGGAGTCTCTCTAAGCGTCAAGTCCTGTGCTGAACAGCGTTTATAGTTGTGGCGTCCATACCTCGTGACGTAGGTATGGCTTGGCTTATATTGATTGAAAGCTTGCGAGTGCTGAGTTAGAACTTTTAGTGCAACTTGTTCACTATTATTAAAATAATTCATAAAATAATAATATTATAATATAAGTGACTAAGTGATATTGTCTATAAACAAATGGCTTTTGCACCTCATACTGTTACTTAGATTCGAACTTTGAAATGTCCTGAATAATATCGAAATTGATAAAACGGGATTATTGTATTGTAATCATTTATTTTTAATATGTTCCTTAACCGTAGTAACATTTGCGGGACGTAAAAAACCAAACAAACTGTTTATCTCCATATCAAAACAAACCCTCGGAAAACTATAAAAACATCATAAAATTTCCATTACTGTCCGACGCGGCAGAATGGGCGGTCGCCTCCTTGTCAAAGGTTAAAAATGGACGCATAATTTATAAAAAAAAAGAAATAAAGAAACACCAGAGCGCGGAAACAAAGGCGAATATTAATAGCGGTTGTCGATCATTTTTATTTTAGAATCGATCGCGGTTTTGTGCTCTGTGGCAGATTTTGTAGATTTTTGATGTACCGTGTAACTAATGTTATGTATTTTTTAGGGAATATGCAAACAAGCAAGCGGAGCACCTGATGTTAAGTGAGCGCTACCCATAGAAATCTGCAACAAGCAAATGTGTTGCAGATGCGTGCCTACCTTTAACGGACAGAGGAGGGGATAGACAGGAAAAAGGATATTTCCTTCTTCCCATTAACCCCCTCCCCGCCCAATCCTCTTCCCGTTCCCATTCTATCCTTATAAGGAAAAAGTGGGAAGGGAAAGAGGACTTAAATTAGGCCTGTTTATAATTGTAATTCATACTTGTGATTCCTTGGAACAGTTCAAATGTTATGTTACCAAGTAAATATATATATATATATATATATATATATATATATATAAATGAACTGTGTAGCATGAAAGTTCCCAAATCTCATGGTGGTTGCATGTGGATAGTTGTAGGGGTGTAAAATATATTTTTCGATATCAATTAATCTTTAGTATTTTAACAATAATTGTTTGCTTAATATCATGACGTGGTTGTTGGTGTTGTTGGTTGTCTCGTGTCAACATTTAACGCTATATTTTAATCAGTTCAATAGAGCACGTTCTCAAAGTTTTAGTATTTGGCTTGGAATCTCATTTGATTTATTGAAAAAGGCATTAGAAGATAAGTTTTTCCGGACAATGAACAATAACATACCCTAAAACCTCTAAGTATAGATTTTAAAAAGGATTACCTTTTTAAAATCTATACTTATATCTTTCGACAATGACTTAAAGTTTTTACGTCCTTGTGCTCTTCTAAAACAATGTGCACAGAGCCAATAACGATAGTATTCCAAAAACACCGTATCCATATTCACGACATTAGTGGGGAAATTGGGTGTGGACGTTGAAAATTTTGCGATTTTTTCCCAAAAAGAGAGGGAGTCTTGCAGGGCTTTTATGGTAACACTGTATATTTAATGGTGTAATGCGTTATAATGTTAAAATGTAATGCTACAAAAGACATCACTTATCGTTTTATGAATATTAAAAAAGCTGTTTACTTTGTGTTTATTGACATCGCGTAATAATTTGCTTAGTAGTAGGCGAGGCTAGTGTTATGTGGAGCTTTGGCAACAAATATCACTATCACATTCCGAGTAGTAGCACCCTTGTACTCCATGGAAATTGCATCAACAGTTGAATTAATTAGTTCTATCTAAATAATAGAATATTGAAGTAAACTACCCCTAGTAAACATCTGAGTAAACCAGTTCCTTCGTCCAAGTTTTATACTCCGGACCCTCCGATCTATTTTTCGGGTTCCGTACCCAAAAGGTACGGGACTCTATTACTAAGACTCCGCTGTCCGTCCGCATGTCTGTCACCTGGCTATCTCATGAGCCGTGATAGTTGAAATTTTCACAGATGATGTATTTCTGTTAGCGCTATAACACCAAATAACATAAAAAATAGAATAAAATAAATAACTGATACATACAGCAAACGCGATTTTTTATAGATGAAATGTATGAGTGCTTCGTGCGCGAGTGCGACTCGCACTTGGCCGGTTGTATATATAAAATTACATACAACTTCATTAACATCGAATCGCTTGCTTAATTGCATCCTACGCCCCATATACAAAATAAACTCTTACATGTGGTAAATAGTTCTGCGTAAATATAAACGTTACACTAAATATTAGCGTTTCCAAGAAAAAAAAACAATTCGAGATCCTTTTATCAACTTTTATTGATAGCGAATAAGGGAATTGGATAACACAACCATTGCTATATAGAAACGTATGGACAACAGTTACAGGTGGACGGGTGCGCGGCTGTAGGGGTGGCAGGCCGGAATAGCACACTTTACGACCGCTAACTCCGTTACCAGATTTGGCAACTATTGTTCACTACAATCGTATTATTCCATTGTAAGGACGTGGCTACACGTACGTACGTGCTTTCGTCGAATCGAACAAGTACCATTGCTGGTACTATTTATATAAAAGCTAAAATAAATACAACTGTAATGCATATAAATAAAAATAAAACTCTTACACAAAAAAATACACAAATTTTATTAATTTATAAATGTATCCACACAATATACAGCTTTTTGAATGAGCCATGATTTGAATTTCAAATAAGTTAGGCTGGTAGCTAAAGTGTTGTCGTCAAGAAGTAGTAGTATTTTAGCTTTTGTTGTATTTCAGTATTAAGTATATAAAGGGACTTGGGCCTCGTTATACCTCGTTATAACTACACGAGTACGAGCAATTGGCGTGGTTAATCGGGCGAGTGTTACATGTTACACCAGTGTTACGTCAGAGTGACAACCCTGTTACGTTCAGAAATTACAATCCAATTAAATCCGATTTTTATCGACACAATGTCCGATGCGCCGTCATATATTTTCGTAACAATAAAGTAATAATGTGCGTTGTTGATCCTGCTAGTCTCTCTAAATAGCGCCATCTTAAAAATGTCTTATAAATATTTTTTTAATATTTTCTTATTCCTTCTCTTCGATTTCTGGACAGTTCAACTTCCATGACAGCAATAAAGCATTACGTCTAGTTAATTTATATACAATTATTTTCATTAGCAACTATTTCTTGTTATTGTTTGTGCCGCTAATTGGAATTTAGTGAAACCCTCGGGAACACGTCACGTTGGGACGGATATTTGAAACCCTTAGAATTACCGCGGCTCCTACCACGTGTAGACGATGAATTTTGCATAAAATGTTCACTTCACTAATTACGTAAATAATATTGTACGTAATAAAAATGTATTAAAGCAGATATGAGAGAAGACTGATTATCAGTCAGTGGGGTTTTAGGTTTGTGTTGTGATACATCTATTGATTCGCCTTGGCAGTAGAATCACTTAGTAATGTCAGTCATGCCGTGAGATTTTTTTCAAATTAATTGTTACTTCTATTTGATAATATAAGTCTTGATTGTAACTGAAATGAATAGTTTTATAACATAAATAATAAAAATGTTATATCGTCTGTTATCTGAGATGGCTAACCTCCCTTTATTACATGCAAAATAAAAATATTTGTCATTTTGTTAAATTATTTTAACTCGAAGTCATCTCGATCGTTTCGAATCGAATTCGAAAACCGTTAGTAAGGATCTTTCATGTCACGCTGAGGACGCGACGTCGCTGAGTGACAGTGTAAATTGAACCCACTTTGCATCACGCGCCGTTTACTCTCAACACGGGATTCTAATCTGAGAGGATGCTGGAAGGCGAGACGTAAGATAATATCCAGGTATGAGGCTGTGCTAATGAAGTTTTATACGTGCTTATGTGTATTATGATTGTGTCGTAACTTGGAGATAAAATGTTAAAATAATATGTTGTGTTCTATCATTCTACGAATGACACGTTAGTTACTCGGTATTAAATATAATTTTATAAAATAGATATGTTCAAGCCGTACCTAAATCTATATAGTAATTTATATGAGACTAGTGACCCGCGCCGGCTTCGCCCGGGTACCACTAACTATGTTGATCCGATCGCTACCAAAGACAAAAATGTGCCAATCTGGACAATCCCTGTGAATTTCATAGAAATCGGTCCAGCCATTTCGGAGTCTATAGGTCTATAGGGAACATACATATTTCGCTGTTTATATACAATTTTTTTTCATAAAAAGTATCCTATGTTACTTCTAGTGCAACCAAGAATATGTGTACGAAGTTTCATGATGATCGGTTGAGTAGTTTTCGCGTGACAAACAGACTTACATTCACATTTATAATATTAGCAGGGATGATAATACTATTTAGATTACAGAAGAGAGAAAAAGTTAACCATTTATCATCTCTCAGTGCTTAACAGTGAAACTCAATGTCTGGAATTTCTAGACCACTGTGATACTTAAAGCCTGGACATTAAACACACCTGTCATCTGATCTCAAACTAAGCAGAGCTTGTGCTATGGAAACCTGATAACTGATATACTACATATACTACTTTTCCTTAGTAAATACATACTTAAATAGATAATTACACCCAGACTCAGGACAAACAGTCATGTCAAAAGAAATAATAAATAATGTATTAAAGTGATTCCTTTTACAATATTGTATAAACATTTCGCATTATAATGTAGGACACATTTTAATTATTATCACCAGCCTGTTAATTAACAATTAGCTACAAAAACCCATTTTCCGTATCAGGCTTATGTTCGTGGAGTCAATTTTCGCAGTTTTCGAGTTCTTACACATGCCAATTTAGCCAGGCCACTTCCTAGCTCCCCGAGCCTTCATCGGCAGTAAGTCAGCCTTCGGTTGATGGATGCGCGGGTTTACTGCCGCCAGTAATGAGGCCGGTAATCGGGCCCTGCTTTATCTCGCGAATGCTTGACGGATGCTGGGGGCCAAGTTTACGAGGCCAGTTTGCTAAGATTAAGTGTTCCAAGGATGTGCTATGGAGATACGTGAGGATGTTTGGTCTCGTTAAGGATTTTCTTTGGGTTTTATTAAAAAGTTGCTATTTTTTTCTGTCGTAGTGGATTATTCTAAAACTACTGAAACGCTTTTAATAATAGCAAAGCGATTCGTAATAATTGTAACGCATTTTTTAATTGTTATATTACAATATAGAAAAGAGCATGTATGTGTAGATGTATGGATGTAGATGAAGCGAGGAAAGAATGTCGCGATCTCTGCTACCCCTCTGGATTATGGGCTCACGAATATTCCTTTATTTAGTATAGAAATTGGACACTTATGATATTGATGGGGTTATATTCGTACACCATTGTGAATGTAGGAATTGTATTTTAGTGATTAAGAGTGCATGTAAGGCGCAATAAGTCTACAAAGGCCACGACCATCCTAATTATAATCACACGTTCTAAGTCATTCTTAAGACTTTATACTTCGGTATTGTGCTGCTTGCGTCACAAGTAGGTGTGAGATTACACCTGCGTAATGAAAACCGAAAAGACAATGCTGATGAACAAAGCATCGAACCGTAAAGCGCCTTCGTATTACAGACGTCTTGTGATGAAAGCTATCTTAAGGTGGTAATCGTAATCATGCCATAAAATATATAATTATCACCCCAAAATATATGTGTGTAAGATTTTTTACTCAGGTAATATCTTTGCAGATTAGTAGTCGTTTTAAAACAATGTGTCTTAATAATTGGCTTCTTATTTACATATTTTACTGTTGTTTTTATTACCAGGGCACAAAACTGTGCAGTACCGTAATAAGTATTAACCGTAATAAGTAGTAATACAGTAATAAGTCGTCAATACAAAAATTCAGTATAAAACAAAATACAGGCAGTCATAAGGACTGTCGACGAAAGTGAACACTCAAAACAGGCTCGACAATAGCTTAGTAATCAACAATAAACCCTTGTATCCTTACAATAAGATTCAAAACGGAATACAAGAAGCATAAATTAAAAAAAGTTCGTCGAACTTTTTTTTCCACATTCCAAATTCAAAAAAACTCTGATCTTGTCGCCCGATCACAATTTTCGTAACGCTAAAAAAGTCAAGTGTGCCAAAAGAAGTTTCACGTCAACAACACAATTTTTTAATTGATATACATAAGAGTACAAAGAGAAAATCTCGAAATATGCTTTTGCAAATGACAGTGAAATTATTTTGTATTACATCTCACCCAATGAGAAACTACAGTATTTTTATTCAAAGTTAGGTTAAATTCGCGACGCGAAATGAAAGTGAGTTTGATATGATACAAGACTTAGTGGAAGGGTCGTCTAGACTTGGAGAAAGATCTAGAAGGGGGATCCAATGTTGTTACGCTCAGCGCGACGTGAATTTTAATTTTATATTCTGTGTTGGCCCCTAATTGTTCTCAAATGTACTTTAACCATATATCAAACTTGTAGCGTGTCTCCTATAGATTATAAACATAGATTATAGGTAAGTGGGATAGGCAGAGCTATCTGACGACTCTGATTAAGCAGATGTCAGTTATTTTGCTTTCTCATGAGCATAAGCAGCATAAGCAGTTTAAAAAATGTCTAAACATTTTTTAAACTGAATATCCTTCCCCTCCCTTACCTGTGTTGATGTGTATTTTATGACTGATATGATTTCACATTGATAATCTTAGCTCAAAAGTTCATTAAAGTATTTCTCATCCGACTCTGCCCTGCTAAGGAGATAAACTTCCATCGTACTAATATGTCTTTCCAGCCCATTCGCTATCAAAAAGGAAGGACAGAGAAAAAATTGTACACTGCTCACCACATTACACGTGTTTACCTGCTTTCGAATGTAAGTGTACAATCAGGTGCACAATTCGTTAATTATATTGTTTCTTGTATATTGTCTATTAATTGTTAAATAAGCTATTTTAATGTACAAAAAAAACATATTATTTACATAAAATTGTATTTTAATTAGCCTTTTAATTTCCTAAGTTGTATTGTGACTAAGGCCCACCATTACAAGGTTTAAATTTTTTTTAACACGCTTTTATTTGTAACATGACACGTGACACTTTATGTCATGACAACCTGTTATGCGTTATATAAAATAACATTATCATAATAAAATGTAAATATATTTGATGCAATCCCAGGACCGTGGTCTCGTCCTGTACGCCGCGGTGGTCCCACGCTCCGGCTGGTCTATTTCCGTGCGCGCTTTGCCCACAGCTGCCATCCTAATTACCCGACTTCATTCATAAAACTTATGTAATTATGATGACGATGATTTAATGTCATCCGTATTGTTTGCTGGTTAAACAACTCGCATGCTATGTTATTTATCATATGGTTAAATTTATTGATAAATTAATGTTTAACGGATTAGCGTTCGAAATTGTTTTGTCGAATCCCAATCCTCGATTACATAAGTACTACATTTCACACCTTAGACATTATTATATATTGTTTGTGAGTTTTAACCCCGCTAATAACTGCTTATAGTAATAATTTGTGCATATTTGGGACCCTAGGTCCAAAGTATACTGCTTTTCTGAAAAGTAGCTTTGAACAGGTTTCCAATGTAGGTCCTCGACCTGTGTGTACTGTGAATGGTTTAAGCCTGGTCTGAAAAGGCTGTATACTCACCACGAAAAACAAATATGTGCTCACGCCCGTAACCCGGAGGGGTAGGCAGAGATCATGGATTTCCATTTGGCGCGATCCTAGCACACCTCTCTCGCTTCTTCTACATTCATACATCTAGGCATACATAGTCGTCGGTTATGGGTGCCCGTAATATCGCCCTTTTTTAGTAAGCCACTAATCTGATCAATAGAAGTTCTCCTAGGGCGTCCCCTACCAATACTACTCACTTTTGCATTATAAATTTTATTCGTTATTCTATGTCTTCTATCATCCTTTCTACATGCCCGGACCAACGGAGCATACCTTTCTCAATTGTCGTCACAACATCCACTTTTAAGCCCCACTTTTCTCTTAAAATGCTATTCTTAATCCTATCAATGAATGTCTCGCCTAACATACTTCTTAAGGATCGCATCTCAACGGCATATATACATTTTATAAAATTCCAAATTTAAAGTAATGCGTAGATTCCTGAAACTTATGTTCACACTGAATTAATTATTATGGATGTTAATATAATGTCAGATACTAAATAGGACATTGTTAATGTATTTATTTACTGCAACATCATCAGTTCGCTTTACGGTAAAGAATTGTGACTTACGTACCTACTAACTGCCCAACCTATCTATACCACTTTCTTCTACGTTACGTATCCAGCTATATTATCTCTCGCTTTTACTTTTTTATTGCGTCATTAAAAATACACTTAAGCTAAAAGTGATCATAAAACATGTGGATTATGCCCGGACTCTACAAACAATTATTTACCGTAAATTACTTAGGTACTAGAAATGTCAGTTTAAAATAATCTAACAGTCGTTTATTACAGCTATGACGTAGTATTTTACTTTAATGAGGATTATTAAAACGCAGCAAATTAAAAAGATGAAACGTGACATAATTTTAATTTAATATCGATTTCCTTTCGGATTATTCAATATTTCAACGGTCACTAAAAACCGTTATCCATTCGATTATTTAGTGCAACGTTCTATTATGTTATCGCAAAACCGTAATAATTTACCCCTCTTAGGGATACAACAAAGAGGCCAAATACAGCGCCCTCCGTGTACCGAAAATAAGGGTGAGTGTAGTAGACCCGGACGGGAACTGCCAGTGCGAGGTCGACCGCCGAACCGAGCGGACGTGTGTTCGATAGACCGAGGGGTAACGGTACGGCTCACGGACACACGAATTTCGAAAACAATCAAGCTTTTCTCGCGTTTAAGTGCCCGTACAGACTGTTAGTGTTAGTGTCTCCTCGCAAATTTATTACCTCGTACATTTATTATTAAAACAAAAGGGAACACTTGTGTTTTCATCCCGAGGACCGATAAGGAGTAAAAATTATTTTATATCAGTTTTTCAAGGTGACCTTTTTATATTCGTTTTTTTATTTGTTTATTTTATTCATTTAATTTTATTTTATGTTTGTAATAGTTTATTCTTTGAATACATAGTTGATAGTCCCCACATGAGTCGAATGAATTCCCGCATGGATTGAAATGACAAATACGTTCGTAGAGTAATGAAAGCTTTGCGTAGGTCGGTTGATTGCCCGCCCAAATATTAATTAAGTATATTACGATAAATGAATTTTAAAATAAAGTTTTAATAGTAAACGCGAATGATGTAATGTAATTTTTCTGTAAATATTTTTGTTATGATAACAAGACCCTGAAAATAATTTGTTGGACATATTCCTGAATTTTTCATTGTCAAAATGTCTTTGTAATGTTAAGGCTTAATGTAGCTTATTTATAACTAAAGAAAACTAAACATGAATCATTTACAAAACTAAATCAAAAATTATATAAGTTATAAAACAGTGATCTTCGAGATTTAATCTATAGCACCGGGGCTGCTATCTGTTAGGGTTCCCAACCCTTCGTTTGGTGCATTTAAAACTACCCCATATCGATCTCTACTTAGGTTTACAACCAGATGGTATGTTATTTAAAAATTTTATAGTAAACTTTTACAAGTCGTTATTATTCGAGGCATATATTTAAGTTATATTTTAAACTATTTAAATCTTTCTTGACTTGCCTATTAGATATTACGACGATAGAACTTCCCCCTGTCATATTTAAGTCCTGATAAGCTAGGTAAAGAGCCGATCCCCTTTGTTGGCCCTTGCTAGCAAGGAGATATTTGTTTATTATAATAATAATACAACGTAGTAGCCAATGTGCCACCAAGGTTAAAAGGGAAATTATTTAATCACAATAAAATAGAAAACGTAATAAACTTTCCGGTGTTATGCACGAATGATACCTTATACCAAATTCAATGCAATACACAGTTGTACTGCACACAAATTAAACCCTCAATAGAAACGCTTACGGTCTGCAAAACAACTGCAATCCTACGCCATGAGTCACTGGTTTTACTCGGCCTATAGATTACACGATAGAGATGCTAATTGCAAATGTAATTCATGTTCGTACATTGTTTATTAAGATAAGGTCGATTGGACGCGGATCGAATCCGTGTTTCATGTTTTACTCGTAACGTTTATGGTAATTTTGTATTTCGCCGAACGCGAGGTCGTTTGAGACAATGATGCGAATTGGTGCGCGTTATTAAAATTCTGTTTTGTTATTTCATTTCATAAATGAAACAATTAAATAATAACTTTATTAGCCGATGTAAAACGCACAGACGTACTAATTTGCCCATTTTTTTATATTTCACGATAATATATCCTTCATTATATTCATATTTGATCGTTAAGGTCTCGAGTGATATTTTATTTGTGTGTAGACTTCAATATACTTAACTAGTAAACTCCCTATAGGACATAGAAAGCTCAGATTTTCAGTTAGTTATTTTTGTACGCATGTATACTTTTGCTTGATGTATAATTACGATTGTATACTTCGTTAGTTCATAATCTCACTCGTGATATTATAAACGGCTACTTGTGAACTGAACGAATAATTGACAATGACGTGTCATCTCTCGACAGCTTATAAACTGTCATTGTCAAGTTGTGAACTGATATTTTGCATGATTTAGCGTTGAAGCTAGTTATAGGTTAGACATAACAAACCTTTTGGGTTGTATAATACAGTATGAAAATATTGAATTAAAAAACATATCTTTTACGTTTGACACAATACGGCAAATGTTGTATAATTCGTTCAGTTGCAAGCTTGCAGTCAGTTTATAATATGATAATCTAACGTTGTTTTCAATCTGACGGTAACCTAAATTCAATTCTTAATAACCTATCGAAATAATATATAGTTTAAAATTAATAAAACAGATAAAGGAATATAAGTACGGATACTTTCCTAAATGGTGTCCTCAATAAATCAACGGACAGACAGTTTTATTTGGAAATTCAAGAATTTAATTACTTGTTAAAAAAATTGATTCGGTCGTGCGATTTGAAAGTCAAATGCGTCCATTGATACGGTCCTTTTGATTCACATTCGAGTTCCCCCACGCGTTAGGGTGAGGACACATTGCACAGAGAAATCAACAACAACAAGTAAAATAAACGAACGAACAAGTCGAATATCTCGGCCATAGGTTCCCAACCTTTTCTAAACTACCGCACTTTACAAGAAAATTAAATCCAATAATATATTAGTTATGTCTATTATATCCCGTTAATAGATTGAGCTGTGATTTGATACACATTGGATAACCTATTATTCTTATGTTTGTAACTGGTGTAAAGCAACCCTCGACTGTCTATTCTTCGTCTTGCATCTTGGGGGTTGGCTGAAAACCAGGTTGACACCGGATTTCGACCGGTATCGGCTAAGCTGCGCAACCCCATTTTGGCATCACTGTTACAAAATGGTCCGTGTTGTATAACTCTACTTTTTGATGCCAATAAAATGTTGTTTATTTATTTATTATTATTTATAATCACAAATTAAAATTAATTGTTCCTCTCTAATGGTGCTCCTCGTGGTCGTAGTAGAGGACCGTGATTATTAATTAATAGTACTGACTTGACTGTCTTGCCTTTGAACCAGCGACTGCCCCCACGAATAGCTTCTGCGCCCCTTAAGGGGCGATATCGCCCCCATCAGGGGCCTACGGCTTAGGCTATGATTTTGGGTCTCATTGTGTCTACCATCAGTTTTGATGATAAAAGTTTGTGTCACTCCGACGTGTTAATTTTGTTTTAGTGATTGATATTACATAACTGAACTGACTTAGACGTTTTCCAGCTCTTTCTTGGACCTACGAGACAGGATACTTTTACGCGCAGAGTAACGGTGTAAACTGAAGTTGGCCATGCGTTAAGTTACTCTTCATAAATATTTCAATCCGGTAAACTTGTAAAATCGTTCGGACTTTAAGCGCGGCAACGGTTATAAAATGAAGCAGTTAAAAAAGCTTACGATCGGAGCTTTAGGATTGAAAAACTTTAAAATGTACTCTATTTTAATACTTAATAAGTAGATATGCTAATTTTTTTAATGAAAATATGTCATCAAACTGCATATCTTTTAGCAAGGTACAAGATAAAAACCGGCCAAGTGATGAGTCGAAGTCGCGTACTAAGGGTTCCGTACCATTATCTATAAAAGTTTGTTGAATGGGAGCCCCAATATTTATTTTATTTTATTCCTAAGTATTTGTTGTCATAGCAGCAACAGAAACACATCATCAATGAAAATTTCAACTGTCTAAATATCACGGGTCATGAGACGGCCCGGTGACAGATGGACAGACAAACCGACGGACAGCGGAGTCTTAGTAATAGGGTCTCGTACCCTTACGTACATACCCTTGGGTACGGAACCCTAAAAAATATCCTAACACAAAGTAACTTGCGATTTTTGTCAAGTACTCTCTAAAATATAAATCGATATATAAGGGTTAACAACTTTGGTACCGGAATCTGGTTCGTTTTTGAACCAGTTACAAATAAAAGATGGCTTAAAAGTTGTGGGTGTCCACTGGATGAGGGCAGCAGGGGTCCGATCTTTGTGGCGATCAATGGGGAAGGCCTACGTCCAACAGCGGACGAATATCGGTTGAAACGCAACGGAGTTGGGCTTTTGGAAAAGCCAACATAGTCCGATGTGATACCTACATATCATAAACAAAAACATTTATAGGCTCTGGTTTCTCCTTTAAATTACGTGGATGAGCGTGATAGTTTTATGTTTGCGTAGTATTGAGTTATTAAAGTGCAGCGATTTCCACTACGCTCGCAGCCTAAGTGTAGGCGGTTCGGTTCTGAATGAGGCAAGATGGTCCGCTTTGCCCTTTTTAGGACGGTTTCGTAAAGTGCGCTAAATGAATTACACACGAGGCATATTTGAGACATTTTCAACGTTTGCGTCGACTTTTAGTATGTTTTATGTAACCATGTTATATCGTTGTCGCTTAGTTTATTTTATTTTATATTTGGTTTTCTCTTTTTAATTTTTTTTTGTTAATTATAATATAAATTAAATATTTCTTTCCAGCACTGCGTGAATTGACTATGAGCCAAGTGATTTAAATTGCTAAGAAACTGTATTCATTATATATTAAGAACTAGAATTCTGTGATTGTGAAAGGGAAACCGCAACTTTCGTGCCCTTAAAGTTGTGTGCCAAATATTTGATCAAACATTTGCGTACAACAGAACCAATGTGTACCAAGTAACGTATTGAAATAGCAGTCGGTTGACGGGGACTGTCATTGATGGCCACGGATGGGCACCAACCTATCTAAATTGAACAAGACCAGAGTCTCCGGTGTTAATCATGTTAGTATAATTTTAATATTTAATAAATTTGCATGCTTTATTATTTTTATTGGCGGTTCGCTTTGTTGTTAATGTTAATTAAACTGAGCTGTTAAAGTCAATATAACGTTTGTAATGTAAATAAATAATAAATCAGCCTTTTCTATAATGTTTCCCACTGCAGGGAAACAGGCCTCCTCTCTGAGAGAGGGGATGAGCCGTAATTCACCACGCTGGCCTGGTGCGGGTTGGTGGATGTCACATGTCTTCGAATTTGATGGTTCTAAGAACATGCCGGTTTCCTCACGATGTTTTCCTTCACCGTTTTTGGAGCAGTAGTGATGAAATAAATTACACAAAGTAAAGCGCCTGCCTGGGTTCGAACCCGCAACCTACAATACGTAAGTCGGGGCCTAAACCGCTGAGCCACCACTGCTTCACTATGTAAAAGAAACTATTAATGCTGTGAGTGAAATAAATTACGGTTTCATTGAGTAATTTGGCTTAAAATGCCATTTTTAGTTGACATTTTTCGGTAAACAACCAAATGTGAGTTGTCGGTAAATGTCGCAATTAAAATGAAATGAGTTTTATAAATTAACTCCAAATTATATTTCCAATACAAGATTCATCTTAGGATATATATCTAGATTTTATCGCGAGATTTTTCGTTTGGGTGATACAGCTCTAAAATGGGAGTTATTTGTGCCATAAACAGCTTGTACATCACGGTTATCTGTCGTGGAAAATATTTTTTTACCTTCTCTTTTCATGTTGATGTATGAGAAGGCTGCGAGGACACTTTCGATGTAATCTTGAGGTGGACGAAATGTGTGCCGCCATCCCATTTCCATTAACAAGATATCGTTCGAAGTTATTTTACGATGCAGGATTAAAATAACTTGGTATGTGAACTGTTTGAACTCCCTGTTTATGTTATGTCGGTTACGGCTACATCAGAATACAATTAGGCGACTGAACTAGTAAAATGATTGATTTCCTAAAGACAAAATTGAGAAACAGTGCACAAATGCCACAATGCCCATTACGATTGCTTAGTTATAATATTGTATTGTAAAAACATTAAGATAAGTGTTTTTTGATTTGTCGTTACAGTTTCCACTTTCAAAGGGTGTTCTATATCTTTTTTTTATAATATATGTCTTTATGTAATTACAGTGAAGTAAAAAATCTTACCATAGTCATAACTAATCAGTCCAGACGAAGATTGTCATTTATGAATTTTCCAATGGGATTATAAAGTTCTGAATTTGACAGGAAAGTCTATCACCGTTGTGCCGGTGTACTTAAACTATTAATATCTAAGTGTATGCTAAAGACAAGGAATCAATTATAATAAAATTAATGTTCTAACGTATGTTCACTTCAAAACTTTTAAAATTTGTCAGTCATTGAGCAGTATTTACATCTGGCGGCACAATCGATCGTGATTACTCATAGGGCCCTCCCCTAGCACTATCAGCCCCTTTGTTGACAGCCCTATGGCTAAAAAGGGCTCTTTATACCTAATGTACCTACATATTGGTAAAACAAAATAACAGTCAGTCGTGAACACAAATCTCGAGACCTTGTCTCCAAATTTGTGTGGGCGATCTAATCGTGGTTACCGTGTTTTTTATTAAACAAAATTCTTTTTTGGTATGATAATATACATTGGATGTGAGTTAATTTAAAATGACTTGTTTATATTCGCCGAACATGTTTAGAGTTTACTTGTTGTAAACCTTACAACAAGTAAACTCTAGCGTACAATGTATGACACACTCATACAGAAAAATTATAAATACATCTTACATCTATCTATTTATTTATTTATACGAATTTTAATGATTGGCGTAGCGAGTGATCGTGTGAAGTTCGGTCACGATCGGATCAACATAATTAGTGCTACCCGTGCGAAGCCGGGGCGGTTCCCTAGTATAAAATATAAACAGCGCAATATATAAACGCTACGTCCACGTGCTTTCGCCATGACGATTAACTTAATTTCACGAGGAATCCTTTCAGCTACAGTACAATTATAAGAGGACATAAAACGGGGAAATGTCAAAACATAAGTGTATCGCATAAGCCAGTGTCATCCCCCGCGAACATTACGGCGGCCATAACTCAGTTAGCTACCGTCTCTGGCCTCCTGCGAACAAACAAGCTAATCGTGTTGCAGTGTAATGGTAAAAATGGGACAGATGGCCGCTAGTTGTGATTATCGTTGCCATTTGCTCACTTGTTGTGAAAACTCGACCTGACGGTGGGACTTAATGTTTTGAGCCCTTAAAATATAAGCTACTAGTTTTTGACCACAATCCTATATAATATATAGGACTATACTGTTTTATATTTAAACAAGCTGAGTCACTTGTCACGCTTACCTGAACCTCTTATTATGACTATTCATTTAATAAATCTGGGGTTTACTTCTACCATACAAATTTTCATCCCCTACTTTAGACCCTTAGGTTATGCATTTTGAAAAACTCTTTCTTAGTGCACTCCTACGTAATAATAGACATCTCTGTGCAAATTTTCAAGTCCCTATGTTTTCTTATGTTATACATATACTAGTGATCCGCCCTGGCAGCGCTAATTATGTTGATCCGATCGCTACCAAACTTCACAGGAACACCTTTACGCCTCTCTGAACGTTTCCTGAAAATTTAATTGAAAACGGTCTAGCCATTTCGGAGTCTATAAGGAACATTTATATACAACACACAGAAAGATGACCAGCAGGAAAGATGAAAAATGGGAATCCGTAATGTATCTATTTCTCTACATCATTAGTGTAAGTTATGTCATGTCAATAACAAAATGCCCCGTATATGACCTTGATTATAATTCTAATCTCCACAAATTCCCCTTCGTTCTCACGCCATGATCGCTCTTACACAAACCTATCAGGCGCACAGCGGCTTGCACAATCGTTCATCATCGCTATCCGTGCACTTCGCTAAATTAGTACGTCGTCGCGGGACGCTGGCCGACGATCATTGATCACATCGTCGCGTTTCGTCACGATCAATCAAAAGAGACGTTACGATTTTAACGGTCGCTTTATGGGTAATCCAATATTAAAGTGTTAATATTTTATAGATACCCTCTTTCGGAGAGTAGCCTGTCTCCCTGCAGTGGGGAACATTCTGAAATTAATTTATTACTAGTAGTAACCCGCCCCGGCTTCGCCCGGGTACCACTAATTATTTTGATCTGATCGCTACCAAACACAGGAATGTGCCAATCTGGACAATCCCTGTCAATTTCATTTAAATCGCTCCAGCCGTTTCGGAGTTATATTTTTTTTTCATAAAAAGCAACCTATGTTACTTCTAATACCTCCAAGAATATGTGTACAAGCTTTCATGATGATCGGTTGATTAGTTTTCGCGTAAAAACGTAACAATCTTACATTCTTGTTTATAATATTAGTAGGGTCCTAGTCCTTAATTAGTTTAGATGTGTTCAGCCTAAATCGAGTTGGAAGTCCTAGCCTAAATCTAGCACCAAATGTTTTCAATGGACGTTAAACGGGTTTAATGTTCGACAGTCTAGCGATTTCAAGCGCTTAATAACTTAAAGAGCCTTGTTTGAGTCATTAAGACCTTGAGATATTTTCATGCTTGTCAAAATACAGACAGAAAGTGCTATCCCTGTCTAATCTTATCATCATCTTCTAGAAACGTCAAATACTGGACCCAAATACAAGTAATACCAAGCAGTAGAAAGTTCTAAATTTTATGTACTTTGTTCGCGTTTTTAATCTGATAAAAAATACAGTCTAAGTTTTTTTAAATGATAAATGCGTTTTTGTTATATTTGTTTCCCCAATCCACTGCAGTTGATCCGTAACAAGATAAAACGGCGACGCGACGGCCGGCGTTCAATCGCATCGACTGAGCAGCCGCGACTACTTCCGGCAACGAGCAAGATTCAATATCCGCTTCTATACTAGATTTACCATTCTCCTATTACTCCCGACCCTAACTTCAGCCCGAATCTTTTTAAATGGTTTTATTCTGTTACAGACATTTCATTAGGTTTTTTTTAATGATGCGGAAGACGTTGTAGTTTAAATAATTAGCAACAGTTAAGTATAATAAACATTTAAATTTAACACCCGACCGAATATTGCAAGAAATAAAATAAAAAATATGACGTTTGCCAACCCTACGTCATAGAAATATCGCATGCTGCATCTAATTGGTAATAGCAAGCGCGCCGCGGCGAGATCAAAGCACTTCGCGTCCAATAAAATGTCACTAACTATCAGGGCCGTCGCTCGCAGATTACACATGTCAAAAGCAATTAATTGCATTAGCCTATTGCTTTATAAGTCTCTGACTCACCAGCCAATTAGCAGGGAACTTTGTGTGGACGAACAATGCGCAGATCAGAAATATTGATTATTGTACAACATATCCAGTAGTTAAACGTAAAACCTTCATTAAATTGTAACTGTAAAAGGTTCTTAGTCGATTACTTTTTAGTTTATCGATTGGCGGAGGAAGTTTAAAGTTGTTTTTCTCTAAGGTTGTCATACAACATTAGGAAAACCGTTTGCTTTTTCGCCGCCTTCTACTTTAGGAAAAATAATCATTATGCTTTTAGCAACGATAACATTGTAATGTTTAACTATAACTTACTAGTTACCCGCCCCGGCTTCGCCCTGGTACCACTCATTATGTTGATCTGATCGCTACCAAACACAGGAATGTGCCAATCTGGACAATCCTTGTAAATTTCATCGAAATCGGTCCAGCCTTTTCGGACTCTATAGGCTTATAGGGACGTAGATACTTCGCTTTTTATATATATTTTTTTCATAAAAAAATATCCTATGTTACTTCTATTACCTCCAAGAATATGTGTACAAAGTTTCATGATGATCAGTTGAGTAGTTTTCGAGTGAAAGCGTAACAAACAAACTTACACTTATAATATTAGTAGGGATGTACCTATACAATTCTTTTTCCATTCGGAACATTGCACCCCGATCGAAAGCCGCGGTATTGACTGACCGACCGTCCAGTCCGCTCCATGCATCATGTATAAACCGGTGAATTGCATTCGTACAATCGGAAGGGGTGCCTTTCTCGCCGCTGCAAATATTGATTTATTGTGTTACATTTATTAGTGGCGCCGAAGCTTTCCGTTTCATTCATTCCGCGCTAGAAACGGGATGCATTTACATACACTAGTTGTATTGCGATCATGTTATACGTAATATATGAAATGGTAAAAAAATAATGTGTTTTTTTAAATTATAACGATTTTCTAGTTTAATGTGTTTTTTTAATAGAAACAAATATTTAAGGCCTTTAAAAATGCGGTAATAAAAATCGACGCAGTCGGCCCAGATCGTTCAGAAAATCAAAGAAAATCGACAAGAAAATCACATTTAATGTTAGTGGCAAAGTTAAGGAACATTAAAATTGACGGCAGAAGTAAAATTGTGAACTAACTTTTGTAATAACTTGGTTGTTGGGACGCGAACTTTCACAAATGTAAATTCGATGCACACAATTGAAAAATATAACCGATAAAAATAGTTCGCTTGATTAAATTCAAAATCATGTTTTTTGAAATACGAAAATAATAAAAAGTCACTTTCACAACTTTGTAAACAATATAGTTGGATTAAAGAGGACAACTTATAAATACAGACAATTAATTTTAGATATAGTCCTAAAAAAAATGCTTTATTTAAAAAAATTCAATTAAATATAAATGATATTTTACCAATACGAACTCAAATGATTGAAATATTATTCTTAAATCATGCTTCCGCAAAGATAGGCGGACATAGACTATTGTAAGAATTTTCGCAATGCCTAAATTGAATAAAGAGATTTCGCCGTCGTACAGTAATCAGATAAAACGATGCAAGTGTCATTCAACCTCCCCTTACGGTCACAATAACAATACAATCTTGTAACAATGCCGTCACAGAAACAAACGAAAAAAACAAGCTTGACGCCATTTCGATGTCCAGTATGGTGCGTTTTTTATTTAATTCCGCAAATCCACCCTTGTTTCTGTGGGGTGAAGTTATATTGTGATCTAATTCATAGATGAATAGCGGAAAATTTGAACAACATATCTTTATAACTCCGCAGCCGGTGGACAACTTTGTTTGGATGATATATTCTAGAGCCTGTAACCTCGTCTTTCAAAATCTTTAACCTGTCTCTACTAAACCACTTCTTTACCGTTAACATTTATATAAAAAAATGTAACTTGATAAAAATTATAAAGTGTATAAATTGTAGTTAAGTTACTAAAAATATATTTTTTCTACACACTAAAGTTTTTGATATAAAAACATTATACAGTCTGAGTCCTCTACCTGATAATTTTTAGTCGGTTCAGTATAAAATGCACGTCCAGGTAGCAGCGTAGGTAGGCCCATTGGCCCAGGTTGCAGGAGTCCATCGGATGAGGGCTGCTGGGGACCGACCTTTTTGGCGATCAATGGGATACTAACGTCAAGATAACGAGGAATACAATATTTAAACTTTGAATTTTTGATTGAAATAACACTGTCACTTTATGTTCTAAATCGCGTTCATAGAAAAACACTCCCGACTCCTTTAACTCTCGTCGCAATATCGGAACACCGAGAGAATCAATACTTGACAACTGTCAGTTCCAACTGTTGGTTTGTCAATTATCAAATTAGTTCTGCAGTTTCTTTTTCCTGTTGTTTGTTCTTTCTTTTCGCATTTGTTTTTTCTGTAATCGAAAAGCAAAAGAGAATTCAATATTGAAGAAACAAATCGGATTTTCCTTTCTTAAGTTAAGGAATTAATTTCTAACTTGTGCTATGAAGTTGTTTTTGAAAAATGTAATATACATTTGTGAAGAAATAACAAATAAACTGTTGGTTACGCAAACACGCAGAAGTACCCTAAGTGTGCGTAGATGTATGGATGTAGAAGAGCCGAGAGTTGTGTCAGATATTAGATAATATCATTTCGTTTCAGTAAACTTGCCGGGCGAAACCGCGGGGCATAGCTAGTGTATATAATATATTAACAAAAAATTTCAGCAAGTAATGTCTTTCAGTTAATTTAACATAAGAAAGCAAGTTAAAAACGTAAATGGAATGCTTATTACAACAATGCCGGTAAATAAAGTACACTTCGGAATAAAACTTCGCTGGAGTCGACAAATAGTTTGCTTTCAGCTCTCTTCCGCGACTTCCTCTGCCTTATTTCACTTCCATTTCGTTTGAACTTGCTTACTTTGCACTTTTTATGTTCTCCGAGAAAATAACGCTATATTTTCTTTTAATAGCTCCTTAGTTGTGCGGCGCAGGTATAAGAATTTTATTATATGAAAATGTACTTGTTATTTGCGCAAATGTAACACTTTATTCTTATTAAACATCTTTCGTATTGTCTTTGCAGTAAATTATTATTTCATAATAATTTGTTGGAATATTTATAATTTTTGGGCAGTTTATCTTTTTTGAACTGAATGCGTTTAAATAGCGGCTAACTTAACACAGTATGTAGAGCCTGCAACAACATCTTTAATGGGTCGATAAGTAAAAAAACCCGAAACCTCACAGAAGACAGGAGTGAAGTAGAATTATTCTACGTTTCGTATGATGAGTGAGGTGTCGGATGGGAAGGGGAAGAAGATTGGACGGGGAAGGGGATGGACAGGAAACAGATTTTTTTGTGTATCCACACTCTTTCCATTAAAGCTAGGCAAGGCAAGGTATCGCGACTCATTAGCTTGTTACAGATGTCTGTGTAGAAATCTTTAGTAACGGGTGAACCGTTTGCTACCTTTTTCTTTAAAAAAAAATCATCACCTGTGATTTTTTTTTCTAAAACAATGAACTTTCCTAAAACAATGAGCATTATCTATCGGCGCTACTATCTCTCTCTCTTTCTCTCTCTCATGTTGTGCTCTCGCTCACACACATTCAGACACCCGGCACATCAACCGTGCATGATCGGTTACTCTCGGCTCAAGCGCAGCGCGACCCGACCGTAACGCTACTTTTTTAGTGAATGCCACCCGCTATCACCAATTTATAAGGCGTTGTCACGTCAAAAATACTATTATAATAATGTAGCAGTTATCATGATTATGTTAAAAGTCACGTAAAATAAATGTGTTCAATTCAATTTCGTTTCGTCAATTTCAAATGTTTTTTGTGTAATATGGCAACATTAAAACGGACGACATGCAGAACTATCTGTCCATCAGTCCGTGAATTAAATTGATATATTGATGACAGTTTTATGGACATTCGTTGCATCAGATGACCGCGGCAGGGCGCTAGAGATTTATTTTCATTATCACTGGTGCGCTGCGTAATATAAAAGGGTTGTTTTTACGGGGTGTTCTCTATTTTTCTATAGCAATACAACGAAACATTCCGTCGGCAGTAAATCTTAAATTTCCGCCGATAAATCAGATAGTTTTGCTGTATCTTAAAATATATATAAAGGCTGTTTATTGTTTTTTTTTATAGATTGCATATTTGAGATTATGTATATATTATATTTGCATTTGCTAAGATTAAAAATAATATCCAGCTGTGCCCGCGTCTCCGTCCGCGTGGAATAGTGACATTTTTGTACATTTTTTTTTGGCCAACCCTTTTGTCGCATTTAAAAGTAGCCTATGTCCTTCTGAGAGTCTAAACTATGTCTATACGAAAAATCATTTAAATCGGTTTAGTAGTTTAGGCGTGAATGCGTAACAGACAGATAGAGTTACTTTCACATTTATAATTAGGGATAAGGATTGTCACCGATAAGGATTGGAGTAGGGGTGGCTCAGCGATTAAGGCCCCGACTTACGTACTGGTCGCGGGCTCGAACCCTGGCAGGCGCTTTACTTTCTGTAATTTATTTCATCACCACTGCTCAAAAACGGTGAAGGAAAACATCACGAGGAAACTGGGACGTCTTAGAACTACAAAATTTCGTATTCATGTGACATCCACAATCCTGCACCAGGCCGGGGGTGGATTACGGTTCATTCTCTCTCTCGGAGAGGAGGCCTGTGTCCGTGCAGTAGGAAACATTCAAGATTCATTAATGATTATAAAATTTGATAACTCACAATTTCCGTGTAAACAAAGACCCTTTAGAATATTCACGCTACGAGTTTCACGTTCGTTTTGACACAAACCATCAATTAGTTGTATCTCAACAGAAAGGCGCTGTCGCCGCGATCGGCTGACTCGTTAAAAACAGCCAGCGGACCGTGGCCTCGAAACCTCAACGTCCCTTGTTTTAGACGCCCTCGAACAGGATTATGTAGCGATAGCAAATATATTTATGCATCAATGCGTCGTAATATATTTATTAGACTATGTTGGTAGCTAGGTAAATCGTTTGTTGGATGACCAACTTACTGCCTATACAATACGTAACAAGATATAGTAAATAGATTGTAAAAATGAGCCCCGATAAGAAAAGCATTAATTTTATATATAAAAAATCTGTGGCCCACAGTTCTTGAACCGCTGAACCCTATTTAATATGATTGATCATATGGATTAAAGGCCAACTTATATTGGTTTGTTATAAAAGATAAATATTTCTCCTAAACAAACTTTCATCCCCTACTTTACATCTTTAGGGTTAATTTAGGAAAATCTTTTCTTAGTGCTCGTCTGGGTAGTAACAGAAATATCTGTGAAAGATTTCTAGTCTCTTACGTCCAGTAGTTTGCGTTTATTTTAGTACACACAAGATTTTATTCCGGAATAGACTATAATTATCTGTACACAAAATAACCACTGGTCAATTAAGAATAGCTTTTCTATTTTAAAAAAACCCTTCTATAATCTGTCATAACTTATCACAAAAGAGAAGTATGAAGTTTTAATAGTCTTAGTGAATTGGGGACGCCAGTAGAACTATTTGGCACATGCTTCCGAAATTCAAGCGGATCCACAATTGTCTCTGTGAGACTGGTCTATATGCCATAAAACAAAACTTCGTAAGAGACACGGGAACTGCATTATGCAACTGCACGAGCTGGGAATAACATCATTTATGTTGAACGTTATGGCGACTAGTATTTCTTTATATAACTTAATTGTGTCGTAGAACCCGATGGTTCATTCTCCATCTGTTTTAATATTATAAAGAAAAAAAGATTTGGTTGTTTATTTGTTCTGGATAAACTGAAAAACTACTCAACCTATTTTAAAAATTATTTCACTTAAAGAATCCTCTTCTATGGACTAGTAACTTAGGCCATATAGGCCCAAACGAAACTTCCTAGGTTTTCTAGTATTCGATTAAATAAATAATATAATAAATAATTGATACAAAAAGCGGTAACTTTAGATTCTGCCCGCGTTGTGAGATGTTTCTCTCTCTTTAACTGGTTGCTTGAAAAAAAGGACTTCGCAGCCGGTGGAACACTATTTTTATATAATATATTTTAGAATATCTGTTATTTTTGAAATAAATGATAATAATAAATAATATAAAGTTTAAAAAAATTCTTCAAGTTATAATAAATCTAGCATTTTTATGTTGTCTGTACTTGGTGGGATTATAACCCTCTGGACTTAGGGCGGCGTCTTAGTGAGTAGTGTTTTCCCGGCCTCTTCCCCACAAAGTCTGTGGGTATTCAAGTAAGAAGGGATTTCTTACGCTAAGAAAGTGCTTTAACTTTTTTGTTTTTAAATAATATATGATTCTTGGATCTGTGGACTAACTACTACATACTCATAGATAAAATTGACTACTGTTGGGTCCGAAGTTGACTGTATGAAATGTAAAATTGCTCAAAAATTAATAATAAGCGGTTTGTTGAAAAAAAGACCCGAAATGTACACTGTGTAGGAAATATCACACCAAAGATAGTAATTAACACATGAGAACAGATTTAACCATATTCATTGACATAAATCTCGATGGTTAAAATATTTCATTATTGGTCCACACATTAATACATCAAAGGCTCGTGTTCAATCCCTGGCCTTAATTTAACGATAATTGGTCCTTCGTTGATCCAATGAAGGGCTAAGGCCTCTCGCTGGGATGCGGTTTGTCCGTCCGTCCGTATAATTTGCAATTTGGTTACATGAATTAGTCGCATACTTTACTTTGAGAAAATCGAATTGATGATGAATTGAAAGTAATTAATTTTAAATAATATTACATATGTAATGCTCCTTGCAGTTGTGGATCAGCGGCTTAGGCCCCGCCTTACCTACTGTAACTTTTTTTTCTTTTATATTACCAAGTGGCAAACGAGCAAGCGGCCCCTGGAAATAGGTACCGCTACCCATAGGCATCTGCAACAAGCTAATGAGTTGCAGATGCGTTGCCTACCTTCATGGACGAAGGAGGGGACAAACAGAAAAAAGGATATTTCCATTCCCTGTCCATCCCCTCCTCATCCGTCAAATCCTCTTCCTCTTCCCATCTTTTCCTTATTAGAAAAGGGTAGGAGGGGGAAGAGGACTACAATTAGGCCTCCGGCACGTCACTCATCAGACGAAACGCAGAATACTTCTACTTCACGCCTGTCTTCTGTGACGTCGTGGTATTTCGCCGGTCGAACCGGCCCATTCGTGCAAAAGATGTTGTTATTGCAGGCTCTACCACTGTTAAACTGTACTGAAGGTCGCGAGTTTGATCCCAGACAGGCGCGCTTAAATTTGTGTTAGTTATTTCATTACCACTGCTCCAGAAACAGTGAAGGAAAACATCGTGAGGAAACCGCCATGTCTTAGAACAACTAAAATTCGTAGACATTTGACATCCACCAGCCCGCCCTGGGCCAGCGTGGTGGATTACGGCTCATTCCCTCTCTCGGAGAAGAGCCTGTGCCCCTGCAGTGGGAAACATTCTAGAAAAGGCTGATTTATTTATTTATTTTATTTATAATATTACATAATAAATATATAATTTTATATATATATATATATATATATACATATATATATATCATTATATTTGATCAAATTTCATAAGCTCTTTAAATTAAACCTTAAAACTTTGTCACTCTATTTATCCACTCCGTAGGCGAGAGAACAGATTCCTCTCCTTTATGCAATTTGTCTTTACGTCTGTTAAAGCATCACACTGTATTAGTAATATAGCCATGAGATATATCCTATTTTCTGTGAACACATCTCCCGCTAAATTTGATTTGGAAATGCACAGCAGTCGAATAGTGCTCAGTGATATTCAACATGTGTATGGAATAATAGTAAGTACTCTCTAATAATAGTATACTTACACAATATCACCGGTCAAAAGTTCCAAACACAGTGACACCAACATTCACACATGTCAAATGCAAAAAGGACACATAATGTTGGTTACTTAAACGTAAAAAACGTACTTAAGTGTAAAGCACATGACTAGTAAAAAATCGTACCAAGCGGGACGCTTTCGAGTCTTCACTTTTCGACCGTTAACGGCTTATCTGCTACTTTTTGTACCATAATATCATGTAGCTATAGATATAGCAACTCCGTATTTGGTCCATATAAGTTCACATGAGTACTCCACTTGAGCCTCTATTTCAATTTATGTCTGACGTATGTGTTCAGGTTTAATTATTTTGAAGGGAATGGCTCCTGGGCAGTTGGAAATGGAAATACAGTTTCCCATCTCGTGACATGACGGCCACGACGGGTTCTTTTTTCTAATCCGTTACACTTTGGTCGGGTAAATTCCTGTTTTGTCCAGACTCGCGTAGAATGGATCGTGGTATTATTTTCATCTTCTGCATCCTTTTTGGCGAGCATTGCAAGCAACTAATAGATATATATTGGAACTGTTGAGACAAAAACGTTTTATCCCAAGTAGTCCCTTTAAATTCAAATATCAAGTGAATCTATAAATGTTAAAAGGTCTTTCTTTAACAGATTTAAGAATTAAATCCGAGTTTTCTTTGGACAAATCACCTACGGCTTCTTACACGTTTACACTATAAAGTAGCGACCATAGTGTAAGGCACTTATATTAGATTAAAGTAAGCAGATTACGACACAGGGGCCATCAGTTCGATTCCGGCAACATACATAATTGTATATTGAATTATTTATAGCAATAATCCTTGGCGGGGAATCTATGAAAGCTTTATTATATCAATGATGTTTTCGCGAGGGTGTAACGCATGACTCACGTTTTTTTTGGGGTAGTCAGGAATAGAGGTATGTGTAGATTAAATTGGAGATTCGATCTGCTTGGCAGCTGGCGTTTTAGGGGTGTTGTATTCTACCTTATAATATGAATTGATTTATTTTTCTGTAAATAATAATAGCATAGTGTTTAAATACGATTAATTCCTCAACTTATTAGGTCCCTTGTGCGATATCCCCGAAACAGGAGCGGTATTTTTTTGTATAAAGAGTAAACTAGCACTTGACTACAAAATATGGTAGATACTTGGGGAGCAACACCCTATTCACTCTTTTCTTGAAGGTCCCCACATCACGATAGGACGTAAACCCTGACACTGGCAACTTGCACAAAACCTTTACCGTACGATAAACGACGAAATTCTATAACATTAAACTCGACACAATGCACAAGTCATCAATAGGCAGCAAATTGCTTAATCAAACCATCGGGATTTGGCGGTGCATTGAAAAATATGTAGATGTGTTTTCGCTGACATTGAACGCAATAAACGCAGCTATGTTCCCCTGCACCTAATTTGCCGGCAAAAAAGATGGCGCGTGCCGGTCACGTGCCATCGTTTCGACCAATCGCAAGTCATTGTTTTGGCAATGACGTCATCATAGCCCGCCTGGGAGATGATATATTGGATATAGATTGACCAGCTTTGATCACGTGTGTCCTAAAGTACACTATACATAATTACTAATTTACTTTTATTTACTTACTAGGTACTTGCCCCGGCTTTGCACGGGTAGCGGAACATTTATCCACCGCTACTTTTTGATGACTTTTTTATGTTACAATGTGGCAAACGAGCAAGCGGATCACCTGATGTTAAGTGAACGCTACCCATAGACATCCGTAACAAGCAAATGTGTTGCAGATGCGTTGCGTACCTTTAATGGGCAGATGAGGGCAATAGACAGGAAGGTGGATATTTCATTTTCCCCGTTAACCCCGTCCCCGTCCAATCCTCTTCCCGGTCCCATCTTATCCTTATAAGGAAAGGGTGGGAAGAGAAAGAGGACTCAAATTAGGCCTCCGGCACCTCAGTCGTCAGACGAACGCCTTTTTTCTCTCAGGTCGTGGTATTTCACCGGTCGAGCCGGCCCATTCGTGCAAACAGATGTTGTTGCGGGCTCTACCACTGTTAAGAGTAATGAAAACATTATGAAAATTCTGTGCGTATGAATCTTCTGGTCAATTTTTCGAAGTAAATTTATTTTAATCCAACAATACAATTTGTTATAGTATTACTACTTTTTTATTACGTTTAAGTATTTTTAGCTTCATTCAATAACTTTAATTTTAAATTGTAGCTCGCAAACAGGGAGTTGGATTCAACGAAACGGGGTTGATTTGTTATATTCGACAAATATTTGTATACACTATTTATTTGTGTACCCGCCCCCTGTACAAAGCGCCCTTGCACCCTCATTTTAATACCTAACGCCTAAGCAAACTCTGATAGTACCTAAGTACAGGGAAGTTGTCAATAAGGGATGTTTGTAAAAGAATTAGCAAGGGTGTAGGGTTGTCTGAGGAAATTTGCGGTTGGCACATTCCAAGCGAAAAATAATATATCAACAAGCGAAGAAATATTTTAAAAAATAATGATGCAAATCTCTTAATAATCGTTAAATTATTGTCTTTCGGATTTTTTGTTTGTTTGTTCAAATTACAAAGTCTACTCTTACTCTACGTACGTCCAAATAAATATAATTTAATGAAATATTATTAATATTAATTCCCTAAACTGATGAACTCCGATTCCTCTTTATTCTCCTATGACGTCCACTCATACTGGACTTACAGACTTATATGATACAAGAACCTTAAGTATTTAGAAGTTTCATGCAAGCGCTTGGCTTTTTAACAGTGGTAGAGCCCGCAACAACAGGATCTGTTGCACGAACGGGCTGTCTTCCGTTGAAATACCCCGACCTCTCAGAAGACAGGCGTCATGTAGATTTGTTTCTGCGTCCCTTCTGATGAATGAGGTACCGGAGGTCTAATTGTGGTCCTCTTTCGATTCCCACCATTTTCTTATAAGAAAAGGATAGGAAGGGGAAGATGATTTGACGGAGGAAGGGATGGATAGGTATCTATACCTATCCATCCCTAGAATATCCTTTTTTTCTGTTTATCCCCTCTGTCCATCAAAGGTATGCAACGCATCTGCCACTCATTAGCCTGTTGCAAATGTCTATGGGTAGCGGTCACTTAATATTAGGTGAACTGCTTGTTCGCTTGCGTTTTTGCTATAAAAAGCACCTCGTATAAGCGATAACGTCTAATAAAAGTTGTAAATTAAGCCGTGGGGAATCAAAGCGTTATTTTAGAGCTGATATATCGGTTTGTTTATTAAAATAAAGATTTATCTTTTTTTTCACAACGAAATGAGGCGATCAGTCAACGTCGCGTCCGCTCTGAGCCGGCCCTATTCGCTGACATCTCACAGATATTTTTAACGTCCTAATATATTTTTGTTTGTCTTCCATCCGACGAAACGGTACAACTTATTAAGGAAATTAAACATTTTTAATTTTTTTGTCACAGTCCACAGCGGGTGGCCTTATTTTATTATGTAGCTGTTGCCCGCGACTTCGCTTGCATTCGTATTATATCTACATCGATGGAAATTTTTGTAACTTGATTTCAAGTACAACTTCAAGTTATAGGTAAAAGTCAAAAGTTGTTATTGGCGTTAAATTACCATGGCAACTTATATTAGGTTTTATTTTCCTATGCCTCGGGAAGTTTTTTTTTCTATTTTAAATCTACATTTAACTTAATAAATGCCATCGATTACATCAATGTTAATAAAAATTTAAAAATAAATGCAAAACATTTTCTCTATATCTGAATAAAAAGCAGATTAAAACAACACAGAGGTTTCGTTTAAATAGTTTCTAAGCTCCGTAAAAATATTTACTCGAATGTACTTGAGAATTTATACGTACATTTCCCAGTGAGACTCGTCTCTCCACTGATTGATCACCGGTGTAGAAATGAGCTTGTGAGTAGTTGTTCAGTTTCGCAAAGGAGACGTCTCTCAAAGCATCGATACTGTACACGAAGGACATTTTTATTTTACTGAGGAAGATAAAGCGTTCGTACCTTGACTTGTTTTTTATTATTAAATTGTAAAGTTTCACAATCTATCAGGATTGTGTGTACTTTACTTTATTTTTGTGTACTTTAGTTTATAATGACGATGCTGCTGTTTTATCTAATACCTTGGAATGCAACAAACTGATATTATAATACAATAGATATGTAATTAGGTCGAAAAGAGAAGACTCGAAAAGCATCCTGATTAGGACGCTTACGTCATGTGTTTACATTTTCGCTTCAGTTTTAATTATGCTATCCTTTTCACACTATTTGACATTTATGAATGTTGCTGTCATTATCTTTAGAACACTTTGATTGGTAATTTTGTATGAGTATAACATATTTATGGTATAAACCATCATTGACAATAAATAAAAAGAGATTGAGCAATGTTTTATGGTAGAATCCTTAGTTTTTATATCCTTTGCCTTTTGCTTATACCTTATTTGTCATATTAGTGTTCTAGATTGTTGCTAGCATTCTACTGACGATATAAATAATAAACCAAAGTGAGGTTATAATTTGTGTGTCTCTCTGTGTCAGTGAGTACTATCCAAGAAAGATTCATGCTTACTTATTCGAATGACATTACCACACACTTTGTCCACTTGTTTTTCTATGCTACTGAGCATATTAAAGTAAGATCAAATATTTACCCTGGTGGACTCAAGGGCGCGCCGGGCGCACACTCCCCTGTCACTTATGTCAACTTGACAGCTGACAAGTTGACAGGTGCGAAGAATTGGGCGCGATGTGACAGTCGTGAGGAGCAAAGCTTATCGAGAAAAACGGTACGTTTCCTACGAAATAAAAAGGTTTCGTTCGTTGAAAGTGCACCGTATTTCGTTTCTTTTCCGGTTTTTGCACACACACTTATCATAAGCGATTAAGACAGGTTTGTATAAAAAAATACCGGCAATTTATAGTAATATTTTTTACAATTTGTGTATGAGTTGCATATCCCTGTAGTCTTATTTTTTTACTAGTAAAGTACTTTATTCTTGTTCAACGCATAAATTGTACAGAGAAATATTATATCGCATACCAAAATGTGTATTTTTAATTCGTATCGAAGTTACAAAAATTAGTTGACGTGTATTGACAATATGTAACGTGTAATGGGACAAGCTCTCTTCACCCTCTTTAAGATAAAAGCTGCAACAAATCTTGACATTCGGCTCACTTTAAGTATTTATTTAGTGCGTGTAGCACACGAGTACCTATTTAAGAAACTAATTTCCGAGTAAAACTCAAAATAGTTCAGCTCGAGTAGGCGACCGCGTGCCGCGTCCTGGGACTATTTTAGAACTCGTTAGTTAGGCTGTGGACATACTGGCGTAACTGTCATCTTAAAGTCTTTTATGTCATAAAATAGATTATTGCACTGTTTCGATAAGCCTTTAAATTTATCTAACCATAACTTTGTCACTGACGAACATTAGTTAGTTACTAGTTCAAATTTACGTACCATTTATTATGATAATTTGTACTTACATAATACTAGCGATCCATTTTCAGATCAGATTTTTAAAAATTTTTAAGCGGTGTATCGAGTGTTCAATATAAAAATTGCATTTCGTTGCCTTGGAAGCTACGAGCCTAATTTAATCAGTTTTATTTGTACGATGTATTTTAAGATAAGACCTAATTAATAGAACACCTATTGCTAACTGGGAATTCGTACTTTTGGAAAATAATTAATACACAACATATTTTACTAAGTATCTTGTGTACATTTGCCCTAATCATCCGACTAAGATAATATCACTTATTGTCGCTTGTTTGTTTCCTGTCTTAAATTAGCCGCTCTGAAGAGACATTCGTCGAGAGAGATGCGTTCCTTTTATAAAATGCTTCAACTAAATATTACTGTCATTTGGACATAATGAAACATTATATTTATCGGTCAATTAACACAGTCCCTTAGTCATCTTCTCCCTGAGAAGTTGAAAATATAAATATTATTGTCTCTGTCTCACGGAACGATTACATTTTGCTCACTTAAAAAACGATAGACAACAACTAGCTATTATAATTGGCGTCAACAGATAATAAATGTGTGTGTTATGTTGCCAACCAAATTTATTGTGGGTCATAAATAACTCGTATATATGTTCCTGAGTGAGAGGAGAGCTTCATTTTTTAATGAAGAAGTTATGAAATTAAAGAAGAGTCCGGGAAGGAGATATGAGATATGGCCCTACTAGTTCCGTATACCTAATTCATTTTAAAGCTGACAGCGATCGAATACGAAAGTGTAATAACTCGTTATAGGAAGAAAACATATACAATCTAGGTATAGAATAGATACATCCAGTAGTAAAAAATTATTGTTTTCAATCTCTTTAAAGCCTTAAGCGTAATTTTTATCCTAAAATTAGTTTAAATGCCCAAAGAAAGTAACCGTTAGTCGTTTTTTTCACTTTTAACGTCAGTATTCAGTTCAAATAGATTTTTTTATTTATTTCACGCCAAATATGCTGCTACTAGCAGATAATTATGTAGTCTTAAATAAGTCAAAATTACAGCTGGTTCACCATTTGCCCGGTCTGCCGGGACCGCATGGACTGGCGGCAGCAAGATACGGCCAAGACTAATTTTCAATTAAAACTTCATCAAACTTCAGGCTAGAAACAGGAACTTAAGTGCATGGTGCAAGTCACAAGCAGTAGCGTTTTTGTGACTAAATTGCTTTTTTTAGTCTTTTTAACGTATTACGATACTTATTATTGTAAATTCTTAAATAAATGTCGATAATTCAGAAATTAATGTTAGTCCTGTAAAAAATATACCATAGAAAATCAAATCTTACGAATACAAGGTGAGGAGTGAGGTGATTTTTTTACTGCGAGTTTTTACACTTTAGTTTGAGGTTACCCCATTAGGATATTTCAAGATCATTTTTTTGACAACACTCTAAAATAACTGTTATTTGTCTTTATACTGTTGTCTTGCAACTGTTATTCTGTTTGTTTGTCTCCTACGACTTCATTATATTATCCTATGCGGCAATAGTTCTTGCCTTTTGTTTCACATAAGAGAATTATTATACGTTATGAATTTCACTAGTGATAGTTGCTGTACCAAAAATTTTCTGCAAAGACCACAAAATGAGTTTGTACTAAAAAAATAGGTAGATTATTATCGCTTACAGATAGTTAATTAAGCCAGCTCTTAAGATTAAATCTCCGCTAACCTTGCAAAAACTGTAGGTAGCTCGGCGTTACGGCTTTCCTTATAATTGTTGATTTCCAAATTAACTTATGGACTACGATTGGACGGAAACTTGCTGCTTTGGCGATATTAACTTCTACGTGGTCAGCGTCTCCTCGAAATATGCGATCTGTAAAATTTAAACATTTTAAACTTAAATGAAACCTCGTTCCCGTGCCGCCCTCATCCAGTGGCAACCTTAACCTGTTAGTGGCCGCCATTCCAGAACTGTTCTTCGCAATCGGTCACCAGTTCAGCGAGCAATATGTCTTGATCTTATTACAGAAGTAATAAACATTCGCAACGTTCAAAATCCAATAAAGCAAAGACAGTATGTATCTAAAACGTTGCTTTGTAAGGTACAAAGGAACGCATCGGATAAAAATCCAATTACGTGAAGTACACTCGTGACGTCGCTTGTATCACACGTAGCAAAACCGTCGGCTGCCGGCGCACGTGTTGAGAGGCTGAACACAGCTCTGGAGCAACAAATGTCTTTTAAAAGGTTATATTGTTGCATCCATATTGCGATCCTACTGTAGTTTTAAACCAATTGTTGGAAGTCACATTGTGAACAAAAAATAAGAATTGCTCCATCAATTTATTATAGGACCCTTTGGGGTCTTATAAAAGTGGTCGTAGATCATAAGATATCGATATGCCACACGATCGTGGTGCCACATTTTCATCCCATTCCATCTTCTTATCCATTCCTCTGAGAAGGCTGACAAAGCATCCGTAACTCTTTTCAGTTGAGTTTGTTGGTGGATCGCGATGTTCACGTAACATCTGGTAACCCGCTTGCTCGTTAGGCTCTTGCTACTAATTTTTTTTTTAACTAAGCTGTTTGTTCTTGTGTGCAGCGTGAGGGAGCGGCGCGCAGCGATGCGGAGCGCGAAAGGCGCGCGCGCGGCGACTGGGAGGCGCGGGCGCGTGGCGCCGAAGAGGACGCGGCGCGCCTCGCCGGCAAGCTGCATGCCGCGCAGCGAGAGATTGCCAGGTAACACGCACATAACTTACAGCTTCTATGAGTTCTTTTGTAGTAATACACACTTTTAGCGTAACTTCTAATCACACCAATTGCATCAAATTATAGCTAGCCCTGAATCTCCATAAGTCGCTTCAAAAATTATCTAAATTCTTCTGTGACAATTTTTATATAAACTTGATAACTCGCGGGTGAAATTATTACCACCAAACTTTGGAACCTCTTAGAGTAATACATTTCAACTATGCTCCTGTAATTTATTGTCAGTTTTCTGTAGGCATTTTAAATTATTTACTTGTCTGTACATGACTAGTTATTAAACAAGAGTATTTGAACATCACTAGTTATTAAACAAGGGCTATACAAGGCTCGTTAAAACTTCGCTGCGAGTAATTACTTCATGTAATCAGTATTGGTAACTCGACTCCTCGTCTGCGTAAAACAGCGAAGCCGGCGAGATATCGAATTCACGTATCGATGTCGTATCGATACAGTGTCGATAATCGAATGTTACGGCTCGATTTAATTTAATGCCGACCATAAAATTACTATTTACAATCGACTTTAATGATCGAGTTACATTGTAGCTATCTACGGTTTCTGTACCGGATGCCTTTTCTTTTTTTTCTTAAAATGTAATTTATTTCAATTGTATGGTCTTTTCATTTAAAGATAAGCGTTTGAGATCTTTTATCTCCTTTGATTTACAACGTCGACGCATAAAAGAATTACATTATATATTCAGTTATGTAGTTAAAAACTATATAATTATCCCTACTAATATTCTAAATGTGATTGTTTGTTACGCTTTCAAGCGAAAACTACTCAACTACATCATGAAACTTTGTACACATATTCTTGAAGGTACTGGAAGTAACATAGGATACTTTTTATGTAGAAAAAATAGTATAAAAAGCGAAGTATGTAAATAAGTAAAGACTCCGAAACCGATTTCGATGAAATTTACAGGGATTGTCCATGGGACAGCGGGTGTTCATGTGTTTGGTAGCGATCGGATCAACATAATTAGTGGTACCAGGGCGAAGTCGGGGCTGGTCAGTTATGTAAAATAAATGTTCAGACATAAATGATCGTCACATAAATTAAAATGTAATTGGATAAGTATGTATACCTAACAACAATCCAAATAAATTTCAATCAAAAAGTTCGTAGCTTAACAAAACTTACAAAACAAACACCGCGCATTGAAAGACATTACACCGGTCTCCAATATTACGTAGGCACAAATAGTTTTGTATAACCACCCTTCAAGCGTTGCAATGGGGAACCGAACCTAAACCTACCGCACGCTGTGTACGTGAGGGGAATGCTGATTACGTATTTGTCACGAAAGATAAAACTTCCAACTATGTTTTAATCTTTGGACTGTTTCGATCCCAGTCGAAAAATATTCATACAAAGTAAGGGAGGCTGTAAAACTGTAGTTAAGACCTTTACGGCAAGGACTACGGTCATACTGTGCTGATCCCATAACATGGGCAAAAGATGGCGTGATAATGATATTGAATAAATTAGCCTTTTAACTAGATTTAATATTTCAATGGTCTTTATAACTAACAGATTGTTTCTTTGGGTGATTGGTTTATTTACATAATTCAATGGTTAGCTCCATGACACATACCAACGACTTTTTCAGATTATTAACATGATTCGCCCGGGTAGCCGTTCCAGGGAACATACATACACACGACGCCTTTTAGATACGCACCTGAAAAAAAAAACAAATATAATATTCCACGGGAACCGTACATTTTTACATACTAGACCCATTCAGCCCTTTTTGCGTGAAAAAGTAACAAACATTCATACATAAACATTCGCATTTATTTTATAAGCATAGACATCGTTAATTAAACCAATAAACTATATTTAGCACTTCCATAAACAATTTGTCAGTTTTTGGGAGAATATGAAGAGTTCATTCTGCGTCACTTTTCATTCACAATGTCCGTTAGTAAAATACAGAACACAATATTCCGTTATTAAAATGTTTCGAAATCGATGTCGTCAACAGCACAAATAGAATTTCATCGGGAACTGACGAACACTGTGGCTTTTGAAAAAAGTGCATATATTTTCAGAGGACTTAATAAAAAAAATTGAACTGAACACTGGCGCAAACAAATACACAGCCGTAGATTTAAAAAAAAGGTTGATTGAACGCATCTGGATGCGTTCTCTGTCTGAATCCGTAGTGTTCACCGCGAAACGCTGTGAAAACGTTGCGTCGGTGTTTTTTCTACTGAAATAATCTCTTTATTGCCCGCCCTCGGAGATATTTTGACGAATAGAATTTATCCTCAGCTTTATAGAGGCCGATGGGGATGCCCCGGCAACAGATGCAGAAATTCCCATGCCACGTGATTGACACCGGGTATCTTTGGTGGTAAAACGTTATTTAGAGATAATGACGTTGAGAGACGTAACTCCTTTCATGTGTTTTACAACTTCAATTTACCTATTTTATTTTTAAATATAATTATTTAATTTAAGAATTTATGGGACAATGTTAGTTGAAAAAAAATCAATTACAAGTCCTTTAGGACCTCAGCAAATTGGGTCGAAGGCGTAACGCTCGGCGTGCCGTAAATCTCGAAGTTAGAACCGGGTGAAGTTACGGCCCATCGGCCAATCGGGAGCACGCTTATCGCCATCGAATGACGTCGCCCGATCGCACGGAATCGAACCCAAGTTCGTTAATTACTGAGCGAGGCGGCCGCTATCGCGACGGATCACTTCGATTATAAAATGAAAGAACTGCTGGTTTTCGCACTTTAGAATTTCCAGTTTTCGCCGTTTTATCGCATTCAGTATTTTTGGGATTTTGTTAACCGTATATTAAATTTTAAAAAAAGAAAATGTAATAATTTCAAAAAATAATTCCTTATAATCATTATTATTACACTAAAAACAAAACTGTTCTATCGTCCTCGTATCTCGTAGCGAGTGCGAGTGGCCGTCAGTAGACATTCCACGTTCCGCCATCAATATTCATAATGCCCCGACAAGAATCGATTCTTCGTTCCTGTATTGAGTATATCTTAAATTAAAGGACGTACGTATTATATCGTCGCTGTTCTGTGGTATGTGAAGAACAAAAGAGTAACAACTAACGATTTCTGCGGTCACTGACACGTCTACTATCCACATCTTCGCTTAAATATTACCTATTCACGTAATGGTTTCTTAAATTTACTTATTTATTTAAAATGCGTTAAATTAATTTTATTCCAATATTACCTAATCAGTTTAAGTATTAATTTCGGAGAATAGCTTAAAATGGCCATCGTTTATACGCTTATTATCTGAACTCATAGCTTAAATAATGTAATATCTAAAGTTTATTTTTACTTAACATAATAACTCTTATGTAATCATTTTGTTTTTTAATTAAACTTGATACAAAACTTACCCTTAGATTAACCATACCAATGTTAAAGTGAGAAAAGATTTAAGACGAGTACAGTTCACGTAACTTGTACTGTGAAGCATTCTTTGTTTAAATGTATATACAAACATCCCAGCGTTATATTTAACCATGAACTTGCACTAGCAGATCCCGACCTAATCCACGCTTAGCTATTTACGGACCCCCCTCGCTCGTAAAACTTATAAATAATAAACGGGTGGCAGTAAAAGTCGCGGTATGGGGTAGTATCGTACCGGGGATGGATATCTGTACGTTGCGTCACGAAATGTGTACTACGGGGGTGATAGCATTTTGTGGTGTAAAGTAAATCATGATATTTTATGAGTTTATTTTTGAAGTTGTATGAAATAGTTGTTAGAAATATATTTTAGTTGTCATGGTTACCGAATTTGTTTACAAAATAGAGACAAAAAGAATGTAGCCGATACTTAATTGATGTCGATTGACTGCAGACTTTCTTCAATATCTACGGGAATATTGAAAGAGATATACGTGCCGTATAAGCCTTAAAAACTAGAGCACTAGTGCTATCTGTGAAATATTTAAAACACATAACAAAAGGCAACATTATTAATTAAAATCTACATCATGTATTATATCAGCTGTCACACTTAAAACAATTCAATAGAAGACCCGCTGGGTGGCGCCACTCGACTAAAAATAATAAGATATTCGATATTTTCTTTCACCATCCCCCACCGCCCACTTGTACACCCTTTAAAGCGGGGTGACGAAATTTAATATCACAGACTGTACAAAAAAGCATTTTTACTGTTTTGATTTCTCGTAAGTATATCAATTTTAACAAAATATTTACTTTCATCCAAGTACTTAAGGAAATTTAAGAGTTCTGCTGAGAGTTTGATTGAATGGCTTTTAGGTTTTGCTTTGACAGTTACCACAAGACGTGCTCTAGTGAACGTGTTGGTAACAGAAACTCTGGGGTGGAAAATGGATAAAAAAAATAACTTATTTAAATATTTTGGCGTAAGTACAATGTAGTCATAGCGATTAAGCCAACGACAACTTATCATTTATAAGTGTAGATATTCTCATAGCTAGACGCCATCCAGTCTTCAATCAAGGGTCTTCAAAAAAAGGGAGGGAGATTCAAAAAAGTTTGATATCTAATCTTTAAACCATTACAATGTAATCCTTGTTTCAAAGATGTGATTTATGTCAACAAAGGTGTTAACATTAAATTGATGCAATGAAACAAGGTATATTTATGCGTAGATATAGGAATGAAAAAGAAACAATTGACATAGTCTTGTAGAATGCTTAGTGCGTCTTTGAAGCACATACATACACACACACACCTTACAAATATTTGCAACAAAGTATAAGACTAACAAAAATTACATTACGAGTGGAACACACCACGAACCATCCTCCAATAAAGATTTTACTACACACGAATTAACGAGCAACGGTTAAAATTAACTATACACGAGCCGACACGACTACGTAACGATACCGACCCCCGGCCGCGTTCTGTAATTGTGTGTTTTATTTGTAAGTCAACACCGGGGGCCCACGGTCCCCCTCTCCGAATTATTACGACGTAACGTAATACCGCCATGACATATAATACGGAAAACCGAATGACCGAACTCTTGAAAAAAAACCCATATTCGAAGATATAAAACCTCGATATAAACGTTCCTTACAGTACATTCTCTCTTGAGATACTACAACTTACTTTGACAATCGATTGCTTTAATCCACTGTGACAGAAATCAATTCAAATACCTTAATTAACACCTTACATTATCACCTTAATTAGACGGGCCGGTTGGCGTGGTTTGTAAGATACTTGCTTTTCCCGCCGCAGATTCCCACCCAGGACAGACATATGTGTGCGTGAACATATCTGTTTGTCCTGAGTCTGGGTGTAATTTATCTATCTAAGTATGTATTTACAAAAGAAAAGTAGTATATGTAGTATATCAGTTATCTGGTTGCCATAGCACAAGCTCTGCTTAGTTTGGGATCAGATGGCCGTGTGTGAATATGTCGTAGGATATTATTATTATTATTATAAAATGTTTACAAAAGGCATAAAATGTATAGTGCTGATATATATTTAATCAATCAATGATCAGAAATTATAATATTGTGATTCACTGAGGACTACACTTATTAATTCGCTACACACTTTAACAACCGTCAGTTGTAGTTCAATAAAGTTATTCGATTATTATACTTATACTATATGTAATAAACCTTACGACACACATTTTACAACCTGTAAATAAAAGTGAGGCAAGTGTGAGTCTGACAGGCGCACGAAGGGTTCCGTACTATTATCTATAAAAAAATAAATATTTATTTTATTCTGAACTCGTTCTCGTTAGCGGCAATAGAAATACATCATTTGTGAAAATTTCAACTGTCTAACTATCACGGTTCACAAGATATAGACAGACGCACAGACAGACAGACTATGGACAGCGAAGTCTTAGTAATAAGGTCCGGAATCCTAAAAATAAAGATATTAAAAGTGTCATTCAAACTCACTAAAGGCATACTATGGTAAAGAAAAACACAGTACAAATGGGTCGGTAACATTTTGCAGTGCAAGAATTCTAAGCTCGCAGTCCCGAGTAAAAGGATATACCTCAGAAAAACAGTGGTTTTTATAGTTAAGATATTTATTATTTTACACAAATCCTAACCGTCTTACATATCACCTTTTCTTGACAATGTCATTACCAGCGACCAAAGACTAAGCGTCGCTTTAGTTGTCAATTGTATCGCAGCAATGTTGCATAGATTAGTCTAACAGATAGATAATAATTGTAGATAAATTAGTCTAACACGATATGGATCTAATCTGTTCGTCTCGTCCTTTGAAGCTAGAATATGCTCAGCGCTACCATAGCAGAATTCGTTTGTTAGCTTCGTCAGTATCTTAAACAAATTTAATGTTTGTTTTCGTAAAACCTCTTCTAGTCAGCATTATGTTACTCGTTCAGAATTAATGTTGAATATTCACGATATTTCTGTAATCATTTTACATTTACAAGGTTATGTCACAAGTATTTTTAAAAAGAACAATATTAAAAAATACAGTTATGGACTTGAACATAGTCATTGCTACAAACTGAACGCTTAATGATTGGTAGGCAGAGATTACGGATTTGCATTTAGCGCGATCCTGGCACACCTCTCTCGTTTCTTCTACATCGATACATTTATACATACAAGCTTGTCAGTTTAGGGTACTTCTTATATCCCCTTAACCCTTCTTTAGTATGTTACTAAACTGATCGCTATAAGTTCTCCTTGGACGTGCGGCTTCCTTTTACAATATAAGTTTGTTTCGTTACTCTCTCTTCATTCATCCCTTCAACATGCCCGTACCACCGAAGCATACCTTTCTCAATTCCAGTTACAACACCCACTTTTAAGCCACACTTTTACCTTATAATGCTATTATTCAAAAAACTGTTGAACAACGAAAAACAAACTTTGTGCCACATTATCTGAAAGCTTGAAAATAATTTTAAATATATTTAAAAATATTACACACGTGAACCAACATTATTTCTAGATCGTTATTTCAAATAATATCTTAAAATAGATAAGACATTATCCAAACATCGAACTTTAACTTACCATAAGAAACCATACATTACCATTAAGATTACGAGCTAAATGACCATAACAAGCGCTCTTTGATCTATGAATAGTAAACGTTAAAAAAAACTATTTTCATATGCGATGATCAACATGGGCTTAGTTATATGTAATTTATTTGAAGGAAGCATGGTCTAGAGGACTTATAATTTACCACATATGTTTATAATGTAAGAGTATAAGCTGAACACACTTTAACACAATCCGTTTGTTTGGTTTTGGTCTCTTTACCAATACCATCCAAAGATTGAAATAGTTTCTGCCAATAATACAATATCATTTTTATAATACATTGTTGTCTTCAGAGAAAAATATTGCCTTGGTTTATGCGATATGGTGTACGATATGATGTAAGAACGGGACTTATATATCGGATTCGAAAAGATTATTAGACATTTTAAATGAAACTTGTGCTATTTCTTACTGGCAACAAACTCCTTAACTTGTTTGAATCTCTAGACTAGAAAAGTGTTAAAAATTTACGTATTAATTTCAGATATATATTTAATGTACGAATCCAATTCACTAATAGTTTTTAATTAACGATATAGTAGGGATGAGAAAGGTTTGATGACGTCACGTTAATTAAAACTCACAGATAATAGTCAAAGATAAACATAGGGACGCTTCCCCAATTTCATCTGTGTTTATTTTTAAGTCCTGTCGGTATCCGACAATACACAACCGGACAGAAAATTGTACATAATAGTACTTAGGTGTTGAAATGTGTATTTATTTTTAATTATGTATAAAATGGAGTGTATTTTGAAATGTATAAAATATCCACTAAATTATTTCACTTCTAAGCCCATGCATAATTAAAATGACTACCAAATGTATTAAATAAAAACACGTGGAAGTAATAAATAAATAATCAACAATAAGAAAAACTTGTATCTAAACAATAAAATTAAAAATTGAATACAAGAAAAATACTCAAAAAGTTCGTCTCAACAATTCCAATTCCATATTGCGCATCCTGTTCACAAAAAGCTATAATTTTATCCCCCACCCAAACCTAACTACGAACCTATTATCGTCTGTAATAAATACATAAAATCGTTAATATAATATTTAATTATAAAAATAAGTGAGGGTGTAAGTTTGAATCAAAAAACGTAACAACGTGTGGGTGGGTACGACAACGTTGTTCAACCGCATGAAGCTGTAGACGAAAAGAGAGGACTTTCCTTTATTAACTAAATGGTGGAATAAAAAATATAGTTGGAAGAACAATGTAAACACGCGCAGTCTTGACATAGAAAATTAAACAGCAAATACTTCCATCTTTGTCACATCTGTGCTACAATATAGTTTTACGGACGTTAAAACATCTTCGTTTCGAAATTGAACCTTATTTCTAACAAGTTAAAAGCTATGCTATTCTTGAAAGTATTTTCGCAAGCGCCGAGCTTCTTTGTTGGAAGTTGTACCGCGCTTCCATTCGTCTTGTTTGCTCGCATGGGGTCGCAATTAGTCGGGAGTAACTGACGGAGGCCTTCATATTTAACCTTTCTTCGAGTAGCGCAATCAATTAGCTCGGTATGTCGCTGATGGAACCTTCTGCCTGTTTATAAATATTGGGTTTTTTTTAAAGAAAATAGTATTAAAGTGGTAGTCATAATGACAAAATATTTGAACAATTTATGTAATATTGTAATATTCCCGATGGAAGTAAAAGCTTAGTCAAACTTTATGCAATATGATATCACACAGGTTGTAGCTTAATATTCTCACCGCACTATATACTGTACACAATATATACGACTACTTATAACAATCAGTCAAGGCTCGGGCCTCAAGAGGTGTTGTCACGACCGTTGACAGGAGTACAAACTGAGTCTCCTTTCGTCGACAAGTGTTTATAAAGACTCTTGCTGTCTAAAGTCTACGCAACTTTACATTTCAGTACCGTACTCATACATTTCCGGCAAACCGGAAATGTGCGCGACAACAATAATTTGGTAGTTAACTCAAAATGCATATTGAATTTCAAAACAAAACACTGAGTGTAGCGATAACATTACAGGATATTATACAATCGTACATTTTAACCTAACCGTGGGTTTTCACTGGCGAAAAATCGTATATCGAAACAAGCTTTTTCTCTATCTTTCTCTTTGAAAAAATTGAGATGAAAATATGTTAATTGTGAATGTTTTCGGCAGTGGAAACCCACGGTAACTAACACAAACTTTGTAAAAATATATAAATACGTATAAAGCACGATAAGCGACCCCCGCGTTGCAAGTTGCAAGGGTGGGAAGCATTTGCATACAATACTCTCGAACAATTTAAATTTAAACGGATTTTAGGTATAAATGCATAAACTCCGGCCGCCATTTTGATTTCTGTTTTTCTTTGTAAAAAGATTAAACCACAAGGGGAGTATTACCTTCACAAATTTACTAGGAAATATTCATAAGTTTTTTACCCTTCGTAATAAGATTACATAGGTTTTATGTGACCATCTGACGTTAACCAATTTACTATTATATTACTAAGAAAATATAATATTGCTTGTTTGAACTACTTACCAATTTCATATATTTTTTGTTGTTCAGTCATATGTCACTAAAACACAAGGTATTTAACACAAAAAATGCTCGCATACTTTGCACGAGATTAGTAGAAGACTGAATCGAATATTTAAGGGTTGGGGGGGGGGTGGCACCCTTCGTGCACGAGTCCGACTCGCACTTGGCCGGTTTTATAACGTTTCATCAGTATCAAGTAGCATGTATTGCATTTTTACTTGATTCCTACGATTTTTTTGTAACTTTAGATTATACGTGGGAATCGAGGCAATTCCAAATTCAATTAAGCATGACGCTGACGCATTTTGAGGTTAGCATGTTGCTCACGACCAACCAATAAGATATTCCCCTGTCAAATATCATAAAAGAAATTTCACTTCAGAAACGATTCTAGATACTTTAAGTAGTAATTTAATTCACTGTATAATTTATTTTATCTAAGATTAAAGGACAAAAGATACTTACTGCGTTGCCTTTGCCACCTGCTCTCACTGAGATGGGACGAAGGCAGTTGATATATAACGAGGCTGCGCTTCATTTGTATTCGGAAGACGCCCCGCGCCCCGACCTACCCTGTTTATTATACTGCCTATCGATCTTTCGGGAGTACCTTTTTTACGCTTTCACTGTTTGACCTTCGGAGAGACGGCTGTAACCTTTACTTTAAAAGATTTTGACTTAGAATAGATTTTAAATATTATTCTCTTGTGATTTTATTATTATTCAGCAGAGGACTTCTTAAGGGTAATTGATGTTTGGATTGGAAGATTAGGTTCAAGAACCCGTTAAAATTAATTTACCAGGCTCGCATAAGTAATACACAGTGTCTAAAAGTTGCCAAACATTCCCAAACGAAGCCTTAACTTTGCAGATTTACAAGACTGTTTTCTGTATTTACAGAGGACACTAAACAATGGTTGTGCGGTATGTTTGCTGCTGTGTGAATACAGTCGCATACTTAAAAAGTACCAGGCAGTCATAACACTACGGGGCTCATCTCTAGTGAGATTGCAGTGCCTCTTGAAGCACGCCTGTCACTCAGCATGATATTTTTTCTTTCTTAGCGACGAAAGTACGAAAATGTCGGCCCAGTGGTCCAGACTTCTGCGTTCCTTGTGTATGCTTTCAAGTAATAACCTGCAGTATTCTCGGGAGAATTGTTGTTTTCTTACAAAATTCTCGTCGATAGAAAAAATTGTCCATAACGATTCCAGTTATTGTTGCGTACATTTACATGTTTTAACTTATTTTGTTTTTTATTCCTGCTGTCTCTGTTTAAATGTTATCAAATGAAATCGAAATACTAGAAAGGATAATTTACTAACTTATAACCCTGTGGTACACTTTAATATACACAATTTCCGAATAGAACGCTGTAATATTCCTACCATTTGGCGAAAAGCGAAATGTGTTATCAATGTCATGGAACACATTTCTTAAAATTTTGATACTAATTAAAAAGTATGGATCAAAAGTGGTCTAATATTATTTTAAGTATAATTAAATTAATTATATTGCCAAAGGTTCTTTTATTAGTGAGTGAAATAATCTAGATTTGTAATGCTTTAAAATTGAAAATACCAATTTTGTTTGCAGTTTCCAACGTCTGTACTGGTCGGAAAGTTTCAAGTCATCTAGAGAGCAATTTTCTCTTCGTCCGGGAACGAAGGGACGTAAACCAATAAGGCTGGAACCGTTTTAATCTGGCTCAGGTTGGTCTCGCAACGGCATTATCCGGGTGTAGCTAGGGGTAGCGGGTTCGATGCCATTAGCCTTACGAAAGAAGTTCCCGGGTCGGTCGGGGCGATGGAGATTATTCCGGATTTTCTCCCATTTCGCATTGACAATGAATACTTCTGTCAGGAATGTTTCTTTATTTATATCGCTTTACATTTAAATAGTCTAGACAAATTGAACAATCTTTTTTCTTTTTTTTCTTTTATAATGATTCAGTCAAAACACATGCTGAATAAGTTCACGATTGAAAGAGGAGGTTCATTTAGCAGAAAAATGATGGTAAACAATCAGAATAATATAACCAATATATTAGAAATACTTCGAGATCTGAGTTGTATTTCTATGCGATATCAAACATTTGTAATGTTTTTTGTTATTTAACAATAATGCAATGATTATAAACATTTCAATCATTTAAAGCACAGACAACTTAAACAAATGTAAGCCACGAGATGAAATGAAAGGAAAATTAAATGTAAACATCTGAGTGGCGCCAACGACGCTCATCACGGACTCGCTTATCTCTTGAATGAACGAATGACAGAGTGAATGATAATGAGCAGCAGGAATGAGACAAGAAATGAAAGGCTCGAGCGGCAGGAATAATATTAGGAGGCGCCGCGAGCCGTGCCGCACCATCTTACGTGACATTCTTGTGAAAAGCATTATGCCACATCGCTCTTGTATCCGTGAATTAGTTTTGTTTTCGTTAAAATTTAATTACCAAGAAGCTTGAAGTTATGAATATAATAGAACTTGACGTATATGTGCTAATTAGGCAAAACCTAATGTTTCAAATCGTTCAAGATTATAACTAGAAATCAATATTTTATTTCCTATAGCTGACTAAAAAAAATCGGTCAGATATAATTTAATTTTTAAATTCTAATGGGCACAAGACTGGACCAATCATTTACAATCAGGTCAGTCAATCACTATCTGCTCAATTATAATAAAAAGAGGTTAAAATCACGTTACATTCAAGTTTAAATCAGTTTTATGTCTTGTAAAGTGGATACTAAATGTAAGAATAAGAAAGAAAGTATCGTAAACCCTTTGTTTTCCATTTCAAGAATCCATCTAAACTTGTACGCAAATAAAACAATCCGAAACCTGACGTATTACAATGCACCCTTCGCGCTACCCTCAAGAAATCAGGGTGCATTCCTCCCCTACTTCCTTCGGAGATATATGATTTTAATAATCGCCAAGATTACGATAGGAAGGGCCACGTCGGATTCTTTCAAGTGTCCCTCAGAGAGGTCTGTCAGCTCTGAGAAATTGTCCCCGTAGCTATTTCATTTGTGAGGACCACTTGATATATGAGAGCACCGTTTTCAAAATGGAACGTCTTAGGTTCGGGTAGTTTTATTTGCTTGTTGTCAATGGATCTTGTTTTGTATTTATGTGTGCAGTTTCGATTATTTACTCGTACAATACATTATAGTATATAGGTTACATCCATCTATTTAAATAAACATTACACCAACAAGATGAACACTTATTTATATAATTAGATACACATAGTATGATAATTACAGGCTGGGTGAGTGCTATCTAAATTATAGGTACACATCGGCGAGAAGCCAAAGATGACTACAATGAAATTTGTAGCATATTAAAGAAATATCAAATATTATCTATGCCGAAAAGTCCTGGAATGGCGACCAAGTACAGGTCGACGCAGCGTAGAGGCCTGTACAAGATGTAACCATGATCTTGTCAAAGTTGTGGAAGTCCACTGGATGAGGGCAGGGCAGGGAACTGAGCTTTGTGGCGATCAATGGGGAAAGCCAACGTCTAACAGTGGGAAACCTTGGCCTGAAAAGAGAAAGAATTATATGACTGTCACAGTAGAACGTACGCTAACGAATTATGAGCACAGTACGAAGCGAAGTGAGTAGATTCAGTAACTTTTGGACACTTATATCTGGATATAGAGTGTATATCTGGATATACACTCTATATCCAGATACTGATGTATTGGGGTCTCTCCTGATTGAATTAAGAGTCCTAAACTTTTAATCCTAAGTAGTGAAAATAAACAGCATTTTAAAGTTGCGAGATATAAACACGGCATGTAAATTAATTTTATATTTTCTAGGAAACATCTGTACATATTGTTCACAACTCAATACATGGCCCTTCCGATGGCTTTTTGGCCATTAATCGTCAAAAAATAAATAAATACAAAATTATATACGTAGGCATGCCTTTAAAACGTCAAGTTTTGACATATCAACTAATTGCGCGCGTTAATCTCACATCGCACGAGTATCTTTCAAGATGGCGTCTGCAAGATGGCGGTAAAAACCGCACGAGTGACAGCGCTTTATTAGGAGTGCAACGGCTGCAGTGGTTCCTTAATAAACGACTACGGGGAGGTTATTCGTCGTCTGGACGTCTCGCCTTGTGATTTTGATGATTCTTGTTTTAAAATTAAGTTATGAAGTGGCTTGGGTTAATCAAAATCTACAGGCAAAGAAGGTTCGTGGCTAAACAACATGTTGTAATTAATAATTTAGACCGTTAGTTACATGTATATAATGTGAATGTTTACCTTAAATAGTACTACAAAAGCCCGAGACAGCATACGTGTAAGCCATTATCGCCAAAATAGTGAACCATCTATTAATTATAGGGCGGAGCGAAGTTTGCCGGGCCAGCTAGTATGTAAACAATTATTATATTACACTATGTTATCTGTTAATCATCTTTCTACTTGATAAGCATAAGAAAGGCATAAGAGTTTTTTTTTAATTACATACATGTACATTTATATATATTACTAAGAGAACAAATATAAAAAACAATGGAAAATGTTACAGTTGAAACTACAATGAAACAAAAAGTAAGGTTAAAATACCAATAGACCCGATTGACTCCATGATAGTTGACATTTAAATGATTTACTTCAACTGTAAGGGACTATGCTGACGTCACATACTGGATTTAGAAAGCATAATCATTCAAAAATAATAATTTAAATAAAGCATGCCTGTAATGTTTAGATCTGACGCGAAACAAAACCGGCCAGCGTTAAATAATTAACTTGATACAAACAACAGAGAGATATGCTCGTGAAATATGAATTACAGGAAAGTCTGGCAGAGCGTGATGAAATTAGCGCGGCGATGCGGCGCCAGACGGGTGGATGAATTAGTTTAGCAGTGCTCCTAACGCTGCTGTTCAAACCGCATTGTTTGTTATTTGATGAGTAAATTATTGTATGGAAATATATTTGTCTATATCTGGTTCCAATAATTTGCGTAATTCATTTCATCACCAACAATGAAGGAAAACATCGTGAGGAAACCGGCATGTTCTTAAAACCACCAAATTCGAAATCATATGACATGCACCAACCCGTACTGGGCCAGCGTGGTGGATTACGGCTCATTCCCTCTCTCGGAGAGGAGGCCAGTGTCTTTGCAGTGATAAACATTCTCAAAAAGGCTGATCAATTATTATTTATATTATTATTTCTAATAAATCTTATTGAACGCTAGTCTGAGCCACTTTGCACTGTTCTCACATTGATTTAGTCTGATCCTGACGACCACAAGCTGCGTATTTTTTTAAATAAATGAAGATAAATGCTATAATAATTGCCCTTAATTAGAATTACTTATACGAGGTCTATTCTATTCGATCCAAGGGTGATTATAAAATTGTCGCAAGCTATTGAATATGCGTCGTAACTTAGTTAACAAAAACGAAAACAGATCCGTTCCAACGAAAAGCTGTCTTAGTTGTAAACGTTAAAACTTATAACTAGTTATTTATCGACAGTTAAAGTACTTAAAGTCAAACAAAAACCGCGTCGAGTGTAAACTGATTCAGTTAAGTTCGCCCCGGCGACTGCCGCGGGCGGTATGGACGCGGAGGACTGAAGGCGGGGCAATTTGTCACAATACAACCGCGAGGGTGCTACAGTCACGTTTATATTTGCTATAGGATTAATGCTAGTGTTCTATCCATTGCTTTTTGTAGTAAGTAAATAAATTTAAGAATGATTTAGAGGTACTACGAAAGAAACTAAACGATTTTTTTTTTTACATAATTCAACAACTAATATGTCATTTTATACATTTTAACTACGAAATATTTACGACTTTCAATTTTTAGTAAACTATCCACCCTTCTTAAACCAATTAATATCGTAAGATACACTGACGAGTGCGGGGCGATTAGGTTGGTCACTTTAAAAACACCTTCCAGCAACACAGAGTAGGTACTCAATACAGAGGTATTTGTTGCGTTTTAAAGCAAAAATACTAATCGCTTATGATATTAGAGTCTACTAAAATGTACATATAAAGTAGCAGTATAAGAGGTAAACCTATTCTAACATGAAGTATGCCGAATGAATGGGTCGGTAATCTACCGAGATCTAGCCTATTGGTGTAGATGTAGGAATCGATTAGTACGTATTCTTGTACACTAATTAGTATGCTTAAAAACAAACACCGAGAACTCCAATAAATTAAACAAATCGTGGTATACAGGAGTTAATATAATCGGAGCCGGGCGACCGGATCGTATCCGGACGGCGGCGGCGCGGTCCGCGGCGATGCAATTGTCATGCAAATGCTTGAATTAATCGCACCCGGTTAACCCGAGACCCGGGTATAAAAGTTTTATACTTACGTACATATATTCAATAGCGGTAAATTTAAGGGTGTCTGGCTGTGTCTTTACTATATGTACATACATTACTATATACATACATTATCTTTGTCTGTGTGAATGTTTTTTATGATAGAAGGTAGCAAACAATTATACCAGATAGTTTATGGGACAGAGAATAGAAGATATAGATAAAGTGGATAGACAGGAAAAAATATATTTCCTTCCCCTATTCATTCTCTCCCCCGTCCAATCTTCTTCTCCTTCCCATCCCACCCTATGTAGGAAATGATGAGAGAAGAGGACTGAACGAGGTTCAGGCATCTCACTTATCAGATGAAACACAGGAGTTTAAAATACTCCTACTTCACACCTGTCTTCTGTAAGGTCGTGGTATTTCACCGGTCGAGCCGGCCCATTCGTGCAACAGATGTTGGTTCGGGCTCCACCACTGTAAAAATGTATGGTTACGCATACAACGAGGTCCGGATTTCTGATGTTCTTTACTAGGGTATAAAAAGGGACTTAGGAGAACTTTAGGAGAATTTAGGCAGCAGTATGCTACGTATTTCCATCACTACAACGAGTTCTAGGTATGAGAGATGACTTAGATAGTTTTAGTCGCATTTGAAGAAGCCTATTTCAAGCGCTAAAGTTTTAAGGACGTACGAGCAAGGCTAATATAACGCATTCAGAATTGCTTAGGTGCTAATTGATATTATATAGTACTCGAATAGTAAAATAGAGATTATATTTTGAACAATTGAAATATATAATTTACTTTTCACTGAAATTTCCACGAATTTCAAGTTGACAAGAATAACAAGTTACGATAAGTTTGCAGCAAATTTTAACGAACAGACCGACTGACATCTCCGGTATGATAGCGCTGGGAGTAGGGGATCGTTGAAGGAAACGATTCCAGAGAATATTTTTATTTGCGCACTTCCTTAATATTAACTTACTGGGACGACTGAAGTGGCGAAAATATTAAAAATGGAAAATCTTCAGAATACGAGTTGGCGATTTTAATAAAAATTTATATTGATGCTTTAAAATATGGTAACGAAATGTGTTATAAATTCGCTTGAAATGGCTTCTTACGACATAGGATCCATTTATTAACATATGAGCTTTGAGCATAGGGCATAATCTTAACTTCACTTGTAATATAATTCGTTAAACGATTAGTGACAATAGATAACCTCAAATCTCAGGACTTCCGCGTCAGATATTTAAATCTCTTGGCCGGCAACGATATAGTTGTCTTTTGGTTTTTGTATCTGGTCTTTTAGTCCTTTATTGATAGTATTGCTTTAAATCTTCTCACTTCAAAATTATTTAATCTAAAATTATTCTTAGCAATAAAACAAAAAAAGTATTGTAAAAAAGGAGGATTAAACTGGGTTCATTATACACGCATTGGGGTCAGTTTTAACATATATCTAACCTAATATTACAGAACGAACTCTTTAATAGGAATCCATTTCATAGTTTAACAGTGCCCGGGCACGTATTCGTCGATTTCCACAAAAGTATAGCCCGAGGCGAGCGTAATTACAAAATTCATCAGCGGCCATATTGCGATATTTATTGCCGCCGCTAGCGCCATCTACAAAAGCTTTAAAAAAAAGTCTCCTCCAATTAGGCGAACTTTTTCCGTTCCCCCTTTTACAACGTATGAGAGGGATTTCAATTAACTGTCAAATGAATCATTCCGTTCATTGAATTAGAAATATGGCGAAGGTTTGGTCGGATTTGTTAAGTTACTTATTTCTAACCCCATAAGCAGTTTTTCTTATAGATAAGATATCAACAGTAAGCGGCAGTACAGAGAAATTAGAAGTTACAAATTGTTACGTGTTACAAAGCGTAGATCATTTATATTTTATAATAAGCTTTGTTTTGTCTCTTTAAATTTTAAATATAAACATTTTACTCTCAAATTAATATATTTGTTTTACGTACAGTTTTATTTAGCTTCATAAATAAGAATCACATAGAATCACTTTTAAACACCTTCGGGCCTCAAAAGGAAATACTTGCTGAAAACAGACGTGAAAATTGGTTGTTGTTGATTTACTATTGCTCCATAAAAAATGCTATTTCCACGCAAGGATTAATGCTTGCGACAAATGAATTCAAATTCATACCTCCAACTCAATAGGGTGACCATACCGTGTCAGGTGTTTCCAACAGGCGGCGCGCACCGTATTGCTGTTTATTGCCGTCATATTTCAGAGCCCCTGAAAAAGACGGGCCCCCTCTTGATTTGCATCTGACAATCGCTCGAACGTAATAACGGAAGGCGGCCCCCGTCTTAGGAAGTGAAGAAAATTATAGGAAATGTACTCTCAATATTCCATTTTTGAAACATTTCTCATTTACGGAATCAATCCCCTTTTTGCCCGATTTTCATGTGCGGCATTTTTTTCAGCAGCGTTACTTATTACAGATAGCAATCCGACAAAAGGTTCGCTTATTGAAGTGATATTTCAATATTAGAAGTGGTTTTAGGCACGTTTTCCGCTGCTAACTTTTATTGATGAGATTTTTTTATCGGATTATCACGTACAGTATTACAGGTAAATTTATCAAGTTACATGATATTATTATTACTTAGCTAAATATAAACTTAGTTTGATTTGACTAATTCAATTAAAAATCCTTTGCCGCGTAACAAAGTCAAACGTAACATCGTTAAACAAGGTATGCTATGCTATCTCTGTCTGTATCAATTGATATGACAGCTGTTAAAGCTAATATATTTACATTCATGTTATCCCACGTCTATAATCAAGTGGCATTTCCGTTCGCAAGTTCGTTAGGTCCCATCAGTGGGAATTGTCTGGAGACAATTTCCTATCAATGGGGACCACCCTTGTCGATCGATTGTCCACTTTAGCGTTCATTGGGTCATCATGTTCTCGACCCTTTGCGCATTACGGAACCCACTTCCTGTGCGGTGGTATTAAATTATTGTTTCTTCATATTCTTTTGACATTTGAAGTCCATTATCATTGTACAATATTTTGTTGATGAAGGATAAACTTCGTAAAATAAAAATAAAAAGTTTTATAACTAAATCAATATGCGCTCAAGCTTGTAACCCAGAAGGGTAGGCATAGATCATGGATATCCATTTGGCACGATCCTGGCACACCTCTTTTGCTTCATCAACATCCAAACATCTGCATGTACATGCTCATCGGTTATGGGTGCTCCTTATATCGCCCTTTTTAGTAAACCACTAATCCGATTAATATATAATAAGTTGTCCTAGTGTGTCTCCTGCTTACACTGAAACTCACTTTTGCAACATATATATGTCTTGTTCCCCTCATCTTTCATATTACCGAACTACCAAAGCATTCCTTTCTTCATTTATTATTGGTATACAAAAAGTGAACCGATTTATAGGCGCATGTCACAAGCAAAAATGGTTTGATCGACACAAGTACAGTTGTTTTATTTAAATAAATGCTTAAAAACTAGTTTTAATGTTTTTTTTAGGTGGCTTAATAAAGCTGTAAAATATTTTGGTCGTGTGAATGTTAATAATAAATGCAATGACATTTCTTTACTGTATTGTTACAGGTAAAATAACTTTGAAATATCTGCGCTTAGATTGTGGTGAGTTATTTCTTGATTATGGTGAGAAATGCAAATATTATTAATTGCTATGATATTGGTTTCTTTGATAAGGTTATATCGCATTTTAACAGCAAGTAAAATTGTAATAAAGTACCTTAATCAGATATAATTAAGGGTCATTTTTGAATTAAGAGATTGACAATGAATCGTTTGTTTATTTTTATTAGATTTGATAAATAAACCATAGACAATATTAAAAAGATTATTGAAAGAACATCATTAAGCAACCACAAATATAATGATTTAAAAAAGTCTGTTGAATCAATATTAATAATGTAAGAATCAAAGAAATACAAGTCAAGTCAAGTTCTAACAAAACTTTATTTACGATTTAAAGCGTAACTTGGTAAACTCTACCTTTGTGAAGTTCTTCACATTCGTAGTGCTCAGAAATTTTTTGTTTTATTTTAACAAAGCATTTTGTTTTAATTAATCTACACTAGGGGACCTCAAATAGATTCTATTTGCTTTATTTCGTTTTTTTCTTATAACTTTAGATCGAGTCCAAACACCTGGTTGTCTAGACGGGGCGCCGAGGGACACTGCTTTCTCTGAAAGTTTTTAAGTACGCTTGTTATTTGTTGGCGGACGCGCGGCCGAATAGAACCGTTCAATGCGACGCAGTGGGATACCCTGGAATTCTCTTACGTCTTTTTTGCGTTTCCTATCTGCACCAGGTTCAGAGCTTAAAAAAGTAGTCGCCGGAATCGAATAGACCAACGTGCGATAATATTTCAATGTTATGTATTTAACTTTTTTTTTATATATTACAAAGTGGCAAACGAGCAAGCGGCCCCTGGAAATAAGTACCGCTACCCATAGGCATCCGCAACAAGCTAATGAGTTGCAGATGCGTTGCCTACCTTCATGGACGAAGGAGGGGACAAACAGAAAAAAGGATAATTCCATTCACTGTCCATCCCCTCCTCATCCGTCAAATCCTCTTCCTCTTCCCATCCTTTCCTTATTAGAAAAGGGTAGGAGGTGGAAGAGGACTACAATTAAGCCTCCGGCACGTCACTCATCAGACGAAACGCAGAATACTTCTACTTCACGCCTGTCTTCTGTGACGTCGTGGTATTTCACCGGTCGAGCCGGCCCATTCGTGCTAAAGATGTTGTTATTGCGGGCTCTACCACTGTAAACCATACCAAACCAACCACTGACTATATAAGCTTACTTTACACCCAATTACAAAAGTCAGATTAAATTAAAACTACATAGTCAACAAGGACCGATAATACATTTTTCATAACAGACATAACCCATCATTTATTTTACGATTGAGGAGAACGCCATCTAGTTGCAAATAACAATACGTAACGAGAGCTTTAGCTGTTTTCATAGTTTTTAAAATGATTGGTTTATCATCAAGTGACTCGGTTACTCGATGTAATGTTTCGCGGATCTGATCTGTAACGGCGACCGTATTTCTAATTTATCTAAATTAGCTTCAGTTAAAAATGGAAAGTATGAAACTCTTATTAAAGTTGATCTGAACCTATTATTTAATTTTAATTGTGCTTTAAGGTATCGTTTATTTGTGTATGTATTGTTTTATAAGGTTTATAAGAGACGGAATTCTTACCACGATTAGATTTTTGAGGTCCCGATATTTCGGCACAGTTGGATGCGCCTTGGTCACGGGCTGGCTTTAAGAATCACTTCTCTTACATACTTTATATTAGTGAAAACCACGGAAGCTTAAAGTTTAATGTGTAAATCAAAAGCTTGACAATACTACACGTACAATTAGCAAAGTCAAAACTTAAAATAGCCTTTTGGAAAGTGTAAATTGTTGCTTATTTCATATTTTTTTTTAAATCAAATTTTAAAAAAATGCCTGTTCTATCAAACAATTGCACTGACTAAAGCACCCTAATCGGAACATATTTTCACAACGCTTTTTAAAACATGTAAACGCCACGTAGCATAACCTCAGTGATACCGAACTACAAACATATCATCAATAAACACCTTTTACAACATTATAAGGTCATGTTTTGTCAACTCATTGCAGTTGTAATACTATAATATTCAAGTGTCAACTGTCGTTCATTCCTGAAACACCCTGTTTATCAGTGTTGCATTATTGTTGAATGCAAATTAGTTGGCAAGTTTGCGAACGTATTTACATCGGCTTTGTGTCTCGGGTTATTTTGTTATGTTTCCTTAAATTATTTCGTGATGAATTCCAATGGAACTTCGATGTCGCCAACTCGACACGCGGCGCCCTTTCTTTTGCTTTAATTAAGTCATCGCGCTTATTATTTTGTTGTCGGCAGTTATAATTTGAAAACATCATTAAAATTTATATTTGACAGGAATAAAATAATACTCTAAAAGGAATTTAATTTAAGTTTATTTAAGTCTTTCAATCTACTTACATTAGACTGCGATTGCAGTAGTTATTAGTATATTGTAAAGTTTAATTTCTGTATCTTTCTGTGGCTCTTTGAATGTAGGAAAAGTACGTAGCATTACCACCAATAAATATTGTTAATGAACCATCCTGGTCTTATTCTGTAAGCCTATGTGTTCGGTCTCACCTTCATATTCGCATATTTGTAAAGTTTCAAAATTATCTAACAACAGAAGCGACTATGTAAATAAGCGAATGCGCCTGCGAACCCTTATACTAAATAACGACTTAAATGTTTCACTGAACAAACACACAAATTTCAATTGAGAGCCGACGGAACCCGCTACCCGATTGCAGCTTGCAGCTTGTTACCATTTGCACCCTTCCCGTTTGTTTGCATAAGTCACTAAAACGCACCCCAACTAATGAAAACCTGAGGGAAAATTCGGGAAAACTCATAATAATAGGGGGTGCGATTCATGGTGTTTGTAATTTAAAATTAAGTTTAAATTTAAACTCATTTTATAAATATAGACAGCTTATAGGAGTCAATTTTTGTGTAAAAAATGCAATAATTTAATAAACAGAACCTATGGTCATCTAATTGACAAAATAGTATCCAGCTGACTGTTTGACCGAAAAAGAACCAAAACTTTTTTATTTTATTGTATTATAAATTACATTTATCGTACACGACACTTAATTAAAAGAAAATAATAAATTTATATAAACAAGTTTTAAAGCTTCAGATTTTCCTCGTTTTATTTCTCGGTGAAGTAATATGCAAGTCCATTTTTAATTAAAATATAACCCCAGACTTTATTTATCCATTTAGACATTATACAAGTCACCGCACGCCCTACAAATCATGTTTTTTAGGAATATAAATCGGCTACACATTATACATTAGTAGGCCCGTATACATTAGTTTCTAAATATATGTCGCTAATAAATACAAAAGAGGTTTTTATCTGACATAGCACACAGGCAATATAGAGACACCCTCTGTAAAGTTTCACCGACAAATATATAAATTTAAAAGGCCGGCAGAGGCTCAAATTGGGCGAAATTCAAACTTATGCAGATGCGAGACAGATGTCGCCCCTCTCCCTACGATTATCGTATGCAGATTAAAATGGGAAAACCCGCCCGTCCCGTGTTCAGTCCGAAACGCGGTTACGCCACCTGTGTTTTCTCAAAAAACCCTCCAGTATTTTTTCAATCGAATATCCATCGGGGGGAAAAGATAACATTCGACCGGAACCTGCGTTTTGTTTTTGTTGCACAAATGCACCGCACCATGCACGCATTTGAAAATATACGCGCTGCCTATAATTTTTTTTTGTTAATGTACAGAATACATAATTTGACAGATATGGAAAAGATTTTATTCTATCCAAGAATGTACATTTATATCACACTAGTGACCCGCGCCGGCTTTGCCCGGGTACCATTAATTATGTTGCTCCGATCGCTACCAAAGACAAAAATGTGCCAATCTGAACAATCCCTGTAAATTTCATCGAAATCGGTCCAACAGTTTCGGAGTCTATAGGTCTATAGGGAACATACATACTTCGCTTTTTATATACTATTTTTTTTCATAAAATCCTAAATCCTATGTTACTTCTAGTACCACCAAGAATATGTGTACAAAGTTGAGTAGTTTTCGCGTGAAAGCGTAACAAACAAACTTATATTCACATTTATAATATTAGTAGGGATGTAGTTATCTGCATATATAATTCGTACGTAGAAATACACGTATGTTCATGTACATTAAAACAATATATCCAAGCTTTTATATAGTGTATATCATTAAGGTTGTAGTTGTGATGGGGTGATCTGTCGGTTATCTACGTACCGCACAACATTCGCGGGAAGTTTGATCTCGATCGATGCAAAATGTTTGCTCACTGTTGCCTAATAAAGAAGCTAATTCTAAGTCTTATTGCACCTTCATGATGCGGAGATCGTTATTTTATTTTTCAATTCTAATTATTATAACAAAACTTTTACATCGAACTAGCTGTGCAATTTAACCGACGATTTACCAGCCTATGCTTGGTCTAAATAGCTCGCATGTGGCGGAATTTGTTCCTACTTTCTTGACATTTATCGTTATATTGTCGATGATTCACACAATATCGTTATAAATTATAGCCTATATATTATTGTAATGTATAAGCTGTATTATTGAAAAGTTGTATTAAAATCCATTCAATAGTTATTTCGTGGAAGGGTAAAACATCCATACATAAAAACGTTCGCATTTATAAAAATTAGTGGATTTTAAAATAGTCAAAAATTATGCATTTCAATAACATGCAACTATTTACAACTTCATCATTGTCGTAGTGAATATAAAAAAACTTTACTTACGCTCCCAAATCTAATAAGTCACACAATATTAATTGGCTCCGGCGCCCACCCGGGCACGGCTTTCACATAGCGAATATTATCCCGGGGCTGCATGAATTTTAGAGACGATCTAAACCCCCCATTTGCGAACTTCACTCCAGGTAACCAACGCTTGCTCATCATTTATTAACGTGTACGTAAAACTCTCCTTCCCCTAATTTGGGTAATTATTTGGGAAAAGGGAAATCCGCTATTCAAATATTGAAGGTGCAGGTTGTGTCCCTTTGAAATTAAGGAGCAAACTTCGGGATGTAATGACGACTTACCGTCTTGGGACGCGTGTAATGTTGTAACATGGGGTACAGATTAAATATTCAGTGATGTTGTATGTGGTTGTATGTTATTAATACTACATTAATATTTAATTAGAAGATATTTTCAGACTTTGACATGTTTTAACTAGCTTTTAAACTTTTTACTTCATGGGTCAAAGGAGTAGGTAGAAGTAATGATTATAATGTATTTATTAAAAGTTCAAAGATTGTTTGATATTAACAAAAAATAAATAAATGAATTCATACGATTTTACTCAAATGAACCGGAACACAAACAGTGGCAAGTACTGGCTGATTAGCAAGCCAAACAGCTGGCAAACCGACTGTTTGATGAATACTGAATATTCACGAAACAATTGGATTGCTTTTCGCGTGTTGACAAGTTGCAAATATTAATCAGGTATTTTCAAAGGCCGGAGTGCACATGTGACAGGACGGCTTTACTCACGTTCGCGTTTTTCTCGGTGTTTTTTGTACCGACAAGTTTCTGACCTGTCGGAGGTCCTTCTTCAGGGTGAGTGGTATTAATTCGCGGTCGCGGCCCGCCTCGCACTTGTGTGCGAGAAAAACGCGAACGTGAGAATGTAACCTCCTTTAACTAGTAACAGTGCATCGCGACAGTATAATAAGGGGAAGAGGGGATTGTGGGACAAACCATTGATATAACTCGCCTAAATAGTTGTCTAGATAAGTGTCTAGTCTAAATAAGTGGTAGAGCTCGAAACAACAACATCTGTTGCACGAATGGGCCGACTCGACCGGTGAAATACCACTACCTCACAGAAAACAGGCGTGAAGTAGAAGTACTCTGCGTTTCGTCTGATGAGTGAGGTGCCGGAGGCCTAATTTCAGTCCTCTTTCCCTTCCTACCCTTTCCTCATAAGGATAGGATGGGAACGGGAAGGGGATTCGACGGGGAGGGGGTTGGCGGAAGAGGGAAATATCCTTTTTTCTGTCTATGAACTCCTCTGTCCTTTATAGGTAGGCAACGCATCTGCAACATATATGCTTGTTGCGGATGTCTATGGGTAGCGCTCACTTAACATCAAGTGATCCGCTTGCTCGTTTGCCGCCTACTGCCATAAAAAAAGGTACTAGCAAGATATGACTAAAACATTAGGTACCATTGTTAAAATGTATCAGTTATCCTAACTAATATTATAAATTCGATTTTAGTTTGTTTGTATGTTATGCTTTACGTGTTTAACGACTCTTTGCACATTGTGAGGGGTGCAGAAAATGACATGTTGAGAGGATGAACGAAAGAAGATTGGCAAGAGAAATGTATGTTGCGAAAGTGAGTGGCAGTATAGGCTGCGGCTGGCCTAGGCGTAACTATACCGACCAGATTAATGATATATTAAAGAAAGGCGGTATTAAGAGTACCCTTAACCGACGAGTATGCATGCGTAGATGTATGAATGTGGAAGAGGCGAGAGAGGTGTGCCAGGATCGAGACATGGGTGTATATACAAATGCTTAATCGTTTTACGAGTATGGTTCCGAAATACTTAACTAAACTAACATAAACTTAAAAATACCAAAGTAACGAACAAAAAAAAGTTTTTGTAAGACCAGGCCGTAATTAAGATTACCAGACTCTGTTATTTAATTGAATTTTGACATGTTATTATGAAGGCTTATTAAAGCAATCAAGTCAGCAGAACAATATTGAAAACCATTGATAAACCTTCAAACGGTCAGTGTGCCTTTTCGCCAATACCTTGAAACCTTTAAAATTAAACGCTTTGTACAAACAAAAGCGCGAAATTTCCATTTGAATGGCGGGTCGTGTGCCACTTCAAACACATTAAATGTTTGTTTACCATATAAGAGCCCAAAGCAAACACAAACACCCCCAAAGCTGCGGATATATCCGGTTGAACGGTTTCGCATATTTTTTGGTGACACGCTGTTCATGTTTCTCGCAGATCAAAGACATTATCGGCTTATAAATTCTTACTGTAACATTTTAAATAATTTATTTCCTAATATTTTATTGAAAAATTTATATATTATTGACGTAATACCACAAATTATAAATTATTTACGGCCAGTTATGTCTATTTGTCGGATAACTCCAACAGTTAATCTACTAGCGAGTTACTACTCCTACTATAATATATATTTAATATTATAAACGCGAAAGTTTGTAAGTATGGATGTATGGATGTTTGTTAGTCTGTCACGCAAAAACTACTGAATGGATTATAATGAAACTTTACAATAATAAAGATTAACATACAGACTATAATTTATAAAGATATTGTGTGAATTGTTCAAAATTATCAAAACAAGTGTAAAATAAGGAGGAAAAAATTCCTTACAAAGATGTTTGCGCTGCAAAAACCGTTAGAGTTACACCTATTATATATAATGTACAATATAATGGAAATGTTTACCTTAAAAAGTACTAAAAAAAAGCCAGCGACAAAATAGTGAACGACGTATTAATTATAGGGCGGAACGAAGTTTGCGGGACCAGCCAGTAGGTCATAAAGAAAATCAGCAGGGCAGCTTGCAAAATGTGAGCCGATACGTTTTCAGTAATCTTAATTTCTGCCCCTAAATCCGATATTGTACCACCTAAAGCGTGCCTTCGAGAGGTTCCCATTGTGTTCTTTGTTCGGCCCGGGTCTGCAGTACCCCATTAGCATTTAAGGGTTATAGCGTCTTTTGTAGGCCTTAACTTAATCGCTTTGTGGCCAGAGCATGAATTTAAACCCACGTGCCATCGATACTGTTTAGATATGTACGTGCCAGGTATTGTGTTCAAGTGATGAACTGTTAGCGTTTTAGTTTTTCACACGAAAGTCGGTGTAATAATACGGAAAAACAGAAAGTACGACTCCAACTTAAAATGCTTGATTCTATAAACTACAGATTTCAATTTTAAAATTACAAACTTATATCTTATGAGGTAACCAACGACCAGCGGGTGCCCGACAGCTAAGTGATCATAACTTCCCATGAACATCTACAACACCCGAGGAATGACCAAAGGAATTAATATAAGAGAAAGAAAAACAGAAAGCCGTAGAAGGTTTTTCAACGCAAACGACAATTTTCTACAATGTCACTTTGAAATCGAGTTCTTTCTCCTAGTCTCATTGTTTATCAGCTGATGTATTAATCTTCGAATCTCTACCACTACTTTTATTTACTTTAGTAAATATATTTAAACAGATAAAAAAGCAGCTCAGCGGAGTAGTGGTGGCTCAGCGGTTTAGGCCCCGTAAGTCGGGTACTGTAGGTTGCGAGTTCGAATCCAGGCAGGTGCTTTACTTTGTGTAAATTATTTCATCACCACTGCTCCAAAAACGGTGAAGGAAAACATCGTGAGGAAACCTTTTCAAAACATTTTCTTAGAAACATCAAATCCGAAGACATGTGACATTCACCAACCCACACTGGGCCAGCGTGGTGGATTACAGATCATTCCCTCTATCGGAGAGGAGGCCTGTACCCTGCAGTGGGAAAAATTCTAGAAAAGGCTGATTTATTATTATTATTTTGTTATATTTAATTTGCTTCTACTTCTCTTGTAACAGGCTATATCTTGATGACTATAGTTATTGCACATTTTAAAACAATTTTTCTCTCTCGCAACTTGAACCGCGCTCGAAGATTTTTATTACATGGCAAACTTGTTTCTGGAACAATGGAGTGAACGCTGTAATATATCGAAGTAATAGTGATGGTGTCGGTGTAAGAGATGATATTTTCTATGGCGCATTGTCCTCTGTGACTTTTGTTCGCTCACAGATACCTCCGCCTTGAAACAAATGCAATGAGATAGTTTCATTAAAAGATTAAATTTCAAGCGTCTCTTCTCAATTCTAATAGCTTCTCCGCATTTTACAAATTCAAAATTAATTATTAAATTAAATTGAGTTTGAATCCATGTGAATAATTATTTTTATGTACCGAGGTGGCAAACGAACAAGCGGATCACCCGATGCAAGGTGAGTGCTACCCATAGACATCTGCAACAAGCAAATGTGTTGCAGATGCGCTGCCTACCTTTAATGGACAGAGGGCATAGACAGGAAGGAGGATATTTCATTTTCCCCGTCCCCTCCCTCTTCCCTTTCCCATCATCTCCCTTTTATGAGGAACGGATGGGAAGGGGAAGAGGTTTGAAATTAGGCCTTCGGCACCTCACTCATCAGACTTAACGCAGACTACTTCTACTTCACGCCTGTTTTCTGTGAGGTCGTGGTATTTCACCGGTCGAGTCGGCCAGATGTAACAGATGTTGTTGTTGCGGGTTCTACCACTGTTAACCCCTGTTTTGTACTGTTGTCTATTCGACTGTCGATTTAGTTGCTCATCGGCATGCTTATTCGAATAACAATCGACTAACGACCAATTGTACGCAAAGACTGCATAGGTTTCCGTTCTTGGGACGACGGAAAAAAGGTATTTAATAGTACTGATCATGAATGCGATCCAACAACGTAGAAAAAAACGTGACAAAAGTCAACTAACATCGATTATTATGGACTAAACTATCGAATGATCTGTGAGGTCCGTCTGTCTGAACGCGATAAACTCAACGGATATTCAGACTGTCTTCACAAATAGATAAAATCACTCATTAAGTTTTATATTAATTTGCTACAATATGATGGATAAATAATACTTAACTTACAGAAAAAAAATAAAGGTATGTGTTCTGCTACCCGAGCGGAGCCGGGGCAGTTAATTTGAAAGTAATACCCATCTGAGTCTCAGCTTTTAATTTCATCCAAATAAGTTCTAAAACAATGTAGCATACACATTACGTTGGCATGTTTATTTATAGCAAATTAAAAGAGCGGTGTGAAACGGGGGGTAAGCACAGCGTCCCAATGGCCCCGTATCATGGGCCCCCCGCAATAAATCCAGCATCAGGTGTCCCATACAACGACAATGTTGCTTAAGTGGAACACACGCGTAAGTGTCGTTTTTAGGCGACACAGTGATTCCTCTGAACTACTACTCTGGGACGGAATCCATTCTGAAGTGTTGACTACTCTTCGAGGCGTTTTATACTTTTTATATTTAAAACTAGAGCTGAATTTCCTTTGCCACATACATAATGTATTGTTGTGTTTTTACAACAAAATAAATTGTATGAGTAAGTACTGCAAGGAGATTCTATATTTTTATGCCGCCAAATCATAATGTTTCCTTTTTAATTTTGTAGCCATGTTTTTGGAAAACTTTAACTGATATAAATTTTGACCCTAATGTACCTAAATTACAACAACATGAAGGAATGAAAGTATCTCGCGATGCGCGGAATGTTTTATTCAAAAATTTTCAAGAGTTACTAGTCAGTTCATACCGGAGTGACGAGGTCAAAATATGTCATTTGACAAACAAATGGGTGTAATAAACTAGAGCCTAGAATCTAATAAAAAAACGAATGAGCCGTGCAATCGCATATGATGCGTTACATCTTAGATCTCTCCTTGGTACTGAGGACAAAGGCTATGGCTGACAGTACCAACCTCTCGGAAAATGGATTAGTAATATCTGACCGGCCCACGCTAGCACCGAAAAAATTGGATAAATAGAACAGCGCGGGCTCTTGCTACAGGATTCACTCCCACAGAGTGCAGGAAAGACAAATAAAAAATAAACTTATATCAGTATCTCTAATCCTGATCAATCTTTCCATAAAACCTACTACTAATCGTATATCGGCCGAAAAGTCCCGACGCGTCATGTTCCCAAATTCCGTGTTTGTTTCCTCTATTCTTGGCGGCGGCATAAAATCTAACTTGGGCCCGTGTTAATGGGCGCGGTGAAGTCTGGAGGGTTCCAGGATTTATAGACGTTTTCACTTGACGCCTAAAATATAAGCTGAAGCGATTACTCATTGATTACTGTCAAAAAAACTTTCAACATTTTAGCAAAATTTTATATTTTATTATAAAATGTAGATTGTTAGATAAATCTGTAAAACAATAAAAATAAAAAAACTGATAAAATCTATAAATAATAAAATGTAAATTTTGATAATAAAATAATAAGTTGCTGCACTGACTAATCGGGATACCTACATACAATGCCTTTCAATCGTTTAACAGATATCGGCTTACCACAGTCTTGAGTTAGAACTCCAACTCAACGGGATTATCTCCGCATTTCAATTCGAAACCTTATCATAATTTTTCCTGTGTGCATAGTTAAAGCAAAAAAACTTATGAGTTCATCAGAAATTATAACAATATTTACTTTACATTATATTGGTTTTCAATTCCGTTTATTTTCTCGAATTGTCCAAAACGTTATCGCCTATGACTTGCTTAGCTAATAAACTATGGCGCTAGGGTTCCTTTGGCGGCAGTATAAAATGCACCTGTTATACTCAGTGGGCGAGTGTGATTGCTCCGTATAATTGAATTACACACTGAGAGATATACGGTTTCATTAGGACTTGTGTTGCTTTATGTTAGGACACATTTAGTTCTGACAGTAACGCTCGAGCTGAGAGTTATTGTTTCTAAACGGATAAACATACAAACAAAGCAACATTTTTGGTTTATATTTTTTTGTAAATGAGAAACAATTAAGCTTCGATTTGAATCAAAATAAACTGGACACAACAATAAACTAAGCCGTAACAATGTATTAAAATTGACTATTATTTTAGGTTGAGATTGTAATTTAATAATCTCACAGCGAACCTTTTAGGCATTTTAATAAATTCATATTCGATTTGCATACGAAGGATGTAAACAAAGATAATATTTCAAGCTAACGAATCTATCAACAAATCTTCCGACGTTTGCACAAGTAACAATGTGATGGCTCGTCTGTAGGCGTTATTATTCTCAGCCCATTATAAATTGGTCTCTTAATATCCTTAACATTTCCTACCCTGCAAACAAACCTTCAGAGCGACGAGGTGTCCAGCTATACTGGCACTTGTAGAAATACGAACAAATATTTGCTCATTGTATTAGTCGCATAGACTAGGTGACTGTAGCTCATTAAAATTAACCCTTCGGGATCCGAGGGGCCTTAATTGGCCTGAGGTTTACGTTAACAGGTTTAAATTTTTAACGAATGTTTTCAGCAATCATGTCCCCATCAAATATTTCAGGTGTCGAATTTAATCTTGTCTGTGCTTGAAAATACAATTCAAAGTTTTTGCAATCTTTATAACGAGGATAAATAATACACTTTGCTTATAAAATGTTTTATTTATCTATTTATTAATAACTGATTGTACAGATTATATCTTGGTTGATACAATACTTTAATACGAGTTGTATTATTGTTACAGGATCATTTAACACTCTGAATTCTATCGTTTGATCTTCTGATGCTTTTAAATAGATTGTGATGTAATCAACTTAAATAGGATTTTAGGCAGAATTGTAGTTATATCAATGTGCTTCCTCAAGCTTGCTTATTTTGCACGAACAGTGTATCGCATTATTACAAATGAATTATAGAAAACAATAACAAACACTTTTAAATGACGTGACACAAAGGGAGCCCTTGTGACGCGAACTATGCATGTTAAATGGGCGTACTTCTTTTCCCACAGAGAAAGCGCTATAGGCAAAGGGAAAACAGAGGCTAAGTAACTACCCATGGCTTCTGGCTTTTTGCAACTCCCTTCTCATTTGCTAATTGCTTTTTTCATGCATTTATAGCGACGATGAGACTGCTCGTTCTAAGATGCATCTGTAATTAGCCTTTGTACAGTCACGCACAACACTAGGTATACATTTTACAACTTCACCCCTATACGATAGACAGGAAAGTGTTTGAAACGAGTGTACCCGCGTGATTTATTTTCTAGGTACGAGTGTACTTTCTTTTCTTCTTAATTCTCACGCCTTAAACTATTTAATTACACTGCAGATGTAAAGTGAAAAATACGTATCCTGTTTTGCATCGAATTTATTAGTCCCATACATGATGTTATGAAGTTTACTTTATATTAATGCCATAAACCTGGCGAGAATGTCTTTCAACACTATAATAAAAAACACGGCCAAGTACGAGTCCTGTCCGCGCGCGAAGGGTCCCGTACCATTATCTATTAAAATCACATTATATGGGAGCTCCCGTAAAAAAAATATTTTATTCTTATAGCAGCAACAGAAATACATCATCTGTGAAAAATTCAACTATCTAGCTACAACGAATCATGAGATATAGCTTGGTGACAGACGCACAGACAGGCGGACGGACAGCGGAGCCTTGGTAATAAGGTTTTACCCTTTGGCTACGTAACCCTAAAAAGTGTTGGCTTCTACTGCTATGTAAATATTATAAAATTTAATTTACTATATCTGTCGCTATGCTGACGAAAGACAAAAGACGACATATTTAATAATTAAATCAAGTGGTTTTTTATGAGAAGAAATCGTAAAATTTACAAAATATTACGATATATAAGCATGCAAGAGTTATAAGTATCAAGAAATATCCAGCAACATTTAAGGGTTACCCGTCAGAGCAGACAGCGGCGCAGACGGCCTAACAAGCGAACTCTGTAAATTGGCCCCGTGCCTGTTATGCGAATTTCACACTAATTGTGTTTGACGGAGCATGTCGCTTAGGCACATAGTTGTGTGCGATGTTTTGCACACGGTGTATACTTCCGTATTTCTTTGCAACCTATTGCCTTCGATAACAAGTTTGGAGTTTACGGTGAATAAGCATTGTGTTTCTGTTGTGTAGACGTACCTTTAAATTTCGAGTGATTAAACTCGAAATTTTAATTTACACTTAATTCTTTGCTTCCAACAAGTAGTGTAAATAAGATTTCTTTTGCCTTGTTTCTCCTAACAATATTATATTTGCATTAAGAATGTGCACTTAAGCAAACACCTCCATTACGACGCCAGACTACAAGTTCGCAGACGCTCGCAGCATCTTTGATCCCGTGCTCAGTCCTCGCTTCACTCGCTTAGTATTCGCGTCATGGCGTCGCCTGTGATTCCTGCTCGGTAAATAACACTTCCCCGGCCACTTAAAAACAAATTTCTAATGTAAGCTCGAGGCATTTGTTTTGTTTTAAGCCGTTTATAGCCTTTTGTGTGAGTGCTTTCGATTTTAGATTAATTTACAGTAATGTATTTTAGGTCTTTACGAATGTGTTTAGGTTTTAACCGAATAAAAAATGGAGATAGTGGCCAGTTGAGTGTTAAATTGCACACAATTGTGCTTATAAAGGTTGCTTACTGTAATTTTATTCCACGATGAGTTTACTATTGCTTTAGTGAACACAAGCAATAAAACAATTACGGGAAGAGTTAAAAAATATGACAGCTCAATCCGAGCCACGGCCCTCGTTTTGCGGAGACATTGTTTGTCATTAACCGGGCACCTTTCTATCTTTAAACACGGCGCTGTCTTGAGGCAGCTCACGTTCTAACCCAGACAAGATCTCCAAGGATTATCTAGATTACAGCCTTTGCGCCGCTCGGGGCTTGTAATTCTAGGCCTCCGCTTGACAGGCACTTCCTATGTTTACTAGGTCTTAACTCCGCGCTACACTATTACCGTCGCGGGACCTCGCCGGTTTAATCTTTAAGATGTAAGACCGTGCGTGTTGGTTTTATATGAAATGAGCTTTCTTAAATTATTACCCTTGTACGTGAAATACGTGTTGGTTTCTTCGAACGATAAATGTCGCTTTTCTTTATAATGTAATTTTTTTTCTTTATTTTTATTTTTGTATATTAATGTCGTATAAAAAATAATCATCAAATTCTAACCATAATTTAAATTTGAAACTAAAACTTTAAAATTATAACTTTTTAATGAAAATTGAACAAAAGGTTGAGGTTAAGGTTAGGTTAAAAAATCATTAATTTAAATTATTTCCCAATAATAGAGAAAAATCGTGTATCACTATGTTTATTTATTGTTATAAATAAATAAAATAAATAAATGTTGTAATTTAAAACGGATGGCAGTAAATTATTTGTTGCGTATTTAAAAAATGGCTCTCTCCGACTGTACTTTATATTTAAGATGCTATTTATCTCCGCCCAAGTAACTCGAAAAATAGAATATCACAACGAAGATTCCTTATTATTCTTTTTTCTACAGATTTGAATAACTTCAAAGCTTTTATAAATCGTGTATTCACGTTATATCAGACACAAAGGTAATTTTACAAATTACGACACGCAACAAAGACTGTCATACCCCATTTTCCATTGAAAACTGAACCGAAAATAAAACAATACCACCTCGTTATGCCTCCGCATCGTAAAAGCCTCGTCATAAGTAAACCTTTGAATGGGAATTAGGCCACGAGATGTTTTGCATCTTTTAGTCATTACGTCATCAGAAGGTTTTAAAGTAAAAACTCTCAGACTTGAAATTAAAATACATATTTACATTTTAGTTACGAATTAGCTGCCTAATTAGCAAGGTCCACATTATTTTTCAATTAGAAAACTGTGTTTAATATTTTGAGTCCCTTATTTTGTCGCTTCAAGATATACCATCGGCTCTAGCTATATTTATAAGGTTAATGAGTATACTGTACATAACCTAAAAAAAGACTTTTAAATCTAACTAATTTACATTTGTACGATGAAATCCATGTAATCTAAAATTAAATATGAACGGTTAAAATGTACCAAAAACAGTAAAAGTTCTGTTTATTCGACCCTAAAATGGCGCTTGTCAGTAACGCACCAATTTATTATCTGCGTTTGACAGTTCGAGGGAGCGTGAGACACAGGTTTTGGAGTAACGAATTAAAATGGCGGCCGGCCGTGCGCGCCCGCGTCTGCCGAGCGCTCGGAATCACCGCGCACGTGATCGGACTCCACCATTGGAACGCTGATGCATTGAACAACGCCGCTGTCATCGGCAGATATTTATTTCGGTATTTTAAAAATAACTATTAGTTTACAACCTACAAAACCTTTACCTTGTCCCGTCTGCGATTCATATCTCCGAAACATTTTAATATCCTTAGATATCCAACTTAATATCATAAATGCGAATGTCGGTTTGTTTATTACGCTTTGACTCCTTAACGACTCAACTGGTCATCATCAAATTTTAAACATACATTTTCAGTGATACAGAAAATACATACGTTTTCCAGGTACATAAAACCAACCTAAGAGATGAATCCAACATATGTTCAAATTAAAAATGTGTACTAAGAATCAACAACTTCATTCACTTTATGCACAGATCATAGTTAGGTTAGGAAGCTTTTAGAAAAATACCAGTGTACAAAATATGCAGACAAAAAAATAACAATGACCGTTATTTTTATAACATAAAACCAAGAATACGAAAACGCCGAGCTCGCTGCATTGTAATTACTGGAGCCACCTAATTTAGATCCGCCAGATAAGTTTCTAATTCAAAAAGTAATGATTCCAGAATGTTCTCACCCCAAAAGCTATAAATGTCACGAAATGATCTACTGTCCCACATTACTGTCTACAAGGAGTCGGCCTTATTGTTTTTATTATATTTATTTAATCTTCGATAAATAATTTTACAAACATTCTTCTACAAGATACTTCGGCGCGTCAAAAGTGGACAGCCATTTAAGTCACCAATTGGCGACTTTATAAAATCTTGCAATCAGGCGTTTACCGCGATACGAATTAAAAGTCTCCGTGTTTGGAATTACAAAAAAAATAGACTTTGTGCTGTTAAATCTTTAAAGGAAATAAAAGTGCACGAGCATTACGTTTCCCAAATAAATAATCAATCCTCAGAAATATTATTGCACAAATAGAATAGAAAATTTATGTTCATTTTTGAACGTTCAATTTGTACACGCTACCTGGAGATGTGCAAGTATATAACTATTACAACATTCATTGTAATGTCCATCTGTACAAGGGTTTTTCTTTTGCGATCTGTGGAAAACTGACGATATTGTAATAAGCCTTAAATTTCGTTAATTTCTATTGAATAAATCTTTCATAGCAGTGGAATCCTATGTAGTTTTTCTTCATGTAAATGATAATTAGATTGGTTCATAATTCACAATCTCAATTTAAGGTGCGTACATATTGCGTCGCGTGACCATATTAATGTATCGGATCACCGCTCCCCGCCTTTGAACCTACTGACAATATATCATATTGTATTATTGTTCAGGATCGAGAAAACTATATGATACGTTAATTTAACGAGCGACGAATTTTTTTTTAATATACTCTTGATTTCTTACTGTAAAGAAGAAATCACAACAGCGTAGTTCTGAAAACACGATAGTTTCGTATCACTTACTAAATAACTTCCTGCACTTTAAATTCTAATGAGTAGGGTATTTTAATATTATTTACACTACATAAAGTATCCAATAACTGTTTCACAAAGTCTGAGTAAAGTGCTGAATAACGAATTGACAAATAAATTAACTGACACATAAAAGTTCCCGTTAAAATAGTTTGCGTTTCACAAAACAAGTTTATGTGTTTGTTACTTGTAAGTTAGACATAACAACGTCGCATTTTGACGTTTCGAGACGTGAGAGCATAAATCATTATTTCAATTTAATCACCGCATATTTAATGTATTATTTTGTGTTACGTTTTGATAAAATTTAAAGCATATTCTGGAAAAAATATAATTATACAAAACAAATTTTTTTAGAAACCGATTATTTTTATTGAAACGAAACGTAAGACAAATGACAAGGAAGAAATAATCTGTCAAACAACTATAACCTTCAAATAACAACCTACTCTGACGTATGATCCAACCTTTAATTTACATGTTACTTTATTTACCAGTTAAGCTTATTTGGAGTTTGTGAAACGCCGACGATGACTTCATTCGTCAGATAAATTGTAAGTAGCTTATTTAAGAATTCAGTTGGCCCTAAGCAAAGTAAGTTACAAATAACTATACATTATTCTTATTTCTTATATACAAAGGGGTCCGGTCGTCTGTGACACAGGATAAAATCTCTATTATTTGCCAGCTTGCCCTGTCACAGAGTAATGGTAATAGACGGCATGTTTCGCACCGGTAGGTGGCGTTGGCGCGCCCCGCACATTAACCCGTCTAGACTGTGATTATTGACAATTAGTTATCTCAGTTTGCGACCACCTTTACAATCGATGATAGCCCTTATTGTTTCCTTTTTAATAACCGCTTAAACAAACTGAATAGGTTTTTATGATAAATATTAGTTTTTCAAGCGCACTCATACACAATCCCTTTTTAATCATTCAGCCTCTACAAGTCGATTGAAAACAATTAACTTCTATCTTTAAAATAGACTTGACTTGACTTCTTAAACCAATAATTACCAACGTACTCTACAGTATTTATTACCAAGATAACACTGGCTTTTGTCCCGAAATAAGGAGTGCACAGTTCAATAAAACAAATGGGTACAAATTAAAAATACTTTTGCCCACTTAATGGTCGTCTAACGAGGGTAATTATTCAACGCAAGCCTCTGCATCAATTCGGCCTCGCACAACCGCGGCTTGACTCTACACTGAACAAAACCAAGCACTTATTAACCCTTCGACTTTGATTTAAAATACAACAGTTAAATAGAACACCATAGAAAAGAAGTTACGAGTTAGCTGCATGCAGTTACGGCTATCAAAATGAAAATAGCGGTTCGTGCATTGATGAAGGTATGCGCTGGAGCTACGTATTTGTGATTTCTTATTTCTCTTTTTTACTAATTTCTCATTTTTACTTTCATATCTATATTTATTTACAACTAGTGACCTGCCCCGGCTTCGCCCGGGTACCACTAATTATGTTGATCCGATCGCTACCACACAGGAATGTGCCAACCTGGACAATCCCCGTAAATTTCATCGAAATCGGTCCAGCCGTTTCGGAGTCTTGAGGGAACATACATACTTCGCTTTTTATTTACTGTTTTTTTTTATAAAAAGTCCTGTGTAGTAAATCCTAAGTTACTTCTAGTACCTCCAAGAATATGTGTACAAAGTTTCATGGTGATCGGTTGAGTAGTTTTCGCGTCAAAGCGTAACAAACATACATTCACATTTGTAATATTAGTAGGGATAAATAGGGATAATCAATTAAAATTACCTATATTATTGTATACCTATATATTGTATTATATTGCATTGGCAGCGTCGGCAGAGGACAACCAAGAAGATCTTATATTAGTCAGATTAGTGAAATAGTAAAGAAGGGCGATATAAGGAGTACCCGTTATGGACGAGCACGTATGAGTAGATCTATGGATGTAGAAGAAGCGAGAGAGGTGTGCCAGGACCGAGCCAAATGTAAATTCATAATCTCTGCCCACCCCTCTGGGTTACGGGCGTGAGCGCATATTTATTTATTTACTTATACTTACCTCTACAAAATTTGCGCATTGTTTTACCAAAACTGATGTTATAAAACGCCTGTTGAAAAATGCACGTATCCTTTATGTTACGTTACGTTATCCTTAATGGCGTCTAAAATTATCCCACCCTTACACTATACGCCCTGGCTACAAATGAGAAAAAAAGGTTTCTTAGTTACTCTTTTAAGAAATGTCAAAAGTGGTGCGCAGGGCCTCTCGAGTTCTCAAACGTAGCAACTTTTCCCTTAAGCTTTTATCGGACCCAATTAGTGCTGTACGGGGTCCTTTGTGCCCCACATAACAAGGGATTAGAAAAGAGCACCCATTATACTCCCTTTTTTATTTCTTTTGCGGTGTTCGTGTATTGTTAAATGTATTTACACGTACTTATTGGTTGGGTATCGTTAAGCCAAATTAGAAACAAACATTTCGGCTTAGAGATACGGATATAAGATGGTTATTTGTTTTTTCGGGTTAATCAGGTTGGTAAGAGTACCAACTCGTTATATCATTTGACCAGAAAGGAAAGTAAAGGAATAGATGGTTTTATAACTTCCAATGTTAATTCAATTAGTTAATAAATATGTCAGTATTTCCATTTAAATTCAAAATGGATTCGGGAATTTCAAAAGGATGAAGACAAGCAAGCAAGACATTTTGATAATCGAGTAATTCGATTTCCGATTTAATTAATTTGTCATATCAAGCATGATATGACGAAGATATTTATTTATATTTTCCTCATGGAATCTTTGTCAAAAACGAAATCAATTTTGAAAATTATTTACTAACATTTTTACCATTCCAGCCATGCACGTCGGAGCTAGAACGTGTGTAATATAAATTAAAAAAAAACAAAAGACCTCTTCACAGTACAATGTGTGTATACATTCGAATGCCGGAATAAATCCGCCTAACTCATATCCCACATTCTAAAAAAAAATGTAATTCATAATGTTACATAAAATACATACACGTAGCACATTTGTTGTACATATCAAACAGAAGTAACTTCTACGGTACCTCACACAGTAAATGTTTTGTCCTTCTATCGTCCATTTATAAGCCGACTAATTTAGATTTGTACTCTACGTGTTAGCATTATCCTAACTAATATTATAAATGTGAATTTAGTTTGTTACGCGTTAACTCCTTAACGAATCAACCGATCAGAGTGAAATTTTGCACACACATTGTCAGGGGTACAAAAATTAAATTACTTACCTATTATCCCAAAAGTAACTGCCAGAGGTACATAAAACCTTATTTACTATATTGTTATAATGTCATGGTAATGTTCCATGCTTTGATAATAACAACTTTTTGACATATGTTCCAACTTGGAAAATGAGAAACGAATTCATGTGAATCCGCGGGCAACAACTAGTATTTAATAATTAAAACAATGTATCCTATTGCAAAGTGGTGGCTTTATTACCAACGTAATAATCAGAAGTGAGTTTGCATCGGAGCAGTAAATTGATATTTCCTACCCCGTCATTAATTGTGTCCAATTATTGCAAACTTTCCATCACAATTACACCGCAGGGAGACCTGATAGAGCTAGATGTTAACACCGCCTCGTATCTGGGTCACATGGTTTATAACTAATCGCTGGTGAATCGGGTCGGTAATACGTACTGCCTTGCTATTTTAAATATAGGATTCATTTCTAACCTTGTCTATTAAGCGTAGTCAACTGATATTTAATTTTTAAAAAACACTGTGATAGTAAATGATGCAAAAAATGCAATAATTGGTCTCGTGCTTAGCTAGACAGAGATTGAATTGACTAACAATCTCTCACAGTCCCTAAATCCACATTGGGTAATTTTTTGTGAGCAATTGTATATATTTTAGAAATTTGGATGGTAACCTATTTAGCAATTCTTCAAAATAAAATTCGTTACATCGTGATAATACAGCAACTCTCTTTAATTAATGGGTCGTAACTAAAAGCGTATTTATTTCATATTTTACCTAATTTGATGATTGTTGAGCGTCGAATTGAATGAACAAAGACTAAAATTTCAAAGATTAACAATATAAAAATAAAAAATAAATAGTTTAATACACCGGGGCAATAACACCTCTTGTTTCATATTGTTACCTACGTTACCCGTCCTGCCACACAGAGCTCCAGACTGGAACTAATGAACAACACGCGAAAATGAAAAACAAAAGCCCCCTGATGGCTGCACTGAAGTCGAGCAGAGGTATCACACCGGATGCGGCAAATATTTACTTGTACATATCTAGAAATACAAATCCCCTGTCACCTTGAGGACCAATAGGTCCAATAGGTAGGTATGTTAGTGAAATTTAGTAAGGGTTTCTTGCTTCCTCAATTAGGACAATATCGGAGCTTGTAGTATATTCATATAGACTTTTTCATGATAGGAAATTTTAATGATTGCAAAAATGTATTAGCGAAGTGTAAAAAAAATGAAGCCATCCCTAAACTGATGCGAGGATTTAAATTCGATTCCCACAGAGAACTCGATTAACATTTAAATTCATCAAGGCATCTGCCAATCACTGGATTAAAAGGCAAAGTCAAAACTTCAAAAAACGTCAAAGCGTGCCGGCTGGCCCTGGATCTAACTAGCTAAATCCGGTTAAAACCGGACAGATCGACAGACACCCGACGGGGCGCTAAACTGAGTTCACAGTCGAGCAGCTCAGGTGCCGGCCACTCTCGCAATTAGCGCCTAGCAGAGACCAATTTACGAGGCAAAAGAACTTTTCATCGCAATGTACACTATGGCTTACTTTGTTTTGAACTACTGTCTATGTATTTTCGTCAGTGGCTACTGGTATAAAATTAAAAACTCTTACGTCTTTAAACACTATTTAAATATATACGAAAGGGTAAAAAAAACTATCACAGGATTCATGGTGTATTCTAACCATTAAAGTTGTCACAGTGGATTGTAGCGTTAAAAGACCAGAATCTTGAACGGCTTAATAAATGGATAAGCAGTAAGTTTGTCAATCTAACCTAAAAATATAGACGTACAACAAACGCATTGCCTGAAATTACCATTCAAAACGCATACGAATTCTCGATTCTCATCAATCGAGAGGATTCCAAATCGAAATTGGAATCATTACACTGCACCGACCACTGGATCCGCATATAATTTTAAGCATTGCCCGTGGTGCAGGAAATCGAGCACCATTCGAAATGGCCAATTTAAAATATGTAAACGAATATAACCGGTAATCGAGGCGCGAAATGAATAACAATTGAGTGAGCTTCGACGATTATGAGAACGCACGGGGACGAATAATCGCTCGGATCGGGATCGCAACAGCCCGTGAATAAATTAATAATTTAATTCCCGTGAGAATATCGACACGTGTGTTGTCCGCAAAATTGATACTGTGAACGCGCCCTTATTACGCAGCTCGTTTATCAGAATGACGATCATTGAAGTTGAACGCGAAATTCTCTTATTCCATCAGGACGAGAATAACCTTTTACCCCTATATTTGGTTTGGCCACTGATCTTTCAGTCAATTTTTGGTTTTCGAAATTAAACTACCTTCAAAAATGTTAGTATAAGTAAGTAATTATTTTAAAGTAAATAAATTAGAAAAGGCACGTTTATAGATGTAATTGTTTGTATCTATTCAGTAGATATGTACATTATCTCATGTACACCAGTAGAGGGGGTAGCTATCAACTAGTCAGTCTTGCGATGGACAAGAGACGGGTTGGGCGTGGGTCTGCGTTCGGAGCATAGGAGATACATAATTTTAGATACATTAGTTTCTTGTTCTTTTGAACGTGAACACAAAAGGACATTACAATAGAAGCATATTAATAAAAAAATAACATAACCTTGGGCTATATTACTATACAACTAGTAACAGTTGCCGACTAGTGTCGTTTAGTTCTGTATTGTTTCATACATAAATTCAGCGGGTTAGGAGACTGAAGTACCTCAATAAAGTTAAGAGAAAAACTGAACATAAAATTTCCTTGGCTGCACTTCCATCGTAATACGATTTCATTACGTTGCCGCTGTGAAGGTGCAGAGCTTTTTGAATATTAAATTTCTTCTCCATTTAGTTTCTGATAGTATGAAATAGAACGCGTACTCTGTGGCATTATTAGGTGCATGTAAAAAATTGAAGTGTAAATTTAAAATATAAGCTTACATTTAATAATGAACTAGGTTAAGGAAAATTATAACAAATAAGACAAATTCCCAAATAATCCTTAAAAAAAGGACTCATAGATATCAAACCAGGAATAAAAATAAATTGAAATTACCAAGACCCAGAACAAACTATGGACAGAAATGTGTGACATTTGAGGGCGTGCAGTTAGTTATATAATACTTTACCTACATATATTCGAGACATCAATTCTATAGCATTGTTTAAAAAGCAACTTAAAAATTATGTTATTAATAAAATGTAAACTAAAATAATGATGTAGTACCACTGGTGTAAATTAATTGTTATGTATCTTAGATTTCTCTTAAGTGAATTTTGTAAATTCTATGAGAAAATAAAGCTCTTTAACCACAACTAGGTTAGGTTAACCAGCTTCGCCCGGGTATCACTAATTATGTTGATCCGATCGCTACCAATCACAGGATTGTGCCAATCTGGACAATATCTGTCAATTTCATCGAAATCAGTCAAATCGAAACCGGTCGTTTCGGAGTGTATAGAACGGAACGGACGGAAATATGTAGACTTCGCTTTTTATGTATTATTTTCGCCATAAAAAGTATCCTATGTTACTTCTAATACCGCCAAGAATATGTGTACAAGGTTTCATCATGATCGGTTAAGTAGTTTTCGCGTGAAAGCGTAACAAACAAACCTACATTCACATTTATAATATTAGTAGGGATTAGCCGATCTCTTTTTTCTTCTAGTTAGATAATTTGTAAGAGTTCGTTTATAACATCGACTTTTAAACGAATATAACAGATCATAATTCGATAAACTGCAGTCTCCCTCACGCACTAACTCAAGTACCATCGACAGGCGATCGTTTTGATGTTATCCCCGTCACACACCACAGTTGTAATAAATTCAGACAATAACGCGCGTTCGTCGCGCGATATCGCTGATTCATAGCTTTTGACATTCGTAAAACTACAGAATTATGACTTGATAGCAGCCACGCTGCACGCACTTATCGGGGCCCATCCCTAGACATATATCTAAATACGATACACATAACATAATTTTCTTTTATAAATAACCAAAGCTTAGATAATATCTCCAGATACCGCGCTCCATACAAATTCGACATTCGAAAGTGTTGTATTTGTATGTTTACCAGGTTATACATATAGAATAGATTATATAACAAGGCATCTTAACAAAACTTTCTTTATCTATCATCTTTTATATTTCGTTGTGTTTTAGGATAAATATAATTTCGGAATGTTGACAACACTTATAACATGTTATGGCATCGCATATTTCGTCGCTGCATTTTACGAAGTCACTAATTGGTGACTTAAGGCGACTTCACTTTTGGGTCTCGGATGCCATCTGGTAGTATGTAATATCTTTGATCCAAAGATTGAAATGATTCTTCAAATACTTTTTTCTTACAGTTTAAGATGTTGGTAACTATTTCGTTAAAGTTTAGATTACTCTAGTCTATTTGTGGTTAATAATTTATCGTATTTTTTTTCTTTTCTAAACCAATTTTAATTTGATAATTTCCCTAGATACTTTGGTTTTAGAAAAATTACATTTTTAATATCTTTTCATTTTTGTTTCATGTATGTAAACAACGAGTTTAAGTCACATTACAAAGTTGTTGAGGTAAATATTTAAGATTTCGTTACTTTAATTTTGGTAGGAGACCTTTACAAACATGCTATAACTATTAATCTAAGCTAAGCACATAATAGTGTGTATTTCTAAATGGTTATTGAAATTGTATCTAAAAACAAGAGTTGTTTTTGATTTAATAAAAACACTCACATCCTGTTAACTGAGAGTCTTGCTTTCATAACGTAATTAATGAATGAATAAAACAGAAATATTTCAATCGCAATTGCAAAATTTCAGATATATTTCGTAAACAAATACACTAATTGGAAGATGAACTAATGAGTGTTGAGTTGAACAGAAATACATTAAAGAATTTAAACTTAAAAAAAATCCCTTTTAAAATCCCCTGACATACGTTTGCGGTCTATCTCAGACGAAACGAAATGTCGCTTCAGACGATGTACTTCTACAGGACGGGACAGCATTTCTCAGCTGTCAGTTTTAAGCGACCATTAGCGATGGAGCTCAGACTGGGACTATATTGTCTTAAACGATGTATTCTTCTCCTTTACAAATTAAATTATTAAGTGCAGTGGGGGTTTTTAGAAAGGAATTTATCATACCCGGTTTATGTTTTTGTACGGTGTCAAACGAGCAAGCGGTTCACCTGGTGTTAAGTGACCACTAGCCATAGGATCATCTGCAACAAGAAAATGAGTTTAACCTTACATAATCTACCTGGAAAAAAAAAACCTTTTCCCATGCATTTGCTACCCGTCCAATCCCTTTCCCGTCTTCGTCTTAGTCTTATTAGGAAAGAATGGGAAAGAAAAGACACACTTCTACTTCACGTCTGTCTTCTACCTCACGTCTGTCTTCAGTGAGGTCGTGACTTCACCGGTCGAGTTAAGTTGCGGGCCCTACCACTCTTCAATTAAAGTTATAAAAAAAAACGTGTGGTATTTGAGTTATAATAGGATAACTGAAAAAGTTTGTTTTTAATATCAATCAATATTATATATATTTTACAATCCGCAACAACATTTGTTGCCGAATTGGTCTGCTCGACCGGTGAAATAACACGACCTCACAGAAAACAAGCGTGAAGTAGAAGTACCCTGCGTTTCGTCTGTTGAGTGAGGTGCCGGAGGCCTAATTTCAGTCCTCTTCCCCTTCCCACCCTTTCCTCATAAGGATAGGACGGGAAAGTGAAGAGGATTGGACGAGGAGGGGGTTAGCGGGGAAAGGGAAATATCCTTTTCCCTGTCTGTGCCCTCCTTTGTTCATTAAAGGTAGGCAACGCATCTGCAACACATTCGCCTGTTGCGGATGTCTATGGGCAGCGCTTACTTAACATCAGGTGATCCGCTTGCTCGTCTGCCACCTTATCATATATAAAAAAATATATTCTATGGATATATTCTGAGCATTCGATCCCTTCTTTCGCAAGACATTTCTATGGGTCCAATAAAACTCGCAGTTAACAGGCCAGCGGCAGGATGTGGCAGGCGGTCGAAAGGCACTCGCGGCAAGATTAATGTCCCATTACTGGCAGGCCGAAATAAATATTTGAAATAGCATCGCATAACTCAGACGGGATGCGCGCGTATTTGACATCCGCGTCATAACGAGGTAACAAACTGCTTTTGCCGGGATTTTAGTAGTGGTCGAAATATAAGCCCTTGTCACATTGAAACTTTAATCTCTTCTTTATTTTTTAAATTTGTTCCTTAATTTTCTAATTCTATTTATCTTCTTCTAATTCCTTGATGCAATCACATTTTCTTTGATTCTCTTTCTATTGTTTTACCGTCAGATTAGTACTTTGTATCTTAAAATTATCCCTACTAATATTATAAATGTGAATGTAAGTTTGTTTGTTACGCTTTCACGCGAAAACTACTCAACCAATCATCATGAAACTTTGTACACATATTCTTGGAGGTATTAGAAGTAACATGGGATTTTTTATTAAGAATAAAAAATTGTATATAAAGAGCGAAGTATGTATGTTCCCTATAGACCTAGGGTCTAGAACCTAGACACCTAAACGGCTGGACCGATTTCGATGAAATTTAAACCGATTGTCCAGATTGGTAGATTCCTGTGTGCGATCGGATCAACATAATTAGTGGTAGAATTAACTAGTGTCCTGCCCCGGCTTCGCCCGGTTAATAATGGAGCGGTGAATAATTTAAAATTAACTTAAAATCTCATTTAATCTAAGTTCTTTAATTAATAAGGTATCTTCAACATACAGCCATACAGAACAAAAAAGGAAACACAGTATCTTTATTAGTATATTAAAGCTATGGGGGGGGGGGCACAATTGTGGGCTTTGGTGGAAATTTAAATCAGTTTAGCCAAGTTTGGCCTGACGACGGTGCGAAGCCCCACGGCCGTCGTTTTGGCGCCATCTACATGCAAATTGCGTAACCCTCGGGATTGCGCCGTCTATCCGGTAGCCAGTGAGCTGAACATTTTAATACTTCACAATATACGATGAGATTTATAAACTTAAACAATCAGAGAAAAACATTGGTTGCTAACCAGATAAGCAGGTCGTATATAGTCTTTAGGTGACGAATGATCTAATGGGTGGACTATGGTAGTATTCAATTTAAGACATTAAGTAATCTTAATTAAGTAGTCAAGTAACATTCCGACATTACGATGCCTTTTAATAAGTAGCCCAATTATATTAACAAATTCGAAAACACGTTGCTACCAAATAAATAAAGTTTTTGATAAATATAATCATTGCAAGAATTACTTAAGTCTTTTCTGTTTTCGTTTAATGGAATTAAATAGTGAATTACTAGTTATTTACTGCGCCTTAATGTCAGATACAGGATTAATAAATAATTCAAAAAAAACGAACACGCATTCTTTGCTTTGTCGTATTCCCTTCCTCATTTTGAATGCCCTCCGCCTCTTTAGGCGAAGATTTATACCGAATCTTTGCTGTCATGACCAGAGAGAACAAATAATTATTTTCCTTTTAGACCTTTAGTCGTTTTCCTGATCAATTCACTTTATATCAAGTTTCCTTTTTTATCTTAATTGATTGACACAATCTTATAAATCACTTTCTCGTTATTTTTTTCAATTTTCTCATGAAATGTTTTGTTTAATTTATTTAATAGACGTTTACGTTGACGTTCGTTATGTGTACGTCTTTTTACGTAATCTATGATATCATAAGCTGTATGTACCAAATACATGGGGTTCAATATTAAGTCTATTTATTTGTGGCTATTAGGCCAAAAATAAGTTCCAATAAGTTAAAACTTATAAGGAATTTGAACGCCATTTTCCTTACTCCATTGTTATTTCTCCGATAAACTAATAGCTTAACAATAAGGCGTTTATAGCAATATTTTTCAATACGCATTGGCGCGCTGGGTGGCTGAATCAATCGCCCGGCGCAAAAGCGTTGTTAGTGTGTTATACCTAGCGAAATATTCATACAAATCGCGGTGATACATTAAAAAGCGCCTACTCATCTCTCTAGCCCACACCATGCCGCGAATCATTTAACCCACCCTCGTACAATACTAAAACATTTAGCATTTATAAATGAAACAACATAAATCCGACACAGTTAGCTTATCACAAGGTAACATAAATCTGCACCTACGTGCGATCGCAAACAATGTTCCCATCCGGAATAATCATTACAGGATATTATTAATTGATACGTCGGTCTGTTTGCCCCACGCATCGATGGTCGGCGATAAACGTATTACCAACAACCCCTGTTTACCCGACACGTAGGCCTCCGCTTTGTACGCTAGAGCCCCGTATTGTTTAGTGTTTGGATTGGTTACAGCGGCTCTGCTGCTGACAGCTATGTGTTCTCACCTTCGAAGCGTTAATAACTATTGACATGTCTGAATTTACCCTAAGGCTCAGTAGGCCCGGGCCTAGGGCGACCAATATGGCAAAAAATACACCAATTGTCACAAGTCATGATAGGTCCTATGTGACTTGTGAGAGTATGTACTCTATATAATTTAAGGAAATGGGTTTTATGGCGACGAGTTGACAAAAGTCGATATTATTTCAGACTATTATATAATTTTATGTCTGTTGGTCTACGACTTTACACCTCGAAGCTGTAATGGGCAAACATAATAACAGCTTTGTTGTTCACGCGGCAAAAGAAGTTGTCACTTGAAAAATAATACAGTTTTATTTGTTTGCGTATTGCTTTAATCAATTTTTAATAATAGAATAATTATCTAAACGGAAACAACAATATAGATATATGTAGGTTGGTGCGGGTATCCAATCTTGTGATTATCATGGTGGCTGGGCTGTGTAAACACTAACGTCAGATTATCGACACGTGTTCAATCGGGCCGCCATCGGCAGACCTGTCAGTGGCAGCGGCGTTATGTTTCAATGGATACGTATGGGAAGCTAATTTTTGCAATATTTACTTTTGTTACGCTCAATGTATACCACGAAATTATTTCAATAAACCCTGACATAAACAACAAAATAAAAAACTGTATGTGTATCTTAAGATGCTTCATCCAGCAATTGATAAAAATTTATAATGAACACAGAACTTTTATTTTCCGCCTTCTTTAGAACGTTTCCTTGATTCAGGGATTTTCCTTTTCCTCTCTGAAAGCAGGAGGGGCGTAGTCCACTTAACACTTTGCTTTGCCCAGTTCGGGTTGGTAGATATCACATGTGTTCGAATTTGGTGGTACTAAGACTTGTTGGCTTCCTCACGATATTTTCCTTGACCGTCTTTAGAGCAGTGGTAATCAAATAAATTACACAAAGAAAAGCGCCGCGGTTCGAACCTGCGACCTACGTACGTAAATCGGGGCCTATTCCAATGGGTCACCACTGCTCATTTTTAATTTATTACTAGTGACCCGCCCCGGCTTGGCTCGGGTACCACTAATTATGTTGAACCGATCCGATCACTACCAAACACAGGCTTTGCCAATCTGGATAATCCCTGTAAATTTCATCGAAATCGGTCCAGCCGTTTTGGAGTCTATAGGGAATATATGTACATACTTCGCTTTAAATATATTTTTTTTTTCATAAAAGTACCCTATGTTACTTCTAATACCTCCAAAAATATGTGTACAAAGTTTCAAGGTAATCAGTTGAGTAGTTTTCGCGTGAAAGCGTAACAAACAAACTACCATTCACATTTATAATATTAGTAGGGTCATTTAAGGCAAATATTGATGGTATCATAAGAAAAAAAAACGTAATAAAGTGGAAAATATATAAGAATCTCATCAAAAATGTTCTCAATTGCGTCGCCAAGAGGATTCTTAACTCCACAACTACTTGTGTATCTAGTGACTAATTCAAAGCTTATTGCTTGAACTTTCAACTTTCCACGAGCTATCCTTAATGTTTTCCTAGCATTGGTTATGTTTGTGTTTTGAAGTACTTGATTGCTCTCTGGGAGTAATATTACAGAACGTACCTCAGGTAATCATTTTCATTTTTCTCTTGGGACACTTGTACAATTGCTTAGCAGGCTGTTCACCCGATGTTAAGTAGCCGCTACCCATAAGTATCTGCAACAAGCTAATGAATTACAGATGCGTACATACCTTTAAGGGACAGAGGAAGGAAGGCAAGATTTGGGCCTCCGGCACCTCATCAGACTAAACTCAGAATACTGCTACTTCGCCTCTGTCTTTTGTGATGTAATATTTCACCTTTCGAGCCGGCTCATTCGTACTGTACTAATGACTGTGTTCAAAGTTCGTTTTCATTTATCAATTTAATTTTTTTGTAAACTTATTTCTGTTTACAAAAAATGTTAAAATATTGTATGGAATTGATTCAAGTACATAAATTTGTTTTTCAATTAAAATAAAGTGTTTTTATAATTTAGAAATGCATGACAAATGATTACATACAAAATATGCTTAAACAATTTTTTAATTAAATTGTCAAACTTTTCAGCAACGCAATCAGAAAGAAAGGCATACTAATTGTTTATATAAATGTTTACCCCTTTAACCCGATCCAACCCCTACTTAGGCATAAAGATATGATTTTAAGCAAACAAACAAAACTTTTAATCCGACTGCCGGTACTTTTCCTATTATCTCTATTTCTGCAGGTGTTTACAAAAATTCTAGTGACTACGATCCTCGTTCCGGACGTGACCCCGCATCAAATTGTAAAATTTTGCACAGACACCGCTCATTGCTCTAATTATGTCGTTATTTTTTCCATCCCTTCACTACGTAGCTGAGTTAACAAACATTTGAATAAACATGTTGTGTCCGTAATTGAGCGCGCTCAATAAACAGATTTACATTTGAGATTATTATTTTTGGTAATATTATTTTTGGTAATATTCTTTTTGGTAATATTATTTTTGGTAATATTATTTTTGGTAATATTATTTTTGGTAATATTATTTTTGGTAATATTCCCCCCTCTCCCAAAATTATGACCGATTTTGATTACTTTTTTTAAAAAATTCGGATTATTTTGTCATAACATAACATTTTAAGAAGTGTTGAATAGTAAAGGACACGTTATGTCTAAAAATTATTAGTGGCAATATTATAAAATAATTTAATTTATTTTTAATATCAACTCTTATATAATTATTAAATAATATCATTATTATTTATGTTGCAAAAGTAAGCAGTGGTGGTTAAAGGGTTATTATAAGGAGTACCCATAACCAACAAGCATGTACGCGGAGGTGAATGGATGTAGAAGTAGCGAGAGATTTGTGTAGGGATCACGCCAAATGGAACACGATCTCTACCTATCCCTCTAGGTTACGAGCGTGAGCGCATATTTATTTATTCTTTCTGGACGATATGAGTATTAATGTGAAATGAGTAAAAGTCCCGTTACTCCTAAAACCACTGGCTACATATTCGTGTGAACATTACTCATTAAATATTCTCAAAGAAAATGGTAATTAATTCTGAAAGCGCACGGATTACGCAATTGTAAATAATCCTATAACATTTACATTTGCGTCAGCAACTAATAACGATTTCTTTTCACGAGAGCGTTCAATTCCCTGCCCGCGGCTACCAAAAGTTAACGCGTGTTGCTACGGGCTAGGGTGACACTATTGTAATCGAGTAAATCGGACAATAGCCGAATATCCTTTATGTTAAGGAAAATTATAATTGATTGAATTTGTAGGATTCGGTAATTGAAGTATTTAAATAAATGCTGCCTGAAATATTCTATTACTGGATTTTTTTTAAAATCTCAATGTGTACAATACACAAGTACACCCTGTAAATAATATGTCTAAAAAAATTTAAATCTATATCTATTCTATAATTTTAACTTTGGCCACTTTGTCTACAATAGAGGCCAAATACAGAAATTATTTGGGTATATGACACATTCGGAAGACGTTAAAAAATCTTTAAATAAATAATATGGTCGTAATTTTTATAAGAAGCAATAGTGAAACATATATAACTTATCAAGGATATGCACATATATAATATTTGTTGTAATGTATATTTACATATGGCTTATATTTTAGAAAAAAATATCTTTGTACCCCGTGAGACAAAATAAAACCACTGCAAATCATTTACTGTATGTCACCAACCAATTGTCAGAGTAGATACTTTATAATTGGGCTAGGCAAATTCTAAACGGTCGGCACACTCTCAGTTGAACGAACCATTGCGCTTTCATAATGACTTTTCAGTTCCAGTCACATTCTAATGCGGCGAATATGGTAGGCATATTGTGAATGTGATAAAATGTCTAAATGTGTAAATGTTCGACAAAACAAAAAGTGCGCGCTGATTGGTCGAAACTCGTTACCTGCGCCACTTCTTTTGTTTTGATGGCGAGATGTTGCTAAACGCAAACAAACGAAATGTTCTTGTGATATTTTCTTAACATTAATAACTAAACTTTTAGATCATTTGCATACTGAACTTAAATTAAACCTGTTATTTATTTTGACCATAGTGGGAGTCTGAGAACAGAGCTGAAGACAGTGAAAAATAATTATTATATATATATATATATATATATATATATATATATATATATATATATATATATATATATATATATATATATATATATATTTAATAATTATATTAGTGGAGTCAATTATTAGATATGTTTTTTCTTCTACAATCGGTCGGTGACAACGTTACAAGTAATGTATGTCAGTTTTCACCGGTACTATTAGCTTATCCCAGAGCTCTATTACAAGTGTGGTCGCCATACCGATATCGGATATCTACTGATAAGACGCCCGTAGCTTGACGTGAGTGCGCAGTGCGCAGTGCGCCACGGCGCCAGCGCGTGATAACATTGTTTTTGAGAAACGAATAAAAATACCCACAACGGACCCGCATTGTTCCCGCATAAATCGTTCCTTTGAACGTGGCTTCGAAACAATTTTGAGTGAACTTATCCTCAGTTTTTTTACTATATTATGTAAAAAGACCGACTGACTGATTTTATACAGATTATACAGATGACGTAGCGAGCACTAAAAACGCCTTTTTTAAATTCATCCCCTAAAGATCTATAGTAGAGGATGAAAATTTATATGGAGAAATATTCGTAATCCATTGCGAGTTCATGACAGATCTGTTTTATGAATTATATAAAGAGGCTCAGCTTAGACGGGACAATAGTTGGTTAAATTAAATTGCACGAGTGAATCGTAATTTATAAATTAGTACTTGAACACACCACTAGATGTCAGGTGGCGATGTTGTCAAAAGACGGACGAGTTTGCGTCAGTCTTTTCTGAAAGGTTTAATCGTATTGACAAGCTTTTATAGGTGACCAGAATATAATATTGTAAATGTTTATAAATAAAGCAAGTTCTTGTCATTTGAATTCGGGAACTTAAATAGGCCGTCAGTTAGTTGATAATTAAACAAAATTTATTAATAGCCCAATTAGTAATAATGAATTACTACGTAAAAGTGTAATTTTATCCAAAAAGGGTGTAAATACAATGTTTCTTGCTATATGGCCTATTGTCCGAAGTAGTAAATGTATTTTTCCAATGAGTAGAAAGGTTCGAGCACAATTCCCCAAGGCTGCTCCGCGATGGTTATTTACTGCGATCGTAGCGGTCGCCGGCGTTGCCTGCGGTATATCATACTGTGAAGACGGTATGGCTTTTGATTAATTTTACAGCTCTGGGTTTTCCCGTTATCTTTGTAAGATTATGCACTATAGATAGTACACCTTTATGAATACATCACGTTACTTTAATATTTGACGTACTTAAGTATTTTATAGAACGCACATGAAAACAAACATTCGTTCTCTTATAACTAAGTGCTACTGAACCAACTGTGTTCTGTGTATATTTTTTACTGGCGGCCCCGTACAGTTCGAGCACAGTATGTAGCCCCCAACATGGACCATGGACAACCACTTAAATCTATAAATATATAATAAATTAAAATAAATTATAAGTACATGATGTAATTGGTAATTATTAAGGCGTACGTGATCCGTAAAAAACGAGACATAATACAAAAACATTGGATCGAATGGAACACGACTCCATCACATATACAACGGCGTGGGTGTCATTTAAAAAACAATACCGTTGTGAGAAACAAACGCTGACATTTCCGGGACAGAACGGCCGACGGCCTAGCGGGCAGAGCCGAACGCCGAATTTACGAGACGGCTTATCGTCCTCGGCCCTTCGTAATTCGATGATTCCAATTTTATTGCGAAGGCCTCCGGTGGCGATGAATAAAGAGCCGCCTTTTATCCTTGGTAATGGAATTTGGAAGTTTTTTTCATGTCTTGCCACGCTTTCTGGCTACTTTTAACGATTGATTCGAAGAAATCATGAATAAATTTCATCAAAAGATTAAATAAATAACCAATAATTTTTAATAAAATAAAATAAAAAGATCTGAGCACAAGGCTTACATAATAGCTGAAATTAACTTATTTATTCTATCTACTTTTTGTAGTTTTGTAGAAGTCGAAGTGAAAGTTTCAAGCATTTATCTCAATTCCCAGACTCCCAGAGATAAAAACCTTACATGGTAGTCAGGGAGTCAGCATTAAAGGTCCGTCTGTTATAAGACACTCATACCAAGACTGAAAAGGAGATTCTCCGCTTATCGTTTGCAGACGGTCTAGCGAAAGTTGCAGAATCGATTGGCGCCTCGCAATCTCGTCGCTCGCCAGTCTGTGGAGCTGGTAAAAGCTCCGCCCGCGGCTACAATTCCGATCGACTGCTCTTCAATGGCCTTTTGGGATGGGGCCATGAAACTTGCGTTTCCAAACGTCTAGTTAGCACAAACATTTTTTGCCAACGAAGTAATATACCATTCATTTAAAAATGTCATTAAAGTTTTGTTTTTCTTCCATAATGGATCAGTCGTGTTTTGATATGTGATTTCACTCGTTGTCGTTCAACGGATATTCAACATATGCTGGACGTAGGCCAGCCCCTCTGATCGCCACAAAGATGGGTCTCCTGCTCGATCCAGTGGGCTCCCCTTAACCAGATCATCACTCTATCTTGGGTAGGTAGACCCTGCGTTGATCTGTACGTGGCCTCCATACCAGGATAGCAATATAAATGCAGAAGTACATCTAGCTTCATACATTGATATAAACTACAATATGACTTTATTACAATATAAACCATTACTTTTGTATTACGGCTGTATTTTAATCGTAATTACATAAGTAAATTAATTCGATTAACACTGATGTAGTCAGTGACACAGTAAAGTTTGTTTATGCGATGACATTACGTTAAGGATCACCGCCGCTTATTTAGTAGCCAACATTTCAGATCTAGACTCTCACCAGCACTTCTGATAAGAGCTTTCAAAGCTTTATAAATCATTTGTATGTGGATGTATGGATTTTAATGATATCAGGTAGGTATAATGGCTTATTTAATTAATCTCTTTTATTTTCATTATTAGGGATAGTTTAAGGCCTTCGGTCAAAATCTAGTTTTGTTGTCTAAGTAAAAACTAAATATATAGATATACAAAGAAAAAACTACCCTAGGTAACTCACTGATAGACAAGCTTTCTATTTGTGAAATGATTTTGAAAATAGGTCGAATAGTTTTTAAGTTTATCCTAAACAAACAAACAATTTTGTCTTCATAATACTAGTATGGACTAGCTGTCAGTACCTGACATCGCACGGGTTAACAACATAATTATAAAAAACAGGGCCTTTTATTTACTTAGTAGTGTGTGTTATATTACTTATGTATATAGTGTAGCTTTCTAATGGAAAAAGATTTATCAAAATCGGTTTCATAATTAACCCATTACAAATAAATACAAACATTACTTTTTATACTTACATATTTTTAGGTAAACTTTCCGTAGCGTCCACTACAAAAGTCGAAATGCAAAGATTCCGTTCTCTTGTATTTTGTAGGAACATATAACTGCAAAAGGCCGTACGTTTAAACGAAGTTGGGAATGTCCAACCTATCTAGGAAAACTGAAATACGTTCCTGAACTTTGTGTTACAAAGGCGCTGTGTAACGTCGTATGTGGGCTCCTTTTGCGTTGTGTGAACACAGATAGCCGAGCCGAATCTCTTGTCAAATGAATTTCTGTTTCTTGTTAGTTAAGTTATCTAAAGCTACATTTATTTTGATCGAAAAAAGGACTTTCTGAAACGATTAAATTAAATCTAAAATATAAAAATCTTGTTAAAAATTTAGGATAGTCAGAGAGAAAGATTTTTGTTCAAAATTTAACAGTGGTCGAGCTGGCAACAACATCCGTTACACGAATGGGTTGGCTCGACCGGTGATATTTCACCTGTGTCTTCTTTGAGGTCGTGGTATACCACGCCAGGCGTGAAGTATGCGTTTCATCTGATGAGTGCCGAGCTGGCCAATTACAGACCTCCGTTACCATCCTTTAAGGATAGGATGGGAAGTGAAAGAGGATTGAACGTGGAAAAGCTAATATATAATATTACATTTTATTTAGGTTAATAGATTTTTTTAAAATATTTAAAGCTTTTATGAACATAACCTCAAGGAAGTACATAGCTACGTTATTATAATAACTCATTAAATTTGCTAGGGAATGGCTTGTACAATAGACGACCCGAAGCGCAATTTTATATGAACCTTGACACACCACGACCTCATTCCATGAAATACGATATTAGAGTACAGGTTCTTAACATTGTAGTTTTGCCTTGAGTTTTTTATATATTCTACAAATTTGACAGTAATGTATTTATGGAATAATAAGCATACAATAATAAATAAATCAGTTCCAAGCAATGTATAATTTTTGCATAATCGCTAACATTACAATACAATTTTGTAGATTTGTTTCCAATTGTTAAGATATTTGAACATTCTAGTATTGTGGCTTACTGTCTGTGTGTCTACAATAAGCACACAACGGCTGTGAAACCTGATTACGATAATTATTTGAACCATTAAATGGATTATGAGTATTTTTTAATTAAAAATTACATACATTTTAAAAATACATTTCTTTAAAGTCCTGTAAATATTACTCATATCCAATCCTCGACCAGTACTTCATATCCAAGTTATTTTCTACTGTACGCCCCTTGAACTAACAAGCAACGTCGTTCGAAGTCGCTAACCACTAACACGTGCGCGACAGACGTAAATTCCTGGTCACGGCTAGCGTTAGTCAACTTAGGTCTGGTCTCCCCCTTCCCCTTATGCACTCGACGTCGCCTCTGACCACAATACGCACCTACCTCGTATTTCGTCAAGCATACCTCTATGTTACTGTAATACAATTTGTATTTCAAAATACGCTATAATTTTCTTTCAATTTTTTTAAGAGAATGTGCTGGTCAGTTTTTAAAATGCTGGTCACCATTAATTGAAAGCCGACGTAATAAACCGCAAAATTAAGTAGTAAAGGGTTACGCTCGGTTTCTGAAAGGTTCGTTAACATTTTCATCAACTAACCCTTCTGTCAAGTTTAATGTCATTTCAAATCGATAAAAAAACCTTGATAATATTGCTTGTAGTAATCAAGTAAAATTACATTCGATCGATATGACGTCTAATCTGTAAGTTTTCCGTTGTTCAGCCTGTCAGGAACCGGGCCGGTATCTGAGTTAAAAAAAATCTTGAAAGAATATTGCTTAATTTTAATCAACATTATCTTTATAATAACCTTTTAGGTTTAAGGTCGAATTATGTTTTTAATTTTACTTTACATTTACTTGATATTTAGTGTTAACCGCGGCGTTACTAAAGCGCTAAAGACCTACGTGCGGCAGAATTATCTCGGACTCGCATTAAGATTGCATTAACCTGGTTAACCTGGCTAACATGGCAGATAACTTTTCCAACATTTAAATTTTTTTAAAGTAGAAATAATTAAATATGCGCTCACAGCTGTAACCCAGAAGAGTCGGGAGAGATCATGGATTTCCATTTGGCAGACTTCTCCCGCTTCTTGTACATTCATACATCTACGCATGCATGCTCGTCGGTTATAGGCGCTCCTTATATCGCCCTTTTTAGTAAACCACTAATCTGTTCGATATAAGTTCTAGCAGGAATGTATTTATCAATATTACACGTTAAATGGATAATTCTTGCATACGTTATTTTTATTTTTTATTATTATGTTTATCTCGGATTAAAATTCGCTTTTTATCAGAAAAAAGAGTCTTAAAAAATACGTGTTTTTTTAAGATACACATATAATATACACAAATATACTAGTTAGGCACCACAGTACACGTTTGGTTAAAAGTAAATGGCCCGTTGTCAAAGTTACGGGGTCAAATGTGGCAGGCAGCGTCCGTAAATCTGGCGAGTCCGTCGCGGAGGTCGTTGTCCGTATCTCGCTGAAGATAACGCGCCCTTCTCATACATTACGCATGGTCATAGGACCCAATATACGTTTTTCACGCTGAATGTTTTACAGTATGAGCCTTAGGGACTAATTTACTGCTGAAAAGGTTAGCTAAACGACTATTTTACTGGACCCACTCAAAAAAAACGCAGAAAAACTGAGAAAAAGGATTTCGAGGTAACTCAAGGTCACAAAATTGTTAAATTATTATTACATGCAAAATATTCTGTCACAAATACTACACGACGGGTTAGTTGCTATGATTTTGAATGATACTTTGAAAAGTGTCAAAGGTACCTCTTTAAGCACGACCGTATTTCAAAGGTAAAGAAAGGGACACATTATGAAAAACCGTTAGTGAAATGTACTATCTATATGATTTAAATATGGGATTACAGTTTAGAGCAGCAAAGTTTAGTTACCTTGAAGAATCGAAAACCTAGGCTAAGAGGAAACCCTCCATAGGTCGATACCTCAGTTCCAAACCCGATTCAACCACAAAGAATTTCGTCACATTTGTTTAAATAGAAAATCTTTGACAACCTCGTGAGAGCTATCTCTTGATATATTTTAAATCAAAATTATACATTATATGGGAGAACCTTCATGTTACAGCAGATCAGGGAGCTCGGTGCGATTAGCGCAGACTCCCCCGGGCTTTCCGCACGATCTAACCGTTTATCGGCTAGCGTCGCTCAGGAGCGGCTTTAAAAGAAAATTATTATACCCTGTTTGTTTGTATGTGCTCCAGAGATAACGGTAAGAGAGTACCATGATATGTAAGCTCATACGATATACAGATTATGAGTGCCTTGTTGTAATAAAATAACATAGATAAACAAATAAAAAAAATAAGATTTTTTAAATAATATTGTGGAACACAGGCGGTCCACCGGACTTCAATCGACCGCCACACATAGGCATCTGCAACAAGCTAATGAGTTGCTTTTCTATATATGGAGAGAGGAAGAGAAAACAGAAAAAAATGATATTTCCTTTTCCTATTTACCCTCTCCCCGGTCAAATCCCCCTTTCTATATTTTTCTTATTAGATGGCATAATTCCCACATTCATTTACTTTTATTTTATTAGAAGTAAGAATACAATTAATGGCCAAAAATGCATTTTCACATTGTACTTCAGTTGCAGATTTGAAAATTGTACGGTTTGTTATAAGTTTCATAGTCTCTAAGGGGTAACATTTTACCAAAAACACTTCACACACACACACAAAAGACGCATAACGTCACAATGCTTTTACTGTTAATAAGTTATAAGATCTCTAATAGAACCCCATTTTTGGTTCTAGAGGGGAAATCTTAAAGAAGTTAGTAGAACCCAAGCTAAGCTTCGAATAAATAAGTAAAATTGCATTCACGCCCGTAACCCAGAGGGATAGGCACACGCGGATTTCCATTTGGCGCGATCCTGGCACACCTCTCTCGGTTCTTGTTCTTTTGAGCTTCGATTTTTGGTAAAACTATTACTTATACAATCCCAATTAATCCCAAACCCAATTAAAAAGCCATTAGAAGAAGAACTTCTTAACAATAGTTGCTACGTTTTTCCCCAGAACTTATCCTTGCGCATTGAAGAATGACAGTTGACAAGGACTTTTAATATTAAACCTCTTATAAACAACTGGTGATCCATTCCATTCAATGAAATGGGTCGCAGCCCCACCATTGGGTCAGCGGGCGAGGCTTACGTGTTAATGGTACTTTCGATAAACATCATATTACTGCATAGCATGCGAGTTACTCATAGGTCCAACGGCGGAATGTGTTAAACAAACCGTTAATGTAACGTGCATTAGCAATTTTGTTACACCTTCATCGTTGCAGCCACACCTGTTACTAGAAAACGAAACATAATTTAATTTAATAAAAAAGATAACTCTGGCCGTAATATCCTATGTTTAGACGTGTGGAACTCAAAGCAGTGTTTTTCCATGATCTGTGCTATGACAAGTACGACTGTAATGAATATGAAGGGGATCTGTAATGTAACAAGGCTCCGACAAGATCTCGTCCTCGTAATGAGTTCAAATTGATGCAAATTGTTTGTCTGCAATTCAATGTCGCGTAAACGCTCACCTTTATATCGAATTGGTCACTGTTGTAATTATAACAACAACGCAACAACAACATCTGTTGCACGAATTGGCCGGCTAGACCGGTGAAATACCACGAGCTCACAGAAAACAGGCGTAAAGTAAAAGTTCTCTGTGTTTCAGTCCTCTTCTCCTTCCCACCCTCTCCCCATACGGGTAGGATGGGAACGGGAAGAGGGTTAAACGGGGAGGGGTTGGCGGGTAAAAGAAGATATCCTCTTTCCTATCTTTTCCCCCACCTCTGTCCATTAAAGGTAGGCAACGTCTGCAATACATTTGCTTGTTACGGATGTCTATGGGTAGCGCTCACTTAACATCAGGTGATCCACTTGCCCGTTTGCCACCGTTTTACATTAAAAAAATTTATAACTATACTAGTGGTCCGCCAGGATTTGCCCGGTAACATCGGCTTTTATATACGTAGACAAAAAACCAAAAAAAATATCCCACAGGAACCGTACAGTTTTCAGGGATAAAAAGTAATCTATATGTTATTCCAGTCTGTAAACTATATCCGTGCCAAATTTCATCCAGATCCGTTCAGCCGATATTTTATATCACAAAGGGATAGATATAAGCGCCTCTTTCAATGCCATATCTGTGTGTCTTCCGAACACATACGATCACAACATTTAGTTGTAATATTACCGTACCTTAAATAACCGCTTTTTGTATTTCACTTAACAAAAATAAAATAACGGCGTGTGTTTAACGGGCGAATATAGCAGCCCTCTCGCAATAACGACCGCTTGCATGTGCATCATGGGCACCCATTTGTCGCCAGAGTGACCTTTCATATCGTTTACAGATACTTTACGATATAGCCTGCGATGTCGGCGCGCAGTTTTCATAGGATTTACTGTGCGCAATATCTGTCGGTGAGTTGTTGCGTCCGGTTAGTCTTTATAATATTTTCAATTAAAACAATATTTAGTTGCGTTTTTTGTGAACTATACGAATCTATTCTTTTAAATATATTTTTTTTAAGTGAGCCGCGTTAGACGATATTTGCTAGTGAAAAATCTTATATATCGTCAGCGACACGCTTATTTGAATTGGGAACAGTTTCGACAAACTTTTTTATAGATTTTTCTTGTAATAAATGATGAATTTAATAGTTAAGATACAAGGGCTTATTTTTGTTGAATATTTATTTATTATTTAAATTTGTCGCACCTTCACACCCGTTTTGAGTTTTCCATTCTATCGGCAGCCCTTATGACTGCTTGTGTTTTTTTTATTAATGACTTACGAAACGACTAGCATATTCTCATGAACTATGTGTGGACTACCACAGACTATAGACAGTATAGACAGTATCACAGTACAGACTTTTTAAGAGGCCTTCTTTTGGCGAAGGTTTCATTAAAATGCAATTAAAAAAAACTCAAATTAATGGGACGAATAGTTGGCGACAGTTGACTAAAACATATGTTGTGGAACTACAACTAATAATTTTTTTAAAGTCATAAAAATAGTACCTATAACAATAAATCAAGGGCGCTATGCATATTTGAACATTTTTCCACCTATTTCATTCTTTACTTCATAACTTTTGTTCGAATGAAATCTGAACATTGAATAAAAGCGGACCGCTTTGGGAGAGGCAGAATAATGGAAGGATCACACATCGCCGCTCGACGCATACACCAGACGGGCCGGCGTTCGATAACGTGTTGCTCTCGGTAGCGATAGCAGATAAATTTACATAGGCATGCATTTAATTAATATTAAAAGGCAATCATTACTACATTGTCGTTGAATATTATTCACAATTATTCAAAAGCAGCACGGTCCTATTTATAAATGATAAATCTTTTTTGCAAAGATGTCAATTTCAAAACAAGCCATAGGTGCTTTGACAAAGTATTACTGCAATATATTTGTGGTAAATGTGGAATACTTATTTTGGTAATAATATTATTAGTAATCTGTGCCGTAGGCGATAAGTAACCTACATACGATGTTTTTTACATGCGAATGCGAAAAAAAATGGGAAAATAATTTGACAGTAACGTCTTTGTTTTTCTGACGCTACCCGTCTCGTCTCTCAGACATTGCCATTTCCTGCATCGCGGTATTCAATGCGAGTCCTGATGGGATTGCTTCTCAATTTCAAATTCGTATATACCTCATGACGGGTGTGTAAATTCCTTACACATTTCCCCGGCGTTTTTAAAATACATATATGCTATTTTAATATGTCTGGCAATACATACATATATTTTTTATATGAGATAGATAGTGAGATAGTAGCAGTTAAGTAAGTCTGTCATTAGAACTACAGATTGATACAATGGTTTTTTAAACCTAAATTCAAATAGTATCGTTCGGACTCCGATGTTTTAGTATTGTGTGTAAATAACTGCATAAACTTTCAAAAACGTCTCGTAAATATAAGATGATTCTACATAAGAAGTACCAGTAACCGACTAATATGTATGCGGAGATGTATGGATGTAGAAGAAGCGAGAGAGGTGTGCCAGGATCGTGCCAGATGGAAATTCATTATCCTCCCACCCCTCTGGGTTCCGGCAGGAGCGTATATTTATTTATTAATGCGACTTAGATATTTAATTGATTAAAAAAAACAGAAATATTTATTTTAGACTGCTCCTTCAAAAGCATACAGTTTTTTCTATACCTAATGATCCTCGCGTAAAAATAAAAACAGTGCTAGTAAAAAGGTGTTATTTATTTGAAAAAGCCAATTAATTTGAAAGAGGACAAAAATAATACCGATGTAATCGAAATCGTTTCACACCCAAAGCTTAATGTCTAGGAAAATTGGGTCAATAACTTTTTCAGGCTCTCTGTCGTTCATCCGTCTACGAAGAGCCAGATTTACGACACCGAGTTTATAGGCCCTCTTAAACGGAAACAATAAAAAGTTGCCCCATAAACGACGGAGGACACCCAACTCCTTGGATGCCTCCTTTGTTGCGCCGCTTATATACATGTAATGGCAATTTACATGCTAATTTAAAGACACGAGAAACTAAAAAAAATAAACATACAGAAATGCAATGAAAAAATATAAACATATCCCGAGAAATATATCGGTTCCCGAGCAACATAAAACCATCATTTACTATATGGGTTGCTATGGTAATGTTTCAAGTTTTGATATATGTTACCCGTAATTCGGAGTTATATATAGGCAGTTACTGATTCGTGTGATTTAAATTCATTTATTAATCTTTATGCGTAAATTATAGCTAACCTGTGCATGATACCAGACGTCCATATATTCAAGGGCGGCGTAGCGAGGCGGTCACGTCGCAACCGCCTCGCTCCCTCGCCGACGAGGAAATGAATTAATTCGCACCGGACCTGATTTATAACGCGTGTGTGATACGACAGTGCCTACGAGTTTATTGTTTTTTTTTTCGTTCGCATACGTGGCGGCGGGAAGTTTTTTCAGCCAGTACCGCGTTCTTAATTCTGATCTTATTTTTCACTTTTTGAATTATTTCACGTTTGCATATTATTATTTATATTATTCACAAATACGATCGGTATACGGTAGGTAATATTTCGTCGTAGGTCGTATTTCTAGAGCCACTGTCTTTGTCAAGCCAACATCTTTAATCTATTGTTTCCATATATAATTATTTGTCTATTGTGTCGTGTTATTTCACTTTTCGTTTCGAACACAGACAAAATTAACTACTCAGCTATTGCGACCATTATATTAATATAAAGTAAACATTTATGAGTTTCTTTACAATTTCCATCGTGTAATAAAACTAATTATAACAGAACATACCTTCATTCTTAAAGAAAACTTCTAAACTACTTCTGCAGAGAAACAAACCTACAAAGAAATAAATTACATGCAAAAGTAATCCAAAGTACGAACACAACTAAAACTAATTTAATATGAATTTCAGTTCCGGCGTTTCTGAGTGCACGGTTTAGCTTTACATTGTTAATTGTACAGTCACCGACTAGTATGTACTTAATCCTTCGAGGTATTCAAAATATTATTAGTGTTAACATCAGACAGGCAGCTGAGTGTAAAATCTTCAGGCAAAATCGTCAGTATGGACTGCGGTCATACTGTGCCGATCTGACAAAACGTTGTAAAAGGGCAGGGTGATGACGAATTTGGAAAATGTGGCTTATATATTCGTTTTAAGCTATGTTCTACAAATGTAAGGGAATCTATGTATATTTCCATGACGACCGTTAGAATTATGACTTTATCATCATCATCTGAGGCTCTACAGCCGCGGGTGGGCCTGGGCCTGGTAAAGTAAATGTTTCCATGTAGGCCTACTTGGGCTTTATGTCGCCAGCTCTTGACGCCGATGTTTTTTGATCTCGCTCGACGTCGTCCAGCCATCGTATTTTCGGCCTACCCCGTGTTCTACGACCATCTGGCTGACTTTCTAACAAGTGCTTTGGAACTCTGTGATCCCCCATTCTCGCGACATGTTTTATGGCTTTGATAATATTTGGCTCATTATATTTTTGGTACAGCTCATGGTTCTATCGTGTCCGCCATTGATTATTTACGAATGAAGCCCCATGAATGCGTCGCAGTTTCCTACGCTCAAACACCAGTAAGCGGTCCTCGTCTTTCTTACTCAAAACTCAGCATTGAGAACCATATGTAAGTATTGGTCTGAGTAAGGTCTTATACAGGAGAATTTTTGTGCTTCTGGGAAGTATTTTAGAGCCAAAATATCTTGCCAGGCTAAAAAAACACTTGTTGGCAGCTGTTATTTATGTATTATGACTTTATAGTGATACTAATACTTGAGAAACAGGTCAGACCTTCATCTGTTATCAGGTGAAGGTCTGTTCAAATGTCTGACCATACGAGTTCTACCCGATTGCCGTGCGTAGCTGTTGATTTGTGAATATGTTTGCCTTATCTCATCCATAATAATCCTCTTTTGAGATATCCGAAATCCATCCATCCAAACACTTGAGTAGTTACTTTAAAAATATTGTACAAATATAGACAAAAACTCAAACGCGTTTTGTCGTCGACTGTACACCGGCTGGTTACCTACCATGGAAATATATGAGTGTAGATATGCAAATGTTTAGAGGAAGTGAACTCAAACTTCTCAGTTAGTACGACCAGACAGAACTAAATACTAATTAACTGTTTACGCGGTGCGCCTTACTAATTGCACAGCACTTAGGGTATCGTTTTAACTTCAAAACTTACATATCTCACTTAAATACTTAAGTTGTTTCGATCTTCATTGCACAATTAACACAAGTCTCTTTAATGTCGATTTTTAGTATGTATCTTAGCTAGATAGCCTAGTATTTTGGTCCACTAACTCTAAATCTGAAAACATCAAACTGAAGCCAATGTCAACGACTTCATAAAATGTGAATGTGTGAAATGTGCAATTGACTTGAACAGTAACATTGAGAAATAAGAAAGGACTTCTCACACAAGTTTGTAATAACAGATTATTATTTTTGAACTGATTATCTAAAATGCCATACGTGCAGTGAACTATTTGCATGTCTTGTATTTGATAAAGTACTTACACTTTCCAGATTAATATCCCTGCTCACTCCACTATAATACAGTTATTATAGTTTCTTTTTACCGTAACAAATATTAATTTTTATTCAACTAATATAGTGTGAGAGTAATTCATTCAAAGCTGATATCGCTTTAGCGTCAGGCTCAATTACAACTTCACGGCTGGTCATAATGCAGTTACAGCGTCGTCCCGTCACCGTGTCGGATAGCTTAAAACTCACCGAGTTTCACAGTGCATTATACAAGATGATACAACGTTGTAAAGTTCACTAACTAGTTCAAAGTTGGGTGATTTAGCCGAATATCGTGGTCTCTGATATGTCTAGAATTTCTAGAACACGATATCACAATCCTTTCCTTATATTACTTAAGAAATATTACGTTTGATACACTTAAATTTACCCATCGAAAGCATCAATAATTAATAGCCGTCTTACTCTGGCTTCATTAACAAAACCGAAATTCAACCAAAATCGGCTCTAATAAATCTACTCCATTACCGAGACAACGTTCATACTGCTTATTTATTGACAATAATCCATTACTACAACCACTCAACTGGAAACCTAATTTTCACAATATTGTTTTAACAAATAGCTCTATCTTAATTGGTAAAATAGATAGTAAACGCCATAAAACAAAGATATCCCGATGGAAATAAATCCAGCTGACTTGGGGTTCTCTCTTAAGTGGACGTACTTGAGTATCAAATAAGGCCGACTCAAGTGGTCATGTCTACCAATCCAACCAGTCAGTGTAGACCTCTTCGCCTGCTTTTGATGCGTTGTTTTTGACGCTGTTTCAAGGAAGTAAGTTTAAGGTGGAGGGTGCCTTTGTTAAATGGTCGTGTCGAAGAGCTTTCAAGAAAGGGCGCGTCCTGACCGCAGCTTCTCTCGCCATCTTAACGTCTTTGGTACATATATGCATATATTTCGCTGCCATAATACACATTATTTGTAAGTACATTATGTATGGTAAAATATGGTAAGTTAAATTTCTGCTTCATACCACAATATTGCTAGAAATATATCCGAATAACATTTTTTTTCACACACGTCCACCTGATAACAAACTAAGCAGAGCTTGTGCTATGGCAACCAGATAACTGATATACTACATCTACTACTTTTCTTTTGTAAATACATACTTAAATAGATAAATTACACCCAGACTCAGGACAAACAGACATGTTCATGCACACAAATATTTGTCCTGGGAATCGAACTCAAGACCTGCGGCGTGAAAAGCAAGTATCTTACAAACCACGCCAACCGGCCCGTCATTATATATATATCGGAAATTAAGGCTCTTGAGGTATTTTGAAGTGTGATGTCAGCGTTCCTTGACATTTTGCTGACTTTACTACTCGTCTTCCAATTCACACTTTTTGAAGAATCTAGTTATATTTAAACAACAGCGTAATAACGTCTCGAGAAGTCCGTTACTGTGCCGCCGGTGAGCGCCAATTTGTACCCTCAACAAGAGTTACAAAACATGTTTTAATTTATACCTCCCAACAAGGTTTACAAATATATTTGTTTATTCATTGAATTATTTGAGAAATCTTCAAATTATAATTCATTTACTTGGACTTTTCTTGTCCCTCAGACTACAAGCAAAAGAAAGTATTTACTAAATGTATAAATATAGAAATAAATACACCTGCACGCTACTTATCAGATATTAAAACATAGTGTCCAGCTTGCGTTCTCGAATAACAAAATTGGCTTTATTCCTGTTTCATTCTAAATCATTTTTCTTTTCCTTTGTGTCAAGTTACATTTGGCTTTTATTATACTGCCGATTGTACTCATCGCGCCACTCCATTCGTCCATTTCGCCTGCAGACGTTTAATTTTTTTGTTACTCCTGCGTTTGCTCCACTAAATTTGCCTCCCTTCATTATTTCAAAGGAAACTGACCCTTAACTCAAATGCTCTATGGATTAAAATAGTTCATTAGCTTGTTCTCACTAATCTCTTTTACGTTTCGTATTACGTTATGCACTCAGTCAGTATCCTCTCGAAAAAATCACCTCAACACGCCCTTTCCATGTCCACTGCTCCGTGAATTACACGATGTACTTAAAGTCATCCCGGATACACCCGCAGGATAGACAGAGAATCCTTAAGAGCCGCCTTTTAAGACCCCGTCACTTATCTTAGGCGGGGATTAGGGAAGCATAAAGTGCCCGCACGCTTCCTCGGCCGTATGTTTTACGATACCAATGTATATACATTCCGAATCACTTAATACGGTCATATTCACTTTGTGGTTGAATAGGTTAAGGGATTTTACTGAACAGAAATACTAAGTCAGAACTGCTGCTGAAACTGTTGCTACGGTAACGAAAAAAAAATAATGAAACATTTTGATAGTAAAAGGTAGCAACGAGTAAGTGCCCATGAGCTACCTTTTTTAAATGACATGTCAATGACCACAAAAAGCGGAAGATTTACGAATTGTATGTATGGACCAGTGAACGAAGCATGTACGTGTATATCCGATCACCGGATTGTGGAAGTTTGGACTCTCAATAGAATATTATTATCTTTAAGTTTTCTTTAAAAACCTTATCATAAAATCATTACAATAAAGCATACTAGCATTCCAATTAATGTCGAGTTAGAATTCAATTGATCGCATTTCCCGACTGCAGTCATAAAATTAACCCTATTCCGTCGGAACCAGAATTAAAACATACGTACAATCGGTAACTAGAAGCCTTCCAATCCAGTTAAACGTTATCCTGCGATTTTCATCCTTAACCCAATGTAATAAAGTCGCGAGTTAATTCGACGTTAGTATTTCTATAATTAGCTATGTTGCCCTCGTGTATGCGGAATGGGACAAATCAAATTAAGTTTTTTACCCTCACGTCGAGGACTTGTGTCGCGCGACAACATCCCAATCTAGTCCGACAAATTTATTCTATGTTTACTGACATTGCATTCACAACTTTATCTAATGGTCAATAGTGTTTTGTTTTCATTGACGTTATACTCACGAGTCTTATCATTCAGAATTCTTTCCCGAACATTTACAGTTTCTGTTCCTACTTAATATATCTTGTGTTACTTAGCTCTGTTACTTTAGGCGTTTTCTATCGTATGAGTGTTATATTCACAGTGGTAAAGCCCGCAACATCTGTTGCACAAATAAGCCGACTCGACCGGTGAAATACCACGACCTCACAGAAGCCAGGCGTAAAGTAGAAGTATTCTGCGTTTCGTCTAATGAATGAGGATCCGGGGGATTAATTTCAGTCATCTTCCCTTTTCCCATTCTTCCCAAATAAGGATGAGATGAGAACAAGGAGATTGGACTGGGATGTTATAGACGGGGAAAAGGAAATATCTTTTTTCCCGTCTATCTGTCCCTTAAAAGTAGGGAACGTATCTGCTACTCATTTGCTTGTTGCGGATGCCTATAGGCGGTATCATGACCCGCTTGCTAGTTTACCACCTAGTTCCATAAAAAAGGCAAGGTACAAATTTTAAATTCACATATATATGTGTCATATACGGCAGTCAAACCTTGTAGACTAGACCGTTACTTTGTCTATATAATCTCCTAAAATGACATATGTTCATACATATGGATGTAAAAGTGCATTTCTACATTTTAAGTTCAAAAGATGTGTAAGCCGTCGCTGTAGCCAATTACGTGAGCTTACGAGAGCTTATTCAATAGAAAGCTGTCCAATATCCTTCTCTACGTATCTCTACAATTTGGCGATACAACTTCGCTTTCTTCGTCGTATTGTGATTGGAATAAGTGTTTCGGTTACGAAAGGAAATAATACTTAATTAAATAAAACTAAACTTTGTTCTGGAATTCCTAATATTTGGCTGACCTGTCTGTATATGGTTTATTAAAAAAGGGCGATATGGAGGCCCATAGACGATGAGCATGTATGAGTAGAAGAAGCGGGAGAAGTGTGCCAGGATCGCGCCAAATGGAAATCTATGATCTCTGCCTACCCCGCTTGATAACGGGTATATTTATTTATTATATGTAACACAAGCTTAGCCACGCAGTTTCACAAGACGTACAATTTAATTGAACCGACGATTGTCCAACCTTCTTAAATTCTTCTCCACCCTGTTTAATATGATTGATACATAGATTTTAGGTCAACTTACATTGGATATAAACAAACCGAAAAAAGGATATTTCCATTCCCTGTCCATCCCCTCCTCATCCGTCAATCTTCTTCCCCTTCACATCCTTTCCTTATTAGAAGAGGTTTGGAAGGGAAAACGGACTACAATTAGGCCTCCTGCAAGTCACTCATCAGGCGAAACGTAGCTTCTACTTTGGTTTGCTTCTACTTCACGCCTGTCGTCTGTGACGTGGTATTTCACCGGTCGAGCCGGCCCATTCGTGTAAAATATGTTGTTACGGACTCTACCACTGTTGAAGTAGTAGAGTGTAGTATTCGCGTACGTAATAACAGAAGTCTCTGTGCATATTTCAAGTCTCTAGGCCCAGCAGTTTAGTCTGTACGTTGATATGTCAGTCATTTTCTTCTTTAAATGTATACAAGAATTACTGTATAGATAATTGACTGTTTATATAAAGAATACGAATAAATAATACAGACAACAGCACTATGATATTTACGACAAACATGAATTTAATAACCGCATAGCAAAGATGGCGCCGACTGCGTTCGCTGCGGGCGATGCGTAAAAGACGAAAAGAAACTTGACGAAACGTCGCAAAAACGACAGCCATGGGAACAGAGAGACCTCATAAAGAGAATCCTATCTGAGAAGTTTCACATGCCACGGATATTATGGGAATTAGATATCTGTTCGCCCTTGCCCCGAGGCTCGAATGTTTGCGATTTCGCTTCCGATTTTCCCTTCGTTCTTGCCTTTTTAATGATTGTTCCGAAAGTATAACAACGAGGATTAGCCGCGGGTGTTTACTCGTTAAATTTCGGTGTACCAAAGATTGTAGAATTTTTCTGATTGATAAGAATGTTTTTATTATATTACAGGAGATTTTTAAGTATTCTTTTATATTTACGACGTTTACTGAATTACCATGTTAAAATAAATACAATGGTTAATTCTGTTATAAATAATTATTTAAAGTTAACTACTGGGATATATTTTCAAGAAATAATGCAAAAAACTTCTTTTATTCGAAATCAATTATTGTGTTCATATCTTTTATAAGATTAAGGGAGATGTGAGGAAAATATAGTTATGGCAAGGAAAAAATCACATTATTTGGTTACCACACTTGGGAAACGTGAAATCGAAGTTCAATTGATATTGACAGTTATTTTATGATAAATTTTGTTCGCAAATCGTAGATTAAATACACCTTCCCTTATTGATTAGTCATTTTATTAAAGAGTTATATTATATTTTCTATCCGAGCATAGCTTTTCAAACACTACCAGTATGTAGAATTCAATTAACATCAACAAAGCTTCAATAATGTAACCTAAAATTACTTCAATACCTTTTACATTTTCAAAGCTTATATTAATATAATTATAAATTTTGTTACAGGTAATATATCAAGAACGATGTCAACAAAACTCTTTAGAGATCCGTAAGTTATCTTTCACAGTCGGTTTCTTCTAGAAATTATTACACCATTAATCGTCTGTGCACGGTGCGCTTCCGCGCCTCGCTGCAAGCCCTTTATTGGGCAATTCTTGTTTAAGTCTTTTTTTTCGTGCCACTAAACTGATATGATTACAATCATATCTTTTGTCGGCTTCCTTGTCCTGTTTACTTTTTTGTACGTGCTTTATTATTTCCCAAAAATACAGACGACAGGTATGTGTTTCACAGTTTGGGCCGTAATAAATTCACAAAAAATGCATAGCGGTTGCTATTTCTGAATGGCAGAAGTTATTTTTAGTTCTTTAGTTGTTAAGTTTCTTCTTATTTTTAGCTATTTAGCTTTAGTTATGCAATTTTAGTTTGTTTACTTTTTGAATTATATTGACTAAATAATGTAAATATTAAAAAAACTTTAGACTATAATACTTAATGGTCAGTCAACGAAAGACATTTACAAAAATCTGCAGAAATGATTAGAGTTCGTTATCAAAATTCCTTACAATAAATTCTCGTTGCCAGTTTGTTATTTACCACCTGCATATCACCTACTATTAAGGATTACAAATCATTCTCTGCTAGGGTAATAGTTTTTCCTGCCACTTAAACGCTTCCACAACATACAAGTTGCGCCATTAGCCCTCGCCTGCAGATAATAGAGCGATGCACGCTTGACTGCCTCCTAAACGCGCATAAGCAGAGCATCATAGCCGTTCCTTGCTGAGAGGTTACTGAATTGTATTAACGTGCCAGAGGTTTCTTTCGTTTATTAAATCGTTACTTGCACCTGTATGAACTACGTTGTTATTGTATGTATATATAATAAATAAATATATATATATATATATATATATTTCTTAGTCTTCTTCGTCTTGAGTAAGATTCAACCAATGAGATAAACAATACTGACTTAAATAAAAAATAAAGGGAGAGGTGTCTTATGGACACGAGAACGGAGTTCCTTTCGCTGTATTCTCGTACTTTACACTTTGAATACCCTGTACTTTATTTAAATTACCTCTATTATTTTTAACTTCTTATAACTCACTCCGCAGCTCATTTTAACAAAAACGTTACAATGTACACTTAAAATTTATAATGAATAATATAATTTACATATTTATATTTATTTATAATTATTTTTATTTATTTATAATTAGCGATCCGTCCCGGCTTCGCACGGATAGAACTAAAAAGAACTGTCCTATCTTTGAAATTGGACGTAATAACACATAGTGAGCAAATTTCAAAGTAACGAATATTTCTCATTTTAGGAGTTTTAGTAAGGTTCCCTAATTTTTTTTGAAAATACAATATAGCCTATGTCACCCGGGGATAGTGTAGGTTCCCAGCAATGAAAGAATTTTTCGAATCGGTTCAGTAGTTTCGGAGCCTATTCATTGCAAACAATCAAATCTCCTCTCTTAGAACCTGTATTCTATACTATTATTATATAGAGGAAAAAGTCAGACATTACTTTTTTCGGTCTAGCCCTCAGCCTGCAAAGTCCGGATAACGTGCAATAAATAACTCCGTTATAAAAAACGTTTAAACTGGACATTGACACCCTTATTTATTCATATCCGTGACTAAACCAAAGCTAAATACTGTTTCAAGGCACGGAGCTCTAGCACGAAAGTGTATTATTTCAAAGTATGCTGTTAAACTCTCTGTCAAATATCTGACCGACTTTTGTTTTAGTTATTCCATGGCCCAACACTATTATTGTTGTATTTTCAATAGTCCGTATCTAAGGTAACAATAAACACAATGAAACACGTGCATCCAAGCCATCAACAGAACGTGTGCCCCTATAAAAACACAGGCCATAAATACTCCATCAGGCCAGTGACGGGCCAGAAAAACGCACTGTAACGATCCCGCACCGCGAATCACCCGCCGCTCCATTAACTTGATGAACAAAGTATTTTATGGCCCAACTTACGCAGCCCTGGCTCTAATTGCTTGCAACGAGTTCGAATGTCTTTTAATATACTATTATATTATAGTAATACGCATAATGGAAGCTCGTGCTTAGGCTCATTATTTAGGTAAATAGAGATAGAAATATCGATAAACTTACTAAAATTGATATCGATATTTGCAGTTTAGATACCACTGTTAGCCATATTTACAACCCTAAAGGGATGGCAGAGTTGTTTTATTTTCGGTTTCTTTCAGATATACAGTCGCTGCAATATTTTTCTTCACCATGAAATTCTTCGTTCTTAGTATATAAAACTGCATTATCATTGGAGCTATCAATGGCGACGACCCAACTGTAGATTTTGCGTACAACATTTAATGCAAGCGAGGCAAGGCGCCCAATACCGGGTCTCAATCTTATTACGTGCTCACTTCTCTCTTGTTACGTTCTCACAGAAGACAGGCGTGAAGTACAGTATTCTGCGTTTGGTCTGGTGAGTGAAGGCCTAATCCAAGTTATCTCCCCCTTCCCACCCTTTTCTTATAAGGAAAGATGGGAAGGGGAAGAAAACTTGACGGTGGAGGGGATGTATAGGAATTGGTAACAACCATTTTCTGCTTGTCCCCTCCGCTGTCCATTAAAATACGTGGGCAACGCATCTGCAACTCATTAGTTAGTTGCAGATGTCTATGGGTAGCGACCACTTGACATCGGGTGAACCGCTTGCTCGTTTGACACCTAGTACTATAAAAAAAACATGTTTCACTAGCGCCCGCACGGCCATTGTTTGGGCAGATTGATAGACAAATAAAAATATATTACGTAGGTTATTTGCTAATAAATTCTGTTGGTGAAACATCATTTTTAATCGATAATAATACGTTTGAAATTAAATTATTTCTAATACAATTGTACCAAATAAAAGTTACCCTTTAACAGTATAAATTAACTTTGTGTGGAGTACCGTAAAATAATAACTATAACCGAACTGCAAATCACCTGAGTGCACCGGACCACGCGTGCCATTTCCGGTCACACCGCCGCCCGCCCTAGACCCCGCACCGCCCGCCCTCGCGCCATCGCTTCCGGGAGACAATGGATGGCACGCCTGCATCCGATCGTCGATTTCCCGTCGCCATTTTGCTGATTCTAAAATCAAAATTAGCTTTTCATGTATGCATTTCATAGGGCAAAAATATTATCACTATTTTACCAAAAAAATTAAATGAGTTTTATAATTTTAAATGAGTACAGATAATAATTTACTAATAACAAATCATATACATATATATAATAATAAGTGACATACTTTCATAAAACTACATTTTCTGCGAAAAAAAAACTATACAACGAAAAGTTATGTCCAACAAGTGTTCCGTTTCCCTTGCCTTCGCAACGGTATTTAAACTCGAAATCTAAATGTTCTCACCACTACTAAACCCAAAATACGCCTTTACTCGAGGAGCAAGTCGCGCTGGAGCCTTCAAATTTATGTGCATACTGAATCGCCATTAGCAAACTTGGCCGTTGTCTGGTGAAGCTGCCAATTGATTTTTGGTCTTGTTGTTCTGATCTCTATAGTGGCAGTTCTGTTTTTATTTTCAACGCGATATTATAATGAAGAAGTGAACTTCAAATCAGTTATGTATTTACTTAAAAATACAATATGGATTATTGATACATAAACAACTAAAACAGTGGTGGCTGAGCGGTTTAGGCCTGACTTACGTACTGTAGGTTGCGGGTTCGAACCCAGGCAGGCGCTTTACTTTGTGTAATTCATTTCATTCACCTCTGCTCCAAAACCGCTGTAGGAAAACATCGTAAGGAAACCGGCATGTTAGAACCACCAAATTCGAAGACATGTGACATCCACCAACCCGCACTGGGCCAGCGGGGTGGATTATGGCTCATTCTCTCTCTCGGAGAGCAGGACTGTGTCCCTGCAGTGGGTAACATTCTAAAAAAAGGCTGATTTATTATTATTATAAACAACTAGAATATAATGTATCTACATATGTAGATATAAAATGGATAGATATAAAATAAATTTAAGAACTCGAACAATATATCTTTTATTTAAATTAGGAAAAGGAATAATTAAATATAACAAACTGGCTGCTGGCTATCTAATAAAAGATTTAAATCGACAATTTGATGTATGAAATAAAGTTCATAATTGTGGAAGTAATCTATTACCTACAAATATGTATATCGTATGGACGATTAACCAGACTACAGTATGGAAAACTTTGTCTTAAATAGTGCCTACTAATTTGTAAACATTGAGTGTATTAAAACTAAGTGATCATACATCGTGCTTACATATGTCTCTTTTCAATCTTAATTTAATAATAATAAGAATTCCATTAACAAGAAAGATACGAATAAAACAGCGATGAACAAAGGAACCGCAGAGCGACTGCAGCGCGCTGTAATCCCGCCATCGTAATACATAGTAAAGCACATTAACCGCAAGCTTAAGCTTATCCCGGGTCTGCAAAACTTATACCCCATATCCGGGCAAGTGCCCAATCCCGCTCGTGTGGTCCAGCCGGCTAAGATTCCCGACATAACAACGGCCAAGATCTTAGATTGCACAACAACTTAAGTTGAATTCCTTCGTCCAACTCCGGCGGACTGTGAACGGAAATTTGAATGTTCGAGGTATTTGGTGTAACGTTTGTTTCTATTTTGATTCGACTTCAAGTAAAGTATTGTTTTGCAAGGTAAGAAAAAAACAATGTGCTTTATTTTAATATAATCACTCAGTGACTATTTCCTAAGATGTAAAAATGTACTGTGTTGACCCCTGGGTTGACAATAAGCGAATCGGAAGATCTATGGGTCTAGCTGCTAATTATTGTAGAATAAAATATTATAGAACATTAACAAATATATAAATAATTCTTAAAATATCAAGAATTATTTAAATTATATTCTATTTATTCAATAACTATATATTCATACCTTTGAAAGACCTTTGTTATTCTTAGAACCTCGATAAAACTTATCAACAATCCCTTGATCCACTTTTTTAAATGTAATTACTTCCTCACTTAAAGCTACTTGCCGACCCCTGAAATAGTCCATGTACTACTAAATATATGACTTTAAACATATTAGGTTATATTTTACATTTTATAAAAAAATACAGCCGTCGTTTCAGTTAAACGTAATTTGCTGAATAGAATGTCTTGTGTTAATGTGGTTAATTAACACAAGACTTCTATTCTATTCTGCAAATCCGTTGTCACTAAAATAAGACCATATTTACTTAATAATTATCCTTTTAACAACTCGCAACACGGAAATAAATAATTCATGTGTAATTAACAATCGGCAGTAGACAGCCATCGCAAAAACTAAAGACAATACAAAACAAATAAACGGCGAGAGGACAAGTTCAAGTATTAAAGTATTTCGTAGACAACATTTCCGCACGTAGCGTTGAAGCATTTGGCACGTCCCCGACGCGCCGAGTGCCCTGTGCCTCGTCGGATGAATAAAAGCCACGCTTACAGACCGACATGTGTTGTGGTTGCTTCAGTTTTATACACTTCGCCGCCGTAGTGATGTCTTTTCTTTCATTGCCGCCTCAGCCTTCTCATCTTTAACTACACAGGACTTAGCAGGTTCTTATGTTACTGCTTTGAACCTAAAAAATATTTCAGATAACAAAGCTATATGATTCTTTATATAAAATGGAACCTTAAACTTATTAAAGATATATTAATATCTACATTAGATCCTTTAAGTAGTACAATATATAGTATAATATAATAATATACTCTTAATACATTAACTGAATTTAAACCTCTTAAAAATAGATGGCGAAAAAATCGGTCCGCAATTCAATTCAAAGCCATTCACGTCCAAATGGCCAATTAAACGTTCCCATTGATTGATTCGCGTCGCATTCTCTAGATTCACCTTTCTCGTCAGCTTGAGGCATCCGAACAAAACAAATGAAATCGTAAATCCTTTAGAATCCTTTCGCTCCACCATTGTTATCCGCCCGCTCCGCTCGCTCCGGAGTTTGTTCCTGTTTAATGAGATTGTTACTGTTTAAAACAGCGCCGATTCCTTATTTAGGCGCGCTTTCGTCTGTGTGCCATTCTCGTAGTATTTTACATGTACCTCTAATGTAATTGTTAGGTTGAAGGTTGTAGTTTAATACAATTAAAAAAGAACAAAACTAACGATAACTAATCCGAATAATGAGACCAGTGGCTTACGTTCTGTCTCGAGATAGAACTCAAGCTGGCGGTTTACTTTGTGTAATTTATTTCATTACCAATGCTTCAAAAGTGAAGGAAAACATCGAAAGGAAACTGGCGTGTCTTACAACCACCAAATTCGAATACTTGTAACATCCACCAACCCGCACTGGGCCAGCGCGCATTAGCATATGTTATTAAACATACTTGAAAAGAAGGTAGACAATGCTGTCTCCGTCATAATTTCCACTACGTATGCGGTTTACATCGTTTTATTTTATATTCACATAATTATAATATTTAACCCTCATTTACTTCTTCATAACATTATTTTTACGTCTGGTTAAAAATATAATGTAGCTGTTCTTCATCATACATGTAATCCAAACTTCACTTCATAATGAACCAACGTCTCCTGATGTGATAAGCATCAAGGGTCCGAAGAGCCCGTTACGCGATTCGACTGAGCTCCCCCCACATTACTCATTTGCGGGGAAAACATTCTCGAATTCAGCGATACAGAAAAAAATGTCGCCACTATCTGACCTATTTCGGTGGAAGGCGCAATGACCCTCCCATAAACAGGGCTGGCTAATGATATAAAAAAATATCTTTAGAAGTGATTAGCCGGACACAGAAAACTTCACCTTGTCTGAAGCTTAAAGTAAATTAGTCAAATAATTTGCCTACATTTAATTACATTTCCTATTATTAAAGAAAGTGACCCATAGTGACCCCTAGAGATCTGCGAAATGTAAATGAGTCGCAGATGCGTTGCCTACCTTTAATCTCAGAGGAGGAGATAGACAGGAAAAAGGATATTTCCTTTTCTTATCCATCCCCTCTCCCGTCAAATCCGACTTCCCTTCAAATCCTCTCCTTCTTAAAAAAACATGAGACACTCATCAGACGAAACGCACAATACTTCTGCTTCACACCTGTGTCTTATTATCGTGGTATTTCACCGGCCGCCACATACATGCAACGGATTATTGTCGCGGACTCTATCATTGTTAATTATTTTATTTTGGCATGCTACGCAAAAAGCAATAAACAAACAAAAGTTTATTTAAAAAACAAATAACCGACTGACTGTAGACAATTCGTGGAAGGATATGAATCGATTGACACCTCACTCTTCAAAATCAGAAGCCTAAATAACTAGCATTTAGGCTGCAGGTAATTACAATATTACAGACATACATATATATGTCATACATTCAGTCGGCCAAAAAATAAGCCGATTTAATTATTGAGTGTGTTCCATTAAGCGTCAGCTGCGTCTATTTCTGTATTTCTTTATAAGTATATCAAGACGAATAAACGAAAGAAGACGAGACATTTCCCCGATGGTAAGTGATACCTCTGATATGTCTCATTTGCGCAGTAGTTTCACTCCTCAGTAATTACTACCATTATTGCCTGATGTCTGGTATTAATCACAGAAAAAGACACCATGTTATCCCCGTAAACGACTTAGGATTACGATTGATTACTTACCGTGCGCTTACACTGCCAATATTTTCATATAAAACATATTGTCGTCTCAGTTTTTTCAATAAGAAAGATAGAGAGAAAGCTGGTTTCGATACACAATTTTACAGCTCTGATATGAAATAGGTATGCGTTTTAACACACATACTCAAGCCACTGACAGGCTTCTTTACCAACATTATTTTCGTTTTTTTTTAATTTTATAATAATTAATAATATATGATATTAATATATGAATTCTGATGTCTATTTTATTTATTTTAATAATTTAAAATCAAGCAAACTTCTGGCAACCCTGTCAATTTCCAAGCACATTCGTTCTAACATAATTTTAAGTCACACCCGAATTCGAGTCCGGGTATTCGTTGAAACTTGAATCATATTATGATCGTTTTAAAGGTTATATTCCCGTACTCGAAGTTGAATTTAATTTACGAATTTATCTAGCGGATGATCATGTGAATGTAAACTTTATAGACTGAGAGCTAAATGAGGTTCGGCGTAGATGCGTGTTGGTTGCGCGGGGACGACGTATTTTTACTGCGGCTCCCAGTCTATAAACAGCAAATTAAAACTACTTAACGTGTTTGTTTTCGTAATTCAATTATCATAAAGTACAAACGTTGTTTTTATTTGAGATATAAAACCATATTTAGGTATGAAAATATTTACCTTTACTTTCCTATCAAATTAGCTATTCAATTCAGTTGATTCTGCTTGCGATCAAAGATTTAATATGCGTGGATAAATATGGAAAAAGCAATGCTGGGTGTCAATGTATTTCGCGGGTATGTTAATATATATATTCTAGTATATACATGTATATCCATTCCATTGTAATCTCTTGTAGCCCACCCCACCCACCTTGCCAAATTTTAAAGAGTGAGGTGTCATTCGATTCGTCTCCCCCGGACTATCATGGGGGCTACGGTCAGTCGGGTTTATTGGTTTCTTAAATTAACTATGGCTTGTTTCTAGTCATATAGTACCAGTACAGGTACTTCATGTTACATCGTTGTATTTTTCCAGATCACAATTCATACAGATATAATAAAATATATGAACGTTCGTCGAAACTGTTCCAAATTTTAAAAAAAGTATGTTTCTGACATATCTAGAGCGTATTGTTCACGCGGACCTAGGACCTACTGAAGTTTTCACTTCATAAATCAGCACTCCAACCTCGATCACTAATTAAATGCATAACAATCACTATGCTCTTTATATATTAAATGATTGCCCTCGGTCAGAAACTTACAATCAACTCCATTTACTCTCTCTCGCACGTCCAACTGCAACGGAATTCTCATAACAAACGTCACAAAGGAATTCCGAAAACGGTAGCGAGAGCACGACGTTAATAAAATGGAAGCGTGATAACGGAGAGGAATAAAAAAGTGTTTCTACAAGTGAAAGTTGGTACGCGTTTAGTCTCGTTTAATGAGAATCTTCCAGAATTAGGCGCCGTCAGCGTCCGTCATAAATTGTCAACATTCCGGGACCCTAAGAAAGGGCGGGGAGCGACAAAGGGTCCGGTGGAGTCGCATTTTAGGGGCAATCGATGCAATTGACGATTTCTTTGATTGCAAGAATGCGGAGATATTGTAATAAATTCTCTGTTATTCTCTATGTTAAAACACCATACATAATATATGTTATGTTAACCCAGCAATTACACTCCTCTTCAACATATAACACTCCTAAATTCGTAATCTACTTGACGGTATTTTTGGGATCTAGCCATGTAAACTAGATATTGTAACGCTGTGTTTAGCCTTCGTCCATTTCTAGATACTTGAGAACTGTAACCAACCAGGCTTACTAACGTAATTTCTTAATATACAGAAAAAATTGTCACCTCTTTTTGAGCGTTTCAATGTAGAGGAAAATCTTTCCCGAATCGTCTGAAAAAAATGCTTATGCAAAGTGTTATTATTTTTCTTCGAGGTATACAAACGAACGCTGCCGCGCCACTGATGCGAACTGAGAGGTTTCTTTCTTTGCGGCCAGAGAAACAGCGATTCCGCAAACCAATATATGTAATAAAATAAAACATAAAAAAGTATTGTTTGTAAGGATTGTTTTTCCTAATAAGAGCAATCAAGCATGGCAGTGTCAATGGCAGTATTACTACTTATGTAATATATACTCTACTCAATTCTAATAAATAGTATATTATTGTATATATTGACGAAGAGAGGCTATGAACAAATTTAAATGATTATGAGAGTACGGTTATTTCAATATTTTGTTTTCAAGATTTTTTTATCGTAGCATTCACCGGCCCTAAAGGCTTGGCCTTACTTAATCCTTATGTAATTTTTACACACTGTGTTCTTAATACATTTAATAAGTCAATCGACTTTTATATTCAGACGCTTAAATCACAAATTATTCATACAATTTAAAGTATTCAAAACGTATAAGGCAAATCAAAATCTCGAATGCTTATGAAGTTCCGCTAGTGGTATGGCCACAATTTCGACAGTGCGTAGAGCATTAGGCGGATTGAGAGGAAATGGGTCAGGGCGGGATTTGGCCGCGGCGCTTATTGCCGACTGATTTAAATATAACGCGACGAAATGAAGGGATGCAGGAAGCGATTCCAAATCTCTAATACTTTCTTTATTAAATATGATGCAAACGGAAAACCTTTCCTATTTTAATGTATCACTGGGTAACTAGGACTATCATTTTAAATTAGTCACAATATTATTGCTATTGAAATTGTATTAAAAAATGGATCGACTTATAGAATAATAAATTCATATTATTTAGGGTATATGTATTTAATTTAAGACGATATGTTTTTATGAGAATGAATGGCAAAGAATGAGAGACATATTAAAGCTTCGTTTAAGATTTTGTAATTACAATAATTAAAATTGTTATTTAAACGGTACGTAAGTGGTTTTTTTTTATTTAAACGCGTTGAAGTATATTTATACGCGTCTATCAAAGTATAGGATGCTTGTCCATAAATCTAGTTTTGATTTGAAATTGTAAAAAACCATTCACTGCTAGTCTGTAAACAACAAATCTCGGCGCACCATCATTAAGATTCCGAGCGCCGTTTGTCCGTTTGTTTTCGTTCAACAAAAAACAATATTTTGTACGTAATGAATATTCATCTGTCGGTCGTATTGTGATTTCTTATGTAGAACTGGTGATGGTACACGTCCGCAGTGAATTCCGTTGATTGTGCTTCGCGTTGCGGCTACAGCGACTGACACCTTTATTTAGATGAATTCATTGTAATAACTGACACCTATTTATTATATGGGATTGTAATGGATTGAAAACCATTTTTTTATTTCAATCTTTTGACGGACTAACAGTTAGTGCACTGTTCAATCATAGAATAAAATTAAGTTACTTTTAAAGTTAATTTTGAAGAAGTTATTTTGTTATTGTTTGTTATTATACGTGTTAACAACAATCTGGTATTGTTTTTTTAATATTTGTGAATTTATTTTCAATTATTAGAGTTATATATGTGTACCGCCGTAACCTTCCTTACGTATTCTCTTCTCGTATTGAATAAGAGATGAACGACGAGTTCACACATTTTCATACAACACACACACTCGAGACAATTTTATCAGAAAGCATCCAGCGTATGTCCACCCTCCCAAAGAATACACTTTTCATTCATAAACAAAGCAACAAAAGTTCCATAACAACGTCCTTACATTCAATATATATATATATATATATTATAAAAAAACTAAAGATTGACTATGATATTATGAACAAAATCTAGAATTAAATGTTGATATCTATATGTAATCTTATCAAAAACTAGCTTTAATTGTAAATAATATAGAGATAAGAAAGTATGGATGAATATAGTGTCACAGTCTGTCAGTGGTAGATTCCGCAACATCTGTTGCACGAATGGGCCAGCTCGATCGGTGAAATACCACGACCTCACAGAAAAGAGGCGTGAAGTAGAGTATTCCGCGTTTCGTCTGATGTGAGGTGCCGGAGGCATTATTCTAGTTCTGTCCCCCTTCCCACCCTTTTCTTATATGGAAAGGATGGGAAGGTGGATGGGATGTATAGGAATTGGAAATAACCATTTTCTGTTTGTCCCCTCCTCTGTCCATTAAAGGTGAGCAATGCATCTGCAAGTCATTATTTAGTTGCAGATGCATTGCATCTTTGGGTAGCGATCACTTGACAACGGGTGAACCGCTTGCTCATTTGCCACGGCTGTTAGAAATATATGGACGAGGAGGACATACTGCCGACCCCAGATAGGCGGGAAAGGGCAAGATGCTGAACTGTGCTAAATCACTTCGTGAACATAGTCATAACCGGTAACAATTTAATTAAACTCGTCGCGTTCACTCAGCGGAATACTAATAACGAATAAAGAAAACGTTCAAATTTAATTAAAAAGCGAGCGAATAAGTAAAGAAAATGAAAAACCGCATTAGCGCAACGACGAAATTTCGTAAGCGCACAAACGCGGATTCACTTTCTCTAGATGGGCAATTTCATGAATAAACATAGCAACGGAGCCGAGGTCGCTTCGCTTCCGTACTGATTTATGACCGCGCCAGCCTCCGACGAGTATAACCCTTGAACGAGATACGGCTCAGCGGCTGTCGTGCGCTTTAGTTGAAATTTTGGGATTGAAATTTTCAACGCATTAACGATAATGCAGATTCCCAAATTTCTCGGTCACATGAAATCTCCATAGATTGCAGCACTTCAAAGTACCTTTCACTTTTATATAGCACCTAAAATCTTTAAAACAATTCCTTCATGGATATAGATTATTTTATATTACTTCGTGGACATTATTTAAATATATTTTCTTTATAATACATACTAACGAAGGGCGATATGCGGAGTACCCGTAACTGACGAGTATGTATGCGTAGATGTATGGACGACGAATGTAGATGAAGCGAGAGAGGTGCACCAGAATCGCGCCAAATAGAAATCGATAATATCTGCCTACCCCTCTTGGTTATGGGCATGAGAGTATATTTATTTCTTTATAGGCATTACTAAGCGTTTTACGTTTTTCTAATACTTTTCATGATTAACGAGGAACTACCTAATATAACAGTTACAATTGTAAAGCCTCATATAAAGAATTAAATATGACTAACATTTTATTTGAGGACATTCCTAATATAACGCTAATTCGTTTATTGAAGAGACAGACATTTGTATCATAGAGCTCGTCTAATTGAATTCTGACGTCTTATAAAATATTCATTAGATATGATAATCTGCCCCTTCCCCGGCGCGCCTGCTATGCGGTTATAGCCGACAGATTCATAGTTTAGGCAAATTGTAAAGTTTATTGAATGCGCGCAAGGATGGAACGGTTAGGGGAAGGATCGCAAACTTCATTTGAATGCGGCCTTATTCACACGTTTGTGTGTTAAATTCTTACAATATTTCTAATATTTACTCAAAATCACAATTTTGTTTTATATATTCATGTTTAGGAAAAAAATATTTTAAAATTTACCTTAATAATATACGAAGACGAGTATAGGTAGGTTGACTAAAGCTGGCCTTCACACATTCATACGTTTCGCTTGTGGAATGTCTTTGAATAGACCCGTAACGTGACGTCGCACTGCAAGCGCACAATGAAAAGTATGTCGGTCCCTCTCACGCGCGATAAAGCTTCAATGAGTATGAAGGATGCAGTTATTATTTTATTCTTGCAACTTTTTATAAATACAGAGAGGTATTTTTTTAAATTAAATTTAATTTATGACTCTCATATATCGAATAATATAGTAAAGAATAGTACCTATATTACAAGTATTAAGTTTTTTTTAATGTAAAACCCTTCCAACCTTACTAAAAACATAGTAGACTGAATATTTTTAAATTCTTGCATTTTCATTCATAATCATTTAATTGTTATCATACATACGTAAAATTGCATCATCCTTAGTTTATCATTTACAATACGCATCTTTTGGAATATTAACACCACCACACCATTATTTTCGACAAAAATGTATCTGCACATGGATATCGTTCTTAAGTTAAAATAAACATGAAACGTTAAGTAACCGCCCGCTTCGAATTTAAAACAATCTACCTCAAAGGGAATATATCTCATCAACCGCCGCCCGATCCAGAGAGGAACGGTGGCGCTTCTAAATTCGTTATCCGCCAATTTCTTGCCCATAAAAAGTAATCTTGTTACAGAGAAAACTTATTTCATAAAGAGTGGGAGGGAAAGTGGGACAGGAATTAAAAGAAAGGAGCTGAAATTTCAACGGAAGAGGAAAAAAATGAATTAATAAATGCTCTTTGTTGTAATGGACCGCTTGCGATTGTTACTGTCGTGTAGATTTAAAAAATTACCAAAAAAAAAGCCGAAGACTTTTTGGTTTGTTCCTGTTTGAACACTCTTTTGTTGTTTATTAAATAACTTTTTAATGTCTTTTTGTGATAATAACCATTTTATTTATGTCCTCAAAAAAGAAACTGCTCTATTTTCTCTTATTAGGAAGTAATCAAATTAAGTAAAACAATAATAATATAATAATAATAAAATCGGCCTTTTCTAGAATGTTTCCCACTGCAGGGACACAGGCCTCCTCTCCGTGAGAGGGAATGATCCGTAATCCACCACGCTGGCCCAGTGCGGGTTGGTGGATGTCACATGTCTTCGAATTTGATGGTTCTAAGAACATGCCGGTTTCCTCACGATGTTTTCCTTCACCGTTTTTGGAACAGTGGTGATGAAATAAATAACACAAAGTAAAGCGCCTGCCTGGGTTCGAACCCGCGACCTACAGTACGTAAGTCGGGGTCTAAACCGCTGAACCACCACTGGTCTAGTAAAACAATACAACATTAGAATTATTTATCTGAAAACATAACCTAATTTTTTGTAGGAATATGACATTCTAGGGTAAAGAAGGCTGCCATTATGCACAATCTCAATTAGATCAAGAAATACTTACGAGCTCTCACGACTCTTTTATTCAAACAATTCAAAAATAAGTCTCTTTTCCATTATCTCTATTAAATGTGTTAATATAGTCTGTTGTCTAAAGGTGTCCATTTCTAGCGGTCTATAATATTTTACAATAAAACATACAAATATCGGCTGTAGCCGTATTCTATGTAAAGAATAGTTGTTTCGATTTCGTTTCAAATGTCGAACACAAATGCACACCCATCATGCGTCCCGCTGCGTTCGCGAAAACAAAATTTAATATTTTTCAAGACGCTAGGCCGCATAATCGAATCCCGTTGCCTTGCGATCTTGTTTGAGAAAATTAAAAAAATATCGCTTCCCGCCAAAAGAGGCCGAACGTCAACGCAATTTTTGTCTTAATCTGTATTATGAAGAAACCGACTTGGCTGCGATGTAATAAAATTTTCGCCTGCATCGTACACAGTTAAGGGAGAAGGTATTTGAAATTAATTTTCGACATGTTTCCCTCCGGTCTACGAAGTTCTTTTGAAAGTCTTTGACATAATAACGATAAAAGAAAAAGGGAGCGTTTGAAATGTTCCGCAGTCAATATAGAATTTAAGCCTATTTACTTTTAAATTATTTCTTAAAAACAATGTTTCCGCCTTTACGTTCATGTCTAGTCTCACAGAGTCACACACGGATAGACTTGTCTTATATAAGTAATTCAAGAAATCATAACGGAAATACCAATCTATTACTTATATATAAGTCTACCCCAACTCCATTGTCCACTGCACTTCCCTCTTTAAATACGGATCATGTTTAACAATGTTAATATCTCTGATACCCTAAAAAGCGATGTATCGTGTCTATTGGGCAAATATTATCTTCGTAAAATACAAGCAAAGGGTTTTCATTTCAAAGGTCTGCGTTTGCAATTATACGAAGCTGTTTGAGCGAATTCCGCACTCGCGTTAACAACTTCTCATTTGACTCCACTATCCAATACTACTAAATACTAAAGGCGTTAACAAATAGTATCCATCTCGTATCAACCTCTGTTATCTGGATATGACCTATCTTGCGAACCTAATTATTGTTTTTGTTAGAACCTAAGTTTTGTATAAGATATCTGGAATAAAATGATAATGGTTAAAATTGTTTCACTCTCTTGCCATTTCCACGTTATAAACGTTAGACTGAACCGCAATTGAAGCTGTTTCTTGCGTTTTCTTTACTATTTTTGCGTTTTTAAACCAATAGAGATAAAGAACACTGATATGATATACTATACTCATAAAAATACATGAACTAAAAATCTAAGCAAATGTGTTGTCATTAACGAGAGTAGCCACGTCCGCTACAGGCTCCAGGGTGTTTTTGCCGAGGCTCTCGGGCTCTTGTTGACTCAGCAGGCTTCGCAGGATATTGCCCGCCGCCGGCAACGCTGCTGCCCTCGCGCGGGCCGCTCCCATACATGGCAAGTGTGCATTTTGTAACAACTATTTTACACTACCACCATAAACTACTTCGTCTTTGAAGGTAATAGGTACAAATCGATGTATTCTTTTAACGTTCGCTAGTTTTTTAAGTGGCATTTAGTTTAGGATACTCTATAAACTGTAAATTATTTCTTATACAAATTATTTTACGTAATTCAAAAAGAAAATTAGTGGCGGTCCGCCCGAGCTAAATCTTACAATCTTACCTTCAAATTGCTTTGTAAAAAATAACGAAATGCATAATTTCATCAAACACGTCTTATCACATCGTTTTATCGTTGTAAATTTCCCTTAAAATATCGTATATTTTTCGTGCAACCTTCATAAGGGTCCACGTCCGGAAACCCGAGCGGAAGTGATTCTCGCCGCTTGTCGAACGTCGGTAGAGTTGGGCGGACTCTATAATATTTATTTTATACACACTCAGCCATAAATTCCGTAGTCCGCCGCATTTTTTGCCGCCCGCCATGTCCGGTAATAGACAATTTTTCCCGCCATAAACTTGTAACAAGACATTTTCATGTGCGGTGTAGAAATGTAAAATATTATATATATATTCTCACACAGAACTTATTCGATAACATGTTATGGCTTAATTTATTTTTTATTATTCAAGACCTTTGGATAATAATGAAGACTTTATTCCAGACCATAGAGTCCATTTTAATAACAATTCCTAAAGACTAACTGATTGGTGTGACTACGGTCCAGCCGCCTATCGACCATGCTCAGTATGCTGTTGGTTGCCACGTACTATGCGCACAAGAGATATTACGCATCGTAACATGCCAGCAGTCTCCGCGAAGTTCAGAAAACATCCCATCCCCATCACCACCCTGAACGCATTATTAAATTGGACTCGGAAGGCACTGTAAGACTTTTGACTATTGTAGTATATATTTAATATGTTCTCGATTCATAAAATCTTATAAATGATGGCATCTAATTTGATAATTCGCAACCTTCGTGTGTGTACAACTAGTTTTATATATCTACTACCGAACCTTGTATATAATAGGTCGACAAACGTTACAATATCGTACTTACAAAGCATCGAGATATTTAATATACCGTTAAATCAAATCTTACATCATACAGATAAAAGACGGCCGATCGTCTGTCCGTCTTGTGATGTCCCAGTCCTATGCACACAGTCCCGTGAGCCATTTAATTGGGTTCGAATGTTTGTGTGCACACCCTAACTCGTAACGGGTCGTATTATTATCGTTTAGTCTGTTTGTTTAACCCTATCGAGGTCCTACAACGCGGAGACATATCGATAAATTATATTTACTTATAGTAACATCCCGAAGCAAACCCGATATTGTAATCTATTTAAATCGTTCTTCAAATGTAAATATTATCTTTTGTCTTGCAAAAAGGGCTTAAAATGTTATACTTTTAAATCCTTTTTGCATGAAAAGAAACAGTTTTTATGAACTGTATACAGACAAAAGGATAGGTAGGCAACGTAACTCAATAGCTTGTTGCAGAACCCTAAGGGTAGCAATACAAAAAAAAACATTTACAACGTAATTTAGATAGACAGACACTTTATTGCTCACATTAAACTAAATAAAAATTTACTAAAATTAAACTTATAACCTAAATGCGGGCAAGGGCGGCCTTATCGATATAAGCGATCTCCTCCAGGCAACCCTGTAGGGCAGGAGAGGTACAAATAGATAAACAGCGGGGTAACAAGAAAAGCCAAGAATAAATAAATAAGAGCAAGATTTTTACATTAACGATATAATCTCTAAACATAAGCAATACATACGAAGATATATACATATTTACATATATACATATTTAAATAAGGAAAATAGTTAGTTAGCGAGAGACTTCCTCCGGAGATGGCTGTGCAGCTTAGTTTTAAAAATTGCAAGCGACTTTGACTCTCGAATATAATTAATTATAATGTATTATAGTAATTTAGTTATACAGATTTAATTAGCTCGATTCAGTTTCCATAAATTAAATAATTATTCTTCTTTTAAACACGAACATATTTACTTTTTTCTTTCCATTACCAGGATTGTGTTCATTGTATTTTCCACTAACAGTATAACAATGTTTCACATATGATATTTCTGGCAGCTCGCCACATTGCCAATAAATATCCCGAGTTAATCCATTTCATCATAGAAAAGTTGTAAGTTGAATGAACTGCGTGGCATCACACATACAATGCTCTTCCCGTATAGCTGACGATATTAAGTGGATCACTGCCAAAATAAGACGCAAATACAACTCTGGCTCCATATGAATATGACAGAGTCGTATCTTAGTTATAACATAGTAAAATTGTTTTTTTTGTAATTTCCACAAAGAATCATTTATATATAGATCATTAAGTACTAACATGTGCTCTTATCACGTTTCTAGATTCTTTAATTTGTTCCGTACACATTAATTTAAAACATTCTCTAAGACATTTTGTTTTATTTTCATCACGCACATACTTAATATAATTGCAATTATAAAATAAAGAAAATATATTCGTAACGTTACCCCGAGGGGTAGGCAGAGATCATGGATTCCCATTCGGCGCGATCCTGGCACACCTCTCTCGCTTCTTCTACATTCTGACATCTACGCGCTTCTTTCGTCGGTTGTAGGTGGTGTATCGCTCTTTTTTAGTAAGCCACTAATTTCATAGTGTGTTGATATTTGGTATATGGTATTTGCTTATGGTCTATTTTTGAAATTATAAACCAAAACGTATCTTACGAGTAAACATTGTGGCCAAAACAATTAGAAAATACATAATAATAAAAAGGCAGCTTATATGTTATTCGTGTGATTAGTGAACACTCTAAAACGTTCCAATTGGCACGTTTTATCTGTAGTTCACATGATTTGAAAGCGACAAAAAGTAGCTGTCCTTTTTACACTATTTGACATTTGCCGAGAAAGTAATGACGAACGAAACGAAACACTTTTCCCGTTGTTTTGTACGTGTATAACATACGAGTAATTTAAAATTTCATTGGATCAAAATAAGATTCTATTGTTCATAAGTTCTCTAAGTATTGCTAATACATTTCCTTGTTATTTAACTTATTGTTCCACAATGTCAATCATTACAAACCGAAATCATATTGGGTTCTGTTTATCCACTGAACATTAGTCTTCGCGCTAAGCGTATTTACGATATTTATTCGGGAGAGTAAGACGGGAGCGGATTTGGTTCTCTAAGTAATAGTTCATTGTGAGTGGATTGGTGATATTTTCTTCTGAAATACGCTTCTAAAGATATTAACGCATTGAATATGACCTCTACAGAGTCTCTTTTTTATTATTTTTACTCTACCTAAGAACTTTAGTATGACAATACATTTTCTACGAGATACGAAAATTATGATGTTACGTTACATATAAACTTAATTATTGTAACATGAACTTTAAACATTGATTAGTAATAAAACACAATATTACTATCTCTTTTGCGGTTATTATATTTAAAGTTGACAGCTGTTATAATGTGTATTTTTTTAATAATATTAGTAGATTATAAAAATAATTTATATATATTTTTCTATGTGAGAAGTTGGCAAACGTGCCAGCGGATCACCTGATGTAAAGTGAGCGATGTCCATAGACATCTGCAACAAGCAAATGTGTTGCAGATGTGTTGCCTGCCTACCTTTAATGGACAGAGGAGGGCATAGACAGGAAAAAGGATATTTCCTTTTCCCCGTTAAGCCCCTCCCCGTCCAATCCTCTTCCCTTTCCTATCCTATCCTATAAGGAACGTGTGGGAAGGGGAAGAGGACTGAAATTAGGCCTCCGGCACCTCACTCATCAGACGGAACGCAGAGAACTTCTACTTCACGCCTGTTTTCTGTGAGGTCGTGGTATTTTACCGGTCGAGCCGGCCAATTCTTGCAACAGATGTTGATGTTGCGGACTCTACCATTGTTATATATTCCAATTAAGCCTAAATTCGTGCTCGGACATGATACACGACAATAGTGGTATGGTATTCAAACCCACGACCTCATGATCGTTAGACCATAACCATTAGGTTATTGGCGCTTCACAATGTTTATTTCTTTTTAAATATATTAGTAGTAAACACTAAAATTAAATAAAGATTGAAAAATCAATTGAAACACCTTATTGAGACTAGATAATTCAATTCTTTTTTTCTATTTTTTAATATATTGGGAACTCGTTTTTTTTCTATAGTTCGATGCTGTACAAGCATTAAGTTTAAATGAGATTACTTGTGAGGTTAAGGTGACGTGACATCCTAAAATTTATCATAGCTCTATGAAACTAACTCAATTTGCCGGTTTGAAATCATTATATTAGCATATTTATGGCTCCGTATTTTTATTCCCCAAGCCAAAGTCTATAGATAGCGTCGATCCAAGTTGGCACCAAAATGACTGGATCTGTGCCTCGGACGATATCTCGACAGCTCTCAAGAATACAGGAATTGCAATGTCTGTGTAGTAGAGCGATGTTTATGCCCCATATTTCTCTATACCGATATAAATGCTAAAGCAGAGAGGTTTTGTGTGTGCCAAAATGCCAAGAAACGGTCAATATTGTTTTGCATGATTAAATATTTTATCAGTTACTTATACTCTTAATTTTGTGGCTTATCTAGGGGAGATATTTCAGGTACAAGATCTTCTGGGCAGTTAAAACAACAGGGTGCATTACCGCCAAATAGATTTCCTGCAGTACACTGTAGCTAAAAAAATTAGAGGGATATTCCTTGTACAGAATTTGTTGTTTTAATATCAGGACCACCATATTTTCCCAAGCAGACATAGATGTTGTGTTGAAATGTAAATAAATAGCGTCGTACTTACATATGCAAAATCAAATAAGGGACGAGAAGGGGATAAAAGGAGCGAGACGTTACATTAAAAACATCCCCAGTGGACACACAAGTACGGCAAATAATTAACTCCCTAATATGATATCTCAGTCATACGTCAGGGGACATGAATCTAAATAAGGGTCGTTTGTTAGATTATTTTAGTGAATATGCGTAATTAAGGTACATTTTCCTCCTAAAAAGAAGCCTACTAAAGAGATATTCGGAACTCAACACAGATAGAACGTCATTGCAAAAATTCAAGTTATTTTTACTTAATTTTTCTCTATTAACTCTACCTATATAGCTCGCACTTTGGAGATACAGAATCCAAAAACACAAATATTCCGTACATCATACACAAGCGACTCGCCCCGGCTTCGCACGTGTTTCTCCAAGCCAACTTTCATCCCTTCTTTAGACCTTCAGCGGATGAATTTGAAGAAAACCTTTTTAGTACTAGCCTATGTAATAACAAAAATCTGTACGTAAAATTCAAGACTTTAGGCCAAGTAGTTTGGACTATGCGTAGATATATCAGTCTGTAATTTTTTTCTTTTATAAAGTTAAAGCTACAGACTACAGCTCCTAGCCTCTAAGTAGAATCACATCTTGTTTACACCAAGATGGCCGCTTTCAAACCTTCGTAGAAACACGCGGAGTATTTCTCGGACATTTTGTTTTATAAAAATCCCAACACGAATGTAGAAATTCATTTCTTTTTAATCGCTTCAAATTCTTACTAATTCTATATTTTTACTGTCAAATTCACGTCACCACTAATTGGTACATCGTATATGCCACGCCACAAAAGCAAGGGCGCGGTAATTGAGACAGACAGAAAGGGTTCCTTTAATTATATTCTAAATGCATCACCTACCAATTAAATGGTACCTATTATTAGAACTACCCATAGCAGTTGGTAAAGGATTAATCAATGGATAAATTTTATTAATTCTCTCTCATCCTAATATTATAAAAGAGAACGTAGGTTTATTACGCTTTAACTCCTTAACAACTCAAGCGTTCGTCATAAAACTTTTAGACACACATTGTCAGGGGTACAAAAAATTACATATGGTACTTACCCCGAATCATGAAAATAAAACTATAATAATAATATCCTGGGACACTATTCACGCACGGCCATCTGATCCCAAACTAAGCAGAGCTTGTGCTATGGAAACCAGATAACTGATATACTAACTAATAATTCGAAGTTATTATACGCATTATATCATGTTACAAATATTTCCAGCGTGGAAAATAAGACACGAATGCATGTGAAACCGCGAGCAATAGGTAGTAATTTATAGTTACGGTACATTAAACCCATAATTTAAATAAGGCAATATTTCTTTTTCTTTCTCATATTGTTTTTATATAACTTTTAATTATATTAAAGATATAAAATAAACCACAATGTACACATACAAAACTAAAAGTTATTCATTAATAAGTCTGGTAGTATACTCTTGGTGAATTTCACACAAACTTTAAGTATCTTACAAAGCGGCTTATGGCGAAACTTTTTGAATACTAATAGTACATAATTCACTTTAGTTGTTCAGTATTAAGGCCCCTAATGCCTCGACTTAATTCAATAAGGCAACTTCTTTCGGTTCTTACGAAACAAGGCGGGATTAAACTGTCGTCTACAAACTGGAATAATTAAACGGCAAAATTTCACTCTAATTTATCAAGATATAAACACATAAATCAGCACAGTAAATATGAACTTACTTCTATGTTCCTGGTACATGCGAGGATGTCTGCGAACATGATCGTCGGTTACACATAATTGTTTGTTTAAGTGCCTTCTTACATCTGTATGGCCATCTGGCCATCTTGGCTTACTTCACTCCAATATTCCGCGTTATGTCATGGTTCGAACTCACAACCGTTCTTGTACCGTATACTGGAGGGTTCATGACATAAAATAATCAAGAATAAACAAAAACCTTAGCATGTTCTGTACTGAGCTTTTGAAAACAGTAACGAATCCTGGACGGTGACCTCGGGGGGGATAGACCCTGTTTGAGGAGTTGGGTCCAGAATTTGCAGATTTTAGGAACGCCTCTCTCTCTCTCTCGTCAGCCAGAAGTCGTCCACTGCTGGACGTATTCATTGACCCTCACACAGTTCGGTCACCTGGAAATTGTAATGGCAGCAACGTAAAGACCCGCAACAAGATGGGCCGATGATGTTATCAAAGTTGCGGGAGTGTACTGGATGAGGACAGCAGGGGACAAAGGGGACCTATCTTTATGAAGGTTATAATTAAAAATTCTGTGAGTTCTGATGGTTTTTGATAGGCCCGAGAACCATAGCCACTTACCCCCCTCCCCCTCCCCCTTCCCCCGGAGCCGCCAATGTGTCCTAACATTTACAAATTTCCTTCCGGCCTGTCTTAACGAAGCATTTCATCCACTTAAATTTAATAAAACATCGAAAAGAATCCTTATAAAATTTCATAATACGCAGAGTTTGACGTCAGAAATTAGGGTCCCTTGTGCACTCTCATGGGGATATAATTCGTTACGGGCAATTTATTACGTTAAGAAATCCATCTCTTGTCGCTCAGTACTTTTAAGCAAATGTTCATATCAGTTGATATAAATATTCATTGCATTGTTTATTTTCTGTGTTGATATAAATGTGTTTATTTGTAAGTTTGCAGCGGTCTCGAGCGCTCATATTATTACAAAATCTGCTAGTATCTGTATATTCATGTGAACCAGAATAACTTTTCCTTGACATTTCTTGTACAATAAAATTAATTGGTCTATAGATATTGAACAATTTAAATTCCCCGAAGTATCCCTTGAGACAAGTTGAATGTTTGAATCTTGAATCATTTGAAATAGTTAAAATTTTGATTGCCCTCCCGGTACGCTTTGACGTCGGATAAGTAATCAATTCTAAAGGAATCCAATGAGAAGGAAATTAAATTTTCTATTAAGCCAATGCGATTTTCCGATTAAAATCCATCGCAGATTCTTCACCGAAAAACCATGATATTTTCAAACGAAGTGCACTTCATATATAAATGCATAAGTAACGCCGCCACAAAAATTGGATCCAATTTTTTCTTAATTTGTACGGAAAATATGACACAAAATTATTGAAAACCAACAAAAAAATTGTTGAACCGATCGCTACCAAACTACACAGTATCATCCGCTAATTCAATCTGAAGATTTCCTTAAAATATCATCGCAATCTTTCCAGCCGTTTCGGAGCCAATGGGAAACATGTGTACAGTACATCGACTTTTACACACATAGACAGATAAAAGATTAAATCATGAAACCTGAGGCACTAAACAAACCCAATTAACACACGCCCACAAACAGAACACCGGTACTCAAGCGCTGTTTATACCGACATAAAATATTTTAATACCCCAATTCACTTTGACGATTTGAGAGGGACTCATCGGACAGCGGGTCGCCATGATTAAATATCCCTCCCCTCCCCCGTCGCTCCCGTGCACCCCTCTTGAAATAGGCCCAGAGAAATTATATCCCTAGCTGTGCTTTCGTTGTAGAAGTCCTGCTGTAATTAAGCCGCGTATCTTACTCGTTGTGGAAATGTATAGAAGTATGAAACATTTAATTTAAAGGCATCATAATTCTACGACCTTGTCGCCGACGTAATAAACTGTATAGTCCTGCTTTCTGCTCCTGAATTTCAATAGATTAGTTTATTATATAAAGTCCTCTTGTGCAATCTATATATGTACACCTATAAAAGACGAAACTGACTGGATATATCAACGCACATCCCCAAGCTATTGGCTAGTCTAGAGACTTATGGCACATAGATTTCTGTTATCATGTAGGCGAGCACTGAAAATGGGTTTTTCTTAATTCATCACCTAAAGTCTAAAGTAGGGGATGAAAGTTTGTATGGAGGAACGCCTCGTGCGAATCTGGGGCGGGTCGCTAGTGTTGTATTCAATTTAAACAAAATATTTAAACTGAGAGCAAATGATTTTAGAAAATTATCTTAGTATTTGTGGATTAATATAAATATCTTCTTTGAATTAAATACTCATTCAAACCTAAATATTAATTATTATTAAACCTCTACTACAATATTAGAAACCATTTTATCACTTAAAACATTCGATGTCACTCTAAAACTTACTAACGAAGAGCTTATAATGGACGCAGAATGCAGCTGTAAATTTCAGTTAAATTAAACTTTCAATTTCCTTTTTAAAACTTTCCCCTGAGCGTTTCAATTTATACAGTTAAACGTGTAACAGTAGTTCTCGAGCTAAACCCCCGGCGAGAGAATCATTTTCACAGCATCCAAGAGAACGGTCGGGTATTGCGAGCGAGGCGGCGGAACAAAGAGGCGCTCGACTCAAAACAATGCGAGTTTTACTTTCAACGCTAACACGGAACTTTCCGGAACTCACCCATTCAAGAAGCATGATAATTATGCTATCATGTGACTGAGCCGTGCTACAGCGAACCTTTAGTTGTGAGACGTCGCTAAATTCTTTAATACACTGTTGAAATAAATGTTAAATTTTGTCAACATAAGAATAAACGTCTACCATACAAATGCTTTAATACAGATTATCATATTTATTTCGCACTAACCTTGTACATACAGTATTCTTTGACTTCTGCATCCATACACCTACATTCAGATCGACTGTTAATACTTTTACAAATTGAATGAGTAAAACAAAAATTTAAACAACTTTAGATACAAAGTTCCGAGTAACAAGGACTACCTTTATAAACTAATTGACTTATACCCCCGCAGTAAGTCATTAAGAAGAATAAATTGTAGCAATTTTTCCCCACAATAAATAAAAGGATTAATATTAAGGGGCAATAACTACCCCCGAACATCCATTTTGTCCCTCGCTTCGGTCATTAAATCTTTTTCAACCCTTTACGACGTCACATTCAAATCTTAGTCCCGGGCTACGGCGAAATTAAAAATAATACCACCCTTGAGCGGCTTAAAGCACTTCCTCGGGTCCTTTATGTACTTAATCAGTTGAAATATTTAATTACTGAGACTAACGCTGCGCCTGTCAGTGGAGACTCAACCCTTTTTTGTGGTCCAAGTTACAAGAAAATTGAACAACCTATTGTGTGCTCAGTATAGTGCGTCTATATATATTAAGGTATTATATACAGATTAAAAAAATATCACTTAATTGTTTACAAAAAGAAGCCATTTAACCATTATGAATTGTTTATTGTGGTCGACAGATATAGAAAAAAAAAACTTGACACAACGATCATACTTGTTAGAGTAAATTCGTTACCAAAATATTGACAATCTCTATAAGATGACGCAATCAATGTTGATTTTAAAACACTATACTAGTCTAGTTCAGTTCCAGAGACGATCTGAAACACAGTCTACCAAGTGCTTTGTCTTTTTGACTTTCAGCGTTTGTACAGATGTAGTGAGAAATTATTTTCCTTCGGGAAAACTCGTATTTTCATCGGAATACGATGACACCCGAACTGTCAGTGAATGATTGTATTAAATGAGTGACATTTTCATATCCATTAATATGGAACTTTATTGTTTAGTGTCAAATGTCAAAAGATGCGTACTGAAGCTATTTGAGAGCACGATAAATACGAACTTTTCCGAAAAATTACGAAGGTAAATCTTTTCTCACTATATCTGTACACCAGCCATCAAGTGGAGATCGCGTCTGTCTCGTCGACATGTCGACGAATATGTAATGCACAGTCTAACTCTTTTCACTTGTGTCAAGTCATTTGTCACAGAGACCGCGATATTTCATGTAGCTTGTCTGTCGCTTACTGCAGTAGGTTCAGTATTTTCAGGTTACAATTTTTATAGGTTGTATTCTGATTGTTTCCGTTTGAATCGGATAAGGCTTAAAGTATATCAATAAAATAATTTATGTCAAGTTTACCTACAAAATTATAACGTAATTTCTTATTGACACATTTACTATAGACCACACGGGGCTAGGCTAACCAGTTAGAATATGACATCTAACGGTAAAAGTTAATTTTCAAATTACAAGTAGTCTTAAGTTACGCAGATCTTTTACTAAGCTATATATCTGGTAGCATATATTAACTGTCTGTGTATTGTCTAAATTATTTAGGAACTATGTAAAACATGGCATGAAATAATTTTTGCTAAAACTTCTTTGTTTCCCTTCAGCTATTTAAGTCCAACTCATAACAAGGGACTCTGCAAAGAGGACTATAACAAAAGTGAACTTAAACGAGCAGCGCATGAACTAATTTAGTTTGTGGACAAAGTTTATGTTGGTCCTAACAAGAATAAGTTGGTTACGATTGGCTTCGCTATAACAATAATTAGTGTGAGTAGTAGTGTAGTGAGTAAGGAACAATTTTAAATACATTTTCTAAATTTCTCGGCACAACAGAAAAGAAGCATATCATCAGCTGCAGATGCAACCCCGATACCGACCACGATCCTCAGACATGAGGGACCAACCCTAGAGCTCTCTCTAGGGTTGGTCCCTCTCTGATGACAAATCACATAAAATCTTAAGATATACATGTTATCTCTAACATGTATATTTTAAGATTTTATGTGATTTGTGAACACTTACTTCGAACCCAAATGTGTTGTTAGTTCCCAGGCCAATGATTCAATAACTTAATATTTTGTATTATTACACTTAACCGTAACTGTTAAACAATAAATGAATAAGGGACAGCTTGACTTATAATGCATAAAGCACAAATTAACAAAAAAACACTTTAAATGAAAATAACTCTTTATTAAGTCGACACACGGAATCACGAACTCTACTGAATTTAACCTCGAACGGTGTGCTTTATAACACGTAATAAAAGCGATGTTTGTGCCTAACTTTGTTTGTTTTCGAAACATAATTTTATTGGCTCGCTTAATAACATCTTAGTGCCGTATTAATAAAGCATTATTCGCTAGAACAATAACAATAGAAAAGGAAAATTATGTCACCGGCCAATTGTGAAACTTGTCAGTTTATAATTGGTCTAAGCATATAATAAACTTGACAGTTTTTGTTTGATAATGACGCAAATTGTGACACAAGGTTCTCAATTTGACGTGTCATTATTATTTTTATATATAACCGTCATATTAAACCTTATCTAATTTATTACCCATTACAACGAAAGCTTGAAGACATTATCAGTTCACAATGTCATGATTTCACTTCGACAGCTTATAAATTGTCGAGAAATGACACTTGAAATTGTGAATGATTCGTGGAGTTCACAATTTGCTGACAGTTTACAATATGCCTAGACTATTTTAAAAGAGACGAAATTTCACAATCGGTTGGTGACATTACGTAGTTTAAGTCCAGAGTTATTAACACATAGCTTACTAAACTGCATCAGTAAGTACATAAGTCATTTAGTTTCGTGAAATCGTCAAATTAGATCTGCATTCCTACCTATATCCCTTTTTTCTTTCAAACTCTAGCGCTGAGCTGTACCATTCCGATAGTGATGAGATCCCCACTCGTTAGGTAAAAAACATACCCTTGTATCTTAACAATAACATTCAAAATTGAACACAAGAAGAAATTGTGTAACGCGTAACGCGTAACGAATATTTTTCACCACCGTAAGAGGTACTACAATAAACATTACGACAAATGTTTGCAGATACATAAGTTATTTTAAGCAAAAGTTAACTGAATATCTAAAAGAAATACAAACAAAATATTCGTGATTGACGGCCTACTGTGAAGCTAGCGTGTCAATACTCTCTAACGAAACCTAATTCCGAGCGAAGTCGCTGGGCGGGCGCAATATCGCAAACGAGTTTTATGAGTTAATCACTACCTTTGAAGTTTGATGGACGTGGAGTATTTATTGGTTCCATCACGATATGTGATAGAACTACTGTAATGTTATATCTTTTGTTTAGGGCTGCCTCAATCTACAACCCAACCATACTAAGCGAAAAGCGAAAGCGCCAAAGGCATCTGCAACAACCTAATAGGTGGCAGATGAAGAGAGCATAAACAAGAAAATGGATGTTTCTTTTTCCTTTCCCTTCTTCGAAAAAGATGGGAAGGGGAAATAGACCTGCGGCACTTCACTCGTTTGTTTTCTGAGGTTGTGGTATTTCATTTCATTCGTGCAACAGATGTTGGTACGAGCTCTAATATAGTTTAACTGTTGTTTTTAGTAATTATAGTCTGATAAAAAAGCATTCAATAAACTGAACAAAATCGTATAAGATATTTGTTCAATTAACAAATGACATATACCTAAATTACATAATTTGTTACTATTATTTGATGTAAAATACAGCCCTGTATAAAGAGCGTGAGCAATAACTTCAAATAAGCAACTTATCCGTAGTAAAATTCAATATGACAGCCCGCATCGCGTTCCGGTTTACGTTCGTAGCGTTGATCGTCCAAAAATAGTTTTTTCCGTGACGGTTACCAAATGAAGGCGCCATAAAACGGAACGCATAATAACATCGAACGTAACTCACGGGATAGTCCCGTAAAGACTTACATAAATATCGATATGGGGCTACACTTCTAGCGAATGCATGAGCAAGGCTTTTATTGTTACCATCGCCCAAGACATCCGGGCCACTACTTAAACATTCAATGAAAGGTACACTGCCGTCAATGGCTGTTATAGGTGAGGTTAGGTTAGCCACGCTACTACCTAAACACTCAATGAAAGGTAAACTGCGGTATATGGCTGTTATAGGTTACATTTTTTTTCTCTCGAGGTACGTACCTCTAATATAGACATAGAATGAATAAGAGGTACAAACTTTTATCACAAGGGTTAATTAAACATTCACAAGGTTAACTTGACAGTATGTGTTCCAAAATCTCATGACATCTGCATCTTGTAGAAAAGAATATGCAATAGCGTCTATTTTAACTCATAGGTTTTTCTGATCTAAATGTTCAATTCCGCTATGGGTTCGGTACCCGTCAAAAAAAGTTCATTCGTGTCACTGGCGCTCCGTCGTCAGTGGGGACACGCCCTTTGTAAATCCGCGTGAAAACGGCGCCAGTTTATACGCGCATAAAGCATAAAGGGAGAGACGTAATGATTTTTTATTCGCGGTATCGGAATCTACACGACACTGTATTGCCTCGGAGGCGTTTGCTTTTACTGTTATATGTTCCTTCCGTGACTTCATTGTTCACAGTCGCTTTATAAGACTATTTGGTTTCTATCTTTTCAGTCATTAGGCGTGTATTTGGTTACGACTATAAAACAGCACTGAATATTACTCACAATATTTTTTTTATCTATAGAATAAAGTGGCAAACGAGCAAGCGGCACCTGAAAATAAGTACCGCTAACCATAGGCATCCGCAACAAGCTAATTTGTTGCGGACAAACCGAAAAAGGGATATTTCCGTTCCCTGTCTATCATCCGTCAAAGCCTTTTCTCCTTCCCATCCTTTCCTTATTAGAATAGGGTGGGAACGGGAAGAGTACTACAATTAGACCTCCGGCACGTCGCTCATCAGACGAAACGCAGAATACTTCTACTTCGCGCCTGTCTTCTGTAAGGTCGTGGTATTTCACCGGCCGAGCCGGCCCACTCATGCAAAAGATGTTAATGCGGGCTCTACCACTGTTTGATTAATGCACAACGTAAGCAAAACCGGCGTTTGATATCCATTTTTAGGAATTAAAATAAAATTATATCCTATATCTAAAAACTTGAAGTCATTCTTTGACCAATGTATTTTTTATTGTGCGTATTATATACAAAGCGTGCGTTTTATATTTCCTATTTACTGTACATGCTAAGTTATAGTCAAATCTTACGACTATCTGTCGAGCGAGCTGATGATTGTGCCCTCTGACTTACATCTGGTGTCATGAACTACGTAGGGAACTTCAAAACATATGTATCTCTTTCCATTTATCCTTCTTACATTACATACATAAGTAACCTTATTATAACCCATTCAATCTGTAAAATATTGAATGGAATGAGTTTGAAATACCGAGTTCTTGCCAAGGAATTGCCATTAAATCTGCTTATATTGCTTAATACGGCATGTAGGGCGCGATCTAAACGTAAAAGCTTTATTACAATTGGAGGCATACTTATTTCATATGACTGCAAACAAACTTGAACCCTACGCAGTATGTAATAGAAGCGTTGTTTAAATACGAAATCTAAACACTTAAAATATAGAACACGAACTTTATAACGAGGAGGCTTTTATGACGTCATCAAAACATTTAAACCTGCGACTCCGGTTTTCTCCACTTTCTGTTACAGATCTGAATTCCCGCAATTTTTTGCCATTGTTAAATTAAATGTCGTTTGAATTTTGACTCTATATCTTACGTGTTACGATCCTTGTGGTCCGCCTTGAAGTGCAGTTGTTATCGTTTATATGCCGGATTAAATAATCGTAAAAATGTATGAATTATATCATCCGAGGTTTAAGTAAATTATGAATGAAAAGCATTATCATGTTTACTTAATTCTGGTGCATTTTCTTTGTAATAAAACATTTTAGTCCAATTGTAAATTAATTTTAGTAATCTAAATTTTTATGACTTAAACTCCTGACATTTCCTGTGTCTCAGTACAAAAAGCTAAAACTCGAAATTGACAATGGAAAGAAAAAATAATTTATTACTTAAGCGCTTTCCTATCTTCATTTATTATAGACATAATCTCGAAAAATGGACAAGAGAAAAAAATCTAAGAATTAAATCTTTGATTACATTAAACGTCTACATAGAGTATTTCTCTATTGTTTATTTCTGGATTGCAATTATGATGGTCTAAGGTCCTCTATAGAACGAGGCATATACTACGTTTTGTGTTAATAAAATCAACTACAAGAAAAATATAGACGAATGTGTAAAATACCATAGACAAAAGAATGTTGCTTACATACACACAAAGTGCTCCAGCTTGAGTGATAACAAAAACTAGGTAGGTAGTGAATTACGAACAAGTTTCCCGTCAAAATAATATATTACCGTCGAAATAAACGTCTCACCTGACGCGGGGGAGCGTTTTACACAATTCTGCTCATTCCCACACAGAAAATACGTATTACTCTTTCACCGACGTAATAATAAATGGACTGGTTATTTATTCTTTTGTTTATAATTGTAAATTTTTGTGTTTCATTTGACAAGACTTTTCCTTTTATATCTTACCTGAGCTCTGGATAATTCTTAGTCCAAACATAATCTAATGACATTAGTATATATTAAATCTTTTATCTTTTTTAACTTGAACAGTTAACTTTTATGAAGTTGCATCTCGGTTAATAAAACTTGAAATGAAATACGCAATATGAACAGATCAATTGCGATATTTATACGTAAACATTGTAAAAGAATAATAATGCGTGGTTCAAATATACCGTATCCTTGAGCACACGTATATTACCACCTCCGTGACACGTTACGTTCGCACGTTATTGGAAGCAGTGATATATTATCAGACAGTCTGGAGGGGCGTCAATGATCAGCAGATGCGGAGACATCCTGTGCAACGGGGACGCAAGGTGATTGGCAGGGATTATTGATATTGATATAAATTCCTGGCTGTCTACGCTTTTCCATTTCATTCTTATTTTTATTTTATTATTTGAATTTGGAAGGAAATCATTAACTAAAAGCTTATATAATTACAATAATATTATTATAATAATTACAATCTAAAGAATTTTTGACAGTAGTTTTAATTCATTTGTCAACCAAATGTTAAACCGTTTTGCTTCTACGCCGTAGCACATGTGGCTACGAAATGCGTAGAGTATTCTGAAAGTAGTGAGTTTAATTATACAGAATTTTGTCTATAATGTCAAAAGTACTTAAACACACCTCTCCAAAATAACATTATAATATTGAATGAAATATTAATGTTTTCTTCAGTTGATTACTATTTCAATTTTCTTATTTTTATTACAGCGAAATTCGCAAAAGATTTACGACTTGATTTTTTAAAGAGCGATCCCCAACTCGAAGCTACTCGAGACAAGCGCTTGAACATTGTGTTGAAAAGCTCGCAAAGCTATTGTAAGGGACGCCTTTTGACCCCAATCCATTGTTGTTGAAGTTAAAAGGCTTCTATAGAAATGAGCGCGAAAAGTCTAAAGTTGCCTTCCGAGGTATGAAAACGTTATCCTCTTGGTACTATATATCATGGAAGAACAATGACGTCACTACAGTTTGACACAAAGCTTTTTAATGGATTGCACGAGAGCTTTTATGCTGTTTACTTTAATTTATAGTTAGCTCATTAAATCTGAAATTCAAACTCATAATATTAATAAACATACAACGATATTTGTTAGGGGAAAATCTTATAGGTTGGCGTAAACAGCCACATGCTAATTTGAATTCATGAACAGTTGAAGAAAGAAGTAGAAGATAGAGAAGAAAGAAGAATCAATTAAAAAATTCGTCGAAAACTTTTGGTCGAACCTTTTTATTTATTGTTCTCATCTTTCCATCTGTTTTGAGTTTTCACTTCTGTCGTTATGACTGCCTGTGTATTTGTTTCGTTATACAAATGTCCCTCGAAACTTTCTCCCAGTCTCTAGTACCAAAACCTGAACACATGCAACGTTACGCAACTTATCACAACCAGACGCTTTGACGTGTAGCCGATGATAGATGAAAGCCTGATGGAGGGACCGCGTAGCGCGGGGGGGCGTGTAATTTGCATAAATAACCCTTAATGGCCCCACCAAGCGCATTAACCGGAAGACTTAGACGTTAATCCAATCCTGCTGAATTGAGTGATGGGATTATAATTATTTAGTAGAATCGTGGCCTACGTGCGCTTAGCAGTTTGTGTTTGGACATAAAGGTAACCATATCCTACCAGCGTCATGTCATTGTTGTAAAACACAAGTATATATTTAAATTATCAAAATCACTTGCTGTATACGACAGCTACGTGAATAGTCATTAGAACAAGTTCTGTATTTTGAAGGCTTTATTTATTTAAAAACGAGGAAAATAAAATGTAAAAGGCTACACATATAATATTATTATTAAGATATATAATAATTATTAGTAGTTAATATACAATACCTATTAAATAAGAAAATGTCTAACGTTTAAACAAGGGCCCCGTTAAAACGCTTAAGTTCATATTACTTACTCGGAATAAAAGGACGGGAGAAGGGAACCCAGCCAGCAGGTCATATATAGGTTTTCGTTTTCGCAAAATTATTCCCTCGTTTGATTGTAATATTGAGTGTATCGTTAATGTAATTGATTAACTAGGATTACACCTCAAAGTGTAAGTTATTCAATATTTCGAATACAAGTCACACATCAAGTATTAAGCGTGCCAAATACTTTCTTTCAAGAAGTTGACGAATAACTCAAACAGTTTAAGCATCTGAAGGTTCTGCGCTTAACTTTAATGAAAACAGTCGTTGCCCGAAAAGGTTCATTTGAAAGGCCCGAGACGAATGTGAACAAATTTCCTAAAGTAATACACATTTTAACTAAACGATGCGACATCACACGTTTCGCTCATTACCGTCGAAATCCTTCGAGAACTTTCCCAGCAAGATGGCGGCCTCGTTTTAATTCCCGCCAAATAACTCGTGGATTCAGCAATAAAACATATTAGGTAAACGACAGTACGTGCTCTAAAATTTAATAAGAACCGGTGTAAGATCATCCAGAACGCGTTTATTTTTACTGTTACGTACGACTAATTTGTATAATTCCTTATTTAACTTGGATACGTAGTTGAAAAATTTCAATATTTTTATGGTAGTAGATGCCATACCGCAACAAGAAAATGAGTCGCAGATGCCTTGCCTTTCATGTACAGAGGAGGTGATTGTGATGGGAAAAGGGTGTTTCCAAATCCTATCCATCCCAATCCAATCCTCTTCCCCCTCCCCTTCTATCCGAGCAAGGATATCTATATTAGGAAAAGAGGGTAAAGGGACGAGGACTGAAATTGGTCCTCCAGCACCTCACTCATCAGACGAAACGCAGAGTACTTCTACTTCACGCCTATTTTTCTGTGGTCGTGGTATTTCACCGGTCCAGCTGGCCCATTCGTGCAAACAAGTATTGGTGTTGCGGGGTCTACCACTGTGAGAATCAATCAATAATATATTTTATTACACGACTGATCTAGAATGAAGGTAATGTATAGCGTACTCATTTAATTTATGTACATACGTTTCATTGTAATCTCATAGCTTGACTGTTGAAGTCACAAGTCAAGCGATTTTAAAGAAAGGCGTCCTCTCCGCTGTTTCTATACGGTTCCTATTTTTCACCGGACTTTTATAGGTAAGATGACGATGTTGTAATTGATAACATAGAGCCTCACCTTGGTGTATGCTGTTTGCCGACGACATTGTTCTTGTTGGGGAAAATGCGCTTAAGGCCCAGACTAGACTTGAAAAATGGCAAGACAGGGTCGGACTGGACTGGAGAGGGTCGGACTAAAGATAAGCAGAACAAAAACAGAACACCTGTTCTGCGACTTCGGTGGTCCATCCAGGTATGTCCCCGTTGCCTTAGACAGTATATCTCTTTAAGTCTGCTCCGACTTCCGGTACCTCGGGTCATTGATCCAAAACGATGGTGATATTGATCGTGACGTGAAAAATAGAATAAATGCGGGATGGATGAAATGGCGACAGGTCACGGGCTTGACATGCGACCTACGAGCTCTCCTTAAGATAAAGGGGAAAATTTACAAGACCACCATAAGACCTGTCATAATGTATGGATCGGAATGTTGGGCTATGAAAGAAACAGATGAAAAGAGAGTGCATGCGGCAGAAATGCGAATGTTGAGATGGATGTGTGGCGTAACACGAATGGATTAGGTACGAAACGAGTATATTAGAGGAAGCCTGAAAGTAGCACCGATAGTGGAAAAGTTAAGGAGCAAAAGGCTAGCATGGTACGGGCATGTTATGAGGAGGGAAGAATGGCATGTGACAAAGAAAGTTTTAGAAATTAATGTAGAGGGATATGTCGGTAGGGGTAGGCCAAAAAAAAGATGGATGGATTGCGTGAAAGATGACATGATCAAGAAGGGAGTGACGACTGAAATGACGGATGATATATTGACATGGGAGTCGAAAACTAATGCCGACCCCACATAAAGCGGGAAAAGGGCAGGATGATGATGACGATGATGAGTCAGGTGTTTTGATTTCTTAATCAACTATTAGATTATTGATTTTTCTGAAAGATTTGAACTTTCTTTGAATGAGCTCTACCAAAGTAGTTTGAAATTCGATTGGGTTATGATTATATATATACAAAAAAAATATACAAAAATATACAAATATGCTACTTGTAAAAGTTTGTATCCGATTTGTAAGGAAAGGCTTACTATGTGCCGTACATTAAGGACCTAATAATCCTAAAGAAAATGTGGTACTAGTACAAAACTATGGACGTTCAATATTCGGGCATGTTGAAAGGATGAATGAAGAGAGAATAACGAAACAGATTTGTGTTGCAAAAGTGAGTGGCAGTATTGGTAGGGGACGCCCTCTAGGACTCTAGTTCTTCTAAGAACTTATATCGATCAACTTAGTGGCTTATTAAAATATGTGCGACACACGGAGCACCCATAACCGACGAGCGTGTATGCGTAGAGCATGTGTGCCAGGATCGTGCCAAATGGAAATCCATGATCTCTACCTACCCCTCTGGGTTACGGGTGTGAGCGCAGCAGTGTTTATTTAAGTTTGTTTATTTCGTACATAATTGTAATACTTAGAAATATTTAGAAATGCCGGATTATACCACGAATGACACCTGATGTACTTTAGTCTTATTTAAGAAAGTTTTTATGAAGATTACTAAAACCCGTCCATTTATTAGCAACAGAACAAATGTTCGTTAGTTCGGTGTGAGTGAAGTGCGCCACTTGAATATTATTCAATAGCAAAAGGTTGTAACTCGCGGCCATAACGATCAAAGTTGGCGGCTCGGGGAATAACAATGAGGGAAGTACTAATGTTACCTGAAGACGGTTTAACTGCGAAAGTATTTGAAAAGATTACAAGAGCCCGTTTATTCCGACGCTAACTGCGCCGTATTTATTTGCCACTGCCAACTTTAGCCGGTTTTTGATCTCTCGACCTAATTTCAAACGGCTTACACTTTTATTGTTTCATCAATACTTTATTGTCGGCAACAGACAATGGTTTACTCTTCTTATTTTTGAAGAATTAAAGATAAATCTACATACAATTTTACTGATCCTAAAGTAATAATCAAAAGCCAAATAAATACTGGCTCAAATAGTACTATTCATTGAATACTATATCTGGCTGCTAAAATATTGTATGAAGTCAAGAGAGTTTCTTGTCTCACACACACCGCATAAAGTTTGTAGGCAGCAGACAGCGGTATATCATTCCCAGGATTAATCCAACCGCCTAACTCAATCGGAGCGCTTACGGAAATAATCTAAACGTTAGTCCGATGTGGGATTTCCAGCGCACTGGTGTTAATTAAACAATTTCACCTATAACGCCTTTCACAAACTTAAACAATGAAAACTGTATAAAGGTAGTCAGATTTTCTGTAACAATTCCGCCTGATGTGTGCCGGGTGCTGGAGGCCTGATTCCAACTCTATTCCTGAAGGGGAAGAGGATTTAATGGAGGTGGGGATGGATAGGAAAAGATATCCTTTGATCTGTTTATCCTTTAAATCCTATCCATTAAAGATAAGCAACGGATCTGTAACCCATTAGCTCGTTGCAGATGCCTAGATAACGGTCACTTAATATCGGGTGCACCGCTTGCTCGTTCGCTACCTTCTATAGAATAACACGCATACACACCGGTTTTAGAACAAAAAATACCTTTTATATTTTTTTTTTTAGTAATTTTAATACCCTATTAGTTAACGCAAAGACTTAGACACAGATTATGGCGCCTCATACAAATCTACATTTTTGTTTAAAATAACTAACTATAATGTATCCACTCCACTACATAAGATAAAAATAAAATAACTGTAATATTTAAATGTATTGTAAATAACAATAAATGTAAAGATACGTTTTTACCATTGGTACCCATTTATATAGTCTCGTGTTTTGTTACTGAATAACGGGTCACCCATCAATAACGAACGTACTAACCGCGTTCAGTATATCCCAGGATTAAGCCGGTACGAACCGGAATCGCACCTGGGGCATATTACTGGCATCTGGCTCGATCGCAATATCGCCGTCCACCGGCCAACCGAAATCGTCTGCTATTAACACGCTAATAGCAGCGTAAATAGCCAACCGCTAACGTTATTTCAGCTTATTTATAGCTCTTGCGTAACCCTAGGAACCGATCGATAAATTATTACAAAGGTTTGACAACACTCTTAATAATAATATAATATAAATCTTTTAATACAGTCTCAGATTTACTTACAAATCGACAGACTAATAATCGAAAATATATGTTAATATGCCTTAGGCCAACTTTTCTGCCTTTCAACTATGTAGAACTCACATATTCCCATTTTCATTTTTTTCCTAACAAAAGAAAAAGTGTAACCTCTATTAAAACACTTTAAAAGTATAAAACAACAGTTCTGTATTCCTTAAACTCAAATAAGTTCGCCTAAATATTCCATTAACGCATCTCTTAAAGGAGACCAACATCCAAAGACCCCTTCAGCTTCAGAGAGTATATTAGATAAGCTACTAGAAAATAACTTACGGGGACCAGGTTGAAATAGGCGACAGGTTCGATCGAACTACCTGGTTCTTAGCGATAAAGACTCCGTATTTTTGTTCCATAAACTATTTTACTTAAGTTGACGTCAAGAAACTTAACATCTTTTTAATGTTACGAAATAGAATAAACTGCTTAAGATTGATTTTAGAGTCGTAAGTATCAGCAGTATCGAGAGCAGTAGTGGCCCTATGGTATAAGCCCCGATTTATGTACTGTAGGTCACGGGTTCGAACCCAGCGCATTACTTTGTGTAATTTATTATCACCACCGCTCCAAAATCGGTGAAAGAAAACATCGTGATGAAACCGGCATGACTTAGAAGCACCAAATTTGAAGAGATATGACATTCACCAACCCGCACCGGGCCAGTGTGTTGGATTACGGCCCCTCCCTCTCGGAGAGGTGGCTTGTGTTCCTGCACTGGAAACATACTTAAAAAAAGGCTGATTATTATTTATGGCGACTGATAATGTAAGCAAAAACTCATTGCTTGAATGAAAGGGACCAGGACTCAATAAATCGCCACAATACCAAAAGAGCGGAACGGAATGGTGTGTATCTGTTTACAAACACCAGGCGATCGTTTTTTTATTACAACAGTAAAGATTAAATACGTTCCATTCTATCGAAACACTTTAACGTCACTTCAATTTCCTCCCGCGAGCGCCGAGCCTGCAGTCTGAAATACGTTCGCAAACGCAGGAGGGTTTGGTCATACTTACAGCGTGTTCATAAGCGGAGGTGATTTATTTCACATGCAAATGTAAACTAATAAACTATAGTAAACTCATATTATATTTCTTACTAAACTGGTTTCGGTGGAATCCTTCAAGACGGTACTAAAGCAGTGACCGTGACGGCAGATACCAGCGGACGGCAACACGCGGCCCTCGGATGTCCTATTTGCGGCCCGTGTTTGTTTTGTAAATTAGTCATAAATATACAAAATATTACGTACGTATTGTTCGTATATTATCTTTTAGGGTCGATACTTGATGTAGTAGACACGAAGGCACTAGCTAGTGTTTAATAAAACCATAACTAACACCCGCTCGCAGTAGCACCGCTCCCCGTCAGGTAAGCAGCCTCGTGTTCGAGTGGTCGTGGCGAATGGCCCGACTAAAAGTGTCTTTTATACTACAAAATAGATTTACACTTGTTTTTTGCAATGTTCGACACTCACGATCGTCCTGTAGTCATTTACGCTTTTCAATTATAAGGATTTTATTTGTAAACATTTTCCCTACTTTCTTGAATTTATTATCTATTCGGTTTATTATACTCTACCTCTAGTGTCAAATTTACAAGTAATAAAAATAAGTTAAGCTGTTACATTGATTTAGAAAAGTACAAATCGAGTGGGTGTGCATTAAAATCACCAATTTTTTTAACAGTGGTAGAGCCCGCAACATCTGTTGCACGAATAGGCCGGCTCGACCTGTGAAATACCACGACCTCACAGAAGCCAGGCGTGAAGTAGAGTATTCTGCGTTTCGTATGATGAGTGAGGTGCCGGAGGCCTATATCTAGATCTCTCCCCTTCCCAGCCTTTCCTTGAAAGAAAGAAAACTTGATGGTGGAGGGGATGTATAGCATTTGGAAATAACCATTTTCTGTTTGTCCCCTCCTCTGTCTATTAAAGTTGGGCAACGCATCTGCAACTCATTAGTTAGTTCCAGATGTCTATGGGTAGCAATCACTTGACATCGGGTGAACCGCTTGCTCGTTTGCCACCTAGCACTATAAAAAAATTATACACCGATATAAAACCTACGAGGAACATGTACATTTTTGTATATACCTAAACGTTTATTGGCCGTTACGTTTTTCGTTCAAAGTTAAAATAAATAAAATAAATATGCGCTCACGCCCGTAACCCCGAGGGGTAGGCAGAGATCATGGATTTCCATTTGGCGCGATCCTGGCACACCTCTCTCGCTTCTTCCACATTCATACATCTACGCATGCATGCTCGTCGGTTATGGGTGCTCCTTATATCGCCCTTTTTTAGTAAGTCATTAATCTGATCGATATAAGTTCTCCTAGGGCGTCCCCTACCAACACTGCCACTCACTTTTGTAACATAAGTTGTTGTTTCGTTCAAAGTTGCTGCTATATTTTTAATTCACGTAAGCATATTTAAGAATATTATCATATATAACTATATGTGTAAACCCATTATCTTATACTGAACTAAACTTGTTACGAAACTAAAATATAAACACGTGGTTATGAATGTACAGAAGGGACAGGAGAAGGTTGTGTACTCTACCTGTGTAAACCTTAAATAATTAACTCTATCTGCGCTCAACACGCATCTTTGCGTAATCCCCGACCCACGGACCTCAGACCTCAGACCTCTTGTTATCAGGGACCTCTAATTGGGTGCCGGTAATGGTTTCTTATATGCATACTTCACATATGGATTTCCATTAAAGTTTCTATTGCTTTTGTGTACAAAACTTTATTTAAAAATCTAAGAATCCTCTTTACATAATCATACCAAGGAAAGTATACTTACCTTGTTTGCACAGATTAAATTGAATAGAAAATAAAATGAAGAAAGAAATGACAGGTCTTATTTTTCATTCAGTAAGTCCCCAAAGGAAAATAGGATTTAGTCACACAATTATTTTTTAATTTTATCTTATTTTTTTGTTTACCGAAATTTTCATATCCTGCTGCTTTCACACATATTTTCCCTTAAAATAAAACATCTCAGGTGTGCCTCGACCCACTTATCCAATGTATTAAAAATTTAGAGACGCGCACACCGCCACCGCTCCGGGGCTCTTGGTGCGTTTAACGAACAGCACTCGTAAATTATGCTCGGAAATGAGAACCGCTCCTAAAAGACATAGGCCTCACCTGTCAGTCTTTTACACAATAATTTGGCATCTTGTTTCTGATAAAATAATATAATAGAAGAAATAAAACACGAACTAGGTGGTCAAATAAATTAGAGCTATTCCGCCTGTCATCTGTCATCAGAAAGCACGAGATCATTTCCCACGTTTATGAAAAAATTCTCTGATTTCTTCGCCTTGTCTAACTCGTAGGTACTTGTACTTAAGCTTTTAAAATTCCCCGACTAAATAAAAGTATCGTCTAATAATAAACTCTCCGATCCATCCTGGCTTCTTTAAAAGTACATATTAAGTGACCAAAAGAACGAAAACTTAAATAAACTTCCAACCCAAAACAGAATATCCTAAATTAATGAGTCACCAAAAAAACTTTTTAAAAAAATTTACACCTGACCCCCATAAATCATTCAGTATATAACCAGATGTTTAAGCCGGCATTAGCATAAACGACGAAATCATTTGCCATTATCCCCAGCCCGAGCACTGAGCACTAGCTTTAAAATTAATACCACAGCGTTGTGTTATCCGGCTTGCGTTTAGGCACCTAAAACGCGTTTAGGCTAATTTGTGAATAACAGAGTAAGAGGGTTCTGTTTTTTACTTTAGTTCATTTTTAATTATTTCAATTAGTTTATTACTAAATTGATAATGACATGAAAGTAATAGAAATTAATTATTTAGGTTTATTTATTAAAATAATCGTAGAGAGATAGCAATCGCTTTACTTAAGTTAAACTAACTATATATGAGTGAAGACCGACTTGAATCCATCTATCTTCATCAGAAATCTCTTATACATTCAAAACAATTTTTTTGTGAAAGTCCGAGAAAGATGTCTCTTTGATACCACCGAAACAGATTTTTACTGGACTGGCTGGAGTTCTCCAAGTCCCCACCACCACCCAAAATACAAAGTAGTCGTGAGTTGCGGAATAGAAGCCCCCTACTACTAGTACTACCTAGTCTTGACCGACAGGTACTAACATAAATGAAGCCCAAATATTTTCCACAACTTACTACCATCTTCCTCTTACTCTGTTTCTATATCTCAAATCTCTCAGTAACCATAGCATAGGTAAAGATCACGACAGTCTGAACATATTGACATTATGCTTGGTAATGACGGCAAATGATGAATAATTCACCACGCCAACCGGTCATAGATTACACCGCCGCCAAATCCAGTGGCACAGGTTTTAATAGATGAGATTTATAACCGCGTTCATCTGGCCGAAGGTTCGCGACGAGGTGATTTGTCGCGAGGGGCGCGAGCGACGCCGCCATATTGGGATGCGTGTTGCCAGCTATCAATTATGCTTTGTTCAATCGCCTGGCAACACCGATGGTAAAATACGTCCTGTGTGATTTAAATTGTAATTCTTTTAATATTTCAATTTTCCGTGTATAGTTTAAGGTCACTTACAGAACAGTAATACCAGTTTTTCCCCTAATTCAATTTACACATCCTGATCAATGGAGTAGGAAATAAATTCGTCAAAAAAGACTAGCGAAACGTAATAGAGCACCGTCAGACCTCAGTCCGGTCGATACGTTTCCGTGACTGGAAGCAGTAAAACGATGTTACTACGAAAAAAAACAACCGTCCAACAAAAAAAGTTAACATTAAATTATACTGTAATAAATGCCGCGGAGGCCGAATACAGGGTGATCGACCCCTCGTAATAACAAATATTGTGCTCCTAGATTTTCCACGTGGGAAATTTGCGAGAAATGTGTTCCCATCAGACTGAGTTATGGTGGACCTTTGGTGTGTGATTAAAAATATTGTCTTCCAATAAATCATTAAAGGTGATGAGTTTAGCTAAACTTATGCCGGTCGATACATAACATTATACAGGACGTCCCACGTTGATGCCACATCCAGGCGAAATAGTAGTACATAGGAAATTTTACGGAAAGGAGACTTAATTTGTTTTTAAAAAGAATTTAAAACGCATTTGGAGATTTTTTTTAATGTTCGATGGTGTCTTTCGTTGTGGAATACACTTAAAATTGGGATCGCAAAACCTACCTATCATCTTATAGCCATAGATTAAGAAAAACCAAGAAATAAAAAATAGCGTTTAGATATTCATAAGAACTGTTCATTTAACTTAGATATGCTTAAATATTTAAAAAGATAAATCACACGAAATACAAATTTGAGAAAAAAAACTTTAACGTATTTTACTATCAAATCGAGAACAGAATATTATTTCTATTCTAATTTTTAAACTCGAGCGGACGCCGTATCGGCGCCATATTAAAAAAAGCAAATTGCGTTCATAGACTTGTGAGAAAGTATCCTATTCGGGGTTATTGAAAAAGTTCATTCATTCTTTCACGGGCTCATTGGAATGAATTTCGCAATCAGGTTATCTGAAATTAACTTCGACATTATTTTGAAGTAAGTGTAATCTTAATATTTTTGTAATTTGAATTAGAACCTTTATCTAGGTAACGCGTTAGTGCTTCTGTTTTGTTAGATTAATATATTTTTCGTCGAAATAATGAAAATATTAAGTACAACAAAATAAAATAAATACAATATATGAAATATATTTATACTATTTTTTACATTACATTGTCTTTATTTTATACCATTTGATACATTATCTTAAGACTAAATTATTAAAGTGTATTGTAAAAATGCGTACACTAAATGGACGCGTTGTTACATGAAATAATCTCTATTTTTTGCAACTTTTCAGTTATGATATACTACGTCTAGAAATGGCAAACAGCAAACAAGTAATGACCATCCGAATGCATCTTGACTCAACATGAACGACTTCCGACCAAGGTTCCTTGTGCAAAGACCCTAAAACATTAATTATAACTGTAACAATGATACTAATTGCAGCCTCTCATTAGCTTAATTTAAGAGATCCACACAAAACCTTAAAGCAGATTCAGCCCATAATTAAGTCAATAACATTTTCTTTAATACTGTAATCTGAACTTTCAACGGTGTATTAATAATTAAGGAGGGTAAAATGATCACAACCGTGGAGAGTTTTCCTTCAGTGGAATTAACTGTTAAGCCGACCAAGCGGGACTCCCTGCTTTTGTGGCATAAAGTAAAACGAGGATTTACTAAATTAAGAAATGAGCCATAGACATTTTATAACGCTTTATTTTATACCGTATACAAATATAATTAATTCAGCCTTTATTATCTGTTATATTTTTAAGTAAATTGTACTTCCAATCTTAATTTATAATGATGCATTTTGAACCTTTTGTGTCATCGATTTATAGCCTCAGTTGAGGCGTACTCTCTACATATATGTAACCAAAATCAAAAACACATTAAAATTTCACGAAAAGATTACATCTAACAGGAGTTAGCAGAAAAATCGTTTACTTATTTCGCACTTAGATTCATAAATAAGTAATTACTATACTAAATTATTCTCGAAAAACTACATCGGTATGCTACGCAAATCTCCAACCCGTTAGTACAATGTGCACGACGGAACGCGACGAACGATGATACGACCGACTGATTATGGCGGCAATGTCTGCCACAGATAATGCAACGTCTACTTGTCAATTGCGTATTGTCGCGTCGCAGTCGTTTGTCGTTCTAGGACAACGGGTAAGACTTCAAAGCTATCAATAGTTCTAAATAAGCACGTCACATCAACTACAATTGACGCGTCAAGGTTTCAAGAGTGATAGCGGCGGCGCAAATGGCTGTCAGTCGCTAATGTTGTGCCGAATGACGGGCGACATGCGTTTTGATATTTCGGACACAGACACACGCTTGATTGTATATATTTATTGCTTATAGCGTACAAATCATGAGAATATGATTGGTATACAAAATATAATTGTACATATACAGTAAACTGAAAATACTTATTGTGTACTCTTTTATGTAAAGTCATTTAATGTTTGAAATTAGTTTTATTACTTAAAACAAGAATACATCCTTACTAATATTAGAAATGTGAATGTTAGTTTGTTTGTTAGCTTTCACGCGAAAACTACTCAACCGATCATCATGGAACCTTGTACACATATTCTTGGAGGTATGAGAAGTGACAAGATACTTTTTATTAAAAAAAATATTACAATAAAGCGAAGTATGTATGTTTCCTATAGACTCCGAAACGGCTGGACCGATTTCAATGAAATTTACAGGGATTGTCCAGGTTGGCACTTTTCCAAATTTATGTAAAATATGGCTTAGGTGCCAATGATTTAAGGCTGTTTTCAAAAATGATTACGCACCTCATTTCCTCTCGAGTATTCCTTAACTAAGAAAAGCTTGGATTATTTTAGAAAGGCTTGACAGGAAGGGATCTGTTCTTTTTTTCAATAAAAAAGGAAAATAAAAATAAAGTAACTTACTTTATATAAGCATATTAAAAATAATTTCACGTCACGTTTTCATCTCACAAAGACTTTAATTTATATTTCAACTTATCTATTCTCTTCAGATGATCTTTATCTTCTCTTTTAATTTCTTCTTCTCGACTTGAGAGGAAACTTTTTTAAATTTATAAACACAATAAGCTCCGCGAAGCAACAAAAGGCGCAGTGATCTTCTAAGTGTACTTCATTACACGGACGGATCAAAATGGCGGACGCTGAATCCGCACAGAATAATCCGTGCAAACAGATTTGCATATTTTGTGTCGTGATGAAAAAGAGACTGCGTTTAGTTACTGCTCAATATTATAATTTATCATAAATCTAATTTACCAACATAATAATAATTTATAAACCTTATTTATCAAACAAAGATTCAATAATATCATTGGGCCTAGTAACGATTTATATATTTCAAATGTAAGTAAAGTTTTATTAATCGAAGTTTGTACACCGCTGTTTTCATACACTTAGAAACATTGCATGGTGGCTGTTGTTTAAAACTAGCTGTACCGCACGGTTCTACCTGCCGCACCATTTAAATTAAACAAAATAACAGTACCCATAGTTATATATCCTTCCGTAATAACTGAGCTGTCAAATACAAAAATAATTTCTCAAATCCGATTGTTAATATCTGTAATTACGTGCAAACAAACAAACTCTTCTGGTTTACTATATGTATAGATTTATAGTATTCATATTGAAATCAATTTCTCCGATATACGAATGACTAATTTGTATTTTATAAATAAATATACGCCCACGTCCATAACCCAGAGGGCTAGGCATATATTGTTGATTATGGATTTCCATTAGGCGCAATCCTGGCACACCTCTCTCGCTTCTTCTACATCCATAAATACAGCACACAAGCTCGTCGGTTACGGGTACTTCGTGTTGTATAACGTTGTAAATAAAATGTATCTAATGACGGTTGATATAATTTGAGCAGCAGACGTAATAACCATAATGTTCTAAAATATCTATCTGTTCTGACTGCATGACCATAGATATTTATGAAGTCTATGGTATTATTAAGGAGGTTTATCGAGTGAGTGAGAATGGAGGATTTCGAGGAGTCGTGACCACTTCTATACAATTTTCAAATTAAGATCTTTTACTTTATTATCGTGTCCAGAAGTAAACAAATCCGACTGTTATGCTCTATGAGTTGTAAATAAACAACCATTTGTTACGAGCAAGTAAACGGCAACACTTTGAGACGTCCGCACCCGACGGTGGTAGCTGTCGGACTGACTGTGGCACTCTACAGACTATATACAACTGTTTAAGTATTAATTTATATGTATGTTATATTGTTGTTACGTTAGTTCGTCTATTTTATACTAGATGGCGTTGCACCAAAAGTGCAGATAATCAAAACACGCTGTCTAAAATTTTATTTTATAGTCTTGGATCGAATTCTTAACAAAAAGTTCATGTGTTATTACTAGTGTGTGCTATTAAAGTGATTATTAGGCGTAAGTGAGTGTTTAATTTGAACAACACTGAAAACATACACTTCATGTTTACCTTTCCTTGTTACAGAATGGAGGAGACAGTGCGCTCGCTTCTTCAATACAAGAGCCGTGTGGAAATTCTGAAGCAAGAAAAAGCGTCGTTATCATCTGCTCTCGAGGTGAGTTTTCTTACACAACTGTCACGATCATACCATAAACACTATCTGCTTTTGTAGTATTTACCTCATTGACAATATCATCACATGAATTGACAAATTTGAATTATCTGGGACTAAATCTGGAGTTAAATCTTTACAGGCATAATTTTACATAAAATTATTTAATCTCATAACTCACAACAACATAACTCATGTCAATACGTAGGTCGTTACGTTTTTTCTGTTTCGTAATCAACCTAACTTAGTAATTATAGTTTTTTTATGAAAAGTGGCGCTACGAATAGACCGTACAACACAGAAATTTCCAAAGCATAGGTCGCGGTACCCACCACTGGGTCGTGAGCCCTGGATGACAGTTTCGCCGTTAGGGGAGTCTAGTTTAGGGATACAACTATCCAATTTTCTAAGACAGTCAAGAGGTGGGTCCCAAGAACAGAAGTTCTTGTTATAAGGGTCGGAGTCCAGTCAACTTTGGGATCCACTGGCTTAACACATTATAAGCAGGAAGTATAGATAAGAAACTGAAATCGCAAAAACAAATTATTATTTAATTCCTACATAATATTATAAATGCGAAAGTAACTGTCTGTTACGCTTTCACGCCTAAGCTACTAAACCGATGGTACAAATATAGTTTAGTCTCTCAGGAAGGATAATAGGCTACTTTTTAATGCGAAAAAAGGGTTGGCCTAAAAAATTAAAAATTCTGCCTATGTCACTATTCCACACGGACGGAGACGCGGGCACAGCTAGTATTTATATAACCTGGCATCTCTTTGTGCTTTATTAGATTTTAGTTAAGAAACCGAACCCATGAAATTTTTGCTTCTATCAACTTGATTTTAAAGGCTTTGTCAATAATTATCTGCTTAAGCACATTTCTATATAAAATAACGTTTAAATATGAAGATGTTAGAAGCAAACGTAATACATTTCACTCCTTCAGATAGGTTTTGGATATGCGATAGCACTGTAAACCGTAATAGGGGTCCCCAACTTGTCTGCCCGTTTGGAGACATTAAAGAGCATTTATCGTGCCGGAGGGGGACAGGCGATCATTTTTGGATTATAACTGCCCCTGCAGATAGAGGAATTAATTTGCGAAAGTACCCATTACCAACCGATATAAATAGACCTCCCATACTTCTAAGAGCAGCCCCGCCTTCTTCTAATTTAGTTTAATCATCGCGGGGGTGGAAAGATCTAGTGGATCTGGTTTGTTCGTTACTGGACGTTCTTTGTAGGATTATGAACGACGGAGTGTGTTTGAAAGGGGGTGCGATGTTTTTGCGTAATGGTTCGGTCATTTTCTTATTACGAAGTGGTGCTTAAGTACGCTGTATGGCGAGGGCAAAGCCGATTAGATGCCCGAATGGAATTATACGCGTCCATGTGATAATTGTATTTTACAGAGCTGAACTAGAATAACTGCCAACGATTTTATCTCGTTGCTACTGGGATGTGGCACAAAAATAAAAGAAAGTATACATAATCCAAATAATAATTATTTATAGAATAATTATTATTATAAAACATAAGTTTAAGTTTTTGAATTGTAAAAATCTTCCAGTAAATGTCATTACGTTTCTAGGTACAAAAATATATAGACAACTCTCGAAATGTGCGTCCGACAATGCGAAAATTCTTACGAGCTGATATTAAAAAATAGGGGCATGTACACAATAGGAGGTAGGCAGGTATCATTCAGCAGTGACGGGAAATGGAAAAATCAAAATTCGCGTTCGCGTTTCATTCAAATTCACAGATAACGGTGACGTTGACGAGAGGGGAGCGGACGAACAAAACAAAGCGCCAGCCGACAGAACCGGGGCAGGAGAATACCAAACGGGATGTCTCAACGGGATTTCACTTTGACCGACAGATAATTTGCTAAATATTTTTCTGGTAATAAAAGAAAAATGTACCAACAAATGCAATATAATAGCATTTATGACATAGTACAGAGCAAATGTTGCTTAGATTATACTTTGGTATGGGAGGAATTCGCGTAAACGTAAAGGCAATTTGTTCTCGCCTCTTATAATACAATGCAATGAGTATGATACAATAATAATGCAAACAGCAATACACATCAGACCTAAAAGAAAACGATAATAATGTAGTTGGCAGGTCTGCAGCCACCGCAAATGAAAACATAAATCTTATAAGGTACGCTTTATCAGACTATTGTCATTACTAGACCTCATCGTCTTCTAATAAGCTTCAAACAAATAGTACTTTTAGGCCGTAGTAAGTTAAGAATTCGCTTACGTCGATGTCGCCTAAAAGTGCCCTTTAAAACATCAGGAAGGAAAATGAAAGTACAAAAGTGAAACCGGGCTAAATACGGTAAATGTGGACTTTAGGGTTCCCCCAAAACCCGTATAAAATCTAACAATTTGGTTTGGTGGGTATGTTTATTTTGGACTGGCTGTTGCCACCGGCACCACATCCATTCCTTCTTCGTTTTCCTCGCTGAAAATATTTTGTGAGGTTCCATATTTTTTTTCTAGCAATAAATATAGCCAGTTTTGTTCAGGGATAATGTAGCAATCGAATGTTGATAGATTATTTAAAATCAGTCCAGTAGTTTTTGAGTTTATTCCTTACAAAAATACAAATATTTCTACTTTATAAATTAGTGTAGATGTTGGCTTACTTTTCACGACGAAAAAGACATCGAATTAAATACATTTCTGGTACCAGCGCAGTCGGTCTGGACGGACGTTTGGTATAAAAAGGGATACGCTATACGAATTCAAAACTCCGCTCGCATTCAAAAGAGCTACCTAACATAACTACGCTGCACGTTTCGGGAGACGGACGAAATACACCAGTTTAATGAAATATTTTAAATATTTGTACTCGATTCTTGCTTAGGAAAATCCCGTCAAAACCAAGAGTAAAGATCTCTGCGATCGGCAACTTTATTATCAGTTATTATATACACTTTATGTAGCATTTTACAATGGTCGAAATTATGAAACTGGGGTCCACGATGAATTTTTAATTCGGCAGCTTAGTGAATATTTGGGGAACAATTTGCAACTTAATATTGCACGGCCGGTGAGCGGCGGCCCCTTGTAACTTTTTACGGGGTGTTTGAAGAGGAAAATCCTTTTGTTTGGCCGAATTTTTTTCCCCCATTTTGATAAATTCTTGTTTTACGTTATAAATTTTTAGTTCCGATAGTTTAATAAAAGTTTTTCATTTGAAGACTTTTAATTAAATGCACATAAGATGTCACGTTTATTATTAATGAATCAGAACATATTATATCCCAAATTTGCAACAACAACAATAATTTATTTTATTTATTCTCTACATACCTACTTTATATAATTTATCTTACAAAAATTAGTAACAGTTTTGATACGTTCTAGACACATTGAGAGCGACCTGATTAGTAACATACTAAAGAAAGGCACTGACGACCAGACCCACCAACTTAGAAGCATATATACTAATATGTCAGGACTATTACAAACCGAAATTCATAATCTCTACTCCTACTAGGTACTGCTCCTCTGAGTTATGGCTGTAAATGATTAAATATACAAATCGTTTTCTTGATTCCGAGCCCAGGCCCTGCTTATAAATAATAAGTATAGTGCATTGTCCCTTTTTTAGATTAATGATGAACTTCCCGAAAATTCGCGTACATTTAATGTAAACCAAAACAACCCTATAAAATGTATGGACCCTCGAACCCCACGGATATCACAACACGACTACAAAACGAGAAACACTCGGGACAGTAATAAAGCCAGTGTAAATGGCAACAATCATTCACACACACAACATTGCACACGGTTTTGACTACTGCATTGAAAAAAAAATAGCAGAAGGGATAGGATTTATGAAGTTTATATGAAGGTTACACCGCGTTAATTCAAGCAATCCTCATAATCGTTCGAATTCAAACGAACCGTATCACACGGTACCTTTAATATGATTTAATAAAAAATAAATAAATTATAACTCACATATTTATAACAGCATTTCGCCGGGAACCTATTCTCACAGTAGGAACATAGATTCGGAAAGGAACAAAAAAATTAGTAATCGGAAAAACTTGTAGATAGCGTAACCAAACTTATTCACAAAAACATCGTTATTGTCATTAGTCTGAGGCTTGATCTGTTCTGCCACAGCCTAGTCGTAAAAAAGCTTTCAATGTAATGAAAGATATCTTGAAATGTATTTCGTTGTTATAATATAAAACTTGTTATTTGTATTACTTTATACTATTCCTTATCCACTAATCGAAGGTCCACAACAGAACGATGTAAGGACATTAGAGTGGCGGAAAGCGGGAAATCGTCTATGCACAATGGCTGGGGTTTCCCGGTTTAAAAGCCTCCCCACTACCCCGAGCCTCTAAACAATAATTCAGCTTCACCCTTCCGAAGTGCAAGGGCGCAGTAACCGAGGGCAGCTCACGTAGGCACGGGCAGTGACTATCGATGGTCAAATTACAATGTAACAAGCTGCTCGTAATATAAAAAGAAAAGATTTGTTTGTTTTTTTGTTCCAGATAAACTCAAAAACTATTGAACCGATTTGATTAATTCTGTCACCAATAGAAACCTCATATATCAGCGAGTAACTTGCGATAGGTTTATTTTGTTTTTCAATGTATCCGCCTGAGCGAAGCCGGGGCGTTTTGCTAGTATTTAGCTAATCCAAGTCAGCCAGACTAGACTATAAAACTATTAATAATAATCTGTATCTGTAATAAAGTAATCTGAGTTAACTCCCTGTATATGTATGTTATTTTTTTTCATGGACTTAGAAATGATATTGTGTAGCAAAAAATGTACCACAAATGTAAATATTTTGTCAGGATTAAGTTAACACAGAAAATAACAGTTATTCTTATTTCATACCTTCAATATTGTGTTGTCCCTCACATTTCCGGTTTGCCAGAAATGTATGAATGTTTTTACAAGCACTTGTCAAAGGAAGGATACTCAGTTTGTACTCTTGTCAACAATCGTGACAACACCTCTTGAGGCCCGAGCCTTGACTGATTTTTATAAGTAGTCGTATATAGTGTGTATAGTATATTGTGTAGTGGAAGTATTAGGATACAACCTGTGTGAGATATAAATTCTAATATATTAAGACGATTTATTATTAAATATGTTATCGATATATTTTATAGTGTACAAGCACAACACTACCGCACCGGTCACGACAGGGGTGCATCCGTCCAGGCCACGCCGCGGCGCCGCGTATTTCTCATTTACACTTGCACTCTAATTCTGTTTGTCCGTTATTTGGTTACGTTATTTGCAAATACACACTTTAAGATTATGCCGAAACGGGTAACGTGGCTCACAGTAAATACTAAGCTACAATGATTAATTTAAATTGCATAACAAAACAAATTGGATACTACGCGAAACACAGTTCATTTTTTTATGCGTTTCGGTGGACGCAAGAAATCTTATAAGTACCCTAGAAACTACTATCCGACCTCTGGAGTCTTCTATTGCTTATTGATCCGGGCCTTCAGACAGTAAAGAGGGAGAACTGTTTTTTTTTATTACTCCCCAACATTACGCGACCCAGGATGTGGTTTAAAATAACGTATATAATATATTATAAATAACTTGCCAAAATCATAGTAATTAACTTACTGTATATAAATAGTGTCCCGCTAGCAAAAGCTAACCGCAACTAAAATTCAATGCATATGAAACTGCTTACATAGCGTCGCGTCTCGTTTCGCGAGTCAACGCGCCACCTACACGTGAACAAATGTACTTGTAATGTTGTTGTAAGCTATTAGATAAATATTATAGAAAATGATGAATTATAAAAACATTTGTGATTTTTAAAAAAATATCTGCCCTTTTCTTCTGTATTCGTCAATCTTTTTTGACCATTGACAAGCTTTAGTGTTACCATATAAAATTATGACAAAAATATGTTTGAATTTCGAACACTATTTTAAACATAATACTATTTTTTGGTTTAAATCAAATCTTTTACACAAACGTTTTTATAGAATAATTGTAAGAGGTAATAACAATTTTTCGTTTGACAACTTCATCGCGTTTTAATTCATAATAATGATACTCTGACACAAAATATAACTCTCGGACACTGCGATAGTTCGCGGAATTGAAGTGAAACTACCAACTCTACAGCCCAGGGACGAGCGGCGGAAGCAACCATATAATTGAGTTGCAGCCAGTCGCGTACTCTCTGATGGCAGCCGCGATGCCAGCTAACGAAACCAATTAGTGCGGTGCCCATTCCTTCAGCCGTCACGAACTTTGACAATATTATAATCCTAATTACAATGCATCCAAATTGTATCAACCCAGCAAATGAGACATATGCAAATGTTTATAAGTTGTATACATTTGTATACGTTTTTTAACTTCAACATCACCGTCACCGCCAACAGACGTTCACTACTGGACAAAGGCCACCCCCAAGAATAGCCATAATGTTCAGTTCATCTTAGCTTTTTTTTAGCGAGAAAGCTTATATTTCGACACGATTTTACGCCAGAGGAAATCCAATTTTTAACCAATAGAAAGCTCTATCAGCATGCAATCTAGAATATACCACTTTTTTGTGGTCTATTTTCGAGCGAAGTCGCTGCGGATTACTAGTCTTAAATATAGACTTAGGCATTGTTACTCTAGTATGTGTTTTTGTCATGACAAAATATTTTTTCTGAATGAAAACATCCGTAAACTGAAAATTATCTCTCATCCTATAAAAGTTAAATAAAAAGTATGAAGTAAATACTAACAAAATCAATTAAGTTCGTAACAATGGAAACGCAGCAAGCAAGAGGTAGTTACCGGCTTCGGCTTAGTCTCGATTGGGTTAGAGATAATGCGCCAGCCGAAGCATAAACTTCGACGTCGACAAATAATATTCGTTGCGAATTGATAAATAGTTTAATACCCTCAGCAAGTAACAACTGAATTACACAGGTAATGATATCACACTTACCAACATGTAATAACAGTAACGTGAGAACCAAGTCCAGTGACGTCACAGCGGCGTGTACAGTGTACAAAATTGTTTACATGTTTATATAATGTAATGGGAAAACGAATATTTAGTAAATAAAAAAAGAGATGTATGTAGACGAAGTTAGCCCAAACTTGCTTGAACCTTAGCAGGAATATTAAAAAAAACAGGTATTAAAAAAACGGGACCAACGAATATACCTATGTCTCCGCTCGATGTACGAATTAAGAAAAAACAAAAAAATTAAATATGTTACAATTTTATATTTTTTTCTAAATTTTTTATACAAATGCATAAATGAATTACGAACATTCATTCATGTACTTTGTTACAAAGGCACAACGCATAGACAAACCATACGCCATCGGTACAGACGTACACACATGCCAGGCACGCATGACCGGCCAAAGGTAATGTGTACACTGTTTGCCATGATTAATGGCACGACGCCCGCGTGGTTTAATTCCGCTTATTGTCGTAAATGTAATCAGTTCGCTGAAAGCCGCCCTCTGTCGCTCCGTATACGAAACAAAGCGGGCTCGCGAATTAATACACATCGGTTCGGCGGTTTGGATCTGCCGTGACATTAATCTTGTGAGAGTGCAACTCTTGCTATGATTATCTAATTGTTTTACTAACTTAAACCATACGTACACAATGGCTTTTTGTTGATAAAGGCATCCACATGTTAATATTTTATAAATTAGTCGGATATAATGTCGATGTGATGTAATGTTTTTGTTTTCTAAGCAAAACTAAAGATAGCTAATGTGAGATAAAGCTAACATTATAATAAATTAAATATATAATTTTTTTTATGTGATATGGTGGCAAACGAGCAAGCGGCTCACCTGATGTAAAGTGAGCGCTACCCATAGACATCAGCAACAACCAAATGTGTTGCAGATGCGTTGCCTACCTTTAATGGACAGAGGAGGAACCCCCTCCCTGTCCAATCCTCTTCCCCTTCCCATCCTATCCCCCTTATGAGGAATGGGTGGGAAGGGGAAGAGGACTGAAATTAAGCCTCCGGCACCTCACTCTTCAGACGAAACGAAGAGTACATCTACTTCACGCCTGTTTTCTGTGAGGTCGTGGTATTTCACCGGCCGAGCCGGCCAATTCGTGCAACGGATGTTGTTGTTGCGGACTCTACCACTGTTGTAATCGTATATTCCTATATACAAAAAACTTCTACCATCTTTACAAATTACAATTTAGTTTAGTCAGTTATAGGCATTAAAACCTGAAGAAAATTATGGAATGCCGTGCCCAGACCAGACAGGTAGAGGATGGAGGGAACGCGAGGGGCGCGGGGGCGGGGACAACGGTGCGGGAAAGTGACGTTTGATAAATCGACAGCAACAGTTCAGGGTCGTGATTTATACGAAAACTTTACCGCCCAGCAACAACGCGGCGCGAGCAATGCTAATCGCAGCATTTACTGATGTTATACCGGGGTACATAAAAAATAATTGTATTTTGTTGTTTGGCAAATAAATAAAATAAGAACTTAGAATAAAATACAAAGCGTCCTAATTTAGGAGCGTCTCCTATGTATTCAAAAATCTTTACCATTGACTGGCTTATGTAAGCGATATTGTTCCTTTCGTTCTATTACGGATCAATATTAATATTTCACATTAAAACGTTTGAGATTGGACTCAATTCAATCTCGGTAGCCATTCATCGAGGTAGAAAGGAAATCAAGACGAATGCGAATGAATCAGTTTTGTTCCGGTTGGTAGGAGCTTATTTCAAGTTTTCGTTTGATGAGGAATCGATCCTGCCACTCTAAGACTTAATTACCTTCCGTAGAAACATCTGCGTCTACGGCGAATGGATTTCAATTAAATTTACAGCAAACCTGACGAAGACGTACGAATACGTTGCTTAGAAGCCCACCTTTCTTACTTAATTATTTTCTCTTTGAAACACCGCTTCAATTAAGGCAATTGAATGAAATCTCACCTTTTAACTCAATAAATGTTTGTCGGAAAATAGGTTTTCAAAACTTTACAGTTAATCCGGTATCCCCAAAGATATTTTGTACCAAGATATATTAACCTAATATAAAATCACCGGTCAAAAGTGTTCCATAGACAGTGATAACAAAGTTCACATAATATGTGACATTTATGTCAAATATAATAAAAAAAGGATAGCGTAAATAAAATAATTAGAAAAAAAGAGGACAGCTAATTTGTAACTTAAGCGTAAATGTAAACTCATGACAATAGAAATAGCGACCCAATAGGACGCTTCCGAGACTTCACTTTTCGACAGGTAATGGCATATCTACTACTTTTTTGTATTATAATATTATTGAGTTCCTAATATATTAATCGGAATATAAACTGTCGTTTGCTCACTTCAGATGTCGCTACTATTAGATGTACCCAACTAACTGTCAAACTTCATACACAAAACATCTTATTTCCTTATGATAACACACTGTGTATTTATTAATTGCAAAATTATAGGATTTCATATATTTCTTAATGATCCTTTGCGAATAAAACTGCGAGAGGGCTGTTCGAAGGAGAAACTGGAAGAGGCATTTTCACAATGTCGAATAGAAGGAACACTAGACAGTCGCGACATCTGCTTTGACCTTTGCGTTTTTTAACCCCATTAAGTAATATACACAGTTTTTACATACTTTACTCCTTATAATCTATTAAATATGCATTGCAATGCAATCATTATAGTTTTCCAGTTAAACTAGTGCATAGATAAAGCCATAGATAAATTGCAACGACTATCCAAAAATGACAGAATTGTCAATAATGATAGCGCTGTCATTTGATATACGTGTAAAGTATTTCAATGAATAATGTAATGTATAAATGGGATACATAAATGAATATTGTTTCTAAAATATATTTGCACATTATCTGTAACAGCGTAAATATAATCTACGTTACAGTACGCAGTTACCTGCGTGTGTCGGTAGGTGAGTATTTTAGCGTCACGTACCTCGTTCGCCGAAACGAAATTAGTGGTCGGAGCTTAGCACGAGGCCTTGCCTGACATTTTTAAGCCGTTTTCGGTCATGCATCCCCCTAAAATTGCATGACGGTAAAAGCAATGTCGAAATTAAACGCACGTAACCTCACCCATTGAAACATCACCCCTCGGGCGTCGTATCAACCGCGTGTTGTTGCAGACAGACATACAAACAGATTCATGGTCTTTGTGTGTCGCCCCCTATTTGATGACTAATGAAAACCGACTACCGTAAATTACGATATGCGACACTCTTCGACCTTATTGTTGAGTATATAAGGTATAAATTTGTGTGTTACATTCACAATATTAAATTTGTATCGGTGAATACCTGTCCGATATTATAAGAGCTCCGGCCATGAATATCGTGGTCGACGTCCGCAACTTCTGTTCAGTTGTTAAAAGAGTGTAGCGGCTCAATTTGTGGTGGTTATAAATTTTAGTACTAACTACGGGAGGTCGCTTAATTAAGAGTGCGAATGATAGGCGCTTTTTAAGTTACTTTTAAAGGCATGAAAGCCGCGTCGATAGCAGTAAATACAACATGTTGATTGATGATTGTCCGAAGACATTGCTTCCAATGACATTTTACTCCAAGGGCTCTTTATTAACAGTGAACAGTTTTAGCCTTTTCATGATTTACAATGGAACAGTTTTCTGAAAGAAATGCGATACTCCATTCAGCCACATTCGTTTCGAGATTTCCGTTTACATTCCTCTACCTAACAGTTTCTTGAATAATTTTATATAATTTCTTCATCTAATGTCTTGTACGATGATTTCGTAGGTTTAAAATAGCCTGTGTGCTTGATGCAATTATTCTAAAATGATTGCCGCGTAACGGTTAGCACCCTTGGAAACGTTCGAATTTAGAAACATTAATCAAAGGGCTATCGCCTAACCTTCTTTGCCATCAAATGTGTAACAGAATAAACGTAGTAATGACTCAAGCTGTGTCTTTCGCCTGCTGAAATTGTTGAGCCAAATCGCTCTTTAAAATGTTCTCGCTAAAAAGCACATGACTCGCTCGTTTCGAAGCATGATACCTTCTTATACGTAAGATCTTTCGGTTCCGTAAAGTTGTGAAAGTTCTTAGGCTCCTATGAGAATTCTAAAATCGATAAATTGTCGTATACTTATTTTCCTTTTACCCATTCATAAATTACCAACCTCCTGTTCTTTTCTCAAAATTTCCTAATCTCATTTCGTTCATAAACATACTTATTTAATAAAGAGATAGAGATTTATTTAATATAAAGAGCACAAGCAGCTGCACAAATGGGTCGGTGGCGGGAAAGTCACGACGGAAGGATGGAAAACTACTATTTCATAAATTAATCGATGAGATAATCGACACAGGTCGCGTGTTGTCGCTCTTATTATTATCAAAAGGCCGATTTTCTCGTTCGGGTGTTGACATTAGTTCCCCGGGTTTGCAGACGTCAGCGGCACAGTACCAGGGTCAGGTGGCGGCGCTGAGTGCGGAGAACGAGCGGCTGCGGCGCCAGCTGCACGCGTTGACCGCACCGGAACCCGGCCTGGGCGACCATGAGCGACGGCTCGACGATGTAGCGCAGCAGGTCGTGCGAGCGCTTCTCTCGCAAAAGGTGAACATGCATGCTAGAGTGAAGAACAATTAGGACTATTACATACAAACTGCATGCTAAATTTGTCCATAAGTCCATCCAAAAGATGTTGACATTCAGAGCGGTAAACAATTAGTACTCTTTTATAAGATAAAGTAATACGGCTGATAGACAGTTAAAGTCAAATTTTAGTGTTGCCAGATAACAAAAAGGTACGTTTTTTAATCTTAATTCCTATTGACGTTTCTGAACTATAGTTTGTTGTAGTTTGGTTAGTTGAAAAAGTTAAATATTTTAGGTTACATTTACAGCTAACTATAAAACTCCATAGTAAATACCCTTAGCTTTAAATGCATAATGACCAGCTAAGCCCAAAGACAAAATTACGACACCTTTCATCTTTATTTATGTGACAAAGCCACTCGAATATGCCGTCGGAATTAGTACGTTTGTCCAAAAAACGCTTAGCATTAGAATCTCTTAATCCACCGGAAGCATTAAGATGCAACCCGGGAATTGTTTTCTCATAATTATGGTACACATTCTCGTGGCCGTGGATTACGCGATGCTCCTTTCGCACATAAATCGTACGAAATGGGACAATTCGCCCTCAGCCACCACCGTAATAATTTCACAGGAGCCCTGGCCCACTATAATCTTGGCATAATCTGCCCGATAATGCGACCGTTGGCGTTAAAATCCGTTTCGGGAATATCGTCCATGTTGTTGCCGATTTTGGCGCCAACTTCTACAACAAAGATGGCGACTTGTGCGAGTGACAAATCTCTTTCTTTACCACGATACTTACATAATTTTATCTTTAAATTTAAAAATATTTTTTCAAACTTTTCCAATAACTATAAGCTCTGAAGTAACATATAGATTTCCTAAACTAATTATTACTATCGTTCATTCACACATTCACAAGAAACTATCAATAAACTAATAGCCCGGTTACCAAGATTGGTCAAAAAAGTTATAAAAAGTAAGGGAAGATTTTTCGACGAAAAGTTAGTTTAAATAATATTTTTTTTTATTAATAATAATGGCAATTATTGTATTTTTTAAATTATTTTATGTTACATAAAAAGTTCCCCATTTAATAAGGTAAATAAATAATTTGTAGAGCACTAACTTTTGGAGTTTTATTCAATATTGTAATTTTTTCAAGGTGGTCTCAAACTTTTGGCCGACAGTGTATATGTGTTGTGTTATGACTGAGGCCTTGTCTTTTACAATTTTAACAAATTTAAAAGGAGACGATTAATCGTCTTAATGACGATTACTTATTATATGTATTCTGTATTCCCTCCGATTTGTCTTAGAAAGATACCACAAACATTTCACACTCATACGGGCGTATAAACTGCAAGTAAATTATTAATAACCTAACATTAATCCAGCGGCACTCTATCATCGCGTGGAGCCGTCTGTCAGTAATTACTGCACTGGATAATTCTACGTTAAGTCTCACGTGTCTTGCGTTATGTTGAATATCATATAGCAATTGAATTAATTCGATGGGTCTATCAAATTTGATATATATTGGTTAGCTCTACGTTCAAATTTTGATTTTTCAATTTGACAGCGGATTCGGTTAAGATGTTTGGTGCTATCTTATGCTTTATTTTATTCTATCTCTCTGTGTAATTACGGCACGTCGATTACGTTACTCGAATTTAATTCGGCTAATGAACCGTAATTAAAATATACGCGTTCACTTCGGCGCCATCTGATGAGGGGGAATTAGAAGGAGACGTTACTCGAGGCGAAATAATCAATCAGCGGTCGTAGGGATTTTTGTCTGTTTAATGTAATTTATTTGTCTCCTCTTCACCCATTTAGTCTTCTGCTGGAATCGGGTCACAGGATTATCAACAAAATGTTGATACTAAACACCACTGCGTGGTATATTCCCGCGACGACACGACTCCAGATCTTTCTGGAATGACATAAAAGACTTCATGGAGCTTTTCCCTTTGTGTATATACATATAGACTGACTGACTGCGTGGCTGCGATACAAGTAGACATGAATCTCACCTTTACCATTTTCTGACAATAATTAACCATTTTACGCAACTGTTAAGCTTATTATAACATATCCAACACAAACCTATTATTAATTTCTGCCGTAACTAGTTCTAAGTAAAGTAAGATTCCCACATTCCAACACATTTTTACTACTATTCAACGCTTAAACACAACGAATAACACTTTGATGTAATATTCTAACGCAATATACTACATGTTCCAGAGCGTTCGAGAAGAGTTGAGTTGCACAAAGGCTCGGGTACGCGAGTTGGAGACGCAGAACCGTGCGCTGAGCGGCCTCCTGGTGCGGCAGCTGCGGCCCCAGCCCCGGCCCTCGCCCGCCACGCCGCACACACACACTCCACTCACGCCGCACACGCCCAGGGACTTACAAGGTATGCACGTACGTTTTTATAGGATAAAAAGGCTACAGTGGGTCGCCAAATTTTAAGTGACCGCACCAGAGACTACAAATGCGCTGTCGGTCAGTCGTATTGATTCTGAAATACCGTTGGAATTACTTCTTTTACCAATAGAAAGCTCTTCTATAAGCAAATAACATACATTTCATTTTTTTATTTGTCTGTATATCTACCGAAGCGAAGCCGAGGCACGTGGCTAGGTAATGATATTAGTTATGTATCGTGTTCAGCAGTACACGTAGTTGAGGTCGGGTCTTGCGGGTCGCTGGTGTCGTTCCGCGACTCCCCGCCGCCGGCGCCCCCGCACCCTCACCCGCACCCCCTCAGCCACGACGACAAACGCCGCCATCAGATCCTCGCCGACATCTGGACCGAGCTCAAGGTATAACATATCCATCTTTCCGTCAAATTTGAATCTGTAGCTACTCACATGAAAATGTTACTAATCTCACAGAATGATAACGACCGAAAGAGAAGGAGCAAAACATCGCAAAAGAGATGCAGCTGCGTTGCCAGCATTTATCTAAGAAAGACGAGAGGACGGTAGTTAAAGAAGGGACAATTCACTCACCATGAAACACAGAGATGATAATACCTTATAGACTGGTTGTATAAAGTTGTGATGCGATGCCATTCGCACTGGTCCGTTCGCTGCGACAGTTGCTGATCGTAACTACGTAACGTGTGGCACTGTGCAAACAAAAACAATGTAATATATTGCCGATAACCATTCTGAACGTCACAACGGCCTCAGAAATCTGATGATATATTTTGATTCGTTCTCACGCTTTAATGTCAAGATACTTCAACGGATGTTTTGATTGAAATAATATTCTTTGTGAAGGGTCTGGAGGTGAATCCGGCGAACCTGGCGCGCGCACTGTCGGCGGTGGAGCCCGCTCTGTGGGCGCCGCCCGCGCGCCCCGCCACGCTAAGCCTCAACATGCCGCAGCCCTGCACACAAGCAATCAACGGTCATTTTATTATATTTCTTTTTTATATTTAATTTCATAAGTGAGGAGTATTTCATAATTTTCCCTTGTTGTTCTCCATTCTTACCTTACATAGTTATTACAAAACTAAAAAACATGTTAAAATGTTAAAATATCTTCATGCTACAAATTTAATTGAAGAATATCTTTTGTAACTTAAAAAAAAATAAAGAGTATGTTTTATGCTTTAGTAACATAATTTTCTTACATTATTACAGGCGGTAGTGAGGAGAAAGCTACAGAAGAAGAAAGCGGAGAAGCAGGTGAAGCGGGGGCGGAGTCTCCCGAGAGCGGCGCCAAAGATGAGGGCTACTCCACCATGTCCAGCGACGTGCAAGCGGACGCTTCGCGGCAGAGTGATCACGTGGCCGACAGGGCCCTGCCCGACCTCAACGAAGCCTCGGACGAGACTGACAACCAAACCATAGTCTCTATCAACCCGCGAGAATCTAGACGACACGCACGCCTATTAGCCGATGCCGACTACATATATTTCCCGATAGGCGTTGCGTTCGCCGGAGTTAGAGGCAGCTACCCGCCTTCACGACCCGTCCTCCCCTTTCAACATGTCGTAAGGAGCTTCTCTGATTCACATCTATGCCTAAAACTAATAGCGGGAACGACTTGCCCTACTAGTTGTCTAGACAGTCCCACGCCAAGCTCAGGCGTTCTAGTATTAGATCTCAAACCGGCACCGGAGAGACCTTTAAGAAGACCAGCAATAGCTTCTACGACGAGTTCGGAAAGAGTTTCGTGGGGCAGCACGGTCGATGAACGAGCTGACGGTTCACAATACGATGCGGACTACGTGCAGCATTGGCTGGAACTAGACGATGCGAGGTCAGCGCTACAACAAAGGCATCGCGATTTAGCAGAATTGGAGTACGATAGAGCTGAATTAGAGGACTGGAGTTTGTCACTGTCATGTGAAGATCTCAGGGATAGACAATCTCCTTTCGGAGAAATTACAACGCCTGGTCAAATATCTCTTTCGACCCTACCAAGTATTAGAGAAGATGATGGCTTGGAACTAGAAGAAGATGTCGGGGATTGTCTATGGAACGATTGCGGATTTGCGACGGTAGAAATAGATGAATGTAAGATGACCGATGCGGACAATGCAGAGAAGCGCTGGGAGTGCTCCGGGACTCATTCTCCTGGAGGATCCTGGTCCAGTGCGTCCGATGCTCCTGAAAAGCGATCCAGTACAGCGCTGAGCGAAGACGGTGACTGCACGAACATCGGTGTTGATTTCACTAGAGACTTCTACCGCCTCGTTAAATATGAAAGCACAAAAAGTTTAGCATCTAATTCTTCAAGAGGTATTCCGTCTCACGATCCCAGTAATCATCTGCGAATACACGACGTGCAAGCTATGGCGTTGCAAGACCGTGAACAAGCATTACAAAATGTTCTGCATTTCATAGCGGAACAGCAAAAGTATTGCCATGATAGGGAAGAGTCAGATTCGATGTCGTCTCGACCTGTGTCCGAAATACGCGAACTACCTCCGCCGTATCCTGCTGCAGATTACGATGATGATTCCGTGGGGCCGCGTAGCGAGGTGTCTGAGGACAGACAACGGCCAGATTCTTTCGGTAGTTTCTCAGAGAACGATTCCAGCGAGATAAATTCTAGTGAAAAACCAAAAGTAGCCTTTTGTGACGCCGTTTCCGAGCCAAAGTGTACGCCGAGATTCATCGAACGTGAGGATCCTTACGTGGAGTCTCAGGATTACTTCGATGAATTCTCTCAAGTGGAAAACGCTGAGAATGAAGTGGATGAACATCATCTGCTAAAGGTGCAAATTAAGAACGAAATAAATAAATGTATCGACACGAGCAACTCCTCGGATCTGAATCAGCCTATAGCACAAAAAGATGACAAAACTTGTGATATCGAATCTAGTCGTAATGTAGACCACAATTCAGCCTTGAAAGAAAATACAGTAAATATAATGCTGAACAAACAAGTTTCATTATGCGAAAGAGAAGTGGAAACTTGTTTAAACAAATCTCCTAGTTTTTCGTTATCGAGCGGAGAAACGGAGATATCGTTAGTTGAGGAGGTGATTAGTGCCTGTCGACGAAGCACGGGCGTGTTAGTACCCGTCCCCGAAGAGGAGGAAGGTTCCTCGCCCGAGACCGGCTCGCCTCAGATGACCGAATCGAATACAACGAGCACTTCTACTGCTGAAACTGTGATAGTAAGTAATAAGACCGACGGCACCCAGATCAGACCGAGAGCCGACAGGAGCCGCATCCCGACCCTTCTCGGTGGAAAAAGACCACCGTCTTCGCCGAACAGGACGAGGTCAAAAATTCCTGTCGTGGAGAGGACTCGACTGAGTGCGGCGCAGCCCGCTGTAGCTCCCGAGCCCATCATTGTCAAGCAGGAGCATACGCTGAGCTTCCACGAGGCCGCCACGTCGAAAGATGTCATTGATGAACTTAACAGGTAAGCTGCAGTGTGTGCGTCATTACAATAGTATTAATCACCACAATACGAGGGTCATGAGAAAAGAAATTAGATAATCATAACTTACAGAAGTTATTCTTTATTATAAGTTATCTATTTTTCCATGTATTCGCCCACACGTAATACTTTTTCATCCGTCTAAGACACTTGGAAAACTACTAAGGACTACTCTTATTAGACACTTAATAAATTTCAGAGTTATAAGCCGGCCTTCTTTGTTCTCAAATCGCTTTCTTTATATTTATTTTTCCATTTTCGAAAGAAGGTGAAAATCACGGGGTCACCCACCATATTCCCCTGACCAAGCCTAATTGAAATATTCAAGCGTTCTGGCAGACGTGTGTAGGGCAGCGTGTCTTTTGACGTTACCACCATAGCGATATGTCCCGACTTGCAAAAACGGAGACCACCATTTGCGTGTGTGTGCTTCGGCGATATTTTGTTGGTTTCGGTTTATCTTCAAAGCACCAAACTGTGGACTGTCGCTTTGGTTCAGGGTCCGATATCGATATCAGAAGCGTTTTTATTTTCTCGCCAACGTCGAACTTATTTATCATAAATTTGCACCTATCCACAAGCAGCATAATACAATGCATTTTAAACACCAAAGTGTATACAAAAAAGATATTACCAAAGTTTTCGTTCTTGTTATGCAGCTTTTGAGACGTCACATTTACGACGACGATTAAAATTTTGGCCGATTAATTTGAAATTTGAATTCGGGATTTCTGGTTAAGGTGTATTATACTTCTGCATTTTCATGTTCTGTGTTTATGAACATTTTAATTTGTTGTAAAGAATGATCCGGCAAAGCGAAGGTCCGACGGCGGCCAAGGGCAGCAGCGAGGAGGAGGGCGCGGAGGAGGCGGCGGAGGGCGGCGGCAGGGACGGCGCTCTCTGGGCGCCCACCGGATGGGTGCACGTCGAGAAAGACATTGACTTCAGCGACCCTAAAGTATGCTATAACTATATTAACTATTAAATATTCTAAATACCCGAAAAATGTATGTTCAATGTAAACTTTTACTTTTAAGAAGGATTTAACCACTTTACTAGAAAGCTACGTTAATAATTTCGGTTGTCGGTTACTATTTTTCGGTTGTTTTGAATAAGTTAAGTGATCATTTTTTTGATTTTATTATAAAATACGTAATCGTTGTAAGTCACAAAAAAACATGAAATAGTTCTTCTTTCATAATGAAACGACGATTCCCGAACATAAGAACCAAGTGCCTAATAAATATAGAGTTGTCTAAAACATTGCAGGCACGGGCGAACCTTTTAGACGTAATGTTGGCGTCAAGTGATTCGTCCCCGTCATCCTGTGGGTCCTCGCCCGCGGAGCCCCCGGCGCCCTACTCCCGCCTGCACAGACTGCATCGCTCCCGGAGACAGAAGACTGGTAAATTTTAATTAAATCTATATCGCACTGAGCTATCTCATGCTACACCGCTACCATTCGGTGTTGTGGTTTTAGTTAATATCTTGTTTTAATGGCATCCAAAAATAAAGTTGAAGATAAAAAGTTATTTTAATACAGATGACAAATATTGGTAACAAAATAACTGGTATTCAAAAACTAAAATTAAAGTATTTTAGAACCGCTAAATTTATATAAGTTTTTATTAATCTATTTTGAAATTATGTGACGCCAGCTTGTATTCAGAGGCAATATTATAAAGGAATATTTTTATTTGTACATATATTAGATTTTGATATTTTCCTTTAGTAAATGTCTCTATGGTTACATACTCTTGTTGTCTATTAATATAATATCTCTGTGTCTCGTCACAAGTCAAGCCACGCCTCTCGTTTCCGCTCTCACTCACACGCACCATCTCACTCTCGCCTCATTCCGCGTAGTTATCATAGACCACGCTCCGGAGAATGGATTAAAATTTGACAAGGCTGCCAATAAATCGTTACAATCTTTGATGTATGAAGACAATAAACACATTTTAGTTTTTGCAAGTTATTGTTCAATAGTACAATTTTCAAAGAATCATACTACAATATATGTCGCCCCGCATTCATAGATACGACAATGCGGGAACAGCAATGAAGGCATTTTTATAGGTGTCTTATCGAAATCAGCTATCTTAACCTACAAAATCTGAGAAAAAAATGACGGTTCGCGTCTCGGCAAGACGGAGACGGCGCGCATAGTAACTTGTTCCAAACTTTAAACACTTTTCAAACTTAGTTTGTGTTAATTTTTCTGAAGCTTATCCAAAAATGTGAAATCTTCGGCCTTAACTGCAGAAATAAGCTTCATAAATATTATTCAACAACAATTCTTCAACGTAGCGTTAGTCAGTTGGCAGCCTTGTTATCAATAATAGAGTAGTGACCGGAGCGTGGGCAACGCGCGTGTGTGCGAACGAACGAGCGCGCGGCGCCGTGCGTGCTCACGCGTGTGTGTCGTCCAGAGGGGGGCGCTTGTAGCCGCTAACGTGCGTGTTGGTGCAGCGGCGGCGCTGCGCGTGCGACTGGCCGTGCTGCGCCCGCCGCGCCGCCGCCGCCCCTCCGTGCTCGGCCGCGACGGCTTCTTCGTGCGCTTCGGCGACCGCGAGCGCGCCGCCGTTGCCGCCTTCGACTTCCTCGACGACCTCTCCGGCGGCTCTTCCCCGGACACCAAAGACTGTACCTAAATTATGTAGCAATAAATGCCTCCCAAATAAACTATATTTTTTTATTGTGATACGGATGGAGATGGGCGGGGTTAGGCACAAAAACCGACACAACGGGCCATCCCGATGTCGTTAGTGGCGCTTTAAAACGGTTAGCCGAATAGTTTTTACTTAGTGTAGAGTTTTTGTAAGCGTAAGCCGCGTCTGTACGGCTGCAGCTTTTTCAACGGCCTCGTATAACCTTTTCGAGTTTAGTACTTTAGGTGTCGTAGTTGTTTCGATTTGTACTATTTACTATGATGAGCACCTAGTCTATAACGTTCTTCCTAGATTTCATTTAGTAGTTTGGGGAGATATGTATAGGGAAGTTGCGATGGCGTGATATTTTAGAAAAGGATTGTCGTTGTTCCTTTGCATTCTCAACCGCGAAACTGAAGTCTTGCACATTTTTCCAACTGTTGTACTATCAGGTTGTACCGTACGTATACTTTGCGCTTTTTATAACCGAAGTGGTCGGTGTACTTCAAACGTATAATCCGGTCGATTACTTGCTGCGATGTCTAAGCTTATGCTTCGAACCAATAAACGTGTTAGGTAAGAAGATGAAATAAGTAATGACTAAGTAATTGAAAGCTGCGGCCTCGAAGTAATGTGATATTTTTGTATATACTGTAAGTCCCACTTATTTTCGTATACATTTAAATGGATTCCTTTCTAACCGAATGAAGTGTTACTGGTGGTACTAGAGTGAAATGTGTTTGCGTTTTGAATGAGCCCGATCGCGCGACTTTCTACTTTCTTTCGACTAAATATAAAGGGAGTAGTGGAGAGTGAGTCGCGCGACCGGATCGCAGATTGTAACGTTAAGTACTTATGTAAATATGGGCGATTAATATTTACGTATCGTGTAACATTTAATTATTATATTAGTAGTAATCTAAAACAATCGATAACCTTATAAAATCCATTAAATCGAAGGGTACTAAAGTATGATAGGTGTATATATATATTATGACGTCATTGAATGCTATTTATTAATTTGTATGAGTTGCGATTCTTCGACCATTTGTGTATACTTAGGTACATATCATGATCTTACATTATTTGTAGTCTTTATTTCTCGCTACAAGTGACGACAGTTTAAATTATATAATTAAAAATATGTAATTTTTTTTCGTATTTATAACTACAAATGATGGAACAGTGTCGGATTGTTTATGGTAATTTTTTTTGTATACGTCAGTCGTTACTTGTATCGAGACATTCTCTTACAGTTTGCATGTATACAATGTAATTCCATTTATTACGGTTATGAACCTTGAGGAAAGTTTGTATTTGTGGCTTGTATTGTAACGTGTATAGAATCTATTAATGGCGGAACCAAAGCAATTTTACACAAACAATATTGCCACCACTTGTTACGATGCGACACTCCATGTATTTTATTTTTATGATAGAATTGAAATGACTTGTTTGTATCCAGCTTTGTTTAATGGTAATAATGAGGACAATAAAGGAAGATTTTTACCTAATAATTAATGAATACAAACGAAACGACGACTCGATCGATATCTAAAATATAAACATAGTACTTAGAGACGACATATTACTGCGATTTATATTTAATTGGAACAATGTCACGACGTCCGTAACGTTCGGATACACGCTGATGACAATGAATAATTTAGTTTGTCTGTGGTAAAAGCCAAGGTCAATTTTTTTGATAGATCTGAAATACAAGCCCATCTCGCATTATTTATTAAAATTGATTGTATCTAACGTGTATATCCGAACGTATTACATTAGTTTGATAATATAAAATATGAAAAACAGATTGTAACTATTTTTCAATTCACTGTGTAAGTATCAATCATTTATTAATTCGTAATCGTTCCTAAGAACTAATCGTTCATTCCTGTATGTTAGGCATTTTATTGTGAGGGAGGCGTTCACTTGTAAAACCATTGGCATGTTATTATTGTTTATAATAAAATAGTACGTATGTACTATTATGAAATTGTATTCCTTGTAATCGTAGGGTCCCGAGGGTACTGTGAACGGTAACTACCACGAGTTTCAGAGCACAATTGGAAATAAAATAAATTGCGTATTAATCATAATCCTTGGTATTGGGTGCATTTGTTAGTTAATTCTAACATAATGAGTAAGTAATAGTAATACTTGAGTTAGGTAGGTACTTTGATTAGTACAAAATGTGTAGAGAGTAACATTATAATTTAATTATCTACTATACAGATGGGTTTAATAAACGATTCCGTTCCCTAATTATACTTTGGTTTTATTTACTCACCCCGTCTTTAATTTTAAAATTCAATTGCGCGGTTTCGTACCTCCATCTGATGTAGAATTAAACGATTGAATCCGTGATTATTCGGGTTTGATTCCTCCACATTAACACTAGCCTAGATGTATTTGTTCTCATGTTATTTAGAAATAAAAACACAAAAACTTTAATCTGGTTTACTTTTCCTGGAATCAAAAAAAATCAAGCTAACAATTACAAAAAACATTAAAAGCAGTCTGAGTGGTCGAAAATTACCTAACCTTATTTATTCTGTTATGCTACTTTCGAAAAGGTTTCATCGCACCATAACAGATGAAATATTGAGAAAATTGATTTATAATTATCCGATACAGATATTTAAAAAATCCTAGTACATCTGCAAAATTATTGAAGTAATAGGCAAGTTAAGGAATCATCAGTATGGATCCCGGAGGGACAGAGCCTACTGCTGGACATAGGTCTTCCCTAATGCCTACCACCACACGCGGCTCTTTTGCTCCCCGCATACAGCCACGACAAATCGGACCATCTGAATGCGTGCGTAAAGAATGCTCATTCGTGAGTAACCTTATATTCAATTGTGATGCTAAAATTCGTTACAAAGTAAAGAAAAGTATACATACGATAAAGTAAAACTTGTTTTAACATGCATTTGAATTATGATCAATGAATTAATACTGAGGAATTTGTATACGGAATTTTATTTTCTTGTCTAGGAAAATATGGCGGAGTACTGACATGAATCATTCATTAGAAACTAAAGCTTGATAAAGCACTGCGGACAACGTTTCGAGACAGTTCAGTTTCTTACAGTAGAACACATTAGAAAACTTCGCTGTCCGTCTTCGTTAGATCTGAAAAAAAAACCAGAGCGTTTCAATTTAAACTTGAACACATCTTTATTAGCAAGTACTGTTGGTTACTTTCGTTAATTTTAAACAAAAAACAAACGACGTACCCTTACCCTCAAAAACACACACACACACACTGGGCAGAAAAAAAACTACGAAATGCCAAAAAAAACATTTATTAAATTAATTACCATAGATAAGTTATGTCATGATAATTGTAGCTTCATAAAAATCACAGACAACAAATTCATTTTTACTCTGTACAACAAATTAAGTTTTCACTAAATTAAAATATGTTGTTTTATGTTACCAATAAACAAAAATCGCTACCGTAAATTCGGTGCATTCTTAAAACACAAAATCATTCCAAAACACCGCATAAGGACTCTACCATAAGACAACATGGTGCATATCGTTTGCCCAACATCTATGTAATCAAATGTTTTCATAATACTACCCTTGGAAGAAAAAATGCCTATTCACCAGTACGATGACAGAAATAATAACAAAATATCAATTGCATATCCAATCGGTTTAAATCGGTATAAAATGTACAATAAAACCAATCAACGTTAATCCTAATTAGTCAAAGTTACCTATCGATTAAATTTAACAGTGCGTCTTAAGTATTACGTGCCGTTATCGGGACAATTAAACGGAATAATACATTGACGTAGACCAACAACAAATGTACAACAGTTTATTCTAAAATAAGAAAGCGTGCACGCCTAAACATGAGTTCACACTGCCGAAAACATTCACATAAAACATATTATCGTCGTAGTTTTTTCAAAGAGAAAGAGAGACATGTTTTATGTAAATGTTTTCGGCAGTGAACACACGCTTATGCGCGTACACGCAAGAGCCAACCAGAGCGCTGGTGTGTTAACGCTAGCTATGACACACGCGCATGTATATCGTCTATGTAACCGAACGATTGTGAACTTCGTCAAATTTTAAACGGACTAGGCATTTAATAAACTATGAACGAGTTATGGACAATGTCCAACCTAACCTAATTACTACTAATTATGTTAGGCACAATTAGATGATTTGGTTTCGCCAAATTTTGAATGATTCGTTCAGTTCACAATAAGTTGAGTTTGCAATATGCCTAAACTAAAAACTGTCGAAGTTCAAAATCTGGCGGTGACACACACGCATCGCATAAGTACGTGAGATAAAACATTTATACAAAGGTAAAAAGTGCAATGACCCGAAACCAGTTTTGAAACTTGTTTTCAACAATCAATATAAGACAAATTGAAGATTACAAAATGATTAAAACAAATGAAAATGTCAATGCTTGCGTCGTCAGCGATTCGTTTGTGACAAGAACAAAGCGCACAATTAATTTTCTCCCGATAAAGAGGTTGAGTTATCACAATTACATTCAGTCATGCAATTCCTAATGTACTTTTTGAATTCTTATATATGAACTATTTATACGTATTAAAAAATATAATAAAATTATAAGTATAATTATTTTTGTAAAAATAAAATTGTGACACATTGTTGTGAAAGAATAAATAGTATAAATTTGTGACAGGAAAATAAGCACAGTTTACTACACGTTTACATTTATTTATAATCTACAACAAGAATTGCAGATAGAAATCCACAGAACATTCAATCAATTTCATATAATGTAAACATTTATTGAACATTGGTCTTTACAGAGTTCATTTATACAAAAGGAAATAATAAAGTCCGCTCCGTTAAATGAAGTACCAATAGATATCATCGACTTCATCTAACATTATTAAAATATTTTAAAAAAACTGTCAATACTTATATATGTGTTTTATCTAAGATGTAAAAATATATAAAATTATAAAAATACACAAATCCAAAAAATCATTTAAGTTATTTATGGATTCGATGGTGTTGTACATGCTTTAGGAATCAGATGACTAGAGGGTGAAAGCGCTGATAAAATTAGAAGAATATTAAGCTGGAAATTATTGCCCATAAGTAGCATACTTCTGAATTTAACAGTATAACTTTAATCAATACGATTAGTCAAAGCCGAGATAAAGCTGAAATCTGATATAAAAATCACAAAATACATGATAACTTGATTGCAAATTGAATCATCATCAGATAAAGTTAAGTAAAATAATTGATTTGCTGTAATCATATCAAGTTCTGAGTAAAGAATAAAAAATACACTATATAATTTCTATGTACAATTCAACTATCTAATGTAACATAAGCCTACTGTTTCACTGGTGTACTTTATTAGCAAAGAGGAAGCAATTGTCAACATAGTAATCTCAAATTTACATTAATCTCATACATTTTGTTGTGACGTAGCGATGCCTTCTATCACACAATACTAAATAAAGTAGTCTTAACTACAATCTAATATCGAAATATACACATTTATTGGTATTTTTTTAAGTGTCACAGTCAAATGATCTGAATCCAATTAGAAATTGTTATTATTAAATGGCTGAGAGATCTAGCATCCCCAGATGCACACTTTTCCTTCCCATAACAAAACAGGCCCTTAGCGACACCTAAAAATACTAAATACTCTATTATTGAAAATAAAACTTAAAAATAAACCAAACAGCAAGAAATATAAAGTATAATTTGATTTCCGATTAGCTGGTTCACATTCAAAGTGACGTGACACTGACAGCTGTCAAAATTCTGACGTCTAACAATAATTCGGGAGCAAAAGTAAAAAAATATGTAAATAAATAAATTATCTATGTCCATTTGACTTAATCATTAGCTCCAAATCCTCGGCTTGTCCCCGCCCGATGAGCACTGTTCCTTTCTACTTCTTGCGCTGGCGCCGCCGCCTTCGAATACATTCCGTTTCCCGTCGGGCTCTTTATTTGCGCTGCGTTTAAAAATACCATTGATTACATTTTAAAGGTTAACATTAAAAATTTTGCTAGTTGCAGATGCAGTTACCAATGTATCGAAGCAGAATTTAAGCCAATTCATATTATGCCCAGCAAGTGCAAGCTATACTAAACTCATTTTCAAGGACCAAACTACAACCGAGGGGCAAACTCTGATCTACACAAAATTTTCAAATGACCCAAAATTTGATTTTTTCCTCCTTTATATCCCTCATAAAATACAACATATATACATACACGTCTAGCGTCAAATTAAAGAAAAACAAACTGAACATTTTTTTTTATAAGAGAAGGGGGCAAACGAGCGGCGGGAACACCCAGGTGATCAACGACGCCCATGGACACCCGCAACACCAGAGGAACTGCAGATGCGTTGCCGACCTTTTAGAAAAAGATAGGCTCGCTTCTTGAAGGACCCCAAGTCGTACTGGTTTGGAAATACCGCCGAGGACAGACCATTCCACAACGCGGCTGTGCGTTGCAGGAAATGTCGAGAGAACCGCACTGTTGAGGAAAGCCAGCCATCCAGATGGTGTGGATGGTACCTGGCGGTCTGTCGTGTACATTTATTCTAAAAGAAAAAATTCTTAACAACCGGGTCAATGTTTTATTTTTAACCATGCTCCCCTTCCCCTTTACAAGTAAAGGGACCTACGAACTCAAATTTTACTATCTCTCCCCTGACCCCAAAAGGTTTTCAATATATCTAGCACTCGTATTATACCAATCCTTGTATCTAGGTCCCGACCAATTACGTTGTATTCGTTTTCGAAACTAATTTAAAAAATCATACAGATAGTTTATAAGTTGGATCATTGAAATAAACTCAAAGTAAACTCAGTATAAAATGAAGGAAAAAAACGCCGATTTAAGCATCTGAGTATAGCAAAAAAAGACCAAGTAAATTTCAAAATATTTCTCATAATTTAATATTATTTCATGCAAATAGCCCTTGTTGTAGTTGTCTCAAGGTATCGAGAACATTTTTGTTTTGTATGTTTTGTACAGTCCAATATATTAATAATACATCTTGCATACAAAAGCCATATCAGTTTCCGCCCGTTTCTATACAACACCAATTAAAAATGAAACAGACGCGATAACGTCACACACAAATATAAATATCACCTCTTGATATACAATAATACTGATAAAAGGTATTACCCGAGTGAATAAAACACACGTCTCGCATATTGTTGCCGGAAAAACATAAACATAACCGTGGGTTTCCACTGCCGAAACATTCACATAAAACATATTGTCGTCTCAGTTTTCTTTAGAGAAAAAGATAGAGCAAGCGTGTAAGTTTATACGCCAGTGTAAACCCACGGTAAAAGTTGGAATTGGCCAACGCATTAAGTTTTTATTATAATCAATATTGTAAATATTTGGAGTTGCCGGATGTTATACGACTTTTTCTAAACTCTATTAAAGCAAATGCCATCATTTTCAAGTCTTCAAAGAAAAGGGAGCTTCTCAATTCACTTGCTTTATTAATGTTTGTTGCGTCATAACTATTTATTTCGGTTCTGCGATTTGGAAAATTCCATACCCATCCGATAAGTTCAGATTCAGGATTTTCGTGAATTGAAGTCGGTTTTTTGTACTTTAAATGATTTATCACAAACGCGACAACGTGACACAAGTCTAGAGAGAGACACATTCTTATTAAAAAGTTTTTTTTTAATAAGAAAGAAGATTTGTATATACAAAATTAATTTGCTATAATTAATGCCAATTAACAATTAATGATTCAATTGCACAACAAAGTCAACAAAAGATAGATGACATATTTTCCCATCAAATAGTGAAGAATATACAAAGCCAAACCCCTTTCCTGTATAAGATTACGTGGCGTTGCAATATTACGTTTATTTACACAAGCCCCCACGAAAGGCAGAGATTGACTATGCATGAATCACAGACACTAATTCATCGACTCCTACGTGCGACGAGCGGCGTAGGCCACGCCAATACGTTTGGGACACGTCAAAGGACTAGACAATAGCCTCCAAGACAAACAAGTCTACTCTAATATACACCACGCGACGAATATTTCTGTTTTTGGAGTTGACATTGATTAATTGATAAAAACTGATGCAAGATATTACAAACACGTTTTTTCTCTGTCATTCACTCTGTACGCGTTAAATGCTTGCAATATTTTTAGGGTAACTTCGGACACAAAGACTTGTGACGAGTATTATCCTAGTAACGAAACAAAAGGTCAACGATGATATAATGAACAGGTTATTGTTTTTTTTTATTTCAGGATAAAAAGAAGCAAGCGGTTCTTTTTAACGTCGACCTTGCACGCGCTACACAAAGGACTGTCTGTAATATCTATGTTGAACAAATGTTTATTGGTAAAGTCTCGACCTGTGAGGACCGCCACGACCGTCCGTATTTTCAATTTACCTAAGTGGAATACGATTTACCTTCTTGAAATCCGCCCATCTAAGGGCTAGGAGCTTATTCCCTGTGACGTGTATTTTTAATACGACACGGAATTCGTTAGTTAGTTGTTAAAACACAGTTTTCACATCGACCGACACCGATTGCTAACAGCGACCCTGTGCGCATACTTCTATACTATTTATACTTCAAACAATATTTGTTTAAGGTAGAACAAATACGGGCATAATGTCAATAGAAGGCTTCACATGATACTAAAATAACATTATGTCGATTAAAACTGTTTTTTTTTGGCGGTTTTAAAAATGTTGTTTGTTTTTTAATTTCCCCATCTTACTGTCTGTCTTTATATTTCGCTGGCCTTTAATAAACATGCTAACAAAAAAGTTGTTTATAATAACAAAACAATTGGTATGTTTACTTGCACATTAACATATAAAAATAAAAAAACACAGGCAGTCATAAGGAGACAGAAGTGAAGCACAAAGAACAGGTGGGAAGGCGCGACAGTAGTTCAAAATTAAATAAACCCTCGTATCAACATATTAACAATAAAATTCAATATTGAATGAATAAGAAAAATAAATAAAAGAAAGTTTGTCGAAACTGTTCTAATTACAATAAAAATGTTGCTGACGCGTGTTGAGTATGTAGCTCACGCGGACCTACACGATTTTCCCCTACCAAATATCTTCTAACGCGGGTAAAGAAGGTTTATTTCAAAAACAACAACTGTGTGACAGTGACCTTCGCTGTAAATCAGCTATGAATTTTGCTTCACACTTATAAATAGCGGAAAATTCAGTTCCAAACAACAACAATACCATGTAGTATTTGAAATATAAAATAGTGTTCCATCCTATTTCTGTAGTTCAGTATATCAGGTCACCTGTGTGTAGTGTCACTGCTGCAATCTTTCTACTGGTTCGAGAAAGAGAGAGCAAAAGTGTTACTAAAACGGACCTCTTACCATAATATTGAAAAAAAATTAGAAGTAACACAGCGGAATAATTTAAGGTGAATCATCGAGAAATTTTGTAAACACTTGAGTCAAATTATGACCACACATACGATCATGTTAAGACGCACGTATGCATCGTATGCGTATACTAGTCATACTAATTAACCAAGGATACAGATTAATAATGTAAATTGGAAAAAATCTAGACCTTTTGTTTAGAACAAAAGCCCATCTTTCCGTATTTTTGTCTATATGGACTACTGACTTTACTTTAAATACGGACAGCAAGACATTAGGTCCACGGTTCGAAGCTAAAGCTTAGTTGAATGAATAAAAACAATTTACACAATATTGTTAACTTCTAAGAACAATGATCCAATCTTCAACTTTTTGCCACGAATGAGAATTATTCGTCATATCACCGTCGTGCGGTTTGTATGTAGTTCCTTCGGACGGAAACTTTCGTTTCGATCGCACAAGTGAAAGGTGCGTGTTTAGCTGGTACGAACGAAGTTATAGTGAGGCACCAACTTCATAGCAAACTATATAACATACAATTGGCGTAGTATACTGGGAGCACGAATCAAGGAAATATTGTTTATATAGTTTAACGCATAACGAGGTAGTGTAATGCTTGCTAAAAAAATAATATAATAATAATAAAGTTTACTTTAAAATTTACCGGTAAATCCTGATCACTTTAGGGATCATTTATGAGGGCTTAACGCTATGGATGAAGTTGGGTTACAATTATTCATTATCAGAAGTGTGTTCAAAGTGTGTGTTCATTAAAAAATTGGATGCATACTCAAATCATTTTTACATTATATATTTTTCTACCTGATGGTATGTCCAAACGCACTGTGCCAAGGAAAGCATTCACCGATACATTTAGAAACGCAGTGGTATCGTTAAAATGTTTAAAAATATGCTCATTAATGACGTATGTTAATTTAATTTAGAATTAAAAGCCATTCAAGACAACATTAATAAATGCGTGTATCTAACGGTATAAGTTACGTAACAATACATATTAATTACTTAATAAACAGAACCTCTTTTTGCAGGTAAACGAATACTTTGCAACTTTTATTATGAGATTCCTGTGTTGGGTAACCAGCTTATACGGTGAGTTTCCCTAACCTAACCTTGTTACATATTAATGATTAAGTATTAAGTAATGGCTTGTTTTGGTGGATTTCGACATCGCGTTCAAATGACTTGAGTCATTGTCATTCTTGCTCTGACCATCAAATTATAGTTATGATTAATTTATCTTTAAATATGCTTGTGACTATTTTAATACTGGACAAAGTAAGAAATGACCGAAGGCATAATATTTCAAACATACATAAAATGTTTATACAATTTAACGTAATCCAATTTTACGTAACATTATTATTTATATGTAACATTACTAAATTGACCGTGTTATCACTCACAATAGAGTTACTAAAGCGAGCCAAGCAGCTATAAATTGACCGTGTTGTCACTCACAATAGAGTTACTAAAGAGAGCCAAGCAGCTATAAATTGACCGTGTTGTCACTCACAATAGAGTTACTAAAGCGAGCCAAGCAGCTATAAATTGACCGTGTTGTCACTCACAATAGAGTTACTAAAGAGAGCCAAGCAGCTATAAATTGACCGTGTTGTCACTCACAATAGAGTTACTAAAGCGAGCCAAGCAGCTATAAATTGACCGTGTCGTCACTCACAATAGAGTTACTAAAGCGAGCCAAGCAGCTATAAATTGACCGTGTTGTCACTCACAATAGAGTTACTAAAGCGAGCCAAGCAGCTATAAATTGACCGTGTTGTCACTCACAATAGAGTTACTAAAGAGAGCCAAGCAGCTATAAATTGACCGTGTTGTCACTCACAATAGAGTTACTAAAGCGAGCCAAGCAGCTATAAATTGACCGTGTCGTCACTCACAATAGAGTTACTAAAGCGAGCCAAGCAGCTATAAATTGACCGTGTTGTCACTCACAATAGAGTTACTAAAGCGAGCCAAGCAGCTATAAATTGACCGTGTTGTCACTCACAATAGAGTTACTAAAGCGAGCCAAGCAGCTATAAATTGACCGTGTTGTCACTCACAATAGAGTTACTAAAGCGAGCCAAGCAGCTATAAAAAGGCGAAAGGGGTTTACAGAGATTAAAGAATTCCATTTGGATTGACCTAACAAATATGCTTTATCTTTTGGACATTTAACGGTAATCTGTCTGTCTGTAAAGTAACCTCACAAGCTACTTTATTACTTGTTTACTTAGCTTACTTGCTAGTTTTTACAAGATCTCTTTTGTCCTGATTTATAGATGCAGATTATAAATCATCAATTTCCATTAACTTTTAGCCAACAGAGTTGTATCATTTCTTATTCGAGCATTGCTTACGCCTTCATAAGTAATGTACAGAGTGTTCACAAAATCCTTGTAAGTACTGATAACGCCAGAAACTTAATAATTAATAGAATTCTGTGAAAAGTCGGGACAATTGTCGTATCTATCTATACAATTGGGCTAATGTAGGTACGTATTATAAAGTACTATATCTCTTTTTAAACCAGCTGTTTCAGCAGGAGCATGATTTGATTTAGGACTTAAGTTTTACGAATGTATTTACTCAGCTTTATGTCTCACGAATACAACGTGACGCTAAAAGTCAAGCAAGTGTGTCGTTCCATAATTATCGTTGGAGACAATAGAATTTGGATTGCCTGCGTCGTTTATTTTCCTGCGTCACGCCTTATTGTTACGTGATCCTATTTTGTTTTACTACTAAACACAATGAACTGAGACGGAGAGAAACAGATTGCGGATATCATTTCCGTTTATATTTATAACTAGAAACAGTAGGTGGACGATGGACCAGATCAGTAACAATAAAGAACGAATTTCGAAGTATACATAGTCTAATGAATTTGTTGGTAGATGTATAGATAAGAAAGCATGAAGAGCTTAAATTTTCTAAAGAAGTAACCCATGATTGCCCCCCATCTTTAAAACATTTGACCGCAACCGTAAGAGATGTAACATAAAGTCCGCTACAAATTACACCGGTGACACATACAATAGTAATGCTTAATAAAAATAAAATTAACGCATACTAGGAGTTACTGTCTTAGGCCTCTCCAATTGAATGCCACAAAGATCGGTCCCCTGCTAACTAACCATCACCATTGACTACTTTCTTTGGACACGCCTGTGCACACACAAGTTATTTGTTTCCGACAACTAGATGGTGTTTATTCTATATCAAAGAATTGTTTCATACTTTCCCTCCCATTGAAATCTCTAAGAAGTGAAAATGATTGTGTAATTGTAAAGTAATTAACGAATTCTGGTAATGTAGTTTAACACAATTTATGTTTTTTGTTTAAAATGTTATACTCGGAAGCAATTAAAATAATGACCTGCATGCATAGGCAATTATAGTAATTATTTATATTGTATCTATTATGACGCAATTTTGTTTTAAGTTTTAAAATACTGTGAAAGCATAGCATTGTCTAAATATTGTTAAAGTATGCTAAAAATAAACAAGTAGGTCTGCTTAGGATTGTAAACAAGTAGAATGCTATTGCTCTTTATGAGTCAAACTGGGAACCGAAGATGCGATGTAACAACGACCAGTGCTTAACTAAATTTAGAACATTTTTATGGTCTTTCTCAAAGCTTAGTTTTTCCTCTTCCTCATGTATGTGTAAAGTAATAAACACTACTCTATGTTTAACAAAAAAATATATTAGCTATGTATTTGAATAAATATGCAATATCATTTTTCTTTTTTATTAAAAGTTCAATGTCCCTTATACATACTAACTAGCTTAGCTTGTCAATTCAGAAAGAATTTTAAAAATCTGTTGAGTAGTTCCTAAGATTAACCCATTCAAACAAACAAACTCTTAAGCTTTATATTATTAGTATAGATTAAATGGCAAGCTGCCAAATAATCATACCCCGTTTATTGGCAACAAAACCAGATATGAGTTATTTTGATACCCAATATCTGGCTAATGTTTTACAATAATTACTTGTTATTAAAAAATAGCTGTTTCCTATTTATTAAACAACTAACAACCCATCCCGACTTCACAGTTTCTCTGTACAAAGATTGACGAACTCTACCTTACCTACATTTAGAGTTAGGTTACCTATATTAGAAAAGTTAATATGGTCATTTGGTTTCCCTTATATTTTCTAAATTTTCGCACTACTTTCTTATTTTTTTCTTTCATAAGAACCCTCTTCAGACAATAGCAAACACAAAACAAAATAATTAGCAACATTGGTACAGCCATTCAGGTGTAATGCCGTGACCAAGGGAAATAGGCATTCAATTTTATATTAATAAATAAGTTTTTTTTTCAGATGAACAGATTTAACATAAAGAAAAAGAGATAAGTAATGATGCGTTAATAATTTAGGAGATACCAATTACCAACCTTCACACCACTCTCCTCATCGATTTAAAGTGTTATCTCGTAAAGTATATAACACCCGAATTTCTCCCATCAAAAATCAACCACTCATATTTTTACTAATGCTTTGGATGCAATAGAATCTAACTAAAGTAATAATGTGACAGACAATTTATGCAAAATTATACCACCCATAGGTTTTACAGAAATGGTATTTACATTTGAAATAAGAAAAGTCAATAGTTAGAAATTCTTCCTGCGTAGCAAAACATTGCATTATAGCAAAATGTTTGTTAGATTCAACTTAGTATCAATGAATGCCGATTTTATGAGAATAACGCAAAACATACCCTTAAACTAATATCATAAACAAGCCACTTCAAGCATAATAAGCATTAAATGTTAGAAGGCTCAAGCATTGCAAGTACACTTAATTTGCAGAAATTAATTTCTTTAAATAAGGTTTTTCTATGTTTATAGCATAATTATTTGTATATTCGTGTAGTTTAGTGGTGCACTGTGTAAATATTAATTTCTGCGAGGTAAACACAAACAGGACAATAGGTAATAAGAAACAACTTTTTTAAATCACCATCACTTTTCATTAATATAAACTTTGAAACAAATTGATGGTAATTTAAAACTAATTAAGATAGAAGGATTAAAAAAGTACCTGAGCATAATTCTGAAGTTCTCCAGCTGTCGGATGCTATTTGAGAGTCTAGCAAATGCATTGAACAGTGCAACAATTTCAGTTCTCTGCAATCTTTGATTAGCCTTGTGTCTGACTGGCAGCGTGCCTTGCTCAGGATCAGCTTCAAGACTGTCCCATTGAGATGAAAACAGAATCTTTAATGCAGTACCCAAGCCCTGAGTCTGCAGTTTCCCCCATAACTTGCATTTGTCACAGCCAACACAATCCATTATTCTTGAAATATTCCAAAAGTGTTCTCTAAACTCATTCTTTAGCTTTGCAGCTTGACTACCTCCATTGAACATGGCAGATTCATTGAAATGATCAGGGAATGAGTGTATAATACTCAGCATATTACTTATAGCCGCTCTTGTCTCCTCATCTTCTGTGGGGTTTCCTGTGAAATAATCTTCCGTTTCCAAATATGGACCAGCTTTGGAAAGTGCTCGCATTTCCAATAAATAAACAAAATACAAATTTTTCAACCAGTTAGGACCCTCATTAAGTGTCTGTGATGGATCAAAGCGGCGTTGAAACTCCTCTAAATTGGGACCCCACTCACCTTCAGGAGGAGCAGCAAAATCTACACCTTTTTCAGACAGCAAATAATTTGAACACAAATGAATATTAATACTGCTGTGGAGTCCAGATACAGCTCTATAAAATACTCTCTTTTCTAGACACATATTACTCAAATCAGAACTGAGGACATATGGGAAGGATTCATAAGGGTTTAATTTAGGTCTAAAACAATTTTCCTGGTAAATGCTCCTCCAAATCCTGTGAGCAGATGGGCCTTTATAGCCTGTATACCTTTCAGGGTTTAGAGACAGGTCCACATATTCAGCCTCGGCATCTCTATCATCACATTCACAGAAATTCTCTAGTGCACTATCATGGGCATTCCATTTTGCAATTTCATACTGGCTTGCTGCACTTATGGTCATATTTAAATATCCCAAATCTGGGTCATGATCTTCATCAGTACTGCAAGCAGTCTCGTCTATTTTGGTATACTTAGCAGCTGGTGGTTCATCTTCGTGCTCATCGATATATCCCGGAACGCTCTCCTTCGAACAAGTTTTAATATGGCAATATTTCATTGCACATCTGCTATCGTCCGCCCAAAATGGACATTCCTTTTTTAAATTGACCTTGTAGAAACGAAAATAGTCTTTACTTACTAAACTCTGAATGCGGGGAAAAATCTTTACATTATTAAAGTAGTCGATAGTGTCAACATTGCACGAGCAATCTCCTAGAGCACCGTGAAGAGCCTCAAAGCAAGCATTACTGTCGCAAGGCGCCGTTTCAAATAGTTCAGTGTCGTAACTAACAGCCTGGACTATCGCTACAGTAAAAATCATAAACATACAATTTTTATATGCCATTTCTATAACTAATCTGTTCGCACCGACTGCTCTGAGATAGAAATACACAACTCCAGTTTTCTGAATGGTCGTCACAGTTCATTTATACATAAATTGTAATTTCAATCACATCACAGTTACTAAAAAGCTATAATTTCACACTCAACAATTCGACCACAAATATATTTAAGTATACGCTCGGCAACAAAACAGACGTTCAGACATATCGCAGAACATTGAAACGAATGAGAATGACATATGACATCGGAAACGAAAACGAATGAGTACGAGAGCAGCGATACAACTTGAAACTTTGAATATTAAGTTCAATGCTAGAAGCAAATGTGACATCATTGTCATTTGTCATTGTCACTTGGCATATAACAGACAATATATTTCATTATATTTTTCTAATCTTATAACACATTAAAAAAGAGAGTGGCATTTTGCTGACACTTGTATGAAATCTAGATATATACAAAAGGAAAAGCTAACGTACATTTCAAATTATTGTGAACTCCGTTGTTGCGAGAAAATGTTCTGACTGTTTCTAGCTATTGTTTTGAATAAGTTTTGATTACAAAGGTACGTCAATCAAGGCTTTGTAGTTTATAATAAGTGTCCAAAGCCTTTAAAAAGTAGGAAAAGAAATTTAATTAGGATATATTATATATAGATATTTTTGTTTTTTTTTAAAACTTGCAACACTAAAATGATGTTAATAATTATAACAACCTACATCAAGGTATTTTATAACACAATCGACAACTAATCTAACAGTGTGTTGAGTGTAATGAATATTATAACTGTTTAAAATAATAGGAAAATATTGGAATACACACTATAATGTAGAAAAGTATAACAATTTCGACCACCACCAATTGTCACCAGTCACTGGTACAGATAATATATCTCCGGCAGCATGACTTTAAACCACATTAAGTCAAAGAAAAGTAATAAATAATAATTTTCATATGGCAATGGCAAACTGGCTCCCGTCTTGCCGACATAGCAATTATTTCCAGTAGTGTTTTTTTTCAATCTTACCGCAGGCTTACACTACCGAAAACATTTACACAAAACATATTGCTATCTCAATGTTTTCAGAAAGGAGTGAGAGAAAGGTGTTATCGTGACTCGATTTTACGCCAGTGGAAACCCACGGTTACTTTGTTTAAAAATACTTAAAACAACTTTTCTGTAAAAAAAACTAATTGAAGATAAGCATAAATTACATAAGTTTTGTAATGTTGAAAAAGTGAGTACCACTACCATAAAAAATGACATGGGGTACCTTTTATCCCGAAAGAAAGCTTCCTCAGGGATTGAAAAATAAAATATAATATAGGCCTTGCCTTGGTAATTTATGACACATTACAATAGCGTAAAATTTTGTCACATGATACATAACCATGGCAACAAATAGCAACTTTTAAATGAAACCGTTATGAATTACAGTTAGTCTTTTTTCGCAAGCACACGGTATAAAATATTTATTTATTTTACACTTGTGCTTAGAAGTATAACTTATTATGTGCCTACATAAGTACAGACATACACGGTTTTTGCTAAGGGAAAATATACATATATATTGAATCGAAGTATTTACCCTCATATTACATAGATTACTGCTTTCTCACGGGAAGGTCAGTTATGCCTTTGCGGTAGAACTCTTGGAACCTGGATGCAACAGTGTTGATGCGTTTTGTATTGTTTCCTGGGTTTTTTTACCATATAAAAAGTTGTTTAATCGCGGAAAATATCCAGCGAGTACGACGAATGTCGGTGGGTACAATTTAACTGTACGTAGGTCTAAGCGGTTTCTGGAGCAGAGATGTCTTGCATCCAGTTGCAACACAAAATCATAACATTTTAACAAATAAAAAACTAAGGAATTCACGTTGTGGAATTGGTAGGCTCAGTAATAGTATATGAGGTCTTAGGTACAAGAAAAGCACGATATAGTTGGTGGAAACTTTATTTATAGCCAAAGAATGTAAAACATATAACATCTGAAATGCTCAAGAGATTCAATAATAAATTTGCTCCCGTTCAAACAGTAGCTATATTACATACGTAAACATTTCAATAAATCACATTTTATAGAAATGCATACAAATATTAACATTTTAAGTTATATAAATATAAACTGGACGTTTAATAAGTCGAAATATGAAAATACTTTTTTTTAAAATGGTTTCTTTAAATTTTAATATTCGAAAGTGACTTAACTAACTTAATCTTACCTTAAGAATTATAATATGATGTCGTACAACAAAAATGTATTAACCAAAAAAAACGCATATATTATCTGTGATGGAATTAAATTGCTTAACTGAATAAAAATAACAAATACTCTACCTATCTTTTACATTAGTATCGGTAACATTGCAAAGTTATGTTGATGCGTTCGTAACAACTCGTTTTCCTCGAAACTGATTAGCTCCGAGAAAGAGTTTTAAAATATATTTGTGTTCGATAACAGTTTTCTTTGTATAAGGTGGGCCAGCGCTATGTCGATCTATTCTTAATATAATAACTTGTACATAATAATCCATGTGCAGTCCACTACGTCCTCTCGTCGTTCGTCGTCACTCCAAATATTATTTAGGCGTACCTGAAACCGATATCGACATTGTTAATTCGTGATAAATCCATTATTTTCATATTTAAAAACTTTCACTGGTACCATAACAAAATAACAAAAAAAAAAACAAAAAAAAAAACAAAAACCGTGCGGTAAACTAAAACGTATAAAAAACATGCATTATTTAACATCGTATTTTTTCATAATTATTTGAAACATTTGACACATTGTAACAACGAATATTTTTCGAATACTATGGCAACACATGCAAGTTAATTAAGTAACAATTTCACCAGCATGCAATTAGTATTTACACAAACCCACTTACCATTTGATATTGTTAGTTTCTACATTATATTTATTGAACACTATTAAAAAAACCAACAGAAAAGGTGGGATTGTTGTCAAGCGCTAGTTTTTACTTAATTAATTTTAAAAAATACGACAATTATTAGAAACACTTCAGATACCGTAATGGTAATATAGAAACAAGTTGAAATTTGACAAAATGGGAATATGTTATTTTTTATAATTTTCAAAATGACTCAAGCCCAGCCCTTTTTATATTATATAAAAAAAATGACAAGAAGATTTAATTTTATATAACTGTTTTAAAATAAAATAATAAACAACTTGCAAAAAGTATTCTTACATACAGTTTATGCTTTAAACGAGAAAGAAACAGCCGTTGTTGTAGTAAATCTTTATTGGAGGTAACAATATGAGCTCCGCTAAAGGCACTGTTAGCAAGACATACAAATCCAACGACATTTATATTAAATTACATATAAAGTGAATTAAAAAGAGATCTTATATAGATTAAAATTTGGCACTGTTACAACTTCACATGTGACAACTCTATAAACTATGGAAAATCTAAATCCTAAATTATTTCAAACATTATCAAAAAGCTGTAGACATTCAACATTATTTATAAATGATTGTATATAAGATACATTCAATAATTTACCATCTACTTTATATAACATAATTGGATACAAGAATCGTAGAAGTGAAACAAAGTAACACATCCTTACGTACATCACTAAATATATCTTTAAATAGCAAACAAGGAAAATGTTTGGAAAAAACAATATTTAATATATTCTAAATCGACTATTAGTCGTCTACCGTGCTGGCTCGACTTTCATCACAAAGGTGAGATTCTTATTTACTTTTTTAAATCAGTCATTTAAATAAAATGCAATTATTGCCAGCCAGTTTTGACTGGCATTACGTGCGCAGTTTACATTAAAAAAATATAAAAACAAGATCTAATGCTATTAAGAATAATATGAATACAAGATTCCAAACTTTTGAAAAGGTTTTATAAAAATAATGTATGCAGTCATTTGTGCTGGTGCTAACTTTTCCATCTTGAACTTCAACGGTTGATCCTGCTTTTTTTTATAAATGGCAACATCAGAATATGAGAGTTTATAAATGTAGCAATGTTTTTATACATTACAACAATATTATATTGCAATTTACCACATAGCGATTTTTATTTCGTTATATATAAGTCCACTTCTTTTTTTGCAATATTGTTACATATTCTTTTAGATTGAATTGTATCAAATGATACATTATTTTGCTGACAGTTTAAAACAGAGTACAATCTTTGCTGCAATGAATGTTATATTGATACCAATTTTTTTGTACCAGAATCACCTGTATTATATAGACAATGCGATTCTTACAAATTATTAAACAGCGTTTACATTTTAAATATTAAAGCACAAAAATATACAAGTAAATAATTGTTGCACACCACAAATCATACACGAAATGCTTGAGATTTGCACAAATATTTAGTTAGTAAGCCATACAAATCCAGATTACGCATATTATTTACGGATAAATCACGTATTAACTGACGAACAACACGCACGTACTGTATTAGTCATTTATTTAAAAGATATTAAAATAATACAATAAATTTTAAAATTTACATTTATTGGCATGCATCTAGAATGAAGTTTTTAATTTCTAGTAAGAAATATGTTTTAAACTTTTAAAATGAAAAGTACTGAAGTCTTGTCCGTCTGTTTTAAAGTACTCACCATATAAAAAGTTCAATAAATGTGTTATAAAAACATTGTAAACAAATTAAACCAAATACACCTTGTACAGCATATAATTAAACCTGAACACCATCTGACATCATTTTTTATCTGTGACAATTTAAATTTCAAAATTGGGATAAAAAAATCATGTGGAATGAAGAGGAAAAATAGTGTCATATGCCATGCAGTGAACACAGCCCGCTCACATATAGCCAATTAATAAAATAAAAAAAAACGTAAAATGTGTTTTATAGGTACCAGTTGTAAAGTACAAAATATTAGTAGCGTGACCTTCTGTCCATGTTTCTGATGGAGTTGGCGAGGCACAGCGCGAACAACGCGCCGACAACCTGCAACAAGAAAATTAAACAGTTTAAAATTAATTCTAACAATATTATAAATGCGAATGTTTGTATGTATGGATGTTTATTATTCATGCAAAAACTACTGAATTGGTTTTAATGAAACTTTACAATAATATAGCTTATACAAAAGAATAACATATTAATAAAGCTATTGATTGAATTGTCCAAAATGTAACGATAATTCTTAAGTAAGGAGGAAAAATTTCGCAATATGCGAGCGATTCGAATGGTAGATTCGAACCCATGAACTCGTGTGACGACTTGTTCCAATTATTTACGATGCTATATTAAAAAGTGTAATTCATTGCTAGTTTTGTACGAGTAATGTCAACGTACCTCAATACAAGCAACGCCAATGGCCACGCCGGCGATGGTCTTGTTCCACTTCTCGTAGAGGTCGGCGGTGCGGGGGCCGCAACCGATGGTGTTGGCGTCGGCGATGGTGCACCGGTTGAGCAGTTTGCCGACCACGCCACTGGCACGCGTGCAGCAGGACTCGGGCAGATCGGTTACCGCACCGATCAAGCTGTAGTCTGCCGGACTGGTCTTACCGCAGCACTCCAACTGTTGATAATATAGATTTCCAAAATACTGCATCTGGTAGTGGAGGCCATCCATGTACAGTATATAAAAGTTTTAAAACAATTATTATAAGGTCGGTCAAGCACCGAGGCTCGAATTCAAAAGGTCCTTTTCTGACGTTCGTGTATTTCACTCAATTTCTTCATAATGAGATTCAAAATAGTCTAAATGGAGCTCAGGAGATAAGTTCAGGTACAAGGAGTACGTTGTAAGTCGTAAATGCTTGGCATCAACTTGCTGTGGATGGGTTACCTGTTGCTGGATGTTGTTGAAGATGGCGTTGGCGGCGGGGTCGGTGGCGCGTTTGTCGAATACTCCGTTGACGCCCTTCACGAGCGCTTCCTTCATAGTCTCAGCGTATGTGAACATAAGCACAGCCAACACGACCTGGACTATGATGATCACCAAAAGGAAGATCGAGTACTGGAAACAGACATTCACTTTATAAGATAAATATTTCGTTTTGTTAACCCACCCATTAACTCTCGTCTTTCTATTTGCGTGACATCGCATTTACGCATTATTTCCCAATAAAGAAAACAAGCTATTCATATCTAATGTTAAGTATCATTGTTTAGTTGATGTAATTTAGCCGCTCATCTAATATTCTCGATGATGTAAGGCATTTCGGATTGAGTACGTAATATCACTACCAATGTAGCATTGAGCTCAATACATCATTGGAACGGAATGGCTTTATTATATCCATAAAATCTTATAACAGCTTAAGATTTTCTACGTAGAAGCTTATTGCTAAATCAAATGAAGCTATCTAGTATTGTGAGTAGTTTTTTAACTTCTGGCTGAGACATGAAAAATGCTTTTATTATATCAGAAAACTTCTTTGAAACCAAAATGAACATGAGACCCGTCAACTTGCGTGACACGTCGCGAGGCGTGGTCTCAAAGGGAGCGGGTTACAAACGAAAGCGGCTTTCCTTATATTGGAGAGTGGAGAGAGAACTCGCGTTTTGTTGGTTTGACGATTTGAATTCGTAGCAGTGCACAGCAGTCACTTGGCGAAACTTAGCGATTCTTGTCTTGAACACAAACCCGCTTTCCCCAAAACAAGTATCGTTGTAAAATTATTTAAACTTTCCTGAGACATTTTAAATAAAGTAATTAAATAACCTCTTAGCTAACGTGTAGTCCGGTGTATGTGTCGACTAGTTTCGACCCTCACCCTCACCCTGAGGAAGGGCCCGATGACCTAGTCAGTACATACACTGGACTACACGTGAGTTAAGCCGTTATCTAAATAGTTTAAGTATTGTAACTTTACATTTTAAAGTTACCGCTTCTAAGTGAAATTATAATTCAGCATATAATTTTAGCCTACTTTATCGTCGTATAGATGTCCTACGTGAGCGACAAACGCGGCAATACTACGCGGAAGAGGTGATGTAGTAGTTATACTGTACAGTGATCACCAATAAAAAAATATAAATAAATTCTTAGACTAAAGTGTACGAAGTAACTAGATATAGACTCACCGTGACAACCATGCAGTGGCTCTCGCGGATAGCGCCGCAGCAGCCGAAGAAGGCGATGACGAACATGACCGCGCCGATGACGATGAACAACCAGGGCGCGACCGTCAGGTGGCTCTGCAGCTCATCTTTCATCACCGTCCAGTTCATCAGCACCGCCACCCCGATACCGATGATGGCCAGCCCGAACAACTGTGAACAAAAGTCGCAATCAGTACAAGTGATAAGCATTTGTAACATTTGTTTATATAAACGATTAAGCTTTCAATTATGTATAGAGAGCAATCGATATGTACATATTTCACCAAAATTATTGGGTCAGTCAGGTCAGACATGAAAACAGATGTTTCTATTTTTTTTTAATAAGTCACGCATTTGAGTTGTTTTGAATGTGTTAGGCACAATAGTTTTATTTACAATCGTACGTTCAACAACTTAGTTATTATCGACAACGTGATTATTGCTTTAGTAATCGCTTCCAAACAAAAACCCACTTGATTATATTAAATTTATTTAAAGGCCGAATACAGTAACTGATGATTCTTTTCTTAGCAATTCTATGTTGACGACCGCTAACTATAGAATGAATGAAAAAATATAGTTTGTCACAAATATTATGTTAAAAGTAGAATTTAGTAATGCAATAGATAAAGACGAACATAACTTTGATGTCATCCAAAAGTAAATGAAAGTTTTGCAGATAAATATTGGTCTGTGTTCTTTTGAATTCAGGCCCGTACAATCGTCACTCAGTTACGTGACATACATTGTATCAAAAAGGGAAAGTGAGTTTTTGCCATTAGCATTATTTACTTTGACCTGGATTATACATACTACTGTTTGTACCAACATTTGTCATTTCTCGATTCCACAATTCGACAACGTTAGTAGATGCTTTATAAAATAGTTAAAAATTGTGCCAATTGCAACTTACATCAGATTGATTTTAGTGTGTACTGTCTAAAAGGATCAGAGTCCTTACCAAATGTAAAAATCGTTAAATAAATAATTTATTTGTATGTAAAATTAAGTGATACCACCCGCATAACTCCTCCAGATACAAACAATAAACGGCTTGGGGATACGGGTTGAATTATGTTAAGTACACGCCTGTTACATATGGGCATATTTTATCAATTAAAAAAGTATACACTTGCGTAAGTTATCCAAAAGAGGGGTGGGCAAAGATTATGGATTTTTGGCGCAATCCTGGCGCACCTATCTTGCTTTTACTACTACTACATCCATATATAATATACAGATAAATCATTCTTGCTCTTCAAAGGCTCATTGGCCTGGGACACAAAATGGGTCATCTTTTTTGCTATAAAAATCTCTGTCCTACTTCCCTATTTAAACAAAGCCCAGCCTTTTATTTATATCCACCGTTGTTCTAACAATAGTCTCTTTAGTATGTATGTATTTTACACTAAAATGTATATAACTTCTGATTACGTCATACTATCGACTTTTCATACTTAGACATCTAGACTACATATATATGTACTTATAACCATGATCGAAAGAAATAAAAGGGATTACCAAATGTGCACTAGACTTAAAGAAAGTTAAAACGCAATGAAACTAAATTCTACGATTGCAATCACAAATAAATATTTTATTCCTTGTAAGTAGTATTAATTTATAGAAAATTGGCAACACGGCTCATCTTTGCTCGGGTTAATGGATAAAATAATGGCTTTCTACTTATGAAATAATTCTTAAAAATGTTAAATAACAAACAAACAATCAAATCTTTTTATAATATTAGTGCAATTGAGTCGCATCTAAATACCGCGTAATGACTTTTTAATTCCATTGCCGATTAAGACGAACATGTATGATTCATATAAAATTTACAACAGCCCGTCCCGAAGTCACAAGCTCGTTTAAATATAATTATCGTTGCATACGCACCAGTTAAACTAATATAACGTGGTTAAATATAAAAAGGTGTAACATTGTCATTGGTTTCCGAGGACGAATTAACATCAGGCGAGCTCCTAATTCACTCTTCTCCACTCATTAGTCACAGAGCATAAGTTTCCCTAATACATAGATTTGTTTTAAATTAGGGGGTTAGGGAAATATCCAGACAAAACATCGTAAAACGATAAATTAGTTACATGTGAAACTAAACATACATTTACTATTTAGTTTATATAATTTTATTTTAAAACAGGATAAATAACTTATTTTCCAATTATACAGGTATTTAATGACGGAATTGAACGTACAATTACAACACAACGATTAGAAATCATCGGCTACCTAAATAACCTCTGTTAAGAAACTGCATAAAAAGCCAAGGTTCGAAGCGTTATATCAGATTGTAGCAAGATTGTTTGCGGGCGCAAAACAGTACGAGTGATTTTCGACTTAATGCTCCCTTGTGAAACCATTAAACGTATAGATATGTATGTAATCGATTACCTACGCTATAAATATAGGTAATCATTAATCAGTGATTACTGCCTACTGAATAAAAAGTACGTCTATAAAGCATTGTGTTCAGAAATAAATAAATATGCGTCACGCCCGTAACACAGGAGGGTACGCAGAGACCATGGATTTCCATTTACATTATTCATCTTTAAGGCTCAATTAATAACCTTAAAAAAACATACAACAATACCACAAATACTTTGCCCGACATATGATATGTCTAAAACATTAACAGTATATTGAATGACTGTCAATTAATATTTTTTTCTTTTTTTCTGTAAAAATATTATTTATTTATTTATATTAATATTTATTGTAGTGATACAATCATATAACTTTGAATAACTTCGAAACCAAATAAAATCACAAAGTAAATACTTAATTAAATTGATATATTGAGTATTTTTAATTACTATATTTGTGACTTACTTGTACATACATTCATGTACTTAAAGTGAAACACAAATATTTTACCTGAATATGTAATTTTACAAAACCGTTTTAAATTACTTACAAATTAACGGCGACAAACTATAGAATGCATTTTACTATCTAAGAACACGCAGTTCCCACGCACCACGCACCACGCACCAAATGTGGTTTGGTTGTACTTTTACCGTTACACTCCGTAATGTCCGAGAGAGAATTCGAGTTACATTCTAAATGAGCGCGAGGATGTTATTTACATGAAATGTTTGAAGTCATATTCACACATAAGATTACTAAATAAACGATTTAAAGGACGCTGTTCTAATACTTTTAGAATATAGGATCTTTATATATAAAAGTTTCATTATGTTGCCATTTCTGATATATTAAAAGAAAGTCAACAATACGTACTCACCTCTATAGGTATTAAATTGCCATCTTTCACACTATTCAATATGGAACAAACTTTCTATTGGAACACATTGATGGAGTAGCCTTCGTTTTCTTATAGGACTACTAACGGGTAATGTGATGTGTAATTTTGACAATGGTAGAGCCCGCAACAACAACATCTGTTGCACGAATGGCCCGCTCGACCGGTGAAATACCACGACCTCACAGAAAACGGGCGTGAAATAGAAGTACTCTGCGTTTCGTTGGGGATGTGAGGTGCCGGAGGCCTAATTTCAGTCCTCTTCCCCTTCCCACCCTTTCCTCATACGGATAGGATGGGAATGCGAAGAGGATTGGACGGGAAGGAGGTTGGAAAAGCGCTCACTTATCATCAAGTGATCCGCTTGCTTGTTTGCCACCTTCTTCCATAATAAAAATGTTATATGTCCAATAACTATTATAATAATTTAATACATTTAATTGAACTCACATGAGACTTTGTACTCATTACGTTACCCTTTGCCGTCCTCGGCAGATAACGGTGGTGAGTTTTTACGTTATCCTAAAGTTCTTACATAAATTTATATCCACAAATTTTCAACCAAACATGCATTAATGTGTTCAATTTATCATACGAATGCCAAGCTCGAGCACATCTTATTCGTAGCGTGTTAGCCAGATAACGCAACACCGGATGTTTTGCACTGGCAACACAATGCTGTAATTAGACGCCGTTGCGGTACAAATTGTTCGCTTTTAAAGCCTACAGTCTAAATTTACACTATCAATCAGTTTATTAACGAATAAATTGTTTACCTTGACGTTTTATAATCCACTTATTCACTATATTTTCGTGGAAATCATTAATTTTTTTTTTATTGTTACAAAAGGAGAAAGGAGGAGAAAGGAGGAGGAGAAATAACACTTCTCTGTATACCATGAATCATGAGAAAAAGAGCCGGGTCTCCTTTTAAGTCTTTTAAAACCTTCACCCAGTCTCCCATCTTCAATAGGTACACATTGTTAATAATTCTCGATTGAAAAACACAGTCAAAACTATCGTTTAGATGTTTCGTGTGTCCGGTCAGTTTTGCATCAGTTTATTAATTTAACTTGAAATTTTATGGTCAATTAAAATGATAACTTTATATAGAATTGATAAGAAAAATATATTTATTGTAAAAAAACCACATTTGTGTGCAGTAAAACTATAAGTTATATATAGACTAACTAATAGGTTGTAATTTAATACAGAAGCAATGACTGGTTTGACGATCAGCCGTAAACCCAGAATGTTTATTGTGCGCTATTTCTGAAGGACTGTCACGAGAATAATCACTACGGGAGTAATGGGCGAGAGTGAAGCAAGATTACATCATGGTCTATGCCAAAACCCCCGTGTCAATACGACACATGGTAAGTGTTGTAAAACCTGATCCAAAGGGTATTCGATCAAGGAAAGTTCAACGCCCAACTATGACAAAATTTGTACGGATTTCCAAATACTCAAATATTTGTTGAATGTCGTGTCAGGCCATTTATATAGCACGAGCTTATCCCTTATTATATTCAGGACCTAATTATAGCTTGAAAGCTAATGTCGCTATCTCTGTTTATCCTTTTCAGGTGGAAAGGTTTTTAAAAACAATATTTATAAAGTAAATTAGGACATAGCTAATAGTAACCCTAACATATTCCCACTTTATTATTCCATGATCCATAAAAACTGAGTTCACTGAAAAACCAGACACGTTTATGAGTCGTGGACACATTGTCCGGGAAGCTGAATTGTATAACAAGCCAGATGGTCTCACATCGGGGTCATCGGTCGAGTCGATGTGTATTTTTGTAATCGAATACGAAACACGAATCGTTCACTTTCACACTTACCAAACATAGCTTTAGTATAATTTTCTGTGCAGGTAGTCTTTACCCCAGTAAGTTAAAGTTAATTTCAAGTTTAGTAATTTTCAATGTACAGCAGTCACTTTAGTAATCGTTAATTTTAGATCTTTTGTTAATAATTAGATTTCTGCATCAAATTGGATCAACTAATTCTATCGTTGATTCAACCACATCTGGAGTTAGTATTTAATTAACCTTCGACCATTTTACAATTAGTATATTAATGTAATACACATGTGACCCGCCTCTGGAATTTGACAATCTCTGTCCAACCAAGTTGGGATTGAAGCCGTGATAGACTACACAGTAATTGAATCTTTTACATGATTTATTTATAACATCGCTACAATTGAGTAGGTACGCAGTTTTGCCAAGAGTAAAACTATTTTGTATTTCAAGGTCATAGCAATAAAAATTGAATTAGAATACGAAGAAATTAGTAACGACCGTGGCAGTGGTACAATCGATCTCACACCTCCCTCTCTCTTTGCAATCTTTTATAATTGGGGACGATATTAAGTCGTTCAAACCCATTGCATATTTTATTTAATTTCCTTGATAATTTTGCTATGAAACTATCAGATTATTAAACCCGAATGCGAACAAAAGAACTACTATAGCTTAGCTTATCTAATTACACTAATTGTTATTGGCTGCTGAAATCTTTGTCTTTTCCTGCCCCGACTGATAAGGGTGAGGGTTATTAATGTATTAAATGTACTATGAATATAATTATACAGATAAGAAGATCAACGGACGGACGGTCGCTGCGGACCAGATAATACCTACCGAGAGGATATCAGGGTTAAAATATTTATAACTCCGGTCGATACCAGATTCAAATCAGTCGGCCATGTTGCCTACTGGTTGATGAAGAATGTTATAAAACAATAATATTACTTGACATATTATTATTGTAAATACATTAGATTGTATTATTACAATAAATATTATTTTGTACCGTAGAGTAACAGCTACCCAGCCAGCTACCATTACGCATATACATTTGTACTAATAGTAACCAGACGATACTAAAAATTGATAAACGAAATTATATGCTTATAATATAAGTTTTAATTTTAAATTCAGCTTTTTATAAATAAATGGCAGCATTTTGTATATCAAATTAAACCTATTCCACATCAAATCGGTCACTAAAAAAATAAAAAAAACAAATGCGTGCGAAGCCTTGTATGAAAACCAACACCTTATAAATATAATATTTTATAGAAGTCTGTTTGAAAATGTTAAATACACACAATTCTCAACACATAGAATTTTATAATATTAAACAAATATAGCCGACCCACTTTCTAAAGACGCCTAGTATCTTATTACGTACAGGCTAAGTTTATCAAGGTCGAGCGACTAAACAAACGAGACGCCGGAGTGGGCAATGTAGTGATAACGTGGCCTTATATCCTGCTACCGAGAGCAAGAGGAGCTGAATAAAATGTCGACAGATCATAGACGATTGCACAACAAGGGGTCAATGGAAAAAGATTATCATGTTAATTTGGATATTTATTACCACTATCCGCTACTAATTTAGTAATAGTTTACTTAGTATCAGATTTCTCTACGCAGTTGCGAATGTTTTGATAAAAACAATTGTTGCTGGGTAGCAACAATTGTTTTTACAGAGTTGTAACAATTATTTTTATTGTCTTTAACGGTACTAAACAGAAGTCGGGACTAGCAAGTGTTCAGGTTTAGAGTTTATAGCATAAGTAACATTGCATACCCGGTTGCACGGTCCGGTGGTTAAAGTACCTGGCAGAGCGGATATTTGGCCATCGCTCGAATACGTAATTGTCTTCAGTTCTGTGTATACTGTACGTGCATTGCTATATGTACCTCTATATACCACTAAGAATTGTTCGATTATTATTGCTTTCCTGACGTAGATTTTAAATAAGGCACAGAAAGTGACTTCACCAATAAATTCACAAGAGATCTTTTAAAATATTTTCTCACATTATTAATAAAAAGTGCTAATTAAGGTATTAACTATCACGTCCACGACTTAACAAGTAAATATGGCCCAGTTTACACGTGACATTATAATAATAGCGGGCTACGCGTGTTCTGCCCTACTTGCGAGTTTATGTGACACGTTGAGTTATTATTTCCTGGATATTCTTTTGTTATAAAAATGACCGCTACTGACAATCCATTTCACTAAAGCAGCACAATGTTAATCCTCAAATACCAGCATAAAATACATAGTTGATCAGACAAAAAAAGATTGAAAAATGATTTTAATTGTCAACTATCTGCCCCGCGGTTTCAACTGCCCCTGCAACTTTACTTTTACGAAATGATATTATATGCACCAAAATCGGTTAAGCCGTTCCTGAGACAAGCGGACATTAACACACAGACAAACAGAAAAACAGACATAAAATTCTAATAATCATTGTTTTGTGTTTTGCGTTTATAAAGGCCCCCAACAATAGTTTTTCTCAAATATCTTCCATGTACGGACAGCGATCAGTTACATTTTTATTACATGTATAGAGTGACTATGTCGTCGGTCCATCTTGTGGAAGATCAACCTACGCTGCATCAAGTTGATCTACTTCCTCCATTTTTTTACAGTTTTATTCTATAAGTTTCGTATCACATTTCAAAAGAACATGAACAAGTCTACGATTGACATAAATTTGTTAACAATATAGTACATATAACAGTCACGAATAGAAATTTTATGTTTACATTAACACCACGTTGGCACCACAAGAAGGTGCAATTAAACTGATTATTATGGCAAGCGGTTAAGGGCCGTACACGGCGTTACACGGGCAGTTAAAAATCACCTAAATAGTATAAACTAAAATATCACAATCTGAAAATTGAACAAAAACATTAGGAAAATGATAAGAGAAAAAATATGTAGCAAGGGAGTAACTATCTAGAATGGTATGCTAAATTGTGAGTAAGAGAACTTAGGGCTTCTAGAATTGGTCTTTAATATTAGTATGATTTAAAAACTCAGTCCCTTATGGTCAGCGAATGTTACTAATCTAACGATAAAATCAGTAAGCGAATGACGATTATCGATATAGCCTGAAGAATAAACCGGTTTAACTTTATAACTTGTTATATTGTTTTTAACCGGTTATCGCTTGCGATAGACAACAGTTTGAAAATAAAAATGGCGATATATAAATAGTTGGGTGTTATTTTATACCCATTTCGAAAATATTTATAAATTTATTGTATAAATATTATATTACATATTTCAGCTGCCGTCTGTGATGGCCTTTAGTCGTCAGGCGTGCATAGTTAGGTGGCGCGGTTAACGCACTACACGTTTAAAAATACTCGCTCGTGAATAGTTCAAAAGCACACGCGTATGTACTTACACCAGTCCAGGGATATTTACGCAATTCTAGCCGCAAAATATTACACGCCCGCGCGGACTCGACGAGAAATGGACACCGTACGAATTGGAAGTATGTTACATTATTTTTAAATGACTAACCTAAAGCTTAAACTAGGAAAAATAATATACAAATACGCAATGAAACCGATGTTTTTATTAAGAATTATTATTAAAAAAAATAACTCACCCAAATCATCTCAGGGGTTATTTTATTACTTTGTGTCCCGCTTCTTTTGTCAAATATTTTTCTACTTTAATTAGTCCTTTAGTCAGGCTCTGACACCATTGATACCGGGCATCCCTCTTAAAATCCTACTTGTCCCAGATTCCAATCTGATTTGCCTTTGCATTTGCCTTTCCATAAAATTGATCTCGCTGTCCATTGCTCCGTTACCTTAGCTACTAATTTGTCCAATTACTCACAACGAAGGTTAATTGATATAAACGCAGTGTTTGACCCAACGCTCAGTTTTATCGCGCTGTAAATTTGTGAATTTTTACAACATGCGTGATAAGAGCATTTGAAGTACGGAATGATTTTAATTCACTAATAAATCAAGGTATAAATCAAAATGGTGTACTTGTTTTTCTCGTAGTTCTAACATATTGATTGAGTAATACCTACTCGTGCCGAATTTAAAATGAAAAATCCTATCGGGCAAAAGGTTATTTGCGTTTGTTTAAGATAGAAGACGTTAAGACATACGGAACAAGACCCTTACCTAACTGATGAAATACTGAGTAACGTTTACTCACTGTTTGTGGACAGAAATTGACAATAATTAATTTTATATTGACCGATAAGCATTGACTTGTGGCTTTTATTAATTGATACAATGTCTTCACACAGCACAGTTGACACGGGGCTTTTGTTTGAATATTAATTTCATAAGTACTAACTACAAAGGAATTATGTTTTAAGGTTATTAAATCTCAATAATCTGCATCATTGCAGTATGTCGGCAAGGCAATTAACAAGAAAAAAAATGCATACTTTTTAATAAACTTCGTGAACAATCGCGACTCGCCATCGCATATGCAGTTAAATTGTACACAAAAAAAGAAACAATGGACATCAGGACCTGGCTCTGCTAGGTTTTTGCGAGACAAAGAGTAGCTAGCGAGCGAGAGCGGTATTCATACTTGAATGTTTGTTCCGTTACTCTTCGTTGCAATTTATGTTACCTTTAGCGTGTTCCATCTATAAAATGCAATATCATCCCCTCAAAAAAGCTTCTATGGCTTGAAAGTCTGGTAACCAGACCAAAAATTTTGACTGATTTCAAAATGAAAAGAGGAAATCTAAACATATAACGATTGGAAGCCTGTTAAATCGCTGTCACTGCCGAATACTTCTATGTCGTCATGAGCAAGTCTATTATTTAGAGATTTCCTTGTCGTTTCACGCCAATGAACTAGAAAAAAATACCGGCTGATAGTGTCAAGGACAATACCAGTCAAGCTGTAATTGGTAATCAATTCAACTCGATTCCTCTTCTTGTTAATTAACTTCCGTCCGTCCGATAACGTTACCCTCATTCTTTGGGAAAAAAAACACGTGGCGGATATCCGGAGGGTAAGGAATCATTCGTACAGGACGTGTTCTCCTTGACATGCAAATGTTATGTGCATTACGTACGTATTTAGTATTTGAAAGTATAAACTAACTTATTTGGTAGACTATTGGCATAAATAAAGGAGAAAACAATAATATTCATGATTATTTGATGGTATTCATACAATGTAAGCGTAGTTTAAAGATATGAATGTATGAAATAAATATTCTAAGTGAAATGTCATAATAAATTGGGTGTTATTTGGACACACACTAAAGAGATGTGTTATTTTTAACGAAGTCAAATCTGAAAATTACTTTCAAAAGTACATTAAGTTCAGACCATTATTCTTAACTTGAGCAGTTTACTGTACCGTAAAGCCCCGGCTCGCAGTAAAACCTATCAGCACATTATATCACGTACCACAATCACAAGAACGTGGTAACAAGGTCTTAAGAATATGTGATATCTACCTTACTATATCAAGCAGTCACGTCGTACATTATTTGTCAGCTATGGAGTACTAAAGAACCATTTATTGGTCCACAAGTTAGCATAAAAGCTCCCAATCAAAAGTACTATTGACAGCCGTCAAAGACAGGTATTTCCTTTGAATCTGTAAAGAGTGAAGTCGCCACATTATGCAAAAAACCATTACCAGTTTGCAATTACGCAACGCGTTACGCTTACAGGTCGTCAGCGAGGCGTGGCATGACGCGAGCCGGCCGACTGTGAAATGTCTTGCTGCAAGTCTTAACGTACGATGACATCACCTACACTACTCTCATTTGCATTGAATACACTTATTATAAATTATTTTCCATCACCTAACAACAAAGCTTTATGATATTGGCAATGTAGTTGTATGCTGCAACTGTATGCTGTTATGTTGCAACCGTACAGGACTTTCCTGCAGTTCAAAAGCAACGAGGACAATAGTATTATATTTATACAGCACTGATATCGCTTTTGGCACACACACATTAATTTGTTTGTCCCTATTGATAATATAGAGAAATAATTTTATATTGTATCATGAATGTACTTACGAACGGTTTTTTGTTGTAATATATATTGTAGATAACAGATCATAAGATATTAAAAGCTGCAGCTAATGAATTAGCTTCATTATATTAATTAACACGCATGTAATCACGTGTCTTAATTATAAATATCGATCCACTGACCTAAATGAACTCGGCAGCTATAATGTACAATAGAAAATAATGTAACTACAAACTATAAAGTCCTACGTAAATTGATTAATAAACTGGCACGTAACAGTTATCTTAACTTATCTTTTATTAGAATTCATCATCTCCGGGAACCAAAACTTAGGCGATCAAATCATCAGCATAGCAGGATGCTTTATCCGTGAGCCAAAGTGGCTACTATTGAAAGAACCTTTGGGTACATTATTAGAATTAGCGTACCTAGGTATGGGATCGAGTAAGTCATGAATAAACGTTATTTTTGATCGATTTGAAGTTCAAAAACTGCGTTTTCAAAGGACAAGGGACACAAATAAAAATGTAATAATAATGTTTCATTATAATCATTATAAATTACACTAATTTACGCATAACCTTGATAAATGTTGATTGCAATAGACGGAAAACATACGAATTAGAATTTATTTGTATATGTATATTGTAAACGACGAGAGTGCAACAAAATGGCCTTTATCTTTGACCTAGGTCTTTTTTTAAATTTAAACCTATTATTTTAAACAATAACTAGGAAAAAAGTAAGTGCATAATATCCTATAGCTAGGAGTTTTTTTCCTGACCAAGCTCGATCGCACGACTGCTCTGTATAATCACAGGTACGCCTCCCACTGGATGGGGCGATAACTACCTTTACGGCAGGTCACCGACCCCTGCCTACGACCTACATAATCTCAAAATAGATGAATGTCTTTCAACATATTTCGTTCGCCATTCTCCAGTCGAATTAATTAGTTTCTGCGTTCGACAGCTCTAATGGCATGTTCAAATAATACATTGTATGTGTATTTAATTTATTAAAACATTTATCCTATGAAGTTCGATTGTTCTCTGGACGTCTAGCTTCGATTCTCAGCCAATCAGCGTCACGGTTAAAAGCATGGTTGCAAATGCACAATATGCACCTCGTTGGTCTTTGGTTGCTTGGAACCTAGCTATAATCAATAAAAAATATAAAATATCTGAATCCCTACTAATGTGTGAAACATGAAACATGTGAATGTAAGTTTGTTTGTTACGATTTCACGCGAAAACTACTCAACCGATCATCATGAAACTTTGAACGCATATTCTTGGAGGTATAAGAAGTAACATAGGATACTTTTTATGAAAAAAAATAGTATATAAAAAGCGAAGTATGTATGTTCCCTATAGACCTATAGACTCTGAAATGGCTGGACCGATTTCGATGAAATTTGATTGTCCAGATTGGCACATTCCTATGTTTGGTAGCGATCGGATCAACATAATTAGTGGTACCCGGGCGAAGCCGGGGCGGGCCACTTGTATTATTATAAACTGATAAAAAACAACTAAGCAAATACACAATACATTACAGTACACACACATATACATATTAAGTACGCTGAATTAAAATGATGTCGACGCTGATATAAATATTATGTTATAAATAGAGGCACGGGACGGTAAGTGGACGTAATATTGTGAAAGCCCTGCAAAAAGGGGTGCCGGAGACGAAAATTGATCACTTACTTGACATTAATATAACATCGATGATGCGATTAAAACAAAAAACAAAAATTTTAAAAAAAAACCTGTACACATGACTTGGTGGTTACAGTTGCTGGCATCTAATTTACGCATTCTCAGTTCGATAGACCGTTATGATTATAGACATTAGCATTATCTACCTAAATAATTTGTAAGTATTTCGAACAATTTATACAGAAACTTAATAAATTATACCTCTAAATCTTCCTCATGAATCCCTCTATTGATTAAATCGCTGTGAAAATTATAAACCAAAAATAAAGTTCACTTTAAAATTCGTTAAAGAAGAATTCTAATGATATGAGAGTGTGTTTTGTGTGAGATGTCAATCTCCAGATTGGTATCTGGTTCCGCCAATGACACACACACGACACACATACATACACAGTTAGCAATAATATTTATACGACATTTTTTTCAGATCAACGACCCAAGTCCAAGTCAAGAGGTAGACAGGGCCGGGGAGGCAATAGACAAAGGAGCTAATGGAATCATGTTTTAATCCAGGAGAACCCTTCTGAGTCAGACGTCTCAAATTTCAATTGCTCTATTCGAGTATTAACACAAGTGACAGCGTCATTCATTTTGCTTTAATAAATAAGATGCATAAAACTATTTAAAATATTAAACTGAAATCTAATAAATCGAAAAAATATCTATCGCGACAGGTATAACACACACAAGATACTGGCTGTTACATTAAACACAGATATTTGTACTTCCAGAAAGCGAATCAAATTACTTGAAAATGTGGAATACACATGACTTTTGTTTGTCTTGCAAGAATGAATGACCTTGCCATGAACTACCTGTTTTTATAAATTGTAAGCTATGTCCATTGACAAAGATATTTCAAAAACAACAATTTTGACTCAAACATCAAAACATCATCATCTCCTTGCCCTTCCCACTCATGTGGGGTCGGCACAGTATGATTGTAGTCCACACTGTATAAGTTTGGGCTTCTGTTTTTACGGCCGACCGCCGGCATGACGCCAACCCTCCTTGGGAATAATTGCTTGTAAGACATCGAATACCGATTGTTATTTCATAATAATCCGTCAACTATTAGCGTTGTTGTCTCATAAATTGAACGAATATGCTCTCTATTTAATTCAAATAGCGTTAATTTCTGTATAAAGTTTAATAACGGCGTAGGAAGTGGAGTCAATGCGAGTCGCATCACGTGGTGTCTTCGTCGTTACCGTCTAATGACATCCTATCTATTCTACAGACAGCATAAAGCTGTTTTAGTGGGCGCTAGTAATAATTTAAACCTTATGCTATAGAGTTAGGTGTTCATTTTCAATGATTTATATGAGGAGGATAATACGCATTTAAAACACGTTTACAAACTACTATAGTATATTCATAGAATTTTTATAACTAGAAGTATTCCACGATTGGGGTACTAATATCGCCGTATATTAAATAAGTCAGAAATAGGTAATTAAAGGAGAGATCATGAGATATCACCAATGTTTTTGTGGTTAACAACTAAATTCTTTAATTTACTGCTGGTTTTGTGTCCACCCGTGATATGATACTCTAATCCTAATAGTCAACTAATACATGCTTCAACTATTAACAGATAATTATTAATTAAAACTATAAGACATCAGTCTCGTTTCGAATGCATTTATTTGCTGTGAAAGCGAACAGCTGTTACTAATTTCAAGTTCGACAATCGACCGAAATATACTCGGAGAACCAAGGCACTTTATGGAAAAGGCTTATTCATGAATTACATTAAAGAGACTTAGGCTAGGCGCATTCTGCGCCCTGCCGCCTCGTGCCCAGTGCCGAAATGCCTCCTCAACGCAAACAGTGACCTTTCAGTCACAAAAAAAACGTGAATTACAAGTTGTAGTATATTATTATTAAAATATCAAAAATATAACTAACTTCGCTAGAGGAGAGTTATTAGCCTTACAACCCCTTTATGTGTAGAAGGCGCCTCGCCGGCGGCGTCCACCCTTGTGACTTCATCCATCCTTTGTATTTCATATTACATACAAATAATGTGCTTTTATTACGGACATTTCGTTTATTATCACATATAAAAATATTGATTAATGTCATTTTGTTTACTACGTGTAATAGGCGTACAAACAAAGTGTTTTTCCACATCTGGTACGTTTGTAAGATATGGCAGAATAAGCTGAGTAGTAAAATTAATACCGTAGAGAAACAATCATTGACAATAATGCTAGATGTTATTGAATTACCAGGATAAGGCAAAGGTAATGAGAAAAACACATATTTACTCTGGTACTATTTACTTTAAAACGATATGGTGATATACTATAGATGGGTTCGAGATAGTATTCCAAGTTTTGACAATTTCTATTTTTTTTTTGTCTAAGGGAAATGTCTTTTAGTAGTTTCGAATACAGAAATCATTGTTCTTTGTGAATCGAGGTTTTGACTAAGAGTCAGATGTCAAAAACATTGTTGCCAACATAAACGTGACCCGAACCGCGAAAAGCATAGTAACGTTTAAGAAAAAAAAGGCAAGGCAAAACGCTCCACTAAATCGATTACGACGTAGGTACCAACTACCCAACAAGATATATTTAAAAACATCTCATCGGGCGCCGGTGGGGCGTCGAGATCGCTGCGATGATGTCACCGTTTCGGGTACGTACTACCAAAAGTATATAAAAATACGAATGGGTCGTACAGCGAACTTTTCTGGGTTCTGGGTACCTTCGTGAATTTTAACAAAAGAATAAATATTCTCATTACATCAACCTATTTGGGCACAAAAAAAGAAGTTTGAGTCGGACAACTTCGGAACCATGTAGGTTGAGAATGATACAAAAAATTATATTTACTTGCTAAAAAATCTAAATTTTATCTTTTTTTTAGTAGTACTTAAAAACTTAATTAAACTTTTCTAATAAGAAGTCGGGTCCTTTACATGTTTACAGCTCGTACGACCTCTGGCGTGATCGATCGTCAAGGAAGGTCACAGGGATACACTCACAAAGAAATCGTCGCATTGGAAGTCTCGTCCAGCATGTGATTTCCTTGAGTCATAAGCGTATTTTCCTTGACACACTTCTGGAAATTAAGGAAAATTACTAATATATACTTTTCCTTGATATATTATCTATATGAGAGTAGTTTTTGAGTAGTGCCTTTATAGACAAAAAAGTATGATTGAAGACTTTTACGGGAAGGTCGTCTAGGATGGTATATTCGAGTCACGAAGTACAAATAATCGTAGCTTAAAGACTTAAGCGTGTTTTAACCCTTCTGGAGTAGACAGGACAGGAATAAGATGCTTAATATTATAGGACGTTAACTTATCGTTGTACACTAAACTCTAACGAGTATTGTGGCCAAATTAAATACTTAATACTAAGTTTCTCATGATGACAAACGCGAGGGACCATGCTGTTCACATTTGTATTTTTAAATTCAAAGTGGTGTGAAATGGCGGTCTCGATGAAATACCCGTAACAATGACGTTTGAATAAACTTATGGATCAGGAAGAAGTGGTGATTAATTCTCAGCTTCGTCACTTGTGTGACGTGCACTTAACAAGTCAATGCGTCATGATCATTTAAGCACTGACCACAATGATTATTCATTAATATTCTGTGAATAAGCCAGGTTTCTGTATAATTAATTAGTCAAAAAATTCACCTGTTGCCCAAAGTAAATGAGGGGTGACGAGACGCGACGTGAGGGGTGGTTGCCGTCACGCAATGCTGACGCCGGTGAATTAATAGCTTGTAAATAATAAAGTACTCGAAAATATATTTTTTTTAAATAATGGCACAAGCTAGTGAAAACGTCAGCATTCATAACAGAGAACATAAAGAGCTATAAAGTGCGGAATCAGTCGTCAAGTAGACGCTGGATAGTATGGAAAGCCCGCTTATAAAGTACATCTATTATCGCCATCGTGGGCACTTTTATATTTGTAGAATTGACCAGTACCACAGACGCGTCGTTGCCACCCTAATAGTTTGCAAAGTATTATGTGATTTAAAATCTTTTAAAAACCTAGAGTATTTTAAAAAATTATGGTTTTTTATCGGATTTTTACGTCCAAAAAGCTTATTGCACGATTCAAGTAGTTCTACTTACGACACTTTACAAGCCTCATAAATGCTCGTTAAAAATTCAGAAGAAAACATTGTCAATCATTCAAATTATAAAAATTGCTTAACGGTAATTCTTCGTTGAACTCAAAAATAGTGAAAATTTGATAAAATAAACAAAAGCAATAAAGTTTATTCTCAGAGACATTCTTGCTCAATCTCACACAAGATTGTTCACGTTATAAAAAAATATATAGACAAATTGATGACCTCCTCCTTTTTGAAGTCAGTTAAAAACGAGTGATGTCATATTCACTGACTGATATTGAGTCAGTAGCCAGTTGAGCGCACGTACTAAAAAATATGGCATGTGACGGCATGGTGTGAATCATTGATTGACTGGTCTTTGAGACAACTTTTTGAAAATTCTACGAATATAATAAAATATATTTTGAATTGTTAACGTAATAATTAATAAGAAGCTTTTAAATTTTAGTTTACTATAGAAAATTTATAAGTAGTATAGTATTCAAAGCAGCTTTTTAAATTCAGATCTGATCAGTAAATTGTACGTCGAATTTAAGGTATGTTAATATCACATCTCTGCAAATTTAATTTTAAAAAACAACGCTGATATGATTAAACCCAGAAAAACAAAGACAAAGCTGAGAGTTTATTACAATCAGCCTTGCTTTTCGCCATAAAAATAGACACTGAATCGGAGAATAAAATGAATTATTCGATACATCAAACACGTTGACCGCGTCGTGGACACCATTTTGAAAGTGGGCTTCAAATATATTCGTCCGTTAAATTTTTTAAATCAAATTACTTTTTCAAATGTTTGAAAGAGTAATTTTACTACAAATAACGATTACTTCTTTTCCACAGCCACGTAGGGCAATTGTTTTCCCTGTTCGTTGACCATAGCCAGCGGTTTATCGGCATGAAACTAAACCGGTTCTCCCGCCCTTTACTCACCGCCACAACCAGGTTGAAGAAAAAGAGCACATATTTCACGAAACTTGTTCCACACCCCATTTTGAATGCACTGAGAGTCACACAATAAACTTCACCAGTTGAGATCACTCACAAATATACTTGTTTACTTATTCGTTAACCAAGCGTAATGTCACCTCAACGACGAATCGAAAGTGACTAAATGAAAATAAAGGGAGACCGCGTCGACGCGATGGCGACGCCATTTCTGTGTTGCCAGATTGTAATTTTATATTCACCGATTTATTCAACGGGTTTGTATGGCACTCAAATATCTTTATATTCAAAGATTACTCATAAATAATCACAAATATGGTCTGAATCACCAGTAGCGATGAATAATCTTACTTAAGTCGTCCGAACTATTGTCAATTAAATAGTAAAATTAGATAAAATATCGTAATCATGTAAATAGGCTCAGGTCCGAGCCATTTTTGAGAACTGTTTCGTTCAGCTGTCGAAGTTTATTACATGACTGGGTCCGTGAACTGGTGCTACAAAGTATGTCAAACCTATGTCTATTAAATAAATAACTATTTTCTTTTTAACCTACATCTGTTTTCTTTGAGTTGATTTAATAAATCACATCTATGTAGTTGGAAATGTAACTTAAGCGTTCGTCGATATGTCGACAATGTAAATTTAGTCTTAAGTATATTTTCCCCTAATTATGGTAATTTTTATTTGCGGTCAAATCGCCCCGCGCATAACACGTACAATTGTTTTCTCATCATTCCCCTATTCGCGCTCCTGCTCGCACATCAAATTCCAGTAATATCCTCATCTCCGTCTCACATCTTCATCCTAAGAGGATCTTTTTGATCTAAGGAATTCATAAGTCTTGAGTACTACGGAGTATGCATCATATAAATTATATTGATTGATGAATTTAAAAATATAATAAAAATCCGTGCACAGAAATTAATGAACAGCTGACTTTGTTCGTCACAAATGTGACCAACAAAAAAAAGTGAAACTCTGACAAGGACGAAACATTTTTACCGTCCTTTTCATTCTTAGGAGAGTTTGTATATTGCGTTTTCACTCAATTGCGTGACGTCATTTATTTGGCAAATCCAGTTAATACTTGATCCTAGGTTAAAGTATATTTCTGTTAACGCTATGCTATGGTTCACTTGTAAAGGCGGATACAAAATTATTTTATTAAAACGCAAGCAACTCGGCGATATCTTGAGTCGTTGCTTTGGGGGTTTAATTTTAAGAAATCTTCCTCCATCACGCGACTCCAGGTCGCTCAACATGTGCCCAGCACATCTTATGTAGGCTTTTAAATTTGTCTTCAAGGTTCTATTTGTGGGATACATAATTACGCATCATAATAAGTTCGTATTTCACGACTTGATTGACACAGCACAATTCTTATCAAAGAAACTAAATCGCATTCATGGCGGCACAGTGGTTATATGTTGTTTGCAGAGGCTTAGACAGTTATAAAGATACATTTACTAACCAAATATGCATATAATGATTCGTATGCTTATTTTTCCTCGTTGTAGTTATGCGTACGAATTCTTCATCCTAACTATTATTATACATGTGACTGTGAATTTGTTTGTTCCGCTTTGTTTTAACAACTCAACCCATCATGAAATATTATATATAATATACAAAAACTTACATACTTACTTTTTGACCCCGAAAATAAACCTATTTATAAAACCTTCATTAACAATATCAGTTGCTATACTTCATTTTGACATTAAGATATTTTTGACACATGTTCCCATGAATCGAAGTTATTATAGGCGGAATCATCTTACAAAAAAATTCGAGCGTGGAAAATGAGAAACGAACATGTGCGAAGCCGAGGACAACGGATATTGGCTAGTAAAGCTTCCTTATGAGAAAAAAATAGAAATCAGTTCAGTACCTTCAGAGTTTACATGCAACAGACATATAGTATGATGTATTTTAACCTTTATAACTATGTCACTGTGAAAACTTTACTATATTCACGCAAAACCATCTTTCCGCAGTGGCCCGCAACAACATCTGTTGCACGAATGGGCCGCTCGACCGGTGAAATACCACGACCTCACAGAAGACAGGCGTGAAGTAAAGAATTCTGCGTTTCGTCTGCTGAGTGAGGTGCCGGAGGCCTAATTCTAGTTCTCTTCCCCTTCCCACCCTATTCTTGTAAGGAAAGGGTGGGAAGGGGAAGAAAACTTGACGGTGGAGGGGATGTATAGGAATTGTAAATAACCATTTTCTGTTTGTCCCCTCCTGTCTATTAAAGGTTGACAAAGCATCTGCAACTCATTAACTAGTTGCAGATGTCTATGGGTAGCCATCACTTGATATCAGATGAACCGCCCGCTCGTTTGCCACCTAGTACTATAAAAAAAATCTTTCACTAGCATTGATGTAATGAAAATATTGTACCGATGGCAAAATTATATGTTGATCTTTGAACAAGAGTAAATGTGAGGTATGAAAAGAGTTTCTTCGCCAATTTTTATACAGGTATCACAAGGCTTCATATGCACCACTCGAGCGTCAGAAAATGTTATAAGGGCGTGATCGATGCGAAAGTGATCTGGTATTCATGTAGGCGTAACTGACGAACTTTCTAGTTGCCATTACAGAGCTTGTTTTAAATTTAAGGACAGAGCGACGCTTTTATTCTTTTTGTAGCGAGTGTTTCGTTTCGTAATTAAACTTAGCGCTAGGTTATAAGTGAAAAGACATGTAAATTTTCACTGAACACATTTCTGGTTGCACAATACCTATACAATATTATGTTACTTTCTACGTTCAGGGTATTAATACAAAAATACTCACCAAAAAATATTTTATACATTAATTAAAAAAATTAATAGTGGTAGAGTCCGCATCACATACTATGTTGCTTGAATGGGCCGGCTCAACCGGTGAAATACCACGATCTCACAGAAGACAGGTGTAAAGTAGAAGCACTCCGAGTCCTAGGTGCCGAAGGCTTTTAGTCCTTTCTTCTTGAGGATTTGATGGGGAAGGGGAGTGATTGAAAAGGGAAACATCCTATTTTTTTTGCTTATCCCTCTCCTCTGTCCATTAAAAGTAGGCAATGCATCTCCATTCTGCAACTTGCAACTCATTTGCTTATGGACAGCGGTCACTTAATATCAGGGGAAACGCTAGTTGGTTTGCCACCTTCGTTTATAGAAAAAAATATATTTACACATTACATTAACAAATTGGTAAAGAAAATAATGGTGGATATAGATAAATAAAGTAAATTTGTTCTAAGGGATTCTTTATTAGTTTATAAAAAGTACAAATGGACTTTGATCACAAAATTCAAAATAAATTAAAATATCAATTTAATAGAACAACAAACACACAACCAACAATCACTAAGAGGACCAAAAATATTATCAAATACTCTGGCAAGGGTCCGAGGACTTATAATTTTAAATGACAATTTGAGAAAATATAGGTGCAAATTTTTAAGCTGTCACACTTTATGTTTAATTAAATTTGAAATAGAAACAATATAATTTAAATATAACTACGTTTTAGTAGCTACTACCGATCTAAATACGTATAACTCTTATCCAATTGGTATTCAAGTCCCTACCTCCTTCAGACTGATAATGTACGTCATCGTACTCCGAAACCATCCTTTCCTAACTGCTATCCCATTTGGTACATACCTCCAAATGGAGCATACGGGACCCTAGAGTAGACCCACCTTAAGACCCTTAATTGGCGTCTTCGTAAAAACCAGCTGTCATTCGTTTCCCGCCACACGAATATATAATCTCCATGTTTTTAATTTAAAAAATGAAATCATGTAAAAACTATTGTTTTTACTATTCTATTGTATATTTCAATGAAAGATTAGTGTACTAGCATCATATTTCACAAGTAATTAATTAATTTAATGATGTATCCTGAATATTTTATACAACTAAATATAATATTTACCAATAACAATGCGACGCCATGTTATAAGTGTTGTCACATTACAAAATTGTATTAACCCCAAAAAAACTTTATAAATAAAAGACTATAGATTTAAAAAAAATTGACTTGTTACAAATTTAATTCATATTATCATTTATATTTCTATATGTATATGCTGGTAAACATTAGCGGCAAAAATCGAGCTTCACTTTTGAATGTTGAACTTATATGGAACGCGGGATCTGGAGATATATGAATCTATGTGCTATCCCATCCACAAACATTATAACTACTCGTAGGTGTAAATATAATTAGAAATCTTATATTCAACTATCGTTTATTTCTAATTTAGTGCATCTGTCATTTTAAATATTAATTTTATTTTTTCTACACTATATTGTCTCTGGCAAGCGTCTGATAGGTTCGTTTCATCATTTTCTGTTGTGGTCATTGTTGATCTAGGTGTCATCATCGTTACACCAATTTTTAATATCATCACTCTCTTAATATCTATTTAATTTTATAATACGTCTTTACCACTCTTTTTTCTTAAGTCCGTTTTTCAACTTAAGACAGATAGTGCGATCCATATAGCAGTGTTTCTACAGTTTTCGGCTCTTCAGTGTTGAATTCTTTTTTGTCCGCCTTTTCGTCTGTCTACATACGTCTCAAATTAATACGCCCAATAGTTTAGGTTGTGTTGATAGACAAGACAAACAGATTATTTTACAGGTTTTTGTTTCATGGTATCAGCCATTACACGGAGCATCGCATGAATCGACATAACGCAAATTGTTTACGGTTGTTTTTGGGTCACAGCAAGTAAAAGCTTTAGATCGCTTATCGCAAGTTACGTTACTGCCCCGGGCATGGGTTGCGCAATTCCTTTGGTAAATACAAGTTTCTCAGCTCGTTCCACTTTCCTTCACCTGTACGAGCCTTATCACCACTGCTCAACGTAAGAATAAACGCTGATAAAAATAATGGAAACATATAAATATTACAGTTTGTGTTTGTGTATTTGTAGGAGGGGCTAACAGCTTTCTTAGGAGCAGTGGTTAGGGCCCCGACTAAGGTAATGTTTGTTTGCGGGTTTGAACCCAAGCAGGCGCTTTACTTTGTGCAATTCATTTCATCATCACTGCTTTAAAACGGTGAAGGAAAACATCGTGAGGAAACCGGCATATCTTAGAACCACTAAATTCGAAGACATGTGAGATCCACCAACCCCGTATGCGTATTCCCTCTCAGAGAGGAGGCCTGTGTCCCTGCAGTTGGGAACATTCTAAAAAAGGCCGATTTATATTTATTGATATTATTATATTGTGTATTTATACCAATAATACTATATATTTTATACAAATGTATTATACCTTTCTTATATATAAACGAACAGAACTGTATATTTCTTTAATGTATATCTTTTAAGATATAATAATTTAAATCTCGATCCTGGACTTCATTTTCGACATCAACTCGTATTAGTGTAAACATAATGTGTTCAGTGAATCCACCCACTCAAACGGCAATTCCATGTTATTATATATTCAGAGTACAATCTGAGACAATTATAATTCCTAGTTGATGAATGTATGAAAAAAGAAATACTACTCCTGGACCACTGGATATAAGTCCACTTTGTTATAATAATTGCCTGAAAGTTCACATAATTATGTATATTATACTATATCCGTGCGAAGAAATGTACGACCTAAGTCCGATGACATCACAGCGACCTTCTTGTACAATGGTTACAAATAACTCGACGGCACTATACGTGTGCATTGACAATAAAAATAATATATGTACGTAACCACACAGTCAAACAAATTACTCTTATACATTATGTTGTGCTTTCAATTAAGAGTTAATTATATTCATTAATTAATCTTAGTTTATCGTCAATAATAATGAAATATCTTAATTACAAGTATAAGTGAATGTAAAATTTGGCAAGTAAGGAAAAAACCTTCTGGACGGTCTTGAAAATTTAGCCACCCATTAAATTGCGAGTATCTTGAAACTTCTAGAATATTGCGATCGCACTAATACTTGGGCAAGGTGGGCGCAGGCGCGGTGGGAGCTAACAAGGAATCGTCCGGAGCCGAGAAAGTAGCCTCTCTGATTGAAACAGAATTTCTTATGGACGCCCGACGCCGCGCCAAAATGGCGTGGGCAAGGAAAAATGTGCAGAAAATACCCGTGCTCTGAAACAAGAAAAAAAAATATTTTAATTAAAGTTATCAACTTGTTTCTATCTCCTTTATAATAAAATATTAATTTCCTGATATAGTTATTAAACACGAGCCAATAGCAATAGCACAGTCAATACTGACTGCCGACAAAAGTAAGAACTTAAAAAAGGTTGAAAGGCACGAAAAATTAAATAGCGCGGACAAAAATAAACCTGCATCTAAAGAATAAATAATAAAATAAATATACGCTCACGCCCTCTGAGTTGGGTAGATATAACGGATTTGCCGCGATCCTGGCACACCTCTCTCGCTTCTTCTACATCCATACATCTACGTTGCTGACGCATGTTGAGCATGTTGTTCACCCGAACATACTACATTTTCCCATACCAAATAGCGTCTAACACAGCTAAAGAAGTTTTCACTTCAAAAAACTTCATCGAAAATATTCCAAATTCAATTAAGCATGTTGCTAACGCATATTTCAAGTTATTCACGCGAACCTATTGGATTTTCCCCTACCAAATGTCATCAAACACGGCTACAGAAGTTCACACTTCAAAAATTAAGCTTCTGACTGTATCACTGAATAATATTTTATGCAGTAATTGAACGAGTTGTGTTTGTTCGATGACGACTTTGAATCCTGAATGACTAATTAGCCTCGGACCATGGAGGACTTACTAAACTCTTAGAGAGAATAGAGGAGCGGTTGATGGGTTTTAGTTTAGCATTGCACAACGAGCACGTGTTTTAACTTAATAATGAGTTGATTATTACTTACCTCCCCCCCCCCCAGATAGCTTGCTTGTTTAGATTTAGATAGACAAAGAAAATAATTTTATTGTAACTCGTTGACAGGAGAGCTCTTTGGTAGTTTCAAATCGCTTCAGTACTTTTTAACTTATAGTTATAATACAGCTGGCCTTCGCTCCGCCCTAATCCTAATAGGTGGTTCAGTATTTTTGCGATAATGGCTTACACATAAAATATAGATATATGCTGTCGCTGGCTTTTATGTAGGACACAATAGTCCTTAAATATAAGGTAAATATTTTAAAAGTGTCACTCTAACGGTTTTTGCAGCGCACACCAGAATAGCTCGCATATGGCGGAATTTTTTCCTCCTTACTTGACAATTATCGTTACATTTTGGATATATTTATAGCCTATATGTTATTCTGATGTGTGAGCTATATTATTACACAGTTTCATTAAAATCCATTCAGTAGTTTTTTGCGTGAAAGAGAAACATCCATACATACAAACTTTCGCATTTATAATATTAGTAGGTAGGATGTGTATAAATACTGCCTTCTTTATATATTTCCTTTTTACTTGGAGTACTTGAATGAGACGAAAAATCTAATTAAATCGATCTTTTGTTATAATTTGTAAATGAAAACAAACCCTAAGTTATTTCCCGTTCGACAACGAACAGCGAGAATAGAGAACAATCACGTACGCGCCGGAACACGACCGCATTCACATTTCACACTCGACGATTCGTTTTAAGAACCTGCCTTTGTGTTCGACGGTATATACAAAACATGATTTATCTTGAAAGCACCGGTACGAAGCTGTGGAATTTTTGAGACGTAAACATTTTTTGTTTGTGGATATTTAGAGTGGGGAGAAATGCGTGTGATTACACCTCATCACACACGGCATTGCAGTACTTAAGTCTACGGTTTAACTTTTTATGTGATACTACGGGGTGACACTTATTATGTTGATCCGCTCGCCAAACTGATCGTGGCCAATCTGAAAATTTCATCGAAATTGGTCCAGTTGTTTCAGAGTCTATAGAGCACATACACACACATCGCCTATAGCTGTGGACTGAGCTACGCTCTGCGTTGTCTTTTATATATATCGTATTTTTTTAAGACAGCGCCATCTAACAAAAATATGAGATATGAGAAGTTAGCCCTTGAAGCTCCAACAATTTATAATGCAAAACCTACATTCAAGATTTGATCGTTTAAATATATTAGATTGATAGATAAATAAATAAAGCCATGAACAACATCAAAAGAGCTACAAGCCAACCTATATAGCTATGTGTTCCTTTGAGAACCGTAATTTGTAGATAAAGAAATAAATATCAACCAAAATGAACGAACTTGAGACTGCAGGTCGCTGCGCACGGGAACGCAGTGGGCGTTGCATTCAGCAAATGTATGTGGAATTTCTTATGCTTTGCGTTGTAAAGGCGATAGAAAATCCAAAGGGAAACGATGTCTCTCTCCAAGGTCAGAATCAAGCGGATTTCCCATCCGATATCGATAGATAATGCAACGAATTGCGCATTTCATTTAGGTTTTTGCTTGTGTTACAAATCGACCCAGGACTTGAGGTGAAACAGATTCATTTAATTATTTTACACACAAAGTATATCTTGACACTTTAGAAGACTAAACATAACTAAATACAGTAAGTAATAGTAAGGTAATAGAGAAGTCATTTATTTATAAATGTGACTGAACTCCTAACCGCGTTGCCAATTTTGATGTATCGTTTAGATTTACAATTGGACATATGGATTAGGTGGCGTTGCGATGGTCTTCGCATTAATATCGTGTTCCAGAAGATTTTTTAAAGATTTTCTTGACGAAAATCTGCGAGACATTAGCTAAGCCCGTAAACGTGTGCTGATTCCACTCGTCAGATTAGGTTATTTTGAATGAATTTTCTATTTACGATTGACACACATGTAAATAGATTAATCGAATGCCTCTAATATTCTTGTCTTCTATCCGGAGGATGATAGGCGTCGAAAAGAACAAAGCGTATTCATTTATCTGGAAAGTACTGAAGTAACCTAAGTTCTTTTAATTTAACACTATCACTTATTAGTTTTTCATTATTACCGAGAAGTAATTCAAAGCGAAAAAAATAAAAAATACATATACAGTAGGTAATACGTGATAATTACGAAGTCTATTTATAATCCTGACAGATTCTCGAGCACACGCGAGATGTCCTTAGCGATTCTTAACACATACACTTCATAGACGAGAAGTTATTAAGTTAGTTTATGGTTGCCTAAAAAATATTTTTCTAGTCTTTGATTTGTTGATTATTTAGCTGCATTTAAACTTTAGATTATTTCAAATTGAACAATAAATATTGTATTTAAGCATTATATGTATACGGAAAATACCTTTATATACCTTTATAATTTTGCACCTTTTGCACCAAATCAATCCAATTTGATACCAAATAAGTGCTAAAATCGAAAAACTGTGTATGTCGCCATCAAAAGAAGTTGTTAAACGGCAGAAAGAAAGTTAACAAAAACAATACAAATGTCAATTAAAATTATTTGCAAGAGTTTTTCTTGTTGAACAACAATTTCACCAGTTATTGACATAGTCTATCCAATTATGGTCATAGGAAATACCGTTTGATTGGCAGCTGTCGTGACGACACTCTTAAAGATATTAACAAAAAATCTTCTAAATGGAAGCAAAAAAGGAGAACACCAACAAAACAATTGTAACAACACAATCAAGTGAAAATATCTTTTAAATAACATTGTTTTATGTCCCTCTAACCACAGATTCATCAATAATAGATATCTGACAGCCCTTAGTTCGTAATGTATGCAAACATATAACAATGAGTTGGTAACATCACGAAAAAGGCGCGCAAGGTTGTAACTCTTAGCTCATTTAAAAGGCTTGATAGTTTTATAACACTGTCTTTGTATTTGCGTACAATAATTATTTCGCGTTCTTAACCTATAGCTTAAGAATAAGCGTTTGCGACTTGTGCTGGGGCGTATCTATCATAGGCATTTGTAAGCTGCAGCCACAGGCCTCGCGAATATAGGGAACCCAAGGCAAGGTCCCCAAAACTTTATTGACAACGAAAAAAAATAGTTTTGTTTTTTAGTTGACCGATTATATTGTAGAACGGAAGTCGTCGTCGTTTGTTTTTGTTTTAGGTGCCAAATAATTATAGCCCAGGGTCCACCTTATTTTTGAAATTGTACATTTGACATATTAAATGCGCGCAAATAAGGCAAAAACATAGCATAATCAACTTGTACTACAGCTATTCTAATTGGCTACAATATATAAATTATATAAACAAGTATATTTTACCATATACTAAGAATTGATATCATTGTCTGCGGCTAGTGTACAGAGTACAATTACGAGGCAGAACAAGGAAGTGAAGTCGGCACACATACGTCGCACGATGACTCACGACCAAGGATTGAACGAGGGCCTTTTGATGCAATTTACTTTGTATGTGGCCACGCATTTATTAAAAAAAGTACATTCCTATTTTCTTGATTTACGTCTTTATTAGACTTTAATACATTCCGAGAAGGCGTACCTTATTAAATTTTTGTGTTTGTTTATTAATTGTTTTGCATTAAAAAAATCCAAGCCTAAGGTATATATCTGAAGCGATAGTTTAAAATACAGAAAGTATTTTTGGTAACTAGATCTTACCGTCCAAAACAGTAGAACTTTCATATATATCACTTGCATATGCTTTCTAGACCGCCGTGACCAAGAGTGCCGATGTAATAATTTCAATAGTCCCATTATTCTTATCAGGATCTACAGGATTGGCAATTGTTTAAAGATTGAAATTAACGCCATCTACATGTAAAAATTTGAATAACAGTGGATACTGCATGTAATGAGATATGCGTGTTATTAAGTTTTTAAAACTATTAATTATTTATTTATTTAGAGCTCTTGTTCTTGCTTTCCAAAATATGTACTATTAATCATCTACTTAATTTATTAAATACTACATACCTATCTTAACGTCAATTTTATTTTGCCACGTTGATAAACCAATGAAATTTTACACGTCCAAATCTATGGCGACCCTACACATAACCTGCACAAGGATTCACGTCGTCTTAGCCGCCGTTTTATACAGCTTTATCATAAATAGGTCTACATGTGACAATTGTTAGTTGTTTGTACGTTATCGGTGAGATTTGTTAGTACGGGGAGCGGAGCGCACGCTCTTATAATCACTTTATGGATTGTTTATTATTTTTTTTATCTAGAACTAAATGAATAAAGCTTTTAATACGTTACAATATCATTATATTAAAAAAACTATTGTTTTCGTTTATCTAGGTGAAATAGTGACAGAAGTCAATTGTATAAATGAGGTTATAAAACAGGTAAGGAACTATGTTTAAAAATTAATTTTGTTAGCGGGAAAATCCGAACATTTCGTGTCGCAAAATCATAGCGTCACAAACTGACTGCAGTCACCGGGCGAGTAATAATAATAATAAGCTAAGTTCATCGCTGAAGTCATTAATTAACCAATTATCGCGAATGATGCACGCAAGGCAATTGTTTTGTGTCTGATCTACCGAACCAGTTGCCAATGCCGTGATCTTTTGGTACCTACATATCAGCATGTCACCGATCGATTGTGATCTTCGTCATTGTGTAATTGGACTAGGTATTTTATAAACCGTCTGCAAATTGTGAATTGAACGAATCATTGACAATTTAACATATCACGTCAAACGCAAAGAAACTAAGTAAGTAAGGATTTGAACATATGGATACTATATACCTTCTAAAAACACAAATGACAATCCTCGATCCATAGTTCAACTTGTTATACTAAGCCAAGCCATTAATCTAGATTCCAGACCGATAACATAGTCTTACATAACTTCGCTATATCTAGACACCAATCAGATGACCTCCTAATCCCCAACTGTGAGAGGACCTGTAAAATGACTCGAATCAGCCAGCGGAATTCCCCGCTACCATATACGATATGAGAAAAAAATCCATTGCTGTAATTTCGTATTCATAGCGTTAGATCAGTACGTTAGAAAGAGAAGCACTATCAACAGTAGTATGACTAGTAGACGACTCCCACGCATAGTACGGGTGGATGTATGGCATTTAATGAGCCATTTGCGAGGCGACATCCTCTGTTCTACGCTGCAATTTTCGTATTAAATACTTATTTTTCAATGATATAAGCAATGGTACTAACTACAAGTAGTATATATATACTGCGTCAAACATGTTAAGTTGAGAAAAAGGAGACACCACCTCCTTTTTCTCGCTATCGACGCCTATTAGTATATCTAATTCTACGTATTTTTGGAGTTTACTCCTTACGAATCCATTTTAATATATAAACGAGAGGTATGAAAATTTATGAGGACTAAAATAAAAATAAGCGTTACACGAAAAACGTTACGGAAACGGATCCCATGCGCAACCTACCTTGCTACCCAGTACCAGAATATACACCGCGGAACGGAAACGGTTGCTTTTGGTTAAAATTTACTAATTTAAATTTTACCCCCTTCCTGCTGATATATTGATCTGATATTTGGTTAAATCCAAGATGGGCACTGCCACAAAATGGCGGATAACACATTTTTCAAACTTCCTCAACATGAGTAAGGGCTAAAAGGGTAAAAAAGGGTTTGACTAGTAGAATAGAGTACACATTGGAAAATGCAAATCTGCCATAAAAATGGCGGATTCTTTCACAACTCCTTCTATATGGGTATTAAATTAAAGGTCTTGTCTAGTAAAAAAGACAATATTGAAAAAACATCAAATCCAATATGGCCATCAACAAAATTACATTTTTTTACTTTGACCACAACTTACGTAACGTACTTACTTATGTAATCATTCGCGTAAGTAGAGTAGCGCTTTTTATTTTCTATATTTTCATATCTATGTTATGTATTTAAATGAATTTATTATGTAATTAATATAAATGAATGAATCATGCATGCTTTAAGTAATATAAAAATGCATTCATTTATCCTTAGCAACTAATCTATGAATTTTATAATCGCTCGTAAGGAGTAAACTCCAGTCGTGCGTCGGAGCTGACACATACACGTTTTTAATTATTTACAAAGCATTACCCCGCGAAACTATTTTGGGGATATATGTACATTGGGGATAACCCTCTGTTTTACCCATTATACTAGAATTAGCTGCAAACACCGCTTTGTTGGGTTTTTCAACTTCTTTTTCTAACTATACAATTATTGTTTGTATTTAAGGCAATCACATTAGCCATTATTTTCGTTTGAAATAAAATCTATATACATATAATAAAAATGTAACTGATTGCTGTCTGTAAATAGAAGATATTTGAGAAAAACTATTGTTGGGGGCCTTTAGAAACGCAATGAATCCCAAAACAATGATTATTAGAATTTTTTCTGTATGTCTGTTTGTCTGTGGGTTTCTGCGCGCTACTCTCAGAAACGGCTTAGCCGATTTGAGTGAGGCTTACACAAATGTATATAGTAAGCTTCACTTAACATTTAGTGTTTGTTTTATCTCAATCCGTTAATAAATAAAAAAGTTATCAATTTAAAAACTCGATGTTAGGACGAAATGTCGAACATTAGTTCAATAAAAATGCTATAAAATAGCTGTTCAGTTGAATAGCTTGAAATTCTAGTTATCTTTATATTATGATCTTTAAAATGATGATGATTGAAAGTTCATATAAAGTTCAAAACATAACAGTCTCGGAGATTTTGCAAGTATCAGCTAGGCACACTGGGCATTGAAATATTCATAGCACACGCACGTATTTCGAAGATACACGGCTCTCCCTGGTAACAGGTAAGGGTAGTATTAAGTAGGTAATATAATTTCGTTTAAATAAAATTGCAGGGCGAGTGAAAAAGCGGGACACAGCTAGTGTTGAATAAGACCTGAATTTACTTTCAAACGTCAGAGTAAACATAGTTCATTTGTTTATACGGCGTGACGTGATTCAGTGTGAAATACAGACAAACAACGCTACGAATAAACAGTGACATCATTGTAAAATATAGTTTAACATACTAGAGGATAAAACAGCAAAGCAACAAAATGTTGACTCAACGTGCGGAAGGCTTGTCACTAGAATGGATGCAGCAAGGGCAACTTGCACGTACAGTAAGAACGGGGTGGATGAAAATCAGCCGAGCCTTTTCCTTTACCCTAAAATAATTTGTGTTGATTAATTTTTATTCTTTTTTATATAACTTTATCTTTAGGTTATAAATTTCATTTCACTTCATGTCGATTTAGATGTTGGTGCTAATTGCTATCAGATAAGATTTAAAACTTACTCTCTTTCCACAGTGGCATAGTATGGAAAGTTTAATTATAACAACAAACATGCGAGTCTACACGTGCTAGTAAATTCTGCTACGTACCCAATCGGACCATAGTTTGGACTCGGGTATGTCTCTTAAACTGTGACGAACAGTGGTAGCAAAAATCAGATCAATTGACCGTGAAATACCAATACTTCATAGACCATTTATAGCCATAGGAAATTTATGCCTCTGCGTTTTGGATCTGCCAGAGGTCCCCCCTTCTTCCCTAAAGGCATGATATAAAGGCTACCAACGCATGCGCAACAAAGATGGGTATCATTCATATATAGTAGTCAATTAGGTTAAAGGAGGTTTACCCCCTCAACCCCCGTAAGTAAGTTAATCATAAAACAGGTGAATCGTCAGTTCGTTTGCCACCTTCCTCCATAGAAGTCAATTCAGCAAATATTTCCATGCACTTTAAAGAAATAAAATAAACCTAAATGTGTAATGGCCTTCTGTCACGTACCAATTTTTGTTATTAAAATAATTGTTAATAATTTAAACAATGCAGAACCTCACCTTGAATTACCGCAAGTGTACAAATTGTTACCAGCGCGTTTTAGCGAGAGACGGCCCGCTGTCGGCAGTCGGCAGCGGTGAGGTCATTGAAACTATTACGCCATGGTTATTAATAAATTATACACCGAGTCAATGCTGTTGCAACTTTTATAAATAATAATCCAAACAGATGCAATTAAAGTTAACAAAAAATACTGCACCGTTGTGATGAACAATTTATTTAATTTATACTTTATTACTGGTGGTAATTAAATCCATTTTCTCAAGAAGTTTCTAGGAAGAAAGATTTTTTTATCGCAGCCTGCATTTATACCGACAAGCTGTAGTGTTGTATGAAATAAATGAACCAAAGAAGTCACATAAAATATAACTTTCAATATTATTCCTTCTACTATTCTTTAAATATTGTATTTATTGGCTACTAAAAGCTAGGAGGATCACAATACTGATTTACAACGAATAAAGACGAAAGAATACACATGTTACTAAAACGCCTTAAGTAGATACGTAGAAACAATAAACTTGTTGTCATACTAATGTAGGATTCTAATGGTGAAAGAATTTTTCAAATCAGCTCAGTAGTTTCGGAGTCTGCACTGCAAACAAACAAGTAATCAAAGCTTTCCTCTTTGTTATATTAGTTTAGATAAGCCGTTTGGATAATAGAAAGTAATCCATTTTTGATAAGATATGATGGCTTGGAATAATTGAGTCATTTCGATTCTGATTTACCTGATAGCTGCAAAGACTCTGTGAGGATTTTAGACAGCACGTTGTAGACCAAAATCAATGCAATATCTACCCCAACTTTCGTTAATTTCCCAACAAATACGTCGATTGTTTCCATACGAACGAAATCGTACGAATTCTCGCAACATCCGATCGACGGAAAACTAAAGAATATCTTTGCGCACCATTAGCTTAGATTCGCTGAATGTAATGAACGATTCTTTAAGAGATAGCAGTATGAAGATAAAGACATGGCGAAAATAATGGTGCTTGAAACAGAAGGAAGTAAGTTTGTAAAGGGTTTGTATATTTCCGATGTATGTTGAGTAGAGATGGTAAACATGTTAAAGATATTGAACGAAGAGTGGATGCGGGAAATGAAATGAAATGTAAAGTAGCGAGGAGTCAGAACGTGTCTATGAAGGCACGTTTGGCACTATACAATGCTGTACTAGTTCCCACATGAATGTATGAAAGTGGGAGCTGGGTTTGGCAGGAAAAGAATGTTAGTGGAATTAATACCCTTGAGATGCGATCCTTTAGAAATAATAAATAAAATAACATATGTGTGGCTCAAAGGAGGACGTTGTCACTAAAATTGCAAAACATGCCGATGGTTCGGGCATTTTGAAAGGATGAAAGAAAGAGTCCAAATATAGATTTATGTTGCAAAAGTCAGTGAGGCAGTGTTGGTAGAGGGCGTCCTTATATTTATGGCTTAAGTGAACTTATGTTTATGGCTTAAGTGAGTGAACTTATGATTATGGCTCACCTAAGAGTGCGCAAATCTATAGATGTAGAAAAACCGAGAGAGGTGTGCCAGGATTGCGCTAAATGGAAATCCGTAATCTCTACCTACCCCTCTGATTTACACTGTTTACTTAAATGCATATTCTATATAGTTCTATACATTTTTTTTATCTGTACAGGCATGTAATGTTATTATTTTACATTTGATCAACGTTTGAAATCAGGTAATATTTCAATATCCATTTGTCCATCCTATTTGAAAATCCTACTAGTTACGCTATGCTTCGAATATTGTAAAATGTGACTTATGTGTGTATTCATACAATATGAGCAAAATAAACTCACCACCACCACCAACGCACCAACTCTCCTCAAAAAAGTTTGGACTAATCTTGATGATTAAATAAATGGTACCGTACGAATCTGGTGCGAGTTGCCAGTACTATAAAACATTACTTACAGTTAATGGCATTGAATAAAAACCGCATCCCGTTAGACGAAGCCATCCGAACGGTTATCTGGTCGTACTTGTTTTATATAACTATAAAAAAATATCAATCGTAGTTGTATAGACCTACTTACTTTCACTACAACTAAATCGCAAACGTATCTACAACTCATTAGTTAGTTGCAGATGTCCATAGGTCACTTGACATCATGCGAATCGCTTGCTCGTTTGCCACCTAGTACTACAAAAAAAAGCTGAATATATTTTATTTTTAATAAATGAAGCAAACAAACAATACAAGTGACAAGCCGGAGTTTATCAGTGCTTACTGCCTTTTATGAATACGATCGACACAAGAGACGATGCAACTTGCAAAGGAATAAATGTCACCGACGGATTGTGAGTATCTGAGATCACCGAGTGTGAATTTGGTCGGACAGGAAAAGAGCAGTAAGCAACTAAATACGGTTTGAAATATTATAACAGAAAAAGCGATTTTTTAGCGGGGTACTTTCGCTGTCGAACGAGCCTATTCAACAAATACTGACACTACTGGCTCTACCACAGTTGAATTACGAATATGAACGTGGACTTTTCTAAGACGAATTATATTGCTTCTTAACCCTTTGTCTCTCGTTCTACTAAAGTAAAAAAAACAATATCATGTCAGTGTACCTTAACGAATTTACATTTAAATAAAATAAAATATGACTTTCAGAATTTGTCGTAGGTATCCACATAAGCTGTCCCTTTTCGTTGAATGAACTAATAAACTCACTAGAATGGCGCAGTGATCCAACCTGGGCCTTGGCCTCTTATAATACGAATTTCCACATTTCTCCCTCCTGCGCCATCTTCCGCCAGTCTTGGACTTGAAGCTCAAGCAAGTCCTCAGCCTCATTCCAGCGATATCTGGGACGGCCGACTAGGCGTCGGAAGCTCGGCTTCATTACGAGCCAAAATACTCGGCAGGAAGAAATAAAAATTCGAGTACGAAATTCCTTCCGTTGTAGTGAAGCTAAACAACTATGTGCTTGTGTAATGTGTATTACCCAAGGTGTTAGTGTCCAGGGTTTTACAATAAAATCCGTTGAATGACGTGTTGTTTATTGTAGTACGAAACGCGCCGCAATTAATTGTAATTGGTGTAACCAAAGGAGCCTCTCATCTCGAACCCACGTTCCAAATATAAACAGTCGACCGTGCATAAAGAAGGCGTTTGTAGACGTTGGCCTTAATTCGGCGTTGTACTTGGAACTTCATAAGACGTATGATTACAACATACGAACTTTATCTCGTGTTTTAGTGTTGGGTGTCGGGTTCTGAATTGTGTAGTTATAATAATATGCCACTAAAACTAATAAGGATTGTTCTTTTCATTTATATTTTGTCGTTAAGACTCTATTTAAATAATAACCGTTGTTTATTTATTTATTTATTACTGCTGCAACTGACGCACTGACGCACAGGCTTTTGCAGAATACCTGCGCTTATTTCCTCCACAGGTAATAAGCACATAGCTGAGCAAAGGCCTTATCCATTCAACATTGCAACACTTTGTAACACGTGTTTGTTCTTTCTTTTAATTTTGTTTATTTGTATTTTGTTTTTTTTTGCCTTTTGTCATTTTGTTTGCTTCTTTCAATTGTTTTAAGATGTAATTACTTTATCTTTGTTTATCAATTTTATAAATTCGTGTGCAATTTTTTTTCTTGAATGGATTAAATGATTTATTATTATTATTATGCGGTGGTAAAAAATTATTCTCCGTCTGGTTGAGTAAATAATTTATTAATATTATTATCTCTGAGCCATAAACTCTATCAGGACAAGATAATTATAGTTCCCTTATTTTTCCGCCACGACCAGCCAAGGGCAACTCCGTCAAGATAAGGCAGCAAGCCAGCCTTGCAATTGTCTAATTTGTCTTATAAATGTCTAAATTATCCAATTGTTTTCTCCGTTTATATCAACACTGAATCTTCAAGTGAATTATTGCATTCTTGACAGACAGGTTCAAGTCACGTTCGGTGTTTACTAGCAGCCTTTATTCATTACTTCATGTAATTACAGCTAAAAAATAAAATGCACGTTCCTAGCGTTCATTAGCAATGTACCTAATTAAATATCCAATACTAAATTGTATAAATTTACGACTGACCAAAATGGTTATCCTAAAACGACCGGTAAACAACCTTGAAGCTTATTTCGTTAGTGCAATGAGTCACAAGGAAAACAATTATCGTAACTTATAAGGTGACCATAATGACTTTAAAACGATGTCCATTTTTTTACGAACTTTTACATATAATTTATATGTTATTATATGTATATATTTACTTCACATTTTATGTGATTGTTCAAGATGGATTTGAAAAAAATATATAAAGGAAACCATTGAAATATAAATTAGGACACCTGATACGAAAAAATAATAATACAAGAGAAAATAAAGAAGATTGGGAAGTGAAGAAGACTAAAAAGAAGATTGCAGAAGCAGTGAAAGAGAAAATAGATATCGTTTGTATGAATCGTGAAAGTATGAGAAAATTTAATGTAATTAATGACTGCCCTACCGACAAGACCAAAACACGCTTTCGTTAGGTACCTCGACCTACCTCCTCCCCTGAATTAAACTTTAGTTATAATTTGTCGGTCTACAGCCAAGGGCCTCGGGGATATAAAAGACCCCAAGAGTTAATTGTTTTCTAAACTTAGGTTTATTTCACTAAAGTATATGTACATGTCTAAAAATTAAAAAACTATCGAAGAATCCTTTTCAACTTAATTGAAAATATTTAGTATCTTAGAAGCGTTTGACCGCTCAAACTAAGCAAATAATGTACATGATACTATTAAAGGCTTAGTAATCTGTCTCCCGTTGCCCAGATCTTCTCCTCTCACCCTGTAAATCTAGAGTATTTTATCTTAATATTTACAATACAGGCGCATCCCAACTTCGTTGCATCCGAAGTCTAATATTTTTTTAAATAAAATGGGATAGTTTTAAAAACCATAATTCATGCTTAACCTACATTGTCAGTTTTCGGTCCGTTACAATGGCAGCATTCCATCAATTGCTCAATAATTAAATGTAACATATTATTCACTTGGTAATGTCATATTGTTTGCGTGCTGTCGACAGGCAGTCGAAGGTTGACGACGCGTTTGGGACGCGACGGTCTGCGTTTGAATATCCCCTAAGGTTAACTTACGGCAGTACTCTTCATGGTCGAAAGTTATTCTAGTATGAGTGCAAATGGGACATTATTTGTATGCAACGAAAATCATTTTTGATGACAAATCGTTGAGCCCTTATCGCTGTCATTTTATGCAAATTTATATGTTACCAAAAATGATAAATGAAAGGGAAAATAATTAATTTATTTATGCAAACTAATAAATATGTTATAAAATGCACGATTATTAGCTCGAATTGTACTAATACATCTAAAGAGGAAAAAGCATTTCTTTGTTTGTAATGGACAAACTCTGTAAGTACTGAACGGAATTTTTTTCGCAAGTAAGAAGGTACATCGTGTACAATTGAGTAATATTTATAGTGGTAGGGCCAGCAACAACAATTTCTGTTGCACGAATGGGCCGGATCGACCGGTGATATACCACCACCTCACAGACGACAGGCGTGAAGCAGAAGTATGTATAGTAAAACTTTATTTAAAAAAGCAAAGATTATTAAGAGTTCTTCAGTATTAACTAAAAATGTAGCCGTAACAGTACGCCTGCTGGGATGACGCGCGCATACATTCGCTAACGGTATATTCGACGTGGTAAAACGTGCTAGGCAAAGACTGGCGCCGGTGCCAACACAGGAGCACCTGCCCCAAGCACAATTGGAGGAGTTCCAGAGATTGACTGAAGCGCTTTACGCACTGATCTCTGGAAAAACTGGACTTCCGACATCGAGGTCTTTCGCGCGGGAATTTTGTAGGTGAGTTACATTTGTCATTTGCCTTCTCTCTTACAGTGTGGGCGAACGAGTCATCCTTCCTGAGCATCGTGAAGATGGGCCACAGAAATTTCCTTGGACAGCCTTGGGGAGAGACCAGACCGCTCGAGTTGCAGATGGAAGGCGCACTAGCCTCTCCCGACTACTGGCCACGTGTTCCAAAATTTAACGAACAACAATATCAATCAAGAAAGCTATATGACAGTTCTAACCTGTAAGATGGAGGCCGAGAGACCTGTCATAGCGACCAGGAGCAGCTGATCCTTCGTGTACTGGTGCAGTTGTTTCCCACAACCGCGCTGGTAGAGCGTGGTGCAGTCCGCTGTGTAAGGCTTGTGAATAGAATCCAAGGGTCCTTGTCCGCAGCAGGAGAAGGGGACATGTCTTAACGCCGTATAGTCACCAGGGCCGCTGATGCCGCAGCACTCGAACTGTGGAAACATAATATCGATATTGTTATTATACAAGCTGGAATAGCTTAGTCCCATGCTAGAACGGATTAAATAATGGACTGTATCAAGCCGCAACTCTTGATCCAGTCGACAAGTACTGCTGTGGTTGTATTTCTGTATATACGACTCGCGATTTCACCCGCCGCACCACTTACTCCATGCAAACTTTCATCCTTAAGGTACCTTTTAGGCGATAAATTTAAAAATTTCCTTTCCTAGTGCTCGCCTACGTATTAAAAGAAAGGTTTGTGCAAAATTTGACGCCTCTAGGCCCAGTAGTTTGGGTTGTGCATTTTATATGTCAGTCAGTTACTTCTTTTCTAGAAGAAGAAATTAACAGGAAATTCACTTGGTGGTCAGTCTACCCAAGTGTACCATGCACGGAAAAACATTAGGTGGATAAATTGATACCAAGAATAGTAAGTTACTAATTAGCTTTAGTTCTTTGAGTTAATTAAACAGTTGTAGAGCTAACTGGATTGGGAGCGCATCACGACTCTCCGTCACCGTTGATATTCCTTCTCTAGTCACGAAGTTAACAGATTTTTTGTATTATAAGGAGAAATAAAAAGCTTGTTTATCCACAAAACCGAAGTAGCGGGTGTCGACAACGAACGTACGGGAGAAATACAATCTTTATTAAATAATCAATGTCGTATAAATTTAGAAATAACTCTAGGATTAGGATAGATCAATCCCAGACAGTTGGGAGAAGCTGGAAATTGCGCGACAACACGTGCGATTGTGGAATGTCTGACACAAAATACGCGTGGATGAAGTCTGGACCAGTGGCAGAAACTGATCCATGAAAAAACTTAACCTCATTTGCTTACGTCTTCCATTAAAAAAAAAAAACAAATCAGTTTTAATATTTATTACCTTGACATGTAATTTGTCCCATCGTAACGAATCGACAGAATTAGGGTCCTCAATTTTGCTGGTATCCGTGAAGTAGTTGGTCATGGTGCTTTTTATGTCAATTTCGATGTTATCCCACACCACCATCGCCCAAACGAAGCAGGAGAACTCAATCACCACCACGACGACAATCAGTAAGCCGGCCTGGAAAGTATAAGGACAAAAACTTTATTCAGCAACTAGCTGTTACTGTCACCCGCGACTTTGTCCGAGTGGAATCAAATAGGAATAAGAAGGAAAATATTAATCACTTTAAAAAAAAACATAAAGCTTATAATTGTGTATTTATTTTACAATAATTGGATAAGGCACCAATTTAACTGGTATTATTCATATTGGCCAGGCATTATGATAAATGCCCGCATTTACACTAAAGAAAATTGTTTAATATATAGATCATGAGTGTATTGAGTATGGAAGTTTTATTTTGATATTACGTACAGACAATTCAATTTTATTTATCTATATAGACTTCACTCGGCTTTTTGATACATAAATTGCTTTGCATTACTATTTCTAACTGATAAAAATTACTCTAAATTATGTCTTATAATTCACCCTAGGCCTAGGCTAAAAAATATTATTTTTATGTAAAGAATAAAATGTTTTCACTTTATAAATTACCAAATTTAATAGCAATATGAATGAAAATGGTTTTTTTTTTATATATAATAAGTGATAAGTAAAGCAAGTGATTACCAAGACAAACCTAACCTTTGAAGGATGTAAGACCTCGCAAAAGATGGCGCTCAATACAACCCAAATTATGTAGTCATCCGTTCAAAAGTGACTCGTACAAAAATGTAAAATACATCTTTTTCCTTGACTAAAATTTGTTCATTAATATTAAAATAATTTAATTTACCATAACGACATGAAATTGATGCATGGATTTTGCAGACCGCCATCCAATCCATGCCACGGAACATGTAATGATCGCCATCATCAACAATAATATCGCTGGGTACTCTACATTGACTCCAATGAAGTGCCGGTATATAAACAGCCGATATAAGAGAAATCCACTAACTCCGAATAACGCCACCGCCGACATCTGTTGAGAAAAGTCAAGACTTTTATAATAAAATAATACGACCAAATTATATAGGTTTCTTAATGCTGTCTCTTATTGCAACTTCTCTATCGTACTTGCGAGATTAGCACAAGTGCGATAAGGATAGCAATAAAGTAGTACTTCCACCGTATACGAGTTGGTTACCTCATGTCAGTTCAATTTAGTTGCGCTCATTTTAGAATTAGAAATAAACTAGGTGACAATTTAAAGACACTTTTATTACATTTTACAAATGTCAAAAAGATATCGCATTAGGAAGCAACTTTACAATTACGTTATAGGCATTTAAAATTTACATGAATAAAGTTGTTTTGTATGGAGTTGTTATGACAACAAAGAATAACTAAGATTAACGTGGTTCGAATAAAAGAGTTTTCTGAAAGTCAGTCAAAATAAGCTACTTAAATAAAATACTTACAGCGAATAAAACGTTGAAGGTTAGTACAAGATATTTCCAACAATTCGATGAAAGAGCCATTTTCCGTGTTCACATGTCAAGCAAAGTTTGAAACTCGTCTCAAAACAAAGGCAGGTCGTTCCACCTCAGGGAATGTTTGTATTTCGCTGCGTCCGCGTAACTGCAGCGGCGGCGCGAGCACAATTAAACAACCGGCATCTATTCGTTCATCATAATCTTTAGCGAATTGTATTAAAGTGCTTTTTTTAAGTGGATGAATCGATCGCTTTTCCTTGTAAATGATTAATCCGAGTTGATGTGTGTAGGCACTTATCAGTTTATCGTAGCGATAAACTTTTTTACAGTATCATGCAATCTAACCTCATTTTTTTACTAAGCCATAATCACCTACACCATATGATCTTACGTTGTTTGACACTTAGGTCGTAGGCGCGGGTGTGTTCAACTATTTATAAAACTTTGACAAATCTATTTTAAACGTTCTCATTACTAGAATTGCGTCAGCTGTGTAAACCGAACCGAAACGAACCAGTACTGAGCAAGACGCGTTCGTGAATTTAGATTTAAGGGTCAATATTAAATGACCCTAAAGCGACGCGATAGTACAATACCCGGACGCATGTCTCAAGTTTCATAGCATCATGATAATTTCAAAGTATCAAAATCCGAGTTCATTCCCTGTTGCATCAATACAATTTGCAGCAAATCGTTGTACTACCAAGCCAATAAACTAAAAGCATAAGAAAACCTAAATACGACATTGGGTACAGCCCTCAACTGTAACACCTGCTGTACGAACGGGTAATGGTCGAAGACCACGACCACACAAGATAGGCGTAAAGTTGACATATTTTATGCTTCTGCGTTTCGTCTGATAATGAGGCGACATCAAGTATCAACCAGACTCGAAAAGAACATTCGCGGTCTTAGGTACAGAAAATATCAGTCATTTGTTTTGATTGGGAATTGACCAAAAAACAATTTTTCGATCTCTACGGATTTATTGTTTTAAAGCCTATGTTGTTATGTTACATTATTAAACAGTATAATAATCTAATTTACATATTATAGATGTGTATACTGTAAGTCCTGCGTTACGAATACAAAATATAGCACTCTCCGTACAGTCTCTCAATGAGCAATGCGTCTTATACCACGTTCGGCTTATTACCCTAGCGAGTGTTCTCGTAATTACAAGTCGTATGTTTAATTAACACGCCTGCTGGTGAAACTAGTGCTAAAGGTCAAGCTGTAGTGTGTAACATATTCGCTTTAGTTAAGAATTTTTGAATAAATAATTTCTCCTAAATTTATACATTTATTTGTATATAAAATCTATGGATATTTAACTATTTTTTCAGTCCTTATATCTAAATTCACCCTTGCCTGTGTTCACCGTGTTAAGGTTTCAAACAAAAGTTTAATCTAATTTTACGAATTTATAAAAATCTTCGACAGAGGTTCAACAATCGCATTGATAGCCTTTATGTAGGAATGCTTTACCGTATAGTTTGTTCTAACACAAGATGTAAAGTTTGTAAACAAATATCACACGCATGCCATGTTTAATTGCAACATACGATTGCTGTAAACAAACGTCATTTACCATACATGGCGGCGATTACAATCTTTATACTTTTATCGGAAATGTAATTTTGTGAAGATCGTAAGATAAAGTTTAGTGAATTTGAAAAATATGGATAGCTAATGTTATAAGACAATATTAGACAAAGTTGGTCTTCGGATATTTCGCAATTTACGATTTTTACCTTTGTTTACAAACTTTACATGAGCTGGAATAAGCCATACATTCTGAGAGGTCATGGAACTTATATGCTGATGCTCCGAGGTAGCGTAAACATAGTAATATAACAGCTGTTGCCGTTACCTGTGCGAAGCGGCGGGAAACAGTATAATAAATTAGACACATTACACGATGTATTAGAAAATAATAAATCAATAGTAATAAGCATGAATTAATAATACTCGCAGAGACACAAATCTTTTGTCATAATCTCCGGCAACATTTCCACTTTTACTACTTTCTTCACCTTTTCTATTTCAGCAACGATATCAGCGCTCACGGGTCCAGCTTCTTTTGCAGTACGAAACAATGCTCTTGCTTTATCAACGTCCCGCTTATACATGGCCAGCAATGCCAAAAACGCCCAACCGTCAGATAAAAGAGGCTCAGTCTTTACAGCAACTGCAGCCCAACGCTCCGCTAATTTTTCCTCCTTCAGTTTCCCGTATATTCTTCCCAAGGTTAGCGCTGAATATGCCGATGGAGCAATTTTATGCGCTCGTGCAGCTCTTTGCAAGGAAGCCATAATATCTATTCTCCATCCGCCCAATGCTGCTCGAAGTAGCAATGCGGGACAAGGCTCTGCACCGTCTTTATCGGCTTCTAGCAAAGCACTTTCACATTTTCCGTCCCAACCTCTCGCAAAGCCCAAGCAAGTTGTTCGTATTTGAGAAAGAATAGCGCAAGGACCAAACCGCCGTATCCCTTTCTCGATGACTTCCAACGCTACATCCATATGAAGCCGCAAAAGAAGAGAAGCTGCTCTTACATAATAAGTTCCGGGCCCTGGTTTGTTTTCTACGACCTTTTGCATACCACGACCATAGCAACCATCTTCGGCACATTGAAGAATTCTTTCAGTAAGTTTAAAGCACCTTAGACATAAAAAGAAGGCTGCAGCGATCAAGAAAGGATTTCGAGAATCTATAATACCAGGAATCCAAAAAAATTCTTCTTCTCCACTGGAATCTATCCATCTTTTCAAGCATTGCTTCCACTCTACAGGTAGTTCAAACGATTTTCTCATTTTTTTCAAAGCGACATAAGCTGCATACTCATTACCGTGGTAGTGATGTAAAGCGTGTAATGCAGCCCAACCGATCGCGCTAGTGGTTCCATCAGATTTGTCACCTTTAACGGCGATACGAAAAGCAGCAGTAGCCACTTCGATTGCTTCAGGTCCTTTATCAAATTGTATACCTCCAAATGCCCACAGCAAGTATCTATTTTTAGAATGAACATTCAATGCTACCATTAAATAATTATACGCATCAGATTCGTTCCTCTGTTCAAGACAACGCAAAACTTTTGATAACAGAACCCGGGGATGATTAGGACTATTCCTCAGGTTTCTTTCGATGTGTTCATTTGATATTCTAGCATCGCCTGCAGCCCGACATCTTGCGGCGGCTAAGCCAGATGAAGGACGAAACTTGGGAGGTTGAGGAGCAAACGATGAGGTTACGGCACGGCGAGCTGCTGAATGTTGACTTGTTATTGTATCTTGATAATCCATCTCAGAACTGTCTATTGGCGTAAACTGCTTAAGCATTGATCTCACACGTAATAAAAGACGGTTAGCTGCCGTTCGTTTTATACTCTTATTCATTTGAAGCGTGCTATTATAAGCTAAATTACTTAGCTCCTTGTGTACTAACAAAGCTCCGGCCTCTTTGCAAATCCGCCTTTTATCTAAAGGCGGCTCTTCTGGAGGAGATAATATTTTTAACGAATCCTCAGCTAATTTAAGTCCACTAGGAGGAGGAACACCGATTAAATCAAAAAGTGACGTTATTTTTGCCTTCGGAACAAGTGGGTCTATTAGATCTATTCTGATTACTACGTAAGCATCGTGTCCGTACTCGTCAGTTACAGGAACGTTTTCGTATGTAGGACCTCGTGCGCTCGTTGGTGGTAAATCTAAAATTGTACCTACGTTTTGAGGTATAATGTCATTGTTAAAAAACATAAGCCTTGCACAAACAGTTACCCCGAATTGTCCCGGCTGGAGTAAAACACCAGCATCTAGCAAGGCAAAGTATCGACCTCGTACTTCGGTTTTTCCACTTTTGGGAACTCCTGCTACCTCAACGTAGAAAATATTAGTTAATCTTTCATGTAATAATATAGGATTTACCAGAACGCGCCTAACGGCATTCCAATAAACAGAATTGTCAGATTTACTAATGGTTAAATCATTAGGAACAAACATGTCTTCAATTGGCACATTAATCTGTGTCGCGGCAGCGTGACCGGCATTACTGACCGTACCCCATACAAGTTTTGTAGCTGACGACGTACTTAATGACATACCAAATTTTATAGCTATTGGATCATGGATAGTATCAAGACCTATACCACTGAGAAAGACCGTACCGTCTTTTGAAGTCGGTAGGCAATGTGCTGAAATCATTGTTAGCATTACAGGTATTTTATCATTGTTTATAGAACCACTGTAACTGGCGTATACTTCAACTGAACAACCCGACGGGGAACCTGAATTAATTATCACAAGCGGTACTTTTACATTTATCTCTTTCTCACCTAATGCTATTGGATGTAAGTCTAGGTTTCCTCCTGCTCTGTTATCAATATTAAGGAAGGGATCCTGATCTTTTGACGGTTTTCCTGAACTACCTCGAAGCAAAAATATGAGTGGCCTGTCACTAATAATCTCTTGGACGGTTTCTTCTTCATTTAAGGGCAATGCAAACGTATCAATCACATGACCGTTTTCCCATTTTTCTCCAAGTAAAAATTCATCATCGAAATATATCAGTAACGTACAGTCACTAGGACCGGGACTTTCGCCTTTTAAATAAAGGCGCACGTTCACTAAGGGTGAACGTTGCGAATCTAGATCATAATCTTCGAAATCGCTTGACTTAAAAGTATCACGCGACTTATTTTTCTTCGCTCCTTTTCCTGACATGTTAAATATTTGTGTTTAATATAAGCCACTGTAACACATCGATAGCATTAAAGTATATTTATAGAATTGGACACTATATTTACTTATTAATCTAAATAAATAATCAATGTCACAGTCACCATGGTGACCGTGGTGACATTCAAATATGATTGAATTTATTCTTAGTTGGGATCATTGTTCAATTTTTTCATTCTATATAGTCTCAAATTCTCGACAAGTACCGTATAAATTTGTTACCGAACTTGATCTATTGATCTAAAAGTTATTTTTTGGAATACTGTCTATATTACTTATTGTAGTTTATATTGCCTATACTTTTGTATAACTTATATTATATACTTATAGAAAAATACTGGTTTCTACCGTCTGTTACACTTTTAGGTCAATCTGTGCTCAAGGACTCTAGGATCAAGTATTAACTGGATTTGACATGCAAATGACGTCACGCGAATTAAAGAAATCACAATATCAAAACGAAAAAGACGACGATACAATTATTTTTGTTGTCACAATTTCACTTTTTTGTTGGTCGCATACAAACCATATTTGTGACCAACAGAGTCAACTGATATCACAAAGTTAATTATTTGTGAAATATTTTCGTTCAAAACGAATTTATGTGCTCGGATTTATTATTATATCAATAAAATCATGGAGATATGCTATATATTACACTGCAAGAGCGAGCAGAAAGTCGAAAATACTACCTTTTATTCGTAAGTACGATTTCCATTTCAAATAAGACTTCATTTGTAAAAAATAGTACAAGAAGTAAAGTAGAAGGGTATTACTGATAGCCGGCGACCACAATAGAAATAATGTTTTGTTATCACTGTCACTGTAATCAGGTAGTACTTATCAACCAAATAAGATAGTAGCCTTAAATTGCCATTCACTACGCTTGTCCACCAGTTTTCAATTTGATCGTGTTATATTTTTATAAGAATTTTTAGAGATACCAGATATAATATTGGAAAATTACCTTATTTGGTGTGGTATTACGTAATAAAATGAAACAATAAATTTTGTAAGCAAAAAATGTTGAATATGTAGGTACTTTCACAGTGTTTTGTACTTTACTTATAAAGCTGTTTAATTTTAGATATCTAAAAATATCTTAAATCGAAAATCTGTAATACGGATTCGTGCCTCAGAGCGGCAAAGTGGAAACCAACAAAATGTTCTCGGATGTGTTCTCGCGATACTCCTCCACAACCGTATGGATGCCGCTCTGGAACGAACGTTGCAGTCACTACACAAGAAAGACAAGCATAATATGAGGCTGAAATGTTTGTCAAAATTTATGTGTTTCGTCTCAAAAGTGTGTAAAATAATGTATTTTGTTCTTGTTGTTCTTTTCATTTAATTCGTAAAGCTGTTAGTGAGAAAAAAAATGTGCGAAACATGTACGACAAGCAACACCTGTGATTTTCCGTTTTTCACATCATTTCCGGACTCTGTAAATTACAAAAGATACATTTTTATGCTCACCAAATGGAAATAATAATTATTATTGGAGAAATTTCCATAAGCTGGCAGCATTGTGTTTTTCATGCATTGTATACGTCGCCAACCGATTGTCAGAGCAGACACTTTATAATTAGGCTAGGCAAATTCTAAACGGTCGGCACATTCTCAGTTGAACGAATCATTGACGATACGACGTTTCATTTGCAGCCACTTTCTAATGAAGCGATATCATTGGGCGAAGTACGGTAGTACATATTGATAATATGAAAAAATAGCGTTCGACAAAACGAAACGTCCGCACTGATTGGCCGAAACTCGTATCCTGCACCACTTCTTTTCTTTTGCTGGCAAGCTGTTGCTAAACGTAAATAAACAAAATGTTCTTGTTAACATCACAATTTCAATTGTTTTCGTACCATTAGTAACTAAAATTATAAATAACATTTACACACTGAACTAAAATTAAACTTGTTATTTATTTTGACAATAGTGGGAATTGAAGACGGTGAAAAATAATTATGAGTGAATTCAACGGAATGTTTCTCTTTGTGAATCGCCTAGAAAAGAACCGGCATATTCTCAATAATTCTTTAAACTGACAATGTGCCGACCGTTTAGAATTTGACTAGCCCGATTATAAAATGCCTGCCCTTACAATCGGTCGGTTACATATACTTTGCATACATATATCTGTCCCGTACGGTCTCGGACTGAAAACTATAAGCTAAACTACTAGTTCCTAGCTTCTTAGTAGTATTTTTTATATAAAGTTCTTAGTCTGAACGCTCATGAATGAGAAAGTCATTTATCTCTAATTTCTTATCTTAGCAAGGAACGTAAATCATTCGTTATTCTGTAATGACCACTGACATGACAATTGACAATGACGTATGACGTCCACTTTTTTTTGTAACATAGCATATATTATTTGACATTTATTTGTTGTTGTATAGTTACTAAATTAAAATAAAATGTTATAAAATGTATACACTTTTACATGGATTTTACAAGTATATGATACAAAAAGATGAATATTGTGTGTTGATATTAGGGCTCGATAATGCTGGTAAAACGGTATCACTATTGAACTTATTTTTACATCATGTTTCAATGTTCTACAATATATATAAAAAAATTATGCAAATAAAATTATGGACTAATAGCAAACAACTTTTTCCAGACTTATTTGGAGGCTGCTAAAACGAAATATACTAAAAAATATAAAGCTATGAATCCTAATAGAATCACAACAACCGTAGGCTTAAACATAGGTAAAATAGATGTCGATGGCGTAAGACTAAGCTTTTGGGACCTTGGTGGACAGCAAGAATTGCAGTCCCTGTGGGATAAGGTATTTTACTTTGTGTATATTCCTAGGCTTATTGCCTATGAAGAATATCTCTCTTATCTTATTAGACAGACACAATCAACAGCAGATTTTAACTTCGAATTTCTAAAACAGTACCACGGTGGGTTTTTCAACACAAAATCCTGCATTTAACTTGTCAGCTTATATATAACTTTAAAACTAAAGCACAAAAAGGTTTCGTCACATATCACTATTTAGCAGAACAAGTGTGCACTGCAATGATATTGATAATTATACATGTACCATAGGTCAAGTAAATTAGGATAAACCTTACAAAAGAAGTATGGTACTACAACTCCTTCTATTTTTACAGTATTATGCAGAATGCCATGCTGTTATTTACATAGTTGATTCTTCCGATAGAGAGAGAATTTCAGAATCTAAAGAAACTTTTGGTAAGCTCATTGAAATGGATTATATTTTTATTATTGTTATTTCATGTTTCTGTAAAACTCATGCTGTGATTGTATCAACATTTAAAATTTGCTTTTTTAATTAGGTTATATTCTTGTATAAGATAGGAATACAATTTTGTTTTGATACCATGATGTGAGTCCATCTTGTTTTGTATGTATGTAATAATCTATATATGTGTGAATTAATCTTTTTTTTATGTGTTCTTCTATGTATCTTGTATTTATGAATCTTAGTAGCAATGTTTATGTGAATACCTTCTTTGTTATTTTATAAAATATCCTTTGTAAGTAGTGCACTTCTTTATTTTTTCTTTACTGCATAGTTGATTGGTTGAGAATGCCTATAGGCATTAAATACTTGCACTTGTTTTGTTTAAATTTAAAAAAATAATGGTCATCTATTTTATTGTTTAATCGTGTCATTCCCTTATTCCTTAACTTTGGTCAGCATGCTTAAAGTTTTGTTTCCAATTAATTGTTACATATTTCATTTTTTGTCTCTGGAATATAAATTTTCAAATATATCAGAAAAATTCAGGCACAGACACAAGATTTCAAATATTATATATCTGAAATAGTTATTGTTTCTGCTTATATTTTATGTTGATTATGTGCTTTGCTATTCCTGAGGAAGTTTGGCATTAGGCCTGCTGCCAGCTTCACAGTTGTAGCCAAAGCTTACACAGTATGGACTACAATCATATTGTGCTATCCCCATGACTGATGAGTGTGAAAATGGCAGGGAAATAATGATATATGTGTCCAGTAAAGGCCGGCAACGCATCTGCAGTTTCTCTGGTGTTGCGGGTGTCCATGGGCGTCGTTGATCACCTGGGTGTTCCCGCCGCTCGTTTAAAGAAAAAAATTGCTTAGTATAAAAAACATAAAAGTTGTTGACTCAAATCCCCATGATTTGCTTACCTTCGTTAGGAGGTGGCACCTAAAGAAGAAAGATTTTAAACCTTTTATTAGCAGTGTTGAAAGTATTAATTACATGATAGTAATATAAATTTCTATAGTTGCTTAAAACATTTCCACTAAGCCTTGTTAATTTTTCAGACAAAATGATAGCTTCAGAACATTTGTCTGGAGTTCCATTGTTGGTGCTAGCGAATAAACAAGACATTCCTGACTGTATGGGTGTACATACAGTGAAACCTATTTTTAATCAGAATGCTCACCTAATTGGCGCAAGGGACATTATGCTCATGGCAACATCAGCCTTAACAGGGTAATTAATTATTTACTCATCGTAATATTTTTGTGCTTGGAGAATTTTAATTGAGGTTAATGATGCAATTACGGTAAATTATTAAGTAACAAAATATTTGGGCATATTGAAAGGATGAATGAAGGGTGAATAACAAAACAAATTTTTGTTGCAAAAGTGAGTGTTGATAGGTAGTAGTTGAACCCTAGGAAAATTGATATCGATCAGATTAATGACTTACTAAAAAAGGGTGATATAAGGAGCACCCATAACCGACGATCATGTATGCGTAGATGTATGAATGTGGAAGAAGCGAGAGAGGTGGGTGGATCGCGCCAAATGGAAATCCATGATCTCTGCCTACCCCTCTGGGTTACGGGCGTGATATATTTATTAATTGAACAAAATATTTGCTTATGAATTCATTTGTTTTTTTTTTCAATCGCTTTCCAGTTATTTTGCTGTAATAAAGTTTTTTTTTTCATAGGGATGGTGTAGATGAAGGCATCAGGTGGCTAGTTGATTGCATAAAACGAAATAGCGTCGACAGGCCCCCGCGCAACCATGACGACAAGTTATAAAACGATAACGACACCTGCAATAAATATTACGTTCACACTTATATATACACTGAATAATAATGAGTTTTCCTATTAAGATAATGTGACGCGATCCATTGTTGTGTACATACTGTATTGACATTTGAAAATAAAACATTAATAGAACCGTGTCTATATTGCTGTCCTTTTTCAGTGATAAATTGTATTTTTGATAAGAGATACGTAATTACTGGATATTTGAGGAGTACTTGCACCTGATAAAACACCTCTGATAACAGTTACAGTTTGCACTGTATGTGTATCGTGAACTACTGTGTCATACTGAAATGTTCAGTGGTATTTAATTTTACGTGTTTAAAGCAAATATGGCTTATCCAATGTATGAAGTTGATTGGAGTGTTTTGCCGCCAGAACAAAATAGAAGGTGAGCGAAATAAAAAACTAAATAAATGTGCGATATATTTTAAATGGATTTTATACATCTGTTGATTTATTTGATTAGCGTTAAGGTCAACAAGTAGATGTAAAAATAAAATGATTTCTAGCAACGTTTTCACATCTTGGCCATTTAATTTAAATATGTGTAAAAATAAAATACTATTGTTGTCAAGTATAACAGAAGTCAGTACAAGCACTTTTTTAAATCATTAATTCGATATATACACATAAATTCTTTAAAACCTTTTTTTTTACCTTTTTTATTTTAAAACTAATTTAATTATGTACATTATTTTACATAGTTCAGATTACTTAAAAGTTCCAACGTCATATGGCGAATGTGGGAGCGAGTTGGTTGCGAGCCAGGCGAGTCATGTCATGTCGGTCGGCCATGTTGAATTTCTTGCAACGCAGGAAATGTCAGCTGGCGGTTGCTGAACTATTTTTTTGTAAAATCTGTGATAAAAGATCTACCGGTACATTTTCTGTGATACACGTTCAAACACTCAACAATCCACAGATGTTTCGACCAAGTTGAGAATGAAGTGAAAATATGACATTGGTGTATTGGTGGTGGCATGCGATTTCTCTTGAAGTTTTCTTAGTTTCGAGATGAAATTCCTAAAAGCTTAACAGCACTGTTGTATAAGTTTCCTTTTTGTTATGTTTTAAGTGTATGTTTGTTATAACTCTATTGGAAACAAGTGTTTGGTTACATCAAGTTCTCTCATCCCTCAAAACTTATACCAGTGAAACAGTATAGAATCATTCTACGAAGTTGTGATCGTGGAACGTCTGTGTCTTATTCCTAAGCTCCATAAGATAACAACATGAACGGTTCGGAATCCGGGTAATATTTAACTTTGTACTTATTATTTATATAAATTACATCACAAAATAGCTTAGTATGATTTAGAATTCTAAATTTTGTTCCATTTAGAAGTCATCTATACGGCTGTTTGATTTTTGATAAAAAAAGGGGCACTCTGCATGAATAAGTTAGTACAAAACATCAATCCATAAGATGAATATTTGCCAGCTGAATAAAAAAATAATGTGTCAATATTGTAAGTAGCCTAAATAAGCAGGATATTTATTTATTCGTTCTTGGGGTATATTTTTCTTATGAAAAGTTTATGCAAAATGTGGATAAAGTTATCTATATGTCTATGGATATATACTAGTCAGTTACAGATACTAATCTGATCAATTCCCTTTGAAGTCCCCATATACAAGTAATTATAACATAAATACTATATAGTACGTAGCTTATACCTATATAAATATAATGTGAATATAATATAGTACTGTTCCACAAACAATACCTTTTTTGTTTTTTTTTTAAATATCAACATGCATATTTAATAAAACTTATATGTGTATACTCATAGGTGATTTTGTATAACATCTATAGTAAACAATATAATTGATATTGTTTTTTTTATGTGAGAAGGTCAAACGAGCAAGCGAGATCACCTGATGTAAAGTGACCGCTACCCATAGACATCCGCAACAAGCAAATGTGTTGCAGATGCTTTGCCTACCTTTAATGGATTGGTGAGGGCATAGACAGGAACAAGGATATATCCTTTTCCCCGTTTATCCCCTCCCCATCCTATCCCCCTTATGAGGAAAGGGTGGTAGGTGGAAGAAGACTGAAATTAGGCTTCCGGCACCTCACTCATCAGACAAAACGCAGAGTACTTCTACTTCACGCCTCTATTCTGTGCGGTCATGGTATTTCACCGGTCGTGCCGGCCAATTCATGCAACCGATGTTGTTGTTGCGGACTCTACTACTGTTATTGTGTTTGGATACATAGTCAATATTCATATTTCAATGAGTATTTAATCCTAGAAGTTTAAAGTTCCTATATAATCTAAATCTATAGCCCAAAATGAAAAATGTTAATTTGTTTAGCATACAGACAATGTCATATTAATCATTCTAAAATGATTTGGTTATTTTTCAATACATAAATAGTTATTCGGCCTTTAACTACCCTAATTTCAATTATCTCCCAAAGGTAAATTATCCTGCTTTATCAATGCAAACAGGATGGGTGAATTTTGAACAATATGTTTAACTGCATTGTCGTTCGAAATAAACTGTTTTTATTGTGTAATTTCCAGTTCCACAACATAATTCTAGACTGTTAGTTGTGTGTGAAATCAATGAAATAAGTATGAACTCATGCCCAAAACCCAAAGTACATTAACTCTTAAAGGTAAATTAGACTGGTAGCTAAATAAAATATTATCTATGAAGTATAGATAATATTTCATTTATTTACTAATATTATGAAAACAAAAGATTTGATTGTTTCTTCTGGATAAAGTCAAAAATATATAATAAAAATAAATCAGCCTTTTTTGGAATGTTCCCCACTGCAGGGACACAGGCCTCCTCTCTGAGAGAGGGAAGGAGCTGTAATCCACCAAATTGCACAGTGTTAGTGGATGTCATATGTCTTTGAATTTGGTGGCTCTAAGGCATGCCAGTCTCCTCACTATAGTGAGTTCCTACACAGTTTTTGGAGCAATGGTGCTGAAGTAAATCAGACAAATTAAAACGCCTACCTGGGTTCGAACCTCTGATATTTCATAGGTCGGGGCCTAAACCGCTGAGCCACCACTGCTCCCCAAAAACAATTCTTTATGTCAAAATAATTAAACATTTAGATGAAGACATATTTAGGGAATTCACTACATTGATAATCTCCATTTCTTACATACAGTACAATCATCAAAATTGTATTAAATATGTTATCTGTGGGAAACATGATATAATTTATAAGCATTTAAATAAAACTACAGCAATTATAACTACTGCTATGAAATAAAAATTAAATGTCAAAAATATCAATGTAAATTAATTTTGTTTATCGATATATTTTATCATTATGACAATACATGCATCTAGGATGAACAACGATGGTTCAGTGTCATATATAGTATACTATAAGTTATGGTTGAGTGTTCTTTTAAATAACAAATAGAATGTCTAACCTTTGATAGGTAAAAGTTGACAAAGGAGGTACTTGGCTTGAAAAGTCAACATAAGGTCAAGTTATATTGTTTCAGTTTTGCCCGACTAACAGGAGGGTAATGCTTATCATGTGTATGTATGTCCATTCCATTGTCCCCACCTGTAGCCTTAATGGCATAACAAATTTTGAAGATGTTTATTTGATTTATATTCTTTCCGGAATCTCATATGAGTTGCAGTTGAATTTATTGTTTTTTAAATTAACTATTCCTTGCTGAATGTAAAATGGCCACTTTTCCGAGTTGTGTGGGTGAGTTTTACTGTCTTAAAATTTTGTTATTTGTTGCAGGTTTAACCCGGCATTTAATATTGCTACCATAAAACAAGTGGTAAATGAGGCTATCGAGAGAGGTGAGCACCGTTTGATATGTGCTATATCTAAGATTCAATATTATATACCTACATTATATACTATGTGACTAGTAGCCAGGTAAATACTGTGTATATTACATGGCTCAGGATATTTGAACAATTTTACTGACTATGGTCAAGTGTTTTTTTATTTTTGAAATGTAATCTAGCTTCTGGGTTAGTGGAATGGGAATATTATATTCTACTTGTATTAAATAAAACTTAGTTTAGATATTTATTATATGCACTCACGTTGGTAACCCAGAGAGGTAGGCAGAGATAATGGATTTCCATTGGGCACAATCCTAGCAAACCTCTCTCGCTTCTACATCCATACATCTACACACACATGCTACATGGTACTCCTTATATTGCCCTTCTTTAGTAATCTGGTTGATATAAGTTCTAACCTCTACCAATTCTGCCACTCACTTTAGCAACATATTTTAGTAGCTAACAACATAGCTAGTTATATGGAATTACTGCTTTCCATTAGAATTCTGACTTTCTTAATTAACTTATATAGCAAAGGTTGTATAGATATTGGATAATGATTAAAATAATTCCATGGTTATTACTTAGAACTTAGAAGATTAAGATAGTAATTTGCATATAATTAATTTAAATTTGAAAATGGCATTGATAGACTAACAACTTTTTGCATTGGCTTAAATAACCTCAAGCCTAACAAAACATCTTTGTTGCCTTTGCTTTTTTTTCTTAATATTTAATGTCACCATTTGTGTATGAGGTTCAGCTATGTTAAGCAACATGAATCTGATATCTGCCAAAGAAAAGTGAATAGGCTAATACTAAGTATGTTCCATTGCACTTAGCATTAGCCTATTCACTTTTTTTTTCAAGTTAACCACATCATCACGCCAGAAAATGTGAAGATTAAAACAAATTGTACAAAAGGTTTAGCGCTTCTGCCTGGCTAGCACACTTCACGCTTTCTTAATACTATATTAACATTTATAACAAATGCACTGATAATTGCTTTCTGTGTGTGTGTCGTGTAACAGTCGCACCGGTTTCAGTGCGGATGCCCACGCCGACGCGGCTCCGGGACCTCATCCGACAGATCCGCGCGGCGAGGACGGCTGCGGAGGAGCGTAGCGTCGTCAATAAGGAATGTGCCTACATCAGGTCCACCTTCAGAGAGGAGGATAGTGTATGGAGGTAGGGAATGGCAACGATAATTTTGCCAAATTTAGTACCTTTGTATATCCGGTACTTATTGTGTACCCGGTTATGCGCTTAATCCCTGGTCATAAGTGGGAACCCTTTGCGCCAACTTTACCATGACGAGGTAGTGGTCGCCTCGTGAACAAAGTTTTTTAGTCATGTTTATTACTCTTAAGGACGAGATAATTTTTTTTATCAAATCATATAATTATTATTTAATTAATATCAAATTTTCACTAAACGTCGAGATTAGAGCAGGATTCATCTGACATCTGTGGGTGGGACATGTCCACTCCAAGCAACCCAGCTCCTCAAAGTATCTCAGCAACCCCTTGTTGTAGCCGGCGATCCCCGGGAGCGATCCTTTCATCTGACGATGTGTAGTTGTGTAATCATGACTTAACACACAGGTGTCGGAACATCGCAAAGCTGCTCTACATCCACATGCTGGGCTACCCGGCGCACTTCGGCCAGTTGGAGTGCCTCAAGCTGATCGCCAGCCCGCGGTTCACCGACAAGCGCGTCGGCTACCTCGGGGCGATGCTGTTGCTGGACGAGCGACAGGACGTGCATCTACTCATCACTAATTGCTTGAAGAAGTAAGTTATGTCTTTAAGTAATTAAAGGTAGGTTTCCTTCGCTGTGTTGTACTCCCAATAACCCATCCTCAAAATGGAATTGTCAAATGAGCTTTAGAGTTCAGTTAAGCAACTATTAGCTTTGATAGGCATTGAGCTCTTTGCCACACGAATCCTTACAAATGTCTGTATTTAGGTTAATCTATACTTATTAGTTTATTCCCTCGCAGCTTATATTACAATCGCTCGCAAATTTATTAAATTATTTACTTTATTATAAGTATTACTTTAAGACTGTATAAGAGTTGTCTTTACAAAGCTAAAAACCAAAATGTATCGTAAGTAAGACATCCAATTGAGTTACGAGATTCCACTAGATGATGGCAAAGGATCTTTGCAAAAGCTTTTTTTTATTAATTAATATGCAGTTCCACTGGTGTTGCGGATGTTAATGGACGTGATATTAGGCGACCCGCTGGTTTAAGATCCAATGTGGTCACCAATATGAAATATGGATAACATGTATAACTGCGTTTTAGATGTCATATTATATTTCAACCATTAGTTAGTTATAATTTAAATAAGAATGCTATGAAATATGACTTATGACTTGTTTTCTCTTTATTTTATCGTCTCTTGCAATTACATAATGTTTTGTCGTAGAACGTTAACGCTAATGGAACAGTGTTCTTTTTTGCATCAATAGATATCGGCTAGTAAATTTAAATACGCTTACTGATACCAAGGTGTGCGTTTGTTTCTTCCATGACGATGAATAACCAATTACGTGTCACTAATTCGACTCCCTCGTTTTATCATAATATAAAACGGTATTCGGAAACCACATGATTTGACCGCATGACCACATGATTCATTCTTACAATAAATAAAAATATTAATGTATAGATACAATAATCTTTCTCTTCTCTAAACAAACATCAACTTAAGACTAAATTGACAGATTGGCTGAAATCTCAAAATTATATAGACACGCAAAACCTGTTTTATTTCCAAATAGTCTAACTTTCATTTTCTAAAGAACTATTAATATTTCATCAGCTAGATAGTAATCTAGCGCTCGCTAGCATCCAAGATACAGGCTAGGCCGTTTAGGTGCAAGCACAAAATTGATTAAAAGCGCTGTAGTATATAATAGTCCTACAAAAAAGCGCGCGACAGTTTATATCTATCTTTTTTGTATAAGCCATTGTCGCCAAAATAGTGAACCAGCAATTATAGGGCGCAACGAAGTTTGCCGGGCCAGCTAGTATTATCTTTTTTTAAACAACCTTCATACAACTTTTTATACGTATACATATGATAAATTACAATAGTGAAATACAGGTAGTGACACTGGCATTAGATATTAATTTAATAATTTAATATCGATGACTCAAGTGTAACTGACAGTGTGATAGAGTCAAAGATCAAAACGTATTAGCACCCCACGAGGACAGGTCGCGTCTAATAATTGCCATTTAAACAAATCGATACTTGTATCTGATTCAAATATAGCCAACATACGGTTGTTAATATTTAAATATATATATATATATAAATGAAAATGTTATTTTGATATTACACACACCTCTCTCGCTTCTTCCACATTCATACATCTGCGCAAGCATGCTCGTCGGTTATGGGTGCTCCTTATATCGCCCTTTTTAGTAAGTCATTAATCTGAGCGATATAAGTTCTCCTAGGGCGTCCCCTACCAACACTGCCACTCACTTTTGCAACATAAATTTGTTTTGTTATTCTCTCTTCATTCATCCTTTCAACATGCCCGAACCACCGAAGCATACCTTTCTCAATTCTAGTCACAACATCCACTTTTAAGCCACACTTTTCCCTTATAACGCTATTTTTAACCCTTTCATTCAAAGTCACGCCTAACATACTTCTTAAGGATCGCGTCTCAACGGCATTAACTCTACTAGCATGCTTTTCCTGCCAAACCCAGCTCTCACTTCCATACATTAAAGTGGGGACTAGTACAGCATTGCGTATTGCCAGACGAGCCTTCGTTGACACATTCTGACTCCTCACTACTGTACCTATAGCCCCATTCATTTTATTTCCCGCACTCACTCGTCGCTCAAAATCTGTGTGTCTTAAAATATCTGCAATATTGAATATTATAGTTAAACCCACAAAGGGTACATGAATAGTGAATGTAAAATTTCCATACAATAGAATTGTAAATAAGCCTGCAGAGTTGAGGTTCAGTCAGAAACTCCAGTGGCAAATGTTTGTACTTAATTTAACTTGGCCCAATTTCTAAGTATTTAAGCGTTCGTCTTTCATTAAATTGCAGAAGGAACGTCAATATAAAATGAATAATGTACCTACAAATCGAATAACACCGAAATTCTTTTAATACCTTGTAAATATAATTTAAATGTTTTCTTTAACATTATTATTACGCACTAGCTTCAAACAACTGATTCGCTGGGTTTATTTCTTTTCTCTCTAATCAATTTAGAACACCCCTTTTACACCCCCTACAACCATCCACATTCAACCACCATAGTGACATATGGGAACAATGTGTAATTTAGCCCAAAAATGGCGTCCATTTTGCAATTTTTTTCTTTCTCTTCCACTGTACCAATCCATCGGCACTTGTCACTTTCGTAGTTTATTCCTGTTACTAATATTACCTTTTTAATTACTGACGGATGCTATAATATGTTTAAAATGCGAGTTTTTCTTATTTATTGTATCTAAACATCACTTTCCATACAGTGATCTCAACAGCAACACCCAGTTTGTAGTGGGCTTAGCACTCTGCACACTCGGGGCTATTGCATCGCCAGAAATGGCACGAGACCTCGCCTCCGAGGTGGAGAGGCTAATCAAGTCCCCCAACGCGTACATCAAGAAGAAAGCTGCCCTTTGCGCCTTCAGGATCATAAGGAGGGTGCCAGACTTGATGGAAATGTTCCTGCCGGCGACTAGGAGTCTGTTAACAGAAAAGAATCATGGTAAGTACTATTTCAAACAAACATTTCAAATATTTACACTTTTACCAACTACATCGAAACATCTGATTTTAAAAGTTATGATTCTTATTAAATAGTTGTGTAGTAGATCAGACTGCTTAATGTTCTTGCAAACAATACTATTTTTATTGGATTTTAGTGAATACGTCGATTATGTTGGGCTGGTACCACACAAAGTAAACACAATTTATTATTACATAAGAATACTAACTACAATCCTTTACTGCAGAAAAAAAAAGCAAAGGCATTAGAGCGCGTGGGCGTCAATAATAAAAAGGATTTAATTCGTGATGACTCATAAAAGAAATTCAAAGATAGATGTAAAGAAACTTGATGCTGTAAAATGACAATAAATAATTAATCAAACAATATCTAACCTATCAAAATAAATCGGAATCAATGTCACGTGATGTCTGTATTTCAATCTAATATCGCTCTTATTTCAAATGGTGATAAAGTTCAAAATTGCTTTTACTGTGGCTTACATTAAACAGCCACAATTGATGTGTGAAGAGCGCTGCGGTCTGTTTACCTTGTGAATAGATGACTCGATGTCCCCTTTGAATTACGGCGCGTATAAAGTGACAACGCACTAACCTATTTATAGCGTTTTTTATTGGTAATGGTCGCTGTCAGGTCAAATGCCCTTTTATCTTTAGCTTATTGCAACAGTCTATGCCTTTTGTCGAAACATTTTTTTTTCAATGTGAGGCGACTAGAATCAATATTTGAACATGTCAGACAATGGCAACAGGCATTAAAAATAATATGGTGATTTGTATGGTCCGAAATGAGAGAAGTAAAAATGACGTGGCAATAGGCCGGACATATCACTCGTAGAACGGATCGGTCTCATCGGTTGATGAGACCGAAAAGCCCTGGAATTGCAGCAGACTGGTCGACGTGGCATAAGTAGGCCTCCCTTGAGTCTCAGAGTAAAGGAAACATGGACCCATGATCTGTTCAAGATTACAGGAAATCTTTGTTTCCTACACTAAGCTAAGGAAAGACAGAGAGAAACTGAACATTATGGTTTTGCTTCATCGTAATTGTGAATTAAACATAACTTAGGAATTTATAAAATAACTTTTGGTCAGAGAATAAAGGTGTATAAGGGTGAGTAAAAACAAAACGTGAGAAATCTCAATCAAAACATTGAAAGATGTAAATACATGTGGAGTGACATTGCTTTATACTATCTCATTGCAATAACACATCCATGAAAGGTCATAATTTTACTTCTTCAAAGATGTTACATACCTTCAGATGGAGCATTCGGGTCTCAAAAGTGAAGCCACCTTAAGTCGCTAGTTGGAGACCGAAGTCGCCAACTAGCGACTTTACGAATAAAATCCTGTTGTCATTCGTTTCCCGCCACGCGAATACAATATTATATTAACCCTAAAAAATAAAACGATAAATTCAAAAAGTGTTTTTAAAATATGTTTTGTACATTTATATCTATACATGTTTACGCTGCTAACGATTCGCGGCATTCACTTTTAAATGTTGTTTTTGTATGGAACACGGTATCAGGACATGAAACATTATTGTAGTGATGCACAACACGCGATAAACTAAGGAATAGAGCTTCAAACATCATTTATATTGCTGACGAAAGGGTTTATGTAGGGATTGAAATCACAAGCCATTTTTAACAAAGCTCTAGGTTCCTTCTGTATTGGGCAGGGTGAACTTATTTTACGACGCTATCCGAACTAATTCAAAATGCTGTCAAGTTGGACTACGGGAACGTCTTAAATTTAATATTCGGAAATTTATATTAAAAACAATTGATCGATGTGTTTGTTTACCCTGTGTAGCACATAACACGGATAACGCCGGCAACCCAAATATGTCTACGTAGATAAGATTATAGGACACCAGATAACTTTTCTCGGCTTTATTATTATTTTACTAGTCATGGCTCTATGGTTGTAATTCGACCATAATTTCTGTAAGTTTCAATTTAATGATTAAGTACAGTAGGGAAACATCCGTTTTCCTTTTCCTATCCTTATTAGGAAGGGATGAGCAAGAGATCAGGACTAAAATAGGGCCTCGGAACCTCAGTCATCAGACGAAACGCAGAGTACTTCTACTTCACAGCTGTGTTCTGTGAGGTCGTGGTATTTCACCGGTCGAGCCGGCCTATTCGTGCCACAGATGTTGTTGCGGGCTCTACCACTGTTAAATAAAAATGTGCCAAAATTCGCTTCAGATTTTAATATACTGATGTGAATGTTGTCAATTTATTTATCAGGTGTGCTCATCACCGGCGTGACCCTCATCACCGAGATGTGCGAGAACAGCCCTGACACGCTGAATCACTTCAAAAAGGTTGGTTCAACATACATAATACAAAATAAACTTTCCCTAAATAAGTTACTGTTACTTATTTTATTTTTCTGTCGGTCTCTTTGAAATCCTTTGCATGCAATTATATGCGTTTAAGACATGGTATTGTGCTCGACGAAATGGCATATTGGTATGTGTGGTAAAGTCACATTAAATAAAACATGTACATAGACCTACAGTATAATAAAGAATGCGACGAGCAATGGTGGTAACCTTATCAGGCGATCGGAATGACTCATAAATCGAGACACGAATGTCGTTAAAAGGAAACCGATTACGACAAAAAGCGGTCGATTATTCGTTCTAGAAACGATTACACGATTGTCTAGTCTAGATACGTAGCTCGCTCATTGAATGTCTAACGTCGGTGTACTGGTTTCTACATGCTATGCATGTATACAAGTAGTTCTGTTTTGATTGTCCATCAAGTTTAACTTTCAATTTGACAACTGTTTTGCTAAAATTCTGTTTTCGTAAACTCGTTCTGGTATTAATGAAGGAAGAATAAGTTCTTTGACACCGATTTTCAGGCAAAAAACGTGTTTCCATGACGAATTTAGTTTCATGAAAAATACTGGTACAAAATGTTAAGGATATAAGGACTCCATTCTATGCCATTTTATATTACTACAAAGAACATAATACTACAAAGAACTATATTGTGCTTTATTTGAACTTCCTAAGCTAAGAACACAAATTTACTCCGTAATAGAAATGTATATTGGTAGTATATGTGAGTGTTGTATAAGTTCCCGCATTGCTGTTGCCGGTGGTCTACTAGGCTAATCTGAGTGACCCATTGACCCAACTGCCTCACACGCGTCAGGTAGAAACGCTGGATAATTATTGACTGGTACATAAGTATTTGATTCAGCGTACGAGATTATTTATTAAAATTTAATTTATAAATAAATAAAATAAATATGCGCTCACGCCCGTAACCCAGAGGGGTAGGCAGAGATCATGGATTTCCATTTGGCGCGATCCTGGCACACCTCTCTCGCTTCTTCTACATTCATACAACTACGCACACATGCTCGTCGGTTATGGGTGCTCCTTATATCGCCCTTTTTTAATAAGCCACTAATCTGATCGATATAAGTTCTTCTAGAGCGTCCCCTACCAATACTACCGCTCACTTTTGCAACATAAATCTGTTTTGTTATTCTCTTTTCATTCATCCTTTCAACATGCCCGAACCACCGAAGCATACCTTTCTCAATTCTAGTCACAACGTCCACTTTAAATTTAATTTACTTTTAATAATATGTTATTATTAATTTTTAAATACAGTTTCATATTAAATTAGCGGATACACTAACATGTAGAACTTTACGAATTGGAAATATATTACATTTTAGTTGTGTGTGTGTGTTGGTATCGCACGTCAAACTGTATGACGTGAGATGTATGTTTACTTAAAATTCTAGAAGTACATGTTTGTCTTCTCGTCCGCTAACCAATGCTATGTTCCATATATCTATTCGCTTTGATTGTATCATGGTATAACATCGCCAAAACGTCTCTGAAACAAACACGCCAGTGTAAATAACACGCCTGGCACGTACCTTATCGCGCTGATACAATGCCTGTTTACTTATCGCTTATCGCGAACTCATCGGTTATAAATATAATTGTTGTATACGAGGCACGCTATACGCAGGCGTTGTCGTTGGTTTATTGGAACAAATTTAACATATTCCGTTCTTGTACTATTTTAACATGAGTTTTAATCTTAAGGCCCAAATGTTTGGTTCCTTATCATACAGGTGTATAAGCAAATTTAAAAAAAAAAAAAAGGCTACCTATCCATAAACAAATTAACTAAAACATACAATAAGGTTGATTAAAAATATTTCGTGTATTTGAAAGATGTCACTACATTTATAAATTTTTAAAAGCATGAATTGAGTAACATTAGAAATATGTACGGCTATTTACAACAAAGCTAAGACTGAAGATCTAGGCGGTTTTACAGAATTACAAATCCCACACCCGCCTTCTCGTTCACCTCGCTCAAGCCAATATAAAGTGAGATATCATGCATTAACGAAATTAGAAAAAGAATAAGGAAGCATTACAAAGAATTTGTAACCGAAACGGTTACGGTTCTCAATTTATAAACTTTACAATAATTTTAGTGTAGTCACGTTTTCAATAAGGAAATTCGAGGTTATTTAGTTCTCTAAGTTACGAACGTTGCTCCGGAAATTGAAAAAAGATTTAAACATTATTTTACTACTTCAATCTAATATAGAAGGGGGATAAGGAGTACCCATAACCGACGAGCTTGTATAGGTATGGATGTAGAAGAGAGAGAGTTGTGCCAGGATCGCGCCATATGAATATAATGTCTGCCGACCCCTACATTTTAAAATTAGCTACATTATATTAACTTAAAGGTATAAATTAATACGTCGTTACGTTTTTGTAAGCGTTACCAGTGCGTCCAGAAGTAGACGAGTGCCCGAAGATTACAGAATTACTTTTCATTTGGTACGCAAATATGTTGTCTCGCTCTAGATTTTTTCTATACGCGATTCTTTATGTGATAGTTAATATTAAAGCCTATTATAAGATATTGTTTAAATAAAACATTTGTAATATTTTTGTTTTATACAGCTTCAACTCACAACTTTTGTTTCACAAAAAGTTTTATAGGGTTTCAGCGCCTTGGAATTTATTTTAATTGATATATTGTTATCGAATCCGAGCTTTGGAGCCTTCCATATATGCCGACCCTTTTCTATTGTAATTTTTTATAATTCTAGAGGTGATACAATACTAATTTAATATTTGTGTTGTCCCGTAGGAGAGCGGACAGCGCGAGGTAATCACTGGAGCTGATCCTTGCACTTTATACGTTTATATGATGACATTGCAGATACGATTATAAACTTTAGTGCATTGATAAAGCAGTTATAATCGCGGTAACACAGCATGCATGCATTTGTTATCTTGAAAAGGTAACATGGCCTCGCTAATCTAGAATCCGATCGAAAATCAGACGCCCAAACTGTAGGACAATGACCTGCACCGTCCCCGCGAAATGAATATAAAACCAGATTGGCCATGTATACCGTTCAATGTTTTATTACTGACTTACCCGATAAATGTGCATATTACAATTATTGTAATATTGTATTGCTTTTAAAAAGAATAGAGACAATGATATTTTACACTATAACACCATATTTTATTATTACCATATACATCGCATACAAAATCACCGGTCGAAAGTGTCCCAAAGACAGTGACAGCATTATGTACACATCTCGAATGGTGTAAAAGGGATAGCATAATTAAACTAATAAGAAAAAAGAGGACAGCTAGTGTTTGTCACTCGCGTGAATGTAAACATGGCGCGAACTAAACAAAAAACGTCCCAATCGGTGTCTTAACTTTTCGACCGCTAATGACGTTTCTGCTAAATGTTGGTATTACATCATTGTACGTCGACGTGACGTCATCGATATTAACCATCCAGATGACTGGCTGAAATCGCAGTAGAGAAAAAATGCAATGTCACCATATTAACGTTCAAATGCATGAATGTTACTATATATTGTTGATTGATATTCGTGTATGTGTTGCTCCTCAAAAGCCTTACAAGTCATCATTATTATTATTTTAGACTTTATTTCCATTGCCGTAAAATTCCCTTTTACTAATTATTTGTAGGTATTCTGCACATTGATGTAAATATGAAGCAATTTACCGTAGAAACTGCTTTTAGTTAATATTTTACAACTATGCAAAGATTATTATACTTTTTATTGTAGTTTTAAGTAGTAACATTAATTCAGTATGACATATAAGTCATATAAGTCAAGACATTATTACTATTGTATATCTGTAAACTAATATTTGTATGTAATTAGGTTTTTTAATATTTAATAAGAGAGTAGGTATATAATGCGATAGTGATTCTAAACATATTTCAATTATTTGGTATAAGTAATGTAGCTATATTGTATTTCGATTCACCGGCATTTGTAAGGCTTTTGACTTTAATTGGATTTGGTATTTTGGGGCTTTCAATTTATATTATAGTTTAAAAATTTTAAATGATTTATTTATTGCTTATAATTTCAGTCTTGCAAAATTGGTATATAGTGATTTTACATACAATTGTCTCTTCGATTTTTTGACCATTTGATATTCGGTGGACTTGCAATTATATATTTTTTTTATTTATGGTGTAAGGCCACGAATGTTTTCCGAGCACGGGAATTGTGAACTAATTTACAATGACTGGGTGGATCTGTGTTATATTTATTTATAAATTTTATTTTATTAATTGCCCATATCAATGTTTTCAAAATGCTGTAATATTTTTGTAAGTAATTAGTTTTTCAATGCCTTGTGTGTAGGTAATTTGTGTAAACATGTTAAAATTATATTTTGGCTTATGTATTTGGGCAATTACTTACTTTATTTGAATAGGTACTCATTGAGTTTGGTTTTTATTCTAGATTGTTCCAAATCTGGTGCGAATATTAAAGAACCTTATATTGGCGGGATATTCACCGGAGCATGACGTCAGCGGGATCTCTGACCCATTCCTACAGGTATTTGTTTTACATTTTGTTTTGTTTTGAGTCAACGACAGGAACGAGACGTTGATTAAAATTAGTAAGACAACTTAGGTAACTCCTCGAAGGTGTCACTCTAGATGTAAAATCAGGGCCTTCAAGCAAGGGAATATCGTATTCAGATGGAAAGCATTTGATTTAATGTCGAGAGCGTTGCTCACAACCCATTTTAAAATAATTATTCAATCTTTTCCAGGTTAAAATCCTTCGTCTGCTGAGAATACTGGGCAAAAATGATGCGGAAGCGTCTGAAGCCATGAACGACATACTCGCCCAAGTCGCCACTAACACGGAAACAAGTAAAAACGTTGGCAACACGATACTATACGAAACTGTACTGTCAATTATGGATATAAAATCAGAGAGCAGCTTGCGTGTCCTCGCCATCAACATTCTGGGCCGGTTCCTGCTCAACAACGATAAGAACATCAGATACGTGGCGCTCAACACGCTGCTGAGGACCGTGCACGTGGACACCTCCGCCGTGCAGAGGCACAGGACAACAATACTTGAGTGTTTGAAGGTAATGCACACATTGCACTTTTAAGTTATCACACACATTCAGTGTAAAATTTTATGGCAATGGACACAATCACATACTGTATTCAATTATCTTGATGTTTGAGCTACTCTTCATAAGTTAACAAACTTACGCGCTTGGCCGCCAATATGTGTATGATATATTAAAATTTCGTTATATGTACGAAAAACCCTTACTAGCCATTCCTTAACCTTAAGGAGGTAATACATACCTTAGAATTTTCAAGTGCAATGTTAAAAGATATTCGACATTGCAAGTAACTGTTAATTATAATGCATATACAACGTTGCCGACGAGTGTCACTGATGTCAATAAGAAATAAATAGTCTTGTCACGTACGCTCTCAGAATGAAGGCTAATCGCTCACCTTTGTTCTGCTTACCTATACAGACGCATAGTCGTACTTTATTACATAAACTTACAATATATATGCATATTGGAATTTCTATTTAACAGTGGTAGAGCCCGCAATAACAACATCTGTTGCACGAATTGGCCGGCTCGACCGGTGGAATACCACGACCTCACAGAAAACAGGCGTAAAGTAGAAGTCTAGCCTAATTTCAATCCTCTTCCCCTTTCCACCCTTTCCACATAAGGAAAGGATGAGAAAAGGAAGAGGATTGCACTGGGAGGGGGTTTATGGGGAAAAGGAGATATCCTTTTTCCTGTCTATGCCCTCCATTAAAGGGCATTAGGCAACGCATCTGCAACACTTTTGCCTGTTGCGGATGTCTATGGGCAGCGTTTCCTTAACATCAGGTGATCCGCTTCCTCGTTTGCCACCTACTCACATAAAAAAAACTACCATTAATTCTGTTCAATACCAATATAACCCAGAAACGATTGATTTAATCAGATAAATCAAAATCCACAAAGCGCTAGGCAACGAAACTAATTAATCTTAATGTACAATATTGAAATTTACCTGAGCTAGCTTGGGCACAAACCTCTGTATAATTTTTTAAACTTACTATATTGATTTTTTTATTAAATCTATTATAATATCTGACGAGAAGAGAGTATTTAAGGCCTTGACACTTACGTTAAAATCATACAAGCCATTACCGCTAAGCATGTATGCGTAGATGTATGAATGAATGAAGCGAGAGAGGTGTACCAGAATCGCGCCAAATGGACATCCATGATCTCTGCTTACCGCTTCTGGGTTACGGGCGTGAGTGCTTATTTATTATGTTACCTCTGTTTCTTTAACAAATGGTTCATGTTGAAAGGATGAATGAATCGAAAGTAACAAGACAAATTTATGTTGCAATAGTGATGGATAGAGTTGGCAGGGGATGCCCCAGGCGAACTTATATCAATCAGATTTGTGACATAGTAAAGCAGAACGATATAAGGAGTACCCCTAACCAACGAGCCTGTATGCGTAGATGTATGCATGTAGAAGAAGCGAGATAGGTGTTGCAGGATCGCGCCAAATGGAAATCCGCTATCTCTGCCCACCCCTGTAGGTTACGGCAGTGAGCACATGTTTATTTCTGCATAATGTGTCATAGGACCCGGACGTATCAATTCGTCGTCGCGCTATGGAGCTGTCGTTCGCGTTGATGAACAGCCAGAACATCCGCGGCATGATGAAGGAGCTGCTAGTGTTTCTGGAGCGCGCGGAGGCCGAGTGCCGCGCGCACTGCTCCAGCGCCATGGTGCTCGCCGCCGAGCGGTACGCGCCCTCCAGCAAGTGGCACCTCGACACGCTCTTCAGACTGCTGCTCAAGGTAACACTGCATACAATACAAGTTTTAATTGTGGTAAGCCAGCAGTTCCTGCTAGATGGACGGTACAGGGGAATGTAAACCTCACAGAAGATTGGCGAGAAGTAGGAGAATTTATAATTTTGTGTTGTGTAACACACATAGTGAGGACCGGTGCAACTAGGACGCCTTTATCCAGCTAATTCCAGCATCCAGCCTTTTCACAGAAAAATCGCCTTCTTTAAAATTATATGAAAAGCAGAAGTGTTGGTAATCTATGTCGGGCGTGCTCTTTGTACAGGGTTCCTGTTGGCAAGTGTGCTCTGGATATAGTTGTAACTTTTGTATTCGACCAACAGGCCGGCAACTATCTGCGCGACGACACGGTGTCCAGCACGATACAGATCATTTCGGCGGCGCCGGCCGAGCGGCAGGCGTACGCCGCCATGCGGCTGTGGACGTCGCTCGAGCGCTCCGCAGTATCGGGAGACGCGACCGAGAAGCAGCCGCTAGTACAGGTAATGCAACAAACTAACAAAGATTCTAGGAATTACTGTACATTGACGGACCGGTTGGTGTTGTTAGTTAGATAATTGTTTTTCACGTCGCTGGTCATTGGTTCGACTCCCAGGACAGATATTTTGTGCATGAACCATGTCTGTTTGTCCTGAGTCTGGGTGTGAGACGTTTCGAATGAACAGTGTAAAGTTAGAGTACTCAAGGTGGCGATGGGTCACCATGAGTGCTCTTGGTGGACGAGGTGTCTTGATGATGGGAACATAAACATAAAAAAACGCAATTAAATCCTTGAAAATTGATTAATTTCAATGTATTCGCCTAAATATAAGAAATCATTTTGTGTTTAAAGAATCAACTTTCTGGACGTTGAATAAGAAATATTAATAAATAACTTGCCAGATGTGGCCGACGCTTACGAACATCGCATGTGATTGTATATTAACTTGTACCAATTAGTTATTTTTTATTCAACGTATAGCTAATGTAATCTATGGCGTCCTAGAGGTCGAAATATTGGTGTATATTGATGTGTTGTTGTGTATAATTTACAGGTAGCGGCATGGACAGTGGGGGAGTATGGAGACCTGCTAGTTTCAGAAGCCAGTAATGCTATATCCATGGTGGACGAGGATGGCTTTGGTAATATATAGTTCCTTTTTATTGAATGTCGTTGTTACTTTACTTTGGAGATGCGTTCGTTTCATATCGATTTAACAGACCTTTGTCGATAACTTGGTTAAAAAATATAATCGTGTATTCAGATGAGTTCACGCGGCCATCGGAAGAATACGTGATCGACATCTACCAGAAGCTGCTGTGGTCGACGCAGCTGTCCATCACCACCAAGGAGTATCTGATGCTGTCGCTGGCAAAGCTCTCCACGAGATTCACTACCAGACCTAGTCAGGAGTGAGTATGCTTGTTCAATACACACCACTCCTACTGGAATGTATCTTATAAATAAATAAGCAAATATTTATTTATACGCCCCACAGAGATCACGAATTTATGTTGGCTCGATCCTGGCACACTGCGCTTACATGCTCGTCGAATATGTACTTCTTTTATCGCCCTTCATTAGTATATCACTAAACTGATCGATATAAGTGGTCCTGGTACTTCCCCTGTCACTTAATTTTGCAACATAAATTTATCTTGTTACTCTTTCTGTATTCATCCTTTCAACGTGCCCGAACCACATAAAGATAACTTTCTCAATTCTAGTCACAACATCCAATATTAAGCAAACAATTGTGCTTAATTTTTCTTATAAATACAAGGCAATTAAACTATGAATAAAATGTAAAAAAAACCTTAAACCAATTTTTAAGTAACATTTTAAATGTCCATGTTGTTTAGATGGTAACCGTTAAATAGGGATAAAAAAGTGTCTGGCCAAGCTCTAATATTAACTGTAACTTTTTCTTTTAGTAAAATCCGAGTGATCATCGACACCTTCGGCTCACACATACACATTGAATTGCAACAAAGAGGAGTGGAGCTGTCACAACTTTACAGGTTACATTTTCTTAGATTATAATAAACATAGGACTGAGCAACTTGAAAATTGAACTAGATTCACGCGAGTAGTTTTATTTTATTTGGAAAACAAACAAATAAAAGATTTTAAGCTAGCAGTTAGTTCCTAATGATGAGAAAATGAAATAAACAACAATACTAATGTACTGTAATATTCTTCAGGCAATACGCGCACCTGCGACCCGCATTACTGGAGCGCATGCCTGCCATGGAGGCGCCGACCGGCGAGCGCGATGACAGCGACGCGGAGGCCGACGCGCCCGCGGACTCCCCGCAACACCGCGCCGACAGGCCGCAGCCGGTGCGCACGCATACACACAGCGTCATATAACTTATTATTATGATATAATAATAATAAATCGGCCTTTTCTAGAATGTTTCCCACTGCAGGGACACAGGCCTCCTCTCCGAGAGAGGGAATGAGCCAATAATTCATCACGCTGGCCCGGTGCGGGTTGGTGGATGTCACATGTCTTCGAATTTGGTGGTTCTAAGACATGCCGTTTTCCTCACGATGTTTTCCTTCACCGTTTTTGAAGCAGTGGAGATTAAATAAATAATACAAAGTAAAGCGCCTGCCTGGGTTCGAACCCGCGACCTACAGTACGTAAGTCGGGGTCTAAACCGCTGAGCCACTACTGCTCCACACATTTTTTTTATGATAAGAGAACGTAAAAGATATAATCTACCAGCTACGAAAAAAAATTAAGAAAATCTCTGTGGTTATGTTTTATGACACGTGATTGCTGAAAAGTTACAAAATGTCAATAAAATTATGCGCTTCCTGGTTAACCTCATCCTAGGTGCTGTTAAATCATGAATAAGTGTTACGTTTTCAACGTTTCAGGACGCACTGCTCGACCTGATCATCGGCTCGGAGCCGCTGTCGAACGGCGACGCGGACCTCGACACGCCCGCCGCACCCACAGACAACAATAACACCACCGCCCCCAGCAATGTAAGTGTAATTAACTTTTATGACTTATTCCTATATCCAATAGACTAAGGGCATTTTTTGTGCGCGTCGTTGACGCGTTGTGGCCTTTGCACACGATCCTCGCTTGTATCGGTACAAATGCGCAAACGATGCGCTCGTCAAAAACGTCGTACGCAAAGAAATAGTGTGCTGACCTGAAGTCTCATCATTTCCCTGACCTTTTCCCATCCCTGGGGTCGGCACAGTATGTACTCCTCTTCCATTTATTCCTATTTTATCCTACTATTGTATCAAGTGTAATTTAAATAATAGACTTTTAAGTTGAAATTTAAAAAATATCGAGTATTTTCCTATAAGAAGGTGAGTCAAGACCCATATACACCCGCTACAGGCTAATTAGTTACAGATCCGTTGTCTTACCTTTAACAGATAGATCCTTTAAAGGATATTTCATTTTTTCTCTTCGCTCCCTTCTCTATCAAATCCTCTTACCCTTCCCATTCTTTCCTCATTGGAAAGGGATGGGAAGAGAAGTAGAATTAGGTCTCCGACACCGCACTCATTAGAAGAAACGCAGAATAATTCTACTTTAAGCCTGTCTCTGTAATATTTCACTGGCCGAGCGACGATGGGTCACCAATTGCCCAACATGTTGTTGTTACTGGCTCTGCCATTATTTTTTATCTATGAGTTAAATTTTTCCTGTAATCATACTTATGTTTTTTTCTTTTAGGATATCTTGGACCTTCTGAGCGGTTTGGACTTGAGCACGCCGAGTGTTCCCGCGAGCGCGCCGACCCCTATAACAAACAGCGTGCCGGCGTCCAACCTGCTACTCGACGGATTGTTCTCCTCCCCGGCACCTGCACTCTCTATTTCACATCCCGGTAACTCCGCCTTTTATTTGTATTTTATAGCGAGAATAAGAATACTATCTTAAGATATATTTTAAATGTTTTTATAACGACGTAAGTCTTACCTTGTATACAATATTGTCCACTTAACTAAGGTGCGACTGCCGGTCCCAGGAGGACAACAGTTTGTTGACAACAATCTGTCTGGCGGTCGGATCGACGATGGATTTAAACCTTATGCTTCTCAGAGAAGTGATCCCGTAACCTCTCTCTCATCGCGCTTGAGAAAGGCCATAAAAGAGGTTTTAGTTCATAAAATTCTGAATAATTAACTTTTTTCCCCAGAGGACAAGATACTTAAGATTCCATAATATATCTTCTTATGTTTATATATAATATAATATATAAACATAAGAAGGCTGTTAGCATTTTAACTTTTCAACTGTCGATAAACAATTTCACATGATGATTGATATCCAGAAGCGACGGTGACGGCACTAGAGCGCAACGGTCTGCGGGTAGAGTTCCTGGTGGCTAGCGGCGGCGACACGGCGACGCTCACGATGCGGGCCGCCTCCAGCGCGCGCGCCGCGCTCACAGACTTCCTGTTCCAGGCCGCCGTGCCACGGGTGAGCCGTCACATGCACCTTATCCCGCCACCACACATAGACCTCGGTCCAGTCTGCTTCGGCCGTGCTACACTCACTCTTATTAGTGAAAGACACTAATAGGCATAACACATTGCTTCTGCGTTTTGTCTGCTTAGTGAGGATATCCCTCCATACAAGGAAAATGTGTCTATCTCTTCCGTCCAACATCGCATTGTTGCGGAGGTCACTTACTCCTAGCCTCCGACTACATTTATTTTGTATTCACTTTTTATTAGTTTGATTGCCGTTTGATCTACAATATGTTGTATTTGTGTACCCGCAGACGTTCCGCCTGGACATGATGTCGCCCTCGGGGACGGTACTAACGCCGCAAGGGGAGATCACGCAAGTGCTCAAGATCACCAACCCCTCCAGGGTAAGAAATGTTATCTTTTTACACTTTTGTGTTTATTGTACGTCCCAGGTTATACCTTTAGTACCCAGCCAGGTTATTGATTTAACTTTTACAGGGAAATCGAAACCCGTATAACTCCTATTAAATTGTTATTTTAGAATGTTAGTCTGTAATTGTCTACAATTATTTATTTTTATAAATTTCAGACGCCGCTGCGGTTACGGATAAGAGTGTCGTATAACATCGAAGGCACGCCGGTGCTGGAGCAGGCGGAGGTGAACAACTTCCCGCCGGAGCTGTTCAACTGACGAGCCGTGCAGCCCGGTACACGCGACCTGACTAACATTGACCTCTGTGGTCACTATGGACCAGCCAATGTTGACCTCTCATACTACCCTGACATTACTGCACGAATAGACTATTGTTATTGTATAAATTGCACCCCAAACAGTAACCACCAGATATCCTTTTCTGCCTTTAAGAAAATTTTAGCAATAAATTTTTGGATGTGACGAGCAATTTTTAAGTAAGAGGTACATAGAGTGAGATTTGTACTCAAAATATTACAGAGAATTAACAGAGGTTAATATTGAACGCCACAGGGCAGAGTTAGTCAAGTCTCGAATTGAGTGAATCACATGATATCGTGTTTTTTTGTAAAGTTTTCATACTGGACATTACGCGTACTTTAAGGTACCAATGGCAGCTTTTCCCCTTGGGTTCGTTTGTATTGTGTAGACCTCTAAGTTTGTAGTGACAGGTGACAAGACTCTTGTCGAACACGTTGGAGCATCATTCGCACGAACGCTTTCATCGCATGTTACGAAGTAAATACAAAGTCTCTGTGTAGATTTTCCATTATATTCCTACAATTTTAAGTCTAAACTTCATTTTAGGTTGTGGTTTGAATTAAATTAAGTAATTATACATGATTTTGAAACGTTTTGAAATGTTTCTGTCAATCCAACCATACATTGCTTCTCCATTCCACTTATTGTTTCAAAGTGCAGTAGATTTATCATAAATTTCAGAAAATCAATTACACTTGAATTTCTACTCCAGTGTGTATAAATGGACTCATAATTCTATGAGTTTTTAAATTGAAGAAAAAAATTTATTGTTCAATTTAAAGGCTTAAGTCTTAGGAGACAATTCATTTGTTCTGTTTAAATTCTATGAAACAAAAAAAATCGCTTTAAAATAAAACATTACGTCCGTGTGAATGAAGCTTTAATAAGTTACGAGGTAAAATAAAATGTAAAATAAGTAACAAGTTTTAAGAATGTCGATGACCTACATCAAGTTGCGTGTTGATTGGTTTAATATTATTGAGTATCAATGTATAAGTAGTTAGTAGTTGTCACTAATTTCTAGGAGATTACGTTTAACATTCCACTTTTAGATATTTTTACTAAGACCGTTAAGTCTGAACATGTTAGGGCCCAAGCTTGTGCGGAGTCAACTTCATCAGTCAGTAAAGGGATATGTTATGTTACTCACACTAAATCTTTAAAAAGTTCAGTGATTCTCAAACTGCCATGAGTTGGTATTACATCCAGTAGATATCAAGTCTTATAATACAAGTATTGTACCACTAGGTCATCTGCTTAGTCCTTCTCACAATATCCGAGTGTGAAAATAAAGAGAGCCCGACTCACTTTAAATATTGGACATATTTCAAACTACTGACCATTAAGGGTATTATAGGATTGATCTTGAAACATTATCTCATGTTAAATAAAACCGCTTAAAAAGGTTGAGAACCACTGAATAAAACTTGTGCGTCTCTCCACTGAATAAACCGTATCACACACACACACACACACAAAACTTGTCATTATCTGATTATTTTTACATTTTCCAATCAAAGTATTAAATAAATCTCAATAATTTAAAAAAATTATCAATATTCCTTTAATTCAAGTCAAGAATTCAATATAAAGAATACAAAATTCTATATATGTTATGAAGCATTATATTGTAATTGTATGATATTTTAATACGATAAACAAAATTCGTCAGTAAATAGCATTGGGATTATTTTTATATTCTGTGTGTTTGTCGATTTCGCTGTACATAATGGACATAACATATAATATATAAGTTTCAACTGTCGGGGAGCGAGTGCTGATGTACTTAAAACATATAGTAATAGAATTATCTACTGAGACGTACGTGTGATACACATATATTACGAAATTCCTTTGATTTTAAACAACTAGTTATTGCTTTTATTATAATTTTCTTTTACGTGTTTAATTATTTATTAATCATTACGAGCGTTTGTTTAAAAATATTTATTATACGGGCTCCACCCTACTAAACTAACATGTAGTTGGGTGTAGGTGAATAATTTATTTTTCTAGAAGAAAGTTTTTCAGGACGCAATATTACTACCACAATGAAACGGGCATTTTTTCTTATACTATGTAAAATTTATCCTTTTTAATGCTAGATGTGATAGACAGAATACAGCATTTTAAAATCAAAAATTCTTTAACTGGCTCCAGTGAAAATGTTTGCTTAACCCCCCCAGTGTGGAGCCCCGCTATCCTCGAAGTTTATTTATTAGCTTTTAATAAGAAAATTATCAATTGCTTGAAATCCTAGGCTAAATTATAACATTTTAGTGCCGTTCCTTTTAGTTAGCTGTTGAACGCATCCGCAGGGGATTGTAAATATATAACACAAATCTAAATGTATGATGAAACAATAGAATTACAATGTTATAAAATATTTTTATCCCGCTTTTTATGTTTTGGGATACTTAATACTTGAAAAGTTAAATTTAAGTCGGTTTTGTCCTGTTTATGTTGGAGCACTAGCCGATGCACTTTATATTTGCGTAGGCTTATTGAAAGGATTATTAGTTTTTACAAATGAATTTCCCCTCGCAGTGTGGAGCCGCGTCCGTTTGTCCGCTGACCATCATTGTTCACTATGTAAAAGAGCTTCGCAAGATATATCGTATTTTGGTGCTTGTTTTTAATATATTATAGTATCTGATTGACTAGAAGGCCCTCCACGACGTGAGATGTTGAAGATGTTGCTGAAGCTATGTGAGATGTGTACATAATAATGATTTATGTAAATTGGTTAATAAATATTTGAGAATGTTTATATAATCAGTCCATTGTTTTTATTTCGTCGATATTTTGCATAAGTCAAACTCCAACAACCCACATTTTCCGGATTCGAACCCGAAACCCTTTGGATACCACCACTACCATCATCACCTGTTTACCAGTCAATAAAATCACTCCTGTTTTAGAAAGTTCATTGATCTATGAATCAGTTTTAACGGTAAAATTATTAAAACTTTCATGACACATAATTAACAAACTTTTTATATAAGGCTTTACTCACTTCGCGTTATTAATTAATATATAAATAAATAAAAGTTAATTGTCAAACATTTATCATAATAACAGGTACACACAAAAAGGAGATAAAAAAACAGTTATTATTTAGCTTACTTTATTACACCGTAAGATTACAAGAGAAATATAAGAAAACATGTGTAACAGCTATGAGGGCATATGTGTTTGTTACACAAATTTACTACATCTGGATAAGTATATGCGTGAAATAGATTTGTAGAAATTAACAATATTGTTTTAATTAGTTATGATTTATTCTATCATAGGAGTAGGCGGCGCGGGACGGCCGCTGACGCTATTGAACAGCCTGTCTTTGATCATCTGCGCCATGAGGCCGTGGATCACTTCGATTGTAGTCTTGCAGGCGTCCTTTGTAGCCTTGCCGAGCTTGTCTTCCGATCGCTTCTCATTGGGATCTGTGCCCGCGACTAAGAAACCGCCACGACCTATAAAAATATTAAATGTAAACGAAAAAACTTGTCAAGATTATTTAAAATTTAATTCAAAAGAAAAAAAAAGAAATCTTTTCTAAAATGCTTGTTTAAGCAATCATAAAACAATCAATTATGAGGTCGAATGCACAGTTTCTAATATGCTAGCAACATCGGCATTGTGTTAACCAGACATTTGTACTTGTGACAAAAATATAAAATTGTCAAAGTGAATTATGAGACACTTAAATCATCACTCTGAGTAGGGAGCTCTTGCCTCAATTACAAAACCATTATGGATTGAGACCAATTAAAATTTATCTTAAATAAATGCGGCATATGGCATTAATTCTCACAAACATGTGGATTATGAGAAGAAAATTCTAAGTGAATAAAAACACACTAAACACATGGCCAACTCATTGTAAGCACACAAGCCCATCTGTACTAATATTAAATACAGATATTTATGATTTTAAAAAAAGTTAATAATGAAACTACTAAACCAGTTAAAACACTCACTCAAGCAAACTTCACTCTGTTCAAGTTTGTCAGACAGATCAAATATTTGTCCGGTTGTATAATCAGCATTAGTGATCAGACTGGAGCTACTGAGTGTGTTCACCCAGTACTTGTTCCAGAGCGAGTCCAGCAGCCTCCTATCCAAAGATGACTTGAAGTAAGACACCTCCAGTGAGTAGTACTGCTTGCAATGCACACCAAAGTCTTCAATCTTGTTCAGAGGAATTGTCTGGTACTCGGATGGCTCTTCATTAGCTGGTTTATAACCCTAAAACAAGAAAAAAACATGACATGACAGACCAACATAACTAGAGCTAACTTAAATAATACAATAATAATCCAGTGAAGGACATTAACAGCCATTAAACATTAAAAGGGTCCAATACAACAAAGTAAAATAACTAACCTTTGGGTAAGTTCTGAAAGCACCGAGGCACACTTTTCCAGCAGAGATTGTTCTCACTGGGTCAATAACAATGGCCACAAAAGGCTCTTGGAAATTTTGATTGAGCATCTGTGTGGAGACATCAATGCCAGACAACCAGCACCCATAGCCAGGGTGGCTGTGGTACCATCCTATAGCATTCTCATGGCGACCAACCTGTTAGAAAATGTCAAAGTAATGGTAATTTAGGCAAAAGAAATAATTAAGCCATATTTTTCTTGCTCACCTGTTTAGCTGCCTCTATGTAAGCAGTCATATACTCATAGGCTTGAGCCTGAGCATTGACTCTGGTCTCTGTACCTTCTACTGGCAATGCAAATGAGTCCATAACTAGCATGGTGTTAGCATCTACTTTACCTGTAACAAATAACATCAATGAATTAATTAACAAAAGATCTTAATACTGCAAAGGACAGTAATAGTGAAATATTAATTATACTATATATTCATGATGAATTATATATATATATATATATATATATATATATATATACTATATTGGAGTGCTTAGAGCCTAACTGATCTAACCATCCCCTAACTCAAGCATAAACTTATTTAAGGTGAGCAAAAGTAATATTAACAAATTATTAAGAAAATTTGCTTATACTTTACTATTAATAAGAGATATATGAACTGGACACTATTGTTTTTAGTAATAAATAAATATATGCTCATTCCCATTACCCAGAGAGGTGTGAGGAGAGGCAGAGATAGTGGATTTCCATTTAGCTTGATCATGGCACACCTCTCAGTTCTTCTACATCCCTACATCGGTTACATGATTTATTCTATCATTCTATCTTCGTGTACATTGTCTGTTAGGGGCACTCCTAATATTATGCTTCTTTAGTATACTAGTGATATATCACTATACTAAATATAATTATAGTATATTACTACATAGCAACAATTTTAATACAATTTAATATGTTAGTACAACTAAATTTAATGCTGTGTTCTACAATTATACAAAACCCTATACTGACTCATAATTATACATATGCCAAAATAATTACAATTTTAGGCCATCAAAAACAATCCGTGAATTAAAACTGTTGGAAATGACATGAACTACATATTCTTACTCTTACTCATAGAAAAAATGATTACTAAAACAGTGAAATAACATAATAAACCTTACCAAGTAACAGGCCCATCACTTCCAAAGTACCTCCAGAACGAGCATGCATTACCATTTTCAATAAAGCCAGAGCAGAAATTTTAATATCTTTGAAGAAATGAGGGCTGGAAAAAAATTTAGATGTGATTAGAAATACAAATAATATACTTGACACCATACTAATAATAAATCAATACAACAATCGCATGGCTGATTGAAAGAAAAACGAGTCACGGCCTACCACTGTAATAGACTTTAATTTTTTATGAAACATTTAGCTAAAATTGAAACCTTACTCTTTCTCCCATGGTTTAGCTGCAAGAATATCTTGCTGTTGTTTTTTATCATAGCGATAAATTTCATCGACGCTTGATACTGTTTCGATGTTGTTTGCCATAACCCATGTTTTCTGAGCTATACTACTTTGAGAATCGGCACTAGTTGAAGCCATTGTCTTTATAGACTTCAAATCAAATATTATTATTAGGACAATTTTTTTTCACAATTTTACTGTATAAAATTAAAATGGACGATGGTGGTTTCAGCAGGTCAGGATGTTATTGAATTTGATTATTGATTTGTGGATTTGACAGGGACTTAGTAAATGCGATAGGCAAAGAGCAAGCCAAAGACAAATGACATTGATTAGTGTTACCAACTCTCGAAAATATTTGCCCCTATACACCCCCAAAAAAATTATATTAAAAAAAATATGAATTAAGGGCCAAGATTTTACCCTAATTTGAAAATTAATGGCTTAAATCTTTGAAATTATGGCGAAAATATTGCTCTCATAAAAAACCTGCAATATTTTTACCAATATGTTCAAAATAATGATAATACATATACGTATATGTCACCGACCGATTGTAAGGGCAGGCACTTTACAATTGGGCTAGTCAAATTCTAAATGGTTGGCACATTGCCAGTTTAAAGAATTATTGATATATGCCGATATATGTCAGTTCTTTTCTAAGCACTTTTACAAAGAGGTGACGTAACACAGGCGCATATTTATCCAATAGATATGAATGCCTTTGTCTACAACACGAACTTTGATTGGTCGAAACTTGAGACCCGCTTTTTTGATTCTTTAGTCAGTCGCTAAATGTAAATTTTATTTTCAATAATTTTCGTAGCATTGGTAACTAAAATATACACAATAGTTGCAAAACTAAAATTACACAAGTTATCTATTTTCTAACAGTTTATGGATAGTGAAAAATAACCAAAAGAATTTTTATCATCTGGATATAGACGTCACACAAAACTATTTGAACAAAAAAACATTTCATTGAATTCACTAATAATTCCCGCATCCACTTAGAGCCTTGAAGAGGCACGCCATTATCAAACTTCTGTCCCGGTACGAAAAAATCGTAGATCCGGGGCGGCACGTTATTAAAGGCAATTTGAAAGGCTCAATGAAGAAATGAAAATGTTCAATTGAAGAGCGACGGTGTCCGTAGAGATTTTTCATCCAACTTCTATGACCGTCCTGTAACGGTATTATTAACAAGGGTGACACTATGAGTCTGGAAGAATGAAATAGATGTTGAAGAAGTTGCGTATAGGGCTTAAAGCCTATACTCTACCGACCACTAAAAATTACTTATGGGATCTCTAAAAAATAAAACTGTATAATATAGGCATGTATCATTGATAAGATCATAAAACATACAGCTTAAATCTTTCTTTTTTTATATATTTATAAAAAACGCTGCGTGTATGTATATTCCCTATAGACTGCGAAACAGCTGGACCGATCTCGATGAACATGAAACTTACAATGAATATTCAGATCGGCCTAGCCTAGCCTAGGTGTTACTGTGAAGTTTGGTAGCGATTGGATTAACATAATTAGTGCGGAGTCGGGTCGGATTACTAGTTGAGGATAAAATTTCGTAATAATTATATTAAAGTGTCGTCGTTCATGTCATGGGAGGATGTATTGATTTGATATCATACTGAAATATTCAATATTAAAAAAAAATCGCAATTTGCGCTTCCTATCTCACTTACGCGCATATGTCTATCTTTCTCTAAAATACGATAGCGGTAACGCCTACTTGATATCTCTCTGCCAATGGCTTAACAACACATAGGAGTTTTCGAGAACACTAAAAAAGTCACAACTTTATTTGCGGTCGAGTATGTACGACGAAGAGTTTTGTGCCTGTGCAACTACACATCGAAGAAAAGTCATTTAGCAAATGCTTTGTGAATCATACCGACAACAAAGTGAGCTGTAGTATGCAATTTACAAGATATTAGAGATATTTAAGAGGCGTGAGTCCAAGGTGTTAGTGTAATTGTAATAGAACAAAACAAGATGAGCGCCCCAATTATCATCACCGTTCCAAACAACTACCTGGCGATGGAGGACATGGATTCCCAAGTGATGGTCGACGTTACGTCACCGTCATCATCACCATCGCGAAAGAGAAGGCTCGACCATCTCACTTGGGAGGAGAAGATGCAGCGAAAGTAAGTGAACGATCTTTGATTGCATGCGTGTCCAATTTTTAACTCATAAAAGCGGCTCAGTTTTATGTTATGCCGCCTTCTATGTCAATTGTAATAACTATAGTTATTCATTTTCTTCTAAATTTATCGATTTTATGAAGATGTATTTGAAAGTAAATAAATTGTTTATCTCTTATTGATTCTAGAACAATTAAATTTCCGTGTAGATGACGCAGGCAGTCGGTCTGACCACTGTTTATCATGACGCAATTAGCTAAATCGCCGAAATTATAACAATCATGAAAACCACATAATTATATTTAAATAAATATAAACATAATGTAAAATAATAAATAGTAACCGATATAAGTATATATAAATATAAGCTAGCGAATATTGATGGCTATTCCTGCCGACACCAAATTAAATGAAAGCATGTATAAATTAATTAAATTGTCGTTTCGTTCTCATTTTTGTAGGAAATTAAAAAATCGCGTTGCAGCGCAGACCTCACGCGACAGGAAAAAAGCCAAAATGGATGAAATGGAAAGCCGCATCAAACATTTCATGGATATGAATGAAAAGCTTATTGGCGAAGTGGAGAGTTTGAAGGTAAGCAAGTATTAACTCACACAAACTGGTCTTTATACTTTAACTGATTTTTTTAAGGAAATAAAATAAGTATTCAAAGATGGTATTTAAGTGCAGTAATTTTAATGTTTTAGGCACTGAACGAGCGCCTGTTAAGTGAGAACACAAAGCTACGCAGTGAGGCGGCGGCTCGCACCGTCGCGGGAGCCCCGGGACCAGCAGCGTCTCAGCCTCAGCAGAAGGTGGGGCTCCCGTCGGCGGTGCGTGTGGCGCGCCTGCTACTGACGATGTGCCTCTTACAGACATCCTCGCACAGTTTGAGTCTGAAGAATACCTTGACACCCTTCAGCAACTTGCAAACTCCCTCCTCCAAGAAATTGATACAAACACTGCGGGAGCGGTTGAAGATGTAAGTTGTCCTATTTTATCTACCAAGTTCACTTTAAAAAGTTATACAATTCCATAATTATTAACAGAGTTAACGTTAAGGTTTCAGATATTACTGCTTATTACATTACAGCTATAGGGATATTTTATCTTTATTATTTTATTATTAAATTATTTTGACATAAATTTCATTGTTTTCCTTCAAATTTAATTTGTATTATTGAGTCAAGGACATTTACTTTAGCTTATAATATAATCTTATCAGATAAATAACCAATTGATGAAACTGGTAGTGAAATAAAATTACATTATCAGTTTTAAAGTACATCATGGTTTTACATTTGTTAGTGTTCTATTACATCATTATGTAAATTTTAGTCATATAAAAATGAATAGATACATTATAATTTCTGTGGCTGATGCAATCTTAAATTCATATTATTTATTCTGCCAGTCGTAGCTTAGGTATTGCATAATTATTGCATCATCTTTTGTGCTTTTACATGTATGTTTGTTGCTTAAAGCTAGTAATAGTTGAATTACTGTTTATTTTTAAAAGTTGGAAAGAATTTTTACAATTATATTTAGTAACTTTACATAATTATTGATCACTATTATTATTAGAAGTCTTTAAAATTGTATTGTAAGGTAACAATAGAAGGTAATAAGAACATGAGAGTAATTTTGATTTTATCTTTCATCAGGTATCAATCAGGGAAGCTAGAGAATGCATTTCAGGATCTAAAGTGGTGGGGACCACAGCAAAGCAACTGGAACCCAGTAAAGATGGAAGCATAGACACAAGCCCAGAATACAAAAGCCCTATTGACATCAAACATGATGTCGACAGGATAATGTCACAGCACTCTTATGCACATCCCCACCCAGACATTGTAGTCACCAGACCCGAAGAAACAGTACAAATTAAGGAAGAAGATTGGGATAAAGGAGACATCTTCTACACAACCGTAGATGAAGCAAATGATTGCATCACTATTGAAGTACCGTGTGATGACCAGATTAAGGATGAAGTTATACCAATCAATACTGATGTAGATTTAATGTCACTAACCAATAATAGTCCGGAATTAACATTAGAATGTGACATGAAGTTGCTTTCACCAATGACATTGTCCCCTTATTCTGAAGGGAACTTGCTGGGTGTGTCCCCGTCCCATACAAGTCTCAGTTCTGATCTAGGTTACGAGTCATTGGCATCTCCACTCAGTGAACCCGAATCTATGGACTTGTCAGACTTTTGGTGTGAATCATTCTCAGAATTGTTTCCTGATTTAACATAAGATGAACGGATCTATTCTGCTTATTATTCCCACTCAAAGACTGAATAGTTCTTAAGTAAATGAATGTAATTAAAATCACAATGTTATTTATGTAACTTTATAATCACTTTTAGTGTTAAGTTTTAAGTTATTTTATATGAACTAATGTTTGTATAGGGATGTACATAAATGAGTGTTGCAAATAAAGATTTTCCAACTTAATTCTGTTAATTTATTTATATTTTATACCTATTAACAAATAATCTATACAGATAAATGAATTTGATGTGTCTGTTTGAAATATAAAAAAAAATTGCATACTCAATACACCTGACATATCGTTTTTAAAACAAAATACCTTAAACTTCATATACTATATTATTACCCTCATTAAAGACTAAACTATTTTTTTAATTAGATTTAGATTTTCTTCACGTTGTCAATGACCTCCAGGAAAATTTCACCTTTTTTCGAGATATAGTAAGATATTGCGCGCAGCGTTTAGTGCTGAAGTCCACGCCGCATTGATAAAGATAAATATGAGCCAAATTATTACTTGGTATTATAATTTTCTGTTTGCAAAAATATTCTAAGCCATATTTACGAATTACTTTTTTTTTATACTACTAAGTGGCAAACGAACAAGCGGTTCACCCGATGTCAAGTGATCGCTACCCATAGACATCTGCAACTAACTAATGAAAGGGGGAGTAAACTAGAATTAGGCCTCCGACACCTCACTCATCAGACTAAACACAGAATACTCTGCTTCACGACCGTCTTCTGTGAGGTCATGGTATTTCACCGGTCGAGCCAGCCCTATCGTGCAACAGATGTTGTTGCAGACTACATGAAAAATAGAAGGGGTGAGGTAATAGATAGGTAACGTGGTGTGGGACGTGCGTACGTTCCATAATAATACCCACATATATTCAAGCAAATGTTAAAAATTATTGGGAATTAGGTTGATTCTCTTTTTTGACTCAATTTAAGGTAAATTTGTTATAGAGTTAAAAATATTACTAAAAATAATAGAAAACAAAAGTCGACTCCCAAATAAGAAAAATATTAACCTCCGTATGAGTATACTAACCAATGCTTACGAACTAAGCATTTTTATCGATTTCCACGCGAACGATCTCGCGGGATAGTAATATATAATATAATTCGATTCAAATATCATTAAAATATTTGAGAGCTTATTAAATACATTGTATGTATAAAATCGGGTCACAAAAAAAGGACATAACATAATAGATAGTGACCCTGAAAGTTAGAGTGACATTTTTGATCGAATCTAATATACTTTTTAATTTATAAAAGTTTCCAAAAATCTGTACATGTGTGTATATTTATGGTTTTTATAAATCAGCTCAAGTTCATATTATTATAGTTGATGGTTTAAATAAACATTGGGTCCTTCACTTCGGCTATCAAATTTAAAGTCATTCACATCATCGTATGTGTAAATTTCGTAGACTATACGCTAAATATTACCGTTACATGGCGAACAACAATACTTACATAGCAATGTATAGATACTAACTTTGTTAGAGTTAGTATAGTAGTTAAAATTGCTACAAATAACTCGTGTTCCGTGTATTCAAAATGATTACTAATTTAATTTTAATGCAATTATTATAGTATCAAAATTGATAAAATTACACAGGAAACAACACATTCCGGCGGGTTGAGTATTTGGCAGCAAATGTCATCTTAATAACTATAACCTCAATTAACGTTGTAGGACAAAAGAAATGGTCAAGTTATTCGCTTTTTAATGAGCTTACTTTGGAATATGTCATTAACTCGCGAATGTCTGTCTCATTTGTCAAAAACAAGATTATTTTTTTAAAATTTTGCATTTTTTTCTTCGTATGTCAACTCAGCGGCAGGAAGCATAAAGGATGCGCGAGTAGTTTGCAGTGAATTAAATACTATCATTTATTTATCTATTTCTGATAGGTCAAAAAGCGTTCAAATACAATTAATAAGAACATACAGATGAACATGTCGATAAAAGGTACACAACATTCACAATATCTACGTTACATCCATAAACAAAAATTAAGACTTATACTGTGAATTTTATTCAGAAAAATAATTAAATTCATACACACATCTAATTTGGCCAAAACGAGCATCCAGGTGTTGGATTGTAATATAAATCAAAATGGTAACTTGATGTATTGATTGTTTCACGAATTTTATTTGGTGGAGGTGGAATATTTGCTTTATAATTCTGAACCTTTTCGTTAACGACAGGTATAAGTATAAAATCACTTTCTTTGAACATATTCGTATCGAGAGGATAAATTCCACATCTTTTAAATCCTTGAACGGCAGCAGCTGCGATGGCCGCTTGTGATAACGCTCTAAGTAATAGCTCTTCAACACGGCTTATGTTTATCGAGATCTCTGGGTTTGAATGCAGTCAAGCTTGTACAACGTCATCGTACGTTTTACTTAAATCACGTATAAATACCTCATCTAACGGTTGGAGTCGGCTTTGTGTAAAAGGTGGAAAATAAACTATGTTAGTCCATTCTCTCTGGTCATTTTTACTATTTCAATATTCTTAATATACTCTGGTTGGCTATCCGAGAGCAATAATACTTGTTTATCTTTCTTACTCCTGCTAAAGTATAAAAAAACTTTAAACCATTGTAAGAAAAATTTATTGGTCAAGGAACCTTTGTGTGCTCTATTCATTAAATCAAATTGAATGGTTAGTATCTAAAAATGTCATCATTGATGGTATATAATATCCATCAACGTTAAAACAGACTTTTGCAGTAATTATAATTCCGTCCGAATTTACACTGCCTTTTTCTGACCGGTTAATGATATAACTGTTATTTTCTCCAGCAAAGATTTTAATAAGAGTTGTGGTATAGATTCGATTTTGGGGAATTTTCTTAATGTTGCAAGCTTCCCCCAGCGATTTATAGAAATATTCTAATTCCGCCATCTTAAATGTTGCAGATGTTGAATTTTTATCAGGTATCCGTAAAATAATTTCAGGATATCGTTTCATAAGATTCAAAACCCAAAGTCGCTCAGCCATCATAGAATTATTTCTAAACGTAAGTTTTTTTTGTGTTGCTCAGCCACTTGATTGGCTAAATTTATAACGTCATTTATTGTTAACCTATATACAATTTTTTGCAATTCTGCAATGTAGCTTGCTAGTTCAACTTCCTCTTTTTGAGTAAGTAACACACTCTTCGTCAGTTGCTTTAGGTCTACGGTGGGTTTTGGTCGAGACGGACGTATTTTCGTTTCCATTTAACTTTTTAAGGCGTCGTGAGGACTTGCAGGCGAGTTGTAATCCATTTATTGCTTTAAGCAACTATTGCACAACCTTTATGATCTTCCGACCCGAAACCTATACCATAATTTAAAATGTTTTGGAATTTAAAACAATTAGATACAAAATGAGAGTTTGAAACTCGAGAAAAGAAATGGATGTCTAGTGGGTTAAAGAATTAGTTTAGTGGACAATTTCTCTCATATAAACTTTGGTAAATATTATTTGGCCAAAGTCGCTCCCGTGTTACGTCAAATTGTGCAATCAAAATTAATTATGAACTCGTTATATCAAACTGTGTCACCTGATTACGCTTCCATTCATTAAATCATAATGAACAAATAGACTCGACTCGTACTTCCATTGTGGCTTGATTTGGTTGTCACGTGAGCAGTGAGGTTTGAACAAACTATGTAACTCGTATTTGTTTTGCGCGCTAAATGCCGAATACCGCCCCACCATACAACATTTACTCGACTAAGCCGGACGGCATGACGTCACTATCGATTTTTATGTTAACCTCAATTTTATTACATTTATCTCATCACAATTTCCGTAGGACCATATGTTGCTATGTCCCCTCTAACCCTTAAGCAAGGTGTAGCAACATTGTCTTTCGGCTTCCTTTTTTCTTCGTCGTCCCAAATGAAAAAGATATTTCATTTTTATTTCGTACGAAGAAGAAATAAAACAGCTGCGACGGCGAAGACAATTTCCCTCTGTACAACACATCTATTGGCGCCTCCTTGACCCCTTGCTACAGGTTGACTGATTTAGTTATCTTTAAACACGTTATGTTTTCCAAATATTGAATGTAGTGCAAATTACGTTAGGGCTTGTAAAACAAACGCACATAGGGGAAAACATCCATTTATTGGCACTTTTAGTACCGATGCGTGCTTAAATCGTAAACTGTACATGAGAAGTAGGTGACATAAAAAATGTGTCAAGGCGACATATTATGATTTTTAATACAATATAAAATGTAAATCAACATTACTCCTAACTGTTTTTTGTAAATGATTATTATTAGTACCTAATTAACAGTTCAATAGACAAATTATGGGCAACACCAGTTTATTGGCATGTTGAACTCTTAGGGAAATTATCAAAAAACGTCCTTTTAAATATTAGTTAAAATTTATATAATTTTTTTCTTAATATTAGTTTTAGTAGGTTTGTTTCTTTGTTTTTAACAGTGGTAGAGTTCTGTTACGATAAAATAAAAGACTAATATGCTTCACCCGTAACATCTGTTGCACGAATGGGGCAGCTAGACCGGTAAAATACCATGACCTCGCAGAAGACAGTCGAGAAGTACAAATTTTCTGTGTTTCGTCTGATGAGTAAGGTATCGCAAGTCTAATTCTAGACCTGGTCCTATATCCTTTTCTAATAAGGAAAGGATTTGATGGGAGGTGGGATGGATAGAAAAAGGAAATATACTTTTATCTGATTTCTTCTGTTTTTCTTCATCTCCCATATGTCTCTTTCTTAATTTTTTTATCTCTTCGTCTTTTTATTTTCTTTTGATTTTTCACCCTATAATATTTTCCACTCTTTGGATGTTAGCACAAAACACTTCTGTTTTTTAACATTTCGTTTGTCATAATATAATTGTACTGTCAGTCTTGGCAGTGTACACTGCCACTGCCACTTTATGAGATGTGTTTAAAACTTCTTGAGAATCACCATATAAGTCAACAGCTCTGGATTTTTCAAACAAACAATCGTATTCACTTTCATCGAAGACTTAGAGGCAAGGCCAGACTAGACAGATAATTTAAAAAAAATCAACTGATTTTCTTGAGATATTTTTAATATCCATTGTGCCCATAGTATGTTGGTTCTGGTACTTTTACTGGCAACTTTGCGTGTTTGCATCTCTAAGAAGAAACCTCAAATCTTTTTCAACCGTAATTGTCTCGGCTTTAAGTTGAGAAATCTTTGAATGACGCCGAAGAAAAAGCTTGTACCATTTCTCTTCGGTCTTAAATACGGTTGCTCTGTTCTTATTTTGAAGAAAGTTAGCAACACAATAGATTAAATCGTCTTTTCCTTTTGGAAAACCTATTCTGCAACAAAGTGTTAACCAGTCTTCCAACATTTTTTCTTCATCTTGCGACAAAATTGTTGGAGTCCCTAGCCGGGACTGGAGCTGAGGATTTTTAATTCTGTATTGCAAAGTAGATCGTGGTACCTGATAAGTCTTTGCTGCCAACTTCTTGCTCATTCCTTCTTTCACGGCTTGCAAGGCTCTATCCAAGTTTTCTGTGAGGTACGTGTTAGTTCGACGTATTCTTTTTTCTTTTTGATTTTCCGATTGCTTATTTTTTATTTTTGGCGTCATGTTGAAAAAGGGGCAGTAGCCTGAAATTTTAAAACACTAAATTTGACCAATTACTTGCAAACTAAATTCTAGTTATTGGCCTTATTGATCATTAACAGTATAATCATAGTTAGCACCGGGAAAACATTTGGAAATATCGTGTTTTTGATTTATAAAGTTAAAGTAAGTATTCCATTTAGCAGGTATATTATGCGTAATATACAAAATAAACCTCGAAAACCCGGGCCGCCGGGATAAAATAATGTAAATATCAAAAAATAATTCCAGAAACCTACAATAATCGGAATATCTGTGGACTTCAGGATCAGAAGCTTAATACAAATACGTACATTATTTATATTAACAAGTATAAAAAGGGTCTTACCTTAGCAAAGAAGAAACAGTTTCTCCAACATCAATATCACACTTCGTTTTTATCCCACAGATGTCATTATCGATCGACCAAGTTGTTTGTCAACTGCATAGCGTCGCCACCGTCGCTTTAGAGTGGCCAATTAAAATGGATACGCACAAATCGAGGATGTTCAAACAGTATTGTATTTTAAATAAAATAAAAGTAATCTATTTTAGTGCAAAATGACAAAATTTTGTTAGTATTTAGTTTAGTTAATACTAGACATGATAAATTATGTTATTTTTCATTCTTCTTCGCATTACATCTATTTACCCCCTTGACATCTGAAATATAAGTTATGAAGTAATCTCAATAGGCTTTATATTGCGTAATTTAATGTTATAAATTATTTTATATGACGTCTGTAGTTCCAATTTTGCTACTTTACAGTTAAGGAAGTCGGGCGGAATATTCTTATTATTTCTTTGTTATGTTGCCCGTACGATAGCTAAGGATATCACCACTCATTTTCGATAAGTTGCAACATTGTGAGATTTGTCTTTTTCTGTGTTCCTTATGGACTCCGAAGCGGAATCGAATTCAAAGAAATTTTAAGATATCTTCAGATTAATCTAGCGGGTGATCCTGTAGTGTGTAAACCACTACACGGGCGAAGCCGGGACGGATCACTAGTAGACAATAAATCAAGAAGGTCCGAATGTTTGGTTTGGTGGGGTGCCAAGTGTAGATATAATTACCCTATACATGTATAAACACACAGACAACTTATCAGTGCAGAGATAGAGACAGAAATCATTATTTCCGTCTCTCTCTATGCTAAATAATCATATTAATGTGGGAAATAGTACGTCATCATTTTGGTTTAAATATAATTAGTTTAAATAATTGGCTTAAAATAAAAAATCAATAAGGAAATCTTGAGTCAGTTTATTATTTTACGCTCACATACCTACGCTCAGTCTTAGATTTAGAAGTCGTAAATCTTGGTAAAATCCGGGGCAAAGGGTCGTCCGTAATATCAGAGGCATACTCGTAGAAAATACAGATAAAAAATAAATACAGCTCTTCGTATTTCGTCATCGAAATATCTACTTGGGTTTTCCCAAATACATTTTTCGTCAAAAACTCCTCACGTGAAGTTTGCAATGAGTCACTCAACGGCCTATGCGTTTAAGGAAATTTATAAATTACTCAAGTACTAAGTTCGATGCTCTTTATTGACCCATAAATGTTTGTCTTGAAATCAAATGTACTTTCAAAGCCTGCGATATGTACAGTTGGTGGCTTTACTTCGGCATATTTGTTTATTTTTCTTTTTGTGAATGATACCGGAAGGTTGAGTTCAAGAGCTCATTTCTTAATTTGTGCCATATTCAATTGAATTTAGAATATAATTACTCTGTCATGTGGGCTCTTTCTTTCTTTGCTAATTGCTTACCACAGATTGAGCTTATATATAATCTTTTTCTTTTTCAAATATAAGTAGAATATTTTAATAATATTATAACTAAGCTTGTGATGTTGATAGCTCGCATGGTGAGTTCGAATCCACGACCTCATGTTTTGCAGTCTATACTAATACGATTACGATGAGGCTAGGGGGCTTCGTCTGGTTTCTTTGACAAATCAAAACACAGTTTAAAAAAACATTAAATATATTTGTTAAAATATTACAGATTCAATAAAATCATATATGTATCTTAAATTACATACATAACTATGACTGCCGTCAGTTGAACCCACACTTGCGCGTATGGAGTCAATTATACATAAAATAGTTGTTAATGCACCTTTTTGCAATCGAAAGCCATTTATTTTTTAAAGATTTAATAATGAAAAGTGAAAACGATATCTTAGGATCACATCCATAGGGCCATGCATAGGGATCAAGAGGAATTAGCGGTAAAAAAATAATGCAGTGTAACATCAAGCAAACATAAACTGCCTTACGCACGTGAATAAAATACTGGTCGTATTATTAATTCCACAAGAAGTGAAGAATGTTGTACTTATTGAATTTTAATTAATTGTAATTTTATATATAGAATCAAAATAAATGATTTCGATAACTAAAATACGACTTATCTTATTATTAGTCAACAAAATCTTGTCAATATGTTTGTAACTGTTATCATGGGAGGAAGGGGGGGGGGATTCTAGCATACTAAGTCAAAATTTCGACTTTTGACACTTTTGTGTGCAATTTTTGAAACATGGCCGACGTGCTCTTGTATTGCAAATGGGGCAATAACACTGAACAGTTGTTACAAAGCGGTTTGGCACTCGCACCTAACAAACTAAACAAGCGATAACGATAATTGCTGCAATAAAAAAGTAGAACTTGCAATCAACAGAGAACCTGTGGAGCACGGCGATTAAACTAATGGAAGATACAATTACCTTACACGATACAGATTTAAATTGAATAAAGCATACAACGTCAATTCATTTTAAGCTTATAATTAATAATTATCGTCGTTTAACATTTATTTTGTTAAACAATTAAACAGTTCTACCACAAAAATATTGCTATATCACAAAAATCACAAGACAGTGTCTTCATTAACGATATAAATATAAAATTAATTTCAAATACAAAAATTGGCAGAATTGAATGTGTTCTTTGTCCATTTAAAAAAGATGCGTAAATGACATATTTATGGTTTTTTTAAAAATAGAAATTTAAAAATGTCAAGTAAAGTAAATATATTTTTTTGAAAGATTCATAACATATACTTTTAATAAAAGACTTTTGTTATGTTTCTGAGGAGTTTTCAACATTGATATTTTTGTGGCAGCACTGAGTCAACAATCTCGTAGAGTTAGAGTAAATTACAATCTAAGTCGAAATAATGTCTGTGACATTTTCGTTCGTGTAGCACACATTTTACATATTTCTCGAAACATTACCTAGTAAGAACAATTATACTCCAAAACACTAAATTTTTCCATCAAATGCACCTTTTTAGTCACAGTTCACGAGAATTTGTATTGTAGAATTCATTACAATTCTATGAAGTATTTTCTTATTACAATAAATACTTGCTATTACTATTATAATGCGTTTTAAAAGGGCTTGCTTAGAGAAACTTTGAGCGGCTGATAAATACAATCGTATAAATTAGTCTTTAATAAACATAATAAAATATTTGAGTCCTTAAGAACTTTCACTTATTATAAATGAATATGTAATGTAAATAGTAAATAAAATCCTAGTACTTCAGAATTTCTTATAAGAGTGCAAGATCAAATATGGGATGTTTTAATTAAAGTCATATAGAATCATTGTCGACTGCTTAGAAAAAATACAAAAATAAGTTTATCCAAATTACAACAGTATTTTAAACATACATATAGTCGGTATGTTATGTATGGTTTTTATTTGTTTAATATCTCTGTTTGCCTTAAAGGGCACGTTACTAGGCCATAAAATCTTTTAAAAAAAGTTTAATATCTCAATGACAATTTTTATTCTGACATTTACAGTTTCCATAGACAAAAAAATATCTTCTAAAATCTTAACCAAAGAGCTTATCAAAGCAAGCATGGCAATAGGGCTTGTCGTTTTGTTCTTTGAACGTTCCCTTGTTTAACTGTCGTAGACAGAAGGCGCACACAAAGTGTTCCGGGTGGAACTTCCTAAACATGGCAGTGATGCAGCGGCCTGCGATGGGCTTGTGGCAGCCAGCGCAGAGGGAGCCGCGCTTGCCGTGGTAGTGTGTTTCGCAGTACGGCTGACCCTCATGCTCGAAGAACGAACCGCCGTGGAACGGTTCGCGGCATTCCTGGAAACAAATAATTTCTCTTAATTTTCATGAAGCCAAGATTAATATAACATTCAGCCCATATTTAGTAAAAGTAAAGTAGGAAGAAGTGTTGGCCCTATTTTAAGATGGACCGATGATCTAAAGCACAATGTTAGTAGGTTTTATGTAGCGAGGCTAGATAGCGAACCCTTAACTTTTTTCACTCAACGAAACAAAAACCCTCTAGGGATAAAAACTCCCAATCCCTTGAATTTGTTGTTTGGTCGACTCGCAAATAAGATTAACCTTCGTATGAGCATGTGTACGAAAAAACATTTTTGTTGATTCCCACCCGGACGAAGACGAACACGGACGAATTTATTGCACACAGCTAGTGTGAAATAAAATTACGGCAACTTTGATAATTCTCAATTTTTTACCGGCGTCGGTCTACGATCGGTATCAAATGAGCGTTTTTTTTTATATACTGATGAAATTATATTATTAATAAATTATTTATTTGTGCAATATGTGGTCTATAAAAAGGGTTTGTCGAGGGTTTTAAAATAAGACATTAAAAATATTGTATCGTCCGTTATACTTTGTTATTGCATATTACAGGACAACGTCTGTCTTTACATATTTAAAACTATGTATCTGTACAGAAAAATATTAAGTTAGGCGCATGAAAAAGGCAGAGAAACTTTTTAATATAACAGGGCATGCAGTACAATGGGACTCAAATGTGGTCAAGCCAATGGTGAATCATCATATTAACTTTAACCGAAAGAATATTGGTATGTGTTGTTCCAGTTTCTATTGTTGTATGTTTGTCAGAGAAAGATAAAGGTTTATTAAAATTAAAAATATGTAATCTGAATTCAAGAACTTTTCGAGTGAAACTAAAGTATTGTATCCCTAAACTATTCTCGGCATAGCAACTCATTATTAGAGTGCAGTGCGATAAAAATAACGTTTGATCCGATGGCCCATAAACATGGCGGCCTGATTCTAGTCGTCAGCGCGGCTGCGGACGTCGCCGCGTCACTAGCCACGTCTTTAAATAGAACTGGTGAAATTCTACACGACACTTGACCCTATTTGCACTTTTTTTTTGTATTTCCCACCATCCTATACAATACGCCACGAGGTCAATGCCACGGAGGGTCGCGGCCTTGACGGCGACGGTGACCCTTAGCGGTCAACGCGTCGCGCGCGCAATTTCCAACGCTTTCAAATGTCATGTTATTTTTAATTATATTTTTTTTATTTTGTTGTTTTTTTATTTTATTTTTTCATCTTTATTATAAGTCTTAACATTACATATAAGTTATAAAATATATTACATAATTTATTATTGCCTATTAAGTACGCTAGACTAGATTTATTAGAGGTTTACTTTTCGTAACTGTATTATTTTTGTGTTTGTGTGAGTGTCATACGCCGTTGCGCCGATACGGCGAGCATAGCTGAAAAAAAAGTTGGGGGAAGGGCATTCATTTTAGAGAGAAGGTTTTGCAGGCATTTTTTACTCTTCCTCGTCCACGCCGACGCATTTTGGGCATACCGGCTTTCCTTCCATAGCGTAAAATGATTTTCCTTTGACTGGATTTTGACATTCCTGTGAGATGGAAATTTAATTTTACACATTGTATATAGACAGCCAACTTGCGCAGTTAGAAAGTGTAGATACTAAATACTTGACCTGGCGTTGACGTTGCTGAAATATTGCATAATACTACACCTGTCATAAAACATGTCCGCGTTCCATAATCAAGCCTGATACTGACCTTGCAGACGAAGCAATCAGGATGCCACTGAGTGTTCAGTGCGGAGATGTAATTCTCCATGATAGGTTTGCTGCATCCGCCACATTTGGGCGCAAACATGTCGAAGTAATCAGCGCGGCAGTAGGGTTTGCCGTCCCTTTCATGGAACCCTTCCTCCCCAAACTGCTGGCCGCATTGAGCACAGAAGAAGTGCTCAGTGTGCCAGGTCTTCTCCAACGCAGTCACGCATTTCTGTGAACATAAATAAAAACATGCCCAGAGAAAATTAAATTTTAAATAAAACCTATAATCTTATTTTTTTATTGCAACTAACATCAAGAATGGGGCCATTGCAATACGCGCATCTCGGCGAGAAGAGGTTATGATAATCCGGCTCGCAGTAAGGCCTGCCATCTCGCTCGAAGAAGTTCCTGGTCCCCAACTCCTGGTTGCAGTGAGCGCACGTGAAATGCTCGGGGTGCCACGTGCGACCCAACGCGGTGATGACCTGCAGATAAATAAGGATTACAATCACTGTTATCAACCGCACTTTGTATCTAATTTCACTCTGTTCACATAATTCCAGAAATATTTTAGAGATGTCGACCTGGCCGACGATGGGCTTCTCGCAGGCGTTGCAGCATCCCTTCTGGGGGGTCTGTACTCCTTGGCGGCTCATGTCTGCTCGGAGAGAGCCGAGCATATGTTCAAGAGATGCGGACTCCGCCTGGCGCGGGTTACTGCGGTATTGCTCCTGCCACGCGCGCTTCTCCCGGTACACGTGAGCCCCGCTGTCTGCTGGTGCACCGCTAACCTACAGGAATATACGATTTATTTACTTCTATTTTTTTTTTTCAAAGTTCAATGTTATCGACTTAAGATCCGAAGTCGACGTACAGCAAAGATACGGGCCGGTGGTAGCGTGGTAGGTAGAGTGGAGCGAATGCGGTCCGAGTGAACTGTTTGACTATGTACTCTGATATTATATTCTCTCGGCCCCACTACGCCTGTGATGTAACCGCGCGTCCTATCTTTAGCCGCGAGCGTGAGCACGGGCGCGAGGGAGACGGCGGCGCTGGAGCGGACCGCTGGTGCCGCGGCTGGAAATAGCGTTCGACCAAGAAAGGCGACTTGTAAATATTATAATAAACAGAAAATCGGATGTTCTGTGGTGCAGTGTGCCGAACCGACTCTGACAGATGGTGAACGATTTTAAGCTTTAAAACAAATATAAAAGTACAAGGTTTCCTTTCGAGGCCGCGTTTTGACCTTGTCATTGTCCTACTTACAAATAGGGCCCTTCTCGCTTAACTAAGAACTTCTTACGGTATTGAGTTTTGTAAGGGGATCGCTAACGTAGCGCTTGCAGTTCGAATGACTCACATGTGTTTATACAAGAGAACGTTTATTTTGTGGAAAATAGAGAACCCTGGAGTAAATAGAAATGTGATTTATGAATGCAACATGTTGTAAGATACGTCGACCGTATATAATTGCCGCATAAAATAGACAAAGTCCTGCCTAACAGGTCAAGTGTCGTCTTGGCAGCTATCTCCGGCCTTGGATATTGAAATCTGTCGTCTGGTTACAAAATGTTTAATACAGATCAGTTCTAATTTTACTGTATAAAAAATAAAACAGTGGTGTATAAAAAATGTAATTGAATTTAAACGTCAAAACGTTATCACTTTTTTTTAAATGATATCATCTGAATAATGTCTTATAAATAAATAGAAATAAATATGCGCTCACGTCCGTAACCCAAAGGGGTAGGCGGAGATCATGGATTTCCATTTGGCGCGATCCTGGCACACCTCTCTCGCTTCTTCCACATTCATACATCTACGCATGCATGCTCGTCGGTTATGGGTGCTCCTTATATCGCCCTTTTCTTAGTAAACCTGATCGATATAAGTTAAACTCACTTTCACTACATAAATTTGTTTCGTTATCCTGTCTTCATTCATCCTTTCAACATGCCCGAATATTTTATCCAATTAAAAATATGGATATACAAGGGCAAGCCGTAAAAATGATAGATGATGAGCTTGGCATCAAAGAGCGCCTATCGTACCAATGCTAAGTCGGATTTTGAAATTCTTTGGGCATGTTAGTCGACGTGGAAACGACTCCAAAGAACGTTTTGTCCGTACAACGGCAAGTCGTAGGGACAAGACCACGGGGGAGATCCCCGATTATATGTACGGATCATGTGAAGGTTGCGCTGTATGTTCCCGTACACGAATGTGTGCGATTAAAGTCAGAGGTGACAGGACGTCGTGTAACGTGACGAAGAAGACAGGGTATACAAGGATCGCCTTCTTACATATTGCAATAGATATAGGTGAATTGTTTTAAAATTTGAGGTTAAGATAAGACACCTACTTTGAAATCAGACAACGACGCCATCAGATCGTCGAGCTCCTTGGTGGCGCTGGAAGCGTGGTGGTGATGTCTGGTGGCGATGGTGGGTGGCGGCTGCTGCTGCGCCTGCGCCGGCTCCACCACTGTCTCCTGCACCGTCACCGTCACCTGCTTGGTGCCGGGCCGCGGCAACGTTCCAGATGACGGCACCGGTGATGGAGGAACTGGTGATACTGATGCACGTCTACAAAGATTGTACAATTTAGTGTGATGGGGTTAACAATAGGTATACAATCTCACTTCTAACTAAGAAAAACTAACCTAACCTAACCATCAAATATCTAATCTTTATTTTTCGTCTCCTTGAATAAGTAAACCAAAAGAAATAATACCACTGATAGGTTTTTTCATAATTGCGTAGATACAGTAATGGTCGGTAAATGTCGTGAATTTTGTAAGCTATTACTGAACTAGTCTTGAATGGCATAACATGTAACATTATCCATTCGAATATCTTCAGACTTTACAGACGTATGATGTCTAAACAAAAAATATTAAATTTAAGTACAAACACATTTGCATTTTTTGGCAACATTGTTAAAAATCACGTATCTTTACTCTACAAGAGGACCGAGTTTCGAGATCTCATGAAAGGCAACTAATAGGAAAGGACAAGACGGTAGTGTTTAGCTCTATAGAATGTCTATGGTTTACCCATCTACATTTTTTACGAACTTCATATAATCTTAATTGTAGTGTGGGTAATAAAATGTCGCTGGTCTCCACAGATACATAACCACACCAAGAGATTGGTTCTTCTTTCTGAAACTGACAGCAACGTTCAAACTGTATTTTATACAATCATCTATACTTTTTATATCACATAAAAGTAATTATGGGAACGTGATAATTATTTCGCCTAAAATCCAGAAAATAAATAGGTACACATCGCAGTTTATACTAAAACAGCCAACATTGATTTATTATGAGAAAAATAATAATAATAATACATTAATAATATACATATCATAAATAATAATATAATAAATTAACATCGTCACACTGTCATCCTGTGGCCGAAAATGTTATTGTTTGATTTTTTAGATTTGGATGTATGCTTGCGGAAGAATATTTTAAGGGCCCGCGTCAAGGATTCCTGGTCATTATCCCGATGAATAACACGAGACCGAAGCGCGCGAAATTAACGCGATGTTACGTTCAAGTAAATTGCTCCATGTCTAACAATTAAAATTGGCGCCAAGTCAAACAATGCGACCGCGTCTGAAGCGGCAATCCATCCAAAACAAAAGGCATACGTCAGAGGCGTAGTGATGTGCGCAAAATATTTATGTGGTTCACTCCCAGCGTAATGCTTCTACAGATTATGACATTCACAGACGACGGATAGACAGCTGTTTAGTTTTTTATAGCACTTTTATTTATACTACATATTTGTCGAACGCGGCTAAAGAAGTTGTCATTTCAAAAAGTGTATTAGGTTTTAAACGTTTCGACGATGAAGGTCCGATATTTGTATCAATCCTTGAGAATGGCTGCATACATTTGTGCAAAACTAATATTCTTATATTATATTTGTAAAACAAAATTGACAAATGAGTGCATATCTAAAATCAGCACAGGGCTTTGTTTTTGTCTCGCCATATTACAAAATAATGAATCTCATTAGATCATGTAAATAATAACGTGCATGAATATTAATGTGTCAACAGGTGTCAGGACTGCACTCAGAACATACGCCAATTACGAGGCGGAAGCGATGGAGTGCGGCCGCCAAGTACGATCGATACAGCACAGCTAGCATAGATTGTGGCCATTGTTGACTTTAACATAAAGCAAAAGAAAGCTTTGTACTCTAATAGTAAAGTCCTATTGTTAGAACGGAATCTTTTTTGTGTTTGTATTAAACAAAGATTAAAAAAAACCTGATTTCAACTGATGAGTGAGTTGCCGGAGGCCCGATTTCAATTATATTCCCTTTCCCATTCTCTTCTAATAAGGATAGGTTGGGCACGGGAAGAGAATTGGACAGGGAGATGAATGGGGAAAAAGGAAACATCCTTTTTTGCGTAGAAGACAGACGTGAAGTAGAAATTTTCTGTTTCGCCTGATGAGTAAGGTGTCGGAAGGCTTATTCTAGTCCTTATCCACACTTAACATACATACATCGATCCATAGAAAGGATGGGAAGGATAAAAGGATTTGACGGGAGAGGGGATGGATAGGTAAAAGAAATACACCTTTTTCTGTTTATCCCCTCTTCTGATAATTAAAGGTAGGCAACTCATTTAACCCGTGACCCAGGTGACCAGCATGCTCTTTTGCAAAAACAGAAATCTATCTGTCAGCCAAGCCATAAGATATTCCTATAATTTGCATCTCGGTTTGTATCTGAAGAGTGCACTAAGATTTCTATATAAAGCAAATTTCATTTACCAACACACCACGAAATAATATAGCTCAAACTTTATATTTTTTTTCTTTTCTCGATGGCTAGCAATAATATACATATAGTTGGTCAAACTATAAATATAAACAACCAGAGTCGTAATAATTTTACAACGTTATAACGCATAAGTCTACAAGGAAATCATAAATCAATATATTTAAATGCAGCCAGTAAACTTGGCCATTGACATTATAAAAATAGACTTGGTTTTAAGAATTTTATTACAATTTACTTTTGTAGCTCAATTGTTAGTTAGGAACATCTTATTTGTTTTCGTGTATCGAAATTAACCATAAAAACAGGAGTATTATTAAATACTTCAGTGAAGGTCTTACTCTGGTTTATTAGATCTATTTGCAATAAGTTGCAAGACTGATCCTAACTGACATGTAATAATAATTAAAAAACATCATTATAAACTGTGTTAGAAGAAGCTGTAAATCTTAATAAAACATTGTAACTAAAATTCGATGGATAAAATTTATCGAACAGTTGATGCTATAAATAATATGTTATAGGCAGCACGCGAGGCATAGGATCATTAACAACAACAGAGGCGGGGTAACCGTGACGTATTGGCGATCTATTTTCGACTGCCCACAGAAATATCCGTCGATTTTCACACGGCACGTCGTCGCCGTCGCGGGTGCTATCGCCCCAAACTATATCTGCCCCAACACAATATTGCGTGAAATGACTTCAATAATTCCTGACTGTGCCAATACTACATAATACAATAACAAAGATTGGGTTTTCCTTTAAATTTTAAAATAATTTAAAGGGCACTTTTAGGCTAGGTTTACGCATACTAAATAACGCACACATACATAGTACAAATTTCGCTATACATAAGAATTATATTAAAAAAAAACTACGACAGCCAGTCCTATTATATGTACACGATGATCCTCCTTGTATCTTTAAATCGTATTAAAAGTCAGTCAGTTTTTTTGACTTTTAATGCCAAGGATATTTTATACTACAGACATGTACTCATAAAAATCACAGGTCAAATGTGTTCCAATCACAGTGTGACATTAACATTTACACATGTCAAATGGTGTAAAAAGGATAGCGTAATTAAAATAATAAGAAAAAAAGATGACAGCTAGTGTTTGTCACTTGAGCGTAAATGTAAACACATGAGGTAAGCTTCGGTAAAAGTACCCTAGTTGGAACGATTTCGAGTGTTCACTTTTCGACCGCTAATAGCATATCTGATACTTTATGTATTGTAATATCATTGTTTGATACACTACCAAAATAAATGATACTTGGATACAACGAGGTCAACATGTTAACCTACATTAAGTTTATCTTAGATACTCCAGTTTGTAACTTCGGCATACAGATTTAGGTTACGCACACGTTTTTTAATACACCAACATTGAAAGGTGTTGTAATTGATTTGATGTGATGTGATGATGCGTCATGGAGGTAAACCTGGCTGATTTTAATTCTATTTCCAGAACCTAAAATTTCATATTTAAAACAGACGCTAGTGTCTAGTTGTTCACACATTCATACGTGTTCAGGTGCACAGTTCAGTGCACACACTACAGGTTGTGTTTTAGTTGCTTTCAACTAACTACTGAAAACACCGTCGGAATATCTTCTAGTATATTACGAAAACAGTCAATATACCCCCCCCCCTCCTCCCCCGCGAGTCGATAATATGCTTAGCGTCCATTTTGATGACGTAATTTCGTGACATTGAACAGTCAAACAGTTGTTAATGTCATCTTTGTTTTATTATTAAATATTAATTATTATTATTTTAAAATAATCTCTATACAACTACTATATACCTATGTTATTGGAAATAATAATTAATACATTAAATTCACTACATATTAGACCTATTTTGTTAACTATACTTTTTAGTTACGGTTGACGTCACGTGGATATAAATTGACAAGTTCCCAGTCTATTACCAACTCGCTGGGGTTATACAATACTAATAATGATACTGTTTGTCACACATTCCAATAGACTATTTTGCTAAATAATAAAAAGAAAAAACAGTCCTATTAAGACTCATAAATTCATATTTCTGATAAAAAATTACTAGTACTTCCAAGACCCTAGCTGAACTATAATGTATACTTTCTAGCATCCAGACTGAAGCTATGGCGGTTCGAAAATTTGAAACGCTTCGAAATAAAAAGAGTTGCTTTGGCTCCTCTTGGCGGGTTGAACACCGTGCACTAAAATCTATATAGGTCTTAAAACACATTTACCACCACGTTATATAATTACCTTAGGCAGTTTTAATACTTAAAATACTAAGACTACATACCCATTAGGGACGTCAGTGCTGAGCTGATCGAGCAGGGAGTCGACTGTGGGTCGGGACGACGCCGGACTGGTAGCGCCGTTTGCTCTCGAATATCCCTCTGCAGGAAAACATAAATTAAATCAGTATTAGAACAAGCATTGATTCAATTGATACCAAATATTGTTTATAAGCGCTTAAGGTATATGTAGGAAACGGTACGTAAAATAAAACATTAGCTTTTAAATACAGACACGAGGATATAAATTGTAAATAACTTGTTCGTCAGTTCGACCGACATACAAAATAAAAAAAAAACAAATAGATATAATTAAATAAATACTGTAGTCAAGATAGCATGCTTTGGACCATTTCCGAATCTGGGACTGGATCAAAAATTTCGACTTTGACGTGAGCTCGTCAATTTAACTATTAAATTATCAGAAAATCCAATTTAGGTTAATACTTTACTTAAATCGGAGCAAATGTTTATTCTACTTCGTCCTTTAAGTTGATAATAATTCAATTGTCATCTAAAATATATATGTTTTTTCTCGGACGCAAGCTTCAATTAATAGAAATTAAAGAGGATGGCGTCAATTCTAAAGACGTTCCTGTAGCAGCATTAATTATTGTGTCAAGAAAATACAAATTGTTAATTCCGTCGGGAAGAGCGGAGGCAGGTGCTACCGGACATTTTGTGTTCAGTGCCAATTCCAAATAGTAAACTACAAGATTTAAACAGGCAAATTTTCTAGAAGAAAAAAATTAAACCATAATCCAAAGGCTTTTCCTCCAATTATATTTATAGCCTTTCATGAACTCTTATGAAGCGTAATAATGAACATTTGTATACCTTGTTTCACAGCAAGATGTGATTTTTGTAAACAAAGGTTTTTACGTTAAAATTCGTAAATTCCAAATTAGTTTCGAAAAACAACTTTTTCTCACATTAACTTATATTAGCTATCCATATTACAAAATTTCACTTCACTTTATACCACGATTTCCACAAAAATTGGAACATTTCCGATGAAAGTATAAAAAGTGTAATGGCCGCCATGTATGGTAAATGACGTTTGTTTGTTTACAACAATCATATCTTGCTATGAAACAAGGTATATCTTTGTTTTGAGAATTAAGAAACTACTACTATTAAATGTCATTATTAATTTATCTATGTGAGTAATGCAACAAAGAATGGAACTAAATTTATGCATATTTGATGTTTATGTTTCAGTATTGGTATATCTAGTATATATATTTCCTAATAGTTTTTTACGTTAGAATAATAATTAGGTTTAGTATTTCTTACAAAACAAATGACCATAGCAGCGCATAATGCAGGGTACTATAATATGTGTGAGAATACGACACAACATAATGTCTTGGCTTTGGATTTTGGCCGACGCGATCGATCATCGCTGGAAATGATTGTCCGTTGAGCAACATGTCTCGTACATCGTCCATGCTTTATTTAGCCGCCCCAGTGTTGCCAAGTTTACAATAAATAAACGACATCGTCATTACGATATATTACAACACTGCTGTCAAATCATTGTCACAAATTTAAATTGACAAAAAATGTTATCACAACATTACAGTCTATTACTTTTTATATAGAAATAGGACAAAGCTATTCACGTTTTTAATGATTACAACGAGATTGTTTTTGAGTAAGTAATTTAAACATTAACATAGCGTCCCTTTTATAATTACAATATAATTATAGAAAAGGTCTTGTAGTCTCCTATAGCAACATTGTCTTCGGCGGTAATTAAAATCAGGATCAGAATTAAAACCAAACGTTAGTCGCAAACAACCATTATCATTGACAAATGCGCCAACGAGGACGAGGCGAAATTAATATATTGTAACTACATTGCGTTGCCAGAAACTCAAATGTGGTACATGCAGACAATTATAAATCAAATAATTATGTAGGTTTTTAACATTCGGATTCTTACAAATCAATTTCATTTAAAACGAATCTATATCAAATTGACATGGAAACATCCGAATTCGAGTTTTAAAAACCTCTAATTAACCTAAGTTTTAAAGACATATGTTTTCCAGAAGTCACGTGTTTCCTTGTATTGTTACTGGTACCTAGTTGATTAGGTGACCAAATATATACATGATCATATCATACTGTTTATTTAACATTCTGCCAAAGCTGAATCTTTGTATACGAACAAACAAGAGGGTTTTTCAATTGTAAAAACATTCAACTTTTCCCTAGGACAAATTCTTTGTCTAAAGCGTGTAGAGATTATGTTTTACAGTAGAAGTTAACGTGAGGATTCAAATATCGTAGTTTCGCTAGGATTTTTTTTTAAATCTTATGATATCAGATATTGTAAAATAGAACCCAAGATTCTACTCTTCTCTACTAGATTACAAAGAGTTTGAAAAAGATCACAATTTGCTTCTAAATTTAAGTATCAATTTCAAGGCTTTAGAAAAAATTTAATGATAATAGACTAAACATTTGAAGTGGCGCATAAAAGTTTCTTCAAAGTGGAGAGACAAGGAGGGGATCGCATTAAATCGGAAGCGAAACAATCTGTGGCGGCTGAAATCCGGCGTTAGTCTATTTCTGTGGAAGGGAAACTTGAAGGCGTACTCTGTGCCAAAGTCAACATTTCGCAATGGCTTTCGTCGGCTTTATTATGTTTACTGTAAATCTATTATATATAAAAATCTTATCTTAAAAGCTTAAAAGCAAAAAACCTAAAAAGCTTATCTTCGAAAAGCGTAGTGTCGTCAATTACCATTGTCAAAAGTAATCTATTGTTATATCAAGCGTAATGAGACCGTGAAATCATTTAAACAAATACAACCCGACGGGCAATGGATCATTAATCTCCCATTAGTCAATCAACATTGGCAGAATTATCACGACTGACGAGCCCACTATTACACGGTAAATGGAATTAGACAACATTTGTTAGACCACATTCGTAAAGTAGATATTTCAGGCAGACTAGCCAGACGGATGGCTCATCGGTAAAATTATATATAATCAGTGCATTCATATGTTTGTTATCTATCGCTATAGATTGATTGTTGGAATACGAAACGAAACAGATTTCGATACGAGTTCATTGCCTTTAGATACATTTAATAATTTCCATTAAAATGTACTACTTTAGTAATCTATATTACTAAAAGAAAGTAATCTTTCCTTTAGACTAAGATAATATTTCAAATATACGCCTGATGAAGGGGAGGAAAAGTATGTTCAACTGGTGAAATAATCAGGGTCGTATAGGTGCAGTACCGATTCGGGTGATTAGATACATTATGCCCAGGGACAGATGAATTACAAAACTGTAAAACATTGCGAGAAAACTATGGTAACACACAAATAAGAAAAGAGAGAGGTGTCCATGAGATTTGAATATCTGTCCTTACTGTTTAAATAATTTAAATTACCTCTATTTCCTATAACTTCTAATTCACTTTCACAACTATTTTATTTAAATTAAAAAAACTTAAAATCTAGTCAAATTTATATAAATAAAAAATATACACAAATTGAAAAATTAAAAATATGCGAAGTATAAGAAAGCGCTCGCTTATGGCATTCCCTTTGCATCGTGACATTACACTTTTTTCTGTCTTGCCCCTCAGCCCGCTAACAAATAATAAAGTGCGATAAAGAAATCCGTTCTAAAACTTGATAACGATGACACACTCACCATTTCTCTCGTTGTAGGTAGTCTTTTCAACATAATTCCCGTAACGTGCGTTACTCAGGTCGTCCAGCAACGTGTCCAGTTCGGAGAGGTTGCCCCGGCCGGTGGTCCTGCCGTATCCCGTGGTCTGACTGTACCCCGGAGAGTGGCCACCGTAACTCGTCTGTGTCGTGTTGTACTTTGACGGTGTTGCCTTCTCGTGGATGGTTGTCGTATTCTGATATGTGGGCTGTAACAAAACAAAGACGTATGTAAGTATTGACCTGTTTAATTTTAGAGTTTGCAGTTACAAGAATTGCTGGCAAGGAGAATAATTAGAAGAAATGAATTCATGAACATGGGAACAGCTAGTAATAATATACATATGATTGCTAATTTCTCGTATAAAAAATGGAAATGTTGTTGATGGGAAAATTTAATAAGGTCCATTTATATATATATATATAATACGTGTAAACTAGGCCGTGGGAACCACAAGCAGCGGTAGTCCACGCAGGTGATATATCTCACACTGATCGATGCTTGGAAAATGACCTTGTACATGGAAATACACAATATACAATGTTTTCAAAGACTAATTCCTATAAGATAAATTCAGAAACGTGTACAAAACGTTAGCTTTAGATGTTAAATGGGTCGCGTATGAAGAAATTAATTGAATGTCCTTTTAAGCAGTGTAGAGCAAAACTCAGTTTAGATCATCTAAAACGTTGATGAGCCTGGTGGTTTGTAAGATATTTGCTCTTTACGCCGCAGGTCGTGGGTTCGATTCCGATCCAGGACAGACATTTGTGTGCATGAACATGTCTGTTTGACCTGAGTCTAGGTGTTGTTATATATTACAGTTTGTATTTACCAAACGAAAGTAATGTGTACCAGCTGTCTGTATGTGAATAATGTACCAAGATATAATAAAATACAATGGCTCGTAGCTATCTGGGAATGCCGGATAATAGTATTGATATCACAAAACATCTGGATTTACACTCTTGACTTACGTAACAGTGATGTGTTATCAGTTCACATTCGTGTTAGTGGAAATCTACAGAATATTGAAATGATGGATGGACTGTCTCACGTGACAATTACAAATTTGTCACTGTACTAGTACTAATCAATAGTTTTATACTATTAACTAACAATTAATTAGGTTAACAGCTAAATATGATTTAACCAGCTTGGGATCGCCATTCTCATAGTTCTAACTCGGGTAGCTGGAATTTGTTTTTTTTCGTGGTCTTTACATAGAATTTAAAAAAAGATGGCTATAGCTATATCGCTTAGGCCAAAATTTGATCAAAAGGTCACCAGAGTTTGGAGTAAAAATGTCTATTTATTAATACCATACCATATATCAAATAATTTAGATAATTCTGGTGGTGGTGGGTGGTTGGTTTTCTGACAAGAATAAATGTTTTAACAATAGATGGCATTTCATTAAAAGCGACATCTATTGCGTAAGCGAAGCAATCAAAGTTGGATGTTGTCCAAAACGTAATGTATGTGGCAGTGCAATTTAGTATTGAGTAATATACACATTAGACTAGATGGCGTGGGTTTCAATACAAAGGCTACATAAACCCTTATGGTTATTTAAGCTGCTGCGCCTAGCGCCTATCTCTTAGGTCACGGGTGCTGCGTTTATTTCCCACCGAAGAAAATAATATTTTAAAATTATCTGATCTTTTGAGTCTAGTAGTTTCCTGGTATGTGGCTGTTATAAGGATCTTTAAACTCGGCACTGTAGCTATTATCGGGAACAAATAAGCAATAAAATATTTTCACTTTATAATATAATTTACAGTATACTAGTGACCCACCCCGGCTTCGCCCGTTTATAACTAATTTAGTTGATACGATGGCTACCAACTTCACAGCATTGCCCGCTAGGCCAATCTGAACATTCCCTTCAAAATTTCATCGAAATCGGTTCATCCGTTTCGCATTCTATAGGGAATATACAACTTTCTTAAAATTTTATTTTATAAGAACCTTATCCTGACAATAAATACAACATAAAAGAATTAGCGAATTTGATCCAGCCGTTTACGCGTGATGCCGTGACCAAGGGAAACAGGAGTTCATTTTTATATGTAAAGATATAGGATAAACAACACAGAATGATTCCGAGCACAAAAAACCTACTGATTATAATCCTTAGTGGGAATAAGCAAATATATATATAGACATGTGTTGACAACGTCTTCTATCTGTTTCTGAGTACTAATGTTACGGATAAGACAAATGTTATCATAAGTTAAGCTTTCAGTAGTAGGACACGATTCTTAGAATCGAAACCTGACCTTTAGATAAACGAAGTCTAAATGCATCTCGTCATCGACGGCGTTATTGAGATGAGATCATACTCCAATGTGTGTACAGTTTACGTGACTTCGTAGCTTTTTGAAAGTACAGATACGATCACTGTATATGACAAAGTATATTTTTCTACTTATAATGTACCATCACAAAACACTTGATCAGATTAATTAACAAAGTGAGTTTTTAAAACTTAGTAAGACCTCGAACGATGAAATGTAGGTTATTTAAATTATACAAGTGTTTTTTTATTGTTAGATTTTAACTTTGGTAGAATCCGTAACAATAACATCTGTTGGAGGAATGTACCGGCTCGACCGGTGAAATACCACGAACTCAGAAAAGGCAGGCGTGAATTATTCTGCGTTTCGTCCGATGAGCCAGATGTCGGAGGACAATTGTTAACCTCTTCCCGTTTACATCCATTTCTAATAAGAAAAAGATGGAAAGGGGAGGAGGTAGACTGGAGAAATGTAATATCATTTTTCTCTTTGTCCGTATTGTGTTTATCGCATCTACAACTCATTAGCTAGTTGCGGATACCTATGGTCACTTATCTTGGGTGAACCACTTGCTCGCTTGCTACATTCCACCATAGAAAATAGATTTAGGGTTTCATCTAATAAGTTCTGTTGCATTGCAAAATTTTTTTCATTCAAATTTTGTGTAGACACTGACGTGGTTCACAAAGGTATCACGATACACACGAACACTTAGCGGTTTCTGCTATCGCTTGCTAGAAATAAATAACATCTGTTTTCCTTGAATTTATTTCAAGAGAATAGAGGTCATTTGGATTCCAAGGCAATCTATTGAAAGGACAAGTTAATATGGTTTGTGCATTCCAAACTTGTTCTCTCGTAGTTTTCGTGATTTACATGTGATGCATGCTACACTCAGGGTAATGTTAACATTGTGATTCATCGAGTGACGAGGATTGGTATTTTTTACTAGCGATTTATAAGGCTACTAGCGCCATCCAGTACAATGACGCCTGTAAAGGTTTTAGTTCAACTGTCTTTTATACAACAAAAACGTTTTAAGGGTGCGTCCAGATCTGGCGAATGTGAAGCTCGCTACGCATTCGCCAGATCTGGACGCACCCTTACCCTTATTAAGAAAATATTACACTGCTCAGGATTTTGTGTTAAAACATAGATAATTTTATGTTTTTTGTGGGAACGGAACGTCATTGTATCTTGAAAATAAACTTCAAGAGACATACTTTGACACATGATGTACACGTACAATCAATCGTTAATTGGAAGTGAGTCAGTATCACTCATAGCATTGAAGTCTGCATATAATCACGTTTATTGGTAGCGGTCAAGTCGAATCTAAGTGAACCGATAACGAAAACAGGCAGTTATCATTGTATTAGTTATTTAGATCCGTTCAGTATGTACATACATACATACATGTTTACAAAACTATAAAGTCCTCATTAATATGGAATAGGCAGATTGTAAACGAATTTTATTACCCTATCTTAAGCATTTCACAACAAAACTGGTTTAGAGATTGTGGAGATGCGAAGTGAGATCATCTTCTAGCAAATTAAAGAAATTTAAGTAAAAATGTCTTAATCCTAACAAAATTTGCTAACATTTAAATAAAAATTCTTAGAACTGGTTACCAGCATCTGTGTATCCATTTGATTATACGTCGATAACTTCAAGAGAAGATTAGGTTAACGTCAAGGATGCCTGTCTATTTGAGCTGAGCCAAGCCAATATTAAGGAAATCTATCCACTTCAAAGGACAGGGAATTGCGAGCTACATTAAAAGTTCATACGTTTCGGGGAATCGGAGCGGAGAAACTAAACTGTCCGCTCGCTTCGAATGAGTTTACACGAGCTCTCAGCCTAGAACCGCACGGTCCACAACTCCGCTCCGCACTACTCTACCACTCCTCTTCGCTTTCTCGCTTCGACATGGACATGCAGCATAAACTAGTGAATTCAATCTTTGGATATCATCAACTGACATCAGATTGGGCGGTGTTCAAGGACCAGTTTTTTTTCATTTAAAAACAACAAAGTGTTGGAAAAAAAGACCTAACAAATGAGTTGTACGTTACGTTATCAGTATATGTACAGTACATTCTTATTAGGATTCAATACAAGAAAATGTGGTGGAATCGTTTGCCACTAAATCACGCGTCAAAGACAAAAGGACCAGCGACACAATGACCGGCATGCCACGCATGCGCAACTGATGACGTAATAATACATTTAATGGTAAAGCTTTCAAACCACTTTAAATAAATTGCTTATACTAGAAAGAGATAGCGTACACCTCTTACAACATGGCATTTTGATGGAACAGTCATCGGGCAATAATTTATTAGAAGAATGTGATGACTAGAAACTTAGCGTCATCGGAGAGACTCGACGGCTAATGCACCCAAAGTCTAAGGAAGGTTTGCTTGTCTGAAGCACTTCCCGATTAAAAAGGAAACTAAAACATGTATGCTAAAATTAGTTAATAAATCTAAAAATATATATAGCTCCAACTGGGTGACCATAACACTCTCGTTTTTTTTATTTTATTTACATTCAAATTTACATATTTACCAATATAAACATACATTTTGTAAACATGTCAGCAACAGGTCACACAGTAATCAATCAATAAGGTCCTCGTATTACCTTATCGTATCGGATTAGATAGTCGGTTAACATTGTAAATATTGTTTACAGCCACTGTAGCCCCGAGTTATACCTAACCTAAATAGGAAAACCGCAAACAGAAGCCTATTAATAGCGTAAAATAAAAACTGTTAAATATATTTTTGTTATAATAACACACATCAGTCAGTCTCATTTACTTATCTATTATTTATTCACTGTAATAAATATTAAATATTCTTCTTTGATAATCGATGCCAGCGAATATTGTTCATTGGATTAAATCAACCAGAGGCAGAATAAATTACATGAATGCAGATTTACTATCATTATTTCATTCCACCAATCGGCGTAGCAATTGCTTCAACTTTGCGCTGATATAAATCAAGTAATGACAAGCCTTGCATTCGACTTCTTTATCTAGATATTTGAAGATACTACCTTTATAGATTCTAGAGAAAAACTCGGACAATTTAAGTTCTCTAAAACTTTAAGTGTTTAACTTTGATTGGATTGGATCATCCTATTGAAGTAAATATGTAGGTTGTGAGAACTCATTTACTATTTAACAGCAAACTGTACATATGTATATCTATTATATACAGTCCTTTAAGAAGTTATTTTTTATATTTCCTAATAATAATTAAATACATGGTTTACTATATTTTTCTGGCATATGTAAATTTCATGAACTTGAAAAAGCTAGTCGACAAAGTAAAAGACCATCAAGTCGCAAATCAATTCACTAGTATCTTAATCCCACAAACATCTCGAAACCAGAGGCATAGTAAAAGTTAAACACAAAATATTTATCTGATATACCTTTAATATAAATTTTATCGTACTTTTTAACCGCTTCTTAGTAACACAGACGGAAACACGAACGCATGCAAATTATCCCAACACTATGCTCTACGCATTAAAAATGACGCCCCAGTGTCCAAAGGAATGACTCGACAACAGAGATAGAAGAAAAGGACTTCTAGTACCACTACTAGCTGGTTGAAATATATTTAATACATACGAGCTATTTGCCGCGGCTTCGCACTCATTCGTTTGGAATTTTTGTAAAATGATTACGGGCATTGAAGACTAGTGATCCGGCGGGCTTCGCCCGGATAGCCGTTTCGGAAACCATAGGGAACATCACCTTTTAGTGGACAAAAAACCAAAAAAATTATCTCGCGGGAACCGTACATTTTTCCGGGGTAAAAAGTGGCCTATATGCTAGATTGCGTGCCAGACTGTAATCTATCACTGTGCAAAATTTCATCCAGATCCGTTCAGCCGTTTTTGCGTGGAAAGAATAACAAACATCCATACTTTCAAACTTTCGCATTTATAATATTAGTAGGAATACATATAGGTAGGTGGAATGTGTCAAAAAGTTGTTATTGTCAAAACATGAAACATTGCCATGGCAACCGATATTATATATGAAGGTTTTATGTACCGCGGGAATAGGTTAATTTTTAAGATACCTCTCATGACATTTTGTTACAATGTGTGTGTTTCATGATGACTGGTTGAGTCGTTAAGAAGTTAAAGTGTAACAAACAAACTCACATTCCCATTTATAATATTAAAAGTTTGTATAGTTAAGGTGTCAGAGCATTCGGTTCCAATGTTGCAAATCTTTGGGTCTCACTACTCAGTAGGAATAAATATATTTACGCTTGAAGACATCCGCTTGACTTGAAATTTTGGACTTCTATCAAGGGCCGATGACAATATAATAATAATACGCACTCATGTCCGTAACCAGAGGTGTAGACAGAGATCAAGGATTTGTATTTGGTGCGATCCTGGCACACCTCTCTTACCACTTCTACATTAATACATCTATATACGAGTATTGTAAACTAAATTACTTTACGTAGAGATTTGCGTGTTTTTTAAACCATGTGTTAATTATTTCAAATTAACGTCTACTTTATAAGCTGGGCGTTATGTATTTATAATTTCACAAGAAACATAGTTTTGTAGTAAAAATATAAAGAATAAAGTACTTACGGAGCTAGGTTTCATATATTCTGTATTGATGTTCCTCGAGCCATTGATGGATCCGTATCCAGTCGACGTAGGGGAACTAAGGCTGCCTCCGGGGGAATTGAGGCGGCCCGGCGAACTGCCCCTGCCGATCGGTGAAGCAGTCCTGCCGGGTGATGTAGTCCTCGCTCCCGGTGATCCCGTTCTAGCCCCGGGACTTGAAACTCGTCCGGGATTTATGGAGTTTTGTAAATCAGCAAGGAGGGCATCTGGAATGAAATACAGTCAAAAGTTATTTAAGGGAACCGGCCAGATGATTTATATGTTGTTTCATACTCATAGAAGGGAACAATAACATATTCATTCGTATTGATGAAAGAAACATTAAAATACGTACGTATATTATGCCGCATTACAAAGGCCGTAGAGTCGAATTTAGGCATAAAAACATTATCAAACAAATTGTGATATTTAAAATTTGATTTTTACATCAAAATTGGTGAAGTCATACAATGGCAACATTCTAAAAAAACTTTCCACTTAGATTCATAAGTCATATATTTTTTTGTCGATAACTTATCTTCATACATCTTCTTGTTTATATACCAGAAAGAAAAAAACAACGAATAACTCTCCATGATATATCTTTTGTATTATAAATCTTTTAATATTTTAACTTAACAAATTACTAACAGGTATTTTAAAGAAAATTTATCTTCTTAAACATAAAAAAATAACTACTTAAAAACGGGAACAATTTCACAGAAATCTAAACAGAATCAGAAATTATACATGCAACGTTCGTGACAGCACGAATGGTGTATGCTGCGAAGTGCTGTAAAACAAACAAGAATGTAGATTATGCCTATGTGTAGCTTCGTTGGTGAGATTTTCAAGAAGATATGAACTTATCAAAAATAACTTAAGGCCATCCTAAAAGTGGCGGTATTCTATTGTGCGGTAAGGAACAAACCTTCTTAGGTTTTTAGGGTCAAAGGTAATAGTAAAGATTGTTTTGTTACAGACTTAATGACAATATATTACAATTATGTACATAATATAATAATTATTACCGAATAGTTATGAATGATTCGTAATGTTTATTCTGTGCCACAATACATAAAGATGAAAGTTAACCTTTGTAATGTATCTATTAGAAAGTAAATAACACTTGTAAGCGGATGATGCTATTTTTACGGCGCGTTTGTACAATCGTAATAAATAGATAATTGCTGAGTAAACGGTTTGACCAGTGATGTCATGGTGTTGCACACAATCGCGCGGCTCTTAATTGACGCCAATGGCCATGAGACGTTCTGTCACATGTTAATGATTTTTTTAATGACATTACTCAAATTTGGAAGTAACGGAAAATAATAAAGAAATATAATAATACCCATAATCGAAAATCGTTTATGTAACTATACCTTGTTCCATTCGACATGGAAATTTTATAAGCAAACATACGTCACATGGCGGCCATTACACTTTTTATACTTTTATCGGGAATTATGTAATTTTATGGAAAACTTGAGATAAAGTGAAGTTGCATAATACTTAACTTTTACTAAAATATTTTGGAATTTACAAATTATAGCGTAAAAGCTTTGTATCCATCTTGATTTGGAACAAACTATATAGGTATGTATAATCTTGACTTCCTTTCAGCTAACAATTGAACCTCATCAAGTAGGCTCCCTCAATCTTGACCCGATGATCTGATCCGTCAAATGGTATCCGATCTACCTATGCTGCGTCGATTCGTACCCATTCCAGGCCATTCTAGATCTTTTCGAATAAGGTAATCGGGAGGCATAAGGATAGGATAGGAAGCAGAAGATATGGATCAAAAAAGGAAATAACCTTTTCTAACATATATCTCTTCCTCTGTCTAAGATAAAGGTAGGCAGCGTATCTGCAATTTGTTTGCTAGTTTGTAGCGGTATGTTGTTACTTAAGGGATAGTGGTAGGCAAACATCAGTTGAATCTCTTGCTCGTTGCCACCTTCTTCCAATAACAGGGGCAGTGTATGAAATAGTAGAAAGTTCTTCATACATTCCCAAGTTTGGAGACAGACTACTGAGGACAGGGGAACTGGTGATCCAAGTTCTGGTAAATCAAACAGGAAAATGTCGATTAGTGTTGAATCATTATTTAAATACAGTTACCTACCTACTGCTTAAGCTCAGAAAGTTAGCTTTTAAATAAAATCATGAGACAATGGACACATAATTTTATGGTATTAACAAAATCGATTAAATTTAACAGTGGTAGAGCCTGCAAGAACATCTGTTTATGCGAATGGGCCGGTTCGACCGGTGGAGTAGAAGTACTCTGCGTTTCGTTTGATGAGTGAGGTGGTGGAGGCCTAATCTGAGTCCTCTTCCCCTTCCCACCCTTTCCTTATACGGGAACGGGAAGAGGATTTGACGGGGAGGGAAATAACCTCTTTCCTGTTATGCCCTCTTCTGTCGATTAAAGATAGGCAACGCATCTGCAACACATTTGGTTGTTGCGGATGTCTATGGGCAGCGGTCATTTAACATCAGGTGATCCGCTGGCTCGTTTGCCACATTATAACATAAAAAAAATGTAAAGAGCAATATACATACTCTGCAGTCATGTTCTTTTTTTAATTTTGCCATCGCCTTAACTTTCCAAAAATCTTTCTTTTTAATTAGCAATATCATTATAGCGAGTACTTATCGCGAAATTATTCAATTATTTTATTCATTTCGTTTTATGTCCCACCAATATATACGTGCAATACAAGTTTGTCGTGTTTACATTGCCAAAGTTTCCGCGGTGTTTCGAGTCGTGCGGTTACGAAACTACTTTTCATTTGGACGAGTTCATTGGTCTTCTGACGCCTTCAGGTCCAGGTAGCGGTAAATTTCTATACAGCCGAACGTCCCACGATTTAGTTAATTTATTAAGACATAATTGACCAGCTCGATTATAAAACAGGTATGAAGGGACTAAGTCGCTAGGAGGGTAAAGTCAACAATGGTAGCACGGATGTTTGTTCATTTACCAACCAGGTACAAGTACAAACATCGGGGAATGGTTCCCCTCTAACAAAAGCCACTGGTACTTAACACCGGTGAAGTTATTATTATTATATCACTAGTGATCCGCCCGGCTTCGCCCGGGTAGCCACTTCGGAATCCATAGAGAATGTCGCCTTTTATATACTAAGACAAAAAGCTAAAAAAACTATCCCACGGGAACTGTACATTTTTCCGGGACAAAAAGCAACATATATGCTATTCCAGAATGTTATCTATTTCTGTGCCAAATTTTATCTATATTCGTGCAGCCATTTTTGCGTGAAATAATAAGACATCCATACTTACAAACTTTCGCATTTATAATATTAGTAGGATACACTTGGTTACTTAAAGATCGAATTTTACTACCGTTAATTACGATTAATCAATTAAATTACATACCTTGACTCTTTTTTTGATCAGAAGCTATAATAAAGTTTAAATGTATCCTACATTTTATATATTATGAAATGAAATTATGATGCACAATTCCATTATGAAAATACGATTGTGGGCTTTACGGATGGTATATGGTTAAATTTAGAAACAAAACGACGATACACATTTCTTGATAATATCACAAATTGAGCCGTTACGTAATACAGTGAGCGTTCTTTTATAAGAATAAAAGAAGTCTGTTGTTATCGGTCAATGGGCTTTTAAACGGGCAAAAAAAATATTTTAAATATATCACAAAGATTTTAAATATAATTATAGCATTGGTGCTATAATGTAAGTGCTGGCACTAGATCGTTTAATAAACAAAAATAACCTTATACAATGACAACAACAATGACTCTTCAAGGCCAATATTTCATTCGCTAATAAAACACAGACAACAATGGTAAACGAAGTTCATGAATGAATACATAATTGTAAATACCTAATCCTTCGACAGCTTCAAACACTTCTGCGTAATCCGCGTCCACTTTCGACTCCTTTTTTGTTTTCAAAATCTTTCCGTAAACATCATCATTCACTGTATAATATGATCTTGACATTTTGATTTTAAAAAACGAACGCACCTATACACAATGTGTCAGACGCGCACTGGCCGAAACTGATTCGCGCGAAGGCACTTCTTTTTTTTTAATAAAAAAAAAGTCGAAAGGGCGAAGGATTCTAAATTTAAATATCTCCTTTGCCCTTAGTCGGCAAGGAGGCGCGGGCGACTCTGTTATGGACTAATGTTATACTGATTCACCTCATCGAGTCGAGCGCCGGCCGCAAAAATCGCCCGCTCCAACCCATTTCATTGTTCACGTAAATTATTTTTTACTAATGTATTTGAAAAATGTGGACACAAATTAATTTTATATATTTCCCTAATGATGGTCGCAATTTTAATTTAATTGGCTCTAAAACGTATAACAGAAAAAAAGGAACATTTACATATTAATAAATTAATGGTTGTAATAAAATCATTAAAACGTTGTTATTAATTTTATCAAGACCGTACAATATAAGATTTTTTTTCAATTTGTACTAAACTAGAATATAATCGGCCAACGAAAACAAAAATGTTCGTTTTCGTTGTCAATTAACTCATGTGCCCCTCGCCTCATCTAATATTCACATAACAAAAATATTATTTGTTATGTGGATAGTTTCTTTGGGACGGCAATTCCAAATAAAATCTGATGGAAAGTTATTATACAATTCTCTTGCCATGGATTTATCCAATTTACCTCATTTAAAATTTAAGATAATATAAAAATATTTATTCTGGGTTTAAAGTACAACGCCACGATAATTTTAAAGCGCTTTATGTTACAGCTCAACAATTTTACTTACAGACTCAGCTGCGATAGTGAAGACGCGCGCGAGATGACGCGCACCCTGCGGAATCCGACGGCGCTAGCTCTTTCATACATTGCCCCGACCAACATTATACATTGGGTATTATAGATTGTAGAAACATAAATTTATGAATAACTAGCTGGCCCGGCAAACGTCGGTCCGCCCTATCATTAATAGATGGTTCACTATTTGGCGATAATGGCTTACACATAAAAGAAAGATATATGCTGCGCTGGCTTTTTTGTATGACTATTTAAGGTAAAATTACCATTATACATTATATATGTGTAATTCTAACGACCATTTGTTCAACAAAAATCCATTCTTACTAACTTTCGCATTTATATCATAATAATATTCTGTATTATAGTAGGACTAGCTGTGTCTCGCGGTTTCACCCGCCGTGCGTTTTAGCTTAAGCGGAATCGCTTTACAAATACATGACAGGTCGTTAAAAAAAATTACAAGGATGCAAGTGGAAATTAAAAAAAAAAACAAAATTATGTGTTCATTTTCTTTTTTTAACGATTAAGTGGATATTTAATCAAATATACGCTCGATCTTTCAACCGCGTGAAGTTAAAGTTATGTTTTCTTTAATTTTCATAAGAACCTTCTTCTGACAATAAAAATCACAAACAAAGAATTAGCGAAATCGGTGCAGCGGTGAAATATGGATTCATCTTTATATGAATAGAAGATAGATAAGATGGCCGTGATTGAATTTATAAGTCTAGTTGTTCCACTTTCAAACTTTAATCCTACATATTTTATTCTAACTGACTTTACCAATATAGCTATGCCCACCAATTATGAGAGGCCGATATATTTATGTTGTAAAATTATTTCAGTCGACCTTCGATACTCTTGGTACATGTGCAAATGGAACATGGAATCAACCATATTCATATTTAAACGTTAATATTTCTCCAAAAGATACTAGATCCTCTAAAATATTTAGTATATTTTAGAGGAATAGTAACGTATAAATAAACCCTAAAATTATTAACACTACTAGCCTACGTTGCATAGTTTTAACTTAAAAGTGTGAATAAATTAGGTTACTTTTAGTTAACAATTTAATTTAATCGTAACATTCCAGAATAAAAATGCGCCTAGTAATATAAATACGGCAAATACTCCGGTACGGTACCCTGCAAGTATAACGCCTGTCGATTTTAATGCGGCAATGAAACAACGAACCGTAAATTAACTATTATAAAAACGTAAGTTACATTTCTACTTCGTTACCCTTTCTTACATTTTTTGTAAAAAAATATTTACCCCAAAGAGTAGAACAGAGGTATTTATAAAAGGGGGTATTTATAAACACAAAAAACCCAAAACAATTATTACTAGAATTTTTGTCTGTCTGTGCTTTACGTTACAGAAACGGCTTAACCGATTTGGGTTCACTAATGTATCGTGCCAAATTTCACTTAAAATTTTGTTTGTTTAATCTCAATCGGTTAGTAAATAAAAATGTTGTATCAATTTTAAGATATATGTCGAAAACTTGTTTGATGGTTCGACGATTCGAATGGTTGAAATTTTAGCTAACTATATCTTTACAATGATGATTTTTGAAAGTTTATATAAAGTTCAAAAAGAGACAGTTTCGGAGACTGCAAGAATCAGCTAGACTATACATTGAGATATTCATAGTAAATGCACGTATTTGAGAGACGCACGGCGCTCCTTGGTTATAGTAACAGGTAACAGCTATATTTAGTAACGCAGTATTTACACGTATATAGACGATTTTAAAAATGATGTATGTATTCTTATGTAATATTTTTTGTTAGTTTAGGTTAGTAGCTTATAATTCCTGAGGAGGGGTGGCGTTAGGCAAGCGACCGGCCGTAAAAACTGTAGCCAGACCCTATATAATATGGACTACGGTCACAGTTTAAGCAACCATTTATATGATTATTAAACTAAGCTACGGTCATACTGTGTCGACACACGTACGCGGGAAAAGGCAGGCGGTGATGAGGTTGGGGTAGTATTAAGTAGGTAATATCATTTTGTTAAGTAAAATTGCAGGGCGGGTGAAACCGCAGCGAACAGCTAGTATACAACAAAATGAATGAGTTTCAGGTTGTACCATTTACCATTAAAATCAAAATATTTACTTAGATATGTACATAACAGACGGACAGACAAATAAAGTAATGAAAGAATGAAAATTAGACGTTGAGGATTTTAGTAATATTTGAGTTATTTATAGCGATGAGATCGTAACTAAAATTATAAGAGTAACTAATTCTGTTAACTAACTAACCAATTTTGTTCGTTACAGATTGGACCTTGACGAAGTTCATGTTATATATATATATATATATATATATACATATATATATTTCAACGTAAATAATGAAGCTTAATCGGAGTTTATGCACGGCTTGTCACGTCCGTTCAACGAGAACTTACTGTCATTTTAATCAACGGTTAAGGTAGATTTTAGAAATAAACAGACATAATTAATTTTATTACATTGAATGATTGAAATTGCATTCTTAATAAGAAAATACACTGATAGAACCGCAACCTGACTGAAGGAGTGTGAAAGAGAACTGTACCTTCTATTCAAAGTGTTTCAGGCGTTTCAAGATCGAATAAAAACATGGAAACACTCTGACAAAGCGACTGCAGCACTGACCAATATGTGACGGTATAAGTAGCACTTAATAATATTATAACATTGACATTGACAAAAACGTAAATCACTGATGAACCTTGTATGGAAGGCTATATTATAATCATGGAATTTATCGATAAAATGTCCTCTAAAGCGATACTACTAGCGGCTGATATTGCAAACCTAATTTCTTGGTTAAGACGTCATTAATATACTATTAAGAATTTGTGAAAATGGATGTGGTGAGTTGTCTATCAATAATTTTGCGATCAGAATGACGAAGAGAAGGTTCACCATTTGTCTTTTGCTTATTCTGGTGTTTTGCAATTTATGGCCGGTAATACAATAACATCAGGGTAACATTTCTTTGCTGTTTATCTGAGTGCTGTCCTCACTAGCAAATCTTGTTTTAAGTATTATCTTGACATATTTCATCAATAAATTCTTCTACAAGATAAAAAAAGCTGACTCGAGCCACATCGGCTGGCAATACGTCAAAAATACAAAACAACACGGCTATTTGTTACTATTACGCGAAGTTTATACACACGGCCGAATCCCGATCGCGCCACTGACATGGAATCAAAATAGCACAAGGTCAAACTATAAACAGCGAGCTGAATCATTCCAGCATCCACTATACTCACCTAAATATGAACTGAAATCGCTGAAGTATCTCCTCCAATCCGAACAGCTTAGCTCCGGTGGGCTCGAAGGACCACATTCGACGGTGTACTTCCTCTCGAGCACGGGGGAGAAAGAGACGGACTTGGGGGATGCAGAGCGCGTGCGCACAGACGCCATCCCTGATGCCTAGTATAAAAGCGGCCACCGGTCAAAATCGTGGACAGTCGTGGTCGGACTGCGGCTGGGAGTAGACTGATTATTTCGGTACAGACGGCCGTCGTTAGTCGATATCACGATCGCACTACTAAACTGGCGAGAGCTACGTGCTATTCCCGTCAGGTGGTCACTTCCGCTGATATTTCATAATTCTCCAACAGATCTCAGTTGACTTCTTTACTCGAATAGTCACTAATTAGACATCTTTAATTGATATGGCAAAATCAGAAATGCTTTTGATATAGTATAATGTTAATCAATGGTTTTCTTTAAACATTGAATTTTTTAACTAAGGTTCATCTTACAATATCCATGCATTTTTCGAATGGTTGCTATAAAATTCGGTTACTTTTGCTAATAACAGTTCATCATGATAATAAATAGGTTGGCACTTTACAAATTTCACCGGAAACATTAAGGTCCATGTCTCTATGAATGTCTAATATATTAAATAATTTGATGAAAAAAAATATTTATATGTTAATATAAATTGCCTAAAAGGAGCATGAGCAGGGGTCTACCGAGTAGTATTTTGCGTTTCGTCTGATGAGTGAGGTGTCTTAGGCCTAATTCCAGTCTTGTTCCCCTTCCCATCTAATAAGGAAGGGGAAGAGGTCTTGACGGTAGAAAAAGAATAGGAAAGGGAAATAACCATTTTCTGTTTATGCCCTCCTCTTTCATTGTCATTAAAGATAGGCATCTGCTACTCATTGGCTTGTTGCAGACATTAATGGGTAGGGATCACTTGATATCGGGTGACCCGCTTGCTCGTTTGCCCAATGGCCTATGTCCTGTAGTGGACGACCATCGGTGGAACCAATGACGACGACCACGTTGTGTTTGGTTAAACATTTTGTAGCTGAACTAAGGCGACAAGAATTTTACAAACTGTAAGCTAAACGTTATATACGAGAAAAATCTATTTCCCTGTGTGGGCGACAACGCACACAACAGAGAAGCCATGTGGTAGTCGGCAAACAACATTAACCTATATCCGCTTAAAATAAACACTCAAAAGCAAGTAAACATTGAAACACGATTTTGGAGGATAATTAATAATGTTCTAAACATATTAAAGTAGCTTTTGAATGAAAGCTTGATCTTGGAACGCCATGAGCGATTTAACTGTCAATTTCCTTTTTTCCTAAATTAATAAAAAATAAAGAGGTATATTTACTCCTGTTGTCTCTCACATTTCCGGTTTGCGGCAAATGTATGAGTACGGTAGTGAAACGTGAAGTTGCGTTTTTGACTTTAGACAGCAAGAGTCTTTATCAAAGGAAGGAGACTCAGTTTTTACTCCTGTCAACGGTCGTGACAACACCTCTTAAGGCCCGAACCTTGACTGATTATTACAAGTAGTCGTATATAGTGTGTACAGTATATTGTGTAGTGGAAATATTTTGGCTACAACCTGAGTGAGATATCACGCCTATGATTTAAAGTATTCCAAATGGCTTAGTAGTTTTTATAGACAGTGTGTTTAAAGTTTCGAATGTTATTATTCACTTGTGTAATTGTAACGCTAAATCATACATGGACACACGTCAAGGTGACAACCGTTGAGTTCACAAAGATGTTATCTTTGCGACATAGTAGGTCAGTGGTGATATGCTCGAGTCAAGGGTACTAATTCAAGTCATTCTTCTATAACATAAACTTATGTGATTCGTTATGGGGCATGTGTTGGAGGATTTTTCAAATAAAATTAATTATAAATTATGATAGACTCCCGAACGCTCGACAACAAATAATTGTACAGAGTTGATTAAATTAATTAGTAGGTATAAAACTGGCGCCGCTTAGTCAAGGTCAATGTTAATACATACTACTAATATCATTGTTCAAATCCGTAGGCGGCGCCCATGCTTGTGGGCGGAAGTCTATCGCATCTATAGATTAATGCTTGATACTGACAATACACAAGACATAGATAATACACTAATGTGGAATACTTAATAAGGTTAGTTTTATGATGAGTCAGTCAATAAAAATTCATACATCACGGACTTTAAAGTCACAATGAAGCGCCAATTTCTAATAGTTCAAGAATACAAACTGCGAAACACAACGTTGTCAATTCGAATCGGAGTGAAAGTATTGGTAAGGGTATACAAGACGTAATTATATCGATTAAATAAGTGTTCAAGTCGATATAGATAGACAAACGAACATACAGAGTAGAAGTATGGAGGGAGAAAAGGCGGGTGAGGCGTGCTAGGCCTGTGCTTAATGGAAATATCTCATCTATGTCTAACCTTCTGGGTTATGGGCGTGAGTGCTTACTTGTTAATGTGATTATAGAATTACTAGCTGTTCCCCGCGTCTTCGCACGCATTCGTTTTTGATTTTCAAAAGTGAAAAAAATTGTAAGGTGATTTCGCGTACGTTTTATGCACCTCGGGAACAATTTTATTTTCGGAATAGAAGGTAAGTTTCTCCCTGTCTTTTATGTACCGCTCACAATTTGCTTGCAAATGTCATGACGCTCGGTTGAATTGTTCAGGAGTTAAAGCGTAACCAACAAACAAAGACTCCTTTCGACCACTTTTCGAAACCCACATTCGAATTTATAATATTAGTAAGTATAATAAAGGACCGGTTGGCGTGGTTAGTAAGATACTTGCTTTTCACGTCGAAGGTCGTGGGTTCGATTCCCACCCAGGACAGACATTTTCGTGCAAGAACTTGTCTATTTGTCCTGAGTCTAAGTGTAGTCTACTGAAATCTACTGAGTATGTATTTACAAAAGAAATTTAGTATATCAGTTATCTGGTTGCCATAGCATAGCTCTGCTTAGTTTGGGATCAGATGGCCGTGTATGAATAGTGTCCCGGGATATTATTATTATTATAACTCTTACGTGAGTTTTGGTTTATTGTTAATTTAGTTTATGATTGGTTTTAATGCACTACAATTTTGTTAGGGAAAAAATCATTATACTTTAAATATTTATTGAGATTAGATCGTGTCTTTGTGAAGCGAGTATGATGGATTGTAGCTTTTTGTCTCGGCGGCCCAGCGGACCGCGTCGACTAATGACATGACAATATGACGTCGCGTAAGTTACGTTCGACATCGGCCTTGAATCCTATATATGTTCTGTAATTTACTCCTTTGTCTTTGAAAGATTACTTATTTTGTTTAAAATACTGATTTATTCAACTATTAACACGCAAACTGATCCTTCTTTCGTAAAAATAAGTTAAATGTTATTCCTCATTGTCTCTACATGTTTCTAATTTCACTTCATCATTTTCCTGCCCTTCTCACTTTTCCTTCATCCACGCCTTTCATCATCCATTATCATAACTTGTCTATTACAAGTCCCATTATAACAAAGTTATGTTTTTTAAATCAACAACAATTTAGTCACAGAATCGTATCTATACTAACATACTAAAGCTAAAGAGTTTGGTTATCTAAATTTGAATTACAGGAACTACCAATTGGATTTGAAAAAAATATTTTGGCATTTAACAGTCCTATTTCGAAACGGATTAGACTATATAACACCACGCTAAGAAGATAAAGGTAGAAAGGAGGCAAATGAACGAGGGGTATACTCGTACTGTGGACGAGTAAAATCGCGGGGAATAGCTAGTAATAGATATACGTGATGAGATAGCTAGAGAGACAAGTGCCAGTATGTCTCAGGCAAACAGACAGACAAGTGGGACAGCTAGCAAATGAATAATGCATGCGTTAAACTATCTGACGTGGATGTCAAAACACACCATAACCGGAGAGCTGTAGGCACTGAATAGTTATTTCCTATAAAAAGGAACGAAAAACAATCAGACTTAATGGTAGCAAGTCAATTTTAAAACAAGTTAGGTAACTTATTTTCTAATTTTTAGTTTAAAATTGAGTAAGCTTAAATAAATAATCAATATGTTATAGGATGCTAACGGGATTACAGCTATTTATATAAAAGTTTTGGCATGAATATATATAATAGAACATTAAATACATTCTTGAGATTTATATACAATGGTCGATATTTAAAATCAAAGGCAGGAAAATAACAGGAATACATAATACATGAAAATCGTAAATAATAGAAGACAAGCTTACTTTAGCTTAAGTAAGATACCATCTCGCGTAATAAAGCATCGCAGCGCTTTAACGCTGTCAAGAAGCTAAACCGTTAACCTAATCAATAAAGCGTTTCAGTTTTGACCTCGATCCGAGGATGTACGAGACTAGCTCAATAAGTCTCCAATTTGATAAGCATTAAATTCCCTACAAATACAGAGAAGAAATAACGATCAAAGTAAAGTGTTTAAAAAAAAGCTTTCAAAAATATATTAGCTTAATGTAACAGATAGTGACAATTTAAATAATATAAACATATATACCATACCTATGTATCATATATTGACTAATTATAGAGAAAAACTACCACTCACTCCCACTGGCAGCTTAGAATGTAGCCCAAGATTTGGTTTCTTTAAAATGAACTCTAAGCGCAGGCCACATGAGACAAAATTAATTTTCAAAACCTTCTACAAAGGACCTCTTTCAATAAAGACATTAACACTATTAAGGGCAGCTTACATTGGGCTCGATGTTAGCATTTACGACCCAAAACACTCGTAACTGATCGCCCAACATACTTTACAAGTACAAACTACTTTAAATTTATTTACACAAAGAAAACGGTCAAAGTAATTGCTTCGCATTTTTAAGAGAACTAGCATATTTAGGGTATAACAGCATATATTAAAAAAAAAAACAGAAACTTTAAGCGTAGCCTGAATTTTCATACTGTAAATCAAACGCCAAGTAAGCTACTAAGCTCTCAGTACTTAGTAACTTATTTTAGTTGATGCAAGCTATGTCTTACCAATAACCTGGACGCTGTCAAATCACAAGGCTTTATATTTAAGTATGATTACATTAAATTATCAAATAAATACGAAAAATATTTAGTAAAAAGGCATCAAAGTTGAAGGACCACCTGTTATCATAGTCGGTTATTTCTAAATTTAAATCACTTTCATATTACAATAACATATACTTCGTGTTATGTTCAGTTGCAGCCAATAACATTAATAGTAACACAACATAACATGTAGCTATAGTAAGGGTAAACATACAATAAATAAGCTTGTTTTTTGAACGCAGTAATTTTTACGTCAGCTCTACGAAAGTTACGAATAGTTGCCAACATCCGCCAACTCGCAGTACGACCACGACAAATAACACTAATCACCTAATTCGCTTCACACATCCGACATAGTCGATCAAATCAATTCACGCTTAAAGAATCGAATAATCGCGAGATTCGAAAGGATCGATGGTAACGCGTACGCTCGCGACAGCGTTGTCGGATGGATGTCGCCGCGGCAACTGACGGCTGTAGCCATTCAATGGGACGGCTTCTAATGATCTTCGGTTCATTGTGGCGCGTCGTAATGGGGGCGTGTAGGCGAGCAAAGTACGCGGTAACGAGTGACCAGGGAAGGTCGCAAGCTGGCTTAGCGGATCTCAACTCGATTCCATTCTCGGAAGCCGCCGCGAATGGGAAACCGGGACACGGCCGGCGGGCGCACCGGGAATGTTACCATTTGAGCCCGTTCGTTTCCTAGGCAAGGTGACAAAAAGCGACGCATAGTAATGCTACATTTGAGCAATAGTAGCACTTAATGGTATGGATGTGCATATAAAAAAAGTAACAGAAAAAAAAGTTGCGCGAACGCAACACACCTCTGTCCTAAATTCCACATTCGATACATCCACTTCTCGGTGAGACGGACTTGAAGGTTTCGAAATTCGTAAGCAAGTCGATGTTACAAAGAATATTAACGAGTGGGAAGAAGAACAAAGCGTGGCGAATGTCTGCGGTCAGCGCCGCTCCCATGCTCGGCAAGCCGTGACGATATCTTAGAGACACCACAAACTGGAGATTGATTCGCTCATTATCTATTGGACCATGAAAGATCACACACGTTCAATGGGTAAGAATAAGATACGGATAACGACAGATTGAGCTATAATTTGAATTATAAGATAGGTGAATAGCAAATTATAATTTTTCCTTATAAGGAAAACGAAAAATTGTTGATCATGCTTTACTTCATGATTGTCTAGACTTCAGGAGAGAGGCAACCAAACATGCGCTACTCATGTGCCTTCTCCATCGCAGGATATCTTTCGTTTCTAACCCAGTTTTGTCCAAAATGTAAACACTAAGTTATAATATATACATAAATAAAATACAAATAACATCACTTCCGCGTAAGATGTGGAGGACTTGCCATAGCCTAGAAAAATCCAATTGTAAACAAAACACCACTAGCTACAATATTACACATATAAATTAAATAGGCAACTGCGAGGAGGGTTGGCGTGAGGCAGGCGCGGCCGTAAAAACTGTATCCCAAACATTTACAGTATAGACCTCCACATAAGTGGGATCAGGACAGGGCAGATGATGATGAAATAGGCAACTCCGAATGTCAAAGCGAATTTGAAATGCATGCATTTTTTTTTAAAGTGGTTGAAAGATTTAAGCTGAAGTATTGTTTTTCACCATATAATGTAAAGTCAGTGTCAGTCTGTCAGTGTATACATTCAGTATCTGTGATGTGTATAATAATCAGTGACATATTATGTGATTATTATTATTAAATTACATTAAAACTTAATTAATTTATTAATAATATTAATTAATCTATATATAATACAGGCGAGCCTTTTTTTGTAACCCTTGTTTACATTTCAAATTCCTCTTTCATATTAAAATAAAGTCCTTTAAGTAAGACTTCATATCTACATCATTTAAGATACTTCGCCTAGATGTGGCATCGCCGTGGAACACCCTGTATATTCATATTAATTGTACAAGTTTTCTTTTCAGTGCCGTGTGTATTATAAACATTGTCCTATCAATAGATACACGCATACGCAGCTAACAAGTTGGGTCAGAGTGCGCATTCCATCGTGTCATGATACAATTGATACATGGCTTCTGAGGCCACTACTCACTTGACAATAATCCCAATATCTAATAATTTACTATTGTACCCTATAAAACAATTGACAATCGTATTAATTGAAGCTTATGTGTGATTTATTAAGACCTTAAACAATTATTTCTTATCGAGGTTGTAGTTTCCCATTGAAGTCGGGATATTCATGAAAAAACGCTCCTTCAAAGAACTTAGACTCGAAAGAGACACCGTGAGTTACCTTTAAATTAAGTAGCTAAGTTGTCAAGTTGCTATCATCTGCTACTGCTGTCCACACCGTTTTAGTTTGGAAGTTTATTAGATAATGTAATTTAAAAAAATTGTCATATGTTGAGGTAATGCGTGGAATGTTGCAAATCGGGCCCGGCTGAGATTTCCCGCATATCTTGCTGCCCACTTACGGCCCGTAATTGGAGAGACAGTGGGCTGCCTGACAGCTCACGCGTTTCCATCTAAAACAAGCTACTGGATGGCAATGTAAATATTTACGATTTCCACGCTATTACTGATATTAACTACGATTGAATAAACTAAAAGAACGAAACAGTCACACTAATCAATCGTAATTGAATTAACTTAAAGAATTAATTAACGTATATTCAGTTGGTATTCTACTGGTTTGGGTTCTACCGAGAGAATACAATTTTATTTTGTGAAAGAAGCGGCTTTTGATTGTGGCGTATTTTTTTACAACATTATTTTTTCAATAAGCGAATTAGTTTTGTTTGTCCAACTATATAATTAATAAATCTATCAACATACCTGTCATTTTGCAGAATCAACAAAAGTCTTGAGAAAGATCCAAGGCACAAATAAATACCACGCAAACGCAACAAACTAGATACACCAGCAAACGTTTCGTATTTGAATGTCTCACAACTGAACGCAAAATGTTAAATCACTCCGTCTGAACAAGTTCACAGAAGTCCAGAGAGTTCGACGAATTAACATGTAAAACCTGTGCCGATTGAAGCAATAATTATTTATAGAAATGCATAAAACAAGGATAGCACGATGTATTTTAAAACACGAGCACTTTATAATAGGGGGGTTAAGGATGACGCCTAAAAAATTCGCATTGCCCAAACTTCAAGAGACAAGGTGCGCAAGGTACGTTTCACTCTTTTTGAATCGTAGGCGGGACGCGGTTTATTCACCCGTGACGTCACGTTGCAATGCAGTTATACACGCGATCGATATCATAACTTGTTCACTTTATAAGCCAATACATCCCAAAAATAAATATATTTAGGTAGATACAGTACGTAATGGATTGGATAAAAATATTTTTTATTTAATAATTGTAATAAAACAAACAAAATAAACTTCTATACTCTATATACAAAATAGAAAACTAGATAGCGCCATCTCGTGTAACATCACTGAAATTATTACATAGCTGACTTGCAAGCGAGGCAGTATCCTAAACTAATATAGATGGCGTTGGTTAAATGAGTACCGCAGCAGACTAGTCACAGACTAATTCAGTTTCATTTGTTCAAGATAACTTAAATAAATAGAAAACATACATGTAGTAGAATCAACGTAACACTAGACTCCATTTAACGTCTTATAGATACTTTAAGGTTATTTTTAAGCGAAATATACTGGAAAGAAACAGAAATAGGAGACATAACAGTGGAAGCTCAACGGCAATGAGCCACCTGTTCGTCCGCTACAAACGGGAAAGGGGGTCGTTTCGACGCAAAGAGGCTTAATTAACGCTTGCGTACGCACTTCTTGAACCTTGTCTTGAATTATTATCAAATTTCGTACGGACAGAAGCCGTATGCGCTATATTAAAAATATATACGTATACATAATGTATAAATATATATCATCAAAAGGATACTTTATCCGTATTCTCTTAGCTTAGTTCTTTATTGTATTGATGACTTAATTCATATGTAGTTTAGCCCTCTACTGGCAAAGTCTGACACTACAGTAATCTTAAAACGTATTCGGTGTTAAAAATATTAGGAGACACGAGTTAAGATTTCGCAATCACTTTTTATCAGGCGTTTTAAATCGAGCATATGTTGAAAGTGATGATTTAGTGTTTCTTTTTGAAAACATATTTAAATATATACGAAGACAGAAATAATAGCAAAACGGTCGTAGAATTTGGCAAGGGAAAGAAAGCTAATGAGGCCGTTCACCGGAATACAGACGAGAATACAAACGGAGACAAACAAATTATTGATTTATGTATTTATTTATATTGTTGCCATTGACGGTTCCTACTGTGACTGAAAGCAGGCCCAGAGCTCACCGTCGATGTATGGACGTAGCAGATGCCAGAGAGGTGTACCAGGATCGCGCCAAATGGAAATCCATGATCTCGGCCTACCCCTCTGGATTACGATGGATGGATATATTTGCGATATTTGCGAGCGCATATTTATATTACGTTAAATTTATAACACTTATATTAAAGGTACGCAAATCATCAGGCAAACAATTACATGAGCGATTACGATACCCTAAATGGTACCCTACGCTGTGTGTAAGGCGTTGAATTGTGCCCTTACTAGGCAAACTTGTCCAACTTGTGTCCATCACCAATTAACATCACATTTTTTTAGTTTTGCTCATCGTTTAAATGATTTATCAAATGCAATGTGTAGGTACAGCTTTATCGAATACGCCTTCGCTTTACCATGAATTTGTGCCGTGTTCTCAATGTTCAATTAATTTCTATTGTGACGAGATCAATAGGGCAATATCGTTTCAGAATCGTAATCAATTACAATAATATTATATATCATCGTCCCATTAGTTTGAATTGTAAATGCACATAGATCATTTTTTTAACATTGCATTTAATAATTTAGAACGAGTTAATTAATGTTAGTATTCATATCAATTCGACCGCGGATATGTAAATAGAACCGACTGTCGCAGTACAGTGTCATATTATTAAATAATGACATCACGAACCATAAATACTTTCTGTCACACTCACTCACTGGGAAGGTCAAGGTTGCCACAGTAATTGTGAGAGCAAAATGTTATAATATAACAATCAAATAATGAATACTTCTACGACTGTACTAACTTTAATAAGAACATTAAACAGGTAATACTAACTTCTAATTTATGAACGACCTAATCAAGACAGTCTTAAATATGGCAATAATTAAGGGAATGAACTAAATACTAGTTATCTAGAAATAGAAATAATATAGTATAGTATATAATAATGAAGTTGTTACTACATTTGTGTCGAGGTATCTCAAATGTAAATCAATGATAAAATCAAGGTTCAATGATTCCCAACTGTTCCGTTAAAACAAAAGTAGATTTTAACATATAACGGCTTCCGATGACTCGGCTTTAAAAATAATCACAATTACTGTAGTCAAAGTTTGTATTTACATACCTATCCATTTTGATATTCGGACCATCAGAAAATACCGAGCATGTGTCTGTATTTCAGATCAGAAGCTGCTACCCATCCTCCTGTGGGCCTGGTCATTGTTTTAGAACACCTCCGTTTCCGAATTCAAACACCCATTCAATGAATGATTACCAGTAATTTTTAATTATAACAAAAAAAAAATTAAAATAAGTAAGTAAATTATAAAAGACAACATAACATTATGTAATGTACAAATCAAAACAGTCTAGACTTTCTAATAACACTAATGGGCTTCTAATTGGCGAGGTTCCAAAAGGCGATGATAACACTACGTGAACACCAAAGTCAGTGACCTCACGATTGTTACAAATTTTTGCTAAGTAAAGTTGTGGTGTCCGAGGATACCAGCGAGAAGAGAGAAACTAAAACCCTGAAGACAGATTCTTCAGGGTTTTAGTTTAAGCCTCTTTTAAATGCATTGTAACCTTGGATTTCTTACTCTGTTAGTCTTTAGGTATAAAATATTTTATCATATAGATTTTGATCACATAGAAACGACAACTTCAGTTTAGTATTGTCATCACTTAATTTCACATTTCCCGAACAAATATGACATTTTGATTGACTTACAACACCCAAAGCGCGTAGAAGCAAAATATTACGTAATAAAACACCGAAGCGATAAGGCTACCAAATATCAAACACCTAAAATGATATTTCAAAGGTTAACACCGACTAATCATTAAAAAACACATTATATCTAAAATGTGACAGGATGCGAGTGTGTCACCATACACTTACCAATTTTTTTTAAAGAATCAAGCTTTTAAACCAAAGTGTATTTGGTAAAACGATCATCACTGGCAACACCATCTCGGTTGAATTTGGAATTTAATATTTCAATGCATTACTACTATAACAATTTTACTGAATAACATAAAAAAGTATGCGTACAATCTTAGCCTAAATACCTCCCAATTAACATGCACAAAGACCTCACTTACTGTAAGTTCGTTAGCCCTTAGAAGGTACCCGCATACAGAGGCGTGAGAATTGAAACTGAAAAGCAATATTGTTTTAGGTTGTAGGTCTAACAAGCTACAGCGAAGCTATCGACTGTTCATACAAACTATGAGAGGTTGTTCCCAATTCCACTTCACTTTTATCTCATGATTTCAAACAAACTTACATTATTTTCGATGAACGTACGAAAAGTGTTGCCGCAATAATGCCGCCATAATGGTAAGTGACGTTTATTTGTTTACAAAACTTGTATCTTGATGTGTAACAAACTATATGTAAACATACAGTACAGTATCTGGGAGCCCAGTTTACCTCCGCGTTGTGTTTTGCAAGATGGTATTTTCTTGGTAACGATATTTCGTATACAAGTGTCATATAGCGCCATCTCACAGAAATTTAAGGTTGTACGTTAAATTTGTCATCGTCCATTGAAAACAAAAAATAGCACTCTTAAAATTTATTTATGTTCATTAATTATATTTTTTTGAAAATATAATTAATGAAACACACAAAATGAGGCCCTAATGTAGGACGCGACCGACGACCTAACGGCAAAATGGCCACTGCCTGACGACAGTGTTGATATTTAGGACAATAGTTTGTGGATCTATCTACCCTTTTTTCTAAAACATCCAAAAGGAGACCCAGAGAGCCCTTTTTGTTAGATGGGTCTGAACCCAGTCAACTTTGGGAACCACTGCATTAACATACAATGTGTAACATATAATCTGAATTTGTTTTATGACCGACGTCTATATTGATTGAAATACTAATCATCTTGTGTACTTTGGTAGTACGATTGTATATAAAAACTAGCTCGTAGATAGTACCGCGTTTGCGGTCCACCAAAACAGATAAAATCATTAGACGAACAGTTAAAAATTCTACGATGCCTTTTAAGCGAACAACTACTTGAAACAAGTTATGGTCGCTGTTACAAGGTATGTGACAGTTATAACATTGTTATTGTTTGTGTACATAATAGATATATTTATAACTGAAAAAGTGTATGTTCCGATTCCCAGCTAGTAAATCTAAAATTAACTTAGGACCAATCGTGAACAAAAACGTTTTGACTAATTTTAAAAATCAATTTATACTTATCATATATTTTATACAGGGCATATTAAATGCGAAAATGTTTTGTACACTTAAAGAACAGGATATAAAATCAATGAATTGCGCACAACTTATCCTTATTTGTTCGTTTCTGTAAATGTCTTATTCTGTAATTGGCTATAACCGACTTTTCGACACAATATTGTCGGTCATAATAGTTGCAATTAATGCTTTGGTTCCAACAACAATTTTTAATTTTATACATTTTACATAAATTTATTGTGTGCTTTCGCTCGTTAATTTTTTTATGCACAATTTTTTCCCTCGACGGCGCTTTTATTATCTTTGTCTGCATCTTTGGTCTTTATCATTTTAATTAAGTTTCCTTAAGTTAGTCATACACCTAACAGTCTATCAATGCAATCCACTTCTCTTCTGCTAGATTTCTTTTATTACTGTAAAGCAAATTTGCACACTCCCAATTGCTCTAATGTACAATAGCTTGTTCCACATCACGATGCAATTTTTGTAAAATTATTAACAGAATATTCTCGAAAAAAAATTACGTTTCCTCACATTATCTTATAAAATGTAACTCCGTATAATACAATTTCAATTTACTTTATTTTACTATTTCCACAAAATTAAAAACAACATTTTCGGTGAAAGTAAAAATAATGTAATGGCCGCCGTTACCATACACGGCCATGATGTTTGTTTGTTTACAAAAAAACGTTGTTACAGTTAGTCGTTTTCGTAAACACGATCAAATTGGAGCTGATGAAATCCATTTAACTAAAACCAAGATTAGAATTGATCTATAAGCTCGATTAAGCAAAACGTAGTTTTTTTTAACTTGTTTTCGTTATCAAACGGTGAAATCGCCCTTAAATCTCAGTTAAAAATAATATTGACATAGTAATAACAATTGTTACTGTCATATATGGCATTAGCTGGCATGCCAGGGTCCATGGAAGGTCACAAACTTCCCATTATGGTAGTTTCACAACCAGTCAACTTTTGCTTAATTGAATTTCCCAGGTGAACTAATAAAGTAATTCATTTAACCTTCTTTACAAGGTAAAGGTTTTAAATATAAGTACTATTCATCAAAAACAATAAGATGTTACGAGAAGTCCGCCACGTACTACTACAGTCCACCTTGCTCCAATAGCGGGTTTCAGAGATCATACATTTTTACAGCTACAATGCTTACACATACATACATACCCTTCGTTATAAATACTTATCGCCGTAGCGGCAATAGTAAATAAAAAGTGAGTTTTATGCACATACTCGAGCGCGTCAGATTTTCATTTCAGGGGTACCCTGTTATGTACCCAACACCACAAATAAATCATTCGACCAAAAAAGTTCATCGGAGATACTCGTGCGCGAAAAATTAAGTTAAAGAGGCTAAGGAGTGCAGGAATCGTAAACTTGTTATACAAAACAGTTACCTGAAAATCAATATTTCAAAGTTTTAGTTCAAGGATACAAAGATACAAGACACATAATGTCACATAACTGTTCTCTCTTTTGTTTTACCATCTAATCTTCAAAATCCAATGTCCCCAAGACGCTCGAGGATGTACAAGTTTAACATCTTGGGCTCGCCTGCGGTACTGCTGTCCTTTCACAGTCTATGGACATACGTACTCAAAGAAACATAACCGCGCCTTATTATGCCGCTTAATTAGCTATGTATCTAATGACTTCGATTAGCATAGTTATAAATAGTATGATTGAGCGGCACCGGAAATATATTTAGATTGACGACAATATGCTATGCATAAGCGTTAAACACGTCAATCACGAAGAATAATGTGCACGATAAAAAACACAAGCAGATATAAGGACTGATAATAAAAAAAATAGTCGCTGTAAACAGTTTACTGTCACAAATTCAAATAAGCATGTTGCTGACACGAGTTGCTAACGCATGGTGAGCTGCTGTTCACGCGAACCTGTAACATTATCTCCTACAAAATATTTTCTACCTCAGCTAAAGAAGTTTTCGCTTCAAAAATTGAGAGAAACTTAAATGGTACTGTCATATGTCCCTTGGATTTGTTGTATTCGATTTTAAAACAAATCAAATTAATGAGAACCGGCTGGCATTGGTGGTCGCGTCGATGACGTAACTTCGAACCTACGGCCCATCTGAGGCGGTGTATCTGACTGTGAGGAATTCACTCTGATCACTTTTGTAAAGGACGAACGTGTTTTCATTGAGCGGCGTGAGTAAACTTGACTCGGTTTCGCAAAAGGCCTGACATTTGCGAGGTCGGCTTATGTCAGCCGATTGCATGAGCCAACAGATGGCTTGAATTGTTCTAAGAAAAAACATGACTCCATCCAATCCTAAGCCGTACACAAAGAACGAAGAATTAAATCGTTTCGTTCGAATGCGAGGTATGTCAACGACAAAGGAATAAAATTAACAATATGTTATACAAAAATCAATTGCCGAATGTATAGCGAGTACTCATGTAATTTCAGAAAGGCTTTCATTACATAAATTCCCTTTCCCTTCCCATCCTTTTCTAATAAGGAAAGGGTCACTTATTACCAGGCGCCGCTTGCTCGTTTGCCACCTTATTCCATAAAAATATATACATATAGTTATACGTAGTATGACTTCTAATTATTGTCAGGACAAGATTTGTATGCAAGAAAATGTTACGGGAAAATAAAATTTTGTTTGAGTGAGTGAGATAGAAGTACGGAGGTTGCCTTCATAAGTTATATGCTGCATGTATTCTATTTTCACAAATTTAACCCAATTATTACAATTACAAAATTACAAATATACAATTTACGAGTACACTGCGGAAAATACGAAACGAGCGCGTGCGAAGTCGCGGGCAAACACTCGTTATTAATAAATTTGTGGTTTATATACGACGTTGAAGTAAAAGATTACATACGTTAACGTGTTGCTTAGATATCGGTAGTATGTAGCGACACAAAATAAAGGCCCGCGTCACACGAGACTAGAGGACAGGTGCGAAGCCGCAACGGCGATTTAACACGCCATTCCCGCAACCGCAGCTACAGAACAAAATGCCTGCGGAGCTCTGTCAATCTTACTAACCCTAATATCCTAACCACACGTTGGTGTAATATGTTTAACTTAACAGTGAAATTAAGCATTCCACGCGAGCTAGGTTTGTGTTCGTGATTGACGATTGTGTATACTAAAAATATTGACAAAACGTCATTTTATATTAATAAATTTTAATTTAATTTAGTAAATTTTAGTTTAGTGATAATTCAATAACCGTTATATGCCATAATCTTCAATTTATATCCTTCAGATAGATGCGATTTTTTTTAAATGCTCTGAAAATTGGTAAATTTCAGAAAACTAAACGACTATTTTACTTCGCTCGTTTCATGAATGTGAATTTAGTAAACAGATATTTTTTATATATTTTCCGATAAATATAAGATTAATCGTTTAAAAGAGAAAAAAGAAAAATCGCACAGATAATTAATAATGCATAGAATTTTAATAATGTTTTGATTAGTACACGCACGGTTAGTGTTAAAGCAGCCTTTGACTCATGTTTTGCTGCCCATGCAAAGCCGAGGCAAGTCGCTAGTCAACAGAAATACTATGAAATCGGTCAATAAACACAGAAAGATACGACACGCCCTTGCTTTGATAATTTCTTTTAACTCTTATTGGTAGCTTTCTTATTCCAACGGCCGAGTTTTCACTCACCACCATTTAAGGCTGAATCTCAGTTACAACATATAATAATAGTTTTAGAAACTACATAACACGCTATGTTTCATTATATTCGTTGTTATTTAAATTTTAACACATAGATGGCGTCATTCTCAGTTTTAAGAAAAACCGCAAATCCTCATAACCCTGGTATGGATAATCAAACAAATGGACGAACTATTTAAATTATTGTTTTGTCATCGGTCCTTAATAATTGTGCTACATTTCAAATTAACCCGACGTTTTGAAGGGGTTCAAAATCACGTTCAAAGATTCCGTTACATTCAACGTTATAAATGTACATACACGCCAAGCTAAAACGTGTTAAATACTTATGTACACAACTCTCTCACAGGATACAAAATGGAAAAATAAATGTTACCGCATACGTTTATTAAGAACACATAAAGGTTGAAGTGTATGTACAAGGACGATGTATTTTCGTACATGGAACATACGTGGTCTATAGCACTATACCGCAAACGCTTGTAATGCTACTAATGAACGCAAATCGACCTGGATCTCAACAATTGCGATGACCTCACACGCACGGTGATGCCAACACCGGAATCATTTCAACCATTTCGGTCACCAGCTTCAATTGTTTTAAGGTTGTATTACACTGCGTAACAAACTGCATATTTACCTAAGAATTTGTATTGCCAGATTGTATGTTAACGTTATATACGTGTCGTATATTTGCTACTATTTCAATTTCAATAAAAATAACACAAAATGTTTCATAAGACACGGAAAAACATTCGTGAGACTAATAATAATAGACATGGCAGCCCATAGGGCTCACAAACGATCTCATGGTGCGGTACAAAATACATCATATAATAAACATTTCTCCGTACAACGTGAAAATGTATTAGATGTTTACATACTTCTAGCATAAACAAGTCCACTACTATTACTTTCTTTCAGTATATATAATATAGACACAGCAATGTTATTCTAAGACAAACAAACAAACCTACATAGCCCGTAGTATTAGCTCAATCCGACAGGGAAGAAAGTCGCTATTTATGTCGATAACTCTTAAAACTCGTAAAAGTATTTTTTTTAAATGATAACGATAACGTCTTAGTAAAAATAAGTATATAACATCCACGAGTAGGTTAGAACAAAAAAAACAGAGGCACGAAAAGAATCTCGGATATTAAGATGGCCGGCAGTGAACGTTTAAATTTGTAAATTATAAGCAAATACATGGCATTGTCTAGTAGGCGATGGTATTATCTTTCTTCACTACTGGTTTCTCTTTTTAATTCTTCCTCTGACTTTACTTATTAATCCTCCAACAAGAAACCATCTACTTTTACCACAACACTATCTGTCAAGCTTCAATCATTAATCATTGGCTGAGTACTCCCGTGCGCTGCGCTCTTATGTACATAAAAATAAACACACCGGATGGTTACATCAAATCGTAAGTAACAAAATCAAACGTAGTACACGCGTAAAACACGGCTGTAAGATAGTAAACATACATTGCCAATAGTATAACAAGCAAATACATATATAAACGCTTTATTCTATCACGAGTGTACACACAATGATCCTGCGAAATATTTCCTGCAAGGATCAAAGAAGCCAAATGTTTTATGTTAAAAAAATACGTTCTTATCATTAAATATATTTTCTGAATGCCTATATTTTTGGTTTATCATAGAAAAAGGCCACGTTGGACAGGTTAAGACAAAACTAATTTCATTAAAAATAATAATTAAATAATACTCACAGCCCGGCGATATGCCGTTCTCCTTCATCGCGCAGCGGTACGGATTGTAAGTGCCTGGTAGCACCTTGCCATACATTGTCCGATCCATTCTCCAATCGCTAAGCTTCGATCCACAATAAAACACCCACGGAGGCGACACTATGATCGACGCACCATAATCACAACCTACAGATGTAAACGTGTTACACTACGCGTAATAAATGCATTCGCAATCCTCGAGCACGTGACGAGCACGAGTGTGGTCTAACTCCAGGGCGGCGGTGCACTGAGCGCGCGTTGCGTCATATCGATATCGATGTCCGATCTGTTATCGATAAGCGATAGCGCAATGTCACCGGGACGAGGCCGCAGAGGAGCTGAGCGGCCGACAACGCGACTAAACAACAACTGAGGCGGCGCATGTTCGGTTGCCGGCGTGCGCGAGAGACGCTACCGCGGCTTGGATACGATCCCGAGAGCAAATCGGGTACGATCGTCATGTACCATTGTTATCGTGACGGGTGAATAGGAAAGCATCGACAATAGCTAGGATTGTAGTTATCACATTATATAATGCTATCGATAAATCAGCGTTTGAGATATACATCTGTCAAAGCAAGACTGATCAAAGGGCTCATGAGAATATAAAGATGTGTAGAGTGGAATTCTGATTGTATTGAGATTGCGTGTTAACGAAAGACACCGAGTCCAATTCATCACGCGTTCCCTGGCGGTAAATTCTAATTTAGTCCGCCTGTTACCGCCAAATTTTACCGCGCCCAACCGCATCCGGTGACGACTGTCTATTCTCAAAAGACGCACTCATCACTCCCACACCGTCACGCTAACGGCGGTCATTAGAAGGAACAGCAGAGTTCCTTTGATCTATACGACTATGGTTACAAAGAATATTCTTTTACAAGGATTAATAATGTATGTATTAATCCTTCTCGTATCAAAGCAATAAATAATTCGGGAACGCTTAACCGCTTTGATGTGACGAATCGAGTTAGCGTTTCGAATTAAAAGATACAGTTTTCGAACGAACGCCACCCAAGAAGAATCGAGAATGCTCGCAGTCGACTGTGAAGGGGCTTAAAGCTGCATTCCGTTTTCCCCGAGTGCTAATTAAAACAACAGATTGACATTTACGAGCCTAGTGTTTACGATGCACGTAGCCGTTTCATTGTTCCCGACGTGGCGAGAGGGTCTAATAAGGAAGTAAATATTTGAGCTGGCGAGGCCAGGGCTGCTAAACCGTTTAGAAACAATCAAACTGATTACCGGACACGTATTAGACGGGGACTGGGGACAAGCAAATAGGCCGTTTAATTAAAGATATACTTAAACAACTATAAATAGATATTAAAAACGATATTTCTAGAATACATACGTATCTATAGTTATTTCCAGATGGAGATAGAAATTTTGTAAACTAACAATCGTCACTTACATGCCGGCTATTAAGCTTTCATTAGAAATGTTGTAGTTTTGTGGAAATCGTGAGATAAAGTAAATAAACAAAAAAAATGGATAGCTAACGTTATAAGTTAATGTGAGAAAAAGATTGATTTCTTGAAAATACTTTTAAATTTTGGAATGTTTGCTTAAGCGGTAACGGTTGAAACAAAGATGTTTACAAAATTTCCATCTCTATTTAAATCGAAGTATATTACGCACGCATACCACTAGATTACATTAATATCTTTTTAATTTATTTAGTCTGACGTAGGTTCGGGCAATTTAGTCGCCTAATCTATCTATTTATAAGAGCTTATTAACTTAACGTGTTAAACCAATTTAACATATTTTATCGAAAATTCCTATCAAAAATTCAAAACCAAAAAAAAAATTAAAATGACAAGTTTTTTCTTCGAAAATGTAATTTATAGATGACAACCCTATGTGTTGCAAAGCGTTTATCTGTCCATCTAGCGCCACAAAGTGACCTATTGGGCACATGCAAATATGGCTAAAGATCGAACTGATAGAAAGGGCTCTGCGATACTGACGACGTGACCGTCTTCGGCACACGGCCGAGAGATCTTGACAAAATAGTGAATAAATGTACATGACATCGCAAGAACAAAACAAACCGTCGAAGATTCATGTGAAATGTGTTTAATATTGTTGTATTTGTAACGACATTGCTATGGCAATGATAGTCGAGATCTATCCGCGACGTGCAATGCGCTGTTTGCCCTTATGACGACATAAAGAGCACTCGATTTCTCAAGAACATTGTCGGTATGGGTCACAAGTGAAGTTACAAATTAGCCGAATGAGATCGTAATTTTCGGCCTATGAAATCTATTAAAAGTTTCTTTTACTTAAAAGGTTATAACAAACCGAAAATGATAAGGTTGGCTTAATTTTGATTGGTTGGATAATTAGCATTAAGTTTTTCACAACTTATTAACAACCCTATGCAATCATTAGAAAGGTACAACACACAATAGTGCTGTTACTCATTACTAGCTTCAAGGAATGTAGGCAGACAGTACATAAGATCATAATGAACAAATGTCTCTCTCGAGATTCCTCATCTGTAAATATTTATTGTGCAATGGAATCAATGATATATATTGTAAAGACTCAACATGTCTAGAACAGATAGCGTACGTCCTTTGAAACGGTGCCAAGAAAAACATGAAGGCGACCAAAACTGACAACAACTAGTCAATTAAATGAACGCAAATCTAAATAATGACATATTAAGTACGATTAAGAAAGCAATATCACAAAAACTAGGTCCTGTCAAGTCCGTAAAGTAAAGAGAAGTGGTCCGAACACATTCATTGGAGTTTATTTTAGCCCAGTAGCAGGCAAAATTTATCTTGGTGTTTCCCATTTTAAGGCGCATTAATCTAATACACAGCTATAATGTTATACGCGTAGTATTAAAATGGTTTGAAACAAAACAACTATAAAACTGGTACGTAAAACACGAAAACTCAATTTTTATTCACGGTTTTAAAATGCAACCGTTTTAATTACTAATTTTTATAACCTGAATCGTTAGCACACCGCAAAAGTTATTTTTAAAGCACAAACACATTGATGTAATGATATAATGTAAAAATCGTACACCGCAAGTACACGTTGGTTAACGCGTGAGGTGGCGACGAACAACTGCGTGGATTGTGTATTGTACACAACTCGTGGTAAAACGCCCCCTGACGCGACCCTAATAGAGGACGGGCATCGCCTTAATTTACTTGGGGCGAAAGGAAATTACCAAAAGTTCCATTTAATGTAATGACATAAATTTACATGGACAAACATATACTACATACATACTGGGGGTAGACAGTAATAGTAATAAAAAATTTTTGTAGACAACGCTTATTAGATTTTCAGATGTGATAGGGGGAGTCTATCGTCGTATACTAGGCAGTATATAAATTGCATTGCGTTTCTATATAAGTTCTGGACTTAAAGGGCCACAATTGATTAGGCTTCTCAGAAGTTTTTCCGAATACTTGGACGACACTTTTCTAAATGATGTCTAGGTCATTTAACTAGGTTGCTTCAATATAACCTCTGCAAAGTGCTATTGTGCCTAGCGTCCATTTTGGTGTCATAATTTCGTCCCATTGAACAGTCAGTACCGTTAGTAACGCTATCTTGTGTGTTGCTAATGCTGTCAGCTTTCTTTAAAATAAGTAGGAAAATACTTTACAGTCGTGCTCGTGGAATAATTATTTAAATTATATTTTACGAAAAACCAGTCAATGTCACAATAGATGACGGATATTGTAAATTTGAGAATGAGATTAAAATAATCTTAACAAAAACATTGACGATGACTTGGTGATATCAAAAATATTAACGTACTTACCAAGCCAGTATAAATTCTTCATCAGGACTTGGGAATTAACATCGGATGATAAAAGACACCAATTTGACTAATATCCTTCTATCAGAAGAAAACAGATCAACAATTGAATACTAATAGGTGGTTTTATTTTTAATAATATAATAATATGTTATTGACAATAATAATTCATTACATATCAGTTATTTTGTTAACTATACTGTTTAGTTACAGCTGACGTCACGTGGCTGTAAATTTTACAAGGTTCCAGCGCATTATCAACTCGCGGGGTTTATACAAGTAAAGCGTAATGAGACTGAAGCTATTTCTTAAGAAATGCAATTCTATTGTAACACAACTATAAGAGTTTTAACAAGATACCAAATGATGACCATAGACGGTGAGCACTCCTGGGTCATTTCGGCCTAGAACATAGCGTGACGCACGATATCCACTCAATTAAGCCGGGTGGGATAATTAAATTGCGTTAGAATTATAACGAAACCCTATATAAAGATACACGAACAGAAATAACAGGTTCTTACGAGACTAATAATACTGGTGATGGAAGGAAAAGTTTTTTGACAATGAAAATACATTTTTTTGCTGACGGTGGAAAAACTAAATAAATATACTTATATATAAGTATACTCAGACCATAGATGCGGATAAAATTAATAAGATTCTTTATGCGTAAAAATACACAATTATATTATATTCCAACAAATTTATGAATCTAGTTACAAATTAATGGATTGTAATAAAACTCAGAGAAACAGCAAAGGGTGGGTTAATAATCGTATTAGAAATATGATAGAAGAAAGAGATAGGTTATTTACTATATGGTCTAATGATACTAAAAACATGATTAAGAGGTTAGAATATACGCGGTTTAGGAATAAATGTACAAAATTTATAACAAAAACAAAAAATAGTTATGATAAAAATTGTATCCGGAATTGTAACGGTAATATTAGAAAATTATGGGAAAAAGTCAACAATTTCCTAGGTCACACTAAACCTTCTCCCGACCAAATAATTTTGAAATATATAAATAACAAGCCATTGGACGACTTAACTTCTGAATTTGCCGTTGGATTTATTAATGATGTTGTTAATATTAAGCATGACTGTGGCGAAAAATGGTTAGAAAGGGAAGAGTATGTGACACCAGCCAGCATGTCTATGAGATGGAAACCTGCTACTACCGAAGATATCTCAAAGATTATAAATAATATGAGTGTCCGCAAATCCGCAGGCTCTGATCTCATACGCATGCGTGACTTAGTTTTTATTAATAAGAAAATTAGTCCTGTAATTGCTAAAATAATAAATTTATCTGTGTCTAGGGGGAAAGTTCCGCCAAAATTAAAAGAAGGTATAGTTCGTCCGATTTACAAGAGGGGAGATCATAAACAGTATTCTAATTACCGACCTATCACAATTTTATCCAGCGTTGAAAAGATTATTGAAAAATATATAGTAAACTTGGTAAACGACTTTCTTAGTAAAAATGGAATATTAACTGTACGTCAACATGGGTTCCAAAAGGAAAATAGCACCTGTAACTTATTGTCAAAATTTACTAATGAAATAAACGGTCATCTCAATGATAAAAAATTTGTAACGGCTATATTTTTTGATTTCAAAAAAGCATTCGACACCCTGCTGCATGAGAACCTACTTCTGGCAATGGATGAGTGTGGCGTGAGGGGACCGCTAAACAAATGGTTTAGGGACTATCTATATGAGCGCACGTTTAGAGTACAAATCGACAACGTATGCAGTGACCCTCCCACAACAGTCAGCTGCGGGGTGGCGCAGGGGTCCGGGAGCGGGCCGTCGTGCTACCTGATGCATGTCAACAGTCTGTGTAACGTCATCAAAAATTGTTCGACTTACATGTACGCAGACGACCTATGTATACTGCGTGCCGGACGTGACATGGACGAAGTGGGACGACTTATGCAGGAGGATGTAAACCGCGTAGTAAAATGGGCTCATGATAACGGCATAATACTAAATAACGACAAAACACAATTAATTATAATACAATCTCCTTACTCTTGTACATCGGATTCACAGTGTAACATTATTACCCATACCCTAGAATGTTTTCATAAAGATTGCTTAAACTGTAAATGTAAGACAATTAGAAGAACAAATACTGTAACCTATTTAGGCGTAACTATAGACGAAAAATTTGGATGGACAGAACATGTAGATTATATTGTAAATAAATTAAGAGTCCTATTATTTAAATTTTGTCATCTTCAGTTTAAAATACCAAAGAATATATTAAAAAACTTGTATATGGCCCTTGTTGAACCTATTGTGAGCTATGCTCTGGATTGCTACGGCCTCACATTTAAAACACATTTAGATAAGATTGAGGCTCTCCAAATACGATTTTTAAAACTTCTCGTAGACAATAAAACTAAAAAGAAATACAAAAATAATTACAAAGAATTGTTTAAAATCTGCAAAATATTACCGGTACATTTAAAACACAAATACTTATTAGCACTTAATAACCTTAGCAATCAGGAGCATAGAACCCTTATTCGACACGTCCAGGGCACTAGAAGTGTCACTGACTGCAAATATCAAGTGGCACATATAAATAATTATTTTGGCGGAAGAACCCTCAGGTATCGCATTCCTTTGTTGTTTAACGAGATGTCGTCTCAGCTAAGAATGGAAGAAAACAGAAAGAAGTTCGCTGTAAGTTATAAAAACTTCTTATTTGAAAGCATCTGTAGTGAATATCGATAAAATGTTCTAATGTAATGTCTGTTTACCTGTTTTTCATTTGTATGTATGTACATATACCAGGCGTGGCTACAAGTCCACAGTCAAACCGAACAATCGGTTTTGTGGAGCAATTTGTATTGTATAATAATATTATAAATAAATAAATAATAAATAAAAATAAAATAAAAATATGATGATCAAAGTAACTGGAAAGCTATCTGCTTCTTGAAATATATTATACATTGTATATGCCATATGAGATATAGTGTTTTAATACTAAATTAATAAAAGATGAAAGACTACATCAATAAAGGACAAGGCAGTTTACAATTTAAGCGTTGACAGTTGTAAGTATAACTTTAGCACACACTAAAATAACCCAATGAATGGGGACATACTGCAGAGCGTTGGAATTCGATCTGGTTAACATTAAATGTGGTCACACAGTTGGACGTCACTAATGAGATGGAATGGCGTTCAATTTATTCCACTTTGCATTCATACATCTTAATACCCCGCTTTTAATTAATCTTAATCCAAGAAACAAGTTTAGAACAACGCGGGCTATACACAATAAATTTATCAAGATTCTTATGAAAAAATGCCAGGAAGACTAACTCAAGATTTGTGGCGTGGTTTTGTAAATACACTTTTAGACTTAACACTGCCCCGCCAGGCAGGGCGACCTACTGACATGAAAGAAACGTCGCTAAGGGTTCTTGCGTCATTCCTTCTCGAGCACTTCATTCCGAATTTATCGCACGTTAAATATATAAAATAAAATACATGATGCAAATACCTAGATATGTACTGATACGTGTGCTTGATCGGAACAAGAAATAAATAATAAATCGTTTATTTCCCACAATCAATCACAATTACACAATTTATGCAGGGGACTGGTGTCCAAACTAGGGATGACCCTGTGTGATGGATCACCAGGCCTTCACCCCACAGATCATAACTACATTATTAAGTGAATACATACAGAGCTATACAATATTTAAAGTGATTATATTTGTTTCTGAAAAAGTTACACAACTTTTTGAGTTAGTAAAACGCAAAAAAAATAAAAAGCAATACGGTTTGCGTGTTTGTGTGTGTGTGCGTGTGTTTGTATGTGTGCGTGAGGGTGGGTGGAAGTGCTGTTTGTAAGTGAATGCGCAAATTTGGTTTGACTGCATGTGTTTGTCGACATAGAAATACTTAAAGCTAAAGTAGAAGTTGTAGGTAGTAGGTTAGTTTAGTTTTTATACAACGGTTTCAGTTTCTTCGTAGTCTAATTCTTCTAGCCATTTAGAAACCTTAGCTTTACACAATCTTTTAGTTAATGGAAATAAATTTAAAATTTTATTTAGCTTATTGTAAATAAGATTACCTAGAATGGCGTAGGATTTTTGTGCAAAATTTGAGTAGGCTTTTATAGGACACACGACAAATTTGCGCCTTTTCTCGGATAGTACACTGGGATCGAAAAATAGTTCTGAGTGTTTTCTAGTTAACGTGTTTAGGATGTATAGTTGCCGTACGGTTTCTCTCCATTTTTTTTATATAACTCATTAGTGGGATATCTATAGGGAAGAGAATAAGCTGTTTTGAGTATAGCACGTTGGGCTCTCTCCAGTTTCAAAAGTAACGTATTTGAGGTTCCACCCCAGGTGGTTATACAATAAGTTAACAACGATTGACAGAGCGCTTGATATATCGCTTTTATACTTTGTTGATTAGCTACATTTCGCAGACTCTTGAAGACATCAATTTACGTAATCTGGATGTTAGCATCTCTATATGGTGGTTGAAATTGAGTTTATAATCTAACTGTACTCCGAGGTACTTGACTGTATCAACAAGTTGTAGTTTTGGGCAATTACAATTTATAGTATCGCTAAATTGCAAACAATCATGTGAAATTATTGTTGTCGGGTATGCTTCCTTTCTTTTTAAATATTATATATTTAGTTTTGTCAACATTTAATGTTAAAAGGCTATATATAAATGTACACCATCATAAAATCGCGCCTGAAAATTTCCGTACACCGCTAACATCTGTTTCGTGTGGTTAAAGAAACCTAATTTTTAACTGGTAGCAAGAAATATCACATTAATCCCTACTAATATTATAAATGTGAATGTAAGTTTGTTTGTTACACTTTCACGCGACAACTACTCAACCGATCATCTTTGAAACTGTAAATATGTACACATATTCTAGGGGGTATTAGAAGTAACATAGGATACTTTTTATGAAAAAAAATTAGTATAGTATTATATAAGAAGCGAAGTATGTATGTTCCCTATCGACCTATAGACTCCGAAACGGCTGGGCCGATTTCGATAAAATTTACAGGGATTTTCCAGATTGGTACATTCCTGTGTTTGGTAGTGATCGGATCAACATAATTAGTTGTACCCGGGCGAAGCCGGGGCGGGTCACTAGTACTAATATAAATCAATTAACTTAGTATTGCTGCATGTCCAGAAATAGTACTGTATTAAAATTCAAATAGACGAACAATAGGTTCTTTGGTGACATTAAACTCACGGTGAAATTCTGTACATCAGTCGTCTCCGAAAAATATGGTGGCAAGTTGTTATTTTTTTTTAGCTTAGAGCTTCTAAAAATTTACCAAGTTATTTGTAAGCCATGACTAATACTTGTTGAAAATAAATGTCATTGTTCAGTACGTAAATATTATATTTTCTTCTGATAAATCCAATAAAGTTAACAACCCCAATAGGCAACCCTTATGTATGGTAATTCCTTTTAAAATGTAAAAAAAAATCTACTGCATTCCAGCGATCGTTTCGTAGGAACCAAGCGCATCAGTCACAGTTAGTGGAATTGTTAAAATAACTCCGTCGGTTTGTTTAACGGGATGCGACGGAATGAACCGTGCAGCGTGGTACGTGTTACGTGTTTATTACCAACAATTACCTGAGTTGCTCGCTTCCCGTATTATATTAGCCTTCTTGTCCGAGGTCTTAGGAAAGGAATGGGTTGCTTGGATTAGATCTCTTCTTTACGTATGAATACATCTGCACCTTCGTAGATTTAGAAAAGGCCTATGATAAAATTAAGTGTGACTGAATGATAGAATTAAAAATATCGTTATAATGGAAAAGTGTGGCTTAAAAGTTGTGACATGAATTGATAAAGACATCTTTCGGTGGACTAGTCGAACAATGTAATTTGAATGAAACTAGTAATTAGTTAAAAAAAATGTAGTGAAATAACTAACTATATGTATTGTTTTGAACATGTATCAGAGCAATGAACTTGTACGTACACGTTATCAACTAAAGTGTTTACGTAAAACGCTTTGCTCAGAAATCTTGATGGACGGACGACATGCGTGGTGAATTAAAACGCGCCCACAATTAGATACGTGCCGGTGACGCTTAACGACTTCAATCAACGAAGATTAGAATCGCAAAAGTTATGGTATTTTAGACAGATGTGAGATACCTTCTTTTTTTCTTAAAATAACCGGGTTAGTTAGGTTGATTTAAAATTATCTAAAATAAAATAAAAAAACAAACTCGCCCGTGACCCAAGGGTCTGGTCGACAGAGATTACAGGTTTTTGGCCATCCAGACCTCTACGCATACATGCTTATCGATAACGGCTATTTTTAGTATCGTATTTCAAACTAAATCCTTTAAATATACACACATATAGACATCTTTACTAACTTATATAAAATCAAATTACTGTCGATATTTTACGAGAGTGAAATTCCTTGGTATCATACAACATGCAAAAAGATTAATGCGATTTTAATAACGATCCTTCTACTTAGGTGCTTGCTCGTTGTTGTACCGACTAATGGACAAGATGACGGCCGGATGATAAATGACTTATAGCGGCCACCCCGCCGGCCAATTCCATGGAAAGCCATTGTTATCGCACAAGGACATCACTGTGAACTTAAAACGTAATCACATCCCTCAGAACCACGGGCAAATTTACTCTCTATAAGCTTTCTACATGATGTTACTGTCTAAGAAAGAATCAATATGTCATCAGCGAACAGGAGCCATTCAAAGGCATTGTGCGTTATGCATTATTAAACCTACAGCGCTAGAGCCCGCAACAACATCAGTTGCACGAATTGGCCGGCTCGACCCGTGAAATACCACGACCTCATAGAAGACAGGCGTGAAGTAGGAGTATTTTATACATCTGCGTTTCGTCTGATGAGTGAAGTACCGAATGTCTGCCCTCTTCCCCTTTTTATCATTTCCTATAAAGGGGAAATGGGAATGATTGGACGGGGAAGGGATGAGGAAATATCTTTTTTCCTGTTTATAGGACAATACTACGAATTGAGAAAATAATTCGCAAGTTCAATGGTAATGCTATGTTGACTGTACCGTACCTCATTCTGAATTCAATTGATTCGAAACCATCACGGGAGCGATTCTGGCGGAATTAATTGAATATGGTAGACGACCGCATAAGGGATGAATCACGGTCAGAGATACTTAGTGGAACGGCGAACCTGACGAGAAGGGATGCGCCCGACCAATAAGACCAATAACGGTCTTCGCGGAATTCCACTACTTCGGCAACGGAATTTTTCTTGTCACACTAATAAAATAAGACTTAAGTGCAACCCCAATTATTACCAAAGAGAGTTTACGTCAGGCAGTTGGACGGTCGTAAGAACTGTCGTCAAAACATGGACTACTGTCTATTATGCCGACCACAAGTGGGAAAAGGAAAGGGTGATAGGAAGTGATGATAATAAAATACGGCTAGCGCTGTGGATTAGAGGAGGAGCCTGCCTACCGCTGCCGTATGCGTGAGAGAAAAGGAAACTAGATAGCCTGGCGCCGTAACGGGTTACGTAACGAAGCGGTTTACCCTCAAAATTTAATTGAATCCAACAAGATGCTGCCATCACTACTACCCATGCAGATCATACATGGACGAGGAAGAAATAGCGTTTCATCTCATGCTGCACAGGCTCGCAGTGTTTGTAAACACAGGGTTTAATACTTCGGCTGGTTAGGATCACTTCCACAGATCGCCAACACCATCAAGGGGTTGGGTTTAAAGGTAAGGCTAGCTAGAATGATCCGTGTCCCGCCCACACGCAACGCAACACGGTCTAGTCGCGGACTTGCTGAAAAATAGGCCCTATTCACTATTCACATCCACACTATCCACAAGATTTTAAGACAGATAATGTGTAAGCAAACCCACAGTTACCTGTGAGAGGTAACTGTTAGTGTGCTTACACATTATCTGGTTAAGGTTTCGTCAGGGTGAATACGATTAATTCGCCGTCGCGCACCTAGCACTGTGAAACTGTCGGTACTAGCGGTAATACCGGTAATTGTGAATAAAGCCGTGAGTAAAGCTGTTTTATAAACAGTTAGTGTTGGGCAAGCTCACTAAAAACCCACAAAATTTTAAAAAAATCCCTAGTTCCTAGAAATTTATGTAGTAAACATTAGGAAATAATACTGTAAGAAGATGATGATGAGTAACTCATTTTAGAATATCTTGGTTTTCCTCAAGTATTTTACAAACCTACCTTTGCTAATTTATGTTTATTACCATATAATCACAGACTTTTAAACTGCAAATAAGATCCTGCTAACACTTTTAAATACTTAAACTTTGTATTAACAGTAATAAGTATAAATAAATAATTTTTAATTTAAATATCTATCAATTACATTTATAACTTATTTTTTAAAAGAATCAATAAAAATATTATGTTATGTGTCAAATAACTGTATAAAGACTTTTTACTCATTTAAAGCTGTGTTGTCTTTGAACTGTAGCAATAGGATTAATACAAAGAGATCTATTGTCATTACTAATTCCAGCCTTTTCCACCAACATGTATATAATAAATCAGTAGACAATCAAGGCAATATCACATTTGTTTACATCAATACCTATTTCTAATGAATTGTGCAATATATAATATTGATTTGTCTGCAATTATTTGTATATCTTTATAGAGCTTGGTCAGCTTTTGCCAATTTCCACTGTATAGACAATCTGATAAATAAAATACTAGGCCTTGAGAGCTATATATTATAGATTAGCAAACTTCATACATTTACTTTAGGGTATGGAACATGAGGTAGTAGGTTAAAATGTGCCATTCAACTACTGTTGTGAACTATGGCTTATCTTTTGATAGGACATGGTACACACTCAACTGCTAAAGATTAGTTAGTATTGTTAAAATAATTAGAATATGTAGCCACATGGTTACAATTACATTTACTATCCGTACGGTAACGTGTATCCGATACGGTAAAGAAAACATAAAAAGACAATAACAGCTAGTCGAAACAATTTTCAACATTAATAACACACAAGTTGTAGTCATCAACTCATGAAGTCATCATCCATAAATAAGTGTTTAAGTAAACAGTAAGTTAAGACGTCTTTGCTCATTTATTAACAAGTGATATAGAAATGAATGCATAACGATTTAACATAAAACACGTCACAGATACGGAGCAAGTCAAACAGGTTGGGACGATAACACCAAACTTACCCAAGTCATCCATAGTGAAATTGGTAAAAGTCACGAAGTATACACAAAAAGTCTGTTAATTTACACTTTCACTCTTACTTCTAGGACAATATTTCTTTGATAAAACTTAGAGGTAATGATAAAAAAACGACGAAATCGAACTTTAGAAAATCAAATTATATATTACTGATATTTAATAAATTGGCACAATTGAGCAAGAGCAACTGTCAACTGTCAGTTGGATGTCATTTTTTTATGTCAATAATGTAGATTCGTTCCAGAACACAAAGTCCTAAACTTGGTTGCAAAAAAATTACTTTGATATTGTTTTCTTTATCTTTAAGAAGACCCGACATAGTACTCTAAAATAGTGGCTAATGGTGTATCGTTACTGATCACAATTTTGCATAAAATGAAATGCTAATGTGTAAATAGAATTTTCACATGTCTGAACTTACTTCACTAACGTGAAACAGAACATACAGATGACAATATCAAATGTGAATTTGGAATCTGATGTTGATATCGATCGATCATTAAATTCTTATTTCTGTAAAATAGTTACACACGCCCTGAATATCAAAAACTTTGCTAACTATAATAATACAATATGAGCAATACGGGCGAGCAGTTAACTTTAGCAAGAGATATTAAAAGAGCCATAGAATTATTAGAAAAGTTACAGCAAAGTGGTGAAGTCCCTGCCACCAAATTGGCTGCATTGCATAAAGTGCTTCAAAGTGACTTTTTAAACGCTGTTAGAGAAGTGTACGAACATGTCTACGAAACTGTGGATATTCAGGGTTCGGCAGACATACGAGCATCGGCCACAGCCAAAGCGACGGTAGCAGCTTTCGCTGCAGCAGAAGGTCATGCTCATCCTCGAGTTGTTGAGCTTCCAAAAACTGAGGAAGGATTAGGTTTCAATGTTATGGGTGGTAAAGAACAGAATTCACCTATATACATATCACGAATCATCCCAGGTGGTGTTGCAGACCGTCATGGAGGACTAAAGAGAGGTGACCAATTGCTTTCGGTCAATGGTGTATCTGTTGAAGGCGAAAATCATGAAAAGGCCGTAGAACTATTGAAACAAGCAGTTGGTTCAGTTAAACTGGTTGTAAGGTACACACCAAAAGTTTTAGAAGAAATGGAAATGAGATTTGACAAGCAGAGAACTGGACGACGGCGCGCAAATTACAATTAAATAACAACTTGCATGTACTTGCATTATTGATGTCTTTCTAAAAGATTTTTAAGTACTTACATATTTATATTTCAAAACATAATTTTTAGTTACTTAATATTCTCACTAAGACTTATGATTCACTGTATTAAAAATGGTAATAGGTAGCAAAAAATGTGTTGATTATTTATTAAATATATTGACTTATATAAAATAATATAAGTTCTAATGTTATGAAATTCGCAACAAATATTAGTCTTCTATGGTATTATTAGTTATAAATAAAACAAAACTATCTTTTATTGCACAATCTAAGTTTAATCGAGGTGAATAAACTTAAATAAAATATATTAACATCTAAAGCAGTTTAAATAGTGTAAGTATTAATTTAACCTAATTTGATATTTGAAACTATCTCTTAACAGTCGTAGAGTCTGTGAAGTAGAAGTATTCTGTGTCTCGGTCTGATGAGTGAAGGGCCAGAGGCCTTCTTTCTCATGAGGAAGAGGAGAGGCAGAGGATTAAATGGGATAGTGATGGTCAGGAAAAGGAAATATCCTCATCCCCTCTTTGCACATTCAAGGTAACACATTGACAACTTGTAAGCTTGGTGCAGATGACAATGGGTAGCGGCACTTGGTAATTTTGCCACCTTATTCTATAAAGAAAAATATCTAATCATTGAACTATATTTAACCGGGAGAAAAGATTGGGCTTTTTACTTAATAGCAATATCTTATATGCATTTCTTTTGTGCGTTTAAGAAAAGTTCAGTTACATAGATTGAACTGCTCTGAAACCATTGAATATATTATGATAAAATTTTGTGCATACTTATGTGGTTTTTGGATTGGTTTTGATTCACACTTGGAATTCTGAGTATTGTTACACATGTTACAGTACCACATTAGACTTATTATCAGGAGGTTTGGTTGCTTGTAAGATAAGGTAAATAAAACAACATAAACTTTTAATTACAATATATTTACATTAAGAATTCTACCATGAGTCAAAACTTCCAAACTTATAATTGTTATCCTTCTTAGGCTTCTTGGTGGGTAGTTCCTGTGATTTATTAACTTTATTGGGTGTTGACAACTCTTCTAAGTTTAAGTATTTACCAACTCCTTGCCTAAACACCTTGAGGGGTTGTTTCACTGCTTTTTTAGGTTTAACGCCTGGTCCTTCGGCTTCCTCTTGTCTTTTAAGTTCCTCAGCTCTTTCAGCCACCAACTGGTTAATAATAAATGTTTAATTATTACTACTTGTTCTTTTTTAATGGGATCTCCTCGATCAAATTTGTGGAGGATAAGTTGTTATTACAATCTCATTCCTCAGATATTATTAACTATAGTATGAACGCAAGCACTGTACTTCGCCTTAGATATCACACGAAAGCCGCTCCTCTGTCAATCAAAGCACACAGTGATATATCTAATGTACTGCCTTGCCTTGAGCCCCTGCACTATGTTGGGTCATACTATAAATGTTTATAAAACGGCTTTATTAACGTTGGAGTATACCAATATTGGTACCGAAAAGTTTGACATTATCATTGCATTTTGTACCCCATGTAATACAAACAACAACATAGACAATAACGCATAGAAATAGAAATAACGCAAACTCGTCGTCATCGCCAGCGCCGCCTCGTGCATTATCAAGTCGTGCGTTGCGTTAAAAACTTCCCCTACACTCTTCCTTTTCAAAATTCCTAACCCCCAATCACCTTATTAGTTGGCACATTCCCTTTCATCTCTTTAGATAGCGATTGTATATGTGGCGATTGTTGTTTAACAACAGATGTAATTTTTTGCTTCCTAAAAAAAACATACCTGTTCTTCGGCCTCCAGAAATGGATCAACAAACACTTGTCCGACTTCTATTACAATGTCTTGTATTGGCCTATCTTTATTATCAACTTCAATCTGTTCCATTGCATGGAGTGTGTCTAGACCCCCAACAAGTTTACCAAAGATTGTATGTTTGCCATCAAGTTGTTTGCAGGACCTAAATGTTATGAAGCTGAAAGTATTGACAATCATTCATCAAAATCAATGCCACTCATCTTTTATATTTTCTTAAATATTTATAATTGAGTAATCATCTTTACTGGTATTGTAGACTTTTAGATACACAAGTGGCACCACTGATGTATCTAAAAGTCTACAATACCATACAATGGAAAAAAACTCTACAAATTAACAACCGTCTAACTTTTTCTGTAATTGCTTCACTTACAATTGAGACCCATTTGTATTTGGCCCAGAGTTGGCCATTGACAAAACTCCACGGCCTGTGTGATGCAAATTAGGTCTGATCTCATCTTCAAATGGTTTCTTCCAAATTGACTCACCGCCGAGACCAGTTCCAGTCGGATCTCCGCCTTGGATCTGTTTTGATATAAGTAAATCGCTTTTAAACAGTTTTTATCATAGATATTACTGTAAATAATTTTAAATAAAAAAAATATAATATAGCAATTGCTTCAACTCATTTACCGGCCTTATTAAATATTAAATATAAGCGAAACTCTCTCACCAGACAAAACACACCACTGTTAAAACCAACAATTGTAATTAAGAACACATTAAGATTAGGAGTCACGAGTCAGACACACAATGTAATAAGGGTTTGAGATTTAACTAATTTACTTAATGTATATCTGATGATTTACAAATTTCTGTTTACATTTTAAATGATTTTTCTAAACTTCAGCCTTTTCTCATAGTTGCTTTGGTCATTATATTGAAAGTGCTAGTATATGTTTTGAGGACACTGGAAACTACCCATTAAACTAGCTAGGATCACCCACAGCACTTAACAGACTCACTGATCAGTGCTTACCATAAAATTCCTTATAGATCGATGAAACTTTGTACCATTATAGTAACCACTGTAGCAATGCTTGATAAAGTTGTCGCAAGCTTTAGGAGTCACATCACAATAGAGTTCGAAGTTTAACGGTCCGAGATTTGTAACCAGTCTGACATAGCCTGTTTACAAAGGGAAAAAATTAGTCAAGATGTTGGATAGGGTTGTTTTGTTGTACACAGTAGGTACGTACGTTTTTTTAATGGAGAATCATGGCCTTTAGGAAAAGATATAACCACCCATTCCAACAGTCGATCACCTCTAATATTAGTTTTGAAAATGTTCCTTTGTCATGAAAAAATGTGTAACTCCGGACACATATAATAAGTGGACTAGAAGTCCACTTAGTGTGGCGATGGTCTTTGTGCAGTTTGCCGTTAAAAGTATTACGCTCATTGTCCTATAGGAGTTTTCTGAGCTATCTAGTAACTACTTCCACCTTTGTGGGGCTGTTCACTAAATATCAAGGAAACATAATTGATGGGACGGGTCAGTTGTATGTTACTTGTTACATGTTAGTGTTATTAGTTGCTAACTTCTCCAAAGTTTGTGTCTCACTTCACATGCTGCATCCCAAGGATACCTGTTACAAATGCGTTTTTTCGAAATATCACCTCTATAACTACCCATTCACATTGCTTTTAATAATTTTCTAATGTATTAAATAATACCTTTCTTCTTCACTCTCTGATATTTGACTTCATCCTCACAGATGATAGCAGCCTCATGTACTGTCTCGGGTACCATTGCAGTGGAAGTGAAGCTGGCTGCCACCATACCTGTTGAGAAGTGCGCAGCATTGAACTTGTCGGCAACCTAAACATAATATGTAATTACTAAATAAATGAAGACAAAGAACACTCAATTATAATGTATCATTAGCAACAAAAGCCTTCTCCATTCCACTGTAATTTTAAAATGACGAATTGAGTAATGATTGACTATGTAATTTTCAGTCATTATACTAAGAAGATAAACATAAACAATATTGGCAACACCATCTATATGTCTTTATTATTTTTCTTTAATGTACCAGCCTTTTTTTTTGTTTCCTTAACTTCAGGTGCTTTATAATCTTTTTCAAGCTGTTCTAAAATGTCCTTGGTTTCAGCAGACACAGTTTTTAATCTTGCATGTGGATCTTTTCTCATAGCGATTTCCTCTGGAATAAAATAAATAAAAAATAGTGTGGTTTAAAGTATGTTAATGCAACAGAGTATAATTTATATAAGTAGCCTTAATAAACATTTTACCCAAGATGTGCAGATGAACCTCACAACTGGTGCTAAGCCCTTAGTAATATTAGTGAAAAATAAAGTTCTTACCTTCTGTTTCAACCCTTAAATTATTTTTAATATGATGAAAATTGGAAATGTTGAATTTGTTTAAATTGCTTGGGTCTTGTATAGTTATAATATCACTCCTGGTGAACGGTGTATCATCAATAAGGTCCTTCCAGTTCTTTCCTTTGATGTTGAGTTGTTCAACTGCTTCATGAGAGTAAACATTTCCTGTTGTGCGAATTGCCACAATATGAGAGTTCTTGGTAAACAGTTTGAACAATACAGGACAATGATAATCATCTTCAGCATTTTTAAAAAACTTTAATTTTATTAATGACCTTGCATCAAGTTTCTAAAACAAAAAAATATTTTAACTGACTTGCACTGATGTGATACAGATAGGCCAGGTCATAGAAATGTCATAAAGGCAAATGATATCCATAAAGTTGAGTTCTATATTATTTAACTTTGAATTACTAAAAAAAAGTGTAAGTAGGAAGTCTCCTTGCATGTTAGGTTTTTTTTATTGAATAAATGGCAAATTAGTAAGCAGTTCATCTGATGTTAAGTAACCTATCAGCAACAAGCAAATGTGTTGCAGATGCATTGCCTTCCTTTAATGGTCAGAGGAATAGACAGAAAAAAGAATATTTCCTCCCGTCCAATCCAAGGAAGAGGACTGAAGTTAGGCCTCTATCACCTCACTCATCACGCAGAACATGGAGTATGTATACTTCACATCTGTTTTCTGTGTGGTTGTGGTATTTCACCAGTTGAGCCGACCCATTTGTGCCACAAATGTATTCGTCGCGAGCTCTACCACTGTTAAAGGTTGACTGTGATCACACATATGAGTCAACCATAGCAGTGAGTCTATACTTGAAAGCAATATTGTAAATTTATTTATCACTAATAACCTTGGGGTACCTTTTTTGTCTTAACGGACGCGAGTTTATTTTCATAAATTATATATTAAGAATATACCTTTCCAGTCACTGGATTAATTTTAAATTTTTTAATGAAAGCAATTATAGCTTCAGATTCAAAAACATTGCCATCATTATCACAGAATGGATCATCAAATGGTTGTAGGCACAAACAACAATGATCGAAAGGAAGTCGTTTGAAAGTGGTATCTTCTTCAGTTGATGTTCCAGACCTTTTACCTCCATATAATGTAGTCCATTCAGTGTAGGTTAAGTACCTGTAGAAATAAATACATAATATAGAGATAAATCAAGTGGTATCATAAAAGTAATATGCAAATAAAATACCAACATTTTATCTTTTTGATGCTGCCTTTTCCCCATTTTTGTTTAATTAATGGCTTATTCGAAGAATAAAATGAGATTTCAATTTCTTTTACGTCTTTCTAAATAGAAATAGCAATGTATTATTATTGTTGGGAGTAAATGTATTAATTTAAATTAAACAATATAAATAAAGGTTATCCAGATGTCAACATTTGTATTTACAGATTATAAAAATGTATGTAGTTTATATAATATACTTGTATGATTATCCCAATAAACTACGTTCCACTCAGCATTCACGGCACACACACACGCTTTCGTTCACTGTTTTTCCTGTTCCACTTAATAACGAGCGTTACAATTTTAAGCTCAACTGGAATGGATTATGGAGCATTTTGAGCGTTGCTGTAAATGATACAAATGACAGTTAGATAAAACTTATTTTTTTTAAAAGAGGTTACAGCAAAGAGGCATATAGTGAGAACAAAAAACTTTAATAATTATTTGTTAACCCGATTTATATAAAAGCTATAATGTTATATTTAATTTTAATGACATTATAACATATATAGCCTCACAAAATATTGAGATGGGTCGTGGGTCGTTGTGAACTTGGCTTAATGTCATGAGTGACGTTTTCACTGCGATCACAACGATAATAGTCGTTATGCGGAATGGCTAAAGCATTTTGGGTATTGTAATTTCCTAGAGGAACGCAGCCAAAACGATTGTCTGGACTATACACATCTAGGGCTCTAGAAATATAAGTTGATCTAAGCGATCATGCATGCATCGATATTTAAAATATCGATGTATCATTCATAAACAGCGATAAATAACATAACATCAATGTTTGATCGATATTAAGACCCAAAGAGGATATAAGACAGTTGTTTTAAAAGAGTCGATGTTGTGAGGCATAACATCGACAATATATCCAGAGAGGATATGAAAGATATATCGCTGTTTATGAACGTATCATTATGTTTATTTTTATTAAATATTTTGGAATATTCATTAAAATAAAAAGTCTAGAAGTTATATTCAACTACCAGAAATGGAAAAAAAATACATAGAAGAGAGAGAGATAAATTAATTAATATAAAAGTAATAGATATAAGCATAAAATGGTCAATAAAATGTTTTAATTACTACAATTATATACGAATTTCATGGGCTTGAAAAATAGCATGATTGACAACATTTTTAAATTGTATAGAAATAAAAAACTTTTGCATCTTGGGGATTCTTAATGGCAACACACCGGTTTTTTATAAACATGTCGGAAAGTGCTTGTACAGCGTGAAATTGTTTTAAGCCATATATTCATCTAATTGTCCATTAGCTATTCTAATTTTGTTTTATATGTATCTGTAAGTACCGATAATTGTAACAGAGCAAATGTTTTCTATTGTTTTCATTCTTAATTGTGTCCATGTTTCAGTGGCCGTTGTGTTCGTGAGGTGATGTTCAAAAGAATGAAATTTCGTAGAAGTGGATTGAGATTTTGATTACATAGCGCAATATCCAGTAAAAGAAAAGTTAATTATTTTAGGTGCAATTTTTTGACTTTATACAGTTTTGTAATATATATTGTGTACACTCATGGGAAAGTAACAAGCTGCCTGTTTGCGCTTTGCAGTACGGATATACTTAAGTTAATCACAGAATTCTTAGTTAAATGTGGTATAATTTGGGAGGCATTACCTTATATCATATCTATTGTATAATTAGAGACGCTTATCTATTGGTTCAGGTCCCTGGTGAGGCAAATAGTAAATTATCGGATAACGCCAGCCCACAAGATGGCCGACTGTTATTCGTAAGGTACAAAATAAACTTTATTCATTACATTTATCCCTTTAAAGTAGTCACTTGATTCATGAGCAATTGTCTACATATCTGAGAAGTTACAGAATTTATTTCATTTTATGCTATATATCGCCTTTAAAGCATTTTGTGGGAATGTCTTTGTTTAAAAAAAGGTTCTAACTTGCAAATTTATTGCATGTTTCTTTGTTCCTTTTATTTTTTCTAAGTTTCCAACACACAACTGTTAACCAAGTATAATTTAGTGTATAAATTTTAAGTCTTGTATGTCGTCTTTTTTAAATAACCAACAAAGTACATATTATCAATTTTTAGTATGGCAAAGAATTTGATTTAATGAAAAGAAACATTTACTGCATAAATATGTTTTGAAATAAACATTTAAATAATAGTTCTTAGCTTTTTGGCTTTTTAACAAGTTGCTTAACATTTTTGTTTTTGGAAAGAATTATTTGGTGCTTTTAGATAATGTCTGGTGCGTCTGGTTCATCAGGAAGCGGCACAGGACGAGGTCGGGGCAGTGCAAGCTCCAGTGGCGGAGTGTCAGAAAACAAACCAGATTCTAAAGAGAACAAACCAAATCCGAAGATGTCAAAAGCTTTAGGTACATCAGCTAAGAGGATTCAAAAAGAATTGGCAGAGATCACACTTGATCCGCCCCCAAACTGCAGTGCTGGTCCAAAAGGAGATAATCTATATGAATGGGTATCCACCATCCTGGGCCCACCTGGATCAGTGTATGAGGGTGGTGTCTTCTTCCTTGACATACATTTTTCTCCAGAATACCCTTTTAAACCGCCTAAGGTAATTTTCATTTTGACTATTTCACAAAGTTCCTCAACTATAGTTAAGATACAATGATAGTGGTTATTTTAAATGTTCCTATAATGTATGTTATTGTCACTAAATTAAATTCTTTAAATTGTTTTGCATATTGAAGTGACAGATTGTATAGTGTAAAAAAATATCTAGGGATGTTATTGCTTTTCACAGTTTATTAGATTAAAAATTTAATAGACTGATTGCTGTAAATCATAAAAGCTCTAACAGAACATTCAAAATAAGCAATCTACACTATATAACTTATGAGATAGAGGCTTAGGAATAAAACTAATTCAAAGGATTTTATCTTGTCTATTTTATATTCCCCATGTTTCAAGTACTTACAGGGCTCATGGTCATGGCGGAGACAAGACAGACAACCTATTAAGGATTTTAATGTGATATAAGATTAGTTTTCACTATAGCAATATGGTCAAAATACCTATTCATTTCTATAACTATGGCCTAACAAAGGTGTTATTGCAAAAATAAATGTAATGATATTTGAACTTGCATTTTGGTATTAAATGCATGGTTTGTATATTTGAAAGTGACCTAAAAACAATTGATTGAATATAATTATTCTATCAAACCTAGGCTAATGTCCAGCCTTTATCCGAAATACTAATGACAAATTAACTTAGGGTTAAAATTAAATATGTATGTTACATTTTCTTTGAAAATTTCAGGTGACATTCCGCACCAGAATATACCACTGTAATATCAACAGCCAGGGTGTGATATGCCTGGACATACTCAAGGACAATTGGTCACCAGCCCTTACCATATCAAAGGTTCTCCTCTCAATATGCTCACTCCTGACTGACTGCAATCCAGGTAAGATGACAAGATGATGTCACTTCACAATAAATAAAGATGGGTAATTCTAAGAAAATATGGATAGATTGTGTGACAACATTAATAAGATGCCAGTGTACACTGAAATACATTGTAAAAAATGGGTACAGGGCAGAGAGATGATGATCCCCAGTCAGTTCTGTGTGCTACTGCCAACTATAGTAGGGACTTCCCAGTTTTTATTTATTATGGAATGGTATTGATTGCTTCAGGATGTAGCACTAAATATGTTTTAAAATATAGGTAATGTTTTAATTGACAGTTTTGTTGGTATTTTTAACAAAGAAGTGATCCATGTTTTATTCATGGTGGTAGTATAACCATTACAATCGTAATAAATTACAAGTTACTAGTACTTCTGCATGGGTAAAGATGTCCACAACCTAGGGTATTGGCACCTGACAATGCAGGCCAGGGACCGCAAGGCATAAATATTGGGGGTTTTTTTTAAATTTCATATTTAAGGCATAGTATGAAACAAAGTCTTTTATTTTGTTCATTTCTGTTTTTTGTATTACACAAATATATTTAGATGATTGAATGTCATACAAATTATAGATAAGCATTAACAATGCCCCGATTCAAAGGTGTAATCAGAGATTATGGATTGCGATTTGGCTAGATCCTGGCATTCCTCTCTCGGTTTTAATAATATCTTGGAATTCATAATTTTCTTAAGTATTTTAGGAAACATAATTTGGTTATGTTGGTTAGGATGTTTGATTATGATTTTGTACCAAGAATGGTATTTTTTAGATAAAAATTGTTTGGGCCCTAATTCTAAGTATACTTCAATTGTTTTTTTAAATTAATGTCATCAATATACTCTATTATATGAATCCTAGTTTCATAAAATAGAAAGCATGATACTACTTTTAGGTACTATGGGATTAAAAACAAATAAATGGAACAACTATGATGATTTACTTTTATTATTTTTGCTATTTAAACTATACAATAATTATGATTACTTGTTACATTTGGCAGAGATGATATTTAAAAATACAAAAAAATGGTTTCTGTGACATTGTTATAATCTATTACTTATACTGATTATAACAGGTAGTGTTCTTTAGTGTTACTGAAAAACAATCTATTAATTTCTTTATTAGCCCATCAGTTCAAACTACCGAATATCACAAGGGACAGGAGCTTTTTCATAATCATTTCATGTATTTTTCCAGCATAATAGAAATTTCTTGTGTCCATTTCTTTCTTCATCCTTAAGTAGTACTTGTAGTAGTAGTAGGGGGCTACTTTACCGTAACTCCATGGCTAGCGCGAATTTTTCGTGTGGTTCGGGACATGGATCACTCCTGCCAGCCCTGTTCCCTGAAGAATCCCAGCAACCCCTTAATGTTGCCGATGATCTCTGGGAGCGATCCCGGCATTGCAAGATACTTAACCCTGTATTTGGACACAGCAGGGCAGTTTAGCATGACGTGTGACGCCGTCTCCTCTTCCTCCATGCACGCTTTTATATACATGCAAATTAAACAATTGTTTGTTGAATAAGCTGTCAACTTCATCCTATAGGTCTGTCTGATGTTCATAGAAAATACTTCACAAATAATTAAATTAAATGTTATATTTCAGCGGATCCCCTTGTTGGCAGCATTGCCACACAATATCTCCAGAATAGAGACGAACACGATCGCATCGCCCGCCTGTGGACCAAGCGCTACGCGACATGATTGCCTTGCCCTTGTCCTTATATCCACTGCGGAACAACATGTATCTTACTCAAAATCATTCTGTTCTCAGGCCATCCTCTTCACGTAAATATAAGCTTACAATATTATCTAACTGTCGGTGTGTGTGCACGGTTTGCGACATTCGCTGTCTCCGCGAGCAGATCGAGCAAATTACTAATAAATGCAACTATTTTTAGTTACATATGTAGTCCACTCCTTCACAAAATATCACACGACACACAATAGACAAGCAGCCAATCATTGCATTGTTAGATGTAATTAGTGTCAGATAACATAAATCTAAGTAGCCGGAAAATGTATTCCATCTTGATTCTTGTGGGTAAAATTGTTAGGGATTTGGACCTGGAGGACCATGTTTCGCAGGGATCACACTTTATCAGGTGGTGATGGACTGTGTGCTCCCATTATTCTGATTTGGCAAAAAAATTTAGTCGAATATGCAGTGAAAAGTGTGTTGTGTATATTGGCTTAACATTGTTTAGTTGCAATTATTGTGATTTAACCATTTCTTAAAATGGTCTGAACTGTATAATTTTAGGTGATTTTTTTTCTTAGTTATAAATTGGATGACTTTATGTTAATGTTTGTATTATGTCTGTATTATATTACAGCAGTAAGTTTACTAATGAATGTGTAAGGTAGACTGTAACTACTGAATTGAGTCAAATTTTTTGCCGCAATGATGTGTTGATCTCAAACACCACTTGAACTGTTACTACTTAAGTATTAAAATATGTCAAATTATTGTGGTCTACATTAAATAAATAGCGCTCTGTCTATAAAGTCGTCGTTTGATTCGCGCTGTTCGTTACCAGGTGATTCCTTAGCGCGGGGAAAGTATGTTCCGTGGAATACTGTGCTGTATTTTGTATGGCCAACAATGAATCTTGTGTTGTCTTTATTTCATGTGCCACCTTCATCAAATTGCTTGTAATGTCGTCCGGGCAATGTCAATGTTTTTGATGTATATAGTAATTATAATTACAATTATACAATTTAATTTTTTTTAGTAAATTTTTTCTTCATAATAGTATCTTTGATGCATAAAATGGTTGTTCAGTAACCTCGCATTTAGATTTTGGTTTCCTAGTTATAAAAGGTATGGTCGAAATTAATATTTGTTGTTTTTTTTTAACGCAGGTCATTGTCTAGTCCAATATTTTTTACACCTAATTATATCAACAAATATTCTAAAACAACTACAATGTAAATTATAATTTTTGATAATTGCGACAATATTACATCTGATTAGTATAAAACCTGTTTGGTGTCCAGTTTTCCCTGGCACCTTAACAATTTTTTTTGAAAAATATAATGACCATTTAAATTTCTCTTTTTGTATTAATTTATATTTTTACAGCCTTTGACATCCACCTCTTATTGCTATCCAGGCACCTTTAAAAATAGGACAGGTCTAGAAAAACTGGTATGGAGGTGGTATTAATTGAAATTACCAATGTTTTTTAAATTTTTTCATTTATGAATGCTTCTTTCGAAAAAGAATTATCTTTTTTTTTAAAACTAGAAATTGTGTCAGAGATACACTTAGAAATTTTAGATAATCGGTTACATGCCTGAATATTTATTTAAACGGGAATTTATAATTTATTGTAATATTTTAAGTTGTGTCTAAGCATATATATCGATGTGAACGGTTCTTTTTAAACTTTTAATGATTTGCTAATGTTTATGTCCTGTATTTGTCTATAGGCCAGGATAGAGCCCTTCCGCCCCATGTCATACTAGGGACTAACATTAACCTACTACTTAAATACCACACTTAAATTAAAATACTTGAGAGCTTATTTTGTAGTATTTTAGTTTTGTTCTACTCAAATAACATATCAAAGCTCTTCCGCATACTTTGTGGACGCGATATATGAAACAGTTTGTATGCACTATTTTTCGTGCCAAATAATAGGGCACTGCGCTTCTGCGACCCGACTAATATTTTAACTATAATATTCAGTTTTGAATGTTAACAAGTTACTAGGTATAAGTTATTGTGTAGGTAATGTATAATGTCTGTCTTAATTCTAAGGGAGCGTTTCCACTGAGACCGAATATGCAGTTTGGATTAATTTCTTAACTCATCTCTTAAGACTTTTTTCACTGCAAGTAATATACCTTAACACAACGCACGCTCAAATTAAAAAAGCTGCAAAGTTCAAACGAGTTTCATTAAGGTGAACTTGAATATAGCGTAGCAAATCGTATAGGGAAACAATGTGTCCAGCAAATATGTTTACTTCTTTTTTTAGCTGTATTCGGAAGGTTCGGAAGTCCCAAACTTTTCCTTCTAAGCTGCTTTTTTCATTTGACCAATATTTTTTTCTTTCGAAGTCAGTTCAATTTTTTTATATTTTATAATAGCTATAGCTGATTCAACCTATATAAACCTCTGGCAGTGCAAGCTGAATGTAACAGATGTTTAAATACATAGAAAATTGAATTCTTTGATACTCGAATGATGGATACATTTTATCGTGTTTCAGTGGAAACACACCCTAAGCTATATTAATTTAGGTGTATAATAATTGTAGCGAAGTGTATGTCGCTCGTGTAATACATACGGTATTAATAAAACTGAGGACGGTTGCGAAACGAAATTGGTGATTTTTTTAGTGAAAAACTGGTGCTGTGAGAATATGGCTGCGGCATACAGAGACAATGAATGTGAGACACCGTTATTCGCGACTGGAATGTAGTTTGTCAATGTGATTTTTTTTAATTATTTTATATGATTCCTAATCTCTTCCAAGACGACCGGTCCGTTTTCAACGTGACAGAAGTTCCTTAACACATTCGTGAACCTTGAAGCCCGTAATCCAACCATCTTTTGTTAAAAATCTTATATCAATATAAAAATAGGGAAATAAAATGCGTGTAACTAGGACACTAATTGCTGTTTCATTGTATCGACCTTGTGAATAAAACTTGATGGATAAGAGATGTACCTTTTATTTTAAATATACACGTACCTTGAAACACTTTAGAAATGCTACACATTATATATTATAATTAGGTAAGATACAAGTATTGTTTTTATAGAAACAAAAACGATCTATATCAAACACATGAATTCTAGATTTATTACATAAAATGTGCACCAACTCTACGACGACTACAATTATATGATGAATAGAATACATTTGACACATAAATATTATATAGTATGAGAAAAAAAGAAAGTAATGATGTTATCAAAATTTGGCAATTTTAACCATTTCTATACCAAAATCAGTCTTCAACCTACCGATATATCGACATGAATATCCAGTAACATAACTTGGTGACGACAGAATTATTTTATTATTGTTGCGTGTAAACAGTTAAATCTATTTTAAGTATTTATATTTTATTAATGGAGATAAAATGGTTTTATCACAATCTATAAAGTGCTGTGTAACGCAACTCGGAGATATGACAATGGAAAAACTGTCTCGGTTATATGTAATTAAATATGGAAACAAAATAATCTGAAATAACAACATAACTTAAAATATATATTATTACAGAGAAACTTATACTTAAATCACAATATAATTAAAATTGAAATATACTGGAAACATTAATAGCATGAGATTAAAGTGGACATTAGATCCTTACACCGTCTCGTACTCGCTGCGGATGGAGCGAGCGAGACAGCACGCGAATATTACTCCCAGGAGCTGAAACAAAACAGGACATGTTTTAGTTACAGTGATATTGTACTGTTATCGTATTAAGTTTGTAATATAATCGGTAAGTTTAACAGTGGTAGAGCCCGCAACAACGTCTGTTGCACGAATGGGCCGGCTCGACCGGTGATACCACGACCTCACAGAAGACAGGCTTGAAGTAGAGTATTTTGCGTTTCGTCTGATGAGTTAGGTGCCGGACGCTTATTTCTATTCGTTTCCCTATAAGCAAAGGATGGAGGGAAAGAGGACTGATGGAGGGGATGAATGGAAAAGTAATTATTTTTTCTGTTTATCCCTCTTCTCTGTCTATAAAAGGTAAGGCAACGCTTCTGTAACTCATTAGCTTATTGCAAATACTATGAAAAAAAGTTCTTTTAGAATAGGAAAGTGATTGATATCCTTAAGATGGGGATAAAAGGAAATAGAAGCTTTTAAATTTAAACCAATAGAGTATGTATTAAGCCATGTCAATAAATGGAGCTGCGTTCAATTAGTTCCGAGACCTAGATGTTCACCTGATTAACGCGTCCAAAGCTAAATATACCGCGTTTTCCAGGATTTAACCAATAAATCTGGCACCGCATTTGCACTTAAGACTCAAGAAATGACTCTCTTTAAACCAAAATAAAGCATATATTTGAATACTACCTATTGAAGGCGATTGAAATAAACCAACACATCAAATGATTCCTCCTCAATGTGATATTCACCGAGATGTCTTCACAGTTTTCTTTAGTGTCGGAAGAGAATGTTAACATTTTGTTGTAATTAAACTAGCGTTTTCATAGTATACATGATGTCAAATCTTTACGATAATAGAGGATGTTCATTCTTGACCACTGACCTGAACCATAGCGATGCCGAGTCCGACGCCGCCGAGGAGCAGAGCCATGTCGTTAAAGAACGGCACCAGCTTGCTGAGGCAGCCAATAGTATGGAATCCAGGCGATTCAGGAGTGCAAGCGGCAGCAGCTCCGTCCTTAATCTCCCGCCCGGCGCAGCAAGTGTCAGGGATCGGAAGAGAGTTGTTCTGCCAGTCACCGGGGCCATAGATACCGCAGCATTGCAACTAGAATGATATTTGTTAATATTGAAGATGATTGTATGAAAATAAATTGATCACTTTCTAAATCAAACGTAAAAATTAAAGTGGTTTTAACATAAACAGTGATAAGATAGTTTAAAAGGAGGGAGGTTTCTTTTGTTGTGACAACCCAGAGGGTTTGGGTATTGTCAAATCTTTTTCAAACAGTTTTAATAATAATGCTAAAGAGAACCAAATACTGAAAAGAACGCGAACCCAGAGTTCCATTTATGCCACAGACAAACAATATTCTATCTGGGGTACTTTTAAGTGAATACAAAGGATGTCGTACACTAAAGTAAATTATTGACACTATTATTAAATACTTAGACCAATTGCTTTTGTAGTTTATTTGGAACGATTTAATAAATGAATTTGATAGCTTTAAAATGGCGCCCGCTTCGTTCCTTCCTAAAAATAGGTGTATTTATATCGAGCGCGTGTCGGCTTATGCGAACACAATAAATGTCCGCCGACGCCAAGCGCTGACTAACAACAATCAATCTCCGATAAACGGTCGGCGCTTTACAATTGTAAAACTCTAACTTCGGTTTTGTTCTTTATTAAATTTTACTCCTGCTTGAGTTAATGGATGGATTACGTAAAAAATGACATGAGTAACAAAGCAGTAACTACTGTGAGGACGGTTGATAGAAAGGAAAATTTGATAAACAAAGGTTTTTACGTTGAAATTCGTAAATTTCTAAATATTTTCAAAGAACAACTTTTTCCCTCATTACCTTATAACATTAGCTGCCCACATTACACAATTTCACTTCACTTTATCTCACGATTGCCATAAAATTAGAACATTTCCGATGAAAGCAAGCAGCTCAAGCGCTACTGCACCGGGCACTCAGTTCATATCTACAGTAAATCCTATTTATAATCTTATGTTTTGACCTGCACCTTTTCCACTCTTTACATTTCTCAAGGATTACATTATAATTGTGTATCAGTTTGATTTTTCCATATTTTAGATTAATCTAAGATGTTATATGTAACTGCCATTTAAAGTCAATGTTCTGTGAGAAATTGATTATTTAAGGCGAACTATTTCTATTTTTTATGGAAGAAGATGGCAAACCAGCAAGCGGATCACCTGAAGTTAAGTGAGCGCTTAGACATCCGCAACAAGCAAATGTACCGCAGATGCGAAAGTTTGTATGGAAAATCCATTATCCTGGATAACTGAGCCACTTCCATTAAGTGGCGTTAATCTTAACCGTGGTAAAATTCCGCATTTACTGTTACTTTTATCATAGCTTTTTTTAACTTTTAGGTTTTACAAATGAAGGAGGTCAAATCGTCGATCTCTTGGGATACGAGTTATTCATTAAAAAAATACAAATATGCCAAAACTAAGAATCAATGTGATTTGTACCGCTGTGGCAAACCAAAACCTAGAAAAAGATTTCTAAACTAAATAATCGAAACATTTTGCAGAGACCCATTTTAGAATTCAAAGAAGTGCGGCTCACTTAAAAGGTTAAGAACCAATGCTCTAGACAGTACCCTAAGGTTGATTTAAAGTCAAAGGAAGACATTGATACAACACAGAGGTAAATCATACTTGAAGTAATTGTTCTACGCAAAAGGAGACGCGGGAACCGTCTAGTTTCTAGAATCAACTTACGTCAGTCTGCAAGATATCGAAGGTGCCCTGGACGTCTTTGTTGGTGGGGTACTCCTTGATAGTGGTGTTGAGGTGGCGGACTATTGAGGTCTGTAAGTCGTTGTGCTTCACGTAGCCCGCGATGCCCACCGCCAGCTCAGCTATGAAGATAATCAGCAGGAATATGGAGAACTGTGGAGGATATAGTATATATTTCAATATAAATGTACTTTATTTTATGAACTAATACTACTTGTTATCGTCTATACGATTAGTCCAAACGTGACAAGCTTTGTCTCTGCAGGTCGAGGTCATCATTTAGTTGGTAACTAAATAAAATTGAAAAGGATATTAGACTAAAAGCTCTTATTAAGTTATATATAATTACCACCTCAATATTTGAAAGAAAATGTCGTAAGATCCAAGATGATCAGACGTTTAAATTTAAATTTAGGTATGACGTCACCAAAACTTTTAATGAAAATTTCCCTAAGGACCTAGGCCAATAAATATAAGACCGTAAACGTGAAATCTGCCTTTTCTTAACACATTTTCTTTTCAGATAAGCGTGTCTTTCAGCGAGGTCATCGTCGTTCGTAAATGTAGAACAGATTGTTGTTATTGCACAAATATCTCAGCCAAGAATAATTTGGTGACACACTGGGTGTGTGACAACATTCTATTATATTTTCGTTGTATCTCTTTTTTTGATTTACAACGTTTAATAATGTATATGGTTATTATTTAGGTCAACCGTTCTTGTTAAATATCCAAGTCAATGATATAATACAAAAAAGCGAAGATTCGAAAACGTACGTATTTTCTTTACTTCACATTTACGTTTAATTTACTAACAATCGCTGTCCTCTTTTGTCTCATCATTTTAATAACGTTATCCTTTTTACACATGTGTGAATGTAGCAGATGCGTTGCCCACCTTTAATGGACAGAGGAGGGGATACATAGAAAATAGTCATTTCCCTTTCCTCTTAACCCCTCCACATACCAAGTCCTCTTTCCCTTCCCGTCCCTGTCCATATTTACAAAGGATGGAAAGGGGAAGAAGACTAGAATTACGCCTCCAGCAGCTCAGTCATCAGACGAAACGCAGAATACTCTACTTCACGCCTCTCTTCTGTGAGGTCTTGGTATTTCACCGGTCATGCCGGCCCATTCGTGCATCAGATTTTGTTTTTGATGTTGCGAGCTCTACCACTGTAAAATAATTGAAATGACCACTACATTTCAATTATTACTCTGTCTATGCAATTAAATATATAGCAAAGAAAATATTTCAGTAAGACCTGCTATTTTATAACGTGTAATATTGTAACAAATATATACGTATTATCATTAATATACGTTAGCACAGTAGTGAATTAACGAAATAGACGATTAATAAAAAAACGGAAAAACGAGAAGCCGCAAAGTTTCTTGGGGTGACAGCGTCGTAAGTTTTCCTTTGCCCCTTTCAAGAATCCGAGGCGCGAACAGGACAAATCAGAGACATTCGTAGAAACTCGTTCGAAAGGTGAAAGGAAGATTCCGATATCAGTATTTAATAATGTAATTCAATTGGGTTTTAGGACATTTACCTGAAGGTAAATGGTGGGTTTAGCCCAAGCTGGCACGCTATATTTGTACGTACCCAAGATCTAGGAGTCTTAGTTCTACAGAGGTTCACAAAGGGTAGTGACTAGTGACCACTTTTCATCAAGGGATATGCTGTCGCGCTGTTGGTACTATAAAAATCTTCGAGAAACTTCTTGTTTGTGTGGGTTTCGCTTTCCTGCTACAGACACGACAAAGCCAACACGAGATAAGACAGAGTGTATCACTGGAAACCTACGATAAAGCGTAAATTCCAGTCGTAATTGTTAACGTCATACATAAACAAATGAAGCTAGTAGTTCGACGAATGACTCACAATTTTTGCAGATGCAAATATAATAATTGTAAATCAACCCTCCCTGCATTTCATTTGCATCTGACGGGCCGGTTGGCGAGGTTTGTAAGATACTTGTTAACACGCCGCAGGTCGTGGGTTCGATTCCCACCCAGGACAAACATTTGTGTGCATGAACATGTCTGTTTGTCCTGAGTCTGGGTGTAATTTAGTATGTATTTACAAAAGAAAAGTACTATATGTAGTATATCAGTTATCTGGTTGCCATAGCACAAGCTCTGCTTAGTTTGGGATCAGATGGCCGTGCGTGAATGTGTCCTAGATATTATTATTATTTCCGCTGCAAGCCGAATATCATGACAATTTTTTTCGTTAAAGTTCTTTAGGCCTTCTATAGGTTTATCGTCTATAGATTAAAAAAATAATTAGAAACGAATATGTGATATTCTATTGCTTATTTTATTACTCATAAACGGGAAAGTCCCGGTTGCAGCTTGAACATGACTTACAAACTGCGAACTTACGTGTTGTTTAATGGTATTCTTCATTATCCTGCCATGTTTTTAAGGTTATAAAATCTTACCTTAGACTGGACTTGTGAACGTGTATGAGCTCACGTGATATATTTGTCGGGGACGCCCCGTTGATTTAGCGGCGCGTAAGCATTACATATAAAGTACTAGCGCACAACATGAGGTCTGAGTGAGATGACGTCACGGCTTGTACTATTTTACATCGTGAAATAATCCATCGAGACTTAGTACAACTTTGGTCGCTTGCTGTTTCTACAGCATTATTTCGATAAGGGCGATCGTGGGGAGTCAAGACTAGGGGTTGGTTTTTAATGATCATGTATATTTGAATTCAAACCTAATTAAGGTGGTACTTATACGTATACGTTTTGGTACATCAGACTGCACACATAAGGATTCCATATGATAAGAGGGAAGTTATAAAAATATATCGATGCGAGTCCAAATACCGGTTATTTGAAATGAAGGTGGATTAACATTGATAAGCAAGTATTTTAAATAAAACAATTTTTTTCTTTTTTATCAAGAACAGTAAAAAATATACGTAGACCCAAAAGTGAACACCTAATTCCTTTTATTTTCGTAAAATCCTGAATACGAAATCTCCGTGTTTGTTATTAAAAAAATGACGGCTTGTGCTACGAAATCTTGTAAAAACTATATCTCAAAGACAATTAATGTACATTTCACAAGCAATCATTTTGTGACGTATCCTGAATATTCTATACGCAACTAAATATAATATTTAACAATAAAAATGCGACGACATAACATTTGTAAGTGTCAAGTTCATGGCAAAATTAACCCGAAAAATATTTACAACGAAATATAAAAGACGATAGAATAAGAAAGTTTTGTTAAAATATGTTTTGTAATTTGATGTTGGTAAGTATATATATGTTGGTAAACTCGAGCTTCACTTTTGAATGTTGAATTTGTATGGAACGCGGGATCTGGACGTATATAAATCTATGCGTATATATACAACTCACGCTAACACCCTGTTCACACTGCCTACAACTTTCACATAAAACATTTTGTTAATTGTTATCTCTCTCATTCTCTCTGAAAAAATTGAGATGACAATATGTTTTTTGTGAATGTTTTCCGCCAGTGCTATCTCACGGTAAAGTGAACGTGTGCATGATGGCCTTGCATTCTTTTGCCCCGGATAGTCTCTGTGAGATTAATTTAAATTAAACCAGTTTTCCTTCATTTCTTAAAAATAACTAGTAACTTATACGTATCCCATGTATATAAGTAGTAACTAAAAATATATAGCTAGTTTTAGTTACGTTATATATATATATATATATATATATATAACGTAACTAAAACTAGCTATATATTTTTAGTATATATATATATATATATATATATATATATACATAGTGCAAAACGAACATATGTATAACAAAAAAAGGATATTTCCTTTCCGGCCCATTCGTGGAACAGATGTTGCGGTTAAAACTCAGACCGACCTCATCTTGTTCCTACTTTTTCGTACGAAGAAAATACGATAATTGATTACTTGATCATACCAACTCTGTTTCGTAAGAGAACATACGTCTGAAAACAATTCCTTCTATTGATAATAATGAACACTCAATTAAAAGTACAAATTATCTACGTGGGTACGTAGGTAGGTAAGGGAAATATGTGTACAAGATTTCTTCTAAATACATTACGCAGGAATTACCATTGATAGTAAAACAGTTCGTTCCAGTTAATGTGAAAATGATGTAAACGAGTATTGTATTGAAACATGACTAATTGGTGTTGGCGATTTGGCCTTTGAATGAGATTCTCCTTGGACTCAGCTATAGGTTTATTGTCTTTGCGCCAAGCATACAATCTTGTAGTACTAAGTTCTATTTCGTTTATTCTTAACAGTTCACTTTATATTATTAAGTTGTGTTTAAAACTAAAGATAGGTTCTACAACTATTTTTAGGTGGTAAACGAGTAAGCGGTTCGACCGTAACATTACCGCTACCTATAGACACTCGAGAGCTGTAGCTAGGTTTCCTATCATTAAAAATGATAAAAAAACGTAAACAACATTACCCATTTTTTTTCTTAAAAAAATACAAATAATTGTATTTTTATATTTACTAATTTAAGTGTTAGACAAACGGAACATAATGCTTTTAACTGTAAGTAAAACTGTATTAATCCATATCTTATCACGCGCCGAATAGGATCTCTCCACGTTAAAAACATCCTGTAGGCGGCGTTATTGATCCGAAAGCTCATAGCAAGGTTTTTCGATGGCGCCGACAAGTCGGCCGCCGCCGCCTCCTCGGATGCGGACAGGCACGGGGGAGACGGGGGAGTGGCTTTGTGTGTCCGACACGATGAAATTATTACTTCACTAACATAATATATACTATGAGGTAAATACGCTTGGGACACCAAGCAAAATTTTATCGCGAGTACTACATAAGCTATTATTACGAAGGGAGAATTATAAATATATTATTAATTTCTAACTAAGGTCTTTTCCGTTTGTGACTTCATGTTAATACACTGTTATCGCTATTAAATGGAGGACTATTACAGCAAGTTAAAAGGCGTTTACACAAACCGTAAACACCGAATGTACACACACTATAATAACATATTTAAACAGAGCGATTGTGATTTGGGTGGTTGTAGCCTCAAAGTTCTCAATTGTCATGGTTGTTGAAGGGGTGTAAATGATAAGGGGGTTGAAAATGTACTTTTCGATAATATTTTATCAATAATTGTATAATTAGAAGAAAAAACCCACCGTACCGAGCGTTTGCAGCTAGTATATTAATGGTACAATGTAATTATCCATTGAAAAGATGATATAGGATTCGACAATGTCATTCAAAAAAATATAAATTTAGTTATTCACGTGTAAAGTGAAGAGATCGAACGAGCCCACGTTCGTTGCGCCTCATAATCAACTTGTTCGTTACGAGGCGGTCACGTGTCTGTGTGATATTTCTGCGCTCTGAATCACAACATGCACCATAAAATGGTGCCCCATAATAACAATGTGCTGCCTCGAATCACATTGTTTAACTTTTCGTGCTGTTCGACCGGACATATCACAGCGGAAAAGTGTAATGGAAATTGTGACATGTCACTACCGATATTACCGCTCCAGTATTTCATTTCTACGCCACATAGTGATCAAATCATACGAAACGTAAAAACTGACTTAACTCGTTTTATGTCCATTCATATTGCTTATGTATATGTATTACGTTACGTGGGTTTTTGGTATGCGTTAACATGCCTGTTATCATTTGTGACATTCTGTTCACTGATCATTTATTAGACTACTATTATATTTTCAATGTATGTTACCCGTATCTAGAAGAATTAATGAAACAAGTATCAAAAGTGCTGAATGTATGGCTGGAAATGGGAAAAGTACTTCCATTTACATATACTAAACAAGTTTTTTTTTATCACAGCGTCTTAATTCTAGAATTATCATTCTATAGATGTACTGACGATCTGCTAATGGTTAGGGGAGCCTGGGTCCACAGGATGAGAGCGGCAAGGGACCCATGTTTATGGTGATTAATAGGGAAGGCCTACGTTCAGTAGTGTCGATTCAGCATCAATAACACTCAGAAAGTAAGACGAAGAAGGTAAAATGCGTGCGCAACGTTAATCTACCGATCACTTGGTTTCGACTGTTTTTTTTAATGAATTATCATTAAAAATATATGTTTCGCACCGCGACCGCGAGTTGCTTGTTCACCATAAAAAATAAATGCTTGAACAATACAGCGGTACGATAGCGGTACTACTGAAATACCTATTAATTAGAAAACAAAAGGCAACATATATTGTTATGATGTACGGCACATGACCCTCATCTGAACTAAGATGAGGGTCATGTGCTCCGCATCAAGCAGCAAAGATTTTCTGGTCAGATTTCCGAACCGCAAATTCCCGGCGTGGTAAGGATCTAATGCCCGTCATAGATGGAATCTAAAATATGCTACCTGTTTTTTTTAATCCTAAGATAATTCTTAATAGAACGGACGCATGATTTTTTATCTTGTATCTTAGAGATAATTTAAATATGTAATTTTACATTATAATTAAAATGCAATATAAGATTCGAATAATATTAATAACAACATTTTTAAATTTTTTATTACTTTATTCGATATTTTTAGATATGACGATATCACACCGTGAGAAATTATGAAAAACTGAGGATCATTACCGTAAAGCCGAAATATCTCGAAAAAAATTGATAGTATTAATTATTATTCAAGTTATTCATAATCTGATGACAGACACACTTAACTTGGCACGTAGGTAGATAATGATAAATGTAGTGGCCTGCGCGTTGTGTTAGTAAAAAGCACTTGAGTTATATATAGAAATGAGATATATTTTATACTTTTAAACATGTAGATATCATGTGCATGCAGTGTGCAAGGCTTAAAGCTCGTCGTAGGGTAGTGAAATCACTGGGATCGTCCAATTAGTTCACTTCGGCTCTTATGTGCGCTATTATCCATCAACATGTCTTGCCGTCCTTTGTGAAGGAAAGAGGGAGAGACCAGTGATGCGCCGATCTAATTATTTCGAAGATCGGATCATGGGCATACAATCAACACAGACTATTTTGTCTGAGCCCAATTTTAACTACACTACTATCATCTAGTTAGTACAAAGTGTTATGATGCTATGATATGGAATTTTAAAATCCTAGCAAAAGTCATGTTTTTTTTAATATCACCAAAAGTGTTTGACGAAACGCATCGTCTTAGTATAATATAAAAACACACCGTGGCCCTAAAATATTTAAATTTTCACTACATTTAAAAAAACATAATAAATACCATACCTAAGCCTCTTAATAACCGTTCTCAATTCATACGAATTACAAACGCCTTAAAAACTGAAATTAAGCATGAAGTGGTGTCATTTAAATTAATAAGACGGGAAAAAGATAATTATTTCCTATTCGTCATTGTTACAACAAAAAGATTTCATAGAATCTACAAAAGAACGGCCCATTAACGGGCTAAATGGAAAAGGAAGTGTCCGATTAGCGAGCCGAGTCCGAGACGGCGCGTGGCAGAGGTCACGGATTCGGTCTCGCGGGACAATTGCCTGTGTGGCAGATTGACCGACATTTCGTTAGGATACTATACTCGTAAAAGAAGCAAATTATAATCTTGAAGGAATTTTATACTATTGAAATAAAAAGGAGGTATGCTGGCTGGCTCTAACTTAGCCAAAGCCCAAAGTCGAAATTTTAAGACTCTAGACCTATTCTTGTAACTGCATTTTTTAAAGCTTTTATGTTGTGTTTTTTTATTATGCAATGTCAATGTCCTGTAGTGTTAGATTCATAGAATAGGTGTGGAAGAAACCTAAAGGTAGCTAGTAAGGGTTTGACAAGCGGGCATTTTGGTTTGGCATAATACAGGAAAGTTGGCATCACATTTAAGCAAGCAATAAATGGAGCCAGGGAAGTATATTTTCTGTTAGAATTATACAAAATGTAAGTCCATGTCTACGTATGGTAAACTTATCACATTATAACTAAAATACATATATTAAAATTATCAGCATACTGACATTTTGATCCCTACATATAAAGAACAATAAACCCTTATGCTCCGCCACTGCACTGCGAATATGATAACACAAGTACAAGAGTAATTGTTTGTTATTATGTTGCAATCATTTTACTTTATTGTCAAATGTTATAACTGGCACACTTGGGTGTGTGAATATCACAAGGTGATACTATGCTGCACAAGAATTATTATAAAATGTAAGCACCTGTCACACAGGTAGGATATCTAGCATATTTTACATAAGGTGCTTTGTAATTTATAAGTACTTACCGTTACTATCATGCAATGATTCTCCTTCACAGCGCCACAGCAGCCAAAGAAGGCAACAATAAAGACAATCACCCCAACGATGATCAGAACAATGGGTCCAGATGTGTAGAAATTCTCGTCCGTCAGGTCAATGTAAGGGTGGGAGCTGGCCTCAACCCAAATACCAACTATCAGGATGATCAAGCCAGTCAGCTAGAAAAATTACAATATAAGCATAAAATTTAAGCTTAATAATCTAATTACAATTTAAACATTAAATGGGTTGTGATTTTCATATTGACATTATTGTGGCAACACCGGCTCCAGGGTTGCGTGGCCACTGCGCGCCGCGCGTCAGAACCTTTTTCGTATTTAACTTTTTTATTCATTGTTTCTTATAGTCAATTTTAAAATATATTTTCTTCCTTGCAATAACATTTCTCTTACACTTTTTACTTGATAACTAATCCGAATAAAGCTATTGAAGCACTCATCGCATAACTAGCATTGTAGATTTCAAAATGGAAAATCTGGATGTAACAATTGATTTGAGATAAGAAAATGATTTTTTTTACCATTGGCAATTTGGTGTACAATGTGTAGAAGTAAATTCTACCTATTTAGATTTTTGTAATAATTTTTAGAGTTTATTTTATATCAATCCTTTTTTTAAGCCATAGCTTATAATAAATTACCTGAATGCCTTATGTAAGGATTATTCAATATAACTCCCGGTTTTATGTTATCTATGTGTAAATATATTAAAACAATTTAACTTTAAAACCCCGATTTCATACAACATTTTTGAATGATTAGTCACTTAATACATAAATTAAAAAGAAATTAAGAAACAATTAAATTTCATTGTAAAAAAATAATATAATTAAAATGAAGTTAAAAATATCTTTAGCAAGGCTCATCATGGAAAAAAGCATGCCACAATCAGCTCCAATTTTATGTATATAATAATAACAAAGGATTGTTTGTGAGATATCAGATATGTTTCATATTAATTGGTAACTGTCAACAAAAGTGAATGAATTTATAAACAAGTTATAAGAAAATATACAAAATTAACTCTCATAACATTATAGCTCTAAGGAGGTGGATAGGGATAAAAATAATTTATGTAATATAGCAGATATTACTACTTTTGCTTAAAATGAGCTGGTTATAACATTGTCTTATTTGTAGGATAAGATGTATAATCATAACTAAAAAATATCTATGTACATTACTGCTAATACTATGTTAGTACTATTTAAATAGGACTGTATCCTAAGACAGACTTACATTATAAGATTTTTTTCATATGGTTTATAATGTAGTTAGTATATAGTACTTTTTAATATAATGAATGCTGACTATCATTATTGAAAAATAAAGTTACAACTTTAACTTAAATAACATTCAATACAACTGATACATCCAAATATTTCTGATTTTCTAGTATTTGATCCTATTTTTAAGTTTAAGCTTTAAAAAGCTGACAAGTTATAACAATTGCAATAGCAATTTGTTGAATAATTAAATAAAATATGTTGACGTTGTGCAATCGTCACTACAGGTCACCATTGAGTCATAATTACTCCCTCCTACTGCAAGGAAACCTGACTTTAAAATTAACAAGGCTTGAAGTTCTAACATCTTTTTAAACATAATCAGAACCTTATAATTTTTAAATCTATCCTATATGACACCTTTGCATTCAAGGAAAACACCATTCGAGAAAAAAATGCTTACCGCGAACAAAAGATTGAAGCAAAAAAGTAGGTACTTCACACACGACATTCCCGCTCCAATAGCCATCTTATTGGTCTTTATTTCTCTTCAAGATTTAACTATCAATCTGAAACAAAATAAAATGATCATTCCTTTCCGAATATAGGTACTGCGCCGAAGGTAAAAAATTGATTTGCGTTGTTGACACAAGCGTATGAGCTTGAACACACCTAGGTATTTTTTCTTATACTAGTTCAATATATTTTAACAAATATAAGTAAATTGTATAAAGTAAAATAATTGCTCTACAGTTATAATAATATCTTACCAGTTTATGCGTATTGTTTGATAAATACAAAGCGATAAGAACGAGCGTCGACTTATCGAACCAAAACACTAAATGACTGTGTTGCTAGTTGCTACTCAAGCTAGGTATGCTACCGATGCTACCAAAAAGTAATACCATGTCTAAAAGAAATAAATCTGAATTAACGTTTTTTTCTCTGAAACTTGCCTGAAACCAGTATAAAACTGGACATTCGAACTAATATTATCTCATAAATTGCTAATGCACCTAGCCGCCATTATCGTGTCGTAATTTCGTGACATTCAACACTGAGTACTGTAGTACTATTTTGTTTACCGCTAGGCCGCTATCGTTGTTTGTGTCATCTTTGTTTTATAATGACTAGTAAAATACTTCACAGTCGTGGTCATGAAATTATATTTTAATATGAAAAACAAGTCAATGTCATGGATATTAACATCTTAGAATGAGATTAAATAATTTAAATCAAAACATGATGATCACGACATGTTGTGATGCCGAAAACCGGTATAAATTCTTCATCGTGGCATGAGAATCAACACCTGACTGAATAGAAACATATCATTAATATTTCGTTTCACTTTTAAAAGACATGTATCTATACAATTTTATATACTTGACTCCCTATCTTATTTAAAGTAATCATTCCAAAATTATTTATAAATTAAATCAACTCTTAGAATCATTTTGTTAGCTATTTTTTTTAGTCACGGATGTCGTCACGTGGATGTCAATTTGACAAGGTCCCAGCGTATTATCAATTTGCGGGGGTATAAGTGTAAATATTACTGGAATAAAAATATCAAACGTGTATACACAAATGTTAGTGTTCGTTAATATTTATCCGAATCTAGAGATGATATTAGTAATGTCTACCAACAGAAGAAAAATTGCAAATATAAAGATTCCTTAACGCGTTCAATGTTTTTTGAATGTCTTGAATGATAAGGCGAGAAAAATATGTCGAGATAACCAAGATATTGATGATACTTAGATTGATAAAAGCCATTTCAATAGCGATTCGCTATTTTTAACTCGTTTAGTACGTTAAACATTAGTTACATTAACAGAAAAAATTATGAAAGTGCCTAAGGTCTTAAAGTCAGTAAGGTATACATTAGCTGCTGTTAATACTATATATTGGGTAAGATAATATGTTTTCAAAGTGATATAAATTAAGTAACATTTTAAGAATAACAAGAATTTAAATATTCAGTTTACTAGTATAAGAACCTCTACTTCACTTGATTGGATTCTGGAAAAAAGTAATTAATAGACTCCAAAGGGTTGGCCTTGGCAGCAGCATCCTCCTGCTTATTTATAAATCTTGATTCTGTTGCGGTCCATGGATCAAACTCTTTTTAGAAAGCTTATGTTCAGCAGCATTTTACAAACCCTGTGGCAATTACTTTCTATAATACTATAAGTTGAAATAAGTGGATATAGCATCATCAATGATGGACCTCTTAGAGTTAGACACGAACTTAAGCAAATGTTTCAGTTCAAGCATTAACGGTTATTTTGTATTGATTATAATGTATCCTTTATTTTAGCTAACGGGCGTTCTTCTTTTGATCATCGGAATAGTAGCGGTTGTGGAGTATTCATACTACAATGCGTTGTTAACCAAACGGTTCATCACGTTGCCAGGATTTGTTATTGCCACCGGCGTCATTATAATATTAACGTCCGTTCTAGGTTTTTATGGCGCTGTGTCTGAAAACTTCTATTTTATTGCTGCGGTAGGTATAAATATAAATAATACTTATTTACTTGTTCGCTTTGTGTACGGACTACTTTTGTAGATTAGCATTAATCCTGCTGTTGCTGTTGTAAAAGGCGATTAATCGGAAATCACAACAGTGGTAGAGCCCGCAACAACATCTGTTGCACGAATGGGCCGGCTCGACCGGTGAAATACCACAACCTCAAAGAAGACAGGCGTGATGTTGAGTATTCTGCGTTTTGTCTAACGAGTGAAGTGCCGTAGGCCTAATGTCAGTCCTCTTCTCCTTCCCACACTACCCTTTTAAAGATAGGATGGGAACGGTAAGAGGATTGGACGTAGAGGGACGTGGAAGAGGAAATATCCTTTTTCATGTCTATGCCTCTGTCCATTAAAGGTAAGCAACGCATCTGCAGCACATTTGCTTGTTGCGGATGTCTATTGGTAGCTGTCACTTAAAGTCAGGTGATCCGTCTGATCGTTTGCCACCTTCTTCCATAAAAAATGTTTGCGGCTCACCAACTGACAACTAGTAGAACGCGCGGGTCGCGATCACACTAATCGAACATAACTCCGGTTTCGTGAGTTAAAAAAACCGAGGGCGCGAGTGAAACCACTGAGTTCTTACCCTAAGCACAGTTTAACAATCAAATATGGTTATTTTACCTTTGGCCTAGGTGTATCTGCGGCTCGACGAATTATATATGTATTTACCCCTAACACGTTGCATTTATTTTCATTGTTATTATTAGGCGGTCGGCCCTTAAAACTGTAGCCACAACCTATACAGTATGGACTACAATCATACTGTGCCGACCCCACATGAGTGAGAAAAGGGCAGCGATTGAAGGCGTTGCATTATTCTAAAGATATTTCTAAGTTACCTTTCCATGATATTTAAGCTAAGGCAACGAAAGCACGCACCCAGTTCTTTTTTATACCTACTTAAATTATATCTATTGTGATTTCAGTATGTAGTAATTTTGTTGACGACTTTGGTCTTTGAAATCGCAATGACGATTGTAGCATTTGGATTAAAAAACGACGCCGTGTCAGAGATCCGACCTCCGATGATACAGAGCGTTCAGTTTTACGAAACACGGCGCGACGTAGCTAAGCTATGGGACGATTTGCAAATGGAAGTAAGTATTTTTTACAGTTGACAACAAGACACGTTTACTTTGTGTATACCACAGGAAGGGTAGTTTCCATCTTCAATTGTCTTCAGAGTTCTAATTTCATAGAGGAAGTTTAAATCGAGACAGAAGGAACTCAGAAATGATACGGATGCGTATGTGGTCACGGAAGCTACAGGTATCGTTATGGAGTAAAACACTCAATGGTCCACTTGAATGCCGAACTATAATATTATCTATTTTGCTTCATATTCACCGTGAAGGAACCGTCACTGGTAGAGACATGGTGGAAGTTAATTATATTGCTTAAAAACTAAAACAAAACATGTGAAACATAGGTACACTAAAGCTTTTCAATCTTTCATTAGGTGGCGTTGTTTTCAATAATACTTGAAATTATAATTTTTTTAGCTTGATGATGCTGGTATTGTCATCGCTCCTTAATTAGTTAATTTTTAAATTAATCAGACATCGCGAAGTTGGCAAAAATTGCTACGAAATATTCCATTTCATACTTTCAACTTTAAAGTATTAAAAGTGTGCTATAGATCAATGAGATATTTATAAATCTTCCTACTTCACTATTCACTATATAATATTTCACGATCTTTATATAGCAAAAAAGATACCGTAATCGTTATGCTTAACGATGGTTATATAACATTAAATTAACCTTCAAAACCCATTACAAACGAATCTTTCATGTATGTCGTGCCAATGAATTAGTTTGTTTTGTATTTTTTCTATTAGCTACTAGATGGCGCTTATATTACACTAAGCAATAAAGAGACATAATCAGCAGAGGCAAAAATTTTGTTTGACTGTTGTTCTTATTTAGATCAGCTGTATTTGTTCTTTTTGGTTCACTATACACTACAACACGACTACTAAGCCCTTCATAACAATAAGACGGGAATCCGAATTATGTTACTGGTATTAAAGAGTTTTTTGCCATTATTGAATAGACTTAAATTTCCATGGTATTCTTAGTTCGAATGTTGCGGTGTAGCTGGTCGCAACGACTGGGCTCGGGACCGCATCCCAGTTAGCTGCTGCCACATCGACTACGGCACAATCTCTCCGTTCGTCTGCAATACAGCCAACGCCTACATAGCTGGCTGCGCAAGCGCGCTCGGCGAATGGTTGAGTTACTATGCGTATGTCATTGGTGTCGTTGCTGCGATTGTCACCGGATTGCAGGTTGGTATTGAATAACTTTAGTCATTACTAGACTTTTCTTTGGTTTTTATAATCATTAACTACAATTATTAGATATAGATCAGCACATCATTTCTTAAGATACACAAATAATAGTAATATTATGGAAAAATACATTTTTAACCCCCGTATCTTTTATACCCCTACAACCATGCAAATGTAACCACCATAGTGACACATGGCAACGTTGAGGCTCGAACAACCCACATTCTTAATTGTCTGAGATGTGTAGGTAAAAAAGCGAAATATGGGAACATTTCAATTTTTTAAGGTATAATACATATTAGTTTATTTTTCAAATACACCTGGTTTGAGCCGCTACGAACCGGATGTTACACATTAAATTGGTTACTTGTCACGTCAACCTTAGTGACGTGTACTGTCGTATAAAAACAAGGGGACAGTCATGAACTTGAAGTACTCTTAAAGAGGCTTACGCTAGGCGCCCTCTGCGCCCTGCCGCCTCGTGCCCGGTGTAGCTGTAAATGCCTCCTCAAGGCAAACCTGAAAAGTGACCTTTCAGTCACAAAAAAAAATGAACTTTAACTGGTCTTGTACTAAGGAGACTGACGACTAACGAATTTAGTATTGCTTCGCCCAGTTTACGAAGAAAGCTTTACACAGGGTAGTGAGACGCTAAAGGGCACCGTCGCATTCTACGCGAATCTAATGACATTGTGTCGTCAATGTGTGTAAATAATAACTAAGGCTTATTATTGTTAATTAGGTTAACAGTTTTAGTGGATTTAGTTATATCTTATACTTTTTTTCAAGTTGTTAATCACTGTCGCATCCGGGTGGCTGGCTTGGAGATCGAAGTACGAGGAAGTGGAGCTTGAGTCTTAGAATAAGGCTTTGTTAATTGTGTTAACACACCGATTTAGTTTCGTAGGCTGTAAGTAGGATGGCCAGTTTTAGCTGCATAGATAGCTAGATTTGTTTTTATATAAACACTCTTGTTGAATTTGCAGTACCATAATGTATTTTAAGGAACAGTCCTTTCAAGTTTTGATTAACATAAGTTGTCTGTTGTCTGGTAACACTTACATATATTTTATATTAATATTTTCGACAGTATGAACTCACGTTACGGGTTGCTTGAACCATAACAAAACACATTCAAAATGTAACTTTTCCTGAACATGCGAGTCTTAATACAGATATTTTTGTTAATATAGTTTTTCGAATTTATCGTGAGTTATTGTCATCTGGCTTGAATGTTGTTGGATAAACATGAATTAATATTTATTTTGTTAAAATTGTACAAATGGTATTAGTAGGTATTTAATTTATAGTTCCTTTCTTTACGTTATAATAAATATTTTTAAGGAAATATTGGTATTTTATTTATTCGTCCATGTAGAACACAAAAGCTTTCAAAAGAAAATTAATGTTAGATTTTATAATTGCGTTTTTTATAAGAAGAAAGTGGTAAACAAGCAAGCGTTTCGCCCGATATCTAGTGACCGCAATGCATAGGCATCTTCAATAAGGATTAGTTACCTTGTCTACCTTTAAGGGAGAGAAGAACAACAAAAAAAAGCATATTTTATTTGCCACTTTATTTCCTTCTCCGTCAAATGCTCTTCGCCTTCCCATCCTTTCCTTATAAGAAAGATATGGGAAAGGGAGAAAGGCTTGGCCATCAAATATTGTAACATTTGACACACTACTCTGTTCTGGTGTCATTGGTACACAAATTGACAAAAAGAACCGTCCTGCAAGATCTTTGTGACGATCTTTCAGCTACCGACTTTACAAAGCTGTCGAAAACTAACAGAATATGTAAATGCATAATTAAGTCTATTAATTAGTTACACAAATAGAAAAAAACACTTAGCATACATACATAAACACATAACAGAAGATGTGTTATATATCAGGCCCCAGGATCATGAAGACATCGATGTCTTAGGGTTGTACAAGTATTGTGCGTGTTTTGTTACACTAAAATTGCGTTTAAGCAATTTTTATTCAAGTAATTATACGCATTGTCGTATAGGCATTCGGATTCACGTCATTTATCGAAGGCATGTATTTTGTACGCGAAACGTGTGAGCAATCGTGGCTTACTTCAAATGTGGTAACCAATTAGTGTAATAAAAACTTGGCAGATAACTATGCAAATTACACCGCATTGTACATTGAGGGAATGTGTATTTTCTTATCATTACACAACTAGATGTGGCGTCGTTACCTTCTATCCGTTGTATTTTAAAATTTGTTATATCTGTGGGGTTTTTTTTTAGTTTAAAACGTAATAGTTAATTTAGTTTGAGTGACAGTAAGTTCGTAAGTTTTTTATTCAGTTTCTTCCATGCACTTTTGAACGAAATACTATTTGCATTTATTCTCTAGAGTTAATTCACTTCAGCTTAGAAATTAGTCAATTAACTCGTTAATAGAAACTCAAACGGTCTGTACCATTAAACAAAAGTTTTGTATTGAGACGTTAATTTTTTTAATAAAAAATATGAAAAAAATTTAACAATTCCAACTAAGCTTAAACTTGTACTAGGATATGGTCCACGACAATAGTCGAATGGCAGATTCGAACCCACGACCTCGGTAGTCCGTCTCTTAACCTTTGGCGCAATTTTGCCCCGAGATAGATTTTAGTCCATAATTTATTCAGGTAATTATTTTGTTCATAATTATCTTAGTTTTAATGATTTTGCAATAAGCGATTTGTGATGAAGCTAAGAAATTACTTCAGATTCATTCCTACTTCTCATTTATTTGGCTATAAATAATAATAAAAATAAATCGGCCTTTTTCTTGGATGTCTCCCCCTGCAGGGACATAGGCCTCCTCTCCGAGAGATGGAATGAGCCGTAATCCACCACGCTGGCCCAGTGCGAGTTGGTGGATAAAAAAAACTTGTTTACTTCGAAACAACGCTGAGGAAATTTATTTATATATCATACATTCACTATGAAATCTAGTATCATTGCATTTGAAATTTAATTCCATTTAATCGAAACAAATCGAAAAATTTAATTCCATTTAAAACATTGCGTTGAAAATATTATATTAATGTGGGTGACATTTAAATAACATCTACACACTATGACCAATGTAACAAACATAAATAAATAAACAATATATAGGCATAAGGAATGATTATAAAGTTGTATCAATGAATACTTTCAGAGAGTGTGTATAAGAGTATGTAAATCTTGAGAAGGCATCATATGACGTGAAGTATGGTGGTAATTGTGGAGACTCAATCGACGCAGCGGCAGCGAGGGGCAAGATAAATCCGCTTGTTTTCCTTATCAAGATTACCGCCGTGATAAAAATATCCGAACTATACAATACGACAGTAAGTTGTCACGAGGACGTATCGCGCGATCGTTGCCTTGTGTCGGAAATAAATCAAAATGTGGTCGAAAATATTCACAACTGTCAAGTATACTCTGGTCACAGTTAACTTTCTTTTTTTGGTAAGTTCTTATGTGCCAGTGCGTTCGTTTTGTTACTATATTAAGAAAAACAAAAAAGTGCTATTGAAAGTGATTTATGTTTCAGATAACGGGTATTGTTATATTATCTGTGGGTAGTTCAGTGCAATCCGCCTACAATGGTTACCATGAATTCCTTTCGGAGAGATTTTTCTCGTTGCCCGCTTTTTGTATTGCGACTGGTATTATTATATTCATAATCGCCTTCTTCGGATTCTACGGGGCTTATATGGAGAATTATTATATGAACATGGCGGTAAGTACAAGACACTCACAAATGTAGTTCAAAAGATATTCGTGCTATTCATTTAAACGGTGATCTTTGAAGCTATCTACATAATCTAGTTTTATCAGACAATATGACAGCACCCTTTCTGTTTTCAATGACAACACAGACTACTTGCATGAAGCGGTTAATTTAAATTTTTGGTGGTGTCAAAAAATAACCGTTTTTTCTTCTATTAACGTGGATGAAAGCTATATAAATTAAATGTTTAAAAATACTGTTCCATAAGTCATTAATGAAGTGTTCCTTGCTACATTTTTTCTTTTTTTTAATACTTTGAATTGATACGTTCTAATGTATCATATAAAGAGAAACGATTCGACTGTTTGTTCTGTACATACTGAATAATTTCTGAGCCGAAATAAAAAAATCTTTCGCCCATTAACTATTCTATTCTCATCGCATTACGGAATACAGACCAGCTAACTCTAACAGTGGTAGAGTCCGCAACACCAACATCTGTTGCACGAATGGTCCGGGTCGACCGGTGATACCACAACAACCACGACCTCACAGAAGACAGGCATGAAGTAGGAGTATTTTATACTGCGTTTCGTGTAATGAAGGGGTTCCTATTGTTTCCTTCAAAGGATTGAACGGGGGAAGGGATGATATAATAATAATATCCTTTTTCCTGTCTATCCCCTCCTCTGTTCATTAAAGGTAAAAACTCTGCAACTCATTTGCTTGTTGCGGATGTCTATGGGTCACTTAACATCAGGTGAACCGCTTGCTAGTTAGCCACCTTCTTTCATACTAAAAATACTATCGATACGCCTTCTTAAACACCACATCCTATCTCTTCTTCTACTAGGCGAAGGCATACGATATAGTCTGTCTTAACAGGCCGATGTGACAAGTCATATATGTATGGAGTACATTCAGTGGTAAGACATATAAAATATGAATTCAGTACATGTTTAGAAGTAAAGGTATCAAGGAGATTACACGCTATCGGTCGCTCATAATTTATGCAGCTTATTTACACAGGCGCTTATCAATTAAGACTTTTTGATTCAGCATATCTCTAGTTTCGTAAGTTAAAAAGTAATAATACGATTATCTAGTTTACAATGAACTCCAAACTATATGTTACTATATTACAATTATAAAGGTTACCTGAAATGGGGAGTAATAACGGAAGACCCCGTTCGTTGGCCATAAATAAAGTTGTAAATGTTATTATAATGGCATTAACCTTATTTTGAATGTATTTCAGTTTGCGGGTTCGATGATTCTCATGTTCATATTCCAACTGTCGGCGTGCATTGCTGGCTATGTACTGAAGGGCAACACGGTGGCGCTAGTGCAGCAGTCTTTGTTGGGCACAATGGATTTGTACGGTGCCAATAAAAACCTCGGGGTTACTAAACTGTGGGATGAAATGCAAGATGATGTGAGTATTTTAAATAATTATATACAGTATAATTATGTTTACTAACAAAAATAAACTTAACCAAAACAGTCAGACTTAGGATTTAAGTATACAGACTTGTTGTGACTTATAAGTGAGATTAAAAATCAGTTTAGTTGCGTCCTGAAAGGCAGACACAGTGAAGGGACTCAATTATATGCAGTGACAATATTAAGATCGACTTACTGAACATTCCCAGTTCTCTTGCTGTGGTGTCGCGAATGCAAGCGACTGGTTACTACCACTGGGCACGACGGAGAGCGGGGGCGTGCCGGTGAGCTGCTGCGACCACGTGTACGGCACTATCCAGACCTTCGTCTGCAACGTTACCGTCGCCTACAACGTTGGCTGCACTGACGCCTTCGGCTCCTGGGTACAATCCCACGCAAGTGCGATCGGTATCACTGGAATCTTCATGGTTTTGTTACAGGTATGGTAAAATTGGGTTTTAAGAAACTGTTTTTACCCGGCGTCTCACGGAAATAAATTTAAATATTCTACGATAATAATAAAATACTAATATTATAAATGCGAAAGTTTGGATGTGTGGATGTATGGATGTTTGTTATTCTTTCACGCAAAAACTACTGAATGGATTTTAATGAAACATTAGGATGTTATAGCTTATACATCAGAATAACATAAAGGCTATAATTTATAAATATATTGTGTGAATTGACCAAAATATAACGATAAGTGTCAAATCGGACGAAATTCCGCCATATGCGAGCTATTCTGGTGTGCGCTGCAAAAGCCGTTAGAGTTACACATACATAACGTATAATGGCAATGTTTACCTTATATAGTCCTACAAAAAAGCCCGCGACAGCTTAAATCTATCTTTTATGTGTAAGCCGTTATCGCAAAATTAGTGAACCATCTATTAATTATAGGGCGGAGCAAAGTTTGCCGGGCCAGCTAGTAGTTCACACAGTAGTACATTATGAAGACATAAAAAATCCTCATAACTAACTTAAACAATCCTAACCCTTCGATATGTTAGAATTGAATCTTTTCATTATATCTGTTAGCAGTAGATGGCTTCTAAAATAAGCATAAATGGAAGACTAACAATATGTACTGGTATATGTACATTAATCAAAAGGTTGGAGTTGGCCTTATGATAATATCTGCAACGGCGCATAAAAATGACATTTTTAGAATGCATGATAAGATTTCTTGATAAGGGAAATTATAGCTTTAAACAGAATGTTTTTAGCATTGAGTGTTGCTAGTCTCGGTGGTTTTAACGCGTTTAGGACGCATGATGAAATCGGGTAAACTAAAGGTTGACACATCTTATACGGGCCATATTGATAAGATAATATAGTTAGAATAGAATTAAGGGATCTGATGAGGGCTAGGCTAACTTAGGGCTTGTAAGCACACATCATATGTAAATCTAAAGTCACGTGCATTAATTATCCATGACAATGTGTACTTATTGTATCATTATCAAAGAAATGAGATTTTAAAATTGCTAGGAGAGATTGTTATATATGTAAATAAAAACTTAAATGGGTTTTTTTTCGTAAAAAAAACAAGAATTTTCTTAAAAAATCTTAAAATAAGACCTGATCTGCACAAACTTTATCCTTTATTTTATTTTTCCATTATTTCGTATACTATTACGCTTTAAATCAAAACCTTAGGGATCTATGTTTTATGACATTTGTTTTTTTATAGGAATTGATGTACTTGTAATACACGCCTAAAGTTATGTGCATACATTTTTTCTATATCTTCTTAACCATTACGAATATGACTGTCGCAATTACTGTTAACGGTATTGCCATAAACCAACTTTAAAACTAAACAGCAAAATGTATTCATAATATAAGAATTTTAATTTTTTCAAGTAGAAGTATAAAAAAAATCTTATTTGAAACAATGAAAAACTTTTTGGTAAGTTACATTATAAATAGAAGTAGTACACTCTAATTAATAAAATGAATACTAATTAAGGTCGCAAATAAAAAAAATTAATGAATCAATGAGAATAATCACATACTACACATGTGAATATGTGATTATTGGAATCTATACATATAATAAAAATGCAACTGATCGCTGTCTGTACGTGGAAGATATTTGAGAAAAACTATTATTGGCGGCCTTTATAAACGCAATAAAACTCTAAACAATGATTATTAGAACTTTGGCTGTTCGTCTGTTTGTCTGCGCGTTTGTGCGCACTAATATCAGAAACGCCTTAACCGATTTGGTTGCGGTTTCCACTATTGTATTTTGGTGATTTTCACTTAAAATTTAGTGTTTGTTTTACCTCAATCAGTTCATAAATAAATATTATATCAATTTATGGAACCATGTCGAATATTTCTTGATAAAATAGCTATTTAGTTGAATAGCTTGAAATTTTAGTCAACTATATATTATGATCTTTAAAATAATGACGATTAAAAGTTTACATAAAGTTCAAAACAGGACAGCTTCGCAGGTTTCGCAAGTATCAGCTAGACATACTGTGCATTGAGATATTCATAGCACACGCAGGTATTTCGGAGTATGTATTATTATGTAATACGTTTTGTTAGGTTAGGTTAGTAGCTTATTATTACAGAGGAGGGTTGATGTTGGGCAAGCGGCCGCTCGTAAAAAACTGTAGCCAGACCAGACCCTATATAGTATGGACTATGGTCACAGTTTAAACAATCATATGTGATTGTACTGCGGTCATACTCTGTCGACCCCACAGACGCGGGAAAAGGGCAGCGAGATGATGATTAGGTTAGGGTAATATTAAGTAGGTAATATCATTTCGCTTAAGTAAAATTACAGGGCGGGCGAAACCGCTTGGCACAGCTAGTATAGAAATATGTAGAATACTAACATAAACACATATTCAGATACTCGCGTATTCACATGTACATACTCACGTCCCCACACGTCTACATACTCTACATACTGGCTAATTAATAGTTTTGGTCCGGGATTTAGCTCGCCAACTAGCTTGTGATTTATAAATGTACTTATTTCCTAACATATAACCTAAGTCCAGCTCATAATAAAATGTTAATAATTCCTGTTCCAGGCGTTGGCGGTAGCGGGAGCGGTTTGGATGGCCAAGATATCAAGAAAGGAACATGCGTTCCCTTAAGGGTCGTGTGAAAATAGCAACTTGTAAATTAATTAGGTTTCTTAGGAAATATTGAAATAAATTCGGAGATGCACGTCCAGACAGACAAGTGTGATTGATCATTTATTCTTCAAATTTTGGATTAATTAATTTCTATAAAAAATGAGTAAAACACAACTTTATATATGTATATACCTTCTTTTGCCACTCGTATAATATTGACTTTACTTTTTAAAGTTGCTGTATTTACCACCTAAATGCTTCTAAAATTATTGGAAATATTTGCGGGATCTTATTATTGCTCTTTGGGTGACGTCATAATGGTTTTATAATGGTTTCATAATGATATCAAATGAAACTAGTGATTTTAAAATACTAAATGATTATCAAATCACTAACAGCCCATTGCTACACTAATGTGTTAGTAGAATTTATAACGAAGAAAACATTATAGTAGTGACCTAACTATACTATTACTTATTGCACATAATAATTCAAATACTGAAAAAACTAGCAATATAGAATAGTAGTAGAAAATGTTATGCAAAAGTGAATAACGGATTCGGATAGATCCTTAGGCCTTAGTTATATCTAACCTTGTTTCACAGCAACATAGATTTTTTACGTTAAACTTCGTGAATTTCAAAATGTTTTCGATACACTTTTTTCCACATTATTTTATAACATAAGCTATATTATACAATTTCATTTCACTTTATCTCACGATTTCCACAAAATTACATTACCGATGAAAGTATAAAAAGTGTAATGGCCGCCATGTATGGTAAATATGTTTGTTTGCTTACAAAAATTCTATCTTACTATGAAACAAGGTGTAGGGGCGTGGAGACACATTAAATAAAAGCGATATTATTACTTTATGTAAGGAACGATCAAGCTATGTAGTAGGTGTTCAAGATAGGAACTTTTAAACAGGAAACTCGTGTCGAAGGTTGAACAAGGAAAAAACCCGTGAACACTGCCCACGCCTCTGTCTCAATTATTTATTGTCTAATATAATACGATTCTACTTTAGATCGTTTTGTCTGTCTTCTTTAAAATTATAAAAAAGTTGTTTGTTACACATTTTGAAATTATCAAGTTTATTATGTTGACCAAAAGATGTTGCGGCAAAAATGTTTCTTGTTGATGAATTGTTGTAGGTATTTATTATAAGAGTCTGTCTCCTGTTTAAGAAAGTAATAAACCAATATTTAATGTTATAATTGTTTTAGTTTTATTTGAAACATCGTTAGGACAATAGGAAGAATTTTACATTTACTTGATGGATTAAGCGGTGTTTAGTGTATTTCTTCAATCTCAACTTGTTTACGGAAACCGTACTACAACCTCGTACCATTTTTCTGAACGGATAGTCTGTATCTTAGAAAACATGGGGTAATGTGGAATAAAACCCTTCCCGAGAGCGGTAAGAAGGGACATGGGATCTCTTCCAGAATCCATCTCGAACGAATAAAGAACCAATTCTAGAAAAAGGTTGTTACTACCGATTATCTGTGTTGAAAAAACATTTGTGTAATTCACAAATAATTAGGTCTAGAGTAGATTAAACAGAACACATATTCTAAACACACATTCCTATTTCAGTGCATCTCGATTCCCTTGGGTTACTGGAGATTGGTGGTAATACGAGTTAATATTAATACTCCCAGCATACACACAAAATACACGTTTACTCCTTAAATTTTAGTTTTACTAAATTTAATTAGTCGAAAAATAAAGCGCATTATATCAATGAAAACCACATAACAAATACGTGACCTAACAATGAATAATCCTATTTATTTTATACTAGTGACCATACATTTTTTATACAATAAAATAGATTGTCAGCTTATCTAAAATGAAGGAAATACAATACACGATTCACATACAAGTATTGATTTTCGAGATTGTTGTAATGCGTTCTATAATGTACGTGAGACTGTGAATAGATATTTGAATTTCTTACAATTACTGTACACAATAGGATTTATTTATTGCAGAGAAGGCAGTAGTCGGATTTATGGTTGAAGTAGCTCTTCTGAACTTAAAATTATCTTATATACGTGCTGCTAAGTAAACAGGAATGATCACAGAACTATAATCAAGGACTTAGAAGAACTGAGCATACATAGTAATGTAACATAGAATTACGTAAGAAATGAGTGACTATATTAAATTTATTTGGTGATGCCATCTTAATTTATATCCTACAACGATTATGTTTGTATGTCTATTTACATACAAAAAAGAAGAAACTGACTGACTGACTGATATACACAGCTCAATCTGCTGGGCCTAGAGATACGAAATATTTCACAGAAATTTCTGTTATTACGTAGGCGAGCACCAAAAATGGATACTTCTAAATTCATCCCCTAAAGATCTAAGGTAGGCGTTGAAAGTTTTGTATGGAGCTGTAATATGTAGGGTTAAATCATCGGTTAAATTAAATTGCACGGCGGGTCGAACAGCGGGGCTCAGATTTTTTTTTGTTTCTGACTAGTCAGATTCACAGGAGTTGGAGGCAGAGCTCAGAGGGCGCTTAGCTTAATCCTCTTTGCAGTAATTAAGCTAGAGGGCTTCCTCAGGACACTCGGCTCGGGGCATTACTTTTAGGTTATTACTGGATTGGGAGGCCACCGAGCTCTTCGGTCGCTTCGGCGGAGGCTCATGGAGTGACTGTGCTTAAGGGACACCGAGAGGTGACCTCGGCTTGGGCTGTCAGTCAATAGCGGGGCACAGGCTTGTTTTTATATATGCGTAGCTCCTAATATTGATCAATTTTAATTAAAAAATACGTGGCATTGTCTTATGACAGCCACGTAAACAGGTAAGTACATACATTAATAAAAGAACTTGTCATTGTGCTACTATTTTCTGCCATCTGATGGTATAAGAGAATATTGACACTGCATAGCTGCAACAAATAACTTGCGGCATCAACGAGCGCAGTTATATTGATGTAATACGTCATAACACAATAAGCATCTGTATTTACTAAAAATAGTCCGCAGACGGAACGCAAACGTGCTTGTAAGCGCAAGTCCTAAAGTGTACGCAAATCGACGCGTTGTGTTTACAATAACATTTAGCTTTATATGTAGTTGTTAATTGGCTGAAGAAAAATCGTTTTCAAGGCACTGAGTAGTCGGGCTTCGAGAGCGGTGCGAGCGATACCTTATCATCGCTGATAACGAGTTTTGCCCTGAAAACTATTTCACCGCATTAGTATTGTTCCACGAGTCACTGAGAATACATACTGTTCAGAATATAGTGTCAAAATGGCGAATAACCTTGAAGTGGGAATGAGGTGCATTAAATACATGCTCTTATGTGTTACGGCGATATTTGTGGTGAGTTTTTATTGCTTTTATTCTATATATTTCGATTTTATACGTTACAATTCTTAGCTTATCTGTATTAGAGATACTCCCCGATGTATATCTACTCGTCTTTACTTGGTTTTAATATCGAATATCTAGCAATTCCATGATTACAACATTGACTCATTTCCTGTTTCGCAATATAACTTGCTTTAATAAAAAAACACGATTTTTTAAAAATATTTTCTTCGAGACTTCGTGACGTCACATCCCTATTCGTAAGTGATATAAAGTCATCACTAAGGCAGTGAAGTAAAAATAATTCTTTTATACCACAGTCCAGTGCATTACATTGCAGCGGTAAAATTATAATTTTATTGCTAAATATATATAAACACACTCCTTATATTTTTATATGACACACGTTCGGTAGGTTTTGGTAGCAAATGTTACCAAAGAACTAAACTAAAGATGAACATGGAATAAATAGATAAACTTAAACTATGTATGTAGACTAACATTTGGCTGGCAATTTAGTTGGTGAAGTCGATGATGTTTCGTTCTTTGTGCTTGTGATGTGAATACTCCCATACAATAAAATCCGTACTACGTATTAATCTAGCTTGGATTATATTGGGTTTTGTTATATTTCCAGTTTCAGGTCAACCTGAACAAGGTGAACCATTATTTTCTTGTCGGACACGCGCGAGTCTGACTCGACACTTAACAAAAAAAATATCTGTACAAATATGCTTTACTATCTTATCTCGTACTGATTGGGTTTTGACTTGGGTAATTTCCCCCATTATTACTGTTTTTAATGCGTTATACATGTTTAAAGCAACGGTTGATTCACAAGACCACAATGATAACGGCTTGGAAAACCTTTTATTCGTTTTTAATTAGTCGTTTTATCTAGCTATGTATGAGATATGACAGCCTTAATGAATATTGTTATTAAAATTTCAACATTAACGTTCATGTTTAACTTGGATAAATTTACTTATAACTGTATACTATACTAAAATTTAGGAGCTATATATAACAATACGGAGTCTTCGAAAAGCCTTCTAGAATCGATTTCATTAACCGAATTAAAAGTTAACTGTATATGTACGTACGTAATATTTAAAATAAAGGTATAATGAGATTGAAAAGCCGGCCAAGTGCAAGTCGGACTCGCGCACAAAGGGTTCCGTACCATTATCTATAAAAATCACGTTTGTTGTATGGGAGGCCCCTTAAATATTTATCCTGTTTTTTTAGTATTGGTTGTTATATCGGCGACAGAAATATATCATCTGTGAAAATTTTAACTGTCACTGTTCATGAGATACTAAGTTAATATATATTAAAAAGCGTTCAGCTTTGGCTGGACAGTCGTCGATTTAATTAAATTGCACCGCGGGTGAAACCGCATGGCTCAGCTTGTACCTCCTCGATATTTTTAATGTTAGAAGGCAAGCAAGAAAGCTAACTTGAAGTTAATGGACCACATCAACCGATTAATATCCGCAACGAACATAAAAGTTACGAATTGAATCCTTTCCGTGGTAATTAAGTAAAAAGTAAGGACAGTAGACAAGCATAATGAAAGAAGGAGCATATGGGAATGCGGAGGCCTGTAGAATATATAAGGCTATTTCACGCCGCTATTCAGTAAGGTCTTCAATTGACCAGTCAAGCTTCTGGCGCTGGCTCTATCTTCTAGTTGTGTTCATACCGGGCTTAAATAAATCATTATCTTCGTAGCCTTCTAGCGCCTAAACTAAACAATAATCTTATAACTCAATTTCCACATAATAACATCTTTTACTGACTGTTCATAACGACTTCACCTTGTATGTACCTCTGTCGTTAATCTGATATGTAAGATGCTGCACGCTTTTTTTTGAATTCTTCTTAACTGACTTAAAACCCATTCGTTGCTCTGATTATTGGGGATGTTGATGGGTAATGTAAGGTAAACCGATTGCTCGCTTAATTTCTTAGAAAATCTTACTATATACAGCGAACAATTCTTAAATATTTCGGCTATTTCGGAAACGGCTGTAATGATTAGAATAAAACTCTGTATTGAGATATGGTTTAAATTGTTTAATTTATCTGTATAGGTGTGTTATCCGTAAAAACACGAAAACTCCAAAAGACATTTAGATCGCCATCTTTTTGGGGAAATGGGTGATAAATTACTGATAGCTTAAAATTGTACAATATGTCGCTTGATGTCATTATATAATAAGTCGCCGAAATTTTAATAGCCGAATATTAAATAGTGATCTCGCGTATATTTCCTGGTAAAAAATAGAAACGACAAGGAAAAAATATATTTGCGTCACCATATTAATTCTTGTGTAAATGGCATGTACAATTTTGGACATGTTATTTCCTTATTTGATCACCTTACAGTATACCACCAAACAGCCTATCACCACTGTAATTGCCTTCAAAAACAGTATCGCTTTATTGAGTCTAACGCATCCATTATTAATTGTTACGCTCTTTTGACCTTGGGGGAGACCCAACCCAAAAACCCCCTAAGCCAAACACCGTCGAGCAAAAAAATACATATTTGCCTAGTAATATGTACAACTGCATTATCTTTCTTACTTTTAAAAGTTACATTGGGATTAATTCAGTAATAATAATATAATTAATACATAAAAAAACGCGAACGTGAGTAAAGCTGTTTTTATAAAATGTTGATTAATAATGTCTCACGAAAGTTTTAATATCATTTAATTCTTAAGTTTAACTTCTTAATATATAATCAACTAGTGACCAGACTACTAGACTAGTGAGCAAACTAGAAACAAACTTACATTCACATTTATAATATTAGTAGGGATTAGTTGATGTGCAATTCAAAGCTACAATTAGTACTTCTACGTGTTTCGCCTTTAAAACAGGTAGCATCTGTAAGTACTGGTCACACTTCTCCATAACTAAACTAAGCATTAAGGAGACTGTAATATTAGAATAATTCCTGGTTGAAATTCCATACAACCAGTGTCTCATTTCCAATAGGTAGCCTTCGGCCTTGAGTGTGGCGACAAGGTCACAGCGGTCGTGCGGTCATTCTTCAACGCTATCGATTTTTCACACTACTCACAACACATGCCTCGTAATTGCACTACTACATGCATATATCATTGGCATAACTTAGGAATTGCTTAAAAAATGATAAGCATTAAAATTAAGCCTACATTGGCTTAAAAACATTATTAAATTTTCATTATAAAACCACATTAACTGTTCAACTATTACTATGTCACTATAGGGCAAACTAAATTTGGTGCCGGACATAGATCGCCGTAAAGATCAGTCCCTAAACGTGCTCACCCTGATCTACCATGGGGCTTTTTGGGCCACGCGAATAAAGAGAGGCCCAAGAGTTACTCGGCAACGAAAAGCCTTTTTTTTCGTTTTCCGAGCTTGTATGTGGACCGGTAGAAAAAAAAGATTTTTTCACACACGAAAACAACCGCAAATTGCCCAGGGTCCCACAAACTGACTATCCACCCCTGTTCCCGAGCTTAAACAAATCGTCGGTTTATCTAGTACAAGAATATACAGAACAATAGAGCTTGTCATATTTGCGAATTGTTATCTTTTAGATTGGCAATTTTCTTCTCAAGATTAGAACAAACAGTCTCGAAACAAACAAGTTGGTACGCCTTGTTCTTAAAACGTTTATCGCCATTACTAATTTTGTACGTGTTAAACTTGTAGTTAACAAGAAATCTTTTGTTATGTAATTACATAAAACACTCATTTACTGATCTCGTTTATTAGTGAGAACACTCATTTAAAATGCCTCTTTGTAACTGTAACATGAAAAACATTTCGGTAAGTGATGTTATATTATCACTTTTATTGCAATTAACACACAGAACTCCTTTTTTAATACGACCAATAAAAGAATAGTCGTTTCACTATGAAATGTTGATAAATCTTATTAGATGGAGCGAGCAATACTTGTATATTTCGGCTATGCCGGAAACGGCTCTAAAGATAACATTTACGAGTTATTAATAAAAGAAATAGATCTATACCTGGTTTCACAGCAAGATAGAATTATTATAAACAAAGAAACGTCATTTACCATACACGGCGGCCATTACTATTTTATACTTTCATTGGAATGTTGTAATTTTGTTAAAATCGTGAGGTAACGTGCAGTGAAACTTTATAATATGGATACCTTATGTTATAAGGTAATGTTAATGAGAGATGATTGTTTTTGGAAATGTTTTGAAGTTTCCGAATTTTAATGTCAAATTTGCTGAGAAACAAGGTTTAGTTAATTTTAACTAGGTGGCGATATTCTCAATTTAAAGTGAAATATTTTAAAGCGTGATGGTCAGTTATGGTTTTTTTACATCGGGACAAAGTCATGATTTTTTTCATAAATAACTTGCTGCATGCTAAAAAAGTAATTTGATACCTTTTTTTTAAATATACGACACAATATAAGTAATAGATTAACTATATATAGATAGACAGTAAATAAATTTGTTTCTTACTTAATGATTGTTAACCTTGTAATATTTTTTTGCAGCTGACATCAGCGCTCATAATCTCCGTGGGTACGACGATATACGCCATCTACCACGATGTCTCCTACTTCTTGGACGAACAGCTGTTCTCGCCGGCCACCTTCATCATTGTCATCGGCGTCATCATGCTGTTCGTCTCGCTGTTCGGATGCATCGGTGCCCTAAAAGACAGCACCTGCTTGGTTAATATTGTAAGTGGTGGTACTATAATAATGTGTACCCAATAAGGAATTTTTGCAAACAAAGATTTTTATGTTAAGATTTGTAAATTCTAAAATATTCTCGAATAACAACTTTTTGGCAGATTATCGTTACTAACTAACATTAGCTGTCCATATTTATACAATTTCATTTCACATTAAAAACAAACGTCACTTGGAGGTCTTTAAAGTTTTTATACTTTCATCGGTAATGTTGTGATTTTGTGGAAATCGTGAGTTTCACAGTGAAGTGAAATTGTAATATTCGAATAGGTAATGAGAAAAAAGCTGTTTTACGAAGATATTTTGGTATTTATGATTTTTAGCGTAACAAACTATACTAATATTACTTTACAACTATCGCTGTTCAGTGTCAAAATTCAACCTTAATTCATTCTTTTCTTTTCTTTTATGAGGGTTTTTTTAAATCTTTTATTTTATCTAATTTAGTATATTATAACAAATGTTTCAAATAAATAGTATAACAACAACAATATTTTATAAGTAATTAATTAACAATATTAAAAAAATGTTTCTAAAGTTTTTGCTTACGTATTTATATATAGATATATGTCAGTTCGCAGTTATCCTGAGTGTGGTGCTAGTGCTGGAGGTAGCAGCTGCCGTGACCGCGTATGCGATGCGTGCTCAAGTGTCACAGATGCTCGACCAAAACCTTAGGAGAACCCTACCCTACTACTACGAAAACCCAGAGATCGAGGCTGCTTACGACTTCGTTCAGAGCAGGGTAAGTTGAATTCTATTTCGTCAAGTTTCTTCTAGCAGTCATTTATTTATTTACAAATAGTAATTGAAGAAATAAAGTAGGGATACTAAAAAGAGTCTGTTGCCGCCAGCAGTCTTCGAACCTAGAGAACCTTTGCAACTTTGAATCCTGGAAGAAAAGTGGCTAATTTCTTCATGGAGGGCGGTAATTGTAAACCCGGTAATATTTTAAAAGTTCTCACAAGAAAGTAATTTCTTAACAACAACCGTGGGTTTACACTTCCGAAAAATTTAGATCAAACAAAAGGTCATCTCAGTTTTTTCAGAGAAAAAGATACAGAGAAAATTGGTATGGCGACACAGTTTTACGCCAGTGGAAACCCACGGTAACTGAGCCTAATCGTTTGCTACTTATTGATTAAAATATAACCATGTTATCTTTTTTTTGGGATAGTGTTTATTAAGAAATAATATTTAGGCATTTCTCTATGTATGTACCTTGGATATGGAATATTAGATTGCGGCTTTAAATTTATTTTATCTATTTAACAATAATTATTTTGTAATTAACTATGGACATGGAAATAAAAGCTTTGTTTCAATTGACTAGTTATCGTATCAGCTTTGATAAAAATGTAAAGCCGTCCGATTTCATCAAATCAACATTTAATGTAGCTTTAATAATTTATTTAAGCTATGTTTAAGATGGTGTATTTTCTCTCTGATCTAGCTTTTTAAATAAAAAAAGGTCATTCTGCTCGTGTTTTTGTTATACATAATTAAAAAAAAACATCATAGATAAAGGTACAAATTGTGACATTATTTTCATTAAATCTATGAAGTGACTCATTCACTTCATTACACTTCAAAACAGAAAATAAAACCGTTAATCTTTTCTACTCAAAAAATGTTTGATAGTTATGTTACGTAAGACTGTAAGTGAAGTCTATATGTCACCTTCTGTCATTGTCTTAACTCTATGATTTTCGTCATGCGCAGTGGTGTTGCAAATATGTCACCGCCACATACTTAAGTGAAAGTTATGAATCCTTTTAATTTTAAAGCGTACAAGTAAATTTTCCACTTTTTTGGTCAAGTCCACCTTCTGCTCACCTCCATCTGTGGACAATCACAACACATCTTGTTTCTTGAAGGTGCCAGTTACAAAAATAATGCATTTTTAATGTGTTCCTTTAAAAATAATATTTCCTAAGTCTCGGATGTATGAAGTAATCAATTTTTTTTCAGTTGAACTGCTGTGGTGTGGACAGCTACCTCGACTGGGGCAAGGTCGAAACGCCCGCAGGAATATCCGGGATCGCGGTTGCGAACATCACCGTGCCCAACTCCTGCTGCGCCCAGTCACGGTATACGGAAATTGAGGGTCTGGAGATCGCTGAGTGCACCAAGCTGTATGCGAACGGATGTCTGCCCAGGGTCATCTATTTAGTGTACCAGAGCGCAGGGTTATTGGGCGCCGGAGCTATGACTATAGCGTTTATACAGGTACAGTAAATATTATTTTAAAAATGACATTAAATATAATGCCATTACTTACCATCCTTGAAATGATGAAAAAAAAATGATGTAATCTAAGGTGGATGACTAATGTTAACTTGAATAAAAAAGCGTCACAGTTGTGTTGTGACGTTAATAGACAGAGAGAATTCTAGCTTACCGCTTCATCTAAAGCTGTAAATCTACAAATCGATTACGATTACCGAAATGTTAGGTTCTCTTACTTTACATAACAATGTCTTTTTCTAAATTTATAAATAATAAAATAAATATAAAACAATTTTTCCCGAGGAGGGTTGCCATCAGGCAGACGACCTGATGTAAAAACTGTAGCCAAAACCTATACAATATGGACCACGGTCATACTTTGCCGACCTTACATAATGTTGGAAAAGGGTAGGGATATGATGATAACGCAATATTTATACGTTTGAAAATATGTTAGTATTTATAATTGTTATGTAAACCTGTAATAAATTTGTAAAATAATATGTTATATTGAAAATACATTATTATATAAATAAAACCTTTAGTCAAATAGTTGTAAAATTAATTCAATGTGCTCATCAAATGCGCTATGTATTTTTACAGATCATCGGTATCGTTTTCTCGTTTTCGCTGGCCAGTTCCATCCGAAAAGCGAAAACTGAGCGAGAGCGCAGACGCTGGGAAATCCAAGAGCGAATGATCAATGCCTACACATCACTCAACCCTGACAATGAGAAGGAGAAGGCGGCACCCATTGTTTACGTTCCATTCCACGGACAAACTACTGCTTAAAAAGTTTAAGCAAACTTATTTTTTTAATCTATATATAAAACACTACGTCATAGATTAGATAAGACAATGATATCTGTCAAACTAATTATGAGTTAAGTCAATTTTATTTGCTGGGTAATTGTGGAAAGAAATTGTGCAATTAGTAAGTCTTATTTTATAAGCAACTGATAAATTAGGAATGAACTTACCACAAATCAACAATATGTCTATTCTAGGTGATTATAATAAGGGGACAATTTTTCTTGCGGCGAATTTTTGAATGAATTTTTAAAATTTAATGGACTTAGTTTCAATATTGTAACAAACTACGTAAATTTTAAACACCCGCTAAAAATATAAGTATTATGTATCTACGTTATACCTCTTAATATGTTATGTAAAATATTTAATGTTACAAAATAATATACTAGCATTTCTATTTAAATAAACGTTTTCGTTAAAAAAAAACGAGACCTTCATTTCATTTTACGCATATAACCTAGGAAAACCTTATTTACAAGAACAAAATAATTTTAAATCGTTTATACGATATTTGTTTTTGTGTTTATTTGGTCGTTAAGTACCTGTTGGGATTTATTCAAGGTTGACTAATTAGGCTTGGTGGTTAGAAATCAGTAGAATTTAACAGTACACTAAGCGAACGCCAACACATTATTTTAAGTAGATTATATATAGATTTATTCCATGAATTAGAGTCTAGTAGAGACCTCAACTAGACTACCCATAAGTAGAGAACATTCAGCCACCTACCTAGGAAGCTATGATAATATGTATTTCGCGTAATATGGAACAAGAAATTGCATGACATCCATCTGAAAGATCCGCTAGCTAGCGCTTGTGAATGTTCTCTCAAGACAGAAATATCTATCTTACGAAAATGATGAAAAAAGGTTTTTTTTCTAATCCGGCAATAAAAATAAATTTACGGCCTAAGCCGAAGATCCCGAGGGAGTCCTTGAGTTGGGTTCCTCTTAAAGAGCTGTAGACTAGGCGCCTTCTGCGCCCTGCCGCCTCAAGCCCGGTGTAGTTCTTGATGCCTCCTTCAGGCAAACAGTAAAATGTCCGTTACAAAATAAAAGTTTTTGCATTGACGCATTGCGCTAAAACACCCAACTAGGCGACTCTGCTAGGAAGACCGGTCAGGGACTACATTTATAATGTAGAAAATACCTCCCAAAAGTATACCTTATGAATTTTGTATCAACCTTGCATCAAAATATGTATACCGATGTATTATACACGTAGGTAATAGCTTTGTTTAGACGAGAATTTACCTGCGGTCGAAACAAAGCGATAAGGATGATACTGATAAGCGGTATCAATACAATGTACCAGATATCACGGAACGTTTTGAGCTGGTGAATATAGCGACAATAACACACTGATGCTAATGAGCGTTAACAAGCAACGTGAAGTGACGTGACGCGACGTGACACCTCGTCACGTCGGTCGTCTTTTTGACATTATGCTAATTGTTATTTTATTGTCTTTGTGACAGTTGAACATAGCAATTAATAATTACACTTATATTACAATTTGAGAGGTAGTCAGCTAACAAAATAAGCTAAAATGTCCATAATAATCGAATAGTGAAAAGGAAATATTTCAGTTATCATTTTATAAATTTAAAACTGGGTTAGCCAATTCTCTTTTTCCTTTATTATTTTTTGTTGTATTGTGCATGTTTGTTCATGCATTTGTAATCCATTTGTCTCGACATAGATTCATTGATTAGTGGAGATAAGTCGTCAATTATCTTTGTCGATGATGTACATATACTCGTATATCTATAATAGGATATTGTACGAATAAAGTATTGTTGTAATTTTGTTTTGTGATATATGTGTAATAATTACTGTTGATATACCAAATAAATAAACAGTGGTAGAGCCTGCAACAGCACCAAACATATTGCATGAATGGGCCAGTGAAATATGACGACCTCACAGAAGTCAGGCGTGAAGTAAAAGTACTTCTGCATTTCGTATGATTAGTGAGGTGACGGAGACCTAATCCCGGTCCTCTTCCGCTTCCGACCCTTTCCAATTAGAAAAGGATGTAAAGGGGATGAAGATTTGACGGAGGAGGGAATGGATAGGAAAATTAAATATTTTTCTTTCTGATGATTAAAGGTAGACAACGGATCTGCAAGTCATTAGCTTGTTGCAGATGCCTATGGGTAGCGGTCATTGTTCATTCCTGTATCTGTAATCTGGACATGGTAGTACAATACTGGCTGGCAAAGGTTCACTTTAAATTTTATCACGGAATAATTCTGAGGATGTGAATCCGCCAATTTTCCTCAAGCGTCAGACAAACAAGTGCACTATTTAATATGCATTACCTAATGAATATGCGGCATGCTTATTAGTCATCCATCAATATGTCGCTGATACTTATTTGTATGCCGACGTCAGCAATAGAGTTGTTGACGTTATTTTTATCTATATCCAGCAAACTTCTTTCCGCCTTGTAATTAACTAGCGAACCGCCCCGGCTTCGCCCTGGTACCACTAATTATGTTGAACCGATCGCTTCCAAGCTTGGAACACAGGAACAACCACTGGGCCAATCTGAATATTCCCTGTAAATTTCGGCGAAATCGGGCGAGCCGTTTCGAAGTCAATACAAAACATACACACACGCACATAATTATAGATAGTTTCATCTTGCGTTACCTTATTAGGTGTATTAATTGCTGGATGGGTCGATCCCTTAATCGAAAGCACATTGAGCACAGCGTGCCACAGCTAGGGACGCGGCGGTGTGAGACCCGCGCTTGATTTTATTTTCATGCGCATATGTTTTATTTTGGCCTATCACCTAAGATAATTCTTTAAATTATATGGTGTAAAGGATTATCATAATATTTTTTAAATGCTTAAAGTAAGTAACTTGTTTAAGTTGATAAGGATTAGTACTATATCTATATTGGCTTTTCATTTATCGCATTGTACGTGACCATTTTTTAGAAGTTAGAATGGTTATGTGGTATAGTAAGCTGTCCTTAAAAGATAAATGTATGCCATCGGAGACTTTTTTGTAGATCTGTTTAAGATATAAAATTCCGTAGTACCTTATTTTGATCTATCTGGTAAGATTTAGCCAGCGTTTGCAATGTGAGCGCACAATGTTTTTTTGTGATACATTTTTGCAATTCTCTGTTTTTCTACTACTACAATATGCTTGGTTTATATGTATTAACCTTCCTCTTGGATCACTCTATGCATTGATAAAAATCGCATTGAAATCCGTTGCGTAGCTGAAAATATCTAAGGGAACAGACAGCGGAAGCGACTTTGTTTTATACTATGTAAAGATATATCGAGAGTGGTATATCTAATATATTAAACAATGTTCATCGTGTCAAACTTCGCTTATGTTAATGCTAAAAAAAGTCATGTACGGCGACCTGCCTTAGATTGTAGTTTCTTTTTAGCTGCGCGTACGTTACCGCCAGTTCTATTTTATTTGATTATTTTTGTAGCTAAGTTATATTTATAAAAAACAACTCGCATCATATCAATATTTGTGACGCATGTATGTTTTTGTATTCTTAATGATCCTGTACTTGTCTTATCGTGTAGGATTATCGCTTGCCGTTGTTTAATTGTCGATTAATTGCAATTTTTTTGTATCTAATTTTACCGACCAATGACAAAAAGTTCTGACTGCTTATCCAGACTGTATGGAACTTTTTTCGTAAGCATAATAATAGGAATCCGAACTGAAGAAAGAGGGAAGGTAGACTCTGCCACCGGCATTCCCTACCACAAGAGAAACAATTTATAACTGTAAGATTTGATAACTGTTAATGAGGAGATTAATCAACAACATGATTGATAAAAAAGGTTGTTTGTTGTGAAGAATCTGTATTCTCTCGGCTCGAGCTCTTAACTCAATAATACAGTTATACAGGATGTCTGGAAATTACGTGTACAACGGAGAACTCAACTTACTTATATCCAAGTCGCTTAGTTTGGGCGGTAGAGGGCTTCAAAGATGATTTTGTTTCAGATTTCTCGAATAGTCTTCAATAGATTTTATTAATTTTAACCATTTGTACCAATTAACGACATCTTGCATCAAAAGCCTTGCTTAGAAATGAACGGAGTTAACAAAACGAGGTTACGAATACGAGTTATTTTTATTTACTATTTTCCTTTTCTGGGAAAAAGATTTTTCCCGGATAAAGGTTATCCTATATCACTTCCTGTACCCCTGATTCTGTGTGTGCAAGACATGATCGGTTGAATCGTTAACATCGTTAGGGAGCATAACAAGCAAACCCACTCGCATTTTTAATTAGTAATACATAAGAAAAGGAATAAGGAATTTATACCATCATCTGTTATACTTGATCAGGACCTAGATTATATGTTAGATAATATGTACATTGTTAAATCACAGATGGGTTCCTGTTCGAGATTTAGGAGAGGAGCCAAATTCATGTTGTCGTACAACAGAATGTTAGACTCGAGTTCGATTTGAGGGCCACATAAACTTGACCCTTAGAATCACCAACGGCAAGTTACGCAAGGGTTCAACCTAATTTGGTTTTTACGATTTAACATTTAGCTCGGCAACCAACTTGCGATTTATCAATATTCAAATATCTACTGATCTAATAACAGATGGGGGTATACATTTCTTATGCCGCATAATATTAGTTAAGATATTTATATTCTATCGTACAGTTTCTACGTAGAACAAAATATGAACATAATAAAGCTGTGTATGCGACAACCTAGTTAATTTTTAAAAGAATAATGTGTATCGAGCGAGTGCCGCAGCGGATGGTCACGACACAAAGCAGGTGTTTAGTGTTCAGTCGTGTCCGTGCCGGCTTATCGTGTGTTTGTTTCAAAGTGCCTGTTCTGTACTAGAACTTTGTTGGAAAACGCATTTATTTACACGATAAACGGAAAGGCATTATCGGCCGCCATCGGAATTATTATCAGTGATAAACGTTTGACACGTCGTAATTTAACCACAATAGAACAAGTGACGCAATGACGATCAACGTCGAAGACAACCAAAAAATGAAATTCAACAAAACAGAATCGGAATACAATATGAAATCTATAAGATTTCTATTGTTGACCATCACCACAATGTTTATTGTAAGTACCTTTTCCCAATATCAGAAATTGCGTAAGAATTATTCATAGAGTTGCATCGTTTACTGTAAAACAACTCTTTATTATTTTACTGAACATTGAAGCGATATTAATTAGTTATCAGATTTAAAATACCTAATTGTTTTTGATAAGCAACAAACAAAAGGAACCGTCCCCCATTAGGGAAGTGACAATTTCCAAATTCACTATTGCATCCTCATTAATTAGTAGTTAGGTAATAATTAAGCGGGTAACTTATTTTCACATAATTATACAACAAACTAAGTTCGTATTGAGTTTACACACTATAGTAGGGCTAGCTTGAACTGAACGTACAGCGTTGGTTGATGAACCTGCTCGGTCAGAGAAGTAGCATGAATAGAATCTTATATTTCTTTATACATACATATTTATTTGTTCGTGCGTAAGCCACAGAACTCTGCCTAAACAGTTTTTGTTTCGAAATTTATTGTGAGATTTCGTTTTATAAAGAATAACAAAAATAACGTTAGTTGATGTCGCTAATAGTAGGCAAGTCAACGTTCATGCAAGACAACGTTTGCTGGGTCCGCTAGTTGTATATTATATTGATTAATACTGGTGCGTTTCTATGGAGACACCAGGGATACACTATCTGCGGGTCTTCCCATTGTATTCTCCGTCCTCTTATTTACTGCATAAACGTTGACAATTCACCTGCAGCTGCTCTCATTGTTGCGGTATTTATTTTAAAATAAACAAACATGTGCTCACGCCCGTAACCAGAAGGTAGGCAGAAATTATGGATTTCCATTTGGCGCGATCCCGGTACACCTCCTCTCGCTTCTTCTGCATCCATACATCTACGCATATGTGCTCGTCGGTTAACTGTAACGGTTACGTTACGGTTACTACTTATATCGCCCTTCTTTAGTATGTCATTAATCTGATCGATATAAGTTCTACTGGGACGTCCCCTGCCAATGCTGCCACTCACTTTTGCAACATTTTTTTTGTTTCGTTACTTTCTCTACATTTTATTGGTATGGGTAGAAAATTATGTAAATTGTTTTGTAAGGCAATAGACGCAAACGAGGGTACCGCCATGCGCGGAATTACAAAAATCAATAAGTTAAGTGACAAGTGAAAAATGATGCTTGGCATGATTCCACATTTTAAAATTCTAAACCAGGAAAATCTAGAAATCCCGCCTTCACAGCCCCAGCGGAGGGGAGGGGAGGAGATTCAAAATTATTATTTATTTTTTCTCTACAAAATGTCACCTATTATCTATGACAGATTATCCGCACCAGGAAGGGAACCCAGAAAGGGGTAATGTTTTCCCATCGCAATATGTACGTGACTATGACGATGTAATGAGTTTCTTAAGTGAATAATATGTACCTATTTTTATTAAGGAAATAAAGTATACTGATAGTAAAAAAAAACCATCCGACTATGTGATCACGGGTCGGGGTTTTTGGGGAACTTAACATATAAATTTGCATGGCGTACAGTTTTAACAATATGATATTTTTTTATTCATGTTGGTAAGTTAAGCACAAAGTAGGTACAAGTATATTGCTACTGACTAATCAACACAGTCCAGTTTGTACCATTATTACTTGTTTAATGGATTGGCCATCTTGTATCGGCTGTACGCTATGTCTAGCTTAGAGTGGCCCTTCCTGTATCAGGATTTAGCTGCGAGCTAATGATATAAATTCACAATTCGGAAATGATTTAACTCCCAATTCGACATTCTTGGACAAAACTCAAATCATCGAATGATATTTTAAAATAAATGTAAAATAAAATATATTCTTATCTGAATATAACCCATATTTTCCCTGAAAATCATCACGAAATCAGAAGTTTATATACTGTACTTTTGCCCTAATATAAGACTGTGACATTTTATCAAGCAGGTTAATTAACAACAAGATTAATTAATGACAGTAACGGCCCCGTCATGTTAATTTTACGAATAAAGAATTTCCGTATGATGTACGAGTATTGTGATTTATGTTGGAATGTAATGGAATCGGATGATATGCGCCGTCTTATTGATAGTATAGAAACAATTCTTATAGGAACTCGTGTAGTGAAAGAGAAGTAACGAATATTCCTGTTTCTACGAATGAACTGACCTCAAATTGACCTCGATTAACGCTGTAAAATTCAATTAACACTGATAAAGACTTCATTGCCTCCAGAGGAAGAATTAAAGAAACACTGTCACTAACGAAAGTGTGTCTAATTTATGTTTTTTGCTCCTCTTTCGTTTACTAGAATGTGTCCATCAAAATTTTTCTATTTAATTCTATTCTAATTGTATTGAAAAAACCAAACTCCGATAAGTCGGCATGTTGAAAGGATGAATAAAGAAAGAGTAACAAGAGAGATTTATGACATACAAAAAAGGGCGATATACGGTTAGATATATACCCGTAACCGACGAGTATGTTTCCCTAGATTTATGGATGTAGATTAAGCGAGAGAGGTGTGCCAGGATATCCTAAATAGAAATCCATGATCTCTCCCTATCCCTTCGCATTGCTATCATGAGTTTATTTATGTTTCGCAATAATTTTATTTTAAACACACCGTAACTGTGAATCTAGCCTACTACCGGCAATATACTTATGAACTTCTCAAAGCTGCTAAGATAATTAAATTGACATAACTACGTGTTTTCTTTATTTACAGTGATAGATTATTAACCTATAAGGTTTAGAAGTTCATTTAAATTTATATCCGGTTATATTTTATGATCCCGGTCCTGGGTAGTCACTGATTCAGCTTCGAGGAGGCTAAAACTGAGCTGATTGTATCTACCGATCAAGCTACTATCGTTTACTGCGATTGAATTCACAAATAACTACTATGGTGCTTTTCCGATGTAGGACCTTTTTGATAATTATTGTTTTTTTTAGTTAATTTCAGGTCTTATGATTGTCCTCGGGATATCCGTCTACTCGCACTACCACAGCTTCTCGTTCTTCTACGAGAGCGCCAAGAGCGGGAGATTCCTCACGCCTTCAATCCTCGTCGCACTTCTGGGACTGGTGCTTTTGGTGGTGACACTATTTGGATTCTTTGGCAGCTTTAAGCAGAGTACGTGCATGGTTAACTTGGTAAGATGTTTCTTTATTAAAATAAGGCTTTTTGACAAAAAAAATGCACAACGTATTAACGTTGTGCATTTTTTTAAATAGGAGCTAAATCTGCGACACTGTTAAATCGTAATAACCAAATTAGGTTGAACCCTTGCGTAACTCGCCTTTGGCGATTCTAGGGATTCATATGATCGTATGACAGCATGTTTGTTTCTAGCTCAAATTGACGTCCACATAAACAGATGAAGGTATAAATTCCTTATTCCAGATTTAAGATCATCTGTGTTGTCTTCGTTAGATCGTGTTTTTTGAAATGATATTTAGTATTCAAATAATGGAAAGTCTACAATACAATACTAAAGGTAAATTAAAAAAATAAAACCCTATCTAAATATAAAATTTGATACAAATCGTCAGAGCCGTTTCCGAGATAGCCGAAATATATATACAAGAATTGCTCGTTTTATATTGTAAGTTTATGAGTTCACTTTACAAGTATCAATAACCGCGGGATCCCACTGCCAAAAACATTTATATAAAACGTATTATCATCTCAGTTTTTTCAGAGAAACCTTGTCTCGCGACACAATTTAACGCCAGTGGAAACCCATGGTAATAAGCATTTCATACTTTGTCTTTCAGTACGCCTTCATGTTGACATTAATCCTGATCGTGAAGATGGTACTGGTCATCCTGACCTTCACTATGGGCCCCGAAACGATCATGAGCTATATAAACGTACCGGTGCAGGATTACACTTACGATTCTGAAATCGAGGCGGAAATTGACCGTTTGCAAGTTTCGGTAAGTTAACAAGCAAAACATAATTCATGTTCACGTTATGTTATCTATAGATGTGTACGTTATGTTATATATAGTATGCCTGGAACAAATTTATATATCAAAGTAGCTGTTTCCCGCGACTTCGTCCGTGTGGAATTAAATTAAAACATATTAATCACTTCGCAGGATAGAAGTATAGAATCGTACTTTTTTACAATAAAACGTAAAACATTAGTATCAACATTATATTTTGACGTTACAACAAACAATTTAATTTTATTTATAGATTACCATCACTCTGCCTAAAATCGTCAACGCAGTTAAAGATGTTTTCAGTTCAATAAGCATGTTGCTGACGCTGTCGCTAACGCGGAACCCTAATTATTCTGGTTAAATTAAATTAGCTTATTTAAATCTCGGCAATATAAGCTATCTTCCAGTAAAGTCCCATCCAAATCGGTTCAGTCGTTTCGGAGATTACCCGGAATAAACAGACAGACAGACTTCTGTAAAATACAATTTTTAAAATTTTTGTCTTTCTAGACAAAAGATTTAAAAATTGTATTTTCGTTATAAGTACCATCTATACATCATTGTGATTGAAGTGAGTATGGAAATGTTATTTTGATATTACATACAGACACTTCAATTTTATTTATCAGTATAGATAACGTCGATTTGACAATAATTTGACGAACTCTTCGATTTAACAACAAAGGAGCGCGCAACATAAATATTGATCTATTTGAGCCCATTGTTGACGATGTGAAAGTAATAACTTATACGTTTATTCTGTTGATTTTATTATTACTTTGAGATTTTAAAAGTAGTTCCAAATCTATACATATAATAAAATGTATTTGCTCGCTGTCTGTACATGGAAGATATTTGAGAAAAACTAATATTGGAGGCCTAATCTCAGAAACGGATTAACCGACTAGGATGCGGTTTTCACAAATGTATTGTGGTAAGCTTCACTTAACATTTAGTGTTTGTTTTATCTCAATCGGCTTATAAATGAAAAGTTATATCAATTTAAAGAACCATGTCAAATATTCGTTCGATAAAAATGATATAAAATAGATGTTCAGTTAAATAGGTGGAACTTTTAGTTATGTATGTTATGAGATTTTCGTTCATTTTGCAGCTGAATTGTTGCGGTAGCAACTCCTACTTGGACTATATTGGTATGGAGTTCACGAGCAATCATTCTACGGTGGTGGTGTCGAACGTGGTCGACGGTGACCAGATAACAGTGGTCCTGCCGCGCTCCTGCTGTGCAGCAGGCTCCGAGGTCTACTGCACGAGGTTGAGGATCACCAGCTGTAAGGACGCTCTCGTCGATATGCTGCTACAGAACTCTAGTGTTTTAGGAGTTCTCGGCGTTTCTGTCATGTTTACGCAGGTAATCATAAAATTTAAAGACTATACAATTTTTTACGTATCCATATGCTTTCACAATACTTTATTATGTACAACTTTTAGACAGACAGTATGTTTGTACGTGCTGTCTAGAAGTCCAAGTCTCCAAAGATCTAAGGCTTGCGGTCTTCCGCATCCACCGCTGTCGTAGTGCGAATGAGAAAAGTATTTATGCATATTTTCGTCTGCGCGGGCTCTTAGGCGATAATTAAAAGTTTTTAATTTTTAGGACATTTTCTACGACAAATCATTATTTGAATTGCATTAATTTTATTTACGCAATGTTTTATTCTCTCAGCTGTTGGGCATCATATTTGCGTTGCTGTTGGCTCGCTGCATTCGTAAGTTGAAAAGCGAGAAGGCGCTTATAACATGGATGATGAAGGAACAAATGATCCTCGCTCGGCAGGCCAGCGAGAACAAAGACGATTCCGTGTACATAGCCCAGCCCGAATCTAGCACTGCCTAGGGTTGCCCACTGTTATTTTATGTAATCAATACACATTTAAATGTTACCATTTTACAGAATAAAAATATACACATTTTTATAGATAACACACATATTTTCGAGAATGGTATTATGTTGTAAGTTGCGTTACAGAATTTTTTTGCACCGTATATTCAGGTTCCAAATCTTTATTATTATTTATTTTTTAGTATTATTCGAGTATTATTCTAAGCCTTTGATTTTTTCCACTTAATAATAATAGACCTCTCAAAAATTATTCTCATATCATTTCTGTAATAAAATTATTAAAACTATCGTGAGACATTATCAATAAACTTTCTATGAAACGGCTTTACTCACGTTCGCGTTTTTCTCGGTGTATTTTGTACCGACAAGTTTCGGACCTGTCGGAGGTCCTTCTTCAGGGTCAGTGCGAGGCGGGCCGCGACCGCGAATTAATACCGCTCACCCTGAAGAAGGACCTCCGACAGGTCCGAAACTTGTCGGTACAAAATACACCGAGAAAAACGCGAACGTGAGTAAAGCCGTTTCATAGAAAGTTTATTTCTGTAATACTCTGAAACTGGTTAAATAATTAAATGTTTATTTTATATGCCATATCGTAATTATTCTTTTATTAATTATAGGATTTCTATACATAAGATGTTAAAGATAAAACTACATTGTATATTTTCGTGATTATTTTAATATAATTACATATTGACTAACATTATTTACATCTTTGGGTGGGATTTAATAAATTACATTAATAAATAATCAAATTTACGTGTCAATTGTTTCACTATCCTTTTTGTATTTACTTTTGTGATCCCAAAATGTCCTAGCTCTTGCTGTTATCACCTTGCCTATTTCTTCATGGACTCCATTGGCAAGGTAGGGCGGTGTAAACTCTCTGTAAGCTATGCACACTCTCCTGGATGTAATGTCTTCTCGTAAGATGCAGTGCTCCCAGTGATATCTTGATTCACCATACATCACTATAATGGATCTTCTGTAAACAAAAGATAGTTTATGTTACAATCAAAAACTTAAAGAAGTAAAAAATTAAAATAAACCGAACTTGCTGCTTCGCTTAGATAGAAAAAAAAATATAGGTTAGGTTACTTGGTCATAGAAGTACTCTGTATTACAAGTTTGAAGTTAACTACCCATCACTTTATTAAGATCCCGATTTATGCATACTTCTTTCCTTGAAAGCACCAGCATTGCCAAAAATTTAAACTATTTCTTAACAACTGAGGGTTAAAATTCTTACTAATACTAAGATATAGAATGGATGAGCCTATGGGAGTAAATTCGTAAATATTATTTTGAAAATGACTATGGCCCTTTGCTCCACCGCGGGGAATTAGGACTACAAAGAAGATTATAAATGATGAATTTAGTAAAGTTTGTTCATTTAATATATGTTAACTTGACATTTGAAAAGAATGTTATGCAATGAATATTAAAACTTTATAAGTGAGTCATGCAAAGTATGATAAAACATTGTGCAATTTCAATAAATGAACATTTTGAAGCATCTGTGTTTCATATAGCATACTAGTGAGTAATATCATAGTTCTGCGATGGTCAGGTTCCAGTTTTTTTAATCTTTGTGTTCTGGGACTAAACACTTTGTTTTTATGTTTAATAATATTGCTAGTGTAACCAAGCTTACTAGAGATTTTGCATAACATTATTTGTGTGGAGATGAGAATAAGAGACTGTTTCATTGTCAATTCACATTCCATAACCAAGTTCCAAAGTAACTTATAGAAAAATGAGTAAAGTCCAAAAATAAAGAGAATAATTAAGCAAATTTATGTTGCAAGAGTGAGTGGCAATGTTATATTGATCGGATTAGTGGCTTATTGAAAAAGGGTGATGTAAGGAGCACCCATTATAGATGAGCATCTATGCGTAGATGTATGAATGTAGAAGGGAGAGGTGTCGGATCGCACCAAATGGAAATCCATGATCTCAGCCTACCCCTCTGGGTTACAGGAGTGAGCACATATTTAGTTATTTATTCATAAATCTCAACAAAAACATGAGTATGATACATGCATGATATGCAAGTAATCAGATCAGATCATATCTAATAAGAAGACATCTTGTGAGCCTATTTTGATCCTAGTTGACAAACTTAATAAAAACAGAACCACTTTTTATTGATTTAAACTTCTTTGCATATTGGGCTCTGTGACTTAAGGAACTCTCAATAAAAAGCCTACAGGAGGATTAAAACTCAAGCCACCCAAAAGGCCCAAATTATATTTCATACATATTAAAGTGCTTTTACTTATTATGAACTAGTTATCAACATACCTTATTAGAGGAATCCTAATTATAGCATCTATTTCCTCACCTGGTTTACAGGTTTCTAACATAGTCTTGTCTTTGTTGTTAAATTCTAAATCAATGCTTCCATCAGTTTGTACAACTGGGTAGTATTCATCAGCACAAAACAAGTTATATTTCTTGGAATCTCCTTTAAAAAGTATCATCGTAAGAACTGAATCTGACAAACAGTTAACAGTGATTATTCTTTCACCCCATATCCAGCAGTCATCTATGTGGGGGTCAATAGAAGCACCTTTACTTGGGTCGTATTCCAATGAACATTGTTCAATAACTTGATAATCTCGTAACAAGTCAATAGAATGAAATCTGTCTTGTAAAAATTTCGAAAACTTTGGAAACCCATCAAAGTTACCAGGTACAATTTTTTTTTTCTTGAAATTAGTTTTGGGACCATAGTTTTGCTTACGTCTGCCGCTTTGAGATATATCCCAAGGTACTTCGTCTATACATCTCATAAGCTCCTCTTCCTCAGCTAATGTTATAAAGTCAGGTTTAATATATATACCTGAATAATTTATAGGTACACCGAAATGATTAGGATGCTGTTTATATGCATCTATTTCCCAACCAGGCCAAGCTTTATTACAAAAAGGACAATATATATAACCTTTGTTCTTGTCGAGTTTCAATGAAAGTTTAAGATTTTCAGCACCATAAAATTTCTCACATATTAAGCAAGTCCGACATCCTTTGCAGCCGCAAGGACGTGGCTTCATTTTGTTTGATAAAAGAGAATATTTAACTTACTAGTCATGAAACAGGTACAATACAATGAGATTGAGAACTCGAAACAGCTGGTTTTTGACAAATTAGTGATGTCGACTCGAGTAAGTATCTCGGGTTAACTGGAGTTGGGCTTAACTCGAACCAAATCGAGTTGAATTCTCTCCGACTCGAGTTCGATACGTACCTACATAATAATGTTAGCCTGATTTTATTTAAAAAAAACTGCTATATAATTACATAGTTTTGTTGATAATTAATATAGTAAGAAAACAAAGTTTATTCTGTATGTTACTTCTAATACCTCCAAGAATATGTGTACAAAGTTTCATGAAGATCAGTTGAGTAGTTGTCGCGTCAAAGCGTAACAAACAAACTTACATTCACATTTATAATATTAGTAGGGATAATATGGTAAAAAAACAAGGTTTATTCTTTTAGAGAACTTTATTTAAAATACGAAATGTATGACAAACCTCACCTATTCCTTCAAACATTAAGTAGAACAATGATATGATTAAATTATAAAGTTACATACAGTTTACATATTGTGTTTATAGTATCCGAGACATTATGCATTATCTAGTTAATTTTATTCACAACTACTGTATATATGTACGGATATATACCAAACGTTTCGTTTGTTTTGTAACAGCCTGAATATGTGTGGAGTGCTCTTATTCCTTGTGTAGTGCAGTGAACATTCTTGTCTTTATAATTATTATAAACTAATTTAGGTCCAGCTCAAAATTTAAAAACTCAATACGGCGAATAATAATTTTGGGTAGATATTTGATGACTATTTCAAGAATTAGGTAATTTGAAAGAAAATGTTAATAGCTTCAGTTAAATATTACAAACATAAGGAATATTATTTACTTTGATATTTTATCTATAATTACTCTACTTAAAAATGTTATATAGATAAATGTAATGTTATATAGTTTTCCTTATAGATTCGCAGTTAACTCTATATTATATAGTATTAAATAAAAATAAAATACAATCTCATGAAAAGAAAATTTATGATTTATTAATCCAACAAATCAACCGTTGTGTTTGAGACATTGCAAAAATACCTTACTTATGGTGAATATCTACTTTAAGTGTAAAAATTGTAATTTAATATAAAATGTTTTAATAAATAAAGTGGCCTGCCACTTTTAGCATTATTTTAATTACTATTATAAAAGCCGTAATAATTTGTAATGACATAACTCTGTTAATTTTTTTAAATGCATATCTACAATAAACAAAACTCTAAAGAAGTACTTAAGATTCCGTCCTTTAAGACACATTAATTTTTAAAAAGTAGATAAATAAAAGAACGATAATTTAAGCATTGACATAATACAGCGCTTTATTATTGGGTCTAAGCTCTCAGAGTTCCTTCTTGATTTCTAGATAAACCTAAAGAAAAACATGAGGAATGATTTTATTCCCAATGAATTTTCCATAGTCAGATATCCCCTTGAATCAGAAAAAGCTTAATTTGACATTTTACAAACTACATATAAAATTATCAACATGAGAAATGGCAGTGAACTCTAAAATTACTTTTAATATTTAAATTCTTGCATGTCATGTCTACACAGTTTATAAGTGCTTAACGAAATATTAAAATTCTTTGAGATTGTGTTTACTCTTTAAAAACACTAAATACCTTGGAATTGTTCGTTTAGCGGTTTAATTAATACGTTTGTCTTTGTTGTAGTGTTTTCATTATTATATTACTTGTGGCATACCACTTAATTGGATTGCAATTTCAATCATTGGATCATTGGACCTTTTAAAGAACCAGCCGTTTCAATTTAATTTAATACGGATCTAAAATGTGAGCACAGCTCTTAAACAGGTCTATTCTTGTACCTTTGGTAATCGATAAACATATATCTACGTATACGGAAACATCTAGTTCAAATCGTTTCCAACTTAACTATTACGTAATAACAAATTCATTATAACAGTCAAGTCAATTGGAAGACTTTGACTAAGTGTATAATCGGTGAAAACTTCCTTCAACATTATTAGCTCCGCTCAAACTCACTATGAACGTGATGTCAAATCATTTAAATTTGATTGAGAGAGATTTAATGAGTACTCGTAACTTCAATAAGAAAGTAAATCAATTCAATTGAATGCATCGTAATCGAGTACTCGGAATGTTTAGTTCCACAGACCATAGTATTGGGGCAATAAATCCAATAAGAAAATAACTCGATTCAGTTGAATGCGCCGTAATCGAGTATTCGGAACGTTGGGTTCCACAGACTATAGTAGCGGAGCGTGATAACTCCAATAGGAAAGAAGTTCGATTCAATCGAAAGCATCGTAATCGAATACTCGGAATTTTGGGTTCCACAGACCATAGTTCTGGGGCGCGATAACTCCAGTAAGAAAGTAACTTGATTCAATCGAAGTCGTCATATTCGAGTACTCGGAATGTTGGGTTTCGTACACCATTGTGTTGTGGTGACGGCGTGGGGGGAGCTACCACGACTGCAGGCGGCCGCGGCGCCTGCACGGCCATATGCTATTCATCCACCAGCTCCCATAGCATGAGCGCAGCGTCGGTACCACCGGTGCTGATCAGACACCGGTCATTGAACAGGAATCGAGCGTTGTGCACGGAACCGGAATAAATCTTTATTTCGTTATATTCTGCTTTCGGACTTGCGCAAGGATATCTGGAAAGAAAGATAAAAGAAATAGCATGTTTGTCATCGTTTTAGCAGCAATAGTACTGTAGATATGATTTTATTTTATTTTAAATAATGAAACTAGGGGTACTATTAAGAATTTACATAATTTTTTTTAACACTTTTATACTAAGAAAAATCTTTTGTAAGTGATGATTTTTTATTTTAAGAGCCAGTTTATTTATATGTAGTTTAAAAAACCTGGTTTTTGATGCCAACTAATTTAAGTTTTCCTTTACTTAATTAAACTTATTAATTATTTTTTTGCGGAATACTGACTTCAGGTATAACTTACAACTCAATTCGGACACCAGCCTCATAAAGTTAGTGCTCGAAATGGGGACAGCTTGCATATATGTACTACTAAGATCTTACCTGAATATACGTAAGTATCCATCGGAATCTCCACTAATAAGGAGATCGTGAGCAGAAGACCGACTGGCGGTTGTTATCAGTGACGTCATTGGATAGAAGCGATTGTTCCACATTCCTTAAAATGACAATATAAGATTATTAATTAATAAATTATATCTTAATATCTTCAAATAAACATATTAGTGTTAGTAGTATATTAATAAAGTACAATGTACCTGAAACTAGGAATCCGACCGTAGCATTGTATGTTGACCATTTTACGTCTTTCATCGCTATCGGACTTTTTTCCGGTGATAATGCTTTTATATCCCCTAAGAAAGAAATTAGCATAGATTAATAGATTTATGAGTAACAAAGGCTAATAAATTATAAATGTTAACTCACAAACATAATTATCAGCAGAACCGCATCGCAAGATATGAACTATGAACTCATGTTTCGTTCGTTTTGTTCATCAATGAATACAGAGTACTTACAGAATGAGAGATCGTAGTCAGCTGTGACAGTCTGCAGGTAATTGCCGTCCAGACTCCAGTCGATTTGAACCAGCGGCTGAGCGCCACGAATTTTGTTTGATTTTTTATACGAAAACCCATCGCGTGAAACTCGAAACAGGTATATGCTGCCATTTTGAGATCCAATTGCTAATATGTCACCAGCTAAAAACAAAAAATTACCAACGTTACGTTTTGATTCAGACAAAAAGGATGTTTTACTCTTTTATAGCTCAATGTCAGAGCGTACAACTTGAGTATCAAAATCTCCGAGTAAATTACCTACCATCAACCATTACGATATCTTAGATTATTTCTGGCGATAAAATATATGTATGCTATCGAGATATTAGGCTTTAACTAAAAAGTTAAGAAAATATACCGCGTAAAGTTTTATTAATTGAACACGGTGGTTCAAACTGCTTCTCTGCTGTCTACCTGTGTTATACTGCAGACAGTTGAGCGGTGAGCCGCAAACTCTGAGAGTGGCAACGTGCGATCCGGCGTCTGCATTCAGCACGACCAGGTGACCTTCCGTGCTGCCGGCCGCGAGCGCGCCTCCGCTCGGGTGCCACGCCAGAGACACGCACTCGTATCCGACCTGTCAAATTCATATTAAGATATCTCTCGTTTGGAAAGTGTCCATTGGAACAAAAATGTGCCAAATATAAAAATATCAAGTTTTATTACAGACTAGTGACCCGGCTTCGTCCGGGTAGCGCTAATTATGTTGATCCGATCGCTACCAAACATCACGAGTTTTTTTATATTTTATATATTTAAAATTTTATAGAAATCGGTTCGGCCGTTTCGAAGTTTATAGGGAATATATTAGGAGTACAAATAAGTTTCAGCCGTTTTATTGTAGATGGCGCGGCACGGTGTTTCGGTTAGCTTTCGCAGATGAGAACCGGCTTAAAAAATAGTTTGGACATTCAAGAACAACATAACCTATTAATATTATTGATTTTATATTGGTAAAATATAATTTTTATAAGTTGAAAATGTCAAAATTTGAGCCAAGTTAGCGTCATTTGCGGGAAATATTAGTTTACTTCTTTAATTTAAAGAAATCTGCTGCTGAGGCGCATCAATTGCTCGTAGAAGCATATGGTGGAGGTGCTTTCAGTGAGAGAACGTGTCGAGAGTGGTTTCAAAAGTTTAAAAACGGCGATTTCGACGTAGAAGACAAAGATCGCAGTGGAAGGCCAAAAAGTGTGTTATGAGTTGCTTAATCCGAGCGAAACAATTACTCTATCGAACACAATTGATGAGATTGAGCCGAGCTCTGAAGGAAAAACGCCCTCAATACTATTCTAGACACGAAAAAATTATTCTTCTGCATGACAATCCTCGTCCACATGTTGCGGCTCCCGTGAAAAAGTACTTGGAAACACTTGATTGGGAAGTGTTATTCCACCCGCCGTATTCACCAGACATTGCACCGTCCGATTATCACCTGTTCCGGTCCGTCCATGGCACATGCTCTGACGGCACAGCGGTTCACATCTTATGAGGATACCAAAAATTGGGTTGATTCGTGGATAGCCTCAAAAGACCAGGAGTTCTTCAGACGTGGGATTCGAATGCTGCCTGAGAGATGGGAAAAAGTGGTTGCAAGTGATGGGAAATATTTTAAATAAATTTATATTACCGTTCTTCTATAATAAATATTTAATTTGTGTTTAAAAAACGGCGGAAACTTATTTGTACTCCTAATACAAACATACATATATGTAAAAGGTGATGAGTGATAGATCACTACCACACCACAAGTTTTAGTAAATTACCGCTGTTTCAAAGCGAGCCGATTTGAATGGTTTTGTAATCGTTGATCGAATATTATGACTTACAATACAACATTACGAGAGTATACTATATAATACTATACGAGAGTATAATTTGACAACGTGGACACCTGACAAAAGAGAATGATGATGAACAACGCGTTGTTCCGTACCGTAAAGAACTCGTGTTTTTAATATAAGAAAAATTATATTTAATTAAACTTACTTGAGTCACGAATATGAGTTTGTGTCCTTTCCAGAGTGCTACGTTCTTGTCGTTACCAGCGGTCGCAAACATTTCGTCATCCGGGTGCACCGCCAGTCCCATGAGTAGCTTGTGGTGTCCAAATACAATCTGAAAAGATATTAATTATTTTAAGTCTTATCTTTCGAAACAGTGTCAATTGTATCATATTTTTATCATGATAGATGGAGCTAGTAGTCTATTGAATCGCGGTGAAGTATAATAATGCTAGTTTTCCGATTAAGTTTTAATAAATCTATTTTTAAATAGAATACGATAAGACTTGTCAAAAAAATTATGTTAAAGTTTAATTCTTGTAAACAGTAAGGTATCGGTACTGATTGCTATAGTTTTAGCATAACTTTGTTTCTGTTGTGTTTTACCTGGTTAAATCTTCTTTGTAACGATCCTTCCATTATATTATTTTTCGTTGTTCCAATATACAGATTGCCGTCATTTCGACCTGGTCTCTGAGGGTAAATGCTTCGAACGCCACCAGCTGTTTCCGGCAACTACAACAGGAAACATATTTATGTAATAAATTATTTATTTTATAAGCTAAATAGTATAATTAAAATATTAAAACGTAAGGAAAGCTGCCCAGCTTACCTTAGTGTCGGTAATCCGTTTGTAATTTTGTAAAGAATCCCAAGCCGCTATCTTTCGGTCCTTTTCTCCACCCGATATTAAAGTGCCTTCAGAGAGCATTACCAGGGAGCTGATACCTTTTATATGCGCCTAAAAAGATTACATTTTAATACCATTATGAAATTGTGACTAACAGATACAGTAAAAATATTTTGATAAACTAATCATTTATTTATGGAATTTACCTTTTTTAATGTGGCAACCACAGTTCAGACACGAATTTTGTAATGTATCTGTTGGCAGACTTAATAAAGTTTAACCCGGAGTAGAATACATTGACAAAACAACCTAAGTCAGTAGTTTGGCAAGAACAACTGCTGTCTGTTCAGGACCGCGGTAAAAATGTTCAAGTTCCACTAATGATTACCGTACACGTAGAAAACTGCCTTGGAACTCTGTAAAAATTAGTACTTTGGGACTTTGAAAGAAGATGTTACAACGTAAGATGTTACGTACCTCAAACTCCATGCGTACAAAGTATGCACCGTCGCTGTCAACGCTGTACACGGTGATGAAGCCATCACTATCCGCCGTGACCACGTCGCCGTCCTGCTCGAACTGTAGCGCCGTCACGTTTGTACGGGATGGCTGGCAACATTTTTTAAAAAATATCAGTCGACGTATGACAAGTCAAATGTTAAATATTTAAAAAAAGGTTGTGTTTTTTAAACTTTATTTTACGGCATTTCTCGCAGTTGGTTGAAAAAAGTTACCATAATTGTATTTATGTAAAAATAAAATTATGTCTTTAAAGGGGAATATTAATGAGGAGGTACAAATGAAAATGTACAGCAAAACTAAATAATTACGGGTTTAATAATATCGGTGCGTTCGAAAAAGCCATCCTTTCGTCGATTCCAGAAAGCTAGATGTCCTTTGCCATGAGTTATCAGCAGATTGTCGTCCAGAGGATGGAAGGCCGCACCTGTTAGTTCTTCTTGAAGCGTCTAGAACAGATTTCAAAACAACATAACAATTAGCCTGACAAAAGTATATCTATTTATGATATTTTAATAATGTGGGTAACGATTTTCGTAGCAGCATAGTTAAATTTTATGTGTTAAAATAAAAAGTATCAAAAGGCGTGACTAATATTTAAATTATAAAGTTAATATTTATTGTATAATTGTAATGGAACGTTCCGCTTATTTTTGTACTAACCTCTCTCTTGGCTAACCTGACTCTTAAGTTATCGATTTTATTTGGAGATTTTTAAGTGCAGCCATATTTTGGTCTGCTGCTGATCACATTTGTCAATATTTTCTGTCAATTTACCGAATTTCCATATTCGTGAGATGTTGTTAATTGTGCTGGAGGACCTTTTGTGTGTAGTGAGACTCTGAGACAGTCACAAGTTAAGTTAACCCTTTAACTGCTGAAAGATTAGATAGATACAAAACTATAGTTTTTAGCTACTAGGTAGACTACTACTACTACTAGCCAGCAACAGTCATTTCCGTATCCCTAAATACTTACTGTCTACTTTGTACGAAAATGCATACATATATATATACATACATCTGTAATCTTGCTGATGTTTGTGGATGTTTATGGGTAGCCGTATTCACAAAAAATCATGAGCTTCTTGTTTATTCGCTTCCTTCTGCCACTGAAAAGAATAGCTCATATATTTAGTAGCATATATTTTAACTTACCGCAACTTTTCCTAGTAAATGTCCCCACTGCCATTGCCACACTGAAAGAATACTCTCTCGCCCGGCATCCACGGCTAAAACGTAGCTTCCTCCATTCTGGAATTGTTTTAAATAACTGAGCAAAACAATAATTTTATAAATGAGGTAAGAGGTTTACGTAAATTTCGGTTACATTTACGAAGCCTACAGCCATGGTTTTTGTCAACTAACCAATTGTGAGAAGGCGACAGCGGAGACGCCGGCCTCAAACTCTGCCATGCCGCAAACGTGTAGCGTCTGCAGCGTGTCCGCGCTCCAGATGCGTACGTGCGCCTGCGCGCGCCGCCCGCGCCCCGCGCGCTGCCCGCTCGCCACGAGCTCGCGAGATGGATGTAATTCCATACTGCAAATAAAAGATAGTCATTATAAGCTCTTAATCAAAATCATAATGATAAACCAGATAATGAAAATAGACATTCTATCATAATAACGATAAGATGTAAAGGAGAAGAGGATTGGGGGTGGGTTGAATGGAAAAAGGAAATTCATGTCTATCCCCTCCTCTTTCTGGTTATGGTAGGCAAACGCATCTGCAAGCCATTAGCTTGTTGCGGATGTCTATAGTCCGATCAATTAATATCCTACCTACTTCCATTAAAGGCCAATGGATGAAGGGAATCATAATCCATGTTGATCCATGACAATTCTTTGCGTTGAATTTGTTTTTAAAATTAAATGCATCTTCATTTTTAATCCATGAACTAGATATAAAGGCTATATAATATACAAGCGAACCATTGAATGTCTTCAGTGTGCCCGGTGTAATGTCTCTGCGAGTCCTCGTCACGATCGTACATGACGGCGACCGCGGCCACGTAGTACAGCAGCTCCCCTGTCGGGAGCACCCACAAGTTGCGACGGGAGTCGGCACCTCTGTACCCATAGCTGTAAGCGAAATAATAAACTCCTAAAATCTTTATTGTATTGTTATTTCTTGTATTGAATAAATATCATCTTACTCATCAACTTTGATAAATTTAATGTTGTCTTTTAAAAAAAACTAATAAAAATAATATTTACTTACACCCAGTCGAGTTGCAACTTTTTATCGGGCGGCGAGTTGTCGATGGGCGCGTGGTGTATAGGCGGGTAGAAAGTCCGTCGCAGCCCGCGGATGTTCACTCGCATTGGCTCCTCTTTTAGAACTTCCAAAAGTGTATAGTCTGTACGCAACAAATATTTATCACAAATAATTATAAAAAGTAATAAAGAAGTTGATTTAGAAATGTCTGTCTGGGAAGTTGGTGTCAGGCAGGCAGACTACGATGAAACTGTGCCGACCCCACATAAAAAAAATTGGTGAGAAAAGGGCAGCGAGGAGAAGGTTAAGATGGCGGGAAAGTTTTTATTCACGCGCCAGTAAAAACTTACAAGATAAATACAACAACGATACGACCCTACTTTAACATGAGTTTATTATTCTTTGTAAGCAGATAGTACCTGAATTACGTATAATTTCGCCTTCAGGGGCATATAAAACCCGCGGCCTACTTTTGCTGCGCGCGCGTCTTCCTCTACTGTCTTCGGATATTGGCAGTGATGCCACCGTAGCTCTTGAACGAGACCTAATACGTAAGAAAACAGTCAATGAATAAAACAAATAATTTACACCTGTAAGCACATAACAAATTATTAAAACATTGAAGCGATATATTGAATGCTACCACTGTCATAATACTTATAGATGTGTTACAATTCGAGATGGAAATTTTGTAAACAAACAAACGTCACTAAACATCACAAAGTGAAGCGAAATTGTATTAATGTATATAATGTAATATGAGAAAAGTTCTTTGTTTCAAGCGTATCCATTGTTTATAAAATTTGCATCTTGATTCGGAACAAACTGTACCTCCTGATAGGCGACTCAATGGGCAGCGGGGCAGTGACGACGGGACTGAGTGCTGCTGGCACCGCAACAGATCCAAGGTAGAATGTCTCCACGTCTGCGAATTCGTTGCGAAGCTGAGAGAAACTTCTAACCTGTACAATAAATAGTACTTTTTTTTCAACTTCTACAATGCTTTTAAAATAAAAATAAAAAACAAGATTACATTTGGCACAAGTCCACAGGAACATAATCTCTTATTTTAAAACCAGAGAATATATATCTCTTAGTAGTAAAAATATATCTACATTTTTATCTCCTCTTACTTTTTTAGGTGGTCGAAAAACTCATTGCCATGGTTTTGGTCGTGTAAACAATTGTGTATATACTAAAGCTGTGTATATCAGTAGTAGAGTCCGCAACAACAATATCTGTTGCACGAATGGGCCGGCTCGACCGGTGAAATACCACGACCTCACAGAAGACAGGCGTGAAGTAGAGTATTCTGCGTTTCGTCTGAAGAGTGAGTGCCAGAGGCCTAATTCTAGTTCTCTCCCCCTTCCCACCCTTTTCTTATAAGGAAAGTATGGGAAGGGGAAGAAAACTTGACGGTGGAGAGGATGCATAGGAATTGTAAATAACTTTTTTCTGTTTGTCCCCTCCTCTGTCCATTAAAGGTTGGCAAAGCATCTGCAAGTCATTAGTTAGTTGCCTGTCGTCTATGGGTAGCGATCACTTGACATCGGGTGAACCGCTTGCTCGTTTTCCACCTAGTACTATGAAAATAATATATGGGATGAATGGCTATTGTATCAAGCTTACCTCTTGCCCTGTGATTGTGTACATTCTTTTGGCGCCACTCATCTTTAATACTTGTCCCAAATCTTCCAAGACTTCCTCGAATGGTTGCGTCGTTCGGAGATTTAACAAAACACGGCACTGTAATTTATTGATTAATTTATTTGAATTTATTAAAGGTCCAGATTATGAAAGTATGTCATAAAAACATAAGAAAATTTTTTTTTTAAAATATTTATTATTACATATTATAATTATTATTAATTAATAAATTATAACAATAGCAGTATAAAATTCATTTTATTTATGTTGAAACTTTTCTTAATTCATAAATAGTAATTTACAAAAAAATCTATTAATTTAAATAAAAAAGTTATTGCTACAAGTAATATGATTAGCAAAGAATGATTAGTTAAAATACAAAACAAAAGGCATAGTGAAAAGGGTTTGTTAATGCGATACGATCACGAAAACGAAAATTTAGCGGTATGATAATAATCCATACGACCTTAAATAGTGAATCGAAGCCCTCGGGGAACGTTAGTGTTTCAGTCTCAAGGTTTTTTCATTGAAGACGGTTCATTTAGTCTGCGCCACAATGAATTTACGTCAACAGTGATTACCGGACTTGATAATATTATACGCCTTTGTATCATGATTAATATCAGAAGAAATATATGAAATGTGAACATTAGTCTGTGTAGATATTATGTGCCTAGTTTTATGGCGTTGCCATACCACAGGGCAGTTGTTTGTTTATTTGTTGATATATATATATATATATATATATATATTCCATAAGGATTTTGAACAAACAAATTTTGTTTGAGTTACTATAACTGGATTGATTAACTATAATTGTTAAATTTATCAACTCGTATCTTAAAACTGGTTTTTAAAGAAAGATAATATGGCAACGGTTCACATGATTTTTACAGATTTATTTTCAGTCAGATGAACCGCTGATAGCCAACTTTTATGCTTGGTGAAGGAAGAGTGTTGACAAGGGATAGAAAATGAACTGGGAATGGCAAGAAGAGGATTAGGCCTAAGGAAAAACACAGGCAGTCATAATTACTGCCGACAAAAGTGAAAACTCAAAACATGTGGAATGGCGCGACAATAATAAGCAATCAATAACAAAAATAAGTAAATAAATCAACACAAATTAACCCTTGTATCTGAACTATAAGATTGAAAATTGAATACAGTTAAAAAAAATGAAACCAAAATAAATCCCTGTGTAATATAACAACAATATAACTCCCCCTCCCACCATCGGCGACGCAACGGACTCCACCAATGTCTGCTTGTGACCAATATGACAGTGGCTCTACCACACCCATACGGTTCCGCCGTACTTTTTGTCGTTCCTCATACCGTAGCTCGCATCCTTTAAAATACCGATATTTCACCTGTATGGAGTGGTCCATGTTGTTGATGATGCGGATGACTCTCCCACTGGAGGGTTTGCCACCGCCCGGCGGAGGCGCGTCGGACTCCGCCACCGACTGCTTGCGCACGCTGGCCCGCGCCCACCCGCTCGTACCCGTACCCGTGCCGCCGTACCACATGCCGTTCTTCTTACCGTAGCTCGCAGCCTTTGAAATAGACAAATATGGAGTTAATTATTATTGTATCCGTTATTTGTTTAGCGACTCTTTTATTTAGGGCTTTTTTCAGGTGATGAGACGAATCTAAAAGTTTCCGATGCCGAAGGACTACGATCCTTACGTCTTCTACTGCTATCGGGAGCTTTGTGGTCGACATCATGACGCGTGTTGGGTTCTTGAAGGACGCGGACCGAATGCAGTAATGACGAATGCTTAAAATGAAACCATAAAAGTACAAGCAAGCTTAAAACATTTTGTAGACGTAGAGAAAATATTATTTTAAATATGATATCCAAGTTGTTGCATGATGAGATTGAGAAAGTTGATAAAACTTGTACATTGAATATTTAAATACAATTGTTCTGTCAGCGTGTCAGAACGACGAAAGAAAATTTTAAATTTGTTTTACATTTACGATTTTTATACATTATTATTAACAACTGAAACACACACAAAAATGTGTATAAGAAACGATCAGTCTTGTCTTATATATTGGAGTAAAAGTAATTTTTGATTACAATTACCAAAGTAATAAATGCTGATTTTTGAAGTAACAAAATGAATGTACGCACTTTGTCTCCTTGGCTTAACAACTTTCGTTACGTTTCGAACGTAAAAATTAACCCCCTATTTTATTCTCAAGTCTCTGTGTTCTCAAGTGAATTCATAGTGATAATGGACTTACAAGACTTGTTTTATTAGCCAACAGGCCCGTAGATGTTAAAACCTCAAAGATGGGTCTTATGCCGCCTTCACTCAGTGGACGGGTGAGGGCGGGAGGTCATCAGCGAAGGTCGTTGCGTCCTGTAGGTAATCATTCTAGAATCTTTTGGCTTCATCAACCGTCCGTTTTACTACCAATGTGTTTTTTATAGAAGAATGGGGCGCAACGGGTCGCCTAAGGCAGGGTAGCGTATAATGAAGAAGTACGCTCTGTTCTTGAAGGATACTAAGTTGTATTTGGTTTCAAAATACCGTTGGAGACAGAGCATTCCACAAGGCGTTTGTACGAGGCAAAGCGAGAGTTGTCTGGCCCATCGCCAGAAATTAATTACTTATTCTACATATTAGATATATCATTACAAGTGAAAACAAAGTTCAGGGTTGTACAAAACACTGCATATTGTTCATGAATCGAAAGAATTGGACGGCTAGTCGACGGCGGACGTGGCGTCCCTGACCGAATTCGCTGCAGTGATGAGTCTACAAACAGTGAACAACTTTTGTTGAAGACTACTTATATAATATTGTATTATATTTTCTTTTGTACTTTATTACTTCTTAGGAGAAGATACTTGTTGACATTTTCAATATCCATATGCACGAACTTAAACCCATAACGCAGTATCTACGTCTATGATTTATAAAAAAAAACATGTAAAAGTTAGTTGCAGATAATTGTTACATTTGGATTTAAATTCCAATATTATAGCATTAGCGAATTCAGATTATTCCCCAAATCATTAAAATTCACAGAAATTTTAATTTTACCTGGCTAAAATCTACCCTTAGGTAAATCAATCCCCATTTTTCCCCATGGGTCAACCACTCCCCGAAATCACAATGCTGGATGCCTCACTGTATTATAGTGATGTTACTAAAGTAAAATTGCCTATAGCGGCATTATTTTATTAAAATATATAATGCTAACGACTATTCAGCTGAATGAGATGGGAATCCCATTGAAGATAAATAAAATATGATGTCAAGTTTCTGTATTTTTTTAAATATTTATGTATGTCTTTTTTTTTAATTTTACGAGCGTAATATATTTACGTTAATTTACTTCGTCGACTTTCAGTTCTATGCAAATGATGTTTTTCTTTTGTTCGCTATTAGCCACAAATGCAAGACATAATACGACTGGGCGGAGAATTTTACGGCTTTACCTAAGAATTCGCTCGACTCCCACCATTTAACTATGGCAACTTTTCCGTAATTTTCTTACTGTTAACCTAGTTTACATATGGCAACCCGATTGCATTCGTTGCGTTATTTTATATTATAAAGAAATGTTTATGACGAATGCTATGTTATAAACGTTTCTTGCTAATTGCGAAACGTTTCAACTTTTTGCAATTTTAAGACGGTTATATGTAAAATGTTAATGGCTATTTGTAACTTCAGTATTACTCGACATTTTGTTCTATAAACATTTTCTCATTTTTTTTATATTATTGTTGTTTTCAGTTTGCTAAACACATTAAAGGGGTAATCAAACTTGAACTGCTGGCGATCTACCTCAATATTGTTAGAATCCGATCGATTGACTGTGTCGGACTATAAAGATAATAAATGTGATGCAGGATTGCCGTTTAGGTAGGTCGGGTGTATAAGTATGTATTTGGGGTCGTTGCAGAATTTTATTGAATTCAATAAGTACCGCACGTTCATGTAATACCGCCTTTAGGGAATTAATATGTTAAAAAAGAGATGACGATAAAACTGCCTAATTGAGGATCAATAAAAATAAAATGTGCAGTAGACCTATATATTAGAAGCTTTTTCTCCGTTTAAGCATTAAAGAAACATACAAGTAAAAACAGTATTTATTATTTCATTTCGATTCTAACCTACTTCTAAACGAACAATTTATTTTAAAATAAATTGAATTGTGTACCGATTACAATTTCTAGATAAGACATTTGTTGTATGCAAGACAGTTAACAAGCTACGTAATTCTTTAATTGTTTTAAGAAAAATATTCACTTACCCTAACTATGATTCGTAGGTCTTCGGCACTTCGAGAGGAATACCTAATTCTTAACCGCGGTATCTTGGCTGGCGTCAAGCTCGGCGACCGAACGACCACTGCTAGTGATGACCGAGCCACCAACTTACTGCTGAATTATAATGTCCTTGACCAAAAGGGACTAAGCGTCGATGTCCCGTCAAGGACAGCGCATTTGTATGCGTGTATACTAACTACTAACGACCTTCCTAATGCCCCGTACAATGATTAGGGAAATTTGGTTAATTCTGTTCGGTTTTCTTTATAGTTTAGCTTTTAGTTTGAACACGTGTAGTTAAGGGATATGTGTCGCGGACGAGGTCAAAATACAAATTGCTGCATAGAAAGTGGACTGCGGCGTTTTGTGAAGCTTGTGTTTCTTCACCGTGAGCGATATAACATGGAGATTGATTTTTTTTTTAGTATCTTGATGAAAAATGATTTATCTGGCAATATTAACTAATCATTATAATACTATAACATAATAATGCATATTACATGTTAAACTTTGTTGTATTATATTTTTTGACATAAATAGGTAGTGAAAAAGGGTACGGTTTTTCATTATTAAAAATATAAATGAAAAATTATGTTTTCTTGATAAAATCAATTATATTGTTCAAGAATAGGGGCGACAATTGTACAACAATACATTATCAATGCAAGAAAAGGTTATAAAGTATTATTTTAAATTGTACTACGCCGCACTGGCCGAGCGCACGGCCGTAATGAGTAAAAGCCACGCAAAATAACCTGAATATTTATAACGCCAACATTGATAAATATATACAAATTAGGCCAGGGCATTTTCCTTTTCCGGAAAATAAAAAAATTGTGTACCAAACTTTTTGAATTATTTAAACGTAAATCAGCATTTATCGGCAATTTATAAAATATATAATATTTTTTTTACTGTTGTTTTGCGTTTTATACAGTAATGGCAACGTGCGTAAAGGCAATATTTTACTTTCTATGCCCATGTTTTACCTTTTCAAAGACCGTCAACACTTACGGGTGGTTCAGGCGTATAGACTGGCAGGGATATGACCGTGAAGGATTCCTCGTCGCTGTCCAGCATCGAATCCTCGGCCAGCTGCAGCCAGCGGCTCCGGGATGGTCGCCACACCTTGCCGCCGAGTGTCACACTAGTATATAGTAAAGCTCCGTACGAACGCTCTTTTACCACACCTTTTATCACTTGGAGACTTTTGTTTATGTTATGAGATTTGATTGCCACACAGTTCCTACGGCAACAATGGAAAGTTTTTACTGTTTTATGAATAATTTACTGTAAATAATATCTAACTAATAGTTATAGTTTATTTCTCGATTAAATTTTATATTTTTGTAAATATTGTGAATGCTCAAATTTATAGAATCGAGATTCTTTCATGTGTAAAGATAAAATATTTAAATTTAGTGATTTTGCCACCATTAATAGATGATTATTATTTAATAATACATCTCACTACTTCAACCGGCTTCTTCGGCTTTTTAACGTCTCACCTTTCTCTTTTCTATATAAAAATAATATTCACACTGTTCGCCTTCTTAGGAGATGAATTTCCAAAAATATTTTCTTAGTAAGTAAGCAGGAGCTTACATCACAAATCAAAATTTCGTGCTTAACGTCCGTAGGGTAAGAAATTTCGGTTATGCACTCATAGTACAGACAGTCCCTCATTATGTATAGATGATTATTTAATGTTGCCAAAATTCAATAGTATATATAGTTAAACAAGCTAAGCCTTGCAGTTTCGCTGGCCGTGTAATTTAATTTAACCGACAATTATCCAGCCTACGCTGAACCATATTTAGTATGAATGATAGTGTAGTTTTAAGTTCAACTTATATTGGATATAAAATAATTCTCTATGCATTTTATCCCCTACTTTAGACTTTTAGGGGTATGTATTTAGAAAAATCCATTCTTACTGGCTGCAAAATAACATAAATCTGTGCAAAATTTATAGGCACAGTAGTTTTGGTTGATATATCTGTCAATCAATACGTTCGCTAAGAGTGACAGTGTCGTGCTGGTCTGCAGTTTGTTCTGCATCGCGGTGTACTTATCGCGCAGTGACGCTAGTCCGGCATGCAGACGATCACACCGTACATACATATGAGTAATATGTATACATTATATGTTTAACAAACAAGACTGTCTGTGAAATTATATATTAATTAAATATGTTATGAACTGTAGTTACTTATTTACCCGATATATCATGTACCTAATATTATTATATTTACCTAAAAGATAAATCTGTTTTAATTTTTACACAACTTGTTATTAAACTGATCGAATAAGTCACAAAACTAACAATACATGATCAAAAGTTAAAGTTAACTTAGCTCCTTTGTCGTTTATTTTAAATAGATATAGCTATATCAAGTGAATATAGTGGTTCTTAAATGTTTTCTCTCTCTCTTGTCACAGTAATAATTTAAAGTTGTTTATTGCATAGCTTGTCTGCCTTATTTGTTATATATAGTATAGGTATTAATACCTACGTAAACTGAGGTACGTTTTGGATTGTTCGGTTAAAAAAACACGCCAATCCGATTACTGAAAACTCCTTCCTGTACTTCTTTTCCATAACCCTGTATCAACGATCATATCAGATTGCATGCTCTTCGAGAGCTTATTGATAACTTATTTTTTTATATAGTCTTTAATAAATAAAAAGTTTCTATTGAGCTACTAAACGATGTATCTATATCGAGGGATCATTTAATTATTACATTGTATATACTATAGTTAAATATTACATAATATTTAAGTAAAGTTTATCGTTTTCGTCTACGTGTCGTATAGCGTGTTAATGGCCCGATTCGTATCGTTATATCCACTCTAAACTGACCGGATATTATGAAATCGCGATTCGAAACACTATTTCATACTAAATTTCTTTCATTGTTTTATGAATTGTTCTAGCCTTGGGTTTACCTGATACATAATTTGAGATTGTTCATTCCCAATTCTAGTTCCATATTAAATATTTATATTGAATCTAAGATATTAACCTTCTTTACAGCAAAATATTTCAAGATAAAAATAATAAATCTGTCCCGAATTTAATCTATTGTATTGTTGTAAACATTTATAATGAGTAATTCATATTTGAGATCACCATACCTTACAAATTAATGTAACAATAATAACAATTTACGACGTCAAAGGACGAGTTGTAGAGATAATATTTTGATTGAAATTCCGGAGAGTGTGTTAATTATAATTCCACTTAGGGTCAGGGTCTCAAGAGAATTTTCTTTGAAATTATTACAATTGAAAAGTATTCAGAGAAAGTTTTTAATTCAAATTATAATCAATCAATGTTAATAGCGGAAAAGTCTTTTGGTATATTGTAATTAATTTTATAACGTAATAACAGTCGTATTCACAGCTAATTGAAATTAATGACTATACACTATTGCCTCGATGACTTCATTATTGATATACAAGACAAGCAATGGTCGACGTCTACTGTAGATCGCATAACCGAAGAAATATAAAAACGGAAAGCTTAAAATTTTGTGTTGACGTCAACTGTTAGCTGTAATTCCTAACTAATAATTGCTTACATAAAGTATTTGTTATAGAAATAATTTTAAACATCGCGTGAAAAATATGTGAATGTTGAAATGTTATACGTACAAACATAAAATTGTAAAGTATGGTATAAATAAACAACAGTTTTTAAATATATTTTTTTAGATCAAAAAATCTAGAATATTCCTATTCGCTACCACTTCACTGCATATCACGAACTTCACAAATTGTAGCAAACAACCGCGGCACAACAAGACCTTGAAAGCTACGTCCGTAGTGCTACGAAGCATCTAGGGTACTAGGCCCAAATGTAACAACAGCTGATTCCGCACTAGCAAAACAAGAAATCTACCAAAGACAAATCCAAACATCCTAAGCGTAACTTGATGTTTGGTATTACGAGATTTATGCCACTAGCATAAGGTTTAAAATCAAAACTTCAAAGATCTCCGTATACTGCGACCGTGTTAAAACGACTATACGAAAATTCACACGGCCGGCTGGAAGCGGACAGAACGCCAAGGTCAGTCGACGGTCCCCGCAATCGAGCAGGCCTCAGCCCCTTGCTGCTATGAGCTGATACCGATCGGAGCCGAGACTGCCGTACAATTAATACAAGGTGTATTTTTCGAATTAATATTATTACAAGCAAGACCAGTCACGATCGCGTCAACACGCGAACTGATAAACGCAATCGGGATAATGCGTTGTAAGAATATTAGGCGAAGGTTGACATTAAATAGGTTTCGGACCTTGATCCACTTTTTTTTGGTCAATACATGCGGAAATGTGAATAATCTAAGCCTATGGCCATAGCAACCCCTTCACAATTACACAATTATGTAAATAAATTTCGTATGTAGGCGCGTCATGAAAATTGATTCGTAGAATGGTAAATCATTTGTTACGTAAGTTTAATTAATGTTTTCGTACTTTATCACTCGAAGCCCGAAGTTATTCTACAAACAAAATAAAATAAATATCCGCTCACGCCCGTAACCCAGAGGGGTAGGCAGAGATCATGGATTTCCATTTGGCGCGATCCTGGCACACCTCTCTCGCTTCTTCCACATTCATACATCTACGCATGCATGCTCGTCGGTTATGGGTGCTCCTTATATCGCCCTTTTTAGTAAGTCATTAATCAATTTACTATAAAAAGAGAAGATCTTCAAACTTATTTGAAATTCAATTAAATTTCTTTATATAACACAAACTAACTGTCCTAACTGTAGATATTATGTTAACTGTTTAATACATAAAGCCTGTGTTTGGACTTTCTTTTTAAAATAGTTGCTAAGGTCAACGTAATAATTTTCAGTAATAGTCAAATTTTTAATAGACTTCAAGAAAGGAGGAGGATCTCAATTCGCTTATATTTTTTGTTGCCTCATTTATAAACCGATTTATTTAATTTTTTTGGAAAGGCAACATCTTTATATTTGTTTGAATGGCATTGAACGTTGGATTCTGAATATAATACGTATATTAAGACTCGAGTTCGATTCGTTAATGTCCACATAAACTTGAACCCTACAATCGTCAACCGCGAGTTACGCACCTCAACCTCATTTGAACACCTATTAATTAGAAGTCAGTGTTGTTTTATTTCGGAGGATATTTAGAATACGAATAATGACATATAGCGTAACATCACCGTTCCGTTGTATTTTCCAGTGAGGTTTTGCATTGTTGTCAATGGATTTATCATCTATGGCCCAAGAGATGGCGCTTTTTTGTGTCAATTCTCGTGTTTATGGATATTTATACAAATGTAAAAATTAAAACCTAATAAAAATAATATCTAAGCACAACATTTAACTTTTCTCAGTGTTTTTGTCCAGAAAAGGTCTATCTTTATAAAAACATTGAATCGGGTATTAATTTTAGCGTACATTCAATGTAGCTTAACATGAACTGGAATTGTAATCAAATCCTAGAGTATAAATTATAGTATAATAAACTTATTTTTCTAAGCGAACCACGGCAACTCCAATTCTTAGGGTAGAGATATTCGTTACAAAGAGCCATTACGCGCAAATTGTTAAATCGCTTGTCCTGTATCCTCTTTCAACGGACTGCAAACTTTTCGATACTAAGTAAACAAGGAATGCTTCGACCTGCAATTTATTAGTATTAGCCGTAGAATTTGTTTTTCAATCAAATACCTTTATGTTGTCATACAATAGTTGTATCGTAATAAAATAAAGAATAAAGAAATCAGTAACTCGTTGATATCTTTTATAAGTTGCTATGCTAAATTTCGTTTTAGGCTTGGTAAACAATAAGCAGGCCCATATCTTACATAGTTCTTACTTAAATTTGATCGAAGATTCAAAATTTTTGGGTATGGCTTGGGATACATAGTTCTAGACACTTTTTTACATTTATAACTTAGTATTACATTATCTTATCCCTTTTTATGGGAGGAGGGGGGAAACGAGCAACGGTTTTCCTAAAGCAAAGTAATCACCGCCGCTCATGAACATACCCAACACCAGAGGAACTGCAGACGCGTTGCCGGCCTTTAAGTAAGGAATACGCTCGCTTCTTCTACCCTTAGTCGTACTGTTTCGGAAATAACGCTGGCAGGCTGATAAATCATCCCACAGCGTTGTTGTGAGAGGCAGGAAATAACGCGAAAAGCGCACGGTAGTGGAATGCAAATGGATTGAGGATGGTAGTTGGAGTTCTGTCGAGTTGAGCGATGACGAAACTCAGCGGTATGAATTCTTTTAGACAATGAATCGGAACACTGCCATGGTAAAAACAGTAAAAATGCAAAGAGAACGGACATCCCTTCGCAATGCCAGTGGGTCAAGCTGTTCATTAAGAGTGTTCTATTCTATCTTTATCTGATGATTTGTCACTTACATGTAATGTATAAATGCGTATATTTATAATATTCGTGGATTATAAATAATTAGTTATTATTTACCACATTGCCCGGTCAATATGAATATTGCTATGTGTTCGTGGGGCAATCTGTTAAAACATATACCTAACCTAACTAAACGAGTAACAGGAGTCTGATTATTAAAATTATTTAAAAATCAATTTATTACAATAGAATTATTTGATTAATACAATTTGTTTATTTTGATAAACAGAGGATCTATTCAACGTGCTAGTTTTTTTTTATTATTTAAGTTTATTTATTTATATGTATAGAATAATATTAAAATAATTTGTCGGAAACTAAAATAATAGCAATAACACATGTCTTTATTAGGTTTTCCCAATAGGTGATAGACGTGATACAATGTTCCGGCTTTATGTATAATGAGCAATTAATCACTTTGACTGACCATATATATATATATATATATATATATATATATATATATATATATATATATATATATATAAAACTGACTGACATATATAAAGCTAAACACACCTTAAACTATTGGGCCTAGTGAAAACTTTTGAGATTTATTACGTATGCACTAAGAAAGGTGTTTTCTAAATTAATCCCCTTAAGGTCTAAAGTAGGAGTAATGCAAGTTGACCTCAGATCTATATGATCAACGATATTAAATAGGGTTCAGCTTAGGCTGGACAATCGTCGGTCAAATTATATTACACGCCGAGTGAAGCCGCGGGGCTAACGTAAGTAACGTAATGTTATAGTGTAACATAATAAATAACGTTTAAACGGTTTTTATAACAAGTAATGGTAATATCGTTCATCAAATATATTGTCCGTGAAATAAATAGGCTATTTCCCTCTATGATAATAACCAGTGGCTTCAACAAAGTATATAGTAAAGGTATTTTCTAACGTGACTCCGCCAAACCGCACCCTTATCGTTAAGAAACCTCAAATGCCTATTTAGTCGTCGAAAAATATGAACTAGATATATAGCGATATAGAACTCCTTATACCTAACAAGGTTATGGATTGTCATTATGATATAAATAAAGTCTATCCCAATCGGCATCCAATTAAATTATTTACAGGTACTCTACGTTAATGCTACGGTTTGCTACGAAAAAATTAATTAACATTAAATGCTACGAAACAACCTCATTAATAATGCGTCTCTCTCGCTTAAAAAAATATTGTCGTTGCGTTCTATAAGCTAAATAAAAATTATCTTTTTATTAAGTAAACGAATGTGTCGAGAATTTATCGGCTTTAGAGGTAACATCGTCAACAACTGCGTCACGTTTACTTCAAGGAATAAGTGACTGTTGCAAGTATTACATTTAATGTATAATTATATTTTAAGTCGGTGATTCTCATCTAGAAGGAAAATATATTTGCAGGTACTCGGCAAGGGATCGCGTGTAAGTCAGCGGCACGTGCTTCATGTTATACATAATTATGGAAAATGTATTTACTAGTAAATTCTAAACTTATTGAATTATTTTACATAACATTATTTCAAAACGTAATGTGTAGTTCAAAGGTTTTGTTTCATTATACTCGTATTTTACTCGAGCTACCACTTCCATACTCTTCGAATTTATGTACCACTCAATGCACTAGCTATATCTATAAAAAATGCTAGATGCTTATAAAATTATAATATTATTATAGGTTATTATTTATAAGCGACTTTTAATTTTTTCACGACGACTGCGCCAAAAGGTTACGCGGTCATTGGTACTGTTGCCTTGGTGCAGTCTAAGTGCAAGGTGGTACATTGCCCTCGCTAACACGTTATTGTCAAACACCTTTATACTTATGATGCTGTTATTTAAATATTTATTTAAATACAATGATTATCCTCAGACAATGAACATCTGTATGTATGCAGCAATTTCATTGTTAGAAATTAGTTATGTTTGTAATTCTAATATCTTCTAAGTTCTATTAAAAATTGAGACATACCTATTTAATAGTGGTAGATTCATGCTGCGGCAACAGCGAGTTTCTTGCGATCAGGCTGGTGAAGTGCTTTATCCTTGAAGAGTAAATTTCCTGTCCTATCCAATCCCTTGGAAGTAATTAGAGTAAAGGACCCCTTGTTCGCTTTCCTATATTTTCCGTAAAACATAAAATGAATACAGGCGACTCATTTCAGAGGAACCATATGTTGACTCATTCGATGCTACGAATCCTTAAGAAACAATGTACATAGAATTGTTTTATAAGATTCTCTAACGACTCTTTTTAATCAAACAAAATAATTTATTTGATCGTTATCGTATTCACGATTTCCTTTCTTTGCTGTAATTACATTTGGATGGAAATTCGTCTACAATTAAGCGTCGGATGGCAGGAGAAAAACAAATTTCGACCATTCGTAATCGAAATGCAAATGGCGAGTGCGTGGCTCTTATCCTTCGACCTACATCTGGCAAGGCCGCGGCCTCGTCTGTTCAGGCCCGCCCGTAATGTTGACTTAAATACCATCTTAGAAACTACACGCTAATGTTCTCTTTCTAAGGCTTACACACATAAAGCGTTTCATAACTCTACATGTTAGAAATTATTAAGCACATGTATATATATACATGTGCTTAATAATTTCATATATATATATATATATATATATATATATATATATATATATATACAGTATCCTTTTTGCAGTATAGAAAAAGATAAATTTCAGAGCATTCTTTATACACATGACTAAACAAAAGTATATGATAATAATTATAATTATACTATAGATATAAGTATATGTAAGTTTGTTTGTTACACTTTCACGCGAAATCTACTCAACCAATCATCATGAAACTTTGTACACATATTCTTGGAGGTATTAGAAGTAACATAAAATTAACATAACTTTTTATGAAAAAAAAGTATGTAAAAAGCGAAGTATGTATGTTCTCTATAGACCTATAGACTCCGAAACGGCTGGACAACCGGGCGAAAACGGGGCGGGTCACTAGTAATATTATAAATGCGAAAGTTTATAAATATGGATGTGCATGTTTGTTATTCCTTCACGCAAAAACGGCTGGACGGATCTGGATGAAATTTGGCATAGAGATAGATTACAGTCTGGAATAGGCTATTCTTATCCAGGAAAAACGCACGGTTGCCGTGGGATGAGTTTTTTTGTCTACCTATATATTTTGAATCCGTTACCCGGCCTTGTACCTGACCTGGGTTCGAAATTTTTGTTATATCAAAAAAAACACAAAAATGTGTTTTTGAGGCAGTTCGAATTCTAACGTAAAAGGTATAAGCAAGCAATAAATTTTATTTTTTGTAATTTTGTTCGCCGTAGACTAATTAATACACTAAGACGGACACTTTCTCGCACAGTGTATATATACCCTAAAGGCCAGTTTTCTTAATGATTTCAAAATAACTACAGCTTAAAGCAGGTCAACTATTAAAGGTATTTTAACATGAAACCATCGAAATGTAAAGTCTATATATACATCTACTAGTTAGTCGTATCCGGCGTCGCTCGTGGGAGTTTTAATAGCCATTCCACCATAATATAAAAATATATGTATAATTTTTATTATATTTGCATAATGAAACTTTATATAAAATTAATAAATATTCACTTGTACCCAGAGGAATAGGCATAGATCATGGATTTCGATGGCAGACGTCTTTCGCTTCCTTTATATCCAAACATCTGCTAATACGTGCTCATGGGTACCGGGTACTCCTAACGTCGCCTTTCTTTACTACATCACTATACTCATCGATATAATTTCTCCTGAGACATTCTGTGCCACCACGGCTACTCATCTTGGAAACATATATTAGTTTTGTTCCTTTTCATTCATCCTTTTAACCGCCGAAGCATACCTTTCTTAATTTTAGTGACAACATCCACTTTCAACCCACACTTTCCTTTATAGCGCTTTTTAAAATCATTTCTTTCTATCTAAAAATAAATAGTTATTTTAATGTATTATAATATATAGAATTAAGGCGCTCTAAAGTAAAACTTTTAAATGAATGTTAAACCTTTTCTTTATAATATACTTTGTATACTGATTATTAACTCAGTTGCTTTAAATGTCAGTTCATATTAACAAAATAAAAAGTTTTAATATAAATATAAAGTCGTAAATGGCTACGCTATGTGACCTAGAGACATGATGACCGTGAAGATTTTAAATAAAGACGGCTCATAATACCCCGTCTTTAACGCCTGGAAACATGGAACTTATCATATAATTTTCTACGATGACGTGTTGTGTGTAAACAAAGGTAAATCCCTTCTCCATTCGTAAGTTGTACTAAGTCATCCTTCGTTTGATAGTCTTAAAGTAAGTCAGTAGTTAGTATTTAGATATGGTATGTAAATAACAATATATCTGTATACATTACCTTAAATGTTTTATATGATGACACCACGTACGAAGCCCCATCTTCGAGTTCCTCGAGTCTGTACTTTCGATCTCCATCCATGCCAAAGATGAACCTCGCTCCCCTCGGCAACTCTAACCTCTCCGACAAGCGGTCGAGAAGAGCATCCATCGACACGAGGTCTCTGCCTGGCTTGAAACGGAACTCGACGCCGGGATGGTACGGGTCGCCGTTGCGGTAGAACGTGACGCGGCGCGCCTTCCAATAGTTCAAATTGGCGTAGCGGCTCATAGGTTCGGGTCTGACCGCTCGGACTGTAGCCTCCGAGCCTTCGGAGATGTCTTCGTTCCGTTGGGGAGGAGATGGTGGCCTGGAGGGTCGCCATTCTGACTCCTTCTCATCATCGGAGGGCGGCTGAGGTTCAGGTTCGGGGGCCGGGGCCGGCTCTGGTGCTGGGGCGGGCTCGGGGGCCTGTGAACGATTTCGCGAATGTAGGCGCGGCTTGGCGGGCTGCCGACGCGACATGACTCGCGACGCCCCGGTCGGCGACTGCACGACGCGCGCCCGCTCCCCGCTCTCAATCGAGCAATAATCATAGCCTAACATATTCGTACACGCCTCATTTCATTCATAGAATACAACCATTTTTAATACACAGTCTTATTGAGATAAATATCTTTAAATAACTTTATTTTCTTCAATATTAAATCAATTTTCAAAACGCGAATATGACACAAAAAGTTTTATATATACTGTATATCTCATTATGTGTTTGAAATCATGTCAGTGTAACGCGTATAAAAAGAATATATTATTTAAGTCGAGACTAATAAAACTTTTGTAATCGTAAGATCATCGCAAGAGTTAACGATTAGAGTGTGCACGCGTGACTAAGTGATAGAGGTCACGAATAACATAAGCCTTTATTATAATTCGTTGAAAGAAAATTAACGAAAACCTTGTGAGCTTTATCAAAGGTGAATCATTTTTTCATACAAAGTTTAAATCATTTCAACACATCGCATGCAAGGAAAGATATGATTCAGAATAATTTACAATTGACTTTATATAACTTGAAATGGTTTTATGTTTATCAATAATTATTAAAGGAATTCTTAAATATTTATAACTAACCATGTTATTGTTTATATTCCGTTTAACGGTACCTATGTTATTACTACGTACAACTCTTCAGCTCCATAAGGGACTAAATGTAGAGGTTGCTACCTGTGTCAATCCCTTATACACTTAGAAGACATTACGAAAAAGCTTATTTAATTTTACCGAATCCTACTAACGTAAGTACCAATTAATGTTTTGATTAAAAGCAGTAGGCGTTAAATCTCATAAACTAATTAAACATAGCATCTAAATTATAATTAATTATTATATCATACCGCAGTAGGTGCAGGCGTTGTGTCTTCACTGGCCATTTCACTTAAGTCGATTCACTTATTTTTTTACAATCTTAATAATCACATACATCCAAAAGTAATATATTTGGCGCGAAAAAACTGCATTTATTAAAAATCTAAAATTTTGGAACTACTGTTGTGTTAAAATACAAAGACAAAAAGGATGGGTTAAATATGTTATTGATTTAATGAGTTATAAGTAAAGAATATGCAGGACTAGTCGTCCGGTTATGTTTTAAGAAGGGAATCGAGTGAAGGTTTGGAATGGCCGGCAGCGCCGCGGGGTGAGTCGGCCAGCGCACCCGTGTGCGTCACACCGGCATGACCGACTTACTTATTTATGTTTTAATTACAAACGTAGTATTAACTAAGACTACAGACTTTTATTTTTACAATACCAGTATTTTTTAGTTAGTAAATTTTTAAACGTACACGTACGGATAGTATGCTGCTATTATATTACCCGCTTTATCTCTATTACAACATGCTGGTAGTTATATTTTTATGGTGGTCGAATTCCTTAAGCTATATTGTAATGTACGTGACTCACCGCTTAACCGCCACCTTATTCGTTAATTGTATCAGTAACTAGAGACCCGCCCCGGCTTCACACGCGTAGTTTCTCAATAAAAACTTCTTTAAACCTTTATGGAATGAATTTAGATAAATCCCTTTTAGTGCTCGCCTACGTAATAACGGAAATAAATGTGAAAAATTCAAGTCTCTAGGTCAGGTAGACTCTATGTCAGTCAGTCAATTTCTTATTTTATATATGGCATTCCATTTCCATTCCAGATCCATTTTATGGCCAAGTGATATTTATTTATTAAAAACAACAATGGATCGTGCATTATTAATGCAAATTGACTATAGAAATGAAAAAGAATATTTCCAATTCTTACAATAATTTGATAATTTTGTGTGGTCTTGCCAAGTTCACACACATTCGGCGTCTCCAGGTCAGCAAGAGGCATATAGCTGGCGTGTTTATATAATTCGCTTATACCTACTATTTCAGCTGCCGCTAATTAAAGGCTTATAAGTGCCTGTTAATGAACATCGATTACATTATTAAAAAAAGCTTTTTCTTAGAAGTGGGTGCGTAATTACTTGAATATTCCGTGCTTTTATATATAATTCGTTTCCTGATGATATAACAGTTGTATAAATCATATAAAAAATCATCGTTTGCCAACATAACAACAGTACGAAAAAGATAATTCCAATATGGAAACAGTTTTAGACCGTGGATTCAATCCAAAAATATATCGACTCCACATTTTCACGTCGTAGACAACAATTATTTAAGTAATAAGTTATTTATTTATTCAAAATAAAATAAAAAACTACCAACGTCTATTTCATTCTTAACTAACTCAAATAACGAATAATCATAAAATATATACATGTAGCTACGTTTAAAATATAAATTAAAATTAACGTTACGTTTTAATATACGAGTACAATCTACAGCGGGCGCTACGCGGCTGCTACATAGCCGTAGCACTTTCGTAGCTTGTAGCTTTATGGTATAGTTAATATGTCTATTATTATATTCAGGTATTCAAGTAATGTTTGATCATTTCATCTCGTGGGAAATTTACCTACGCTGCGTCGATATGTACGTGGCAGCCTTTCTAGGATATTTTAGACCTATCGGTTTTCAATTCTTTGGACAATTTTAAAGCCCATCAGTGGCGACGATACTAAATTCTGTTGTCTTAAACTGGAAAAAAATGTTCGTTGTCTTTTCATCATCCCCGCCTAACCTTCAGCTACATATTTCAATAAAATTTTCTACAATATTTACATAATTAAGGGTATTATAAGACCTCGTTACCTGAAAATACATAACGAGGGCAGGTGGCGTGTAAGTCTGCACTCTGCGCGCTTTCAATCATTTATGACGTCATGATTCTGCACGTTTTAAGATAAATGAGAGTTGTGCGTGTTACTAACATCAGTAATGAACAAATTCTTAGAAAGTCAAGGAGTTTTACTGATTTTTAACATTTTCAAAGATTTGTATAATATATTCATTAGCTAAACAAAAATAGATACTGTTATTAAAACAATAGTGTAAGAGTTTGCCTGTGACTTTGAACCGAATGTCAGTCAGTACTTAGTTTTCTAACATTTTAGAAAAAAAACGTTATTATATTTCGACAAATATGAAAGAATGTGGGTAATAATTTTACATACTATATCAACTAATATAACGTTTGTGTTTCTACAACCTTGTCATTAAACTGTCATAAAAAAACTGCATAAAAGTACATAACGTCTAGGGCGTGTAACTGAATTTATTATTAGTCGAGAAGTTGTACCCTACCAGCCCTACAATAGGGCAGTGTGTCTGTTATTGATCAATGACAGCCAATAACGGGAACATCATGTCTGATCATTTGAGCAAATGTATACTTTATTGTTTTACTGTAACATTCAAATTCCATTATTCGGTCTCCAAACGTTTTAAGTCGTAAGTGACAGACTTTGAATGATACGAGTGTCATAATATTGCGTTTCCTGTCGCTCATTGGTTGTGGGTGAGGTTGATAGATAGTGGATCCGCCCTGTTCACGGCACGCCTATAGGAGAGGACTCTGGTTGCTAAGCAACAAACTTGTTTATTCCGTCGCTGTATATATAAAAAATAACATTAGTTTGAGATAACAAATGTTAATATACTTGGAAGGTGAAGAACAGCAAAATAACCAAAAAAAAACTATGAATGATCTACAGGTTACTCTGAACCATACTGTCTAGTTTAAACCGTGCTGGACATCGCAGTAGTCATGTGTCGTTTTCTGATTGGTATACAGTGTTGTCTTAAATTAATCTACTGTACCTTTTTGTTGCTTTCATCTGTATTTTATGTAAATATATATATATATATATATATATATATATATATAATACATATAATTCTAGAGCGAAAAAGGCCCTGGAGTAGTTATTGCCCACAGCAATCAAGTACTAAATGGCCGAGAAATTTCCAAGAACTGATTTAGTTTGACGCACGAAAACCGCTATTACAGTAATAATACGCTGCAACATTTTACATCGAGGTGTTATACTGATAAAACGGACTTCAATACTAACGTATAATAGAATTCGTCACGAGTATCGCTTACAACGTCCACAAAACGCACATTCCGTGACACTTAGGTGAAAAATTATTATCGTAGGGGTCGCAACACAATTCCCAATTAGCTCAAGGACGAAAGAAAATATGTAATACCAACTTCAAGCACGCAGTGACCCATAAATGTTACGAAAATCGAATAGTTTTCCGTTGAAACTACGTCACGAGGATTGGTGCAATGCTATACCAACTGCCAAGTTAACATAACGTACGTACGTTTTATTATAGCTTAAAAAGCATAAACCACTGCCTATATTATTCCTTTTATAATAACAAATCCAATTCCCTACAGTGGGCCAAATATACTAAAAAACTGCTGAAAATATGGAGATAAAGATAAGAAAACCTTTAGGATATTGTTTGAATTTGACTTCCCGATAAACGTGTACTTTGAAGATATTATCTTAATAGTGGTAGTGCCCGCAACATCAACATGTTGCATGCATGTGCCGGCTCGACCTGTGAAATACCACGACCTCACAGAAGACAGGCGTGAAGACGAAACGCAGAATACTACAAGTCTGATGACTTAGGGTGCCGAAGGTGTAATCCCTAGTTCTTTTCCTCTTCGTGTTCTTTTCTAATAAGGAATGGATAGGAAGGGAAAAAAGATTTGAAAGGGAAATGGATGGAGAGGAAAACGAAATATATTTTTTCTGCTTATCCTCTGCCCATTGAAGGAAAGCAACTTATCAGCAAATCATTAGATTGTTGCAGAGGCCTATGGGTAACGGTTACTTTATATCAGGTGAACCGTTTACTCGTTTGTAATCTTTTATAAAAAATATATATTTTCTTTATATATATATTATATATATATATATATATATATATATTCCAACTTATTACCATATAAGTATTGTCGCCCAGATTTCCGGTTTGCAGTACGGCACATTGAAGTTGCGTAGCTGATTTTAGACAGCAAGAGACTTTATAAGCACTTGTCAAAGGAAGGACACTCAGTTTTTACTCGTGTGAACGGTCGTGAACCTCTTGGGCCTCTTGGGCAAAAATAAACGTCAACATAGTCGACTCAGTTGTCATTTCCTCCATCTATAACATTTTGAGAAATAGTAGTTTAAATCTCGAATACAATACATTTGATTAATATTTACTTTAATGATTGTTTTATTACGCGTGTTAGGTGTAGCTTATGTATTCAGGACAGTAACGTTAAAATACGTACAACTACACCGTAAATTACACCTGAAAAAATATGGCAACCTACATAGCAACATTTAACACCCGCTATTAAAAAAAAGTAACAAAGAAACAATTATTCAATTACGTATTCATATGTATTACCTTTGTATGTGGGCGTTGGAAATAAGGACGCACGACACAGTTCGTGACAAACTGGCGTGGAGTGCAGCTTAACGGCCTTTCATCAATCAAAAGTGAATTATATAGTGACGTTATACGGCTCATAATCAAATGATAAAGCGATGGAAGGAAAAAATAAGTTATTTCATTTGCAGGAAAGTGGCTAGACGGTATAAGCATCGTTTATGACGCTTGCTCCACTTAAACGTTACGGATTTATTAACTTTGCTTAAGCTGACTGCGATTACCATAATTATAATTTCACAATTATATTAACCTATATCGTATAATAAAAAATATACGAAGCAGTTAATACTATAATATAATAAATATGTGGAATATATAAAAAAACAACCCGACGGGATTCCCTTGGCAGAGGAGACCAGACGGCCGAGGGTTAGGGGAAAATGGAGAGTTTACAGCGGACAATTCGGGCGGTGCCAGAAGCACCGTTTTCTGCGTATGAGTTATTAGAATTGTTTTATCTTTATTATAAAGATGACTAAATTAGTGCTAGTTTTAATGAAGGGCGGTACTTAACCCTTTAAGTGGCAGAAATAAAATGTTATTGTAGTGAGTATTTTACTGTAAATTTGGATTGAATATAAGTCCAGACGCATAGAATTTTACCACAAAAATATAATGTTAGCGTTTGTAAATTTTAATTCAGCATAGAATATAAAAAAATATATTTAACTAAATAATTTGAAAAGTCTCGTAAACAATGTCGTTTTACTTAACCTTTTGCTTTACAGCATGCAACTGCTAGGCGTTGTTAATGGACATAACTACGATCATCAGCCTATCAATTAAGAGAATCAGGAACCAGGACCAGAACCAAGAACCAGGTTTAGATTTTAAACGGACTTCAGTAGAAGGAAGTTATTGTCAAGTATTTACCCTATCCGTTTGTTTCGTGTAATCTTTTAATGTTATGGGACAATCTCAACTCTCGTAATGTTCTTTGCAGCGAGGTTTAAAAATCTCTCAAAAGGAATCTACGATTATCTTAAATGTGTCTCTCGTTAGTATGTCTTTGCAGCCTATCGACCTATTATTTCATATAAAAGAATAAACAAATATTGAAATCATTGGAAACCAACTGCAGATTACAAGATTTGCTGCTTTCTTGCGCGGCGCTCGTGTTGCCGGAAGTCGGATGGCTCTGACGTTAGTAGTTGAAGATAAAAGTGATTCTTAGCTTGTTATAGAAACAAATTGAATAGAGTTACAGGAGTATGTTGTTTAATAACTTAGTAGGTACCGATTAATGGAGACCGAAAATTACTAGTAATGTAGGCGTCAGTAACACGGATTCTATTTGAACGAGAGAATTTGTAGAGCTTTTTCTAAATTTAGTCTTTCTAGTAAATCATTGTAGATGAGAGTATGTTGACGGTGGTATACAATTAGTACCTATCAGGCCGTTTGACGCTGAACTATCTTCACACCAGTTGTTTTAGAACTATCACTAAAGTCTTGCCCGATTGCGATCGTAAATTATACACGATACAAGAGTTGAAAGTCCAACTTTACACCTTTGCTACTTTTCAAGGCTAACGTGATGCAAACTTCATACCCGGGGATCGTTTTTAGGGTTCCGTACCCAAAGGGTAAAACGGGACCCTATTACAAAGACTCCCGTGTCCTTCCGTCACCAGGTTGTGTCTCATGAACCGTGATAGCCGGATGTATTTCCTTTGTCGATATAACGACATATTTAAAAAAACAGAATAAAATAAATATCTAAGTTTTGTGTTGTGTTTTCTATAGATAATGGTACGGAACCCTTCGTGCGCGAGTCCGACTCGCACTTGGTAGGTTTTTTTTTCTTCGTTAGGGTACATACATAACAGAGAAACTTTCAGTCTGCACCAACAATTTTTATTTTTATTGGAGAAAAATACAAGACAAACTTCACGTTTTTATTAACTACTAACTTTCTTCTTTTTTTTCTTTTTCGGCTCCTCTGGTTCATTTGTATCCACGTCATAATCAGCTACAGCCAAATTTTTTTGTTTCTTTTTCTCCCTTTTTAAATCACTATCTGCAAAACAATTAGTATTTGACTCTTCAATTATTTTTTCTTCTTCTAATTCTGTAATTGAGTTGAGGTGAGAATCGCGTTTCCTTTTTTTCTTTTTAATTTTTTCTTCAATGTCCATATTTCCAGATGGTTCAGTAAAGTCGTTCTTTTCTGAATCATTAGTTTCTATTATTTGGTCTTTCTTCTTTTTTTTCTTTTTGATTTTTTCGTTAATTGCATCTTTTGTTCCAATAGCCAAAGTTTCTGTATTTTCTATATTTGTGTCTTCTGTGAGCGCACGTTCGGAGTTTCTCTTAGATTTCTTTTTGGCGGCTTTATTTTTATTATCTCCACTCTCGTCGCTCACTGTATGTATTTCATCATTTGCAATGTCACAACAGTCGCTTTCTCGTATTGATTTCTTTTTTTTCTTTTTAGGCATCTTCTGACTTACATTTCCATCTTGTGTTTCGTGCTCAGTAACTTCATTAGCTGCTAAATGCTCTGCAGCATTATTATTATTAGCACTTATTTCATTATTACAGTTCTTATGGTCAGTTCTATTATTATTTTCTTTTATAAGTTCTTTGATTGAATTTTTTTCATAGCTTTCTTTCTTTTCAAAATCTTTCTGATCCCTATCCAATACAGCTAAAAAGAATCCAGTAGTAAAATCAGAATCAGGTTTTGCATATAAACATCTCGTACCAATACTGCCGTACATTCCCGATCCGATATTATTCCATTGACCTTTTAACATTTCTTTCACATCTTGAACTCTCCATTTTGCTCTTGATGTTTTTACGATGTTCGTAATGACCCTTTCGTTCTCCTCGGGATATAATGAACAGGTGCTGTAAACTATTCTTTTTGCTTTAGGGAATGAATTCATTGCATGTTTTAAGAACTTTTCTTGTAATGATGTAAGTTTAGCCAATCGCGTATCTTCAATATAATTATGTACGCAAAAGTCCATACCTGAAAATCGAAGGAGTAAAGTATAATAATTTTGATTCAAAGTTCATTAGAGCTCATTAAGTAAAAAAATCTATTCATTACCTGAACCTGAACAACTAGGATCCAATAGAATGTACTCCACGTCATCATAGTCGCCTCTTTTAATTTCCAAGGAATCTTTATGTAATGTTTCTACACACTTTGATCCGGTTTTCTCCACAAAGTCGCACAACGTCAGATAACGTTGCTCATTTCTCTCCACTGCGTAAATATTTCCCTGGGGCGAAAAAAATGACAACGTAAATGATAATAAATCATGTACATATTCTCCAGAAATATGAGAGTTTTAATGTCAAAAAAGCTCATACTACTTGGACAGTTTTGAGGCACATAATTAATGTTTATTACATAAGTTACCTCATTTCTCATAAAAGCAGCCATTTGGGTTGTCTTCATACCAGGCGCGGCGCACATATCCAATGCCACGCTACCAGGAGGGGGTGCCAATAGGTGGACCGCCAGAGCAGTTGCCTAAAATATGAACTTGAAATTAAAACACAACCCAATAACTAATTCGCATGCAATTTTATTTTTGCATATATTTTTTTTGCGACGAACCTTATCTTGCAATATAATCTTATTTTCCAAATACAATTCATGTTCATGGAATTTAGTCCCAGGAGCGAAAACAAACACAGTCTTCACATGATAATCCTGTGTGAAGTCATACTCGGTAAGGCTTTGTATTTGATTGATATAGTCATCGTAGGAGCCAGACGTGCATCTGATGAAGTGATACTCTTCATCCTGGAAGGCTCGTATTGCGTCTGACGTAGTCAATAGATTCGTGTTAACACGAACATATCTCGGTCTGCGGACAACTGTGATATAATGTTTAAACACATACATACTAAACTTCATGAAAGCTGATAGATAATGAGATATCATAATTATTGACGCTTTTAACCTTATCATAGACAGACAGACAGTGGTAGACATTTTCAGCTAGCTTAAATATAAAGTACTTTCTTCCCATTATCTTTTACACAAGCTCAATGTATGTAGCCTGACTGAACAAATAATTTACATTTATGGTTCTCAAAAAGGAAAAAATTAATGTAATAACATTTAATTTTTAATAAGATAATAATATTAGTGAATAAATAATTTATACCTGCAAATAATATATGTTAATGATATAATTTTAGAGGCTATGTATGTGTATGCATTGTAATTCTACCATACTTAAAAGTTAATAAATATATAAAATAGCCCTAAATTAAAAATTATATTTATTTACATTATAGTAGCACCATGGGGCAGGGTGTCAGAGCTAACGCAGTTTCTATTTGAGTTTGAAGACTGTCACAGTCTATATTTCTAAATTAAGAAGACATTCTAGCAACACCTATTGCTATGTGAATTTTCCTTTGCTTGTCTTTAGTAATTACAGCTCACCTTTTTTAACCTCATACCTTGATCAATTTAACCATCTTAACAGAATTGTATGAAACTTGCTTTAAAAGAAAAAGCAGGGAAAAGCAGGAAAAAGAAGCAGCTTAGGTTTTCTGTTAGTGTTATCCATTGTACCAGTCAATCTTTACACAGTATGTATAAAGACAGTGCACAACATATGAAGTCTTCGTATAACTTACCAAAAAATATGAATGAAGCAAAGATGAGATAGCAAAATAAGTGTATGATCAAAATACTTAGAATATTTAACAACTCAAACAATCATTATTTTAATTTAAATATTGTTTATTTCTAATTCAATAAATTACAATGGGTTAGACTCGTATGAAACAATACTTAAAATAATATTGTAAGATAATTCAAACTTATTGGAATGACCCATATTTTGGTTTCATACATGTAATCAATCTTTTTTCATATTCAATGTACTTTTATCAGTTTCTGTTGCAGCAGGTGGTTTACTGGTTGATGGGTAGGAATGCTGATCGATTTCATTTCCGTGCTCATCATATTCTTTTTCGTGATATGCTTTGTAAGCAAACATAAAAATTATTGTTTTAACTACCACAACTGCACCAAAAACTGACCATGCCGTTCTTGGAAAATTATCTAAGGGATATACATCAGTGAGTATGTGACGTATACCAAAAAATGCAATGAAAGGTAGTGTAAACATTGCTACACTGTATAAAAACAGATTTGCAAGTACTAAAAACACTCGTTTAGTGTGGGCTGGTATCATCGGGTCCTCAAATTGATCAGCCATTTCAGACAATTTTCAATTGTTGTTATTGATCTGAAAAATAAATAAAAATAATTACCTTTAGGCTTCAAATCACCTTCATGGACGTCTGTATATTTCTCAAACTGCTCTTTGTAAGATAATATTGTTTGCTCTGGTTTACTTTTTCCTGGTAAAGTTTTTTTACCAAACAACAACTCCGCTGTTAAAACTTTTGCTAGCCATGGATCTAATCGTGATTCATGTTTAAGAAGACTACAACTATCAAAGATTTTGTCGATATGTGTAGCATGTTTTATAGTTTCGGTTATTAATGCAAACAGCACATTAGTCCTCTGCAAATATATTGAAAGGGTCATTAATTCCCTAAACTGTTTTAGATCAATAATAAAACATAAAACAGTATATACTCACGAAATGACGAAGTTTATTATCGTACAATAAAGTTTTAACGCTGCCGCCTTCAGTGGAGACTTTTTTTAAAATACTTGCAGCAATTTTATAGTGCCTTGGTACTTTAATAGAATGCTCGAACATTTTACTTTTGGTAAAAAGATGACGAAAACTGTACCATTTCAATTAACCTTGGTAGAGTTTCAAAGTTTGTAATTTTGTATGTCACGAGATCACTGAACGCAACAAAACCCAAATCAAATTCTGACAAGTTCTTTAGGTTGTGGGGAGTTGAGGTTAGAGACCAAAGAGAAGAGCTAAGATATTTCAATACCAATGATTATATAGAAAATAGGTTCACTTCATTCGAGAATATGCCAATCACAACCATTCAATACAATAAAGGTAAAATATGTAAAAAATATTAAGTACTTTTAAATTAAATTATCATTGGTGTAAAGGACGAACGGTAATTCGAAATTTGTACGCGGGGAGATCCCACTCCTTTCTTATGCTTTTACCAGCTTCAACGTCGGCCAGTCACTAAAACAGTAAAAGCTAAAAGGTAACCGCGGGTTTACATTGCCGGAAACATTCACGTAAAGCATGTATGGTAACTCCATTTTTTTCAGAGGGAAAGATAGAGAGAAAGATTGTATCGCGACCAATTTTACGCCGAAGAAAACCCACGGTTAGTTGAGGACTTTTACGGCGCACGAAATGATATCAAGCTGCGTTGCTGTTGTAATAATCATTTAGAACTGATACTGATATCTTGTATGTTATTAGATGTTAGATGTAAGTTAATGAAACATCACTTACAGTTTTATTCGATTTTTTTTGCGAAATCTAGTCAAATTAGCAATTGGTAATGTGGTGTGCTACTAAGTGCTTAGTAGTGGCTCGTTTACATAATAACAGGAGTCTCTGTGCAGAATTAATATATCATAGCCTTTAAATAACACTACGTTGTATCTATAAACTTTGATTGTTCAGTGACCAGTTTTTGTTATTTCTAGGTTTGTCAGTCAGTCAAACGGCTCACTTGATTACCCCTGTCCATCAACACCAAACAAATAAATAAATATGCGTTAACTACTGGAACCAAGAGGGGTAGGCAGAGATCGTGGATTTCCGTGGATCCTGGTACTCCTCTATCGCTTCTTCTACATTCATACATCTACCATATTTTACATCCTCTTTGATCTTTTTTAATCTACGCCCGTTGGTTGTGGGTGCTTCTTATATCGCCCTTTTTAGTAAGCCGCTAATTTGATTGATATAATTTACAATTTGCTACATACATCATAAATTTGTTTTGTTATTTTCTCTTTATTCATCCTTTCAACATCCCGATCCACCGAAACATACCCTTTTCAACTCTAGTGACAACATTTACTTTTAAGCCACACTTTTTTCTTATAATGCTATTTTCAATCCTAAAATTCATTCATTTTAGGATTACGTATTAAGTATGTTTACTTCTTAAGGATCGTATCTCAACGGCATTAACTCCACTAGCAAGCTTTTCCTGCCCAGCTCTAACTTCCATACAAGTGGGGACTAGCACAGCCATGTGTATAGCCAGACGAGCCTTCATAGACACATTTATTCTGACTGCTTACTACTTTAGCTATAGCCCCCTTTCATCTAATTTCCCGCATTCATAGGTTGTTCAAAATCTGTAACATGTCTACCATCTCTCCTAAACATACACGCCAAGTACACGAATTCTTCCACCTTCCAACACCAAACATCTGCAACAATAAGAAAGTCGTAAGACGCAAGAAAAAGGCTGGGCTTGGGCGAAGATAAGGATACCTTGGATTTATGTATTTCGAGTGATTTGTGCATTTATGCGCAGTCATCATATCTTACTTTAAATTTACTTTTTACAATTTTTTTGTTTTTCACCCGATATTTTGTAAAGTAATACTTTCCTTGTTGAGTAGGCCAAACTATGCTACTGCTGCCACATAATTGTTTTTACCCTAATTCTGTGCTAAATATCTATGAAGAGTTAATCTAAAAGAGAATGTTGACATCACGGCAAGAAAAAAAATTACCATAGCCAATTGCTTTTTTTTATTGCCTAGTACTTACGGTAGATTGTTGCACGTAATCTTTATCATTTATTTACAATTTCTCAGAAAAGTATTTTTGTGATTTGTAATTTGTTGTTGCGACATTAATTATGTAAAGTGTTTGTAAAGGTATTTGCATTTATAAATTGTGTTAAAGAATCGTGTTTCAATGTTGTTTGTGTAATTTCATTGACAGTTTCTTTTCGAATGGCGATCTGCCCCCCAATCAAAATACCAGGAAATGCTATGATTCAACATAGTGGTTTTAATATTATAAAGTAACTAAGTGCATAATATTTTCAGTGATCAAATCGACAACGACACGGTCGCTACTTAGCGAGATTTCAGTGAAAGGTATAAAAATGTTGTGGGGGTAATTTGAGTGGTCAAGTAAGAGAACAATCAAAACAATGGTGCCCGCACCGAGCTGCCCATATACGTGGGATTACTGGACGTCCTCGACGTCCGACCACGTTGACTTGATATGCCTGATGCCCAACTCCGTGTATATGCCACTAACAGTAAGCTGGGATGCAACACTGCAGGATGTGAAGGAGGTTAGTACTTTAGAGTTCACAAAAACATCCTGAGCCAGTGTGAGTCATGCCTTCAACCAACACATTGTTTCCTTTGCATTTCAGAAGTAGGTTACTCTATTGTGTAACACTCATAGATAAGTTGTGTGATTTTTAGAAAGTGTATCACATTGTTTACATTTTGCTATTTAGTTTTGATTAGAAAAAGATTCCTCTATCAGTATTTTTTAAATAGAAAAATATGTTATTGACTCTTGATTCTATTAAACTAATTTTGATTTTGTTTAATTGTTTATAAATAGGCAAAATAATAACAAAGTTATTCAATATTTTTTTTAATTTCACTTATTTAATAAATAAATTTACCTAGGAGATACTTAGCTTATTTGTATACTGAACATTATATTTCATATTTCATGTAACATAAAGTATAGCTCTGAGTGAAAATCTATGCATGTAAGTGGAAAAAACAGAAAAAAGGATTTAAGATTTAACAGCATGAAATAAAAATCTGAAGTCACCTAGAGTTTCTCTGTGGCTATGACATTTTCTAGGGATATTTTTTTGGAGAGATGTTTACTTAAAATTGGATTGATGATGCTTTTGTTGTACATGACTCGTCTACCTTTACCTTTTTTTTATTCAAAACTACCAAAAAAGTATTAACCTGGGTAATAAGGTGAAACAGTTTATTCAGAAATATATGATCTTTCATCATATCTGATCATATTGATTAATTGAAACAAAGTAATCTGTAGGAATACCATTAAGCAAATAATGATGATACTGCAGCTATTCACATCTTAAGCACACTCTAACGCAAACAAAGAGCAAAAACATGAATTATAGCAACTGCTATTTTGTTAGTTGTCACTTATTGCCGTCACCAAAGTAATTTTAACTAAACATAAATAATTTGTACAAACTCTTTAATACTCAACAGAAATTGTATTAATGTTTCACATAGTCATACCTCTACTAGTTTAAATATATATTGTGAATATTTTAACAAATAAAAATAATACTTTTAATTCAGTGGTGTTCAATACATCACACCTTCTTCCTATAAAAGTCTTAATAAAAATCGCCATTTTAACATATCAGCCAAACTCTCAGCACTATATCAGTCAAATAGTTTCTGCTAAAATAGTTTTTCTATTCTATGAACAATAAAATGATTTCTGCAATTTGTGGCCAAATAAAAAAAAATTATAACTTATATTGAATTGTCACTTATTATATTAAACTAGTTGCAAACACACTTGCTGGGTTTTTCTTTTTTTTCTAAGTATACAAATATAAATCTTTCTAGAACAACATAAATTGTAGACTTCATTTTCTATAATATGTTACTAGTGTTCAACTAGTAACATATTATAGAAAAGTACATTTACAACCCTCATATCTTTTACACCCCTACAGCCATCCACAGTGACAGGGGTTTGTTGAGGCTAAAATGGCCTTAAATCATAATCTCTGTGATCTGTAATTTGGCTAAAAAGTGATTCACATCCATTTTGATATGCATGCATAATTTTGGTGACATGGGTTAGAATTTGTATGCCTATGTGTGTGTATGTTTAACTATGTAACTTAGTATTACATAATTCATCTAATTTTTCAGGAATTATGGGATCAGGCAGGGAAGTTTCCTTTATTTGGGATGCTGCATGAGATGTCAGGATATGTTTTCCAATTCATCAACTCTTTAGCAGTTACTGAAGAAGTTGATGATGAGAATAAGCGCCTCAGAGACATAAAGCCTGTTTGTGGAGTGCTTGTAATAATAGAAAGGTCAATTGAAAGACCTGGAGAGCATTTGTTAAACACGCACATCAGTAATTTGATTGGAAAAGGTGAGTCAATTTTTTTTTGTTGTATACAATAGAGATACTAAATTGATTGTTGTTGGTGTGATAATTTTAAAAATACATGAACAGGAAAAATCTCTGAATAACTCCATGAATCAGAAAACTATTTTTTGCTATATACATTGCACCAATATAAACAAACAGGAAAAAAATAATGTAATAAAGATAGGCTAATAGGATTTGTGTATGCCTGTCTCACCAACATTATACTGAACATATGAACTTTAAGTTGGCCTTCTGTTTGCTGTCTAATTGAATGTATTGACAGCATTACTTAGTGATATTAATGTGCAGGCTTTGTCAAGCAGGTACTGCGTAACATAAACTAATTAAAATCTTGATGGTCACATTACACTTAATAGAGAACCAGTGAAGTCTGGTTCTGGATATTTTTGCAACAAAACAATGACAGTTTTAGTTATAGTGTATCTAAGACTCGGGGGACCACATGTAAGAAAAGCATAAAAATGAAATTTACATGATATGATCAGTTATTTTAATATTTTTTTTATCTTTCGTGTAGACTTCTTGCATATACTATGCTATTTTTCTGTTATGTATATTATGGTTGTGTGCATACCAGGTGAATACTGCATCTATGTATTCCTTGCAGTGCTGGCTTACTCAACATTCATTTCAGTTTTTTTTAATATTTACTGTTACATCAGTGACTTATCTTTCTTCTTACATTTCTAATTAAAAATGATTTAACCTTATTTTTTTAGGTTTAAATGAATTTGACAGCCTACGAAGTTCCGAGGTAAATGACTTTCGGATGCGAATGCGGTACCTTGCAGAGGAGAGCATGAGCAAAAGAGCACAGAGCACCAGGCTAGAGAGACTTCGGTATAGATGTCCACCAAGACTAGCAGACAGCCCAGCTGTGCCCACCACTCTTACAAGCCACTTGAATAATAATTGTTTTATACTTGTTACTAAAGTTGCTAATACAGAGGTAAGTGGATATAATTTTATAGAACCTGCGGTACAAAAGGTTAAGAATATGTTAATTATTTTGCCCCTACCCTCTTCAAACTTATGTGGGCCTGACCCAACCCTCTTCCATCCAGCATAATATCTAGTTAAATATATTTTTTTTAATTAATTTCTATTTACAGTTATCAATATACACATCTTATTTTTATAATAAACTATGTTAACAAAAGCAGTTTTTCCTTCATATATTTGACTTGTTCAAGTGATTTTTTCACCGTAGAGTAAAAGTAAAATAGGTTTGTAATTTTCCATTAGTTATAGTTGCAGTATTGAAAGTTAAAATATCCTCGTAGAACTTATATTGATTCCTTTAGTGATACTAAAGATATGTAAAGAAAGAAACAAGGAGTACCCATCTCTGACAAGCATGTATGTATAGATTTATTAGTAGAGTATAGATAAAGCGAGAGTTGTTCCAGGATCACTTAAAATGGTAAAGCTTGATCTCTACTTTTATTTTCACGCCGCAGGTCGTGGGTTCGATTCCCACCCAGGACAAACATTTGTGTGCATGAACATGTCTGCTTGTCCTGAGCCTGGGTGTAATTTATCTATCTTAGTATGTATTTACAAAAGAAAAGTAGTATATGTAGTGTATCAGTTATCTGGTTGCCATAACACAAGCTCTGCTTAGTTTGGGATCAGATTGCCGTGTGTGAATATGTCCTAGGATATTATTACTATGTCATTTATTTATATTTAATACATATTTTCTTATAATATACCTTAAAAAATCTACCAAAACAACAGACATTCTAAAATATATTATATAAAAATAGTGATTCACCGGCTGCGGAGTCCTTTTATTTCAAGCAACCAGTGGTCAGGGTTACAGAGAGAGGAACTTTCTCACAATGCGGGCAGACTCTAAAATTACCGCTTTTTGTATCAAACCCTTAACCCAACCGTCTAGCGAGAGCTTCTTAAGATGTTGGTCGAAGCTCTTCGCTAAAAGTCCATTCACTGACACGACCACCGGAATAATGGTAGTCGATTTCATACCCCACATGGCGGTAATCTCGTGAGCCAAGTCTAAGTACTTCATCAACTTTTCTTTCTCAGCTTTCACGAGATTTTCGTCATGCGGGATAGTGATATCGACCAACATTACACGACTCTCAGATCGGTCTATTATCACAATATCAGGTCTATTGGCAACAATATTCCTGTCTGTGATAATAGATCGATCCCAGTAGAGCGTGATATAACTATTTTCCAAAACTGGCGATGGCTGTCATTGGTAATACGGTACCAGTATCCACAAGAGCATATTTAAGGGCAAGTTGCTGATGGATGATCTTGGCTACTTGGTTATGTCTATGCAAGTATGCACCGTCCGCAAGACGAGAACAGCCGGAGACAATATGTCTAATAGATTCACCGGGACGACGACATGCCTGACAAATGTCAATCGTCCCGTCCTTTAGAATATGCCTCCAGTAGTTGTTCGTTATGATGACTTCGTCCATAATTGCAAAGACAAAACCTTCAGTTTCCCCAAAGAGGTTACTGAAGTGTAGCCAAGCCATGGAGGATAATTGGTCCACATCAGGCCCTGTCTGGACGCGATAGAACCTACCGTGTAGCTCCTTACCCTTCCATACACTGATGCGGTCTGAGACACTTAGTACCTGCAGCCTACGTCAATTCGTGGTAGCCAAGGAAAGCGGCGTGAGTCCTTTGTCCACTGCTACAACATCCCAATACATCTATTATTATTATAACTTAGCCCTCTGGGTTAGGAATGTGAATGTGTATTTATTTCATTGAAGCATCCCAAACTTGTCTGGTTTCAAAATATTGTCAATCACACTTCCATAATTATTGTTTGTTCAATTTAACTAAAAAGAAAACAATATCAAGTCACCTCTTATTCAGACTGGTCATTAGTATTGCATTGTTTAGTACAATGGGTTTAATTAATTTAATACGATTTAATTCCCCCATCTCCATTCTATCATCGGACATTTAGACAGACGGCAGGTCTTCATCCCTACATAGTAGAGATACCGCGCGTTCGAACGAAGCGATTCCAATCATCGTGCATTGTGCGCACGGCAAAGGATTGGAATAAGTTGCCAGCGTCAGTATTTCCGTCCGATTACGACGTGGGTACCTTCAAGAGAAGAGTGAATAGGCTGTTTCTAAACTAGTGCGTACCATCTTTAGACCACATCACCACTTAATATTAGGTGGGATTGTTGTCAAGCGCTAGTTTATGTTATTTAAAAAAAAATAAAAAATGGGTGTAACTTGTGGGAACCGTTTTCTTTATATTGCGATAGTAAATATTAATACTAATAATATTTAATATAAGTGACATTGAAATATCACAAAGGAATAAAGTGTCTTTGTTTGTTGACTTTATTTATTTATTTACGACAGAGTTATAGGTGATACATTTTACATGTCATTTAAATCTTCTTCAAGGGCTTCTTCGCTCATTTCCTCTGTAGCGGTATTTTCACCTTCTTCAAGCAATTGTGTCATAAGAGTTTTTGCTTCAGACCTAAAAAGCAAACGAACCCTTTCATTATTTTTATAGGTGCAATAGAAGTGAAACCTTTTCATTATTTTTATAGGTGCAATAGAAATATTTGATTGGTAGTAGTGGACATGTCTGAGATAGTTTAATTTTCAATTCTTAAAATGAATTATACCAAATGCTGGCTTTACACAAGTTTTACTGGGCAGTTTCATTCATAAGGCTAAATAACATTTCTCATTGTATCCTATGACGCCTCGGTGCAATAAAAACTATTTAGGCTTAGAAAATGAGAAATAGACGCCTTATTATTTACCACATAAAATCCGACGGAATATTGAATTTTCAAAACTCAATAATGGTACTTTTTTGTTTTAAGTTTAATCTGTTTTTGAAATGGAATACATTAAAGGGCTTATTCATCGTTTTTAGAAAAATATTACAGACCGAAATATAATACCGAAAGTAGTCATGAGCAAATTTGCATTGTCAATGGACAACACTTTTCTATTCCTTTCGACTTATGATTTTAATTCTTATATACATTGCAAAAATTTAATATTCAATCTAATTTCAGTGTTACTGTTGTGTTATTTTAGGGTAATCATTTCTTACCTCTCCTCTGGTGTGAATACGCCTTTATTAAGTCTTTTCAGACGAGGTAATGCTGCCAACACCTCTATTCTCAGTTCGGCGTCGTCTTCTTCCACTTCTGTGCCTTCTTCCCCTGTTCCGCCCATGAATGGACAGCCTTTCAGTACTAGAATTTCTAATGCGAGCAAACACTAAAAAGTAAATGAGTAAGAATTCTAAGAACATAAAACCAAAATAAGACCTAATGAGTTTATTGCTTCTATGATTAATTAATTCGTATAGCCAAGATTAATAATTTTGTCAAGGATTGTATCATATATGCAAGGTGTAGACAACCATTCATAGTCATTGTGACTTTAATCCTTTAGCACGAACTATCTTTCTTCTCGATTTTTAATTCTACCATACATATGACTTTTTAAATTATTCTATTACAATATGACCTACAGGACACTTGAATTATGTTGAATAAAGTTTATTGTTGTTATTTCTCACCTGTAGTTTCTTCACTTGTGTCATTGTCGTCACTTTACAGTTTCGTAGATTAATGTACTGCAGTTTTGTTTGTTCAGCAATAAAACCGTTCAGTAATTTGATTGGATTATTCCGAACGTGTAGTATACGCAAATTGACGAGTTTCTCAATACCTGCTAGACTAGTTATCTGGTTTCCCGCCAAATATAGACTGTCCAAGTTGGGAAAATTTAAGTTAGATATATCCGAAATTTGATTATGACGAAAGTCTAGACATCTCAAAGTAGGCATTCGGTTCTTGAAAGAGATTTTTTCTATTTCATTGTAACCGACTTCTAATGTGCTCAGTTCCGGATGGTAGACGTCATCCACAGATGTTATGCTATTATTGTTCATTATTATAACTTGCAAATATTTTGCTTTCTTCAAGTAGGCGGATTCCAGTCGATTTTTATCGGCGTGAATTAGCACTAGGAAGGGAATTTTACAAACGACTTGTAGGGCCTCTGTGGTCAAGAAGTTGTCTGAGACGTCTATAAATTGCAAATGCTTGAAGGAAACTATAGCTCTTATGTCGGTCAACCGCATGCCCGTACATGTTGCTTTAAGGAATGCATAACTGAAAAATAATATTTTTATGTTATTACGATCGTATCTTACACAAAAATTACAACTTAAAATAAATTACGACGGCGCTGGGCGCGAGGTGCTCGTGTTTTAAGTAGCTTTAAATGAAAAAAAAATAAACATTCTACCTACCCATCACCTTCTGCTGTCTTTCCAAGCAGACTTTGCCGGACACTCACTTCGGACCGGTTTAGCTTCCGCTCTGCAACTGCTGGCTTCGATTTTGAGACTCTTACTTTTCTTGTCTCATCCAGCACGCTCGATTCACTTCTTGCACTTCCTTCACTTCTTACACTTCTCGTATCAGATTCTTCTTCCTCTGCTTCGCCCCTCTGGCTGATGTCGAAGTGAGATTTCAACATTTTTGATAATGAATGCGTATACAATTATTAACACTTTCTTCAATCGACTGACAGCACTAACAGACAGCGAATATGTCAATTTTGTGTCATTTCAAAATATCGTTCTCTTTTTTCATATCTTTGTAAAGAGGTCGGATCGTTATTCGATTATATAGACGCGTTGTGCGATGTTAAGAAATTTGTTTGAATGTCACTTATCGGTCGGCACAGTATGACCGTAGTACACATACTGTATACATGTTTTGGCTATAATTTTTACGGCCGGCCGCCTGTCTGCCAACCCTTCTTGGTAGTAATTGGTTGTACTTTAGCCTTATTCCACCGTTGCTAATTCCATTTCCGAGATAGTAAAATATCGCGAGGACCGTTATTGGTCGGGAGCATCCCTGCTCGTCAGGCTCGGCTCTGTACTACGTTTCACTGACCGGCATTCATCTCGTCTGTGTTTTTCTTCATGGAATTCCGTCACAATGTACCGTGTCGTGCCTTGCCTGTTTGCTCTTGTTGTTTTTGGGCCAATCGCATGCGGTTTACCATCGCCTCGCGAACTATTTTCTTAATTTTTTGCGTCGTCCAGCACTTGTCGATATATACACAGTGCTTTTAGAAGCTACATTTGATGAATTAATATTTTTTTCATTAAGAAACAAACAAAATTCGAAATATATCCTACGAAATAAAATTATGGGTTATTACGATGCTCAATAATGTATTGTCATAATTGTTTTTATTAAAAGATCACCCGATTGTTTCACTTCACGAATCTTTCACTTAGAAAGTTACGTTCCCGAATTAAAACATTATTGTTTCCCAATTTTAATGCACAATATTATAATTTATTTTAGACCCGTGTTGGAAGAGACAGCTACTAATGGAAAATACTTGATTTCAACAGTTCTCGTTCACCACAAACGTTCCTGTATCGCGCACGCCACAACAGCACATCGACACGATACTGAAGAAGAAGGTAAACTCCTTAAACATGCGGGGCGAAGACCCTCGCAGCTACGTGCTAAAGGTGTGCGGTAGAGAGGAGTACCTGTTCGGAAAGGAGCCCCTCATACAGTTCCTGTACATCCAGGAGATGCTGGCGAAGGATGGCGTGCCGCAAGTCATGACTGTTAGCATGGACAAATTGACGCGTAAGTGAACGCTGAAGAACGTAAATTGAATTAATAAAATGAGTTATCACACTGCCAAATCTCTATAGTTTTCTTAGTGGGTAGACAGACAGGGGGCGCTGTAGCCTAGCGGTGAAAGGCAAATTATATAAAAAAATAGTTTTTACTTATTTTTCATCGCTATACAGGTAAGGAAAGCAAAGCATTCGTCTTTAGCTTTCTCATGTCCTACATGTGCTGGATTGTAAAAAGCTCCGAGAAGACCCATAGAAAAAGAATCGAAAGAAATTTAACAGTGGTAGAGCCCGCAATAACAACATCTTATGCACGAATGGGCCGGCTCGACCGGTGAAATACCACGACGTCACAGAAGACAGGCGTGAAGTAGAAGTATTCTGCGTTTCGTGTAATGAGTGACGTGCCGGAGGCCTAATTGTAGTCCTCTTCCCCCTCCTACCCTTTTCTAATAAGGAAAGGATGGGAAGAGGAAGAGGATTTGACGGATGAGGAGGGGATGGACAGGGAATGGAATTATCCTTTTTTCTGCTTGTCCCGTCCTTCGTCCATAAAGGTAGGCAACGCATCTGCAACTCATTAGCTTGTTGCGGATGCCTATGGGTAGCGGTACTTATTTCCAGGGGCCGCTTGCTCGTTTGCCACTTTGTAATATAAAAAAAAATCGCCTTGGAAAGACTCGAACTCACATTCCGAATTTTACCAGATAAATACTTTTACCGCTGAGTTACGGGGTCATCAATGTAATTTTTTTTCACTCTGACCTTTTCCCACTTAGTTGGGTCGGCACAGACTTTTGCCTACTACAGTTTCTTACAAATATTAGTTGATTATTAAAATAATTTACTAATCCTTTTAACCATTCTATCTAAGCTTGTGCATGTTTTGCAGTCCATACATAGGGTATCCTTATATCATTACGCTATTGACGCATAACCATAAGAGCTAAGTAATATCAATAAAACTTTAAAAAATAATTTCAGTTGGCTGTGATATACCAATAGAAAGGCGGCAGGTCGCTCCCGACTACTCGAACACCATACGCAAGAAGAAGAACCACCACGAGTCGTCGTGGAATATTTACAAGAACTACACTTGCATGGTGCAGAGCGTAGGAGGCCTCAACGTTGATCCCGGACGACTTGTGGAGGTGGGCACTAAGTGTCTGATGATGTGTGAGAGATGAAATAAAATACGAAATGGTGTGATAGCACAAAAGCGCGCTGGCAATTTCTGTCACCTTCACAGTAATCACACAAACAATGCAATTTCATTATACAGTGTGTATAAAATTAATAATTTTTAATATACACTAAAATTATTACATTTTCGACTCTGGTTTTATTAAGGTTTGATGGGTTGTGAATACATTTGAAAAAATGTATTAATATTTTATATATATTAAATGCAAAAAACACCAGTCTGTAGTTATAAAGAGTAGCAAAAAAACTCCCTCCTTTATACTATTAATACTACGCGTGCAAGAGAGACGGACAGACTTTTCATCATGCGCACACAGGACGACGTCACGCTATTCGCCCGTTCACAGACACAGACTACACAAGTGCAACGTGTCAATGCTTGAAGGTGCCAGCTTTAGTTAATTGACCAGTAACGCTTAAGCGAGGGTTATGATTTACTTCAAACCATCATAATAGGGATGTCTAACTGCTTACACTACAAAGGGGTTAGGGGATGGGGCCTAGTAGGTAAAATATAGTACAAGTAGGTATAAAGTTAAAAGAATTAATTTCTTTACCCATATTTAGACGCCATGGTAGTCTTATGACTTTAAATAAACGAATTTCGCAGGTCGTGTGTCAAGCTGGTATTTTTCACGGTGGTAAAGCACTATGCGAGGCTCAGAAGACGCGGGTAGCTGCCGTGTCGAAGGAAGGCGTGGCGCAGTGGGACGAAGAGCTCACTTTCCCCATCAAAGTGTACAATATGCCGCGGATGGCGAGGCTTTGTTTTGTCATTTACGAGATAACTAAAACCAAGGGAAAGAGAAGAGGGAAAGACACAAAGGTAGATCAGTAAATAAAGCCATAAGCTGTATATGTTTTATTTTTACTTTACGGATTTAATATGAAAATAGTTCTATTTTTCTTAAGAATCAAATGTGTTTCAGTATTTTTTAATATAATATTTTATAAATTAGTTTGCCTTAGAAAATTATTTCGTTATTATTCAGTGTAAAATTACCATACAACAAAAAAAACTACTTAAATGAGTTCATAAATGCAGTCGTAGTTTAAAATTGTTGAAAGAATTATTATTATGTACATAAAATTCTAGCCTAGTATGTACTTAGGATGAAAAAAGCGTGTTAAGGTACGCAACATAGGAAATTATCAGTCATGACTCCAATATTAAAAATTGGTTTAAGTAAGAGATAATAATTATGTAGTAAATAAAAAAATATTATGTGGTAGGACTCAATAAATAAGTTGGCGTGGGCGAACACGATGATATTCGACTACAAGGAGCAGCTGCGGACGGACGGGCTGACGCTGTTCATGTGGACGCACGTCGCGGACGAGACGCAGGGCGACGACTGGCTGCTGCACCCGCTGGGCACCGTCGTCTCCAACCCCAACACCGACTCGTGCGCCGCGCTGCAGGTGCGCTTCTCCAAGTGAGTGCGAGATCCAACTACCGTCCGTCTACCGTTACCAATATACATCGGGAAGAGCGGAACTAAACATGTTTACATTAGCTGTCTTACAGTAGAGTACATGGTCAATAAACCGCGGCTAATGCGTATAATTCGCGGGCATTCGTGGGTGCAGGGACTCCGTCCCCGCTCATACTGGTTTGCTGATGCCTGCAGTGCCCTCTGGTGAGGAGGCTACAACCTCCTAATAAGCATTTTCCGTAACTCTGCCATGATGAAGTCAACAGGGACTTATGATATTAGCTATTAATCTGATTTGATTTTAATTTCAAATAAATAGTCAGATGGTGGTTGATGTAGAAGTAGATATTGCTAAATTGTGTGCTGAAATATGCATAGAAATGTTTTTTAAACAGGTTTCGATTGACTTTGTTTCTTCTATACACGTTAATTTTTTGAATAGCGAAAGTGTGTGACATTTAAAGTACATTTTTTATTCGTCTGATCGGAAACCATCGGAGGAGCATTATTTTATTTGTAACTAAAACTAATTTCTGTTCCAGTTTTGATTGTCAGTACCCGATACTGTTTCCGAAGCATGAAACAGTGAAAGCATACGCCGATGATATCGAACTGGGCTCGCCTGACGTCATCGCGCGACTCAGCCGCGACTTCGAACAGCTTCGGGTTACGGCGGAGAAGGACCCCATGTACGAAATGCACGAACAAGAGAAAAAAGACATTTGGGCTTCCAGGTTAGTGCAACATTTTGATAATTACAAATCTTTAATTGGATGTTTAACAACATACGAAATTATAAACTTGAAGCTTTAAAAAAAAGATGGTTGGACAGAGACAAGAAAAATGTATAAAACTAGGTGGGTCATATACTAAGGAAGTAATGTGATATTAAGGTTACCCACCGACGAGCGCATGTATGTAGATGAGTGGATGTAGTGGAAGCGACCTATGCTTACCCCTCTGCGTAACGGTCGTGACAGCCTATATGTTTTATGTATAAACTATTGAGAAGTAGAAGAGAGACTAGAAGTTATCAGTTCTAAAGGCATTGATAAAGAGAGAGAAAGTTATAGGTATTATATTGATAAAGAGGCCATCTCATAGCATTGCTATGTATGACTGTTGATTCATGGCATCATAGCTACCAAAGGAATTCACGGATTTTTATTTTCTTATTAAATTCCATCCATATTTTAATACATTTTTTTTCAGGGAATATTTTCGTGTTGAGGCGCCCGAACTGCTGCCAAAGTTGCTATCGTGCGTGGAGTGGGGCGAGCGGGCCGAGGCGGCGAGCGTTGCGCGCATGGTAGCCGGCTGGCCCATGCTGCGGGTGGAATCTGCCCTAGAACTGCTCGACTACGCGTACGCGGACGCAGCAGTCAGGAGCTTCGCTGTTAAGTGCCTGTCAGAGATCAGGTGCGTTGCTTTACTGTTGTCTCGAAGAGAGACCCGCAACAGTGACCGCTATATGGTAAGCTTGAAAGTTTACAGGACGATCCCGTTAGATGGCGTTTTTATTACATTTGCTAAATAAAAATAGTTTAAGCGGTGACGTCTAGTGGGATTATAGTAAACAATAGTTAATTTACAAAACCATAAAACCAGGCTGACTGTATTACCTTTCATCGCATCATCATAATATTAGTTGACACTCCGGGGAAGAATACGAATGACGAATACGAATCTCACTCGGTGAAGCCGGTCGATAGTAATCCTCCATGCCGACTTCGGCAGCGGCGACTGCTTCTGCTCTCCCTTAATCTGATGAGCATGCTCGAGTATGGCTATCTTGACGGTAAGCGAACGCGAACACTTTACACATGTGAGGATACCAGTTATAACAGATATGTAAACATACATACGCCCGAAAAAATCTGCTGTCAAATATGTGTTTTGTAAAGACAACAAATTGAGTTTTCGATAGTCGAGTTGAATTAAATATCTAATTCAAATACGTTAGAATGTATCTGAATAACAGTTTCTGTTGGCACCAGCTGTCTGAAGCATGCACAATAAAATCTAAGCAACAGATTATGCTACGCGAAAGATAAATAAAAGTAACATTAGAACAATCTTTAATTTTAAAGTTTTGTATAAGATTGCTTTTGCGTATTTGTAATTCACTTCCACAGTTTTGAGGAGCAGATATGATGTAATTTTCGCAACAGTAATAAAGTCAATGAAGAATACATGAACAGGGTTAATTAAATATTAGGAGATGACAGATTATTTATGCAAGATTTTACTTTGTATTTCTTGCAGGGACGAGAACCTTCTTCTGTACCTGCTGCAGCTGGTCCAGGCTCTGAAACACGAGTCGTACCTGATGTGCGACCTATCCGTGTTCCTGTTGCAACGCGCCTACAATAACATGACCATCGGACACTTTCTCTTCTGGCATTTACGGTCAGTATTTCTGCTAAATTTTATTAACGACATTTATAACTTGTTACATAGCAAGATATGAAACAAACGTCATTTACCATACATGGCGGCCATTACATTTGTTATACTTTCATCGGAAATGTTCCAATTTTGTAGAAACCATGATATAAAGTGAAGTGATTCGTAACATAGATAGCTAATATAAGTTAATGTGAGAGAAAGTTGTTTTTCACAAATAGTTGTGAATTTACAAATTTTAACGTAAAAACCTTTGTTTACAAAAATCCCATCTTGCTGTGAAACAAGGTATTAATATTTGTCTTTTGTTATATATGAAATATTAATCTATTTTGACATCCGTACTTAGTATCAGAATTTGTACTCTTCAAGATGTGACCAGATGTTCTAATATGAATATCTGTAGGGCCGTTTTAGAAAAACGATTAATTTAATAGTCTTGAAGGACAGCACGGCGAGACACATGAGACCGTGGGTTTGAACCGCTACTTAACTATTGGTTTGAATCATTTCAAGCTTGAGCATATTTGTATTGGTCAAAGATGACATTAGTAGTTTATTTATTTATAGTTCAATTAAAGTTAGTGTGGCGTGTACGTAGCTCTTGTATCGATACTATGTGTGTGTGTGACAACGGGCTAACTGGACGACGCCGCGCGCCAACATGAGTTGAATTATCTATGTTCTTTTTTAATGTTAATATTTATATCTAAGATGTTACATACCATCAGATACCTATTTGGTGTGTTCAAAGGTGCAGCCGTTTTTGTCTTCGTAAAATCTCGCAGTCAGCGTTTCCTGCCGTATGGGTTAAAAGCCTCCTCCATTTTTGTAAAGGAGGAGGAAATAAAAATTGACAAACATCGAATTTCAAAGTAAATAATCAACTGTTGGAAATAAATTTGCACAACTAAAGTATGAAATCGAGCTTCATTTTTGAACATTGAATTTGTATGGAACACAGTATCTGGAGCTATATAAATGTACTATTTATATGTTTAGTTCCGAGATGCACGTGGCGGCGGTGTCGGTGCGCTTCGGTCTGATGCTGGAGGCGTACTGCCGCGGCTGCCAGGACCATATCAACACGCTCATGCGCCAGATCACCTGCCTCGACAAACTCAAGTGTATGCACTTATTAATATTATACTTGTTTTTGGACTGGCCGGTGCTAAATTGCGTCAGCTTGAGCCTTGAGAAATTAATTTGAATGTTTGTTTTTTTTATTCTATTCAAACAAACGCTGCTGTGTTATTCTCTAATCTGCGAGTTCATTATTATTCGTTATTATTCAGGAAAAAGGATATTTCCTTTTCACCGTTTACCCCCTCTCCGTCCAATCCTTTACCCGTTCCCATCCAATCCTTACGAGGAAAAGGTGGGAAAAGGAAGAGGACTGCTATTAGGCCTCCGGCACCTCAACCATCAGACGAAACGCGGAATACTTTTACTTCACGCCTGTTTTCTGTGAGGTCGTGGTATTTTACCGGTCGAGCCGGCCCATTCGTGCAACAGATGTTGCGGGCTCTACCACTGTTCATTGAAATGGTAAATACTCTGACTGCATTGCCAATTTTGAATTACGATAATTTCCAGGGGCGAGTCAGTGTGTGCGCAAGAAGAAGGAGATATCGAAAGCGCGTGCGGCGCTGCACCAGCACCTGCAGGAGCAACACTGCATGGAGACCCTGTGCGACTTTGTGTCGCCTCTCACGCCTAGTTTAATTTGTAAAAAAATCAAGTGAGTTTCTTATGACAATCTTTTTATCTGTACATGTTAAAAAATGAATCTGACCGCATCTACCTGTCTAAGGGCGATAAACTAAATAACCATGAAACAATTTTTCGTAGTGTTTCTCAACAGTGGACTTAGGACTTCATGTGGAGGATTTCAAAATTATTTGTAGCCAATGGTATTTCCAAACCAATATGACTTAGGATCCTTCAAGTAAAGAGGATACATTTTTCTTAAGGGCAACTCGTCTGCCAGTTACTTTGGAGAATTGCTTGAGACCTCATTCTAATATATATCCAAGTTAACTAATCTGGTGTATTCCGCTTTAGACCGGAACGATGTCGAGTGATGGACAGCAAGATGCGACCTTTGATGTTGGAGTTCGAGAACGTGGACCCGACGGGCGCCGACATCCGCATCATCCTGAAGATCGGCGACGACCTGCGCCAGGACATGTTCACTCTGCAGATGCTCAGGATCATGGACAGGCTGTGGAAGAACGCGGGATACGACTTTAGGTATACTTTGAATAATATTTATTTAGAATGTCCATGTCGAATTGTTAAAGGAATACTTCTTTTGGTGCATTTGGGAAAAATTGTGTAAGTGAAATTTTACGATGTGCGCGTACACCGAAACCTAAAAGCGATACCAACAATTACCAACCAACTTCTTGAAGTTGATTGGTAAATGTCACAAGCATAGCATAATAAAAGCGTACATAAGTACACACAAACATTTTTTTTATTAAACGCTACTGTGTCAGTGAATACAAAAAAAGTCAATAAACACTAGGTGGTTTGTAGTTTCTAGTGTGAATGATTGTTTAAGAATTATATTCTAAAAATGCGATTGAATTGGGGCGTGACAATAGCTTTTAGCAAGATTATTATACCATAACAATGTTTGAATGCGTTCGCAGTTTTTGTGTGGGAAAAAGGAACAGGGCAGATAAAGGATAAGTGAGGCGAAGAGAGGACAGACCAATGCCTCCCATTCCTATTGGGATTGGGATTGGTTCCGTCACGCAGTGTGACAAGGTAGTCGATACATATTACCGGACTACACCAGTGAGTTACATTGAAATGACTTAGGAAAGTGTAAATAATTTTAAATCCAATAGTATTTGCACTTTTTGTTACTTTCTGTGAGTGATTTTATCTATGTACGCTCAGACTAAACCCGTACAACTGTATATCGATGGAGTACGCCGTGGGCATGATCGAGGTGGTGGACGATGCGGAGACGGTCGCCAATATCCAGAAGCAAAGTGCCTTGTTCAACGCCGCATCCACTATTTACAAAGCCAATCTCTTTCGTGAGTTTACTTACATTGTATTTATATAGATTTATTTTCACCAAGCTTACACAAGTATTTCCCGAATAAAGTTATGTTTTTTAATTAAAATAGCTTCTATAGAATAATAAAAAATTTAAAAGAAGTTAAAATATAATTTTGCTTAAATTACTTGTGTAATAACATATTTATAGTTATTTTATTTTAAAATAAATCGTCTAATATTTTTTTTCTGTAAAATCATATTTGGCATTCAGTATTAATTGTTTGTTTTAAAAAAATAACATAATATATCTGATGTATTATCTAACTTAATGAACTTTGGTGTCTTACAGAATGGCTGAGAAAACAGAATCCGACTGAGAGCGGCTTCAACAAGGCGGTGGAGGAGTTCACGATGAGCTGCGCGGGATACTGCGTGGCGACGTACGTGCTCGGCATCGCGGACCGGCACCCCGACAACATCATGGTCAAGAAGTGTGGACAGGTGAGCTTCAATTGGGGATAGTTTTCTTCTGACTTAGTCTTAAAGGGACAGTGAGAGAGCCCGCAACATCTGTTCACGAATGGGCCGGCTTGACCAGTGAAATACCACGACCTCATAGAAAACAGTAGTCCCTACCGGTCATTGGACTGTTCACAGACTGACTGTGTTTTCAGTTTGGCTTTAAAATCTGTTTGTTCAGTTCTTACATTGAAAATATATACATACTACATTCGTAGAGTGTACCTACAGACTCGCTGTTGTGATTTTGGTTTTAAGTTTTCTAATTTATTTCCAGCTGTTCCACATAGACTTTGGCCACTTCCTTGGCCATTTCAAGCAGAAGTACGGCTTCAAGCGCGAGCGAGTGCCGTTCGTGCTGACTCACGACTTCATCCACGTCATCAACAAAGGTCAACGGGCGTCCGGAGTGAACGAGGCGCTGGACTTCAAGATATTCAAAGAACATTGTGAAACAGTTAGTAAATACACTATAATAACAAATAAGCTTTCTTTTTCTTTCATTTATCGCATTGTAACACCGTTCTTTGGCGTGTATTTGTCGGCGAGAATGGAAAGGGAAAGTTCGGAATAAGATATAAAGACAATCCATCCGTCGTCGTTGCTTCAGCTGGTCGTCCACTGCTGGACGTAGGCCTCCCCCATTGATCGCCACAAAGAAGGTCCCTTCCGCCCTCACCCATTCGGCTTCCATAACTTAGACCAAATCATCGGTCCATCTAGTGGAAGGACTAGACGCTGTGTCGAGCTGTAAGTAGCCGTTATTCTAGGACCTCGCCCCTACATTTCCACCTGATGTTAAGATAGCATTGTGATCGAAAGATGGTATACAATAGTTCGGCATTAGCTTGTTCACTCTACCCTTGTCCCACATCATAATTGGTAAATAATATGAAGTATCAGGGTCAAAAGGTGTCAGAACCATTTTATTAAGTTGGGGGCAGTCGAGTTAACTCAACCAAACATACTTTTCACTAAATAAAATTTAGATGAAGCCCGTGATATGCCTTCAGTCCTGTCTGTCGTCCCTTTCTGTGATATTGTTTAAATTTATATATTCTTTGTAAACTACTTATTTCTTCTCAGGCATTTAAAATCCTAAGAAAGCACGGACATCTAATCCTGTCCCTCTTCTCCATGATGATCTCCACCGGCCTGCCTGAGCTGCGGTCGGAGAAAGACTTGCAGTACCTCAGAGAAACATTGGTATGTACCTATTCTTATCTTATAGCAATATCATTGTAATGTAACGTAATCCATATCATAGATGTATGTTGTGGCGTCCAATGAAAGCAAAACGTCAAAATGGACTTGTTTGTGTTTACACAGGTTTTAAGTAGTATTCAGTTACATAAGCTGAAGTTATATATTCACAATGTTATACAGGTTGAAATTAATTTTCTGAGCAATGTTGCACTCCATCAGGTAATGGATTTATCGGAAGAGAAAGCGCTAGAGCACTTCCGACTGAAGTTTATCGAGGCAGTGAAGAACTCGTGGAAGGCGTCCGTCAACTGGGCCATCCACAACATCGACAAGAACAACTGACAGTGACCCGTCAGCAGGCGGCTGAAACGACAGCCGTCTAAGCACACGCCGCAGACGCTGTAATAAGCCTGGGAACCTCAGTGGTCTGGGAATCCCGCTGTGTCGTGTGTCGTGGTTAACTTTGAACTTTAATACTAAGTGATTAGGTCGCTTTTTGAGGACGCGTTTCTGTAACGGATACACAATAAAGTTTTAAAATATGTGATAAATAGTGATGGTCCTTCTGTTATATTATTTGATTCGGTTAGGAGAGGAGGTGAGGTCGTTGTAATTGAAGTGTTGTAGGAAGTTAAAACTTTGATTCGTACTTTCTTACTATCTTTAGATACTAACGTAGCTTCCGGCCCAATGCTGACATGTATTGATAGGTGCAATATAATTAAATAATCCAACTATTTAAATTTGCATTAGTAAATTAACTTATATATGCCAAAAGTGTTAAAAATGTAGTTTAAAACAGGCAATGTACAAATATATGACTTGCTAATATATTTAAATTGTCTAAATATCTTCATATTTAAGTTCCTAATTGCATTTATAACTAGAAAGCGAATCAAAAAAGTTGTACAATTCCGAAATAACTTTGAAGGATTGACATAAATAATAATAAACTAATGCGATTGGAATAAAATCGATTATTGACCCAGAGCATGACAGAAAAATTAAATATTGCTTTCTGTAATAATTTGTTGCATAAACTTTGGACAATAATTTATTTGCTGTAACAATTGCTGTCTGGTGACTTTCACTCCATTATTACATTTCAGTTTAAACTAAATGCGATCAAAAAGATACAGAAAGTGTGTTGTACTGCAATATTTTCATGTTACCAATGTATATCGGAATATGTTTGTTTATTAAGCAAAAGCATTTATCACAAAGAAATCATAATGGCAATGTATTTTGTAATCGGACAAGTCATATTATAAACTGTCAGCAAATTGTAAACTGAACGAGTCATTCACAATTTGACGTGTCATTTCTCGACAGTGTATATAAACTCTTTGTAAAACGTCGAAGTCAAAAATGTCAAATTATAAACTGATATTTTGCTGGCGTTATTACGTTTAAATTTAAGATTTTAGAAAATAGTTAGAGGTTAAGGTGGACATGATGGTTATATATAAAATAATGTCTTAATAAGATGTTCATCACAGAAAAATAGGTTTGTTCGTTTGATATACGTCAAATTGTGAATATATAAATGTGAATAAGGGGCATATGCCTAGTTGGATTATAAATTGGCGAAGTTCACAATCGGTCGGTGACATATACACAAAGAAATAAAATTATCAATACGATTGTTAACGAAGTAGCGAGCGTACCTGTGGTTGTTATTTACTAAATGTGAAAAAAGTGTGAAACTACAATAGAGGAGTTTATAATAAACTTAATTGTTAAAGCGACAAGTTGGTATGGAATATTGATTAGGGTCATAAAATTTCGTTATGATGAACTTATGTATCCGATTCTAAAACATATGCGACAAGCAACTACCAGCCTAGCTCTGATGCATTGGTAAATACTGGCGCTAATTGACTGCGGTTTTATATGATGAATATGGTAATATACCTCGCACGTAGGAGAAACCCTATTATAAACCTAACTAGATATCACTTATCTGCCTTATATAGTGTTTATTCAGTTTTATGTGAATTCTTCTGTTTTAGTGGTTGGTTGCCTACCTAGTTTAGATTAGTTGTCAACTATCTAGAAATATAATGAGTAGTCAATGAACTAGTTGAAATATAACGAGTTTACAATAAAGAATTAGTTGAAATATAACGAGTTAACAATAAAGAACTACTTAAAATATAAACAGTTTACAATAAGAGCTAGTTGAAATATAAGGAGTGCAAAGTAAAGAACTAGTTCATAAATTTAACGACTTTCAACAAAGAACTAGTTGAACAACTCAATGTGATCAGTATTATATAACCGCATTCAATTAACAAAATTTCGTGAGATTTGATATTGTTATAACAATAAATTAATATTTAAGAAAGCAGGCGGAGGGTTTGCTGGGCAAATGGCGGCCATTTTGGCTGTGATAAATTGCGTACGGGCGCGGACTAGTTAATGACTTCATTGCAATCATGTATGCAATTGTATTGTAGACTTTGATTACAATAGTTACATTTTACTTTAAGGATAACTTGAAATTAAAAATATATATTTCCAAAGCTATTTGCAATAATGACAACAACGCAGTAAGTACGATATGGTACGATGAACTTCAAAACATCAAGATAATGTGTATATTCTTATGTCAATTTAGTTCGTTAGTTTAAGAGGTCGGTACTCGTTTATTTTCTTCCAACTCAAACTGTTACGTCGGTGGTTCAGGCCGCATTTGCCGCAAGCTTCTCTATCGGAGCGTTCGTCCGACGGCTTGTAACTTCGGGATATAATGTAAATGCTCTCATTGACGAGCTTAGACATAAGTAGCGATCATTATTGCATATAGCGAATAGCGTTAATTTGCTTATATGATCACTGATAGACCTTCGGTGTGAAGGCATAGGTATCATAGTTTTAGCAGTATTATATCGCCTTATGGTTTAGGATCAAAGTGGTTTTTTAGTAGCGTAATTAACATTGTTTTTGTTACTTCTGCCTACCTCATGGTTTCGTATACTCAAACAATACTGTAATCCAAGAAATTGTTTGAATTAAATGCGAGAATGCTAGAAAATTAGTAAAAGCATTTAGATTTAATATTATACAGATATTCATAGAAATGTATCGCACGTAGCTCAGTGATGCATGTTAATACCTACTGCCTACCCGATATACATTAAAGGATTGTTAGAGTAATTAACCGTAGGATATGTGTTATGTCTATTACTCGGTACCCAAAAAAGCTCTAATATTGAATTATAATTAAAAAATGGCAAAGCCCTAGTTAATTAAACATAGTTTTTCAACCTGTAACTAGGTGACGTTGTTTCGAATCTTAAAATATAGTTTTCTATCCTCATGTTCACATTTTTAACTTGGTTAAAATTACTTTGAAAGATTCCGTGACATATATACACACAGTTCAAGCTGAAAACGTGTTAAAACATGAATGAAAGTTTTCGGTATACATAACCCTACTAGATTTTGGTTCATATTACATTTATAAGTTGAACGTAGTGATGTCACAGTGAGGGGCAACTTGGCACCATTATGGTGAATCTATGTAACATCGCGATGAAATTGGATTCTCGGAAGCTATACATGCTTGCAAACAATTTTTGACACAATCAAGAATCATTGAAAAAGGGCGAGTGCAGTGCCTCATTATTTTATAGAATGTGTAACATATTCCATATGGTAAACACTCTAAAAAAATCCCAGTCTTATTACGTTTTGGGTTAACAATGAACCGAGTGTACTTACCCCAGGCCCTCTAGGTAAGATAAAATTTTGTTAGCCCAATTCTCTTTATTATCGCTATTTTGATATGTCAAAACGTAATCAAGGTGTGTGATGAATGCCATCATAATCATGGCGCCTATTCTGATTCTTAGGCATTCGTTCTCAAATCGAATTGAGAGCCATTCGAGCCTTGCTGTCAATTACAAATAAGGTACGGTTTCTTAAAATTGTTCATGGATCATTAATTAAATTTTCTTTAAATCCAGCTAGAAACATTTAGTAATATAATAATTATTATAGCCGCAAACAAAATTAAGATGTAAAAATTTATTACCAACATCTAAGCGAACCATGGCCAATGAACCTTTAAACCTGACGCGTTTTCCATTATGTGATAAAAAACGAACGTCGCAAATAAAAACTAAAGAAAAAAATATCGCTTGGAATTCCTTTATTGAAGGTTGCAGTGAGTTAAATAGGAAACAATTTATTGAAATATAGACGTAATTTGAAAGTATTTCTCTTCGTACCTAGAGTAGGTCGGGTAGGCCGCGCAATAGATGGACTGGATTGGCCAGAACATCGCCAATGCACCTGTCAAATCACACCACGGAAGAAGAACTTATAACTTAAAGCTTGGATCACCTAACTGCTAAACTATTGAGGGCGTTCACCCATTTTGAAAGCTAAAAAATATTTTACAGGTTATAAGAACATGCATAGCTTGTTTTGTGGCGTCATGCCTTAAAAGTAAGGCGACCAAATATTCAAGATTTAAGGAGACTTTCCCATTATCCTCAAATAGTAATTAAAAAAAAAACTTCCATTTTTCACATCATTCTTTTTGGTTTAACTTCATAGATTTCTCTTACTTTCCTTCTTCCCATGAAAGGTACTTTGTTAGCCGTCGTTTTTTGATCTCCCTTACAAATATTTCCCTATTTTTCCCTAGATTAATTGAAATCCATCTACTATGTTGGTACTGCGGTATTCATTTGTCATGTGCAATCGTTGCTTCTATTTCTTTTACATGATTTATTATCAAAATCGGTATTTGTTTTACAATTGTGAATATTTAATGTCTAATTGCATGGATATTTCATTATAATTTGAAATTTACATTATAAAAATAGAATGTTGGTCACCCTATTTCAACAGAAACCGGTTACAACAGGTATATTTTTTATGTCGCGAAGATAAAAAGCTTTACTCACGTGTACTGAACGAACTAAGGCGCAATATTAAAAATAGAGGAACCAATCCAACACATACGAGTTGTAATCTTGGAATTTATATGCATCAATGTTATGTATGTAGTCGTAGGCTTCTATGTACCGTTTTTTTTAATATGTACAGCATTTAAACATTGACTTAAGAATCACTGGAAGTGATAAGCATTGAAGTTGAAGTTAAAATTGCTCATTATATCTTTTAAAGCTTTAAAATTGTGCTAGTATGCACGTATTATTATTATATTAACTAAATAGGTTTTATTTTTAACGTTTTTAACCTTGAATGCACGCAGCATTATCCATAATTCAGCGAAGTTTTTTTTCATACACACTTGAATGTCTCCGTCAAACTCAAATATAATTAGTCTGTCTGGCGAACGTATGGCGACGCCATATTTCTTTATTCGTGAACAACACAATGTTTCCAATTTGCATCATATATTTTTATAATATCATTGTATATAATGTCTCAACCACTTTACCATTGGTGTTTATTAGAACAAAGAATATGATATATTTAGCTTCGTTGACTACATTTAAGAGAAAGCTTACAATTCCTCGATACACTTATACGTTACTTTTACTGTTATTTCTACTATTATTTTTAAGCCACTGCCTACTCCTACCAATATTCTATATAGTGTGCAAACGTAACGTTTGGGCTCGAAGAGAATTGTAGCCTGTTAAAAATTAAATGGCAAGATACATCGGATCGGATCGGAGACACAAAACATACGTTACGACTCCGTGCGGACACCGTAAAACACACATAAAAAACCTTATGGTTATTCTTCTTTTCCAACTTTTACTTTTTAGCAGATAACTGCTGAGTATGTTCTTTTACTTAAAGTCCTGTCTAACACGGTACAGTTATGGGAACATCGCCAGGTTAACGACCTGCTCGCAACATCGTTAAGTGATACAAAAAGACCTACTGTCTTTTTTAAGTTGTTAGTGAGATTACTGAAGTATCGATAGCATATAACACGTCCGTAATAACTTGGGCTCTGATAAAATTACCGCTGTTTTATTACTCGTTTTAATTAAAAAAAAACATGGACACTAAGTTGTATAATCGAGTTATATCTACTTCATTCGTGGTTACGTTCGATTCTTTCAAGATCGTTTGTGAAAGGCTTAAGACAACTCCGAATACTAACTTGTGTAATTATTGACCGTTTACAATGTTCGGTAGATAGTTTTCCAGTTGTCTTGTAAATATAAATGTTAAATTATAACTCGTTTAGTTGCGCACACATCACATAATTTTAAGAATTACATGTTGATTCGTGACGGTAATGCTAGAGTAATAGATAAAACACTATTTATATCTAAAGTAATAAATTAATATAATTTCAATTCGCTTCTCTGTAGTTTTTGTACTGATTCGTGTAATATTACAATCGCTAGCTAATTAATTTTTAGTCATAAAACAATTATATAAATTAGTTGTAACAATGTATAATAGATAATGCCTTCTCAATTATATGTTGTAATATTGTGAAATGTTTTGTAAATCTGTATTAAAATATACAGTTAAGTAACACTACGTATATTGTAGCTTCATTATTAGAGTAATATCTAAACACAGAACGAGCAGTTGATTAATTATACTGCCTACTAGGTTAATAGCACTGCCTTCAATATAATAATTATTTTTGGACGTTTCCAGCGCTCGTGTTCGCGGAGTAAGGACGTTTATTTATTTATGACTTGTTTTTATTTATTTATTATAAGTTATGGTCATTTTTTTAACCGATGCCAAAACAGCGAGCCTTTAAAACTTACTTTGCTATAAACATTATATTGACCATTGCTGTTGTTGTAACTGTGGGTTTTGCCGAAAACATTCACACAGACAAAGATACAGAGAAACCTTGTAACGCAACAAGCTTATACGCCAATGGAAACCCACGTTAAAGGAAAGAGACTACCTGTTAATGAATAAAATAATTTCTTGCAGAGCTACAATCATTTTGTAATCTATATAACATTATAAAAAATTATTCGTATAAAAACATAAAAAATGGTAGGTTATTGTCAAGTACACTTTGTATTGTCATTTGAATGATTATCAAAACGTTCATTAAGGTTAGAAAATTTCTTTTGCTCAAATGTATTATGTTGTATTTAGGATATTTGCATATTTCACATGCGATTTGTACTTCGTTGTTTCAAACTTGTATGTGTATTATAATAATTATTTAAGAATGGAAAAATATTTCCACATTACAAATTTTACGAAATATACAAGTAAACGAATGAATTTGCTAGAAAAATCTGGCTTATATTCAATCTGGGTTTTTGTTTTTTCTATATCAATGGATTTTTTATTTTTAATGACAAATTTTACTTGGTTTATTGATGTCTTTGGTATTATCTTGGCTCGGCTGTCTAATTCAGAGTTTAATGCCACAAGAGGTACTGCATTGACCGTATATGGTAACGTTTTATCCGTATCGCCGACACAGTCCAATACTAAAGTGTTGATTCATCTTATGTATTATAGACCACCCAGATTATCAAGCAAGAAATTTAAAATATAATGAATACAATATGAGATGTACAATGGCAATAAAGAATACTAAAAAAGTTGGAGAGCTAATTAATATTTACCAATAACGCTATCCAGTACACTGCCAAACATAATGTGTCATAGACTGATCGCAGCTTAGCAATATATAGGTTTTTACTTCAATTCGAACGTTCACAAATCCATATTAGCATTTTGAAATTTAAATAAGTCTTTAAAAAATCCAATTCTGACATTTTCATATTTATCCGATAGGTAAACAATCCAATTAGAAATTCTTAAAGCCCCAATAATTAAATTCTGAAAGTGACTTTTAAAAGTTTGAAGATAGAAAAACCTGTGACATGTAAAGAATAAATAAAATAGAAAATCCAAATCAATTCAATTCAATAAAAGATTTTTAATTTGCGTGTATGTAGTAATATTTCTACTTTATTTTCAGATGTCCTCGTCATATTAAGCCTCACAACGCACATATTCCCATTGTAAAATAGACTCCGGTTGTGTATAATTATATGTACTAATTGTTGCAGATTGCTCCAAAATATTGTAGTGTATATCATAGTGGCAAATTTTGATTTTAAATGTAAAAAGCAATACGATTTTAATTCAATACCCTAAGAGTTTAAAGTAGATTATATGTTAATGTAACTATTGTGTTTAAAATATTCCAATACCCTTCCACAATTAAATTTTTTAAATATCATATTTATTAAACATATTGTTCAAGATAACCAAGTAGCCAAAATGTAATTATTTGTAGTGTGTCTGGATTTTTCTAAATCAGCGGTTCTCAAACTTATCTTTAAGTTCAATTTATGTTATTGGAACTAAATATATATTTCAGATATAACAGGACAGGCATTTCTAATGACGGCAAAGACAACTCAAATAAATAGATCAGAAGTTTCGTACTGTATAAATATCTAAGACGTGAATAAGTGGGCCCAGTATAACCTAAAATGCTTCCTATGTAGTACTAAAGTATCCGATTTGATACTGATATTGTTTGTTGGATGTAAATATAATTTTGTTATTTATGTATAATTAAGTTCGAGAGTCGAGTGCTTGTAGAAGATATCACCAATTGTCTTTTTTTTTAATAAGCGTGCGATTTGAAATGTGTAACGGTTTTAATTGATACGTATTTGCATATATAAGAATATAGTTTCGGTAAGACGCGAGTGTAGGTGTCATCTTGATAGGGAAATCACCAAATATTTTGTGCGAGTAAATGTATATTAGGCGATATTGTGAATTAGATGTTAAGGTATTATTATTTAACTCTCGCCATATTTATAAGGCATATTAGGTAATTAATCATCTCAACAATACAATAGTTCCTTTGTCATGTGTCATGTTATGTTCATACGAATAACGAAAGTAATAAAGGATATTCATTCAAATATTGTATAAATAACTTACTAAATAATTATTTGCTATCTCCAATATGATTTTTGAATAAACGTTTACATACAGGCATATTTGTTTTACTATATTTTAATTAATGTTGTGTAAGTAATATACATTGCAGCAATACATATATAAAAAACATTGAATATTTTCGAAGGTGAACTGAAGCAGCAACAGTATACTAATGACCCGCCCCGGCTTCGCCCGGGTACTACTAATTATGTTGATCCGATCGCTACTAGACACTTGAATGTGCCAATCTGGACAATGCCTGTAAATTTCATCGAAATCGGTCCAGCCGTTTCGGAGTCTATAGGTCTATAGGGAACATACATGCATCGCTTTTTATATTTTTTTTTTCATAAAAAGTATCCCATGTTACTTCTAATACCTCCAAGAATATGTGTATATGTATAAAGTTTCATGATGATCGGTTGAGTAGTTTTCGCGTGATAGCGTAACAAACAAATGTATGTAACGTACATTCACATTTATAATATTATAGATAGATAGATAAAAACCTATTCTCGGACCTACCGAATGTATATGCAAAATTTCATTTGAAATTGGTTAAGCCGTTTCGGAGGAGTATGGCAACACTGTGACAGGAGAATTTTATATATATAGATAAATGTTATATATATATCTGACTAGCGTCAAAAATCAAATATCGGTATTCAAGTATGAAGATGGATCGAAGATTTTTGCGATTATTCTTATACCAAAAATCAGTAAAAAGGAATGATAAATCAATACGTTTTTATCATTTCAATAAATAAGCATATATGTGGCTTAGTAATGAAGATCTTTGCATATAATTTTCAATAGTCAACTTTAGCGTAAGAGCGGATGTAAGCCTAAGTAAAATCTTTCACCACATGCAACACCTAGCTTTCACCTCCCGCCTCCACTTCAACCTCAATTTCCTATTTGTTGTGTATATATAATATCTAAAATATTATATATGTAACGAAAATATCTTAACTAATGTCAAGTACTTCTATAACCCAATTATCACTATATAAACAAGACTCGCTTGAGAAACAGAACAAACAGAAAGTGTATGTAATTAAAACAAAGAGATGGTTTCAGAGATGCTCAACGATGACGGAAAAACGACAAATTAACGCCAGTGTCAGTCAGTCAGTCTAAGTCCGCAGTACAGTGCACACCGCGTGAGGAAACGCATCTCTCCCGCGCCGTTGCACGTTTACTTCCCGCCAAATTAATTTAAAAAAAGTAAATGAAGTGTAGTTTTATTTACAAACTTTTTTCAGTGTTAACATGATTGTGGCAAATTTTTAGATTTATCGATTTATTCTATTGTTTTGTTTTATAAAATTAAATTATAGTCAAAATGACTGCCGGATCTGAGGAACATGAACCACTGATTTCGTCTTCGGTGGATAATCAACGAGTTACTTATAATAATTCGCCCCAGGTAAGCCATAAACATTCAGTATCGAGTAATAATATAATTATTTTAACAAAAATGTTTAAAGAATCACATATTTGATGTGTTTTTTTGCTTAATTATTTAATTACAGTCTCACAAAATATTAATTTAATGATATATTTAAGATCTACATGAATTTCCAGTGATTTTTTAGTAAGTTTCAATATCGGGTCCAAGTTTTAATCGAGAGGAATATTTTTTGACATCCAGATAAGAATCAAACCGGTTTCCACAGACGTGTGACAGATAATTGTTACCTCGACTTGTTATAAATTAGAATTGCAAATTAAAATATTGCTTGATACAATATCATCTAAAATCTATACTTAATTATCTACGATCGTTTTAAGCATTATTTCAAGGACGTTTCAAATATTATTTTTATTTCAACTTATAGGTGTAAAATTAAGTAATTGTTCATGTTTTAATCGTATAGTGAATTTAATGACTACATAGTACAATTACTTTTGTAATCACCTGATAAGATTTTAAAGTACGTTTATTATTATTTAAAGCATAACATTTTTATTATTAAAGTTTGTTTCCTCAATTTCCGGACACTTGTTCTCTATACGGTTTAAAAGTTATAGCATTTTACATTCATTTTTACTAAAACATAAAAGCTTTCAATGCAAAGATATTGATGTAATTGGCCTTTTAAATGACATTCGTAAAAGTCGTTCGTTCATTTTTTCGTAAAGATTTAGATTTAATTGGTTGTTTATATGTCATCACATTTAAAAGTAAGAAGCCTATTTCTGTAACCACAAGGTTGAGGCCAGAATGAAACCAGGACGAAGTCCTAATAATATTAAAACAAGCTTATACCGATGGAAGTGTTACACTTTATCCACTTCTGCATGTAGATATAACTTATTTTCTGTAAATATCAGTGAGTAAAGTGAGAAAAAAAACTAAATGTTGTAAAAGTTTCCATTCTCTGCTGCACTCTCGGCGGTGCTACGCACTCTATCCATGACATACGTAGCATGCGCTGGTTAAACCACATTTCGAAATCTTACTCATGTTTAACCCTTGATTATTGCATACGTTTTAGTTTAGTTTGTAGATATTCAAGACGGCTTGATACAAGATACATTTAGTAGGAATACTTTAAAATATCGGACGGCCCACGTTTGTTAGGAATGTTGAATATTTGCATAAAGATTACACGTTGGTTTACGATAGTTTAGGTTAAGTCTTTCTTAAATAAAACTTTGAGGGTGTGCGGGAACTAGAGTGAGGTTATCAATGTAAGTTTTAATCATAAACGTAATTCCAGTCGTCAATCATTGTTCGGTCTTGTTACATTTATGATATTAGATTGAATCCAAGGTTTTATATTTCAAAGCCGATTTTTAGGGCGATATAAGACACTGCAACGATAGATAGTAAAGAAAGTTTAAAAGAACATGCAGAAAAGCCTAATGAAACACTTATATAAGACAACATAATATATCTAATGATAACAAAAATGGGTCGAGAAAGTTTAAGTTTTAGGAGTCGACTCGAATAGTACATGCTTAAATATTTTAATGTAATCGTTTCAAGTCACTGGCCTGACCACAAATAGTGGACGGAACGGGTTTTTTTCACTGCCGAAGCTTGGCGCTCCACTTTTTAGAACTAGGTAGAAGATTACTTAGATTTATCTTATAAGTTGAAATATTCTGATTTGAGCTTATGTCATAATTTTAAATACTCCCTATGAAGCCTGTGATGCATTTATCAAAATAGATTAGAGCTATATAAAAGGTCGTTAATAAATCATAACAAGGCGAAATCTAATTCTGCCACAGTACGTGCAGCTTAAAGCGTAAAATATGGATTTAATAAAAGACAGACTTCACATGTGATCTTTGCGAAGTACGGAAAGAACGATGTTAAAAATTACGTTATCTCATCATAATCATGATGAGATAATATTATCCGATAATAATTGGAAGCTACTGCATAGGCCAAAGTCAATCAGGCATATATAGAAAAAAAGGTAAAAGAATTATAAAACGTGTTACTTATCGAGCCGACTTATTTATGTTGAGAAATACTGGTACACTACTAGTTGTTAAGATTATCAAGAAATTTCTTCAAAGGTCTTTTAGTGAGAACATACACTTACACTAAATGCGCATTTTCAAACGTTTTTATCTATGACAATCTGCCTACAAGAATTACATAACGTAACATGATAAGTATCGGTTCCGTTCGGCAAGTCTTAGACGGAGTGCCTCACATTAGACGGGTCAGTTCATCATTGCCTATTCATCGTAATAGTGTATTTCCTGTCACCTAGATGCGATGATTGTGACCAGAGTCTCGGTTGTGGATTTGATTACGTATGTCGTATTTTATTTTCGTTCTGTATGCCAAAACGAATGAATCTTACGGGAAAAAATCTAAGCATTTTGAAGTTTTATGATCCGCTTACATATAAAAAATCCGCCACAAGCCGCGAAATTAATTTCTGACGTTTCTGGACTTAAAGCAGAGTCAGGAGCACAAAAGCGATTCAAACATTTGGAGCCGGGAATTATGATGTCAAAGATGAAGCTCGCTCTAAGTCGACCTGGAACGAATATTTTTATGCAATTTTTTAAAAATTGGAGCAAGTATGGTATATAAGTTGTTACGACATAGCTGAAGAGCTAAGGATTTATCACAAAACAGTTTTAACTCACTTGAAAAATTCTGGATGTACAAAAAATGATGTTCCAAAAGAGTCTATCAGATGTTCTTAAGTATAAATAAATAGTAATTATCTTCAGTGATATCCTAATAAATTATTGCATCTTCGGACACCTGTTAAATATTTGAATTTACATCCTCACTATTTATACTGAGACACGACTGATGTTGTAAAGCATTCATTGTACGGTATGCTGTAAGCAAAAATATTGTCATAGAAGGGCGACTTTTGAGACGATGACGCAATTATGTAAGGATTTTAAAATAAGTTAAATATTTAGTTAGTGTAACCATTTAATTTCATTTCCGCTAACAAAAAAAATGTAAAAACATATTTTTAAGGAACCGTCGACATCAAGTCTATTAAATTAGTATGCAACTTCTTATATAGTAAAACAATAAAATATGTAAATCGGCAATGCTAAACGTGAAAATATCGTGGGAAATATTCCTCGACATAATTGAAACGCTCCACGAAATTGAATACTTAATATTTAAAATTTGCTGCGGTTACGAATGCATTCGTCAAGTTATGTTCCGTGATTTTTGTATCAAGAAATGTCCACGTGTAGAATGACTAAAGGTTCATAAATAGGTTTGTGACAACTGGTGTAAGCAAATCTTAATGTTTTCAAGAGATAATTTAACAGACCACGTGATTGAAGTCCACACTTGGGGAATTATTATCTAAATTGCTCACAATTAGCTGGTTTGTACATTATACGTGCCGGATGATTTCCAACTTTTGTGCTTCGCCAATAAGCTCTTTGAGAACTTAATGATAACTATAAATTTGTCAAGGAATAAAACACCTGCGAGCAATGGCTCATGTACTATTTTGTTTTCCGGTTATGGCTAAAAGGCTTACACGTTTTTACATTTACCAACAGTAAAATGGATAAAAAGTGTATGAACATTGGATAGATTTAAGTCGGTTGAGTTCAAAGATACGTAAGAATATATGTACAGTAAAATGTATGGATCTTTTAAATAGAATAACATTGAAATAGTTTCCGGCAAGCATTGAACTGTTAGGTTAAATAAAACCGGGTCGTAAATAGTGCTGCAATAGACTGAAGTATTTGGACGGCTTCCGAAACCCACCGTAGTCCAACAGATTATATCAATAGATCCACAACGGTCAGAGTTTCGTAGGCTCGTCGGTGATATGCGATACCTCGCGTGCGGTACACCGGTGATCCCCGATCAATCATTAATACCCTCGCGTATTACCTAATAGCGGCTAATAGGAACCCAATATTGGTTCGGCGTCCTCGAAAAGACTCATGCGGTTTTTGTAAATTGTGTCAAGTCCTGAAAGGCTTATTATATAAAAATACGATGTCTAACTGTCAACTGTCTACTGTATATTCAGCAATAAGTTCACCGTGGATTATATTTTATCAAAGGTTAAGTCACAAGAATTCGACGGTTACTAGGATATTTAGTCTTTTTTTGCGTAGTGTTGTTTTTTGACAGTAACCAACCGTATCCCATAAATAGCTAATATTGTTGCAGGCATTAAAATGCTTCGGCTTATCCCATTCAAGCAAATTGACAAGACAATTCAAATATCTTAGCTTATTGTTTGGTGTTCCATTTTTGACATGTATAAGTATAGTTATATTAGTATATACATCTAAACGTTTGTAATTTAAAAAACGGTTTGTGTAACAATAACAATGCGACGCCATAGCAAGTTATAGTGCTGTCAACTACCTTACAAAATTATATATAATATATTAACCCTAAAATGAAATATAAAAGACGATAGATTAATATATGTTGTATGATTTAATTTTCTTTTGATTAACTTTTGTATTTATATGTATACGCTAGTAAACATTAGCGGCAACAATCGAGCTTCACTTTTGATTGATGAATTTGTACGGAACGCGGGATCTGGACGTATATAATTCTATGATTACTTTTGCACCATGTAACTTTCTAGGAGGGTAAAAAAATATTGAAACAAGTCAACAGTTGTAGAGTGTACCCATTACAACCAATCCTTCCTCTTTATAATATTCATAAGGACGACGCTTCTATAAAAGTCTTAAGAATAGAAACCTGTTTAATGCTAGTTTTATTACTTTAGCCAGCGGTGGTAGAAACAACTATGGTACAGTCACGTGACGCCTGGTTGTAATCTCGCGGTCTAGAAGTTTGAAGTCCTAACCGGCTTTTAGCGAGAGTATTCTTTTTATCGTAGCACAAAGAAATAATTTATTTAAGCAATCGTCTGGTTCACGGTCACATCACTCATTACTATCCTTACGGATTTCAATTCAAGGGAATCATTGAAAAAAGGATAGAGGATAGGATCACTATCTACCCTGTATAAATAACTGTGAGAGACCTTACTTTTGATTGTGAAACAAAAACTAAAGTTTGTGAATAAAAAACAATTGAATAAATGTTAGTAGTGATCCCAGACACCTACCTTTTCCCGTGAAGCCTAAGCGACAGATCCGGTTTCACTTAATGTGATTTGGCCCGGCATTCTTTAACCTGCGGGGGGTTAGAGTTCAAAATATAAATAATTATGTACCCGCTAACATTGTCCGGTTAAAGTAAAATCTCTGAATTCTATAATAAATGTAACAAAAACATATTAAACATTTCTTGACTTTATGTTTTAACATTATTATACCAGTGAATATTCTTGCCGCTTTAATTAAAATAAATATTAATTTCGTCGTAAATGAACATAAAAACATTTTAAATAATGTGACATTATAATAACGTACTCAGACTTGCCAGACAACAAAAAATTTAGTAATTTTGGTTGCATATTTTTATCTAAGAGATTTATTGTGTTGGCAAATGATAAACGGAATTCCGTACCTAGTGTTTTAAAACATACAAGTACAGTACGCACACATAAACGAAAGCATACTCTTGTACACATTTATACGTTAATATGTTTATTGATTAGTACTACGTATATGTTTTTGTGTGTATTTTACATTGAATTTTATCAAAATATAATATAACAAACATCATGCCTTAATACAAACATACAGTTGTAGATGTATCCTGAAATAGCTTAAAACATCGAGGATGATAAATTGTGTGACAAGTGCTATAGCAATAATCGATACGTCACTTAACCGCTATGAAATTTTGAGTAATTCCCTAAAAAGATCACATCTGGATAGGACAAATCAAATAAAATAAACGGTAAAATACAACATTATTTAAAATTAAAGACATAGTCCTCTTACAGAGTTTTTATTGCCAGGACCAATAAGATCACTTGAACTACATCGCCAAAGAAATTATTTAAATGTCTTTTGCCCGTCTGACTATTTTTGTTTTGCTCTGTTATTTACAGCTCTAACCCAGAACTGCTTGCTCATAGTTAGATGTGGTCCCTATCTAGTCTTTAAATCCGGCTTTTACGTTTTCCGTCTTTTGCCTATAGGTAGGTTTAACTGACGTAACATAGGAAGCTTCAAATTTCTTTAATATCATATTAGTTACAGCTTTATGTCAACTGTTCGAGGTCGACCGCGTCCTCTACGTTCATTCAAAAGTTACTGAACACGGTAATTGTAAATTAAAACTGATAAGTGGACAGAACAAGGGTTCTGTTATGCCACACAGAACCCCCTTTTAACATTATCACCACGGGTCAAAATGAATGTTAAAATTATATTTCATAAGTATTCCACGGTTTTGTTTGAAAATTTAAGGAATTTCTAAACGTGGTAGTAGGTCTCTTTATTTCTTTTTAAATCTTTTCTTACGATTTTAATTGTTTTTCTTTTTCTAAATTTACTCAAAAGAATAAAGATCTTACTTTATAAACCACAGATATTCTAAAATATATTGTGTAAAAATAGTTTCCACCGGCTGCGGAGTAGCATGATTCAAGCAATTAGCGGTCATCATATCATTTATAATCCAATGGATGTTTAGTTACGCAATTTTTATGAACAAAATTAATTTTAAACTGTCAGAATTTTTATGATCTTTTTTTTATTGCCCTTGTTCCAAATCTATTTACCTCTGTAAGATTAAATTTTTGAAACTATTCTCCTTCATATGACACAGTTTTGATAATTTTTGTATATCTTGTTTCACAGCAAGATGGGGTTTTATAGCTATCCATATTACACAATTTCACTTCAACTATCTCACGATTTCCACAAAATGAGAACATTTCCGATGAAAGTATAAAAAGTGTAAATGATGTTTGTTTGTTTACAACAATTATATCTTGCAATGAAACACGGTATATTCATCAAATGCCTCCTTAGTGCTACAAACATTTACATTGTTGAAAAGGTTGATTTTGTTGATTTGTTTCTGAAATTATAGTCACTTGACAGTACAGTTATTATAAAATTATAGTCACTTGACAGTACAGTTATTATAAAATTATAGTCACTTGACAGTACAGTTATTATAAAATAACAACGGACAACTTTGTTAACAGAACTATAAATGTCCATTCATTTTTGTATCCGACAAAAAACTATTGGAAAAAACTACACACCAAACCTATTTTAGGTGTTATTATTTTATGAATGCAAATTGCCGATTTAGAAATAGATTTAAATTAGTACTGCTAAAAATAAGATTGAAGTTTCTTAAATCTATATTTAGTTCTTTGGAGAAATAAAAAAATAATAAGTTTTTAATGGTAATTTATTATTATTAATATGTAATGTTGTCAAACGAATGCATGCAAATTTTATCGGTGACCAGTTACATATTCTAAGGTTTTTTTACTATATCCGGTCGAGTTTTTCTACATCGTATTTATCCCACTGATAGGTTTAATAAAGCGTATTTAAAGACAAAAATGACGGTTGATATGCCGCAGCTATCTGGGTTATGACAAATTAAACAATTGGACTTTTTAATTTTGTTATAACCTTGTTTCCCGGATGCTTGGTAATTTTACCAATAACTGGTTATCCAGTTTCGACTATATTTTTTAATGTGTATTATGTTAATGCATAATTCTATCATCATTGATTTTATGTAGGTATTAAAGAAGAAATAAGATGCAGACACAATAATAGAGCGAGACAAGTTCAAAGAGTGTGCTTTGTCTTATGGTTCATCTGAAGATTTGACGGTTTTTAGTTGACGTGTTAAAGACTTGCAATGGCAATCTCTGTCTACGCCATTTGAGTTAGATCAATTTACGAGCTTTTATTAGTTTTAAGATTGTTTTAAATATGATCCGTACATTGCCATTAATATTGTAGGATGACAATATTATAATAAATTCAAATATTAAATTCAAATTTTAAAAATCATAAAATAGTAACGTGCCAAAATTGTCTATAATTTCACAGACTTAGTTATGAAAACATTCCCCTGAAAATTGCCTTAATTCTAAGATGATATTCTATGAAGTCTCACTTCCTAATTCAAGTCAAACCGCTCGTAATAGAACTAGTTTTTATGCTGGAATGACTTTAGGATACGAAACCAGTTTAAATATAATCAGTTCTGTGACATATTATACAACGTTCTAATTAAGATAAACTACGTCCGTTGAATGAGACATAGTAAATTAGAGCTTAGGATTTGGTTTTAGGAAATATATGAACCGAGAAATTAATATATATAGCAAAAAAATTGTTCCATTCCATTCCATCATTCATGCCGTTGTATAAAAGCTATAACTATATTAATTGCTTTTTGAAAATTCACAACCCGACAACAACCGCATGTATAAGTACGTTTTCTAGCTATTTACCTATTTCATAAAAAATATTTTCCTTGTATATTAGGATGCTAACACACCGAGTGGTTCACCACGAACAAGCGGCGGGGAAGTCACTTTGGCAATACCACAGACTCGCAACTATGGCGCCATCGGCGGCACAGAGAAAGTCACATACACCTGGGCCGATGTTAACGCCTTCGCCACCGAGTCTAGATCAAGGGATAGAAGGTTTTGGAATTTCTGGAAGCCATCGTCCGATCGCATGTTCCAGCAAAGAAAGCAATTATTACGGAATGGTATGTTTATTTTGTTTTTATTTAATAGATATGTGCATATAAACAATATACATAATACAATAAAGACGTTGATAGAGACATATAAACCACATCGGTCGTTTGGCGAATATTTCCAATGAATTTCGAATTTATATTGTATGTAATGTGAAAAAAAAACTATAATTATTTATTTCCTAGTTAGTGTAAAGGATGCTAAAACTTGAAGACAATTTGTAACAAATATACGTGCAACATATTTAATCTGTCACTAATCCCTGCGCGAGCTTGGTGACGACGACTACAATGCGATTTTAGATTCATGTTCGTTATATGGAACCGCTCTCAAGAAAAAATGTTACCGTCGTCATATCTTACATGAACAGTTGTTACATACATGAACAGTTAAAATGAAATCGTACGTTTGTTTCAGTCTTAGATACGTATGAAGACTTTGTCATATATATATATATATATATATATATATATATATATATATATATATATATATATATATATAAAGGAACCCCGCCCCTGCTAGCCTATGATTTTAAATTTAAGGAATAACGAACTATTGGTTCCTAAAAAGTAATTTTTCCATTGCTTTTTTTTCGACATTCCATTGAAATCATGAGTAAAGAAACCCACATGCTATAAGTAGCTTACTCAGGTAATGTAAAATTGGTCAGTAATCCGGGACTCTTCCTGTTGTAGTTGTTTAAAATATTAATAAAATAACAAATTGTAAAATTTCCTTCTTTAGTCAATGGCGCGGCATACCCTGGGGAGTTGCTGGCGATCATGGGGTCATCGGGCGCTGGTAAGACGACCCTGCTGAACACGTTGACGTTCAGAACGCCGAGCGGGGTGGTGTCCAGCGGGACTAGAGCTCTCAACGGCCAGCCCGCCACCCCCGAGGCTCTCACTGCACTGTCAGCGTACGTGCAACAACAGGATTTGTTCATCGGGACTCTGACAGTGAAGGAGCACCTCATCTTCCAGGTAAGAATACAAATACATTTGTATTTTTAACATTTGTAGTAGTTAATAATAGTACTTAAAATAAAGACTTAATTATTATGAAGGTTGTTGTATGTAAGTGTGTAATTGAAAACAAAAATCTTGAATTATGCGAAGAGCTAGCACGACAAGGAATAGAAATATGACATACACGAAAATAATAATTTAAGTGTATAAAAATTGATGTTAACGATTAAAATTAATAAAGGAGAAAAAAGAATAGGTACATAGAGAATGCCAACGACCCTGGTCCACCCATGCAGGGAACCAGTATTTAAAGAAAAAGGAAAAAGCAAAGGATGCGACGTTCGACTACCACTAATTATGTTCATCCGTTCGCTACAAAAGGAACCCGCTAGGCCGATTTGAACGTTTCCTGAAAATTACACCAAATAGGTCCAGCTCTTTCAGATTCTATGGAGACCATACCTACGCACATCGGCTTTTTATCAATAATATGTTACATTAAAATCATAAAATATTATATTAATTAATGATAATTATCATTTAATTTTGGATAAGGTTTAATAAATTATGTCAAGACAAAAAGGAACTTAACAGTGGTAGAGCCCGCAATAACAACATCTTTTGCAAGAACTGGCCGGCTCGACCGGTGAAATACCACGACGTCTCAGAAGACAAGCGTGAAGTAGTATTATTCTGCGTTTCGTCTGATGAGTGGTAGGCCTCCAGGGCCTAATTGTAGTCCTCTTCCCCCTCCTACCCTTTTCTAATAAGGAAAGGATGGAAAGAGGAAGAGGATTTGACGGATGAGGAGGGGATGGACAGGGAATGGAATTATCCTTTTTTCTGTTTGTCCCCTCCTTCGTCCATGAAGGTAGGCAACGCATCTGCAACTCATTAGCTTGTTGCGGATGCCTATGGGTAGCGGTACTTATTTCCAGGGGCCGCTTGCTCGTTTGCCACTTTGTAATATAAAAAAAAAGTTGTTGATTTATGTCCCAATTGTCACATGCGATACGGCTACCAATTTCTGGCGGTCCATAAATCCAGTCCTTTCACTCGTTCTTACGATCATTCTGTAACCAGCTTAATTGGCTTGAAATACTTGTTTATTATAAAATGAGGCTTGTGTGCTCCTTCGTAAATAAAATACGAGTCCACTAGATGATATTTTATGGCAATACTAATTAGTGGAAAAAATTATATCATCTGTATGTGTATGTATGATGATATTTCATGAAAAAAATAGTTTAGCGGCTTAATGATGCGGAGCGCAGAAGGCGCCTAGCCTAAGCCTTTATAAGAGTAACTTAGCTCCAGTAACCGCGAATGAGCTTTTACTGTATATGTATACTTAAAGTTCATTGAGAAAAACACTTTTCAACTAAAAGGACTAATCATTTGAGATCGTAATAAATGCATAAATTGACGGCCGCTAGAAGCTAGATAATTGTTGTAAAATATGTTAGAAGGATATTTCTTTAAAATTTAAAAGTGAAGCTCAGGCGTCAATGACTAACCGGTCGTATAGCCTTGACTTTCAGACATATATAGGAATCTCGCTATTCTATATTCGGTTGAAGCTTCCATCGTAAATGTTTACTTGTCGATCAAATTATTCATTCGCTTAGATTACATGCTTTCCTAACTTCAATTTAGTATTGAAATGAATTTAGAATCACAAAGTCCAGGAAGATATTCGAAAAGGTAAATGTACTAAGACAAAGGTCGTCGATGTTTCATTTCGTTGCATATTCTATATATAATATTTGCCGCTTTCAATTCGTCGATGTTTCATTCCGTTGCATATTCTATATATAATATTTGCCGCTTTCAATTCGTCGATGTTTCATTCCGTTGCATATTCTATATATAATATTTGCCGCTTTCAATTCGTCGATGTTTCATTCCGTTGCATATTCTATATATAATATTTGCCGCTTTCAATTCGTCGATGTTACATTCCGTTGCATATTCTATATATAATATTTGCCGCTTTCAATTCGTCGATGTTTCATTCCGTTGCATATTCTATATATAATATTTGCCGCTTTCAATTCGTCGATGTTTCATTCCGTTGCATATTCTATATATAATATTTTCCGCTTTCAATTCGTCGATGTTTCATTCCGTTGCATATTCTATATATAATATTTGCCGCTTTCAATTCGTCGATGTTTCATTCCGTTGCATATTCTATATATAATATTTGCCGCTTTCAATTCGTCGATGTTTCATTCCGTTGCATATTCTATATATAATATTTGCCGCTTTCAATTCGTCGATGTTTCATTCCATTGCATATTCTATATATAATATTTGCCGCATTCAATTCGTCGATGTTTCATTCCGTTGCATATTCTATATATAATATTTGCCGCTTTCAATTCGTCGATGTTTCATTCCGTTGCATATTCTATATATAATATTTGCCGCTTTCAATTCGTCGACGATTGTTTGAATCTCCTTCCAATTAAAATAATTACTAGCGTCTTTTTCACTTGAGTTGTCTTACAACGTAAAGTACTGTTACACTTAAGAACCATGTGAGTTCAGAAACATTAACGAAAATTGATTGAAATCCATCTAGTATTTATTTTATCAATTTTGTTTATTTATTCAATACTTTATAACATTAATACCCTACAATATGAAGTTGCTATCTACTATGCCATAACTTTTGAATTCGCTCTAAGTGGCGATTCTTTTATCTCCTAAAAAAAGGTAAAAATAAAAAGGTATGCTTACATCCCGTGCCCTGTCATTGATACCGTTAAAAGTTCAAATACCCCCAGTATTTGTTTCAATACGAGAAAGACGGGTTTGGTCAAACGCGATAAGAACCTTCGAAATTGGGTCCGAATCCAACTTTATATTGGATTATTCCGGCTATTCCGGTTTTTGTTGTTTCTCAACGGTTGGTTCGTTATTTTATATAAAAAAAAGATTTAGTAGGAATATTACAGGAGATTTTTGTTGCCGCTTTTTAAAAAAGAAACATACGTAGGTGAATCACAGTTTAAACGATCATATGTGATTGTTAAACTGTTCTGGTTGAATGGTCTGAATCCAATTTAAATCTTTTGAAATAAAATTATATGGCTAAATAGATAATGAGGACATTAATGTCTTACTGGTAAACAAGCAAACTATATCATCTGACACATGAGCTATATTTTTCACAGAAAACACACGACACAATACATGATTTCATAGCACAAACTGTCATTTTTTAATTTACAAACACGTAGATTTTGTATTCGTATCGGTTGTATACGTACATACATATATATATCGCCGGGTAACGAAGGGCTGAGCGCGATTTTACGAAGGCATTTAAAATATTTGATTCCGTTTTTCTTATTTTCGCATTATAGGTTGAAAATGACCTTCTTTACTAATTTAATTTAACAACAAAGTTTTGAATGTGTAGTATAATTTCAGACTAAAGGTACAGGCTAATCATAAATTCAATTGATTATCTGACCTTAACTAGGCAACTCGTTTTACAGCGAGATATGAAATAACATCTCAATACTGTTATGTTAGTGGAATAGTATTTCACACAAGACGTACACAATCAACCACAGTATTGTATTACATCAAATGTATCACAATACCTTAACAATCTTTGAAAATATAACCTCAAATGGCTATGTTGGGTCGGTATAGATTAATACTTGAAGACTATCGAACAATTAATTACAAAGTAATAGAAGACTAAGAATGTGCAATGTCCAAAGTAAATGATAAATTACACAAATTTCATCCAACCCTTTTCTTAGACTTAAGTTTATATTTGTGTCGGTTTGCGTAACTATTCGATAGTTGCGATTTATTTATCATAAATTCCTGTTAGTTTGGTATCGTGATGGAAATAATAATTTCAATATTAGTTTCCCAGTGTGTTAAAGTTTTGGGGTCGAACCGTGACAAAACAAGTTCCTAGCGACATATTAACATTAACTGAGAAACGTGTAATTATTTACGTCCATGACAAATTGCATATTTAAGTGCATACGGAGAACTAATTAAACAAGTATTAGCATATAGCATAGCATTATGTCTTGTTGCATATTTTGCTGATTTAAGTGGGAACTGTAAATCCATATAATAATATTATGTATTTAATATTTGAAGCGCGTAGAAAATATAAATTTAACTTACATTTAAAAGTAGTATAACAGAGTTTTGTCTGATGCTAAATGTATTTTCGAGGTATTCGATAAAAAGGAAAGTGATTTACTTTAAAAATTTTATCGAAAATTGAGTGTATGCCGTAGCTACACATTTCCCTTCAGGTATATTTTTTAATACTTTTTAGGGTTCCGTACCCGAATGGTAAAATGGGACCCTATTACTAAGACTCTACTGTCCGTTCGTCCGTCTGTCTGTCAGCCTGTCGCCAGGCTGTATTTAGACAGTTGAAATTTTCACAAATGATGTATTTCTGCTGCCGCTATAACAACAACAACGAATACTAAAAACAGAATAAGAGGGCTCCCATACAACAAACGCGATTTTTTTGCCGATAGATAATGGTGCGGAACCCTTCGTGCGTGAGTCCGATTCGCACTTGGCTGTTTTTTGTAATATATCATTGTTCCCCTGATTCTGAAGTGCTGACGTACTCGACCTGCCTACTTATTGTTAGACGAATTTAATATATGAACTTCAAAATGTATGAGTACTCATGATACATCTTTGTACCAGGCCTTGGTGCGCATGGACCGTCACATACCGTATGCGCAGCGGATGCGAAGGGTCCAGGAAGTGATTCAAGAGGTGAGTGATGTCATGGTCTTCTTTTTTCTAGCTTTTCCTTATTCAGAAGATCCAACGCATTAATTAAATCACTAAATATAGCCAATGATCATAGTGACGGTATTAAGATGTTTAGGACAAGCCTGGTACTTCCTCTGGGCAAGTCAGTCACAATCAGACTATTGAATATCAAGTCCAAGTTTCAGATTTAGATTTGATAACTTTTTTTTACATTCCTAGTTTCTTTGTTGTCCTGGAATAGAATTCAAGATATTTTTCTGTTCTCAGTTGGCACTGTCGAAATGCCAGAACACTGTGATCGGCATACCCGGCCGTTTGAAGGGGATATCCGGCGGGGAGATGAAAAGGCTCTCGTTCGCCAGCGAGGTGCTAACGGACCCGCCGCTCATGTTCTGCGACGAGCCTACCTCGGGACTCGACTCCTTTATGGCCCAAAACGTTATACAGGTTCGTACCAATTACACATGTATCGATGTCAATGCATGCGTTTAATAATTCTGATTATGATATGATTACCGGCAATACGCATTTCGCCTAAATTATTGTCAATAAATAGATGGCTCTTTTCTTTTCATCAAAATTTGCCCGATAGTGTTTTATTAAAAGTTTATCCATTTGTTCGTTTCACTATTCTTTTTCCTAATATTCTTTATAATCAAATCTCGCTTTCGAATTATATCGAAGAATGCTCCTGAGGAGCACGCTATTAAAACACAAATACTTTTTATATTGTCGAATAAATTGTAATAGGAATGCTTATATAATTTATAACAATACTAGTGACCCGCCTGGCTTCGCCCGGGTACCACTAATTATGTTAATCCGATCGCTACTAGACACAGGAATGTGCCAATCTGGACAATCCCTGTAAATTTCATCGAAATCTGTCCAGCCGTTTCGGAGTCTATAGGTCTATAGGGAACATACATACTTTGCTTTTTATATACAATTTTTCCTATGTTCCTATGTTACTTCTAGTACCTCCAAGAATATGTGTACAAAATTTCATGATGATCGGTTGAGTAGTTTTCGCGTGAAAGCGTAACAAACAAACTTACATTCACATTAATAATATTAGTAGGGATGAAGATAAAATGTATCGCTCTTATACCAAAATATTAATTTTAGACTGTTTAAGCAAAATTTATGCTTGTATTATTATTGCTTGTTGAACGGAGACGCGAGACGGAGAGTTATCACATCAACTTTTCTTAGCTTACCACTTTTCCTTCGTAATTAATTTTAAATACTCCTTTATCAATTCACAATGGATGTTTTATTGAGCCTGGCAAATTAGTCTCAAAGAGTCGAGGTAGTCAAGTGTCATGTTACCTTGTCATGAACCTCTTGAAGAACTTGAAGTTTCGGCAATTTAGATCACATCACGTATTACAAAGTATTTAAAATCCAAATTCTACGCAGGTATTGAGCGGTCTAGCAAAGAAAGGAAAGACGGTCGTGTGTACGATACATCAGCCATCATCGGAGCTATACGCCATGTTTGATAAGTTGCTGATCATGGCAGACGGCAGAGTCGCTTTCTTGGGCTCACCCGACCAGGCTACGGAATTCTTCAAAGAGTAAGTGTATGCCAATAGCGTGAGTAGTGAGTAGCCAATAAGTGAGAATGAGGGGTCAAAACTCATTGCTTGTCATATTTAGGACGTCTCTTCATTTAAACTTTTCAAATTCTATTTATTTATTTTTTTTCAAACGCATTTCATACGCAGAAATAAAATAGCAGATATTGCCAAGATGATTTATTATACACATGCCCAACTTTTCTACTAATTCCCATAGCTAACCTTTTGTCTCTTTCTTTAGATTAGGGGCTGCATGTCCCGCAAACTACAACCCAGCGGACCACTACATCCAACTCCTCGCGGGAATACCAGGGCGAGAAGAGACGACAAAACACACAATTGACACAGTCTGCACTTCTTTCGCCAAGTCGGAGATTGGTTGTAAAATTGCATATGAAGCCGAAAATGCCATGTTCCATGAGGTAAACATTATTAAATTCTTAAGAACTCCTTTGTATGATTAATAGTGATGGTTTGTGATTTTGCATTTATCGTGGCACGGGACTTGACGTCTTAAATTGATGGGTTTCTTTGTTCTATGAGTGGTGTACAACTACAATGACATCACGAGCGCCACCTGTCTCAATAGCCACCGACGGTTTCAAAATGTAAAAGTTTCAATTCAGGGGGCAGATCGACGGTTCCACTTATAGGAGGTCTATTTACTCTGTGTCGTCCAGTACTTGGCCGCCATTATTGAAACTTAAAATATTTAAGTATTACATTGTGATTGCGCAGCGCAAGATCTCCGGCGGCTGGGCGGACGCTCCTTGGTCGAGCGTAGCGGCGCTTCGCGCTCGCCGGTCGCCGTACAAAGCGAGCTGGTGTGCACAGTTTCGTGCCGTACTGTGGCGCTCCTGGCTCTCTGTTACCAAGGAACCCATGCTCATAAAAGTGCGCTTCCTACAGACTGTCGTAAGTGTCCAACATTTAATTTCATCTTCTTTCTCTTTCTGTCAGGATCCTTTTTTTATCATCAAAAGTTCCTCAATTTTGGGCGTTGATGGACCCAGCGAGGTGTTGATTTGTGACTTCACTATTCCCTTTCGGGTGACACGTGTGTGTTTATGTTTGTACATTAAAGCTGCTATTGCAATATTTATGTTGAAATGAATTGTCAAGACGAGCATACTACTGATAGTTTGCTTGATTACAAAGTACGCAGTTTAGCATTAGCACAGCATTCCTCGAAGGTACCGTCATAATTAAAAACTGATACAGAAAACTTGTTCCAACACTATGCTGTACAACACTTTACTTCAAGGCGTTTCGTACTCGAGCACAACAACAAAAGAATGGGGATGATCACTGTCGTACATCATTCTCTTTCAAAAATTTACCTTCTTATACTTTTATCCCTAGTTTATAATTAGGTATTAATTTATTACTTTTACCACAAATTGTAAGTCTTCTGCGGATGAATGTTTGAGCAAAGAATTGCATAATTATTTTATTTATTAACACATGTTAATTTGTAGATGGTATCCATTTTGATCGGAGTGATATACTTCGGCCAGCATCTAGACCAGGACGGCGTCATGAACATCAACGGAGCCATCTTCATGTTCCTCACCAACATGACCTTCCAAAACATCTTCGCAGTAATCAACGTAAGTAAATGCATCAACGCGAGTTAATTGCGAAACCATATGTGTATGTTTTTGTTGTTATCTGCTATCGTGATGACTTTATTGTATAAATATTTTAATTAATGCTGTGCATCTCAAATAGTAAACGTGTTTTGAGTCTCGATTCAGCGGTAGCATATTCAAGGTCATTTTGATGGAGATTTCTTAAACATTTGCTTGTAATTTTATAAGTAGATAAATTATTTGAACTTGTGATCTGTTGATCAGAGGTTCCATTCAAGATTTGTCTAAATAACAATCTGATTCTATCATAAAATCACACATGTTATATGTGGTGATAAAGAAACAGATATATAATCCTACTGGAATCCAAAATATTCTAGTCTGTTTATCATATTTAAAACCGTACGAAAAAAAATTAAAAGACATTATTTTTAATACAAACAAATCACTTTGTTATATGTTGTACAAGTAACAATGTTCTACCTTACGGAGTAAATGTTTTTAATCAACATTTTTTTATATCAACATTTGTGTGATGTTAATATGAAATCGACCTTGAACGACCTTATTTCATCATCTATTACGGTGCAGGTGTTCTGTTCGGAGCTGCCGATTTTCATCCGCGAGCACCACTCGGGGATGTACCGCGCAGACGTGTACTTCCTCTCGAAGACACTGGCGGAGGCGCCAGTGTTCGCCACCATACCACTCGTGTTCACCACCATAGCCTACTACATGATCGGCCTCAACCCCTCGCCCTCGAGGTTCTTCATCGCTTCTGGGCTAGCGGCCTTGATCACCAACGTCGCAACATCCTTCGGTATGTATAATATTTTTTCAGCTCGTTGTCCCTACAAACGATTTATTCCTAGCAACCTAAAGCGAAATTATGGCTATTGCCAAATGTCATTACGATTTGGGCGTATAATTAATATATATTTTTTATCGCAATTGCTCATTCTCTAACCGGCTAAACTACATTCCATCCAACGTTTGACAATGAACGACTTCTTATCTAATGTAATATTAATAGATTACTAGATTACGATTTTTCCTATAGTTGTGCAATTTACGACTAACTCGAACTCGATTAATGAATACTGAGAATACATCGATGGACATAATGACTTTACAATTTTTATTATATTAGACTAGTTTACCGCTTCGCTGGGTTTTTCTTTTTTTTCCTTCTAATTGCAAACTCATTGACAACATATTGCGAAAAATACAATTAATAGCAACATTTCTTAAAATACCCTTTAACTCCGCATCTTTAACATCCTTAGAACTATCCACTACCACATGCAACCACCACACTGACAAATGGGAACTCTGACGCTATAACAATCCGCGATCACAATTGCTCTGTGATGTGTATTTTTGACTAAAATGTGAAATATAGGGACACGTCCATTTTTATATTAAATACGGCAAATGGTCAAGTAAAAATGATAAACTAAAAAGTATCATTATTAAATGTCCATCGCGTGACCGCCATACATGGCGTACAGCCGAAAAGCTTTTCACAGCAAGGTTGTAACTCGTAACTTTTATTAAATAATTCGTTGTTTTGTAACCCAAATGTTACGCAACAAGCCGCTCGTAGGTCGAGTTAGAGGCCCTTCTGGGAAGCCGTGAAGGCAAGGGCGATTAAGTAATTTAATAAAATTGTCGAAATTTACACAAACAATCGTTTTGCTGCTGGCACAGTGTAGTTTACGAAACCACCAAATTGTTTTATTAAATAACGACCTAGGTATGTTTTAATGGCAATGTGACAATGTTAAAAACTAGATTTAAGATATGAGTACAATATAGATTAAGCAAAAAATAGAGGTATAAAACAGTCCAATGATATACATAATTCAAATGTTGAAAAATGAAAATTTGGACCAGGTACTACTAATTTGGTAGCACACGATACCTTAATACATATAAACACCGACGATGCCAGGTGCGACTGTGTGAATGAAATAGGGAACTGTAAGTGAGAAACTAGAATAAATGTAATCTAATATGATTATTAAATAACAACAAGAAGACTCCCTCAATCTGTTAATCCGTATAATCTGATTTGCAAGTACTTATGTTTTGTTTGCTATCACTTCTATTTGTGTCTTTCGTCCCCCGGCCACAATCTAATACTATTCTTTTACTCGTTCCACATTCTTCCATAGTTCTTGCAACAAAACATTTAATAGGTTAAGACATCGCAAGGAAATGTAGTTGAAGGTTGTTAAAATGTTCTCTATTTTCTAGTTTCACAAAACATTATTATTATTACAGCGTTAATAATAATCGAAACCATTCTTTTCCAGGTTACCTGATATCCTGCGCTAGCAGTAGCGTCAGCATGGCGGCGTCGGTCGGTCCGCCCATCATCATACCCTTTATGCTATTCGGTGGCTTCTTCCTTAACTCTGGGTAAGTGTTCGTAAGGTCCTATAGACATAACTTCTAAACGTAAGTCAAAAAGTACTAAACATTAATTCAAATTAACGCGGACATAAGTGAATTAGAATTAATATATAGTATAGTATAGTATATAGTATAAGTGTAAAATATAGCTTGTGCTGATCTTCTATAGATGGTAAAATTTTCAAATTCGGTTTGGTAGTTTTTCAGTGTATCCGTTAAAAATATGTTTGAAATTACGTTAAAAATATGTTTGAAATACTAATAAATATTAAATCTAAACTGACTTGAATCAATCATCATATTCGTTTTCGTTAGAAGCAAGATTTCTTATGTCGATGGTCGATTCCTTGAAATGCCTAAATACCAATGGTAAATAATGATAGCATATAACATTCTTCAGATTTCGAAATGATTAATATTTCATGGCAGTAAGTATGTTTATCTTTTCTATCTCATGTACTATGTGCATATCATGAATACTATATACAATGTATGTATTGTGTTATCTATTTACGAGTATAATTTGTGTTTCGAAATCATGTTTATTTGAAATCAAACAATTTGTCTCGTATATATTGTCTGGTGACTTTTGGAAAATGCTAATTAGAATTGCGCCACAGTTTAGATATTTACAAAAACACATTAAAATTTTAAATAATATCGAAAATATTTGTAAATCTGCAAGGCGAATGTTTTTTGAAAGGTGTGGCTTTGTGATAGGTTTTGGTTTTAGAAATTCTAAAGATTTCAAAAACTCAATAGGAAGCTTCTGTCCACTGCACTGGTCAGAAGGAAACTCAAGTATTGCTCGGCAGTATGGAATCCTAGCTATCAGGTCCACAAAGAGCCATACAGACACGCTTCAATTATCTTTATGGATTAGACAAACGAATGCTTTTGGGCGTGTTAATAAAATTATCCGACGGACGCACATTACAGGACATGTTATTCCAAGATGTTGAACAATTAATTTGATAGCCGACTGGTGATGTTCCATCTCGCTTGCCGCGCCACTCAAAGTCTACGCTCACCCACAGAAGCTACAAAATGATATCATTCTCTAATTATAATATAATAATAGTAATTCATTGTAGATTATTAAAAGTATTTATAAACAAAGACAGTACTTTTGCTATATTCCATGATAAAAGATCGGTGTATAAATCAGAAATCGCAGACGTCTAATATTTTGACTTTCATATTGCGCCACAGTATTAGATAGTTTTAGTATTCCAATTAACGTATTTGTGTAAAGCTAAAATTGTACCATAGTTTTCTTTGGTTTTGTTTATTTTGATTTTGTCATGCACCATACTTAATATACGCTGTGTTTATCTGTAATTGAAATTGCTTGGTATTGCCTAGGTAGATTACGAAATATGTAAATATTACACACGAAATTATCGATAAAAATATGAAAAATGTCTTTAGTTCCCATTTCGAAAAACAAAGCATTCTCATTTATTATTCAACGAGAAACTTTAATCTCATTTTCTGGTTTTCACTTTGTTTCTTAGGTTTTAAACGGCAATTTATCTCGTCGAAGATAAATCGCCGTTTAAAACCAGTAAACCTAGCTAGGTAGACTCGACAGTCTGGTTGATAAAAGCAATAACAATAAAACAGAAAAAGTAATAAACTCTTATCCCTACTAATATTATTAAATGTGAATGTAAGTTTGTTTGTTACGCTCTCACGCGAAAACTATTCAACCGATCATCATGAAACTTTGTACACATATTCTTGGAGGTATTAGAAGTAACATAGGATACTTTTTATAAAAAAATGTATAAAAGTATGTATGTTCCCTATAGACTCCGAAACGGCTGGACCGATTTCCATGAAATTTACAGGGATTGTCCAGATAAGCACAACGGGTGTTCCTGTGTTTGGTAGCGATCGGTTCAACATTAGTGGTACCCGTAATTATAAAAGAAAAAAAATCACTTCTAATTTTATATTTGTAACTTTAAAACGGGGTCATTGCGCTAGACTTTTTTTACAAGATCATTAAATTTCATGATGTTATCTACAAATTCTCAGATGTAACTAAGAATCTAGCAATTATCCTTGTTACGATATTTAACAACAAAATAGGCCAATACAATGATGTTACTTAGTCGCCCTTACTACCCGTAGTCACATAGTAGCAGGTAAACAGTAGCTCCTTGTTTCTAAATCAATCTCTCTATTATCAGGACTAGAAAGTCATCTTGAAGTAATGTTCAATATTATGGACCCGTGAATCTTGATGGTAAAATAAGCGATCCAATTATATTATCGTTCCGTTAAATTATAATTACTTTAATGGTGATATTATTATAATATAGTCTACATTTCAATAGAAATAGAATACCTCAACAGATAAATATGTGTGTTTAAAGGATTAATTGCATTTTCAAATTTCCTAAATTAATTAAAAAAATAACTTTCGGGACTATGCACACAAGATAATGATGAATGATGTTGAATTTTTTGACAAATAATCGTTAAACGCGATAAGTTGAAAAAAAAAACAATTTTACCCATTTTAAGCTTCAAAGCTAAGCTACCAACCAAACCTAAACTAAACAATATCGGCACTGAATAGACAAAGAATTTTTTGTATGCAAGAAACTGAGAAACAAAAAGTTACGAGTTTTTAACATTTATATTTACAACCTACATATGTACCCATTCATCTTTACAAATTAACCAGAATACAAAGTTTCACTTCTACCGCGTGTGAACTTACTCCCGCTTTTTTCTATTTAATTATTTATTAATGAAGTGTATGTATGTTTCTATTCGTAGTTCGGTGCCGCCGTACTTGGGCTGGATATCGTACCTGTCGTGGTTTAGGTACGGCAACGAAGCGCTCCTGGTGAACCAGTGGTCCGGGATCGACGCCATCGACTGCACTCGCGAGAACTTCACGTGCCCAGCGTCGGGACAGGTCGTGCTGCAGACGCTCAGCTTCTCAGAGGTAAGGAATATGGGCATCCTTTGTCCAGAAGGCCAATAACCAAAGAGAGAGGGAGAGGGATAAACAAAGAGGGAGCACCGCTTTTGGAAGGCGTTGGGAAAGACCTCCCTAACACTGAGTGATACAGGCCGATGATAATGATAAAATAAAGTAACATGGTTGACTAACTACTGACTGGTGGTTAGTTTCCTTTTCAACACGCTTATATAAGTTTCACCTGTACGAATGTAACGGAATATTTGAACGTGATTTTGTCCCACTTTGATCGAACAGATTTGAATCAAACTTGAACACACCTCGAAGACCCATGGCAATACTTCGATCAAAATATCCGATTATTAGATTCGCCAGGACTCATACATTTCTTTTTGTAGCCGTTGTTTTTAGTTGACACTAGCGACATCTATTAGGCCGGTACATAGGAACTTTACGATAACTTGACATACAAGACGTCGCTACTTGCAATTTGATTAGTTGTTAACGCATCTGTACATATTAGACAGTTGTTTAAAAGCAAATCGAATTGAAAAGCGAAAAATAAATGATAGTTTATAAAAACAAAAAACACGCTTTTAGCAACAATCAAAGAGTAAAAAAACACGCTTTTAGCAACAATCAAAGAGTAACGATTCTAAAAACGCGGGACGGTTTTAAACTCTGCTTATATAAATAAAGGAATAAAGTAAAGGGAACCTACTCAGTGGATAATATCGATCGAAAAAATAATTCGGACACTCTCGACTGGGAATCGCCCCGGACCTTATTGGTCACGAAACCGATTTAGATAATTCTTTTTTTGTTCGAGAACTAGTGCTTCCCGATTGGTCCCATTTTTGTTCTTGAATATCAACATTTTTTCTTCTTTTTACCGACGTGTTTAATGTAGGTTATTTGGTTTGTTCACAAAGTTCATACCGGCGTGTGTTTAGAACCAGAAGTAAAGTAAAGAGAGGGGTGAAATTGCTGTCTTTAGAATATAAATGCAATTGTTTTTTTTATGGATAAATAGATTGGAGATTCTATGAATATCCCTCCATTTAGATGTTATTATTTTACACAACTTTAATTTATGGTTTAATAACTTGTCTATCTTATATATTTTGTATTTTGTGAATGCTATTGCTATGCCATACAAGACTGGTAGTATTTTTTCTCAAACCTATAAGTAATATGCCCTTGATCACAACTGCTTACGTATCGCTTTTTGGTCTAAAGAATGATAATGACAGAACATTAATCGATAGAGCAAGCACATGATTGTTTCTTTATTTTTTATGACAGAAAAACTTCACGATGGACGTGGTGAACATGGTTTTGCTGTTCATCGGGTTCCGGCTTCTCGCCTACATCGCGCTGTTGTTCCGCACGCGACGCGGGAAGTAGCCGCTAAGGAACATATAAAATTGTAAGAAATATACAATTCTACTGTAACATATTATATCACATGCTGCCTGCCTCTCAAGAGTTTTATAACAACTATGTTATAAGGAATTTATGTTTGTATGTTCTGTTAATGTTTTTGTATTTTATACTTAACGTGCTTTAAAATAAAAATTCCGGAGCTAGCGTGCTTTTTAAGGAAGTTATCTTTCTAATATTTTTGAATTGCTAACAATATCTTACAAGAAAACGGTACCTCAAAAGGACTTTAATTCGATTTCGAATTTATCGATTGAAATCGTTATCGTTGCTGCTTATTATCATTAACCCGTTGTCCTACGTGAACGGCCAGCGTTGGATGTATTTTTGGTCTACGCTGCCGTCGTAATCAGTCTCGCGTAAAGTATCAGTAGCGCCTTAAGTATCAGTCTCGCGTTAAGTATCAGCCGCACGTTGGATATCGGTCGCATCATATCGCATAGTAATAGCAACGCACTGCGTCGCTCACCCAGGACATCGGGTCGACTTTATTTTTTACTCATTTGATATCTAATTAATATCACTTGAAACTTAATACTATTGTATACTTTTTAACGGAAGTACCAACACCTGTTTTATTTTTGAGTACCGTTTTCTATGTACGTTGTTGTGGTTCTCTTGCATCCAATGAACTATTTACATTATAAGACACACAGTGTTCACTATTTATATTAATATTTTTTAATTTCTGTGTATGTATTAATGTTAAAAATAACATATAACAACGATTTAATTAAAAACACGTATTTTTTGTATGGAACATTATTTATGAAACATCCATAGATACATTTAGTAAGAATGTGGTGTACCTGAGAAAGGCTGGTTTCCTTTTGGTCTGCGGAGGTCCGTTGGGAGTCGCTTCGTGCTAAAACCACTGCCTTAGCCAAAATTATTTTATTGAATATTGATTATATTAAATAAAATGTTACTTTCAAATTTTTGCAACTTTCGCTTGCAGATTATCATTTGTGTTTTGCATTTCCTTTTTTTTAAGAGAACTTAATATAATATGTTCTTTGTTTTAAGTCATAGCAATTTATTAACAACTTTTCGTGTTCAATTGATTGTAAAGATTTAATCAAATTTCGTACTATGATTGGATTTCAAAGTGTAATTGTTATTAAGTAGATAAATAATAATTCGTTGTTATTTTTAAATGAATTAAAGTTAAATGTTATAAAATGGATGCATACAATTTTCTTTATATTTTATTCTTCAATAAACGGGGATGTTTTTAAAAATATATAAAGCCATTTTTCATTTAATTTCTTCGGCAAATTCCTTCCGCCTTAGAATACCTGCATGGGCGCACTGAGCGGTAAGTGCTATCGTAAAAAGTCTTGGTACTTGATAAAATAATTTTTCTGTCAAGATTTTTTAACCTGGTCCCGGTTAGCCGGTTTCTACTAATTGCTGGATGGATTGCACTCGACGAGTAGCAATCTATCATTTTCATACAACATTTTTCTTTTTGTTGCATAAGTCAGGTTCCATAAATATGTAATCGTTGTAGTTTCTGCTATTTCATCGGAGACAATATTGCATTCAAATAATGATAAATATATAAAATACATAATTATTTTAAATAAGCCCTTAGAGACAGGAATAGAAAGAACAAAAGACACTAGGCTTTTTCACAATAATAATCGACTTAATATATTTATTAATTAAAAACCGTATAGTACCTAAAATATGACATTTCAGTTGGGGGAAACCTTACTGTATCCTATCTGACGAGTGGGCAAAATAAGCACGAATTTTACGTAACGAGACATCGCAATACAACTCTTAAGGACGTTATTAACATCCTATATTATGTACATGATTATGTAATACTTTTAACGTTACCCTTTTTTTATATATCGAAAAGCTTAGTTGCGGATTTCGAAATGTCCAACGACACAGTAATGAGAAGATTTGATTCTTGTGGTACAAAGTGGCAAAACGACCAAGCGACTTGAATGCTACCATACAAGTGATTACCTTACTCATTGCCATCCGAAACAATCAGAAAAGGAGCAGATGCGAAGGGAAATATATAAGAAAAGGAAGGAATTAGAAACAGGACAAGCATAATTTATCATACTAACAAGTTGAGGAGCTAAGCTGTCCACTTACTATAAAAAATATATAAAAATTAAGTTAAAAAATAATAAGTTAAATAAATGGATTCGAAAATGGATCTTATAAAGACGGTCCGCTACGGTTCACTCGATGTCAAGTTGTTATGCTATTCACAGGCAGCCACTTGATATCGACAGAGTTGTAGATGCCTTGTCTATAATAGATAGAGGAGGGGAAACAGAAAAAGGATATTTCCTTTTCCTATCCAATCCCGCCCCCGTCAAATTCTCTTCCTCTTTTCATCCTTTCCTCAATAGAAAAATAATACTTCTACTGCATGCCTATCTTCTGTGAGGTCGAGGCGGCCCATTTGTTGTTGTTGTCCACCACTTAAAACCGGGAAAAAACCTCTCTCCCGATGTTTCGGTTGCATGCGCCATGTTCACGGGCTGACTGTCAGTCTTACAAAACTTATATTAGCAAAAACCACGAAAGTTTAAAGTTTATAGCATTGCAGACGATGGTACGGCTGATTTATAATTATAATTATTTGATGTAAACTATGATGCATGCCGCACTGTGTACGTGTGTGCACTAGTAAAGGCATTATATTATTAGCATACATATATAATTCGGAAAAATAAATATTCATACGGCTAGGATTCGAACGCCAAGTGGTTTGTTTTGTTTTTCAATTACTGCTATTAAAAATCTCTAAAATACATCATCTCCCTGCCCTTTTCCCACACATGTGGGGTCGGCACAGTATGCTTATATTCCATACTGTATAGGTTTCGGCTACAGTTTTAACGATCCGCCACCTGCCTGACGTCAAACCTCCTCTGGAATTGTTATTGGTTGTCTTGTTTTATCAGTGTGATCAAAGACAATTCCGTTGCCAGATAGTTCAAATGTCGCGAGGACTGTTACTGGTCAACAGTACAAACAGTAAACATTTAAATGCCTTTAGGAGCGAAGGTGAAATTCGGTTTTTTTTTTACACATTGCATAATATTACAAACAAACAATAACGAAAACACAACCTACGAACGAAATAAATAAATTCACAATATTTTGAGACACATCTGCTATGGCAAACTGTCTAAAATTCGTCTTTATAATAAAAAAAATTACCAAAGTCAGATATTAATGTCAACCTTAAAAGCTATGTTAATAATTATTTCTTATATTTACGCGAATACAACACATTGGAATAAAACTAATTTTACGGATTTTATTGCGTTTACTTTGCGCCTTTGCAACTTCAAAAGTTGACATTGGGACGTCTGACAACTCAGTCACTCCCGTGACCATTAGCGCTGTAAAGTACTCGAAACGTCGGTTGTCAAACATGTAAAATAAACGCGATAAAATCCATAAAATTGGTTTTATTCCAAGCTATGTTAATTTTAAATAATATATTAGCATGCGTTAAGTCAATAATTTAAATAATCTCAACATGTTAAAAGCTTCAAATATAAAACGAGTCATTTAATCGCACGCTCTAATCTTTGAAACTTAACTACTTCTATGAATATTTATATAATAGCTGGAGGACTTCGTTCTACCTTAGAATTAATTTATGTAGTGTTTTTATCTGTATTAATTGCTGGATGGGTTGGCTTATACCCCTTTATTGAAAGCACATTAAGCACAGTGGCAGCAAGGGGCATGCACGGCGGTGTGACAAGACGTCGAGCTGAACGGACGTGCTTTGTTCGCTCAACATCGTCATTCGTCGCTCCGCGTGACTTAAGTCGGGCCATCCGCCGCACAGGTACGCGTCATTAACGCGCAGCCGCCCTTTGTTCTCGAGCCGGCTGTTCGGCGTAATTTTTAATGCGCCCGTCAGATGGCAAGCGAATTTCTTGTTTCTTGGGAACGTCAACGTTTAATTAAGTTGTTATTATTTCTGGGAAAAGCGTGTGCAAGGTGTTGCGAAGTGCGTGCGACAGGCGAGAGGACATAGACAGGAAAAAGGATATTTCCATTTCCCCGTCAACACTGTCTAATTCTTTTCCCGTTCCCATCTCTGCCTTATGTGGAAAGGGTGGGAAGGAGAATAGGGGTGAGATAAGGCACACCGCACCTCGCACTCGCATGCAACTCACTCATCAGACGAAACGCAGAGTACTTCTACTTCACGCATGTTTTTGTTTTGTTTAAATGCAAAACACCGAGAGGCTAGTCACTTTGCGTCTGTGCTCAAGACTGGTCAAGTTAATGTCTTGGTCACCGATCAGCCTCCTGGCACGCCTCTCCACCGAATCTAGTGCGGCGAGTTGGTATTTGGTATAAAAGATCGCTTAGATTCGATAAATCGTCCGAGGTTAAGGTTCGCCGAGATCTCGACTCCCAGTAACTGCAGACAGTCGGTGAATTCCAGAGATACATTCTGAAAAGTCGGAGCTAAGGTGAACTGACTCCTGACGTTTGTGTTTTGGTGGCATTGAATCTCACAAGATTTGCATTGCCCCAAGAGGAGACCGCCTCGAGTATGTGATTAAGAGGCTCTACCGTGGCCTCTCGTTCAGATAGCACATGAGTACTACTGGTCCGAACATTTGGTAGATATCTCTCTACAACTGTGCTGTCATCTGCATACCTATAAATACCGGGAATGAGAAAGTCATTAATGTGCAACAAGACGAGAGTAGCAGAGAGAATAAAACCCTGAAGAACACCGGCATCGGTCGTCATAGGAACAGATGAAGACCCAGACCCCGACGCCTGAAAGAGATCGCCATCAGGTCCTCTCACCCGGTCGCCAATCAGCATGATGGAGCCACCCTGGGATTTTTCACAGTTGGCGGGGCAGCCTTTTATAAGTGGCTAACCCTAACTTGGGTCAATTACCTATGGTCGGCCAGCGGAAAGCCGTGCTACGGATCCCGATACCCTCCGATATCAAGCACCCAACACGGCGAATAGCTTATACGTTACACACAGTTATCTTTCGCATAGCAACTGTTCATACCCAATCCCCATGAGGCTACACCGAGCATCATGCCAGAACACAACAGAAGTCGCTTAGCGGCGTGGCTTTGCTTAGTGGGTGGTAACCTTAAGGCCTGCGGCGAACCTACCGCCGAAATTTGTTGCTCGTTTAGCACAACCCAGGGGACACGTGTAGGGTGTCAGTTCAAGTATTTCCTACGGACGCGAGCAACATCATCCCCCTGAGCAACATCATCCCCCAAAAAGGGTTTTAAGAAGTGTCACGATCTGCAACGTTTTTGTCATGTATATGTATAATTCATGTATTTAGAAAAAAAGGACTATTAAAGGGTCGTAATTTATTTATAAAAGCAATGCTAAAATACTTTTTCTGATATTAAGTCTTCCGTTGTAACCTGTTTTTGGCAGATCAACGTCGTACCACATTTTAACAGCTTAGTTTCGTTTTTTGCTTTGTTTTTCCACCGATTTTCGGACACTAACAACAAAAAACTTTAACAATTAATTGATTACACTCCACGTAAATTTACAAATGTAACGCCTAAACATAACATTAACAGATAAGTCGACCAAAGTCATCAAAACGTGCTTAAAATTCATCAAAATAATGCTTCAGAAATTCATAAACATATTTTATGAAATTGCCTATGTATACATAGATTACAGTCACTTCACCATTTTCATTTGGTCAACAGTCTTGCGCAATTTCTCGATGCCTTTACGCCTATGCTACGTTATGACCCTCGTATTGGTTCCATGGCTGGAAGGAGGTACACATTCAATCAGAAACACACTTCGGTAAGCAAACATTACATAGGCGTGACGTAATTGAACCCACATAAAGTCGTCAAAAATTGGCGAATTCGTAAATGACTGTTATTAGACTTTTACCACGTTACGATGACGAATGCGGAGTGTTTGAAATTTAAAAATATATCACCATTTTTGGGGCAGTGGCCTACACCACTAGACCACCACTACTCTAAATATACACATATACATACACATAAATATATTTTTCACATACATACAAAAACTACTTTTTTCATATTCTTTATTCATATATAATTAAATTAAAAGCCATAACTCACGTTCACGTACTTCGGTTTTGGTGCAAGTTAAGGGCCTGTCGGAAGTCCTTCTTCGGGGTGAGTGAGATTCCTTCTTGGCCACGCTCCGCCTCGCTGTAAATACGTATTTAGTAAATTTTTCGTGCCAATATTTCTTCAATCTTATCAAGTGCTCGAGCCTCCGAAGTCGAAGCCGAAGCATACCCCTCAATTATCGTCTCGGCCTTTTTTAATAGTGTTATTATTCTTATTGATATAATGAATATGAGAAAAGCTAGACTTGTATATTAGCTTTATTTTTGTGTCTGCGTTAGCTTGGCAAGGTCACCGATAATCAGTTAAACATGTGATTTTAGTGAGATCAGTATCAGTGGCGTCAGCTCCATCTTTTAGGTAATAAAGAAATAAAGAACGATACATGATAATTAAATAAAGAAAGGCTTTAATGATAGAAGATCTAATTTAAGTCAACTCCTACTTATAACTTTATTAGGTCTGATCTGCTATCAGACAAGAATTTTCTAATGTTATTTGACAACTTTACATTGCCAAAACATTTCTTTCCAGTTCGCCTCTGTCGTGATTGTAATGTAGGCAGTTAAGAAAGCCACTTTATTTTTATGAAAAATATTATACTGTATATATATGTCAACTTACAACTGATTTTTATAAAACTAGGAAGTCAATTGACCGCTCGGAATATACAAATAATATAAGTTCAAGGTTTTCCTAACAGTATGCATTAATATAAGCGTTTACGGTAATATTTAAAAACTAAACGCATGAAGTGTAAAAATACGTTGAACTGAATGCCACAGATAAATACCTGAGCTTTCATTATAAATACTATAATACAATAAAAATTGTACACGCCGTGCTAGAACGATATAAATAGAAACATTATACTTTTTTTAAGCAGATACTTTTAAAATAGAACTAGCTTAACGGGGAAAAAGAATTTTGTAATCCGGTTTTTTAAATACATTCTGTTTTATTTCATAATCCGTTGATTTTATCTAAAGCATTATAGTTTGATGTGCTAATAGTATTTTGTCTCGTGTTTCTTGGCTTAAACTGATGACCTTACGAGTTTATCCCTATGAATACTTTAACGTCGGAATTATATAAGATAACTAAATTTAGATACTATTACCTACAAAACAAAAAAAAAACTAAAACAAGACCTCTCTTAGTCGTCAATGTTTTTATCATTACAATATTACGACGACTTCCTATTTAGTAACGTCCTTACGAGGACAATCAAAAGAGAGATTTACGAATCTCTCTCTTGATTGTTCAACCCGTAAATATGCTCATTTACGGTGGATACTTATTTAATATGGGAGACATTTGGTTACATATTTATATTCACTTATTGTCCGCTCTCAGTACTGCCTTCTTGTTGATATCTTCTCGAAATCCTAGGCAACGAACGGACCCCACGACGCTCGAGGTTGTACAAGCTTAGCGTTGTGGGCTCCCATGCTAGGTGTACTTGAACAGTAAAATGAGACATGGCGATGAAAGGAAAAAGTGTGGCTTAAAAGAGGACCTTGTGGCTAAAATTAAGAAAGGTTTGCTCCGAAGCATCGGATATGTTGATAGGATTTAGGATATAGATAATAGAAGAGAAAGGTATGCTTCGGGGCATGTTGAAAGTATGAAGCGTTGGCAGGGGACGTCCAAGGAGAACTTATATCGATCAGATTAATGAACACGTACAGCGAACACTATAAAGACTTATGAGCGATATAAGGAGTACCCGTAATCGACGAGCATGTAAGTAGAAGTGGATGTAGAAGAAGCAAGAGAGGTGTGCCCCTATTGCGCCCAATGGAAATCCATGATCTCTGCCTATCCCTCTGGGTTATAGGCGTGAGCGCATATTTATTTATTTATATATGTGTCCAATGATTATATCACGGAGAATAATTGTGTATAATTAACCTTATTCTCTAAAGCAAATTAATTGTATTATAGTTTTGACATCAATAGCACAAAATAGAACAAGTTTGCTTAGTACAAATATAAATATTGTTACTTTCACTGTCACAATTATTTACTCATGTGAATGATTTAATTATGACTTATGACGTGTCGACAATTGCCTGTGTCACTTTGTTTTTCAATACTCACCTATTATGTAGGAAAAAAATATGGTTGGTGTACGTTACAGCGATTGGAAGACTTTCTCACTACCAATTACAAAATGCACACTTCTAGGTATCATATTAATGTTAATTAATACCCAATAATCAAAATAGTTAACTTCCTTTAAAAAATCATATTCATACAATTCTTGTAACCCGTATCTAATCTTATAACAATTTAAAAAGACATTGACAATTTAAATTGTGGTTACACTTCTGAAAATCACTTATCAATATTTTTTTAAGTTCCTAAAAACTAGAAACAAGTCTATCGAGTAGATGACATGAAGATTTTTTGTACCATAAGCATTTAACAGTGGTAGAGCTCGCAACAACAACATCTGTCCACGAATTGGCCGACTCGACCAGTGAAATACCACGATACCACGATTCACAGAAAACAGGCGAGAAGTAGAAGTACTCTGAGTTTCGTCTGATGAGTGAGGTGCCGGAGGCCTAATTTGATTCCTCTTCCCCTTCCCACCCTTTCCTTTTAAGGATAGGATGGGAACGGGTTTGGATGGAAGGATCTGCTTGCTCGTTTGCCACCTACTTCCATAAAAATAATTTACAAGCGACTCGTTTCAGTGTTAGCTTAATTTTGGGCAAGGTCGTTTAAAATGTCTTAATATTAACTTCGTCTACGAGGGTTAGATGTGAAACACAGTTACGATAGTGGATTTATACTGTCAGAGTTCCAGAAATAAGTACCCAGAGAGATTTAACGTACATAAGGATCTACTTAGGCATATTTATATAGATACGGTAGGGGATGGCAGAGAAAAGCTTTCATAGACCACACATTTAGAAGAAGCTGGAAATACTTGCAAGAGAAAGTATTGAAGCGGGATGTTTGCGACGATGATGACGTAGCAAATGAAAAAAAAAATTTTTTTCTAGGACATATCCACCCACGGCCATCTGATCCCAAACTAAGCAGAGCTTGTGCTATGGCAACCAGATAACTGATATACTACTTTCCTTTTGTAAATACATACTTAAATAGATAATTACACCCAGACTCAGGACAATCAGACATCACCACGCCAACCGGCCCGTCTTTTCAAATGCGTTTATCGTTGGTTTAGATATTAATTTCGATATATCGAGAATAAACAAAATTTTTAACAAAAACAGAATAGACTTCAAAAAAACTCGGTCGGCGTCAGCCAAGGTCTGTACTGACGACGTGAGTTCCCGGTGCGAGGGTAGGAGGGGAACAATCGAGTGTGTGTGTGTTAGTATATAAAAGGGGATGTATAATACATACATCCTCTTTTATAACTTCTTCCGTATAGACCAAAATTTACGGGGATTGTCCAGATTGGAAATCTAAAATTAGGAAATATACTTCCAGACCCATTTTAAAACAATAGTGAAGAACGCAAAAACGGGATTTCAAAAATGTGGGCATAACAAAAGTTCTGAACAGAAAAAGTTAAAAAAAAAACGTAAGCGGTCTTGACGTGTACAGCATCGTTTATCTAACGAGTCGGAGGAGCGACGTGCCCACCGTATTCGCTTAATACACCGTCGTTTTAAAGTAAAACAAGAACACCGTCAATATAAAGTCAAGTCGCGGCTTTTAAAATCACTTGCGTGTACTTTTTACTTAATTTGTAGTTTAAACTTTTGATATTTTCCAAACTATTGGGCAATCATAATCTACATTAAATTCTCTTAATAATTAGTGCATTTAAATGGATAAAGATTCATATGGAACACGAATAATAGCCTAGTAAGTTGCGTATACGTTTTAATTGATGTTTTCTAAGAAAAAAGTGGTTATTGTGAGACAACCATAGAAGATAGATAAATGTTATCGCCAACTTTTATTTAGCTTATTTAAAGATCTACAATTATTTCATTATACATATATATTTTAATGTAAGTCCTATAGTTTAACCTACGTACGCCAAGAAAGGAAATTTCAACTTTTTCATATTACGCATTATTTAACAATAACTCAAAAACTACCAGTCTGATCTTGACAATAAAAGAATTATCAAAATCGGTTCACCAGCAGCGGAGTTATGACGTAACATACATAAAAAAATACAGTCGAATTGATAACTTCCTCCTTTTTGAAGTCGGTTAATAAAAATTGATAGTCTTGAGCTTTTTTTATCAGAGATTAATATAGAAGGCGACCCCACAATTTTCATGGGTATTTGTGCTCAAATAATGCTTTTTTATTGCTCATAATTTAGAAAAGTTAATGTTATTGTTACGGTAATGTTTATCACGTCCCGACACGTGTTTACCCCCGTCCCGTCCGTGTTCCCGCAGCGATTCACAGCCTCTCCGTCCGCTTGAGAGAGCTAAGTAATGATGCACGCCGTTAGTGCCGAGTCACTGTCACGGCGCTTATGCATTAAACTCCTCCTCAGTGTTTACTATAAGCCACGTTCCATCTCCCGTCTGGGTCCTAACGACGTCTCGCATGCAGCAGCCTTTAAATGTTTTCAAATTCAAAGGGATCTTGATCAATCATCTCTTTCTAAAACGATCGCCTTCCTTGTCTTCCACACGTTCATTCATTTGGACAGCGTAGGCCTTAGCGAGCGTGTACTGACGACACACAGCGCTGCGCTCGCACTATGTTGCGTCCTATTGTATAAAAAATTTGAACGGACAATTTTAAAAATTTCGTAAATTTAAAATTTTGAAAATGAGCGACTCCGTCAAAAGTGATCAGGATGTGGGGGAGAAAGATATGAGTGTACCATCATCCCTCAATATCTCACATGCAAATTCTTTTGGGGAAGATCCTCCTGTAAGTAAATATAACAATATTACATTAAATAAATATTTACGTATTACGTAAAAATCATTGAAAAATTAAATCTATTTAATTATAGTTGTGTAACATTGCATAATGTTAACGTAGTTATGTACTTTAAAACGTGTTGGTTTATAATTAGTCCATTAAAATAAATTTCACATGATAGACAAATTCTTCTTCTAATGTAGAAAACCTTTTAGTGGTTAATTTGTTGTGTTGTAAATTGACATGGCAATAAATTGTGTTTATCTAAAAAGTATTCGATAGATTTTTAAAAGTATTTTTTCTCGCGAGGAATAAAGATATAAAATCGCATTAACCTCAAATATCATTTATTATAATTATTTCAATATTTTGGTATCATAAAATGATTTTAATTGCTGAATTAATATTAATCTCTAATTTAAAAAAAAACTTATAATGACACATTTATCTATTATCTTTATGTATAATATATTCGTTAGAATCCAAAATAGATTTTAGATTTCTAATAGCAATAAACGTTTTAAGAACTATTCATTCACTGTAGTGTAGTTTTGTGCAATGTTTTGGTAAAAATTAAATCTTATAGGATTAAAAAAAACCATTGGCTTCATTTCATTCATCAATACTACATTACTATGAAACATTTAAGCCATTCGACGATTTAAGATTTATTGCAAACTTTCAATGAAATCTTTGTCCAGTCCATGTTTAGTTCCTTTTGCAATAATAAAAATGTTTGTAATAATTTAATTAATAACATAACATATGCATGAGCAATTCATTTATTTCAAAAATACCTTATGCATTTAATAAATAGTAAAAGATAAATTTTATTTGTATAGTTTCTCTATTTATTTAACAAAATGTTAAAAAGGATTAATGAAGGAAGAACGACAAGGAAAATGTATGTTGCGAAAGTTTACTGGCCCCAGTGACGTAATAGACACGAAATAAAAAGATCCGTTAGCAACGAGCATGCACATATTGCGTAGATCTGTGGATGTAAAAGAAGCGACAGACACAAAATGTGTGCCAGGATCGTTAATTAATTGGCACTCCACAGCCTCTGTCTACCGCCCGTTTCGGGAGGGAGCAATTATTTATTTAAAATTAACTGTTCATTATCATATGAAGTGAAGATATGAACTTATGTAAGATGTAAATATAAATTTTAGACGTAGACGACACATGTATGTCACGACTAAATTAATGTCTTGTTCACATAAATGACGCCTTAGTATTTTCCCTTGTATCAATGTTGGAACAGTGTACACCAGGCTCGATGCTAAGTTTCAACGTATCAAAAAGACTCTTACTATAAATTCCTAAACCACGTTAACAAGTCTTATCAAGTTTTTATTTGATGATACTTAGTTTTATGTTTGCACTTATTTTTCTATGAACAACGTTTATCTATATATATATATATATATATATATATATATATATATATATATATATATATATATATATATATATATATATATATATATATATATATATAAATGAATCCATAATTCTGTTGTTCACGGCAGCACGCGTGGACGGCTGAACCGATTACGCCAATTCTTTTTGTTTTGCGTGTTTTATAGTCAGAAGAAGGTTCTTATGAACTAAAAAGTAAGTTACGGGAAAAATAATTAATTTTGAGAAAACCTAACGACTGTTTAAACTTTGTGCGTTTGGCAGTTCGTGCGTGTTTTTGGATAAATGTAAATTTAATAGTAAGAGAAAAAAAGAAAAATGGCAACAAATTTAGTTTTTTGACAATTTACATGTACATCTTCGTATTTTAATTAACATACAAATAGTCATGAATTTGTAAATTAAATAAAATTAAGACGCACGGCGGGTGAAACCGCGGGGTAAAGCTAGCGTTTTAATAAATATGTATGTTATTTTATTACTGTGTTTATTTATAACATAGAAGCTAATGTCGACTTCTTGTATAATAGAATTTGAAAAATAAAAACAACTGTTCACGCATTTTTAATAGCTTTTTAATAATACTAAGAGTGAACAGGAGTTCGAATTTGGGCTGCTAGATTGTAATTGCGGCGTGATTGTTATTGTTTGTTAGTTTTTTGTTTGTTTTGTAAATGATTTTGGTTGTTAGAAACTTTTTTAAGTGTACAGAAACGTTTTGTGTTATAATTACGTGGAATCTGTAGTGTTGAATGTCGATCCAGATTCTGTGGCTTTTAGATCAGTTTCGAATTAAATATCAGATTCCTGAGTACATGTGTTGCAAACCGCACACGTATATGTATTTGATATACCTACACGTATCGCGTATACAATATCAAAGTCCTGATTTTTGAATTTATTTTGGTTTATAACTTCTACATACTAACTTCTACTGTATATCGCTTAATGAATAATTATTAATTAAACCTTTAAATTATTACGCCCGGGTGTTAATTGGGAAACCGTTTGGTATCCAATATGGCTCAATCTCGAAATTTAAATGCCATTAGAAATATATTTTCGAAAATTCATGAACACAACCAGTTTTATTCTAAAGGGCAGGGGTAACCAACTTCAGTGGGTGAGCGAAGTTCTGCTTGCGGACGAAACTATTTGCGATCTACCAATTACAGTAAAGGAAACTACTATATGTAGTGTACGTACGTGTATTTTTTTAATTTTATGAAGAAGAATAATTTTTTTCTTGGTATCAAAAAGCTGTAGAGATTACGTTGCGCAGGCTGTTCCTTGTGCATATTTTTTACAATCAAATATATTAGTTACACTAAAGAAAGTTGATATACGAATAGGGAGTACCCGTCACAGACGAGCATGTATGCGAGTTAGGTGTGCCAGGAGCACCCCAAATGGAGACCCATAATCTCTGCCTATCCTTTTGGGTTACGGCAGTGAACGCATAGTTATTTATTTATATTAAACTTATATTTTTTCCTTGATACGATCGATTGGGCTAATAGCCGCATTCGACCGGTTGGACACCTCTGACGTTATCTTATAATTTCGTATAAGTGTCCGCATAATTTTGTTCTAATGCGGAGGTTGTATTAGATATGCATTATCTTGTGCCCGGGCCGTGAACACTGGCAACCAGTCTTCGGATTTCTTTATATAGATATCGTGGCCTCTTTTCTATTTATATCAACCTACAAGTTTTTAAAATTATTTCATAAAATATTACTAGTGAATTTAAATGACAGAAAAAAATATCATCGTAGCCATGAACTTTGTACACAATAATAATAATATAATATAATATAATATAATATAATATAATATAATATAATATAATATAATATAATATAATATAATATAATATAATATAATATAATATATAATAAAACTTAAATAAAATTTAAGAAACAAAATCTATTTTTTGTATGCAACATACTGTATTAGAATTACATAAAAAACATCCACGTTAACATTTTACATTAGAAATTGTTTAATTTACGGAGTAAGTCAAGTATTTATATGATTTGATGTTAGTGCGGCATACGTTTAGGTGTCTATAAATATATATAATATAAATCTTATATCTGACATAGAGCAATAACATTTCTTTTATAGAAGAAGGTGGCAAAACAACAAGCGGTTTACCCGCTGTTAAGTGACCGCTACCCAAAGGCATCAAGCAAATGTGTTGCCTACTTTAATGAACAGAGGACGAGATAGACAGGAAAAAGATTTCCAGTTCCGTCGAATTCTCTTCCCCTTCCAATCCTTTCTTAGAAGAATATGATGGGTCTGTAATTGGGCATTCGTTACCACACTTCTCAGACCAACCGCAGAAGCATACTTCTACTTCACGCCTTTCTTCTGTGAGGTTGTGGTATTTAAACGGTCCAGCAACTGATGTTGCTGCTGCACAAATCGGCTGGATGCATGTTTTTCACCGATTATACAGATAAAAATGGATGAATGAAGAGAGAATAACGAAATAAATTTATGTAGCGAAAGTGAGCGGCTGCATTGGTAGCGGACGCCCTAGGAGAAATTATGTCGATCAGATTAGTGGCTTACTAAAAAGGGCGATATAAGGAGTACCTATAATCGACGAGCATGTATGCGAAGATGTATGAATGTAGACGAAGCGAGAGAGGTGTGCCAGGATCGCGCCAAATGGGAATTCATGATCTCTGCCAGCCCCTCTGGGTTACGGGCGTGAGCGCATATTTATTTATTTATTCAGATAACTAAGTCTCAATCGTAGAACTAAAGCCTGTAGTACATTACTAGACATGACCAAAAGTTTCGACTTTGTCACGAAACTCTTCTACTAAAGCTTTCTTATTACGGAATACGCAGGAAAACGAACACTTAAAATTTTAAGTAATTACTAATACTTAACATAAGGCTATTAACTGGTTAGAACAAAAAAATCTAAAAATAAATATGACTATAACATACATTATAATACACCCACATACAGCCGAATTGCACATCCAAAGCACCAATAGCCTAATGGTTAAAAGCACGGACTGCCGATCTTAAGGTCGTGGGTTTGAATCCGCCATTCGACTATTGCCGTGAACTAGTTTTTTAAGCTAAGTTGGAATAGTTAATTAAATATTTGCAAATTAATACAAAAATCTACTAATATTTTACAAAAAAAATAATTAAAGAAATATTTTCAAAAATATTAAAGATTTAATGTAAGATGTAGGTACATAGCTGTGAACGTTGTATATAAAGACATTCTGTGGTATCGAAGGTCTTTGCAGCGGGTCACTAATGAGATGTATAAAAAAAGTGTACTACGGAATTATATATCCTAAAAAGGTATAATTATATAATTATATAACCTTAAAATTGTCTATATTTTAAGGTTGGCTTAAAAGAATCATTTTAAGTTTTAAAATATGATCACGTACATTGCGGTAACTGGAAAGCTATTTAGACGTACACCGTATTAATACTTTTCAACTTAAATGTATTGGTTACACTAAGTATGTTATGTACATTATGATAATCCGTGACACCATATAAAATAAATGTATTGGGAGTTATATAGCAAAATCAAAAATAAGGCGCGCGAAAATAAATAAGGCAGAACGAAGTTTCCCGGGTCAGCTAGTTCATTATAATAATTAGTAGTAGTTAGTAGCAAGTATTAGTGATTGTGTTATATTAGGTACAACCGTGAACAAACATTGCAGGTGGAAACCACATTTAGATAAAATTGTCCAATAAAACAGTTAACATAAATACGGTACTGATAGTGGGCTATACTAACATATTATCGATTCTGAGATACGGAATAATTATAAGGGGTAGTACAGGAGAGGCAGATAAATTCTTTAAAGCTCAGAAAAAATGTATCAGAGCAATATGTGGTGCGAGATGATTGCAAACCTATTTCTAAAACATACAATCTTACCGTTGCCGGGCCTATACATCTTAGAAAAGTCCTTTTTTTTGAACATTTAATGATTGTAGGTGTATTTAATAATTCACCTGGAATCATATTTAATTACCTTCGACATTGTTTAAAAGTCGATTATTTAATTTGCTATTATAAATGTTATTATAATGTTAGACATTTGCTAGAAGATAACCTGAAGAATCCTAATGAAATATTAAAATAAATAATTGACGAGTAACATTGAGAATACTTATGTTAATACCATATTTTAAATTTAAATTCACTGTAATATCTGCACTCCGTACGTGGCAGAGTCTGTTTGTACATTGATTCACTGTAGCACCATTTGTACAATAGTATTGCATATAAACTATTCGATTAATTGAATGTGGGCACTACCGCTGACGAATTATTAAGTTTACTGGTAGTATGACTAAACTTTAAGTTAAATCTATATAATACCACGTATTAGGTGCGAAATATTTTAAATAAATAATATTTTATTACAGAATACAATACCGATACAAAGGTTGTGCAGCCTTTTGCATTTTAAAGTTTCTGGAAGGTTTACGTGAATACGTTTTTGAATCGAAACAAACATTTAGTATCCGTAATAAAATCTTGTAATTCAACATTATACGATAAATGCAAACAAGTAGAAGTGTTATGTACGTAACGACATCTCCTACCTTTTTCTGCAAAAAACTTTCCCTGCTTACCCTCACTTTCGTTTCACGCGAACATTCAGTAACGAAACAGACGGCCAGAAATGTCCATTGCTTCCAGTATAAGCTATGTGTGGGTAAGCTTAATTTATTTAAATAGTGAATGGGAAGTTTAGTCTTCAACTTACAAAGTCGATCAAGAAAGTAAAGCGACAACTGGTCATTAAGCGATAGTGAGGCGAGATATCACAGTAGTATTATTACTTTATCTTAGCCTTGTGCCGCTCGTTATCTTGTATTAAAAATGCTTAAAACTTTACAAGGCTTTCTCATATACTTAGAATATACATTTTATATGTATTTTAGACGCTTGCTGAGTTCGTATAATTAAAAGATCACGCCTGTTATCTTTAGTACTCCCAGAACTATATAAAAAGCGAATAGCAAATGCTACCTTTACCTATACCAATTGTTTTACAGTGTGTAAAGTTTATATAGTGTTACCACTTTGCGTTAGCTATTCCTCCACGACGTAATTTGGAAATCGTGGCCTAATAAATTAAAGTTATTTAATTTTAATTGTTTAATTAATGAGTCATTGGGTGTTAATTTATGACGTTAACTACAGTTATTTTTATCGGTTAAACTTGCTGCTAAGTCAATAATTTATGTGTTCATTTTGCGAATCGAATTAGAGTGCAATTGTAATAATCCGTAATTATTATTAAATTTTATTATTATTAAATATTATTAATTAATTTATTTATATCCGTTTAATGTCTATAATTTATATGAGATGTATTAATAATAAATACTTTAGTGGTAAAATTATATAGCGACGAATTTGTTACAGGAGCCGGTGGAGACTATATATATTGAAAATAGATTGACTCCTCCTAAAGGGGGATGGTCACCTTTCGAAGAAGTGGAAGAGCTGCTGGGGTCCACACAGCCACAGCGTCCCTGCACCTTGGTGTGGCGGGACCTCTCTGTCCATGTCAAATTAAAAGATGGCAAATTGAAAAGACTCGTCAATAATGGTAAGGCATAAACATTTTTTTTGTTTTCAACGGAGTTTATTAGAAGTCGAATCACTCTCTCTCGGCCGCGAAATATATTATGAATTTTTGTTTTGACACTTCTTAAACATTTTTTCTCATTTTCTCTATACATCTACGTTCACGTTAATTGATCGGAACATTAAGATCTTGTACAATATTAAACATGAAAGGTCATTAATGTTGACCTTGTGATTTTTGTTGGCTTTCACAAGAGTTAATCGGCCTTTTGCGATTTGGAAAAAAGGAGATTTAATGTGGATGCTTACCGGAATAGAGGAAGACAGAATAAAGTGTGGATAGACTTTGTAAGATCACATATTATGTAAGACGGGTGTTTAAGATTCAGATACGACATCTGCTATCTGGTCTGAGAGAGAGAAGTACCTTCTGTGTCCCACGTAGATGGGAAAAGACAGTAATAAAGTAAGATAAATGATGATTGCTGGCTACTGCTTTCTAAATTTAGTACAATGTCATTAAAGTCCTCTTTCGATTGGCGTGCAGTCATTAGGCTGACTGTTAATCATATTGAATTCAGTTATACTAAACATGCAAACATCTATGCTATGTTAAGTCAACATAATGTTATACATATATATACTACTTGGCTTGGAGCCAAGAATTGGCATCATCGCTTTATAATAGGCAAATACATAACATTAAATAATGTGAATTAACGTATTCTAATCTTAGCGTTTGATTCACTAATATATGTATGTTGGATTAAAATAGCATTACTCATTGCTAAATGATGAAATAGTACTTCCTAATGCATTCATTAAATACTTGTTCGACGTCCGCTTTTTGTCAATGCTTTTACGTCGCTTTACAAATAAAAAAACCAAACCAAAACCTATTAAGATTAATTAATGCGACCGAACTAAAAGGTTTCGTTATTTTAACTGTGGTAAAGAAGTGGCGCACGTCATCGACTAACTAAATAACAAGGTAACGAAATGTACTAAATAAGCCTTCACTCTTAAAAAATAATAATAGGGTAATTACAAGTACAAACTGGAAACGGTGGCAAGGTATGATAGTTAAAAAATAAATAATGAACAAAAAGAAATCATAGTTTATATAACAATTAAATTCAAAATCGAATACAAGGAAATTAAAAAGTTAAAACTTCCAAATTCAAATAGGGATACGTTCTTGAAACGTGTTGCTGAGGCATGTTGCTCCCACGTGAACTTACAAGATTTTTCTATAGATATTAGAGATATAGGTATTCTATGTACATTACTGATAACTATCCAAAAGTTGCCAAGTAAGCGTTAATTATTATTTATTATAAAAACAAATTATTTCAATTCAAAAGGGCAGGTGCCTTGATATTGCAGGATGATGTGATCAAACTAATTAAGTAAAAATATAATAAGTTTAACCTATATATAAAATGTCTGTTAAAATTAAAAAAAAAACATGTAACTTGTAACATTTTTGTAATGAAATTTGAATTCTCACAGTATTTCTGTTACTTGTAACGTAAAGTACACTCTTAAAACGTATTTAAATCTAACAAACAGCCGAGTTCAAAGTCGTCGTACTGTAGATGTAGAATCCAAGATGGCGGGTCTAAATAGCTTTTTTTAAGTCGTTTGTGATAAAATATCGTTGTCTAGGCCATTAACATAGGAAAGACGTTTGTACACGTGAAGTGGATAAATCTTGATTGAAATGTATGTGTCGATAAGAAAAAAATATTTTTTAGCTACACAACAGAACCTTGTTAGGCTTTGTGCTATTGAACTTATCGCTTAACTAGCTGTTGCACGCGGTTTTGGACGCATTTATTTCTCATTTTCCACGCTCAAACATTTCGTAAGATTGTTTTTCGACATTTCGTACACAGACATTTTGTACGATTTAGAATGATACTCGTTGGTAACATGTGCCAAAAAGTTGTTATTGAAACATGAAACATTACCATGGTGACCGACACTGTGAATGAAGGTTTTATGTACTTCGGGAAGTTTTATTTTCGGGATAAAGGGTAAGGTATCACCCCTGACAATGAGTGTGCATTTCATGATGATCGGTTAAGTCGCTACGGTGTTAAAGCATAACAAACAAACTAACTCACATTTATAGTATTAGTTAGGATAGTGTTCATTTTTAGGGTTACGTGGCGAAAGGATAAAACAGGACCCTATTACTAAAACTCCGCTGTCCGTCCGTTTGACTGTCCGTCTGTCACCAGGTGGTATCTCCTCGATAGTTACAGTTGACATTTTGACGGACGACGTATTTCTCTTGCCGCTATAATAAAAAATTATACAAAAAACAGAATAAGATATATATTTAAGGGCACCCATACTTCAAACGTGATTTTATAGTATATTATAATGGTACGGGACCCTACGTGTGCAAGTCCGAGTCGCACTTGGTTGGTTTTTTTATCATTTGGCTTTGCCATTCGTGTGAAGAATTTCAATGGTCTATTCACAGCGGCACCGAAGCTAAAGCGAATAAAGGTTATCATTGGCCTGTTCCTGTGGTCGATACGTTGTATTCGCAATGTCCTTGAATCCATATCTTTTGATTGATTCGATTCACGTGTCCACAAGCTAAGTGGAGCAATTATAGGATTTCGGCTCATTTAATTATTTAGTTTTACTTACAACATAAGTAAAAAGCAAATATCTAGATGGTATCGTTCGAGAAATGAATTCAAACCTTTTTTGAGAATAATTATTCTACTATATACTCTCAAAATAAACAGAAGTACAGTATAGCAATTAATACTAGTTTACATTAATAATACAATATAACAAACGTATACTTTAAAACATAACAAATCTTTTCTAAATAGCAAAATTTCAATAAAACTATAAAAAAAATTACTTCGATTCGCGAACATTCTGAATAACTCTGGAACCACTTATCGGATCTTGACAATTTCAAGAGCAATCTGAGAAAAAATCTGTCGATTGCAAAAATGAATTTTGAAATAATAAGGATAAAGCAAATTGGCAATCTCCTCCTTTTTTTATGTCAATTTAAAATCAACTCTAGTTCCCACGACAGAAAAAATGAGAAACTTTATACCGCAATATTGAATTACTTACGGCGCGGCTGCCACTGGTAGTTCTTAATTGAACTTGAATTCAATGATAAAATAAGCGCTTGCTACCGTTTGTTCACTCAATGTTATAAATCATTGCTAGTACTTTAATGCAAAACTTTTATTTTTGAGTTAAACTCTGACAATAAGAATCAAAACTATTGTAAATAGAGTCTTATATCTCTCTTCTTACGACGATAATTGGTAAGGGAAAATCTTATAGGTTGGCGTGAACAACATGCTTATTTAAATTTAGAACAGTTTAGAGGAACTTTTTTTTTTCATTTATTTCACTTGAATTCAATTTTTTATTTTATTGTTTACTTTTAAACTGCACCTTTCCATCTGTTTTGAGTTTTCAATTCAGTCCTTATGAATGCCTGTTTTTTTTATTAAAAATGGGAATCCTTCAAGAAAGTATGACGTCCTTACAAATTGAAGACGCCTGAGCTTCAGTAATAAGTCTGACGTATTTATAAAGGAGTTTTAAAGGAAAGTAAAGCCGGATTAGAACTATACTGTTACAGACTGTAATAATAAGATTAAAAGTATTTCAGGCAATTAGCGAGCACGGTACATTACGTATATTGATTTACTTTATACATAGACTGACCGAATTCGGAACAATTTGTGTATATACATTGTGTGGTTTTTATATATACAATGGGTGCAAACGAGGAGTCATAACACCACAGAGGGAGGACACATGGAAGAAGATGGAATATGTTCTTTTTATCTGAATACTTCCAATTTACAAATAAATAAAATTCGGAAAAGCATTGTGTAATATACGGATTTAAATAATAAATAAACATCAAAACACGGTGTTACGTCAAACATCAGTGAAATGTTGAAGCCTCAAGACAAACAGAAGCTTTCAGGAAACAATATAGTTGTCAACATATCTGAAATGTTATGTGAATTAATAATGAAAGACCATATCTGCCTTTCATATGCATTGCTATAGCCTAACAAGTTTGTGTCAAGTCTCAATGTCAATAAAATTAACCCTTTATTGCTTAATAAATACTCAGAAAGTGTAATTTTTTGGCGAGGGTTGGCATGGGCAAAATTTCTGGAGAAAACATTTACGTTTTGTAAGCCGTACATAATTTCCCACTATAATACCATAAAATTAATCGAAATTGAAACTAACCAGTCTAGTTTTGATATTTCTTTTTTGAATTTCAATCCTGTTTTAAAGAAGAAAAAATGCATGCGAACAGGTTTAAGATATGCAGCTAATCGTTTCATTTTTTTTGCGTTTCATTGTGTTTGGATCCTGTTGAACTGGACCAGACGGGTTTACTGTTTAAATTGCGGGCATAAAGGTTTCACTTATGGGGCTCCAGCTTAATTAAGAAAACGGGATCCAAAGAACTACTTTTTTAAGTTGATATTAAAAAAGAAAGCGAAAATTGCATGAGATTGAAAGCAAAAAATCTACACAGTTGTATATTAGGAAGGTAGAGAAGGGTAATGAGTTAGTCAACATTAATTTGAAATTCCTAATCTAGTAATAGAAAAGATTGCGTTTCAAAAGAAAATACACGTAACATATTAATGTAAGGAAATAGCAATATTAATAAAGAGGCTGATTAGTTTGTTTGTGTCAACAGTGAGCGGCATTGCTAAGCCCGGCACGCTGGTCGCTCTGATGGGACCAAGGTAAGATGCACCATCTTTCATTATTCTATTTCCTATATATATTCATCTATCCTAGACATCTTTTTTAAAGATTTCTCGTTAATTGGGAACATTTTGATCTTCAGTAAACATTAAAATTCTAATATCGTCACTCTTTACATCTCCGCCTTTTTTAAATTCTACTACTTTTTCTAGTAAATTTATATAATTTAAATTACAATTCATATAAAGCTTGTATTACTTGATGATTGCCTAAAATAGTTCAATGATTGAATCGACACTAATGTTCCTCATTCATTTGCCATTAAAAAAATTATTACATCATAAAGACAACACAAAATTAAAGACCGTGTAAAGTTATGATATTATAGAAATACTTTTTGTTGAATTCACGTATTTATCCATAAGAAATACAATTTAAATTACAGATTAATCTACTGCGTAAACGAGACGTGTCCATTTTGAAAAGGGCAAACAAGTTACGGCCGACAGAAGTGGTGCTTTGATGCTTTAAAAATTCGCGTATTCTCTGACCGGTCCATATTTTTTGTGCTACTTAACTTTCAAAGGTCCCTGTTTTTAACCGACTTAAAAAAGGAGAAGGTTCTCAATTAGCTTGTAGTTTTTATGTTTGTACCTCAGAACTTTTAAATTAATAAGGTGATAACAAAAAAAATGGTCGGAATGGGGACACTTCAAGGGCGTCCCACATTAAATTGAATGGAATTCAATTCGTTGGATTCCGAAAATATAAAATGCTAATACTGAGACTGGATTTGTTAACGTCCATATAAACTAGACTCCTTGATTCACAAACGGCGAGTTTTTTCTCAAAGCTCATTTTTTTGGTTAGACGAAGCAATGGAACAGGGTCATCTCGCTCAGGCACACTATACTTTTATTTTTAAACGCAGCTTAATCATTTTTTTAATAGAATAAAGAGCAATATAGCATAGGTATTTGCAGCAAGCTAATGAAATGCAGATGCATCTCTTCTCTGCAGATCTTTAATGGACAAAGGAGGGGACAAATAGAAAAAGGATATTTCCATTCACTATCCATCCCCTTCTCATCAGTCAAAACCTCTTCCCATCCTTTCCTTATTAGAAAAGGATTGGAAGGGTGAAGAGGATTAGAATTAGGACTCCGTCTCGTCACTCATCAGACGAAACGCAGGATATTTCTACTTCACGCCAGTCATATTTACATGAACTTCTGTTTACATACTAACGGTTTCATCGCAAGTATAATCCTACTCAAACGTTCGGCTTAACTTTAGTTTAAAAAGCGGAAAACTATTGAACTTTCAGTATACGGTTTTAGAAACAATGTTGTAAGTATCCTAATAAATTATCGTCCAAACCATTTATTAGTATTTATTGGCTTATGTCTAGTTGGAATGATTAACTTTACTGCAATATTGACATGGATACAGATGCCGATGAACATTCAAGATATTTACAATGATCTACAAAATTAGAGCACCAAATGTGATATCCAAATTCACTCAAAATAAATATCGCTGCCAAAGAAACCGTACGATAGTTGCGAAGTAGATAATACGATATGGGCGAGCGTTCGGAAAGCGTATACTGTGCACCGATATACAGTTACCGGCTTACACAACAACTGAAACGATATAGGTATTCGGGTCGGAGGGTGATGAAGTTTTGTTTGGCAACATGGCGTCGAAGTCAACGCTATAACTAGAAATCATTATTGCACCAATAGGATAGGATAGGATAGCTAGAAAAAAATCGTTGAACATTTTTTCCCATCCAATAATTGATTTCAGTTATTATTTCATATAAGCTTGGTTAGTTTCTTATTAACCTCACTGTTTTTATAACTTGATTCCGGTCCTAATAACCTGGAATTATAGGCACAATATGTCAAAAAGTTTTTATGTTCAAAATATAATACGTGCGTCATCCTAATGTTTTATTTCGCACCTACTCACCCTTTAAAATGTTGATTTAAAAAAAAACACCTTTCTCACAAGTTTTTTTTATTTTCAAACATTTCCTAATATTAATAACTTGTCTGACACTTACAAACACAACAATTAAGAATAAGACTAAAAGGTCCAACGGTTCTGAAGTTATGCGCAAATACACATTCGGATTTTTTTATATAGAAGACTAATGTGAAAGCTAGTATTAATAATCGGCCTAATCCTTGGCCGTTTTGTCTCCGAGGGTCTCCCGTTGGTTGGAATTTCTTTATCTGTGTATTTATATATTGTATTTATTTAATGTATTGTATAACCCAACCAAACGGAGACAACATTTAAACTGCCCCATAATTATAATAATAAGTTGAGTCTGTTGTATGAGTATGTATAATTGAAATATTTATAAAGCAAGGTTTAAAATTTTTATCGATATATTTATTGTTTTGCCTTATGAAGCTTATTTGACCTTGCCTTTTTAAATAAAAATAGTAAACACAATTTTCAAAGTCGATTGAAAGTCAAATGTTGATTGCACTCAAAACACTTTGATATTTAATTTAAATTTTGGGTCTTGGTCTTGAGCCCGAGGAACTCGTTATTTAACGAGTGCAATTAAATAGGGTATTATTACTACAAGGCATGACTGACTCTTAAAGTAACATTTCAAACATTAACAATATCTTTTATTATCAGAAAATAAATTCCCTTTGTAAGAAAGTAACATAAATATTTATTATGCCTACGTTGCGTCCATATACAATAGCTTAGTTGTTGATTACAGAACAAACAGAACAGCGTAAGCTTAATGAATGAATTGTAACAGCTTATAATTAAAACATAAAATAAATGAGATAAAAGTTGACATTTGAACTATCTCCGTGATACTACTTCGCTAAAAGACTCAACATCTTCCTTTTATAAGTTATTTGATAGTAGTTTTTTATGGAACAAGTTGGCAAACGAGAATCATCTGATATTAAAAGACCGCTATCCACAACAAGTAACTGAGTCGCAGATCCATTGTCTGCCTTTAATGGATAGAGGAGGGGATAGACGGGAAATGGCCATATACTTTTCCCCATCTATCCCGTCCGCAGCCGATCCTCTTCTTCTTTTCATCATACCCTCAATAGAAAAGAATAAAAAGGAAAAGAACTGAAATTAGGCCTCTGGCACCTCACTCGTCAGACGAAACTCAGAATACTTCACCCATGTCTTCTGTGATATCGTGGTATTCCACGGCCGAGCCGGCCCATTCATCAAACAGATGTTGTTGCGGTTGGCACATCGGCGATAGAATCGGCAACGGCGTTGGGATCGTCCAGCTTGAAGCAAACTTGCTCCCATGGGTAGGATGCAAAAAAGGACCGCATCTCATCCCAGTCTGCCGACCTGTAGTGTCATACTCGGCGGTGGCCATTCGGTTTTAACCGTGGGCGACGCGAGATAGGCACTTCTGTCCAGATCAAGCAGTGGCCCGACGAGCCCAGGGGGGCTTCGACGGAAACCAAGTAGCCGTCCGGATGTGAGGTCAGCAGAAGGTCCAACAGGGAAGGTGTATGATCTTCCACATCTGGAATTCGCGTGGGCCATGTAACCGGTTGCGTCAGATCATAAGACAAGGCAAAGTCATGGACAGATCTCCCCGCGTGATCGGTGGTACGTGAGCCAAGCCAATCGGCGTGGTGGGCATTGAAATCGCCAAGTATCACGATCTCGGCGGATGTAATCTGTTCCAGAACGGAATCTGTAGCCGTTTGGACTTGCTCCATGAGTCGGTCTATTTCGGCATTACCGCTTTGGGACCTATAGAGGCACGCGTAGACTCGCGGATGGTCTTCGCTATCTACGCGCAGCCACAAAATAGATAGGTCCCTACCTTCAAGAAGGCTGAGGCGACGAGAGCAGACATCCTCTCTAACGTACACGCACACCCCGGCCCGGGGCAAAAAGGAATGCTCCAATTTGTAACCTGGGCAGGATAGATACGATGTGTCTGCCGGAGAGGATATCTGCGTCTCAGTGAGGAAAAGCAGGGCCGGCTTCGCCGTCCGTAGGTGGAAGTGGACGGCCTCCGAGTTAGAGTGGAGTCCCCTGATGTTACAGAAGTCCACGGAGAACATGGTAGGGGATGCCGCGAGGTGCTGCCTGCGTTTGCCCAGAGCTCCAGCAACGAGTTGGATGGTGCCCCCCCCCCCCCCAGAATACGCGGGGCAGCCCGCGCGACCACGCCCAGACTTCAAGCGGGAGTTCAGGCGTAAACGCGCGGAGGGGGATTCTCCAATACCAGTGGTATCGGTACCCCCCTGGGGTAGTTTATTTTTATATCCCACTTCCATGCTGTTAAGGGGTGGGTTGGCCTCCGGCACACACACTTATCAGACGAAACGCGGAATTGCTTCCACTTCACGCCTGTCTTTCGTGTGGTTGTGGTATTTCACCGGGCGAGCGGGCCATTCGTGCTCCAGCAAAAGCTAGATGCGGACTCTACCACTATACAATTTTGATTGAGTATTGCGTACTAATTAACGTTTCTTTTACAGCGGTGCTGGGAAGACGACGCTGATGTCTGCCCTAGCGTACAGAAACCCAAGTAAGTCGCTAATTATTAACAAACATAAAATGTTCTCCATCAGAAAGATGTTGTAACGTATCACTTGCGTATAGATTCCATAACAGGAACGTGAAATTATACAGGCTGTCCTTATGTCTTCATTAGTTTAATAAATGGTATACAATATAAGATACCTCAGGGATGTCATCTCTTGGATTCGTTCACACAGTTCAACAAGTTTTCCGTGGGAGGAACAAAAACAAATATTATTTTTTTATTTTGATATTTAGGTCCGTATAAATAATAACATTAATTTCTTATTATTTTATTGATAAATATTTCAAAAAAGAAGGTTTTAAATAGCGATGTTGACGAGTATTCGAAACGTCCTTCAAGTTTAAGGGACAAGTTATTCAAGTTGTGTATGTAAATTATGGATTTATATCAAGTTGTTTGTTTATTCGATTGTACAATCGTAAGTGTGTGATAGAAAATTTAGAATCAAGTAAACACGATAGTTCTCAATGATCTAACAAAACCAAATCAACATTATAATGTACCGAACTAAAATGTTTTTGTTCGGTTGCTTCGGTTGCTTTGGCTCTGCTTTTGGATCACATCGTTAATGAAGCGATCGAGTAGAGACTCCGCGCATTGCCGCCTCTCTTGCCATTAGTTGTGAATCAATGGTCAGTAGACTTTTCTCTTTGATAGATAAATCTGTAGATTTTCTGTTTATATTTATTGACTAATTGTGTTTAGTTAGTTTAAATTAACAACAAAACTAGCTCTGGCACAAGTATAAATCCGTTTTAAAAATTGTTTCTGTTTTGCTAGTAGTCGGTTGTTTTTGTATAGTCATTTTAGTGTACGTCATCTAATGAAAAAAATATGTTAACGAGTGACAATGATTAGCAAATCAGCATAATCCGCGTTCATAACTTACCCAAATGAAACCCGTCACGGGTATTCCGTCTACTATCATAAGCGTTAAATATTTTAAATTAATTCTTTACAATTGTTTTATTTATTTTTTATTGATACACTCTCCTTGTCCCGAGGGGTAAACAAATGTTAAGAGTTTCCATTTGGCAAGGCACACCTCTCTCTCAATAGATTGCTCTCTCTCTTTTTCATCTTTGCACAAGAGGTGAAGATACAAATTGCATCGTTCTAGCGCCAGGTTCATTTACAACAGAAAGACAGAGCCTAACCTTGCGTCCAAACGTCTTATAGTAAAACGGAGATGGTAGAATAAAATCCAATTGATTCCTGCGCATGCGTACCAGAATGTGAATATTTTTTCATAATTGTTATACCTATTACATCATGGAATAAAATATTTACGTATAAATCTGTATAAGCAATAGCTAAAGATAAGGTAGAAGGACAACTTGTCAGATACAAGTTTCAAAAATGTGATACTATAAATTCAACGCTATGTCCTCGCCCTCTCGGGTCATTTTGGACCTCATGGAAATCATTTCAGTTAATGTTGTGTCGACGTGAGGCCCATTACATTTACAAGTCTAATTGAATTTTAAAATCCACGCTATTATATTTTAAGTCTTTAAATAAAGGCATAAAAAATGGTTTTAGTCGATAACATCTAATTTTTTTTTCTAAATTATATATAAAAAATTCTAACGCCTATGTTCATCAGGGATAATATTTTTTCATATCGGTCATAGCCTAATTGAAATGCAAACAAACAATCAAATCTTTCCTCGTTATAATATTAGTTTAGATGATTGCCTTATTGATTGATAGCCTCGCCTCAAACTTATCTTCTCTGATCACCAGACCTTTGAAACTACCACTGCCTTAACGTTTACAAGTCTACTGCTTGCATCGGGGCATCGAGTTCTTGTAGCAATTAATAAAAAAAAATTAACTAAACTGCTATGCACACGTAATGGAACCACCATACGCCTTTATTAAGCATATATTTGATTCCTATTATGATAGAAAGACAGCTTATCGTCGTTGTACATCGAATACTAAGCAAGTATTATTTTATATCTAAGAATCTAGATACTGCTCGTTTTTACAAACTGTCTGAAAATCGAACCCACGACCGTAACGTTTTTTTCTATCTTTTATTAACTTTTATATGAAAGTTTTGATTAGAATAAAGAATCAAAGACGCCATATGTATCTGCACGAAAGTTTGCACAAAATTACTTTGACATTTAATTTTAGATTACAATTTGAACAAGCCTTGATCGATTTGTAGGTGCAAAGTACAAACAAAACAAGTATTACATTTATACTCGTACGTATAGTTATTTTTTTTATTTGCAGTTGGGACGTTGATAGATGGCGACATTGCAATGAATGGATTGCCGGTAGGCGACTTCATGCACCGCGAGAGCGGCTATATGCACCAGGATGAACTCTTCGTAGACAACCTTACCGTCATTGAACACCTATCAATTATGGTATGAATGAATTTATGAAGGAACCATACACTTATCAACAAACTTGTGTCTCTGTGCTTTAATGGGTTTCAGTCACTGTGTGCACTAACTTCTTGTCTCGATAACTTTTTATTTTGTTACAAGACTTGACAAGAGCGTCTTATTTTACATGTAACAATGCAATGACAAAAGAATGGAAGAATAATGATATTCGTATATTTTATATGTAAGATGGATGTATGTACATATGTATTATATCATGTACTTCGTACTCAGAGCTGTCCATCCTGTTATATTTAATTAAATATAATAAAGACAGTAATGGTTTTATTAAGTCAAAATTACAATATATTTTAGAACACGTACATCATTATTTTTTGAATTTACCAGCAATAAATTATAAAGCCAATCGTCCACAGCAAGCTAAATTAGTTTAGCTCGCATAGTTGAGCCAGCTTATCATGTGCGTTCATCGAAAACTATGCCCGCTAAGATAATAAAAATTGATCAACTAATTCAAATTTAGTTGTTTAGCCCAATCCAAAACACCCTAAACTAAGCCCCTCTTATCCCGTTACCCCTCAGGTCCCCTTCGCAAGTGTTGCTCTGTAGTGTGTGATCATGCGCAGGCAGCGAACTCGACTCTCCAGCACAAACAAATTATCAATAACGTTGTTTTAGCCCATTTAACAGTGTACGGTCAACAAATACGTCCTTTAAAGATAGACGAGGCGACGATTTGCGATTACCTTGTTGTAGATGGCTATGAGTAGAAATCATTTTATATCAGGTGAACCGTTTGCTAACTTAAAAAAAACGTATTCCCAGTGATGGATCGGCTTCCGTAAACGCCTGTTCAATAAACATCTTAACATTTTTTTCATATTAAGATTATATTAACATGTTTTTTATGACACTTAAAATTTTATTGATGTATGAATGACATTTAACACGAAAAGCTATGGCACGGGTCTAACAGTTACCGGAATTCTTAAACGTTCCGACATCACACAAGAATATTTCATTAATTAAATTAAATAGCGATAGCAAACCGGTGCCCAATCAGGAGGTATTAATGTAAAGTAGTTTATATTATACTAGTTATATTTTTTTTATAAAAGAGTCGAGCCGGGGAGCGGGGCGTTATTTACAATCTTAAATTGACCTCAATTATATTATCCTTATGATCCAATCACAAGGAATATTATGAAATATAAGTCTTTAATAAGTAAGTAACGTTTTAAATAAATCAGACAGAGATCTTGAAGTGCGTGAAATTTACATGTGATACACAATAATTGCTATTTACATCCAAGGTAGTTTTAATACTCGCTCGAATGTCCAATACCATAAGTAACCATCATCTGCTTTATCGGTGCTAAGAACCGACCCACAAATAATTATTATATAAAAAAAATATGATGTTAGTGATATAGTTCTGGATTAGAGATCAATGATCGCGTCTTGCTACGTCTATTCCGTTCTGGACTACTTGTATGTTAGTGTGTGTATCAATCAGGACGCACAAAAACGTACTTGAATGACTATTATTCTCGCAGTAAAAGTTTCACTTGTTGCCGCCAAAAGAGGGAAGGCGCGCGGCTGACGTAGTCTTTCTTATCAAAGTCAAAAGACTGTCCCGACTTAAACAGGTCTGATCGCCCGTAAACGTAATTACAATCTACTGCACAAACCTCGTGTAAATAATGTATACTACAATTCGTGTACGTTCGTACGTGTTCTTAAAAGAATTTTCCCACACGTTATCACACTTGACCTACTAGATTTTTAGTTATATGAGAACCGCGTATGATTTACATAGATCAAGTTAATTAACAGGATATTTTGAATATTACAAAAATTATATTTAAATAAATTTTTAAAATAGGTAAACAAACACATTTACATTTATATGGTCAATTTTAAAATATGTTATTAAAATTAAAAGTATAATTTATGCAAATCAAGCAATCAATTGACAAAAACGAAAAAAAACTTGATGACACCAGTTATCGAGAGCTTATTATTCACCTAACCCATTAATTTTCATTAATTCGTTCCAGTACCTACTTATTCCGTCTACCTGCACGCTTTTGGCACGTGTCAACGTGTCGCTTTATTAAATGTCAACCAACCTTGAACCTATATTTTTTTATTTGATATCAGTTAAAAAAATGTAATTTTTGAACATTTTCAAAACATTTTGATTCGTGTCGATAACAAGCTGTTTAGAAATAAAAAAAAACTTATACTATGATAGTGTGAAGATTGGCGGCGCTTCTGAACTATACACATTATATTCTTTTCACTTTTTTTATTAGTAAATGAATTTTATATGTAAATGAAAAAAAATCCATTTTAAAACAAATTCAAATAATACATGAAAAAGACAATTATTCAATACACAATTATTCTTTAAAAATAAATAAATACGTGGCGCAATTGTAAGCCATGTGAAATAAGAACATTTTACTAAAGACCTTCCTAGACTTCCTTATAGGTTCATCTTAAAGTCGAATTCCTCTCATTATAAATGACATAGATTGTTCTTACGAAACCTTCCACTCTTAAATTAAACAATTCTCCGAAACCTAACGAAATATTACTGTACTGAATATGTTTTATGCCAGTAAATATAAATTTATTGTCTTTTCAAACATATGTAGGCCCGCCTTCGCATGGATCGCCGGACAACAACGTTGACGCGCAGAAGGCGAGTCAACCAACTGCTCAGACAATTGGGACTCTATGGCTCAAGATATACCCGCATCGGAGGTTTAGAGGGACGCAATACTTTGTCGGGAGGGGAGCGAAAAAGACTGGCTTTCGCTACAGAGGTAAGGGAAAATAACAATACGTCATTTGTTCTTCTTTCTTCTTTTAATTTTAGTTGAGAGCAAAGAGGTCAAATAACGATTAAACTCGTTACTTACGAATTAACTCCACCGCAGCAGAAATTGCATTAGGTTAGGTTCGCCGCCAAAAGTGACACTAGGCGTTCAAACTAAATGTGACGGATTAAAAAATCTGTACCTGCGGTGGAGGTAATACGTAAGTATCAAATACATCCAGCCAGAGTCCAGTTGGTATCACATCGAATAATTCTAATGGGATAGATAAAAATAACAATCGAAAACCGATCGCCCCACGCTGGATATAAACCAGACCCAAAATCGAACATTTGTGATCTCTAAAACCTGGGCATTCGAAGAAACAGTTACGTAAATATTATAATTTTTGAATTACGCTTTTTGCTCCAGCTATTAACCGACCCCGGTCTGTTATTCTGTGATGAACCAACGACGGGTCTAGACTCATCATCGGCACAGAAGTTAATGTCCCTTCTCCGGGCGAGTGCGGTTCAGGGCAAGACAGTTATTTGCACCATACACCAGCCGTCTTCCGAACTGATGGCACTATTCGACAAACTGGTACTTCTTGCTGAAGGAAGAATAGCATTTGCGGGTAATGCATCTGGAGCGCTCAGCTTCTTTGAAAGGTAAGCCAAGCCATGCAGTCTACAATTAATTAAAATAAATGCAATTTATAATAAAAAGAAATAAAGTTCGTATAAGTAAGATGTCTTATTATATTGCCAAGAATAGGGCTATTAATAACCGGTATTGATAATTACCGTAAAAATAATAAACAACCGTAATCTGGATAAAAACACATTTATAAGAACTGCCGACGCAAGTGAAATCTAAAATCAGGTGAGAAGACGCGACAATAGTTCAAAAATAAATAAATAATCAACAAAAGTAAGCCCTTGTATTCAAAATTGAAAATTAAAAAGACAAGAAAAATAAATGAAAGGGAATTCATGTACATGTACATGTTGTTCACGCGAAACTATAAGATTTTCCCCTAGCAAATAACGTCTAACGCGGCTAAAGCAGTTTTTAATTCAACAACCGAGTCAGATGTGTTAAATGTTTTCACAACTCTACAATGCTACACTATCTCGATTTCATAACGATTGGAGTAAACACAAAAGAATCTAGACGTACTTTGTCATTGATCCCCGATGATTGAGTGAAACCGTCACAGCTAAATAGGTTAAACGGTGGCCGTAATAAGACTTTCCGCCTGTTCGGCTTAGTACTAATAAAACATATGACAAACTTTATATGGTATTAGGATTTTACCGTAGTATAAATTATTTTGTTATAATCTTATAGTCCTTGCTAGGTGAGCTAGAATAAATACTTCAATATTCTTACATTAGAATAACTAGATGTGTAGACCGAGCTTTGCTCGTTTCGGAAAAGATAATTATTATAATATCTCAAAATCTGGTTGTCTGAGCTTTGCTCAGTATTTTTCTTAGCCTTTTTTATTTCATTCCGTGTCTTCAGGCACAAAATCAAGTAAATCCTAAAAATGAATCCTAGCTAGATCTATTTATCGCCCCCGAAAACCCGTGCATACTGAATATCATGTAAATCGTTAAAGCCGTTTCCTAGATTCAGATTATATGTATATGTACAAGAATTGTTCGCTATTAGGTTTTAATTGTTTCTTCTTTAGAAATTTCTTTAAGTAAATTATAAGCTCCTTTTCTTTCCTAATATAATAAATAGGAATAGCACATATGCTACTTTTTATTCCGCAAAAATGTAAAGATTAAATGTGTAACCATAAGTACTGAAAAAAATGTGTCCTTTCTATATCCCTAACTTCGTGTGTGCAAAATTTCATCATGATCGGTTGAGTTGATGTATCTTGAAGGTGTAACAAACAATCTTACATTTGCATTTATAATTTAGCTAGGATAATGATTTCTTCTATTACACGAACACATCGGATTAAAACTAATTTTACGGATTTTAGCACGTATATCTTAGTTAGAATTTTGTTTCTGCTTTTTAGAATTTAATTGCTCATATTCTACGAGGTGAGACAAGTATTCGTATTTATCTAATTAAATCATAGCTCCTACGAAAGCTTTACTGACATTTAATTTTGCAGTGATCTTATTCATTTATTCGTTTATTATACAGATCTAATGGTAAGAGAGCCGAAGCGGGGATTTCTGTACATTCAAGAGCGCGTCACATTTACATATCGGGGTTACCTCGGACCCTGTCAAGTACCAAATCAGTTATCTATTTAGAGTCACGTGCTTAGGATAGCCCATTCAATTTGGGAAAAAAATCTATCATCAGACATACGTCGAACTTGTTAAACAAAATCATCACCTGGACATCATCGAGCGCGGTCAATATTTAATAAATTTTAAAGTAAATAGTTCAAGGATAGCGTGATAAGATTATCTAATAATGGGACATCTGAACTCTAACAATTTCAACAAGCTAAGTAACAAGAATCATAAATAAACACTGTATACCCTTTCCCCACCGCTAAAAGTAAGAACGTAGCCTTTTTTTCTTTTTCTTTATTTATTTTTAGATAAAAGATAGAAGTAGATTATAATCTAATCTTCAAAATGCAATAGGTCCCCATCACGCGCGAAGATCTAAAATTTTAGCATTGTCGGCTCCCCTGCTATAAGGAAGGATATTATGAAATCAGTATTCATAAAAGCGATTGGAAATGTCTATTAATCTGGTGAAATATCTATATAGAAATCAAATTTATTAGCTAATTCTAATCCAATTCAACATTTGTTTGTATTTCCGTGTTTTTGTTTTGGCTTATGGAGTCATCAAAGTGGAAGGTATATAAATATACAATAATACTTATTCTAGGTGTATACATTGTTATTAAATCAATTTGATCGTCGATAATTAATATAAGTACGATAAAAATATACTGATACACTAGATGGTAAATGTATGAAGATGAATGTGGATAAGACGAAAGTAATGGTGTTTGAAAGAGAACAAAGTAAGACAGTAATTGAAATAAAGGTTAACGGAAATGTAGTGGAACAGGTGGAAGAGTTCGTGTATTTGGGGTGCATGTGTAGTAGAGATGGTAGGCATGTTAAAGATTTTGAACGACGAGTGACTGCTGGAAATAAAATGAATGGGGCTATAGGTACAGTAGTGACCAGTCAGAATGTGTCTACGAAGGCTCGCCTGGCAATACACAATTCTGTACTAGTCCCCACTTTAATGTATGGAAGTGAGAGTTGGGTTTGGCAGGAAAAGCATGTTAGTAGAGTTAATGCCGTTGAGATGCGGTCCTTAAGAAGTATGTTAGGCGTGACATTAAATGATGAGAAGAGTGTGGCTTAAAAGTGGATGTTGTGACTAGAATTGAGAAAGGTATGCTTTGGTGGTCCGGGCACGCTGAAAGGATGAATGAAGAGAGAATAACGAAACAAATTTTGCAAAAGTGAGTGGCAGTGTTGGTAGGGGACGCCCTAGGAGAACTTATATCGATCAGATTAATGACTTACTAAAAAAGGGCGATATAAGGAGCACCCATAACCGACGAGCATGCATGCGTAGATGTATGAATGTGGAAGAAGCGAGAGTGGTGTGCCAGGATCGCGCCAAATGGAAATCTATGGTCTCTGCCTACCCCTCTGGGTTACGGGCGTGAGCGTATATTTATTAATTTATTTAAAAATATACTGTTTATATTATTACATATATTAGTAATAGTTATAAGTTTTTGATATTTGTATTTATTTATTAGTGCTGTAAAATAGTAATTTCTCATTAGTTAATTGAATACTAATTTTAATTGTTCTTAGGCGACCGTTAAGAAAAGATTATGAAAAGAATATAGAAGCACTAATTGTTTTGCACGATGGCTCAAATTCACATGCCATGACTGCACGTAACCTTCTATATTACAAGAATTAAACTCAAATGTATGTGTATATAACTATAAGATCTTTGTTACCTTTACGTGTAATTAACAGCTACAAATAAAAACCTCCATAGCTAGCTGGAATACGGTCAGCACGGTTTACGGTTGCTAAGGCCATAATGGTAATGGTTTGTTAAGGGGCTATAGTAATAAACAAGTTCAATACATTAAAAAATAACACATTTTATAGTCTACTAGCTGTGCCCCGCGGTTTCATCCGCCCTGCAAGTTTACTTAAACGAAATTATATTACTCATTGCCTACTTAAATACTACCCTAGACTCATCATCACCCTGCCCTTTTACCGCTCATGCGGGGACATCGACATCACCGTAGCAAAGCTTAACAATCACATATGATTGTCTGTTCCCAATAAACTGAAAAATTGCTGTACGGTGCACGCACCAATAGACAGAGTTATTAATGAGGAAGGTTTCGGTGCATAATTTGTTAAGATTTAGTGTAAATTTTGTTGAAATATAATGATAATTGTTGAAAATGTCTGAAAACACCAAGCCACTATCAGCGGAAACGCCTGTCTAATTCTTTAAAATTCCCTTCGATGCATAACAAAGCAATGTATGGTGAACAATTCCTCTTTTAAGGTAGCTATGAGTTAATTCTTAAGCAAAACGAAGTTTGTCGGGTCAGCTAGTTACCTTATAACGCTTTTGAACTATGTTTTTTTGATATTATCACTGTTTTCTATATCTTCGATGCATGGAAAAACTTTAATGTTTTACTTGTTTACATGACTGCATGACGTTTTATTTTGATCGACAATTGACAACGACGCCATGGATGCCAACTTTATTAAATGTCATTATAAAACCGCATCGCCAGTGTTGTCTACTTAGTTATTTTTTTAATTATTATTTAACGGATTAGGACCGGTATAAATGACTGATATTTTTGTAACGGCTAAGGATTTAATGCCAAAAGTAGAAAAATTATGGAGATTAATTATATTTAAGTATTTGTTGTTATATTTTTTTCATGTTTAACAAATGGATTTGTTGTTGGCAACGCGTGCATAACATCGCATCCAATCACATCACTCGACTGCTGGTTAACATTTTCGCTGTGTTGACTATCTTGATAAAATCTTGACGTTTTTGTCTATCACTTTTCCGTATACAGTTTTTTTTTCATTTTACTCCGCTCCTAAGTTTCATAGCGTGATGTTAAATGGTCTAGCAAATGTCGTAATCGCTCAGCTTGTTATTACAAAAAGAATTTTTAAAAGCCGATGAGTAGAGAGAAGAGAGCAGTTATTAAGATAAGCGCGTTCAAACAAACTCTTACGCCTTATAATATTAGTGTAGATGGCATATTAGTAGCAAAGTCGTTAGTGCAAAATTTATCTGACGTAAAACTATAATAATCAACTTTATCACTAATAATTTACAATAGATATAATGCATATCGGCAAATATCTGGACAAATAATTCTGCATATCCATTTATAAGTCGTTAAGTAAATAATTTATGACATTTATTTAAATATTTGTCATATAAATCATGTTAAATTAGATGTCTTATCTATGTTACATTGTGCAGTAGTAAGGTATTTACCTGAGAACAATATAGATTCACATGATGATTAAGCAGCGTGATATTAGGTGTTAATGTGGAAAATAATATTTACTAGTACAATTCAACTTACAAATTCAAGCATTACGAACGAAGGTCACAGTATCGTAAATGCCAATGCCAATAATTATCCACAATATGCAGTATACGAACATTAGATAGATATATAAAATTTAACCTTTGTAAATATCGACAAAAAGAGCAAACGAAATCCATAATGTATTAACGTAGCAGGCGAACATGCTCAAAACAAGACAGGGTGAAAATAATTTTCCTTATATACCCCTCGAGAAATACCGCTAGTAAATACATTAAATGTTTAATTTTGCCCTATACAGATTTTTTTTATTTTTCAGTCTTGGATATCATTGTCCATTGACGTACAACCCTACAGACTTCTTCATTAAAGTACTGGCTCTGACACCGGGGTCCGAGGGTGCATCTAGGCATGCCATCAAAAGCGTATGCGACAGGTTTGCAGTCAGCGATGCTGCTAAAGAACTAGACATGGAAATACACCTTGAATTCCATCTTATGGACCATGAGGATGAGGTACAAAAATTTTAATACAAGCTTCCAATTCTGTTGCTTTGTAAGTAATTTTATTGAGTTGATATTATGTTAAGACCCCTTTTAACAACAGCGTTAGTGAACTTGTAGTGCAACTGCAAATTATTATGGACTATCGAATCTGCTTTGTGTATTGTGACAGTTGAGATAGTGGAAAGCTTATCATCATGATCTTTGTCATTTTTTTCTGTGAACAGGCATCAAGAAGGGCGAAAGAAGACAGTTTCAAGCCACCTTTCTTCTTTACGAAGATGATCTGGCTCGTGTACCGGTACCTACTGGTTATATTAAGAGATCCACGAGTACAATTACTGCGTATTTTACAGAAATTAGTAAGTAACTACTCCTAGATCTCCCGTGACGGCATAGTTTACATAACGTATGCTATGAAGAAAATGTGAGCATACTTTAAGTCTACAAATTCCATAAAATGAATAGTTAGTTCAAATCATGACTCGGAGTTATGATCACCATTCTCGTGACTCTGAAGATTACGTGTGGCTTTTCTCTTTGGCTTAATATTTTTGACTGAAGAAAAAGAAGAAATCTAATAGTCACGTTTACTTCCAGGCCATAGCGCTAACAGCCGGTCTGTGTTTTATCGGCACCGCGCGTCTCACACAGGCCGGCATCCAGGACGTGCAGGGAGCTCTTTTTATAATCATCGCCGAGAACACATTCAGCCCCATGTACTCAGTGCTGAACATGTTCCCAGAAGAGTTCCCAATGCTCACCAGAGAGCTGAAAGCCGGCCTATATTCCACGCCGATTTATTATTTGGCGAGAATGACTGCCTTGGTAAGATAATGTGTATAAATCCATTTCAGAAACCAACAAAAATACTTATAACCATATCTTACGTATGCCAATTTAAATAAACTGACGCATATATTTTACTATTAGCACAATAGTTAAATAACTGTCTTAAAGGTGTCAAGCATAATACTCTAATTAATGTTGAGTATATACATGTATATTCCCGAGAAGGGTTGCCGTCAGTGTAGACTACTGTCAATCTGTGCCGACCCCACAAAGTGAGATAAAGGCAGGGAGATTGAGTGTAGAGTATATAAATATTCCTACATTAAAGGGGAGATACTAAGCGATTCATCTATTATATACATAACGATGTGCATCCGATAAAGGACTGATTGTGGAAATTAGAAATTTGCCATATTTTCCCCATATAATACAGACTTACACAAGGTTAAGACAAGGTTAAAGATTTTTTTTCACTTTAAAGTCTTTTCGATATTTCAGTTCCCCGGGCTGGTGATAGAACCGACCCTGTTCACCCTGGTGGTGTACTACATAGCAGGTCTGCGCGCCACTGTCTTCGCATTCAGCTTTACCGTCTTCTTATCGATAATTGTTCTTAACGTCGCCATCGCGTGCGGTAAGAACTTGTTATTATAAAACAAGAGAAATAAATATGTAAACCGACGTTTTCTAGTGACTTTCGACTCAAGGAACGCGTATAGTTTACGTTCTTATCTCGTAATACCATGGAATATAGGCAGGTCTTACGTAAGAATCCCATTATACGCACATATTTGGTTTATATAAATAATATTAGTATATAAGGAGCACCCATAACCGACGAGCATGTATACGTAGATGTATGAATGTAGAAGCGAGAAAGGTGTGCCAGGATCGCGCCAAATGGAAATCCATGATCTCTGCCTACCCGGGCGTGAGCGCATATTTATTTAGTAGTGACAAAAAGCGTTAAAAATAACTGATATGTTTTAAAAAAATATATTATTAATTTCAACTTTGCTGTGTTACAGGTTCATTCTTCTCGTGTGCATTTGGTTCAATGCCGATCGCAATCGCCTACCTTGTACCTTTTGATTACACCTTGATGTTGACGTCAGGTCTATTCGTCAAATTAAGGTATGTGGCCCATTTTTGAAAGAGGCTCAGCAAAAAAATACTTATGAATGACTAGTAACAATGTCGATGGAAGGATTGGACGTGCAATATTACTATCGAAGAAGGTGGTAAGCTAGCAAGCAACAGAAATGGGCTTAGTTAAGTTTGCTTTTGTAATGATGTGGTGGTGCACTTTGTTAACATCACGATTTTCTCACTGTTTTTCATGTTTGGTGAGTTACCTATTATGGTAAATATTATATCTAAACGTGTTATTATTTTACAGTTCAATACCAAGATACGTGTCATGGATTCGACATTTATCGTGGGTGATGTACTCGAATGAAGCCATGAGCATCCTACAATGGGACGGTGTACAAAATATAAGTAGGTTATCAATATTATTTTAGGGACGTCAAAATTCCGCTTTCACTGTTAGTTTCGAATAGCAACGATGTATAAACATACATAATTGCTATTACAAACGATCAGTGAATTTGGACATCCTTCACTGAGACTGGTGTGTCCACGCTGGAATTCTACGGCGTTTGAAATGCCATTGGCATCATGCTTACTAATGAACAAAGATGGTTGCTCTTCTAAACACTAAAGTTAACTAAGTACTTTAACGAGGTTAAAATGCAATTTTATACACTTTTCCTACCTCATATATTTCGCTACCGCGATCCAATCTGTATACTCAGATATCCTTTTTGTCTCGATTGGGGACACAAACATAGAAACTTTCAGGTTTTATAAAAAAGACGAAGGTCGTCGTCGAATCGTCGCTCGCTCTTACCCTACAGTGCGAAGTTCGCCCCACAGTTAATATTTTTTATAGCAGAAGGCGACAAAGCAAGCGGCTTGCATAATGTTTTGAGTCCTCTGTTACATTAACATGCGCAACCATCAGAAGCTTTTTATAGGGAAGAGAGGGACTGAACAACTTAAAGACGAGATGTAAAGAATGACTTCACTAAATAGACGACACGCGTAAATATAAAAGCGACAAATATAAATGCATACGCTTGAGGCCGGCACATTCATGCAATCATTAATATATCGCTTTTCCTAGCTGAGGCATTCAAAATCAATCTAATAAGCACTATTAGTACTAACCTGCACTACTGTTTCAACCGTGTAACATACTACGCTAAACAAAATCCTTTTAAAGTTCATACTTGTATTTAAAAAAAAATATTTCTTCTAGCATGCATTGTACCTGGTAACATGACCGATGCTCCGTGCCTGAGCACGGGCGACGAGGTTCTGGAGCAGTACGACTTCCAGAGCAGCCAGTTCTGGACCGATGTACTCGCACTTCTCATCCTCTGCGTTGCTTTTCATCTTCTCGCTCTTATAGCACTAAGATTTCGTACGAGAAGAAAATAGAAAATTTAGCATATAACGGTGTCAAGACTATCAAATAAAAGTGTTCTATTTTGTGGGTAATAAGTAATGTTTTATAGTTCTATTATAACGCGTGTCCGGTTGTAAAAGAATCTTTTTGTATTGAATGCATGTTGAAACTAAATTATGATTAAACATTGATGAATGATAACAACAAAAATAAAAATAAATCTCTTTGTTTCATTTTATTTACCAACGACAGAAAACATCATACAACGGATACATTTTATTGAAGTTATTAGACATAATATTCTCTCCATGCTCTTATTATGTGGTTTGCAAGTGACAAATCGGCACTTAAGTGGATCAGTAAGTGAACAGATACCAAAATATCCAATCCTATAAAATTACATCGACTGGTGAGATCGCGTACGCACAACGCAGCGCTCTAAGTAAAGTGAAAATAAAACGGAACGTCATCACACTTACCACAAAGGAGACAGTTAATTTTTTCCAGGAGTTAGGCCAACCACAAATTACTTCGTAAACTAATAAAACATATATCGAATTGTTTCTCGAATTTTGTTGTTGTCTCGAATGTTGAATCTCTAGATTACAGTGTTAATATTATTCAGACCTAGTCTAACCGGGATACTGGGAAATGAGGCATACATATAAAGGTCAAAATAACCTAAAAACCACGAGCAGTCAATATTTTATAACTTATTTATTCCTTGTGTTGATATAACTTATTAATATGAATTATTTATTTTTAATATAAATTGTTCAACTGTCACCAGTCACACTTCACCTAAACGCTTAACAATAATTACAGTTACTTACAGGTTTTCAGAGATTTTTCATCACTGGTATTTTAAAACAGCGAATGTTCAGCCCAGCTTGGGAACGCGTAGAAACGCCAACAGGGCCAAAAAGATGCTCGTCCGTTTTATATTCATTATTTAATTTAAAAGATAGGACAAAGTAGAAACATAGATAAAATATTTTCACGCAATTCGAAGTCAACGGAAAATATATTCTGACAAGATCTGACAAGCAGATAGGTGTTGCCACAATAAATCAGCACAGGTTCCGTATGCATTTAATAACAGTTGCGTGATATTGCTTAATGTAGTTAAACATCTTTGCAAGTCAATAATAAGTTTTATGTCACTTTAATTGATTATTTTCACGAATTTGTGAGTAATGTGCTATAAGTAAAAAAAAGAGGTAAAGTATATCCTGTTATGAATCATATATATCAAATGATGACGCGGGAGCTAGCTGAAATTAATATGAAAGCTATTTTATAAGTCTCTAGACATACTTCAAGGGTGGTAAAGGTTACAAAAGTGGCAACACTGGCAGATGACATTTTTAACGTGTTTTATTTTTAATAATATTCCATTCCACTTTTATTTTTAAACTAGTCAATGCAAAATAACCAATAATGTATAGAATTGTATCAATGTCAATATTATTGGTAAAATTATATAATTATTTTTGTTCTTATTAAAAATTATTACCATCGTTTCCTGCAGCATTTTTGATAAAAAAAAAGTTAAAAACGATTAATTACACGCATTTTTACCTAACCGCCATAGCTGGTTATATTGAACAGCAAGAACTATCAAGACACCGTCTTTTTATTTATAATCTCATAATTCCGGTTAGACTTTACAAAAAGAATATGCCTGTTGATAATAGTTAATTATTTACATTTTTAATAGCACAATCTGATTTATATAGACTAACGCACCAGCGGGCCCATAAAAAACTATCTCCTTTGGAAAAGCTTAGATATTAGAATATTTGCTATGTAAATATTTGGTATTAGTAGGAGTCATCGATATAATTGTGGCGATGAATTTAAGTATCTGTTTAACGAAGTATAAAAGTTAAGTTGGGCACTGACTGTCAAGTGAGTTACATAAAGTGAAAGTTAAGCGGCTAAAATAGTTTTGTATGCTACCTTCTCTTTAAGATGAATATCTACAAAAAAATTGGGCCAATTCAAAACCTGTTCGAATAGTAGGAATAATATCAGACTTATGCCACAATGCCATTTTTAGTATTTCCACAATGTGTCATATTTTCTATAGTACTCAACAGCTTGTCAAACGTAGAAATTATACGATCATTGCTCATGTTGTCGCATTACGTGATTAAGGGTAATGGACCAACCAAACTCATTTTTTGGTTGATAATTATAAAAGTCTCTCGTAGCTTGTTACCTTTTTCATACTTACATAGATATTATTTATAATTGTAATTTTTTACATACCTGGTAGTAAAATTATTTTCTTAATAAACAAACGAAAATTAATATTGAAAAAAAATATAAAAAAACAACGATTTTGATGACATGACAACAATAATGAAACGCAGCACATCCAACGCAAGACTGCCCAAATTATATTTTCTTCCTCAATCTGCTCGTATTGTAATTTTAAATTTAAGGAACTGTTAATCCTTGTTTGTATTAAAACGTCATCTATACGCTGCTACAGAATAGATGAAAAACAAGCTGCTTCGGAATGGCATCAGTTGATAAGTCTGAGGCCTAAATAGTTCATGGATTTACACAGAGATGGCGCCACTTCTGATTATGATGTTACCTGGGCGACCGGCTTGTGCTTGCGGCGCAAGCGTAGCGTAGTTCAAATTCATCCGCCATATTCGTCGTGTCAGACGGAGTGCAGTGTACGGCTGTGTCATGTTTTAACGTAAACTGCACATAACTTATGACAACTAATCATTTTTGGTGCTTGTTTCGTGTAAAGAACGTTGAAAATATGCGATCGCATGGAGTTTCGAATGTACACTCGTGTCGCTTGTTGAATAATAAACGTGCAACGAACTGTGCATTCGTGTGTTTATGATAACAGCATTAACAGTAATCCTTGGTCGCGTATTGTTTTTATCCCATGCAGTCGTTGGTGTTTTATGTACCTCAATGGTATTATGCAAGATAACATAACCGTGACCTTCGTATTCGTGACCGTGCTTACGATGCTTTTTGAGGTTAAAATGCAGCTAGGATTTTGACTGACTGCGCCGAGCCATAAGGTTAGTAAGATTTCATTTTATCTGTGTTTTGATAAGAGTTTATCTTGCCCTAAATTTGTCCGTCCACAAAATTGTATATTAAACTTGCAAATTATCGTATGTCTTTTATTGAGAATTATCGAGTAATAATGGTAATAGTGTATTATTTTTAAATTTAACAAAAAAACATTTCGTAAGTTACATAGAATTATTTTTGACGTATGTTGTTATTCTCTAAGTTAAAAAGTGTATTCAAATATTGAATTTGAAAGTATGGCGGTTGGTTGCTCGGGCTGGCCAACCTTTAACTTCGTGCGGGCCGACGGCGCGGCGAGAATGCAACCTCACCGCGGGATGTAAAAAGGGAATAAAACAAGCTTCTAAAGGACGCGCCATTGCTTATCCAAATACTTTTGGTACTCCCTTACTCCGTATGCTCTAGAGCTCCGAAGGCTGTCGTTCATTAAGCGACGTATACGTCGAGAAATCCTAAAATAGATTCGCGCCAAAATTATTTCGTAAAAATTGTTCGAATCGAAATCGAATGTTTTAACATGTTTGCCTATGAATGTGTTTTGTGCTAATTACTCATTTATAACAAAAAGTAAATTGTTAGTATAAATAGCTTGTGATATTACTTATTTAAAACAATAGTATCTTTCGCCACAAAGGATTACTCAGACTATATAAATTAATACGTTGATTAGGCAACGTCCTATCATCATCGGTTTTTACAGAATTTTGGTATCATAATAATCTGATTTTTCTTCGTAAAATTTATTACCAGCATATTAATTGAAGTTTAATTTTAAAATTGTAAGTTAAATAATTTTTCTCATTTGAATTGTGCCTTAGGACATAGATTTACCGTACATTGATTATTGAAAAATGCCATATCGTTGTAAAAATCCAGAAAATCCGGAAAACAAACATAACTCCGATTTTTAAGATCTAGTATTGACAGTAGATGTGTGAAAAAGCAGCATAGGATAGAGATAAAAAGCAGAATAGTAGCTTGTAACAATGAAATAGATTTTGTTTGTACACGATACTATATGCACGATTGGAGTTACCATAGACATTGTAGTAATTTGTCACGATCGTTCAATATGTGATATCGATTTGTCTATCGAATAAATTATTCGCTTTTACGTAAAACTATAATGCTCTACAATATCTTTGTTTTTTCTAGCGCATCGTTACGCAAGTCTATTGATTATTCTGATTACTATTGAATAACATTATCGCAATAAACATTACGCACCCATACGACATGTCTTATTTTTTTCTATTGTAATAGTCTTTTTAATACGGTGATGTAGGTGTGTGAATGTGAAAATGTCGCCATTGCATTTATGTTCACACTGCCTCCAACCTAGTTAAGACATATCGATATCAGGCTCATATAATGCAGCAGTCAAATGTTTTAGTTCTTATATCCTATTGAAGCACAAGATGCATTTAGTTTAGATATAAATACATATACGTAAGCACAAACGAAGGTAAAGCAAAAAAATACAGTATGTATAAAGGTAATTAATCGGACATCGGATCGAAATTTATTTTAACAGTTTTATCTCATAAATGTACTAAATTCTGGACATTAAACACAGAGTACACTCTGCGGAATCTCCGAGCGCGTTTGTGTAATAGCTCAAAAAAGACATGTAATTTTAATAGAGGCTGCTTGGCGACCATATCCTGATATATATATATATATATATATATATATATATATATATATATATATATATATATTTAATTTAGTTTGATTCTAGAGTGTTTTAATGTGGTATAGCCGCGCTATATTTACTTCTCGAACAGCTTAATATTGAATGTAACATTTTGCGTCAATTTGTTATTCGTATCAGTTGTTTAATTAAAACGTTTGGTATTCGTGTAAATATTGGTTCTCGTTCCAGTTGCCCGGTCTATTTAACATTTGTACGCGTCTCGGGTTGCCTCTACCTTTCGATGGACTAAGTTTTTTTTATAATTACATGATAATTTATGCAACGAGTATGATTATTTTGTTTATATTATATTTAACTTTAAGTTGATACATGAATTTAATATTCCTACCCTTTCCCTTCCTTAGGAGAAACGACAAATCTACATTCTATATAGTTTATAGGACTAAAACCGCCATTTTTACATCAAATTATGTGATGAAAACAGTCAATATTCGTTTCGTTTTTTTTTTATTTTAGTTCAATTTATAAATTGATAGATTTGTATAATTTAGCTTGCGCCGCCACATGCTGGTCACAAATTGAAGTGTTTATAGTTATTTTTATTAAACAAAGAAATACTTCTGAACAAGAAGTATTTCTTTCCTATGAAATGGAAATGTAACTAAGCTGCTGGTATCTAAACATCTCTTACACTATCTTGTATTAATGACTGATCTTGATGAAAGAAGTTAAATATGTGAGCGCATTAAAAAAAATCAATGAAATCAAAAAAAAATACTATTGTAAACTTCGTGTAAACAGAACGCTATTATCAGAATTGTTTGAATGGATTTAAAAATACACATTGTGGTACATCAAAAGTCGGTGCATGTTTATTTTATGACTTGGAAGTTCGATTGCGATCAAAGTTTATTACCCTTGTGTTTGTTTGCAGAGTGGATATTCCATCGATCATTTTATTTGTACTATTTTTTATCTTTTCCACGAAATGCATTTATATCAAAACCTCGCGAAATTTACAAGCGGATTGTCATAAACAAAGCCACTATTATCAATATTATCTTCATGGAATTTTTTAATGCTAAAGTATACGTTGAATAAACGAAAACATTATCCAATATTTCTAGAATATCCCTCGAGGGCTAGTGTTGTACAATCATTGATAACGTTGCATTAACTAACGCCGCGTATTATCAGGCACAGATATATCCCACTTCAGATTGCAGTGGGCGTTGTGTACTTGCAATGACGTCACTGTAACAAAGCGCGGGTGCCGTTTGTGGAATAAACAAGGGTATTCTTAGCCGCTGTCCTACATGCACTATTGTATAATTTGGACTGATTCATTAATATATATGATATCATCTTGAACTTCATACATTTTTATAATTTCTTGCGTTAAGGTAAAACTACTTTTAAAATTTTATTACCTTTTCGTGTAAATTATCTTTTAAAACGATATTTATTTTTCCACTTACAAAGTATTATAAAAAGTTTTGTGAATTCTTTGGAATATAAATGTATATATTAAAACATGTTGCCCGCATTCGTTTCTTATTTTCCTTCTATCCATCGGAAATAGTTTATTTTCCGGATGAAAGGAATACATAAACACATGTGCGTATGTGATAAGCTGTGTAAAAAATTCAAAAAGATTGGAATTCATTCCAATCTTTTTGAATTAAGAGATTTGGGATTTCAAACTAATGAACATTATATATATATTAACACGACAAAATATTTATAGGATTTGTGCTCGTATAGTCTTAAAACGATAAAGCAAGTAAACATCTTAGGTACATACAGTTACATACATACAGTTTTCTACTACAACCGTTACACGTCGTAGTGTCCGACATGAGAAACTGGATGCAGTTTTTTGCGATAAACGTTCAAATGTACTTTACACTATTTTTGTGCTTGTTTGAGCGCGAAGAATCCGTCGAAAAAAACCCGTTGATTCGTAATATAGTGTAAACTGTAAGCTAGACGTATTTGATACAGTTTTTTTTAACAAAAAATAATTGTCGTGTCGGAATGCAATTACGTTTCAAAAGTCTTTCGTGTTGAATAGTTTTGTTTTGCTTCCAAGTACTTTAATCGACTTTTATTAACCTTAATCGGTGTAAGTACGAAATCTAAGTGTTTACTATGTGAATATGTTATTGGTCCCAGTTTATCCGGAGTGCGAAGTTAATCAGTCGCTCAGATGGCTTAGGATTAAACTTCGTCAGTTAGTAAATTACTTTTGAAAGTGGGAGTCTGGAGTGGACCTGTTACTTCTATTTATTGAACCGAGACGCTGCCTTTTCAATAGTTTGCTTAGTATAAACCTCCATAATAGAGGAAGTCTAAAAAACTTGTCTATCTAAAAAGTCTAAAAAAGAATGCTCCAAATTGTTTTCATTGTTACCCTTCCTATCTTTTCGCTTTAATTGAATATTTGCATTCGTTTCTATGGTTATCCTCGTTTCTTCGTTAATAATGTCTTTAAACATATTAATATTAATTAAATAACATGCTTAGAACAGATCTGCAAAGGTCGTCTTCGTGCGCCTTTAGATAAACGGCTAACCTCGAGTTGAAATTATTTGCTTTGTGCTGTATTTAAATAGTTGCTTGTATTTTTTTTGGTATCGAAGCCTCTCGCAAATGCCCTGCTGTCGAGAGAAGACAGCATTGTGTGGTATAATACCCACTAAAATCCTTACCGTGACCATTATATACGACGGTAGATAGAGCCTTTGTAAACTATCTATCAGCTGCATGTAGATGTTTATATAATAACTTCTATGAACAGTTTATTGGCAATTGGCACTCACGTTCTAACTTATAAACTATCAATAGAGAAGTTTCCGTTCTATTTAATTTCGAGCAATAAGTCTAGATTTCCACGGACAGTTTCTATGTTAATTAAATGCGTCGGTTTTATTATCTGTACATTCAGTTAGTAATTTAACCTCCTATCGACTAGATAAATTAACTTGTCAAACAAAATGTTTCATTTCGTTTCACGGTTTCACTATATTTTATCCTTGTGTGAGGAAATTCATGTAAAGATAGAAATAAACTGTAATCATTGTAATATTCTAATTTGTTGGCAAAAATATGTGTTTGTGACTGTTAAGTTAAATAAAAACAAAATACACACATTAGGTACTTGACTCACTTTTGTTTAAGTATAAGTAGAAACACAAATTTGAAATTCTTTTTTTAATACGCTGTATACACAGTGACCTGTAAACACGTGTGTCGTTCAAAGAATGTACGGTTCGCACGGCCCTCTGAACCCGGGCCGGTCGGCAGTTAAATATATTTTGACGTTTGTGGCTTATTGTCACAACCGGGACATAGCTCGCAGTGTTTTGCGGCTGCACGGGGACGTTTATGTTTCAACGTAATACAGTTATATCCGGTCTAGTCTGTCACGATAGAAGGATAGTTTGAAATATGTATTCTAATTTCTAAAAGTTGTGAACGGAATAACGCGTATCAAACTTGAAGATTGAGAAGAGAAAGAAAAATATTGAGTAGCTCAAACTTATACAGACAAAAAAAACATAAAGACGAATTGATAGTCTCTTCCTTTTTGAAGTGTATTTAAAATTAGAGGAAAAGAATACCCTTGTTTTAAACTGATTTCAGAATTTACTAGGCCAATTTTTAAAACCACGATCTCTATAAGTCAAACTTCCCATTACTTGCTTTACAAAAAGGAGACCAACAAAGAAACGGTTCTGATAATTGAATACAACCTGTTGCTGATGCGATATGAGAGGACAAGGCCTTAGACATACGAGTGTTGTATCTGACATTGCTACAGCAGTATTAGCCGTTAATTAAGTTTGGATTTCCGTTTTAACCAGTCGGACGAGAATAACACTGGTAGGCCGGGTACTATGGTATATGCAAGTGTTGGTTAATTAATGATTTGCACCTTTTTCACTCGTAATCTGTAGATATATATGTATATGTATGTATCTTGAAATTACGGCGTTTTCTACAAAATAAGGAACTACTGTTTTCTATATGTACCTTGACTACTGCCCATACAAATTTTCCTTTCCTAACAAGACCTTTACGGTTTATTTTTCCGTAAATGTTATATCTGTCGTACTTTGGAAAGAAGTACCACGATCGTTCTTGAATTCGAAGGTCAACAGATATGTGTGGTGGTTAAAGGATCGAGCTACGGCTCGGTTCAAGGAAAGTTTTCTATATTTTACTGTGATGGCATCACTTAAATACACCTAATGAGTTCCTGGATGGAACTAAAATCCTCTTAGTTTTGACTTGCGTTTCAAAAGTCTAAAAACTACTTAATTCTACATGTACGAAACATACGGATAATAACTTAAATTGAGTTGGCTTTACGAGTCCGACGAAATCTGCAATTAGCAAGTAACATTCTGAGAAGTTGAAAACCTCTTTATTTTCACTTATTTTTTCTTAAGCACCTTTGGAAATAAAAGATTGTTCAAATTTTTAAGATGTTTCTACGAAATAAATTACATGCTTGTTGCGAAAAGACGGGCGAAAGTACGTATTCGTAATTTTTATTTTTCTTGACCGTTAAAGGTCAAATTTTTCACTGATTATTCTTGCTTAAAAATACGTAAAAGAGCAGCAAGATTTCTATCCCATTTGTTTAGGGCATACATTACAGCTATTTGTACAGATCTGCAAACATATCGATACTACAAATTTTAAATCACGTTAGATCAATATTCCGAATTCAAACAACAGAGCTTTACTCTCGGCTCTTACAGGATTGTGGTAAAGGATTCTCGATTAAGACCACCATTGTACACTAAAGGAAAACTCGTGAGAACAAATGTTGTCGTAGCTGGCAGCATTTATCAGCTTTGGAATGACTCGGGGATATGTTGAACTGGTTTGATGCTCGTTACGGCGCGCCGTGGAGTCTCACGCAGCCTGACAAAAAGCGGGACGGGTACGGGCCGACCCGTTTTGGACAATACCTGGTTCCACATGTAAATACCAGAGCGTACTACAGCGCCTCTGATGGAGTGGTCAAGGAATTTCGTTTGATCGCTTTTTTTTCGACGTAACTCCTTCACGTTCGATGTACCCGTGTCCTACTTTTAGTGTTATTTTGTATCATTGCTATCTTGTTTTAGTATTAAACTGTTAAATTGTTTTCAATAACCTTGCACGTAATTCAAATTTAATTGTATTTCATAACTAATTGTCAAATAATGTTAAAAGAGTATCATTTGCTTTTACTTAGGCATATATATAAAATGATATGCTAACAATAATGTATCAGGAATTTTAGTAGAGTTTACGAATGTATATGCGTAATGCTTAACTTCTTTCATATTTATGTTTCATAGTAGACAATGTAACTAGGAATAGATACATTGTGTAATATGGAACATAAATTTAGATATTTCCTACTGGTCAGCCAGTCAATTTGACCACAGTCGACAATAGCATAGAAGAGACATTTCAAATACTAATAATGAAGGGGTAATATATTTTAGTAACGTAATAAATGCTGGCATTGTTGTTTTTCACGACATTTATGAATTTAATAAACAATATAAATACCATTCAAGTATTACGCATAAAATTCAACTCAATGTTCGGGTCGCCGACCTTTAATTACCCCCCCATTCTGCACTGCGGTGCAATGCTCCAGTAAAATTCAGCATAACAAGCCTTTATTAGATCCAGAGCGCGCCAGCTTCTTATATGTAGATGACTTAATAAGGATTTCATAGTTCGAAACGACTTCATTGGGAGACCGACGAGGTACGAGTTAAAGATGCAATTAAATTCTAAATTTAGTTCGTACCGTTGTAAACGTATACCGGATCAGCGCCTAAACGAAGCCCGTTACCGCGATCCCTATCGGGTGACCGACTTGAATCACTTTTGCATGTCGGCAACTGCAACCGAAACCTTTCGTGGTGTGTTGCTGTTGTAAAAAGAGCGCAGTAAATTGATAGCTTCGATCCAATCGATTTATTCTCGTGAATCACGCCCGGTTCGCTGTACGGTGTACATTGTGGTTTTTCTGAATTGATTCAACTTTTGCTCAAATTTTGCGAGCCGCTCCACATCACTACGTTATTTCTTTTAGAAACTTTGATTATATAGAGCAAAAAGTAATTGGTTTTGTCAATGATAACTGATAAAAAGATATGCTTTTAAACATGTAGGTGAATGTTACAGTAATACAATCATCTTTGAAGCCCAAGTACCCAAATATTATATTTAATTATTATTATAACCCCACACAAGGAGCTTATACTAATATTTAGTTTCCTTTCTTCAGCTTATTTGACGGACAATGACTGCCTCTAAATTGATTCCTTTGTTTGATTTTTATTTCCATAATATACAGATTTAGTTGGCCGTTTTCATTTATTTTTGTAAAAATTTCTGTCGAACATTATTCCCAAAATAATTCGTGACTAGAACGAATTCTCGAAATGATAGTAAAGTAGACGTGTAAGGTTGACGTTTGAAATTGAGGCCAATAAATAAAACCTGTTCTACTGCTTTAGATAGGCATTGCGGCGCCGTTGTTGAGATACGTACGTAAATTGTGAACCTCCTCCTGTGTGTTGCCAAATCTACGAGGAAGTTCGACTGCGAAATAGGTTTCGAGACTCTCTTACTAAGACGATCTTAGTATCTCTTAATGCTTCGATAAACCTCTGTGTGAATGGAATGAAGTTATGAAAACCTGGTAGATTAACAACTTGTATTAGAGATACATCGACGAGATAATCAGCTAAGGAGTGTCGAAGGCACGCGACAAGTTCCTATAAAAGGATTGTTAAGTGTTTTCCCGTTAACTGTACTCATACACACACATAAGTGCGTCTGGTCTTTTGTGTTTTTGCCACTTTTGTTATAGTAAACTCTCGCATCAAGATAGTCAGTGATAACAATTATAAATGCACTCATACGATTTGGTTTTTATGACTATGGCATGGAGTAACAACGGTACACAACTATAAAGAATATATTATAAGTTCTGTTCCCAAGATTCCGCTCGCAAGATAACCTACGACTATTTTTAACCGTTTAATATTTAAAACCTAATTAATTGTTATTAAAAGTAAAAAATAGCAATTTTAATTCTTGAACTGTAATACACGCATTTTTTTCTTTTGTAAGCTTGTTTGGTTTGAAGTATTCGTTACACGTAACATGGTTAAAACAAATGTCGGAGTACCGCTAACGCAGCGTATCATTGCGTGTTAAAATGAACGTTCATGCGAGTCGTTTTGTTTCAAAATTCGCTGTATTTGCGATGCTACATAACTTAGCTTGCATTAATACATTGTTTTAATAGGGTTAATATAGTCCAGCATTGCGCCACTGTATTCAACGGCATAGCAACGTCTAAATCGCATCCGGCTTATTATTCAATGTTAACATATTAATCATTTATGATAATAATTTTCCTCCTTCGAACACTAGTTTTTTATTTTAATTGTTACTAACAAATATGGCTATAAAGGTCTAAAATATTTTTTTAATTTATTATCTAAATAAATACATGGGGGATTAGCAGATAATGATGCTACCTTACTGGTCAGTTCCAATTGATGCGTTACTTGGCTGTTATGTCATGATAATAACAAGCTAAGATTATTTTATGTTACGTTTGAATGGAACTTTGTGACAGAGTCCTTTAATTTGTGTATATTTTTAGATGAAAATTGGATCAACTGATTATAAGTGTACGCTTATCAAAATATTAGGTACTCAACACAGTAGGCTTACATTTCTTTTGGTTTGTAATGAAGACACGCGGTCTTAAGCGTAGGACGTAAGTATACGTACTAGTATATTGTAATGACGTTACTATATTTTAGTGGTAACTGCCTATACAACGTAACAAAGGTAAAGGATTGCTAAAGAAAGGAATTTATTACTTCGTTGTGGTTTAATATTATGTAAGGTCGTGCTATCTTATTTATGCAACATACTGCTTTGCTTGACTCCACTACTGTTTTACTCGTGTACCATTGTCCAGAGGAAATAAATAAATATGCGCTCACGCCCGTAACCCAGAGGGGTAGGCAGAGATCTTTGATTTCCATTTGCCGCGATCCTGGCACACCCCTCTCGCTTCTTCTACATTCATACATCTACGCATACATCCTCGTCGGTTATGGGTGCTCCTTATATCTTTTTTTAGTAAACCACTAATCTAATCGATATAAGTTCTCCTAGTGCATCCCCTACCAACACTGCCATTCACTTTCGCTGCAAAAATTTGTTTCGTGTTTCTCTCTTCATTCATACTTTCAACATGCCCGAACCATCGAAGCTGTTGATGTTGTGACTTGAATTGAGAGAGGTATCTTTCTCAATCCTAGTCACATCAACTTTACTTGTCCAGAGGAGAACGTGGTCAATATCCAGTAAGTCTTAATATAAAAAAATGAATTTGTGTGTTCATCATTGAAATGTAAAAAAATGTAAAAGTCGTGAAGTACAATTACCGGTCCGTAATACCACGTGGGCTACATGTAAATGGAGTTGTTGTAAGGCGTCTCCGGTAGCGCTGATCCATCCCGCGGCGGTGCACGTGCATGCCCGTGCATATTGTAAACAGATATAATTAAGGTCGCGGCGTGCATATTAATGCGGAGCGATCAATATTCATAGCCGGGCGTCGGGTCACTAGATACATATCTGTAGCGGGGCCCTCGGGTCAGGAATGAGTCGAGATTGGCGATAAAGTGGCGGTGCGTTGAATGCACTAATTGATATACTCCGCAATGATTAACTGTGACGTTCTGTATTGCTACTGATTTGTGCTTACGACTCCTTACAGACTTATATCACTGCTGACTGGCTTCGTTATTTGTTTATTGGACACCGTAATCGTTAAAAATCTTTATCAGACGAGACAGCGCTTATTTATTCATTTTAATATTACATGGTGATCAATGATAAATGATGCATCATTTGTGTATATTTTGGCGGAGAGTCATGGTTGAAAATAAAAAATAACCACTTTCAGATTTAGTGTAGTATACTAACTCATTTTAATATTAGTGGCCTGTTGAAGCCTACCACACATAGAGAGCGTCAGTATCGCTTATTTTGAGCTTATGGACCTAAAAATTGATGACTATTGGCATTTTCCTCTTTCCTTGATAAGTTTTAGTTGATATTTTTCGATATCGACTGCATTGCTTTGACTGATATAGAAAAATTGAAAAAAAAACGACGTGAATAATGGAATGAACCCTCGTATGTACGTTTGTTTATATTTATTTGATGAAATCGATATTTTAGTTCAAGTTACAAGTTTCGTAATATATAAATTTGTTTTTAATATGAAATATAAAGTGCTTGTGTGAATTTTGGGCATTTCATCAGTTATTAAAAGACTACTATTACCGTTCTGAAATGACACGTGTTGCAGGTCAAAGTATAGTAACAAAAGTTAGCGATTGCATATATGCACAAGGAAGAAGTTTCCACGCCATATGTGATTTGGCTTGACCTTGCGATAACTATGCTTCGTGCGTTACATATTCTGTGCTTTGTTCTTTTGTTACAGTCCAAGTTATCGGCGTGCCCAATTACTTTTTCTCGCGAGGGACCGTGAATCATCCGTCTAAAATGTTTTCTTTTATTTCGTGCCAGTATTCTTACCTCTGGTCGGGGTTATGAAACTCTTTACTTGGAATTTCGGTTATTACATTTAAATACACTCCACGCAAACCGGTGACCCCTGATCCAGATCCAATAACTGCCTTAGTCCGGAATGACACTGAATTGGTTGTTTATTAACTTTTTCAATAATAATTCACGTAGTAACATACTTTGGTGTCAAAAGTTTGTTCTTTAATGGGCATTGCTGCGCGGCCTTAACATATCTACTACTCTATACAACTATGTATTCAAGATAGTTTACTGAGGTGATCTGCTTAATTTTAAAATAAAATATTACAAATTTTAGAAGTAAGAAATCACCCCATTCTTATAATTGGTATTTTGTGATATTTGATACTAAAAATTGTTGTTTTTCAATGTAAATAGTGGTCATCCATTCCACCTTCTCTTGGCGAAATATGCGGAAGCAAACAATATTGGATCGCGTGGTAGGTGGGCCTCAGTTTCGATATGTGTGCTGAACGTTGTATCTAGGCGCACGAAGTCGATAGTTCCGCTCGTGAGTTATCGCCAGCCGCGTTGTTACCATACCTTCGGCAGATAGCGCGTGCATACCTACTGCTGATACGGTTTTATGAGTGTTGTTCACAGTTGTACTCGGAATTGGAAATGTTGTGTAATTTTGAAGTATGAGCTTTAAAATTTTAATATTTCCTGGTATTTAACTTCTATACTGTTCGTTGGCTTTAAATAGTATTTAAAATGATTTTGAAGCTTCTGTTATTTTATTCAGATGTAGTGTAAAAAAGAAATAGGTTTTAAAATAGATAAATAGAATTTCTTTTATAGTTTTATTTGCTTCAATAACAACATATAGCATTGTTGATATGTTACTTCTTTAATGTAAATTTCTTATTGTTTGATAACTGTACTGAAATAATTAGTTTAAGTTACCAAATTTACTTACCATAAATTTTACAAATAGATCATACGGTGTTCTTACTTGATTTGGTAATTTTACTTCATGTAAATCAATAATTAAGTATAGATCGCTAAAATATGCAAATGGTTTTTAGACGGTACTAATCATTTAATTATCACGAACGTCGCTAAGATTAGAAAGCACCGTGACATTGATTGAGGAGTACTTTTGTCTGTCATGGTGGAATCTTGGAGAGTATAAACAATATCGATGGTATTAACTGAAAGTGGGTCGTCAGTTCGAAGCCGAATGCCGAATCTATTACTTGTCTCATTATTCTACATGTCAACTATAAAAGCTCAATTAATGCATCGTTGTGTTCGGACAGACAATCACTTTAAGTGTACTTGAAGTAACAAATTATATTAATTGAAAATATTGTCGAACATATCTTGAACTCATTGTCTTGTATTTTGTTTGGAATTTATTAGCATTGTTTCTTAATGTTTTCACATTTCGATGGTTTAACTGTGCTCAAGCTACGAGTTTTTTTTGTTAATTACACAGCCAACAATATAGTGATATTGTCTCGCTGCGCCACAATGCATAAATTGTTGAAACTACTCATGAAAGAGCATGAAAATTAATGTAATTTTTTTTTACACCTAACATTACCTATCATTGTCTAAAGCATGTCGTCCGGTTTCAATGTGAATAAATATAAATACAGGTTGTAAGATTAAATATGATGGGTAATGTGTATTTTAATATATATAAATGTAATAACTTGATATCATTATGTATATTATGTAGAAATTAAAGTATATTTCGCTACGAAACCAGTTAGTCTTGGTTATACATATAATTTGAAGTGACAGCTTTCAGTTAATAACATTCATTATTTGATCCGAATACATTTTTAAAAAGCAGTACTAGCCACGTTCTACGCTCATACAGAAATCAATGGCGATGTGAATGTAGGTGTATTTGTTTGTGTACGTGTCGTCCAAAGCGCGCCTGCATTCATTCGTGTACCATTCAAGTGGTACTGGATGCATAACAATGCATCGACGGCGGCGGGTGGCGGGAATCGGTGCAGGTTTAACTTATTGATATCCATCGATACAATTTAAACTCGAGCCTACAATAGTTCCATAACCATATCATCCCATTGTGTTCCTATTTCGAGTTGGATGACTTTGTCCGCCTCATGCTTATAAGGGCTTTGATGCTTCAACTATTGTAAATTAAGCGGATATTTGGAGCTGATCTAATGCGTTAGGGTGATAGAAAATGTATTCGTACGTACGTATATACTGTGGTAAAGCACGCAACGACATGTTTTGCATAAATGGGCCGGTTCGAAGACTCAGAGAAGACAGGCGTGAAGTAGAACTATTCTGTGTTTCGTTTGATGAGTGAGGTAGAAATAGTCCTTTTCTCCTTGTTATTATTTTCTAATAAGGAAAAGAAATCCATCCGCTGTCCATTAGAGGAAGGCATAACGCATCTGCGCATCATTAGCTTGTTACAGACCCATATGAGTAGTGGTTGCTTACAATCGAGCGAACCGCTTGCTCGTTTGTCACCATCTACTATAAAATGATATAAATGTTAATTGTCAACACGACAACTTGATAGTCACATGCCATGCCCAGCTAACTAATTTAAAACTGAGGTCGATTAATATGATAAGAATTTTTTTATAAGATTAATGGGCTTCCTGTATAGCTTTTATAGTTGTGTTGAAAATAAAATTTAAATGTGTTGCTCTGAAAATACAAGTTTTGTTGTGCAAACTATTATGTTATATCTGTCTTACTTTCTGGATTGTCCAGCGATGGACTGATGTAGTTTGTTTGTAGATTGAGTACTTAAAATATTGTTTGGCGTACTTGGTAAAGCCCCATTATAAATATCTCGGTACAAACACATACCTACAACCGCATACGCAAGCTTAATAATGTTTTCGTCTCGAGTGCATGCACCGTATCAAATGTGTTCTAGACACGGATATTTTTGATCAAAGTAAGGAACTATGAAACCAATTTATTTTAATACTACGTATCTTCGTTGACAACTGCAGTACGTATAATAATAAATAATGTAAACAAATAAAAACTACGTATGAACCCTAATGATCTTACTGGTTCGACCTTTCAACGTAGGTAGGGTAAATGAGTGTCGTCTTAGTCCTGAATCCAACAATAATTCGTCGTAATTTGAGATTATAATAATGACTGCAATTACTGTTAAATATAACCCGTGCATAACTAATTATGTTCTGCATGCGTGACAAAGACGGGCTTTCTTCAAATAGCTGCAATTGATCGTACTCAGCTGAATGGGCATGACGCTCTACTGTCCTAAAATTGATAGGTGCTCATTAAATTCGTTTTGTTAAATATACATGCGAATTAACGTTAAAAATATTAACCTCAGGGTTTAAAAAACTTTATGCTGACGTTTGTGAAGATTATAGGAATCGTTTTGTTCATCACTTTCATTTTTAAAACCAGCCTCGGTCCGCCGAAGTGGAGTTGAGCGCCTCCCACGCGAGCGGCGAGACCAAACGAATTATGTTAGACAGCTACACCCGCACTGACCACGGATAATATCAAGGTTACTGCATTGTTACACTTTTTGATATGATTAAACTTGGAGCTAATATTTACGTTTACGTTTTTAGTTATTATATTTAACAAAAGTTCAGCAACATTAACAAGCTTTGGATTAAGACATTTTAAGCCGCCTTCGTCTAACAATTTGCCCTTTGTCTGGATTAATAAGTAAGTTCTTAAGCCTAAGTTAATACTGAATGTTCCTAACAGTTCTCTAATATAAAATTTGTATAGTATTATGTTTGTTCTAGTCACATTATTGTAGAGGTTTTTGTACGTTTCATTGGTTCAGCTTTAACTAGCTTCTCCAAGCGAAACAGAATTCCGAAATATGCACTTTTCTTTTCTTTGGCGACATATTATTAGTACAACGTGCGTACTGTCAATTTAAACAACTTGCTAGGAAAGAACCTACCATCTCAAAAACCAAAATAAATATAATACAATAGACAAAATTGATACCTATTGTCGTATTCAAACAATCTATTTTTACATTTAACCGTAGAATCGCGTATCTTTTGCATTACGAAAACAACACTTCGCTTTGTTATGAGAAATTAGTAGAAACGGCTTACTTGAAAGCGTTGCTCAGTGCTCGTATTTCTTGGAAAATTTGCTAAGAGCGACGATTACTTATCAACAGAACCATTGTTTCATAGACCTTGAACTAGTTGACTTATGAAAGAGACAAAAAATTAAACTTAGATCATATTAAGTACAAAAAAACAGAACTTACTTTGATACACTTAGTATTAATGTAAAATAAAATTTTATAACATATCTAAAAATTCGGAATAACTTAAACCACTAATTTGTTTCGTATAACGGAAAAGGAATTGAATTGCCATGCTTCAAGCAGGTACCACGAAGTGAATAGAATTAATTGTTTGAAAGTTAAGCTCTTAAGTGAATCCCTTGTTATTAGTATTAACGTTCAGCAAACGGCGTTTTTACATTCAAGGGGGTTGATACACACAACCGTTACAGTTTTAAAATGTGGTACTCCGGCGATTTTTGCTCATGTAATGAAAAAGTTATAAGTATACAGACTTGCGTGTTTCTTAAACAGGATACCGTTAAAACATTTGTCGGACAATTTGTACTTTAGATAGTTAAACTTAGTTAGAGATACAAAATACCCCATAATCTAGATGAAAATAAGTATTGCTGTTTGAAATTCAACCCTAAAAAATTCGAGTAACGTCCCTCGTTCGTTTGGGTTACTACAATATAATTACCTCCGGCGGTCAGTTCATCTAGCTAGCCCCACTATACCAAAAGAATTTCTACACTCCCTTTAAATATTCACAAATAGAAAATCGAGAGTCAATCAAGAAAAAATAACCTAACCCACTCTTTACGCCTTTTGATCATTTAAACTATTTTCCCAATATTAATTAAGAGGCAGGGAAACATAGTCAAACGCAACTTTCAGGTCAAATTCTAACTGCGGAACGGAACTCGGATTCTCTTAAATATACCCCGGACGGAATTTGTTTTATTGACTGCGGGATGGAACTCGGCAACTTCGTAAAAAACGGCGAAAGCTGTTAAAGCGCTCTGTAGCTTATAACTTCATATTTTTTCTGCCCCTAGCCCTTTATTGACGTCTCCATTATTTTTGTCGGTGTAATTTCATATCGATAAACTTTTAAAGTTTAATTTAGCCTTAATGGCTTCATTTTTGACATCGACGAACGATTTACGAGAGATTTCATTATTAAAATCGCGCCGAAAGTGGGCCCCAAAACAACCTCCGTTTTTGGAAACCTCACCTTTTCCGATTGCTCAAGATTTCAACCTACAGAATCGAGGGAGCGGATGGTTGATTGAAAAGGGATGTTTTAACATGTAAGTGAGAAATAATACTTTCTGTTTGCTTTATTTTAGCTTTTTACGGTTTTAAAGTTGAAACTTATGTACCCACTACTTATATTTTTCTAAATAGATTAAGCTATTAACTTCAGATCCTGTAAAGTGCTTAAACACCATGTTTGGTGTATATTATATCCAATAAGGAGAAGATGGGATATGACAGTAGTTTTACTCGCTTGTTCAACATACATTTTGGTTGACTTTCATTCATTGCTTCTTTATGACCAAACTTATATAATATACAGAGTAAGCTTTATAACATATAGTCTATGAAACTACAGCTCCATGAACTCGAATAACATACATTATCCAATGTTAAAAAGCCCACTTTTAAATCTTATAGGATCTTGCTCAACATTGCAAGGTACAGTGAATGCCGTTTTAAAAAAAGCGGATGATTGCGCTTAGTCGTTATTTAGTTGTTTCCCGTTGCTTTACGCTTAGAGCATGCTTAAGATGGCGTCATAAATACTTATTGTTTGTGAAACGCAACTCTTCGCTGTACTTTGTTCTATTCCATGCGCTCGTAAAGTGATTCACGACCACGTGGAATAATGAATGTGTTATAAAATTTACTAGGCTTAGATATTGTTAAGCAATTAAATTTTATCAAAGTAAACGGGCAACCGCTTAATCTGATTTTAGTGATCTCACTAGTTACCAACATTTCCGAAAACCAAAAAATTATGGAAGCGTTGTTATTTTGTCCTCTCCCTACCCTCGCTCCTTTTTTCTGTTTTAAAAGTAAAAGATGGCAACTGAATGCTAAGGAAAGCTAAAGTATCGGCCTTATAAGATCTTGATACCTCCATCAAGCCGACTCAGCAATACAGCTATAGTGGCATGACTTCCACCGGAATTTGATGCAAATTAACAAATCGTTGGGTTTCAAGTATGTGTAAGTATGTTTCTCTTGGTTTTTTTATGGAAGAAGATGGCAAATGAGCAAGCGGATCACCTGATGTTAAATGAGCGCTACCCATAGATATCCAACAAGCAAATGTGTTGCATATGAGTTGCCTACCTTTAATAAACAGAGGAGGGAATACACAGGAAAAAGGATATCTTTTAACCCCCTCCCCGTCCAATGCAAGAAAGGGTGGGAAGGGGAGGAGGACCGAAGTTAGGCCTCCGGCACCTCACTCATCAGACGAAACGCAGACTACATCTACTTTACGTCTGTTTTCTGTAAGGTCGTGGTATTTCACCGGTCGAGCCGGCCCGTTCGTGCAACAGATGTTGTTGTTACGGGCTTTACCACTGTAAAAAGATTACATTTGACCCTTGCTCCTATATGATTTGCACATTTTTGTACGTCTCTATCTAACTTTCTCGCTAATGAGCGTTAGTCTTTATTTATTCAGTAAATCCCGATGTTTGAAGTGGACGGATATTTATTACTGGTGACGGGTATATATGTCTGACACCAAGCATGCAACCAATACTGCGTCTTGGAATGAAAAGTTACGTAGTTTAGTGAAATTACTGGCTCAAATGAGAGGTAACGGTGCCATGTCGCAATGTGGAACAAACTCGGTGCAGCGCAGTTCGAAATTCCATCGAATCTAACATTAGGTGCAAGTCCATCCTCGTTTATGGTAATTAAAATTCATGATAGTCAATTACAATATGATTAAATGGTTATTGTGCTAGATAAAAGTGAAGAAGAGGGGCATCGAATTACTATCAAGGCTATCCATGGTCAGTGTGGCAATTCTAACTTGCCCCAACCATAACCATAGGTCGTTAGTGCTGTTGTGCTGACATTACCACCGTTAAAATCAGGTTTCATTCGCTTGTTCGAGTGTCGTAATGGGACACTTTGATTCGCGCCCGTGACTCATTTTACTGCTTACCTAAGTTTCTACATAACTTGTTATTTTAGACATTATATTATTTTTAGTTAAACGTTTGGTATTTAACGTTACGTTACGTTTGCCGCACTTTTTAAATGAATTTATATAAATTAAATCTGAATGTAATTTTTAAGCCTGTTATGTATATGAAAATAATAGTTTATATGCGTGTAAAAGAGAAGTTGAATAAGTGAAAAAACTAAATGTAACCAACTTTTCTACCCCTTTAAAAATTACATCGATTGTAATTATTCAGACCATCTTATACCCTTGTCAGTTCTATATTTTATAACTGTCCCTTTCGACGGATTTAAAACATTTTTTTTGTTTTGTTTACGGATTACGGTACCGCGTCGTACAAACAATAAAAGTAATAGATTTATTTCTTCCAAAAGACATTACAGTTCACATAAAACGTTAACATTCCCATATTTCTTACAATCGTTTGTATTACAGAATGTAAATTGTTATCTTTCCGTGTAAGCAATATTCCTGCTTACATCAATTCCACTAGGCGCGTGTTTTGCTTATCGGCCATAGATCACAGCTGCCGTAAATTCGAGTAACTTGTACAAGATTTACAGTACACGATTCGTTATTTGGGCTTCCGTAAAACACCTGATGTAGAAGCTCAATTATCGCCTGCTTACGTAACAAGTCGATGTTTATCTTTTTTCGCATAAACAGCGTACCGGTTGTGCCACTGGCGGTTTGCAGTTACCAAGTGGGTCAAAGGAAACGCGTTAACTGATCCCAATTGCGAGTAGATTCGCTTTTCCTCCGTTTTATTATGTACGCCATTATACGTGTCTTTATCGCTGCAAACCGTTTGTATTCCCTTTTAACTGGGAATATCTATTTTTATGACTTAAGCATTAAAAATGCTAATAAATGTTACCATTGAAAACAGTTCCAAGGTGATCTTTAGTTTTTGTTTAATTAGAAGCACTTATATAGATCAACGAACACAATTATGTCAGCATTATTGTTGTTCATGCCAATTTAGCTTTACTTCAACATCGTCATCCGATATTTTAGTGCTGATAAATGTATCTGGGAAATTCAAACGAGTGTATGTCGTATTAAAATTGCAAGATAGTCTATTGTCTTCGTATAGAACAGGGGTCCTCAACCTTTTAGCAGGCAGGGGCTACAATTTGGCAAAATAAAGTAAAGGCGGGCATCACTTGTGATATCATCCCCAGAAACTTCATGTACGTAGCATTGGTCATAATCCACAAACAAGATGGGAAATTGAACAAAGTCCTATTTAAAATTTACTTACTCTTTAAATCAATGCTTTTGTTTAGAATCTTTAATATCTAGAATCTATAATAAATAAATAAATAAAAATGTTTCATTCGTTAACATACGGTCTATAATATTTTATATTTTTATGAATAATTTATACAACAATCACTACCGCAGATACAAAGCCGACATCTGCGGGCCGCGTGTTGCCGACCGCTGGTATAGAACATACAGTCGATTACCTGTTTAGATGTGTTGGAAAATTACGATTGTGTGTTAACAATATATCCTTGCTTGCAATATAACACTATTGCACAAACTGTGGTTGCAAGTATCAAATGCTTCAATAAAGTCATGCCGCCGTTGAGCAACACTCGATCCGGGTACAAATGGTTCTGATTAATTTGTATTACTACCTTCACTTTTTAATTATACCCGCAATCAAATTTTAATAACTATTGTAGTGCTTGCAAATTTAATTAAATTTTGATTCGCTGTGGTTTCTATGAAATAATTCCAGTACTTATTTTAGCTTTTCATCATTGTTTAATAATTCGCTTGTGTCCTAACACTGCTATAAAATATTTTTTATTAAAACCTCTTTGCTGTTCTGTTCAAAGCTTGATTCACTTATGTTTATTTTTCATTGAAGCTTGATTCACGTATGTTTCTTTTATTGAAGGAAGGTTCACAAGACATTAAATGACCGCTACCCATACTCATCCGAAATAAGCAAATTAATTACAGATGCGTTAAAGGACAAGTGAGAGGATAGACAGGAAAAAAGATGTTTCCTTTCCCTGTCCAACCCCTTTAGAAAAGAATGGGAAGAGAAAGAGGACTAAGCCTGTGTCAACTCACCAGTCGAAACGCAGAATACTTCTACTTGACGCCTGTCTTTTGCGGCCTTTTCATGCAACAACTGCGGGCTCTATTACTCTCCATGTTATTTACGTATTCTTAAATTAACATTTAAGATCCAACTGTAACACTCAATAAAAATCGTAGGACGCAATGGCAATAAATGTAAGTTCAAAGAGACGCTAAAATAATTTTAGATTCATACGTACAATCACAAATACAGTAAGAAGTGATGTCTAAAGAATGTACAATTGGTCTTAATGTGAATACCCATTGACGTGAACTTTAGCACTGTCTAGAATGAATGCCTCGAACGTTAATGTTGCGAGCTGTGGTAAATGAGCCATTCAGTGCAAGCCGCTTCGACACGCCGTTGACACCCCGAGAATAGGGTTATGAAGTTGGTATTAAACAAGCGTGTCATAGCGTAAAATTATATACTTATGCTTGTTATGTTTCCACGAAGTACTTCAAATAAAAGACATGAAATAAATATTTAAAATACATTTTAAATATTAGCACTGTCTTTTATATAAAATACTCTTAAGGCTTACACAATTATAGGGTCGGTAACGTATGATTTAAATAAAAATTTACTTAATTTGAATTGAACATAAGTTAAATCGATTTTAAAGTTCAAGTGATCATTTAAAAAATAAACAAAAGCTATACGAGAACTTGAACTCAAGGTTAGTGTTGTATATTAAACTTAATTAAAAATTAAATACTAAACGGGTGTCTTCGACGTGTGGCGTGTGAAGTGAGACACAGACTATAAAATCGTCAAAGATTTATTTCGTTCACATAACATCTAGCAACTAATAACACTCACAACTAACAAGAAACGTATAACTAACCCAACCTACAAAGGCGGGAGGAGAAGCAAGCGGTTGGTTGGCCGTCAACTGTGAGTATTTCCTTGATATCGAGGAACAGTCCCACAATGCTATGACAAATTTGACCTATTTCAAGAAATTCAAAATACTGTCATCTCACTATACAATAAAGCAATAAATGGATGGAGTTATAAAGATAAAAAAAATTATGATTTTAGAGATACGAAGAACAAAAGAACGAGATACGTTTTTTTTATTTTAAATCAAATTACAAGATATATAAAAAAAAACAGATCCACTACCGTGTTAACTTGACATGTGTAAACCTTTCCTTTAAAAATAGTAAGCTGTATATTTCATGTTTTATACTATTATTTTATTGTAATTAAAGAGGTACGTGGGCGAATCAATGCGACCGAGTAATTTATCAACAGATATTGTGACCTTATAATCGGCAACTTCGTCTGATTGAATCTTATTGAACCGATGGACCAAGGAGCGAATGCATAAGCTTCCACCCACTTGCATTAAGAATCATGAAGCAATAATTGGTATAATTTTGAAAATTTCTATCTAATTTTTGTAGTGTCGTCAGCTTAAAGGATAATAAAGTGATTGCTTAGGGTATGGTGGGATAAGCCCAACCTTTGTTTGTGCATACTCTGGTTGGAACAAAGGACTGGTTCTTCAGACTTATAAAGTATCCTCTCACAGAACTTACTAATACCCGTAAGTTTAAAAAAGCTATTACAAAATCAAGTCATTAGTTCTAGTTTATTTCACAGGGAAATCCTTAACCTCTGCTGTACTTAAGACGTGTCCAGTAAAACACGGATAGTAATTACTATGCCTATGGCATGTGATATAGAAATATATATAAAGCACGTGAGAGCTTTTTTATTTTATGTTACAAGGTATCTTATCAAATTATTGCGTACAAACTAATTTTTATATATCCGCACCGAGGCCGTTCAGTAATCACTGCTTATTATCGACGTAATAAAATTTTATATTTCGTATCTCGCAGCAGATTAATGGCAACATTTATTTATTGCTATAACGGTGCGCTTAACATTCGTGCTATGTATTTTAAATAATTGTTTTGTTACGGTTCCAGCCGCGTTCGTGGCTCGGTAGGAGCGTATTTGTTACTTTATCACCATTCAAACGTTGTTTATATGTATGCATGTGTTCGTGCCAAATTAAAAGTAATGTATAGACAGACGGCCTGACCTTATAAACATGCGATTACCTATTCTCGTGATAGTCATTTCTATCATTTGTAATTTTAATGTCAATTATATTGTTGGTCGCAAAACTTTTATATTAATGTAGTTACAAGTTGCAAGATTTATAATTAATCACTTGTGATATATTTTTTGTCTAATAATAATGCACCTCAGTTTGTCTCCAGAGAGTTGGTTCCCTCATGACTTCATACAATTCTTCTTTTTTTATGTGAGAAGATGGCAAACGAGCAAGCTGATGTAAAGTGAGCGCTACCCATAGACATCCGCAACAGGCAAATGTGATACAGATGCGTTGCCTACCTTTAATAGACAGAAAAACGGAGATTGTTTTGGGCTTCATCTAATACACCTGGTATGGTTAAGCTTTAGTAAAAACAAGGATTATACTGTGTGTGGATGTCTATGGAACAACTCTGAAGCAGATAAAATTAATATACGCTCACGCTCGTATCCCAGAGGGGTAGGCAGAAATTATGGATTTCCATTTGGCGCGACTCTGGCCCACCTCTCTCGCTTCTTCTACAATAATACATCAGCGCATTCAAGCACATGGGTTACGGGTACTCTTTATATCGCCCTACTTTAGTATTAGTTACCAATATAATCGATATAAATTCACCTTGGTCGTCCCCTGCCAACGCTGCCAATTACTTTTGCAATATATATTTGATTCGTTACTCTCCCTTCATTCATCCTTTCAACATCCCCGAATCCCCAAAGCATACTTTTGTCAATTCTTGTCACAACATCCACTTTTAAGCCACACTTACGCTATTTTTAATCTTATTTTGTCAACGTCACGCCTAACATACTTCTTCAGGATCGCATCTCAACGATAAGACAGATTCATGTCTGAATTCTTGCTTTAAGCTGAAATTACAATCATAATTAAATATCATTATATTGTGCATAATAAAGGCAATTAAACAACTCTTCAAATGTTATTCATAAGTGAACATTTTTCAGGTTCAGTTTTTCCTATTGCTAGCAATAACATGATTGTGATTTTTTATTCTCCTTTGTATGGTCTTTTCTCGGTACATGTTAATGTTGAACAATACATGTCGCTAGATTAATAGTACCAGTATGTTAAATAAATGCATGTGTTCGGCGATTGTTCTCGATACACAGTTGGTAACAATTCACACTGCGATTGATCCGCGCATGAATCGATACATTAATACTGCATTAGGTTAGTTAGGCAAGAAGCATTTATTAGGCAAGAACAATGGAGCGAGTACAGCAGATATATAGCTATGCTAAGTGCACAAAATGCTTATGAATTACATTCCTTGATTTGAGTTATTTCATTGATCAACACAAATTTTTGGAGGATGATACTACGTGTACACAGTAATTGTATGTATATTAATAAATCTATTATTATATCTGCTTATTATTCATCCATTATTATGGCTTATTGCTGTGATGTCTCGTGTCCTTAGTGTCGAAATGCCCTAAGAAACGTTTTGCCAAACAATAATTGTAGCTTGGTAAATCCTGGGTATAAGAATAGTTTTATAACGCTTGATGGTATAATTGGTTTTAACCGCTATCATGTTATCATCCAATAGCAAAATTTGGAAAACATCACCATAATAAATTATCCGGTACTAGATTTGCGCCTCCCACAATAATCGCCACAAAGGTCAATCACTTCGTCTAGTTGCTTTATGAAAGGATAGAAGGCCAAATTCTATTCACGCCACCTTCATGGTTGGTATTCTACTACCACGGTTCTCGCGTAACTTCCTGTCTCCCACAATTGCATTGTGGTCTGTTTTAAGCGGTATTTCCATACCAATAGTACACGTACTCCTTCCTTAAAAGCCCGTGAACTGTTCTTCTTCATAAGCGGCATCACTTAACATTTAGCGACCTTTTATTAACCTTATACTATAAAAAATATATACCTTAAAAACTTTGTACGTAGGTACGTGCGTAGATGTCGTAATCGGATTAAAAAAATATGAAAAAAAACGTATGTAGTAATTAATGTCAATGTATCAATAAAAATAATCCATTTTATTTAAGACTGTGTACTATATGCGTCGATATTAATTCTCGATATACAGTTATTAGATTTATTTAAGTCATATAGTCTTGGAAACATTCCGAGTAAAAATACTGGTGAACGGTGCGTGCGGAGTTGTGTCATTTTTTTCTTTTTGCCAAATAAACTTAATTGCTCACCGCTACTGCTTACGTGGCCCGATTGGGATCGAGAATGTCGTGACCGGCGTTAAAAGTAGATCGCCAATGTTAAAGTAACCGTCCGTAGTGACTTATCATTTTTTTTCATTCATTGGACACTGATTTATTTCCTACAAAGTTGAATAGTTTTAATTACACTTAGGCAACTACTTTGTAGTTAGTTTTGAGCATAATAATGTAATGTACGATTATTACACTAGAGCCAAATTTAACCTTTTAAAAAAATGCAGGGTTTATATACGCTTGTAAGTTTTTGTGTTTGTTACCTCAGAAATACGACATTTAGGTATTAATTTTGAAAATCCTATTTAAATTCGATAGTATTTGTTTTTCAGATGGTTCTATTTAAATTTTATCTCGATCCGGTAATTGGTGCCAGAATTATTTAGAATCTTAGGAGTTGAGTTGATTAATGAATGTTGTTATTACGTCACAAATTTATTTCGCTTCACTCGAAAGTCATACAAGACCTGCTAATTAGAAGTCACTAATCGGTTTCGGTAGCTAGGTACCGGCAATTAATGTATGTGAAATAAACAGTTTCGATACTATATTAGATTATTAAATATAAGCTTGTTCTTAGGATGTTATGTTATTTTTACGTTTATTATTAAATTAATAATAATGAAGTGTCGACGGAATATTTGACTTCGACGAGGCAAAATTTGTTTGACATTCTGGCATTTGGCAAAAATTCAATGAAGTGACAGGCAACGTATGCCTAACAAAAATTGGTTACCGTTGACATCAATTGGTTGAAATTCTTACAAACATTTTGGTGGGACTTCAAAGTGTAGTATTTGTGGCGTATGTTCTCAAACTAAAATAAGTTGTCTGTCTATTTGTAGTTCCATATGATAAAATATTGTTATGTTGAGGCAATCTCTTTCATATTGATTCAAATGAGTTTTAGCGAAAACGTAGAGTGCAGATATTTTTTTTTAATTTTCGTGTCATCCTAAGCGTTTAGTTTTAATTTCATTGAGTGCAAATGGGTGCACATGCGGTTTGTTTAAATTAAAAAGTCTAGATATTTTTAATCTTAAGGAAAACGCATTGTTTTTTTATACTTGCGAACTCTCTTTTGGTGTTGTCTCCCGAAATATTTGTCGCTGTGCCAATTTCTTAGTCCTAGCCGCAATAAACTTATATCAATGGTAACTTATCTACTGACCCAGTAAGATAGCAAGCATGAGCACAGTTCCGATATGCATAGATTGTCTCTTTTGGCGTAATAACTGTACAGATGTGCACTATGAAGATGAATTCCTTATCGCTAGATTATGTCCTCTCAAAAGCTGAAAGGAAAACTAACTCTAAGACTTAAGCTTCTGGTTATCTCATGATACAATAATAATACACATTACCGAATGCTAAATATACTTTCGTATACTGACGTAGAAACACAGAAACGACACAACACACACAATAGACCGGCTTATTTAGTAATGTAAGGAGACGGCCCACCTCTTCGTTTATTAACTTATGAATATATGTAAGTATTTATTCCGTATTGTCCCAGAACATTTCTTTGGTATGAAATTGAATTTTGCAATTAAATGAAAGAAAGGTGGTGACAAAGACCCGCTGTCAGTATTCCTGTTTTTATTTTGAAATTTTAAATAAATAATTTTTTTTTCTTTATTCTTTAACAATTATTCATCTCGTTGAATCATAGCCCGGTATGTCAATAAAATAGTAAACAATTATAATAATAAGATTTTATATTTGCAAATACTATTTTTTTCTACCGTCCTGACAAATGCAGCTACGATAGTTCCCATATCAATAGAATTCATAAATAACTATATGCGCATAACTAAACACATTTGTAGATGGTCAACGTGACTCATTGATACTTCGGAAGATAGAAGAAACGAGGCTGTAGATAGGATACTTTATAATATTTATGACAGACAATTGAAATCAACAGCGATTTAATTTGTACCATTATATAAACCATAAAATATGGAACTGTTTTTTGTATGCGTGATATCTCACGCAGGTTGTAGCCTAATATTTCCACTACACAATATATTATACACGCTATATACGACTACTTATATCAATCAGTCAAGGCTTGGGCCTACCTCTATTGACCTACTCAGCGTTGGTTGTACTTTGACACCCTCAAGTGTTAATTATAATGAAGTTCGAGTAATGATCCTTAACGCTCTCTTACAGAATTGTTGTACTAAGTTTCTACAGTTTAGTGCATGAGCCTACGAAATAACAGTAGTTTCAGCTATTAAACTGCATATCGTGATCGACTTATAACGAAACAACGCAGAATCGGGTAGTACTGATGAAACCAATGGGTTTTTTGCATTACCTAGGCCTAATTCTACTTAAATCCCCCTTCCCACCCTTTTCTTATAAGTAAAGGATGAAGGAAAGGAAGGGTAAGAAAACTTGATAGTGGAGGGGATGTATAGGAATTGGAGATTTAATAGTGGTAGAGTCCGCATCTAGCTTTTGCTGGAGCACGAATGGCCCGCTCGCCCGGTGAAATACCACAACCACACGAAAGACAGGCGTGAAGTGGAAGCAATTCCGCGTTTCGTCTGATAAGTGTGTGTGCCGGAGGCCAACCCCCCACCCCCTTAACAGCATGGAAGTGGGATCTATAAACAAACTACCCCAGGGGGGTACCGATACCACTGGTATTGGAGAATCCCCCTCCGCGCGTTTACGCCTGAACTCCCGCTTGGAGTCTGGGCGTGGGCGCGCGGGCTGCCCCGCGTATTCTGGGGGGGGCACCATCCCACTCGGTGCTGGAGCTCGGGGCAAACGCAGGCAGCACCTCGCGGCATCCCCTACCATGTTCGCTGTGGACTTCTGTAACATCAGGGGACTCCACTCTAACTTGGAGGCCGTCCACTTCCACCTACGGACGGCTAAGCCGGCCCTGCTTTTCCTCACTGAGACGCAGATATCCTCCCCGGCAGACACATCGTATCTATCCTGCCCGGGTTACAAATTGGAGCATTCCTTTTTGCCCCGGGCCGGGGTGTGCGTGTACGTCAGGGAGGGTGTCTGCTCTCGTCGCCTCAGCCTTCTTGAAGGTAGGGACCTATCTACTTTGTGGCTGCGCGTAGATAGCGACGACCATCCGCGAGTCTACGCGTGCCTCTATAGGTCCCATAGCGGTAATGCCGAAACAGACCGACTCATGGAGCAAGTCCAAACGGCTACAGATTCCGTTCTGGAGCAGATTACATCCGCCGAGATCGTGGTACTTGGCGATTTCAACGCCCACCACGCCGATTGGCTTGGCTCACGTACCACCGATCACGCGGGGAGATCTGTCCATGACTTTGCCTTGTCCTATGATCTGACGCAACTGGTTACATCGCCCACGCGAATTCCAGATGTGGAAGATCATACACCTTCCGTGTTGGACCTTCTGCTGACCTCACATCCGGACAGCTACTTGGTTTCCGTCGACGCCCCCCTGGGCTCGTCGGACCACTGCTTGATCCGGACAAAAGTGCCTATCTCGCGTCGCGCACGGTTCAAACCGAATGGCCACCGCCGAGTGTGGTACTACAGGTTGGCAGACTGGGATGAGATGCGGTCCTTTTTTGCATCCTACCCATGGGAGCAAGTTTGCTTCAAGCTGGACGATCCCGATGCCGTTGCCGATTCTATCGCCGATGTGGTGATTCAGGGGATGGAACTATTTATTCCATCCTCTGTCGTGCCCATCGGAGGCAGTTCTCGGCCCTGGTTTGGTCAATCCTGCAAATTAGCAGCGCGCTACAAGCAGGATTGTTACCGAGCTTGGGCTGAGGCGTCAGCGGCTAGGGATGTAAATACCAGCCTGCTCAAAAAGAAGTACAACTCTGCCTCCAGGTCCTTCAAAAGAATTATTGCTAAGGCAAAGTCGGAACACGTGGCCAGCATTGGCGAGAGACTGGTTCACCTTCCTTCGGGAACTCGTGCGTTCTGGTCTCTCGCCAAGGCTGTCTAGGGGAATTTCTGTAAGCCGTCTTTACCATCTTTGCGCAGGGGAGATGACACGTTAGCCCACACCGCAAATGAGAAGGCCGATCTTCTAGGCTCTCTTTTTGCGGCCAACTCGACTCTGGAGGATAATGGTAGTTCACCACCGAATATCCAGTGCGGTGACACCTTCATGTCCGAGATCCAGTTTCGCCAGAGATCAGTGCGTAAAGTGCTGCAATCTCTGGACGTTCACAAGTCGAGTGGGCCTGACGGTATTCCTCCCATCGTGCTTAGGACATGCGCTCCTGAGTTGGCACCGGTTGTAACGCGCTTGTTCTCCTACTCCTTAGGCATTGTGCCGAAGTCATGGAAGACTGCCACAATCCACCCGATCCCAAAGAAAGGTGATAGCTCGGATCCGTCCAACTACAGGCCGATTGCCATTACCACCTTGTTCTCGAAAGTCATGGAAACGATCATCAATTGCCAGCTCATGAGGTATCTTGAGGAGCACCAGCTGATTAGCGATCGTCAGTACGGCTTTCGTCAGCGTCGCTCAGCTGGTGACCTTCTTGCGTACCTCACGCATCGATGGTCGGTGGCAATCGAGGGCAAGGGGGAGGCCCTGGCGGTTAGTTTGGACGTGGCCAAGGCCTTTGATCGGGTGTGGCACAAAGCACTTCTTTCGAAGTTGCCTTCCTACGGGCTGCCCGAGAAACTATGCGCCTGGATTTCCAGCATTTTGGAGGGTCGGAGCATCAAGGTCGTTGTCGACGGTGCATGCTCTGACCCGAAACCAATTAATGCTGGTGTCCCACAGGGCTGTGTACTGTCGCCCACCCTGTTTCTTCTGCATATCAATGACATGCTGCAAATTAGCAACATCCATTGTTATGCAGATGATAGCACGTGTGATGCACTGTACACGGCCCGCGCTAACGTTTCTCGGGCTACTGCCGTTGAGAACCGGACCAAACTTGTGTCTGAAATGGAGATCCTATTAGGTGAAGTCTCGGATTGGGGTCGACAAAATCTTGTTGATTTCAATCCCAAAAAGACACAAGTCTGCGCCATTACCGCTAAAAAAGAACCCTTTGTCGCGAATGTATGTTTTGAGGGCACTCCTCTGGTTGCCACAGCCAGCATCGGTATTCTCGGCGTTGACATATCGAGTGACGTTCAGTTTCGTGGTCACTTGGAAGACAAGGCCAAATTGGCCTCTAAAAAGCTGGGTGTACTCAGTAGAGCGAAGCAGTATTTCCAGCCGGGCCACCGCCTTCAGCTATACAAGGCGCAAGTTCGGCCCCACATGGAATACTGCTCGCATCTCTGGGCGGGAGCACCCCAATACCAGCTTCTTCCATTTGACCGCATACAACGGAGAGCGACTCGAATCGTCAACGACCGAGCTCTTACCGATCAGCTTGATACTCTGGCCTTGCGGAGGGACGTCAGCTCCCTCTGCATTTTTTACCGTATATACCACGGGGAGTGTTCCGAAGAACTGTTTGGAACGATTCCTGCCGCCGAGTTTCGTCATCGTACGACACGACAGACCGCCAGGTACCATCAATACCATCTGGATGGCTGGCATTCCTCAACAGTGCGGTTCTCTCGACATTTCCTGCCACGCACAGCCGCGTTGTGGAATGGTCTATCCTCGGCGGTATTTCCAAACCAGTACGACTTGGGGTCCTTCAAGAAGCGAGCCTTTCTTTTTCTAAAAGGCCGGCAACGCATCTGCAGTTCCTCTGGTGTTGCGGGTGTCCATGGGCGTCGTTGATCACCTGGGTGTTCCCGCCGCTCGTTTGCCCCCTTCTCTTATAAAAAAAAAAAAAGATAACCATTTTCTGTTTGTCCCATCCTCTGCCCATTAAAGGTGGATCACAGTTGGTAAGAACGCATCTGCAACTAATTAGTTAGTTGCAGATGTCTATGGGTAGCGATCATTTGACATCGGGTGAACCGCTTGCTCGTTTGCCACCTAGTACTATAAAAAAAAATACCACGCAATTATAGGTATTCTACATGCTTACTCGTAATTACGTTTGATGTTGTATAACTTATCAATCTTCGATCGCGTCGGCCTGTCTGACATTTATGTCCAAACTCGATAATTTTTTTAATTACGTATTTGGAAGGTGATTTTGCCATATACGCAATCGGAACTGATTACGCTTGCGACAGGCGAGCCGTGTAAATTGCAGCGCCTAGCACGACATGTCGGCCCTTCTCTTGTTGACAGTTGTTAGCAAAGGCTCTGCAATTATTCGCTATTATTCAATTAAAAATTATCTTATATTTTTATATACAGGATGTCCCAAAAGGTTACGTACATAGGAAGGGGGATGATAGGGGTGGTCACAAGGGTCACCAGAAAAATAAAATAAAAATTCCCCTCTGGGTATTAAAAAAATAAAGGGCATTTTTTAAAAACTTAAAAATTTTACACCTTCTGGGGCAATTTTGTAACCAATGACCTACAAATATTGCTACATTAAAAAAAGCTATTATGTTATCGTCACTAACCCTTTATAATATGAAATAAAAAAAACAATACAACTAACAAAGATTTTAAAGAAAATTAAGTTCTTGTCCAGTCAAGAACTAAGTAATTACGATTTCAATCAACTTCCTCCAAGTGTACTGAAAAAAAAAGTACTATGCAACTCCGGCGAGTAACTTAAAAAGATAGGTAATTTTATTACAATTCCAAAATGGTATAATACTTGCTTAAAAAAATCATACTAGGACATTTAAAAATATTTTTTGCGAACAATACCCCTTCAAAACAAAACATACCAATAAAACAACAGTCTCAAATTCGTACGCAAAAAAGTTTGGTGATAAGTGAGAGAGACAGGGCGATACACTAAGAAAGAGACAAAAGTAGGTGTGCTATCTTTGGTTAGTCAAATAGTCGGTCAGTACATTAAGCTCTCTCGTTTACCGCGCATCCTTTGTATTCGTTTGTGTTCATTTTGTACCAACAACTTTGCATCGCTTTCTGGACTTGATTATTATCTTTGTTTGTGATTTCTTCCAACGACCCGGCTTTTTAAGGACTAAAGTGTGTGACACAGTACCACCATGCCACCTACGTACACTCCACAAGAATATGCGAACATGCATCTCATTTACGGCGAATGTAGATGTAATGCCCGTGCTGCAGCAAGACTCTACCGAGAACGATATCCGAACGCCGCTCGTCACCCGGATAGCCGTGTTTTCGTCAATGTCCACCGACTATTGTCTGAGGGTCGATTTCCTCACCAAGCGGTTAATGAAGGCAGACCTCGGTTCGATGTCGAAGATGAAGTGCTTCAAGCCGTCGCAGATGATCCGAGTACATCAGTTCGGGCAACTGAAGCAGGTACAGGTGTACCGAAAAGTACTGCTCATCGCATATTACAAGCTGAGAAGTCTCACCCGTACCACGTGCAACGCGTACAAGCTCTGTTACCACGCGATTATCCTGCGAGACTTGCATTTGCAACTTGTCGTAGGATGTTGCGCATGCATAGGGAGGACCCTCAATTTTTCAATAAAATATTGTGGTCTGACGAGTCGACTTTTAAAAAGGACGGATACACGAACCTATACAATTTACACGAGTGGCACGTAGAAAATCCTCACCTACTTAGAGAAGATCGGTCCCAATATCGTTTTAAAGTGAACATGTGGACCGGAATACTGAATGGTATAATAATTGGACCCTTTGAGCTACCTGAGGCACTGTCTGGCGAAGCGTACTTACACTTCTTACGAAACGAACTACCAAATCTGTTGGAAGATGTGCCGCTAGAAACAGTCAGGGATATGTGGTTCCAGCATGATGGGTGCCCAGCACATTATGCACGGCCTGTAAGGGATTTCCTAGACGAAGAATACCCTGGTAGGTGGATGGGAAGGGCCGGTGCCATAGCGTGGCCAGCTCGTTCACCCGATTTAAACCCGTTAGACTTCTTTTACTGGGGTGCTATAAAAGAAAAAGTTTATGGAAAACCCATCAGGGACTTGGCTGACTTGAGGGCGAGGATCACAGAGGCAGCGGAATCAATTAATAATAGAAGATTTGCTCGCCATATCTCCCGTTCATTTTTGAAACGATGCAGGGCGTGTATTTATTTTGGTGGTAGACATTTCGAACATTTTATTTGAATAAATAATTGCAATATTGTTTATTTTTTAGTTACATTTAAAACGATTGCAATACAATTACCTGTCTTTTTAAGTTTTAAGGAAGAGAATAGACATTTAAAAATGTATTTGCGTACGAATTTGAGACTATTGTTTTATTAGTATGTTTTGTATTGAAGGGGCATTGTTGGCAAAAAATATTTTTAAATGTCCTAGTATGATTTTTTTTAAGCAATTATTATACCATTTTGGAATTGCAATAAAATTACCTATCTTTTTAAGTTACTCGCCGGAGTTGCATATTACTTTTTTTTTCAGTACACTTGGAGGAAGTTGATTGAAATCGTAATTACTTAGTTCTTGACTGGACAAGAACTTAATTTTCTTTAAAATCTTTGTTAGTTAGTATTGTTTTTTTTATTTCATATTGATAAAGGGTTATTGACGATAACATAATAGCTTTTTTTTAAAATGTAGCAACATTTGTAGGTCATTGGTTACAAAATTGCCCCAGGTGTAAAATTTTTAAGTTTTTAAAAAATGCCCTTTATTTTTTTTAATACCCAGAGGGGAATTTTTATTTTATTTTTCTGGTGACCCTTGTGACCACCCCTATCATCCCCCTTCCTATGTACGTAACCTTTTGGGACATCCTGTATAAGAGATTACCAGGTATCTATTGACTCATCACCATATCTCTGGAACCATACGGCCCAGAGACTGAAATTTGGAAGGAAAATTCCTTTCGTCGAGTTGAGGTCAGTTAAGAACGGTTTTTACGAAATTTCACCCGCAAGGGGATTTGCGGAGGCGTTAGTTAATTATAAGCGGAAATAAGTTTGCCGAGTCAGTTAGTGACGGATATTTATTAATTTTTCTAACAGCTTGCATAAGTATATCTTCCAAAAATATATGATCCGATGTATGCCTGTCTGTCTGCTGCTGTCTCTGTATGCTGCAAACATATTTGGACGATGAACATTTTCAGTGGTATCTATAATTTTGTTCGTACCACCTTACGACTTACTCGCTACTTAACATCAGCATCATTTCATTAATTCAGTTCATACATTATTACAAAAAAGACAGACATTACACAAAGAGTTATTACCAATAGTGGAGATTAGGTGATGTTCAGTAAATAAAAAGAACAAATGACAAAACATGGCAACGCGTCCATTAACAGTGGCGTTTATACAACGCATACTTATGCAGCTTGCTGCCAAGCATTCTGAGAAACATGAAGCTGCGTCATTTTAAAAAGTTATACGTAGCATCAGAATAATTTGCTTGTCTCAGTTTTTGATATATAATGTGTATTGTGTGGTGGCACAGAAGAATCAACCGATATGAAAATAGCTCGTGTATTCTTCGAAGATAGCAAACTCTTACGAACTTATATTTACGTCATAGACAAGTGAAAGAAGTGTCCGGAATAGAATATAATATAATTATGTAAAAAAATTGCAAGGTCACAGGAGTGTAGTAAAGGGCATTGCCTCGCAATGCCTTTTGTTACACGTAGTATTAGGTATTTTAATAGAGTACAGACATGTTTTTTGAAGTTATATGGTCATGAGATTTTTATAGTTTCTATTATGTGCTAGAAATACGTAGATGGTTTGTTTAGCGATGTTGTTACAATTGCATTAATAAACAGACGGACTGCGCAAGCAACTGCTTTGTGTCATTATAGTCCAGACTTGAGACCTAGCCACTTATAGGCAGATTTAATCCTTACTAACTCTCGATCAGTACTTACCGTAGAATTAGCTAGCTGTTGTAAAGTGTATGAAGTATTAAGACTAAATGTCACAAAATAATCTGGTTTTCTTATTTTAATTGTTTTTATCAATCACCTACGGATTGTTGAATATGTATCCAAACTTTATAATCGATTAAAACTAGAGACCGTAACTTAAAACCAAAAAGATGTGCTCCCGTTTTTGTTGTTGGTTTCGTGATTTTTCTTTTTGTGATCTTTGTTTTATTCTTTTAGTTGGGTCTACAACAAATATATATCCATCTAACAAAAATATGAGATATCAGTAAGTTAGCCCTTGACAACGCTCCAATAATATATAATGTAAAACCTATCAAAAGATGGCGCCATCTTATTGCATTAATTATTTACATAATTTTTTGACGTTTTTATGGATAGACTCATATAGATAAATTTAAAAATAAAAACCTTTAAATATGTTAGATATATTGGACTCAACGATAATAAGACCCATCAGCGCACAATTTTTATTAGCTACTTTATTGTCCGACTGACAGGAGGGAGGGTAATGTTTTTCGCCGTTATGTATGTATGTCCGTTCCATTCAGACCTCCTGTAGCCCAACGGCTTGACCAATTTTGAAAAGTGTGGTGTCATCAGATTTATATTCTTCCCCGGAGTGTCGTTGGGATATTACGTCATAAACTCATATAGTAAATCATTAAAATATCAATAACCATATCGTCATGTATTTTTTAAACTATTAATTGTTATTAATACCATAAGGAATATACGCAACAAAAGAACTAGAATCGTTAGCTTTACCAACATTAAGATAAATGAATAGTAATAAATCAGTTTGATTAATCTTTGTCCTTGTCTAAGCCCAAGGATACGTTCGTTGCTATTGAAACAGTCATCATGTTTTACCTGCTATAGCGACTGTCAGCTCAGCGACCACAAGTAATTGACCACTGAGTCACGTGCTTTAAGCTTGATTGCCAACTGCTTTCGTGCCATATACAAATAATAATTCAACATAGATCTGACTACTGACATGGCCGCTAATTGTACGAATTGCTTTTTTAATGCATGCTAAATAATTATATACCGAGTGTAAATATTATTCGATACTCACATATTTATGTAGCGATAATTACAGACAGATTAATTATCAATTTTACACATTAACATTTTTATAGTAATCGCTTGATGCGGTAGGGAATGACATTAATCGTCTTTAAGCTTATGTATTTAATGCTACATAATGGCGAAGTATATAACGTAAATACGTCACACGAGTAGAGGATCGCCTATAAACGATAACCTAAAATATGAGTATAAGTGACTTTTTTTTCTCTCTTTTAGAAATTCCCTTTTGTCTGAAATCAATTATTTCCGCTACTCTGACTTCTTTCATTTTTCATTTGCCACCGAGCAACAGAATTAGTCGTTACACAAATTCCCAGAATCAGCTAATGTACCGCCAAGTCCTGCCACGTGAACTTCTAGCGAGTTGTTCTAACTAATTAAAAATTAACCTCTCATCTGTGAAAGGGATTGCTGGTCATATTAGTGTTTTAAAAGCGTAGACTTATTTTTTATGAATAAACTATTTTAGCTATGATATTTATATGTTACAATGTACTAAAGGACTAGAAACATCTAATTATAAGTAGAAACTATATGTGTGAATAATATCAACGTGTACCTATTCGCAACATTTTGTGTGGAATATAACGCATGTATCGTATTTCGTTTGACGAATGATTTAGGTAGAGGTGAAAGACCTCCGCGCTGATTGTGAAACACACGAACGCGTAATGTGCAGTAATAAGAATGACAACTAAACAAAATATTGTATTATTTAACTAAAATTGTATCAACAGCAATGTTTCACTTCTTTATTTGACATCGGCGATGTTACTTCATGATATAAGGAATGTGAGAAATGTATTTTTACAGTATAGACGGCACGTGTATAAACGTCACTACGATCTTAAACATATGGATATTGTGACATTGTTTTGATGAACGTCCGTCCGCGGTCGTTTGCCTCTTTAAACAACTAAAAATTGATTACAACTCTTGAAATGAAATCATAGTTAATTTTCCGGTTATGGCACTGGAATCGAAACTCGATGGGTATCGGCTAATGTTGTAACTCCATCCCCGGGCGGCTACCCCGGGAAGACGGTCTATTTTGAATTGTTTACGGCGTCGCCATTCATGGCTAATAAAGACGTGCGCCAGCGCACCCATTGTGACCGCAACATGGCCGCCGCTTAGGGAGGAATGCCCTTATTGCGCACACAACTATGCTTTAGTTAGCGCCGCATTGTAATCTCGAGTGATTTTGGGTTCATTATATTCAGGGGCTACATCAGACGTAAGCAATTTTTTATTCATTTTCAGCAAAATTGAACAATGAGCGCTTTGTACTGTATTTTCTCTATATATGTATATTAATATTCGTCAATAGAGACTGAACATGTTAACTCTTCGAGAATGTTGGCATTTATAATTACCACTCTTATCATTTCTTTTCATCATTAGAGAATCAAATCCTAGAAGGAATACATACGAACAACAGGCTACCAACCGATTGTAATTTTTAATAGCATTACAGCTATATAAATATAAATATAAAGGATAATTTACTACTGGGGTAAATAACGGGATCGTTGAAATATATGGACGATTTTTTGGGGTTTTGACATTCTGTGGGTAACTATACAAAGAAAGAAATAGATTATTGAAATATATGACAAAAATTAAATCGGACACTTTGGATTGAGATAAATTCTCACGTAAGCGAATACGCGATGATTTTCGTGTTAACGAAATACATCCTGATTGCACAGAAATACAGTCCACAGCACAATTGATATGACCATACAACTCATTGTAACATAAATGGTCCCCTTTTTGGAAATACGCTACTACTGTCTGAGTGAGATCATACAGGATGGTACTGACTGCAGATGATGAAACGATGGTAATTGAGCAGAACGATAGTTTATTTACTTATATCAATATGTTATTACAACTACATATTGACGTTATTATCAGATGATGCAAAACATGTTTGTGTAATTATTATTATACCGATTTACAATGCATGGAGAGTTCTTGCTGTTTATGTTTTTTTCTCCACGTTTGACCACTACATTTCTTTGTTCTCTGTGCAAGTCATACCATAAGATAGGTAATATTTATACTTTTACATATGTTTTTATAAAACGGCTTTACTCACGTTCGCGTGTTTTCTCGGTATTTTGTACCTTTTTGGTACATACCTTCGGAGTGTGTGTGGAGACGTCCTTAATTAGGGCGATGATTGTTTATTATTTACATTTCTAATAAGGAGTCTGATAATTTGCTTCATTGAAAAGAATCCAAATCTTGCATAATAGCCAGTATAAGAGTATAGTTATATAAATGCCATAAAAAGCATTACACCATTGGCAACTGTGCAAATCCAGTAACCCACTTTGTGAAAACGCTACAAACTACAGACTGCTAAAAAGTTAGTTATCCGACAGCGATGCCAAGTTATATGTACGCGTATCTCGTACAATTCTGTCTTATAATGAAAAAAGGAATCGGCGGCCAAGAATTCCCTCATAAAATCTCGTGTGTAATGTGCGTCTATTTTAAATCATGTTCAGTCTGAAAATTTATTGTTCTTGATGTCTTATCTTTTGTGTCTCCCACCTTAATAACTGTTAAATTAAGAAATGTGTGTTCTATACGTTGTGTATTGAATTTTGTGTTCTTCTCACGTAATATTATGATGCGAATCAGTCATTACCAAACTTGTTATAAAAATAAATGTATGTATAAATGACACGCGGTACTGATGAATTTTGTTTTAACAATTGCAATCATTGTGATGTTTATACATTTTTAGTAGTCATTGCCATAATTTAAGTTGTTATTTATCTAGAAACGATGTATTCTCCGACTCGTGTGCCAAGTTTCGAACGCTTTTGTTGTCAGTGGGTGACTCACTACCGCGCTAGTAACGTCTTCACAATAGTTACAAAATCAATTTTATACCCCAATTGTCTATTTTCGTGCTTTTTGTTAGTTGTCGATAAGGAACATCAAATACTAATCGTTGTTTCACATATAATATATAAATTCGACTTGTATCTGGTCTCGACCTCGTTGTGATACACAGGTGTCAAAATATGCGTGTGTGTGTGTGACCATAGTAAACTACATCTGTTCGGTGGGCGTTATGGTCAGGGTCAGAGAATCTAACACTTTTCTTGTTGTCAAATAAATCTTAAAAACCAGACCGTTTTCAAAATATGTTTTCCTTAACAATGTAAAAAAATCTTCTTAAAGAAGTTTCGTATATGAGTATAATACAAAAAATGCAGTTCCTGGTATTAGTGATCCTGGCGTAGAATTGGCCTTCTTCCGGTGTAGTCATTTGTTTTGGCATACCGCGTCGCGAAATTCTACGACCCCCTGTCCGAGTGAATTTATAAATAATCCCGATTCGCCAGTGGCGGCGGCGGTGTGGCAGACCGCGGACGACGCGGCCGCGCGAGCTGTAATGGACGCCCGTCGGGGCTGGACTCTTCCAACTGTACTATCGACACGCATAGGTAGCCTTCTATCGCGCTTCCGCTGAGGTTGTAGGCTGCCTCGAAAGCGCGGCAATATTACCGCGAGTGAAAATAAGAGTGATTGTGCCATGTGGTGTTATGTTAATGTCTTTGTGATGTACAGTTATCGGACCGTTGCTTGTGCTCGTGTTGAATTGTGATGTTTTCAATGTGACTCTTAGACCTTTGGAAATTTAATGTTAATTGTACAACTGTCTACTTATTTCTATTAGTTGCACCTGCTTAGTTTCACACAGACGGAAAAATTTCTACTTTGGCGACTCGCTGATTAAAAGCAGACATGTCACTACTAATTTGCCGCGAAATAAATTGTCATTTGCGACACTCGTGAAATCTCTTTTGCGTGATTTATGTCTTGACTTCTATTCAAACTAGTAGCGATTGAAATTTTAACTTAAGCTCTCGCACGAGTTCGGTTGTTGCTCTTTTAAACCTTATACATTCAAGATGCACTTCACTTTGATTGCAACGCATGGCTTATTTACGCATTTCTAAATGTATCATCCGTTAGTTTCACTGAAAGACTAAAGCATATGTCCATAAATACATCGAGACAGTCAAGTATGTCACTAATGTCTGCGCGTAATTTGTGTCGAACGTAAAGTTTTTAAAACAAGTGTTGCCTAATATTTACTTTTATATTATTTGTACAAATATTACTTTAATGTTATGTTATCTAACGAAACATTCGCATAAAATTGTATTTTAGGTCTTTTGATGTCTTACTAGTGTTTTACGTAGGTATTGTTTATAGTAATACAATTTTACAACAAGCTCGTGTGTATAGACGAGCTCGGTACAAGAAGCGTTCCCCGTTTTTGTAGTTTTTTTTTAAATTTACGATACGTTTTTATCATTATTTATGTCTTAGGTCTGTGTGTAAGGCGCTACATTACTATTAGTTATTCTTGTTGGATTCTTTAGAAAATTTCTAGAATATTTTTAAACGCAAACGAAATTGTGCAGAACGAATGTAACAAAAAATTGTATTTTATTTGTCATGATTTTTCTAATCGTATTAACATATTTCATTTCAGTTTTACAGAACCTTACCTCGCAAAGGAATAAATCTAATGCTGTGATTGTTTTTCTTTCTAAATTATGTTTTAAAAGAGCACTTGATTGAACAGTTGATATATGGTTTAGGTAAAGTAACATTAGTTATCAAACTGAACTTTATACTAATGATTAATGACATTTGTTTGTGTTGGAAAAGTAGTATTTAAAGTAGGTTTCATGGCATTTTTAAATGCAATTCGGCGAATCTTTTGTAACAACTTTATGTACACTAATGACAATTTTCTTAAATTTATTTCAAAGTACAACGAAATATTTTGTTCTGTTTACTCTTTATGTATTGGACATATGATAGTATTCGTCAATAAAATTTATTCTTTGACGCCTACATATCAAGTTTATTAGTTCCATAACATGCGTCGTCATAAACAATTTGTTGGTTTGTGACAGGCCTGTTTGTATTTTTGGGGCGCGTGGGCGTTGACGTAGGAACCTAACATTATACTGACCTTAGAGATTAACATATTCTTTTGGATTTTAACTTTGAATTTTTATCATAACCAGGATTAAGACAAATTTGTTTTTTTTTACTGCGAGTATAATAATTCACTATAACGCTCCATTAAAAATTCCTACGCTTCATTCACACTCAGTTTTTTTTCTTGAATTGTATTTATATTTTATTTAAAATCGTTTTGGTAGTACATATTGGTTTCATATATATAGTTTATTATGGCGATCGTGAGTATAGAAACGGTTCACATTCCACGTGCCCAATGAATTGGTCAGTTCAAGTGTACGAAATAATAGCTAGAAGATTGTTACGCAAATCTAATTGATGATAACGATCCGTCGGCTGTTACCGTTACTTCAATTTGGCCACCGTGCTGTCCGTTTGTACGTTCGTTCACCTCTGAACTTATATAGACATTTCCGATTCTTTCCTTCGTTATTGAGCCGGTCATGTCACATTGAACTCCATCACTTTAAACTCGCGAACGCTGAACCTTTTTTATAATATACACGAAACATGAGTTTCACAGCAATTGTTTAAAATTTTCGGTGATCGCGCAGAGAGAACACGTCGCGTTATTTAAAAATAATGAAGTAATGTTGTTCATAGCGTATATCGTACGATAATATAATTCGAGTTCTGTTTCATAATTTTGGTAGAACTTTGTGCAACCCAAATCCTTCAAGATGATGCAAGGACTGCTGGAATCGCTCTACAAAATCTACTCAGGTGAGTAATGTAAATTGATAGAATAAACAAGGTAACATATTTAGGACGGTGCTGCTGAGAGATGCATTAGTATCGGGTTCAGTTTGCGTATGTGCGTATAGATTGTGTTTAGAAAAATATTATTTTTAGCTTTCTACTAAAACTTAAACGTTTTGCAACTGGCCTAGAAACTGGCAAGAAAAATAAGACTTGAGAAACTTGGCACATAAATAAATAATCTTTCTAGTTTTTCCCCAATTCAACTAAAATAAACAAGACTTCTTTCAAGAACTTCTACTTTTCACCGATATTTAGTAGGTTTTACTATATTGTTAGGCGAGAGTTTACGCCAGGAATTCATTAATACGAGCCCAGCGGAATTTAAACAACAGATAGCTCGATGTCTGTAAATGTCACCGAGCGTGCGAGCAATTTTATCTTAAAATTATGTTTATCAAATTAAAATCAAATTAGTTTGTTGTGATTGACATGATACGTCAACTTGACAATTTTTCGCTCAGTTCACAATTTTTCGGACAGTTTATAACAAGGTTAATCCTACACAACTACGCCGTATGGCCCCAATACTTCCCCAGTCGAATTCATTTATTCAACAGCTGCTTCCGATATAAACTACTTATTTTACTTTTAAATCTTATTAATTTCATATAAATTGCACTGTTAATTAGTTGCCAGGCCTAAATAATGAATGGAGTAGTCAAATCAATAGATTTTATATCAATAAGTTAATACTGTAAATATTTTGCACGTGACAGGGAAGACTTTGGCGCGAAGAAGATGACAAGATAAGATCTGTTACTCCTTTGTACATAAACTTTCTCTAAAACACCTGTCACTAATTTAAATTGAAAAATACATGAGAGCGGCCGCCAGCTTTGCGAAGGTGACTGCACCAATTGATATTTTCGTTGACGATCGAGGTTGGCATCTGGTCACTTGGCGGAGGCAACTTGGCTTGGCTTGGGTGTAGTAACTAGTAAGGAGGGGCGTATCAAATTATCAAGGAATTAAACAGATATTTATGTAAATAGGTAAATGAGACGGAGCATGAATGCTTTACAATTGATACAATGAAGATGAACACTTGGATTTCAAGCAACTCTTTGTCAAAGTATATTTCTGAAGTCTTCGTCGTTTGTTCATTTATCATGAGAAATAGTTTTTGTACATACATATGTGTGTATAACACTATTAATAAGTTTTTTAGATAGCGGTAGAGATAGCGAACAATATATTTTATTGATAATTTATTTTCCAATGTTATGTATTATCCCATTGATATTATTTCTTCGTTGTTTAGTTTAGGGAATAGATCTGTTGTGCCGCAGTTGTATGAGCACAATGATTGAGCACAATGTAGATGATAATTTTAAAGTCACATCCGTCAGTATCTCAGAAAAGGCGTTCGTAAATTACTCTTAACACAACAATAATAAAAATCCTTACCAAACCGATGATTAACAGTATGTCTTCACTACGTTTGTAGTTGAAGATACATGTTTGTAAGTCGACCTAACAATAATTAACCACGTGCAGCCGTCATGACCTGTAATTATTTTAAACAAGATTCGCCGGCGGCGAGACCTCATGATGAATAAATGCTTAGTTATTTGCTGTTTTTGTTTTGTGCTCGCTAAATGATTTTTTGGTAATGGGTTCGTCGACCCTCTGGGATGCGGTACGGGTTAATTTATAATTATTTTTAAATACCCACGCTGTTGATAAAATAAAATAAATTGCGCCTTTGTGGCTATTATATGAATTTAAATATTTAAAGGATAATTCGTTTTTGGGTTTTTAGTCCTACTAAGGTATCCGGTCAACTTATTCTTCACGATCCTTGTGGCAGTTGAAACATAAGGAATGTTCCGGTGTGTAATTTTTATCTGTGTAAATCGTTTGTCGAATTTTGACGTGTAAAAACGATTTTTAAATGAGAATAATATTGTTTTCTTAATATTATGATAAACTTAAACTTAATGTATGTTTACGTGACAAACTGCTTTACGTCAAAGTATTGATAGAAATTTTATAATAATATACATGTACTTGGTTCGAACACGTACATAACATGTTACATATTTACTCAATAATGAATGTGAAATGCAACATGCTGGTGCCAAGACGATGTGGAAACGTTTTCATGGAAGACTTAAGACCAGTAGTGTACTCGTGCATTCGATAGTGGTAGAGCTAAACAGTTGCATTTGCAGCTGTATGAGTGTGACAAGTAAACACGGAAAGTACCACGACCTCAAAAAATATCGTATAATAATATTGCGCTCCTTATCATTTCATCTTATTATCTATTTTGCTTGATTACATAGCGTGTATGTAATGGACTCTTTGAAGCTTGATTATCCCCACTTCCATAAATCACATTAAATTGAAATTTTGCATAGTCATAAAACACCGAAGACTCGGGATCATCATTGTCATTTTTTTTTGTTTTAATATAAATAATTATAATTAAATGAATAATTGAACTAAGCGTGTTTTTTATTTTGAAAATATTATTATATATCTATAGAGAGGTGCGATTCAAATTTGCAGTTAGTGATAACTTTACTGAAATAGATAAATATAAAGCATTGTAAAATGGCAGATGATAAAAGTGATGACGACATGGCAACGATCTCCCCGGTACACTGATAATGGATCTAATATGCTTGTGTTTAGAATGCAGCTAGACGGCGTCGTGATCGAACCCACAAGGCCACTGAGCCGAACTGAATGATCGTCGTGGTCTCTTATAAAATTGCGGGTGCCTGAGGCTCCATATTGTTTTTTTTACTGATAACTCGGTATGTTCTAGGCTGCTTGAATTAAAGTTCAAGAGCTCTAAGACCTCTGCTTGGAATTGATTTATCATGTGGTATTTGAAAATCTTTCATAGAACCGCATTAGAACCTATTTTAATAAAAAAATATAGCCCCAATAAGGTTAAGATTTTTAGAAGTATATTTGTTGATAGTTCTATACTAACTATTTATGTATATATATGTGAGTCACCAGGAACAGCGGTAGAGCCAGCAACAACAACCTCTGTTGCACGACCGGCGACACTGGTCTCATCCCCTTCCCATAGTTTCCTACAAAGGATAGGATGGGAAGAGGAAGAGGAAGATCATTGGACGGAGGAGGGAATGAATAGGAGAAAGATCCTTTTTGGAATGTAATGGAAAGGGGAAGAGGACTTGACCGTGGAGGAGGTGAAAACTTGACCGTATTTTATACACTTTTTGGGGGTGATTTAGGAAATAAATCAACATTACACTTTTCTATCATGTCGTTTATTATATAACAACATATTCAGTATGATAGTTAACTATTATGTTCCGACGATTAAATGAAGATCAAGAATAGGTAATCCATGCACATTAAAAACGTGTTACGTTACAAACTTAGTGTATATAAATTCTTTATGTTGTTTAAAGTGTGCGACCGCAGAGTAAACGTGTTCGCGTCCAAGAATCCTTACAGTCCAAACGCATGTTACCCAATAGTACGGTGTGTGCCAATTGACGTCACTTCGGAACATTAATCCGAACGTTCAGGTTCGTGGTACCCCTATGTTTGCGTTTGTTTTAGCTTCCGCTATCGTATTGCATTGACCTGTTTACATCGCTAACCCTTTCAACATGCCCGAACCACAGAACCATCCTTTCTCCATCAAAACCAATTATACTATTAAGCCACACTTTTCCCATATAACTTTATTTTTAATTCTATCATTCAATGTGACATTGCCGTACATACTTCTTAAGGATCGCGTCTCAACGGTATTAACTCTACTAGCATGGCTTTTCCTGCCAAACCCAGCTTCCATACATGAAAGTATGGGACTACTGCATTGAGTAATGCCAGACGAGCCTTCCTAGACACATTCTGATTCCTCACTACTGTACCTATAGCCCCATATATATTAATAATAATCTTTTATATATTCCTCATTGGTCAATACCGGTCTTAATAAACACATAAATGATACACAAGCCACTACCTCTGTTCCCTGATCTTTATTTTGATTAATTCGCTTTTACGCGAGTTTCCTATGTTAATCGTTATTTTACGATACATCTGGCTCGTTTATAATACTATAAAAAGGTGCGCGTTTGCGCCGAGTCCGTGACATTTCAATAATATGAAGTTTCGCGAGGATAATGCACGTTAATTTCCAATCGCGAAGGTTACAAACAATCGCTTCCATTCAAATCTTAGTATTGTACAGGCTGAGATTTGATTATTGCTTTCGAGTTGCTAATTGATTATTTATTTTGTTATAATTTAAATTGGTATATACCTTGAAGCCTGATGTCGAACGTATAATCCGTAATATGCTCAAATCCGATCTAGCCTATTTACCTGTAAAATGTTTCCGTAAGGTCGGTGAATAGTGGAGTAAGTACAATAACTATTGTATATTATGATTTAAATATATAATAACTAAATTTAGCTAAATATTATATTTGATTAAGTTAAATGAAAATATAAAGACCTAATAAACAAGGCTGTACTTGATTGTTATATAATAAATTTAATTTGATGCAAAGGTCAAGTACATAAATGAATTGCAACTCACTGTAAAGATTATTACGGTCTTTATGTGCAGCAATTAAATTGTTAATAACAAAGTTCCACTTTCTTATGAACACTCATTAAAACTTATTTATTATCTATGCTCTCGTTTTTATTACCCAACAATTAGCAAGTCAATTGGCGCTTATTACGACAGCATATATAAGGGATATTTAAACGGTCGAATTTTGAATTTTCCATCACGGGGCCTTAATGGGAATAGACGGTAAGTGTTTATCAAATTTTTTCAGATTTGCTTTACCGACATTGTAAGTGCTCCTTTACCTCGGCCTCTCATTACCTAAAAATTAGTGATTTGTGTACATGTAAATTTCTTTTCGTGTCTTGTCTTCTTTTTGCATCCTCATTATTGTCCACAAACATCTATATGGAAAACTGTGGTGATTATATGTCGTTCAATCTACGTACCATTAATTTTTACTAAATTTAAAAGCGCGCAAAAAGTATGTTGCCGGTTATTTACCGCTTGGATATTTTTTGGTATATCGCCAACGTTATACTTCTAAGCACCTCTGGCACATTCAAAGCAATATCGCTTTACACGACGCCCGTTCAAAGCACGTGTTGAAGTGCGCTGTGAATGCCAAGTGCCATCGCTTGGCCAAATTTGTATCACTCGCCACGTGTGTCGATTGATCAAGAACTCTTTGCTTTACAAATTATAATGTCTATGTGTATATTTAGCTCGTGTAATGTTAACTATTTGATGTGCATACATATGTGTTATTTTCTTTTTTGTTTATATTGTAAAAAGTTTCTACGTTAGACAATATCTTACCGGCTCAGTGTGCTTTTGGCTATGTGTGTGAGTGTTTAGATTCACGCTAATTTCGTAAATTAAATTAAGCAAAATGTATGCTTAATATAATTCGATATAAGGGCCCAGTATTTAGGTCTAAATACCTACATAGTAATCGAAAATGTGCTTTAAAGGGGTTTGTTCACTTTGAATTCGTATTTTGAGTAAGTGTGCGTGGCAGTAACATAAAACACGAGTAGATGTCACCGTCACACTCAACGCATGTTGGGAATCTTATTAATGTGCATATAGCCTAGCGGTAGTAACTCTATATTTACTGGTACATATTATACAAGTTAGTGAACTCTACCTAGAGTCGAGTAAATACAAGCGGTTCGCGTGATATTAAGTAATCGCTACTCATAAACGCAACGACCACAAGCATAAGAGTTGCAGAAGAGCCTACCTTTAATGGGCAGAAGAAGGGATAAACAGGAAAAGGGGATAACTTGTTTTCCAACCATCAAATTGTCTTCCATCATTTCCATAAGAGAACCATACTTAGGTCTCCAGGTGAAATATTCTGGGTTGTCTGATGAGCGAGGTGCTCATCAGACAACCCAGAATATTTCTACTTCACTCCTGTTGTCCGTAAGGTCGTGATATTTCACTGGTTAAGCCGGCCCATTCGGGCAATATGTTGTTGTGGGCTTTCCAATGTTTATTATGTCATTGTGCACATCACTATAGCTACAGATGATGACATCGATGTTTCCAATTTAGAAATCAATCGAAATCAATTCCTTAAATCAAGTTTACTTGTAGATAATTAATATTAAAATATTTTTAAGGTTTAAATAAGCACTTGTACCGATTTTTTACACTGTATTTTTGATATTTTATTTTATAAAGAAAATAGTCGTAATATGAACTTGTTATTATGTAGAATTAACGTGTACATGCAACTTCCATAGAAATGTTTGACGTTATAAATTTTACGACCTCGTATCGGTAAGCTTGGTAATGATAACACGACGTGTATCTACGATAGTAGTTCAAAGCTAACAGAGTTATCGGACGCGTATCGATCTTGCATAACCCATCACTATTGAAAGCGTTTTAAAAATATAGTGAAAACACGTGTGTTTTATTGTGATTAATGCGTTATTTTATTACGTAATTACTTAATTCAGGTTACCTACCACTGAACAAAATTTCGCCACCGGAAGTGTTAAGTAATTATACACCGTAAATACGAAATTGTAAATCGTAATAATTAGTCTGAAGCAGTCATAATAACTTTATTAGACGTTTATACACTTACAGCTTAAAGTTTGAACGTACTCGTAAAAACGTAATAAACTGCTTGGTAGACTAAGTTACAAATTTTTATATTGTAAGGATTGGAATGTTTTGTGTCAGACAGAAATAGGCGATGTGATAATGCGCCGTTTCCTGTTTTCTGTTTTGGTGTTCGTTATTTATAAAGATGTCGATCTGTGTCCCTTATTATTGTTATCCTATCAACAACTTCGTTACCTGTAGAAGATAACATGCCTAATGGAATAGTTAGAAAATGTAAAGACTGCTAATTTTTTTTAAATACATGCTTATTTTTATCTTACTATTGTAGTAATAATAGTGAAATATGAGCAATTATCGCGTATTTCTTAAATATTCCATTAAAACGCTTATAGACTTCCGTTTTTTTTCGCCGTACGCGGGGACCGTGATTTTTCAGATTAGCTATGGTGTATGGTTTAATATGAATAAGCGTATGCACCAGGTAACGGTCCAGGGACCAAATTATTGTATTCGCTAAGAAATTTCGCCATGTCTGCAGCAGACAGGACAAATCCATCATGTACAGGACAAGAATTTTGTCGGAGATAGGCACGAAAACTCACCGTGTTTGGGACATACAAGACGAATAGAAACGTGTAAACAAGATTGTTTGCGGGCAGACGCGCGTGGGGCGCGACACCACTATTGTTGACAGCTTGTCAAAATTGTTTTCATGATCATTTTAATTTTCGTTTGTGACGACGTTCATTAGCCTTTATCAAGTAATGCGATAAAAATTCCACTTTCGAGAAGCTGTCGTGTACTATAGAAAATAAGATTCGACGTGAATATACTAAAATGCGAGAAATCTTTCCTAATTTATTAATAATATCCTAGTTCCAATCTTAATTTAAAGCGTACAAAAACTACCTGAACCAATTCACCTACCTCGCCCTCGACCCCGCACCGTAGAAACGTCGCGCGTCGTGTCTTGCGCAGCCAAGATTTTTTTCTTGGTAACCGCAGAAGCTATGTACAAAAGTCGTATTTGCATTGCATTGCATAGACCCAACGACTTTTCTTAGCGTGTACAGCGGCCCTAAGGGCCAAAATTCATATATTTATCAGAAATATATATAAATAGACTAATACATTACATACATAGAATAGGTCCGGCAAACATTCATTGTTTTTTAAATATTGTACCAACTAAATAAGCAAATAGAAATGTCGAGAGAAATACAGTGGGTACAATTTATATAAAAACCACGTGTCACTGTCGTACCCAGTAAACTCTGAAACCGCCCAAACTAGTTCAAGAATAAATCCAATACGCTGTTAATGTTGTTTTGTTTATCTAAGAGAGGTTCATATCGGTTATGAAAAGGAGTTTGAGTTAGTTCTTATTACTATTACGATATGTAATAAAATATGCAAGTTAACTATAATAATCTTCGATTGCTGGATTTAAAAAGAGATTATGCTTAATATAAGCGATACAGTTATATTATAACGGACTGAGTAAGATTGTTAATAGGGTCGCGCGCACAGAAAAAAAAATTAAAACTTAAAACACATTCTTAAAGTCAAGGCGAATAACGAACGCTGTTAAGTCGAAAGCCTCTTTACACAAGAGTGTTTTGTAAAGTTTATCTTTTTATTACACTCCAAGGAATTGTACGGCTTGGGTCACAATAAGCAATAGATGAAACAGTCGGTACAAAATTGATTCATTGAATTATGACTGATTAGTGTCCAGTATGTCACTGCCCTTTAGGCATCCGGAATGCGAAAGTTTCCTGTTGACAGCTAGCGCAAGCTTACACAATACCTTTTAATTTTTTTACGAAACTTTTTTTTTCTTCCTTCAGTCGTGTCGGTGGCCAGCGCTCCAATTGTGGCGCGTTTCGTAACATTTGGGCGATATTCATCATTGTTGGCGAGCGCCGAACGCAATTTAAACTTGACATCTTTGTGAATAAGACATTATTATTATTCCGATGACATTATTTGTGCCAAATTAAACTTACGGCTCGCTCGAGCTACAATGACTAAGCGTTCTTGATTCCGTGATATAATTTGTAACATGATATTTTAGGAGTTGAGTTGACTCGGTTGAGATGATGAGTAATCTTCCATAAAACACACTATACTACGATTACGTAGGCTGTGCTAATTTACGATGCAATTATCCCACGCGTCGCTGTACGCGGCTCGATCATATCGCAATAGATACATTATTCGATAAAGTAAACTTATTGATTTTACAATAACTATTAAACTGACCATCTTTGATCATAATCGCGTAATGAAAATCTTGGGTTTATCGTTAACCCCATATAGTTAGTGCCATCGAGGCATAAAGTACACCATACACACATAGCAAGCAAAAGCAAAGCAAAATGTTTATTTCCAGTTTCTATTATTATTATCTTTTATTATACTTTAAATAGCAATATAATGCGTAAAATAACGTTAAGTGTCTTGATATTATAATTTTGTTTAATTTAGGATCATATGGCCGTGTGTGAATAATGTCAATATTATTCTTATTATTATTTTACTGATGTATAGTTAAAAGAGAAAAGAAGCGTAAGCGATTTTTGATACGATAATGGAATAAAGCACAAAGCTTCGTGTATATATGTCTATGTGTAATACATATATTTCTATTTAATATATAACTCAACGTTTATGTTACTTTAAGAACAGAACAGTTAACAAAATCTCTAACACTGAGCTAAAGCGTGAGCGGGTACGTCACTCCCCGTGACAAATGTATTGAGAAGTCAAGGTTACAGAGATATGAGTGTGGGCGTGAGCCATTGTAAATGTAGTCGCTCGAGCTCCGGTCCTTTGAAAATCCTTTAATTAGCCCCGTCCCCGACGCCGACTCCTCGTGAGCTCGTGACGGACTTGGCGTTTTATCGTCGCTTAATAAAATGTTTTTAGGGCTCCATTAAGCTTGTATCCATTACGGGTTGCGCTGGTCAGTGACACTATTTCCTGTGGCATTCATTTACAAGATTTGTTTGGATGTTAATTTACGTATTGATACGATACGAAGTTGAACCGTTCCGTAACGTATTTTATATTCGTGTTGTCTATGTTTGTTGCTTGGAATATTGAAAAAGCTTAATTTACTGCTTACATCGATGTATAATGAATAGCAAATGAAAAGAAGTGGAATTTCCTTTATTCAATCTTTGAGCGCCTACAAGGATGTGCCGTTAATTGCTAATCGCGGCTTATTGTTTGTCAAGATGATTTGGCCATATATTAATATATACCAGGGGGTAGTTTACCGTCATACACATGCCGCACGTGTTACGTTGTAACCTACGTTTCTTTTGAATTCGAACTAAAAGGAAAACGGAAGTTACAAACCTACTGCTATTGAACGCTGGTCGTAAATCATACAAACCTATCAGTATGATGACCAGCTATGAAAAAATACGGCTTCTGATGTTCAAGTCGCCGCGATATTTATATATATTTTATTTATAAAATGTCTTCGGTTGAACGTGGCTCTTGAATAAGTTGTCTAATATGTAATGCATATTTAATTATGTACTTCGCGTGTAATGTAATAAGATTGGACGGGCATAAGCATCACTGTCATAGCTTTTAATTGGCGCGGTCAAATTACTCGTCTATGCCGACAAGCGACGTTTATAATGTCGTTATAACTGTTGCCGACAGGTTTTATTAAAATTTCTTACTAACTGACAGACAGGGAAATGAGGGAAAGTTAGGAATGTTGTTAAAGGCCATGTACAGTTATTGTAGCGAACGTATAAAATTTATATAGTATATTTATATTTATCAGTTGCTACGAAATGAAATTTAGATTCATTTTCTCATGACTGTTCAACCAGTATAGTCAAAGTACCCGGTGGCAGGTCGAGACCGCTCATTATCTACACTGTTCTGAATACAGCGAAGTTTTTGTAATAAATTTAACTCATTATTAATACTAAATAGCCAAACATATTTTCTATCTTAATATTATTACTTCAATTAGACGTAATTTTAATTGGTAAAATTTCTGACTAGAATAGGTTTCAGAGTGCTTCGAAGAATCACTTTTCTTTGCAACTTTTAAACAGGTTAAAACACCAAGACCTCTTATTTTAATCGCTATTTAGGTATCGTGTATATTGATGAGGACTTTGTTTAGACGAACTATATCCGGAGGCTCAGGAAAACTGTGCCTTATAGCATTACATAAGGATATGATTTATTATACAATCGAAATTGGACTTCAATTTCGCAGATGTAGTTGTACATTTCGTTAGCAGTGACTATAGTCTACGGAGGAGCCGCTGGCACTCAGCGCGGTCTATCTCTATCATTGAATTGAGTGGTTTTACCTGGCGTACTGCGATTTACAACACAATAAGTCAGCTCTAAATTAGAGGTCTGACGTCGATGGGGTCGTGGTTTTTGTGCGCGTTTCGCCGCCAAATCGCGGTCGTTACGCCCGAGGCCGCAACATGATGGAATGCCGTGCAATTGTAGCTTGTAAACGGAGTTGTTACTGCTTGACAATGCGGCACTAAATTTACGAAGCATTAATGACTTAGAAAAGTAGATGCAATTTAGTTAACTTATTACCTTGTGTTATTTGAAATATATTATCACCGATGTAACTCAAATTACCCTTATTTACAGATCTACTTTGGTAGCAAAATGATCCTGAACGATAGGGGTTGTTAATGTCTGTTCGTCGTTTTTATATGACTTATGTAGCGAGTCAGATGTTTGAAAGCTAGTAATTACAAAAGGTTTCAATATATCCGCAGGTGCTTTCTTAAATTTTAAATTAGTTATAAATATATATATATCTATATAAATATATATATATATATATATATAACATATCAATGTGATTATCTTTTGATTAAAATGAATAATTTTGTACTTATTTCTTAGCAGCATCTAATATAAAAAAGTATAAGTATTATATCTAAATTTAAGATGTAATAGAAATATAGAATAAAGACAATATATTTATTAAATAGGAAGATTTTTTAAATTCTAAAAGATTTTTTTATGTAACATAAATATGCAGTTAATTATCTATCTGCAATCGTAAACGTATAAAAGTTTATTGTAAACAAAAGCCTTTTTGGACGACTTTGTTTATATTTTCACTATCTTAAAACTTGCTTTCCGGTATTCCCCTGTTGACCTTTTTTTTTGTTTCCAGGTAAACTCCCTGGGACACGTAAGCAGACAGGACACAACATGAACAGTACAAGTATGAACTGTATGTATTATGATATAGTATAAGCAAAAGATGCGGTATCAGCCAGGACCGTGATGTATAAGGAATAATGTCTAATAAATCTGTGCAACTGTTAATAATAATAAATCAGTCATTTTTAGAATATTTCCCACTGCAGGAACCCAGGCCTCCTCTTCGAAAGAGGGAATGAGCCGTAATCCACCACGGTGGCCCAGTGCGGGATGGTGGATGTCACATGTCTTCGAATTTGGTGGTTCTAAGAACACGCCGATTTCCTCACGATGTTTTCCTTCATCGTTTTGGAGCAGTGGCAATGAAATAAATTACACAAAGTAAAGCGCCTGCCTGGGTTCGAACCCGCGACCTTACAGTACTTAGGTTAGGGCGTAAACCGCTGAGCCAGCACTGCTCCTCAAGCTGCAGCTGCAGCTGTTACTGAGTTATAAATTATGTAACCAATGAGTTATAATTTTATTTGCCTGCGGTTATTCTTAGCGTAAAGATCGTCTTTTAACTGTGTAATCAACATAATCAGGCTTATTGATAAGAAACCGTTCCCCGCGTTTATTCTAAAGCAAGGTCCTCGTGTGGGTCTAGCGCTCAATACCCCATTCAGAGATTAAACACCTTTATCGTAATCACAGGTACTCAGGAATCTTCCTCTATTGACTACATTATGCGGTGTGGTCGAAATATTTGATTTCCGCGACCTTTATAACATAAACTATTCAGTTGAATAATCTTATTTAAGACCTTCTCAGTCAGTCTACTCGCTTCTCTGGTACATTTACCAGTAGTTTTTAACAAAATCGAGAACCTTTCACAGTGTATATTTATAATGCAAGTGCAAGATCACTGTTATATAAATGGATCGTAAGCGTGGCAATTGTTATAATTGTTGTAATGTTTTATATTGCTTAAATAAATAAATACAAAATTATAGCTTGATCTTTGTAGACAGGTGGCCAAATGCTAAAACAAACGTCACTTGATCAGCAAATTGTTCATAGTCTCATAAACGTCAAAAATATCAGTTCGTTATGATATGACAGATTGTTTAGGCAACGCTATATCATTTTGCGCCCAACTCTGCGTCCGACCTTGTTGTTTAATTTCGTGCTTATTCGCTATTCGTTTTAAGCGTGAGGCCCTTATATTAGGCCCTCGAGGCCCGTGCTACTCCAGATTCGCTCTAATTCGTTTTTAATAAGTCTAGCATACGGACACGATACAATGATTGATGAGTTACTTTATTATTATGAGCATAATTCAAATATGTGGGCGGCTGCGTGTCTTATTACTTGTCCGAAAAGAAATGGGTTTTCTAATGTTCTGACTAGGCGTTATATTCCTAATATATAGGTAAGATATTTGGTTACATTTGTTTTTGAGGACGGTTGATGTTGTCGATGGCTTTAACTTATTGACTATTATTATAAGACGAATAAATAAAGTCTTGTTGTCTTGTCTGGTCTTACTAAATTTTTTAGACACAATGTACAACACTTACACTTATTTCCATTTTTTTTTACATTTATACACAAAACACAAAGTCCATGTTCGTTATTTACAAGTATACTATTGACCAATTCTCACTAGGTCCTAAAGTTCATTGTTCAAATACGTAAAGCAATAACCATCCTATTTAATTCTGATTTTAAAATTATATAAGGTTTTTCCAATATATTGTCTGCCTTGTTACATTGGAGATGTAAACAAGGCGGTTGAAAAGCAGTTAGTAATTACTTTTGCTCCACCCCAGTATGGTTAGAAAGATGCAATATCTCCATTTCTTCTAGTATTGTAAAAATGAGGCCAATATATTGATTATACATAAATAATCAATAGATTGATCGAGGTTATATGACCTCATCAAAGCCAAGTGACGGATGAGCTGTTAATTTTAAAGTAGGCTATCAATTTATCGCTAGATGTCCATTTTATTTTCTTCAACTATGTTGCAGTAGGGTTGAACATTGAACGTGACCTTTTATGTCGATGGATATCTACAAGTCGACTTTGACACCTAACCTAGTTTTCAACCCTGGTTACTGGGCCTTGATCTTCACAGTTCTCTATATTGAGTGATATTAACCGGCGAATATTATATACTAAAGAAACCGTAAAACTATTTATAAGACGTGATAGTGTCGCTGTATGCTAGTACCTACACCAGACAACGATAAACATAGGGAACGACGTACGGACAAAGTGAGGAAAAATTATTTTATTCCTGATTTAATATTACCTATATGATTGGCATACAGGGTTGAACTCAATATATAATAAAATAAATTTACAAAATTATTTTTCACTCACACTAATTTACACACTGATTAATTGTGACTTGTTACAATCGTACTTGTAGGAATTACGTAAAGCAAGGAATTACTTAAATACGATGTCAAAAAGAATATAATAGGTTTTAATAATATTGTTACGTGTAGTTCAATGAAATATTTTCTTAGGTTAGTTATTGTTATCTCGATATTCTAAGCTGTATTCTCTGTTAAACTAAATTGCGATACTATCAATATCCTAACTAAATTGTAAGTTCACAAATTCACTCCCAAACGAATACCAATGTTATAATATAATTTTGTAAGCTTTATGCATTAGTAAATAATGGTGGGATATACAAAATGAGGGACAGATTACGCCGCAGCTATAAACGTAATAGACGACGCTTTGTTCTTTCGTAAACCGATGATGGATTGCTCATTTTAACGTCGCTTAGTCAGGTCCAGTGGGGGTTTCATTGATCATATCTTTAACGCGTAAACTAGTGGAACTGACACTAATATCTAATTTATAGATATTCATGTGTTCGCTTCAAACGTATTTCTCTGTATTTTATAAATTATCAGTATGGACTGAAATCTAATCTAAAAAATATTTTTGAAAAACTTACCTTATATTTCTTAGACTAAGAATCGGACCGCGGACAAACTCATAAAACTTTTTTCAATCTAGTTTCTGTATGTGGACACGCTCGTAACCCAGAGGGGTAGCCAGAGATTACAGATTTCCTTTTGGATTTGACTTTCGCAACATATTTTGTCTTGTTTATTCTCTCTTCATTCATCCTTTCATATCCGAAGCCCCGAAGCATGTCTTACTAAATTATAGTCACAACATCCACTTTTGAGCTACACCTTTCCCATATAACGCTAATTTAATTTTAATATTTAGTGCCTTTATGATAAACTTTCTATTTTTTTATGATATAATTTTTTTTTATGACGCACACGAGCAAGCGGGTCATCTGATAATAGGTGACCGCTACCCGTAGACATCCACAGGAACAAATAAGTTGCATATGTATTTTTTACCTTTAATGGACAGAGGAGGGGATAGACAGACTACAGACTACTCCTTCCCCTCCCCCGCCAATCCTCTACACCTGCCCATTCTGTCCTTGTTAGGAAAGGATGGGAAAAGGAGAACAGACGTTGTTGTTGGCTCGACCACTGTTAAAGTTTTTACCCATCAATATACAATATTTTTTACCACGGATTTAAGTTATACTTTTAAGTTATGTAACAAAAACAAATAGTTTTTGCGACAACCTAGCCACAATCAATATCATTTTTTTGAGGAACGATTTGGAGTAACAAGTTACGATTACGTGAGACCTCATTTTATTCGTATTATTTAGGATAGCAATACCATGAATAACAGTTTTTATTAAATAATTAAGCAAATGATATTTTATTCAAAATAACTTCATAAGACAAATGATTTAGTCACGGATCAACTGACCACTGGAATATTCACATTAAAGGTAGCTATTTTCGTTCTATTAATTTCGTTCTATATTTCGTTATATAAATAACGATTTATATTCATTTGCAACTATGTATATATAATTAATTTCTTTGCTTTCCATCCAACAACAAGTAACTACAAAAAGATAATATCGTGGAATTTTATAACACTGCCACCAGTGTTTTAAATAAGGCCAGGTCGTTCTAGTTGCTATTGTTGACTTTTTAATATGCCTTTTCTCACAGAAAGTGCTGACTGCAGTAATGAAAAATCACAACTAGAACGTAATGAAAGTGACTACTTTAGGTATTATAGTCATTAAAATTTGCTGTTAGATGTGGTAAGTCATAGTCAACAGACATAAACTATTTAACGTAATTTACTATATTATATAACAGTAACTTGCAGCTTAACTAAACCTTATGAGAGTAACGTAAAAGGGGATATTTTAACCATTTAGTAGTAATTCAAGGTTATTTGAAAAGGACCAGTCCAAATTTTAACAACTGAGTCATGGTAACACTGGTAATGTCCGTATTTCAATGGCTATAATTGATGTTTGTGTAACAAAAACTCGGACGTATTGTGCGGTATCGTACACTCCGAGTGCGTTATATTCGCTGTTCTCGCCTAACGCTCCGAAGGTCGCGCGGGAAACGTTTCTGTTAGATCTTGAATAATTTACTACTTCAAACAATAGCTTAAAGTAGTAAATTATATTTAATAGAATTCGGAACCAAGTTATGTGCGTACATAAAAACTACATCATAAACATGTTCACACCATGTATTATCCATCGACTTTGCGCAGGCTCACCGTTAGCCTCGGAGGGCACGTAAAATTATACTGCATTTTTGGTCAGCGACTACGCCGTGCGTAATTAGGTAGCGTCGGTTCGGTGTGTACGAAAATTTAACATGAATAGAAAAACAATAAACTGCGCAACGCTCGCTCACAGTCAGCGACTAACAATCCGGTTGGTGTGATAAAACCCTGAATGTTTTCTTAGAAATTTATTTCGTAGAAGGAGGAAAACGAGCTAGCGTTCTCACCTTGATGTTAAGTGCGCACTGCTTCCCAACAATATTCGGAACATTGAGAAGAGTCACTTCCCTTTACTTAGAAAAGAGAGCGGAAAAATTTATATCATAGGCGGAAGGAAGACGTAATGGTAATATAACACAAGAACCATTGGTAGGTAAAGGAATAAAGAGTAGTATAGTAAAATCGATAATAAGGCTGTTAAACTAAAAAGGTACATAAATGCGTTAGCTTAATTAATCTTATTTTTTATGGAAGAATGTGAAACACGTGCAAGTGGTTCAACTGCTGGTACGTGATCGCTACCCATAGGCATCCGCAATAAGCAAATGAGTTGCATATATATTGCCTACCTTTAATGGACAGAGGATGGAATAGACAGGAAAAAAGGATATTTTCTCCTCCTATGCACCACCTCGCCCTTCCTATCTTCTACCTTCCTTTCTCATCCTATCCTTTGTAGGAAACGATAGGAAGGGGAAAAGGACTGACATCGGGCCTCCGGCACCTGACAAATATTACGAAACAAATAAGTATAAAATACTCCTACTTCACGCCTGTCTTCTTTGAGGTCGTGGTATTTCTCCGGTCGTGTCGGCCCATTCGTGCAACAGATGTTGTAGTTGCGGACTCTACCACTGTTAATGTACCAATGATGTTCTTTTTGTACTAAATATCACGTTTTGAAAGTTGCGAGTGAGTGCTGGTAAATAATAGGATTGGTGGTAAACGGGAAGCGTTTTATTCTTTGGTTATTGCTTATACAATGTGATATCGGAAGTTATATACATTTCTTTGTATATTTATTATTTAAAAGCACTGTTATGTTAATTTGAAAGTTGTGATATGTGATTTATTTAATTAGAAGGACGTTGTTAATGGCGAACACCTGTAATGATTTGACGAAAAATCCGGGTAGTGTTTGCACTTCCACTGTTTAAATTCAAAGCTCGTAAAGTCAACATTTACCAGCTACCGCTACCGGTAAGTCTCGAAATCAAAAGCAATCCCTGCTTCAATGCATCATACAAGTGATAACATTAGCACATTGCGTGCGTCGCTGTAATGCAATTTATTTGGATAAAGGTCATTTACCTCGTGCATAGATGTCGCGGGACGTGCGTCTGACAAATCTCGTAATGTGTACAAATTAGAGGCGACTCTACAATCCGTTGTTGTTAAACAGCTAAGTGTTATACAAATTCACGCGTTCTATTTAGTACAGTTACCGAGTAAACCTTATAGCACAGGTGCTAGTACTGGAGGACTGTAAGCACGAAGGCTGATAACATTGAAAGTATCAAGTATTCAACATTTGTCCCGTGTACAGTGTACAACATCTCACTCATGAGAGGAATAATTTTCTTATATCATAAATATTAGCCTTCTAAAGTGAAGAAGAAAGTGACGTCACATGATGCAATTTTCAATTATAAAAATGGTTATTAAGACATTTTCCTAAATCATCCCTCTTAAATTTGAGTTCTTAGCGTAATACCTGTAATTGTTTAATTCATTTATCATAACTCAACGTCCAAGACTTCTCTCCTATCCTTGGCACTTACTCAGTGACACCAATACCGTCAACATATAACTTATACAATTGCAAACTAACAAACTATTGTGTAATTATAAAAAATCTACTACAACTATGTTACTTCGCAATTAAATTGGTAAAAACATGTTTCATGTCACGTGTTTATATTCTAGGTTTGTATTCGCTATACTGCAATAATATTTGTCCACTGTTATATTAACGTCTAGCAACATTTTCCAGTAAGTAAAGTGCACGATCACCATTTCAATGTGGCGTGCGGTACGGCGAATTAGCTATTATAATGGTTAGCTTACGTATAATAGTTTTTGTATGAGGTCGACGACATTTCTCCGTCGGCATGGACCGGCAGGGCGACGCTTAAAACCATGTTTTGTATTATATTACCTGGTTTAAGTGTTCGTGCGATTACGCCAACGTTGGCTGCTGCTTTCGAAAAATTTTCAAAGAACCTCGCGTTTTTTTTTCATATTTAGATTGATTGTATTTTTTTAGTGACATATATAGGTCATTTGAAATATGCTGACCAGTTGTCAAGTAGTTATTTACGTCTACTTTCGCTGTATCGAAATTTCGCGTGATTTCTTTTAAGCGATGTAAAACACCGCGGCTGCATATTTTTGTAATTGTAATTACAATAATTACAGGATATTACAGCGAAACATCTTCGACGCATTGCTTACGGTGTGGTAAATGTTTTATGATATATACTTTACTGTTGCATGCGTACATAATTGCTTATACATTAATTTTAAACTTTGGGAATTTATTTTATATTAATAGAATTGCTACATAATAAAATAACTGACACCTTTTATTCCTTTTCTTTACTACATCTTCATCTCGTATTTGTAGCCTTAACATTAACCTCGGTTATTTACACCATTTACCATGATGATTAAGGACCTCCAAGAAATAATCCATTCCCAGCACAGTTCCACACTTGTCTAGTGTCGCACCTTTTTTTGTTATAAGTTTACGTAATCCATGTTTTGTTTCGCATTTCAGAACCGAAGCAGTTTTAATTGGCATAGAGTCTAGAATTAAATTATTACCAAATATAACGTTTACGTTTATAAAAACCGTTGCAGTGCAATTAGCGATTTTTACCTCTCTACTACAAATCGAAATGCAAAGCTTTTTGAGCTTTTATTTTTACGTAATATTTCTCACATCATCCTAATAATATACCTGACACTTCAAGAAAGCTTTCAGCAGCAGGTTACGGATAATACTGATATAACGATTACAAAGACACGTTTCAACATAATAGAAACATAATGGTTGTCGAGTGCGTACTTTACGGTACTTCAAATTTTTCGAAATTTAATTTTAGGACTTTTGAGTATTTAAAAATTTATCACAAGTACGCATATGGAATTAATTGATTATTACAGTCTTAGTGGCTATCCGTTATTTAGACATCTCCTTTTTGTTTAATTACTAGTAAACACCTTAATGAGTAAGCCAATGATAATTAAAGTATACCAAATGCGGCTCAATGCTTAGAATTTATAATCAAATTCTATGTATCGATACAAGACGTAAAGTATTTGCACGTGGTCAATTACTAGTTTTTCTTCCATGCCGTTATCGTCCATATTTAGATTTCTGCCCTGGTGTTATGGTAAGTGACCATCGTGATAGTAATGAACGCCATTATTGTCGAGCTCGCTTGAACACGTTTATCGATTTTAAGCCATCTTTTTTGTTATCTGTCCATAGTGGACCGATATAATTCTTAGCCGATTATTATAAGTGCTAGTTGTTCCGAGGCGTTACCCTGAGTGAAAAGAGTAAACCACGATTATATTATAATACTTGATTACATCCTAAAATAGTAATAAAGCTTTTACACTGAGTGCGTGATTGATTACAGATGGTTATTTTTTGTATAGAAGAAAGTTTAAATTTCCGCTACCCGTATCTCCAACATTCCCAATCTGCAACAAGCTAATTGTGTTAATTTGAGTTGCACATGCATTGCCTACCTTTAATTATAATTATTTAAATTAAATTACTAGGTACAATACAATACAAATTAAAGATGGGAAGAGGAATAGGACCAGAATTAGGTCTCCGGCACCTCATTCGTCAGATGAAACGCAGAAATAATTCTACTCCACGCCTGTCTTCTGTGAGGTGAGTCCGTAGCAGTAGGTAGGTATTTCACCGGTCGACCCCTCCTATTGTTGTTGGCTCTACCATGTTAAAATGTATATAAATGTGGCGTGGTACCGCGCGCTACCGGTGTCATTATATACTTATGACGGGATGGTTATTGTTTTGTATTTAAATGATAACTTATACGACTTGTAAATGCTTTCTCTTTTTCTCTTTCCTTTAGTCTTCTCGTTGCTTATTACAGAATTGTTCGAAATTTGATTAATCGCTTTAAAATTTGGCCCTAGTCCGATAAAAACATGGTATTTTTGCTAGCTGATAGGTGATCTTAACCAAAATTGGATCGCAGATATTTCGCATCAATCAATATCTCCTAGCGAATCTTGCTTCATTAAACGGTTAATGAAGCGATCCGACCGGCAAATGCGAATTGTTCGACGTTATTGAAGAACCGTTTTGATGTTTCTGTTTCATTGTGAGTAGAATTGAGCCGTAAGTAAATGGATAGATAATAAGCAAGGCTTGTTTATTTTTTTTCTAGTTGAGAGTTTTAATAACTATCAGCATCTTGTTTAAGCCGCTGAACCTTTTTTCCTTAGGAAAAGATAAGATTTCATTGATTCACACTCTAACTCTTCTGAGTACACCCAGCTTTTTAGAAGCCAACTTGGCCTTGTCTTCCAAGTGACCGCGAAACTGAACGTAACTCGATATGTCAACGCCGAGAATACCGATGCTGGCCGTGGTAACCAGAGGAGTGCCCTAAAAACGTACATTCGCGACAAAGGGTTCTTTTTTAGCAGTAATGGCGCAGATTTCTATCTTTGTGGGATTGAAATCAACAAGATTTTGTCGACCCCAATCCGAGACTTCACCTAATAGGATCTCCATTTCAGACACAAGTTCGCGGGCCGTGTACAGTGCATCACACGTGCTATCGTCTGCATAACAATGGACGTTGCTAATTTGCAGCATGTCATTGATATGATATCTTTTATATTTTAAAAGTCCTAGTATCTTTAGGAAAGGCAAACAGTTAAAGATTATAAACTACTAACCGAAACCATGTTGATGGGATGAGATTGTGTATGAATGTATTTACTTGATTTTATAATTCAATTTAGTTTGGATTAAAAATATCGCACGAACCTGCTCTATAATTATAAAAATGGTGCCCTATTAAGTATCGTTTAAATTAATGATTTTTCATCCATTATGTTTTCTATCAAGTACACATTAAAATTGCTATCAATCTAGTTACAATATTAATTTAGTTTAGCTGGTTCGTATGATTGGAAGCTATATCAAAATTGCATGAAGGGATCCGTGAGCTTTCACCCGGACAGGCCGAATTGGAGCAATTGGCCAACGTCTTATCTATTTAATTAATCTATCAGCTTAGGAAATTGCGGATGACATGATTGCTTACATGCTTGTATTGATGCTTGAGCCTTTCGTTATCTATGCTCATTAACGTCAATAAGGTAAAACATTCACTCCCCAGAAACTGAGTATCGTCTGTGCCTTGTGAATGAGGTGCCGGAGGCCTAATTCTCCTCTCCACTCCTCTTCCCATTCTCATCAATCTATAATGAGTCATTAGCTTGTCAGATGCCTATCGGTATTGTTCACTTGATAACGGGCGAACCGCTTGCATGTTTGCCACCTTCTTCCTGTCTCAATCAATTTCGACAGTACATCTACTAATTTTACTAACTAATATTAATTCATTCTGTATGATGTTTCGGTTATTTAGAATAAGCCTATAATCAGGATATTCATAATTGCGACCTGCGTCGTAACTAGAATATAAATTCTAACCGATAGGATACTTATTTGTCTTCTATTTATAAGTTAAAATATTATCATCATTAGTCAGTCGCGTCAGGGCGTAGTCAGGGCGTCGGCTTTTGCACACAGGGATCCCATCTTGTGAGTACTAAGCTCAACATACTTCTCCCGAAAAATATATTTCTTGGTTCAAAAAATGGGTTTTTAGATATCGTTAAGTTTTTATCTTGTAATATAAATATTTTGAAATGGCAGTAAAGTCAATGAACTCAATATATTTCATAATAACTCATTAGACAGCCCCTCGAATCTGTATCAGCATTTTGAGTTACGAAACATTTATGTATCTACAAAATTCAGGGGCTGTGAGTTATATCATTATGAAGTGGGGAGACCCTTAGCTGTAATGTGCAGGGGTGTACACCCCTAAGTGAATAAAATAAGTATTATGTCCCTCGACTCACATTTTTTGATTGATAGCTTGAAACAAAAATATAACACAATAATACTTTTTATAGCTCAAAAGCTAAGAATCACATTTGAGACAAACATTATTTCGATTCAATATCGGTTGCTAGTGAACAGACAAGCAACAAAATAAACTTCCAAATAATCGTGGTAATATTATTACCGACCACCACGGCACCGACGATTATTTAATCCTAAAGAACGTTTGAAGTGCGTGTGTATGTACATAAACTTTGTATCGGTATAGTATCCTCATTGTCACTCCTCACAGTCCGATATTCGTCCACCGCTGGACGTAGGCCTGTCCATTGATCTTCTGCGATCCTCATCAAACAGTCCATCGTTTTCCTGCCAACTCTACATCGATCTGCATGTGGCCGCCATCCGTAGATCTGCGAGCAATGTGTCCGGCCCATTGCCACTTAAGGTCTGCAATTCTACGAACATTGTCCTTTTATCTTGGTTTTACTGCAGATCACATCACACACACATGTCACATTTCTGATGCGATTTGCAGAGACTCCGAGCATTGCCCTCTCCATTACCCTTTGAGTGATCTTGAACCGTCTAATGCAGCTCACGGTACGCTTACGTATTACACGCCTATTTTAAAAAGGTAATGATGTTATAATAAATAAACATACTAAAAAAGGGCGATATAAGGACATAACTGACGAGCACGACGAGAGTGTAGTGTATGGGTGGTAGATAAAGCGAGAGAGGTGCGCCAGGATCGCGCCAAATGAAAATCCGTGTTCTCTGATTACTTCTCTGGGTTACGAGCGTGACCATATATTTCTTTATTTAATAATTTGTAAAAAATGTACAAGTCCCCCAAATCAGTTCGTAGTGCCTTAAAGTTCACTTGTGTACAAGGGCGCGTTAAGTGCCAACAATGATTCACCTTATAATCAGCATGCAGGCGGTGGTGTGGGAGTTAAAGGGAAATTTGCTACCCTAAGTTAATTTACTTCGTTATTCTCAGGTTATTTAGTTGGTGAAATGAAATCGTGGTTATCTCAGAATGGGAGGACGGAAGGGGATATAGGACATGCGCTCCTGAGTTGGCACCGGTTGTAACGCGCTTGTTCCGGTTCTCCGACTCCTTAGGCATTGTGCCGAAGTCATGGAAGACTGCCACAATCCACCCGATCCCAAAGAAAGGTGATAGCTCGGATCCGTCCAACTACAGGCCGATTGCCATTACCACCTTGTTCTCGAAAGTCATGGAAACGATCATCAATTGCCAGCTCATGAGGTATCTTGAGGAGCACCAGCTGATTAGCGATCGTCAGTACGGCTTTCGTCAGCGTCGCTCAGCTGGTGACCTTCTTGCGTACCTCACGCATCGATGGTCGGTGGCAATCGAGGGCAAGGGGGAGGCCCTGGCGGTTAGTTTGGACGTGGCCAAGGCCTTTGATCGGGTGTGGCACAAAGCACTTCTTTCGAAGTTGCCTTCCTACGGGCTGCCCGAGAAACTATGCGCCTGGATTTCCAGCTTTTTGGAGGGTCGGAGCATCAAGGTCGTTGTCGACGGTGCATGCTCTGACCCGAAACCAATTAATGCTGGTGTCCCACAGGGCTGTGTACTGTCGCCCACCTTGTTTCTTCTGCATATCAATGACATGCTGCAAATTAGCAACATCCATTGCTATGCAGATGATAGCACGTGTGATGCACTGTACACGGCCCGCGCTAACGTTTCTCGGGCTACTGCCGCTGAGAACCGGACCAAACTTGTGTCTGAAATGGAGATCATATTAGGTGAAGTCTCGGATTGGGGTCGACAAAATCTTGTTGATTTCAATCCCAAAAAGACAAGTCTGCGCCATTACCGCTAAAAAAGAACCCTTTGTCGCGAATGTATGTTTTGAGGGCACTCCTCTGGTTGCCACAGCCAGCATCGGTATTCTAGGCGTTGACATATCGAGTGACGTTCAGTTTCGTGGTCACTTGGAAGACAAGGCCAAATTGGCCTCTAAAAAGCTGGGTGTACTCAGTAGAGCGAAGCAGTATTTCCAGCCGGGCCACCGCCTTCAGCTATACAAGGCGCAAGTTCGGCCCCACATGGAATACTGCTCGCATCTCTGGGCGGGAGCACCCCAATACCAGCTTCTTCCATTTGACCGCATACAACGGAGAGCGACTCGAATCGTCAACGACCGAGCTCTTACCGATCAGCTTGATACTCTGGCCTTGCGGAGGGACGTCAGCTCCCTCTGCATTTTTTACCGTATATACCACGGGGAGTGTTCCGAAGAACTGTTTGGAACGATTCCTGCCGCCGAGTTTCGTCATCGTACGACACGACAGACCGCCAGGTACCATCCACACCATCTGGATGGCTGGCATTCCTCAACAGTGCGGTTCTCTCGACATTTCCTGCCACGCACAGCCGCGTTGTGGAATGGTCTATCCTCGGCGGTATTTCCAAACCAGTACGACTTGGGGTCCTTCAAGAAGCGAGCCTTTCTTTTTCTAAAAGGCCGGCAACGCATCTGGTGTTGCGGGTGTCCATGGGCGTCGTTGATCACCTGGGTGTTCCCGCCGCTCGTTTGCCCCCTTCTCTTATAAAAAAAAAAAAAACTTATTCTACTTTGATGAAATTGGGCGTAAGTAGTCTTTAAATAAAAGTAAAAATATTATGAACCATCAACGCCTAATAATTTTGATGAAATTTATTACGAACTAGAATTTTAGAAAGTCTTAACAGATGATTTTTTTGTGCTATTGTTCAAGTTGTCATAGAGGGACAGATATTTTCCTTAGAACTTCACTTTAAAATGCAATTCTAATTCTTGAATCATATATTTATGTTGGCCGCTCAATTGCTTTTCAAATTCGGCCGTCTTCTTCGATCATCACCGCATTTTTTTAAAACTCTGCGTATACTGTTTTTATTGTTTCGTAAGTCAATGGCATTAAGTAGTACAGTCATACAAAAGAAATTCTTTCCGAGTCGTAGGGCCTGTGACGTAATTCAATTTATTATGTTCATTTTATTTTTATTATCTGATCATGGCGGTTGGGGGCAATGTTCTGTAACGATTTAGAATGAGTTGTTTAACATTTTTTTTTATTTAAATTTGAAGGTTTAGTTAGTTAGTTGTATTTCGCACTTAACATTATGTTTGAAATCACATCAACTTTCAAATGTCATTTACTCTTAGTATTGTCAATCCTTCGGAAACAATAAGAAAACACATATGAGCTACGGTAAACAGTCTATATAGTATGTAGCATAAAAACAATCCTTGTTGCGGATATAATTTAAATATGAACAAAAAATAACTTTGAAAGACATTATTAATAATTCTCAATTGAATTATTAAGCTAAGGTACTTTCTGAATATGTATTTTATTTTTATTGTATAATAGTATCCTCATTAGCATCTATAATACTTATTCTTACTATAGATTAAAGTATCTGTATTGCACTTCCAAGAGAGCACGCCTTGCGAACGATTCAATATTAATCAGTTGGGATTGCAAGGCGTGGGTGTTGTATTATTATTATTCGAGTGTTGACGAACACTTGATAAGGATAATATAATAAAGTCATTCTCCGGCTCCCGTGCGACCGCAACACGAGATATGTCCGAAGGAGATTAAGAAGATGGGCTGTAATGAAATACCGAGACGTCTTAAAAAGTAAACCCACTTTGAATTGCATACAATAAATTCGCAGGCTCCTCTCGTTTCTCGAATATCATCCCATGTATGGGTACGGCAGACAGGGTGAAAGTTTTAATGGGACTTCGTTCTCGTTTTAATTTTTAGTCCACTTTTGTAGTGTACATCGTATTGTTTTGTTTGATATCGTACGATGTGGCGAATTAATGTGTATACTACTATGTTATGAGTAACAATAAGAAAGAGTTCTTGTTCTGAAATCTAATATATTAAACATTCTTTGACTCTCAGTCTTGGATGTATTATGAATAATTGTAATCCTTTAGCGTACATATATAATCATTTTGTTATACTCTCACAAGAAAAGCTTGTCAGATTTGTTTAAAGCGTTACCAATTTGATAATTGATACGGTGTAGGCTAGTGAGTGCAATTCTTATTAGATGTGTGGGTTGCGCTTACGTGTTCATTAAGACTGATCTCACAGGTAGCCTTGCATTGCCATCGGCCACGGTCCCGATTCTGATCACAATCGTTCTCGAAACACATCCGATGAGAGATTGTTTTGACAGTGCATCCACGTAGGCGGTGCTCAATTTATAGCGACGGTGAACGCTCTAGTTAATCGGATACATTCATTCTAGATATAAATTATGCTTGAGGTTTGATTATGTTATTCTGAGGCAAACTGTAAAAGTATCTTGGGTGTGATAACTGTTTCCGATGTTTAAATTTTCCTAAAATATTCAGGTTATAGCCAATCTTATCAAGTGTAGGCGTACAGTGGAGTTAACATTCTTTGTTGAAGTTTTGTATATCATTCAGTGTTTTTGCATTGATTTATAAGTTTATTCTTTTAACTGTGTAACACGTCGGAACGTTTATCTTAGACTTTATTAAAGTTTTTTAATAAAACAAAAGGAAACGAAAGACGTTAATCTAATATTGGTAACATACAGTGTGTAAAGCACATTTTGTACATAGTCAAGATAAAGCACCTACTTAAATAAATATACGATGAAGACATGGACCAATAAAAACAACCTGCCACACTTGCTATTTATGTAAAAGGGAATTTAGATAGTTATAGCTTATATTTTAACTTTAATACATAGACCGCTTACATTTTACTTAGTTACAAGTATGTTTTTATACTTGCCTTTACTATATCTCATCAAAAATCAGCAGTCGCTTTTGACTAGAATGGTCTATAGTCCATGACCAACTTATCGGCTGCAGTCGACCTCTGAATAAAAATGAGTTATGCAGGGCTACACGAATAGACAGATACTATTGAGGACAAAATATTTCGCAGTAGATAAAAGGTATTGTTTGTTTTAAACTTGTTACACTTCTATGTGGTAAGTCCCTACGACACAGTTCCATTGTTTTCCTGTTTGATCTGTGCCTTTGAAGTTCGTGGAACCCTCTTACATCGTGCTCGAGGGCGGGTCATCTTTACCCCAGACGACAGGATATCGTTAGAAGATTTTCCCGCTAATACAAAGACATTACAACTTCTTAGTAGGATAGTGTGAGTTCTGAAACTTATATTGTACTATAGCATATTTTTGTATTTAATTCATTCGCTACCGTATCAAGTTGAAATATTAATCAAAAGCCATACATTTTTTGTACTAAAATATACGTACTTGTACTTTCATTTGTTTTAAATCTGATTAAAAATCTATCCAAAATGTATAAATGCCTTTGCATTGTGTGTGTTAACAAATGATCGGCAGATATGTGATAACGATGTCTTACGACCCGTTAAAATGCACCGGGTTGGTAAAATCATAAAATGAAATGACAAAAATGTGTTTCCATCTTAGGACATTCAAGTAGGCATATGTTCTAGGGCAGTGTTTTTCAACCTTTTTCATGACACGGCCCCTTTAATATGAATAAATATTTCGCGTTGCCCGTTGCTTATTTTCATGTATTTTTTTTTTGTTACAAATATTCAATTGAACCTATTTATTCACTTTCATAATTAGGGTTGGGATACATTTTTAACATCGAATGCGTCGCCAATAGATAGTAATAGAAACAGGTTAATGAAAAACAAGCGCAATCTTCGAATTAAAAGTCCTCATAAATTTATTTTTCTCTATTGTTAATTCAAATGCTTATGTCCACTAGTTATCATTTTTATTAATAAATATTTTTAATTTTATCGTTTTTTTACTGCATTAGCTTTGCAAGCCTCTATAGGCTTCATGACCCACACATTGAAAAAAACTGTTCTAGGCTGAAGAAGGGTGCTAAGATAGATTTAGGTATGAAAGATCATAGACTCGTTCAGTGAACTTGTGATAATTAAAAACAAATCCACTAGACTAATTATAAGCGGCCGATCTCCCCGCTTAGCTTTTGCAACTCTCTCCTTCAGTAGGGGCTCTTTTATAGAGGGGCATTCATGGTTCCGAACGATTTAAATAGCGTTCCTGAGCGTTTCACTATTTTGTTTTAATTCAAAATTATCTAATTAGATCTCGGTGAATAACAACCGGGAAGATAAAACAAGCACCTTGGCAATAACAGCGAATGCATACATGACTTTGTTATTGCGCCGAAAATAGCGCGCATTGTAATTATATTTGTATGATCATGAATTGGCTCCGGATAGAAACGGAACGAGCGTGGCGGTTAACCGTTCAAATATTTCGTGCCGCTCACGCAACTGAGCTGTGATAGGTATCTACCTGTTGTCGAACCGAGGTAAATGAGTCAGCTGTTGTGTGATCGATTGCTTCACCTGTGCCGAATTGAAAAGAATTGATGCCAATGTTGATATACGCATTAACTACACATGCATTAATTCACGTTACAGTTTACATAGCTTGGCACAGTTCATATATTTTGTAAGTGTCAGTTCTGTGTCCCGTATCATATATATATATATATATATATATATATATATATATATATATATATATGTAAAGATATATCTTGAGATGTATTATATTTAAAGCAGCGATAAAAGCTTCCGACAAGTCATCTAACAGTTGGGCTTCCATTTCTAATCACTTTCTTTCTTCAGATTTTCCGTTTTTCAGATTGTTATACTAAAGATCTAATAAGATCACACCTTGCAGCATTAAGGATACTGAATAAAATAAATAGAAATAAATTTAGGCTATAAAAATGTCAAAGTAATTAAACTTGGTCCAACTAATTATATTTTAAATTTGACACACGTACGAATGAATTCAATTATTTTGTTTCGCTCATTCAGGTAACAATGTTCAACTTTTAACTTCTAGAATACAAGTAATTTATAGCTTTCAAATGCAACCCTTTCGATTCACCGGTAAGCGGGGTTCGGGAACCCTCTGAAATGTCCTAATCACGTAATGCTGTATTTGTGTTGGGGACAATGTCAACAAAGAGTTGTGTTACCGGGGGTCCGAAGTCTCCCTAATTGTACACGTCGATTTGCGTTTTTAATTTATTCGAGACAACGTGTAGGAGCGTTTGTTGCTTGTTATTGATTTTATTTTGAATACTTCAGTTCGTAATAGAATATGTCGTTGTCAATTAAATTTATGCCGGATACCCGCCCTTATATACGTCACTATATCTGACATCGCGAACAAAACACTTTCGTTTATTAGACAATAATTCATCCTCTGAATACTCACCCACTTTCCTAAGTGTTTTGAAAAAAGTCTCACAAAATAATACTCCAAGTATGTGTCTCTTTTGTGCGGCCTATAAACTAACATAGTGCAGTTTATCATTATTTAACATAGTTATAAGATACAAATACTTTGTAATACGGTGACAGTGAAAGCGGACGACTAGGTAGAAATCACAAAGTGAAAGAGGAACACGATATTACAGTTTATAATACTATAACCTTTACTCTGATGAACTTAATAAGCGGTGCTGGCCGTATCGCGAATCAGCACCACCTCGCTGGTCGTGCCTCAAATGCAAACCCCAAGCAGACGTGACCGGCGTCGGCCATCGGATTTGAATAAATAAATCACAAGCTGCATCCCGGCTCATTTGTTAGTGCACCGAGAGAAAGGTACACGGTTCGATTCATCGCCTCGGTAAACCCATGTCGGATCTAGCTCCTACTAACTCTTAGATAGACTATGACTCGTGCGGTTTAGTGCATTTCTAAGTGCAGATTACGTCATAAGGCCTCGCCCAAGCTTAATTTCGCTTCATCCTTTTACATGTCAGAGAGGACATAAAGTTTTTATCTCCCGGTGAAAGCGTCTCGCGTATTAAGGTTAGTCATTATGTTTCCGGTTTGGAATTGTGGATATCAAGACATCGGTGGGTATGGTAGCGATGCTATCTTTACGGTAGTTTTCACAGCAGAAGCGCGAATACCGTCATGAACGAAACGCACTATTTCGTGTTTGCCTAGCTGTGGGCTTACATTGCCGAAAACATTGACAAAAAACATATTGTCATATAAGTTTTTTTTCAGAGAAAAGGATAGAGATAAAGCTTTTATCGCGACACGATTTTACGCCAGTGGAAACCCACGGTAACAAGTACCACGACATGTTTATAATCGCGGCACCTCGTTAGCTCAATATAATTAACAGTGAAGAAGTATCTAATACAGTGTAATTACACATACACGATATTAAATCATCACCTCCCTGCCGCCCTCTAGTTTTGGCTACAATTTTTACGGCCGGCCGCCTGGCTGACGCCAACCCTCCTCGGAAATACACACACACGATATTGAACATCGGATTTAATTAATTAAAGTATATGAGAATAAAAAATATTTTCTTTAATACCTGAAAACTGATGTTATAAAACACTTCTTTAATAGATCATAGCTTTAATTTTTTTATTTGCGTCCGGAAGTTTAAATGGCATTCGTAGCATTATCGGATTTAGTAAATCAACCTTATCAGAGTCGAACAAATTACTTCAGTATACTACAGTACTAAAGCGTATAAACTATCTTATTATCTTTCCCTTCAACATTAATTCACGGCAATAAGTCGAAATTTTCGTAGAATGAAAAGTATTTAAAACTAATGATTTGTACTTGCTAAAAAATTATATTTGCATCTAAATATATAGATGCAATACATGTAGACATAGGTGCAATAATATGTCCGATAAAGTCGCCGATGCGTCACCCTTCCATACATGGGGTACATGTAGGGTTGGCAACTGCCTTTTATTTGAATATTACGATCCGATATAATTAATTAAAATGGAAGTTACCTCAAAATAATAGGATTGATTATGTTGTAACATTATCTTTTTTATATAGCTTTATTATTGGTATTTATAGTCAAATGAGAAACGTTACAATACCTGTAGCAATTATGTGATTTTTATTTTAACCGAACGTTTTTCGTGACTTGTCGTTCACGTCCATCCATCTATGCTTAGGAATAGGTGAAGTTTGGATAGTTATCAAGTATAAAATTTAACTGTTAAGCCCCAATCTGTATTGGTTGTAAACATAAAATGTATATAACAATGGCGAAAGATGGAAATCTGAATCCCATTTTTTCAGATTCAGCCGGAGAGAAAAAAAGTCCCTACCTATCAGATTATCAGTTCGTCATCACGATGTATCTTTGGCAGTTAAAGACCCAGCTTCACCATATACAAAGAACTACGAAATGACATACTGACAAAACGAGTGGTCGGTCGAGTAGTTGGTCGAGTGATTGGTCGAGTGGTCGGTCGAGTAGTTGGTCGAGTAGTTGGTCGAATGGTCGGTCGAGTAATTGGTCGAGTGATGGGTCGAGCGATTGGTCGAGTAGTTGGTCGAATGATCGGTCGAGTGTTCGGTCGAGTAGTTGGTCGAGTAGTTGATCGAGTGGTCGGTCGAGTAGTTGTTCGAGTGGTCGGGCGAGTAGTTGGTCGAGTAGTTGGTCAAGTGGTCGGTCGAATAGTTCGTCGAATATTTGATCGAGTAGTTGGTCGAGTAGTTGGTCGAGTGGTCGGTCGAGTAGTTGGTCGGGTGGTCGGTCGAATAGTTGGTCTAGTAGTTGGTCGAGTGATGGGTCGAGTAAATGGTCGAGTGGTCGGTCGAGTAGTTGTTCGAGTGGTCGGGCGAGTAGTTGGTCGAGTAGTCGGTCGAGTAGTTGGTCAAGTAGTCGGTCGAGTAGTTGGTCGATTGATTGGTCGAGTAGTTGGTCGAGTGGTCAGTCTAGTAGTTGGTCGAGTGGTCGGTCTAGTAGTTGGTCGAGTGATTGGTCGAGTGGTCGGTCGAGTGGTCGGTCGAGTAATTGGTCGAGTGGTCGGTCGAGTAATTGGTCGAGTGATGGGTCGAGTGATTAGTCGAGTAGTTGGTCGAGTGGTCGGTCGAGTAGTTGGTCGAGCTGTCGGTCGAGTAGTTGGTCGAGTAGTTGGTTGAGTAGTTGGTCTAGTAGTTGGTCGAGTGATGGGTCGAGTAAATGGTCGAGTGGTCGGTCGAGTAGTTGTTCGAGTGGTCGGGCGAGTAGTTGGTCAAGTAGTTGGTCGAGTGGTCAGTCTAGTAGTTGGTCGAGTATTTGGTCGAGTAGTTGGTCGAGTAGTCGGTCGAGTAGTTGGTCAAGTAGTCGGTCGAGTAGTTGGTCGAGTGGTCGGTCGAGTAGTTGGTCAAGAAGTCGGTCGAGTAGTTGGTCGAGTGGTCAGTCTAGTAGTTGGTCAAGTGGTCGGTCGATTGATTGGTCGAGTGATTGGTCGAGTGATTGGTCGAGTAGTTGGTCGAGTAGTTGGTCGAGTGGTCGGTCGAGTAGTTGGTCGAGCTGTCGGTCGAGTAGTTGGTCGAGTAGTTGGTCTAGTAGTTGGTCGAGTAAATGGTCGAGTGGTCGGTCGAGTAGTTGTTCGAGTGGTCGGGCGAGTAGTTGGTCGAGTGGTCGGGCGAGTAGTTGGTCGAGTGGTCAGTCTAGTAGTTGGTCGAGTATTTGGTCGAGTAGTTGGTCGAGTAGTCGGTCGAGTAGTTGGTCGAGTGATTGGTCGAGTAGTTGGTCGAGTGGTCAGTCTAGTAGTTGGTCGAGTGATCGGTCTAGTAGTTGGTCGAGTGATTGGTCGAGTGGTCGGTCGAGTGGTCAGTCTAGTAGTTGGTCGAGTATTTGGTCGAGTAGTTGGTCGAGTAGTCGGTCGAGTAGTTGGTCAAGTAGTCGGTCGAGTAGTTGGTCGAGTGGTCGGTCGAGTGATTGGTCGAGTCGTCCTTCGAGTGATTGGTCGAGTAGTTGGTGGAGTGGTCAGTCTAGTAGTTGGTCTAGCAGTTGGTCGAGTGATGGGTCGAACGGTTGGTCGAGTAAATGGTCGAGTGGTCGGTCGAGTAGTTGTTCGAGTGGTCGGGCGAGTAGTTGGTCGAGTAGTTGATCGAGTGGTCAGTCTAGTAGTTGGTCGAGTATTTGGTCGAGTAGTTGGTCGAGTAGTCGGTCGAGTAGTTGGTCAAGTAGTCGGTCGAGTAGTTGGTCGAGTGATTGGTCGAGTAGTTGGTCGAGTGGTCAGTCTAGTAGTTGGTCGAGTGGTCGGTCGAGTAGTTGCTCGAGTGATTGGTCGAGTGGTCGGTCGAGTAGTTGGTCGAGCTGTCGGTCGAGTAGTTGGTCGAGTAGTTGGTTGAGTAGTTGGTCTAGTAGTTGGTCGAGTGATGGGTCGAGTAAATGGTCGAGTAGTTGGTCGAGTGGTCGGTCGAGTAGTTGGTCGAGCTGTCGGTCGAGTAGTTGGTCGAGTAGTTGGTTGAGTAGTTGTTCGAGTGATGGGTCGAGTAAATGGTCGAGTGGTCGGTCGAGTAGTTGGTCGAGTGGTCGGTCGAGTGATTGGTCGAGTAGTTGGTTGAGTAGTTGGTCTAGTAGTTGGTCGAGTGATGGGTCGAGTAAATGGTCGAGTGGTCGGTCGAGTAGTTGTTCGAGTGGTCGGGCGAGTAGTTGGTCGAGTAGTTGGTCGAGTGGTCAGTCTAGTAGTTGGTCGAGTATTTGGTCGAGTAGTTGGTCGAGTAGTTGGTCGAGTAGTTGGTCAAGTAGTCGGTCGAGTAGTTGGTCTAGTGATTGGTCGAGTAGTTGGTCGAGTGGTCAGTCTAGTAGTTGGTCGAGTGGTCGGTCTAGTAGTTGGTCGAGTGATTGGTCGAGTGGTCTGTCGAGTAGTTGGTCGAGTAGTTTTTCGAGTGGTCGGTCGAGTAATTGGTCGAGTGATGGGTCGAATTATTGGTCGAGTAGTTGGTCGAGTGGTCGGTCGAGTAGTTGGTCGAGTAGTTGGTCTAGTAGTTGGTCGAGTGATGGGTCGAGTAAATGGTCGAGTGGTCGGTCGAGTAGTTGGTCGAGTGGTCGGTCGAGTGATTGGTCGAGTCGTCCTTCGACTAATTGGTCGAGTAGTTGGTGGAGTGGTCAGTCTAGTAGTTGGTCTAGCAGTTGGTCGAGTGATGGGTCGAGTAAATGGTCGAGTGGTCGGTCGAGTAGTTGTTCGAGTGGTCGGGCGAGTAGTTGGTCGAGTAGTCGGTCGAGTAGTTGGTCGAGTAGTTGGTCGAGTGGTTACTCTAGTAGTTGGTCGAGTGGTCGGTCGAGTAGTTGGTCGAGTGATTGGTCGAGTGGTCGGTCGAGTAGTTGGTCGAGTAGTTGGTCGAGTGGTCGGTCGAGTAATTGGTCGAGTGATGGGTCGAGTGATTGGTCGAGTAGTTGGTCGAGTGGTCGGTCGAGTAGTTGGTCGAGATGTCGGTCGAGTAGTTGGTCGAGTGATTGGTCGAGTAGTTGGTCGAGTAGTTGATCGAGTAGTTGGTCGAGTGGTCGGTCGAGTAATTGGTCGAGTGATGGGTCGAGTGATTGGTCGAGTAGTTGGTCGAGTGGTCGGTCGAGTAGTTGGTCGAGCTGTCGGTCGAGTAGTTGGTCGAGTAGTTGGTTGAGTAGTTGGTCTAGTAGTTGGTCGAGTGATGGGTCGAGTAAATGGTCGAGTGGTCGGTCGAGTAGTTGGTCGAGTGGTCGGTCTAGTGATTGGTCGAGTAGTTGGTCGAGTGGTTTGTCGAGTAGTTGGTCGAGCTGTCGGTCGAGTAGTCGGTCGAGTAGTTGGTCGAGCTGTCGGTCGAGTAGTTGGTCGAGTAGTTGGTCGAGTGGTCGGTCGAGTAGTTGGTCAAGAAGTCGGTCGAGTAGTTGGTCGAGTGATTGGTCGAGTAGTTGGTCGAGTGGTCAGTCTAGTAGTTGGTCGAGTGATGGGTCGAGTAAATGGTCGAGTGGTCGGTCGAATAGTTGTTCGAGTGGTCGGGCGAGTAGTTGGTCGAGTGGTCGGGCGAGTAGTTGGTCGAGTAGTTGGTCGAGTGGTCAGTCTAGTAGTTGGTCGAGTATTTGGTCGAGTAGTTGGTCGAGTAGTCGGTCGAGTAGTTGGTCAAGTAGTCGGTCGAGTAGTTGGTTGAGTGGTCGGTCGAGTAGTTGGTCAAGAAGTCGGTCGAGTAGTTGGTCGAGTGATTGGTCGAGTAGTTGGTCGAGTGGTCAGTCTAGTAGTTGGTCGAGTGGTCGGTCGAGTGATTGGTCGAGTAGTTGGTCGAGTGGTCGGTCGAGTAGTTGGTCGAGCTGTCGGTCGAGTAGTTGGTCGAGTAGTTGGTTGAGTAGTTGGTCTAGTAGTTGGTCGAATGATGGGTCGAGTAAAAGGTCGAGTGGTCGGTCGAGTAGTTGGTCGAGTATTCGGTCGAGTAGTTGGTCAAGTAGTCGGTCGAGTAGTTGGTCGAGTGGTCGGTCGAGTAGTTGGTCAAGAAGTCGGTCGAGTAGTTGGTCGAGTGATTGGTCGAGTAGTTGGTCGAGTGGTCAGTCTAGTAGTTGGTCTAGTGGTCGGTCGAGTGATTGGTCGAGTAGTTGGTCGAGTAGTTGGTCGAGTAGTTGGTCGAGTGGTCGGTCGAGTAGTTGGTCGAGCTGTCGGTCGAGTAGTTGGTCGAGTAGTTGGTTGAGTAGTTGGTCTAGTAGTTGGTCGAATGATGGGTCGAGTAAATGGTCGAGTGGTCGGTCGAGTAGTTGTTCGAGTATTTGGTCGAGTAGTTGGTCGAGTAGTCGGTCGAGTAGTTGGTCAAGTAGTCGGTCGAGTAGTTGTTCGAGTGATTGGTCGAGTAGTTGGTCGAGTGGTCAGTCTAGTAGTTGGTCGAGTGGTCGGTCTAGTAGTTGGTCGAGTGATTGGTCGAGTGGTCGGTCGAGTAGTTGGTCGAGTGGTCGGTCGAGTAATTGGTCGAGTGATGGGTCGAGTGATTGGTCGAGTAGTTGGTCGAGTGGTCGGTCGAGTAGTTGGTCGAGTGGTCGGTCTAGTAGTTGGTCGAGTGATTGGTCGAGTGGTCGGTCGAGTAGTTGGTCGAGTGGTCGGTCGAGTAATTGGTCGAGTGATGGGTCGAGTGATTGGTCGAGTAGTTGGTCGAGTGGTCGGTCGAGTAGTTGGTCGAGCTGTCGGTCGAGTAGTTGGTCGAGTAGTTGGTTGAGTAGTTGGTCGAGTGATGGGTCGAGTATATGGTCGAGTGGTCGGTCGAGTAGTTGGTCGAGTGGTCGGGCGAGTAGTTGGTCGAGTGGTCAGTCTAGTAGTTGGTCGAGTATTTGGTCGAGTAGTTGGTCGAGTGGTCAGTCTAGTAGTTGGTCGAGTGGTCGGTCGAGTGATTGGTCGAGTGATTGGTCGAGTAGTTGGTCGAGTAGTTGGTCGAGTGGTCGGTCGAGTAGTTGGTCGAGCTGTCGGTCGAGTAGTTGGTCTAGTAGTTGGTTGAGTAGTTGGTCTAGTAGTTGGTCGAATGATGGGTCGAGTAAATGGTCGAGTGGTCGGTCGAGTAGTTGTTCGAGTGGTCGGGCGAGTAGTTGGTCGAGTAGTTGGTCGAGTGGTCAGTCTAGTAGTTGGTCGAGTATTTGGTCGAGTAGTTGGTCGAGTAGTCGGTCGAGTAGTTGGTCAAGTAGTCGGTCGAGTAGTTGTTCGAGTGATTGGTCGAGTAGTTGGTCGAGTGGTCAGTCTAGTAGTTGGTCGAGTGGTCGGTCTAGTAGTTGGTCGAGTGATTGGTCGAGTGGTCGGTCGAGTTGTTGGTCGAGTAATTGGTCGAGTGATGGGTCGAGTGATTGGTCGAGTAGTTGGTCGAGTGGTCGGTCGAGTAGTTGGTCGAGCTGTCGGTCGAGTAGTTGGTCGAGTAGTTGGTTGAGTAGTTGGTCGAGTAAATGGTCGAGTGGTCGGTCGAGTAGTTGTTCGAGTGGTCGGGCGAGTAGTTGGTCGAGTAGTTGGTCGAGTGGTCAGTCTAGTAGTTGGTCGAGTATTTGGTCGATTAGTTGGTCGAGTAGTCGGTCGAGTAGTTGGTCAAGTAGTCGGTCGAGTAGTTGGTCGAGTGGTCGGTCGAGTAGTTGGTCAAGAAGTCGGTCGAGTAGTTGGTCGAGTGATTGGTCGAGTAGTTGGTCGAGTGGTCAGTCTAGTAGTTGATCGAGTGGTCGGTCGAGTAGTTGGTCGAGTGATTGGTCGAGTGATTGGTCGAGTGGTCGGTCGAGTAGTTGGTCGAGTAGTTGGTCGAGTAGTTGGTCGAGTAATTGGTCGAGTGGTCGGTCGAGTAGTTGGTCGAGTAGTTGGTCGAGTGGTCGGTCGAGTAATTGGTCGAGTGATGGGTCGAGTGATTGGTCGAGTAGTTGGTCGAGTGGTCGGTCGAGTAGTTGGTCGAGCTGTCGGTCGAGTAGTTGGTCGAGTAGTTGGTTGAGTAGTTGGTCGAGTGATGGGTCGAGTATATGGTCGAGTGGTCGGTCGAGTAGTTGGTCGAGTGGTCGGGCGAGTAGTTGGTCGAGTGGTCAGTCTAGTAGTTGGTCGAGTATTTGGTCGAGTAGTTGGTCGAGTAGTCGGTCGAGTAGTTGGTCAAGTAGTCGGTCGAGTAGTTGGTCGAGTGGTCGGTCGAGTAGTTGGTCAAGAAGTCGGTCGAGTAGTTGGTCGAGTGATTGGTCGAGTAGTTGGTCGAGTGGTCAGTCTAGTAGTTGGTCGAGTGGTCGGTCGAGTGATTGGTCGAGTGATTGGTCGAGTAGTTGGTCGAGTAGTTGGTCGAGTGGTCGGTCGAGTAGTTGGTCGAGCTGTCGGTCGAGTAGTTGGTCTAGTAGTTGGTTGAGTAGTTGGTCTAGTAGTTGGTCGAATGATGGGTCGAGTAAATGGTCGAGTGGTCGGTCGAGTAGTTGTTCGAGTGGTCGGGCGAGTAGTTGGTCGAGTAGTTGGTCGAGTGGTCAGTCTAGTAGTTGGTCGAGTATTTGGTCGAGTAGTTGGTCGAGTAGTCGGTCGAGTAGTTGGTCAAGTAGTCGGTCGAGTAGTTGTTCGAGTGATTGGTCGAGTAGTTGGTCGAGTGGTCAGTCTAGTAGTTGGTCGAGTGGTCGGTCTAGTAGTTGGTCGAGTGATTGGTCGAGTGGTCGGTCGAGTTGTTGGTCGAGTAATTGGTCGAGTGATGGGTCGAGTGATTGGTCGAGTAGTTGGTCGAGTGGTCGGTCGAGTAGTTGGTCGAGCTGTCGGTCGAGTAGTTGGTCGAGTAGTTGGTTGAGTAGTTGGTCGAGTAAATGGTCGAGTGGTCGGTCGAGTAGTTGTTCGAGTGGTCGGGCGAGTAGTTGGTCGAGTAGTTGGTCGAGTGGTCAGTCTAGTAGTTGGTCGAGTATTTGGTCGATTAGTTGGTCGAGTAGTCGGTCGAGTAGTTGGTCAAGTAGTCGGTCGAGTAGTTGGTCGAGTGGTCGGTCGAGTAGTTGGTCAAGAAGTCGGTCGAGTAGTTGGTCGAGTGATTGGTCGAGTAGTTGGTCGAGTGGTCAGTCTAGTAGTTGATCGAGTGGTCGGTCGAGTAGTTGGTCGAGTGATTGGTCGAGTGATTGGTCGAGTGGTCGGTCGAGTAGTTGGTCGAGTAGTTGGTCGAGTAGTTGGTCGAGTAGTTGGTCGAGTAATTGGTCGAGTGGTCGGTCGAGTAGTTGGTCGAGTAGTTGGTCGAGTGGTCGGTCGAGTAATTGGTCGAGTGATGGGTCGAGTGATTGGTCGAGTAGTTGGTCGAGCTGTCGGTCGAGTAGTTGGTCGAGTGATTGGTCGAGTAGTTGGTCGAGTGGTCAGTCTAGTAGTTGGTCGAGTGGTCGGTCGAGTGATTGGTCGAGTAGTTGGTCGAGTAGTTGGTCGAGTGGTCGGTCGAGTAGTTGGTCGAGCTGTCGGTCGAGTAGTTGGTCGAGTAGTTGGTTGAGTAGTTGGTCTAGTAGTTGGTCGAATGATGGGTCGAGTAAATGGTCGAGTGGTCGGTCGAGTAGTTGGTCGAGTATTCGGTCGAGTAGTTGGTCAAGTAGTCGGTCGAGTAGTTGGTCGAGTGGTCGGTCGAGTAGTTGGTCAAGAAGTCGGTCGAGTAGTTGGTCGAGTGATTGGTCGAGTAGTTGGTCGAGTGGTCAGTCTAGTAGTTGGTCGAGTGGTCGGTCGAGTGATTGGTCGAGTAGTTGGTCGAGTGGTCGGTCGAGTAGTTGGTCGAGCTGTCGGTCGAGTAGTTGGTCGAGTAGTTGGTTGAGTAGTTGGTCTAGTAGTTGGTCGAATGATGGGTCGAGTAAATGGTCGAGTGGTCGGTCGAGTAGTTGTTCGAGTATTTGGTCGAGTAGTTGGTCGAGTAGTCGGTCGAGTAGTTTTTCAAGTAGTCGGTCGAGTAGTTGTTCGAGTGATTGGTCGAGTAGTTGGTCGAGTGGTCAGTCTAGTAGTTGGTCGAGTGGTCGGTCTAGTAGTTGGTCGAGTGGTCGGTCGAGTAATTGGTCGAGTGATGGGTCGAGTAGTTGGTCGAGTGGTCAGTCTAGTAGTTGGTCGAGTGGTCGGTCGAGTAGTTGGTCGAGTGGTCGGTCGAGTAATTGGTCGAGTGATGGGTCGAGTGATTGGTCGAGTAGTTGGTCGAGTGGTCGGTCGAGTAGTTGGTCGAGTGGTCGGTCTAGTAGTTGGTCGAGTGATTGGTCGAGTGGTCGGTCGAGTAGTTGGTCGAGTGGTCGGTCGAGTAATTGGTCGAGTGATGGGTCAAGTGATTGGTCGAGTAGTTGGTCGAGTGGTCGGTCGAGTAGTTGGTCGAGCTGTCGGTCGAGTAGTTGGTCGAGTAGTTGGTTGAGTAGTTGGTCGAGTGATGGGTCGAGTATATGGTCGAGTGGTCGGTCGAGTAGTTGGTCGAGTGGTCGGGCGAGTAGTTGGTCGAGTGATGGGTCGAGTGATTGGTCGAGTAGTTGGTCGAGTGGTCGGTCGAGTAGTTGGTCGAGCTGTCGGTCGAGTAGTTGGTCGAGTAGTTGGTTGAGTAGTTGGTCTAGTAGTTGGTCGAGTGATGGGTCGAGTAAATGGTCGAGTGGTCGGTCGAGTAGTTGGTCGAGTGGTCGGTCTAGTGATTGGTCGAGTAGTTGGTCGAGTGGTTTGTCGAGTAGTTGGTCGAGCTGTCGGTCGAGTAGTCGGTCGAGTAGTTGGTCGAGCTGTCGGTCGAGTAGTTGGTCGAGTAGTTGGTTGAGTAGTTGGTCTAGTAGTTGGTCGAGTGATGGGTCGAGTAAATGGTCGAGTGGTCGGTCGAATAGTTGTTCGAGTGGTCGGGCGAGTAGTTGGTCGAGTGGTCGGGCGAGTAGTTGGTCGAGTGGTCAGTCTAGTAGTTGGTCGAGTAGTTGGTCGAGTAGTCGGTCGAGTAGTTGGTCAAGTAGTCGGTCGAGTAGTTGGTTGAGTGGTCGGTCGAGTAGTTGGTCAAGAAGTCGGTCGAGTAGTTGGTCGAGTGATTGGTCGAGTAGTTGGTCGAGTGGTCAGTCTAGTAGTTGGTCGAGTGGTCGGTCGAGTGATTGGTCGAGTAGTTGGTCGAGTAGTTGGTCGAGTGGTCGGTCGAGTAGTTGGTCGAGCTGTCGGTCGAGTAGTTGGTCGAGTAGTTGGTTGAGTAGTTGGTCTAGTAGTTGGTCGAATGATGGGTCGAGTAAATGGTCGAGTGGTCGGTCGAGTAGTTGGTCGAGTATTCGGTCGAGTAGTTGGTCAAGTAGTCGGTCGAGTAGTTGGTCGAGTGGTCGGTCGAGTAGTTGGTCAAGAAGTCGGTCGAGTAGTTGGTCGAGTGATTGGTCGAGTAGTTGGTCGAGTGGTCAGTCTAGTAGTTGGTCGAGTGGTCGGTCGAGTGATTGGTCGAGTAGTTGGTCGAGTGGTCGGTCGAGTAGTTGGTCGAGCTGTCGGTCGAGTAGTTGGTCGAGTAGTTGGTTGAGTAGTTGGTCTAGTAGTTGGTCGAATGATGGGTCGAGTAAATGGTCGAGTGGTCGGTCGAGTAGTTGTTCGAGTATTTGGTCGAGTAGTTGGTCGAGTAGTCGGTCGAGTAGTTTTTCAAGTAGTCGGTCGAGTAGTTGTTCGAGTGATTGGTCGAGTAGTTGGTCGAGTGGTCAGTCTAGTAGTTGGTCGAGTGGTCGGTCTAGTAGTTGGTCGAGTGGTCGGTCGAGTAATTGGTCGAGTGATGGGTCGAGTAGTTGGTCGAGTGGTCAGTCTAGTAGTTGGTCGAGTGGTCGGTCGAGTAGTTGGTCGAGTGGTCGGTCGAGTAATTGGTCGAGTGATGGGTCGAGTGATTGGTCGAGTAGTTGGTCGAGTGGTCGGTCGAGTAGTTGGTCGAGTGGTCGGTCTAGTAGTTGGTCGAGTGATTGGTCGAGTGGTCGGTCGAGTAGTTGGTCGAGTGGTCGGTCGAGTAATTGGTCGAGTGATGGGTCGAGTGATTGGTCGAGTAGTTGGTCGAGTGGTCGGTCGAGTAGTTGGTCGAGCTGTCGGTCGAGTAGTTGGTCGAGTAGTTGGTTGAGTAGTTGGTCGAGTGATGGGTCGAGTATATGGTCGAGTGGTCGGTCGAGTAGTTGGTCGAGTGGTCGGGCGAGTAGTTGGTCGAGTGGTCAGTCTAGTAGTTGGTCGAGTATTTGGTCGAGTAGTTGGTCGAATAGTCGGTCGAGTAGTTGGTCAAGTAGTCGGTCGAGTAGTTGGTCGAGTGGTCGGTCGAGTAGTTGGTCAAGAAGTCGGTCGAGTAGTTGGTCGAGTGATTGGTCGAGTAGTTGGTCGAGTGGTCAGTCTAGTAGTTGGTCGAGTGGTCGGTCGAGTGATTGGTCGAGTGATTGGTCGAGTAGTTGGTCGAGTAGTTGGTCGAGTGGTCGGTCGAGTAGTTGGTCGAGCTGTCGGTCGAGTAGTTGGTCGAGTAGTTGGTTGAGTAGTTGGTCTAGTAGTTGGTCGAATGATGGGTCGAGTAAATGGTCGAGTGGTCGGTCGAGTAGTTGTTCGAGTGGTCGGGCGAGTAGTTGGTCGAGTAGTTGGTCGAGTGGTCAGTCTAGTAGTTGGTCGAGTATTTGGTCGAGTAGTTGGTCGAGTAGTCGGTCGAGTAGTTGGTCAAGTAGTCGGTCGAGTAGTTGTTCGAGTGATTGGTCGAGTAGTTGGTCGAGTGGTCAGTCTAGTAGTTGGTCGAGTGGTCGGTCTAGTAGTTGGTCGAGTGATTGGTCGAGTGGTCGGTCGAGTTGTTGGTCGAGTAGTTGGTCGAGTAGTTGGTTGAGTAGTTGGTCGAGTAAATGGTCTAGTGGTCGGTCGAGTAGTTGTTCGAGTGGTCGGGCGAGTAGTTGGTCGAGTAGTTGGTCGAGTGGTCAGTCTAGTAGTTGGTCGAGTATTTGGTCGATTAGTTGGTCGAGTAGTCGGTCGAGTAGTTGGTCAAGTAGTCGGTCGAGTAGTTGGTCGAGTGGTCGGTCGCGTAGTTGGTCAAGAAGTCGGTCGAGTAGTTGGTCGAGTGATTGGTCGAGTAGTTGGTCGAGTGGTCAGTCTAGTAGTTGATCGAGTGGTCGGTCGAGTAGTTGGTCGAGTGATTGGTCGAGTGGTCGGTCGAGTAGTTGGTCGAGTAGTTGGTCGAGTGGTCGGTCGAGTAATTGGTCGAGTGATGGGTCGAGTGATTGGTCCAGTAGTTGGTCGAGTGGTCGATCGAGTAGTTGGTCGAGCTGTCGGTCGAGTAGTTGGTCGAGTAGTTGGTTGAGTAGTTGGTCTAGTAGTTGGTCGAGTGATGGGTCGAGTAAATGGTCGAGTGGTCAGTCGAGTAGTTGGTCGAGTGGTCGGTCGAGTGATTGGTCGAGTCGTCCTTCGAGTGATTGGTCGAGTAGTTGGTGGAGTGGTCAGTCTAGTAGTTGGTCTAGCAGTTGGTCGAGTGATGGGTCGAACGGTTGGTCGAGTAAATGGTCGAGTGGTCGGTCGAGTAGTTGTTCGAGTGGTCGGGCGAGTAGTTGGTCGAGTAGTTGATCGAGTGGTCAGTCTAGTAGTTGGTCGAGTATTTGGTCGAGTAGTTGGTCGAGTAGTCGGTCGAGTAGTTGGTCAAGTAGTCGGTCGAGTAGTTGGTCGAGTGATTGGTCGAGTAGTTGGTCGAGTGGTCAGTGTAGTAGTTGGTCGAGTGGTCGGTCGAGTAGTTGGTCGAGTGATTGGTCGAGTGGTCGGTCGAGTAGTTGGTCGAGTAGTTGGTCGAGTGGTCGGTCGAGTAATTGGTCGAGTGATGGGTCGAGTGATTGGTCGAGTAGTTGGTCGAGCTGTCGGTCGAGTAGTTGGTCGAGTAGTTGGTTGAGTAGTTGGTCTAGTAGTTGGTCGAGTGATGGGTCGAGTAAATGGTCGAGTAGTTGGTCGAGTGGTCGGTCGAGTAGTTGGTCGAGCTGTCGGTCGAGTAGTTGGTCGAGTAGTTGGTTGAGTAGTTGTTCGAGTGATGGGTCGAGTAAATGGTCGAGTGGTCGGTCGAGTAGTTGGTCGAGTGGTCGGTCGAGTGATTGATCGAGTAGTTGGTTGAGTAGTTGGTCTAGTAGTTGGTCGAGTGATGGGTCGAGTAAATGGTCGAGTAGTCGGTCGAGTAGTTGTTCGAGTGGTCGGGCGAGTAGTTGGTCGAGTAGTTGGTCGAGTGGTCAGTCTAGTAGTTGGTCGAGTATTTGGTCGAGTAGTTGGTCGAGTAGTCGGTCGAGTAGTTGGTCAAGTAGTCGGTCGAGTAGTTGGTCTAGTGATTGGTCTAGTAGTTGGTCGAGTGGTCAGTCTAGTAGTTGGTCGAGTGGTTGGTCTAGTAGTTGGTCGAGTGATTGGTCGAGTGGTCTGTCAAGTAGTTGGTCGAGTAGTTTTTCGAGTGGTCGGTCGAGTAATTGGTCGAGTGATGGGTCGAATTATTGGTCGAGTAGTTGGTCGAGTGGTCGGTCGAGTAGTTGGTCGAGTGGTCGGTCGAGTAGTTGGTCAAGAAGTCGGTCGAGTAGTTGGTCGAGTGATTGGTCGAGTAGTTGGTCGAGTGGTCAGTCTAGTAGTTGGTCGAGTGGTCGGTCGAGTGATTGGTCGAGTAGTTGGTCGAGTGGTCGGTCGAGTAGTTGGTCGAGCTGTCGGTTGAGTAGTTGGTCGAGTAGTTGGTTGAGTAGTTGGTCTAGTAGTTGGTCGAATGATGGGTCGAGTAAATGGTCGAGTGGTCGGTCGAGTAGTTGTTCGAGTATTTGGTCGAGTAGTTGGTCGAGTAGTCGGTCGAGTAGTTTTTCAAGTAGTCGGTCGAGTAGTTGTTCGAGTGATTGGTCGAGTAGTTGGTCGAGTGGTCAGTCTAGTAGTTGGTCGAGTGGTCGGTCTAGTAGTTGGTCGAGTGGTCGGTCGAGTAATTGGTCGAGTGATGGGTCGAGTAGTTGGTCGAGTGGTCAGTCTAGTAGTTGGTCGAGTGGTCGGTCGAGTAGTTGGTCGAGTGGTCGGTCGAGTAATTGGTCGAGTGATGGGTCGAGTGATTGGTCGAGTAGTTGGTCGAGTGGTCGGTCGAGTAGTTGGTCGAGTGGTCGGTCTAGTAGTTGGTCGAGTGATTGGTCGAGTGGTCGGTCGAGTAGTTGGTCGAGTGGTCGGTCGAGTAATTGGTCGAGTGATGGGTCAAGTGATTGGTCGAGTAGTTGGTCGAGTGGTCGGTCGAGTAGTTGGTCGAGCTGTCGGTCGAGTAGTTGGTCGAGTAGTTGGTTGAGTAGTTGGTCGAGTGATGGGTCGAGTATATGGTCGAGTGGTCGGTCGAGTAGTTGGTCGAGTGGTCGGGCGAGTAGTTGGTCGAGTGATTGGTCGAGTAGTTGGTCGAGTGGTCGGTCGAGTAGTTGGTCGAGCTGTCGGTCGAGTAGTTGGTCGAGTAGTTGGTTGAGTAGTTGGTCTAGTAGTTGGTCGAGTGATGGGTCGAGTAAATGGTCGAGTGGTCGGTCGAGTAGTTGGTCGAGTGGTCGGTCTAGTGATTGGTCGAGTAGTTGGTCGAGTGGTTTGTCGAGTAGTTGGTCGAGCTGTCGGTCGAGTAGTCGGTCGAGTAGTTGGTCGAGCTGTCGGTCGAGTAGTTGGTCGAGTAGTTGGTTGAGTAGTTGGTCTAGTAGTTGGTCGAGTGATGGGTCGAGTAAATGGTCGAGTGGTCGGTCGAATAGTTGTTCGAGTGGTCGGGCGAGTAGTTGGTCGAGTGGTCGGGCGAGTAGTTGGTCGAGTGGTCAGTCTAGTAGTTGGTCGAGTAGTTGGTCGAGTAGTCGGTCGAGTAGTTGGTCAAGTAGTCGGTCGAGTAGTTGGTTGAGTGGTCGGTCGAGTAGTTGGTCAAGAAGTCGGTCGAGTAGTTGGTCGAGTGATTGGTCGAGTAGTTGGTCGAGTGGTCAGTCTAGTAGTTGGTCGAGTGGTCGGTCGAGTGATTGGTCGAGTAGTTGGTCGAGTAGTTGGTCGAGTGGTCGGTCGAGTAGTTGGTCGAGCTGTCGGTCGAGTAGTTGGTCGAGTAGTTGGTTGAGTAGTTGGTCTAGTAGTTGGTCGAATGATGGGTCGAGTAAATGGTCGAGTGGTCGGTCGAGTAGTTGGTCGAGTATTCGGTCGAGTAGTTGGTCAAGTAGTCGGTCGAGTAGTTGGTCGAGTGGTCGGTCGAGTAGTTGGTCAAGAAGTCGGTCGAGTAGTTGGTCGAGTGATTGGTCGAGTAGTTGGTCGAGTGGTCAGTCTAGTAGTTGGTCGAGTGGTCGGTCGAGTGATTGGTCGAGTAGTTGGTCGAGTGGTCGGTCGAGCTGTCGGTCGAGTAGTTGGTCGAGTAGTTGGTTGAGTAGTTGGTCTAGTAGTTGGTCGAATGATGGGTCGAGTAAATGGTCGAGTGGTCGGTCGAGTAGTTGTTCGAGTATTTGGTCGAGTAGTTGGTCGAGTAGTCGGTCGAGTAGTTTTTCAAGTAGTCGGTCGAGTAGTTGTTCGAGTGATTGGTCGAGTAGTTGGTCGAGTGGTCAGTCTAGTAGTTGGTCGAGTGGTCGGTCTAGTAGTTGGTCGAGTGGTCGGTCGAGTAATTGGTCGAGTGATGGGTCGAGTAGTTGGTCGAGTGGTCAGTCTAGTAGTTGGTCGAGTGGTCGGTCGAGTAGTTGGTCGAGTGGTCGGTCGAGTAATTGGTCGAGTGATGGGTCGAGTGATTGGTCGAGTAGTTGGTCGAGTGGTCGGTCGAGTAGTTGGTCGAGTGGTCGGTCTAGTAGTTGGTCGAGTGATTGGTCGAGTGGTCGGTCGAGTAGTTGGTCGAGTGGTCGGTCGAGTAATTGGTCGAGTGATGGGTCGAGTGATTGGTCGAGTAGTTGGTCGAGTGGTCGGTCGAGTAGTTGGTCGAGCTGTCGGTCGAGTAGTTGGTCGAGTAGTTGGTTGAGTAGTTGGTCGAGTGATGGGTCGAGTATATGGTCGAGTGGTCGGTCGAGTAGTTGGTCGAGTGGTCGGGCGAGTAGTTGGTCGAGTGGTCAGTCTAGTAGTTGGTCGAGTATTTGGTCGAGTAGTTGGTCGAGTAGTCGGTCGAGTAGTTGGTCAAGTAGTCGGTCGAGTAGTTGGTCGAGTGGTCGGTCGAGTAGTTGGTCAAGAAGTCGGTCGAGTAGTTGGTCGAGTGATTGGTCGAGTAGTTGGTCGAGTGGTCAGTCTAGTAGTTGGTCGAGTGGTCGGTCGAGTGATTGGTCGAGTGATTGGTCGAGTAGTTGGTCGAGTAGTTGGTCGAGTGGTCGGTCGAGTAGTTGGTCGAGCTGTCGGTCGAGTAGTTGGTCGAGTAGTTGGTTGAGTAGTTGGTCTAGTAGTTGGTCGAATGATGGGTCGAGTAAATGGTCGAGTGGTCGGTCGAGTAGTTGTTCGAGTGGTCGGGCGAGTAGTTGGTCGAGTAGTTGGTCGAGTGGTCAGTCTAGTAGTTGGTCGAGTATTTGGTCGAGTAGTTGGTCGAGTAGTCGGTCGAGTAGTTGGTCAAGTAGTCGGTCGAGTAGTTGTTCGAGTGATTGGTCGAGTAGTTGGTCGAGTGGTCAGTCTAGTAGTTGGTCGAGTGGTCGGTCTAGTAGTTGGTCGAGTGATTGGTCGAGTGGTCGGTCGAGTTGTTGGTCGAGTAGTTGGTCGAGTAGTTGGTTGAGTAGTTGGTCGAGTAAATGGTCGAGTGGTCGGTCGAGTAGTTGTTCGAGTGGTCGGGCGAGTAGTTGGTCGAGTAGTTGGTCGAGTGGTCAGTCTAGTAGTTGGTCGAGTATTTGGTCGATTAGTTGGTCGAGTAGTCGGTCGAGTAGTTGGTCAAGTAGTCGGTCGAGTAGTTGGTCGAGTGGTCGGTCGCGTAGTTGGTCAAGAAGTCGGTCGAGTAGTTGGTCGAGTGATTGGTCGAGTAGTTGGTCGAGTGGTCAGTCTAGTAGTTGATCGAGTGGTCGGTCGAGTAGTTGGTCGAGTGATTGGTCGAGTGGTCGGTCGAGTAGTTGGTCGAGTAGTTGGTCGAGTGGTCGGTCGAGTAATTGGTCGAGTGATGGGTCGAGTGATTGGTCCAGTAGTTGGTCGAGTGGTCGATCGAGTAGTTGGTCGAGCTGTCGGTCGAGTAGTTGGTCGAGTAGTTGGTTGAGTAGTTGGTCTAGTAGTTGGTCGAGTGATGGGTCGAGTAAATGGTCGAGTGGTCAGTCGAGTAGTTGGTCGAGTGGTCGGTCGAGTGATTGGTCGAGTCGTCCTTCGAGTGATTGGTCGAGTAGTTGGTGGAGTGGTCAGTCTAGTAGTTGGTCTAGCAGTTGGTCGAGTGATGGGTCGAACGGTTGGTCGAGTAAATGGTCGAGTGGTCGGTCGAGTAGTTGTTCGAGTGGTCGGGCGAGTAGTTGGTCGAGTAGTTGATCGAGTGGTCAGTCTAGTAGTTGGTCGAGTATTTGGTCGAGTAGTTGGTCGAGTAGTCGGTCGAGTAGTTGGTCAAGTAGTCGGTCGAGTAGTTGGTCGAGTGATTGGTCGAGTAGTTGGTCGAGTGGTCAGTGTAGTAGTTGGTCGAGTGGTCGGTCGAGTAGTTGGTCGAGTGATTGGTCGAGTGGTCGGTCGAGTAGTTGGTCGAGTAGTTGGTCGAGTGGTCGGTCGAGTAATTGGTCGAGTGATGGGTCGAGTGATTGGTCGAGTAGTTGGTCGAGCTGTCGGTCGAGTAGTTGGTCGAGTAGTTGGTTGAGTAGTTGGTCTAGTAGTTGGTCGAGTGATGGGTCGAGTAAATGGTCGAGTAGTTGGTCGAGTGGTCGGTCGAGTAGTTGGTCGAGCTGTCGGTCGAGTAGTTGGTCGAGTAGTTGGTTGAGTAGTTGTTCGAGTGATGGGTCGAGTAAATGGTCGAGTGGTCGGTCGAGTAGTTGTTCGAGTGGTCGGGCGAGTAGTTGGTCGAGTAGTTGGTCGAGTGGTCAGTCTAGTAGTTGGTCGAGTATTTGGTCGAGTAGTTGGTCGAGTAGTCGGTCGAGTAGTTGGTCAAGTAGTCGGTCGAGTAGTTGTTCGAGTGATTGGTCGAGTAGTTGGTCGAGTGGTCAGTCTAGTAGTTGGTCGAGTGGTCGGTCTAGTAGTTGGTCGAGTGATTGGTCGAGTGGTCGGTCGAGTTGTTGGTCGAGTAATTGGTCGAGTGATGGGTCGAGTGATTGGTCGAGTAGTTGGTCGAGCTGTCGGTCGAGTAGTTGGTCGAGTAGTTGGTTGAGTAGTTGGTCGAGTAAATGGTCGAGTGGTCGGTCGAGTAGTTGTTCGAGTGGTCGGGCGAGTAGTTGGTCGAGTAGTTGGTCGAGTGGTCAGTCTAGTAGTTGGTCGAGTATTTGGTCGATTAGTTGGTCGAGTAGTCGGTCGAGTAGTTGGTCAAGTAGTCGGTCGAGTAGTTGGTCGAGTGGTCGGTCGCGTAGTTGGTCAAGAAGTCGGTCGAGTAGTTGGTCGAGTGATTGGTCGAGTAGTTGGTCGAGTGGTCAGTCTAGTAGTTGATCGAGTGGTCGGTCGAGTAGTTGGTCGAGTGATTGGTCGAGTGGTCGGTCGAGTAGTTGGTCGAGTAGTTGGTCGAGTGGTCGGTCGAGTAATTGGTCGAGTGATGGGTCGAGTGATTGGTCCAGTAGTTGGTCGAGTGGTCGATCGAGTAGTTGGTCGAGCTGTCGGTCGAGTAGTTGGTCGAGTAGTTGGTTGAGTAGTTGGTCTAGTAGTTGGTCGAGTGATGGGTCGAGTAAATGGTCGAGTGGTCAGTCGAGTAGTTGGTCGAGTGGTCGGTCGAGTGATTGGTCGAGTCGTCCTTCGAGTGATTGGTCGAGTAGTTGGTGGAGTGGTCAGTCTAGTAGTTGGTCTAGCAGTTGGTCGAGTGATGGGTCGAACGGTTGGTCGAGTAAATGGTCGAGTGGTCGGTCGAGTAGTTGTTCGAGTGGTCGGGCGAGTAGTTGGTCGAGTAGTTGATCGAGTGGTCAGTCTAGTAGTTGGTCGAGTATTTGGTCGAGTAGTTGGTCGAGTAGTCGGTCGAGTAGTTGGTCAAGTAGTCGGTCGAGTAGTTGGTCGAGTGATTGGTCGAGTAGTTGGTCGAGTGGTCAGTGTAGTAGTTGGTCGAGTGGTCGGTCGAGTAGTTGGTCGAGTGATTGGTCGAGTGGTCGGTCGAGTAGTTGGTCGAGTAGTTGGTCGAGTGGTCGGTCGAGTAATTGGTCGAGTGATGGGTCGAGTGATTGGTCGAGTAGTTGGTCGAGCTGTCGGTCGAGTAGTTGGTCGAGTAGTTGGTTGAGTAGTTGGTCTAGTAGTTGGTCGAGTGATGGGTCGAGTAAATGGTCGAGTAGTTGGTCGAGTGGTCGGTCGAGTAGTTGGTCGAGCTGTCGGTCGAGTAGTTGGTCGAGTAGTTGGTTGAGTAGTTGTTCGAGTGATGGGTCGAGTAAATGGTCGAGTGGTCGGTCGAGTAGTTGGTCGAGTGGTCGGTCGAGTGATTGATCGAGTAGTTGGTTGAGTAGTTGGTCTAGTAGTTGGTCGAGTGATGGGTCGAGTAAATGGTCGAGTAGTCGGTCGAGTAGTTGTTCGAGTGGTCGGGCGAGTAGTTGGTCGAGTAGTTGGTCGAGTGGTCAGTCTAGTAGTTGGTCGAGTATTTGGTCGAGTAGTTGGTCGAGTAGTCGGTCGAGTAGTTGGTCAAGTAGTCGGTCGAGTAGTTGGTCTAGTGATTGGTCGAGTAGTTGGTCGAGTGGTCAGTCTAGTAGTTGGTCGAGTGGTTGGTCTAGTAGTTGGTCGAGTGATTGGTCGAGTGGTCTGTCAAGTAGTTGGTCGAGTAGTTTTTCGAGTGGTCGGTCGAGTAATTGGTCGAGTGATGGGTCGAATTATTGGTCGAGTAGTTGGTCGAGTGGTCGGTCGAGTAGTTGGTCGAGCTGTCGGTCGAGTAGTTGGTCTAGTAGTTGGTCGAGTGGTTGGTCTAGTAGTTGGTCGAGTGATTGGTCGAGTGGTCTGTCGAGTAGTTGGTCGAGTAGTTTTTCGAGTAGTTGGTCGAGTGATTGGTCGAGTAGTTGGTCGAGTGGTTACTCTAGTAGTTGGTCGAGTGGTCGGTCGAGTAGTTGGTCGAGTGATTGGTCGAGTGGTCGGTCGAGTAGTTGGTCGAGTAGTTGTTCGAGTGGTCGGTCGAGTAATTGGTCGAGTGATGGGTCGAGTGATTGGTCGAAAGGTCGATCGTGGTCGATGTTGTAACAACATCTGTTGCAAGAAATACACGACCTCACAGAAGACAGGCGTGAAGTAGAGTATTCTGCATTTCGTCCGAAGAGTGAGGTGAGGAGCAGGAGGCCTAATTCTAGTCCTCTTCCCCTTCCCATCCTTTGCCAATAAGAAAGAGATGGGAATGGGAAGAGGACTTCACGGTGAAGGGGATGAATAGGAAAGGGAAATAACCATTTTCTGTTTATCCCCTCATCTGTCCAGTAACGGTAGGCAAAGCATTGTATTTTAGAGGATTCGGAGAACCAAAAAAAAACAACTGATTAGCTTGTTGCAGATTTGTATGGGTAGCGATCACTTGATATCGGGTGGACGGCTTGCTCGCTTGCCAACTAATACTATAAAAAAACTTATAAGTTATTAATCGCTAGCCTCATTTATTATATCACAAGTTAACAATCATAAACCTTGTAACATCTTCACTTAAACAGATATACTTAACCTCCCTTCAAAATACAATCTCGAAAGTTAAAAACCAAAGATAGTAGTATGAAGCTGCTAATACACCACTACAAATAGAATTTTGTAATTTGGAAGTATTATAGTATAGGGCCCTCCCTATCTTTTAAAATACGTAATATTGAGAGGGGAAGCCTATGGGAAATCGGGCTATATGGACCACTGGTATATACATACTTATACAAATACGGATAGTGCAAAGGGAGATTAATCAAAATGAAGTTAGTTTATGTAGCAACCCTAATTGCTTGGGCTTACCCGCCGGCGCGTCGAACGTCGCGCTCGTTGCGAAACGACGGCGACGCGAGGTCGCGACCCCTATCGCGACATCTGTCGCTAGGATCAGTTAATATTCAGCGTGTGACTTATCCCACTTTGTCGTACTGACGACGTGTCGCCTTTATCCGTGGATCAATTTCTCCTAGAGAAATCTTAGCCTGTCAAAGTTCAACAGAGTAAGGCATGTGGTATATGGTGGTGTTTCCATTAGATGTTACAAGTGTAAAATTATGGTTAAGATCTAATTCTCAAAGTCTCCCATTGCTCATAATACTAAGGAGTGACTTCTTTTTTCATTCATATGGTGGTATATTAGTGAAAAAAAGTAAGGATTGACTAGATTAAAAAGGAATTGCAATTGCCATCTCTATTCATCTCTGTATATGTACTCTCTCGTTATATAATTTATTATATAATTATAATTTCTTTTGAATATATTTTAAACATTTAATATAAATGCTAAATGGTAGACAAGTTTTAAATAAATATTGAAAATAGAAAAAAATGGTACACCATCCATTTAACTGTCCACATGCACCCTACGCCTTTGGGGGTGGTCCGTGTCCCAGACTAATGTGCACCCACGTCGCGCCCGTAATCATCCGAGGCTCATTCGCTGACTGAATACTGATACTGACTCACAATGAGCTCTGTTTAGATATATGAAAAAGATATATATATATATATATATATATATATATATATATATAATTAATGTGGGCGATAAAATTTTCCTCTGTTTTTTTTAAAGAAAAGGTATTAAGCTTTAACTTGTTGCTTAATTATTATATCTAACGTCGTATAAGCTAATCTATAGTCGGATTCGTTTTTTTTCTACAATAGGAATTTTTCGTGTTTGTAGTTTAACTTTTGTGACACAAGTAGTGTTTGAATAAAAAGTTTAATTTTGGTACTCTAACATAGTTTATCAGTACATTTGTATAAGGTAAATATTCAAAATTTTATCTTACTCTTAGAAGTGTGGGACGCCCTCCTTCCAGATGGACCGATGACCTCATAAGGACGGCAGGAAGTCGCTGGATGCGGTGCGCGGTGGACCGCATAATGTGGAAGGCCTATGTCCAGCAGAGGACTGATATAGGCTGATTACGATGATGATGTTACTCTCAAAGAGACAAAGAAAATTTACGGCTGATCTAAGAGACCATCAATTCACGTTATCCATAATATGCTTATAGCAACTTATTAATTTATTCTAATTAATGTAGTTTTTGATATATATCTGAATTACAATAACGAGCTAACTTCCATATTTTTTGTGCATATTGTAAGCTCACAATGGTAGAGCCCGCAACAACATCTGTTGCACGAATGTGCCGGCTCGACCAGTGGAATACCACGACATCACAGAATACAGATGTGAAGTAGGAGAATTTTATACTTCTGCGTTTCGTCTGATGAAAGAGTTACCGGTGTCAGTCTCCTTCCCCTTCCCATCCTTTTCTACCAAGGATAGGATCGGAAGGGAAAGAGGATTGGGTGGGGGAGGGAGTGAATAGGTGAAGGAAATATCCTTCGTCCTGTCTATCCCCTCCTCGGTCTATTAAAGGCAGAGAACTCAACTATGGGTAACGGTCACTTAACATCAGATGAAGCGTATGCTCGTTTGCGACATAACTCAATAAAATTATTCTGGAGTATAGAATCAGTTCTTGGATCTGTAAATCAGTTGAATTCGTTCCAAAAAAATGTACCCATTTCTAACCTTGAACCGACCGTGTAACTATCAGATTAAATAATTTATCTAAGAAATGTGAATACAATCTTAACAAAAAAGGGTAATGAAAAAGTTTTTATTGCCTTGGGAATCCACCTGTCATTGGTCATTGTCTATGAACGTTGCGGTCCCGCATCACAAGGTGTTCGTTCATTAAAAATGTATTTAATTGTCGACTCGTTTGTAAATACATTGAGTGTTGCTTTTTAATGCTCTTAAATTTACTGTTGTTTTAATTTGAACAGTTTCGGGGCAAAATAATAAAAACATTATTTTATTTGATTATTATTAAATTGTAAGTGCCTAGATTTCCTATATTATATATTTATATATTATATATATATATATATATATATATATATATTAATTTATTCCTGACGGTTCCATTACCGTCAGGAATAAATTAAACATAGATAAAGATAAAAAATATGTACCTAAGGCACAGACACACAATTTATTTTTAGCGCAAATGCATATATATATAGATAGGTTGCGTAGACATTTAACTCCATCTTGAAAAGCTTAGGGTAAGGAGAATGACACGTAGCGTAAATACATAAGGAGATTACAAAATATAATCTTGGATCGATAGTACAGTAAGTAGACTGGCTTCATGTATCGACACAACGCCAAACACGTAGCGCGTATCCACGATGCAACCCGATTGCCGTCACTCTTCATAATGTAATGACCGCTACCAGGTTCGCCGTTACGCTAGAGCTTGGAGTTGTGTCAGAGTGACTGACAGCTCGAACGTTTTACTCGTCAAGTCACTCTGCATTCGGCCTGTCCCCGACATATATATAAATGAGTAAGGCAAGAATATGTAAAATATAACTTTATTTGTAAAATGTCACTACATACATTTTTTGGTTTAATTTTTTTTCTTGTTTTATTTAATTACTTTGGTTATCTATCCAAAAAAAGATGGCTTTGTAAACTTTTGATTTGAAATTTATCTTTTAAAGATTGAAAAGGTCTATATTATTAAAATATCTATTATAAGTTACGCGAGAGTCGCGTTACGGTGTTGCTGCCTGCGTAGTTAGTGCAATGTATCGGGACGTGAAGTAGGGGTGTGTCGAGTACGTCTTGGCACACAGTGTTAAACTTTGCAATCGATATTACTGTGTAATGTATAACATTGTATTGAAAGAACATGTCAAGTAAAGTACGTCTTTCTTAATTACGTAAATAGAAGGCAAGGATTTTTATTTATTTTTATTTTGTAGTAAGCTCATATATGACGATGCTCTCTTTTCTCGCTCTCGCCTCATAAAAATGCATGAGCTAACATCTCTTTGATCTTCCCTTATCGGGGGGGCGAGCTGCCTAATGACATTAGTTTAAATTTGAATATTTTAAACGGATTACGCCTTTAGGACGTTAAGCTCTTAAACCAAATAACCAAATGAGCTATACAATAGACGGCCCTGAATGTTGAATGTTTTAGTTTTGTTGTATGAATAGAGATGATGTAGAAACAAATGTTTAAAGTGCTTGTAAACCTTTAATCTTATTTTACAATATACATATTAAAAGTCTACAAAGCCCAGTTTGAAAAGTATATATGAAATTAAACTAAAACTGACACATAAACATTTCCACAGAACAAATTTTGAAATAGCTCGACAAGTGATGAGACCATCGCTATTGTAGGGGTCAAGCCAACGAAATTTATCTTATGTTACTTTAAAGTCACTGTTTCACTGTTCATCATCGCCAAATTTGGACACAGATTTCTGAGTCACATAATTATAGTAACTTAACGTAATTATCTTGAAGAATTTTTATAATTATTGTTCAATTAATTTATTGTTTCATTATTTTTTGTTATAATTATTTTTTAAATAAGTTCAACATTGTAAACTCAATCCGATGTTGAATTATTACGGTAGGTACGATATAAATTTTAATTTTAACAACTTTAAATCTTGCCACGTGTTTCTTCTTTATGTTTTTTATTTCATCACAATATTATTTTTCCACTTTTGTGTCTGTTTTGGTTGTATCTCAAGATACTTTGCCTGACAACAGTTATATGAACTAATAAGCAATCTATCAAACCGGGAACTGATTCCGCTCAGAGATATAATGCGTAAACCAATCTTGATCATATTGAGGAAATGAGAAAACATTCCCTTCGTGTGGTTACAACCACTATACTTATGCGGATATACTTTAATACCTATACGAAAATTGCCCCTCAAACCTATCATCAACTAGGAACGAAAAGCGTTGAAGCACACACGCGACCCTCTGCAAAATTATTACATGCCCTTACGTACCTTAAGTCGTCGTACTAAGATTTAAAATACGTTATACTCGTCACGATATAATTACTAAGTACGATTCCTTGTAAACGCGCATGCGCTCGTTTTGGAGGGAAAAACGCGACAACAGTGTCGTTACGGCGAGGAACAATGCAACACACTAACTACGAAATTTAATAACCATTACATCGATTTGATATATTTCGCGCCCATATTTTAATAATATTGTTCTCTTATTACTTGTTCCCAGCATTGTTTTAGTCATAAGTGTATAGTAAAAAAAAAATTTTCTAGAAATAGATATTTCATGTGAAGTGTTTATTTGGACTTGTCCGTTGATTTGTTTGCGGTACGTATTTACTGCGCACGTTTGTTGGCCGTTTGAGTTTGCTTCCGTTCATTATTGTTGTAGCTTATTAAATAAAATCTTTTACGTTGGGTGAGTACAATGAAAATGCTAATGTCTGTTTACATATTCACGTTTGAGACTTTTATAATTTAAAAAATGTGAAATAATGCAAAAGAACTTGCGACATTTGATTAATATATTCGATTAGCACCTGTTTACCCTGATAGTTGAATTAATTGTATGTTAAGTTGTAAATTTGTCTATGTTATATCGTCAAATTGAACTAAAGTACATTATGTACTCTGTTATTGGTCAGTTCGAATTACCTTTAGTTCATATTTCGGAACTCTGTACTCGTTGCTCCATTGCGGTTTGGATGGCGGTTACTCTGTATGCCTTAACATCTGACCGGGATTAGTTTCGTTCGCCTCGGGACATTTTCCAATTTAATTTTCAACATTGCGTCTAATAGTGAGTAAAGCAGCAATGCTTGTTTTAAATAGCTTAATTTTATTTTACTAGACTAGCGATGCGCTAAAAAAAAGATCCTATCTTTTAACTTGGACGAAATTACACGTAACGACCAAATTTCAAATTAAAGAATATTTTAGGTGTTTTTTTTTACAACTTGGGTTACATTATTGGAGTTTTAGTAAGGATTTCTAATTTTTTCGAAAATACAATTTAGCCGATATCACCCGGGGATAGTGTAGCTTCCCGACAATGAAAGAATTTTTCAAATCGGTTCCGTAGGCTTGGAGCCAATTCAATACAAACAAACGAACAATCAATAAAATCTTCCCTCTTCATAATATTAGTATAGATGGCCCGGCTAACTTCGTACGACCTAAAGAAATTGATTGGACAATAACTGTACGGAACTATTTCCCCGGTCACTCATATGTGTCGAACTCCTTTTGCAATTTTTTAATATTAATATCTATCTTGTTTGCATAAAAGATATTCAAATATGAAACAAATAATGACAATGTCAAAAGACTGTACCGAATTGTTATGTGATTCGCATGCGCGCAACTGTCGAACGATAAGTCCGCCGCGAACGCCACCTAACGTGAATATTTAAAAGTTTCATAATCCTATTTTTTTGTACACTATATAAACTAGCGCTTGACAACAATCCCACCTAATGTTAAGTGATGTGGTCTAAAGATGGTACGCACTAGTTTAGAAACAGCCTAATCACTCTTCTCTTGAAGGTACCCAAAATTTCAATTTTCACATAAAATAATTGGTAATTTTATTTGAAAATTGAAATTTTTCTTTTGGTATTTCCTATTTTCTTTATATTTAAACCTTCTCCGGACTGAGGACATTAATACAAAAGAAGAATTATCTAAATCGGTCCAGCCGTTTTTGAGAATAAGCATGACTAACGAACAGCAATTTATTTTTATATATAGCGAAGATAATAGAAGATATAGATTACTTAAAGTATTGCACCTACGTCGAATATGATTGATTTTCGCATTTACGCCCGGTTTCTGAAAGGTTGTCGATTTTGTTCAACTAACACTCCTGTCAAATTAAATGTTATGTCAAATCGATTTCAAATTTCCTAAAGAAAGATGATCGTGCTTCTAGCAACTCAAATGACATTTGATCGGATATTTGTCAGCTATCTAGCTTATTTTTCCATTGATCATCCTTGGAGAAACCGGACGTTAGAATAGCAGTTGTAAAAATTATAATATCATCACTGGCCTAGGTCTTACGATGAATGAATCCTACAATATTTTCATGTAGCATTCTTTCGTATTTAAAATACGTTAAAATAATTCGTATTGAAACAAAAAGCTTTTTAAAAGAGAACGATCCAAAATCAATGATGTTAATAATTTTCTCATTAACCTTATATTTTGCGAGGCGACTTGTCTGCGGTCTTGTAGGTCAAGTACAAATCTGAGGGTAAATAACGTGGACGTGAGCAGATAAAGTTGTCGAGGGAAATGCTTCGTGTTCATTTAAATGCACCTTTAACTCAATTATCATAAACCAACGGACTTCGTTATAATATTTTATTTACAGTTAACAAAGCAACAGTGCATGCGGCGCTGTTGCTTGTAAAATCAACAGGTTAAATATTCCTTACAATTTAATTCCTACAAAAATTTTATGCTCTGTAGGTCTGTAGCTTAGCGTTTTGTGTAGCTAAATGTTCCTCCCCGGGACTTGGGTTCGATTCCTAACTGAGATAAACGTTTATGTGATGTTTGTGAAATTATTACAATGCTTACAATCAAGTCTTGTGCGTTTCCGCTGCATGACGGTTATTAGCTTATTTGAGAAGCCATATTACTTGCAGCCGTAACCGGTGGAGAAGAAAAGAGTTCGAATGGTTACATCTTCTCCTAAAAAAATAATATAGTCAGATATGGCAAATCCAGGACCTTCTTTGAATGTATAGGTATATTCATAGACCGCTGATTTAATAGTACATCTGCTTTATCACTTTCCATAACGAGAGAAGTAACGGCGCATGAAAGCCATTATGTTCGAGTTGTAGTCATTCAAATCTAGCATCAGATATTGTGCGTAATGCAAGCTCTGATGATTTATAAAATGGCACGAACTAAAGCAAATACGATAGCCCGTTATGTAACAACACAAAGCAATGTTTTATTCATGTTAATAATGTTTTGTGTTTTATCTCATTGCCCATGTAATTTAATTTAATATAATATTGTTTTCTGTTTAAACCGTTTAAATTTACAAGATATATAATGTATAACTTTGTTACTAGTTTATAATTCCGACATTTTCCTATCAATAAAACAAAAGTCCATGAGATCACTAGTTTAACAAGATCTAAGAAGCAAAATTTAATAATATATAATTTAATAATTTTTTAACGCGAAACACAATCAACAATGTTTTATGAAAACTCCGTTGGCGCTAATGTAACGAAAACTTTCGTAAACGTTGTGATAAAGTAGTTCAATGAGCAGCGAAGAGATGGCGCTCTTACACATTATGTTTCATGATACAGTGTCTTTCTAAAAAAATAATATAGCTAATATTATTTAAAAACTATTATTTTTGTCGTTTTGTGATCACCTTTCTATTAGTACTTCAAGACCTATTTCGATGCACAAATTAACATTACAGAGTAATTTCATATAAAAACAAGCTATTTTACTATTTTTTGAGCAATTTTAATATCTTGTCCAGGCAATAAATTTCATCAAAGATGATATGACATGATACATCCTCATTTGATTACTCTGATTGATTGATGCCTGATGTGCTTGTCAATTTTAGTCCCCGTTGCGTCCGTGCGATTTCCTTTTTCGAGGGGAATGGAAATTAATTCCATGCCATCCTGTCGTCCAACTGATTGGTTTGTTATGCTGGGCTGGTATACGAAGTATAGTTTTTATATCGTATCTCACTAATCAATTCTTGTAAACTGTTCTTTGGGATAAAGAGTATAAATTAATAAATACAAAAAAGATTTCTTATATTTACGGGAATACTACACATTTACATTCATTTATTTTTCACAAGTCAAAATGTCTTTAATTTCAACTGATACGAAAATACATCAAAAAATTACAATCTTGCCTGTTTCTTATTTATTTTTGTAAAAATTAAATTATACACATATTTTATTAGGTAAACAGGCTGTCCGGAATTTACGTGTGAAACTTAAGACCACCGATTTCTTGTCCCCAAAATATAAAATAGATATGTATGGTTCCACCCAATTTACCTATATTCAAAGTTCTTTTGTTTGGGCGGGAGAGGGTTGCAACGATAATGACTTTTTACATTTTTTCAGTTAAGTCAAAAAGTATTCACGAAGTTTTTTTCATTTATAGACATGTATATGTACTAGTAAAACAAAACTTTTTAACGGAAGAAACTCCAGTTTAGAAAACAATCGAGTACTCAATTCGTGCTTTTATAACCGCGTGTGTAATCACTGCCAATTTTTTCCTGATAAGCTATTCATTAACATTTCCAGATAAACGAAGCTTCGTTTATCTGGAAATGTTTTGCTCTTTTGTAAAATTCCATCCAGCGAAGTCTCCGGGCTTTGGCTTCTCCCATGACATTCGGTTCGCCTCTCGATATTCCGGTTTGATCGGGCTTTCCATCTTCGCTCTGGGTCGGGCCCAGAGCCCAGAGCCTCACTGCCGTAAATCAAGATCGGTTTTATCACTGTTTTGAATATACGGATCTTGGTCCTCGTCCTCAACAGCTTGGACACCAACACCTTGTACAAAGGAGGGCGTTTTTATTCGGATGTCGATTTCCTCTTCACGTGTATTTGTGCCCGTGATAGTGCTTCCCAGATACTTGAAGTTTCACTTGTAGCATCCCGATCTCTCTCAAAACTAGAGGTATTTATACGTTGCGTTCTAGCTAATAACTGCGGGTTTTTAAGTTCAAAATTTTAGGCCTCGACATTACGTCATTATCTTATCGTCAAATGATTTGCTCGTTTCTATTTAAATTAAAAGGTTTACATCGATTAGAAAGCCCGGACGTAACGGGTCACGTGTTGGAACATTCCGGAACTCGTCCGGACGCAGACCGTTGCACAGCTGCTATTGTTTATGGACAATTCGACGCGGATTGCGTGCATCCGGTCTAGATGTAAGCATACTTCCCATGGCTTCCTTTTAGGTACCTTAAATGCTATATTAGGATGCATCAAAATAAGAAAATTTTCAAAAACCATGCTGTTTGATAATTTTCTGATTAGATATTCTATCTTAAACTTAAAGCAGGCTTATCTCGCAAATATATCTGATAATAAAAACATTTTTTTTGTCCCAACAGATTGGCGCGCACCGATGACGAATGACGAAACGGAGGCGGCGCGAAGGCGGCCGCCGCCGCCACCGCCGAGGCCCAGCGCTCAACATGGCACACAGTCCAATTCCCAACATGGTGCTCAAGCAGGCCCACAGCAAAGCGCTCGCGCCGCACCAAATGTTGTTCAAATGAATCCGCAGCACGGAGCTCATGTTAGTCATCAGCATCCTTCCCATATGAGTCCACAGCACAACGCGCACATGAGCTCGCAGCATAGTGCTCAGATGAGCATGCAACATACCGCTCATACAAGTCCCCAGCACAGTGCTCATTTGAGTCCCCAACAGAAAGCTCAACTTGCCATTCAACCGGTGCGACCTCCCGAACCGAAACCACGTACACAACCTCCTCCCCGTCTCATCCGACCCTCCGAACATCTTGCCATCGTAGAACGTGCTCGCGAACGTCGTGCACCTCCTTTAAATCCTACAGTTTCCGTTGTCCATGGGCCCAGACCTACGCCACCTCCTGCGGTATCGCACACTCCGCCGTCGCACAGCACTGCGATAGTACCTCATGTCCCCTTAGCTCCTCGAACTCATCCTTCTCATAGCAAAGCACTAGTTCCCCATGTTCCTTTACATTGTCAACCTATGTCTCGCAGTACTGCGTTAGTCCCACAAGTACCCCTCACTTCCCACGCTCAGTCATCTCATAGCACTGCGATAGTACCACACGTGCCGTTATTTCCTCACTCGTATCTATCACAACACCCGCCGCCACCGCCCCCCGCGCTGAGGCCACGAGCGCCGCCGATGAAGACGCCGGCGCCGGTTCCGGCGCCGGTTCCGGCGCCCGTGATGAGGTTGCCACAGCCACGGAAAGATGTTCAGGTAAGGCTTAATAACTAAGATCGAATAACTAATTACTTAAAAAATAGTTTAACCTTATAAAATATTTAAATAATAAAGTAAAAGATAATGTGCGCTTCTGTTTCATTTAATCTATCTCTCTAGAAATGGATTTATTTGTAGAGTAATATAACTAAACCCTCGCATAATAGTCGAAACCCACATAAAATGCGAAATGAAACACTATGTAAAATTCGAGACTATTTTAAATGTGCAAAACATCGAGTTGTTAAAATTTGAAACCAAATAGAAAGTTTGCATTCCTGTTTATGATACTAATTTTATTACTAGTGAATGATCAATCAATCAGAGCAATAACAATAAGTCAATGGAAAGGCGCCGAACTTTAATCCTGTTTGAGCTCACCTACATAACTACTGGCGTAGAGGCGTTTTGTTTTCGACGACATTAAATGGCGAGTGTGTAAGACGGGAGCCGGTCCCATTCGTAACGGCACGAGCGCACTCATTAAACTGTCGGGGAACCAAATCCTCGCACAAAATGAAAGAATGATAATCTGCGACTCGATACCTTACGCGGGCATATTCGAAAGTGCGCTTAAACGTTCAGTCGAATGTCGTTAATTGTCTCTAGGCTATGACGCAACTGACGCTAATTAAGTCTTTCAAGACATGTGTGTTTTATTAAACATATACAAACACCCACTTTTATACTTTATTTATTTAAAACTGTTAAACGGTCAATCAATTTAAAAGATAAATCGCAACAGCACAAATATATTGCAGCACATTTATGTACCTACTTTGTTATTTGATTGATGAGTTATGATTTAGGTAGTTAAAAAAAATATAATTTTATAATTATGGTGGTGTGTGAAGTGTACTTTAATGATAGGCTGCTAACTAATGACCTATACATTACAACAGGACGATCGCCAAGGTTTGAATGTACTACATAGCTTTTAGGGTTCCGTATCCAAAGGGTATAAACAACAAATATTAAAAAAACAAAATAAGATAAATATTTAAAGGGGCTCCCAATCAGCAAACGTGATTTTTTTTTACATAATAGTACGGAACCCTTCGTGCGGGAGTCCGAATTGCACATGCCCGGTTTTTTTTCTATTAACGTTTGTTGAGAAATATAACTATTTATCTATCTCTTAACCAAAGACGATCTGCCCAATAAGGGAAAGATATCCTACTAATATTATAAATGCGAAAGTTTGTAAGCATGGATGTGTGGATGAATGGATGTTTGTTATTCTTTCACGCAAAAACTACTGAACGGATTTTAATGAATATATCATTATGTATGTATATATATATATATATATATATAACATAATGATATATAGGCTAACATTTATAAAGATATCTTATTTAACGATAAGTTTCAAGTAAGGTTAATAAAAACATTCCGATGTATTCGTGTGTACGCTGCAAAAACCCTTAAAGTTACACGTACATATGTAATGTAAAATGGAAATGTTTACCTTAAATTGTCCTACAAGAAAGTCTGTTACTGTACTGTATAAATATCTATATTTTAAGTGTAAGCCATTATCGCCGAAATAGCGAACCGTAATTTTGGGCGGAGCGAAGTTTGCCGGGCCAGCTAGTATTACAATAATTTCCAGCGTGGAAAATGAGATACGAACGCGTGCGAGCCCGCGGGCAATAGTTTGTTGTGTACATTGTAATTAAATGTTACTGAAGTAGCATTAAATTCAACTTTCACGTATTGCACATTTTTTGTGACTGAAATGTTCAGCAGCGATTGTACTATTAAATAATTTGAAAAAATATGATAATTTTCATAAGAACAAATTGCATTCTAACTTCATTATAGTCACAGTAACGACGCGTTTTTATTTTAAGTTTGTACAGAGATTGAAATCATATAAATGCCTTTTTTGATTGACTCTTTTTAAAATGTTAATGTGATGCTCACTTAATATTTAGCGAAGCAGCTCTCTCACGGCCTCTGACGAAATGCGTGGCCCGTCTTATCTGCAATGTTGTTTATATGAAAATTGTATTTCGTACGTTTTAGGCCTAAACAATCTGGCTTGAAAAAAAGTTTTTTTTTATATTCTCGTTATAGGAATAAAATCTGTAAATGTTTTGATTTTATTGTTTTAATACAAAGTATTAAATTTAATTTAAAATTAACGAATACGTAACAGTGTAATGTGGCTAACAGAATTATAAACAGATAATGTATTGAATAGTCAGGAAAAATGTGATTGTGGACGTAACGCCGGCTTGCAAATATCAAAATGACGCATACATCAGAGCCAAAATTTATAAAGGGTCCCATAAATAACACATATAAGAAGTGCACACACTTACTAAATTACCAAATTTTCCGTCAGTTAGACTGAGGCAGTTTAGTTGGTACTTTAATTATCATAGATCATTTCATCATTGTATCATTAATTACGATAATTTGTATAACAATAGCGGCTTTGTAAAGCCGCATTAGATTAATTGTGCCACGTCCTCATTCTGATCCGTTAATGGGTTATTAAAAGATTATTACAAAGGCTCCGTCTCGTGGCGCTATCGCTGTATTCAATTTGTCTTACAATGCGACCCACATCAGGGCGCGAGAGTGCTCCGCGACCCAGTTATGATCGCTTGATTGAGTTCTGATTAGTGTTGCCAAGTGTCGTCTTGGGTTTCGAAAGCTTCAAGGATCCTTAAAGTGACTGCAATTTATTATTCTATATTGATTTATGGTAACTGCAATTTTCTCCTGAGACTTCCTTTTGCAAGTATAATCGGAAGATAGTGCCTTGTATTCTATGCGACGTACATGATCAGATCTAATAGTGTGCTTCCTTCGAATCAAATCAAAGAAATGTTATAACAATTAGACATTCCTGAGTTCTCCACAAGCCTATTACTACCCTTCATATAACAGATTAATCTTGCAAAAATAAAAAAGCACATATTAGGTACACAACAGTTCTTGGCAGCAGGGAATCAAGGGAAAGCGTCCAGCAGTGGTAAACGACAACAATGACCAAAATGCTAAACCTAATCTTTTAAAGTATTCATACAAATGTATTATATATTTGTAAAAAGTTTCAAGGTTGGTTACGACTTCTAAACATTGGGCATCACATCATTGCCTGAGTTTTGTTGACCCTACCGTATAAGGTTGGCAACACTTGCATTAACAAGACGTTTTTGTCAGTCAATCAGGTATGCAATTAGACAGATCGTTTGTTTTGCTTTTATTGCGGCACAATTGTTCGGGCGATGGTTAACTTCGGCACAAGTAGAAGCCGTAACGGTAGTGTGAAGGTTCGGAGGCGCGCCGGGAATTGTGATTGTTATCGTTGTACACGCGTTACGAGTTGGGCGAGTTGTTGATGCGAGTTGATGCACGTTTTATTGTTCTGATTATAAAGCTAACTATATCGATAGCTACATCAGTGTAACCACAATTCCATCCCTTTGATGTAACTTGTGATATTTGGGAATGTATAAAATATTTGCAAACATAGCTCAAATAATACAAAATTAACTTACTTTTTAGACAAACACTGAGCACGAAGAGTATTTAGTCTCATGTTGTTAAGGTCACGTACCTATGAAGTTATTTACTTACTTGGATTGGAAATTTAGAAGTCCGTTCTCTATCGCGGTGTTGTAAATCTTGGAAAGTCAATTAATGTTGGACACGAGTGAAAGAGACGTAGATTTATAGACTTTATAAGGCAACGTGAAACAAGAGTGGTCGTCGATAGTGGCACGAAAGTGACTAATTAATAATATTTTACATTTGCCCTCAGGTGTATGGTTCTGTGTAAATTGATAGATAAAACAAAAATATTTAGTATAAAGCTCCTTCCTTGTGTATTTTGTTTTCGAATTTTCCATATTACCCCATTTCCGTTCCATCTAATCAGATCAGTGACATACTAAAGAAGGGCGATAAAAGGAGTACTCGAAACCGACAAGCATGTACATATGCGTAGATGCATGCATGTAGAAGAAGCGAGAGCGGTGTGCCACGATCCCCGCTACTGGAAAGTCGTGATCTCTGGGTTGCAGGCGTAAATATTCACTTAGCATAAATTTCGTCATATCAAGCCCCGAAGTCCATAACATTTGATTACTTAGGAATCTTTAAAAAAACTTTTTTCATCCCCGATTTAGATAATTAATGTGACAAGATTTAGTGAACGTAAAATGCGACGAACGTAGGATCTGCGCTAAAAAACTTGTGCACACTTCTATTCGAACGATGTGATTTCATTTCATTGCATTAAAATATATCTTTTTTATATTGGTACATCCTACTAATATTAAAATGCGAAAGCTTGTATATAAGGATGTATAGACGTTTGCTATTCTTTCACGCAAAAACTACTGAATAGAGTTTAATAAAACTACAATAATATAGTTTATACATCAGAATAACAGGCTATATTTATAAAGATATTGTGTGAATTGTCCAAAATATCACGATAAGTGTCAAGTAAGGAGAAAAAAATTACGCCATATGCTATTCTGGTGTGCGATCCAAAAACCGTAAGAGTTACACTTATAATGGAAATATTTACCTTAATCTATAGTTTACCTAAAAATCCGCGACAGTATATATCTATCTCTTATGTGTAAGTCATAATACCGAAATGGTGAACCATCTATTAATTATAGGGAGGAGCGAAGTTTGCAGGGCCAGCTAGTCTTGGATCATGTTAACCTTATACAATGCATCACTTCGCAAGATTTCTCAACTCTCTACGATAGTTAGAGAGTTAAGGAAGTTTTGTAAATTTTAATGGGTTGGTGCTTAAAGCTTATCTAATCAAAATAGGGTTATTGAATACTACCTAAAGATGTATGTTAATACCGGCAATCAATCAAGTAATACAGAGTCGCGTGGGGGACAACATTGCACAGAGCCGTCTGTTGTATTAGGTTAATCTATCGAAGTTCGTTACTGAGTATAATACAGCAATAGCCTTTTAATTATTTGCGGGGATGGAATACACCCACGTCGGTTATGTGGATGTTGTTTAGCAACAGATTTAGGTTTGTTGCAAAACGTTGCAATGTTGCGCCGCGCTGGATCAACGTCAATCAGAATTGTTCCACATTGATGTACGTGGGTGTGGTTTACATTTGCTGAGCGCATATAATCTGTTCTGGTTTTCGACGGTTTTATTGTTTCTGCAATTTTTAAGTGATGTTACATAAAGATTATAAAGGCTACCGGTTTTACAAAATCTAATTTTAACATTTTCAGGCGATGTCTTTGTAAATATAACAAACACTTTTAAAAACATTCAAATACAAATATTCAAAATGTACGAAAGATAGTCATAATGGATGGATGGATGGATGCAATGGATACATGTAGGTAAGTCATACAAAAATGTAAAAAGAGAATACAATGAAAACGCAAACATCGAACTAACCAATAGCGTATTGCACTGCAGACGGAAACATAATTCTCTTCGAATATCTAGCCACGATTGAAGCTGATATCTACAGAGATTGGCGAACTCAATTCCTGGAACGAGATTTAAAATTTATCATTCTAGTACTTAAAATGATAAATTTAAACACAAATTATGTCAATTTACAAGTTAACTTTTTAATGTACATAATATATACGTCCGCAATCCTAGAAAGGGATCGGATAGTTGAAAATAGCCTATTACCTCCATCCAATGAGAGAGAGCAATAGAAAGTTAATCGAGATCTTTGTAATTCCCTTCACAATAATTCGTCGGTCGGATTCAACAGTTGACGTCCGCTAGTTTTATCTGTGCGGTCAATATGTTCTATGGAATGTATGGATAAGTCAGAACGCTAAAGTGCTCTGTCAAACTATTAAATTGTTATTAACTACTACTAAATGCATAATATTAGTTACTTATCGTCGGAACTTTATAAATATGAGCCTTAGTGCGCGTTATCAAAAAATGGCGGTGGCCAATGCTGTATGTCTAAGCTTCTTGACAATTTATAACTGCGACTTTTTATGCTGTAAACACACTGCACATGGTATCTCGTAATTATATTTATGTGACATATATACTTATTTTATTATAATATAATAAAAATATTTCACATAAATAAATAAATATGCTCTGCCTACTCACTCACGCCGGTAACCCACTGAAGTAGGCAGAGATAACGGATTTCCATTCGGCGTGATTCTAGCACACCTTTGTCGCTTCTTCTACATCTATACATATACTATACATCTACGTATACATGCTCATCGGTTACGGATTTCCTTATATCGCCATATCTAAACAAACAATTTATTATTCTTATCGGATTTGTTAATTTGATGGTTACTGTAGCGGACACATTAGTATCGGCTATGGGGTTTTGTCGCTTTCGCTAGAGGCGCAGGAGGCGTGGAGCCCGCGGGACCTGTTGATTTGCGACGCACTCGCTGCCTTATTATTGCCTTGCCTTCCAACACTGCTAAGCCCTTACAGCGCTTTATCAGTTAAAAGCCAGCCAATGTTAAGTGCCGGCATTAATTACTTATTACTGAAGAGAGAGATCGTTTGGCGCTTTCAAAATTACTGGGATACATCGTACTACTCGTAGATAAAATGAAACTTCTTGAAGCACAATAGGAAATGTTGTCTACATTAATATTTCAGGATTTTTCAAAAATGGTGTTAGTGTACAATGTATGGAATGGAAACATCTTCCTTCGACTAAAACAACTGTATGTTACGTTTACTACTAACATATTAATATGAGTTTATTATTATTATAAGTGAAAGGACATCCTCGGTAGAATATCAATAAAAACGTACTTCTCGTAGATTTTATTTTAATTTTAAAATACCTTTGATTTAATTTTGTAACCGTATCTGGTAAACTTTCTACACGGTATTAAGGTGCCCAATAATTTCTTTTTCGTTAGTCGCGTGTCGAGAGTTGGTGGAAAATGTCAGGAAACTCAATATTGGCGTAACACAATCCGAGGATTATTGGCCGCCACCGAGTGCAGTATCCCATCGTGAGGCTAAAAAATACGAGCCGAGTTGTGCTCCGTCTGCAGTGGAGCGGTCGTATCGGTTTTCAAGTAGTCGCTTTTTTAAATACTTGAAAACCATATTACGGTTAGGTTATCGTTGAAATTATTTTAAAAGAAATGTTTTTACTCTTATTCTGGTTTACTTGATATTATTAAAATAAAGTTCAAAAGTACTTTGAGCAGAAAAATATTGTTTTTACGTGTTGTGTAAAATTTTAAGTAGAGCACAAAAGACCTAGACGTGTCTTTCAAAACTCGATACTATTTTACAGATGTATCCATCTCTATTACTATAGTAATTCTTGATCCTTATGGAAGTGGACATTCAATTATTCCTAATTCAGCTGATTAAATAAACTATAAAAGCTACAAATTATAAACTAATATTCGTAAACGTAGACTATTGTGTGCGCTCAATCTATTACTTACTGCGTTATCGTATGTAAGCAAGCAGCATATATATTAGCGGGTATAGCAGAATGCGGCACTAATGCTCGTGAATTAGCACCACAATGTTAGTCGGAACGCTTTCCAATGTCAACGCACAGTCGATGCCCACGCCGCGCGACGCGCTGCGCCGGCGCACGCGCCAGATTGACAACACCAAAGTGCTATTCTCCATTGTACTCATACGACACACCTTTTTTAAAATAAAGTAATCATTATTTTTTTTTATATGATAAGGTGGCAAACGAGCAAACGGATCACCTGATGTTAAGTGAGCACTGCCCATAGACATCCGCAACAGGCAAATGTATTGCAGATGCGTTGCCTACCTTTAATGGACAAAGGAGGGCACAGACAGGAAAAAGGACATTTCTCTTTCCCGCCTAACCCCCTCCTCGTCCAATCCTCTTCACTTTCCCGTCCTATCCTTATGAGGAAAGGGTGGGAAGGGGAAGAGGACTGAAATTAGGCCTCCGGCACCTCACTCATCAGACGAAACGCAGAGTACTACTAGTACTACTTCACGCCTATTTTCTGTGAGGTCGTGGTATTTCACCGGTCGAACCGGCGAATTCGGCAACAGATGTTGTTGTTGCCGGCTCTACCACTGTTAATATCTTCAATCAATGTTAGCCTATAAAGAGTTGAAAATTTCTTCTCCCAGCGCAAACGCTCTCCAAAGTGATAGTAATGTTAGCTCTAATAATTCATGTACTCCGATAATGGCTACCGATCGAGTCGAGGCTCGGCCTTCTCGGGCACCCTCGAATCGGAATGCTCGCGTAATAAGCGACAGCTCAAGCCGAAGACCTAAGAAATAAAAGTGTTCTTTATCGTAAATGTTATTAAATCACAAATGTATAAACATACAAACTGTATGATTTATAAGTGATGAAGGTCAATAAATGCATTGTTATGTAAGTGTGGAAGTAGATGAAGCACAAGAATTGTGTGACAATCGTAGAAAATGTCGTCATTATAATGAACATTCAGTTACTTTATTAATGAAATCTATTTTTTTTAACTTAATTCGTCTTATCCTGTTAAAATTAAATATTTTTGTAGTAGGTAATATAATACTATAGATGGAAATCTTACACTGTGTATACCCAAACATCCTCTGGTTAAGGGCGGGAGTGCTTATTTATTTATTTTAAAACCATAGTAAGCAACGAGCCTTTGACTGCATTTTTGGAATCTACGCCTTAAAACTTACTGCTTCTTGATTCAATGTAAACTCCTAACTTTTTTCGTTGTGATATTTTGTAGTATAGTGTAATCATCAAAACCTTATTACTTACATGACAAGATAAGAGTTATATTACATTTTGCCAATACTTATTTTACAACAATTGACGTGCCGTATGGAACAATGGTCTAGGATCATTCTTATGAATCAGGTCTGTTCGAGATGATTATGTAAATATTGAGTTTAGCCGCATGCCTCGAGTCTGTCGCGCCTTTTTGATTTACGAATACAATAGCGATGATGGTTTTTAATGCTGTAGTAATATTTTGGTGATTAAAGTTTTATGTAACGTTCGAATAATATTTCGTTGATTGTACGTCTGTACACCAAGTTAAGATTACTATTATACTAATTCTTTTTTGTAACATTTCCACATGGAGATGTTATCTTGTGATGAAAAGATGAAACGTTAAGAATCACTATTACCATCTTTACTAGATACGATCAACAGACAATCGAATATATTCTTAATTTTGGGATCAGATATTAGTGTGAGTTAATATAAACGATTTTCTTTACGTGTATTGTCCAAACATCAGCTCTGAAGAAGCTTCATTAATTTGAATGCACGTTTTTTGAACTAGTAACAATATGAATCGCTTTGCGTATCTATTCAATGGTACAATCTACATCCAGACTAGCCATTAGGAGCCAATGCTCGCCATGAAAGCGTAAATGACAAGCGCACTGTACATTAACAATTCACACATCAATCAACACGATCCAGACTCGCTTTGATCACGAAGGTACAGCATTACCAATGAAAGTAAAGATCAGTCTGGTTTATTTAACCGTCACTTTGTTTTCCGCCTACATGATATGCCCTTCAAGATTTAAAGAGGTTTCGAAAACGGAGCTCGTTTGTAACATCGATGCGCCGTGTTTGAGTTGGGAAATAGTTTTAGTATGAACTTTAATGTGACTATAACCATACAAAGATACTTGTTGTCTTATTACATTCTTACTGCATTGCGTAACTAGCATTCTAAAAATCTAAATGAACATAATATTTGATTCTGAGTGTTCTAAAAACTAGTTTACATTAATTTGCAATTGCTTTCTATATTTATTTATTTTTTTATCCAGGTTGTATAATTTTTAACAACTTAAAAGTTTTTTAAGTTATCACAATTCGTTATCTGTTCACACGCATATATTCCTCGTCATTTAATCTGTATCTAAATACTTACATACTCACACAAAGTCTCTCCAAACGATATTCTATTATGGATCTTTTTAGACTATAGCTTTAACAAAGCTCGTAGATGTCAAATCTGTCAAATCCCTTGTACCAAAAATACTCACCGTGTACATTCTTCATGGCCTGGCCAAGCGATAGTGCGGTAAAGGGCCACCGTCGTAAATGACTTCTTACAAAACATTGTAACTATTGATCCATAAGCCCGCGACAACAAAGCAACGTTTATACCGGGCTACAAATGACGGGCTATAAAAACAACCGATTATTTTGTATTGCCAAGGATAAAAACCGACTGACTACTATTTCGTAAGTACCACATAAAAATTTAAAGTATTACCGCGCTCTTACAAATAAATAAATAGCCACAAGCTGAAAATAGTTTTTTTTACAAAATAGTTTTTAAAATGTCCTTATGAATATTTTGGAGACTAACTAATTCCCAAACCATTCACGACTGTGGATATTAGTCTCTTCAGATCCTGGCTGTTTTGATAATCAATGCTATATTACTATGTATAGCCTTATATAATTTTGTTAACATACGTTTCATACATAAATTAATAGCGTATGTCTTCTCTAGTCGAATTACAGCAATCACTTCACTGACGGTATCTGCGCTCCTTATAATCTGAGCTAAGGAAAGGTGGCGGTTATCTGCAGTTCAGAGATTGAATACTAATCGAAATAGAATTATCGTTACATTGTACAACGTTACTACGACGAAATGCAGCGGACGCATCAGTGCCTAGTGTATTACTTGTACTTTAAAAGTTATGCTATGTAATTTGTTTAATTTACAGTCAGTATGTATTTAATGATTTAATTTTATTGCTTATTTTATCTCAATCCATAGATTAGTTGTTGTCTTTGTCTAGTCACTGCTCTGTCAATGTAATATTGCAAAGATGCCTCGGTTACTCAAATAATAAACAACATAAACTTGTCTAGAAATAGCTACTACTTCTAAATTCAGTCTCTTTTCTGAAGGAGCAGCATAGACTGGCTTCCTTAATAATCCTAATGCCATAATATGTTTAGCCCAGACTCAAAACAAATTTATGTGTATTAAGACCAATACCAATTTATGTATATTAAATTAGTCTATGACAAACCGTAACCGCTGACCTACGTGTTAGTCACGCTAACGCCATTTAATTACAAAGCAAACAGGCTTACACCTTTCTTATATGACACCATGGCAACCGTGACCGCGGTCAAGATACGAACGTAAGCGTCCACGACGCCCACGTAACCATCCGATCGACCGACTCCAATCGTAAATTGATCTATTGTCGCAATACGGACGCGACAGACCTATGCCATGGTGTTATCGTTATGTTTACAACTTCGTTATTAGACTGTTTGGATTTTTTTTAAATACCAAACTTTTTGATTTTTATATATTTTTTACAAACGCATAAGCTTACATGCGTAGGCACTTGATAATAATTACCTTATACACTTTCGTTTCGAAATACGCGGTTACGGCCGTAACCAAAGGGGGTAGGCAGAGATCACGGATTTCATCTTCTCCACTCTCGCTTCTCCATACATCTACGCATACATGCTCGTCATATCGCCCTTCCTTAGTATGCCAACAATCTGATTGATTTAATTTATCCGGGTGCGTCCCCTGCCAACACCGCCACTTACTTTTGCAACATAGTTTTGTCGTGTTAGCCTCTCTTCATTCATCCTTTCAACATGCCCGAACCACCCAGTATAAATTCTTACAAATAATATCGTTATGTTGGAATGTGGAGTGAGTGATTGGGAGTAATAATATCTACATATGATTGTAATTTATTCAGAAATATAAAAAGCTGTTCCTGGATATTGATGACTACTAAGCGACCATTGACACCTTCATACTTATGTACCCTGTCGGCCAAAAGTTTGAGACCACATTGTACACAGGTTATAATTTGCAAAATATTTTAAATCTGCGTGTGATAACCTGTGTAATCTACTAATCATTTTGAATGTCTAAACACCATTTCTCTTATCTTTTACACAATGACTATGCCATAAATGGGCATTGTTTATTTACCACAGATAAGTGCCGCGTAAGGACCAGGCGTTGAAATTGTCATTATATTATATGGCGGCTCCCTTGTACTTGTTTGGTTATTGTTTTGCGTTGATAAATATTTAGGAATATTTTAAGCCATAAATCCTATTCATAGCATGGCTACTTAAGGAGTTAGTCTTGGTTAAATCTATTCAGTCTGAGCTGCTGTTTTGTCAAGTGAAGATCTCCAAAAATGGGAAAAGTCCGTGAAATCTCCAGTGAAACTCGTTCCGCCATCGTTACTCTATACGACGTAGGCAAGTCTGAACGAGCAATTGCCGCTAAGCTGAAGTTATCGAAGACTTGTGTTCATAACGCAATACCTCGATACGAGACAACCGGCAGTCGTCAAGACCTACCGCGCTCGGGGAGGCCGGGAGCAACCACTTCTAGCGAAGACAACTTCATTGTTGTAACAAGCAAGCGTAATAGACGTTTAACAGCACCAGAAATTCGAGCTCAACTCAATAAAACTCGACCGGAACCTGTATCATTGACAACAGTAAAGAGAAGACTACGAGATGCCAATTTGTTTGGTCGCGTAGCTGTTCGTAAACCACTGTTACGGACACAAAACAAAAAGAAACGTCTGCAGTGGGCTCTTACTCATCGATATTGGACTGAAGAAGACTTTAAAAAAGTTCTTTGGACTGATGAATCAAAGTTCGAAATATTCGGTTCGAAATGAAGAGTTTTTGTACGTCGTAGTGCCGAAGAAAAGATGTTGCCAGACTGTGTAGTGCCAACAGTCAAACATGGTGGAGGCTCTATTATGGTCTGGGGATGTTTCTCTGGCTATGGGACCGGAGATTTAGTTAAAATTGAAGGAATAATGAAAAAGGAGCACTACAAAGAGATACTAGAGCGAAACGCTGTTCCTTTCGGGCTACGTTTGATTGGAGATGGGTTAATTTTCCAACAAGATAATGCTCCAAAACATAGTTCTAAACTATGCAGGGGATATTTAGAGCACAAAGAGATGTAAGGAGTTTTGAAAAACATGGAGTGGCCCCCTCAGAGTCCCGATCTCAATCCGATAGAGCTTCTGGCGGAGGAGATGGACAGAAACGTCCGCAGTCATTGTCCGACGTCAAAAGAAAACCTCTGGAGGACTTTACAAGAGAGTTGGACAATGTTTCACAAGAAACTATCAATAAACTAATAGCCCGGTTACCAAGATTGGTCAAAAAAGTTATAAAAAGTAAGGGAAGATTTTTCGACGAAAAGTTAGTTTAAATAATATATTTTTTTATTAATAATAATGGCAATTATTGTAGTTTTTAAATTATTTTATGTTACATAAAAAGTTCCCTATTTAATAAGGTAAATAAATAATTTGTAGAGCACTCACTTTTGGAGTTTTATTCAATATTGTAATTTTTTCAAGGTGGTCTCAAACTTTTATCCGACAGTGTATATTGTCGAGAGACACTATATATGTAGTTATCTATGATGTATAGATTTTATATTGTTAGGTTTTCTTAATATACACGCATATGAATCAAGTTGAAAGACTGATTTCAATAATTATTGTTGTGTTGAATATAAATGACAGATCCGATGACGTTTAAACGTTTAAATTCTAATTATCAACTATAATAATAATATAAAAGAATAAGTTGTGAGGATTCCGTTTGTCGCGCCTCTATCGACTCGTAAGACGTTGTCGATGGTACCACAATTCGATGGTGGTGGGGGGGGGCAATCGAGCAATGCACTGGTGGCGCTCGACAGTTTTGAGGGAACAAAGGGAAAAACCAGCAAGTGGAGTAGAAATAATTGAAGTAAAATAAAGTGAAACACTGTGAGTGACTGTGTGTAAGTTCTTTGCCTTAAACTCTATTAATATATCATTATATAAACTTTTTTTGTCAATACGCTGGGTGGGATCGAATTTATTATGTGATCATTTTCTCTTAAGGTATAATTTAAGCGCATCGTTGTGTAGTAGTCAGGTGAGGCAATATTGCGATATTTAATAGTGGGTCTTTACTAACCACCACCTACAGAAGCTAAGAGATTATTAACCTACTTGTATAATGAAAAAGTAACACTTAAGTATTACCTACCGAGGTGAACTGGTCCCGAATAAATTAATATTGTAATCTTACGAGGTGCCTTCTATTTAATTTTTTGAATAGTAAATGGAAGTTTAAAACAAAATATTACCAAACAAAGATATCTACGCTCGGACAAACGTATTCTTTGTAGATCTTTATCGTAAATATTTCGATATTCTGCTTATACTAAGAATAATTTCACGCTCATGACGTACTGTAGTAAGTAGGCGGTTAATACCATTAGGTGAATCCTACTGCTCTTGTTGCTTCATAAGAATGTAAAACGTGTTTCCTTGTTACATCGGCCTTTTTGGAATATATTTCTTGAAGAATCTATTCAAAATGTGCAATATTTCATGTGCAAAATTCAAAAGTCAACTAATGCGGAAATAAAGCTGTCGAAATATTGTGTAAATTTTACTTTACATACAATGTTAGATTTTGCACATCAGTGCTAACTATAGCGTGAAAAAGTAATAAAACCCGAGTCGTTATTATTACATGTTTGTTTAACTATTAGTCGCACCATTGCTATATTAAGCGGTACACAACTTTGAAAACGCTGCAACAAGTTTTTATCTCATTAATCAAAAACAAGTGCCCTGCTGTCGAAGGACTCTTACGAGCTATTTTTATAACTAGCTCTTGCCCGCAGCTTCGAACGCATTCGTTTCTAATTTTCCACGCTATTTTTTTAATGATTCGTACAATAACTTCTTTTCATAGGAAACATGTGTCAAAAAGTTGTTATTGTCAAAACATAAAATTTTACCATGGCAACCAAGGAAGGTGAATAAATTAAGGTTTTATGTACCTCGGGATTTTCTGTACCCTAACAATGTGTATACAAAATTTCATGATCGCCGGAGTCGTTACGTTCATGCGTATCAAACAAACAAACTCACATTCGTATTTATATTAATAGTTGAGATATACAATCACAATCATTGCCCTGTAATGTCGCCATGCGGTACATTTTCTCATAAACGATATTGCAAAACGTCGGGGCTCACTTACATCGTATTTTACGATGCTCCTTATTTGGTAATTCTGTCCGTGTAATAACATAATTCTCTCACGCAACTTGATCGTCTCCATTACATCGTTTAAATTACTGTCAATATTACCATAGACGGTACTGGCCTTCTATTTTTTTTCGTCATCTGTCCGTTGTAGTAATAGTGTACTTTAAAATAGAAAAACTGCGACTTAAATTTTACGTCTGTTTCTTTCTGTTATAACCAGATGTTAATGATTTGATTTATTACATGAGTTCGATGTTAGCTCCTTGCTCTGTTTCTCTTTGCGGCCAGGGAAGTATGGATTAGAACACTATTCATGTTTCTACTGTTATTGCATATAGAATCTGTTTATGATTGTACGAGTATTGAAGTACGCTTGTCGTTGTACGGAGCATGAAAAGTAATAAATTAACTAGTAAGATATTAGTCACGTGACGCGGTAACAATGTCTTGCTGTCGGAGAGGCTAATTTAGGTTATTTAATTGTAGTATTAAGAATATCCTTATCATAAACTTGTGCTAAAACCTTCACGTTATTAATAAAGAAAAGTAAAGATATGTCTATACTGATACATTATTTATTATAACGTATTTTCTTTTGCACTCAATACCAGATTAATAAAGAGACCACGAACCACTATGACATCTGTTATAGTGGTTCGCGGTCTCTTTATAAAGTCGAAGCGGCCGTAATAACGAATCATAAATTCGATATCTTATGTCTTGATTCCTATGAACTTCCCTACGTTTCCTTAAACCATAGTAACTTGAATTTGTAACAAGTTTACTACATTCTAGTTTCAGCAGACAGAGACAGCATTATACGTTAATTTTGAATACGAAATCAAACAGAACTAATTTCAAATGAAACTTTAATTCCTAATCTGTGTTTCACATCAAGTTCTTAAGTTTGCTTTCTGTAATTTCTTAGAATTAACATGTTTTCCAAGAACAAAAATGAAAGAATATCCGGGCAGGCTCAGACGGAGTAAATTACCTTTAATTTACTATGTTCGTAATTGGCCGCTACCATTTCCAGTAATTTAGCAATTTTGTAGCTTGAGAGCATCGCCCGCAGCTGCGCGCAGGCTAAATAGATTTCTTCATCACGGGCGTCCGATGGGTGTGCATTGCGGGCATTAGACGGGTCGCCGCGGGCCGCTCAGGTCTGTGATCTGTGTTATCAATATCAATGGATAGGCTAGCGGTGCGCGTCGTCCACTACTCAGTGTACGTCTCGAAGGCTCTATTAACTATAAGAAATGAAGCCACTACAAAACAAACACCGTTATATATAAGTCTTAATTGCTCGAACTCATCACTAATGCTATACGCGCTACCCGTCCTATGTGTTAGCAATGTAGTAAGACGTTTCTTTTGCTATTATGACTTATGTATTTGTTAAATTCTTAATGCGAAACTTCTTCATACGATTTAATCATCGGGAATAAAGCAACGATTTCTTCTCCCACCGACTCCGTTTTTTAAATACTTTGCTATACATTTTTGACGTTACGTCTGTATGAACATGACTTTATTCATTTAGTAACATCAGTTCGATAACTGTATGAATTACAAGAATCTATGTGGTAGTAGGTTTAATCCCCCAGAGAGGCAGGGGGCAGCCCTATGATGTCTAGAGATGCACTGCAAGCTTGACGTCGATCAATCATCGTGATCCTCGCTATAAATCAATGTTTGATTTAATCGCTCGTAATTATGTTCTTTTTTCGTTGTCCCCTTTTTTATGCCATCAAGGGTTCACTTAATTGGGTTTTATTATTATTATTTTAACTTTATTTATACATTGTTTTAACTTTATTTGTTCAGAGACAAACGATCTTCCTAAGCGTTTTGATTTGTAGCCGTGATTTTGGAATCGATCGATATTGTACCGATTGACATTCGGTTTTTTTTTCAATATATGATCAATTCACGCAACAGCTCATGTTTTATACAAACCCGTTTTAAAACACGATGCATTTGCAAGATGATGAAATACATAATAAATTGCTTATTTTGTTGTAAACATCTGAGTATTATAAGGGCAATCTTTTATTTAAAAAAAAAAACATAAATATTTTTTTCTTTTTTCATAAATATATTATTTCAGTCATCTATTTCGCAGCACGATAAAGGGAACATTGTAATGTCGTGTCGAGGCAAGATTGTTGCGAGTTGTCGAGTGGAGCAGACGTGCCGAGTCGTCTGATGTGTCGATTGACCTCACTCCGTCAATATTTCGCTTCATTAAACGATACAACGTGATGGCTTTACTGGTATTGCTCGGATGAAGGGGACATTATTACAAGACGTCATTGCTTCATATGCGGCAGTATTGTCAGTGAAAATGCACAGCCTTCCTAAGAAAATATTGTGATCCTTATTGTAAAAATTTACACATTCCAAATACCTACACCACAGTAAAATTATACTACCGTATTATCTTGACTAGTTCCTACGGTTTTTCTTACTCGTCTTGATTTTACATTTCATAAAGATTATTTTTGAATCCTTGTAATTGTTAGTATGTCCTACTGTGCTTAATGTTAAGGTAACGGTATTTCATTTATGGACCTTATGTAGCTATTGTTATAGTGCTGTCCGTTATTCAATCCAAAGCTTCCAGTTAAGTAGTTTCCTGATTTAAGTCTTATAAAATCAACTATCAGTTTGTGGAGAGCATAACTTCAAACATAATGCGCGATACTTATCATCAAAGTCAATGGTATTGGAGTACGAAACAAGTAAAGTGGAAACCGTGACGTGCCTAGCACCGAGCGATTTGTAAACGTCACATCCGAGTACCTCGTCTCATGGTTGACCGGAAAGAAAGGCCTTTGGTTCGTGTAAGAATGTAGGTAGAGCGATGTCGTCGATATTTGGTTCGGTATGGCGGTATTAGCTTAATTTGCCTCCGATAGAGGGCGTGATGGATGGCTTGACATGGCATAAGCCAGCGCTGCCGCACGCCTCCGGTCACAGGTTAAACATCCACTTTGAACACGAACCCTTCGCCGTATTGATTCTGCAGTCGATTACGATTATGATCTGCGGCATATCTTTATATCTTTGAATTCACTTTGCTATGAACTCGAATTGGACCTGTATGTATTGCATAGGTACATTACATACGATTTGTTGTGAACTTTCGAGAGAGAGAGAGAGAGAGAGAGAGGAACAAATTAAAGCCACCAACAAAATTGTCGTAAAATTGACTGATACTTGCCGTCTGATTTACAAAAATTTTATGTTTTATTGACTGGCGCTACTCTTGACACAAATGGTACCTGAAAATCTCAGATCAAACAAATAGCAATCTATCTTTTTTTATCCGATATAAAATAAAAATGAATCTTGCGACTCTCTCAATCGGTCAATGATTTGGTAAAAGTAGACATTGTCTTATTTTTTCAGTCAAATCAATGTACTTATTACTATTGCATACAAATATCTTACAAGAATTGATTTGATTCCGGTTTATAAGATTAAAAGACTTTTATTGACTTGATATTTTTATATGTAAACCATAAAACCCAAATACAACTACAAATAATAAGCACAAACACACTTCGCTCTCCGCGCAGATGCACGATTCGCATTGCTCTCCGAGAAAGGAAATGTTTACGTGGGAGTACAAGTGCCGGCAATTTTCTTCATGACTGCATTATCTAATGACGCACGGGGTATGCAAAAACGACTATCTTTAACGTAAGATAACGGGGAATTGCATTCGAATGTGCCTTTAAAATTCACTATATCGCTTCCTTAACACGCGGCGCGTGACAAAGTGGGCGTCCAGCGTTAACAACTAAGCTTATTCATAAAGAGATATCTTTACGTCGCCAATGCAATCCAATAGATTTGAAATGGCGTCCAACAAGGAATATCGATAAAGCCAAACCGTAGTGAATAAACTTTAACATTATAGTACCTGTCGGTATTATTCAATGTCTTAATTGCAACCCATTTTTTAAAAGTTGCTCCTTCTTGATAACTAGTAAAAATATTTGTGTGTTATTATCGATTTTGCTGGTTTTATATACGACAGAAAAATTCCTTTGTCATCGGGTAGTCTTGGCAAAAACATCAATCTTGAATCGATATGATATTTATTTACTTAAGCGATTCTTTCTGATTGCCGCTCAGCGATCGAAACGTTTTTTCTTTAAATCTCGAATTCGACGATTCGGAGTCGACGAAAAGGGATGGATCTCGTTGACCCGTGGCTACACAATTTCAATATAGTATGGCGACTTTTTTTTCGTAACGGTATCTCGCTCCAGATGTCCAGCAACGGCGCATGTCTATTGTCGCTGCAATACCTTGTACGGTTAGCGAACAATTGTTGATTCGACAAGTTATATGCTGCAATTCGTTTCTACTTAAATAGTCCGCGTATATTATGTCCGCCTTATTTGTCCTACGCATCTTTATCACTTAGATTCTTTCTCTGACTGTGAAACACTTTTGGTCGTTTTAACAAGCACCCAAAAAATAAATGCACGACAAAAATTTGCTTGTTTCTAAAAGGAAAAATTATTTCAATTCTTCTAAAATGGATACTGCGATTAGTTAGTTCATTAAGCTTATTGGTCTTAAAAAAAAATTCTCGTAGATATTTTAAATCTCAGATAGCGTGTTTTCATTTATGTAAAATTGAATTTACCACACGCATAGTCCATTTTCTGTCATGTCTAATAAGCATTGATGAGCTTGATAGTGAGATAGTGGTCGTGAACATTTATAATTTTCCTGTCTAAATACACTGTTTCCTTTTGCTTATACAATAATGTAGCTTATTAAGACAACTGAGTACAACGTGCTAAAGTGTCAAAAGAGAGGTTCCCCATTATTCAATGCTTCTCGCGCTTCCAATTAAGGAAGCTCTCACGCGATACGGTACCTAAGCTGTTTATTACCTCACCCAAGTACAGTGGTCACCCTTGCTAAGTTGAAAAGCGTGCATCTAGCTTTATCTGACTTCCTTATGCAAATGATTGCAAATGGCCGATTTCATCATTCCATTTATTTGTTAAGCGAGTAGTGCACACGTTTAGTGTAAAGCCGAGGATTCACCTTGCATTAAGGAAATGAGTATGTCTACACATAATGGGAATGTTTCTTAGTTCAAATAATGCTTGGTTTTAAATAAGTAGTGATTTTTAATGCGCTTATTGATGGCAATTTTAGTAAGGTTACTAATTTCCTATGCTTGATATGAGACGCATAGATACTGCACTTCACACACTGATCGTAACCAAAGGCCGGGAGCATAGAGGTCACTTAAAATATCTCTTTTAATAATTTAATTAACCGTGTATTCAAGGTATTCATTTCTTATTTAACTATTATATATCTTTTCGTAAAATAATTTATCTGTAAAAAATATCGCCAATTATAATTCATGTCGACTGTTCCTACACCCATATTGACTGCATAGAGCTTTGAACATGAAGTGTCTGACCCTATCGCGTGGAGTTTCCTTACAAAACGCCCTTGATCGCTATCATCGGTTCTGCGAATGTGTTGCCTGTGGAACTTTCACCTGGAATGCCTTTGAATTGCTCTAAGACCTATAAGATTTGCTTCGTGATACAGCTAAAATCTTTCAGTTGTTATTCTTGTGTACAGTGAAATAGTCTATTCTGTTAAACGGTGTTCATTTATTTAAAACTAGAGAACCACCCTGGTTCGCACGGTTAGCGCTAAAAAATAGAGATAGATGTATCTTTCTTATGTGTTAAGTTGGACAAAATTAGACATAGTGACCAAATTTCATTACGGCTTAGTACTGAAGTTTATCTCGAACAAACATCGTGACACGATTTTTTTAATATAAGATATTCTATAGCACTTAGGGATAATATACCTTTCTGTAAAAGAAAATTCAAACTCGGTTCAGGGGATCAAGAGACTACCCCCTACAACGTCACAAACACATAAACTTTACCACCCTTTGAAGGGGGTCGGGGGGAGGCTCTGTAAATTCTATCTAGATAAGTTTCCTCTTATCAAATAAAAAATATAAAGATACAACAATGATATGAAACATTGAACGTTAAAATATTATTTACAGCTACAACCATTTAAATAACAGCAATAGTTGACAACGTAACTGAAATATCGTAGGCGTTCCTTCGCTCGTTACGCAGCGGCTTGTTGTTGTTGCCTTAAACTTATGGAAATATCGTTGACGAATAATCAGTTTCACTCTGTTTGGATAACGCGATCGGGAATTTCGTGCTTGGACATAAATTATAAATGTAAGCGATATTATGCAACAATACAATAAACCTGCGCAATGTACACGACAACTAGGAAATATTTTTTTTAATGAAAAACGATTTACACACACGTTTCAACGCTGTGTTCAATTAATTTGTAAATAAGTTGGTGTTTTATTTTTTACCTATAGGTACTGAATACTAGTGCATTGTATAAGTTGAATATACACCGACGCAACTAATCTTGGTAAAGAAGTTCCTAATTTAATTCACTCGAACATTAATTCCGTTCCGCATATCGTTAGCATGGCTAGCTTTGTACAAATAACTTTAGTGGTATAGAACTACATCACGGGCTGGCTCCCAGTATCCCAGGTGGGTGGGCCAGGAAGTATCTCGCTAACACCCACCAGCCTTCATCGCGCCATGATTCATACGCAAGCGGCTCCAAGTACACCCATTAACAAAGCGACTCCGACAGTACTAGCCTAGCCCCAGCTTCTTCTAAGCGATCCCAGACAGATTTATCGTCACTTGTTGCCGAGCTCGTGTTTTGTTGTTGTAAATATTGTCTAAGCTATTACGAGGATGGTGTGTATGTTATGTAAATTTTGAATTTATATAATGTGACGTTACTAATATTCATTGTTTTGTATGTTTGTTTGAGTAGGCTTGGGTAGGGTAGGTATGGGATGGTTTAGATTCATAATTGGACCTGTTAGGTGGCGCTGCAATGCGATTCCATGGGAACTTTTATAAATTTTATGACGAATAACGAAGAATTAAGTTGAACTCATAATATCAGGCAAGACAACGTCTTCTGGGTCCGCTATAAGTTTATAATTAATGCAGTAAAAATAAACTTTTGTATTTAAGAAAGAAAAAAGATCCTAAAGTCGAGTAGGAAAAATAGGATTATTCCTATTACTTTGTTTTATATTAGCAATTATAGTACCGAATACTTTTAGAATTCTAAAAGTACACCCAAATTGCTAATACGGAACAAAACAATTAACACTTGTATTTTTTTCGCAATTTTATCTGATTCATACAAATTATAACAGCGTGGTCTTAGTATTGGAACTTTCGCTTTATGAATAATGGCAATAAAAATGTAAGATTGCCCGTAATCTCTTAACAATTCCAGCAAGCTACTGCGGCGATGCAAACACCGGTAGCGGTACACTTTCTCTACTGCACTCGACAACGAGAGTTTCGATTAATACTCTGAGTTATTACTAAACCTGAATTCGTAAATTATTATCTATTGTCTCCTTTTGTCTATTTATGTCGCTGTTATATACGTTGTGTATAAATTCAGTTAGATTTCGTTTATTCGTGCAGTTTCACTTCTGTTAATTTCGATCACTTCAAAACAGATCGAGCGGTTGCAAAAACAAAATTTTACAAAATTTCTGAATAAAAAGGTTTACTACGTGACCGTCAGATGGAAGGTTGAACCACCGATAATCTGTCTTCGCTATTATTCATATAAAATTTGCTATTTTATTAATTACTAGTTCTCCGTCCCGGCTTCGCCTGAGTAGCATTAATTATTTTGCCCCGATCGTTACCAAACTCACCCACTGAACCAATCTGAACGTTTCTTGGAAGTTTCATCGAAATCGGTCAAGTCGTTTCGGAATTTGTAGGGAACATACATGCACACATCGCCTTTTATATAAATATATAGATTAATGTTTGACAGCCCTTTTACCTTACGCGTTATATGTTTAATCCAGTTTCCAAATATTTCAGTTTCACCAAAGCTGATAGTCTTGAGGTCCTTTTAGTCCTTTTTGTTTTAAATTCCATTCAGTTCATTGCAGCCTTTCCGGGTAGTATTTTTAATTTATTATTTTCCTTACAATGGCGGACTTACCTTAAAAGCCTATGGTGCCTACTCTTTATGGTGCATTCAATTGAACACGTTGCATCTTTTTTGTGGCTTCTTAATAAATAAAACGCTCGGTCACAATTTGCATCGACCATTGTTCCTTGTAGTACGTAATTCCGACTGAATGTATTGCCGAATTTCCCGTTCTCTTTCTGTTTTTGTTTGTCGTATCGCCAGCTTGATATGTCGCTTCGTTTTGCATATCTCTTACTTAAAGAACTCACAATGTTATCTTTGTCTATCTCCGTGTTCCTGTCATGTTCAATCGGTTGAGATGGAAATATTTAATAATTATTATTTTCCTCTTCGTTAAACATATATATTGACTTGTTAAAATTTGTAAAACTGATTGTTTTATAATCAGAGATATCGATATTCGATCGATAATCGAATCTGAATAAAAACAAGTTGGTGACGGGACGTCACGCAGAGGAGAAAAATTACAAGTAAATATTGGAATTTGTAATAAATGAAAACAAATGAAGTAAAATAAGAAAACAGAATACAGTCGGAATTACAATTATCATTATAATTAGTAATAGATACGAATATACTTATTCATAAAAAAATCGGGAAGTCGGTGTAGTACAAGGGGCGTAACGCCAATAGAGCGTCACGCAGTTTTTCGTGGCGGCATCCTGGTCGATTGTACTGCCAAGGCGCCAAAAATATCACATCAAAAATTTTAAGAAATAGGACTTATCTCACTTATATTTAGCCGATATTATATTTTTAATTGCTATGTGGGAATTATAAAATGCGTGATTGTGACGACGCGGGTTTTTTTTGTAACAATGTATTTATTCGTTTATTAGGTGTGAAGAGGCCTTCAGTAAACGTAGCAGTATAAGTCTTTGCTAAATGTTTCAAACAGTACATCGTAAAGTTAGCGAGACTACTCAACATCGGTAAACTGATTGCCAGTTTTTCTAAATGAATAAACATTAATCGCTCTTGACTTTGCATTCATAATTGTGTGGAAATATTTTTCCTTCTGCTGAAATAAATACTGCCGGCGATAATAAATCTTTCTTTGCGATTTCTTGTAAATATGTTTTTGTTTCGTCGTTTTTTTGTGGTATGAACAATCCGTAAATCTTTTTATTTGCCATTCATTTACAATACGCGGTTCGTTAACATCAGCTGGTACAGTCAACAGGAGTACGAAAAATCTGAGACGATTTATCATCCGACATTTACGAGTGCACTATCTCATTTAAGGCATTTCAAGTACACGACGTGGATTTATTACTCATCATATTGTATTGGCAGTTATAAATATAATCCTTGCAGAATCATTCACAAAAAGTTGTTCGTTGTCGTAACACTGATTCGACTATCAACTTAACCATTGTTGTGTGTGTTCGTGACATTTATGGGAAAGGAGCCAACGAACACGGTATTAATGTGTGGTGGTATTAATTTAAAGTTAGTCACCGATAAGTTACGGATGGTTTCCTGAGACTTGGAGAGATTATAAGATACTGAAAACTTTAAATACCATTTGTGTATAGCTGAGGGAATTGATTGTATTAGACATTTATATAAAATTATATAATGCATCAGTACTCTTATGTACCGAGTGGGCATCTATCTTACGGTAAAAACTTCGGCTGTTATATCACTGTCAAACGTATGCCAGTTAAACGCTATCCAATAAGCTGATTGATTAAAATGAAAAAAAAATCGTCTCTTATACGCACTTATCATTATATTTTGGACATTTCACTCAATATCTTTATAAAATAAAGCCTATATGTTATTCTGATATATAAGCTATATTATTGTAAAGTTTCATTAAAATCCATTCGGTAGTTTTTGCGTGAAAGAGTAACAAACATCCGTACATTTATAGAGACAACATTTCGTGTTTATAATGTAACCATAATAGCTAGTAAATTAATCCGTTAATTGAATACAGTGCAATCAATTTTGACGCCAACTAAAAAGGAATTGTCAATTGGTGGTCAACAGAAGCTGAAACAAATCTATAAAACCCTCGGATTCAATAAATTATTCACGTATGGAGATTAATATTCAGCCGCGAACAATTCGACGAGATCAAGTTTAAAAATGGTTCGATGAAAGTTTATTTCTATTTATTAGTCTCTTGAGAAACGAATGACATATTACGAAATTTTTGTTGTATGTTTCAAAATTGGTGTTTGACATTACACTTTCTTATCTTCCAATAGACTACGTTAAATTACTTACTCAACGATTTGAAGTTCATTGTCTAGTTCTAGAATAAAGCTGATTTAAATAAATAATTATTTCTTGGATATACGGAATTAATAGATGTGTTTAACTCGGTATGTAGAAAGTATAAATAGTACGTAAGAAAGTATCGTATCCTACCAGGCATGTGTCACCCTAGAGTCACTCTAGAGTGACACATGCCAGTTAAATGTTTTATGGATCGAAAAATAATTTTGCTAATAATCATTCTGTCAATAGTTTGTAGTCAGCATTTAATCCCCCGCTGAACAAGTTGTTTTTATTTTAAGAGTACGTATTAAGATTGTTTTACACGACATTTTAATCACAATGTTTTTTCTCTGAGATCTGAATGTTAGATTTTGAATCATCAGACAGGTAAATTAAGCGTCTACAGTGAACATAATTGTCAGCGATTTCTTATGGATTTTATAAAAATGAAAAAAAAAACGAAATTATATATACCTATAGCTATATTTCGTATGTTACGTCCTCGTATTGATAAACTGAAAGGACGCGAAGATATTTTTGGGCCCAATACTGCTAGTACTTCATTTCTATGGTCAATATTTATTGAGCTACATTTGATTTATACCATTTACATAGTATTTTGCAAATAGATATCCCTTAGAAAGGAGACTGTCCCTTTATCGAAAAAGACCACAGGGGACCGACTATATCTGCCGATAAGAAATACCGTGCAAACATTAATGCGATCCGATTTGAAAACCCGACGTCTAATCGATCGATTACTGAACCAATGATACCAATCTTATGTGAATTATCGCAAGACGAATAGCGCTGTCTCATAGATGTTGGTTAACTGACCATCGGGAGACCGTCCCTTGTGTTCTTGTTTCATTTCTCCGTTTAAAAAGAAATAATAAAGTTAGTTGAATCTGTGTCACGGTTCGTGCAAATAGATATTATTTACATTACAACTCTGAAATCGCATGATTTACTCCTGAAAAACATAAAAGTACGAAAAAATTTGTTAATATAGAAAAAAACGACAAGTAATTCTTTATGACATTTCATCGAGCTCAATGCGCCACTACTAATGAACGAATAGAAAGAGGATTGATTGTTTCCTACATTTGATAACAATGGAAATGGAGTTGGACTGAAATCGATACGCCACCCCTGACCTTTGTCCCGCGAAAAGACCCTGACCCCGACCTTCTCGGATCCTTCCCGACACGCCACTCGTGACCTTGGCATCGCGGCAAATGTTTGCTGTACGAGTAATCGATATTCTTGTTTACATTTGTGTTTTACTAATACTTTTCTTTTTGGGTTTTCACTGAGGTTGAAATATAAGTTCTAAATAATGTTTGCTAACATAAATAATATCATTATTTTACGTCCTGTGTATGGCGAGGTCCTAAGTTCGAAATCGTAGATGTTTCAACTAAAACCCAGCGCGGGTTTGGTTTAGTTTCCTATCTCCATACAATGTATTGCTTTCGTCAATATTATTATATGTTGCATTTTGCAAACTATAGCTAGTTATCTTGTCTAGCAGTAAAAAGTCTGTATCAAAATTTTAGCTTTGAAGTCTTGAACTCTTGGTCTTATAGTGTTGAGCCTTATAATTCTCTGAACTAAGATTTAGAACGTGAGGCCAAATGAATCCATCCGTTTTTGTGACGACTTCCTTTTACCCTGTCCTTTTTCACGATATATGGCCGGCTCAGATCCCAAAGAACAACATATTACATCGAGATTTCAGCTATGACCGGCAATAAAATCGCAGGTATGTGTAATCCACCACGCTGGCCCAGTGCCTTTTGGTGGATGTTACATGTCTTCGAATTTGGTGGTTCTACATGCCGGTTTCCTCGCGTTGTTTTCATTTACCGTTTTTGGAGCGGTGGTGATGAAATAACTTGCACAAGGTAATGCGCCTGTCTGGGTTCGAACCTGCGACCTACAATACGTACATCGGAGCCTTTACCAATAGGCCACCACTGTTCAATCATACATTATTATTAAATATTACACATTGCGAATGACTTTGTTTGTTTTTATTGCAGAAATATAATCATAAATTATACTATATGTTAACACACTCCAGCTGTTTCCTTTTAGGCGGTAAATATATCTTGCTGGGTATTCCTGTTAGACTTGTCAACGTCTATGTTGAGTTGATTATAACACACGTGTATGTATGGTTGCCATAAAAAATTACTGTTTTTTGTTTCAGGTAAGCAAACATTGAAGGACGTCTCCAAGGTCGTTGTGAGTAATTAGAGGCTTGATAAATCTATTATAAGAAAGTTAAATGAAATAAAACTCGTACAGTCTACCATTTACACGTTCTGTACTTCTACTTCACGCTCGTCTTCCGCAAGGATGTGGTATTTTATCGGTCGAGTCGGCCCATTTGTGCAACAGATGTTGTTACGAACTCTACCACTTTTTTGCTACACAATCGATTTGTTATTGTCCAAGGAGATAAAAAAAATATAATAAAGAAATAAACTAAAGAAACGATTATTTAACTGTATTTTTATTACTTTTAGTTAACTTTATTACATCTATACTGATAAATAAAATTGAAGTGTCTGTATGTAATATCAAAATAACATTTCCATACTCAATACAAATGATGTATATACGGTACTTATAACGAAAATACAATTTTTAAAATTTTTGCCTGTATGTTTATTCTGGGTAATCTCCGAAACGACTGAACCGATTCGGATTGTACTTTTACTGGAAGATAGCTAATATTGTCGAGATTCAAATAGGCTAATTTAATTGCAGCAAAATATTTAGGGTTCCGCGCAAAAATTGAAAAACCCCTCGATATTGTTTTTTTGAATTTATTTCCACGCGGACGAAGTCGCAGGAAACAGCTAGTTAGATATAAAAATATACCAGTTCAATAATTTTTCGTTTTGTGACGACTTTGACAGAAATCGTTCTTAAAACAATACTAACTTTAAATTTGATAACTGAAAAAATTTGATTTGTTAAATTTACAGGAATCGTTCAATTTGACCTAGCTGGTGATACTGTGAAATTTGATAGCGATTGGATCAACATAATTAGCGCTACCCGGGCAAAACCGGGGCGTTTCACTAGTACTATAAAGTTAAGAAATAACTTAAGTTTGCTTCATAAATATATAATTACATAAATGTGTATTTATGTTTAGCATAAATATATATCAGTAAATGTCCTATCGTTTAATTGACGTCCTAAGTTAAGTATGTACTAAATTGTTTCCTTATTAATCCGTCCGTCCGTACAAGGTTGGTACATTGGTGAGATATAGCGGTAGCGAGTATGTAATCACATGCATTTAAAAGATTAATACTTGAGCAGGAAATTTGATTAATGTCTCGAATAAATTGAATGAGACAAGTTAAAACGCTGTTCGGCTACCGACATTAATATTGTTACGACAGTTTACATTTAGTTTTCTAGGGATGATTGATGTACAGGTCGTGGTTTGGTGAAATTTTATGTAAAACGTTGCATAGTATCAGCAAGCAATTGATAGTTATTTTGATTTATAGTTGGAGTATAAAGAAATATTTTTTATTATATACGAAGGTGGCAAGCAAGCAAGCTGTTTGCCTGATGTTAAGTCACCGCCATACGCCATACCCATAGACATGCGCAACAAGGAAATTAGTTGCAGATTTATTACCTCCCTTTTATGAATAGCGTAGGGGATGACAGTAAAAAGGATACTTCCTTCTATTCATCCCCTTTCGATACTCTTCCCCTTCCCATCCTATCCTTTGTAGGAATCGATGGGTAAGGGAAGAGGACTGACACCGGGCCTCCGGCTCGTCAGTCGTCATACGGAACGTAGAAGTTTAAAATTCTCCTACTGGCATGCCTGTCTTCTGTGAGGTCGTAGTATTTTACCGATCAAGCCGGCCCATTCGTGCAACAGACGTTGTTGTTGCGGACTTTTATAATTATGTAGAGTTATTCCATGCTTTAAGATCCAAAGAATCCATGTTGTTTATCGTTTTAAAAGACGAATATTACTTTAATACGGATAAATAGTTTATAAAGCTTTTAATTCTTAAGTGGAACTATAATTCTATTATGTTTTACACTCATTAAAATCGAATCATTTGTTTACTCTGGCAGATCAATTACGAAATACATTTACATACAAAAAACTCACGGACAAGATACGAGTACTAAATCTAAATAAAATCATGGACAGTCTTTTGTTCCTCAATTGACTCCATTATAAATAGACCTGTGATAACCTTTTAATGGATCGATGAATCTAAGCCGTCATTCAAAAGGGTAGGCCTAGGAACACCGGTGCGTGTAATTATATGTAGCCAGCCTACGCCTCCCACGTCCATCCCACCGCTGCTGCGGCTGTCTTAAGCTCGGGTCAGTCGAAACAATGCTTTCACCGTTCCCTTGTAATGGTTCTCCTAATTAATGATCATGTTAAGACATTTTTAAACGTTACCCAATCTGTTTTTACGATTCTAAGCAGCTGTGTGATGAGCTTTTTTTATTTGAGCGCTGCGAAAGCTTTTGTTATTGGTTTCGTTTCAGCGATATTGAAAATGTACGACGGAAACAAAGGACCATTTTGAAACGATTGCTATTGTTTCATGTTCACATACAAATGTACATCGTTGAATCGGAAATAGAAAAAAGGAATCCAAATCAAACAGATGACCGGAATAGTTTCGTGTTTAGATTTTTCACTGTGAAGTATTTTTTAGCGTCCTACATTTTTAAAGATTTTTAAATAAACTATTTACTACTGTAAATTAAATTTCACACTTTAGAAGCACCATTTAAGTGGTGTAGCATCCACCTGTTTCATGATACTAATATTGCTAGGCTATTAATCCCGTATTGTTCGATGTTGGCATAAATACAATTAGATTGAAAGTGTATCAAGTGTATCAACATTGTCAATACAGTGATCTTTATTAATTTATAGCGTGCTATTTAAATTGCTGTAGCATAATAATTAATTTGTTAACAATCCCACAGCCAGCGCGGCGTATAATGTTAGATATCGAAACTCGAATAACTCCTATTAACTGATGGCTCGTAATTTAATGTCTGAGAATGACAACCGTGAAAGGTTCCTCATATCCCAATCGCTAAGGAAAGGTCAAGCGGTCGAAATTATAACTACGATAAGCTAAAGCGAATGCACAACTTCACGTTCGGCTCAAAGGCAATCGGGGAAAGCAGTGCTCGTTATTATTTTATTACCAATCAATGACTTTACGGCCTGTAAATGAAGTCGACTGAGGTTAAGTTGAACGACTTTAAGACAAAAAAGGACTTGACGGGCTATCTTAATTTTATATACGCAATTTCAATAACATTTTATGTCCAATGATCACTCAATAAAATTACGCGTAAACTCGATTATTAAGGAAGCTCCATGAAGGAGGACATTATTGTGTTCCTACAAATTGAACTATTATATAAAGGTGAGACTGAAAGGTTGTCAAGAATGGAGATGTATCAATATTTGTATTACAAGTTACTGATAAGGCTTCATGGCTCATTAAAAATAATTAAAAAGCTTACACCTTTTTAACTTCATTGAGTTAAATTTTGAGAGTGGTAGAGATACACATTATTCTGATTGGTGATACAGAGGGTTAGTATGTTATTCTTCTCGCTGCTCTTCTTTCAGTTTTATGTGAAGTCGGCCCAGTAAGACCTTAGTTCATACTGTTTTCTTAGTTCCTGTTAGTTCTTACTGCTTACTTAGTTCGTACTTCCATTTTGACTATAGTTATTTTGCGGCCGGCCGCCTGCCTGACGCCAATCCTCCTCGGGCAAGTATGTGAAATATTAGTTGATTACCGAAATAATTTACAAATATTTATTTTTACCCATTCCCAACTAAGCTTAAACTTGGTTTGAAATAGCTCACGATGATAGTAGAATCGTGGATTCCGACCTACGACCATGCTGTTGCATGTCTCTAAGTCGGTACCCTTAACCTACTGGCTACTGGTGTTTTCCAAAGGATTATTATGTTGCCAGAACTTATTTTAAGCTCTAATTTATTTAAGTCAATAGCAAGGGATATTTAATCGCGCATAACTATCGAAATAAGTCAATACTATTTGTGCTACACCGGGATCTGGTTCAGATTTAGATGCGGTCAAGCCTTTATTAATTCAATATGGCATGATATCAGTTAACATTTCTTTTTTAATATCATTTAATCTTTCGAAATCCTAATTAATTTAAGAATAACGTTGGTAGGCGTAGAAACGAGTGTTATTCACGGCCGATTTAATTTTGTAAGGACAAGCCTTGGTGCATCATTGTAGTTTTTTTTACATGAATATACATATGTGCTGTTCTAGTAGCTCTCAGTAAGGCCCAAAAACAATATAAATATAATTCTATCAGATGTGCTAATCAAGTTTTTTTGGGTTCACAAATTCACAGAGTTCCGAGCGGAGAAAACGCTGAAAAGTAATCCAAGATATGCTGATTTTTTAAATAAGATTACCAGAAACTGAATAGCTCTTTCTTCCATTATTTTTTGAGCTAAGCCCTAGTAATGTCAATCGGAAAAAGTTTGTGATAAATTTTACATTTGCTAGATAACATAAAACATTATATAAATGAAATTTATGCAATGTGATAATTCAGTGAAATAACATTTCCATTGGTGTGTTATCTAAAACGAGAAAGAGAGATATGGCCTCGATAACAAGATCCAAACCTGTCTAATAAAACCATTGAAAACTGCCAAGTAAGTGGTCGTACTGAGAAAAGGCAACGCAAAGGTGTGGCTTTGCTCTGTACAACGTTGTTACACTTCGTCGGACCCTGACACAATAAGTCGAGGCTGACCGACTCTCTACACGTATCGGTCAGTCGAGTTTCCTTCAGATAAGAACCCTGTGGGATTGGTTCGAATCAAAATTAATAGTAAAAATTATATGACTAAACTCTTAAAGCTGCCGTCAAATTACAAACTAATTGAAGAAAGTTTAAATAAAAATATTTAATTGTATTTTTACAACAGAAAGTGGCTAACGAGCAAGCGTTTCACCCATTATTTAGTGACCGCCATAGGCATCTGCAACAAGCTAGTGAGTTGCAGATGCGTTGCGTTACTCTATTGGACCGCATGAATGAATGTATGAAATAAACAAAAAAAAAAATCTTTTCCTATGCATCAATCCTATGAAAAATAGTCCACAGTCCTTAATTCAGTGATATTAACTACGCACTTATATACCTACTTACTTGCATGTGGCGTGCGGTTTAAAATAAAAGTGTTTTTTCTTACGTTTCATATTATATTTAAACAAGAAAAATACAACAGCGGCGCTTTACGTAAGTCTTGTACTTTATTGAAAGGCTAAATAAAAAAAAATATGTTGAACACAATTACTGGAATATGAAAGTTGATGTGATAGCAGTTATTCATTTTCTTATTTTATACGATTACCACCAAGCGCACATGCGTAGCGCCAATAACATTGACGGACATATTATTATAGTTAGTATGTACAATTTGGTTAAGGAAATATGCATAGCACGTAAAATAACCACATTTTTTATGCGATAAGGGGGCAGAGTGACAAACTGATGTACATCATCACCAGCAGTGGATAGAAAATAGTTTATTTGTTTCCAGAAATATGCATATTAACATAGGATATCCTTTTAAGTACGTACATATAGTTGTGAGTAGAATATCCCGTTATTCCATAATATAGATTTCTCAAACAAATAATTATGTAACCATGTAATAAATGCTTTGGTTTTAGCGTACATTATATTTTTATCACGGAAAAACAGAAAGATGTCTGAAAGATTAGAAACGAGGAAACCGAGTGTTTATAGATCACATTTGAGCTCATGGCCTGTGTTCCCTAACATCCGTTTTCTTCATTTGGACGGATCATACACTACATAAAAGTAGTTTTAAGTGACGATTTTAATCACAAGTCTAATAATATGCTAGGCAATAATAATATGATATCCAACCTGACGGAGAACATTTTAATCCCCAAAATATTATATATTTCTTATTTCTGGTGGCTTTGCACATTTCTTTTACCTGTGCAAGTTCAAAGACATGTCATTCTGTAAAACTTTCTGTCATACACATTAAATGTAGATAATAAATAACGTCACAGTGATTTTATGCGCCATAACTCTTTAATTTATATAGTGTAAGTACATCGCGGTGCTCTCACGCGCTTATTTATTTGAATAGGTTAACGATTGTGGGCTAGTTTCACCGATTCGCGTCGATGCGTTTGTGTGTACTTGCTTTAATTAATGCGAGGCGGTTTGTTGCGCCCACGCGTGTGCGTAGAAAGCCACCACCAGCTCTGACACTGTGCATAGAGACCACTTGTAGCAAATTGATTTTATTTCCATATCCCAATATGGGTCCCGATTGGTTCTAGTCTAATAATTGTTATGACTGACTGTAGCAAATTAATGAAATCAAATTAAATATTAATGAATAACTTCGAAAAGGAGTTTTATTAAATGTTAAACCACGCTTTCATTTCTAAACTACACATTTTAGAAACAGCTTCCTTAGTAAATTTAGACTAATTAAGACAGTCATTTAAGTATTTGTTTATTAATAATGTCATTTGTGCAATTTTTTTTTCGAAAACGTTATTTAATTGTATTAAAGTTATTATATTTGTACCAATGTTGATGTTCAGTAAGAGGCAAAAATGCTGTTTATAGCAAAATGTCTTAACGGATAAGATTTCCTTATGCTTTTTACTTTGATAGACTTGCATTAACGCTTAATGGTCCGTGATAAGTAATTAAACGAAGTTTGTATTTCCAATGTAGTCTTTGTTTTGTATACAAAAGAGTCGGAATTTGTATGTGCTGGAATATATGGACTGAAATTAGCTATCTGCTCAGTTCACACCTAAAGCCGAGCTCGATAATTAATCTGTCGAACTGTTTGATACGGTCCGGCGAAATTAAGGTTTACGTATCGTAACGGGACAATTATTCATTATCTTTTCAACGTCGAAGCAACACGCTGCGTTATGTAACAGCAAAAAGTAAGACACAATAAATCCATTGCATAAAACTGTTAGTAATGCTGGCCGAAGCTTTAGTCCACTTTCTACTTTAAACCTGATTAAGCCATTACCTAAATAATGATGCATTGTAGTCACGGCCGATTTAAGTAATGTAAATAAAAAAATTAAAGTAATGTTATTTACGATATATTACTTATTATTTGCCCTTGCTAGAATTGAAAATTAAATTTCTTTAGCCGCGTTAGACGATATATGGTAGGGGAAAATCTTATAGGTTCGCGTGAACAGCGTCGTGCAGCATGCTTATTTGAATTTGGTACAGTTTTGACGAACTTTATTCATTTATTTTTCTTGTCTTAAATTTGTTGATAAGGTGCATTTTCGTTGATTATTTCTTTATTATTTATTTACATTTGTCGAGCCTTCGCACCTGTTATGAGTTTTGGCTTCCGTCGGCAGTACTAAAACACTAAAATTAATTACTGAATCAACTGATATGAGCTAGATTTGCTAATTACCTCGAGTACATTTTTATAAAAATAATGAATTAGATATGATCGATGTGCATTCGATGTATTTTAAGACCGATACAATTACATTTCAAAATATTAAAGCGTAATTTATTTGGTTGGACAGAAATTTTAATTAACGGCACTGGATGCGCTTGCGCATGACGCGACTTGATGGAACTTGACAAGCATCTGTTCATTTGCATTTGCATTCATTCATAACAGTGGTAGAGGCCACAACAACAACATCCTTTGCACGAATGGGCCGGCACGACCGGTGTCATACAAATACCTCACAGAAAACAGGCGTAAAGTAGAAGTAGTCTGCGTTTGGTATGATGAGTGAGATGCCGGAGTCCTAATTTCAGGGGGGAAAAGGAAATATCCTGTATATCTATGCCCTGTGTCCATTAAAGGTATGCAACGCATCTGAAACACATTTGCAACACCTTTGCTTGTTGTGGTTGTCTATGGGTACCGCTCACTTAACAGCAGGTGCTCCGCTTGCTCTATTGCCACCTTATACCATTAAAAAAAAGCGGCCGCAATATTGAAGATTTCGTAGGCAAAAACGACTTTCTTGGGCACAGATCAGAAGGCGACCGTGGTATGCGCACTTGTCCGGACTTGACAGCACCTTCAATGGGCGTAAAGTCGCCATCAAGTGAATCCGTCAATCACGTGATGTTAGATCAACTCATCCAACTACAATATTAAGTAATGGCTACTACAGTAAAGTGAGCAAATGTGTCAAAATGTAACGTAAAGAAACCAGTAACACACTAACCAGAACCTATGTGCGCGCCCGATCGTGACTCGACCTCCGTATTAACGTATTAACATGGGACAAATGGGGACGACACCAATCTTAACTAGCCGAGACATCGATGCTTGTATGGACTAACGCCCATCCCTAGAACGCTATCGGCTATTGACTTTTGCCGTTATCTTATTTTATCGACAAATCGGCTGCTAATGGAATTGCTGAATGTGCCTGTGATAGCACGTAAGTGTCATTTTGGGTAGGTGTTAATTGCGGTTATACAAGGGACACAACATGATGTGTGTTAGCGCATTAAATTAATAAAATATTTTATAAAATTATTAACAAAATAGGCACTAACTTGTATGCGTAATTTTACAATCCGTATCTCTTCCAGGCTACAGTTTTTTTGGCATGGGCTCTTCAAGCCTGGCGATACAGGCAAATGACTGGCTACCTGGCACAAAAAAATATTATTAGCTATAAAACTCTATGCTATCTGAAGTAGTGAAAATATTTCTTATATAATCAAAACATGCGATAACAAAAAAAACTACTGAACTGGGTAAATGGTCGTCGTCTTATGTTTAGATCTATCCCGTTTACGAAGTTGGTACATTAGAAGGAACAGAAACAGGCCATTTTCAAAAAGCTTCGTCGTGAGCAGGCGTTAGCGGTGCGGCAAGCGGCTTACGCGTATCGATTTACCGGACAATTTGCCGCTCGGTGTTTCTTAATACTCGTAATGCCGACTAACTCAGGCTCAGTGTAACGGCTCTGTGCTCGTATATCCAATGCGCTTGTCGCAATAGGGTCGATAGAGTTCTTGGGCATCCAATGTTTAATTTTTACTAAATTTTACAAAATTCCATTAAACATTATGTACTTTAACTTCTTTCGTCACGCGATCCTTTGTACTGAACTAACCCGTTGTCCTAGAAGAGCGACAAACGCGGCAATGTGATGCGACTCGAAAATATCAACTAGTCGTGCGTTTTGTATTGATAGCATTATGTCGCACCGTATCGCGTCGCGTTCTGTCGCTCACCTAGGACAACGGGTAAGTAGAAATATGAAAAATATTAATTTTAAATTAACATTTAATCCTCCCTTTTTACGTGTATAGTATTTCAGTCAGGTGCTTTAACGCTATTATTTAATAATATCCGTTACAGGTGTAATATCTTTCTACAAATGTTATGCATAGATAATTTCTTTAAAACGTAGTGAAAACAAATATGTCAGCCGTGTTTTGCCTGATCATAGGCAATGAAAAAAGTTCTAAGATCTCTTTCGTGTGGAAAGGAACCGTAAGTGTAACGATTGATAATAGAATCAGCTGACATAGTCGCTAAGCTACCCGGTTTTCAACGAGGAAACTGGGGGACACATACCCCGCGTTCATCGGTTTCCTATTTTTTTAAATCTGGCATGGCTACTGTAACTAGAAAGGCGGTGGCAAATCCGATGTTCAATTGACGGTAATTTGCATCTTTCATCTGTAGAAAAAGGGATTAACAGATAAAGTCCAATTACGTACAGATTTCTATTGGTGGCAGCCCTGGTTATGAATATTAGTGGTCAATTTATAGTCTTTTAGCGGACACCCACGCGCGCACGAGTCGTTCATGTAACGTGTGCCCGCTCGGTCCCTTCCGCGATCTGATCGCCGATCTCTTGTTACATTTACTGGTATGTCTGTCTCTTGGCGTTTATTCTTAAACCATTTTACCGTCGAACTGCTCTGAAACTGAACGCGAGCGTGTTCCAAGCTACCGTGGTAAACGTTTGATGATAATGTGCCAATCGAATACTAGTTGCTACCGGTTTTGAATCGCCGCTTGTAAATCAATTTTCAAATAAAGCTTTATTGCTGTTAGTCATGAACATTAGTATGTGTTTTTTATTATTATCTTTGCACTTTGAACATTGCATACTTGCATGTATTTTGAATAGAAAAAAATAACGACATCAGTATGAAAAGACTGTATAAAAATAGTATCACGGTGCAGTTAGGCTCTATGGGGGTACCAAGGAACATGAACAATTACGGAACACGGCATTCGGCTTAAATTATTAAATTGACACTGATAAGATAGTCAAAGGTTGGGTTCTGCAGTTATAAATTACACATAGTAAATATATATGTATGCGAAGAATTTGCCTTCAAATTGATATTCATGTATAATTATAGATTGGATATTTATATACAAGTATAGCTTTAATTCATGCAAGCATTCAGTGAGGTTCATTCGGACTGTCGCACCTTCCAACCGACAAAGCCTGTGATGATCTGTACAATTATTACTGTGAAAGTAGTCAAGTGGGATCAATAGTAAAAGATATGACGTACCTATAAACAATAGAATGGGGCGATTAAAAGCTGCGTCAATAGATACTTCGTTATGGTCGCGTGATATTAAACTTGTACACGGTGTAAGAACATTCAGAAACAAATATTATTCGAGACAGCTTTGACGTTCCCACGAAGGCAGCCTAGACAATTGTCTCATAATTGACGTTTTCACTCTCTGTTAGTGCTCAGGTTACATATTCATGATGCTATTGTCCGTAGCGACGCCGTCGACTGTCAATTAATCTTTATTGATGACTTATTAACTTATCAACCTTTTACCAAAAGATGCCTATTTTTTTATAATTTAATAAAAACAACTAGTGACCTTTTCTCAAACAACAAATCTAGTTTATTTTATAAGAACGTCAACATAAATGAGATACCGCATAATACTACTTATCTTAATGACAATAGGAACTCATACAAAAAGATGTTTTATAGATTTAAAAAATCTGGCAGTATCTAGTATAATCTCGTCACCCTGACATTTAAGTTCAAATTGACATTTGCACTTTGATGCATGTCTTCTCTTCGGCTAAAGAAGGGAACTAGCTCGAATATCCGTGAGTACTTCAAATATTCTTTAATCACGACTATTTGATTCTACTTTTCGATACGTATTAAAATTATAATAGCACATGCCATAGACATATCCATAGATCTCTACGATGAACGATCGTGAACCTGCGTCGACTTCAAACTCTTGAGACTCTATCAGTAATAAATCACCAATGTCATAATCATTGGAAAGAATACGTCTAATACGAAAACTTGACAGAGTTCGTGCTACCCATCACTACGGAAGGATGATTGTCGAAGCTTTTTACTCGCAGCGTTTATGCCGCTAATGCACTTTCACTCCCTTTGTTCAGTTTTTTTTTCTTAGTTGAAACATCATGTCAGTCTTTAGAAGCTATCTGTCAGACGATAAATCGCTTTCTTATCTTAGAATCGATGCGGTATTGTTCTACGCCTACTTATCTCGGGTCAATGTATGATTATCGATTGTTTACGACTTTCGATTAAGAGGATAAGCTTACGGAGGCGTTGCACGACGTTTTGTAGTCTTATTGATATCTAAAAACAGAATATTGAATTTACGGTTAACGGAACTAAGTATTTTAAGTGAAGCAATACAACTCTACTCCAAGTTACTTTTAAAATTAAATTTTGTTGTAGAATATTAAATACGCGTATATATTTATTAAATTAATAAATAAAAAGATTTTCTACAGAATAAGAAAATCGAAAGGTTGGTACAATTTACAATTAACCTAAAATTTCACAACCGAAAGTAAACAATAAACGGCGAACCTTCCCCGGCTTCTGTGCCACTAAAGCTATCACTGATGATTAATGCCCGACATTTTCGATAAATAAATGGGAAAAGGTAATTTCTAATACCAATATTTACGTCCTTACGGCCGCATAATGCAAACGGCGCTGTCAACTTGCTGCCGCACGTCCGGCCGTGTGCTAGACAATCAATTTTAATCGTTCATGCGATATCTCGGTGCGCTACAATGGCTCATGTTACGGTTTAAGGGCTGATTCATATAGAATCTGGACCAATATTAGCGGAAGAAATCTTAAATTTAGGCATTATACAACATCCAAATGCGCATGTCAGCTTATTAAAACTCACAATGGTTGACTCAAGCATAGTGGACGCAGAAACCTTTTTAACTGTGGAAGAGCCCGTAAAAATAATATCTGTTGCACGAATGGGCCGTCACGAACGGTGAAATACCACGTGCTCCTGACCTGAAGAGTGAGTATTTTATACTTCTCTGTTTCGTTTGGTAAGTGAGGTGCCGGAGGCCCTGTGTCAGTCCTCTTTCCTTCCCATCGTTTCTTACAAAGGATTGGACGGGGGATGGAATATGCTTATTACAGTCTATCCGCTCCGCTGTCTATTAAAAGTAGGCAATACATCTGCAACTCATTTGTTTGTTCCGGATGCACTCATCATCAGGTGAACCACTTGCTTGTTTGCCATCTTCTTCCATAAACAAAAAACATTTGTTACTTTTAAAAAAAACATGCATTAAACTGTCGATGGATTTTTAGTAAACAGAGCTTTTTCGTTAAAATTCGTATATTCCAAAATATTTTCGAAAAACACCTTTTTCTCACATTACCATATAACATTAGCTGTCCATATTACACATTATTTCACTTCACTTAATGTAATGGCCGCCGTCTATGGTAAATGGCGTTTGTTTGTTCACAAAGGCTATATCTTGCTATGAAACAAGCGTTAAATATTTTTTTATGTTAAAAAAACTGTTGGTACACCATGTTCCCTTAATGATAATTGTTATTCTCGAGGCTTGTTACTAACCGTGTTAACTTAAGCTTCTTGTACTTACTATGTGTGTATCTATCTCCGAGACCGGGGACAAAATTCATACTATTCGTGAGCAAAAATTTAATATTTTATTGTGACGCGAGAAATTAAATTTCGCTTACCATTAATTTCGTAACAAATTTGGCCAGTGGAATCGATGAAATAACCTTTGATTGGCATATAATCGATTTGAAAGTTACCTAAAAAAGAATGACCATAATACTAACAAAATTACACGTCTCTACAGTGATATTAAGTTAGGAATTCTTTTCGCATATTACATTGCGAATACAAACTCATAAATGTTCTTTTAGCTTCTAAAGTTTTTTGTGATTGATGTTGACGTAAGAAGTCTGTTAAATTAAGCCGTTTTTAATTGAACACACTTGTTTTTTTTATTTGGCAACATATCAGGTAAACCTGTAAGAATTATATATTCAAACTTCATACACACACAACGTATCTACAAAGCTTACAAATGAATAGAAGAGCACGTTATGTTTTTGTCCCAATTCTAGATAACATTTACTCCTTCATGACGTCACCCGCTAAAGTAAAGATTGAAGCACCGAACATTCATTGAAGTATGTATCGCAGCCGTGCAGCACCCGGAACATGAAAACACGTACTTTGAGATAAATCACCCCTTATTACGAGGCGGCGTAACGACGTCGTGAGTATCGGGCGTGCGAGCCAGCAATTAATATCGTCATCCGTATCTGTGCCGACTTATCAATTTATCCGTATTTAAAGTAACGGATAAGCGTGCAACATCACAGGTTTTTTCGTACGTAAGGAAGCCTATGGTGTACATGCCTAAACAACTAAAAGAGCAGGAATCTAACTTGTTAAGCGCTCAACACGACTTTAAACAACGAAATCCAGCAACAGCGTAATATTAACCACAGTGGTGGGTAATTGGATATAAATTAATGCTTTAAAGGAACATTATGTGTATGTACGAGTACCTAGGCCGTTACCTACTCGTCGGATGGAAAAGTTAGACATGTTTTCAATTTTAAAAACATGTTCTATCATAATAGTTTGAAACATTCTAGCGATTGGAATCAAAAAATACAATTGGTTTTAGTAATACAATTATCGATATTAATTAATAATTAAACTTGTCTTAACAAAAATACCGAAAATAACGCGAACGTTAGTAAAGCTGTTTGTATAAAAATTATGTTTTAGTAAAATACACGCTATTATATTCGATGTTGTGTTTGCGTGTAGCCGAAGAGGTAGGATAGATGTTAGGACGCATTACGGATATTTATTTTAAAACCAATTTTATCGCAACATTTAATCACAAAAGGTACATTAATGATCGAATCCCCTAATGTTGCCGCTTGAAACCAGCGCTCATGAACAACACTAAAATGGAAATAAATTCAAGCGTCCATATTGATACTGTATCACTACATGAAAAAGTACGATATCACTGGTGTATTTCATTTTCCCGGAAGAAACTGTAGCTGAATAGACTGCATCAATCCTCGAAGAGAATGATAAATGACTCACTGTTAAATCATGACGACAAAACGAAGTTCGAAAAAAAAATACGTACTAAGACGGAATGAATTTCTACAGGATTGTCAATTGAAAACCGGTAATAACTAATTTTGTTAATACCTATAATGTAAACTAATAATATTTTTGTGTCTATAATTTTTCCATGTATCATACAGTATTTAAAGTGTTTTGATCAATCTTTACGTAGTTCTGTAGTGTCGACGAAACGGATTTCTACTCGTAACTACTCCAACAATAAATAAAACGTACCAGTGTTATGGTCTAATAGTTTTTATGTGGTTTGAAATGTTATCGAGTAGATAGTTTCGCGTTTGCTTCGTAATTTATTACGTGATACAATTTTTCGGGTCGATTGTTGTCTAAGCGATCCATTGTGCGAGGTTTTATCTTTTATCTTGATGCATTAACATCACTTGTTATTGATTTTTTTGCTTAGACGCTTAACTATACGAAACAAAAGTTATATTTTCAATTTATATGATAGAGTTAAAATTGGGCAAGAATTTTTTTGCTCATTGGTTAGACGTTGGCGTGGTTAGTAAGGTAATTGCTTTTCACGCCGCAGGTAGATTCCTACCTAGATGAGATATATGTCTGTTTGTCCTGCAATTATCTAGTAGTCTGCGTGTAATAATCTACTTAAGTATGCATTTACAAAAGGAAAGTAGTATATGGTAGTATATCAGTTTTCTGGTTTTCATAGCCCAAGCTGGGATAGTTTGGGATCTGATGGCCATGCGCGAATAATGTCCTATTGATATTTTTAGTGTAGATTTTAATTTCGTCAAATTATAATAGTACATTAAATATATTTTTTTCGTACATAAAACAGTGCAGGCTGTTTCAGAAGCTCGTTATAGACGACCGTGAAAACTTTTTGAACTTTTTGGGAATTTTTTCTTATAATTTAAAATAGGATACTAAAGTTAATAACGTAAGTTCAAATACAATTTGTTATTTAAGTTACTAATGCAAACTTTTTTTTATTTCAACAAAATTAGCAATGGACAGTTTTCAGTACACGTACTCTATGGAAAGCAATCGGAATGTTAACCCGGGACGGCTCCACGTGAGGCGGTCGCACTCGCGCGTCTGCTCGATGTTAATAACTGTCGCATTAGCAGCCGCCTTGTACGAATGCGCGGAACAATCGACGATTGTATCCATAAATATCTATATACAATCCATAAGCTTGGATATAACTTTATACATTGAATTATTTGGCTAATTAATAATTTACACAAACCCGCCCCGGCTTCGCCCGGGTACCACTAATTATGTTGAACAGATCCGATCACTAACAAATACAGGAATGTGCCAATCTGGACAATTCATCGAAATCGGTCCAGCCGTTTGGGAGTCTATCGGTCTATGGGGAACTTACATACTTCGCTTTTTATATACTATTTTTTTATAAAAAGTATCCTATGTTACTTCTAGGACCTCCAAGAATATGCGTACAAAGTTTCATGATGATCGGTTGAGTAGTTTTCGCGCGAAAGCGCAACAAACAAACTTACATTCACATTTATAATATTAGTATGGATTGTGATCGTTTCGAGCAAGTACGTGGAGTCGATGTCGATGATCTGATTTTATATTTAAACTCCTGAATATGTAAATTAAAATTTTACGCGTTTATTTCCTTATACCGGTGGAATATTATCCCAAGTCCATTACTTCTTTAATTGATTATATTTTTATATATCTTTGTGTAATAAAAAACGTTACGTTTTCTGACCAGTTCGGTCGAGTACTGTATTATTGTTTTTGGATGATTACAATAGCCTTCCTGCAGCAAATCGTCTTGGTTTTGTCGGGCTTACTGTACAGTCATGAGTTATATTTTATTTACTATATTTTTTGACGATGTAAGCTGTATTTAGCAAAGTTAACAACTTAAGGTTTTCTAGAACGAAAGCTCATTCATTTACATTTAATCAATCATCAATTATCATCAAAATTGTGAGTAGAGTTTTGACTTTTATTTAATTCCTAAACTTGCAATAAATTTCCACCAAAGGGTAAACACCTCGTGCGTGCTGACTAGAGTTCGTAGCTCCCGGGCTTGCAGTGTTCGCGCACATAACTCACCCGCCAGAGCGATATCTCGTAATTTATCCCCAACCCGCGGATCCTGCGACAATTTGTCGAGCCCGCGGCGAGACGAATTGTAAGTATTCCGCTCTCGAACAATTTATTGGCCTGTCTGGCTCTGTTTGTTAACACCGTTTTATCTTTGCCAGAATTCAAGATCACAATTAAAATATTCTCATTATTTCAGCATTCTGATTAAATAAAGTGAGTCATTAATTTTTTGTCATTTGCCGTCAAATAACATGCCTTGCTATTAAGGATGCCCTATTATTCCTTTACAGGAAAGCCTGAACTTAAAGTTTCACTTACGAAATATATTTGTGTGCAGGAAGTGGAAAAATTGTTATATGGATTTTGATAATCGCGAACTTTTCATAACACTATAATAATGGTATTCTATACAAAAAAGAATTGATAGTCAATATAAAAAGCGTACAATCGACAAAGCTTGGAAATAACCAAAGGGGACATTTGCGCTCTCGCCGCATGTGCTTAGCGAGACCATTTACTGTGGCCATTGTCGGTGGGTAATGAGTAAAAAAGGGCCTTTATTGTTGTGCTCTTTGCACATCGGCTATGACCATAAACAGACTGGCCGTTCTTTTTTTCTATTTATAAGACCTTCGCTGTTATTGCTCACGTTTATTTTTCTTAAATAAAACGTCCATTTGTACATAAATCTATCCTTGAGAAAAGTATCTAAAAAGTAAATTTACCCAAATAATGCACCTATTTTAATAATCATTTAATGTAATCAAGAAACGTAATAGTCTACTTGTTTAAATGTACATAATTATGTAATTAATAATAAATTAATAATGTATGTAAGTTTATTTCAATCAACACATTTGAATGAGTCAATAATTGTACTCTTCCGTACTGTGAATAAAAAAACCGTGCGATCATAAAATCGATTTTCTTAATTCGATATAAAAACTTTAAGCGTGTCTTTTATGGAGCGTTTATTAAAAAAACATGACTTATGACCTTTTGGAATCACGGAATATATTTCTCAGAAGTTTAATCACATGTATCGGGACAGATAGCTTAGTATGTTGTTCTGACGTACTACAAAAACGAGTAATGGATAATATCCATTGTTCATATGCAAGTATTGATAATCAATACGAATTGTTCACAATGCATATATCACTAACTTTCGAGATTGCGTCATTTTTTATCCGGATCTTATCTGGTCAATCGGAATATGAAAATTGGTTTGTGTATTGAATATTCCAACATTTTCTCTAGTAAATAACGTTCAAAATAATGTTACGACAATATGTATCATATAAATATGCACCAGCATACGGGCTTAATTAATGGCTATACCTTAGCGGATTGGGCCAGTGTCAAGTATGGTGGTTTTATTTAAACTCTGCTTTTGGCGCAGTCTAAGCGAAGTAAGTCGAAAGATTTAAAACTGTTGAATTATCTGAAACCGTTGATTTACTTAAAATATGACAGACACAATAATTAACAAATTATTAGCTGGTTTCCTAAATAAATAGGAAACATTTACCGCTTTTTTAAGTTATTAATTGTAGAATTTATTTTACCTCAAGATATTTATTGAAATATCGCGCTATCTATTTACGATTAAACTATTTAACAGGTTTCGAGTACCTTAGTGAAATTGAAACGTCGTGTTAACATCGAATGTGCGGTTTGATATTTATCACTTACAAATTCCCTGTATAATATCAATCAAATAAAGGTCACAGTGGATACCGTGGCTCGCTGTTAATGTAACTGTGTACAAGATAAACATTATCTGTGCGGTGCCGAGGCGATCTGTTAAATACTGCGGCTTAAACTTAACACAACGTTATTAAGGAACTGTTTCCCAATTCGGCTGAGTTTCGTTCGGTTTCTCTATACATTTGACCTTTGTAACATTGCTGCGGTGCGTTTCGCAAATTCGCCTTTGTTCGTTAAATAGCGGCGTTACATAGCTTTTGTCGAGCTTTATCGCCAATTGATTTTGTTTACGAAATAACACTTGTACAGCACGAATCGAATTAAAACATTTCTTCTACTGCAATAAACGATCGTTTAAACAAATGAAAGATATAATGTCAGGGACACATTTGGTATTTGATCTTTTAATACAATGCACTGAACACTGAAGATTTCGCGCACCATTGGCACGATTATTTTAATATTAATGTACCAGTATTGAGATGATGTCATTGTTTCATTATTTTATCAGGATTTTTATATGGTTTGATAGCTATTATTTTAATTGGTCTATTGTTGGTTAATTGGTTATTGGCTAGTCATTGAAATATTAGGCACTTAAACACAGGACAATATGCTAATTATTGAGATATTAAGGAACTTTTTTTCTTTAAAATCAATTGTTTAATTTGTATTGTTCTTGCGTATACTAATACTCATAATTTCATAATTCAATATATTACCATCGTTGAATAGTCACGTAACGCCAATTTTTGTCTTTCTACATTTTCTAATATTAATTACTTCAAAATAAAGAAACAGCAGTAGAGCTTGCAACATCTGTCGCACGGAAGGGCCGGTTCGACCGGTGAAATACCACGACCTCTCAGAACACAGGCGTGAAGTAGAGTATTCTGTCTGAAGTCTGATGAGTGAGGTGCCGGAGGCCTAATTCTCGTTCTCTCCCCTTTCCCACTCTTTTGTTATAAGGAAAGGATGGGAAGAGAACTTGAAGCTGGAGGGAACGTATAGGAATTGGAAATAATGTTTGTCCCCTCCTCTGAAAGGTGGGCAACGCTCTCCCTTACTATATTCTTCTTGTGAGGAAATAATTTGCAAGGGATGAATATTTGATGGGGGATTGATGAATGATTTTTTTCTGTTTATCCTTTCCTCTGTCCGTTAAAGGTATGCAATACAGATGTATTGATGACAGATGCAACTCAGCATGTTGCATATGCCTCGTTTGCCACCTTCTGCCATAAAAAAGAGAAGGGTTATAATAAAACATCTCGTCAGAATTGAATAGCACATTGACTTTCAGGCGTGTAAACTTGATTCTTTGTAACCATCCAAACGTACGTACACCTACTAGCCGTATGACCGTAATTTACTAACTAAAACAGCTTTTCTCTACTGAATATTGCCCATTGCAATAGTGTCACAGTAAAAATCAGCGAATAGTTCGAGTGAAACGCGTAATAAATCTTCAACGCGGAAACTCACGGCAAATCGACGGAACTATAAGGAGTGACATGATGTCACTGCGCCTCATAAGGGCGGTGAAAGCTCGCACAATCGAACTTTATGATTGATACTATGTGAATGTATGTAACGTATGCGCCGTAATGCGATGTCGGTGCACGTTAGACATACATTTTATGTATTGCATAACGCGTTGCTTTAAGAGAAGAGAAAATGTAGTGGACACATGCGATACTGTCGCACCCGACTCGACTTTCGTCAATACGCTTTCTATCGGCGAAATTCACGCAGCTTTTTCATACGGTTTCGCTTTGAATTGTGTTGAATTCGCGCCTGCGTTTTTTTAGTATTCTTATAGTCTTAGAGAGGCGAAGTACCTATACGTATAGCATGTAGGTAACATTGTCTTTATTTTCCGTAGTTTAATGTATTTCTGCTCGTGACAGAATGTTTTTATTCTTTTTAATTGATCTATAATAGATCATTATTTAGCTATATTGACTTGTGATAAGATGCACACCGACATAGATTTAAGATATGTAATTTTTATGAAAATATCTCATGATGGCCATAAGATATATCCGTAGGTTCAAGGAACTATAAAGTGTCCATTTTATCTGCTCTTGTTTTACTAGTATCCTGCATTTTGTTTGTAATTGGTTGTCAGACCGCGTTACTCTCGGCTGAGCTGGTGTGACACCACCTGCGACCGAGGCACGCTCGTGGTCCGCAAGGATACGTCAAGTTGCATCTCCTATGAGTAGGCTCCACGTCCCTTTGATGCCTATCGTCTGTGACATAAATGCATAAATAATTATAAACATATTTACCGCAACATTCATGTAAGATCAGCTTAAAGGCTCAAGTCTGTAACTTGAGCTAATAAATAATCACTATAACTTCTGACTCACAAAACAAGAACAATTATATAGAGACAAAATTACATTACATTACATACATCATTTTTCATAACAGAAAACATGTATTATAATAAACACGAATAATCTTTGTATCGTAACTACAACAAACTGCTTTAACTTTTACCCCAGAAAGAATTAACTAATTCAATATTTTAGTATTACGGCTGAATATTCAATTAGACCCAAATCGATTACACTTTAATTTTTATTATGCCAACAACATCAAGATAAAATCAACAATTACAACCAATGTTTATTCAAGGTAAATAATTATTATTTACCTTGAATAAACAAAACTTAATTTCGTTCGTGTATAGATAGACAAAGCCGTACCGAGGGGCAGGTAGTTAAACAATTCATAAGGTCACATAACCAAACGGCTATTCTTTATTGTCGCTCAAGAATATCCGTGATATTTATCGATTGATAATCGATTATGACTTCCATTGCTATTCATTCTTTTTGTGTAGTAATGATAGGAATAGTGTGTAGTAGTAATAATAGGCATAGTTCCAAATGTGTAAAGATCTCGGTTTCATCTTCCTGAAACGGTGCTTCCCTACATATCAAAAATAAAGAAATACTTTTATAACAATGTTGCCAAACAGTCGAAAACACTTCCTAACGTGCTCTCCAAAAAGTTTTGTCGGGTTATTTCAGTAAAAAAAAACTTACTAATGTAAGTTTTTTTAAGCTAGTATTTCGCCCTTTCGGGAGCCCCGGGACAGCGGCTCTGGGCCCTGGCATCCGTGGCAGTTATCTCGTTGAAATAATTGCGTTCAACCAATATGCTCTTAAGTCTAAACAAATATGTTTTGGCGAATATGTAAACTCCTTTCCTAGACTTTAGTTTAACCACCAAGTCAATAAATTGCTTTACAAATGAAACATTTTCAAAATAAGCAACGAACTGACATAATGTGTTTAAAATTGGTAATTATTTCTTAAATGTCGCTTGAAAAACAGAATTGCTTAGTTACCGGACGGGGTAGTATTACACTTACACGGCGATATTGCATCGATTGTGGATTAACACGTACTGCTAATGCTTAGGTGAATGTCCTAATAACACGCTATCACGATTTATGACGGTAAATGTGTGTGATCACACACTACCAGCTTGCACGTGTGTACTTTATTGCTACAAGCGAATATAATCACGGGAAATTATCAAGACTAGTGCAATCTTCATTGTTTTAATATTTTATTATTAGAATTTACATTTTTGTACTTGAACAACAAAAAAAGTGCCGCAATCATTGGCATCACATACCTACCATTATGCAAAAATAAATATAAATTTACGATTAAGACCGATTGATGATCGAGTTATCTGGTAGAAAACTTCTTACAATTTGGATACCTACCTTCACCAGGTCGCTGGTTAATCGTAAGTTAAACTCTTAATAAAAAAAAGATTAAAACTATTTTAAGTTAGTAAAGTTGTACACAGAAATATAATACAATTATTAATCAGTTAGTTACTACAGATTCATAGTTAAATGTGGTAAAGTATGTCGAGGTACGAATCCATCGTCAGTTTCCAAATTCATTTCTTTATCAAGTCGTAGAAACTTAGTAGTTTAAACGGAAGCACTAAGCAGACAACTGCATATAAAATTGTACGTACTTGATATGATAACGAGGTTCAAAATAGGTTACTTTTACCCCGAATATTCTGTACGTCCATCTGAATATTCTAAGGGGGGATACTAAAGTGTACTTTACGTAATTGTTTGTTCGTTTATTCATTAAGATGGGGAACCTTTACTAGTATAGATTACACTAATCAGGCAACAGCTCCTTGCATGTCTCAATAACTAATGAATATAATAATAATAAATCGGCCTTTTTTAGAATGTTCCCCACTGCAGGGACACAGGCCTCCTCTCCGAGAGAAGGGAATACTATGTTCATAATTCAATAGAGCAATCCGATCGTAGACTACTTACGACAAATAAACTACTTTCTTAGCGGTGATAGTTGCCTTTTTTGTGGCCGAAAGTCCACTGTTTGCCTTGAGGAGGCATTAACAGCTGCACCGGGCACGAGGCGGCAGGGCGCAAGGGGCGCCTAGCCTATGCCTCTTTAAGAGTAACTAAGCTTGAGGGCCCCCTCCGTAGAGGGAACCTTGGCTCGGGCCGTTACTTTATTATTATTACCGGATTGGGAAGCCGCCGAGCTCTTAGGTCACTTCGGTGGACGCTCCATGGAGTGACTCGGCCCCCGAGAGGGCACCTCGGCTTGGGTTGTCACTCATTACGCGTTTAGCTTTCCGATTCGAGGGTGCCCGAGAGGGCCGAGCGTCGGCTTGATCGGTAGCTATTATCGGATTACTGATAGTTGCCTGTTCTGAACTACCGACACAGTGGTTGGCATTTTTATTTTCAGCTGAAATGCAATGTGTTTAAACATTCATAATCTTGCAAGTAGCAGATAGCGATAGATGCTACTACGTTCTTTAAAATAAAGTTGAAGAAACGGCTTGTTTTATTGTAACTAATGATGTTTATAAATGTTGCTTTATACATAATGTATGAGTGCTTCAATATGTATTTAGCATTAATTAATAATCATAACTCAAATTTAAAAAAAAATATTTTCTGTTACACCGGTCTTTTAGTGAACATCATGATTTATACCTTTAGCTGTATATAAAGATAAAGAAAGTGACTAATTTATTAATGAAACCGGCTTCATACATCTCATCCATTCCAAAGCATTACATGGAGTGGAATATTCTGATCCACCACATCTATTGCTGTGGGCTGATCGTACTCGTGATAAAATATTACCGTAATATTGTGTAGTAGCATTTAACTATCATAAACTTATGTATTCTGCGTATACCTTACAGAGCAATAAACTTGTATAAGTCATGTTAATTTTTCCATCTCGGTATAAGTAACAAGCTCCCATTGCTCGTCCGCTTGGCATAATATTACCATCAGTTGTTAATTCATGTACGCGCAATATGTGCTGTACGATTCTTCACAAATTTTTCATGCAGCCTTGATTTTCCTTATAATTTTGAATTACCGATGCTGGACCTTTATGCAATGTCTTTTTTTTTCTATACTCTAAAGGCATGCAGGTACTCTGAATTTGTTTTAAAATTGTTGAACTAGAAATTATTTAGTTTGTAGACTCTCAAACTGATAATTTATGCTAATTGATAACATAAAGATATACGCAAATAAAGACAGCGCCAAATACATCGTCTTCATAGAATTTTTAAGCATCTATAAAAATAAAATAAAAGTTATTAAACAAATTAAAAAATAACTTAATTCGGAATCTTGTGATTGGATTGGAACAGTCATTATTACGAAGTTTCTTGACATTCTGGATAATATGATTTTTGTAGCTGTCCAATGAAACCACGTCCGCGATACGCAGTTATAACGGACGCATAGCAAAACTTTTTGTTTATAAATAAGGATAAACGGGCAGTTCAATGAGAAACAAGCGAACTGTTCACCAAAAATGGTATCGAAGCGCAGAACAGTTTTGGCAATATGTTTTATTCATGGCGTCGAAATAAATAGCGGGACGTTTCTTTGGCGCGATGCGAACTCGTATGAATAATACGTAGGTAAAGCAACATTCTACGGGCATGTTAATGGCCTTTGACAAAATGTTCTTATTGACTCGATCGGGTCGCCTGTGTGATGACGGTACCGTTCTTTTTGTAACTCGTTTGGTAGCAAGGAAACTGATTCCCGGCCATGAAACCGTTTTAATGTTCTTTAATAACGGACAAGGCTCTTAAATTATCTACATTGTGAGTTAGTTTCATTTTAAATTCAAAAATGTCAAAAAATCAATCCAAATTCATTTAACCCAAAAATAATCAGAAAATGTAAGTAGCTGACTATAAAGACCGTATTTAGGCGAAATAAAGGAGTCAGTCAGCACTCAGTCTGGAACTAGTCGTTTTACTCAGCTACATCTCCTAAAGGACCGTGTCTTGATTAGTTTTCGTAATCAGTACCACGTTCACAATCGATAATAGTTTATTCGATATTATTATTATTTCTTATCACTTGGAAAATGTTATCCAAATCAATGAACAATGTAGCCGCGTTAAATGATTTTTTAAAGATTGACTGCACAACTTGCTCAACAGCGCCAAGCTTAACATGCGACAGGTACATCATTATTTTAATATGAAACAGTTTCGAAGATGAATTGATGTACTTTTCTTGTATTCAATTTTATTGTTGATATAAAAGGCTTTATTTTTGTCAATGGTTTATTTATTTTTTAACTATTGTACCGCCTTCCATCTGTTTTGAGTCTTCAGCTAACAGTCCTTATGTGTTGTATATACTTACTACTTATGATAATTAACAAACTAATCGATTCAAATATATTACTTTTTTACTTCATTTGCATTTTATGTTACAGTTTAAATCCCAGATGAAATAAACACAAATTGAACTCTTAAACTAACTAAAACTTTAACTAAAACTGTTCTCTTAATGCATTTACATGTTTGTGTAGTCTTAAACCTATTTTCTTATAAATGTATGATAATACAAACCTTCAGTGTTGACAATTTAGCCGGGAATTTTGGTTTATTGAGACAACACGCTTATTTTCTTTTCTCACATAAATTATCCTTCATCTCATTGTTTGAAAACAATTATAGTTCTGTATTAATCGTCTTTCAAAAGACCAGATGCATTTTGACATGATTTTGACCAAAAAATCAATTAGTTTTTTTATAGAAATGCTAAAATAGCGAAGTTTTAAAATACATATTTATTGAACAATTTGAGTAAGAAGTATACGCTAGGAGCTGATATTTTCTTTTTCTCAAAACTAAGATGTAATCGGTCCGATTCGTTATTGTAATTTTATAGTTTACATAACAATGACTACGCGCTTCAATTACAGCCACACTAACTTTCTTTTCCAGGCTGTCGAAGTTTACATGAATTTACACACATTTAAGCGAAACAAAACATCGTCCGAGCGAAATGTTGGCATTTAACGCCAACGCAAAACACATATTTGGAAGTGATTCGCGAGCCGTATCACCTCGGAGAAAATCACACACTGTTTATTTAAACGTTACGGAGTAGTTTGCATACAATCAGGGAGAAAGCTCAGCCATTGATATTTTAATCGAAGAAATAGCTCTTTATCCGACCGTTGAATCGATGTCTCAATCGAGTTTATTTTGAAATCGGCTACAACAATTACTGCTACTAGCAACGTACACACTGTACACACTTGTCGAATACACTCGATGATTCTACAACGCTGTGCACAAGGCAACGTATTTTATAATAATATTCAAAATGTAACTTGCTATCTCTCTCTTTCTCTGTCTTTCTTACGGTAACATTGCATTAAAAACATTAACAGAAATCGTGCTCTATTTAGTAAAGGAATACTACTTTACTTGCAAATTATCTGTGAATTTTGCAATTCGTGAATTAAACTGTAAACGAATTAATCTTCTTCAACAGTATGCTGCTCAAAGATTGGTCATTCTCTCTCTTTCTTACTCATCAATAATAAATAAACAGATTAATTGGTTTTCAATTCCGAGCGCGTGATAGATGAATCTTGACAATTCCAAAGGAAAAGGTATTGTTCCGTCGAGCAAGTTGACAGCTGTTTAACAAGATTTCAGGGAATCGAATGGTCTGTTCTGTACTTGTTAAAAAAGTAGGAGGTTCCCAAATCGCTTGTATTATTTTTATGTTTGTTGCCTCATAGCTTGAACATTTTTGAACCTTTTGGTTAAATGTAAATTTTATACCGATCCGATAAGTGGTTCCACAGTTATTCAGGAGTTTCGCGAATTGAAGTCGCATTCTTGTAGTTTTATTGCGTTTAAATTAGTTTATGATATACATTTATATTCTTAACTAAATATAGTTCAAATCCCGTAGCGAATGAAAGTTGCTTAACCAGAAAACGTGGTGCGTTGCATTATTTTGCAACATGTGTTGCGGAGTTGTTCCCGGCACAGGTAAGACAATCGGAGCAGCCGCGCTGTTTCAACTACATAGCTCAGGCCTGAGTTCCATAAAACGTCTCATACACCATTTTTTTGTATAATTTGGTTTGAAATTATTAAGGAATGCTATAACTTATTAACTAATTTGCTCAGATTGATTTTTCTTCTCGTTATTAAGAACATAAGGTTTATAGATCTTACTTTAACTGCTGTTATGATTTTATAATAAAGAAAAGGCAACGCTCAAAGAAGAGTGTGTACAAAAAATGTTTACGGTTATTTGGAAACTTTAATGAAAATACAGTAATCACAACATATTGTCGATAGATGTATTCTCCTATTTCTTACAATTCCTATTACAACTAACTTCAAAATCTTAATTCTAACAGCCTTAAAATTCCTAGAAATGGTTTTTTTGACAAATACAAAGTTTTTTTTATTACTCGGAGTTTTTCCTTATTAATTTTACATCATTGCATACGGATATCAGCAATACTTCGAAGACTTTTATATGGACCTGAGTCGTAATTCTTATAAAATCGTTTAAAGGCGAAACGACGTTTATTACTCGATCAATCGATTAAATAATCGAACCCTCGTCAGTAACAAAATTTATCGAGTCTTGTTGTCGTTCGGGAAATTTTCTTCTGATAATAAAACGAGGGCCGGCACTTTACTTTCATCGCTTCCGCCCTCGCCCGATGTGAATCACTGACAACTTTGTTGCAGCGGGTTGTAAAGGGTCCTTTTCTATAAACACCGGTTAATATCAGTTAGTCAGTTTACCTGTTAATGCTAACGGAATGGTAAAGTGGTTAATTGAGAGAAATTTTACTTTATTGTAAACAGACAAGGAAATATTTATGCTTTTCAAATTATCTTGGATAGCGTCATTTACAGAGGTGAGCGTTCGAGGTACAAATCTAACATTAGATTATAAAAGGCATGAAATATATCATCCAAAATTTGGTCGAACCGATAATTATACATCGGTGGTTATCAGATTACTATCTACATATATTATGCCTCGTAATCAGTGTTAACGCTGCACTAGACGTAAGGCTTTGACTGTTCCTTTACGTGTAAAGGTTACGGTTCTTATCGTAACGGTCGCCCCGGTGGAGACCAAAACTATTTCCGGCTCTCGAAGCTCAACTAAATACCTGCTGTTTACACTTTTTGTTACACAACTTAATGACTTGTTATCGTTAGCTTAGTTGCCAACATTAGTACAGAGCGGTCGAGATTTTAATGAGAAAAGGTCGCCGTTTATTGCTTAGAAGTATAATAAATAAATCCCCGGTCCAATAAATGTCAATATAACTATTAATTGAAACTTTCACTTATCAGACAGGTGTGCTTATATTGTTGTATAATAGGTGTTCTCTACAATTTTTATATGATCAGATACTAGTGAATCGGCCCGGCTTCGCCCGGGGCCCACTAATTATGTTGATCCGATCGCTACCAAACACAGGAACACCCGCTGTGTCAATCCAGACAATCCCTGTAAATTTAATCGAAATCGGTCCAGCCGTTTCGGAGTCTACAGGTTTATAGGGAACATACATACTTCGGTTTTTATATTCTTTTTTTGTCATAAAAAAGTACTTCTAGTATCTCTAAGAATATGTGTACAAAGTTTCATGATGATCGGTTGAGTATTTCTCGCGTGAAAGCGCAACAAACAAACTTACATTCACATTTATAATATTAATAGGGATTAGTGTATAATATTTTTTAGCATTTTGAATTGCTATACAATATTATAACGGTGTTATTAATTTCCTAGTACGATAATTAGTAAAATACTTTTTATTTATTTTGTTCTTTTTTATTTGCAGGTACGTCTTAACGTAATTAATTAATATTACGTAAGAACGGAGGAACTAATGACATGTAAGTAGACGTGGCATATTGGATGCGAGTAGTTTAGTATTTTCACGATTATTATTGACGGAGTTAGCCAAATCCGTAACTATATATTTTTAAACCTTTTTGTATGACGATTATCACACTTTATGAATTTACGTGCTGAATGTTTGTTATATGAATAAGGGTTAAGGTTGAAGCGTTCTACTCTGCAGTAGGTAACAGAATACACAAAAAGAAGCAATAAAATGTATCCTACAACGGGTGGCGGGACGGTGATTCCATTAGGGCTTTTACATACGTTCGGCATTTTGTTAACGGCAGATACTACTGCAGCCGGCCATGTGGCCGCCTACATGTGGTGACGCTTACAGTTTTGACGTACCTCCACGGCTATATACGGTCAATTGCATAGACCAAAAGTGCGCAAGCGTTCCGCATTCGCAAAATGAGTTCCAGCTTACGAAACCGATTTAGAACTAGGTACTGATTGTGGAAGTAAAAAGGTCTTGTATTTGAAATTATAGAGCAGGGGCAGCTAGGTGTGAGAAGTTGTAAGGGACGGAGACGAGGACAGCTGCAGTTGTACCTACTACCTAAGCTAACAGCTGCTCGTCTGTAAGTGCCCTTAGAGATATGTTTTCCGGGAATATCTCTGCTTTATAAGGTGACAATAAGTAGAAAACGACCTACCACTCTTAAGAGAGCTCCTGGAACTCAAGTACCGTCGGGAAACTGTAGCTGCGGTTGAATTAAATTACTCGTTCAGAGGTCATAGAGTGCTGGTCACTGTTTGAAGGGAAAGTATGGCATTGGTCGGTTCGCATTCGAATTCCTGGCCGTCCGCTTTTTAAGACTTCCTGCAAAGATGACAGATAGCCATAGAAACTTTAAAGCGAGCTATACCACTTTGTAGCACCTCAATATGTATAACCAAGCAACCGGATCGGACACAAACATATGTAATAGTTTTAATTTATCAGTACAACGGAAAGTGTTATCATTTTAATAGTTTCTTTAACGAATCACATTTGTTCATATCGATTGTCGTTAACAAAAATGATCACAGCACCATTCCTATGCATATCTCCGCGAGTACACCCATAGAGTAGGGTAAATATCGGAATAAGATAAAACGCAAATTTGATTTTGCCACATGCTCGTATTCTAAATAATTGCACCAGAAGGCATTCAAAAATAAAGTCGTTTAAAATGAAATAAATTACACATTTCAAATAATCCATTTACAGTGCGTCGCGATTGTAAGGGATGTATTTTCGATTAACTAAGTCGCGACTTGCAGTTGCAGGAGACGGCAGTCGACTATCGAATAATGTATATTAAGAGAAACGAAGTGTAAAGGATACAATTGTTAGTAGAAGTTAGAGCTAAATATAAAATTACGTCCGTGTGCCCATTCTTACCGTGTGCTATTTAAGATTGACTGACAATTACTAGTAACAATTCCCGCGCCGCAATCGTAAAGTGATAACCCAGATTACAGTAAGGTTCGATTTCTCCACGCACAAGCGGACCCCGAGACGCCATTAATTCAATTTACCGGGATCGACTTTCTAAATGATGCACCAAACTCATTTGCCGAATGACAAGCGAAATGGCCCGCTGCCATTTTACTTTCGCGGCCGCTGTGACATTTAGGTCTGCATCTAGATGAGACTGGATTATCGCGATTAGCCATCTGTGCTGCACTGGACCGGCTTTATCTGTTTGTTTAATGTCTGACGGCAGATTCTTAATCGTTACGCTTAAAAGGTTGTCGGGTGGGCAGCGGCTAAGTGCAATATGCTTCTTGTATAGCACGATAAATGGACGCGTTGATAATGAGGCCGAATGAAACATTGGGTACAGGTTCGCTTTATATTACTTGTCGCAGATTATCGCATTGTGTTATTATTGTCTGTGGTGTGGCGTGCTCTTACACGCTGAAGTATCTCGTTTGCATGTACAGCTAAGATCTGGCCCATTTTCCTTCGTTAGAAATTTACGCTTAAAGATAAGTTAACATTGCTCTTATCTGTCTCAATGATACGTCGTACCAATAAATGTCAATTCGAATATGCAAATCTGTATGTTAATATTAAATTATGAACATTTAGAACAGAAAGGCTTTCTTTTGTTATACTTGCATTTATTTATATTTAAAAACCATGTTATCTTACTTGTATTACCCAGCAGCCGTTGCCTTCATGAATATTCGCTGCTATTAGCGGGTTCAGCTAATGTATTTTCGTCATTAGTAAAAAAAAAATCTGTATCGTGATGGTATTGCCACCTATTGGGTCAAATTGTGAATCTAACCCACTCAAGCACACACACAAATAATTTCATTTGTTTACGAGGAGTTCAGTCACATACACACACAGAGAACAAATACATGTAGAAGGAAGGAGAAGAAGCAGTTTTCAGAGTGGTAGAGCCCGCAACACCAATATCTCTTGCACGAATGGGCCGGCTCGACCGGTGATATACCACGAACTGACAGAAAACAGGCGTGAAATAGAAGTACTCTGCGTTTCGTGTGATGAGTGAGGTGCCGTAGGCCTAATTTCAATCTTCTTCTCCTTCCCACCCTTTCCTCATACGGATAGGATGGGATCGGGAAAAGGGTTGGATGGGGAGGGGGTTGGCGGGAAAAGGATATATCCTTTTTCCTGTCTATGCCCTCCTCTGTCCACTAAAGGTAGGCAACGCATCTGCAATACATTTGCTTGTTGTCGATGTCTATGGATAGCGCTCACTTAACTTCAGGTGATCCGCTTGCTCGTTTGCCACCTTCTTACATGAAAAAAAGAAGCATAACATTGAAATATCTTCTATTTTCTTGCTATTAACTAAGGGTATTTTACCTTGCTTCAATGAAGCAATACACGAAACGGCTGTTGCGTTATCAACAGTAAGCAGGGTTTGTCGTTGAAATAATTAAAGTTTCAAGTTGTCTAAGCAGTAAATATTTCCACGGTCAACAGCAGTACATTGGCGTCGACAGCCGCAGATGACGTCGAGGCCGCAAAAGGCGGTCGTCGGGCACGTGCTTTGATATGATCCGATTCATGATAATGGCCATTATTGTTGTGCCGACTCGTCTAATATTAGACCATGCTATCGCTATGTTTCTTTGACTTCAACCGTTCAAACGCATTTAACAACTGTAATTTACAACAATTACGTGAAGACAATGTGTCAATAACAGATTTTATAGTTGTTAAATCAATCACAGAGCTTACATTATTTTTGTAGAGTAATAATTACGAAATAAACATCATATACCTTGCAACATTACGACGTGAAACATGTGCGTGTTTTATCATCTACAGAAGAATTAAAGCTAAAAATGGCTATAGATTTGTGATAGAAAAGATTCAACAATTTATGCTTAAATATCAATTAAGTTTATAAAATACCTCCGTTTAATATATCGTCGATTCCACGGCATTACTTAAAAGATAATTGTAATCTTGCCTGAATCTAATATATGGCGCCGTAAAAAGTTATGCAATGAAGATTACGCGAAATCATCGCGCGTGGGCGAGGCGGCTAGGGGCGGTAGCGGGTACAGCTGCACCGATGGCTAACTGTGGTGCTAGATGTCACTGCACATGATAAGCCGGCATGACATACAGTCCAGGAAACCTCTCGCCACTGCGGCTTTTCTTGTTAAAAATATGTCTTGAGCTCTTATCTATGAAACTATGTTTTTGATGCTTGATTTTGATGTTCATCGAACGAGTACCTACTATTTCCGAACAAAGTCACGTCGTTTTATTTTCTTATAAGTCCTATTATGAATAATAATGTATAGAAGTTATCAACACCCTGGGATCAGTAATTTTTCAAGTCGTTGATCTCGAGTTCCCATTGTAATAATCTGAACTTTGACATCCTTGATGATTCCTTTTCATTCCTTTGTCCAATCCTCTTCTACTTCCCATCTTGTCTTTATTAGGAAAGGATAGGAAAGGGAAGAGGACTGAAATTGGACCTCCGGCACCTAACTCAACAGGCGAACGTAGAAGCACGCTTCTACTTCACTCCTGTCTTGTTGTGCTGGCGGGAGTGATCCATCTCACGCGAAATAAGCGCTAGTCGTGGAGTTGCGGAAATCAATCCCTACTTAGTCGTAGTACTTTTACTAATACTACTATGCCTGTCTTTTGTAAAGTCGTTGTATTTCATCTGTCGAGCCGGTTAATTCGTGCAACAGATATCGTTGTTGCGAGCTCTACCACTGTTAAATATATCATTTGAAGGTTGGTTAAAGGTTGAAGCAGTGGTGGCTCAGCGGTTTAGGCCCCGACTTACGTACTGTAGGTCGCGGGTTCGAACCCAGGCAGGCGCTTTACTTTGTATTATTTATTTCATCACCACAGCTCAAAACGGTGAAGGAAAACATGGTGAGGAAACCGGCATGTCCTAGAACCACCCATTCGAAGACATGTGACATCCGCCAACCCGCATTGGGCCAGCGTGGTGGATTATGACTCAGTCCCTCTCTCTGAGAGGAGGCATGTGTCCCTGTATATTATTATTAAAGGTTGAATTTTTCTATAGATTTCGGATTCTGGATGAATATTGTGTCACATCTCATCTGACGCGTACGATCTCACAAATATTAAAGTCAGAATTCAATTTTATCCGAATTTTTTCAGTACTATTATATTTTCTTTTTTAACATTGGGATTTTAATTTTTGTTACTAAGCCTTACCTTAAATTACATGAATTAAGTTAAGGAAATTATGTAAACGCTTAACTCTTTACACAAGTTCCTAATTGAAATATCACATTATTTTGCAATGTTTTTGTCATACTTTTTACCGGTTCCCTTGTGAAATATTATACAGTTTGAACTATCGTACCTATTTACTAGGGTTAGGTTAAATATTTGGAAGAAATTATACGAATGCATATTATAAAGTTATCTTGTGCGTAAACGACTTGTATCGTATTTGATACGGAAATAAGATAGTATTACCTGGCAGCATTTAGTAAAAATTTATATAATTAATTATCTCAAACTGCTTTAATTCTCTACTAAATTAAACGCAACTTACAATGTAATATTAATAAATTAAAGACATTACACCTAAGCAAGCAACAACATTAACAGATAGCGGAAAGCATGTTGACATCGCAACAAGGCGTGTTCTATCTCACAGCTGCTATCGTTTCATAACAAGACCTATCGCCGTTAGTTAATTAGAGTACTAACTAATATTACTTTGCTACAAATCCTATGCTGCTCTTACGTAATTTTTTATTTAAAAAAGAAAGAAAAAATCACTTAAAACCATGTATAATTCTTATGCAGCTACCTCCTTCAATGTCTATTGCAAACACATTATGAAATTTTAACGAGTGAAATTTGTACAGGAAACCTTATCTAGTTGATTTGTAATTGCCGACCTTATACTTATAATATAAGACAAGAACAACTCTGTTAGTGAAATATCGCGAGGGCTGTATTGGTCGACCGCATCCCTTCTCGTCGGGCTCGACGTATCGGTAACCGGCATTCTGTCTCTCTTCCGTCGTGATGGTATTTCGCCAGAATCGTATTGCATTACTCTTGATGTTTTTGGACCAATCGAGTTCAGGAATAGAAGGCTGCGTGCCGTAGATATTTACCATCACTTTATCACAATTTTCTCGGTTTGTAGCAACTTCCAGCCAAACTTGTCAATGAATGAATGATTTCGTAATACATAGCTCACAGCGCCGCTAGAAGCGTCTTGGTCGCAAGCGACAGATTCAGGTTTTTTTATGTATAGTGGATGGCAAACGAGAAAACGGTTCACCCGATATTAAATGACCGGTACCCATATAAGCATCTGCAACGAGCTGATTGTCCCAGATGCGTTGCTTAACCCTTATTGTTAACTTATAACAGATATGTCTTTATTTTTGTAGTCATCTTTAAACTGATCTTCTTACCCGCTCTTCTTATCCGTTGTATATATAGTTAAACCGTTTTACTTTATTTTAAAATAATATGTAACAATTTTTATAGCACAAGGTGAAGTTGTTCACGCAAGGTGATATGATGATAATTTCTAATTGATACATAATTAGTCTCGAGTCGAATGAGCGGAGGAGCGGTGTTCATCCTGACTTCCCCATCACGTAACTTGCAATAATACTTGAACTGTAATAGATAACTGTCGAATTTACGATGCGTATAGAAAGTTAAGGTGGCGATGTAGTATTTCAAACGATAAACTTTTCTGTATCGCATCGACAGGGGCTACTAAGGGTGCCGCGATCTCTACGTCAAGAGATATTGGACTTTTATGTATCGTAAAGTTTCAAACGCATTGACTGGAAGTATTATAGTTCGGGCAATCGCTCCGCAACAGTTACAAGTGCTCTGAACTTAGTGTAGTTATATTGTGTAATCTGCGAGTTATTGCTGTAGTCGAAGCAATAAAATAAAGCTTAGATTCAGTCTGAAGTATTATCAAATGCACCTATATTTTTTGCAGAAAATAAAAGCCTGCGTAATTCACCTTTGTATAATTAATATTTAGTATTAGTATACTTAATTCACATTTTTATTAATTATCGTCTGTGAAGACTTGATTGAACCTTAATTTTAAGTGATCTATTTAGTATAAAAGCCATAATAGATGCCATAAATTTGAGGATTTTTATAACACTCTAAAAAATATCTTCGAGAGATAATTCGTGACACTGGGGAATGAAGTAAAACGCCTGCCTAAGTTCCCTCTCTCGGAGAGGAGGCCTGTATCCCAACATGATCTGAACATACTAAAAATGACCGATATATTATATTATTTATTACGTACCGGGGAATAAATCAGTATGTTGGCCAGAGTACGTTCTCTACGGAGCTGTATCAGCACTGCAAACATCGCTCAAATCATGTGGGAAATATCCTGACTAATTTTAGCTTGCAGTTTTGGTCGGAGGTGTAGAGACATGTCCAGTGCTTTAGCATTCTTAGTTCTGGCACCACGTCTAACAGTACATCTAATTATGTTTGAAGTTGGGCGAAGTTTGAGAGACTTTACGAGAGCACGTGGGTGACTCTAATTGCGACCAGTTCGCCCACCGCGAGTCCTGATAAACTATCGGTGACTCATCGCCTGGATGCCGGTAGCGACGTACTAAGTTAGAATTTCTTTGCTATCGATTCAATTACTTTAATGAATACTGGTTTTATTTCTATTACGCAGAAAATGTTAGGGAAAACGTATTTTATTTTAACGCATTCCTTTGCAATTAAATAACTAAATTGGTCGGAAATAAGAACAATATTATTGATTGGCCTGACAGTAAACTTAGGTGACTCAGCATTGTACTGTATTTATTTATGAGTCTATATTTGTGTTATACACGCACACGCATCATTGGTTTGAGAGTTTAGGGATAATATTAATAAATTGCAATATAAATGATTTTCAAAAATTTAATATCTGTAGCCGGCCGCCATGTTTTTTAACATTTCAGTTAACATTAGCACGTGTATCGTTCGTTTACATCTATTTTCCATAGATAAAATAATTATATACTTTGATTTTCTATTGCATTCCCGTTAGTAAAAATCACAGATAAACCTCATTAAATCGGTTATTGTATACTTCAGGTCGGTACTTTGTGAGCACCCATAAATTCCCTGTCAAGTCGGGCCACATTGCAACTGATTGCAACAGCCTCTGCTAATTTTATGATTTTTATTACATTGTAGACTAGATGTATTGTAAACACAGGCAATCCGAATCATTATTTACATAATTCCCGTCATCGATGATTACGTCCACGCACACTGCTTTCACTCTCGTCGGAAGATCCGTATTTGGATCGACACGATAACATCTCGAGCTCCATTATGAACAATAGATTTATTGTTACTTGTCGAAAAATTGTTTTTCATAATTGATGTTGGTTACAATTTATTATTCGAACGTCGAAAGTTGTTAAATTCCAAGAGGCTATATAACTCTACATAAACAGTACCAATCATTTCAAGTTTGTATTTGTACTTTGGACCTTATAAAGTATTGTGATTCCAGTCTTAAGACATTCAACGTAATAACTTATTTAATAAATGTAAAACATTATAGCTCCAATTGTTTGAAATGTGATTAACTGTCCTATTTAATATTTTTAAATAGATATTTGTTTAGGGAAATTCGAACGGCATCTTGTAAGTGCATGCCAATTAATTATAACAATTTCTGTTCACCCGTAGTATGTTTATTGTGACTCGATCGATACCTTGTCAACTAACTCGATGTTAAGTGGTACTTTAACGCCTTTACACAAACCGACTCGCATAAACGCACCGCTATGTTCCGATTCGATATCGATGTGTGACAGACGGCGTGGGAGGCCGCAATCGATATTAGATAACTGCATTAGGTTTACATTGGTTAACCTGTATAATCGCTATGTTGAGTCATAATTGTATTGTCGTGTTACGTCACTGTTCTCTTATCGATTAGTTTCGTGTTTTCGTTAGCGGCCGCCTGTGGTTCCTTTTGCTTGTATCTCTCAATCGACTCACTCTGTTGTTCTTCGAACATTAATTTTCTTCGTATCATTACTTGTCACCGTCGACGTTGTTGGTCCTGACGGTCCTGTGTGATATAACTTATTTGTGTTGTAGTCAAGGCTTCACAGTTAAAACCATAAAAAAGAACCCTTTGTCGCGAATGTATGTTTTGAGGGCACTCCTCTGGTTGCCACAGCCAGCATCGGTATTCTCGGCGTTGACATATCGAGTGACGTTCAGTTTCGTGGTCACTTGGAAGACTAGGCCAAATTGGCCTCTAAAAAGCTGGGTGTACTCAGTAGAGCGAAGCAGTATTTCCAGCCCGGCCACCGCCTTCAGCTATACAAGGCGCAAGTTCGGCCCCACATGGAATACTGCTCGCATCTCTGGGCGGGAGCACCCCAATACCAGCTTCTTCCATTTGACCGCATACAACGGAGAGCGACTCGAATCGTCAACGACTGAGCTCTTACCGATCAGCTTGATACTCTGGCCTTGCGGAGGGACGTCAGCTCCCTCTGCATTTTTTACCGTATATACCACGGGGAGTGTTCCGAAGAACTGTTTGGAACGATTCCTGCCGCCGAGTTTCGTCATCGTACGACACGACAGACCGCCAGGTACCATCCACACCATCTGGATGGCTGGCATTCCTCAACAGTGCGGTTCTCTCGACATTTCCTGCCACGCGCAGCCGCGTTGTGGAATGGTCTATCCTCGGCGGTATTTCCAAACCAGTACGACTTGGGGTCCTTCAAGAAGCGAGCCTTTCTTTTTTTAAAAGGCCGGCAACGCATCTGCAGTTCCTCTGGTGTTGCGGGTGTCCATGGGCGTTTGCCCCCTTCTCTTATAAAAAAAAAAACCATTACTATCGTGTTTTACTTTTGATTGTAAATAACAACCATGCAAATTGTGACACAACATTTATGTTTCTATATTTTTTATTAATTGATTTTAAATAACTGATTAAAAAATTATGCTTGATTTATGATGATATAGCATTCCTATCACCGTCACATTTCGATCCTTTGAAACTTTGCGAAAAGTTTTTTTGTTTCTAAACTGATTTCATAACTCAATAACTCAATCAAATCTTCCAATCTTAATCTCTATGGAAGAATATAAGTTCTTATCAATATCGTCACAATTTATCGTCTATATAATAAAACAAATAAATAAATGCGTGACATTCTGTTTAGTTTTATAAATTGATAATAAATGAATTCGACTTCCGATTCACCGAGGTATTGGTACGTCACCTGTATGGCATTGAGTGACTTTATATCAAATTAAGTATTATGAAAAGGTTCATGGACTTACTACACAGATTCTACATAACCTCAGAAATAGGTAATAACATGTCACTTTTGAATTAAGAGGGCTGCTGTCATAAAAACAAACTCGTGACACACTTGTCAGTGAAAGGGTCGCCGGCAAACAAACGGGCGGACAATTAAAGAAACACACGGCCCGCGTCGGGTACCGAACCCGGTAGCTGCGGCGGTCGCAGCACGAAGCTTGTCGCGACACCGCCTAGCCTATGTCACGTTCATACAACTTTTCTTGCCTATTCACATTTTAAGTCACGTCTATAACTTTCGAGTCTAACTCAGGGTGGTAGGGGACGAAAAATCGGTTCAGTAATTCGTAGTAATTTTCACTTGTAAGTCAGTTCCGGCTTAAGTCTAACTGATATTAGTTGAGATTAAAATTTATCATCCGTTTATTTACGATATCGATCAACATGTCACTTCTACGTTACCACTTTCATTCTCGATCAGTCGAAACGGTGTTAAGTAACGCTGCACAATTAAAATTTAATTGAATATCCTTATAGAAATAACCAAATTAAAGTAATAGCTAGAGTGGAGCAGTAGTTTATTCGCTATAAAATAAATCTATCTTTTATTATTTTTAATTATTACCAGTGGTATATTTAACATAGACGTGCCAATGTATCATCGGAGGAACCGGCGACGTTCCATTGCGCCGTTTTGTGTGCGATAATTTTGAAATGGTGATAATAAAATGTGTCTGTTAACGCTGCTGGAGAACGGGCCTCGAAAGTGGAAGCATTAATTTTATTTACACCGAAGAGATTTAATTGGTGCGCCATTGATAACATTAATAAGAGTTTAATGATGTAACTTCGATTTATAGTTATCGACGCGTCCGCTAGAAAGTGCTTCGTGGAAGTGCATTGTGTTTGTAATGCGTTTGCATTGATTTATTGTTGGGAACGATTCTGTTATGCTCGTTGTTACTGTTGGTGCAGCGGTCTGGTCAACATGTTTCGCCATAATATCAATAGCATGCAAAAATTTTATCAAAATTAATCAAAGAAGTCCTTAGGGCTATAAACATTTCTAATAATTAACCATTCGTGTAGCCTTGTTTTAAACATTCTAGTATTTAATAGTTTTAATTTATTAGGTAACTTGTTATAAATTTTAATACACATAAACAGACAGCTTTTAGTATATTTACTCAGTCTAGGGTTGTCTTCCAGTATTAATCTACAGGGGTCTGCCCGGTTACGAGTACTGATATCATTTGATGTCTTAAATAATTTTTTTTGCTTCCAAACAAACATACATGTTTCATATATATGATATAAAGAGCTGGCAGTGGCAGCAACCCAAGTTTTTTAAACACCGGCTGGCACCTTGAAATATTTATAATAATTTATACTTTTTTATTGCGTACACATATGTACTCGTACTTATAATTTGGCTATATGAAATTAGTATTCGCAACTTAAGGAGTTGCTGCAATAAAATAAACCTGTTCCGGTATAAAGATTGAGGTTGACCAAGTGGTCTGCTAAATGTTCATTAAAGGAACACTAACGCATAAAAGTATCATTAACGTCACAACTTTTATCTTATCCGAAAGAATGTGATGTCCGGTCAAGGCCGGATGTGTCTAGAATTCTTAGAAGAAAGTCTCCTAGTCTGGTGATAAATTGTCTTGCTTTCAAAGAACTGTAATTAACTATTTTCTAGAAATCGGACTTGAAGATCAGCGCTCTAGATAATTAGCCATTCAGCCGTTATGGCTGCCCCAAATATGGCCTTATACAGTGACGCACCGAGACCTGAATTATTTATTAATAGCATTCTCACAATTACAACTACGCGAGACTGACGCCTATCATCGAATGACACGAATTTATTCATAGATCGTCGAATCACGACCATCATGAAAATCATAAAGTACTTATTGGAAATTATTTCGATGGGATTGAGATTCTATTGTCTTGGCATGTAGGTTTAATATAAAGCGGCGCGCCGGTGCTATAAAGTTATTTGTAATTAACCGAGTGAGACTGAACGGCCGACATGCGAGGATCATTGTAAATCACTCAGCGCTAGCAACAATGGTTTCGGCTGCTCTGAAATAATAAATAACTGTGAAGCTTTCTACGGCAGAGGTTCGAGTCGGTCATCTATCATTAAGTCGGTGTTGTATTAGTATTCCGCGTGCACTCGATCCTCACTTTCACTGATAACTTTGCTCCCTGTTGCGTCATTCTTTGGGACACCTGCTGTGCTCCCCATTGGTCACAAAATAATTTTATATCATTGAATATATGACAAAATAAAAAAAATTGTAGATAATGAGCATATTTTGGGTTCGAACATTTTGATGGTCTACTCATCTCTTTAACAGTGGTAGACCCCCAACAAAAACATCTGTTGCACGAATGGGCCGGCTCGACCGGTGAAATACCACGACCTCATGGAAGACAGCCGTAAAGTAGGAGCATGTCTCCATTTCGATCGATGATTGAAATGCCGTAGGACTAATCCTAGTCCTTTTCCCCTTCCTATCTTTTTCCAACAAGAAAAGGATGGAAAGGGGAAGAGGATTTAACGCGGGAGTTGATGGATCCTAAGAGGAAATATCCTTTTTTTATGTTTATGGTATATCATGTAACACATCAACTTATTAACTTGTTGCGAATGCCTATGGGTAGCGGTCACTTAATATAAGGTGAACGGCTTGCTCGTTCGCCACCTACTTCTATAAAAAGAAATCTCTTCGCCTGGTGATGAGATATAAATTGCAAATATCTGATTGTATCAGAAGTTATAAGCTCAGTCAGACAGAATCGACCAGATTATATTCGATAACAATGTTACGTGCAACAGCTACCTAGATTGTGTTTCGTTCGACGAACATTTAACAAAAGCAATGAAAAGAACAATCGATATCACTTTCCAGCACTGACATCATTAATAACACAACACGCCGGTGAATATCTCGCGTGTACGTCCGATCGAGCCTCAACAGTGATATATTTACGTCGCGAAACGTGACTCGAGCGACACTCGCTGCCGAGATGAAAGTTGAGCCCAGAACCGCGGACCGTTCGGCGCTGCTGCTGTGTGGCCGACTGGCTAATTGCCTTACGACCTCGTAGGTGTCAATGAGATAGTCTAAAACATTTAGTGAAAAAGTTCGCCTAAGGTTCACTTTATATGGAATATCTAAAAATAGCAGGCATCTTTTAGAATTGAGATTTAGATACTGTACATATATTAAGGGATCATCCATTATCAATATCAATCCAAACAAAAATTGGTCGGTCTATGCAGAAATACAGATTTATTGGTAATTAAATAATTACATGTCATGGTTACAAAGACTATGTGAAGGGAATTTGTTGTGCATTTCATTCCGTATATGGCCTTCATTCAAAGACGAGACATAAATTATAGACACAATTAAATTTTTTTTTCATAAAGTATAAAGAGAATAAAAAGTTCTATTTTTATTTTTTTCATATGTTATAGTTATGAGTGTAATTAAACCTATTTTTAAGTTAACTGCTCGCCGTCTTTATCTCCAAAATAATAGAAAAAACATAATTGCCCAAGGAACAAAGAGATGGTGCGAATGATTGTATAGTTGTGAACCCTTTAGCTGTTGACATATCACGCGACCGTTTAGCGTGAGGTCTTATCGATTCCCATACATCGTAACACTTGAGTTGTACGGCTGCACGTTCTATTGGCAATTAAAAGCCTGCCTGCGGATATTTGATATAATTAAATTTATATCGTTCTGAGAAATTTATTTTCATAATTGTAATACTGTGATCAAGTGACAATATCACTCAACAAATTATAGAATTTATTGAATGCATGTAATAGATATGTAGCAGAAATTTAAAAAGGACACGACCTTATCTGAGAAGCGCATTTTGTCAATACTACAAACTAGTTCCGAGTTACGGATATGTACCGCGATAATTGCTTGAGGTCATGAGATCTTGGTCGATATAAGACATTCAACAACTAGCCAATAATTGCTGCACAGTCAAAAAGACACATGAAAAAAAAGATGCATACTTGAAATGAAAATGCTGTGGTGGGCGGGAGAGTTGACAGAGTATGTACGATGTAGCTTTAAAGTCGCGCCAGCCGCTACAATATGTCCGGAAACCGACTCAGGTGGTATGTGCGTGTAAAAAGATGCTCTAAAGATTACGTGGTACAAGTTGCTTATGTCTAATTTGATTTTCTAAATTGTCAACGAACAAAATATAAATAAAACGTAAGACGTGCCCCTTTAACTTCGCGTTCAAGTGTAAAAGATGAAGTGCTTCAAGCCGTCGCAGATGATCCGAATACATTAGTTCGGGCAATTGAAGCAGGTACAGGTGTACCGAAAAGTACTGCTCATCGCATATTACAAGCTGAGAAGTTTCACCCGTACCACGTGCAACGCGTACAGGCTCTGTTACCACGCGATTATCCTGCGAGACTTGCATTTTGTCGTAGGATGTTGCGCATTCATAGGTAGGACCCTCAATTTTTCAATAAAATATTGTGGTCTGACGAGTCCACTTTTAAAAAGGATGGATACACGAACCCACACAATTTACACGAGTGGCACGTAGAAAATCCTCACCTACTTAGAGAAGATCGGTCCCAATATCGTTTTAAAGTGAACATGTGGACCGGAATACTGAATGGTATAATAATTGGACCCTTTGAGCTACCTGAGGCACTGTCTGGCGAAGCGTACTTACACTTCTTACGAAACTCACTACCAAATCTGTTGGAAGATGTGCCGCTAGAAACAGTCAGGAATATGTGGTTCCAGCATGATGGGTACCCAGCACATTATGCACGGCCTGTAAGGGCCTGTAATTTTCTAGACGAAGAATACCCTGGTAGGTGAATGGGAAGGACCCGGTGCTATAGCGTGGCCAGCTCGTTCACCCGATTTAAACCCGTTAGACTTCTTTTACTAGGGTGCTATAAAAGAAAAAGTTTATGGAAAACCCATCAGGGACTTGGCTGACTTGAGGGCGAGGATCACAGAGGCAGCGGAATCAATTAATAATAGAAGATTTGCTCGCCATATCTCCTGTTCATTTTTGAAACGATGCAGGGCGTGTATTTATGTTGGTGGTCATTTCGAACATTTTATTTGAATAAATAATTGCAATATTGTTTATTTTTTAGTTACATTTAAAACGATTGCGATACAATTACCTGTCTTTTTAAGTTTTAAGGAAGAGAATAGACATTTAAAAATGTATTTGCGTACGAATTTGAGACTGTTGTTTTATTGGTATGTTTTGTTTTGAAGGGGTATTGTTCGCAAAAAATATTTTTAAATGTCCTAGTATGATTTTTTTTAAGCAAGAATTATACCATTTTGGAATTGTAATAAAATTACCTATCTTTTTAAGTTACTCGTCGGAGTTGCATAGTACTTTTTTTTCAGTACACTTGGAGGAAGTTGATTGAAATCGTAATTACTTAGTTCTTGACTGGACAAGAACTTAATTTTCTTTAAAATCTTTGTTAGTTGTATTGTTTTTTTTATTTCATATTGATAAAGGGTTATTGACGATAACATAATAGCTTTTTTTTAAATGTAGCAATATTTGTAGGTCATTGGTTACAAAATTGCCCCAGAAGGTGTAAAATTTTTAAGATTTTAAAAAATGCCCTTTAGTATTACCCAGAGGGGAATTTTTATTTTATTTTTCTGGTGACCCTTGTGACCACCCCTATCATCCCCCTTCCTATGTACGTAACCTTTTGGGACAACCTGTATATATATACTGACTAAAGTTATGTTTACATTCACAATTCCTTACAAAATTACTTTCAATAGCAAAGTAACCGTTATTACTTAACAATTTCAACTAATAATCATTAAACAAGCGAACCTCGCACTGGCTGGTATTTTATTGGTCGTGATAGATTTAGAGGCTTGAGTAAGATTACACCTTTCGCGCTTTGCGATCTACGCTCACCCTTGTAACCGAGACCGTGTTTATTTTCCTTCGCTTCGGTAAAGGGATAGGCACCATTAATATATCAAATTGTTATCTCCAAGCGGGGGCCGTCACGGACAATATCGGGTAGAAATAGTGAAATAATATTACCTCTCGACCTGTAGCTAATTGTATTTAATTAAATTTGTTTAGTGACACCATTTATTTTGAAGATAAGAGCGAGGATATTCAATATGGCATGCATCGTCTCTGATAAACCTTACTTGCATTGCTCCGATATACAAAGTGTTCCATTATTTTGTCTGAAGAGATAGTACTTTTTAGGGTTCCGTATCCAAGGGGTTAAACGGGACCCTATAACTAAGACTCCGCTACCCGTTCGTCTGTCAGTCTGTCCGTCTGACACATATATGTCATGAACCGTGATAGTCATACATTTGCAAAAGTAAATATAAGTTTCGAAGATGACAATCAGTCAATAATATAGTCAACAGCGAATTATATTAAAGTATTAATGGTTCCGAGGTAAAATAAATCATCACGATCCAAATGTAGTTTTAAACTCTTTTCGGCTCCAAGACAACATTATTGAATGCCGGTCCCGAAAAAGTCAAATTATAAACACTCAGACAAGTCATTGATAAAGCTCTCGTTGTTTACCGACAAAGAAATTAAAATAAAATTTAATTATAATTCCTTTTTTATCGACGTATAACATTCGCCAAATTAAAATAAACCCATACTAATTAATTGCAGTCCGTAATGTTGATTTTTTTCGATATAATAATTGCTGTAGAATACCAATGCCTGTTTAAGATCTCGGAAAGTGCATTGCGTAATTAAGTTATTATATTGTTAGTATTTTTTGGTGCCATGAATTTACCTTAAATGAATAAAAGAGGTCACATTACCTTTTAATACACGCGTAGTCTTTAATGTAAATTTTACGTTTCTGTTATGCGGCCTGTATTGAAATTGGAAATTCGGAAAATATTGCAACTTCATTTATAAATTCGTCAAAAATAAAACCTACATTTCTTCTCATCGCATCTTATTTTGACGTACACACGCTCTTGTATGTTACTTTACTGGTAATTGTTGAAATTTAATCCTTCATTTTTATACACGTCTTCTATTATGTAGTACTAAATAAGCAGTATAAAATAGTGGTAGAGACATGCCGCATTGCTGTAGCATGTAGGACTGCCTATAGCCAATCGATTGAGGAAACATCTTTATAAAAATAGGTGGAGCATAACTAGATCCCATCTATTTATTCATTTGTCCATTCATATATACTCTTCATTTCTTAAGAAATTAATTTAAAAGTGGTAGTGCCTGCAACAACATCTGTTCCATGGATGGGCTTGCCCGATCGGTGAAATACCACGACCTCACAGAAGACAGTAGATGATTCGTCGCATGAGCAAGGTGGAGGAAGGCCTTATTCCAGCCCTCTATTCCCTTCCCATCCTTTTCTAAGAAAGAACGAATAAGAAGGGGAAGAAGATTAAACGGATCAGAGGATGGATAGAAAGTGGAAATATCCTTTTTTCTGTTTATCTTCTCCTGTGTCCATTAAAGGGCAATGCTGCATTTTGGCGGTAAAAAGCGTCAAATTACATTCCAGCTGAATCATTATGTGGTTTTAAACGTTAGTAAGAACCACATAAAATTCAGCGATGCGCTCGAGAAATGGTCTTGTCACTGACAGCTAGTAACCAGTTATTCATTTAACGGACGCTGACACTAACTCGATTTTTTATGCATGAAAACATGCACGATGTGCAATTTATTATGCGTAAGTGAATTTCGGAGCGACAGCGTTCATTGTCTTAATGCGATTTACTCGTGAACAATAATCGCACGGACCTTGATCTTTTATGCCAGATTTACATCTGTTCATCTCTCGCACGCTCCATTCGTCAGCCGAATGGGGGCTCAGAACAATGGGATAAGAATCCGTGTTCCCGTCACATGTCCACTATTTTTCATACTAGACTTGTTAAATGTTTACGATGGTACTCCGTGGGCGATTTAAACACGGCCCTAAAGATATCGGTGGTTATTATTCAGGTTTATTCACATCGACTTGGGGTCCTATGGCGTCGGATAAAAAGGTGAAACTCCCACGTCTACATTGGTTTTGGCATCGTTCGCGTGTAGTACGCCTTCTGCGTCGGATCGCATAATGATCCATAGCGTGTGTCCCGTATGTACACCGCATGTGTTTTGATTTAAATGCCGTTCATGTTTTTCGTATTCTGATACAGGGCATCGTAGGTAGTTATGTTTTCTTCTATTTTATGTACATACGAAAGGGGAAACAAATATCCGTAATCAATTAAGTTTGAAATGAGATGGTATTTACTGTACGTTGTATGTTCACAATATGTTGTAGCATTAGGATGCACAATGTAAAGAGATGTGGTTATTGATATAATCCTTCCATAAACACAAACATCTTGTTTTTTATAATCGTTTTTGTTTTTATAACTCACATTTTATGTTTCTTTATTGTTATTTCGTTAGGCAAAGTATGTTTTAGTGTACAACCAATGTAGATTGCGAAAGCGACGCGACCTTTTACTAATTTTTGTCTTATTGTTTCCAAAGAATCGAAAATACCATGATCTTGCCAGACAACTATAAACAAAAGAATCAAACCTTGATACTAATTGGTACCTCAGGAAAAATTCAAATAACTTACTACTTTTCACTATAAGACTATGTTAAAATTCATTCTTCGATAAGGATATAACACTCTTTTTTATAGAAGGTTAGGTTAGGTTAGCAGTTAGTAGTAGGAAATATATTCAAACTACAGGCTTAGAAGTAGGCTAAAAATTGGATTCGTTACATATCTGCAGTATCGTTAGCTTCTTTTCCATTGAGCTGTTTACCCGTGGTCATATTCCTTGTAAGAGGTAAAGGCCGTCAGGTTAACACATTGAAAAAAAAAACAATAAATCCTTTTACGCTGTCTGTTAATTAAATTTTAGCGATTTCAAACAAAAACGTTGATTCTCCGATGATCGTGTGTGGCCGAAATGAATCAACTTGCGAGGAATTAATCAATTCCTTCTCTTAACGAACTTCGAACTTTGATGAATTGTCACGTTCGGTTTAAGTTATAGTGAGGTACATTACCATTGATTTATCATCGTAGCCAATCACAACAATGCTGGCCAGTTACAGGCGTGTACAGAAGCAACCAGAAGGTTATACAAGCTGTTATATACTTGATCGTTTTATTGAAATAAAAGTAATGTAAAACATGAATACGTATAAGATAATTATATAAAATTAAATTTATTTTGTATCTCAACTAGATGGAATTTATTCATTAAGCACCTTATAAAGTCTATTGTCTGTCTTGTTTGTCTAACAGTCGATTCAAAATTAGTATAAATTTAAACGAGGAATGATCCGTCATATAATTTCACGTATATTTATGGCATACAAACTGCTAGAAAAACTTTTACATAAAAGTCATTTTATTATTATATTAATGGCAATTAATTGTGTTTTCAAATTCTATTAGCCTTTTTCGATTTTTATAATTAAGAGAAACTGTGTTCATAATTAAAATTGTTACTTAATTCTTTCATCTTCTAATTAAATTCTGGAAATCCGGTTTCGTTATTTTTTCTTTACGCCAAGCTAATAATTTAGAATATAAGTAAATGTATGTATTACGTGACCAGTGGATGTGTCACGATACATCAAAATCTCTTCGCCTAAGGCCCGTCTCCAAGCGACTGAGTCAAACGTAACAGACGTTTTAATGTTACGCAATATTTACTGTTTGGCATATTCAAATAGCGACCAGTCGCAATAATCGCTTGATTAAAAGCTCTACGTCCGTGTTAATTTGTTTATTGCCTCGTGATGATATGCTTGAGACGTCGCGTGAGAAGTTTGTGCGGGCCGACGACCGGATATTTTGCGAAACGTAATCATATACCGTATGAGCAATGTTTGCTTTTGATTTTACTACAGCTGCATAATAATTATCTCATGTGTTTTGCTGTATAACATAATTAAAAAACGTCTTAGAATAATATGTTAACCTTTTTTTTTAGTCTTTTCATTCTGCTTATCCTTAATACGTTTCTTATCCATACATATGTATGTGTGTATAAATATATGTCCTTTCTTAATAATGAATGTTGAATTCGAATTGGTATAATTAATAAAATAAGGTTCTAACAACGTTTTTATTCTAATGTCTTATGATACACAACATTATTAGTTATTATTTGTGGCGTGTATATGAATAGTTTTGAAGGCATTCCCACCGGAACAGGCGACATACAACTGTCTATGATTTTAATCGACTGTGAAATCAGTACTAACAGAATAAATTAAATTAAATTCTCTATTAAAAGCGCTAAGCTTACATTAGATAAGTTAATATGTCTACTTTTGCGCGCAATTTAATTATTTTATTGCATTCTTAAAAACTGACAATAAAAAACATAAAAAAGGACAACTTCCGAAATCGGCCCATCAGTTCACTCGTTCTCGTTCTCGTTCAGTTCCTTGAAGTGTTGTATCTTAAGAAAATATGTCCCATTTAGGTGAATTTTGAATAAGAATTATTGATTGATTCAAAAAGAGCAATGTAAAAACATGAAACAAACATTTATTTTATTATCACCAACCAATGTAACATCTTCGACTTTGACCTACATCACTAATTGTTTAAGCAAATTTCCAATCGTTCATTGTTCATCGTTAAATCTGTGACATTCACTGTCGTTCAAGTAAGTTAAAAAGTCTATCAAGATGTGATCTTATAAATTCAGCCGTATGGTTTAATGTTACAATTATTTATTACATAACATCTTCCGTTTGTTCAAATAAAAGTTATTAATTAATGCTGATTGACTGCAAACCACTCGACGGTTCCTACACAATTAAATCGTCAGTTCTAATGAAGACTTATTTTAATTGCTTACATAATTATAATGACGTGATGAGGTGAAATTTTTAGACCTTAACACTATGTGTCTTGGCTCACATCAGTTTGTTTTGAAGGGGGTTCTCAATATAAAACCAAAGGGCATCCGACATGTTAGGACATATTAATATTTATGCTATTCCGGTTTCCGTCTAATATTTTCGATTCAATTACATTTAAGAAAAGATTAGAGTTTCAGATTTATGTTTTATGAAATAGGCTTACGCAATATTGTCATGAAAGCAATGTAAGTGTCAAATGTTTTTTGAAACGGGTGTTATTGTTTTAGGAAATTTTGGTTAGTGAAATTCGTTTTTCACAGAAATGTTCTTGTCTTTTGCGGACATTCGGTGGCAAGTTTAATGGCGTTTTTACCACAAAAGCTACTTAAATTTATTTTTTTACATTACTCACAGTACAGAAGAACATTTTAGTAGTTTGACAGCTGAAGGAATAGAGCGACCTCTAGCGAGGAAATTATTCTACACCTTTTTTGTCGGAAGTTACCACAGACTCATAAAGTACAATAGTCAAACGCGCCTACAGTATTTGAACGACCTGGTTCAAATCAAATACTGCCGAGCCTAAAGGAAGGAAGGAATTTAAAAAGTCACTAATTATATTACTAGTTTGGAAATATTTGCTTGCGTCCGTAGTGTCAGTGCATACCTTTGCTATATCTGAATTATTATATCTATGTATAAATTGGAAATAACGTTAAGTTTTGGGAATGTTGAGTTTCTCTGTATTTTTTTATCAATATTATTCAAGATATGGGCACTTTCTAACAAGCAAGCCCACGGCCAGCGCCTAGCCGAATAAAATTTTAATAATATTAAGCGGGTGTTATACAACTAGTCATTGATTCGGCCGCGAATCGGGCGTTATTCTCACCAGTCATTATTCATTATTATACTTCAAACATGCAATGCTCATTGACGTAATGCCCGTAATAAGTATGCCGCCTTGCTTCGGCGCCGACGAATTAGTGCTATTTTCAGTTTGACTGTTTATTGCGCGCGTATTGGACTATAGGTAACTTGATTATTTATATTATTTACAAAGACCTTACACCTTGTGCCTTACGGTTGGTCTAAGATACTGATTAAGAAATCTATGCCCTTATCTGTTGTTATATTAGGACTTAGATTATATATAAATATGCCGACATAAATAGACATAAATACACTGTTTAAATGTAAAACAAAACTAGGTTAAATCCTTGTGTAACTAGCCGTTGGTCAAATTTACGTTGATGGACAACAGAATGTTAGAGTCTCTATTTGACGTCCAATTCACTCAATCTCAAGAAGGAAGGTAATGTTTTTCGAGTATATGATCCTATGGAACGGTGTGTGATCCATTGTGATCTGCTGTAGCCTAAAGGGTTTGACCGATTTCAAAAAGTTTTTATTGCTTTTAGTTTTAAGTACTACGTGGTATTAAATAAACAAAAACAGAATATATATTTGTTCGCATGAGAGAGAAGAGTGCGTGCTTCACGCACATAATCGTTTAGCCGTCCACGCGCGATTAAATAACCGACAGATCGATCTCGGATTAACGATATGAGTTCATACTATAACGGTTGTATTAGGTCGTGTTCACACTGGTAGCTGAGATTTCCAAGCTAATGAAGTACCATTGTAGAGACAGCTGCTTCAAATATTGAATTAAATAAAAAATATGAGTACAATTATCACAATATTATTTAAATAGGCAAACGCGAAAGATGACAAAAATTGGACCTCGGGTAAATCTCTCTTCAGAGGAAACACAGAAGTATACTTCTACTTCACGCTTGTCTTCTGTGAGGTCGTGGTATTTCACTGGTCGCGCCAACCCATTCCTGCAACAGATGTTGCTGCTGCGGACTGTCCATCTGTACATCTCTACTAAACTTTGAATTAGATATTATTCAAGTGAAAATCGTTCACTTATTTCTTTTTGGCGTTTTATTATTCCACTACCGCCGTCCTGCATACAATGTGTACGCAGGCTTATGTTGCGTTAGATAACTCGTCGTCTAGACTGTTTGCACTTCTTAATTACTATATTTATCTTTTGCTTTTGTTGCAGGTATGGACGCTTTAAAAATAGTGACAGGTTACATCCGAAGTCGTGATTTTGTTGTAAAACGTAGCAGCGTATAAGAGTAAATTGGGTAAGCTTGACTTGACTTGACTTGACTTACAAATTCAGTCAAGTAAGTTATGCAATAAATATTTAAATATCTAAATATATCGTTAGGGAAAAAGATATCCATATATCAATTTAAACTCATTATTTAACAAGTTTGTGTGACAATTTTAGGCCAAACATGCATCGTTTTGTTCTGTAATTTGCTGCCATTTTAAAGGTAGCTTCATAACGACCCGTGAGAACGTCTTGGTTCCTAATTGCGAATAACTCTGATAATCGATTTTCTTAAATGAAAATGACAAAGAATGTTTTGCAATGTAAGTAAAACAGAATCGATTCTCTTGACAATTCCGGCCAGGTGCAGTTGTTAACATAGTGGGTTCACACTGCCGAAAACAACAACATTCACATTTTTGTTATCAGATTATTTTTGAGAGAGTATAATACAGTTATTCTTTGTATCGTAACAAGATTTAACGCCAGTGGAAACCTACGTTTAGAGATATCAATTTCGGTTTGCGGCTTCATCTAAATGTTCAGATTTCAGTGTAAATCACACTACCACTATTGTGCCAAAAGGAAAACGTTCAATATCCATGAATTAGTAAAGTGCCTCGAATAAGCTTTCAGCCAACAATTCTGAAACTAAAATTTAATAACGCTTTCTCTTGCGAAGACCTCGGTCACGTTCTTTAATCATCAGTAGTGTCGCGACACTAGATCGTTAATATATGCACGACTTCTGTACAAATAGCCCTCAAGTGCCTTTTTTACCAAGCTTTTGCTCTAGCTACCTATTGAACTGTAATATTAAAAAATGAGGTTATACCACCTCACAATTCCTTTAGATTAGATTGAAGTATTTACGTTCCATGTATGTGTGCTACAAAATCGTGTCTATCGTAATCATACACCAAACTAAAAGCAAATGATATTATCGCGTAAAAGGCAATAAGTGGAAAGTTCGTGAGGAAAGATGCACGCTCGAGGAAATATTCGGGAACGAATGTCGACCCCGTAACTTAAGAAACGGGATGGATTAAAGTGGGAACTTTCTAGAAGCTAGAGAAAGCTATGTGAACGCTTATTAAAACATTTATCGCTCGATTTTGTAAGAACCATCTTGTAAACAAAGATACTTTTAGACATTGTTTTACTATTTAATGAATGGCTTGAAAAAATTCAAATTTTTAAGAGTGTATTTTTCTTATTATTCGATTACACAAAACGCTAACCGCAATTTAACCAGAACAGCCAACATAGCCCAAATGATAAGTAAGTATAAATAAGCCGTAAGTTTGAACCTTTGACTAGAATGTTTATTTAACCGGTCAGATACAATTCCGCGAAGCGAACAAAGAATTGCGAACGTCACAGTAGAGTCCTTACTCGGGATCGAGATTTAATGCTCTACAGGTTTATAATTATGATGATAATATAAACAAAAGAATTTGTACTTAAAATTCTACATACACACATTTCAATCATGTTTATCATATAAAAATGTTATATAAGATTTTTTGTTCTGCATATCTTGCCTATGGTTAATCTTATAGCTCTTCGAAAGCTCACGAGTAAACGTGCTATTGCGATTCGAGATATGGGCTGAGGAATTTGGTGATAGGCATCTTCTGGCCTTGAAACAGGCCGTCTAGGACGAGGCATTTAAGGCGCGGCTTTCGAAAAGTTTAAAAGAAATATTTTAGTTTAATTAATCTAAGTTTGAAATTACTATAAGGATAGAAAAAATACACTTCATCGACTTATTATTTAGTATTTATTTAAAAGTAAATCACAATCATTTGTAGTGTGAGTGTTATTTTTGTAAAACGGTAGTGGAAGCTTTAGTGTTATTTATTGGATTTTTGTGCATTTAAACGTTTTCTCAAAGCTACTTCGAACAAGGTACAATTCGTATACGACTTATCAAAATTTATTGTTGAAATAATATTTTTTCGTCAACTCATCCACTCAAATGAGATTTCTACAATCAAAATAAAGTGGATACGATCAATTATAAAGTTTCTTTCCATAATTTTACAACATGAATATCTAATTAATTTATTCATAACACTGTCAGAGTGGGTCTTCATGGGGTCACGATGCTACCTCACTTCCTCGTGTAATTCTCGGCGTCTAACGAGCGTAGCCCAGTGGACTATGCAAATATCAATTAGCCGGAGAAATGTTCCCTCAATACCGGCTACCTGTCTCGAACCCGCGCCCGTCGGTATTAATTGCCGGCATTATCGCCCACTACGTGATATGCTGCTTCCGTTAATTCCTATTGAATACTGTTTCTGTACCACAGCGGGGTCGTTGATCTACCACTTTTGTGCCGACACTGGTTTGTTTAATTAAGCCATTGGCGAGCGGCACTATGCGGGTTTTGTTGCTCGTCTCGGATATTCTGTAATGTGTGTCGGTGGAGAGCAAGTTCAGAAGTGATTCTGTTTGATGAACTTAATTAGTACACTTAAGTCAATACAGTCACAGCACTAAAGGCGTCTACTTTTTATTTAAATTATGCTTTGGCATAGTTATTTGCGTATGCACTCGCAGCTCATCTCCTGAAGGTCCTGTTATAATCATTAAAACAATAAATTACTAGCGCTGAAAGAGTAATTGTATACTTTATGGCACCCGAATACATCCCAAAATAATCTCTAAATAATATTTAATAAGGAATATCGCAATCTTTGTCGCCTCATACTCGTCCAATTGTACCAAGTATAAAGTAAAGTATATCATTAATTATAGTACAGTTGCTCAGAATAGAATGAAATTCCTGCAATGAAACAAATTTTGAATGCCAAAGAGAAGATTATTATGTCATTCAATGAATGGCATTACCATTAAATTTGTTTTATGTAAAATCAACGAGATAAAGTTCTTATCCTGCACATTAATTTGCCTCGTTGGTGGTCGCGCGAAGTGAAACTCGTTGCCTTAGTTACCTGTGAGCCAGGGTTCGATTCCCGCGCCGTGTCGCCGATACCGGCGCACCGATAAATCCCTCAACACCTTTGATACTACAATGTGAAAGAGAAAGTTCCCGAACGGAAAATATCGATTTCTCCAATAATTGAAGCCGATTTCAGTTTTAACTCGTTCGCCGAATAATATTTAGTATATCAAATAATTCACGCTGCCTTACATTAAGGTTAGGTTAGGTTACTTATTATTACTCGTGATTTTATAATAATTTTTACTTGCTCTCTTATATTTTCTATTAATTAGTGGATGATTGTTATTAAATAAATGAAAGTTCAACAACCTTGGCAATGTGCACTAAGCAGAATGCTAGAATAATATACAGAAATGCTGCATAGGATTTTGTAACTCAGAACCCCAAATATACTTGGACCAGCAGTAAGGCTGCATGCGCATCATTTTATATAGGTAATAATAATAAATAAGGTAATTGGTTTGATAAAAATAATCTTTACACTACATCCAATATGAAAACTACGGGAAAATGTTCCCTGTATCTGCCTGTTGGCGGCAGAAAAACCTTTGTACAACACCGAACTTAAAGGTGAGACGTGTGTCAATAATACATACATCGAATAGATGCACCTATGGATTCAGTGACTTCCGATTCTCAAGGAACTACTATCACCCAAATAACATATTACTTATAACTAATAACTATTGGGTATATATACTAATAACTAGTGATCCAATCGCTACCGATCACAGGAATATGCCAATCTGGACAATCCCTGCAAAGAGTTTATAGGTATATAGAAAACATACATACTTTTATATACTTTTTATATACTATTTTTTCCCATTTCAAAACGTATCCTATGTTACTTCTAGAACCTCCAAGTATATGTATACAAAGTTTCATGAAGATCGGTTGAGTAGTTTTTGCTTGAAAGCGTAACAAACAAACTTACATTCAAATTTATAATATTATAGATAGATGATAGATAGAAGTAGGGATGAAAAAATATGTCACGAGCCGCAATCATTGACGGATAGGAGGATAATGTTAATCTAGGTATTTATGATCCGTAGTAAGAGCGTCACTCGGGTGAATAACGCTGTCGTTTATAACGTATAAAAAGAGGACGTGGGATAAAGTGTATCGAACGGCTCATTTACATACCGTCGAGTCCAACCCCGCCCTCCCATCTCGAATCAATTCAGGCCACCGAGCTACTGAATCGCTGCCTTTTATCACGCCGGTCGGGAGCCATTTGTATAATGATAGTTAGTTGTAGGCGACTTAGTGCTGTCGTGCACGAGAGCTTGCTCCGCTGCACCCTCTCAGCGATTATTATCCTTTGATCTTAGAGCCGCGAGTAACAGCTTATTAACACCGCATCATTGAATATCTTTTGTTTACCTAGGTGACAACTTTTTGTTATTCAGATACAGACGACAAACTATGGTTAGAGTCATTAGTTCTTGTTTTACGAGTATACTAGCTTTACCCGGCATACGTTGCTACGTAAAGTAAGAAAGTGTTAATTGCATATCATTTTGTTTATTAAAGTCTCTTCAAATATGTCAAAATGTGTGATATTATGAAAGCATTGTGCAAAAATTCTTCAAAAACGATTTTTTACGTATAGAGTTTACTTTAATGTTATTGACACCTTTACGAATACTTCAAAGCTTGCAAAAAGTTTCATTTAAATCGAAAATATTTTGTATATATATACAGATTTTTTGGGCCACAAACCTTTTGCAGGCGTCGTCGGAACACCCTACCAAAGTTTCATCACAACCCATACAAATAGACATACATGAAAACATAGATTTTTGTTTTTATTGATTGATAATTTATAATTAAAGCAATAGACATACAGTCGTCTCACATGTAATGTTTTTGTATATACATGATCACCGAGGCTCTTAGTGGTTTGTGAGGTCTTGTAATTTTTGACATTATATTATTTTAAGTTTGTTCTTTTTGAAAATAAGCCATACGTTTCGCTGTTTGTTGTCTCAATTAGTACAAGAATAACTTCCGTACGTGCCTAACTTTCGGCACAGTTTCACGAGACAGTCGACACAATTAATGAGTTATTTAGGTCTGTTAACAACGTTGCAGATACCACTGCGAGTGGCGCATTAAGTTACAGTCGCCTGGAGCCCTGTGTCACATATCTGGCATTGGTTCATTGCGATTTGAGTGACTCGGCCATGCATGTAAGCGGAACGTCTAAGACCCAGTTTTTCTTTTATTAGGTCTAGGCTAGCTAATTATATTAAAATCGTCTCGTTCGGATAACTGCAAGATCACTTCTCGATATTATAATGATTTTAAAGGATCAGGACAGAAATTGGGCATCCGGAACCTCACTCATTAGACGAACGACTTCTACTTCGCGCCTAGATTTTGTGAGATCATGATATTTCACCGGTCAAGCCGGCCCATTCGTGCAACAGATATTGTTGTTGCGGGCTACCACTGTTAATATCTCTACAAGCAGTCAACAATTATGCATACTGCAGAAAGCGAATCGTGGAGTCATCTCAAGGTGGCAACGCAGCTAATAAAATTTTAATAACCCTCTTCTAGTTAGTTGCTTTTAACTTCATCTTATCTTAGTGCTTTTCCCTTACCAGCTTATTATCGTCTTCCGTAATAGCCATAATAATCCTAGAGTATCCCACAGTCGGCGCGGGTCGCGGCCGGAAATGACGCGATGTTTCCTCTCAAGATACAACGCTATTGCAGTTGTTGATGGGCCGACTGGTCTGACACGCAACCGTTTACTTGTTAATAAAAGTGATAGTCTGCCTCTTCAATATAACTATGATGATGTGACACTTTATAGCTCGTTAGAGATATACTCGTGTTAAAGAAATTGATACAAGTAATACGTTAAATTGTTTGTCAGCGAAATACCAAAACTAAGCTTACACGATTCAGACTTCTGTCATTTTTCTTTCTCCTCTTTTTTTTAGGTGTTTTTGCAGTATTCATTGTTTTCTACCCCTACATTTCCTAACTTAAATTCCGAAGAAGTTATTTTTTTTCTAAATTTAATTGAAAAAATAATACCAACTATACAAAATAAAATAAGCGAATGCCTATTTTTTTCTAAAATATGTTCACGCTATCGCGAAATTTGCTTGGGTGCATCATTTATTATATTGAAAGGTGTCTGATCTAATCAAACGATTAGGTATAGAGAACCAGTCAGAAAACACGGTTATCTGATTGATGGATGACTAGCGACCGAAATTAAAAACTCTTTGGAAAAAGTAAATGTCTTTCTGCAAAATGCCTAGCCCCAAAATACTTTAGCTAAAAGTACCTCAAAATACAATTCTTAATTTAAAAGCTTCTTATATAGGAAAAAATTATTTGTATAAGTAATGAGTACGCTGTTACCGCGAGTTCTCACTGCAGAAAACATTCACATGAAACATGTTGTTATACCTGTCTTTTTCTCAGAAAACTAAGATGACAAATATATATTTATGTATGCCTCAGGTTAGATAAGGTTATAATATATTTTATATATTTTTATTATTGAGATTATTAGGCAAGCTGCAATTAAATTTGATCCCACAACGTCCCGTTCTTTGCCGACGTTATCACTAAATTGGTTTTTAATAGTTGCCGTTCGTTTTGGTAGTTTGTTATTTCTGGTGGTTACGTAATCCGTCGATAAGTAACGGATCGTTAAAAAGTTGACTAACAATGACGAGACCTCGGATACTATTTCGCTTCTTTGTTTTAAGAAATCAGTTACTAATCATTCACAAGATTGCTCAAATTTCTTGTCTAGAGGAAAAAATCTTTTATCTCCCATTCAAGTCGAGGTACAGCATTTCCTTTGTTAATCAACCTTTCTTCTCTTTTCAATCTACAAAACTCGATCTTTCAAATTGTTTTTAGAACCCTTAGGCAAATAATGGTGTTTAATATTTTTTTTGTACTTTGGGGATGATTTTTTTAAACCAAAATAATATAGCGAGGTAAACAGCAAAGTTGATTTCTTGCATAACTAAGTTTTAAACAATTATCTCTAATCTTGCAACGTAAGTATACCATTTTTTTAATCCTTAGGCATCGCTCTTCTTTAGTTGTCTGGGAAGAGCTTAATTTAGCAGCAAAACCGCCAACTGCTCTACCATGTCTTCACTTCACCAAAATGTTGCCAGTCCCCTGTGAAATAAAAAATAAAGCTTTTCTTTTATACGCGTAATAACGGAATAAATTGTCTGTTTTACATAATATTAAGCGGTTCATTTATCAAGTTTTTGTTTTTTCAAACCATGACTGTAGAATTTATTTATCAATCGTAATTTGTGAAACATTTAATATACATATGGCTCTATACCATTTCTACATCCTTGGAATACGCATTACAATTTCCAAAGAGCACTAATTTTTGTGCGTTAATTCAGAATGAAATGTATATTATAACTACCAAGCGTTTGGTAAAAAGTTACTAGGTTGCTCGACTAACAATGCTCTTATGGGAGATGCAGCTTCCGTCCTAGTTTTTAACGGGGGTAAAAAAATGAAGCAATGCGCTAACTTGGAGCTGAGGGGTTGAGATGACGCCGCGAGTGGTTAACGCTGCGGAGCGCTAGTCCTTCAGTCTCGCCGCGCCGTTAGCGTGTAGCGGACGTCAGAGCGGGTTTACGTGCCGTTCGCTTGCTCTATCGGCTGTCATTCGCGGTATACCGCTGAAAGCACACGTGTCTCTGGCATCGCACATTTGTCTCTTTGCCCACGCTCGTGCACCTGTGACACGGCAAATGTTTGACGTGATGTGAAAGACCAACATTGCATTGGTTTATATCGTTGTGTGTTGACAGTAGTTGAACGTTGTGTTGTTGTGCCTCGAGCACTGTGTCACCCGTTTCACAATCTCCAAGTTCGCTGAATTGTTTCGGCGACGGCCCAGGCGTCCGCTCCTGCAGTTGGATGCACGCTAATATCTCAGCTGCTGAGGTGAGTGAGAGGACTCGATAAGTCGAGATAGTTTACATTTTACATTTACATATCGCACTGTAAGGAGTTATCTTTTCGCTTGCCGCAAATACATGAATGCCGTTTATGATAAAATATTTTTATCACTGACGTAAGCACAGCGATCGATGTCTGTTGTTTTAATGTTAACAGGATGTTTGTTGTTTATGAATTTACTTTGTTATTGAATTTATTAACGGTAATGAAGAGTAAACCTTAGCTTAAACTGTAGCGAGTGAGGTAAATAATAATTATATGAAAATACCTAATTACTGGAAATCTTTTGAAATACGCGCTACACAAACAGGATTAATAAACTCGTTAGAACGTACTTCTTCCCATGAATAAATTATAAAAAAAAATGCTTAGGATGGAAAAGACATCTTTCGACTATAATTATTTTATAACTTTAAGATAATGCTGTTATGGTAACAACAAACTGTCGACGCCTCATATACACGCCATGGGGACAACAATCGTCATGAGTTTCTCAATATCTTACATCTTATTTAAATAAGAGAAACCATCGCTTTCCACGAAGTAGTAAATTGTGTCGAGAATTTTTTGATCGGTCGATAATTAATCATGAAAAAATTAATCTTAGGCTATAAAGTTCTAAGTTCCTGAGCAACTAGATTAACATTGCTTTCGTTCGAAGATTCGAAGATGGACTTGAATCAATTGTAAGTATTGACGCGTATCTAGTTAGGCACGTCATTCACGCGACCGTGTTTGTTTGTTGTCAGCGAGACAGGCTCAGTGTGCATCAGTACGCACGCCTCGTTGCGGCCAACACTTGGAAGGTAATTGATACCAGCGTAATTGAGCGTTGAAACTCTGATGTCACTTGTTTCTTGTGAGAAATATGACACAAGCAGTGTTGTTTCACACAATAGTCCGAAACCGTCGCAATATGTTCACGTTTTCAATATATTTAAGGTAATATGGCGACATGGTGGTGGTACCGTTGGCGTTTCAGCAGGAAAGTATATGTTACACACGTGGAAAGAATTGTTTTCTATGTCCGATCTCATGTAAATATAAATTGTTAGAAATATGAAGGAAACTTAAGTTAACTTACACTAGTTTGCTAATGCCAGATAAAGGGTGGAGAAACCGTTTTCGTATGCTACCCAAATCTAAATTAATTTCACATGAAAAAATTAAATTAAATAATACGTTTTTAATTTTTTTTAATAACTCCCTATAAATTACATAAAAAATGTCTGATCAAAAAAAATTGAAAGTGCGGCGTAAAGTAATATAAAATTATGTGACTTGAATAAACAACATATTATAATTTTCCTTGTTTTAGTGAATGTTTTTTTTCTCGTCATTTTTACCTTTCATCGGCCAGTGCTATCAAAGTACAAAAATTTAAGAGCCATCAAAGACTGTGCGTAATGCCAGAAAATATTACGTTGCCTTGCTTTAAATCCAACATTAAAGATTTCGATAATCCGCATGACCTGTGATAAGAGAACACTATCGATTTTATGGTAAGTGCTATGTTCACTGCAATATCGTCGAAATTACCGTTTCACCCTGAGAGTACATTAAATATCCAGCAAAGTGATATAGTTTATGTTTGTTTGTGTTGCAACTTTATCTTTAATCACTTCAAGACGCAAGAGATTTACGTGTGTTAAATTTGTACAACGTTTCTTTGCCAAATTTCATCAGTGCCATTTCATTTGTTACTGCCAGCAACCGATAAATAGTAATAAAGAGATAAATGCTGCAAGATGGCTCGCGATAAATCCTCGCTTGATAAGAACGGATCGACAGACAGCGGGTCGTGTACGTGACTTTTGCAGCGATCTCTTCACTTCCCGCGTCACGTCTGACATACTCTTCAATAGCCACCTTCCTTCATTGGTAACAGCCACTTTTAATGACACCCTATCGCCCATGACGGACGTTAAATGGCTTAAAAAAGTGATCTTTATCATTGGTAGATACACTCTTCCAATTGCTCAATGAGATAGACTCGAGCAGCGCCTAGCTGACTCAGACCCCACTTGAAAATATTTGATCTCCTCGAAATAGTAACCTCGAGCGGCGTAGCCGTATTTTTTAGTCTTTGCACATCGTCACTCATTCAATCGGACCACGTTGGCCGCTCGCCAGAACGTCACGGATGCCAAGGTTTGATCCACTTTTATAATTGAACTCGGGCCGGGTCGCATCGCGTTTTCGAAGTGGGATCACGTCGCCTCGATGACACTTCGCCCCTAAACCGCTTTCGGCGTGCTAGAGCGCCAGCGTGCGGTGAAAGCACGCGTTCTTAGCCGCATCGGTCGAGACTTTAGAGGCGTGATTTGGATTTTTTGTGACTCGACAAATTAGGGCGACAGTTGCAACGGTGTTCCGATTATATGTCGTTCAAGACGATTACTTTTTGTAACTTGCAATTAAATATTTTGGCGGCTGCAGTTGCTCCAAGGATTATTTTGGCCGAAATTAGTTTTACGAGCATCGGCTGCGGGTGTGACGTGCTAGCACACATCAAGCGACGCGACTCATTGTTACATGTTTATTATTAGATGTTTTGAATCGTTTACATTAATCTTACATGTGTCTAATTTTTATAGCCTTGATAACACTTTAGTCGTACGACGTACTATGTCTGTAAATTAAGTACAATGTAATGAGACATTTTTTGGAATCGCACATATTTAATGAGATTCTTAAGAATTCTCATACAACTAAATCTATTTACTATTTATATCTATACCATAGAGTGTTTAAAATATTATTAAGCATATGATTAAAATATATTGTCATACTGAAAATGTTGGCAGTTTTATATAATTTTAACAACGAAAAGGTCGAACAGCAAGCGGATTCTCTGGCGTTAATAATGGCTATGAATGTATACATAGGAGTAGCAGTACCTTAAATGAGAAAAATAAACTACTACCAATAATAATAGTGTAAAAGTAAACCCATTAATGTTTCTTGCGCTGGAGACAAGAAAAACTAATGGATATACTTACGAGGTTCACCTCGCTGTTACTTTATTGGTACACTACAAGTCACTCATAAATAAACATTAATTATGAGTGTATGTCCATATTACAAGGAAGTTTATCTGTGTTATCAGGTCATCAGATGCTGAACAAAGCGATCATTGTACTGAGAGCTGCATTACGTTAATTATAATTCATGTCGCGTTCTCGAAAAGTGAATCGAGAGCCGCGAACCGGTTCAACCGACCTCTTCTCTAATCGATCTAATTAGTTACAGATTTGGTTTCACTCTTTGCTCTTACTCAAAACTTTAATCCTCTCAATCCGTGAACAGCCTTCATTTTGTATTTAAAAGTGTCACATCGATCTATTCTCAAGGGAACGATTGCCAAAAAATTAACGAGAAAACAGAAAATAAATTTAGACATTTATTGAACGTGTGCTTAATAATTAGGACGTTTAATAAATTGTAAAGATTGATGAATCGGATCGCTGCAAACAGAGATTTACACTGTCCACTTGAGAATAAATTGACGTGAAATTTTATTGTTGCATTGACATCAATAACAGCAATAAGTTGTGTGGACATATAGGGAGTTACAGATGAAAAAGAGGTAATTCGTAAAGAGACTAGAAAATCGGAACACAAGGAGCTCTATAAGGTACGTGGAACTGGTTCTCAACGATTGTCCCAGCCAATCGAATTCGAATAACGGTTGCTGAATACAAAAAAAAATACCAATGTCTTCAATCGTCATTGACTACCGACTGTCGGAATGCGGCCTGACGAAGACGCCTGTCAGAGGGTTACACTGGCAACCTTAAATGGCCCGACGACCCCTATCTTAATACGAAAATGTATGTTGTTATTTGTCTTTTTGTGTGCCAATAGGTAAGCCAATTCTTATACATATCAGCAGACAGATTTTAATATCAAATTTGCATTAAAATTAAAATTTTAATCATTGAAACCTTACAGTATTCTGAATGTAATCTCATTTCAACTGTATTTTATATTTTAAAAATAAGTTAAAAGCTTTGAAATCACTTCCAACGATTTTTTTATTATGCCAAGCCGTGGACTATATATTTCTAGTTCGTACGCAGAAAATTTGCCGATGACTATCCCTTGGCTAGTAGGCGAGCGCGGCGCGCGGTCAGCGGTGGCTGGAGGGGTAGTGATCGGCGAAGTTTCTGCGCAGGGTTAGTAAATGTCATGACATTTAAAAGCCGTCTGTAAAGCGCTGTCTCCTCACTCTGTCTGACACCAAAGTCTTCAAAATCAGTTAAGCAGTTTAGGCTACAAGAGGTCATAATGGATAGGACTACATACATACCGGCGAAAAAATTACCTTGTTAGTCGGGCAAATAAAATACTGCCGAAGAGATGCATTTTTCGCTTTTTTTTTTCAACATTTTTTAACGTACTAAAAGCATTGCTTCTCTCGTTTGCTTCTACAATAGGACATGCTTTGTACACAATTATAGAGTTATACCGCCCGCCTGTAGCGCAAGGTATTCATTATATTTTAATATTCTCGTATGGTTAAATAGAAGAATTAAACACTGACTCGTAACGCAATCAGAATAAAAACGATGCCACTAACGATTAAACTTGTTGCAGGAGAATTGAAAAGTATATGGAATAGTCTGATTACAAACTATATACCCATGGATAAAAGTTTCATAATTCTAAATACACTATCGATCCTTAAAGCGATTAATACTTGATCGGCCGGTCGTAATTGCTATCAGCTCGCTCGCTAAACGTTTGCATCGCGAAAATCCAACATTACATCGCTAAACAAACTTGGCCTGTACGGGTGAGCGAGGGCTCTTTTATGGTATCGCCGTTGAAAAACCGACACCTGGCCTTCGCCATATTAGTGTGCACGCATCGTAAGGTGTCGTAAGTCCCAACCTGTCTCAGCAGAACGTGTAGCCCTAAGGCAAATAAAATACGAGCAGCAGAAGCCGCGGTAGAAATTAATTTTCTACAACTATTTACAACAACATGATCCATGTTCCTAACACTTCAATTACTGCAGTCTAATTAATTAAATTCTCATTAAAAAATTTCGTAGTATTAAATAACGAGAAATGAGAGAAAATTGTTGTTTAATTAACCGGTTAATTGCTAGATCTGGTAATGCACATACCATCAATGTAAAAGCGTCTTGTACAGTATGTTGCTGTCGGCCGGATTCAGTATTAACCGCATCCGGATTTTTACCTGCTCACTTGTCTAGTGGTATCGCGGAGACAAGTACGAGTATACCTAAACCATAAATTACACTTCCAGGATCATTGCACTCGATAAATAGACAAATATTTGTAACAACAATATATATAAATATTATAATGTAAAATATTGCACCGTGAATTTACTATTTTTGTTCTAATTTACGTACTTCTCACACACGTTGTTTACATTTGCCTAGATAAAGGTGACTAAAAATGTAGTAAAAAAAACTTCTACTATCAGGTACATAAATACAGTATAGAATTTAAAAGTGTATTACTACATTTTTAGATAACTTTTAAGTTTAACATATTCCATAAAATTGCCAACACAATACGCTACGGACAAACTAATGGACAAACCATTATAGCCATTTCTGATTCGTTTAACATTCGTCGTCCTTTTATACGTTCATATGATCGATTTGTTTTTGATAGCGGATACAAGGTAGCCGGATCTACATATATCTATATAGATCTGTTTTCTATTCTAGATTGTTATTCAATTGATAGTGATTGTGCCGCAGACGACATGCGGGCCTTGAGTGATACGGGGCTCGGCGACCGGACAATTATTCTACACATGGATTGATTCAATCATACTTTGATTCATGTGACTTGTGTAAATTGTACGTGTGGTTAATTATTACTAAATATTCAAAGGAAAAAGAACTAATTTAGTTATGATATGATGAAAAGTAGAATATATAAACCACGAAAATTTATAATGTGCCTAGCGTTCATTTTCGTTACGTAATTTCGTGGCAGTACTGTTAGCAACGTTGTTACTGTTGTCATCTTTGTTTTAAAATGAGTTACAGTGTGCTTGTGAAAATATTATTTCTGTATACAGTAAATGTCACAATTGGTCACGGATATTTAAATTTGAGAATTAGATTAAAATAATGTTAACAATATCATTGATGATGACATGGTTATATCAAAAATATTACCTACTTACCAAGCAGGTATAAATTGTTCATCACGTAACCGGAATTCAAATCGGATGATAAAAATGACACCAATTTAACTGGCAGACTCTTAAGATATCTAAGAAGAAAACAGATTATCCATGATTTGGTCTTATTTAAAATTATAACCAGACAGTTATTAAATGTTATAAACCTATGTTATTACAAATAATAATTCATAAATCCTAATATTAAAAAATAATACATTAAATTCACTACGTATTAGAATTATTTCATTTATTTTACTTTTTATTGTTAAAAATAATTATAATAATAAGTATGTAGTTGTTAAAAAGATGTCAGAAATATATTTTTGTTTTTATAAGTTTTTTTATAATTATAGGGTCTTTTCTCTTGTCTCGTTAGTTACTAAATGTTACTTAAGTTCTATTAATATTGCTAAAGTAAAGTCTTAGTAACTGTGACAAAGTGAACATTGTTATTCGTCCCACAAGTCCGGGCGGACAAAGTTAAAGCAATATAACTTTGTCATAACAGTAACGCAGGCGTATTGTTGTGCACGGCACTGGTAGTTTCAAAGTCTATCAAACTTACTTAGACCTGCTCCATTATACTCCAGTGCCCAATATACTCGTAGTACAAAAACATGTTACTATTATGTTTATATAAACTTCAAGGGTATTATTATCCTGAGAGTTTATTTTCTTTAATGTTTTCTTTCAATACACCTACAGAATTTATTTTTCCTATTTTTAACTATCGTAACATAACAATACTCACTGTTCAATTTCAGTCTTCACGATTGATTATAACCAAGTAAAACACATTATTTCATTTAAATGTGTAAAATGATATTTGTGTAAAATAATGTATAGCGTAATAATGTATAAGCGAAAAAACTTTTGTCGATTACATTACAATTTATCAATCTAAAAGCTTCTAGTAACGGCCAAGTTTTTAAAGTAACATTAAACGTCGGGGTTAGTAGGCATTTTTTTTAATCGAAATTGCTGTTTTGGGGCTTCCCTGTGTGAATAAAGGAACTTTATTTTTATTTCTCCACCTACTTGTACTCAATAACAATAGCCCACTAATATTTGTCTAAAAACTAAAGCGTATTTCTACCTGGCTCCGGGCAACGAAATTGTTCGGATGAATGTTAGCAGGTGGCTTCAAATATTGTTGTGTAATAGGAAACATGAAAAGATTCACTATTTTGCGACCAAATTATTTCTACTCGTCTGTAATACTGCACTAGATTTTGTGCTACTGCCATTAAGTAGATATATAATAAAAAAGAGAGAGGTGTCTTACGGACTGTTGGAACGGAGTTCCTTTCGCTATTTCTTTTTTGAGTTTGTATTAAGTAATGAGTTTGTATTTATTTTAAACGGAGAAAATAAAATAAAATTATTGCATATTATAAAAATTGACAGTAAGCTGAATCGATTGTAAAAACGTTTCCTAGGTGATCAGGAAGTGCCTAAGAAATCACTGCACAAAGATGTCGGTTTTTGTTGGCTATTTTCATTGTTTTGCTCTTGCTCCTCTGCTTGCAAACAAACATAACGTACGATAATGAACTCCGTTCTAATAAAGAATTAAAAAAATTGTGTCCGTATTATGTACAAAGTAAAGAAATTAGGCAAAAGTTATTAACCGACCTCAATGTACGCCGTCTTTGTTAAAGTCATCTGGGACTTGATCGATTATGAAGACGGTTCAGGTACGCTCAGCCCTACTTTTTTTGTCTTCTATAAACCTGTGTACCCGTTGTTACCGTCCGCACTGCCAATGTCATTGTTATCGCAGAGTCGTTCAATTGAGTTTGTTTTATAACCGAGTGCGATGTTTCATAAACAGTATGTATATTTACATCGTCGGTCACCGATTTAAAAACTTTCCTTCATTATTGATAATCTTGACCTTACTTTCGTAAAAATAAATACAAAATTCAATTATTACTCCCAAATGAAAAACAAAAGAACAGTACGAGAATTGTATTGAACAATTCTCGTACTGTTCTTCACAAAGTTATTCAAGGGTTTGAAATAATACTAATTGATCCTTATAAATCGTTAGCAGCGAATGTTAAATGTCCATTACGGCGCACTAGAAACAATTAGAGTAATGATTGCATGCATTGCACGACCTGAGCATCGGGCGGAGTGCGGCCGATGCAGCCGAGTGCAGTACAGAGTGCGGGATACAATGCCGGCGCGGTTAATTGTGAGAGGGAAACGCGGCCAATTTGCGAGACACTAATTGTATGTTTGTACGTCCACGGGCCTCGCTCCCTGCCTAGTCTGTTGAACCGTCCGGTAATGAATGTGTTTCTGACTGCTTGGTTTCGGGTTCGAATTATCTTTAATTTGTGTACTATTAAAATATGTTTGTATAATTACTATATTAGTAGACTGGTTATTTAAAATAATGTTAATTCACAAAAAAATAGAATAAAACAGATATAGGAAAAACGATTTCATTGTGTTACAAGCGATAGTAAGGCCGGATTCCCCTAGCATATGGTGAAACGGACGGATTCTAAAACCATTCTTGCTGTGATAGCCGGCAGGTTGGACTGCACATTGCACTATGTTGCACCTGTTAGGGAATGTATGTAGTCGATAAATATTGTACTATACTATCATTAGATACTAAGTGTGTGCCTTTTCTAACAAAATATAAGTCATCAGTACTTGATCTAAATGATTATTATGTTTATGTTCAAAAACTTGTACCTCGGGTTTAAAAGCTCGGCTAACAGTTGCAAGCCTCGTTCCATTTATATCGAGTAAATATTAGTTTACGAAATTAGAAATGAAAGTGGTGGCTTGGTCGTCAAGTTGGTACTTCTACGATATCTAATACACTTAAATATTCATTTAAAATTCATTCAATTTGCCATATACTTGAACAGGCCACTTGTATGCTCAATGCAATTCTGTCAAAAGTATTTGATTTTTTGATAACTTCCTAAAAAGGAACTTACTATAAACAAAGTATGTTTTGAAAAAGTATGTTACTCTAAAAGTAATACAAACATAGTATATACTTTAAAAAAATAATCTCTTCGTTCTTACCATGCTACATGATGAAGTCTCGAAAAGAGAAAAAGTAAATTGTATTCTATAGCAGAATGATTTCCCTCCTCCTAACAATGCATTTATTGATCGTTAGAAATAAAATGCATGCTCGTCCCTTGCGTCCGTCCCCATGCTTGGAGCAAACCCACAGCGACAACGCCCTGTGAAGGGGTACGATGGACCCTCGGTAACTGTGACGTAACGTGGCAATTTATTGGCTATTTTTGCACAATGCCGTACAAAATTTATTACGTGATAACCATTTCGACGTCACCATTTCATTCTGTTTATTAGACAACAGGATTCCTAGTAAATCCATCTGACTTATGTGACGCTATTTAATACTTTATACAAAAACATCGGCTTAAAGGGTTTTTTAGTCGAAGTCGGCTTAACATTAGTACGGTGATAATTACCCTTTTTTTATTTACTTCTTGTTTATATATGTTATACTTTATTTATATATTATATAATACATATATCCCTTGACAGTTTATTCGCGCATCTTAGTTACGTTGACTACTACTAACTTATTTGCTACTTCTTTATTACTCTTTGCTGGCTATTTGACTTGTTTTAATATTAATCTATATATATAAAATTTTCCTGTCACACAGTGTTAGTTGCCATACTCCTCCGAAACGGCTTAACCGATTTCAATGACATTTTACATATACATTCGGTAGGTCTGAGAATAGGTTTTTATCTATCTATCTATCTATAATATTATAAATGTGAATGTAAGTTTGTTTGTTACGTTTCGACGCGAAAATACCCAACCGATCATCATGAAACTTTTTACACATATTCTTGGAGGTATTAGAAGTAACATAGGATACTTTTTATGAAAAAAATTACATAAAATGCGAAGTATGTATATTCCCTATATACTCTGAAACGGCTGGACTGATTTCGATAACATTTACAGGTATTGTCCAGATGAGCACAACGGGTGTTCCTGTGTTTGGTAGCGATCGTATCAACATAATTAGTGGTACCGGGCGAAGCCGGGCGGGTCACTAGTTGAAGTTATAATTGTTAGGAGACTAAGGAGAACGATTTAATTAATTTTAGCCATATTTTACGTAGTGTTGAAATTCTTGTGGCGGTTGTTCATAATTTAGTTATTCCCAAAAAGTTAACTACTTTAATCAAGAACTTGAAAAGTAAATCAATACTGATGCCACCACCGGGGACCCTGCGTACTAGGGATGCATAACAAATAGACTGCATTCACGGGGAAGCTCCGCAGTTTGAAGGGATGACCCTCGCAGCGAGCAGAACTGACGCGCGACGGTCACGTGCCGTACGGACCGGAGCCCAACAGCAGACCCCATGAATTCTGATTACTTTATCGCAAAAGTAACAAACTCAATCTTCGAATTCATTCATTATTAATTTTTCAAAAAGGAAGATTTACGTCTTGTTTTTATCGTAAACTAGCTGCTGCCCGCGACTTCGCACGCATTCCGTTCTCATTTTCCACGCGGGAATATTTTGTAAGATGATTCCCCGTATAATAACTTCGGATTGCTGGTGTTATGTATAAAAAAATGTTATTGTTAAAACAGGACAAATTACAATGGCAACCAATATTGTCAATGAAGGTTTTGTGTACGTGCGGAAAAGTTTTCGAAGGATCGAAAATATTTTGGTATTTACGAAATTTAACGTAATAAACGATCTTTGTTTACAAAAAATCATCTTACTGTAAAACAATGTATTATATGTACAACCTTCTTAATATTTTATTTTATGTATTTGATTTATATAAAAATTGTTGAGTGGAGTGGTCTCGTCCACTGTCGTACGAATGTAATCCATCTAAAAACAAAGGTACCAAAATTTGTATTTTTGTAGTAAAATTAATATATCGGCAGTAATATTTCGTCAAATCCAAGCGAAACTATGATGTCTACACATATATAGATACTTTTTTATGGCTTAGCTAAGCCTTAATGTAAGTTTAAAAATGGATTATACAATTCCGAACAAAAATGAAAGCGTCAGTCGTCTCATCGGCGTGAGATCATTCGACAGGCGGCTCGATCTGATGATTAATTTCATCAGGGCATTGTTGTCGGTTGTGAAGCGTGTCCCGCGCGGTGACCGATTGTTGCGCGCAACTCTTTTGTTGTGCACAATGAAATATTAAAAAAAAATTGCTGCCAAATAATGCAACGCGCATGCGTGCTTAGCACATTGTGCGATTATTTGCGGGCGAAAATTAAAACGCACCCTATGTTACGCCCCAAGATTGTTTTGACCTAGGTGATTTTTAGGCTTCATAATTTACTTTTTTCTTTATCTGTTTTTAGAATGTACATACAACACACTGACACTACATGTTAGATACATATGTTTAAAAAAACAATTGTTTTCGTTTGGTTTTTTAAAGTGATCATTATACATAAATAATTGAAACGTAGTTTGTGCGTGTGTCACGCTATATTTATTATTTCGCTAAATATTTCCTAACACAACATAACAGCACGCAGTTACCTATTTCCTGTAATTGATTGCGGCATACTTCCTCGGTCAATTCTAGATACAATTTTTTCCATCACGCTTTACCATGGCCATCCCGCATTGTGCGTTGTTTAAAGTATTTTTTATATATTTAATTTTATTAAAACTCAGTTATTAGTTTGTTTCCGTGAAATAAAACCGGCCGTATATTTCTTGTTTTATATTCTAATTTATTCTATACGATTTAGTTACAGTATTTTTATTCTGACCTCTTCAATTAGATCTAGAAATAATTCTACATGTTGTATAAATATAACCGTTTGTAGTGACGGTGGATTGCTGCAGAACTTACTTTTTAAATCTAAAATAAACCATGTTTGCGACCCAGTTCCCTTGTGGCAAGGGACACAGTTGAGCGCGCACCCCACGGCGAGTGCAGGAATGCAAGGATCCGCATGATGTGGCGGCGCTGCCCACCGCCCGTGACTGCACAGGCTGACCCATCACCTGCTGCCTTTATTCTTACGCTCCAACGGCTCTCCACATGTACAGGGTGTGCACATATTACTTTTATTTTATTGTCACCGTTATACCGTTCATAACCAACAGTCGTACTCATAATTCTTGTTTGATCTCTTTCACTCTTATTTAATCATCGACTAATGAAGGTGGCATAATTGTCGTCGTCGTTGAAAAGGTCGAGCAAAAGTGGACTGTATAGTGAAAGATGGTAGTCAAACAAAAAAGAAATAACATGAATATAAAAGCAATAAAAAACTTTAATAATATCAGTTTGTTTGAATTATTATGTGTTTTTTTTTAAATACGTACGATTGCCAGACTCATATTTACATAATCATAAACGCAATAGCTGTAAACTTACTATGCTGCGCTATATTTTTTCTTTTCTTTGATCGCCTTGTATTCGGTCAACTTACTAACGATATTGGAAATAAAACTACTCTCTCCCTTTCGTGTTCCAGGAAAGTGATAGATCATTACAATCGAAACATCGTGAAACAAAACTAGATGAAACCAGAAAAACAAGAAATATCCCTTATATAATATAATATAATAGTTATTTTTGTCTGTGATAGTGAAAGAACCCGGATACCGTATTACGTATGGAAGATATAACGTTTTAATTCTAAGATGGCGTATTTATTTACTTCGTTTCCTTTCTTTTTCTCTTTGATAAATCAGCAATAACTGTTAAAAGCACTACAAGTTTTCTATTATCAATTTCCTCTAGGTATATCTATTGAAGCTTCATTAGATTCATTCAGTAGAGTTGGTTGTTTCATCCATTATTTTCGCTATTAGCTGGATTACCGTCCGCCAACTGTTCATCGCCATTACAAATCCGTCAGAGATCACGATCGTTGATCACTCCTGGGTTTCCAATTATTATTTTTCCCACGTTTTACTCGCTAGAATCCGTCGGCTCATAATCTTAAGGAAGTGCTTCATTCTCATAGATTAACTTCTTGTTTTAATGTAATCTTGCTTTCAGAGTTCTGTATGTAATTAATTCTTTTTACTAGCAATTCTCGCCTTAGAAATACACATAATGATTTCTTATATTTACGCGATTACTACATATTGGAATAAAAGTAATTTAGCATTGTATCGCGTTTACTTTTACGTATTTTACGTTGTTCAACTTCAAGACCTCAAGATACAATGAGCTCACTCTGCATAGATCGAAGCAGAAATAATTAATTGAAAATAACTGGGTACTTCGCCAGCAATTTCTGACATTGGGACGTCAGACACCTCAGTCCGTGACCATGAGCTCTGTAAAGTACTCGAAGCGTTCCCGAACGAACCAAAGTAAGTAACGAACGAAGTAGGTTCCTGACTAAAAACGTAAAAGAAACGTGATGAAATCCGTAAAATTAGTTTTATTCTCATAGAAATACACACATCAATTATCTTGAGCTTAAGTCATTCTATAGTATATTTAAGCAAATGTTTTATTAATATGCCAACATCTACTAATCTTGTTCTACACTCTATTTTGTACTTTTTGTTCGAATAGTCAAAATAACGAACAAACGCAGCAATTTATAATCACGTCGTTATTAGCCCAATATAATATTATTTAGGTTAATAGATTCCATTATCATAATCGGCTTATGCATTAAATTTGATTGACAACTTTGAGGCGTAACACCGAGAAATATTACAGTTGCATAGTTATATTTCAAGCGCCTGAACTTGGTCTCATTTGTAGTCCATCCATCGTTTGTACGTAGTTAGTCCATGGCAAAGCGCTTCTTGTTAATGTTCAAGACATTACCCTGGCACCACTAAACTTCAATTTGTTATAATCTAACGATCCAGGCTTGTGCCTTGACCCAAATCGTGTGCGCGCAGACTCGGCCGACACAAGCCAGAGGTCCGCAGCCTGGATGGAATATTTCATTACAGTTATCATAGCGTACATATATAGATATGTATATGTCAAATGATTAATTCATTACCGATACGTGACCGTGGCGGTCAGAGCAGTCATCCGTGCAAGATAAGTCGCAATTCATTATTTTTTTTGGATTGACTGTAAGGTATATTTATTATTACAAATTCTTGTGACATATTTTGTTTGCGAGTTTGAAATACTTCAGAGAACACATGGTGACATTGGCATTGACAGAAATTCATTTAATTTCATGTGTTCAATGAAGTTGAAGTTTTATTTATGAGACTTCAATTAAACATTATTAATTAGTAAAATTAAATAATCACTACTAATCGATTGGTTTTACCGTTTATTGGCAATGCCTATGCTCATAATCTTTACGAGGAAATTGATGAAATGTTCTTGAATTTTTAAATACGAAAAAGCAGTAATATTCCATCAACACGCGCCTTACATTTTCACTTACTGACATGCGAGTCGCCAGAAACGTACATGTATAAATTTTTCCAACACTGTCTCTACTAGAACATTTTAATTTCACTCTGAGGGGTCTCGGCGCTGCGCCCTAAATTTCACGGCGCATTGCTTTGATTTATTGTCCGGAACTCTCCTTGTCTCACGACGCGCGTCCGACTTCGCCATAATAGTTCCTACATTGTTACTCTGTAGTACTCACAATGATTCCTATTCATCAATCTGTACTTAGCCTTGTAAATAATAATAGAACCTTACTTAACAAAAAAAGTTATTCCAATGATCAGATAAGATTGTTTATCGGATTAAGTGATAATTTTGAGATGGCCGTAACCTAGAGGGCTAGACAAAGACTAAATGCTTGTCGGAATTAGGAGTACGCGTAGGGGTACTCTTGTGCTTTTTATTATGTAACAAATCTTGCACACATACATATGTCCGTCTGGAACGTGGAAGGTTACACCTGTACTCTCTTAAATAAATAAATGAATATGCACTCATGCCCGCAACTCAGATGGGTAGGCAGAGATAATGGATTTCCATTTGGCGCGATCCTAGCATACCTCTTTCGCTTATTCTACATTCATACATATACGCATACATGCTTGTCGGTTACGGGTACTCTTTATATCGCTCTTCTTTAGTATGTCACTAATCTGGTCGATATAAGTTCTCCTTGGGCGTCCCCTGCCAACGCTGCCACTCACTTTTGCAGTATAAATTTGTTTAGTTACTCTCTCTTCATTCATCCTTTCAACATGCTCGAACTGTACTCTCATCTGCAATCAATATTGAAAATATGCCTAAAATACCTCCCAAATTTATTCAACGCGTACTCTTATAACTCAGTGGTAGAGTACCATTAAAGGTAGGCAACGCATCTTCAACTCATTAAATAGATGGCTATGGATAGGGGTTACTTAATATCCGGTTAATTGTTTGCTCGTTTTCCACCTTTTTCTATACAAAAACCTTTTTCTCTAAGTAAGCTATTATTTTTTAAAGTATTTTTTTTTCAATTAATAAATTTTAACATGAATGAATTCACACGTCACCTGATATATCATCTGAAGAAGTTGTCATACAACCTTTAGCTCGCACCTCGTGTTTTATCTCGGCACATTAATTTGTCCGATAAAGTCAATGTTTGGCGCCGCATCGTGCCAGAGGTTATAAACTCGAAACAATAACTTCGAATACCGTTTTAAGACCGATTATATAATTTGATAGGCTCTGTTACATCACGGGCCTTCTTTAATGATTATTTAATCTCTTTCTTTGAGTCCGCGTGTAAACAAATTTGTAAGCTTTATTAAACTTATTGTATTGCACCCAGCTGGGTTGAAATTTTTTCGTCCGGACGCCTAATTCGGATTTTCTCCCCCTTCCCACCCTCGTCTTATAAGGGAAAGGGAAGAAAACTTGACGGTGGAGGGGATGTATAGGAATTGGAAATAATAATTTCCTTTTTGTCCCCTCCTCTGTCCATTGAAGGTAAGCAACGCATCTGCAACTCATAAGTTAGTTGGAGATGTCTATGGGTAGTGATCACTTGACTTCGAGTGAACCCCTTGCTCGTTTGCCACAGCGTACAAAGTATGTCAACCTACGACAATAACTACTGTAATTGAATGAGTGAAAGATTATTTCTTATGGACACATATCTCGCAAACCAAAATCAATCCTGTGTTGATCACAATCACAAATCAGTGTGAAATATCACCATCTTTTTCGTATGTACATTCAGAGAAACTAGAGGAGAGATTCTGCCGATCTAGTACCGGAAAAAGGTGAGGATATAACAAATCAACAAGCTGTGTCAATATAAGAGTACGAAAGCCACAAGTCGATAGTTTTTAAGTGATGTGAGTAAACTGAACGGTGACTTGCGTGCAAACATCTGTCGTTGACGTCATTGAACCGCTGTAATACAAATGCAGATTATCCGTGAAACAGTGGTACTATTCTCGTTGTTCAAAACACACACGCTGAGTATGTTTGTGCGGTTATAGTGTTTGTTTGTTTGACTGGCTGCTTGTATTTCGCGTCTGGTGTTTTTTTTCTCCTACGAGCTGTCGATTCGCATAAGCATTATGCATAGTAATAGGTTCGCTTCCTGTATTAGAAGTGACGTCAATCTAGTTTTTCTCGTTATTTATAAATTGCGTTATTAGCTACACTTGATTAAGCGACGCAAGTTTGATTTTTGTCGGATCATATTAGTAATAAGAGACTTTATTTGGAAGCAAACAGGTGTGCTGCCTAATTTACATAGGCGTACCCTTTCATTAGAATCTGGTATGGTTAAAATTTACCTGCAGGGTAATTTAGACGTAATTTTTTGTGTGAGGAAATGCCTATGCAAATCAGCCTTCAAGGCGGATTGTTTCGGACTCGCACTGACTTTAACCTTACAATGTTCCTGCTATGCATTCGGCGGGGATACGGGTACACGCTCTCGCACGTATCTGTGACCCTGCTTGCGCCAGCCCCCGAGACAGGTCCGTCCCTGGAGAGGGCAAGCCTCCGTAATTCTTCTCCATAAAGGCGCACCAAACATCTAGCGCGCCCTAGTAAATGTAAATAAAAAGTCAGTAATTTCTAGGTTTTTTGATGATTCGCTTGAAAATATACTATTATTGCTTTTTTTTTAAGTTGAAGGAAATAAGACAGGCTGAAAAGACGGTTTTGCGTATCCGTAGACTTTTTTCTCGAGTTTAGTGAAATCAGTAAACTTTATGGAAGTTTGAAAACTGTTTATTTTATGAATACAGCGGTTACAACCTAACCCGATTGCGAATGCTTAAAAAGTAACTTGATAACTTTTGATCTTTCAAGGGACATGACAACATGGCTTGTTCCATTTTTATATTACCAGGGAGAGAAGCGATCCAGCGATGAAGTAGCTTGATCAAAGCGTTTGGAGAGGAACACCAGGAGTCAGCTGTACTTATGAGTGTAACATGTTAGCCTCAAGATGCTATCAGTATTTTCAAAAGTATACGAGTAGATATATAAGTAAATGTCTTGTTAGTTTGTAGTAGTAGTTGATCCATTATCTTCAAAATCTTAAGCGATTTGTTATTTTGTATTCGTCATAATTTACGTAAAACGTTCGAATGTAGTAACTTAAATTGATTACATCCTCACGAGAACAGATGTTACGAGCGCCCTTTCCTCTACAGTTATAAAATACAACGATTACCGAGTTTAAACAAGGAATGCGGACCGTTAATAAACTCGAACAAAAGTTTGCGTAAGCATACTTTTTTATCCAACAAACAGACGGCACCCAAACATCTCGAAAGTCCGATGCTATCGGCGCTGTTTCGTAACGAGCGTGTCGTATCGTGCTGCATCGTGCCGTCCGATGGCTCCCTATCTGATTGTGCCTTAGTGATCATATTACATCGATTTCAAACGTGCTAGTATAATTATAAGCATTTTAATTATTAAATGAATTAAAGGTGACAACAGGTAATACGTTTACCAGCTTCATCTGTCACTTTAGATTGCTTAGTTATGAATAGATTATTTATAACTGATACTTACATAATTGATTCAATCGAATTTCCAAAATGGGAGGATCTGCGGATCCGATCAGATTTTTTCGAAACACTCAATCCAATCGATTTTCGAAAATCGAACATGCGATCCGATCTGCGAATCGATTCAATTCTATTAAACATTGTGGTTTGCACACAATGTGTAAGTATATTATTATTGTGCTGTCAAATTTCTAAAACGTTAATTTGCTTATATTATAAATGTACACAAAGTTTCAGTACGTAATCTCATGGCATCTAATTACTGTTGCGATTTTTACCAAAGGCAAAAGTTCGTCTCACTACAAGATGATTGACACTTTTCCATAAAAGAATCTGTCTATTGCTTGCATGTCTTGTTCTAAAGAGCTATATTTTTTTATTTATTTAGCTATTTTGTGTAGATTTAGATACGTTAACATTTTCTTGGCATATCTTTTAATGACCAGTCTGTTAACATTGTAATGTTAGAAAACTAATGAACAACGTGAGTTCGCGGCTGTTATTATTATTATGAACTTAGTCTATATTATTCAAAGGTAAATTGCAAATTTCTCGTTTTATTTGCAAAATAAACAAAAGCATCCGCCAGAACGTGACATGTTTTATAAACATCGGTCATTTCTGGAATCCATTACTTTTTGAAAGGATTTTAACAATTAACGCAAAAATGTGTTTTCACAAATATTTTATTGTTTCTCACATGAAAAATTGTTTCCGGTGAGAAGTAGTAAACTAAAATAAAGAATAATTATTTTAAAAAAACGTGATCGTACTTCCAGGCCAATCTTTAATTGAAATAATAAACGTATATTGAATTTTCTACATAACTCAAAGAATAAAATATAACCTTAATTTTCTACCTACCAATAAATACATTTTTGAAATTTTTGAATAAATAAAATAAATATGCGCTCACGCCCGTAACCCAGAGGGGTAGGCAGAGATCATGGATTTCCATTTGGCGCGATCCTGGCACACCTCTCTCACTTCTTCCACATTCATACATCTACGCATGCAATTTTAAATAAGACAACTAAAAATTAATTTAAAGGACATAGTGATGAAAATTTTACGGCTGTGTAAACCCACGGTTAGGTAACAAATAATGCGATCATAATAACACACTATGTGAGAACAGGGCCCAACTAACCGAGTGCAGTGAGATAGCAAACTTCACCCGTTTGTATAGTTGACATATGTGATTTTCGACACCACCAAAGATATGTAATTTTTAACACGTGCGTGTAATTTATTCCAATTTCATGTAATGTATTTTCATACAATCATGCTTATTGTAGTCGATGTTGTTTATTAGTGTTTTACAAAAGCTTTCTTTTCAGGTACGTCACTACTGAACTTACTGTATCATTGATTGCGAAGCGAAACACATAAAATTTTGCTAATGTAAATGTAAATTTATGTAGTTTAGTAGTAAGTTTTTCGTTTGTTATTATTTTAATTTCAATCAGACGTACACACATTTTGTTCAAAATTATGTTTTTTAAATATGCACAATTACATTAAGTTTTATACGTTACAGTAAGACGTGGTATTAGAATAAACAACGATAAGTACGCTGTTACACTTTTACCCAAATTTATTAATCAGTACAAAATGTTTAGAAAAATTAAACATTAAAACTTCTGTCGTCCAAGTTATCTCTATTTATTTGCATGTAACTCGGCAAACATATTTTAAGTTTATAACCTAAAATATCTTAACGTATAAAGGTTTTAATAAGACAGTTAAGTGGTTCGTCATTCAGTTCAAAAATAACAATACTACGTAAGTTTGGTAATACTTTTTGGACGCCATGAGTCATTTTTATCGCCGGCTTTGTATGTCCATTTGTATTCCGCAACCGAGCCACGCGACGTGATGAATCAGGACGTAGGAATCGCAACGCTGCGCACTCATAAAACATGTGGCGCTCTGTCTCTACCCCATTCGCTTTCTATTATGTTAATCTTAACAAGTGAACGAGGTCAATCAATCAAACTATAATATATTTTTTGTGGTGACATTTTAATACTTATTAATGTACTTTATTTCGGTATTTTTAAAGTGTACTTGTGTGTAAGTTTCTATTAATAGCTATTGTATTTAGGAAAATGGGAGGGCTTTTTAGTCGGCCGTAGTCCCAAAGTATAGATCACGGTCAGTTAATGTCCCAACAGTTTCTTGTTAGATTCACTTAACTTGCAGATACTTTTAAATTTGCATACCAATTTAATTATAAAACCCTCCGTAAGTCTTAGACATTCTATAATTGTGACTGCGTGTTTGTGTCGTGGTAAATTTATGCGTGTTTGTATGTACTTTATTGTCTTTGCTACTATCAATTAAATACTACCGCAGTTGTTACAATACAACAAAACTTACAGCTTCTGAAATTTAGAGTCTTGTTTCAGGTTTTAATAGTTCTTGAAAAGCTCTCTTAATTTTTAAGTAGCTTAGTTATTCATACTATGGGATATTAAATCCTTTTAATTGCGTTTTATTCACTACAAAGTTGTTGATTTCAAATTATCCAAATGTTTTATCATAAAGAATCTCGTTTGCCAACACTTTGAAAAATTAACTAAAACGTGAATCTAGGAATACTATTTTAATGAACGTAATCAGCTTTAAAATTTACCACAAAGCGTCTTCTGCGGTTTTTAATACGAAATCATGATCTATTATAATGACTTGGCTAGTGAAAGTGTCTCAACATTGCCGCACCGAAGGCCTCATACAATGGCCAGTCCATGATTGATGGACTGCATTCAATTGTACTTTTTTTCTGTGCTCTTTTCGTATTTTTCCGTCGTTTTCGCTTACTTTAATGCGATTGAATAGAGCTCGTATGAGCTTTAAGATTATAATGACTGAATGAATGTCAAGATCGGTGAACTTTAGGATTTCTCCCATCATTTTATTTAAATATAAGTTACGACATCAAATTTGATTGAATGAATAGTAATAACAGTGAAGGAAACATTCGTGTAATACTGACAATATACATTCACATAATATCGCAAATAAAATTATTTTTTGTGTCGATCTAAGCTTTGATGGTATTAAGAATTGAACTTTCACCTGATACGAAACTGGTAAGCAAACTTATGGCGAAGCAAACTCAGTGCGAGGCGGGGCGCGACCGCGAATTAATCCCACTCACACACCCTGAAGAAGGACCTCCGAGAGGTCCGAAACTTGGCGATACAAAAAACCGAGAAAAAAACGCGAAAGTGAGTACAGCCGGCTTATAAAAAGTTAGATGCATAGATTTTTATTGCTTAATAAAGATTTGAATAATTAAATCTAAACACATGAAACTTATTCCAGTAATTAATTCAAACCAAACATTTTATACAACAAACAAATATCACGATATGAATTTGGTTGTGTAGTGTGTTGATATATATAAATGTATTACAACAGTTATATAGCAAACGACTAATTTCTTTTATTCATAAGAAGTTAGTGGAACTTGTGCCCGTTGTTCTGATTGATTTATTGATATTTCTTGAATCGTTAAAACAGTCATTCTCGTACGGGACCAGTGTTTGGTATTCGTGTGCGCGGCCGTCGGTGTGTGGACGTCGAATTAACGAGCAATTAACAATTCAAACACATTGGTTGTGCAACCGGTGTTACGCGGAGTCGTTGCACTTGAGATGGCGGTGGCGTGACCGAACGCTATCTTACCGCCGTTACATTATAACACTTTTAGGGATCAGCATTTCAATATTTTTGATGGCAGTGTATGTTGCATGGATGCAAATGGGTTTATTAACACCAAAAAGTTAGTTTAGTAATGCAGTCGATTATTTTTTTTTGTTTTATATTAGAGAAACATATATATTATATGATATGAGAATATTTTTTATATGATATTCAATATACAGCAGCATACATTTACGATGAATCATCACGTGTCATCAAGCGATAACAATAAGTATGACATCGTATCTGGGGGCACGGTATTCCGCCACCAAGACAAGGAGCAAAAAAAAGTATTTTCCAGTACTCCTAATCGCATTTACAAGTAAAGCTAATGAATGAATACATTTAAACTACCATCAATATAAATACTGGTTAAACAAAGAGTTGAAGTTTTTGATATTTCCATACAGTACGGGACAGCCAAGATCAAACTCATCTCGTTCTTAGGCATTTTTGTGTACATTACGCATCTTATTACATCATCAGTTGCGTTTACGCATGCAGTTATATAGTTCGTATTTATATGACGATTATTCCCGAGAGCGTAGGTGGTGTGAATTTGGATTAGAGTTTGAAAAATAACAAGGAAATTCCAATTTCTATTGCAATAGAATAAATAACCTAACGATTAAATAAATGTGTAAAGAATCTTGTAACAGTTTATTCTTAATGATTTATAGCCTAGCTGTACTTATGCGATCATCGATGGTACCAAGTATCGATTCCATTCGTTTGTAATGGGCCTTAACTTCATAGACGGTTGACCTCAGTTATCCCGTTCTCTTAGGTTTACTAGAAAGATGCGTTTTTAAATAGAGCGGCTGTATCAGCCGTAATTTGAATGGAAATGGTCACCCCCGGAAGTACAGACCAACCAACTCCTCACACAAAATTATTCTTTAATAATTTATCCACATATGTTATTGCCGGTTTTTTGATAGTACATATTTATAACGGAGTTAATTACACCTATAAATTCCGGTCAAATAGGCGTACAAAAAAGACTTTTTTTTAAACTTTGTCTTTAAAATGATAAACGTGCAGTACAAAAACTAAATAAGATATCCAATACATAACGGAAGTTTTATCATACAATCATACAAGGATAATAAAATCATACAACGATGTAGTAAATGACACAGATTTTTTGTATACTTGTAATGAACGGACTGCCATTTTTATAACTGTTATAATTCTTTAATGGTGCTATTGACTTTAAGTAAATGTTTCTGTATGCAAAATATTCCGTAACAACCTCTAATTTCATTCTTCCATCAACATTCATACAAATATTTATTATTTTTAATCACATACCGTTCACTGCGACTAAATCTTTATTATCAACATAATATTTTACGTTTCTTGACCAATCATTTGTAAGTCCATTGGAAACACTGCACAACTGCGATTATCAATTTGTCCTGCCAATTACAACGGAGTTGGTGTTTATTATAAAGCTGTAGCGCAGATCGTTAAAGTTTTATCAGACTTTTCCAGAAATATGTTTTATTTATAGCCGACTAGCTCTCTTATTAGTGAAGGTTACAATTACATTTGATTTATTTTGTGTTGTAAATACTATGACTGTATTTATATATTGAAATGCATGTTACGGGATTTGAACTAAATATGTTTTGAAGTGAAAACTTCTTTAGACGCAGTAGACGATATCTGTTAGAGGAAAATCTTGTAGGTTCGCGTGAACATTAGCTCAACATTTGTCAGCAACACGCGTCAGCACATGGTTATTTTTCTAGTATTCAATTTTGATTTTTGTTAATTATTTATTTATTTTTGAACTATTGTCACGCCTTATCACCTGTTTTGAGTTTTGTCAGTTGTCTTGTCAAGTTGCAGTCCTTGTCGTCCCTGTATTTTTTGTTAAGTAAATAGAAATACATCCAATATTTTAAAATATTTAGGTATGTTATGTAACGATGTAATAATACGTTAATTTGGTTTGTTCAATGTTTATATGTTCGTGTTACTCTGTCGGCTCGTTGCATCAAAGTATTCGCTGCGCTAATAAAATGTTATTCTTTGCTCATTTAGATTCGTGTAAACTATTTTGTTTGGGTAATAGTCAGTTACAAATGTTTTTATACAACAAATGAACAAAATAGTTAAGGTAATCTAAAATAACTTCTCTGAGGCTGACGTTGTTTCTTTATCATTTAGACGTATGGAACATAAACAACCGCTCGGTACGGGACAAAGGAAACGAAAATGCTTGCTTAAAATTCTACGTGTCGCCTCTGTTTGATGCAAATTGCATTTATACAGATGAATATGAAGTGTAGGTTTGCTTTTCGATAAACGGGTAAAACTAAATATAGTTTCAGATAACTTCATTAGACTCCAAATGTGGTAGGCAGTAAGCCTGTCGCTAGTTAATCATTACACTTATAAAATAGCAACAACATCAATATTTTAAGGACATAAAAGCTAAGAATTACACATATGAATACACGCATCATGACAATCGCGTAATAGCTTCCTCGAAAGATCCATATCGGCTACTAGTGGTAGTAGAATAATCTCTAGTATGCAAATAAACATCAAAAGTTTCACAATAACACCTTACAAAAACTTATCAAACAACGGCATCTTTGCTAAATAAAACAGAAAATTTGTTTATCAAGTTATAGTTGGGCAGCTATTCGGAACGGCATAGCTAATGGGATTAGCATAGATATAGTGAGAATGTCCGACTTCCGCGGCGTTCCGTTCGGCTCTGTTTGTCGCGCGTTGCGAATGCTGGCCATTCCGTTCCAAATTAAGTGCGTATACGAATTTCTTGGTGTTAAACGACAAGGTGTCGATTAACATGTTTATATGCGGTATTCATGCGTTGTTTATACAATAATACTTATGTATTAGTACTAATTTCCTTCACTCTATATCAAACAGGATCATGCTTAGACACTAGTATTTGGTAATAATGATTCTTAAACTTGCTTATTAGGAATTCTTTATTTGATTACACAAATAAACATCCTTACATTTAAGAATAGTGATGGCGATTGACAACCATATCCGTAACTCCATACTGTAGGCCTATATCATTGTTAATTATAATTCTATTCACGTATGACCCCGCACAGAAGCACACTTTTTAAAGTTTCGTTTGTACAGTGATTGGTACACTTGTGTACCACTACTTTGCACTATAAATGCGGCCATTCACAATACGCTATATGTTTACTTATTGTAAGGCGGCGATCATCAAACGGAATATAGATCAAAAGAGGTTAATAAGGATTCTTCTGCTACTAGTTTTATTTATCTTTTTAGTAACTACATCTAGAGCTTCCCATAGATATTAAAATTCACCCGGCAACTCCGGGAACAATACGGTTACCGTTTTTATTATTCTATTTTACACGTTTAATCCGAATGGTTATAGCTCGTCTGTAAATAACTTTTTAAAAAAGTCTTCTGCCTCTGCACATCATCCGGTTTTCCCCATCATTTAGATCACGCCTCTAGAATGGTTTGTAATTACCTACGTTAACGTAAATGTTATGTGATAACGAACTTAATTTAGAAATTCATTCTGTACGGATGTAGGGCGGATCGTTAGTTAGGTGATATAATATGTTCTAATAAAAACTGAAATTGAAATACCTAATGTGTTCTGCCTGTCTCGGTTCACGTTGTTTTTATTTTAGACGTAAAATGACTAATGTAATAGAAATAACTATCAGTTAATCCTCTTTAAATAAACTACACGTATTGGATTATGAAATGTTATATTATTGTAAACATAGCCTAATCCTCTCCACGGCCACGTGGTGCGCGAGCACGTGTCGGTGACGTAACCACCGGACAGCAGCGGTGGTCAAGCGATGTGCCGCGTACGATGTTTACGTTACTGAGGAGACGCTCCCTTGCATAACAAGACAACTTTAGAAATATCTGTTTGGACTTCTCGACATGAACAAACAGACATTTTAATACTGAATAATGTTTCTTCTGATCACATAGGTTGAAATGTCTGACAATTTTATTTCAATACATTTGTAAAGTAAAATCAAATCACCAAAACAGTCGAAAAGTAAAAATTAATGGTTACAATAAAATTAGGTATGTTATATTATTTTAACAAGAGTTGAAGAATCCTTTATCTAGATGTTAGTGCGTGCCGCAGAGCACCGCATTAAAACACTTCGCGTCGAGCGCAGAGCAAAAATCTCTCGGTTATTAATAGTCTCAACTGCCGACGTCTTTTGAGTTCATTATACGTGGGGATGTCGTGGCTAATATGCTATAGAAGATAATGTGTGGTTTTCTTTTTTGTTATTTTTGACACTGTTTCGTAGTAAGCGACTCTCAAGTTTTTTTGTTCCAATATTGAAGGTTATTACATTTCTAATGTGATACAATCAGATGCACAGGTCACCGTAAAGCACAATTGTTCAACAGTTAGTAGTTATTAGAAGTGTATAATCCAACTAATGATATTACATAAACCTGCTGGGATACGAATAAACGTTTCCTAGACTATGTAGTTTGACTTTTTTTATATTACTACTAGCTGGCTCGTCAAACTTCTTTCCGCCTTATAATGAATTAACGCCCCTGCTGCCTGAGATTCCACTCGTAATTCCCTTGCGAGTGGAATCTCTGCGCACACAGTTCTTAACTGACTTCTACTCGGGGAAAGGAATATTCCTTTCAAATTTCAAGTCTCTATGCCATATGGGTCCAGAGATATCGTGAGTCAATAGATACCTGGAATTCTGTTATATATAATAGGCCCAATCTTTATGTAGATTTGTACGGTTGCTTTAACGATTTAAAACTGTGTATGGTTAATCAATCACTACACTTCTATCGTTCATTTAAACACTTGAGTGCACAAGAGCCGTATTTCATGTAGTAGGTCACCTGCATCTTAACATAATGTTAATTTTACAATAACACAAAGCATATTGTTAACAGTTGTTCCATACTTTAACTTTCATGTAACTGCCAACTTTACAAAGCGCGCATTAGTAAGTCGTTGATAAATTACAGGGAAACCAGCGAACCCGGCGAAATTCATTCAGCCGATAAATTATTTACGTTGAGCCGAGCTTCATAATCTATGCAAGGAGTAAGGCGCAGGGTTGTGCGTTGTATCAAATATTAATCTAAAAATAATTTTGTCTAATTACTTAACTCAAAATACACTAACAAATTTTAATTTAAAGTTAATTAGCTGTTGCCCGGGACGACGAAAACAAAACATACTAATCACTATTTTTTACATTAATTGTTCTTTTCCATACAAAATAAAACATCAGTATCAAAACTACAATTTAATTTTGTTTAGCTACATTTCACCCGATATTGTTGCTATTCAATTAAACTTAAAAAAATGGTATATAAATCCTTAACCACCGTCACCACTACCTCATCACCAACGTTACCGCCACTATCTTCACCACCATCACCACAAACCCTACCAAAATCGTCGCGCGGTTAAAGATGTTTTCATTTCAATAAGCATGGTTTTTGTTGACGCTGTCGCTGACGCATGTTGCGCATGTCTATCCCGCGAACCTATAACATTTTCCCTGAACAAATGTCGTCTAAAGCGGCTAAAGAAGTGTACACTTCAATAAAGTTCGCAAGCAAAGTGTTTATATTGTTTTACTGCTAACTTTAAGGCAACCCTTGTGACGTTGTAGGTAGCTGGCGGCGCTTTTGATACGGGCGACGCGTAATTTCTTTCACAATTTCGAGGGTTACGTTACAACATTACCTATCTTCCAGTAAAACTTCCATCCAAATCGGTTCAGTCGTTTCGGAGGTTACCCGCAATAACCGGACAAACAGACAGACAAAAATTTTAAAAACTGTATTTTTGTTATATAAGTACCGTATGTATATACATCATGTGTATGGAAATTTTATTTTGATATTACTTAAAGACACTTAAATTTATTTATTATTCAATTATATATATATATATATATATATATATATATATATATATATATATATATAGATTGTAAAATCGAACATTACTTTGTTGTTACAATATTGTTTATTAGTAGTTTCCTAAGACATGACTAAAAAAACTTATATTTTTTTATTAAAATACTGGAACTCGGGTCTAATGTCGATAGATTCACTTTATCTCAATGCTCTGTCCTAATTGTGACAGCCCTAGATCAATGCGTGTCTAGACATTAGACGCAATACCGCGGCCTTAGAATTGGCTGCGACGTATAAATTTTCATCACTGAATACATTAATTTGCAAGTCGAGCGCGCGTGCGGTTTTTCTGCTAAGGATCATGTTACTGCACTACTATAATACATTTAGGTTTAGTAGCCTTATTTGGATTTACTTCAGTAGTTAGATGCGACCGCACGGTTTTTACCTTTACGCAAAAAATAATCGCAGATCAAGATCTTACTTGTTAACTAGTTTATACGTTAAATCTGAAAAATAACACTAATTTAAAAAATCCTCTATATTTTCACACAGTAAGCAATGTTAATGTTGTATTTAATGTATATTTTATGTAATCTTAGATCGATAACTGAGATTTTATTGGAATATTATATCATTTTGCGGTCTATCTAAATGGGTTATTTTAAAAAATCCTACGGTATTAAATTAATGTTAAAAAAACGAGGTAATCAACGCCAAAGTTGGAATGATCTGTGCGTTATTGCTTGGGCCACGGATGAAGTGCCAGCCTATGCTGTTGGTTGCCAGTTCCAGACAGTTGTGTATTAACGCCTCGGCACGTGTAACTTTAAGCCTTGAGTTGTGGTCTCCGTTGTGTATTATTTTTATTTTGATTTATCGTTTCATTTGATGTATTATCGAATGACTGGTCAAGCACTCATTCGAGGACAGGAAGGTGACCGACCAGTACGTGATATTGAGCTTGTGCAAATACTTGTAAAGATTCAGTCCTCTTACTTTTTATGACTCCTGGTCATAGCTAGGTTATTTATGGGATAATTACATGTTTTTATTCCAAAGTAGCTACTACTTATAAACATTGGAAAAAACGCTAATAGCCTAATGGTTAAGGGTACGGACTACTGATCACAAATTCGTGGATACAAATCCGCCATTCGACTATTGTCGGGAATGTTTAAATGACATATGGGTAAAGTAATACAAAAATCTACTAATAAATTAATACTTAATTTGTAACACGGTTGTTTAAGTGACCTCAGGAATTGTTCGATTTACTTCTTATGAATGTCTGGGAAAATTCGCTGTCAGATGTCAAAGCGATCAACAGTTTTATATACTGTTGTTAGCATTGTGTTATTAACCTCAACTGATCGCAGCGATAAAGGGTATCCGTATTATTAAGGTTTGAGTTTTAAATTTATCCCTGAGCATTCCACCTACACGAAGGTCACCCGTGTGTTGAACCGCTTGTAAAGGTCCTGCGATTGTCATCACGAACCCGAATTAAGCCAACCGACAACAGGCCACTACTAAACGGCCACTTTACATTGCTATTTGATTTTGTTAAATTTTGTATGAATTATTTTCTTTTTAATTATTTTCTTTTTAACCAACATTTATTGAAATAGTTTGTTACAAGATCGGTTAGATTTGTGCAGGATCTGTTACATAGTATACATATATTAATATTCATTGTCACCGTTATAGTCACACCTGACAGTTAAACGAACGAACATGAGGTCGTTGGTTCGAATCCACCGTTCAGCTATTGTCGTGAACCATATCTTAGCACAAGCTTTTAAGCTATGTTGGAGTTCTATAATCAAATATTTTACTTAAAGAAAATGAATCGGATAGCCTTTGAATCTAGAAATACTCCGCTCATATACCGGATAGTGATGATCCAGGTGAGTGTTCCCAGAAGATCTGAATTAAACTTCTAATCACTATGTAAAGTTGTTTCTTTGTTACTAACCTACTTGGTTTTGCAGTCGGTAGTTTCTCCTCAATGTGAACACATTCATTTTAAAAATACTCACAAGTCTCATCTACGTTGATTTGTGAGGAGCGTTGGACAATAAAACGCAATTTTTATATCAGCACAAGGACGACGGGACGTGCCCGGAATCGTAACGAGCTCTTTAAATGGGATGAGACGAGACGACACAGATAAGAGACACAACAATACATTAATTCACAAAGTTTATAATGCGGGAACAAAACTGGTTGGAAATAAAAATACTCGTATGATACAAATATCTAATATATCTCAGGACATGAGTTGAAAAATAGAGACTGCAACATCAGTTTTCAATATATTTTTGTGCTATAAATAAATATACGCCCACGCCCGTAGCCCAGAGGGGTAGGCAGAGATTATGGATTTCCATCTGGCGCGATCCTGGCACACCTCTCTCGCTTATTATACATCCATACATCAACGCTTACAAGAACGTCGGTTATGCTTACTCCTTATATTGTACCTCCTTACTATGTTACTAATCTGTACGATATAAGTTCTCCTTGGACGTTACAAACCACTCCCCCTACCAACGCTGCCACTCACTTTTGCAACACGAATTTCTTTCGTTACTCTCTCTTCATTCATCCTTTCTCAATTCTAGTCACAACATCCACTTTTATGCCACACTTTTACCTTACTACGCTATTTTTAATCCTATTACTCAACTTCACGCCTAATATTTTCGTGTTATTTCAGAATAATAGCGTTCTTTTTTGTTTCGACGAAAAAAATGAAATTGTTATACATATAATATTTTTGTTCAATCAATATTATCAATTTCCATTGTATGTTTGAATGAATATTTATTGTATTAACGATTAATTATGTTTCATGAATGTCTTTTATTGTTATTTCTAAAATATTCCCATTATTTATATTTCTTGTTGGGTTTGCTATTAGCATTACAATTAGGTACTCCTGTATATTGTCATTGATTGCGTAATAATGTCGCAATGAGACTCCTAAAGTGTAACAATATTAAGTCACTGGGTAGTGAAATCATTACATATATACTGCCACGTAGGAAACATAAATGAATTAATGAGAATGAATGTGGATCGTTACAAGGGCAGAGAAAGACCGAGGAAAGTATGTATGGATTGTGTAAAAGATGACACGTGTAAGAAGAGGGTGAATCGCTTGCTGCTTGCATGAATTTTTAAGTTCTTTACGTATTTTATTTAGTCATGTTTAATACCAATGAAATACTAGAAGATTTAGGTTATGTTGGTGCGTTTATTTTTGTATCTATTGCACCCGCATAAATACCGAGCGGTGCGCAGCGCCGATGACATTGTCCAAAGTATATAAACAATGCTAACTTGTACGACAAGTACGGAGACATTTGAATGTTCAAACAGTCTCGTTTTTTAATAAAAAGTTCGCCTTCACGATATATGGACTATTCAATGGCTATTTTTAACTGAGGCGGCATAAGCGACATGCTTTTTGCCTATTCGTACCATTCGTTTAATACAATAAACGCACCAACATTATGAACTCTCTACGTAGATAAGATATGAAATTTGTGTATACCTACGAATTTATTTACATGAATGCAGCTAGTCCTTTATATAATCTATCTTCTTTCTGAAAGTAACGCATTGACTTTCATTCCGAAGACAGTTCGAGGCACTAATCAGTCTCCATATCATGACTTTAGGTCCTTTAGTTGCTTAATACTTCGATGACCTTGAATATATTAAGGTTACGAATGTTCTATGATATCTGTGGCACTATCTTTTCGTGTGTAATATCCTTTTTTTATTTGTACATTCCAACCATTAACTGATATAGTTTTGTTTGTGACATTCGTGCGTATATTAAGCTACTGATATCATCATCAAAACATGTATCTCAAATAATTTGCGATTATTTCGGGAATACTTGTCCGATCCGCTTTCGTGTCGGTAACGCGGACGTAATATTGAGTAACATTTCGGAATGCGAAATCGACACAATCCTATGCATTTGCGAGATCGAAATAGCTATCCGATGACTTTCTAGGAATGTTGTAGTCTTCCCTAGTTAGTCGCGGTCATTGACACGGCCGCCGGTTCCTGCCGCTCGACACTTTAAACTATATTTTAAATACGTATTATGCAATAAGTATGCGAGGGAATGAAATCAACAATCTCATAACATTGTTATAAAATCTTTGATATTGAAAGGTTTTTTGGCTACCTTTCGGTATAATTAAAAATAAATTATTAGTATTTTTATTTACGTCGATTTTTGCAATTTTAACTACAATTATTAGTTTTTTATGAGATAATAATTTCTAATTTATTTTGTTCTAAACTTTTTTCTAAACTCTTGATTAGCTAGTTGAGACTTGATACCACGAGACAGTAAGCAACCGACACTCCATTGTCGTAGTCATCTTAAACATGAATGGCGTCATTCATGTTTCATAATTCGAGCCCCGCAAGCACTCTCACTGAAACGGAGTACATAAAAATGCTTCAATTATAGCCTATACTTATTCTCTTATACAATCTAACAGCGAATAATTCAAAAGCAGCCTCTGTGAAATTACGCAGTTGTGAAACTTCCGTCTCGATGGGCCTCATCGTGTTCTATGTAATTAATTCATACACGTATTCCGCTTCAAAACATCCTTCGCAAATGTTGTTTTCTCGTCATTTTACCCACATAATTAATACTGGTACATATGTACTGGTTACGGCCTGGTACTCACAGGGCGATCATAGGTACTTCGACTGTTGACGCGCGTTTAACACGAATAGGACGTCGAAGCGTTGCAAGCTTTATGCACGATCCTTGCGATTTTGTATAGCTAAACAAAGCAGATAACACGCAGATGACGCGTTCATTATAAACGCGCGTCGTCAGCGGGTAAAAAAAACGTCGTGTGTTAAGGCTCACCCCTTATCTCGCTAGGGACCTATTAACTAAAAAAAGTTATAAGGGGATAGTTATTGCTATCTATGTATGTATAATTATGCATAAATGTATGATTATATTAGTATTATAATGATAAATGTAAATTAGGCAGATAGGTAAAAGCCATGACGATAAAAAACAGTGATATTAATGAAACATGCCGTCAAATCTAACGTCTGTCCATCATAATGAGAATTTAGTCATTATTTTGTTCTATTCATAAACAGGGCGTGCGTTACTAGTAACAAGTGAGTACGCAACATTAACAATGACCTCAGCAATTAAATCGTGAGTCGACACATCGTGCGAATCGCATTCGACGCGCTGCCGGCGATGCGGCTTATTTGTCAGCACTGCCATTTTCTCTGGCCATTTCCTGCTCATGTCTCTATATCGTTCAGTTTGTTTTAAACTCAGTTTAATATGTTTCAAAGCACTAGAACATCGACCGTTTGCAATAAAATATAGAGATTTAAGAAGCATTAATATTACGAAACAGAGAACTAGAACTATTTTTAGATTTGATAAAAACGACGAGTATCGAGAGAGTGTAATTTAGAGGATGCGTTACGTTTACTCTTATTTCGTTACATGAGTGAGAAGACTAATATGACGTAGCGAGGAAGAGAAAGAGCGCTATACATTTTAAATATTGGACAATTTGTGTTCTTTATAATAACTAAATCACGCTTACTCTTTTGTAAGGAGTTTTGTTTGTTTTTGTTACTTTAAATTAATTGATATAGATTATCATTCGATTTAATATCGCGCGATTTATTTCGCAGTATCATATGTTGGAATGTACTGTTTAGACCTCAGTTTAGTTGGTTTTTGCATGTTATCTTAATTATTTGAAACTTCCGACTTGCCTTATCGAAGTATAACTATATTTTGAATAATACAAATGTGTGTTTCAATCACATGACGCCGTCAGCGCCGCCTACCAGATGGCAGTTCGTGGCGGAGAGAGGGGTAGCCATTACGTTGCGGTACACATTTTTCATACAATTATTCAGCTGTTCTACAGCAGTGCCACTTGAATTCAATTCAGTCTTGTAACAGTGTAATGAATTGTGGTGAAACGTAATAATTTCGTTTGAACGTTAATTTTTATGTATATAAATATTTTTATGAATCAAAATAAAACAATTATTGTATATATTACAACTGTTAGTACTGCTTTTTTAACGTGTTTAAATTACCAAGTAACAAAAACGAGATGTATCTTTACACGCATCTATCCTTTTGTACATTTAAAATCCATCTGACATAAGCCTCTTCCAACTCACACTTCGACACTCTTGACTCTCTTAGTCAAATTTTGACTTCTTTTGTTATCGGTCCTTCAAAAAATGTGGCTTCGTTGCCATTTTAGTCGGCTATTTCTCAATCTTTAGGATTGGAGACACCTACAACTCTTACATTAGAAAGGTATTAGACTTTTATATTTATATTAACCTAGTTTGTTAATCATAACGTAATAATGGTATTGACCTTGATAGGCAGCACTTGTTTTAACACAAATAAGGCGAAACTAAGGCCCGCGAAGTGAACATGATGTTAATAATATCGTCACGGCTGTTCACATAATAACATTATGATAAATTCTTGTACTGTAACAAAAACTATAAATACATACTTAGTACTACTCTTCATCTACTTTAATGTTGGTTTTTCTAAAGGCTTTTCAGGCACAGCCAGCCACGCAACCTTTACAGGTTATTGTTTTCATGGTTGATGTAGGTCTCCGTAAGAGAGCTAGAGAATAATGAACTTCCCAACTTCCTTTCTTTATTCCCACTTTCGATACAAACATAAATCGTGTCGATGATTTCCTTGTACGCCAATATTGGTTCTTAAGCCTTGAGCCTACCTCTACATCGAACAATGACCGCCGATGCTGCCAATAACCGATCATCACCAAGTGTGAAACAAACAACTTTGTTTGTCTGTGAATCACATCGCGTGTGACTGTACCGCCGAGGTCAATATATCTCATTGACAGCGATAACTAAATGTTTAATCTTTAGCACACATTAGTGCCGAAAATAATTTATACAAATATTTAATGAATATTTTTTTACAAAAGTGTTCAGCATGCGGCACTTGTAGTTATTTCAATGAAGTATAAAGGAACTGATCCCGTTCGGCGGGCAGCGCGGGATGTAATAATGCAGTAATGCTAAAATGAATTGCAATCAATGGTTAAATTATCAAACTAAATATTACTTCACACATTAGATGATAAAGCTCTGTGAAGTAAACTGAATTAGATTATTTACCATTATTTTTTTTTTAATGTGAGTTGGTGGCAAACGAGCAAGCGGATCACCTGATGTTAAGGAAACGCTGCCCATAGACATCCGCAACAGGCAAATGTGTTGCAGATGCGTTGCCTACCTTTAATGGAGGGCATAGACAGGAAAAAGGATATCTCCTTTTCCCCATAAACCCCCTCCCCGTGTAATCCTCTTCCTTTTCCCATCCTATCCTTATGTGGAAAGGGTGGAAAGGGGAAGAGGACTGCAATTAGGCCTCCGGCACCTCACTCATCAGACGAAACGCAGAGTATTTCTACTTTACGCCTGTTTTCTGTGAGGTCGTGGTATTCCACCGGTCGAGCCGGCTAATTCGTGCAACAGATGTTGTTGTTGCGGGCTCTACTACTGTTGAATTATCCATAGCATTAGCCTATTATTTGTACAGGACCGAAACAATAAAATATCACTTATCTCTCGTTTCCGTTTTACTAAGTTCAAATCAATAAGTAATAACAATACCTAAGTAATTTGTATCTTATTTAATTTTCTATAGTAATTTGATTACTAGCAGCTATTTATTTCTTGACAACTTAAGTAGATGTATTAAAGATGTAATTACAGGCATTGGCTGCAAATTGCGGCAATCGGGGCGCTCACCTGTGCGGCGCCGGCCATATTCAATGCCGGCGCGTGCTCCACTGTCTTCGCCATTTTAGGGTACCGCGCCCCAAATGGAAAACACCATATATAGAATATTAACTCAGATACAAGTGTACAGCCCCTTTCTACGCCGTTATGTGGCAGCGCTTAGAAATTTTGCTTATCTCGCCTCTGTTATTCAACCTGCCTGTAATACAAGCGAGGGTGTCGTTTCCTCCGACTCTTAACTCGACTAAAGCCATTCCTTGTACAAATATTTTTCAACGAATACAGACATATAACGTTTAAACTCCTTATAATTACTATTATACAATTTTCCTAAAAATAACATTTTAAACTTCTGCAGGTTACAAATTCATAACAAATTGAATTTTGTATGTCATTAAGTGAATGCCGAAGTGAGAACAATTGTCACAAATTGTGTTAATTAATATTAGTCAAAATATTTACATGTTTTACATATTTCACGTACTATGAAAAACCTAGTAACCACACTAAAACAAATTCATTATCCAAACATATATCACAAACATGAATAGGGCTTTCGAATTTTTTATTGTCTTTTCATAATTATTAAGAAGACAAGAAACGTGATGTTTAAATATACTACTTATGTTTTCCTACAGTGATAATTATCTACAGTAATTATGCGCATATATCTTTTTTTTGGTCTGTGCGAAAATCATTTTTTCTTTCCCTTATTTCCTTACGAAGAAGGAAAAGATCGTCAATTATTAAGTTTGACAGCTGAGTTTTTATATTGTTCAAAACGTACAAAACAATTTTCTTCGTGTAACCTGATATTAACGTTAATTTTTAAGTTTCGGCACTACACCGGTCTCTAAAAAATCAAGTAGAGATTGTATTGATTGATTGTATTCGTGGGTTATGTAACAGAGTTATAATCCAATGTTTTTCTCCATATTAAAAGTATGAAATGATTTCAGTTAACCGCAACCAATGTATGCAATTCAAAATTTACAACGCTACGACGCTGACTAATTTCTCCAAGGCCGAAGACGATCCATTATTATTTATTACCGTATAAAATAATTCCCTTGGTCACTGTATACGGGAAACGCAGCCTTAAGTGGAAAGTACGAAAGTGTTATTTATTTTAATGCGACGATTTGAAGTCTCATTTGGACCTTTTACTACTGCACTGAGTCACTAAAGAGAATTACTGCGCATCTAAAAATAGTTCATGTGTGGTAAGGATTTATTGTACACCGCAGGAAACGCAATTTTGTTGTAAAGGTAAAATTTATTGCTACGACCAGAAGTTAATCGTCGCGGTCAACTCTTACTAGAGGTTAGCCTGTTACTAAACTCTTCCATGAAGCACTATACCGATTCAACATAAATATCAAAAGACAATGATTTACCGAATGTAAAGTAAAAAAATATTTGGTACGTATAAGATACTTTCAGGCTAAGGTCAAATAAATATCTTGGGTAGGTAGGAACTATACTGGGGCCTGCAATAGTTATACAGAGTCTCCGGTAGGTAAGTCGATGGTGGTTTCCGCAAGATCGGACGCATTGCGAAACAATTTCAAATGCATTTGAGGCAGGTTCATTGAATCTAGGTACACTTCCCGTGCGTTCCGCTCGCTTACGCTTCCTTCTATTACGGCATCTGTCTTTATGATCTCGGCGTCGGGTGTGTGTTTACGAGTCGAGTTTATTTCGGCCGGCAGTGCGACCCGTCCGCGGTCCTGCCGCGTTCCTGCCGGCTGTCCGTCCGCGCCGGCGCTGCTTGCCGGCCTGACGATAACCGTGGATTTATACTACCGAAAACATTCACACAAAACATATTGTCAACTCAGTTTCTTTTAGAGAGAAAGCTTGTATCGCAACAAGTTTATACGCCAGTGGAAACCCACGGTAAATTATCTACATCCAATCGAATGTATAGACCCGTTTATGACGTCATAGAAGACAAGAGTCCTCTATCGCGTAACCGAATCACAAACAAAGATAATTAAACTTTGTCTCCATATATTTGTCTTGAAAGGATGACCTTATCTTTTTTATGCTAATTATAGATAATAGAACTAAACTATAAATTCGAGACCTAACCTTTAGATGTATGGATGGATGATAGAAGGATGGGTGGATGAAGACGATCTGACGGGTGAGGGGATGGGTCGGAAAAGGAAAGAGCTATTTTTCTGTTTATTATTCTCTGTTCCTTAAAGGTAGGCAACGTATCTAAGTAGCAGTCACTTAATATCGGGTGAACCGCTTGCTCGTTTGCCACCTCCTGCTGTATGAAAAAAGAGTGCAATTCGACAAGATACAGTCGTATGCACTTTTTCATCAGTATTATTATGCTCGAGAGCATGTAGGGTTCTCTGCAGACACTTACGTCCCCCTGTGAAAAGGGTAAAGAGTGGTTCTGAGATCGTTGTCGTTGGAGCACAGGACACTAGACAACAAAGCGCCGTGGAGAGCTGCCCTTATAATTACACATGCTGTGTGCGCAGGGCTTTACACAAACGCCCATATGAATAATTGTGAGGTACGACCGTTGAAAACCGTCGCATGTGCATTTTTTGATTATTAAAAACTCCCAAAATAATGCTAAGGGTGTATGGCGGCTTATATTAGGAATATGGCTGCTACGGTCATATAAGACGGTCAATAAGAGAGGTTCATTTTTGTTTAGTTAAGAAGTAATCAATGCGAAAAACAATATAACAAAATTCGTTTCGATTTACAATAATTGTCTAGTAATATAATGGTCAGTGGTGGCTCAGTGGTAATGTTAAATACATTGTACTGTAGGTCGCGGGTTCGAACCCAGGAAGGCGTTTTACTTTTTGTAATTTATTTCATCACCACTGCTCCAAAAGTGGTGAAGGAATACATCGTGAGGAGACCAGCATGTCTCAGAACCACCAAATTCGAAGACATGAGACATCCACCAACCCGTAATGGGCCAGCGTGGTGGAGTACGGTCCCTTGCCTCTCACGGAGAGGAGGCCTATGTCCCTGCAGTGGGGAAACATACTAAAAAATACTAATTTATTATTATTTGTTATTAAAATTGTCAAGTTACTTCTGTTATTAGAAGAAATAAACAAGATAAAAATGATAACCAACTTATCTAACTTGAATTGCTTTACATGCTATTACGACATTGAGTGTAGGAATCAGGAGTTTCTTAGTTTTCAGTTCAAAGAAAATATATTACGTTATATAAATTTTAAATTACAAAACTGCAGTTGCGGTTCTGTAATTGAGTTGATTATTTTATAAAAAGTTAGCCGATAGAGGTCGCTAACCCCGATACCTGAGTAAAAAGTAAAGTATTTATGTATGAAAGATAGAACTTTCGCCTCGGTCGGAGTTGTCGCTGCGCAAAATATTCTCTCCCTAGTTGGCCCCCGGTCCCTCGCCTCCCTATTCTTTTATTTATTTTCTTTTTTTGCTGACTCCACCTGCTGGGCTTTTGTGAATAATAGACGCGTTGTCCGTGCATTGTTATATACGGTCGTATTTTAGATTTATTCTGTGCGTATTGCTTTAATTTATTTATAACTAACTTTATAGAGCTTGCATTAGTTAATACGTCAGTTGATTTAGCATTTTCTTATTATATTTATTTAAATAGTTTAACCAAGTTTTATGTTTTTTTTTAATATTTTGCCAGTATTTTGTGATTCATTTGGGCACAGTATACGCTGATGTATCGCTGACATGAATAAGCTCATTTCAATATCGCAATGTCAATAACATAAACAGTGATATTATGATTTTACTTCCCAGTTAATAAGTTTTTAGGTTATGTTTTAACATATATATGAAACTAATTAGACTAACTGATCAGCTTGCTCTCTCATAGCTAATTCCATGAAATGCTATAAATCAAGTTAGATACGTACTAATTATTATATAAAAACCTTGACCGACCAACTCATACAACACAACTTATAACGATTCTCTGAAAATTTCAAAGAATACCTTCATGTGTACTTAAATTAATAGTATGTTATATATTTTAATAAACAACTATGTTTACTTTAGCATCGTTTTATAAAATATCAATAAGGACATTAGCGGCAAGTGAAAGCCTAAAATACGTCGCCATAAATTTGTGGCTGTATGGTCACGAGCTGTAACTTAAACCTGGCTATAAAACTCGCCGCGTCTGGCTTTCTATGACTTATTATTAGAATTCACAAAGAGCTCAGCTTTTCCGTGTTTCATGTCTGTTTTATTGATATTAGTTTCTTTCGTTTGTTGAACTGTCAACTTGAGTTTGGTCGGTCGATTGCGACCGTGGACATAGCAACAAGTATTGATATTGTTTCGTTAATATATTCAGCTACAAGTGCTAATATGAAAGTGCAAAATAATTTAAATCTTCTTATTTTTATTCTATATATCTCTTTTTATTTATTTTTTCTAATAGAAGGTGACAAACGTGCACGCGGTTCACCTGATATCAAGTGATCGCTACCCATAAGCATCCGCAACAAGAGTTGCAGATGCGTTGCCTACCTTTAATGGACAAAGGAAGTGATAAAAAGATTATGTACCTTTCCTGTTCACCCCCTTCACCGTCAAGTCCTCTTCCCCTTCCCATCCCATCCTGGTTATTAAAGGATGGGAAGGGGATGAGGACTTGGGGACGCAGAATAATTTACTTCATGCCTGTCGTCTGTGAGGTTGTGGTATTTCACCGGTCGAGCCGGCCAATTCGTGCAACAGATGTTGTTGTTGCGGGCTCTACCAGTGTTGAAATAAGTTCTAACTATACGTCATATAAAGTTGCTTAAATATTCATTGCTTTTTCTTTAAAGCAAGACATCTGAGAGATGTGCTTATTATCAAACATGTATCCCAAATGTACATAGTACTAGCTGGAACGGCAAACTTCGTTCCGTTCTATAATTAATAAGTACACCATACACTATTTTGGCAATAATGGCTAACACTTAAAAGATATATGCTGTCACGGGCTTTTTTGTAGGACTATTTACGGTAAACATTTCCATTATACATTATATCCGAGTAACTGCTACGGCTTTTGCAGCGCAGATCAGATATGGCGGAATTTTTCCCTTCGTACTGGACACTAATCGCCATATTTTGGGCAATTCAGACAATATCTTTATAAGTTATAGTCTATGTGTTATTCTGATGTGTAAGCTATACTGCATAGTGTAAGCTATATTATTGTACAGTTTCATTAAAATCCATTCAGTAGTTTTTGCGTGTAAGAGAAGATTCATACATTCATACACGCAAACTTACACAATATTAGTAGGATTAGTAGGGTATGCATGGAACGTTTGAGGTATAAATCTTTTCAACTAGTAGTGTAGTATGCCTTCCAAAATTGCAAAGGAATAAAGACGCCCAGACGTAAATTTAAGTTGGTTTGGTAACACTTTCGTTCCGACCTGCCTCAATCACGCGGTCGTTCACCCGGCCCGTTTCAACCCGTCGATCTCCGTCACACCCCTGTAGCTGACGTCGGAGGCTGCATTCAAGTGCCTTCGCCGCCCGGATAAAGCGTACAAAGCCTTCTCGAGCACTCTCGGTCTGGCGCACACTGCTCTATTTTTAAATAGGAGATGAATTTTTCCCATTTCCATTTTTGATGCACTAGAAACGTCAGCGCATAAGCGGCCCCCTTCGCTCTGATGAATACGTCTTATGTCACGTTACGAGACACAGCATTGCATCCCTATTTTGTTGTAATAGAGCTTAGATTCAGCAATGTAAGGGTGCGCTTGTTTGTATTAACCATGCAAATATTCCTAACAAGTCGACATCGTTAGCCGTTGCATTTTAAAAGGAATAAGTCTGGTTTCTCATTTATTTATTCCTAAACAGGAAAAGCGTAAAAAGTTATTAGGGTTATTTTTTAAAATAGAAATAGTGAACTTAGAATATAGAGTACAAATGTTTCTTGTTTTTACAGACTTCAAAAAGGAGGAGGTTCTCAATTCGTCTATGTTTTTCTTAATGAACATTAAAATGTATACTGAAACATTCATGTACTATTTTATTACTTGTTGTAATGCTTTGCCATTACTGTTCCGTTGTTGTTGTTGTCATGTTGACATTCTCAAGCCGTATAAAATTATATTAGATTTTCTTGTCAAATGATTTTCAAGTGAAAACTTCTTTAACCGACGATATTTGGTGTCTGCAAATCTTATAGGTGTCTACTTATCAACATACTTATTTCAATTTGCAACAATTTCGACGACCTTATTTTTTTTTCTTGTATTTTAAAAGGTAAATATGAGGGTTTATTTGTAATGATTATTTATTTATTTTGAATTATGACTGCCTGTGTTTTTCTTAAACAATGTCCGCAAACTCTACAATATTGAGCATTCCGCGATAGTTAAGTTCCCAAACTGTATTCTGCATTTATTTATTAACAATGAACACTGGGAATCACTAAGGTATGCCGAGTTTCATGTCGATAAACGTTTCGCATTAAGTATATAATTTGAAATTACTCACGCCGACCGTAGCGGTCGCGACGAAGGAAACCAGCTCAGCAGTAACGCTACTCGCTTGTCACATTGAATTATGCACAGTGCTTCCGTTCCATTTACACACATAGCCGACTCTACTGGCCGGTAATGAATTCACGGTATACACCCCAGATCTAAGATATGCGTATCCATGCCTCCCGCGACAAATCGCTCGCAGCTGCGATTAACAAAAATGTACCTTGTCTTTAGCGCGTCGTGTAATGAACATTAATATGTTTTGATGTAGTTTATGAGAAAAAAATATTTTGATACTCAGCAAATTAACATAACGCCCCACGGATACTAAGTAATTCATGGGAGCAGTGGTGGCTCAGCGCCTTAGGCCCCGACTTTCGAACTATAGGTTGCGGGTTCGAACCGAGGCAGGGGCTTTACTTAGTGTAATTTATTTCATCACAACTGCTCCGAAAAAGGTGAAGGAAAACATCGTGAGGAAACCGGCAAGTTCTTAGAACCACCAAATTCGAAGACATGTGACATCCACCAACCCGCCTGGAGAGAGGAGAGGAGGCCTGTGTCCCTGCAGTGGGAAACATTCTAAAAAGGGCTGATTTATTATTATTACTATTATATAATTCGTATACATTTATGAGGGACAGTCCAAGTTCGATAACTGCAGAAAATCAGACAAAATTTCAGGAAGTCGTAGTTAGCATTAAAATTGTGTTTTTCCTTTTGTACTATAAATTGGACTTAAAGCTTAGAATACAAGTCCTTGTAAAGCAATCTCTCTTACATAAATAATACACTCGAATAGTTCGTGTAAGCAAGGAGATGAGAAATATACGAAAATGAAATGTGTAGTTAATGTATCAAGCTATTAACAGGTTCATTATTTTATTGCATCTTATACCGAAGAGAATTATCGTTCATTAATAGACAAGTCATATAGAGAGGTACTAAACGTTCGAAGCGAGACAGCGCTGGAAGCTGATGGTTTATGGAGTTGCAATTGATTGGAAATATACGAGCGCCGCGGCTCGATAAATCGCAAGAGATAAATAGTAAATCGACAAGATCGACTGTCCTTAGACCTATGGTTGTGTCTCAGAACTAAAAACTGTGAAAAACTACAAAATTTGGTATGATCTGAGTAAATTTGACAAGTTTTATAGTTCCATTTCATGGGATCGATACAATATCGATTTGCCATAAATTAATTTCACTGTGAACATTTTGACTATTTGATTGGTATAAATACTAGGGAATGGCTCTGGATATTTATTTAAATAAAACAAAAAATGAGTATAATGTATGCCACGTCCTGTCGACTTCCGCTGCGCCGGCGCCGGCCGCCGCTGACACTGATCAGTTCTCACGGCACCGCAGGACCTGCATTTAGACCGCTTTTATGCCTACAACCAACATACAGTGCGCCAAGGAGGTATAATATAATAAACACAATTTACTCAAGACGAATTTTAAAAGTACAAACAGCATAATTCCTGGACATTTAAGTAGTATTATAATGATTGTTGTTTTGCACTGAGGAAAAGTAGAAATATATGCACAAAAATAATAAATGATTGAATAAAAACAAATCTATAAAGACCTTAAACTCGACATCGTATAAAGGTGTAACTTTCCTAAGCTGCTTACGCCATGTTCGTTACTATGGCTTCGTCTGGCTTCACGTGCGACCCACGCGTGAGTCGCGTTTCGCAAACCGCCCCATGCATATTCTAATGAGATTAATGTGGATTGTTTACTTGTTTCCAGGTAATTCGAGTTCATTCTATGCACGTTCAAGTTCATTACACGTGGTAAGGGTAGATAATTGAATTGTATCGATTGTTTTGTTTAAGATTCATTCATTCATTTGTATTCAAACCTACTGTTATGTTAAAATTATTTATTTATGCATTTGTTTTCTTTGTTTGTTTTAAGTTTTTCTCAACGCTTAATGGATATAAAATTGGAAGAGTGGTTAAATTCATATGCATACTTACTGTTAAAAAAATGTAAACAATGTAATTTTTTCTCGCCTTCTTACAAAAAGACAGCGCGCCACCTACCGCTCAATTTAACTTTATTTCGTGCCCGTTGACATAAACAATCGCGCATGCGTGCCCCGCGCGCCGCCACGTCTGCACGACTCCCTAAATATAAACCTCAAGGGTTTCCTGCTAATGTTTATTAAATTATACATATGTGCAACATTGTTAATATACGTCACTTGGCCAGGCCAATGAACTACAAATATATAGTTATTTGTATTTTTTTCGATATAAAAAATGCGAAGCATGTCCACATCTGGCCTCAGTCCGCATCTTTATGTACATTGCTTTTTTTAATTTTATCTAGAGCTACGTTATTTGCCTCACGGTTTACAACTTTTGTTTCAACTATGTTATTAATTGTAGCACATGTTAAATTATTTTGTGAGTTGACAATGAAAAAGTGGTAAAGTTTAATGGCATATTTACGGCCTTAATGATTGATTTTCGGACCGGGTTCCTCCAACTGGGGCTAGCAGTGATAAGGTCAGGATATCCCTACTAATATTATAAATGTGAATGTAACTCTGTCTGTATGTTACGCTTTCACGCTTTAAGTACTACACCGATTTAATTGAAATTCGGTACAGACATAGTTTAGACCGTGAGGAAGGACATATTCTGATTTTTAATACGAAATAAGGGTTGGCTTAAAAAATTAAAAATGCTGCCCAATATGCTATTCCACGCGGACGGAGTCGCGGGCACAGATAGTTGTAACATAAATCAAAAAAGGTGCTAATCTCAAATCTAGCAAACCTATACGAGTTATTAATCTCTCAAGAAAATAATTAAACTTTGGTATTCTCGGTTACGTTATAAATTTTAACGTTTAAAATTAAAGAGCCCTATTAGTGTATGACATCTGCCATAATAACTAAACAATCAAGTACTAAATTCCAACTAAAAACCGGTGGTAATATTTCAAAACCGACTCTCCAATAAATCGATCGGACGCTATAAATATTGATGTGAACACTTTGAGAGTGAATTGATTTGTAATCAAGGGAAAATGCTTGCTATCTAACCGTTAATAATTAATTACGATTTACGATACGGGTGCTCGGTCAGCGGGGAGTCGCTGCTTAGCGTCCACTCGAATTAACGGGATTGAACCGGGGACTTATTAGGAGCAGCGGACCGAGCAACGGTGCCGGACTACTGCTGTTGTTTTTAGAATCACTCCAACTAAACGACTCCAATTTCTTTTTAAAAGATTAAACGGTTCGACGATTTTATACACTTTCTATAAAATATATAAACAATTTATATAACAATACATACAATATTTGTAAAGAAATTCTTGTTTACTCTGCAAGCTATATTTAACGTGTTAATAACGTATTTTCTTTTTTTTTTATAAGAAGAAACATACATTTTACAACCAAAATGTTATAAACGTTGAACGTGGTCTATATTTCATGTTAAACACACAAAACACCATAAACTTTTTATTTATGAATAATTCTTGTGAGTTTCATAATATATTTGAAGTAACAATACCTCGCGGTTTTAATGTGATTAAATTGTTGAAAACTTAATGAATGCATTGTTCAATGACCAAATAACATAGCGCACTTGCACGCCAGATGCCCGTGAGAATGGTAATGGGAACAATTCGGAATCCGCTCGCACGCTGTTTCACGGCGCGATATTGCGTCACGCTTGGGTCACGCTCATTATCTTATACTTTTCAATTGAGGTACGTCGCATAGCAAACGGAATTGCCCCAGCGGTAATTACCGACCGGCCATGGGACTAGAGACACTACGGTCAACGAAATTGAGGCCTATTTACCTCCGTTCAAAAGCAATGTACAAAATAGTAATTATGCGACTAAATTCCATGCAATTTGCTGCAGTGAAGTAAGACATTTTTGAGTTATTGAAACTATTATTAAAGCTCATTGTCTGTCAAAAAGTGGGAAATATCTAGCAACGTTTGTTAGTGGTCATGATCCGTTCCATATCGACTTTAGTGATATAATTTCTAGAATGGATCTAGGTGAACTTTGCTATATTTATCTGTTTATAAATAACTTTGACCTAAATCAAATGCCGATCCGATTCCGGGTAATTTGCGCATTGCTATCTTCTTTCACAATAGGCTAGAAATAAATTATTCGATGGTTACCACATTACATTAACCATACAATATAGTGATTCTAATGCAATTGGTTTATATATGCGGGTATCAACCTTATACCATACATCCCTATACAGTATCGCTATTTTCACTTTCGGATCAACTTAAGTAGATTTAATTAATCGAGTATTTTACATCAATAAAAAGTTGCGACTGGAAAAGATGCATGAATACAATAACATATATCTATCTAGTTTCCTCGGTAGATATATGCATGGAATTGTACATATTAGATCCTAGACTCACCTGTGCTTAGAGTCTTTCATCGTAATTCGAAAATCTAAAGAGGTACAAAGGATTAAAGATCAATTATAAGTTTTGGTTCGGGGATGTTATTCGGAAAAAAATATTTATCTAAATTATTATCTCATTCAATTTGATTGTGTAACTAAATATATCAAATTTACTACGACATAAAGTGTCGCTAAATGAAGTCATAGAGCGAGCCGACTGGAAACTCAATAATACCGCGCCGCCTTATCGCCGCATTGTGATAGGGAGACAATGCGTATCGTGTCGACGGCAAAACTTAATTGCCCATCGCATCCAATGCTCTGTTATAGCATCTAACACAATCATTACCTGTGTTATTCCTTAGGGTTTTATGTAATCTTCGATTGTAGCTGTTATTTATAAACTAATTTGCAGTTTGGTGTTCATAAAATCACTCTTTTACTTTTGTTTATGTTGTCTGCGGATTTTTTTGGGATTCGATACATCTAAACAGAAATTGGAAAGTATTTTTTGACGAAACTGACACCTACTAATAATTGAAAAGGAATATTATAGCAGTATAGAATATATAGAATATCTGCTCAATAAATTTGATTACGGTTTTTATTCTGAATTATAACAATCTGTTACTTCTTTAAAAAACTCCATATTTTTACTCAGCGCTACAAAATACCTGTCTCAATTTATACCTATAATATAATAACACCCGAACACGTTGCATTTAGCGAAACAAGGTCCAAATGAAACGAGGAATGTGTCGGATTGTTCCGATATTTCTCAGCAGTTAGCGGTCCGCTCGCGATATTTAGCACCTCGGCCGCTGGCGCTCGGAAGTAATCTGCGCGCCGCATCGCATCGTGACCGTGCCGGCGCTGTTAACCATCGGACACACGCGCGCTGCACACGACCGCTTAGTATTACACATCTCGAGAAATGTGGTCAGCGACCAGCTCGATAGCCTCCGAGCTCAAAGGTCCGAGGACAGCCTGGTTAAACAATTGAGCATAAAAATAACTTGCAGCCTTCTTGCCCTTAACAAGGGTGAAATAATCGGAGGACGAAGAGTTCGAACGTCGCAAGATGTCAGTTTATTGACCGCGTTCTAACGTAGATTTTTTTATATTCACATGTCAAGGTGTTACAGCGTGTCAAATGTGTTAAAAATTATCTTAAGGCTAATTTTCCTAATTTCAAAATGTTATGGGATATCAATCAAGTGTAAAAAATCCTTACTTAAAAAAGTCCTTATCCTTGACAGTCAACAGAAATAACTTTAAATGAGAGATTTTGTGTAGTAATATGGAATGATATGCCCATGGATTTAGTGGTCTTATCAACAAAAAGCTATAAGCGTTTTCCTTCCAAGCGGCACGTACTTATGCTAGGTATTACATGTAATCAGCTGTCTTCAGATTTTCAAAAGAACTACATACACTACAATCTCGGTCTATGATAATTATCAATTTAAAGCATTGTTTTTGATATTTATGCTGTGACCATATTTAGATTTAAAATAAATAAAAAAAACAATTTACATCTCATGTATCGATCCCGCGTCATTTGTCTACGTTAGACAACTAATGTCATCGCAGCTTAAATCATTTACGGGTAAAAAAATAGACATTGATTAATTTTTTGTTACAAAGTCGAATTGAATTCAAAGGCGATAGATAGTAGTATTACTATGAATCACGGTGTCGGTGAACTCCGCGTACAATAGACTTTTTACGATGGAAGATGCCTCATTGAGATTTCTGTGGAGGTTTGCTTAGTAAAGTACATTACGTAGATCGCTCGAGCCGATAGCGCCGGTGCGTTGATTTCGAACTGTACTGTACATTTATATTCTTAAAGAAAAAAACTGACAGAGTAGCTTTAAAATAGCGATGTAATCGTTAACAAATTAAAAAAATATATTACTAACATCTTTACTTTAAATATTTGCAAATAAAATATTTAATGAGAAGTGTTAGATTAGCTTATTGTTTTAAGTTTGGCGATTTATGTATATTTTATATTTAATCATTTTTATTTAATGGTTTATATATTTAATTAAATTTCTATAAGCTTGTTTTGACATGTTTTCATTCATATGGGACTCCAATACTTTTTGTTGATGATGATGATGATGATGATGAATGATTCAATAACAAAGTATTATTGCTTTTGACTTATCCCTCGTCTAATATAATCGATGGGTTGTTACAGCACTCGTACGTTGAAGTAGTAGTTTGTATAATTGGATTCTGCATCGCTTTATATAGAGCGGGCCCCGACTGCGACTGCGAATGCCAATATCGATTACGTTACGGACTGCCGGGCGGCGGTCGGAAGTGTCGTTACTCATGTATACGAAACACTGCCAGCACCAAACTATCAAACTAATTATAAGAAATTGAACCTTTATCATAAAAGTAATCGAATCGCACCCATTACCAAACTGGTTGGGCACGAACGCTTTGTCCAATTAGCGATTGCTAAATACACAGTTAAAATACCAATTGACTATGAATTTATATCTTTATTTAAAATCACCGTCAATTTCCTCTTTGCGATAAATGCTGGCGCAACACTAATTTGTAAGTCGTTACAGACGACTGCACGGCGTCGGCGCAAATAAACAATCATGGTTAATTTCAAGTTTATAATCTCTCATTTTAGCGAATTAAGGCATTTTGAAGTAGTTATTTAGAGCAACATAAACCGTTTATCGAGCAAATATGTAAACAACGCCGTTTTAAAGATTTATTCGCGATTAAATTTACAGTATCTATCTCTTCCGAATGCGGAGCCGTGAAATCGTAAGTTATAAAGTTTACGACGAGCAGTCCGCGTGCATTCGCATATTCGCCGTATCGCAAATCATCGGTTATTGCATTGGATAAATCTTCAAGCTTTACTTACTACCAACTGCACCTGCCTTATGTTCTGCTATCAGCTCATTTCCACAGTATCGTTAAGACACAGAGCTCAGAATGGCGGCGTTACGTGGCCGTTTTGTTCTTATTTCATTTAGAAACATAAACCGGCGGCCCGTCTATTAGAATTAATAATTGTTTTATTTCAGACATGACAACGTATTAGCTTTGGACTAGTTTTATTCGTCATATGTTATTTTTTTACAAGACGCATAGGTTTTAATTACTGAAAAAGTAATTTAGTTGATTCTTTATTAGGGTATAGTAATGTCGTATGTATATTTCTCTCGGATTTTAGATAGATATGCTTTACTTTTTATGAAATGTGTATAAACGAAATGTAGAGGTAAGCCTGCTAACTTCAAAATTCAACGCTGACTTTTATTTGACTCTCGAACGGTGAACTAATGTTGCTAAGTCCTTGAGTGCATTAAGCTTGTGTTGATTATTAACCTACTGTTCCACAATTCTTTTCATTCGCTCCACAATTCATATCAAGGAATTGGTACGAACCGGGCTTGATCGTTTCACCGCGATCTTAACAAGGGCTCCAAGTGATTCGAGAAGTAGTATGCCTTTTTTATCTTCTTTAACACTGTTATTGAAAAACAATCACATACTTTTCTCATAAATAGAAACTAAAACACGCTGCCATTACGGATCGGAAATTGTCGCGCCTTATAGGGTAAAAGGCACGACATCGGACGCGCTGATCCGACCCACTTTCCAACGGCGCAAGTGAAAAACTTCGAGTGACAGCTGGTGTGGAGTAACGTTCTTTGACAAGAGCTTTACGGTCCACTTTGTCCTTTTTATTGGGAGAAGGTGACAAGCTCGCAAGCTCTCAAAGAAAAAGAAGGAGCCTGAAGCGCCATTTTTTCAGCATTCCTTCTGTCAAGGTGCATTTGCAGATCCCTTCATACGAAATCTCTAATAAAGTGTTATACATTTGAGTATTTTGTACAGTATTTGATACATTTTAATTCTCACCTGTTACCTAATAGTTGAGTGCAAACATTACTATGTTCTGGTTCTTACCAAAAGTTCTCCTTAGTTCACCAATTTCACTTTATAACCGTATACAAATTATAAAGTCCTGCTTCCGCCTTACTTAATGATATAAAAATTTGTGGTCATGGCCGAAACAAATTTCCGTTCTATTATATACTTTATATTTTAAATGATTCACTTTTTGTCTGATTTCCAGTCGCATTATTTTTTAAGCCAAGGAGACAAGTTCGCAGTGTACTTGTATATTTCTAATGGCGATTAACATTCCAATGTTGTATAACATATCAATACCAAATATAGACTTTGTCGTAGTCGTTTGCTAGATGTCAATTTAATACCAACAAACATATTCTGACATGTTTCATTTACCAATGGAAATTTTAATTTCAAATGAACTATGAATACGCCAACGAAACATGCGACATATATTATACTAGCGGACCGCCCCGACTTCGCACGGGTATTTAACTAAAATTCCAAAAATTATATATTTTTTATCGCCTATGTTCATCAGTGATAATGTTGGATTCTAATGGTGAAAGGATTTTTCAAATTGGTTCTGTAGTTACAAAGTCTTCAATAAAAACAAAGAATCAAATCTTTCCTCTTTATAATATTGGTTAGATATGTATGTATGTAGATAAAATTGGTTAATAAATTAAAATTGATCTTTTGACCGACAACCTTAGAATTCGTAACTGCAGCGCGTATGAACTCGCAGCTCGCTCAATCATATACGTCTATTAACGCAAGCGATGCAATATTATAGATACGAGATAATCGCGTGGTTTCACTAGAAACCTTCTAAAGTACCAGTTTCGCCAGTGTCACTCTATCCATCAATCAGACATGAAATGAAGTTGCCACTTGCAAGCCACTGGATTAGCTGTAATAGGCAACCGAGGCACTCGATCGCCACTGCGATGATCTCGATACTTTACACCATTCTGCATCTTAATGCTCAGACATAGACGCGACAGCCGCTCGAAGTATATGGACAGATGGCCCTATAACTCATGTTGGTGGCAGTACAAATCACGATTAACACGTGACAACGGATGGTGATCTCACCTTATAAGTGTGGCGGTTTTATTAGATTGAGAGAATAAATGAAGACGTAAGTAAAGCGTCCGTGTAATTTGAACTACTTTGATTTAATCGCAGTTTAGTTAAAGCAGTAATAAATGAAAGCCGAAGAAATGATAATGTTAAGGGTAAAACTACGTGTCTCTACTACGTATCTCTGATTAACTGATGCGATAATCTTTAATAATAAATAGATGTAATGTAACAGCAAAGGTTATTACCGTTGTTGTTACTGTAACAATCTATGCACATGGTCTGTTCCCTGTCGAAAATAATCACCCGGTTCACCTATTCGTTTTACAGCTAATTTAGTGCCATTAGATTGAACAAATAACACGCGTTTTGTGCAAGCAGAGGTTCTAGTAGGATTTCAAGATTGACATGATTAATATCATACAAAATTAGTGGATATTTATTATGTAGAAAAAAAAAGAAATTACAGTCTTCAATTAGGTGCCAGAGGGAGTTTGGTTGCAACAATTTGTTTTATGTAACACTTTCACGATGTCCATATGTGATAACTCGGCCGAGTTCGATCGCCTTTTGCAGCACAATAATTGACGTTATCCGCGGGCCATCTTTAATCGGTCTCCTAGTTCCTAGATGGGCTTACGTAATAACCTATTTATGTAACGAATGCGCGGGCGAGCGGTCATCAATAAAATCGTAAATTTGTTAAGAGCCACTTACTCAGTTTCGAGGAGCTTTTTCTGTAATAATACTGCTTTACGAGGATACCTGCATAGATTAAGAGGTCCTTACCTGTAAATACTCATTCAAAGACTTATCTTACGATAATAAGTATTAGGTAGTGTTTTAAATAAATAATTTGGTACGTCTTGTTGATTTTTATCTTAAATTTCTTAATGTTGAAATGGTCAGAATATCCGTTCTATCTGCCTAAATATAGTTTTTATATCAGTTAATAAGCTACTATGAAATACTGACTCATCAAATGTGTAGCATAAGTTGTATATGGTTAAATACTCTAGACTAGGCAAATGTTGTTACGCATGTGCGTAAGGTCGTAGTTCGACGAACTCCGATTACGAAATGTTACCGCAGACAGGCGGCTACGTGTGGCGTTTGTTAGTGTTATTACGTCTCGTGTCCTACAAGAATTGTTAACAAGCCGATGAATGGATATCGATGGTTATCGGCGCCGTGGCGTGGACCGCCCGCGGCTGTGTGGGCATATCTCTTGCGACTTTTGACATGCTTCGGTCTGAATCGCTTTTGAGTTATAATGATTGGCAAAAAACACATAATAATATTGAAATAAATTATCATAACTTTTTACATATCGACGGGAGTTGTTAACCAACTACCAACCAAATGTTAATGTCGATGTTTAATACTAACCGTGGACAATTTGAAAAACCGCCACTGACAGTTGAGTTAATTAAAACAAATTAATTTATTTTAACAATGTATAGTTTATTCTAGGATTCTCTATAGTGCAAACGTATAATTTTGTAACCCAGTTTTTTTTATGAACTAGAGCCATTATTTCAACCCAATGCTATGTACATACTTAGGCCTACTCATAATTCGCTAGGAAGTACAAGACACCACCTGGAGTTATAATGACTGTCTACTTTTTGTTATACAAGTTTAAATACTAGATATAATACGTACACAGGCAAATGATAATCATTTAAGCTAACTAACGAGCCTAACATAAAGCGAGTCACGGTGACTGATAGCGTCTCATTACGTGGCCAGCGCGCCAGCAAGGTTGCCAGCTTGCCAGCGCACACGTTTTTGTGCACAAGTTTAGTTTTAATCTCACCGAGTCGTGTCTTAATTTTATGTCAAGTTCACGATTTGTCATTTTGCACTTTTATACTTCAAGTCGTGTCTGTTGATTGATAATCTGCATATCAATTATTTTACGGTTTGATTCTTTTTGTACATTTTAAGTAAATTTTTAGGTCCGTAGTTTAGGATGTAATTATTATCGTAATTTCTTGAGTCATTGTGCCATATTACTTTATGTTAATTCAGTAAGTTCTTATGAAGCTTAATATCTGAATATTAATATTTATTTTAATTAATTTTAACTAATCTCAATAACTGTCACGGTATGCCAATATCTCTTAAGCGATCCTATTATGTGGTACGTATGTAAAATATAACATATAGTCTTGATGCATTTTTAATACTAATGCTATTACTCTACTCACGAGCTATGTGTTACTAACGCGCCAAAGTAGGTGAATTCACATCAGCTAACAATACATTACACACTTTGCATAACAATGCGACTGCGAGCGACCGAACGCTGGTCATTCAGCGCTTTACCTAACTCTAAGGTCGAGCTGCCGCATGACCTGCTCTATTTGCATGCGGCGTGCTGTTAATTATACTAAAATAAAAAAGAAGAGCGCTGTAACACATACATTTGTATTTATTAGCGTGATTTGTGTCATACTAAAGAAAGGTTAAATGAGGTGTATCCATAACAAACGAATAGCTTAAATGTATAGATGTAGAAAAACGAGAGATTTGTGGCGCGCCAAATGGAAATACGTAATATCTGCCTAACCCCTGGGCTACGGGCGTGAGTGTATATATTTTTTAATTTCTTTAATAAATAAACATACTGTTACATGAACAATGGTGAGAGGGAGTAATAATCGTCTTTATGTAACCAGTCATATAAAATATCAACTGTTTCCATACTTACGCATTGCATGTATCTTAATGTCAATGTCTCAATGTCTTCAGCCAACCTTTTATCGTACGAGTACCAAACGAATCAAATTCTAAGACTTCAATATCTTTTATCTCATACTTGAATTTCAAACATTCATTCACAGATAAGAAAGAAGTCTCCTTTTGTCTCTTTGTTTTTGTCATTGACAAATGTAACTACTTTCGTGGAAATTTGGTGATCTTGGTTTCACTGCTTGTCGCAATCAGAACGTAAATTAAGATCTAGTGGAAAGTTCATTTAGAGAGCTTAAATTTTTTTCACAGGCTAAAAAATACTATTGGGTTTATCCTTAAGAAGTAGGTATATGTTGGCGTGACATGAACGGATTCGGAAGTATGTTAGGCGTACTTTGAATGATAGGATTAAAAATAGCATTGTAAGGGAAAAGTGTAACTTAAAAGTGAATGTTGTGACTAGAATTGAGAAAGGAAGAGAAATGCTTCGGTGGTTCGGGAATGTTGAAAGGATGAATGAAGAGAGATTAAAAAAACAAATTTCTGTTGAAAAGTGAATGGCAGTGTTGTATGTAGTAATGGCAGTGTCGTCCAAGGAGAATTTATATCGATCAGATTAGTAACATACTAAAGAAGGACGAAATAAGTAGTAGCCATAACCGACGACTTTGTATTCTTAGATGAATGTATGTAGAAGAAGCGAGAAAAAGTGTGCCAGGATCGCGCTAAATAGAAATCCGCGATCTCTGCCTACGCCTATGGATAACGGGCGTTAACGCATATTTATTATACGTATTAAAAATATTTTTATTACTTTTTAAGAGTCCTCTTGTTTGGCGTGGTAGGAAAATGTACAATTAGAGTTATATCTCCTTAGTGAGTTTCTAATTACTGTAATAATTTCTCATTAATGCTTTGCCCTTCATTCTTTAGAGCCTGATTAGTGAGTTTCGTTTTGGTATTTGTGCGTGGTAATTAACAAATACTTTCGCCAGGTGTTCTGAACTCTCGGCGCATTGCGTAATGCGATGGCACACGGAGTCGATGAATCGAACCGTGTTGATTTTTATCTTGATTACTCCGTTCGAATTTATAAAAGTGGCTGCTTTCGATTTTCTAAAAATACAGAAGTGATCACGAGAGAAAGCTGAATATTTTGACGGGACAACTTTTAGCTGAGTCAGTTTTGCGGCTCACTCCAAATTAAACTCGAATTGAGAAAAAAAATCCTATACTTGGCGTAAAGAGAGGAAATAATTTGAGTGATAAAACCAAATTACCATTGTCGATAGCAATGTGCCATGGAGTCATTTAAAACATCGTAAAAGTTCATGAAGAAGAACGATATAAGGAGTGCCTTTAACCGACGCTTGTATACGTAGATGTATGGATGTAGTAGAAACGAAAAATGTATACCAGGAAATCATAATCTCTGCCTATCTCTCTCTCTCTCTCAGGGTTACGGGCGAACGTATATTTATTTATATATATAAATGTTTATGGTTTCGTCTCGTTTCCCTGTCTAAACAAACCTTTGTTATTTAATAAAGAGACACTGTCGATACAATCATTATTATTATAACTACTGTCTCAAAATAGAGATATCTGTCATCACATAGTCTTTATGGTAGTAAATTAAAGCTCCATGAAAAAGTAGTTACGCTGTTCTTATGTATACATATATACACCATTAAACTAAAATATCATTTTGTAATTCCTAATACCTACTTGCCACTATCAATTATCCCGCGCAGTTAAAACTATCTACCAAGTAGTGTAGCCGTGGTTAAATTTACCTATGATGATTTGATTATACTGTGTCAATAAAAACAGTGTTTTACCCGTGACGAAAATATTTTACAAGACCAAAAACGCTCATAAAAGTCATTTGGCGCCGGCTTAAGCCTTTCTGTGGAATGCGTATTGGCCCGTCTTTATATATCCCAAAATCGTTGCTAATAAATTTTGTCACATAAAAATCCAGCTTTCCCCGAGACAAAATATATGTTGAAATTAATGATACGTACAAAAGTTATTGTAGACTCGACATGATTTTCATTTATATGGCAATAAAAATAAATCCGAAGAATTTTTTTTGATATTGCGGAAACGTAGGTGTAACCGTTCGCGGGAAAACTTTGTTACGTTTAGTAATATTTAGAACACAAGCATGAATAGATACTGAACAACTGATTTGAATCAAAAGAACGGATACTTCACAAGAATGGCGGGTGTTCGCAACTATTGTATTGTCATTAGAAGAAATAAAACAAACGTAGTTTCTTTCCCCGAATGCTATTTTCAAATTGACAACCGACAATACATCTTGAGGCGTAGAATGAATCAACGTCCGTCAGATATTTGCTTTGGATCGGGGCCAATGTGAGGAAACATGAGAAAAAATAATCCAGCTGACCTTGCTTACCATTTTCAAGCGCTGATTGACGTTCCGCCCGCGATCTCAAACATGTTTTTAATTGCGATTTTATTTCCATGAATACCAAAACATACGACCATACTCTTTACTATTCTACTCGATTTTTATCTATGAATGAGGCCGAAAGACTCTGACATGATTTGTCTAAAAGCTAAAAATGTTTAGGTAAGATTAAAATGTTTGTCCTAACCTAACCTAACCAAAATTTCACATCTATTACTTTGTACTACTACAGAATATGTAAATAAATTAGCTTAGTCTTGTTATTTATTACTTGATTCTTTCAGAATTTACATTGTAATTTATTTTAATTCATTATTATTATATTATTTATCTAGACTAGATTGTGTGCTGACTGTAAACGTACAAGCTATTGATAAAACTATGACGAATCGGGCCGTCACTCGTAATTGTTTCACTGTACGCTAACAACTGATTAGGTTGCCCCGGGGGTCAACGACCTCACGTAGTCGGATTTGTCATTTGGCCACGAGCAAATGAAGGAGTGCTTAACATTCGTGTATCGTTCGTGTAATAAAAATGTTTATTACATCTGCCAATACTCGTAGCAGCTGTAGACGTGCGCCTCGTATACACTCTCCTATAGAACTATAAATGTTATTGATAAAATACATAAAAAGTTTTGACACGTTTGAGTGTTTCGGGTAATGGCAGTATCGAAATATTATTACGGGAATAACGTATGATATGAGCAAGTTTTATTTTTCATAATAAAATAAATTATTTGGGAACTGGAGCAACATCATATACAAGTGCAAATTAAAGCAAAACCAGTAAACCAATCGAAACTTACTTCGGTCCTGATAATAATCTTTAATCTACTAAGGTCAGAGGCACTTGTCTTGCCGTGTAGGTACTCCGCTCGGGCGACATTGACCTCAAGAAAGCTCGAGTTGCGTCACGCGTCGCTTTGCGTAACTCAGACTGATGACGCCATTTAATACTATTTTTATGAGTAACGTAAAGCGTAATCCCGAAAAATCGGCTGATTATGCACGACAGGAGATGTAGAGCCGGCTGGCCTTTCGGCGCGCATTACCCTTCATTGCTAGACTGCTGGATAAAATATTGTGTGGCTATTACGTGAATTAATTACGGTAGGCGGCGGATGAAAACTTCATTACTGAGAATTAATAGGCGATGTAATGTTCCGTGTGTTCTCTTTGATCTTTTTTTGTTACTTTTATGTTGCGAATAAAACGTTCCAGCTTGATTTGAGATATATGTATTTGAGATACATATATAAGGTGATTACTCGTGTAGCACGTGTTTGCCAACAACGCCAGTGTGTTCACCAATGTTTCTGATAAATAAAAATAAATCTTCTAAATTAATATATCTTTTATATCTTAACAATTTCATTATCATAAAAAAACATAGATGAACATCAGAATGTTGTTATTGTAGAATTTAGAATTCAGCAGCCTCATACCTTTTTTCTGCGTTTTGTAAGATTTGTCTTATTGTAATGTTTATTATTTTTCAATTTAACTCCCAAGAATTGATACAAGTTGCCAGAGTCAGTGTTTCCATCCATGATGACGTGGATACCTTCAAGAGTAGTAACTAAACTAGTTCGTAAGCACATAAGGTCGAATTGTGGTGAAGTGCTAGTTTATTCATTATAAAAAAAAACTCCTAACAAATAATGGATAAAATGGATTCTATGAATTCGAGACACGGACAATTTTCTTCTTCCAGCTTGTGCTCTATTCCATCCACCCATTCATGAAAGAAGAAAACAACCATATCACATTGTGGCTATCCATGAAAATACAAATCTGTAATTTAGAGGCTTTTAGATTAGGATACAAATTAAATAATATGCGCTGAATTAAATAGTCCATTTAGATATAAAATATGTACGTAACAATAATCATACTTTACTTATGTGGTAGACCATTCGTGTGTGGCTGAAAGTAGACTTTAGAAATATAAGCTACATAGTAAGCAGTTTCGCACACAAGAGAGCTATATTGAAATATGAATTGACTAATTGTATCGCTCGCGGACGACGGTTACGGTTTAAATTTACACCACGCTGAACTAGAGCATCGGTGGCTTCTAAGTGGATAATGTCAATTGCACGAAGCCATTCCGCATTCCAGTCGGGGACGGGCTATTTGACATTAATGTAGGGACATTAATTCATTAGGCGGCTGCGAACGCGTTAAGGAGTAGGGGCCGTAAGTGACGCTGACGAGATGAGATGTGTTTATTCGTCTCGTGGGTGGACAGTGGACACACTTCCTGCGAAGGGCCTTTGCACACAACGTTATTTGTTCGCGTATACAACGCGCGTTTTTGATGAGCGCGTCCTCTGCGCGGTATCTACGCGTTTGTGGCCATACAAAGTCAGAACGCGTCGGTCTTGCGTCCGCTAGGCGTCCTAATCGCGTAACGCATGTCTTACGCGCGTACAAAAAACGACCTAACTGTTAGCTTCGTCGATTTTGGCTGTTGAATTGATAATATGGGAAAACATTAAATGTATGCAGGAAATCATTTTTGTACTTTAGTGTCTATCAAATTTGAAAACGAAAATAACCTTATAAAGCACTACCCACCAAATCAACAAATAATAAAGTTATTAAGCATTGGTATATTGACGTACGATTAACTTTTTGGAACCTGATATTTAAATTAGACGCATACTAAGTATGTGCTTTATGAATATGCACATTGCGCGAATTTCTTTATTCGGCCTCATGTTATATTTTTCTCGTAAAAAATTCTTAAAATGATTTAAATATTTGTTAGACTTGTCGGCTTAGTTAAAATTTTAATAACATGAAAGCCTAGAAAGCGTAACAAGAGATAGTTATTTCCCTACTGACCTACATGATAAAATAATGTTAGCACAACGTTGTACCGCAAATACTACTCAGAACATTACCTTTCTTAATTACCTTGCGTCCTTGACACCGAGTCTCCAGAGCATACATATCTCAGATTTAAATCAGCATAGTGTATCAACTTACTAACTATAAATGCGTTAACCAGAGGGGCAGAGAGAGATCATGGATTTCCATTTGGCTTTCCAGCTCTCACTTCCATACATTAAAGTGGGGACTAGTACAGCATTTTGTATTGCCAGACTAGCCCTTCATAGAAAATGCTGCCTCTTCACTACTGTGAGATACTACACATTCACACGACGTTTAAAATCTTTAACATGCCACTCCATACTAAACCACTCACTCCCCAAATACACGAACTCTTTCATTTATTCCACTTCTTTACCGTTAACATTTATTTTAATTACTGTCGTACTTTATTCTCTCTTACAACTTTACAACCGATACTCTTGGGCATCCGCAACAACCAAATGAGTTGCAGATACGTTGCCTACCTTTAATGGAGACATAAAACGGATATTTCCCAATCCTATTCAACCCTCCCCGTTCACTAATCTGTCCCTTCACATTATATCTTTATTATTCTTTTGATATTATCGTGTTAGACTTACAAAATCATTGGCCGTATCTATTTTTAACTATTTATTCAATTATACAAAATAAAAATAAATATGCAAGGTATAAACACATAAAAAAACTTTTGAATCTTGCTTTACTTAACGATTACTCGATGTCTTGAACCTTGGGTTATTTGCTTAATTTCGATCATAAAACTTAATATCAAAGGAGCGGAGACATCGCGATGATGATTTAAATCGCTCTATAAATAAGTGCTTGCAAATTGAATACCGACAATTATATGTTCTCCGTCGCTCGGCTCTCTCCCGCTTTCCCATGTACTTTAACTTTTTATGATTATAATTTTTTGCAGATGTGATGGCATCATCCAATGTTGTTTTGTTAAGTCGCAGACCATGTATATCCTCGATAGTAATTTTAATATCTTATACATCTGATGTTTTGTAAACTTAATAACTGAGTATTGATTTTATAAACCTACGTGTGTCGTACCCATAACGTTCGCTCACTACTCTTTGTGGGTGCTGTTAGTAAGTGTTATATATGTGACTATAACAACTGCGCCTCAAGGTGATCCATACGTACGTGTGAAATTAGAAAATTACAACAAATAGATAATGTCACATACATCAGTCATACTTTTACCGCTGATAATTGAAATCATGATAATTATAAAAATGATAGACGTGTAGACAGATCGATTAAGTTATCAAAGTTGTGAATAATGTAATAGATTGTAATTTGTGATGTAATGAAAAGAAAATTACTCAGGTATCATATTAATTAACTTAATAATATAATTTTAATTATTTATGTTTTTTAATCTATTTTAGGTAAAATCTAGTTTATATGATGAAGGATCTTGTTAGTAATATTTGCATTATTTTGGTTTCAGGTATATTACAACTGTCTTGTCCCCACACAACACACGAGCTTGGATTCGATTGTAAGTCAGTATTTAAAAGCTGCTAAAGAATATTGCAAAATAAAAGTAAAGATATGCGCATATAAGCCAGGCAAACAGAGATTATGGGTTTCCATTGGGCGCGATCCTGGCCTAAAAGTTTAGATTTACTTTGCAATGTTGTTGAACCGCAGAAAAGATTAAAGAATATGTATTATTTACCTACAAGCCTTCGGCTACCTTCTGTTCTTATTTATATTAAAAAGTGAAAGCTTAATAAGAGGCAATAGTAATTATGTGATATCTTCTTCGACTTTCAACTTCATAACATAACCATGGCTTAGTAAGACATGCACAGTGACGTGGGCGTCCTCTATACTTATTTCTCCACACGCAAGCCCGAGGATACGACACGAAACAATTATTGCTTTGGGGGGTGTATGTCGATTTTATTGTATTTTAACGGAGGAAAGAACTGAAAGAGCTGATTTTTTTTGAGCGTATCTTAAATTAATGAACGTTTAATTAATTAAATAAGATGGTGAAAGGGACACTATTATTTTTCTGATAAATACTAGGTTCTAGTCGTGTCGGGGCAGCAGACTCTATCTCTCAATCAGGGAAGGACATGTTTCTCCTCCCGATTAGCTTCAGTTGACGTCTTAAAACATTCGTTCCTACAAAGAATTTACTTGCCTGGTCTATATTAAGGACGCAAAGTACATGTGCTTAGTTTATCTTATTCGATTGTCACCAGAAACTCGTTAAATATTAAAATCATTAAGATCCTTTTGAAACCTACTACAAACAAGATTATCATTTGTACCATAGAATTCCAAGTAATATTTATTTAGTTCATAGAGTATATTTTATTTATGAAGTTGTTGCGAATTTAAACCGCACATTACGGCATTTCAAAATAGTTCCGAAGACCTTGAGCACGGTGTCAGTATTCTATTCACAAATCGGCTTCGGACATGCGCCGCACGTCACCCGAGCATTCGATCTAGACGCTGGTCGCTGCTCCCGCTATATTTACGAGCGCACTAATATTATTTATGTGTGTCAAACTGGTGGTCTATTTCAGAAATCAGCGCATCGGATGCGCTAGCGCAGCGGCTGCGCATTCTCAACCTGAAGTGTATGAATCACTGACAAACGGATAGTTTTCTTTCTCTCGTACGTGTTACATGGTGATCGTAATGACTAATGACATTTGTCACATGCATAAGATTATATCTTACCTCCATCGAAAGACACTTTCTTAGACATTCTCGATATTAAAATTCGAAATTAAATGTCATCCAGTCTCATCGCCGCCTAAATCCAATGGGTTCATGTTATACGTCATTTACAAACTTTAATGTTATCACATTTACTGTTACTATTTGGTGCATAAATTAGAATTCAGCACCAATTCTTATTCAGTTTTGGTTTACAAGCACGATGGGTTTATGTTTTAACATTTAATGGATCAGAATGAAGCATGGCCGATCATATTTCACAGGTGCCGCGCGTTATTCGCGAATCCATAATTTTCGTTGAACTCTGCGTTGGTAGAACACCTCGGCAATAATTGACATGAAAAATATTCCCCTGGCACGGTACACGTTTCCGGAAGTTTATATCTGCTACTATGATAGATGTACACAGTTTGTTATGTGTAAAACATTTGTGATGTTATATTTAACTTATGTATCAATAGTTTATTTTTATTATTATATTATAACTATTACGTTGCTTTATTTGTGTACAGAAGAAGGTGGAAAACGAACAAGCGGTGCACCTAGTATTAAGTGACCTCTACCCATAGTGTTAGGATATTTCCTTTTGCAATCCTCTTCCCCTTCCCATCTTCATCTTATAGGGAAGGACGGAAAGGGGAAGAGGACTGAAATTGGGTCACCTTACTCATCGGAGCAAAAAGAAAAAAACCGGCCAAGTACGAGTCGGACTTGCGCACGAAGGGTTCCGTACCATTATCTATAAAAAGTTTTTTTTAGTATTTGTTGTTATAGCGGCAACAGAAATACATCATCTGCGAAAATTTCAACTGTCTCACTATCACATATCATGTGGCTGTATGCCTGGTGACAGACGGACAGACAGACAGACAAACAGACAGACGGTCCCGTTTTACCCTTTGGGTACAGAAACCTAAAAAGAGAGCAAAATCTGGTATATATTTTATGACGTCAGTTTTACATCGACGGCTGATACTTTCTCTTCATAAACGTTTTTATGATCTAGTTTTTACCGAAACGGGCACCACTGGTGTGTATGAAACATTTTAAAAAGTGCTCAGTTGTGTGCATCGAAGGGCAACCGCATAGCTTCACAGACTGATAAACGGCATATAATTATTGTTGTTTTTATTACACACAGAAAGTGACTCACGGCAATTTATTAAGCATAATTGTAATGGTTTAAAATTGCAACAAGTTTCGACAATAACCGACAGCCTGCCAGTATTTTTGTTTGAGCTCTGTCTGCGGACTGTCTCATATAGTCGCAGTACAATTACGCATAAAATGACTACTTTTTAGTAAATGTGACCACAAAAGCTAGTATATGGTCCTTTTAGTGTATTGTTAAGGGATGATCAAGATATTACAACTGATATCAGAGGTATGAGACAGAATCAGACACGATGTTAACAGGATCTAGACCGTCATACCAAAGAAATAAAGCTGAAAATAAAACGCCATATTGGTAAAAATTACGTTTCAATTACGCTTTTATCGTATCTTTTAATGAATGCTTTAAGGTTTCTTAATTACGTCAAAGTTTTGGAAACTGATTCATAGATCACATAAGAAAAGGCGTGAGCAGTAACCGGCGACTTTGACACGCGCCCGGATTGCGTACGTTTCGTCCTTCAACCGGTTAGTAAGTGGTGAGACGCACTTTAGAAAGCGTCTGCAGATCTCATAAATCACCGAGATAGACGTTGACGAAACCTAACTAGTTCAGTCCGCGGTGATTTCTAGTCCACCTTCTTATCCTAATTGACGTTTGTACATGACGCTTTGATTTTTATTTTTTAGTTTTCGGTTATTTGTCTCCGACAGCGCGTCATGTCGTTTCGGATTACATTCAATATTTTGAGTGATTACGTCGACATATGTTGGATTATTCTTATATGTATTTATTAATTCTATCAGCTGATCGTAAAAATCATAAAATCACAACTACGAAATATACACAACTCTTCAACATTTTATATTCACCGAACTTTAAGAGTTTGTTCGTGGACGAGCTGTTGAACTTCTATGTAATCAAGTACAAAATTGTTAACGCTATTAATTCGTTCACTGTCACGCTATCGCCATTAATCACTCATCTCGCCAATACGCATGCTCGAGATAATAGGAATGTCGTGGCGCGAAACGCGAACTTCATCCAATTATACGCACAAAAGTGAAAACGTCCATTATTTTGTCATTGAACCGGTCTAATGAGCGATTCTGTAGGTGTCCCGGTCCATTAGTCAATCGGCTGTGCGGTCGAGCCCCGGCGATAGTATAACATGCGTAGATGTTTTCTTTGTTGTTGGAAGAGTTTAAATACAACTTTTTGTTTGATTACGTTTGTTCTATGCCTCCGTCCTATTAAATATTGATTATCCATATCCATACTAATATATAAATGTGAATGTAAGTTTGTTTGTTCCGCTTTCACGCGAAAACTACTCAACCGATCACCATGAAACTTTGTATACATCTTCTTCGAGGTACTAGAAGTAACATAGGATATTTATGAAAAAATACTATATAAAAAGTATGTATGTTCCCTAAAGACCTATAGACTCCGAAACGGCTGGAACGATTTCGATGAAATTTACAGGGATTGTCCAGATTTGCATATTCCTGTGTTTGTTAGCGATCGGACCAACATAATTAGTGGTACCCGAGCGAAGCCGGGGCGAGTCACTAGTAAAAAATGATAAAATAAATCAAAACTCTCAGGATACAATGAAATTATTTGCAACGCTAGTCCGTTCTTTGCACAATCCTGAAGACACTTATAACCATAAGGGGATGTCGACAACTGTGACATATTTCGTGGGGTTATAAAAACATGGACTAGAATTTTGCGTAGCTGATCTCTATTCAATTTCTAGATAACTTCTTAAATTGAATAATGGCCGGTTAAATAATGGAATAAAAGAAAATGCTTACTTAAAAAAGGAATGGATGATTGCATGTAATGTCATGTATTTTTACATTTTTTAATCCAGGATTTGATGCAGACGAGGGTGGGCGCAGTTTTGCGTGCGGGGACCGGTTTATGATTTTAATGATGTCGACCGGGACGCCGTTTAGGAATGCCTGGACTCCTTTAATTCCATGGAATGTCATTGTTCCCATGTATTTTGTTGTTTTTAAAGGCTCGTTAGTTGAACAATTTATTTTAAATATCAGATGCATTTCACTTGCTCCGCATTCGTATTGCAAATTATCTACTATTTTGATTTCGTAGGTATAGAATGGCATGTTCACGGCGTTATATGCTGGAATGGGACGGGTGATGTTAGGGATGTTATGTAGTCTTATTTATTTAAAAGTAAGCGGCCTGTCCTTAAATAAAACCTTGAAGTGAGAGATTGTTTATCTGGGGTTTTGTTGTAATGCTTGGAGATCCTATGTTTCAAATAGATTCAATCACCTTCATGATTCTCAGTTAAAAACAATTGTTCCTTAAATACAGTAAGAACATGGTTGACCATTTTTTAAGCATACAAAGCCCTAAAAATATCTGACTTACAATTTGTTCTCTCTCTCTCTCTCTCTCTCTATGTACTTGGGAAGGTAGTCGTGCATTCTGTTAATATCTATTTACCAATTCCTGGTTCTAAATCATTTAAACAGTTTGCAGAGTTACTTTCGCTGTAAAGTATTCGCATTTTGAATATGGGCGCAGATCTGAGCTCCACACGTCTACACTTTCATAGCCCAAGGGAGAGATGTCGCGTGCGCGCACTAGGCTTGGAAAACTCATTTCCGTTTAAATTATTATTTATTTCCTCGAAGAATCCCCACTTATGAACGAGGCGGTCTACGTTTATCTGTCCGTTCATTACGCAGCAGCAGGCCAGGCATTATGAATAATTTGCGCGTGCAACTGAAACTCGATGTCTTCGTCGCCTAAAGTATTATGACGGGCCGGTTGGCGTGGTTTGTAAGACACTTGCTTTTCACGCCGCAGGTCGTGGGTTCGATTCCCACCCAGGATAAACATTTGTGTGCATGAACATGTCTGCTTGTCCTTAGTCTGGGTGTAATTATCTATTTAAGTATGTATTTACAAAAGAAAAGTAGTATATCAGTTATCTGGTTGCCATAGCACAAGCTCTGCTTAGTTTGGGATCAGATGGCCGTGTGTGAATGTTCCAGGATATTATTAATATATCGTATTATACTCATGACTACCAAGATATCATTACCAAGCGTTCCTCATCTCCTTTAAAGATACTAAATATGCAAACGACTACTTATGTCAGTTGTCTACCGCCCAAATAATTATGCAATTCATAGACATTTATAAAGTATAAAAAACTAATTCCTGTGACCCAGAGAAGCTGAGCAAAGGTCATCCGTTTCTATTTTACACAATCCTGACCCCTTTTGCCTCTCCCACATGGTGGTATACTTCTTTATACATTCTCGAGTTATTAATACTCTAAATATCGCCCCTTTTAAATATATCACTAATCTGTTACATTCTAGGCTGTCCCGTTATTAGTCGGTGTGTAATAGATCACTAAAAGAAATACGTTAAACAAATAAACAAATAAAATAAATAAATAAATATCCGCTCACGCCCGTAACCCAGAGGGGTAGGCAGAGATCATGAATTTCCATTTGGCGCGATCCTGGCACACCTCTCTCGCTTCTTCCACATTCATACATCTACGCATGCATGCTCGTCGGTTATGGGTGCTCCTTATATCGCCCTATTTTAGTAAGTCATTAATCTGATCGATATAAGTTCTCCTAGGGCGTCCCCTACCAACACTGCCACTCACTTTTGCAACATAAATTTGTTTTGTTATTCTCTCTTCATTCATCCTTTCAACATACCCGAACCACCGAAGCATACCTTTCTCAATTCTAGTCACAACATCCACTTTTAAGCCACACTTTTCCCTTATAACGCTATTTTTAACCCTATCATTCAAAGTCACGCCTAACATACTTCTTAAGGATCGCATCTCAACGGCATTAACTCTACTAGCATGCTTTTCCTGCCAAACCCAGCTCTCACTTCCATACATTAAAGTGGGGACTAGTACAGCATTGTGTATTGCCAGACGAGCCTTCATAGACACATTCTGACTCCTCACTACTGTACCTATAGCCCCATTCATTTTATTTCCCGCACTCACTCGTCGTTCAAAATCTTTAACATGCCTACCATCTCTACTAAACATACACCCCAAATACACGAACTCTTCCACCTGTTCCACTACATTTCCGTTAACCTTTATTTCAATTACTGTCTTACTTTGTTCTCTTTCAAACACCATTACTTTCGTCTTATCCACATTCATCTTCATATCTTTACCATCTAGTGAATCATTCACTACATTCAGCATAAGTTGTAAGTCCTCCGCTGATGACGCAAACACAACCTGGTCAGCAGCGTACAAGAGACATTTTACAACTAAATCACCCATTCTTAATCCACAATCTTCGTCTTTCAAAGATTTCAAACAATCATCCATAAAGAGATTGAACAGCCACGGGGATGCTACACAGCCCTGTCTTACACCTTTATTGACGCTAAACCAGTCTGAGTAGGCCCCGTTTATCATAACGCAAGCAGTAGAATCTTTATAAAGAGACTTTATCGCTTGTATTAGGTCACTGTTCAATCCAAACTCAACCAAGGTTGACCACAGATCATCTCTTTTAACTTTATCATAGGCCTTTTCTAGATCTACGAAGGTGCAGAAAACTTTTTGGTTTAGAGCCAAAAACTTTACTATGATCATACGTAAAGAAAAGATCTGATCCATGCAACCCATTCTTTTCCTAAAACCAGCTTGCACATCCCACATTCTTTCTTCTGTTTCTTTCATGACTCTTTCAATCAGTACTTTAGCATACAGTTTTCCCACAAACAAATAAACATTATTAGATATATTGGATTTGCATATTAGGCAATCTTCAAATACTAGTTAAAAGTAGTTATGCTAAATAAACAAACGATCACGAGTTGTTAATACTAACAGTAATCCTAAACGTTATATTTTTAATCCGAAATGTATTACGCATTTCTCAAACGTACTCAGATTTAGCTGATAATTTATCATTTGTGGCTCATTTATCATAGGCCAGGCATCGCTAGATCTGCGCCAAAAGTGTTATTCGCGTGAGTAAATTTAGTAAAACATTGTCGACGGCAACACAATTTAATGTCGATGAGCAACCTCTGCGCGTCAAGTGAAGCCAATGACGTGCTATCTGCTGATGTTTTATATTTGTGCCAAAAATTTAGTAGAGTGTATAGATCATGAAGCAAAATACGTGACTTGACGTGAAGGTAACATTGATTTTAGTAAATTTCGAGGGATTTTAATGAGTATTTTACACGTAGGCCAATCTCTTATTATCGTGGCGCAATCTGACAGTTTAATTGAAATAAATCAATTGCGTTATACCGAGTAGGAATGATAATAAATATATCAACAGTACGTAACAAAGTGAGTAGTCATTGATAAGTCGGTGCCGGCGTAATCGTCGGCGCGCGCGGCAATCAGCGGTGCCGTAATCATAATCATTGTGCTCGCAATTCACGTTTTCTTGGCGTAGAGAAACCTGCATTATTTAAACGTTTAGCTGTCAGCCCTAAAGGAAATATGTGGTAATTGTATCGATTATATGCCTTAATAAAAGCGAAAAATGAAAAAGGTCATACTTTTGAGAGTGTAGCTTATCGTAGAAAGCAGGAAATCTATATCCTAACTAATATTATAATTCCGAATGTGAGATTGTTTGCTTTTTACACTTTAACTTCTTAACGAATCCACCGATCATCATTAAATATTGTACAGACATTGTTCAAGGGTAATATAAATAATAGAAAGTGACATGGAGTAATTATATATTGTCACGAAAAAAAATGTTCCTGATTACATAAAACCTTAATTTACAATATCGGTAGCCATCGTAATGTTTCATATTTTGACAGTAACAACTTTGTAACATATGTTACCTATAATTTCGCGTGCGAAGCCGCGAGCGCGAGCTAGTACTTTATCATTTGAATTCCACGATTTGCTTATAGATTTGTGAAAAATACGATGATTTTAGAGATGGTGACACGGAAGGAAGTAAGGGACAAAACAATCTTTGTTGCTACTAGTTATACATATACAAGAATCATTGAAAAGAAACTGAGGATGGTAACGATTTATTCTTTTATAAATTATAGGGCTTACCTGTAATTCCATCTGATATTGAACTTTAAACTGCTGTTACAAGACGCCGAACTAGTTTTAGGTACACGGATGCTTGTTTCAATGTTACTGCTATAATTCATTTAGTAACAAAAACTTTATTTTCGGCCAGATCGACTCCGGTAAACATATTAGGCATCTATAAATGTGTTTACAAGTCTCCGAACAAGGCTAAAAGGCTTTTCTCAAAAGCACGCAATGTATGACGCATCCATTACCCGCCGCGGTAGACTGCGTGCCTTCTCAGTTCGGCTTACGACAGCAATGACCCTGGACCGTGTCGGTTTTAACACATTCTTGTCTTACAAGCGGCTCAACGTTACGATCTCGTTTCCTGATACCTGTCGCCTGCTACGTGACATTTTTGACCTTGTTTCGTGTGAGAAGTAAGCAATTTTTTTTTATTTTCTTACACATTTCACACAAATCCCATTAAATGCGATGTCGGCATAGAATATATCCTAAGAATGAAATGCCTTTAATATTATTTACCTTGACTTAAATTTATTAAGTAGTTACATTCGTAACGACTGTTTTGGTTTGTCAAATGAGATTGTTATTTGTCTGTGGCTCACTATGCTCATGTCTACTTGATTTAGATGGATATATATGGGTTACATCAATATGCCTTAGATGAAATTTTACCACACTCATTTTAACGAAGGGACACATTTTTTTTACTTACATAAATAAGAAAACTATCACAGAGTTAAACAACATCTGTTGCACGAACTGGCCGGGTCGACCGGTGAAATACCACGACCTCACAGAAGACAGGCGTGACGCGTTTCGTCTGATGAGTGAGGTGTCAGAGGTCTAATTTCAGCCCATTTCTCCTTTCCATCCTTTCCTCATGGATGGGACAGGAACGGGAAGAGGATTGGACGGAGAGAGGTTTACCGGGAAAAAGACCTCTTTTTTTCCTGTCTACGCTCTCCTCTGTCCATTAAAGATTGGCAACACATATGCTTGTTGCGGATGTCTATGAGTAGCGCTCACTTAACATCAGGTGATCCGCTTGCTCGATTGTCTCCTTCTTACATAAAAAAACAGGGAAGAAAGGACGAATCACTTACGTATCGATATACTTTGCATAGTTGTACAATCGATATGCAGCACATATGAATTATGAGCTGTACCTTTACCTACGTGTATGTATTAAGTTGTCTTACGCATTTTGCTTTTTTCGCACAAAATTCGCGGCAGTTTTATTTATTATCGCCTTTTTAAATGTCACGGCCGTCGTGACGTAAATACATCCATAGAAAGTTGATAGTCCCGACGGACGAAGCAAGGTTAATTCGGTGAGTCACCTGTTAAATAAAGAAATTATATGGACGTTAACACGCTTTATTAATTTTATTTGTACCTTTATGTCTGTCTGGTGGTTTTGTAATTAAATGGTCTGTTTATATTTATATTTTAATCGATTATGAATCATAATTCACCTGTCCTTTTCAAGCTTCCCCTAATATAATCGTTGCATACTTTATCCATTGTGTTACTCCTAACATACATCTCAATATTCGCATTTCTGCCACATCTCTTTTAATCCGTTCTTTTAAACAGCCTACCACTCCGATCCATACATTAAGACAGGTCTCACGTTCAGGTTCTTCCTCCAGGCAATGCCCCGAATATTAGACCTATCGGCGTACATCTATGCATGCTTATTAATTTAGCACAATGTAACTACGTATTCGTATGCAATAAGTAGCATACGCTCATGTGTTTTGGAACATTGATCGCCAATGCCCATAAAATGATATAAGTACACCGAGACTTTTAATGACACAATTTATGCCTCCACAACGTCGACTAATGTCCAAACATGTCTCTCGACTCGTTACATCACTTCCTAGTTTTATTGCCATAGAGTCGGTTGTTATTATAAATATTATTTTGTCTCGTTCGTGTACAGCGGAAAGGACGCTTCTATATAAAAATAGAATTATTTAACCAAACACAAAAAAAAATTCAACGAATTTTTGACAGTAATATCTCCTGTTGAGGATTCAAGAAAAGTTGAATAGGAAATCATTGTTTAATATTGTACATTTATCTTTGAGTAAAAGATGTACCGTCAGTTTTGTCTTACATATGTTTGCCAATGTCTTACTACTTACACTTTAAAACAAAACAAATATTCGTCTTCCTCGTCTATCTATTATCCATTATTTCAGTCGTCAATCCTCTTTTAATCATTTGACATTTCACGCAATCTTTTTATGTTTTCTTAGATCTACACCTACCGACATTACCCCCCCCCCCCCATATCAAAACTCCCTTTTTACATTCCATGATGAAGTGCTTTTAATATAAATATTTATTTCTTTTGCAGATATTTTTGTATTAGATTATTAAATATTAAGCAAATTACATGGAATATTATTAGCATGTTAGTCAGATTTATCTATTTGTTCAAATATTTTATGCTAATTATATTCTTTTACGATATCTGAAATCCACTTTTATCTATTTAAAGAATTTTGAAACCGTAATTTATTTTTCAAATTAATAATTGGAATACTAGAAATTGCAATTTTTTATGAAGTCGATCTAAAATATATCACTGTAAATGATTTATTTCTATATCTAGCACACAGAATTTAACGATAGCTATATTTATATCGGTGACCAGCCCATTCCGTGTCGTAAAAAAATATTTACCATGCAACATTTAACTTTATTACTAAGTGAGTACATTTGAATTTACACCAGACTGTCGAATGGCATGAATACGGCGGTGTACACTCAAGTCTTCCGTGTGTGGAATAAAAAGTTTATGTTACAAAGAAAGTAGATCCGGTGCGCGGGTATAATGTCCACGCTGAAGTGGACGTGGACGATATAAAAAGCCCAGTATTTAGTGCTCGTAAATATATATCCCTCATAAGGGGACCACATCTTAATGTATTTATGATGCTTTGGACTCAAACGTCGAATAAAGCATGAAAATTTAAACACAATTGAATATGACAAAGTTTCGAGATGGATAGGTATTGGAATATTTTTTTTATTTTGATGCGTTTATTTTATGATTTTGTTACGGTAACGGGACGGGGAGTCCCGTAAAATTTTATTTTATTTTATTGCATAGTGTAGCATTCGCGTAAATATAAGAAATGATTACATAATAGGTATGTTTCTAAATAATTTAAACAGTATTAACCCTAACGAAGTTTGTTGAGACGATCATAAGAACTTATTTTAATAATATCTCAGAGCCTAGCTAACACCTTAACGCGGCTGTGCAATAAGGAGTGTATCAATAGTAAATCATGTTTCTTAAATAAAGTAATTAAAATTATATTCACATTAAAGTTATAGTTTACGCAATTCACAACTTAATTACACGTTTTATTATTAAACAATGAACTACCGTTATATATGTGTGACTGGCCGGTTGGCGTGGTTTGTAAGACACTTGCTTTTCACGCCGCAGGTCGTGGATTCGATTCCCACCCAGGACAGACTTTTGTGTGCATGAACATGACTGTTTGTCCTGAGTCTGTGTGTCATTATCTATTTAAGTATGTATTTACAAACAAAAAGTAGTATATGTAGTATATCAATTATCTGGTTTCCATAGCACAAGCTCTGCTTAGCTTGGGATCAGATGGCCGTGTGTGAATATGTCCTAGGATATTATTATTATTATATATATTTAACGATGCCTGTTTAATAAATGTTTCGCATTAAATTATTTTATTAAGTGAATCGTTAGTTTTAAATGACAGGAAATTTCGCAACGTAAAAAATTCATAACTAAAACGTGTACAAAGCAGCTAATTGAATTGATAAAGGCCAAGTGAAAGTATGGAACTGAAAGATGATAGAACCTTGACGCCGAGAGACAGACACCCAGACGTCTGAATCACCACGATCTCTATTGAGATCACGTACAGACTTCTCAAGATGTATGAAAATAAATGTGACTCTTTGTTCTAGGTCTCCGACCTAAAAATAAGACCGTCATTTTCGTTTGTTACTTTCAGAGAAAAGACTAATTTAAATTTTATTATTGTAATAATCTATGTATAGAAAAAGAAAACCACTCGCTATTCTTATATCAATTATATTCAAAAACAATTTAAATAGATTTTCATCACCGACATTGTACTGACAACCCGACCCGCCTTCGCACGGTTAGTTTCTTCACACAAACGCCCATCCCCTAATTTGGACCTTAAGGGGATAAATTCAGAAAATCCTTTTTAGTGTTCGCCTACTTAATAATACAACTAGGGAGTCCTTAAAAAGTATAGGTTACACATATCATGGATCATCAGCGAAAAATATGTTTGTATTTCAATTGAAAAAGCTTCAAAGATATATTATCATCATCTAATATTAAATGTCATTCCTACCTGTGACCCTACCCTATACCCTTTGCCCTGCCTATACCTCACTATTATTTAACTGTCAAATTCTTACTTAGTATCGCTTTCGCATTCAGTCATAGCATAGACAAGATACCCAGAGCACAAAAAAATACCAAATTTACATACCATTCATATAGTAATGGCTGTATAATGGTGGTACTAGACTGCAAGCGAGCAATAACCTCGCAAGGAGGGGCTGTACAGACGGAAACTACTGGAATATCATAAATTTCAAATCCAAAACAAGATCTTTGCTATCTATGTATATCTTTTGACGTATTAACATACGGCAGAAATCGATTAATTTGTATGATATTTGAAATTTTAGGTTGCCGACAGAAATGGGCTAAAACATCATGAATATGCAATAGTACATTTATCGATGTACCTCGATGTCTGGTGCTGATAAAGCCTTAAAATGTAAGACAAGCCAGTATTAAAACCAATGAACTGGACGAATATCGGCAACGGCGTAGCGTATTCCGCCGGTAGCGCGGGCTATTATTGAGATATCGGTTATCAGCTATTTGGTTTAACTGTGGTCGTTAGCGGGTACTTAGTAGCTGTTTGCATTAATGCATCGATCCCGCGGCGCGGCGGCCGCGCTGTTTCACATCTCGGATCGTGTTTTACATAATTATTGTAAATTCATGTAGAAAGGAGCCCTTGGACGATCAAATCGTAAAAGCGAAATTATATGTATTGCTATGTTACTTTCTCAAACAATAATCCGCTTAGTTGACGGTCGGTTGATTTGTGTTTTATTTGTAATTTATATGGTAAACTTGTTTCATGAATTACTTCTTGGGGTCTCCTAGCTTCGTTACTTTTTTTACAAGTTGTTGTAACTTAAACGTGATAACAATTCAGTATGGGTTAAGAAATCACAAATGATTAGTGCAGAAAGTTTTTGATAAATATTTTTGCACAGTTAGCTTTGTATTAAATAGAACTAATATTGTTCAGTTGCTACTAAATCGAAGTAATGTAGTACTGAGGAGAAAAGATGGAATAACATTTTCAACCCGAGGACCCCTGTTCCTACTTTATCAGACCGATCCAGAAGAAGGGAATGTTTTACGCGCGTGTGTATTATATGTATATTATAGCATATGTCCATTCTATTGTAATCATCTGTAGCCTAAACAGCTTGACCGATTTTGGTAGAGTGAGGTGTTATTCGTTTCATATTCTCCTCCGGAGTGTCCTAAAGGTACAGTCAGTTAGGGTTTATTGTTTTTATTTAATTAACTATTGCTTGTTTACCTTGTACCTTTAAATTTCTTTATAATTTTGTAATATAATATTGCGTATGAGTTCATAGTTCATAGAGCAGTGTTGGCTCAGCGGTTTAGACCCCGACTTACGTACTTTAGGTTGCGGGTTCGAACCCAGACAGGTGGTTTACTTTGTGTAATTCATTTCATCATCATTGCTCCTGCTGCCGATATTATTATATTATTATAAAGTTCATCGAAAAACAGCGTGATGATATCTTCTGATAAATACTTATGGACAATTAATAGTCGTTTACAACCAGGATTAACCCGTGGAGACTAACACGATCAGAAGGGCTTTCAATTTTCTATGTAAAATTTTAATTTACACACTGTATTTGCGCTATCTACTTTCATTTGCACCGTCCCGAGTTGTTTGTAACCCGTGGTAACCTGCGACCCCGCGACCGACAACCGAGGTAGGTTAAGACACGATAGGCCACGGGGTCCCATTGCTTGCTCATAAACTTAATTTAATTAGACAGAATAATAGATTATTAGTCACAGAAATAAAGCTGTTAACGCTTTATTATGTCTCTATTAGGTACAGGGTGTTTCGTGATGTGTGCACAACAATTTAAACCCTAATGGCTTATCTAATCCTAAACTTTGTATAAATTATTTTAATTCTGTTTGTTATTTATAGTATTAAGTACGGTAAGTTGCAATAAAGCAATCCAATAAGAGGTTTATACACTAACTTAACATAATGTTAGTAGTCGTTTGAAACGAGTGCCATTGCCACTAATAAATTTAGTGGTCCAAGTTTGGTCATAGCGGGTTAATTATGAGTGAATGTTTACACAGAATGATTATAAATATGCTAAACTATGAATTTTACATATCTTTCTGATCTGACCTTCGCGATAAAGGTTAAATTTCAAGTAATACATTATTATAACAATATATTTGTATCCGATAATGCTGTTACAATCGCAATTTTTTAACATAATAATTTACTACTACTACTTCTACTACTAGCTCGCAGCTAGAACCGTCTTATTAAGAAATGATTCGACGTCCCGCATCATAAGGTATCTCTAAGGGGTATATATTTATTTTATTTAGTTTAAATCTTTGTAGCTTGTTCTTACCATTTTTAAATAATTTATATAAGTAAAAACAATTGGCAAAATTTATTAGCATTCTTATCCATTTAAATTATTATTATTATGAATTATAGATTGGTACCATCATGCTTTCAAGCATACTTTATTATAGTTTGTCAGTGAATAGTTCAATCCGCAGTGAAACTCGAAAGTGCGTGCCCGTGCCCGTGGCTTGCAATTACAGCAAAGCGCACTCAGCCCACGTACCGCGAAGTTCACAGCTTTCGTCGCTGTATTGTGATAAATGGGCAATTTAGCATCTTCGTGAGGTCCCTACTGCTAACACCACGATTGGAGAATGCGATATAATATAAAGACATTTCAATAGAAATAGAAATATTTATTTAATTAGATCTTCCTTCTATTACCAGGATCAATTTAATTAGCTATAATTGAAGTGGTTTTATTTTTCTTCATAGCTTTAAAGGCAAACGTGGTGGACATAAAATTAAATATTTATTTCGGTAAATTTTCTATGATCCATTTAATTTTTATTTAGGTATTAGGAGGTAGCCCGAAACAACATCTGTTGCACGAATGGGCCGACTCGACTAGCGAAATACCACGACCTCACAGAAAACAGGCGTGAAGTAGATGAACTATGCGTTTCGTCTAATGAGTGAGATGCCGGAGGCCTAATTTCAGTCCTCTTCCCTTCCCACCCTTTCGTTATAAGAACAGGATGGGAACGGGAAGAGGATCGAACGGCGAGGGGGTTAACAGGGAAAAGGAAATATCCTCCTCTGTCCGTTGAAGGTAGGCAATGCATCTGCAACACATTTGCTTGTTGGGGATGCCTATGAATAGCGCTCACTAAACATATTTGTGTGTGATCCTCTCGTGAGCTCCTTGCATACAAAAAAAACTTATCAATTTTTGGTTTAATTTGTATTCATTCAAACAAAGGAGACATATCTTTTAGTATTTCTTTGAAATAATTTGCAGATTAAAGAAAATTAAAAAGCGATTAAAACTACACATTTTATTTTAAAGATTCATGTTTTAATTGTATACTTACAAGTCGAGTAGCCCTTCAAGTACGGAAGAAAGGGAGCTCAAGGGACAAGCTAAAATCACACCTAACGTAAGATTAGGGGTTGCTTCTGTCACTTGATACTTTGAGCCTCGCCGCGGGGCTTCCCCAATGCTCAGCCGGGGATCATGTTTTGACATGTGTTGGTTTGTTATTAGTAAAACTCCAAGTATTTTATTCGTGCTTATCGCGGTATTATAATTTTTCGTATTATACAGCACTTCTGAGTTATTATTTATAACCAAAATAGTGATTAGAAAATACTGTCAGAGTACAAATACGTTCTGTGACTTGAATGTTGGAATTTATTTGCCATTGTATTTAAAATCCTTTATTCATTTCATTCACCAATGCTGCGTCTTATCGTGTGCTTATGTAATCAAGAATAAATTGTCTGTCTCCTCGTATGGGGATACTTGTCACCTTTAACAAATTTATGAGCTATCTTCATAGAACAGCTATGACGTCCGCAGTCGAACGCGTAATTTGTCATGGGGTCGTCGCGTCGCACGTCACACGATTCTGGTTTGTCGCTGCGAATTATTTCTGCTTCTGTGGGTGTCGGAAGATTATCTGGAGAGACTTATGTATCCGGCTAGCACGGCCCATCGATACGGGAAAATGAATTGGTAGTCGCGTTCACAGACGATGATTGCTGCGCCACTACGGGCTTGAAGCGGATTTATTACCTTCGGCTCGTTGGCTGGCGTCCGTATTTCAGCATGAGTAATATGCATACGTATATGAGAGGATTCCGCTTTTGCGGCAATTTCTTGTTTATTTATTATATTAAAGTTTATCTATAGACAAGTAGAATTACTTAAGTACTATGGTCCTCTGCTATTATTTAATGTTGCTTACGGTGCTTTATGTGTTTTACCTAAAAGCCGAATTTATTTTAATACAATAATATCGACATCTTAATGTTTTTATCTATTATAACAATAAGTATAGTAAAATATTAATAACGCATGTATGTATGGTTACAGGCTCAGACAGTGAGCCAGGCCCCGGTGGCGCTGCCACCGCCGACGCCCGCACCCGCCGCCGCTCCGGCAGCCGCGCCTCGCACCATCGTCATCCAGCGCCCTGACGCTCGTCACGGCTTCGGCTTCACGCTGCGCCACCTCGTAGTCTACCCGCCGGACTCACTGCAGGTAATCAAACTTAACTTTATATGTTACTAACAGCAGATAACGGAAAAGGTTCCATTATCTATCGTTTGAACTCAAAACTGCTAGATGGTTACAATTCACATTTACAGTATTAGGCACATGGTAGTTTATTGTCGTGTTCAAGTTGTACCTTTTCACACCAACTAGGCTAGAGTACAGCAGCTTATTCTGTGCCAATATTATTGTTAACATTTGCAATAGTCTCTGCGAATTTGTTACTTTCATAGAACAGATTTTATAGGCTCGTGAGAAACGTTGTAAAGTTTCGCAGCCGGCATATTTCACACGTCTAACGGACAGGTATTAACAACCATTTTCCGGTGCTCTATTGAGAACACTTAGCCAATGAAGACTTCCTTTTCAATCTGTGCCGTGTAAACAAACAAATGTTTAAAAACGTACAACTATAACATCGAAGCGTTTTATTTTCACTAAAATTTTACCTGATTGAAAGCACTGCAGGAAATTCTATCTAGTTTTCTCTTTACGATGTAGCAAAGACAGACTCGGACAAAGCTTATTGTTGAATAAAATTATAATGTTTATGGCCGACAGGAGCTGTACGAGGATGCGCGCCACTTGGCGGTGGGCGCGGTGGGCGCGCCGATGGACACGATCTTCGTGAGGTCCGTGCGGCCGGGCGGGCCGGCGGCGGCTGGCGGGCTGCGCGCCGGCGACCGCGTGCTGGCCGTTAACGGCGAGCCCGTGGCGTGCGGCCGCTCGCGCGCCCCGTACGCGCGCGTCGTGCAGCTAGCACAGCGCGAGCCGCGCACTCTTCGTCTCACCGTCGTGCCACGTGACCACGACCTGCTGCAGAGGGTCAGTTGAGAAACATTTATGACCCGGTGTGACAGAGGTCCATCCATGCAGTGGCAATATCCGTAGATATACCACCACAACTGAAGATATCGACACATTGTAAAAATATTTTATTTAATTATGGATTTCGTCTCGTAAATCATGCATAATTACAAGATATTGACAATTCAGTTATATAGATTTGATTATGATTTTTTTATTGCTTATCCCCCCGCTGTCCATTAAAGCTAGGCAACGGACCTGCAACTCAACTTAGGCTGTCGCAGACTAGCGGTAGTCTCTTAATATCAGGTGAACCGCTTGATCGTAAATCATCTTCTATTATAAAAAAAAACATATCTAACAATCACCATTTCCCTTCAGTATTTTAGCGAAGCGGCATACAATCCAGAAACAAATCAGCGTCACGATATGCTCGCGCCGTCTAGTGAAGCGGAGCCGCAGCGGCGGCCGCGCGCATCGCTGCCGGCGCCCGGACGCCGCGAGGACCCCGAGTACGCCAGCGTCGCCTCGCTCACGCCCGCGCGCTATCTCCCCAATGCGGCGCCGCACTACATGCTGCATGACAGGTGATTGACTAACCTAATGAAATATTGTTAATAGGTGATTTTTTTACATTTTACAATCCAATACCCATTTTCTAAGTTAATACCAGCATAGCAGTTTACCATTTAAATGTCAGTAGTGTAAAGTGAAGATTATACTTTTTATTCTATTAAAAGGGTCGAAATCGAAAGTAACTATGTGTTGAGGCTCGGACCCCAATAAAAGAGAATAATAATCACATGCGCGTGCGTTGCTCTTGACGGCGATCGGAAAAGAGCTACCGGATAATGCTTAAGATGGCGGTGGCTTGTGTAGTGATGTGTCTTGCTTATTAGAGATGTGACTTGCTTATTAGTGATGGGCTACGGCCGAAACACTATGTTCTGTGAAGCTATTGTGGCGTCCCGTCCGCATATATGGTCAGCAGATTTCGAAAAGCTCAGGCTCGGAAACTCAGCACCCCAAGGGTTCTGCGGGCACGCTGGGTTGCGCTGATTTGAGATCCTCTAAATTAGTGAGCATGGTACACACGCGTGGCCAAGCCACGCTATATATTAATGGACACATATATAAAGCTTCGTCTTTCGTTAAAAAATATTCATTGTTTCGTGTTCCACGCAGTTTTCATTTGTGTTACTTAGTTAATACATAGGGCCGAATATCGTTCCTAGTCTTACATCGATAAAATAATTCTATTTATATTTATAATTATTTTGTAATGAACACTAATGTGTTTTTAATATTCCAGTAGGAGGGAATCCGACACGTCCCTGCCGTCGTCGGCGGCCGAGAGCAAGGACAGTCTCGGCTCCTTCGACTCCAATTCGACCCTAACCTGCCGAGACATCGAAGATTCGATCATTCTGTCCCGAATACGAAAGAGCCTTGAGCAGAAGGAGGCTTTCCTGAGACGTCCCAGCCAGCCCACCGGATGGGTGACGCCGGACGCCCCGCAACCGATTAAACAAAAGGAGTTTTACGCGAGACCACAGAAGTTGCAAAAGCCGGCATGGCCCCCGCCCCCTTCGTCCCCACCGCTCGCCGCTTCTCCCCCGCCTTCGCTGCAGCAAAGTCAAGAGCAGACATTGAAAAAAGAAGAATGTTCCGCGAGTGTAGACAGCGGCACATACAGCGGGTATGGGGAAGTAAACGGAACAAGCGCAGACAAGAACAGATCGAAACAAGAAAAGAGCCAGTTTGTGGCGACGCTGTCGAAGATACAAGAGACGGCACCAAGCATTCAGAGCACCAACGTTGGGACGATTCCCAACGGCGCCGCGCCCGATACGAAACCTGAAAGTGCAGATGAAAACACAACGAATAATCAGGACAGCAGGTCAGAGGCAAACTTTCATCATTTTAACACTCAAAATTTTCAATAAAATTATTCGTAAATTTACATTCCTTAATACTCTTCCTTATGATAGTACCTTCCACGCAAGAATTTAAAGTATGAAATTTTGCGACATATATGGTGGCATCATCGTTTCCATACAAAGCTGGTTCAAATCCGGCTCGCAACAGCAAAATATACCTTTGCATTAATGTTATTTGATTGTATTGGTGTCGATTGTTTGATGAGTAGATACCCCGTGCCGGAGCTGCAGCTGGTAACAGCGCGCACGCGGCAGCTGGAGGAGGCGCGGGGCTGCGGCGGCGCGCGGCGCACCGAGGCCGCTCGCAGCGAGCTAGCGCGCCTTAGCAGTGCGCGTCTCGAACCTAGCGTCGCGCTGCGCCGCAAGGAGTTTGAGGGCCGCACCGCCAGACGGGAGGCGCGCTCATTAGACGTACAGCCACACCAAGGTATACTTTTGTATCTTCATTATCATAATGGTGGTAGACAGGTCCGATCCGGTTATAATAATAAAGTAACGGCCTGAGCTGAGGCTACCTCTACGGAGGGAGCCCTCGAACTAAGTTACTCTTAAAGTTGCTTAGACGTCTTAAACCCGACTGACTGGTCACTGTTTGCCTCTTCTAGGCAAACAGTGACCAGTCAGTCATAAAAGTAAAAAAAAAGAAGAGAGGCGTGAAGATTTAAGATTTAAATAAAAAAATTCAAGAAGTTCTTCTGGTCATTAGTCGCGTAATTATTGTTATGAGTATAAAATTTTGGTCTGATGAGTTAATATTCTTACTATCGCCTATTGCAGAATTGGAACACGATACGACACCCCTCGGCGCCAGTCTGTCAGGAAACCAGCTAATGATCACCGGCAGCAAACACCTGCATTGCCCGCCTCCAGAAGGATATGCGCCCGGTACGTGTTGTCCGATATACCGTATGAATAGGATTGTTATAAATTAAAAAACCTGGACGACGGCGATTGTATTTAATTGTTGATATTATTCATTGGGCTTCATGGAAAAGATACCCGAATTCAACTAAAGCGAAAATAAGAGACTTAATCAAATCAAGATGGAAATTCAAACGGTCCATAATATACTATTTCAGTTCACTTTATCTCACGATTTCCACAAAATGACATTTCCGATAAAATTTATAAAAAGCGTATATTTTTTACGGAACTTACATTTCGATACGGTTGAAACTATATATTACATATATTTTACAGAAACGGAAAAGGTTCAAATGCGAACAAGGTCCAATAGCACTGGAAGTGAAGGATTACCCATTAGAAGACATCATGCCACAGGTTAGAACATTAACTGAAATGTTTGTTATTTTATTCTATAAGTTCGTCGTTAATCGTATATCGTATAGACTGTTTTCCTCGCACGTTCACATTTATTGCAAGTTATCGTTCATGTCAAAGTAGTTTGAAATATTCTTTATTTTTTTAGACAGTATCCAAATATTTGATATTTAAATGGAAACAAAACAATATTACACGAGCTTTGCTGCATTTTCACAAGACACAATTCCACAGCTCCCATAAAAAATGCTAAAGAGAAATTAATGCTTTAATATTTCTCTTTAGCTCGAACACTTTTTGTACTACTTACCGATAGATGACGTTATTTTGTATCATCATATTTTGGTTTGACGTTTTTATTCTGTTTTATTTAAGCTTATATATTTTTCCCCGTAATGTTTTTTACAAGACTGCTGCTTGCTGGAAAAATACAAGCTGCGTACTAGAATTTGTATATTGCTTGCTTATTAAACAAAATATTTATTAAATATTATTTTGAAAAAAATGTACAAGTGCAATTGATATTGATAACATATAACCTTTTAGTTAAATATGTTCCGTACTTAATTTCCATATTATAATTTATTAGTGGAAGTAATAATACAAACATAATATACCAAGAACATCATCTATCGAAAAACCTTACAAGAGCACACAGCTTGCTTCCCGCTCTATGAAAATGCAACAAACGCGTCCTCGGCGGCCGCTTGTTTTAACGGCACTGTTACCCCAAAGATGGCAGTCACGCGAAGCGACGTATGGGGCTGAACAGGGAGCAAATGGAGGAGATGAGCCGCGTGTCACTGGCGGGGGCTGCAGGGGCGGCGGGGGGTGCGGCGCGGCCCACGCAGCTCAGCCTCGCGCCGCGCTCCGCCTCCACCTCGGCCGCCACCTCGCCCTCGCCCACGCCCAGCACGCCCCACGACTCAGGTCCCACTCGATGCCAACCCCACCCCCACCTCATCATCGCCTCGTCACGAACTCTCCCGTCCTCTGCCTCCATATCGACTTCTGCATCGGCCCATCTCCAGCACGCCTCATGTCCCGCGAGATGCCTCTTCCAACCCACCATCACCTTGTCACGGACGCTCCCGTACATTTTCAACTATACTTAACCGCAACCCAAGCTCTTCTGCCTGTCACAAATATATGTTTCCAGCGCTCCTGTTGATCTCTGATTGCACCTTGCATACTTCCTCACCTCACTCAGTCCAAGATTTTGTTCTGTTTTTAAACGTTTCATGACTATGCGCTTCCGCCTTTTACTTTATTTATTTTTTTATATATCCGGCAATATCGGCTATTTACTTATTTACGTTGAAGCCCAATAATTTTCAAATTATTGTTACCTTCTACTAAAATTTTAAACGTCCTTTTCTCCGATTTTCTTTTATTTCTATCAATGAAATGTTCATTGCTTATATCTCAAATCAATTAAAACTTTTTTCTTACCCAAATACCTTTGTTACATTTCTCATGTGATTATTTTTAGTTCTGTTCCTTTTGATTTTAAGTTTGATCCATGTACATCTTCTATCTCTATATCTTCTGCCTTGTTTTTTACGAAATGAGTTGCCTCCCTTGCGCTTTTGAACTGCTTTAACATACTAACAAATAGACGACTTTCACACTGCATTAGATACGATAAAATCGGAAATACAAAGTACGTGAATTTAATAAATAAAACTTCGCCACCATTAATCATATATATCATATCTCATAATAATTTAACATAACTCCCTGACCAATTTCAATAACATTTATAAGCATGTATAATACTATAATTTAGCTTCATTTGCATACCATTTTTCCTATGTTTATTTGACAGGAGCGCTCTTCTCCTTGCCCTGTCTCCCGCTAATCTCGGCCATATTAACGGAATGCATTTGTTTGCTTCTAGGTGTGCTACTAATTCCGACTAACCTCGCGTGTGTACTCGGTGTTTATTATATTAACAACGTTTCTGTACCGTTATATTTACGTGGCTTTAACGAAACGGTTCTTCGACAGGTTTTGCTGACGATATGGTTACAAGACGACAGAAAAAGGATGCACAAATGGGCGGTTAGTTTTAATCATTTGCTATAATTATTTTACTTTATTATAAATTATTAGTGTACGGTCATAAAGAAGTGAGCCAATTACATGTTCATGAATTGCGTAGTGCGTATATTAATTATATCGGTACAGAACAGAGCCGGGAGGGGACGCCCAGGATGGAATTTCCTTCGACCGATAGGTAACATGCTATGACATGACATTGTATGAAGAGGTAAATAAAGTTTTGGCAGTACTACGCAGTATTAGATTTCTATAATGTCTGCTTAGATTACCATGCAGTGATTTTAACTATTTGTCCTTTTTTATTGTAACACTGAGCAAAACTGCAGTAAAAATATTTGTTCAACAGAAGAGGAGCGCGCCATGCGGAGGGTGTCGTACCTGAAAGCTACATGGGGAGACAGGCTGCATTTAGACAGCGACGTGGAGCCAGAAGCCGACCATCACGCTATGAGGAGGTACATAAACTGTTGTAATTGAACAATAACTTAAGAAAACTGCTTATTTCTTTTTTTTCCTGAACATTCTAAGTTCCATAAATTCCATAAATTGTATTAAGTAGTAGAAATTAATAGTACCTTTTACCTTATCAATAGATCTAGTAGTTAACATCCAAAGTATTAATTTTAATTTAACACATATGGCCTTTTGTATGCATATTAAAATGAATTATGGTGAAGTCTTCCCCTATTTGTCTTTATTATCTGACTGTGTTGTAGATAGATTATCAGTTTATCATATGTGTTTAGTGTAACCGACATTGTAAAAATTTAACTGTTTACTCAAACGTTTATGTAAAAATTGGTCGATTTTCCTACGGTAACATGCAAGGACCTTATGTATGATTTGTAACGAACGCAGTGCATATCGCAAGTGGCGCCCTCCTCGTTTCACGGACGACATAACGCCGCTGCTACGAATTTTCGACCCCAATGCAACTGTCCCCAACCGGTATGTCGCATGGCGTCGCCACGCAGCTATTCGCCGTTAGATGGCGCTTTACCGTGTGCCGTTAAATTCATGATGTCATAATAGATGGCGTCTACCTAACAAAACAAATTTGAACAGAAAATGAGCAAAAAGTTCTTCTACTTATAGAGTTTTATAATAAATTTTAGCCTTTGCCTTTAATGTGTCATTTTTGCTGTAAAAAAATTGTCATTCAAAACAATGATGCAATTAGCAACAGCCATTATAGAGTTTAAAAAGTGTTGGCTTGTTTGAAGTTACTGAACATTAAAATGTTGATTGCATGTGATTTGTGTTGTTATTGGGCATCTTTGCATAAAGTGTGATATGCTTGTGGCATGCTAGACGTTGTTTTTTTGTATTAACTTTAAAATTGAAAAGGTTTCAATGTTAGGTGAGTCGAAATTTTTGAGTAAGTAATTTAAAAAACACCAAGGTATTTATTATATTATTCATTACGAAGTAAGTATAACAATATAAGAATAAAAACGTAATTTAGTTTTTCAATTTTTCAACTTAAGTTGAATTAAACTTGTAAAAACTGTCAAAATCACAAATTGAATTATAGTCAATATTTAAAAATTATAAATTTTAACGAGTTTTTCATTCCAACGAAAGAACTCAAGATCGATATGTGGAATAACCCGCATACAGTCATATAAAAGACACTGTGTCTTCTGTGTGACAATGGAATATTATGCTTTTTCTTCCTCTATTCCTTGCATTCCTTTGAAGATCCCGTCACAGTAATAACGAAATCAGCTACAAAAAAAGTAATTTGTACTTTACATGTTTATAGATGTATGATGATAGTAATGTTGATACGTGTGGTGTATGTAGCACGGAGAAGAAGGGCGAGGAGGACGCGGAGGGTGAGGATGGCGCGGCGGCAGCGGAGCCTGACGTTCAAGGACACGTGCAGGTCAAGATGGTGGTCAGCAATGGAAAGGTATGCCACGCTTTGTGTAGTACCCATATATTTTAGTTAAAAATGTCCAACTTTAGCCTGGTCACTAATATATACATAGAATACAGTCAGTTACGTATATTCTAGTACGAATAAATAAACGCGTAACTCTGATCATGTGGACTTTTTGCTCGGAATTAAGCTGAGGATTCAATTTAATTCGTGACTTATATTATTATTATATAATCAGCCACTTCTGAAATATCTTGAAAAATTGTTTCTCTCGTATTTCATTTTGAAGACCGTGGTAGGAACTTAAATAAAAGTTATAATTAGATATTACCAAACAAGAAATCATGTTAAGATATACATATATGAAACACGCCTCGCATAGATCTCAACCCACTTTGACTGTTAGTGTACTATCATGTCGATAACATTGTGTATGTATTCAGTGTGTATTTGGGTGTTTGTATACAGCGCGCCAGCGACCGGTCGTGGAAGCAGGTGTGGGCGATGCTGCACGGCACCAAGCTCTACCTCTACCGACACCATCCTACTCAGGTACGTGCCATCCATGTTTCAAACTCATTTAACTGTACATGTAATGTGTCATCATTTGTATTAAAATCTTTAAAGCAAAACTACGAATTGTCGTCAGAGTAGTTACAATGTATATGACATTGTTAAAAGGCAAAAGCTTTACTTACGATAGTTTAATTCGATTATGTAATGTGATTCGTTTTGGGTTCGTATTTTAACACCTTTGCAAACAAATGACACATAGCTGTCGTATATTTGTCGATTTAAATATTTGCCTACGCTTTCGTAGTTACATAATAAAGCGTTCCAAGTGTTTAACAAACTTAAATATTTCCTCAGTAGACACTTGGCGCTATTGCAAAACTTAGGGTATTGTTCTGTTTCCTCGAACAAATATTTTATCTGCACTTAAAGAGTTCAAATGAGGCCGCAATTTCGTAGCTGCAAAGCTATTGGTTTATTACAATAAAATATTGCTTTAACTCTTAGTTTCTGCTTTTTGTCTCCACACTTCAATACTATTAGCGATTTGGTTGATCATACTAATTCGAGATATATTGAAAAATAAACAAATTCTAGTCGTGGAACCTGTTCCACTTGCGATCAATACAATTTAGTCGTGGAACCTGTTCCACTTGCGATCAATACAATTTAGTCGTAGAACCTGTTCCACTTGCGATCAATATAATTTAGTCGTGGAACCTGTTCCACTTGCGATCAATACAATTTAGTCGTGGAACCTGTTCCACTTGCGATCAATACAATTTAGTCGTGGAACCTGTTCCACTTGCGATCAATACAATTTTTTGTAGAAGTGGAACTAAACACTGTCAAAATATTTGACTTATACACAAAGCGGTGCAAATATTTTGTTCACGCCAATAATCTAACAATGGATTTTTTTATGGCAATTTACTTAAACGCCCGCGAAGATTTCAGAGTTGTTTGTTAAAGATAGTTGATTCTGTAATGTTAAATGTAACACATTGGTATGTTGTAATTAAAAATATTTACGATCAAAAACATTTTGTATTGTATTTGTTATTTACATAATGTATAATAGAGTGCAAGGTTTTACGGAAATTTTGCAACCCTGTTCCTACAAGGAGATACGTGAACATATGCGGGGAAAGCGCTTTGCGTAAGGTAATTGTCATTATTTTGATGGTTTTACCTGTATAGACTTTGACGGCTTCATTTTGTGTTGAAATCTTGTATACAAGAAAGTTAATCTATCAGACAACAACTCAAACTAACGGTTAGTTGTTTTAATACGCGTAATGAGTTATTTTCTTTGTCAAAGCAACGTAAGTTTTGAATATGTTAATAAACTGGTGCCATATGATGCCAACTGTCAAAACGCCCGCATGCATTCACAAGAAGCTTGTGTCGATGCCTTATCTGTACGATAACGTGCCACTTCCCGTACGATCGCCGCGGACGCGCTACTAGTAACGCACCTGGCCTCCGACGCCCGCACTGGAATGGCTTTACTTGATCGCTTAACCGTTGAGAAATAATAAACGTTACTATTGTTATACAAAATTTAATATATTTATGTGATAAATGGAAATAAGTGACTTACGCTTATATGGGAAATTTCTTTAATATTTTCCCCTTTTAGATTGTAAATTAGGTTTGATTAATATCTACTTTATAAAGTGTAACTAAAGAAGGAAATTAGGAGTGTACGTTACCGCAATTCATCCAGCCATGAAACTAACGGTAGCGAACGGGGCCTTCCAACCCTTCTATACCGACGTCCCTTTGAATATGTTGAGACAATGATCTTAATAGGACATTAGAATTAATTAGGAATAATATGGTAATTTTAATTTTGCACTTCTGACACCTGGTAGAAACGTTACCGTTGACATTAACTACCGACGAAAGGTAGAAATTGTCAATTTTATAAATATTTTTTATTCTAGTATAAAAGTAATACAAATCAAAGTTTGTATTATAAAGGCGATGAGGCTAACCGGTGATTAAATAAATACTAATAAAAACCTCGTCTCGGAAACTAATTAATAGATCCATGACACACGATAACATAAGTGGAATAAAATTATCGATTACGAAACAAGACAAGAGACGCCGCGAACGAGCGCCCGCAAAAACACTTATGCTAATTTATTACGGTTCCATCGCGTCCAAAGAAAGCGATGAAAGGTTCCGATAATATCCACGCTACCCTCGGACCGACGTCGCTACGTCATGAGCCGGCTCCCGCGTGACTGCGCCGCAAGGCTTTTCTTCGAAATCCTCACCCTATCTTTATTTCATACAACCAATTACAGAACAATGTAAAAGCCAAGCTACACGATTACCGCATTCATTTATCAACAAAGGCAATGTAACCAGTAATTTTTAATATAATTGCTTGTAGATCTTTCGTCTCGTCCGTGACACGCTTACGGAGCGTCGTTATTCTACTTTTACTTTCTTTACTTTCTCTGGCGTTTAGATGTATTAGCCAATTAAGTGTTTGTGCAGGTCGAATGAGTACAAGCTATACATCGCCAGGTATTCGGATGCTGCATCTGCAACTTTCACATTCTCTATTGTCTAATTAGAGCAAATCTGCCACGCAGTTTTGTTTGCAAAAATATTGAACATTATCGTAAATTACCAAATAAATATCGTTTAGGTACGTACGACCAGCGTAACCCTATCATACTTCATCTGAGCCTGAATCACTTCTTTATGTTTGTACTTGGTTCATAATTACAACTCATTCGTTGGTTCGTAATCTATGTGGGTAGCATAATCTACCTGCTGAACCATATAGGTTTCACCTTATCATCTATAGATAACCATTTTGTTCAAAAAGCTTTTAAAGCGGTCAAACAAACATTCCCTTTTTAATACATCTTTAATTTGGATTGACTCACCCGGTTTTAAATATATATTTGTAGGTCGATTACTCACACGTCATATGTCATCTTCTGTCAGTTGATTAATACTAACAAATATTACGCCTTACTTGGATACACATTATATTGCAGCTTTGAATTGATTACATTGGCCATTTATTTATCGAACAAAATAGACGCATTCTGCCTCTGTTGACGGTGGTCAAAGCAATCCCTGTCTAAATTTGTCGTTCTCTGAAACTCATTTCATTACAACTTAACATTTCTTAGTGCAATAAACTGGATCGTCGACGCATGGATATCTAAGTATTATCCCTATTGTCCTTATGCTGTTATTAATAAGGTTAATATTCCTGGGAGAATTTGCAAGTTCGAACGGAATTCGTTCACGAAATAAATTATAGATGTTCTGAGAATGTCTGCGTTTTATACCGTTGATATATTGTTACTTGACGTCAGCGGTTAGTAATATACGTTACTGTAATAATAGAAGGCAACTAGCTTACTGGACTAGAGCTGCATAAATAAATCGCATTATTTCTTTCATGCATTCTATTTAGATTGTGATGGTAAGAGATCTCGTCCACTATCATTGTTTCATCGAGCTTTCATATTTTAAGCATTGAAGGAAATTATTGCACATTACCTGGAAAGTGAAAGTGTCTTCTTATTTCATTTTAAATAAACCTAATTGTATATACTCTTGTGGCTAATGAAATTGTTCCTTACCGAATTTACCCAATTTCAAGTGAAATCACATTACTTTACCATTAGTTGCCTAGAAGTAAATCGTGTGATAACTTCTCTAAGACCACTATAGCAGGCGATAGCAGTTTTCTTGTTAGTAAATTTATGACAATACAGTCACCCCGTACCACTAAAACGCTGGTATAAGATAAGGCGTATTCATTGTCCCCTTTAAGAGATGTATAAATTGACCGAGAAAGAAAGCACTAGTAAAATATTACTGTAAATTATTGTCCATACATATATTTGTAATTTTCCTTCACAAATTGTCTCGCATATAATACAATGTTAAATAAGAAGTTATTGCACACACAGCTTTTATCATAAATAACACATCGCCTGTTGACTGTTACAGTAGAATGCTATTGTCAGAGTTAAAATATGGTAATGGCTCTTTACGATTGGCAATATTTTGGCCTCCACTCAAGTATTTTTCACTATGGTAATGCGAGGTTCAATAATGAGCTGACAGACCAATTCGAATCGATTAGTTTTTGTGTTGAAAATAGCCAACGACGGCCAGGCTGGGCGCTGTTTGCATCAGTTTTAACCTTTGCATGATCTCGACCCGAGATGATATCATGGAATGTGTTTGAAGCTATTCTGTTATCATTTTTCACTGGCAAAACCATTCTTACGTGTAAGTAAGTGCATTCTTGTTAAGCGTAAATTTTCATTACATTGGCAAAACAAACACGATACACGATAGCACAGAGCACGTCCGCACAAGGCGGTGTCGATTACGAAGAGTGTTAGTACACCACAGATCTGCGTACTTATTTATTTTTTACTTTTGCCACAGTAACTATAGGCAAAAAGTAAAAATAGCGGTTCACAATTTTGCTATACAACATGTTCATAATGTCATATAGTATTTATTAAAATATACTAAATCTAAAAGCTAAAAACCGTCTTAAAAGATGCTCTTAAGTTACCAACGTCGAAATCATTCAAATATTTTATTGTTCGAGCGATATTTCCAAGAACTAAAATGACAACCAGCAATAGTTCAATGTCTATATTTGAAAGAATTTTGTGTATACCTTGTTTCACAGCTGGATGTGATTTTTGTAAACAAAGGATTTTACGTTAAAATTCGTAAAATCCAATATATTTTCGAAAAACAACTTTTTGATACATTACATAATATCACTTCACTTTATCTCACGATTTCCACAAGTTTACAACAGAAGAAAGTATAAAAGTTGTAATGGCCGCAATGTATGTGACAAGGCAAGTGACGTTTGTTTGTTTACAACAATCATATCTTACAATGAAACAAGGTATGGTTAAAATTCCGATTACTTTACGCGCGAGCTCAAAGTTGAGCAGTTTTTATCAGTTAAATGCTTGTCTACATGTACACATTTTCCATGGAAAAGGAAGAAGATTTATACACAGTTCATCAAGCCTTATTTCGTTGGAATATACGTCACAAAAGGACGGGGAAATACTATTGGGGAAACGAACGGAAGAAACGCTATAAAGTCAATTTAATTTGATTGAACCTTTTTCACTGTAACTTGCTACGTTCGGGTAATCCAACGTCTGCATGTTTACAATCTACGCAATCAAAAACATATGTGTCTTACGCAGCAGGATAATTTCCTGTTAAGCGTAGGTCATAGAAAATCCATAATCACCTTCAAGTGGCACAACCACGTTTCCTGCTTAATTCCTATTACGCTAGAACAAGTTATTTGTGGAAACAAAATGATTGAAACAGTCACTTTAGCCATACTTTGCTTATTAATATTAAACCGGACTTAACACCGCGAATATTGCCCACTTCGGAATAGGACTCATATTTAAATGATTTATGCGTCAAGTTTCGAAAGATATTGGCATACCAAAACAAGTTTATAAATTTAAGCACACAGACATAACACTAACATGTTCTACATTTTTCCCTGTTTTTAGGCAGGTTATATAAGAGTTTAATTGCTGTCATAGATTTATCTTTATGATATAGAAATAAAGCTCTTAAAATCTTTGATTTCGATTGTTCGTTCACTCGGGCAATAGAACGCTTTGCTTCGCAGAACCTGTTTAATATTAAATCCATTAGGTGTGGAGCATATCGCGATTGTGGCATTGTTCGGCGCGTGCCGCGTCAAATCTGCCAGGTGGGTCCCGACGTCGCTCGCACGACCTTGGCAGTAGCCATTGTTGTGTACGGCACTAATAAACCTGAATGAAATTTTAAGATAACTTTTCGTTGTGTCAATCACTTGGTATTCTGTAAAAAATATTAAAAAAAATAGTTAATTGCATGTTTTGAGTGGCTTGAGTTGTCCCCTGATCTGAGAAGACACTGATCGAAGCAAAACCTCATGTTTCAGCGGGATGACTCACACTAATGATTATTGTGTTACGTCAACTGGTGATACAACACGTAGGAAGTATTTTAATACACAAAACCATTCTTAATATCGTATTTTCGTTGACATCCCCTAGAAATAAAATGGCACATAATATTCCTAAATATTGTCACTTGGAAAGTAGAAATGTTAGCATAACATACTTTTTGCCTGAAGAAAAATATGCTGCTGTAACAATGTCATAGGAGGCTTCGCTACAGTTGATATTATAATCAACTGTCACTGTTTTAGAAGTTGGATGGATAAATAATATCTAAGATTATTAATATTTAAGTATTTTATTGTTTGTTATCTGATCACTGTATAAAATTCCCGAAGAGGTTTTACGTGAGTACTTCTATTCAGAGTATTAATTTTATGATGTTATTAAAACAAAAATTATTTTTAAGGATACGCGTAAAACGTTTTATTATTGTTTTGCGTGATGCGTAATGACGATTCGAACTAACATCGGTAAGTGCAGGGTGCTATAAATTTTTATGGAGGGTTTTTCCATTGCAGCGAAGGAAATACATATCGGGTGTTTATCTAATGAAAGCCACAGCACTTTGATGTATAACATAAACGGCGTGCATTGTTTGTGTGTCAATGGATGCGTGTACGCTCTGACCTGAATGGTCTTCTCTGGGAAAATTATTGCGCAGTGCTGAAAGCAAATGTACCGAAATTATACCATTGATTATATTCAAACAAAGCTTTTCATCGTACCACACTCTAGACTGTTACTGCTCGAACCCAGAAATAGTTCAAAACAAATAGTTGGTGTTACATAATAGATGATAAAATTTAGAAGTATGATGTGAAATGTTAAAATTGCTTTAAAATTAAACAAGTCTTTTCAAGCGTCATCCGAATAAATAGATGCATAGAATCTTTCAATAAATCAAAACAACTTTGTTCCATAGTCTACGATCGAACCGTTTCAGTATGATTAAACACTAAGGGATAACAAGGAATTGACATCTTTCGCGTAATTCAAGGAAAGGCCTTTCACCTTTGCCATGTTAACGAGGTTTCCGAACCCTGAGTATCCAACTCAGTAAGTGAGCGTCAAAACAACGCTGTACATGTTATCTTAATGGAATTCCGAAACATTTCATCGCCTACATTTCCATCGACCATTACGTCGGCAAACGGGCTCTGAATTTAGTCGTGTTCGTTTCCATTGAAGAAATGTTAACGATATTGCCATAAACTATCATTTCGATTGTGATGAATTACATGTTGCTTCTATTACTGTAATGTAATTGTAAATTGTACTCGAAAAGGTGGGGTTAATTTCTCAATGGCGTTAAAATAGCTTTATCCCACAAATTGGTGAATCACGTTTTATGTTGCCGCTAGCGTCGGCCGCCGCAACGCACTTCCTGACACGCCAATTATTAAAATAAACAATAATCACTTCCTAGGGTGTTGAGGCAGGTCGTTAAGGGCCGGCATCTGAGGCTTTTGATTTAAGAGCCGACCTGTTTTGCGTAATCGAACTACGTGTGTGGCAGCACCTACGCCCATATTAGGTGAGGACAGTGGCCGACTCATTTTGCTTGAAAACACGGCCCTCGCTGGATAATCGATTCGCTATCGATCGCAATTACACGTCTCAATTTTATTCGTTTATGACTCAACACTAGCGGAGTGTTTTATACATTTACCTGATTTCAATTTATTTTATTTGTTTTAGAAAGAGTTATTTTCCACAGCTTCTATTTGTCTATTTATTGCACGAAAAAGATGTGTAATTACTGCGTCGGAGCAAGCTCAGATGTTTCCGATACTTAACTGCTTCCGAGTCAGACGGTCGTTTCAGGGAACTACACCACAAGAATCCTGTCAAACAACTATCTATGTTGCTGTGTAATTCAAGTATTTATTCTTCTTTCTGAAATCCTCTTACAAATTACATACAACCGTTACTTTGCCAAACATTGTGCGACTGTTGGGTCAATAACTCGGGTATCGTTACTTTTCAAAACCGAATTGTGTATAAAGTAGCATAAACATTTAACAGTGGTAGAGCCCGCAACAACATCTGTTGCCGAATGGGCCGGCTCGACCGGTGGAATACCACAACCTCACAGAAAACAGGCGTGAAGTAGAGAATACTCTGCGTTTCGTCGGATGAGTGAGGTGCCGGAGGCCTAATTTGAGTCCTCCTCCCTTTCCCACCCTTTTCTTGTAAGGATGGGAAGGGAACGGGAGGAGGATTGGATGGGGAAGGGGTTGACGGGAAAAAGGAAATATCCTTTTTCCTGTCTATACCCTCCTCGGTCCATTAAAGGTAGGCAACGCATTTGCAACATAATTTCTTGTTGCGGATGTCTATGGGTAGCGTACACTTATGTGATCCGCTTGCTCGTTTGCCACCTACCTTATTCCATAAAAAAAAACTAAAACCGATGCAATATTGATATCTTTACATAGTATAAACTAAAGTCGCGTCCGCTGCCTGTTCCTTTAGATCTTTTAAACTACGCATCGGATTTTACATCAATACAAAGAGTGATTCAAGAGGCAGATGGAAGGAAAGAATATATATAATACGTAAATATAAAGAAGAGAATAGTAGAAAATATGAAAGATTTGTTAGCATGCTGGTAGAGTTAATGCCGTTGAGATGTAATCCTTATGTAATATAAGTATGTTAGGCGTGACATTGAATGTAAGGATTAAATTTCCCTAGATAAAAAGTGGCTTAAAAGTGGATGTTGTGACGAGCATTGAGAAAGGAATGCTTCGGTGTTTCGGGCATGTTGAAAGGATGAATGAAGAGAGAATAACAAAACAAATTTATGTTGCAAAAGTGAGTGGCAGTGTTGGTAGGGAACGGCCTAGGGAAACTTATATCGATCAGATTAGTGGCTTACTAAAAAGGGCGATATAAGGAGCACCCATAACCGACGTGCATTTATGAGTAGACGTATGAATGCAAAAGCGAGAGAGCTGTGCCAGGATCGCCCCAAATGGAAATCCATTTCATGCAAATTATGACAATCCTTTACACCATATAATTTAAATTAATTTCTTGGGAATTAACGCGAAATAAAATCTTACGCGCTACTAAGTAAATTGACATCGTTACATAATAACAAAACAATATATAGCTATATATTGTTTTATGTAATGTATTTATCGTATTATATGTAAATTTTATGAAAGCACTACTGTCTGTAATTATCTGAAAATAAAATATCATATGATATAGCAATATTCGTCCATCGTTAAATCCTGTATAATATTTCAAAAAGTTGAACATCGTTGCAACGTGTGAACAACGCTTGAAATTCTTTGTTAATTATATGAGGGATGTGTGTAAGAATGGTTCGGTTCGGCGATGCGGTGCGGTGTGGTGCTAGTGCGAAATGCGGCTTGCACAATTTCAGTCTATTATGATTGTGAGGCGAACGGTGCAAGCGGCTCTTTGCTCGACGATAACCTTACCGAAGACGACTTTGTACTGGCGAAATCATTGGAACAATGTCAATATTGTCTGTCTTTAGCGGTAGTAACATATATTGTTATGATTGTTATTTTGTTTTAGTACACTTTGAAGCCATCAACATGTTGCGTTTAAATTTTGATTATTATTCTTTTTGTTATATTCCTATCTGACTAGAAATAATATGTTAGATTCATACTGTATACTATAGGTTTTTTTTTATTGGGCGGCTTTATGCCGCCCTCTTGTTCCCCTAACATTTGTAAGGTCAGGGACCTTGTCTACAGGGTAAATAATTTTTTCAGGTTTTCTTTATTTGCATGGTATTTAAATGTTAAATCAATTTTAGGTTAAGACAAATAATTACGGGATTAAAATACTATTTACAATTCAAAGTTTAAAAAGCTAAGATTACACAATAAGATTTATATACAATTAAATACATTTAAAAAGACAATAAAAACTTAAAATACAATTTAAAATAATAATACAGATAAATACCTTAGACTAATATCACATTAAACCTTATTTCTACTAATTACTTTTCGGGCTAAGGACTTACAGAACATTATAAACTCGTCTCTACTTTCTTTATTTTTAATTAATTCACTCAGGCTCTCCTTATTTATTTTGCATTTTATTTTTATTTCAGTTTCAACTCTTTCCTTTTCGTATACCGGACACTCTGTCAAAATATGCAGAACATTTTCTTCCCGTGCTGGGTCACAGATGCACGAGGGGCTCTCCTTGCACTTGAACCTGTGCAAGTAATGCGAGAACCCCCCGTGCCCCGTCAGAATTTGAACCAGCACGGGATCAAGGTCCAGCTTCCGAAGTGTGGCGGGGGCGCTCGTCACGTTGGGGAAGAAGAGCTTGGTCGTCGAGGCCGTGTCTCCTTCCAAATATCGCCCATTCCATTTGTCAAGCGTGTCCAGACGAATCTGTCGCTTGACAAATGAAATGGGACACCTTTCATAATTTGGTTTGGTCTTTATTCCGATTGCGGCCATTTTGGCCAATTGATCCGCTCTCTCGTTCCCTTCCAACCCCGCATGCGCTTTCACCCAAAACAACCTTACTTCCTTCCCTTGTTCTCTAGCTTCTTTCATACATCTTCTTATATTCTCCGCGAGGGGATGGAGGGACATACCGCTTTTCACGGTTTCTAGAGCGGATCTAGAATCGGAATAAATTCCAAACCTTCTGGCATCCATCTTCACGACCTGCCTCACGGCCTCATGCAGGGCCAACAGTTCCGCCTGATATACGGTGCAGAAGTTGCCCAACTTTAATTTTCGGCAGGAAGTCTCCGCAGCGCCATCCCAAATGGATAACGCTGCGCCGACCCTGCCGTCAATTTTGCTACCGTCGGTGTAAATATTTACATCGGCGGCAGCTCGCTGGGCAACTTCGTCACCATCCGTCAGGCAGTCGAACTGCAGCCCCTCCCTGTGAGCTGGGTGCGCAGAGTCCACGTATTTGACCGGCCTCTCTAGCTCCCGGTCACCCAACACCCGCTGGGTATGACCCTTTTTTACCAAATAAAGAAGGGCCGCTTCTTGGACCCGAAGGTCCAGAGGAAGCAACCCAGCAAGCATCAGGGCCGAATGCAGAGAGACGGTCCTGTAGCTTTTTGCTACTTTCTGCGCAAAACCACGCTGCACTTGGTTTAGCAACCGTGCAATGCCCTTCCTCTCCACCGCCGGCACCCACACACTAGCAGCGTACAGGATGATGGGCTCCGCTACCGCAACATATATGGTCCTGATGACCTCGGGGTTCAGACCCCACGTGACTTTTGCCGCGGTTGACAGCTGACGATAGAGGCTTTGCGCTTTTCGGCAAACTGCCTCTACGTGCGCCTTGAAGCTGAGTCTATCGTCAACTGTCAATCCGAGGATTTTAATTTGTCTGACGAGGTCAATGGGTCTCCCGCCCATGCTCCGACGTGGGGAGTCGTACTTTAGCTTGTTGGTAATTACCATGGCCGAGGTCTTATTTGGCGCAAAGTTCAGCTTATTTCTGACTCCCCACCTCCGAACATGCTCGAGAGCCCCATTGGCCCTGTCTTGAAAGTCTGCGGAGCTGTCCCCCGAGAACATCAGGACCACATCGTCAGCGAACGCCTGGCAGCGGACGCCCATCTCCTTTATTCCACCAGGAGGGGATTCAGCAGCAGGTTCCAGAGCGTCGGTCCCCCAATGGATCCCTGCACGCACCCCTTGGTTTGTTGGCGGGTCGCCTCGGCTCCCGCAAACCTGACGCGCACCGTTCTCTCACTAAGATAGTGGTCGAACAGGCGCCTCAGGTTTACGGGGCATCGAGCTTCGGCTAGCCTACACCTCACAGCCGGCCACCAGGCGTTATCGAAGGCGCCCTCTATGTCCAATGATATCAGCACAACGAGCCTCTTCCTCCCAACTTCGGCTCGTATGTGCTGAACCATCTCATAGAGGGCGTCTTCGGTACCGCGTTGAGGCATAAAGCCGTACTGGTGTCGGCTGATCATTGGCGCGGTGTGCCATTGGACCCGCCTCACCATAATTTTCTCTAGGATCTTGCCCATAATGGGCAAGAGTCCTATAGGCCTAAAAGATTTGGGGTGCGTGTAGTTCTCCTTGTTGGGTTTCATCAGCACTACAACCGCTGCTTCTTTCCACCTCCTGGGGAAGCACGACAAAGCCAGGCAGCGGTTTGCTATGGCAAGGAATAACGCAGGACCCAGGGTGATTGTCGCAAGGCAAATGTCCGCGGTGAGGCCGTCGGGCCCGGGCGCCTTTTTCGGACTGAAGCTGGACGCGGACCACATGAGCTCGTGCATGGTGAAAATTGGGTCAAATGTTTCATCATGCGACCCTACATTTACGTTTTCTGCTAAAATTCTCATTGCTGTGTGGTCCGCGTCATCATCTTCAGCCCGATCTTCCGGATAGAAGGCGGCTGCTAAGGCCCCGGCCGATTCCCCCTCGCTCAGGACTTTACCGTCCTGAACGAGTGGGATTTCCTCCGGCCTCTTCGCGGTGCGTCCAATCACCCTGTATATTCCGTCCCACATGGTCTCTCTTTCCTGACGGCGACAGAATTCCTTCCAACTGTGGGTCTGAGCCCTCCTTACCTCAGACCGGTACTCTTCTCGGGCGCGGATATACTGCTGCACGACCCAATCCCTACGAACCGGCGCCGCGTACGAGATCCGCCTCTTCAGTCTCAAAGCTTGTGCTTTGAGACGAGAGAGCTCTTCGGACCACCAGGGCAATCCTGTCCTACTCCTCCTCGGTATCCCAGGCATGGTTTCGTTACAGGCTTTATACTATAGGTTACCAAACCCTAACACACAAGTAACTTTTACATCATATTTCTAAAGATATTTTAAATACAAGCTTTAATTAAAAAAAGCCAGGTATACAATTGTATTATCGCGTAACATCATAACAAAGCGATTGTTTGTTTACCGATGATTCGCCCTCGAACGCCCTGAAAACGAATTGGGTTAAACACTTGAAACTTTTATAAGGTACGTTTAGTATAAAGGTGACGTCTGAATAATATCCTAGATGCAAAGAAACCGTGTAACGATATGCAGCAACTAAAATAAAAGGAAAACAAGAAAACATTTAGCTGATTACGGCTAACCTAATTTAAAACTGGGTCTGCTATGACATAATTTTATCAATACAGACGGACATACCGAGCTAATGAATCAGGTATTGTATCATTCACTTTCAAAGCAAACGCACTACACATACTGTACACTGTACTCCTACACAAAATTAAACTTCTTAGTTTATTGCTTTTCATAGTTATATTATAAAAAAAACCGTAGATAAAATATCCGCAACGAAGAACAACATTTGTTTGCTAATACCTTAACGTGGCTTCTCCTTAATAAATCATCAATTTGCTTATCTTCCATACATTAAACCTCATAAGTAATATCTGTGAAAACCGGACAGCTATGGTCATATATTTCATAATTAAAAGACAAAGTTAAAAAATTTAAAACCACAGTAATCGTAATCTTCTGCATTCGTTCAAAACCTAACCTTTACCCGAAGCTTCCCTAAACATGTGTAACGATCAAGGAGATTTTCGGTGATACCCAAATAATTAACTCCTCTTTCTACCACCTATGAAGGTCTTTGAATTTCATTAATTTATTACAGTACGGAACGATTATTTGTCTTCATTACTTTTGCGGATTACTTGTTGGGATGAGTTTTGGGTACTTCTACGTCTTTGAAGCTCTTATGCTCGCTTTTCTTGATCCAAGATAAAATAAATTGTACATAGTTTTTAGAATGAAGTATTTTCATGTGCTGGGTTTTTGGTTTGTGGCGGACAATCCAGACTTACAGGCGCATTACTCATTAAACCGTCCATCTACGGCAAAAAAAATGGAACAAGACTATAAAGAACGGATATTTTAGTACGGAACAATTTTAAGTCGACGATGTAATTCCTATTAAAAATTATCTCCCATTTAATCTAAATTGACGCGCCCGAAACAGAACAGTGTAATTACGTAAACCGTCATTAGATCTCATATAACCTCGGGGGGTTGCCCTAGATCGTGGAGCTGCTCTCGATCGCCTAATCCCTCGGGATTTGGTTTACCCGATGGTATCACAGAAACATCACGGTTCGTCCCAATTCGATTCGACAACGCCGCATAGGTTCTGTGAGTCGTGTTTCCACGTATACGCAAATATCTCAGAAGTTTTTCAGATAGCATTACTTGTAACACTAAATCATTCCCTCGGTTATATTTTAAATTACGCAATGCCTCACAATTTGTGCTCTAAAGGCCAATTCTGCTGTTTTATTTTATTACATTGCAAAATGATCTATTTGATAATTACTACAAAAGGACATAATAATTTGTATTTAGACCGATGACGCATAGTATTTACAACAAATTACCTACTTATGTGCTAATTCGCCAACACTACTCAGATCTTATTTTCAACCATAATGATGAATACTTAGGTGTCTGTACATACATTCTTAGAAATAATAAAGAATATAAATATCTAATGACTACTAATGTTTACCCCGGAATTGATGTTTAGAATTGTGCGCGCATACTCAGTGTGGTGGGTCTATTTAACATACTTTTGTTATCAACTGGCCGATGTTTTCAATTTCATTGTGTTTTCTTTCCGCCCATCAATCAGTCATATTGCGGCTATTCCAGCTCATAATACATTAAAGTCGGACGAGCAATCGTTTCGCATTTGTATATTTAACGCACGTTTCCGCGCATATGTCACTTGTCACGTAAACTGTTCCTTGTCATAATAAGTGTTTATGCTAAGAGCCATAGTCAAACACAAGATTTTTAACGGTTTTTCGTTCGTTAACAGAATGAGCGATTATTTTAAATTCATGCTTAAGAAGAAAATAATTATTGCAGTTGTAAAGTGAGGATACATTTAAAGTTCAGTTCAGTAAGTTAACCTGCCCTCGATCATAACAATAAACTCGATGGCAGTTAAAATGTTAAATTACTGGTAGAGCTTAGCATGGAAACAGATATTTAGTAATGTTACTTTTTAATTCAATCAATACTTTATTCATATTAATGCCGGTTAAGTTGTATAATACAAATAAGTACACTTTTAGTAGTAGAGAATAATTTATTTGTACTTAATTTTATTTACTTTTTTTTATTTTTTTATTTTAGCAAATGTGCAAGCGACACCTATATCCAGTGAAAGGGGTGAAAATGTATAACGAAAAAACTCAGCGTCAAACTCTGTATCGTGATAAGAGCGTATAGCATTATCGTAAATGTTTATATGTCTAACCAAACCGTTCGGAATGCTTGCTATGATAAAACTAACAACACACCGGTTCTGATGAATTTTCTAACAGGCAAATACCAAAACAATGAGTCTCTAAGCTTTCCGGTAATCAAAACTTTGTATCCGCATACCTTATCATTCAGATTTCTAGTAAAGAATATTCCCGAGAATATTTTCAATATAAACCCCGAGATTGATTTGTTTATAACATTACCATGTCCCAACATTTGGAATTTGTTAGTAAGACGAAATTTTTGCGAGATAAAATCACTGTAAAGCTTTCGTGTGTAAACACGTTTGTAAGGACAAGTAACTTCGACCTAGATTTTGGTTTTCAGCATACCAAACAGCAGCGTGAAGCCAATTGTCGTTTTCTGCAGCTAACGAACATTTCGCTAAGCGTATAAACGTGCCCGCACGCCCGCACCTCGCTTAAACGGATCGTTTTCACGAGCATCGAACCGCAACTGGAGCACATTCTTTACCCACCAATTCACCGACATTCTCCTTAGCTTCCTATTTTTTTTTTAATTCTTTTCTGGACACATATCTTTGCGTCAGCGCCGACCCAATTTCGAGACGCTTTTCCGAAAATTTTGTAACGGATTATTCAATTTTACTAACGATTAATGATCACTCTGTTATCTAATTGGGGCCAGCGGACTTGACGCTTGCTTCTACGAAACAACGAAGAAATATATACTGCGTAGGCTGTGGAGTATGGCGCGCCTCTTACGGCTGTACGAACTTGTGTTTATTACTTAGAGATAATCATTATTCATTGCTTTAGACAGATTTAAGAAAAAGAACATAAACAATGAAGAGCTTTCTCTCCTCGTAAAGTATACAGTTTACTGGTAGCTTAAAAAGGTGCATTTCAAATTGAGTTACGTATATTTTTTACGATGAAATAATAATTTCGAAATTAGTTGGCGACGAAAGTCGTAATATTGTGAAAATGGAGTACAAGAGAGAATTGCCACGCGATTCGACTTCAAAATTTCAGATTTTTTTGAGGTTAGAGTAAGAACGACCAGTAAATACAATTTATTTTCATATGTTCCTCGAAAAATTTACTCACGATGGCTGCTTCAAAATGGTTATGAACTATTTTTATTTTATATTAATATACTCTTTGTCTCCCTTAACTTTACAACTAAACTTAACTTCATCATCATCGTCAACTTAAGTTTACACAAAAAATTTAAAATGTTTACAATTTTTAACTTAATATTAAAATACGAAACACATAAACTTGCGACTATACTTTCTCGTTAATTATTTTGTTAATAAAATATCGAACGAATTTCTACTGGAAATCTACCAACAACCCTGCACTTTGGTAAATTTTCCGTCAGCCCCTAGTGTGCGGAAGTGGGCCGCGCTTGACCTACAATCTGTATTTGTTTACAGAGACCAGGCCATCAGTAAAACGTCGACAGTACAAATAAATTGATTTTGGAACGTAGAGCAATTACTTCGACACCCATTAATCAGCCAGAAGGTCGATTAGACATCAGATAAATAAAGCCATCCTTATTCCTTTTATTTGTTATTGTAATTTGAAACGATGATACATTATTTTTAATGGAATTTATACAGATTTCAGACCACCTATTAAGTCTTTAGCTATTTTAAAGTAAGATGTGTGATGTAGCGATGTGAAGCAGGACAAGTTAAATAAAATAAATTTAAGCTTTCACAACCGTAAGAGCCTCTTTTAGTGAACTTTTTGGGCGGAAGTAAGCGATTGTAAGAACAACGAACTTTTTGTGATAGAACGAAGCATTATTTAATGTAAAAACAAATATATAAAGTAATTCGCTGTATATGTATATATTAATTATAATAACGTTATGATAACTGGTACATTTACTTAAAAAATTATACTTCCTTGTTAATATGTCTTCCGGGTTGGAAAGCAATTGCACCTGTTGGTACTGTTGATAGGTGAAATTAAAACTATGCTCTAAAATGTTTGGCATAAGATTTAAAGTCAATTAGCTGCGAATAATATTTGGCAAGAGTTGATGAATCGCTTCTACGACCCACTGTGCCGATGACCGTCTCCTTTGTATCCAAAAATAAATGCATTGTCTTAATAACTGGGAGACCGTGTTTGTTTTGGTGGGAGACCGTCCGGGTGCGCCGCTGATCTTTCGCTTTTTATATACGAAACCAAACTCATCTGACCTATTTATTTTCCGTTTGATTAGGCGTCGCTACAAACTTGATTAGGCGACCTGTAAGCAATGTGTTAACGCATCTCTAATGTTCCATTGCTACAACAACAAACATTGTGTTTTGTTGAATAACCTGCGTCCACGCGATTAATAACTTAAACCTTTTCAATAATGTCTCAAGGACGATCGTCTACAATATTATATAATAAATAATTACTGTTATTTGTCCTTTTTAATGTATTTAAGACACATTAAAAGGCGAAATATTAAATAATATTATATTTAATATTTCGCCTTAAAAATCATAAATATTACATTATAGATATAATATTTATATACAGAAGGATTTTTAGGAAAAGTATGACTTCAATTAATACAGAAAAGCTCTGTTAAAAGTACTCGCCGAGGTCGTGAGCATGTACGTATAATATTTAGCTAATTACAAAGTGCATACATAAACCATGAGTTAAATATAATCTGCACATTTCCTTTATCCATGAAAAATTGTATTTTTTTAATTGCATTTGCAATAAACATCGTTACCGCAAATAACTTTACCGGTATAACTCGAAAGTGAAAAGTGTACGCTATGTTTAACATCATAAATGAACCGCCACTCGCCTAATTAACACTGCGCCTTGAAGTTATCAATGTGCGATGATATTGTATAAGAGAAGCGACTAGCGGGTTCATATCGAATGAAAAATCATCCTAACATTATACCTCCAGTTTACTTCACCTTTTACATTGCACACGGAACAAAAGCTCTGTCCCAGTAATGTTACAAAGCTAGAGAGCTTATATTTAAAATTTAAAGGTTTCGTCAGTCCTAACTTAACCATCTTATACGTATGTACAAATTTATGTAAAACTTATTTTCCTTTAGTATTGTTAAACACAATATTACGTAGGTTTTGATGTAGGAGTCCCAACATCAATGTTGATTATAGGTTAGTTACGTTTGTCCCTTACATTGTTTTTCTTAGGAAAAGTCAACTCTACAAGATTACGAAGTCCGCAACGCTACGCGCCTTGGTAGCGTCAATCAATTACGCCTAACCTTGTTTCCGAGCGAGACACGCCTTTCTCAATATATATTTGTACTGTTGTGTATATGTTATAGCATAGAATCGAGCTATTTTTAGAATCCTCGTTGCATACACCATTACTAACAATATAAATGAGCATATTTCTTAATTTTTTACACTTCCATTCAAATCTGAACAATAATAATGTTTCGATCCGGCACATTTTAATGCAGCCGCTGTCTCAAAACACTACTGGTTAAAATACACCGTACACCGTACAAGTGTACAATATATAGCTCATAATATTTTAGGTCTAATCTTAAATGCTTATGGACCAAATTAAATTTGAATAAATAAATGAATATATGCTCACGCCCGTAACCTAGAGGGGTAGGCAGAGACCTTGAATTTCATTCGGTGCAGTACTAGCAGATCTCTCTTGTTTCTTCTATATCCATACATCTACGCATACATTCTCCTCGGTTACAAGTACTCCTTATATCACTCTTTTTAGTAAGTTACTTATCTGATCGATATATGTACATAAGTTCTTCTAGGGCGTCCCCTATCAACACTCCCACTCCCTTTTTCGACATAAAATTGTTTCGTTATTCTCTCTTCACTCATCTATTCAACATGCTTGAACCACTGAAGCATACCACTTTTCCCTTTTAAAGTTATTTTTAATTAAATCATTCAAAGTCATGCCTAACATACTTCTTGATTCGAAATTGCTTCAATTTAAAATATTTGATATATGTTGTAGATGATATTTTGAGATTTTAAGTCGAATTGATTTCGGATTTAAGTAAACAAAAAATATTTGTTTGTGAGATATGTCATGAGTCTTTTGCTGGTCCTTTTTTTTTAATCTTAAACAATACAACTGATGTAATATAATAATTGTAACACACACATAATTATAATTTACAAGATAACAAAAACTAGTTTATATAATTAAAAAAAGAAAATAAAACGAGCTCGTGTTTGTATAAGAATAAGATGGCAATATCGTGATGTAACCGCGGCGCGATGCGGTGTTATTCCAACGCAATACGTTTTTTTATGAAACGCACTTTAAATGTTTCGTTTAATCTCGTATATTACGTTCATTATGCTCCCGTGACGAATGTTGACCGACTTTTCGAGGAATTTGGGGAAAATTAAAAAAAAAATAACAAACTCAATGCTGTTAAAAAATTTGGGTCGACCTTAAAAAGATTAACACGGTGAAAATATATTTCATCAACATTCAGCGTTTATTATCAATCTGTAGAATGAAAATCTGAAACCTTTTGATGATTCCGCGAAATTACGTTTTATTAAATCATTCTTATTGCACCTCATTTTAGTTATCTGGTTCTTAAATGCTTTAATATTCTATTCTATCTAAATATTTTCTTAACATGTTACTTTGCTTCCCAACGCGATGGCTATTAGAAGTTTTCTCACGCGTCTGAAGCTCACTAAACCCTTTGGGCATCCCCGAATCCTAGTAGGTACGTGGTTACCCTTGAATCTGTCATGTCCCCACCAGGTACGATTATTAAAGCCAAGCCCAAGAAATAATTAAATTGCTTTACCATGTACGTTTAAATAAAAATTGAATTGAAAATTGAATTAATACAGACTATGCCGTATCCCGTCTATACCTCAAAGGACATGTTCGGTAAGGTAATGCATCGCGTGGTTAAGAAAATAACAATATACCTAATAAAAGCGGGGGTAGACAGGTGGGAGGTGGGGACGCAGTGACGTCAATACCCCGAGTGACGTGCGACAGTCTCAATATAGTCTATCCCAGTACTAAGCGACGCATAGGAAAACATACTTTAACATTGTGGTCTTAGTTTTAATATTTAAAATTTAGATACTTTTAAACATACAAAGTTGGTTTACTTTTTGTTCCTATAGAGTACGAAATACTTACAAATTATTACTTCTATTCACTAGTGAGTAATCCTATTTCATGGTTTTAAAATAAACAGATTTAATGACATTATTTCGGATTTGTGAGTGGAAAAGTTCGAGATACGTTTCTCACCTATCAAAGTATGACTTGAATTTTTTATCCATTGCTTGTTTTGACACGGTAAACTTTCTCGTATTACTGTGTTATAAAATTATACACATAATTGGTGTGAAGTCTTATGTTAACGTGAAATTACATAAAGATGAAATGCGACAAAATGTTACGATTTTTAACAGATATCTCCTCGTCGAAATCAAACGTGTCAGAGAACTGCACACGTCCGCTATTCTCGTTACACCATACTATATCCTTGTTAATATCATTTATTAAGTTGTCTGTAAACATTTAACTTCTATCACATTTTGTGCCGCTTCTTATTAGTCAAAAAGATATTTTTATCTGAAGACGGTTTTCGTGGAATAGTGTACAATTTTAACTGAACGAGAGATTCAAACTAGAAATATTATTAATAAAAAGTCAACGGAAACATTTGTTTCTAATAGTCGTATATTTTAGGGATGGCTTGATGGTGGTTGACAAGTCTACGAGTATAGCGGTTGCTATACGAACAAACTAATACATTGCATTTATAATAATTATATTGTAATTTAAGTATTTTTAATATAAAGCCCTTTGTTAAACTTTTGTATATAATTAGATTCAAAGTAATCCGTATTCAAAGTCGCATTCATTCATAAGTACTTATACACGACCTGACACAACACAGAGTCGCACGCATGTCGGCCTGTCGCGAACGCGGCGTCCGCAAACTTGTCACTTGGCGCGCCGCTAACACCGCTGTAGGAACATCACGGTACTGACCGCTCGTAAATCTGTCCACGCAATGGACACGATTAAAACCTCTTCCGACATCTCCGCGGCTCTTTTGATGAAGAATTTTGTATAATAAAACAATTAGTGTAAGTTATACGACGACGCTTCGGCGAATTTTCAAAGTCATTGTTAAGTTCGGCACTGCGGTGTGCGTGGTTCCGCGATGAGGAATGAGGTCGCCGAACTCACGTTGCTCACGTGTCAACACACGTAGAAACAAAGGAGGTCCTTCTCGATAGCAGTCTATTCTAAGATGAGTTGATTCCACGTGTTTTGCAGATCGAGGGCGTTTTGTATTCTTCATGTGTCACCTTTCTTTTGTAAAGTTAACAAGATTTTTCGGAATATGGCAATATAAATCACAAAACAAATTGCAAAAAAAATTGTAGGCTTTCGGGAAAACAGTCTTCCTTGTGGAGAGCGCTCATGCTAAACATTTAAAATATGTAGTTTAAAGATTAAACTTGTACTGGTGTGCAGTAGTGTTGAACTTTTTTTGTTATAAGGACATAAAGAGCTTTAAAATCTGTTTAAGAAAAACTTACCATCCTTGCTTATAATCTGCCTACACTGTATATTTAATCTATAAATATAAATTAAATAATGATCTAATATGGTGGGTATTGAATATAGTATTTAACATATATTTCAAACTTCTATATCTAACACCACAATCGTAGTAGACAGAATTAACAAATTGAATAAATCATGCAATTTGTTCTAAAATTATTTCATAAAATACGAGCTACACCTACTTATCCCATTCCAGTGCTACATTCTTTACGAAGGCGGACTACAATTCGCGATTTAATTTGACAACTCTTATTATTTTTGATTATTTATTTACTTCTTTCATTTTTCTTACTTTAAATATTTTGCTTCAAAATTTAAATTATAATCTGACACCTATAGGATCGTTATTTGCGATATCTTGCGAAATCCCGTCAGCGTCGAACCAGTAAAGTCAATGAACCTGTCTATTTTCTCTAAGCGAATCATTTGGTACCCACGTTGTGTTTTCAGTAACCGACGTTTGTTTAGGACGACCCTAAAGATTTTCTCGTTGCGGAGTTATTCGGGTAGCTCGACGATCCACGTTAATTAACTTCGCAAAACTGAAAGTGGCATGTCCCTCGATAACTTAACATAATTTAATAATTATTCTCTTACATTTGTGAACTGAATGAATCATTCACAATTTGACGTTTCATTTCATACGCCTCAAACCTATTTTAACTGACTTTAACTTTAGAATTATTTTTGCAATCGATAGTTTTTTTTTCCACATTGGTCGCGTTTAAATTCTATCCGGATCCGATAAGAGTTATACTGGATTTTGCCAGTTGAAGTCGATGTTTTGTTGTTTTAATGCGTTTTAATTAATATTTGATACTTTGTAAGGTAATCATTTTATAAATAACTATCATGATACGTCTTACATTCAAACTTAAACTCTTAACGTAATGACGCAAGCTTTTTGTCTTGGAAAGTTTATAAAATGTCGAGAAATGACACGTCAAATTGTGAATGATTCGTTCAGATCACAATTTGCTGACTGTTTGTAATATTCCTAGTCTTATTATAAACTGAAGAATTTGCAATTACACAACTGACTTTTCATTATTTGATAACCAGTTATGTTCTGATCTATATATAAAGTCAAAGCATATTTGTGTTTTATGTAATATAGCTAACTTTTTCTGGGTAAGCTAGGCGTTATTATTTAATAAATATGGGTGTAAATAACAACTGTATAACAATATAATTCAATTAACGTTGCCTTAATTAGTTTTACGCGTGGTCGGAAGGACTAGATTATGTTTGTAAGAACGGATATTGCTCGAAGGCCGCGCGATTGTTGCTTGTTACTGCGCCTACGATTGCCAACTCGCGAAATAGCACTAGATTTAAAATGTAGTATATTACAAATTATTATAAATATATACAATAATTCAAGAAGTTTGATATGTTGCCATACCAAATCGCCAACATTTTGTGAGATAACATGTAAAAAGAAATATGTATGATCCGTTACTAAATCTTCAAACATGGGATCAAATCCATAGCTTACCTAATTATAAGAATAAAGCAAGGTTACCAAGCGAAAGCATGAGAAATTCTAATCGTTGCCATAACTTCCATTCAACAGATTAATTCATTATTTACTTTAATTTACCAAATCATATAGAAGTCTTCGTCTTTCATGTCTGCTGCTATGATCTCTTGAGTATCGTTGATAAATTATATAATATTTTAATTAGTTCAATTCTAGTTTAAGCGTCGAAGCCTTCAATTAGAAGCATTAGCCATTTATCCTACGCGTGGTACGTAATCCACGTAATACGGTTTACGGAACACGTCCATAAACTTTTCGAAACTGTTAATCAAAACGAAAATAAGATCGTTAAACGGGTCGTTAAGCCGGCCGGCCGACCCGGTTCGAAGCCTTGTTTACTCTTATTTTCACGCTTTTTACGCTCATTTTACGCCAAACGCGAATTAGAAATAGTAGTAAGGCGAACGGAACGTTTCGCACTGAATTACTTGACTATAATTTGTCAGTGGTAGAGTCCGCAACAACAACATCTGTTGCACGAATGGGCCGGCTTGACCGGTGACATACCAGGACCTCACAGAAGACAGGCGCAAAGTAGAGTATTCTGCGTTTCGTCTGATGAGTGAGGTGCCGGAGGCCTAATTTTAGTTGTCTTCCCCTTCCCACCCTTTTCTTATAAGGAAAGGATGGGAAGGGGAAGAAAACATGACGGTGGAGGGGATGTATAGAATTTGGAAATAACCATTTTCTGTTTGTCCCCTCCTCTGACCATTAAAGGTGGGCAACGCATCTGCAACTCATTAGTTAGTTGCAGATGTCTATGGGTAGCGATCACTTGACATCGGGTCAACCGCATGCTCGTTTCCCACCTAGTACTATAAAAAAAAAAATAGTAACTCGGAATGGCAATGACTTGTTTAGGTCTTATGAATGTATCCAAACTTACGTGTATGTAAATTCATAACTAGAGCGCATTTAAAAACCTAGCAGTGTTTTACTTCAATTGTAATTCTATTTTTTTTATTTGTTTAATTTCAGACGTAACATTGACATTTGTAAGTAGAAAATACCTAAAACTAGGTTAGTAGATCTTGGTATACAATACGATTATTTTATATATTAGAATGCTCTACAGATGAGTAAATGCATGTGTCGCCTTTTACCCATAGCTTATAAACTCAACCGATGTTGATAATGTCGAAAATGCTACACAGAAGTAAAACGATTTTATTTGCATTATGTAGTGTGTACTTTTGAAAACAAAGGAATATTCCATAGTAATATCTCGTCTCCTTCCACAATTATTTAGGATTTTTGTTCGCACGACGCGTAATGATGGCCGGTTTAAGTTGTAATTCAAAATAAGCAATAGTAAAATAAATCAGAACAAGAGATCGCAACACAATAATAATTTTAATACTAGTACTATATTTGTTTTGGTATATATTTTAATTATTACACCCAACCAGACGAAGACAAAATTTTAACTTCCCCATTTTGTGGTGTGGAAATGTGGTATTGTGTATGAAACTGTCACTTCGGACATTGCCGTTGAGACTATGCCAATAATCGTTAGGACGCTATCATGGCTTACGTAGCGTCCTTAACTGTGCAATGATTTAGTGACCGCGTGCCTAGGACGGAAATAGAACAATCGCGTCGACCTAAATAACCTGTGCTTGAGGTGATGCGAAGATTGTACGCGAATTAATTTCGTTCACGTCACTAAACGCTGTCTGGATGCGCCGGACTCCAGCGATGGCCGGCGAGTGCTCGCATCTTACGCACGACTCTGACATAACTCGGCCGTGCGTTTCGCAACGCGTTTATTTCTAACGTAAACTATCCGTCCGTCCGAAATTATCACTTAATTTTACACTAGGCACAATTTTAGCTCCGATGTCTTTAACCGCCAATGAGGTCTTCTTGAATTTCGCTTCGTTTTACGAATACCTCGATAGAAGCTGTGACATTTTCTAGGAACGCAATAATATGGCCCGATTTAATTTGTCTCATTACTCCTACGTGTTATAATCATGGACGTTAACAACATATTTTTAGAACATATAAGTTACGACATATTTAATGTATATGTATTAAGAATTATTGGATACGACATGGATTAAACAAAACAGACATAACCTGATTTTACTTTAGAATTTTAAGTTTCTTACGTTATTGAAAAAATAATTTAGTTACACTTGTGACTTGAGATGTTTGGCATTATAGTCAACTAGCCCCTAGTAAGGACACTAAGAAGTAAAATAAAATAATTAGAATTTTCGGCCTATATAAATGCAATTTTCGCGAATTTTTTTCATACAATTGAGTCGAAACGTAAGCTAATTACTATAATTTTTTTTTTATAAATTGTAATTAATAAAGAAATTAAGTATAAAAATGGTGTATATCTTTTTTGCGAACTACAGACAGACTCTACTAGAACCATATACGTCATGAATCTAGTTTTGAACAGAGAGAAAAGGCACAGCATATAAATAATAAACTTTTTGTCACTCAAACTAATGAGTATACATTACGAAGTGGGCCGCAGGGTGACAAAGAATAGCTTTATTTGTCGAATTGTAATGAACGGGGACAGCAGATGGGAATGAGTCGTTTCCTGGTTAAAATAAAACCGGTATATTTTTCAACGTCCCAAATGCGATATGATGCAGCTTCTTGAGACTCGGTTTCTCGGAACATCTTGTGTTGTTTAAGTTTAGACGTACAAATTTTCAAATTACAATAAACATCTTTAAATACAAATGGACTCTCAAGTCCATTCCCATCCTTATAGGTAGTAGGAGATAAAGACGGGCCAAGATAACTGTATAGTTTGCTCCACATCAAGATATAATTTTTGTAAACAAAGAAAATGTAATTTTGTGGAAATTGTGTTATAAAGTGAAGTGAAATTGTATAATTTCGATAGCTAATTATAAGGGTATGTAGTAATTTTTCGAAAATATTTGGTATAATTTTAACTTTTGTTTGCAAAAAAATCCAAAGTTGTTTGTATTGCCGAATTTCATACAATATTATCTCACAACCTATTTTGTATTACTACTCTAGTAACTATAGTCAGACACACCAAGCCGGCGGTTTAATACGGCGCCGACACTCCAATCAATATTTGACTATCAAATCGTATTTACAGTTCCGAGAATATGGGCACCACTTTCTGTGGAGTACGATAGTTTATGATTCCGAGGAATCTTATACGCCTTCCTGCGGTCTCATAGGAATGCTTCTAAACACTATAAACCTACATCTGATAGACGAAGCTCTAGAAATTGTTCGTTAAACTGATAGCGGGCTGCAAGCGCTGCAGATGCGGTTTGCCTTGAAAATGTTTCATAATGGCGGGATGATTTCGCGCTAGGCACTTGTTTTATGTCGTCTTTTTTATCGTTATAGTTCATCACAAATACATTTTTATATATAGTATAGCGTGCGCCATACCTATTTCAAGAAATACATTGCCGTAGAAAAATTTTATACGTTTTTCAGGTAATAAAAAATTAATAAGTTTTTATTATTATTATATACAGTTACGTTTCCTCTGGGTATCACGGTTTCATCGACAAGAGATTCGGAACTTTTTATCTTTTCAGTTAAACATGGTGATAACCTGTTTTACCTCATAAAATGCAGCGGCGCTCTGTGAACGCCTCTCCCGCTGACTTCAATTTAGACTTGAAAATGCGCGTTTAAAAAAAAACATTTAAGGGGGTCGTTACAGAATCGCACATTTAAAGATAGATATATTATTAACAAGTATACAATTACTGCTTAAAAACAAAACAATGGCTAAAATGATTTCAATGTAACCTCGCCGAAATATGTCGAACAACATGCGTAAATAATAAGCCACTAACATCGCAAGCGAAACAGAAAATGAACCAGGAAGGGAGTTCGCATTGTTTTATTTGCTTTAGACAGATATTTGCCGGATCAGAATTTATGACGTCTCACTTGGCGGCGCACGTCGTTGTCTGAAGCGGAGTGGTCGTAAAGCCGCCCTCTGAGCGTTTATTACACCTTCCTCCCGAGACACACCATCTGCCTTTTGTTTTCACTCCCGAATTGAATACAATTGAAGGTGACCAAATAGCTTTTCATATTAAATTGTTTGTTCATTTTGTTCCCGCTTATTAATACGCTGAAACTGACAGCAATCATTATCTTCAAATATTTATACGACATTACTATTATAACCCGTTTTATTGTTGTATATAAAGTACATACATACATGTAAAAATTTGAAATGTATGTATGTTTGTGTGAGTGGCTGAGATCGACTTTCATTCTTTTTTCTCAAGTAAGAAAGACATCGTGACATACCTTACTGGTTACCTTATTTTAAAAGAACAAATGCTTTTCATTTATGCGGTTAATTATAAAAAAATAAAAACACTTCTTGGTAGTTCCAAGTGTCAAGTTGCATTATCGCCGTAACACGGGCAGGGGGTATACAAGAAATGGTGCATTTAAAAAAGCTGCACTTAAAATACTCTTTGTTTAACGGCTATAAGCGAAACAACAAGTGCGCTGGCAACACGTCCACCGCTGTAAGTACATTGTAACTGGCGCATTCGCTGACATAACACAACACCTTCGACAATATAAATGTTGCTCGTAAGCAATCAAGATAAAATCTTCATGAACTTAATTTAAATTTAACGTTATTTTGTGGAAATCATATTATATATATAATGTTGCACTTACTTTTTACGCACAGTTTCTTTCTATTAAAACTTTTTAAATTAAACTAAATATATATAACCGTCAGTTTATTTTTATTTTTGAATTATATTACATATATAATAGACGATGAGGAGTATTTAATTTTATTTGCAGCCTGAATGCTGTTTGATCTTCTTGATATGCTTAATAACATATAACAAGCTCGTAAAGATTTGAAAATGTGGATAATAAAATATAGGCAATATGGAATTCCATTAGCAAGATGATGATTGTTAACCAAAAATCTACGAGTATTCAATGCAACCTTTACAAAAACACGAACTTTATGAAAAGGAGTAGTTATAAAACAGTCCAATATATTAAAATTTATTTGAACAGAAACAATTTACACTTATGTCTAAATCTGTTTATCGAATATAGCTTTGATGTGCGAGAATCAAAAGTAAAATATTTCTTGGAAATGTGAAGACTACACTATACTATTAACTGTTTATATCGGGCACTCAACACATGCTCCTTCCCTCGACTGAAATCAGGACGAACATCGAATGCAAATTAGGGACACCCGAATACGTCTCTGCGGTTCGGAAGTTTCTACTATTAGCGTTCGGTTGTTTATAAGCTCTCCTTCATTCAGTGGTAGCTTGTGTCTGTCGGTATACTGTAATCAATTATTAAATACTAGTTAAATTAATAATTCAAATACGATAAATTAGCTTCAATAGACGTCTTTGAGTTTGGGTATGTTGACATCATGTTAAAAGCAATTAGCATTTCACCAAGTCCCTTGGTTTCCAAATGTGAAATTTCAATGTTGACAATAATCCAACAATCCGAAATCAATGTCACAGGTCTTAACTCTATTATTTTAGTGTAAAAAAATATTCTATAAAAAAATAATGCCTGTCGTGAACACATACGAAGCTTTTAATTCTTCGATTTTTTGCTTGAAAATATCTTAATATTCTGTTATATATGTATTCTAAATGTTCGAATCGAAAAAATACTATTAATTTGTTAATGTCAAACGCTTAGTCTGAAATCAAATGAATGAGTGGGAGAGGCGATATTTCTTTCTGTTTACAAACTTTTGAAGCACATCTATTCTTCTATTAAATACCTCGACGATAAATCATTCGCCTTATAAACTTATTCAGATAAATTTTATAAACGGCGTGTAATGAACTGACAAACTTGACCTCGTTTCTGTAACGTTTCTAATGTGATGCACGTTAAGACAACTGATTTTTTCAAATCCAAATCGGTTCCGAACAAGTTTATCATTCGGCTTGTACTGTTGGAGTCCAACCTACATAATGGGAGGGAAACAGTGCGACTATTTCACGCATCAGCGATATTATGTTACATATGTTACGAGTTGTTAGCTCAGATCAGAGGCGTCTCGTTTTGCGATACGGAGAAGTGCGGTGCGTGCGAAGTGGGCCGCATCGCACGCCGGCGATCACCGACTCGCTAAGCCGTTGTTCCTATGGAGTGCTAAAGCGGTTTATATACATATCTTATTTTTATAAATAGACTAATGTGGACGTTATACTTATAGAAACTCTACATTTCATTTAGACAATTATTACAAAAACGTATTGGCATTGGCACTATGCGCGTATGCCGCTCAATTCTCACTTTAAAACAAGGTTCCGATAAAGAATCAAAGTCAATTGTTAAAAAACTGAGTATACATATGCGTTGGATTTATATTTGTTCATTAAAATTTCCCTCGGGCATCAATCTCTTTCATTATTAGTAAATAATATTAATTATTAAAAAACAAATACGAAAATATTACAGTTTACTAAAAATGTTATTGTCTTTACAGAATTAAAAGTCATTGACGCCTAATTTATCAACATTGTTCTCTCATCCAAAACTATTCGCAACAATACAAAATTTGCATAAACACTCATATACATAAGTTAACATCGTCTGTATCCCACGGCAGTGGTCGTCGACTTGATGCGAGCCATTCATGCTTTTTGTGCGCTTCCGTCGCCTCAGGGACGTCGCCGGCAGCCGGCATCTGTAGCACATCTTCTTGCTTATTATTTCTGTCTCAAGACTCCATTCATTCGCCTCTCTTACTTACAAAGACAGGCTACAGCTTTTAGCTTAGAGTACACATGTATGTGTAACAACATATTTATTTTCTATATCAAAATTTTGTGTTAAGTTTTACATACATAAATTAATAATAAACGTCGCAGACAGATAGCAATTAATAAACCCAAACAAGATAGAGAGATTTATGCTTATCGCAATTCAGAAGGTACACAACTATTTTTTAGCAACCTAATTTTATATAACAACAAATTTAATTGCTTGTGGCAGTTTTGATTTAGATTCGGGGCATCAACCGGCCGTGGTAAGTCGAGCGCCTAACCTCTAGTAGCACCTTCGTACACTTAATTCGTGTAAGAATATCTTGGCTTTGAACATAAGAAATGACAATTTTTTTATGTCTCGGAGTTTCATTACATGAACGGCATTAATGAAAACGTCCATCAACTACTTCGTTTATATCAACGTTTGATTTTTATTTAATGACCTTAAACTAGTATATGTAAAATAAAAATAAAACATGAATAGAAGAAATAAAGTTCCTTGTTACAATTCATATCTACCGCTAAACATTTAAAGTGAAATTGAGTATCAAAGAGAAGCAAATCGATTTTTTTTATTTGCGTAAACATTTTTGTGAAAATATTATCAAAGAATTTCGTGATCTAGATCAGAGACAGTTATGTTCAATTATTTTTGGCTGTAACAAACCAACACAAGGTTGATGGAATTATAGTTTTGCTTGGATTTTATAGATGGCACTGCTAACGTGCCGACGTTGATTTGTTGTAGATAAAAACGTTGCTGTTCAAACCATGACATGAATGTATACAGTGTATCTATGACATTTATCTGAACAGATAAATTCTCATTATATCGATTTACTTTAAAAAGTATTAACTATTATTTATCTACAAGTTCAATAGAGGACCAATTTGAACATATTCTGTGCACCCGATATTAAGCGACCCCTAGCCATCTGGCATCTACAACGAGCTAATAAGTTGCAGATATTCAAAATTTATTTCGGAATAATTTTCTTAAACAGGAGAATTTTTACGCAGTTGCGAGAATAACTACGTAAAACTGCCTCTCAGTCACGGATACGTTGTTTATGTACCCTTCTAGCATTAATATACATATTTGAATCAGTACAATTTGGTTGTATTTGAACTGTAACTAATTTATGTTCTTGCTAATTGTAATTTTATTTGTTTCAGGTAAGCCGTTTGCTATAAAATCAAAACAATTATTGGTTACGAAATATCGGTACGTACAATACGCTTTAGAACTGTACTCATTAATTACACTAAATTAGTATTGCGCATAGAACGTCACCAACACCACTACCAATGTTACTTGATGGATACCAAAATTACCTGCTCCGCGAGGGCATCGCTTGTCTCAGAAATAGATTGGCGTTTATTTATGTAATCGTACGTCAAACGTCGGCGACTGCAACTCGAACGAATACTTTACGTCCTTGCGGTCCGCGAGCGTCACGGAAACGTGTACCAATGGTTGGGTTGGGGAAGAGGATAAACACGAGAGATAGTTGAAAATGCGTAAAGATGATCGGATAGCGCGCGCGGCTGAGGCCGGCCGCTTCCGTTTATGCAAGGTTTAAATATCTGATGCTAATATACGACTCGGTGATTTTTACACTTGGATAATTGTGTTAAATTTTAATTTAACGCAATATGCGCTATTTTAATTTTAATTTGACTTTAATAAATTGCTGTTTCAAGAAAAGCAATTTACTTATACAATAAATTATTCTTGTTGCGTTAAAGACAGATTGATGTCGACGAGTCGCACGGCCATCACGCGTGGCCACACACACAGTACGCTAATAAAGTGTATTAATAATAGGTGTCTACTCTAATCTTTACTATATGAGTGATGACCGCCTCTTAAACTATGCTTTCATATTCCTTTGATATATCTCTTTGATAATTCATTGACATTACTCAATAAAGCGATCTGGTACTTATCACATAAAATAAGACACAAATCGTTGTTTTTTTTAATATAAAATGTTTGTAGTATTTTGAAATAATTTTCTAATATGTCTTTTACCCATGTCAACTAAGCTTTAAAAACGTGCCAGAGTATGGTTCACAATAATAGTAGAATGATAGATTCGAACGACCTCAAATTTGGCAGTCCATACCCTTAATTAAATGCTTCGATGACTGAGGTTTCCAGTTTCTGTAGTTCAGAGGTTTGGGTGTTCGTTACCACCGCCCTGATCTATCGTCTTGGAATGGATTAGCGAGAAAGGACGGTCGATATCTTTCATTATCTTTACATATAAAATGCTCCTGTCATAGTGTTAGTCGCCATACTCCTCTGAAACGGTTTAACCGATTTCAATGAAATTTTGCATTTACATTCGGTAGGTCTGAGAATAGGTTTTTATCTATCTATCCCTATCTATCTATAATATTATAAATGTGAATGTAAGTTTGTTAGTTACGCTTCCATGCGACAAATACTCAACCGATCATCATGAAACTTTATACACATATTTTTGGAGGTATTAGAAGTAACATAGGATACTTTTCATGAAATATATATATATATATATATATATATATATATAAAGCGAAGTATGTATGTTCCATATAGACTCTGAAAAAGCTGGACCGATTTCGATGAAATTTACAGGGATTGCCCAGATTGGCACATTCATGTGTTTGGTAGCGATCGGATCAACATAATTAGTGGTACCCGGGCGAAGCCGGGGCCTAATATATAAAATCTATTATAGTATATTGCAGCTGGAAAGTTGCGGTGTTGGGAGTTAATTTTTCTTGTTTTTTTACTCAAAAACTCAAGTCGGTAGTAATGTTTAACGCTGCACTCTGTTCATATTTACTTCTTATTAAACCAGATCTGAATCGGCATCAATAATATTTATCCGCGATGAAATATCGAGAAGGTGAGGGATCGGAAAATTACGGTTTTTACCTTCGCGTCAATGAATCACCCATCAAGTGCCTATACTGTGCAGTTGGAGTACACGCATATGTACATACGTACAACAACGTAGTATTTTTTCACAAAGCGAGTAGTAAATCGTACTGAATATCAGTCAATGCCTTCTTTTATATGATTAATCCAGGTAATGTTTCCCAAAAATTCGTATAGCTCTTTTATTACATCTTGTTTGCGCAGTAGTCACGCTGGATAGAAACAATATTAGAATAAATTTAAGTAATTTATTATGGAATCGTTGATTTGAATGAAACTTTGAGTGGGTGTGTACGTGAGCCGCGGCACGAGCGAACCGACCAAAACAAATCTCCTGTTCCCTTATTTATATAAATGGAAAATTCTAATACTCCTAAAACTCTTGATGGCTTACGAAACACATTACATGAAGAGCTTTGATTTACAGGAGGTATTAAATATGCGTACATCAAAATTTAAAAACATGGTTTTTGTAATCCGCTTTATAAACACGACTGATTAACAACCAATCAAGATATGAGCTTGTAGTAAACTGTTTTTATAATTTAATCCAAAAACATGTTTTTGTTATTTTTGTTAAGTGTTCAAAAACTAACTGAGATTGAAAGAAAAAGATTGAAGATTTAACGATACCAAATTTTTTTGGAAATATTTTAATAATTAATATGATATTTACGTTTATCTGCGTTGTATGTAGCATCTGCTATAAAACAATATAACATTGGATTTTTTGGATTTTGGAACACTATGTATACTAGTGAATTAACGCGTTGAAATAAAACAAAGCGCAGCTAGACGCTGCGGACAATATTTATTGAGCGCTCGGATAGCGTAAAAGTTATTTATATTCAGCGATCGTACGGTGAAGATGTGCGCCTGGTTTAATACATGCGATCGACATCGGACGACAAATGCGTGTTATTGTTTTATGCGCAAAGATTTAATAACGATCATAGTAAATTTTCGATCCAATAACACGATAGACTACCTATTCAGTCAACAGCTTTACCACACTCCTCTTTTCCTCTTAGATTACGTAGGTAACGTAATCTATGGTCACTAAACACTAGGGCGGTTGCTTGAATGACTTTCTACAATAAAAAATTAATACATGAAAAACTAACGTGTGGATGAAAAATAAACGTAACATTTCGTTTGAACTTCACCTGGCGAGTTCTCAAATACATTTAAACGCATTTATTAATTGCTGATTTATGTATTAAAAAATGTTCGTTTTAACTTAATGCCAGGTTAATTTGTCACTGTTGTTTAATTTCGGTAACGGGTACACAGATTTATCAAGACACGTGGACGTCGCACATTCTGCACTTTATAGTTTGTAAATTGTAGCTTATTTTTAACAAAGAAACATGACAATGTATCATAATTTAATGGAAGTGTAGAATTTTTCTTTTCTAGTCCCTATCCAAGTTATTAATTCTAAGCAATATATTGTTGTTTAATAAATTTTAATGTAAAAATTAAACGATTGCTTTCCGCCTATCGCGCCGTTTTGAAATCGTTTTTTAAATCTTCCAAAGCTTGGGGTAATAAATTAATAAAACTTTTTTGTATTATCTATGCCATCACACTTAGGAGTGGAAATTGCTAAACGTAGTTATTTCATGAAGATTTGCACCAGCAATCATGGCTTTCGTTTTATCGGCTACTTACCAATGTAGCGCATAAAATGATGGGAGGAATGACCAAGTATGTTTACAAGGGGTTATCCTTTAGTGTTTCAAAATCATGGAATTACAAGTACTATTTCCCACAACTGACTAGAAGTAATATAACTTATATTTTGACGCAAATGCAAGGTCTATCTCGCATATTATTTGTACTCGTATGTCTACTGAGTTTAACGCAGGTAACCGGCGAAGGTTCCAACACACCGCGTTCAATTTAGCAAGTTCCCGCCTTATCTGATCGTATTAATTAATGCTAAGTGCTACTGCGTGGTGCGTGCTTTTGCTTAATCCACAAACTATAATTATTTGTTAATTTTATTTGTTAATCAAATATAATTGTAATTTATCGATAATCCATAAAAAAAACGTTCGAAATATATTTTATTAATAGACATAAATTATCAAAAAACGAAAGAGGTTCATATGTTCAGACAACAACTTGTCGATATCAGTTATTACATATTATTTCTCGTAGAGCCCAGGGCCCCTTGGAATCAGTACATATTAACTAAGGTTATAGCTATATGTCTAATAGTAAGATATGAGGATGTCATAAAGATAAAAACAATTGTGTAACTCTATACCAATCAGAAGGGGAATGAATAGAAAGCAGAATCTTTTACGATCTATACTGTTGGCGTCGCGCGCTACCAACACAAATCTTACGAAATTACAGGAGGCTCATGATGCAAGTGTGCAAAGCGCCGCCTTTGTACGGATTATACTCGTAGCGCGATACGCAACACACGACAACAGTTATTATCGCGACAACAATGATAAATCAATTCTTTTGTACATTTTAATCACAGGTTCAATGAACAGCCAATGCGTTATGCAACATTGCAGACTTAACACCTTTTTAAATTATGTAATCGACTTTGTTAACTAAAACATACATACATAACTTTTTATAAGCGTTACAGATAGAGAAGACGAGTGTTTGTCGTATGCCCAATTTATAAATAAATAAAATAAATATACGCTCACGCCCGTAACTTAGAGGGGTAGGCAAACATCATGGATTTCCATTTGGCGCGGTCCTGGCACACCTCTCTCGCTTCTTCTACATCCAATAATCTACGCATAAGCTCATCGGCTATGGGTACTCCTTATATCGCCCGTCTTCAGTATGTTACTAATCTGACGGGTAAGAATTCTCCTTGGACGTCCCGTGCCACTCTCACTGTCACTCACTCTTGCAATGTGAATTTGTTTCGTTACTCTCCCTTCATTCATTTTTTCAAGATGGCCGAACCACTGAAGCATACCTTTTTCAATTCTAGTCACAACATCCACTTTTAAGCCACACTTTTCCCTAATAACACTATACTAGAATAATAGGATTCAAAAATCGTATTGTTCTACGTCACGCCTAACATACGTCTTAAGGAACGCATCTCAACGGCATTAACTCTACTAACATGCTTTTTCTGCCAAACCCAGCTCTCACTTCCATACATTTATATATATAAATGGAGTATATAATATAAATTTTTATATACAAAAATGTTTTGCTTAAATATAGACATTGATACAAACACTGTATAAGTGGGTGGAACTTTTCTGTTTACTAAAGCTTCTTTAAAACAATAGAGATTGAGCTCAAAACTCGTAACTCGTAAGTTATGAGCTCAATCTATCTCTCTTCGTAATAAAAATATCTCAAATATCTCTCCGCCGTATTAAAAACAAATAAATATAAATCGGAAAGTTAATGTTCATTAAAAAGTATTACTATAAATGAAATACCATTTCAATTATATCTTAAATTTCATTCGTTAAAAAAAACGATATTTCGGCGCCACTTTCATAAGTTCTGCTAAGTTTAACGAGCGTATCGAATCAAAAACAAGTTTTTTAATAATCTTGTAAGACGCTTGTTAAATAATGTGTATCTGATTGTTAAAATACGTCGTCTCGTAGGTCGCGTCGTCCCGGCCCTACGACCCATGACCATGACCGAATTAGACCCACAGCGAGCGCCCGATTATTGCTTCGGAGCCTTCAGCTATGGGTCGCACTACGGTGACCATTTATAATAGCTATGCCTCGTGGGTGACTGTATACGTTGTGGGCGTAGGCTAGCACAGGCGTACATAATTTATTATAATTATAATTATTTTATTTGGTTGGTAATCATTATGAACGTAATAATAAATTTATTTACATTTTTATGTTGTGTTACTTAATATCAAAGTTTGTTTAAACTCTTGCCTGATTACGTGATCGTTTAATTTTTTTAAGTTTTACTCAATAAGATTTGTAGGTCACCGCTTGATCCTAACGCGATTCCATTAAAAAAGAGGGGAAGAAAATTGCGCTCTAATTGGAAATTTGGACGGACGACTCGACTTTCCCGGCGAGTGGAAAACGACTCCACGGCTCACTCGCGCCGCAGCCCTCGCAGCGAACACACGCAGCGACAACCGAACGTGCCAACTTATAAATCGTGTTATACATCGACGCGTTCCTAAGGACTCGCTTCCTGTGCACACACCGGTCGCATTAAATGTGAACATCAATGGACGATAGTTTTTCTGTAGTGCAATTAACTTGGTGACTTTGCGATGACGTTGGACAGGGGTGAGAGTTTCTGTGGCAAGATCCAGCCGGCCACGTCCGTGTCGTGCCTGTCGCAATGCCAGAACCTTTTCGGGAAACGACTTAAACGATGGGGATCGACCGGCTCTTGGGTAAGCCTCGATTGAAACACATTTTGTCTTATAAGTCTTATGGTTTGCTTATATTTATGATTACAAACAATAATTATGATATAATGTTTACAAATCAGCACAGCATAGATGAATCATTTTTTGTAGTCAGCACTCCATTATTAGCGTTATTATGTTACGTTCCATCTGTGTATTTTAATGTTACTTGAAAATAATCATGCTATGAAGGAAATAAAGTAAAGATATTAAAAGTACCCAAAAAAAATATGTGGGATGTGGGTTCTGGTACAAACCTGATCCATCCTACCGCCTAGCTTCGCCAACCTACCCGTTATGAATTCACAAATTTAAACTTACTCAGTATATTTAAAAAAATAATGGGAACTAAACCTATCGAAAAAAAAGTACATTATTATATTGAATCCTATTATAAACCCTATTATAAATGAATCCCTATTTCCCTTGAACGCGACATCACGCGTGAGAACGGCTTGACCGATTTCAATAGTAGTAAAGAAAAAATTAAGAACGTTGCGCGGAAAATTTGAACATTTAACAAAACTTAACGACCGTATTAACTTTTCTAATGTAGACTTAGCTTTAACCTTAGCGCTTTTGGTATTACTATCAGCTTGACGGTTGGCGCTATTACCTTAAGTAAGGGAAAGGATGTCGCTAGCTACTAATAAATGTACTAATAAATCTAATAATAATCTATTTATATCTGTAGATACATTTGCAAGCTGAAAATTGTTACACTTCTTATTTTAAAATTCGGTGTTCGAATCTCATCTGGTATTATTTTGTATTGCGTATTATTTTATAACGGACCGATCATACGAGTTAATACTACGTGGCTTAATTTTGTAATCGCTTATCTTGAGGATTTATATACTTAAAGTTTATATAAGTTAGTATATAAACGTTAAAATATTGTGTAAGTAAGAATTTAAATTAATATCCAAGTAAAATTTATATTATTTAACTTATATAAATTACATATTTTGATATTATATGACAGGTAGATTCACGATAGCCGAGCAGTTAGATATGTGCTCCTACTTTATTCATAGTTATATTTTATTGTAGTATAAATTGCGTGTTCATATTTTGTACACAACATCGGTTTCATTATAATCCCAACACATTATCACAACAAGATAACATGCACACGTCAAAATAAATGCACGAGAGAAAACTTATCTTCAGTTCAAGTTCAGTTGAACTGAAATCTTTGTTTTCATTTACTGTTTTAATTTTGTAAACAAACACGAAGACAATGGTATTAGTGACATAATTATGTAGCAACTAACGGATTCTAAGCGACATTACAATAACAACGTTTTTAACCATAAGAAAATAGCGCCAAATCACATAATATTTGTGTTTGATAACGTTTGTTCAGAAAATGCAGAAAACGATATTTACCAAATATTATATTTATTGTCCCTAATATATAATTCTTAATAAAAATAAAACGGAAAACATTACGCCTCGTCGTTTATATGTAAGTAATTGTCGTACCAAACGATCGGTAGCTGCCTGTTTGATACTATACAAATACCAGAATGTTAATTGTAAACTAGTAGGTAACATCCTCAGATGACACCACTTAACTAACATAACCACCATAAGAGTATAGTAGATTATGGTATATAAACAAATCCCCTTGAATACTTTATTTCTATAAGGAATCGTAATATTGTTGACAATAAAAGATTTCCTTCATATAAGATCAAGTAAAGCCGTATGTTTCATACGTGTCTGCATGATAAACATAGACGCGGTCTACAAGAGAAGTCATAAAAGTGAGGATGGAAATTGGTCGGGTGGCCGCCCCACGACCTCCCCCGCGTAGTCTGCGTGTCGTCCTCGTGCTACCCGCGTGAACAGCCCCCTTCCTCCCCGGCACGAGCCTCGATCACGCAGGAAACTGATTTGCCGAACGGATGCCGCGTGTTTGAACATTTGATTGCCCTCTTTTCTTTGCAAAATTAACCTTGTTTATGTAAAGTTTACTTTCTAAACTATTAGTTCTACTTTAAGATTGATAAGTGTTAACTAGCAATTGAAATGCCGACTCAAATATAATAATAAAGCATCTGTGTATTTTTTTCAAAACTCGAATTTTAATTTTGTCTCCTGTTGGCAATAAGCTACTTGTCATATCTGGGGACAGAATTTACTAAGCTAATGATGACATCCCTCCTTTTTCGTTACTCACGTCCGTTTTCCTGTCAACGCATCCATTAATTTGTAAATATTGGGTAGCGATGATCACTTAATACCACCTCTTGCTTATTGGTCCGTTTCTAGTGTAAAAGAGATATCGACTGGTATCTCTTATTATCAGGTGTGAAAGCTTATGTTATATAATGATATCTCCTTATAAATTACGTACGTTATTTTTCCATATCCATAATCGTCCTGTAAAAAGTACTTGAACAATAATTATCAGCGAATCGAAAGTAGCAGAGCTTTACGATCCGCGTAATGAGCCCGCAGCTCGTTAATAAGCTGTTTACTTTCGATGCGGTAGACGTTGTTGCGATACATAATTAATCAGTTTCCGTTTTTGCAAAATTATTTCAAACAAATTGGTTGTGCTGTGTTGTGTATTATTAAATTAGTAAATTGTTTTAATCAATTTACAACTCATTTTGATGTGAAAGTTCTTTGGGTGCGGTAGACGATATTTGCTAGGGGAAAATCTCATTTAGCCAACATGCGTCTTGAATTTGGAACGGTTTCGACGAACTTTTTTTTAAATTTAGCATTTTTTTTATTTAACAAAAAAATAACAAGGGTTATTTTTTGTTTTCATCTGTTTTGAGTTTTTACGTCTTTCGGCACTCCTGTGTTTGTTTTTTTTTATATAGAAGAACGTGGAAAACGAACTAGCGAGTCACCTGGCGCTAAGTGATCACTAAGTTATTTACCGTTACCTACCTTTAATGGAGAGAAGAAGGTATAAACAGAAGAAAAGATAAGAAAAGGAATTCCTTTCCCTATCTCCTGTCCTTCTCTCTTCTTGTCCTTTATTATTAAAAAAGCACGAGAAGGGCAAGAGCACTCACTCATCAGACGAATCGCAGAATAATTCTAGTGTACGTCTTTCTTCTGTGAGGTCGTGTTATTCACCGGTCGAGCCGGCTCATTATAAATTTAACTCAAGCTTGTGTTAGAGATGATAAACATTCGATTTCACGGCCTTACGTATTGCACCTTAAACCTAAACCATAAAGCTATTCGCATTTGAGTACAACCTGTAGAATACACCTCTTACGTTAATATCCATTGTCTTGAAAGTCTCACGAAGTTTTCTTCTAGTTGTGTTCATCGAACTGAACGTAGCGTATATTTAGTAATATTTTATTATAGACATTTCAAATGTTCATACAATCAAAATGTATTAGCATAATTATATATGAGTTTTTACGTATTTCATTTAACGCTGAGGTCACACGGTATTCTCCTGTAATGAGTTTTTCGAAACACTTCGGTTGCGCTCAGATTGCCAACGATAACAAAAATGCGGATAAAACAGTTTCGAAACCACATTTCATGTGTTTGCGTTTGTTGTTTTTTCTTAAAATTCAAGTACCTAATCGTAGTGATATAATCTGGTGGCGTGGACTGCAAATTCAAGGATCGTAGATTAAAATCGCCCTTGTCACGTTTATCGTAGTCTATGTATGCATTCGCAGTTCTGTAAACGTGTAGTGGTAGCAGAAATAATAGTTCACGTTCATAATAATTTGGATCGTTTATTACGACTGATTCAAGATATTTGCAACAGCATATGTAAAAATAAGGAACGGGTCGGGAGGGTAACGCTCCCCGGCGGCGGGAGCGCAGTCAGCGGGTCCACGGGACCTCGCCCGACGAACTGGTACCGGCGGAACTGGTTCCGAGGCATCGGCGACAAGTGGCGGCCGGCGCGGGCAAATCGCGCCTGCCCACTGTCATTATCGCGGCGCTCAATCCTTAGCCAAATTATATTTTAATACAATCACAAACAACATGAAAGTAGAAGTAAAGGAAGCGAGCGATGTGTTGTTATGATCGAGATAAGACCGGCGTAACACAATGCACGCTGTTAATTTTCACATCACGTACTGGATCGCGTCAAGGACTAACATCCATAAGAAATATGCCATCGCTATAAATGTCTTGTACCATAAAATCTTTTAAATAAAGGGGAAGCAGGAGAATAGATTAATCGTTATTGATTTGTTAAGAGATGTTGTAGAAGTAGTATTCGTCATGCTTAATTACTATATTTGAGTAATTATTACAATCTCTACTATTAATTATTTGGCTGAATAAAATATTTTTGTAAATTACAATTTCAATTACAATTGTTTTCCAATCGTTATCTTCCCGATGCCAATGAAATAGTTTATCGCTTATAGCATGGTGAAGAAAAGAGTAGTGTCGTAATGCTCTCGTCTGCTAAATAAAAGTAGTAAGAGATCTCTGATTGCTATTTTGTCCTGTGATCGTGAACACTAATGTAACAGTTTACCGAGTTCTAAATAAAGCATGAGCACAATGTAATTAATTCCAATTTTACATCCCATTCCCGACCTTGGGACGTAAAATCCGTTTGTTTAAAGAACAATTCTGTTCGTGAAATTACTTAATTGCTTTATTTAAAACTCAGTCGCGGTGCGAAATGAATACGTTCTATTTCTGTAGCCGTTACAAGTTGTATGATTTGAACCGCCGCTGTGTTCGACGCGCTCCCACGCTCCGAGAAAATTAATAATGTCAAGGACGAATCTGGAAAATGTTTTCATAAAACCACATAATTATTCAATTTGCACAGGTCTTGGCCATAAATAACGGAACACCTTCCTTCGGCCGTTTGTTGACGGGCATCGTAAATATTTACTACCAGGGATGCATTAGCTTTACTTATTGAAATATTGAGAGAACCAATCAACCAATTAAATAATATATAAACATTTCACGCATTTGTACACTAATTACGTTATACAGAGACTGCAGCCACTGTTCAGGTTTCATAGACTTTATTACAAAGCTAATATTTCATCATTTTTAAGAACGATTTTTTCCACTTAAAATAGATACATTTATAGAGAAAAATAAAGTAATGTAAAGGCGAAGTTAATTATTCTGTAAACTAGGACTATGCCACATAAATTTTCTTCAAAGGATTTTACATGACTTGCAGATAAATGTAATTTATGTGTACAACTAAATGAAAAGCACTTATATTTTTACTTGAGATATAAGCCGCAACATACTATATACGTTGCATATTTTTACATCTTATAGTAAAGTAGAATTGGGTTTAGTGAAAGTCATATAGCCCTGCCTAGTGTGCGAAGCCGAAAATAATAACCGCTGTGTTCGGTTCATTCCCACATCTGTCGGAATGCCATGATCAATACACTCATTTGTTTATTGAATTATCCACTGAAGGGCAAGTAGGCCTTTTTCTATTATTCTAATGACAACAATCCATCCCCTAGGTCAATTTCAACTAAAACGACATATACAAGGTCATATTGTGACATCAAGTGCCTGAGTAATATTATATAAATGTTTTAAACTAACAAAAGACAACCTATTGCTTGATCGATTTGGCCTATTGTCCATAGTTAAAGGGTCTCGATGTCACCTTTTATTACTTGTTGAATATGTTATGTATATCTCAACTGCCACTAGTAAGGATCTAAAAGGTAAATGTTTGATTTCTTAAAGATTTTGTATCAAATGGATTATTCTTTGTCCCAAAAAGAATAAAAGGGCAGCGCTTTATGTGATGTGGTCACCACTGCCCCAGACTTTGAGTAAGGAGTATATAGTTGGCCCTTTTCGCAACATCCTTAAGCACTCAACTAAAATCTCTATTAAAATTTAATTGAATAGCATTAATTTCCTTGCCCCCTTCTCACGTTATTTGGGGTCGGCACAATATGACCGTAGCACATATTACATAGGTTTAGGCTGCAGTTTTTAACTTTACTCTAGAATTAAAATCTGATTAATTAGAAACCATCTAAATGTACTACTCATAGAATACAAGCATAATAGAAGAATTATTATGATACTTATTTTAAGTAACCAACCCGCACCGGGCCAGCGTGTTGGACTACGGCTCATGCCCTCTCTCGGAGAGGAGGCCTGTGTCCCTGCACTGGGAAACATTCTAGAAAAGTCTGATTTATTATTATTTTTAGTAAGAAGTGTGCATGTCTCGTACTGTTCAAAAGTACTTGGTTATAATTTCATTATCTCTGTATCAGCGAGACAGAGCTTAATGTAAATGTAAATGTGGCGTGCTGCATGTGTTCATAATACTGTGGAATAACCACCGCCTTGGGCTGCAGATTCTCGATGACATTTCTAATGAATGTATTATACAAAATTGTTTTTATTACTAAAATGTCAAAGTGCAACTTTATCGTCCTGAATTTATTGTCTATATACATTCCCTACAAGATCAAAGCATTCAAATTTGGTATGTACATAATGGTTGATTGTAATATCCTCTAAGATTAGGTTGTTAGAACAGTTATAGTTGTAATTCATAAACCTGAGTTCGGAAGTAATTAGTGAATTCCTAGTTGTTTATAACGCGATTATAAATAGCTGGTATGAGAATTGAACAAACAAGCTTTTCGGGCCGGCGCCGAGGCTGACCAACTCGGCTTGTTGTCGTAGCAAATAGAGGATTATTTGCGCAACGACGTCGTGGAATTCGGTTTGTTTGGGCAGCTTTGTATCCAGCATAGATTGACCCGACATCGATCTCTGGAATGCACGCAAACATATTATGTCGACATTCATTTGTTTTCAAAAAATTTTGTCGACGATTTTTCATAATCATTGTTTTTTTTTATTTTACTCACTTCTCGTATAATATTTCAAAGATTTGACCTCATTTTATTGTCATAATACAATTTAAAATATTCGTATTTATATTTAAGGGCTACTACACTAGGATTACAAAACAACCATGGATTCTCACCCACGACAGACATTTGTGTGCATGAACCTGAACAGGTTGTCCTGATTCTGGGTGTAATTATCTATTTAGGTATGTATTTACAAAAGCAAAGTAGTATATATACTATATCAGTGCCATAGTACAAGAACTGCTTAGTTTGGTATCAGGGGGCCGTGTGTGAACAATATCCCAGGCTGTTATAATCCTAATTGTTAATGTAAACATATGTTTATAACAGCTAAGAAGTAGTCATTTCCATTTACCTTCATTTTAGTTATTAGAACGTCGAATGTTATTTTTTTTCGAGACAACAAAAATCTTTTTAATTATGTATATCGCACACGATGGTTAGTCGATACGTCGCAAAAAGGTCCGCCGTTCTCAAATCCAGCTTCATAAGAACCTCATTTTCATTACATACAATGTTAACATAATAGATACATAATAACTAGTTATTCAGCGCGATGCGATGAGTCAAAGATTACCCGAGGTACATCGTACTCAGTACTGTAGCACAACGTACTCGTTTAATTAAAAACAACACTTCGCTTCTGTCTATTGGTTGTTTTTCCACTAGTCCGTGTACTCATCGTGTTTGTACAAAAGCAGTCCACCTTTCCTTGGCATTATTTGTTCGTCGAACTTTTGCACTCGCTGATGTTCCCACGATGGGTGAGACTACGATCCCCGCAACACGTATCTGTTATTTCGTCGAAATCTCCGTTTTATTTAGATTGTAGGCGCATGGTTTCGATTGCAAGAGAATGATAAAGTGATCCTATTTTCAGACGCTTAAAAATTCACGCTTTACATTTGAATTAAAGGTAAGTAGTTGTATGATAGATAAAACAAAGGTGTAATTTTCTCATTTTAATGAAACATTAGTTATTTTGTTGATTTGTACAAAACATATTGTTTGCTTCGAGTATTTTGAGAAGCCGAGGTGGTACGAGTTTTGAATTGGACATATATGTACTTGCATATGTCCTCTGTCAACTTCTACTGGGTTTAAAAGTATGTAAAGATGAAATTTTATTAACCTGAAGAGGATTAACCAACTTAAACATTATAATCCAATGCATAAAATAATCTCGTATCTTAGAACTAACAGTATTTCTCAATTAATATGATTATTATAAATCTTTACGTTCATGCGTATACATGTATATCAGTAAACATGAATACAGTCTAATTCATTAATGATAAACAGTTAAACTGGATGATAAATTAAATGCAGGTAAACCCATCAGTTGCATGTCTGCATAAATCCATCGGCGATCATTTGTTGCATATGCAATTAAAACAACAACATAACATGGTTTTACCGCTTGTTTATTTTTTACTCCCGTTAGATGAATTCTGATATAAATACTGTTTCTTCGAAATTTCTTTCGAATTAGTTGATATAATATAGCAAAGGATAGATCGATAGGATTTCCAGTGGGATAATATATTTTACTCGCTGTGCCACGCGGCTCCATCCGCTGTCCAATTTAATTTAATCGACGGTTTTCCAGCTTACCCAATTACATTAAACATATCTGTATGAGTAAAATTTACATAAGATAAGCATCTTAACCACACAAAACCTCCACTAATCTGGAGATGAATAAAAAAATCCTTTCTACGTCGTCGTCCTACGTCATAACAGAAATTTCGATGGAAACTTCGAAGTCTAGGCCTAAGCCTCCACCAGTAGTTTGGGCTGCTCGTAGATCCATCCAGATGACTCTTCAAACTATCTGAAGCCTCATATATTTACCAAAAAGTCTCTATTCTTCTCTTTTATCTACATGCATGACTTGTATATGTAATTAAAATAGTCTCTCATAAATTATTTATCATTTGTCATAAGCTCAATTCCAACAGACTGAACTAAGATATACATAAATAACATAATTATGAATAAATGTGAAAGATTAACATCGCCCTTACAAATTAATGGTGGATAAGTGGTCCCTTATCACTTTGCATAATTCAAGTCGCGGTATTGGCATAAGGAACACATTGCATCGCCAGGTGTTCCGGGTGGCCTTATCCGTTCGATCTTGACCCTGACCAAGTCAGCGATTGGAACATTTTAACCCCAATAAATGTAATTAATGCATTTTAGTTTCCAAACGGCCTTAACTTTTAAAAATATTTTTTTTTAACTTTTACGTCGGGTAAGTAACGAGGTATTTCCGGTAATTCTTCAGTTTGCTACGCCCGCTTTTATAAAATGTTTAATTTACGCCTTCATGCATAAATAAATGTTGAATACGTGTTTATTATTTTTTAGAAGTTTGGCAAATGTTACGAACAATTTGACGTATCAAACCGCCACATGGCGGTGGTCAGTAATGGTAAGGTACACTTCTATACTAAAAGTCGAATCAACACGACCATGTCTAAGGAAAACCTTAGTAAATAGTCTAACCGCATGAGTGACTTTCACGTGTCAAAGCATTCACTTTCATTGTTAACGGAGCGGGTATTATAAAATGTCCCAGTCAGCGTGTAATTATTGCCTCGGCTGATTTATGTAGCAGTTGTCTATAACGCTTTATCATTGGCGTTGCATTAACTCTGCTATAACGGCATATTGTGGCGATGCCACTTCGCCCGCGTGCCTTGTGTACAAAGTGACCAACGAAACGATTCATAATAATTATAAGGATTCGACATTGCATTGCATGTCTATTTATTTACAATTATTACTAAAATAAAATATTTTACTACTTAGCTTCATTTCTTGGCAAGATAAGGTAAGATTTTTCCATTAAATCAAAAATCTTTCTAAATATAATTCCGTTTATTATTATATTACGTGTTCACATATGTAACCATACTAAAATAATCCGAGAGCTCTTTTTCTGAATCGTGCCTCGCGGCCACAATCTGCATTCTTTTGTTCAGATATTATTATGAAGGAACGGTCTATAGCCCAGGGCAATAAACCATTCAAAGCCAATTGATGAACAATATGTAAATTCTTATAATAAACCTATTTATTTACGAATTGTGAGGCGGTCAACGGAAATACGTTGCTGGAAATTAAGTTTGTTTTATATTAAAGTCATTTAATATATTATTATTTTGAGCTTCTAGTCTCTGAAGCTGTACTGGCAAAAAATTCCTAAAAAAAAATCCTTTAATATAAAGATACGTAATTTGTTAAGGAATACAGTTTAAGCTGAACATAAAAAAATAAGATTCCTAACGCTGTGTCTGACTGAGTGAGCTGTAAACCGGCACCCCCTAATCAACGGTCACATCTGCGTCATCCCCGACCACAGCCATCCGAGATTTCTAAAGCTTGCGGTTTCCGAGTTAGTTTACGTTGCGCAGTTACACAACGGAATAGTTAGCGTGGTCCCCGCCCCGTGATTGTCATGGTCCACTTCACGTCGCCCACTGTTGCTGCATGTGACTGAATTTTATTGCCTTATGGATGAGAAGAAAGCTGCTAAAGCCAGCAGCGCGAAGAATTAAGTACGCGACTCATCGTATTAGTCTATGAAGTCGTCTATGTTCTATTTACTCTATGTATTATTTCTTCTTTTGTCTTCATGCTATTTTCCTTCACTGCTCATTATGTTTGGAATACCTGAAACTGCCATGATGAATTTATCGTTGCCGGCAAGGGAGAACTAAACTTAAATCGGTGGCATACCTACATATTTATGTAATGTTAACTATTACGCGTTACTACTTGGGGGTACTTTGACAGTACATTAAGTATGGGCATGGAATTGCTCCCTGACATTTGTCACTTTAGCTAAAAGCGTTGAGTATCGTCGCTCTTGTATGACTCCGCTAAGAATTGATTGCGAGTAATTAATTACATTTTAACTTTTATCTTGACATTTTGCATGTTGCAAAACAAACTTCGAAGGTTTTCGTAAACCAATAAGAGTTTCATACTTAAATATAATATTAAAAGTGTACCATATGTACTTTCGTTTTTACGTTCTGTACATGTTATTAATATGATGTCTAAATTAACGTGTTATTTAAAATCATTGTGTCTGCCATGACATGTACAGAGACACGGTTAAACAAATTTAAATTTATTTTTAACTTAAATAATTGCCTCAAATAATTATTAATTATATTTATACGTTTTAATGATAAATGTACTTGTTTTGTTTAGTAACACGAATTCATAATATAGGTTACTTTACAAATATACTACTGCAACTACAAAAAGGACGAGCATGATTGCGATACTATATAAAATTTTTACAATGCATACGTTACATTAACTAAAAGCTATTAAATACTTCATGCGCTTTCTTCAATAAAGCTAATTATGTATGCTTATTAAAGATACGTTCAAAGAAGAGAATTAAAACAACATGTTAATCATAACTTGCCAACCAATAAACTGTTCGTTTGAAAGACCTCTTTTGTTTTATTTTCGACTTTAAGTTATTTCGTTAACAATACTCCTGATTGGCGAGATCGCTATTGTATTATGAAAAAGTACGAGACTATATTCTGTTATTCGCTGAATTATGTTCATACGTTCAATGGTAATTGGTACGGAGCTGTGGTGCGCCCCGGGGGCAACCTGGTGGACTCAATAAGGGCAGCTGTCAAACACGCACGCAATTATATGCTCAATATCTTTAAATTGCACGCATTCTAATTGACAGATTTATGTTCCTTGAACGGCAGACAACTAGCAGCATGTTTTCGCTGGAACTCTTTAATACTTAGGAGCGAAATGCTTATATGTATTTGTGTCTATGTAAAATTGACTGCAGTCCTTCTTTTTATAGAAGGTGACAAACGAGCATGCTTGTCAAGTTTAGTTGACTATATAAGTCTGGTGGAAACTAGACTTATATAGATCCTGATACGGTCCTTCAATCTTGATTTCTCCAAAAAGACACAACACGATAGACCTTTAGTCTAACATAAAAACAAATACCTATTTAACCTAACAGTGATAGAGCCCGCAACAACATCAATAAGGAAAGGATGGGAAGGGGAGTATGATTTAATGGGGGACGGGATAAATTGGAAAAGAAAAAATCTTCCCCTCCGTCCATTAAGGATAGTCAACGCATCAGCAACTCATTAGCTTGTAGCAGATGCCTATGGGTAGCTGTCACGTGATATCAGGTGAACTGTTTGTCATCTGCTCGTATAAAAAATACTTTTATACAGAATACTACTCGCAGGATCGTATAAAATCATTACAACAAATTCCGAGAAAGTTAATTGAAAAAGGTGTGATAGACCGCTTTCGCGTTTTCATCGGCATTAATAGAAGCCGACTTTATTTAATAAGCTAAGAGATAATCCCCACCCCGCCCAGTTACCGCTTTCAGCGAGCCTCAACTGATGTTTTCCAGCCTCGTCATTAGAATTTCCCTGTGCGAAATAAACTGTCTTATCATGCCTCAACGCTCTCAGATTTTGAGACTTTGTATTAACGTCGTAGGAAAGGTCAATGTTCTTATAATATTTCGCTAATGCTAACTGAATTTGTTGTGTACAAATGTAAGTGTGAAAGTTTGCACCGTCAATGTTAATCGTTATATATTATTCTTACTGTCCATAACTTGCCCTTTTTAACCGTTAAAATCTCCCAGAGGTAGAAGATAAAAGTCATAATACTGCAGCGCCGATGATAAGATTTTAAATGCAATTTTATTTATCTTTGTAGTATCGAAGTACGTATTTTTCTCCTATTTATGAGAAACTATTGCCTTGATTTTAAACAGTTCAATGCGTTTCCGATATTTCCTTTGCATTTTATTATCTAAGGGATTATATAAGGTGATGTCAGTTGAAGTGGAAGTGACTACAATACGATAAATTAGTCATTATTCACGCTTAATTTATATCGTCTATTGGTCTGGTTGCTACTAGTGCGTAGTCCAGAAAACAACTTAGAGTACGTACGTGTAATATGTTTGTATCGAAGACAATGTAACGCTGCTCGGACGCAATATAACACCTACTATTTTATGTAACACGTAATATCTTAAACTTTTTACGTACGTACGTAAACGTAATATCTTGCAAAAGATATACAGATCATGTAAGTTGCACAAATATTTTGCTTTTTATCAATAACTGGAATTGATTCCACCATGTTCTGCGGCTCAGAAGCCATTTATTGTGGCAAAAAACCTACTAAAGTAGCGTGATGTAGAATTGAATGACAATAGTTGTGCACTTTCCGTATCAATATTTTTTTTAGTGCAATGTTTATGAAAATTACTCCTTCGCTTTTCTATACAAAATGTTATTAAAAAATTCGTCTATACATACAAACATATTACGCTAAAGTGAATCCATGCAATGGGTTATCTATTTTTCTACTAGATTTAATATATAAATACAATAGCAACCAATTAACATTCAAGCTCCGAGCGTCGGTGATATTTAGCTAAGCGCAATCTATATATGCCGTCGCAAAATGTCGTCTTCGTGTACGCCGAGCACGCTCCTAATAAAACCTTAAATGGAGCATGCCTGTTATGTCAAACACATTGATATTTGATGCTCACAGGTAGCGGTCATTCATCTAGCGTACCTGTGCTAACTGTGTAAACAACCGAATAGTTCCAAAACCAATACACATATATCAGGGAAGAAAAAGAGAGACATATTTAAGTTTCCCGTAATCAAATAGTTTTAGACAGGAGCCGTACAAAAACTCATCACATGCTTGTCATAGGAATAATAAAATGCTGCATGGAGTAATTAACATTTACGATATCAATATACCAGAAAGAAACCCCTCAAAATGCATTCAATGTGGAAAAATAAACCAATTAGTTCATGTATACTTGGGATTAGATTCAGTTTTTATACACAATCAGCTTTAATACCGTTTAGAAAGGAGCGCTTATCTTATTTATTACATATAAAAAACCTTTGAGGTACAAGTACTTGACTGAAGTCTGTACAGGCTACGAAAGGCTGGGAAGGCGTGACCTCGGCAACCTGTTAAGGCCGCGTCAGCCCGCGCATAATGGGCGGACGATGACAGCCTGATAGCCTACAGCCGCGGCTAGGGCCGACAAGTGACGAGCTACTCGTACATACGTGGGACCTTTGTGTCACTTGATAAATGCCACTCAAACGTCTGCATTGTACCTCTGATATTATCAAGGCGCCAAGTCTCTATGTACGTACTGTATAGTGTAGTTAATATTTGATAATATATATTATATCGTCGTATAATTAACATCAACCGTATCGACAGCTTAGCTTTAAGTAACCACTTACAACTACAACTTCAGCCTGTTTATTCAGCAGCAGTATTTTCTATATTGTAAAAAAATAGGAGTAAGTATTTACTAAAATGAATTTAAAATATGTATGTATATTAATTAAATAAAACTTTGAGGACCGATTATGGGTCGAAGTATGACTATATCTATTAATCATTTTTCTTATGGTTTCATTAAGATTCCATACAGACTCATTGAAAAGTGGATTTATTTTTTAAACACAAATTGCATTTAAGAGTTGAGCTTAACAATTATTTTTTCAAGCATTAAGTAGCTATAGACATCTCTGTAGTTGTTGTTTTGTTAATGTAAATATTCTGTCAAAATTCATATAATTAAGTAACTCGGAATCGAATTCCGATCCTACTCAGTGATGACAAAGACGTCGATTTATGTCCCTGGTGTACGTCAAGTGTGCGTCAAAACCAGTCGTCCACTACCGAACATAGCTTCGCCTCGGAGACGCCGTATTTTTATTAATCGCAGTGGCCAATTGTTTGAGGATGTGACGCCATGGCCGCGGCGCGTGACCCACCTGCAAATCAATCCCGCGACACGCAATACCTATTCATCCTTGAGCAGTTTGGAGTAGAAACCTTATTATTATATGAAGCGCAGAACCTTTTGCCGCCTAGTCATGCTCCATCAAGTTACGAAACACGATTGCGTTAGTGTGAACTTTAAATACTTCTGTTGTTACTAAATCCGCTAAAGTAAATACAAAAGCGAGTTCAGAACGAGCTGTACCGAATAATATATCATATCGGAATTGAAGAAATCACTGCTTTCTTTCTGTTGAAGCTATTTTCTTGTAAAATATAATTAAAACTAATACTCTGTCATGTTTAAAGGGCCGCTTAGCGTGGTTAGTGAAATACTTGCTGTACATGTCGCAGGTCGTGGGTTCGACTCTCACCCAGCACAGATATTTGTGTGCATGGACATGTCTGATTGTCCTGAGTCTGAGTGTAATTATCTACTTAATATGTATTTATAAAAGAAATATAGTATATGAGTTATCTGGTTTCCATAGCACAAGCTCTGCTTAGTTTGGGATCAGATGGCCGTGTGTGAATAGTGTCCCAGGATATTATTATTTTACTACGTTATTTTGTTTAGTATAATTTAAATAAGACGTTTGGTATTGTAATATCGAACGCTAACTCACATAACATCGGCGACGATGTGTTTTTCAGCTGTAATTTATAAACGGTTTTGTTTGGTATTTTATATCCCTATAACATACACATAGCTACATGCCCGATGCCCTAAATGCGGCCCAACGACAATGTGGATAAATAATAGCGCGCCATAAAGAATGGCGTGTCGCACAGAGGGCGCGACCCAGCCTCTGCAGCCAAGAGCGGAGCCAATGCGGGAACTCTCGGTCACGTTCGATATCTCGTCGCTTTTGACCCACTTTTTGATCTATGCCGCACTGTTTCTATGGTTACCAAATGCACTTTTATGCATCAGTAAATACATGATTATTGTCGATGGTCTTACATTTTCCAAAAGCTCTTACGTCTTATATATGTACTTGTTATATGTTTAAAATGACATTCAAATTGTTGTTTGTCTTTTCCTCGCTTTAAACAGTTTTTTATAGTAGAAGGTGGCAAACGAGCATGCTTCACCCATTATCGAGTGACCGCTACCCATAGGTATCTGCAACAAGTTACTGAGTTGCAGATGCGATGCCTACCTTTAATAGACACAGGAGGGGGATAAACATAATATGGTTGTTTCTCTTTCCTACCAATCCTCATCATCGTCTATACTCTTCCCTTTCCTATCCTTTCCTAATTAGCAAAGGATGGGGAAGGGAAAAGGACATTAGAATTAGGCCAATATAGTTAAAGTGAAGCCTTTTTAATTTGGTTCCAAGGTTTTTAACTTTATATATATATATTTATATATTTAAATCGAAGAAATGGCGCTAAAATTTAAAAATTCTTACGCGTTTATTGCTATTAAACACATCTACCGAAATACACATAATTTTAAAAGTTACATTATATTTATTTCTTTTCTGGATACTGTTTTAGTTTTTAAAATACTTAATTTAATATTAATATTAAAAAATCAACTTCTTATAATATTTCTGCTACATACATATTAACAAATGGAAACTCTTTAATTGCTCTTCTAGACTGTGTAAGAACATCGTTCAAAAGACATTAAAAACCAATAAGACACAAGTTACAATTACTCTTTCGCTCGTATTAATAAATTAAAAGAAACTCGTGAAATACCAGTATTTGTAAACAACGATTATCTTGCTCTCGTGTAATCATTCACCTACATTCAGCATTACGAAGGCGTGCCTGGGTAAATATCATAGCCGACTGCGTAATATAATCTACCTTGAACCTGCTCGTTGCATACGCGTGCCCTTTAGTTATTCCAACTTAAAACCGACGCCCAGTACTCAATCGTTTCTCATTGCTTTGACTTTTCGAGTTACGATACGACGTTATCGTCACCTTCGATCGAAAATGAGTAAGATGGGCTTAAATGAAGGAACGCAGTTACGCCAGGTGACAACATCTCGGTCGGCTTATCGTTAATAAGTGCGCACAGTTACGTGAATAAAATGTCCTACAAAAAACTTACGCGTTCCTTTTTAATTGGCACATCTCGTTGGTTAGATCTTTTGAGGTCTGCGCGTGTTGCATGAGAAGGGGAAACCGACACTTGTGTTCTGTCATTTTTTAGAATGCAACTTACAAAGATGTGTTTTTATACTTTATATTGTGCTTAAAAGTTCATAAATTGCAGGGACTAATGGTTCGCGTGATCGGATACATAATTGTGTGACGATATCGATCGCTTGCGTGTCCTCAAAAACCTTAATTCTCTTTTTTCTCGCTAACAATCCTCGCAGCAAACAACCACCATCGCCCCCGTCTAAACTGAAATAGGTAAATTTCGACACGGGCGTATAGTCTAAATGTGAAATCGTTACGAAACGCCTAGGCGCCAGCCCTCGTAAACATACGTCACATACATACCTCATTTTATAGGCGATCCTTTGGCAGCCCACAAAGTGTTTCTTAATGCAAAAAATACCTTAGTGTCACTAGACGCATAGATTATGTAGAGTTACGAGCGTGCCATTGGCCTAATATCTCGATATTATGAATTGCATAATAATCGTCGTAAACATGTTTGCGATGGCGAAAGCTCCATTTCAAGGACGGGAAATTACTGAATGAATTTCGTAGATCTGTAGAATTTGTAGATCTCGAGCGAAAGATTTATTGACGCATAAAGAATGAAATTTTTTCAGATGAGCAACTTGTTTACATTCGTAGATTTATTTTAATTGTAGAAACACGTCAGTACAAGTTTTAATAAAAACTTTCATAATTCATCTACAGACTTAATGATAAATGAAAAGTTGTCGCCTTACACTGTGCGTAATACATACCACTACGAAAGATATCCTAATAACCACGAGGGTTTATCTGTATCTGATATCTACGCGGAAAAATATTAACGTTCTAGTTTTCCATTTAACTGAAATGTCAGTAATTTGCCATTGATAAAGTGCGTCGCGCAGTTGCAATTGAATCCTTCGTTAGATGGACGCGGCAGGAGCAATTGGGATTACAATTGAAATCGAGTCACGTACCGCGGTACTGTGCTATCATCCTGCGACAAAACTTGTAGTGGATATAGCTGTGTCTAGTCTACAAGGGAATCTTACCCTTATTGGCTGTGGAACTAGTATGCCCGCATTCTAAGACACACGTTCCTGCATTGAAAGGGTGGAATCAATTATTGTTATTTATTTATTAAAACGTCTGTTTCAAGAAAATTAACAAAAACTATATACTTTAAAGATGCTCCCCCAATTACGAAAACATTCTACGTTTCAGCCACTCGTCATTAGCCTAAAATACAAAGTGAATCATTTTTTTTTAAATTTTTAACGAATTATTATGGTATTATTGTGCAATACCATAATAATGCTAATGCATATTCGTTCGTTCGTTTCAAACATCACCCCGCGCTGTTGGCGTGGCTGGGTGGTGATAAAATGTATATATAAAATGCAGGAATTCATGAAAAACACAAGCACTAATATTGCTCATAATGCACTTTCTTTAATTTCACAATGTAGGTAGATCGATGATGCATGTATAAATTAATAATTAATGCAACATGTAGGCCACGGCAAACAAAAACCCATTAGACCCCTCCATAGTATCTACACGTGTGGGCCACCGATTCGTGTTAATTGCGCTTAGATATCGAATTTATCAAGCGAGCTTAGAAATTTTTGATTACTCTCGAAATTTGGCTATCGCTGCCATTGAAAAATATTCCATTACCTGCTTTCACGTTACATTATTGAGAAATATTGATAAAACTATAAAGTTAGAGATACAACTGTATATCTAACAGTTGCTGTGGGCTAGAGAAACTTTCTACACCAAAGCTGAAAAGCAAAATTATCGGATCGATAGCTTTTGTTAAATCTAATAAGGTGCAAGTTAGGAGGAAAGGCATGTAGAGAGTTAATTCCGTTATAGTCCATTATTTTATTATTGTAATAATAATATTTATAAACATTTTGTGTAATTAGAGAAACAATGAACATGAAGATACAAATAAATCCGCGGCACTATAAAACGCAGTATTATTGTGTTGTTATCGTCTATCTTGCAATCCTGGCCACTTACCACGGCACATGCATGCACCACATCTGGCCGTTAGAGCGCAGGCCCGCATCGAAAGCGCACGCAAACCTTCACGTATAGACATCCCATTAGGACGCTTCCAGTAATTGACGTACAAGCGGAACGCACACTGCAACACGTAATTACGTCCGAACAACGGACCACTCAGCTCTCGGCAATTGCACAAGTACGCAAATAATACGCAATATGGTTCATAAGAATTGCGACATACCAAGACCGACAGTTTTTATTAATTTTTTTATCAAATCAGCTATCGAAAGATTTTAGATGTATTTTATTTATGTGTTTTAATGTGTAGTTAAAAATATAAAACCTAAGATTTGCGGGCTTTTATACTCGCCTATCGGCATGTTTATACGTTTAGTTATCCTGGCTCCCACGTCGAAAATCAATTACTAAATATTTTGTACACATATCCTATAACATTCGATACATGCTATGGCCAGGAAAAGCAGATGCTAACTTTATCTATCATAGTAAGTTTAAAATAATTTTTGAACTAGTTAGAACTAGAAAGTTTAACATTTAATTCTTAGCATTTTTATTACTCGCGATATTCAAACATAAACATTTTACCTCAGTAAATCTCCGCACATTTTCAACCAGAAAGCGCGGCAATCATTTATAATATTTTCTTTGTAGTTAAATTAGGAATTTCGAAATATTTCCACGGAAAACGTATTGGTATACCGAATGACATATTTATTGAATTGAAGTTTTCTTTTTAATATTTTTAATATAAAGGATAAACATATGGTTGTGTATGAGGACATTATGTGAATGAGTGAACGAAAGACGCACATGGCGCAGCGCGGCCAGACCGAGCGTCGCTGCCCGCCGTCTGGCTTCCCGTCGGTGTTTGCACGCATTGCAAAGCTTCTGTAAAACATTGGCGAAAGCATTTGCCGGCCTAAAGTAATTATTGTTTCTCTAGATACTTAAAGTATATAATTTACAAAATAATAAACATAAATCAAATACATCTTTGAACAATATGAATTAAAAATATTTTGTTCTTCTCTGTTCTTCTCTATATATTATTATTTCAATGCTAACATTTTAATCACTTATAAAGTATAAATTGTAATCAAATAAAAAGTTTAATATCACATCAGTCATAGGCATGGATTATAATGCAGAACTCACCATAACCTGTTGTTATCTTGTTTGCGTGAAAGTTGTGGGCATTGACGATAGTATCGGATTTGTGGAAGGTGTGACATAGCTGAAGTACGGCTGCGACTGTGCACTATCCCACAATCGCCAATGCGCATACGCACATCGCTGCCCGCACGGTCTGCCGGGGTAAACGACCTCAATGCATAGACAACTTGTGCGGATCTAAAATTGCTGGAAGTTATAGATACAAATACTAGATGCGGGTGATTGCAACCGATTGCATAGTTGACATGATTTCTACCAAATACTCTTCTGATCTGAAATCAATATGAAATAATATTTCATATTGATCAGATCATCGGTTTCGTAAGAGACCTAGCTGTTCAACGAACGTTCACATTTTATAAGACTTAAAATTATTATAATAATTATAAAGCAGTAACAAATATTACTAGAACTTTTATCAATACCTTAAAATGTTTTTGAATTACTGGATTGTAGTAATAAATAAATCACAATACAATTTCACTGAACTCATTATTTCTTCCAATCGTAAATAGTATCCGGCCATCGGCTAATAACATAAATAATGTAAATCAACCATATTTTCTTCAAGTATTTACACTTCTACGCGAAAAGAAAGGACGGTTCCGGAAATATATAAATAATTTTGCGACATAAATTTTGTTATAGTAGATAATTAATCAAGAAACAAATAGTTACTCAATCTATTTCATAACACAGCAGTCTATACGGCAATGCAATACGGATCATCGACTACTCCAATAATAGTCGTTACCAAATAAGATAGATTAGCGTTAGTCATCTGATTAGGTGACTTTTACTTTCGCCGGCTCAACTACGCTCTAAAACAATCGCGCCCACGTCCAGTCTCTTCCAGGTTTAATTTATTTCCGCGTCGCATTCGCTCAATAGGCGAGTGGGTTGGCGGACGTTTGCCAATTATTATGGTTTACTTTCTATGGCTAATTGCATATTTATACTGATGGAAAGCGTCCGAAGGTTCCGTGATTCATGCCAGTATCAGCTGATGCCACTCGGAACACGGTATCGATTATATTGACGATTTTCATGCGCACGCAAATACGCGCAAGACAATAGGTTATCGTGTTACAGCGCTGTCGAATATAATAATTGTTAAATAAATCGATTCATTCTCTATATTGCGGATATGTGACAATCAATAAAAATATGTCAATTGTTCTTTGGGTCCAGTGTTCATAAACTATCGTTGCAACTTCTTTTGATGACTAAAATATTGAAATAGAAGATTTAGAAATGTTGGAAGCATAACGATTTAATGCTATTTGACCCTAATCGGTATTTGGATAAATCAAAATTCCATTGAAGTCCATCTCCAATGGGTACACGAGCTCCAAATTAGTAGATACTTAGTGTGTGGGTTCATTAGAGCCAGTCCGCAGTTTCCGCTCGGTCGGCCGCCGAGGCGATGAGGCGCGAGCCGCGCCGCGCCGCTGCGCATCCCGGCCGAGCCAGCTCAACACCTCCCACTGTCTCCTCGCCTGGAAACTAATATGCCGGATAAACAGCTGTTCGTTTCGTGTCTTTAAGCCAAACTGATTTGACACTGCTAGATTATCGATTTAGATGTTATTAACCAAAGAAACAGAGCAAACAACGAAAACATAACATTAATGAGGTGAAACATACATATTTAATGGTACGATAACTTATGTCATCGATATCAAAATTATTTACGATATTATGTTTGTCGGTGGTACAAATCCTAACCGGATTCAACCAGATACCACCTAATAAAAGCGCGCATGGCGACTGCCATCTCTGCCTATCCCGTTAGAGGTAAAGACAGATAAGTGCCTATTACCGTAAGGATACGAACGAGAAACACCTGGGGCGGTTTATATCGGACTAGTATTTGCCTTTCAGTTACCAGTGAATGATAATATTGAAAAAAATATATGTATTGATTTTCAAATGTTACATTCCTCACGTCTATGATAAATATTATATATTAGTTAAAAATTTCAATGCCACCATAAGTGTACCAACGTTGTATTTAAGAATTATTTCAAACTAGTAACCCGCCCAGGTTTCGCACGGGTAGTTTCTTAATACAAATGTTCTTTCCCCTACTGAAAGGTAATCGCGCCAACTGTCAAACGACTGATAGTTATGCTAGAAGCGCTAAGTTTACCCACATTAAAAACGTAAATATGGTTGTTAAGTTTTATTTTCTTCGCAACTTTCTTTCATAAGAATCTTCTCCAGTAACAAAAAGAATTAGCGAAATCGTTTCAGCTTTTTTTTATATATACATAGAGATATGTTAATAATAATACTAAAGTTTTATAATTAACTATCTGTTCTATATTTAAAATCTAGAAATAGCTTTTAGAGCTCTTTTAAAACTGTGCACTACTTGATAGCCATTGACCAATAAACCGATGACCTAAGTTTCTTTTTTTCTAGGGTTACTAATGGCAACGCGCCAAACTCGATAGTAACCCAGTGACCTCATTTAAAATAAGTTAAGGGACTGAACTTTTCCTTTATATTACAGCAAATTAAATACAACATTCGCATTTCTTTCTAAATTGTACAACTTTATTTTTATTACCAAAATCTCATCAGATAAACCGTTATTTACAAATTTCGTTTGAAAAGAAGTCCAATATACGAGACAACCTCAAAACACAGTAACGATCGCCGGCGGCTGCTTTTTTATTTTATCTTTGGCCGATTAAAAAATAAACTCGTCAATTCGATAACATACTCTTATTGCCTTATCTACTTACATTATTACTTATATATAGACTTAAATAGGTTGTAAACACAATTGTATTAACAATTTGACCCCGATACGCGGTGACGTGCGCACTCGACGTAGTAGAAATCCATACGGGATGAGCTCATTCCAGGATACAAATCACATTTCCATCATGTTTACATCGACTCAAGTAGGGAGGACTACACGGGGAAAGAATAAAATGAATAACCGAAAAAGAGACCATATTATACCTATCAAATATTGCATTGTACTAGTTGTAGTGGTATTGCCCTTTGTTGGCGAATATCTCGCCAACAGAGGGCACTAAAATTAGAAAAATCTGCAGGTAGTATCTTACGTCCCCTTTTTCAACACTTTTACCAATAGATATTATTAAAGGAAGACCAGCAAATAGATCATTTCTTTTATAAAATGAAATTCTTGTGCAGCCCTGTATACCTTACATGGTGAAATACCATCAGGTGGACCGTGTTATAAAAGGCGTGACCCTTCTTCTCATAAAAAGTATCGAATTACTTTTTGTACCTTATATGACAGGGATATTTGTTGCGTGAAACCTTTTATAAACGCACGTGTAAACTCGAAGAATGTAACAACATGCTTCTTTTGTGGTTAAATAGAATTTTGCTCAACTATTCTCACACGTTGTCATGTTTCGTAAATAAATATTTCAGCTACAATTCAATAAGCAAAGTAATATTAAGTTATTTATTTATTATTATGTTTTAACTTTAACTTATTATTAGCCGTATTTACAGCTCGTAACTCAATTTATCTTTGGCTACTTATAGTTTTCGTCTGTTGTGTAACGTAACGTCTGTGTCATTATGAAAGGTTTTGTTGTAATTTATAACGTTCCTGTCCACCGCTATCTTTTAAAATACCCCTCATTAGACGAATCGAGCTGAAGAAACTTTCTAAGCTATTGCGCAAGTATGACTCGGTTATTACCAAATATTAAAGCAAGGTTCGCTGGCAATATTACGGACATAGAGCATTGTATATACAGACCGCTTATTTCATTATTTTATTACTAAACTGTTAGTCAATAAAGATTTGCAATTGAAAAAACCTAAGTATGTGTATCAATATTTTCTTAACGTTTTATTTAGGTATGTAAATTAAACATTCGGCAATAATTGCTACATTACAATCTGAAATCAATCAACCATACGATTTATTCAAAATGCAATTTATTTTATATGTTAATAGCTTTTACCTCACACTTTCAAAATTCAAGCATAATACTTGTTTCGTTAACGGCCGATAAGAGTTATATTACTCGAAGGACCTTAAGTCATTTCAGTTCAGGAGGTAGAACTCGTATTTTCCACTCATTATTTATTTCGCACTAAACATAACGCTAAAAAAATCAACAATATAAAACAGCATTGACGGTACTTTTTAAATACATAAGTAGGTACTAACTTTACAGTAATTGGTTTTATGTGAAACTTCTATTGGCGTGCGTTGACAGTAAAATTGACCGTTTGCCGACTACGATATTTTTTTAGTAAAATTAGCATAAGAGTCTTTGTAAATATTGTGATCTGTAATCAAAAGGTACTTAAAGCTATAAAATCGTCTGCGAAGTCGAAGTTGAGTCATCGGACGCAAACAGATCATTGTTTATTCGTCACTTGGTTACGACGCGAGCTCTCAATCAAGAAAACGACGTTATTTTCAAGTATCTGCCGTAATAGTTACATGAACTATAAATGTAAGCATTACGAAAATCGGTAGACAGCAGATAATACAGATTGTTGTTCTGTGTACATAATAGTTGTGTTACGTGATAGCAAAAATATATAAATAAACTTTATCCTTTTGATAAACTTACTTAGATACCAACATTTTTAAGTTGACAGTCCTTGGTGGAATAAGATATTTTTGTACATGGCTTGTAAGGTTCTCGGAAATGGCTAGAGGACATCGTCACTTATGTTAGTAATCCCAATAACCGCGATTTAAATTTTCCCTGAAACCTGATGTTATGTAGGGAAACCTACATTAGTAAAATGTTGTCAAGAATCACACGATCATTTGGTGCGGCGGCAAATAAGTCATGTCACCAAATTCTTTATTTATTTATTTGAATTGTAAAAACGCAAGACTGTTAGAATTGAATTCTGAATAAAATAATATTTTAAACTTTCCTAAACGAAATTTTTACCTCTATTGTTAGTTGAAGTTAGTGAATGATAAGGTACAAACAATCGTAGAAAAGTTTAATTTTAGTTAAAATTTTTAGTTTAATTTTGTTAAACAATAGTACGGGCCACTGAGGTAAGATAATATTGTCTAGCTATCTTTTTAATCATAGATACAAAAAGTAGTTAAATGAGTCATGCGCGTTTTTAGGCGGTCTAATGCTATTGAAGTTTTACCTCGATGACACACCGTCGTAAAAATGGTTTCGTCATTTCCTTTTAAATCCTTGCCGAATCATCGACATTTTGCATATTTGTGTATGATAGTTTACATGTACCATATTTAACATAGCCTAATTAATAAGAACTCAGGGTAATATTAAGGTACCTGACATAAACATAAGATTTTCTATGGAAACCAGCTTGGAGGGATGAGGATGAGGGAATGATCAGGAAACGCGCGGAAATTTCACATCCAATAATTCAACATCTTTCACGCTCGTCATTTTCCCATTTTTTAAATGTGTATGTGCATAAAGCTTTTACGGAATGACTGGAAAATTTAAATGATTAAAAAAAATCGGCTATTTCCTGTGACGACAAACGAAAGCAGCAGTGTTCAGTATAAAACATAGTAATAAATAAATTCCTGTACGATTTCAAAATGCAACCAGTGTGACAACATTTCAAAATAGAAGGAAAAGTATGACGAATTATGATTACTCGCTGAGTGCGTTCGCGAATCCAATTTTATAACATCCGCAAGGCCTATTTACAGTCCATTGTACTAACACGATAAGGACAAATCGTCAACCACATCAAACTACCTGGACTTGTTTACGATCGGTTTATTATGATTGCCAAACTCTGAATTTAAAAAACCTTTATGTAGTAGTCATTTGAACCAATAAGATTACTAGACCAACCGACCAACTAGAGTTACGATATGTCTATTTATTGGCTGTTATTAAAACAATTTCTGTTTATATAAGAATATCAATAAATAAGAACCAAAATAATTTCTTTCCAACTTCGGAAAATTAACTTGAAATAAAAATAAAATCTACGTTCGAACGTCGACCTTTCAAGAAAATAGACAAATCAGTCTCCTGTCTGTCCGCATTGTGGAGAGGAAGTCGTCCGGAAAAGTCTATCAATTTCAGAACCGTGAAAACGACGTTTTGGCAGACGGCACGGAGTCTGGTCGGCACTTTCTCTGCGCAGGCGCAGAGCGTCGCACGCCGCGATACTCCTGGCGTGCGCGCCGCCCCTCCCACTGCCGCCGCATCCGCTCTTCCGATAAATTTATTTCGATTCTACATCTAAGACATTACGGACGTCTTTATTCATACATTATCCGACAGACGTGCTCAAAATATGTGCGTTACGTGAAGTGTAAAATATACTTTTATGATTTAACTTATCGATCAGGATCGCCGATAGGTTATCTGTTCGTTGTCTCTACTGGATACGTGTAATAAAGTTTAACAGTTCAGTGATTAACAATAATAGTGAGGTATCGAAGTCGGTGTAAACAATCGCACTATTGTGCGGTCGCTGATGCTGAGCATTGACAATGACCACGAGACGTCATCGCGCTCGATTTTGACGCCAATGGACTCCGGCCAGGCCATGACTCTCTGGTACACAGATATATTGGTGAGTTTACCGCTGTATATATTTAATTTCGTTACACTTTTTATTCCCACGACGGATGTTCATTAGCGGCGAGAGTATCGATACAATCTTACAGATTTATTTTCCTTCGTTACTTATAGTATCATATTTTTGGGAAATTAATAAGGAATAATATTAATTTTTCTGGTTTATTTGGGAATATAAACAACTTATTTACGCTAAATTAGCATTTTTTTAGAGTGAATAAAAATATTTGAAACGATTTTCACAGCACATTATCCAAAATTTATCTAAGGCCGTACTGTATTGTGAAGGATTTCATATGACTGATGCGTCTGTGAAGACACATGACAAGCAACGACAAGATGATGAGCTTCTGACACAAAAAAAATAAAGTAGTCAAATAGACAGTTTTAATGCTGTTAATCTTCCATCACGTCGTTCACTTCCAATGCCAGGCGTCCATTGTGAAAGGGTCTTTTATGCGCTCCCGCAGGCGAACGGCGTTTCATGGATTTAACTCGTCTCTTTGTGTACCCTTGACTTAGATTAAGTGACATTTGCCGGTCTCATCCAAGGTTCGTCTACGATTACACGTAAAGGACCTTTGTGTGTAAACTGCTGACATCTTCATCAAAATGTTGATACATCGACCGTTTCTTGATCATTTTTGACACGTGAAGATATTTTTATACAACATCGATTGTATCATTAAACGACACGAGACGTGCGCTCAATAGCATCGATTACATGTCGCATGCCTTGTGTGCATCATACCGAATTCTTTTGTATCAAAACTTCTGCTTAAACTGGACCAACATATAAAGTTATTAATGTTCGTAGCTATAAAACTTTTTGCGTGTAATTAGTCGTTTAATTGCTTAAATATATACTTCTTCCCGTTTGGAAAGTGACTTGAAGTTTGGTCAAGTACTTCTTTTGGCTTGCTTTGCTCACTTGTTTTCTATTGGTACATTTTATTCGTACATCTTGAGTACAATTAATCATAGTGCAGACAACAAAACAGTTATTATCTTTCATTTAACTCTCCAAAGATAATGTGAGAGTTCTAACATTAATTGAAGCGTGTACCTAAAATCATAAGTCATTTCATGTGTTCGTTTTTTTTTTCAAACTTCATTTCATGTGCATATACATTCGATAAATTGCTTTATGGAAAGTGTGTCTGATGGATTCTTATCGCAGGCTGGTAATTTTAGAGCCTATTTGAAAGCACGTCTGTTTTCTCACATAATCAAACCGGGGTAGCGAGATGGTATCGACTCACGAGAAGCTAATAACGCTACCAAAAGCACGCGCGCAACTTTTTTAATTCTAAAACGCAGCTCACGATGCCCGAATTCGGTATCTGTATCACCGGGTCACTTTCCACGTGTTTCTGTTCCGATATATGTTAAAGAAAATTAATATTCATTGGACGTGATAAAATTTGTCGTAGATGTATAAATTTGCCTCTTTCTTAACGACATGATCTATTGCTTCAGTTCGTCTTTGTAGTATAGCGACATGGGACTTCGAAACTTTTGATATAGGAACGAGATTACGTTTGTAATTTTATCTAGTTTTATTAACACAATCACCGTAACATTGCAAGTTAGAAGATTTATTTTTAACTGTTACACATATATTTCTCTGTGCTTCCGAAAAATAGTAGTTTATAGACGTAGAATTTATTTGTATGGCGTTGTGAATAAAGGTCTTAAATACAGACACTTCACCCATGCTGATTGAAATTCAATTAATTTTAATGGAATTAGTTTCTTATAATGTAAATAGAATCGATTAAAAAAAGTCGAAAAGGTAAATTCAATGAAATCACCAATTACTATCGAAGTGGGTTACGAGCGTGATACACACGGACAGAAGTTGTAATCATGGGTGAGCTACAAAGCCTACACAAGCGATCAATTCATGTTTAGTACGTGGGCGGCAATTACTTCTTCAGGATGCTACAATTCTCGTAAATGGTTCAAGTATGTTTTTAGATTTTATTTGCAATAAATATGCATTTTATGGATAAAAACATACTATTATGGACTTACAGAACACAAAGAAAAATATGTGAGAGTCTTTTAAGATTTTAGCAGTCTTCGAAAAATATGTCTTAAAATTAAGCTACGATTAGTCTCATTTTGGTCCTTACTTTGTAAAACGAAATAATTATTTAAATAATAAATTGTAGAAGTAATAAATACGATAAATAATCCGATAAAAGCGGTAACATAAGTACGGTTGACCATATGTACCGGATATATTTCGGCTCTTGTTAAACGTAAATTAGATATATAATTAGGGAGCAGACTAAGCGCGTTCATACTTTTAATAATATAATTTTTTAGTCAAATTGGGCATATATGTATAACTCTGTTCTAAATAAAGATTTACTTAAGAGCGACCCACATTTCTAAGTATTTAGGCTGCTTGAAGTTAATCCTTGTAAGATGCAAAATAAAGCGTACATTATGCAAATACGACCTTCGACATCCTAAAACAACTTTCACCATCCTATTATTCATTCTGTCGTCAACCATGACATTCTAGCCGATTGGTCTGTTTTGTGTTATTTTTAAAAACGTTTTCAGGTCTTCAAAAATTTTAGAAATAGCTCCACTTTAAAAACAAAAGTTATAATAAAAATATAACCAAATTAAATAAGACATATTAAAAACTAGTAATTCTGATTTGTTGCTTGATGAATAAAGAATAAATTATAGAATAAAGAATGAATCATCGATTTTAAATTTATATAATAAACAAGCTGAACTTAATCAACGCCTTTCTCCTTATTCAATCACCGATAAATTGGAACATTACCGACAAACTGCTATCGATTGTCGAACATGGTAACGTTGTCTCGCGCGTTGCAGCTCTATATTCATGTACAGAAGACAACTTTACCATATATGATGCAGTAAATTGGTTAAATCAAAAACGAGATTAATAATATATATAATAACGTTCGCGGGTTTATTTTGTTTGTTCATTTTTAAATTAATTTTAAGTTGATTTTTATTAAAAATGGTTTACTACACTTTTGAATAAGTCTATATTACAGCTATTTTATATTTAATATTGATGTATTATAAGATCAATGAAGTTAAATCGCGTTCGTTTCCAAGATTTCTAATGGTACAAATGGACTATTGTCAACTCAACCGTACAAAAATCCACTTAAGTTTTATTTTATTTTCAATCATAGTGACACACTTACGCCGTTCTCTTTGATTAATACCTCTTGAGATATTGATGCCGAATACAGAGGACTTTGTCTCGCAAGAACTTGCCTTATTCACGTCTATTCATTTCGTTTCAAGCTAATGTCCGCAATTAGGGGGTGAAAGCGAGCCGAAATGATTTTTTATTTCAGTTCCGTGAGCAATTCGGTTCGCACGAGCTCTCTGAAGCTAAATGATGATCATTCTAATTTAAACGAAAAGCGTGAAGACGATGGTGTATATTGTTTTAAGGTATACCCGGGAAATTGTCCTCGATCTGGTCAATTAATCGACTACTTTTTCATTAAGCTTCAATCGATTTTCTCTGAAGTGTCTTTGTATAAAGGTAAACATTAAAATACCAATAAATAAACTATTTGAAAAAGGTGATTAGGTTCCAAAAGTTATTCGATGAAAAGAGTATTTGACACAAAATCTTAAATAATCGGTTAACAAACTGATGTCGTTATGATTTCCGTTAGCGATGTCATCTTTTATACCAATAGTGTAATTATAATTAACGCGTTGGCAAATCAAAGATTTGGCAGCGATTCAGAAAACGACGAACGACAAATTTAAAAAAGAAACATATTCCGTTCCCAATAGGTTCTCCAATTATATTTCAAGACACACATCACATATTAATATATGAATCTATATGACGCCGCTGGCCGATAATATCTATGGTTAGGTTCAAAGTCATTCAATTGAGTGAATGCTCTAGCGGAACGTTGTCACGATGGTAGCTGGGTGGCCATCTTGTAGGGCAGTCTTTGAGTGACAAGCGCCAGCGCAACACGTCTACGACGGATCGCTAATGGACCCGTGTAGAAGATATTAAATAAAGTTATGGTGCCGATATATATTTAATGAAAAATAAAACCATTCACAGTCTCCATACAGTGGTAGAGCCCGCAACAACAACATCTGTTGCCGAATGGGCCGGCTCGACCGGTGGAATACCACGACCTCACAGAAAACAGGCGTGAAGTAGAAATACTCTGCGTTTCGTCTGATGAGTGAGGTGCCGGAGGCCTAATTTGAGTCCTCCTCCCTTTCCCACCCTTTTCTTGTAAGGATGGGAAGGGAACGGGAAGAGGATTGGACGGGGAGGGGGTTGACGGGAAAAGGGAAATATCCTTTTTCCTGTCTATACCCTCCTCGGTCCATTAAAGGTAGGCAACGCATCTGCAACATAACTTCTTGTTGCGGATGTCTATGGGTAGCGTACACTTATGTGATCCGCTTGCTCGTTTGCCAGCTACCTTATTCCATAAAAAAAACCAGATTAATTTGTATAATACGTTAAGATTTGTATCCTATAGTTGTATCAAATAGCTCAATAGTCTAAAGTTAAGAATGAGTAAAATATACATTAGAAGAAATAAACTATTTCCTTGAAATAACTAAGATGGCTGGCTATCCTAACTGGAAGCGCGGCCTGTCACAGTGTCCGACTCGGAGCTCTCTGAAAAACGCGCTTGAAGATTGATTGTATCTGTTCACGTCGCGCGCCGATAATTGTTTAGTTGTTGCGAAAATAGAAACAACAGAGTAAACAAACGTAAAACACGGAATGTACTGTTTAAATTGCATGACATTTTTCTAAGTTCGGTCGTGTGGCTAAACGCGATGCGCTAAGCTAAATCGAAAAGCGCTGTCTTACTAATTTTTTTATTAATCTTCTCCAATTACGTCATAATACTTACATGGTGTTTGAAAGGTAACAACAGTCATACTCAAATAAACTGACATCAGTTCATTCTACATTCCGTACGGATCAACACTAATGACACTGTCTTGCTAAACTCGAAATGATCTTTACAAAACACACATAACAAAAAGGAAGAAATGTTATTCATAAATGTATTAAAATTAATTAGTTAAAACTTGTACTTATGTAAGGGTATGGTCAACAGAGTCCGGGCGGTGCGAGCGGCGCGGTCGCGGCTGCGGAGAGCGGGTCTCGCGACGCGCTGGACGTGCGCTACTCGCTGGCCGCGCTCGCCGACGACTACACCAAGCGCAAGCACGTCGTGCGCGTCACCACCGCCGCCGGCGCGGAGCTGCTGCTGCAGGTCAGTTGTCACCCCAACCTTCAAAATACTTCATGCAGTCTTATTTGTACTTGTACCGTACTTGTAAGGCACCTATAATAATACTGTACGTGACTTTATTAAGTCAAAATTTTACCGGTGCGAAAATGTAAACATAACATGACAACAAATGTCAGCGTCAGGCAAGGTAGGTAACAACCAGAAGGTAACTAGGGATTAACAGTTGCGGTTTGAGGAGAAAAGCCTATGGCAGTGTGGTTTCAGTGCTCCATATTATTTCTTGTTAGTTGTCAGTAAAGTATTAATAAGAAATATGTCATTACAGGCGGAAGGTGCAGCCGATGCCCAACGCTGGCTGGAGGCGTTGCGACGGCACTCAGCGGAGCCGCCGCCTGCGGAACCCGCGCCCGCCGCCCTCACCGACCCGTCAGCCACGAACGCCACCGCACCCGCCGCCGCTCCCGCTACCGCGCCCGCCAACAATGCTGCCACGCAGCCGGACTGCCCGTCCCCGCTACCGCCGCAACGCAGCAAGAAAATCACAAGGAATAGATCGCCTACTGGTAAGTGTGCGATGCGATGTAAAATTTAACTTGTTTTTAATTTACTTGCCTCCGACATTCAATACACATGTCTTACGAGTTGGACCGCTAGAAACCTTAATACATTTGAATAATTTTATCCTCTACACCAACGCTATTTGGCATATAATTTCATGAATTTACCTCGAGTAAATTTCAATTATCATTCATTAGCGATCCATTAGAGATCATGAAATGGTGGTATTAGGGAAAATGTATTAGTGTATAAGTGCAAGTAGGTGTGGCGTGATTTAGCGCTTACATGCACTATGTTTAATTAAGAATATAAATTCCTCATTAAACAGTAATATCCTTACGGTAACTAGTATTCAAAACTCTACAAGTGTTTATTTCATACGTTATAATAAATCACTTTAAAAAAATTGTGTTTTAATGGATGTTATACATACGTCTTTTTTAAAAAAACGAAGAAAATATATTATGATTTTATTTTTAGATAGTACTACGGATCGGATCTTTAATTACAAGGGTGTTATACAATGATTCCAGTCACGCAACGGACTCTCAATGTGAGCTGTCGATCATAATTAACCACCTATTTACCGCACCGCGCATGCTGTGATATGCGCACAAGATTCACAAGGAGTGCATGCGAATCATGCATTCCTTGCGCCTGATGTTCCCTGATGTTCTATTTATTCTACATTCAATCCGAAAGATTCATGACAGCTTCTTCACCCTTTACGAGGTCCATATTTATATATATTCTCAAACGTTTTTAAAAACTCAATCTGACCTGCCAAAATTTAAAGCAGAACTTTCAAAATTGGTTATCGTTGAAAATAATATATTCTATTAAAATAAATAAAGATACGATATCGTATCGCACGATTATATCACATTAAAATTGATTACAAATCAGATTATAGTATATAATCTACAATATAAAAATAATGATATGTTTAAAGTGGTACATCATGGATACTTATAAAGTTAATTAACAAAAATGTTCTGAATAAAATTTGTAGCACGTTGTTGACATACCATGGTTAACATTTCAGGTCCGCCAACACCAACGCTGCCGTCGTCGCCGAAGAACAAGACGTGGAAAGGTCGTATGGCGAAGCAGCTGCGGCGCATGCAGGGCGGCGCGGGCGCGGGAGGCGGTGCGGGCGGGGCGCCTGCGGTCACCGGCTGGCTGGGCGCACCGCTCGAGCGATGCCCCACCGACCCTGATCATCCCGGCGTGCCGCTCGCCGTCACTCTGCCCGCCACCGCTGTCGAGGTAACCTACAAACTTTATTTGTTCATTATAAACTACTTACAACAACGCTTCTGCAAGTCATTAGCTTGTTGCAGGCTGACTCTTTTGCAACATTTTCCCATAAACAAAACATTGTGGATTACCAACGCAATGGCACACATGTTATGTATATTTTTTTTTATTGCTCAGACGTACGGTCTGCGTACGGTCGGCGTGTACCGAGTGCCGGGCAACGCGGGTGGCGTGGCGGCGCTGGCGGCGGCGCTGGACCGGGGCGGCGCGCCCGCAGGCGATCCGCGCTGGGCCGATGTGCACGTCGCCTCTAGCCTGCTCAAGGCCTACCTGCGCCGCCTGCCCGACCCGCTGCTTACCCACCATCTCTATCCCGCCTTCATCGGTACGTATCATATCGACTTACCACTTAACGATTCTTGTATCAAAGGCTTGACCGACAAAAGCAGCCTATTACACTGACGACACCAACTCCTCAATAACTACCACACAATGTGTAGATAGTATCCTTTGAGTAAATGAATTCTTTTATACCTCATGAATAGGTTTCAGTAAGCGTGTTAGCTGTCTTTAAACTGCGGCAGGAACAGTATTAGAGCCTCGCACTGGAAACCATCTCTTTTCTTACCCTCCCTAAACCAATTGATAATTATTATTTTTATTAGACCGGATATGTGCAACTAATCTAGGTTACGACGACGATACAGCGAGTGGTTCATAATTCCCGTAATGTTTATTAAATTCTAGCGGCGGACCGCAGCGCGGAGCGCGGGCGCGAACTACGGCGGCTGGTGCACGCACTGCCCCCCGCACACTACGCCACTCTGCGCTACCTGGTGCAGCACCTGCGCCGCGTTGCCGCACACTCCGCCTGCAACAAGATGGAGCCGCGCAATCTCGCCATCGTGTTCGGGCCCACACTGGTGCGCGCCGCCTCCGACGACATGCTCGCCATGGTCAACGACATGTCCAGCCAATGCCGCATCATCGAGTCCTTCCTCTCGCATGTAGGTGCACTAATTACTACTATATACGTCAATTACGAGTCAAATCACATCCTGCCCTAAATTAATACAAATGAATCGGCAAAGGATTGGAACAAGTTTGGATACGTTAAAAGAAGAGTGATCAGAAAATAAATATGCGTTCACGCCCGTTACCCATAGGGCCAGGCAGAGATTATGGATTTCGATTTGGCACGATCCCGGCATACCTCTCTCGCTTCTTCTATATCCATACATCTACGCGTACATGCTTGTCGGTTACGGGTACCCCTTATATCGACGTTCTTTAATATGTCACTAATCTGATCGATATAAGTTCTCTTTGGACGTTCCCTGCCAACTCTGCCACTCGCTTTTGCAACATAAATTTGTTTCGTTACTCTCTCTTCATTCATCCTTCCAACATGGCCGAACCACCGAAGGATACCTTTCTCAATTCTAGTCACAACATCCACTTTTAAGCCACACTTTTCCGTTATAACGCTATTTGTATTCCTATGATTCAATGTCACGCCTAACACATGTACTTCGATCGGATCGGATCACCACGGCATTAACAAACCCAGCTCTCACTTCCATACATTAAAGGTATACTAGGTGAGGTCTTCTTTGCCGTCCGTTGTCATTTATCGATATCAATTACTGTCTTACTTTGTTCTCTTTCAAGTACTATTACTTTCGTCTCGTCTACATTCATCTTCATGCCCCCGCCTTTTAATGGAATCATTAATTACATTCGCATAAATTGTAAGTCCTCCAATGACGCAAATACGACGCCTGGTCATCGGCGTACAAGAGACATTTTTACCACATCGCCACTTAATAGCAAGTGAGAGTCTCAATCAACAAAAAGAGAGAATCAATCTCTGGTTTATTATTAAAAAAATGACCACCCTTTTGAGCATTTTAATTGGAATTATTCGTAGTAGAGTAAATGAATATGTTATTAAAGTTGGATATGGTATTGTTGTGTTGCAGTACTCGTGGTACTTCGAGGAGAGCGCGGGCGAGCCGCCGGCCGAGCTGCAGGGCGGGGACGCGCCGCAACCCAGCCGCGACCTGCTTATACACAACGTCAAGAAGATTGAAGGTACGCTACGCACACAGACATACGGGCCACGCATTGCGCTGTCGGGACCAAGTGTATAACGGTTTATCTATATACAGGGTTATTGGTAATTCGAAGTATTCCCGTTAGAAAGTCCTATTTGCAATAATTTTAACTCCCATATGCATTATGCAAAAGTGAAACTTTTAAGTTATAATGTTTTTTAGCTTTTTTCATAATAAGTCAAAAATCGTTAGATAGGATGAGGAGGTCCCTTTGGCCTAACGGGAATTACCACCAATAACCCTGTGTATTAAAAAGCCAAAAAACATAACCGGAGTAGGAGAATCGATGAAGGTATACAGAGCTAACTCACTGTTCAATCCGCAGGTAAAGACGTATCGACTCGCGACATCGTGTCGTCGATAATATCAGCGGCAAACCGCAAAATCCAGCGCAAGCCACGCGCCAAGCCCGCCGTTGCCGACAAGAAGTGGGCGACGACCGACAAGTCCCCGCCCGCGTCGCCGCCGCACCACACCACCGCACTCGCGCACTACGACGGCCTGCACAACTCGCACCACTCCGCAGAGAAGTGAGCACATTACTTCGCATTCCATCGCAACACTACGACTATTTTGCGCGACTAAACCCACTGAAAATGTTGTGGCTGCTATGACACGACTTCATCAGTTTGTTCTGTTTCAGGATCGAGATAGAAACCGTGTCCGCCGGCGGCCGGCACGCGCTCAACACTTTCTCCATCGACGGTAAGTCACCCGTCGCACCGCTCCCAAGGGACGCCGCTAGCTTAGTAGTAATAGCAACCATTCTGAATGTAATTTGACCAATTCTAAAAGCTTATTTATTCAATATATTCAATTTTATGCCACAAAATGTAAAATAAACGTGTCTACTATTTCCATTAGGTGTCCAGTACTGACGTCAGAGAGTAGACACTGCAATCTCTTTGTTTTGTCCACGTTAAAGGTATAGGATTGTGAGCGTGCGTGTTGCAAGTGTGTGCGTGAACTCGAGCAAGGCCGTTAACACGGGACTTGATTGATTTGTTTGTACCCCGACGCCGGTCTTTATTTTACTTACCTTAAACGTCCCTAAACCTGGCGGTTATTACCGGAATCTTTATGTCTGTCCGGGCGCAAACAAGCTAATCGCACCCATCGAACTAACGCTTCGCGCAACTGCCGCTGACAGCACGGCTTCCGCTCGTGCATTTCATAGAATAGGTTTCGTCGGCCATCGCAGCATCCTCGTATATAATAATTCATACCATTCATTGATAATCGACTGACTGACTCGTCACACACGTAACCGCGCGAACTCTCTAACACGCTTATATATGTGTCACGATTTCGACGTCGACAAGCTTGCTGACTGTAAACTTTGTTATAGGAACCGGAGATCTGGTGTCCTCTCTGACGAGCACTTTCGACCAGAAGCTGCGCACCCTCAACAACTCGTCGCCGCTCGACGACGGCAGCATCCCGTACGCGGACGAGTGCCAGGACGAGGCCGAGGCCGAGGACAAGTCGAGCGGCAGCTCGCCCTCGCTGGGCCGCGAGCGCGCCTCGCCCGCTCCGTCACCCGCCGCCTCCCCAGCCGCGCGCGCTCATGAACTGAAGGCGGCCTGGCTTGCGCGCGACCTGCGTCACTCCTCCTCCAGCAGCAACGAGGACGAGTCGCGCCACTGGCCGCGTCGCGAACACAACGAGAAGCCGCTCGACAACGACGACTCCGAGAAGGAGAACTGTCTCGACCCGCGGCGGCCGCACGACGATGACAAGGACGTCGACACGCGTTCGCAAGCCTCCAGCGGCGACACCGCACCTGACAACGACAAGCGCCTCCCCTACTACAATGGCATCCGGCTCGCCAACCCCGAGACCGTGAAGCGTAACAGTGCCGCCCTCGAGGGCGAGCCCGACGCCGGCCAAGACGGCGACGACGAGTGCGCAAAGCTGAAACGCTCCGAGTCTCTTAACAGGGAGCAGGAGCGTGGCGAGGCGCGCGTGCTGCGTTCCGAAAGCCTTAACTGCCGTGCCGACCGCTTGCAACGCTCCGAGTCGCTCAGCAAGGCCGACCGGCCCAGCAAGCTCGAGAAGTGCGAATGGAACGTGGCCCGGCGGCGCGAGGCCGGCGCCTGGCGCTCCACCAAGCTCAAGCGCAAGAACGGCATGCCGGAGCGCGGCATCAAGCGGCGTCACACCGTCGGTGGCACCAAGGACTTCGACAAGGACGGCTGGGGCGCGCGTCACACGCGAACCTCCTCGCCCGACCTCAGCGCGCCGGCGCCTTGGCCCAACTCGCTCGTGCCGCCGCCGCGCCCGCCGCTCGAGTCGCACGTCTGACGCGAACGCAATACGCTCTGAGACGCGCCCGCTTCCGCTCCCGCGCCCGCTCGTACGACGCGCATACTCCTCGCGCTGCTTGATTGGATCTCGTGGCCCAAGGCTTGACCGGCAGAGGCGGAGTGTACATGAGTGACAGAAACTGGCTCAAATGCAACGTAATTTGTGAAACCTTATCCCCGTGGGTGCCTATGAACCGTTTGGTGCTGTTTTATTCGTATGTTTTATTTTGTGCTAACACGACACGAACACAACCTGCAATAATTTTAACCGACTAACGAAAATAATCTTTGTAGTATATTAAATATCTCAAGTTATTCAAGTGTAAGCCCGAGCCGAGCGGACGGCGACGACCTGGAGGCAAGCTTTCATTCTGAGAGAGGCTATTTATTTTGATACAATTCAATTGACTGAATAGAATTAGGTCACAACTATCTAATTGTTGTTATATATTTAAATAATTATATCGACCATAATACTCAACAACCACCTGAAGCTGGACGAACTCGATGCTCTATGCATTTACACATATTAATGATTTCAATCGATTCTCGTTTAACCATACCGACCTTAACCGAGCAAAAGTCATTCATTAAATTGACGAGTAGAGTGCTATACATTTTATATTATATATTGACGAAAAAAGATGACAGAGGATCGATGGCGGAAGCGTTATTGAACTTTGGAGCTCACTAAATAATGCCAAAGAATGTTGATGGGAACGAGGTTTGAGGTGTTGAAAGTTTACGCGAAACGTACGAGTGCGGAGGGACGACCAGGTGAAGAGAATGCGAGAGTTGTTGCACCCCGACAAAATGTCGCAACAATACAAGCGGATATACATATAAATAGTGTAATTGTTGTGCGGCGCGAACAGCGCCAGTTCCACGAGTCTACACGAATGCGATGTATTAGAACTCCCTTTGTAGGTTTTCAAACTACTTTTTACGGAGTTGATGTGGAACTTATGTGACTCGATAAGTGCAAAACAGCATAATATTATTAAATAAACTAGTGCTACTAGAATAAATAGTGCGAGAATGGAACTCTATTAAGTAATGACGGCCGCCGCGTGGCCCATACACTTAGGACTCGGTCTGCGACGTGCGTTGTTCCGTTACAATGTAACACCAATATAATTTTAGTGTGTTATTGCGTAGGAATATTATCAACTAGCGACTCTTGCAGATGTAAGAAATAATTAGATATGACATAAGGTGGTATTTATGAAATATAATTCATTCGTACATCACCTGATTGCCTTTTCTTAGAGTTAGAAAATTCAAGTTCTTATGCACAATTGTTAATGATGTTGCATGAAGTTTGATAACTTCTGCTTTCACGTTCGCTATGAATGATGTATCTGAAAGTATGAAATCCGTGAATATATAATACATAAGAAACATTAATTTGTACTCTGTGTGATAAAACCTTCAGCTATATTTGCCGCGAGTGATGAGTTTATTGTATATAGATAATGCAATAATTATAATTTTATGAGACGCGGCCGCGCGAGGCGGCGCTCGCTGCGCCCTCTGCGCCCTCTGCGCCGGCGACAGACTGCCTCACTGGGACACAGTGATAATGACTCGAGTGATCCTTTAGATTTGTATAAATTGTACATTATTTTATTATTAATTTATATTAAATTTGTTATTGTAGCTTTGTTGAATGCAATTATTATTTATTGTTTTGTTTATCAAAGAAAGTATTTTAGGCTAAATTCAATTGTTATTTATTTGCGAAAGATGTAAAACGTGATTTGGCGCAGTTTATTTTCATCGCAAAAATTGTAAACTGTCTTTTGTAAATATATTTTCGTTCATTAACTTTTTTTTAAAATTTTATACCATCTTTATGTTAAGACGATCTCAAGTTTGTTGAATGTTTGCAAAGCGTTCCTTTTAAAGTTTTATTTGTAAATATATCGTTTAACGTAGGAACAGTGAATTTACTAATTTTACTCGATCGTATTGTACGTAGTCGGTAGACGCGAGTGCGTGCAATTAAAACTATAAAAGACATGTCACCCGGCGAGCCGAGGCGACTCGCTCGAGTGTCTGTTCAGAGATTTGTATTCAAATGTTCTACTAGTGTTCTTCGTGTAATCAGCTATTAAAATGAAATAGATATTATGCAAATGTGGTTTGAACCAGATTTACAATACGTGTCATTGTGTATATTTTGGTGAAACGAAAATAAAATGTGAATCAATTTAAGACTTTTCTTTTTAATTCCCGGTATCGTTTCCTATTCTGAAAAATATCTAAAATATTAGATTATAGATTAGAATAAATACAAATTTAATGAATTCACACACAGCTGATACTTTTGAATCAATAAACACATTTAATACAATAATAATTCACACATTTAACACAAATACAATTAATTGGATTGTAAACATTAAAAGCTAAAATCAAGCAAATGTATGCTCTTACCTAAACCAGCACACATTTGAACTTTTCAGTCGGAACAAACAATTTTACTACAGATTTCAATACATACATGTATTAGCTTCGAAAGACGAAATATTTAACTATTGCGGAGCGCTAACCAACTACCACCTCTAGTAATTTCTAAATAAGTTGTTTGTGTTTTAAATAAAAGTAAATCAAACATCGCTTAAGAATAAGTCAAATAACTCATACGCGTTTAGAAAGTGCACGGTTTTTCCATAATTGTTTTTGTAACTTGAAACCAATACCACCAGGTGTTAAGCAGTCAGGGAGGGCTTATCCTTATGACTTATCATATTGGACGGGATCTATGACTTCATAATTAAGTAGCTTTTCCCCTATATGTAACGAAGATATTCTAAACTAATTATTTATCCAAAACAAGAAGTGACAAAAAATTGCGTTCACAACATGTTTTTATGTATCAACAATGCGAGCTGACGGTTAAACAAACAAGAATTCCATTAAATTCCTGTTTATTTGTCAACAATTTAATTCAGCTACATAAATAAAATAAAACGAGACGAAGAATATTGCGACTTCGAAAATCAATTTGCACCGACGTAATGCTTAATAACTAATACTGGTCTGTTTCTTCCTCGACCTCGAGTAACTCTGCGACAATAATTTGTCAACTATACACACTACACGGATTATAATTTCCCTCCTACACAACTACTCCAAATTATTGTGAAAAGGCTTTAATTATATACGTTGTTTCACAGCAAGATGGAATTTTTGTATACAAAGGTTTTTGCGGTTTATATATATATATCCGGCTGGCCCGGCAAACTTCGTTTCGCCCTATAACTAATACTGTTTCACTATTTTTTTTATTTAGTAATAGGTTCACTATTTAGGCGATAATGGCTTACACATAAAAAGATATATACTGTAACGGGATTTTTGTAGGACAATTTAAAGTAAGCATTTCAATTTTACATTATATACGTGTAACTCTAACGGTTTTTGCAGCGCACACAAGAATAGCGCTCGCATAGGGCGGATTTTTTTCCTAGTTTCCTAACTTATCGTTATATTTTGGACAATTCACACAATATATTTATAAATTATAGCCTATATAGCCTAGTTATTCTGATGTATAAGCTATATTATTGTAAAGTTTCATTTAAATCCAGTCAGTACTTTTAGCGTGAACTGCATGTAAAATGCATTAAACATATATTGCTGGCTATTCATATTTCGTCTGTATATGTGTATGTACAGAGCAATGAATTAAGTATAAAAGATATACGACAATGCCGCAGTAAGTACTAGGAAAGCTATTTAACGTGTCCTCTACTAACGCGTGTAGAGGAACGCAAGCGAAGTAAAATCTACACATTTTAATTTCGACTTATAAATACCCAAGATCGATACTTTCGAGCGGAGTGCTCGAAACATGTACGTAACAGCACGTAAACATGAAGTCATCATTCACTGTTGATTGATGACACAGAGATGAGATTAAATAGAAAGAATAAAAAAAAGTGGATGCCGAGCCGAGGCAAGTCTCGTGCTCTCTGAATATTTTTTTTTTTTTTTTTTTTTTTTTTTTATAAGAGAAGGGGGCAAACGAGCGGCGGGAACACCCAGGTGATCAACGACGCCCATGGACACCCGCAACACCAGAGGAGCTGCAGATGCGTTGCCGGCCTTTTAGAAAAAGAAAGGCTCGCTTCTTGAAGGACCCCAAGTCGTACTGGTTTGGAAATACCGCCGAGGATAGACCATTCCACAACGCGGCTGTGCGTGGCAGGAAATGTCGAGAGAACCGCACTGTTGAGGAATTCCAGCCATCCAGATGGTGTTGATGGTACCTGGCGGTCTGTCGTGTCGTACGATGACGAAACTCGGCGGCAGGAATCGTTCCAAACAGTTCTTCGGAACACTCCCCGTGGTATATACGGTAAAAAATGCAGAGGGAGCTGACGTCCCTCCGCAAGGCCAGAGTATCAAGCTGATCGGTAAGAGCTCGGTCGTTGACGATTCGAGTCGCTCTCCGTTGTATGCGTATGTTGTATGTTGTATTACAATTATTACGAAAGTAAGTAAGTAAGTACAATTATTATTTAATTATTACGAAACTTCTACAACACCTTCCACACATTTCTAAAATAAGGTCTCTATTTTCTTTCTCTTACTCCATCAATATCAGCTCTGTCTTCTTCCATCAGTTCTAACAGTCAAAACGACGAAAATAAACAATTATTTTACTCATACTAATTTTAGTTAGAGCCGTAGTGAAACTATACGAACGACGGTTTAAGGAAACAAATAATCTTTATCCTGTGAACAAATTAATTAAATTCGGAAAGAAATACTTAACTAAAAAACAATCAATGGTAATACTCGCGGCGATAGCTTTGAGGACTGTTTCCGTTCAAGTGAGAATTGTCCAAGTAGTCCTGCGCCTGCGACTCCGGACCACAGTACCAATCCTGTTGTTGTTCAGTGCACTCGTTCAAATCTTCATTGCGGACGAAGTACACATTGTGCGCGTGCCGCGAGCCATCGCGTCTGCGCACAGAACTCACGTTCTGTTCGCGATCGTACATTTCGTATCGGGCATCACCCGCCTGTTGTGTTTCATTACAATTGCACTCGGGGTGTTTTTCGCGTTCGATCAAGTCGCACGTGCGCCGCATGTCGCGGCCGCGTGTGTACTGACGATGTCCGGTTGCACACCGCGGCGCGGCGGCGCGGGGAGTGTGCGTGACGCGCGTGATCTGTGTGATTTGGGATGGCCACCTGCTTGATGTTCGTGCATACCGAGGAGTAAGTTCTTCAGGGGTACAGTTTGTATGTAAGTCGTCACTAGTACAAGGAGCGTCAAGTGAGTAAAGGGCAGCACGTGTCAAGTGCGAAGCTCGCGACTCGCGCAACGGCTGCGTTTCATGTGCTGGGTAGGAATGTAGCGGTGGAGGTGCGCACGCGCGGTGCGGCGACGGTCAGTCGACAGTAGGCGGCGCAGGCGGCGCAGGCGGCGCGTGCGGCGCGACGGGGCTCCACGGTTGCACGGGCGGCGGCTCCTCGCACTCCGCCCCGCCGCTCTCCAGCGACAGGCTGTTCAGCAGGATATCGAACAGCGTGTCCTGTAATTTTAAATTTTGACTAATTTAGGAACAGTTGTTTATTATGTATTCTAAATGTATTATTTCCTAGTCGTAAAGTTAATTTGCCCGCAAGTTTGTTGAACAGTGGCTATCACTTAAAAAATAAATAACTTAATATGATCATGTTTTAATTATATCATTACATTATTGTCAAATATTAAGCTTAAAGTATATATGTATATTTAGAAGACGGTCCGGTCATTCACAGGTCCAATACGAAGGCAAGCAAAATGTGATACAAAATCGAATCCCCCTTCCCTTGCTATTTTCTGTCACGTGTCTTGGGTATCGATGAGAGCTGCATTCCTAAGGTATCATAAAAGTTTCTAACGTGTATGCATGTCATATGTGACAGTGGGTTTACACTGCAGCAAACATTGGCATACAACATATTGTCATGTCATTTTTTTCAGAGAGAATGCTTGTATCATGATACGATTTTACGGCAGTGGAAACCCAGAGAGAATCAAACAAACATTGTATTCCAGTATAGCATCGACGTCGTCCGCGTCGCTGATGGAGGAGACGGAGCGCCAGTAGTCGTGGAGCGCCTCAGGCGAGCTCGGCGCGCCCGTGCCCGCTGCCCCCACCGCGCCCACTGCGCCACACGCCCGCCCTGCGCACACCAAACAACTTATAACAAACTTAAACTAAATCTAGTAGAACTACGTAATACAACAGAGCGGTCAAGTACTTAATAAATAAATAAGTTAACTTAAATAAACTAAGTTAGGTACGGACACAGTAAAAAAATACTGAAGCCCGCGGATACTATTAAAAACAATTTTTTTTTCAACGGGGGATCGGGGCTATCAATCGTGGTACAGTAAAACATATAAATTATAAATGTAATATATTCAACTTTTTAGACAACTAAAGAACACTTAAAGAAATACGCAATTGGTAGATGTCAATGGTTTCGTCAGTAGACAGTATATCTTGAAATGTAATCAAGTTGATTACAAGGGTGGCCCTGTACAGATAGGTCTACTTAACTTGGACCATGACACAGGTAATGAGTACCGCCGCGGCGGCACTTGTCACACAGGGCAACGATGCATACTAGTATTTATATATTAAAAAGCAATTGAATCTCGGTGCAATGGCGGACTAATGTAGAAGGGACTCTGCACCCACTAAAATGAAGTGGTTTTCGTTTATCAACACTTATATTGTTCCTAACACGTTTGTAATAATCTGACTGGAGTCCTGAACGTTGTTTCGCCTTACTTGAACTTTTTGAAGTTATGCTTGGGAAAATTTATGAGTACATTTTTAGGATGCTCAACACCAACTTTATGGTTTTACTATGGCGACCAATAACAACTTATTGAGATTCACCTATAATTCCAAGTTATTTAATTAAACTGTTATCTATTATGTTTTTATCACAAACAAAGAGCGTATGGAATAAAAATCTTAGTTATTTTTTTGCTATAACCCATCGTGCACCGCTTGTTGTTATCTTAGAGGTGGGATGCATAATAATATTTACGACTAAATGGACATCTGAAATAGTTTGATGAATACTTAAAATTTGGAGGCAAAACAAAATACCGAACCATATATCATATAATAATTTTGTTGCTATAAAAACCTTTATTTTTATGTTTCCAAAAAAGTAGATTAAATAAAACTAATTTTAGAAATTTCATGAAGTTTAATTTAAACAAGGAATAAAAATGTAATAATGCCGTTTTGGATTAAGACTATTCTCTGTATTTTATATGTTATGTCCGGTTAAATAACTTTAATTGAATAAAAGTTTCTTTTGTTACCGTATTCAAACTTTGTTCAATTGATTTAAAGTCAAAAAATCCCTTATAATTGTGTATAAATGTTGAAAAACCGTGGTCTTAAACCCACATGTGCAGGCGACAACTCTATGTCAAGACAACACCGAAACAAACGTATTCACAAACCAGACAATTAGACATCAGAAAATTCTTTCATAAGTCATCGACGAAATTTAAAAGGAAAAAAATGATAACTCCAAAGATTTTAACAGAATTTTACAAATCAGATTAATTAATGAAAAAAACGATTTCATGCGCAAGCTTCATTTAGATCATTGTTGAGTTACTCCAACTTAGATCAAATTTATAATACTATTATGTATATAAGAACGTCATGTCTGGGTCGTTAATAGTCAAAGACTGCAGGTCTATAGCCAGACCGTTGGGTAGCGGCGCGTGCGAGCGGCGCAGCTGGCCGGGCGAGAGCGGCGGCGCCCGCGCCTGCCGAGCGCGCGGCCTCGCCCCCGCGCCCGCGCCCATGCCGCTGGTGCCCGCTCCCGTGCAGCTCGCACCCGCCCCCGCTGCGCTGGCCGCCCGCCGCTGTGAGCGCGCCCCGCTGCCGCTGTGACACGCCTCCGGAGACTGCACACTTGACGCCCAGCTACGTTTGGGCCCTGCACAATGTTCTGCAGATAATACTGATAGTCACAGAAGTCGATTCGTTAGCTGTAAGTTAAGGCTTCTATTAAAATATTGGCTCCAATGATTTTCACTTATCGTGTTGTTTAATTTGTTAGGGTGAAAGGATCAATAACTCGATGCCATCCTTTATCTGGAAAAGAGATGGCAAGGAAAGGGGGCTCTTCGGACCTATATATATATATATACATATATAGGTCTCTAGATGCGCTGGCTGTGGCAATACGGCAGCAATAACGTCGGTAATCTTCTTACCGTGCTTAGAATGTTTGGGCGTGAGTCCGTTGATGCGCATGAGGTTGAACAGCAGCATGTCGGTGTGCGCGGCGGTGGAGAGCTGCGGGTCGGCGGGGGCGGGGACGGTCGCGGGCGGCGGATTGCTGCCATCGGTGCCTGCCGGCGTCACAGCGCGCCTGTGCACCGCGCACAGCAACCGGTTCAGCGCTTCCGCACCCGCTTCCGCCGATACCCCGCACGCACCCTCCACGTCGTTGTCGCCTGAAATTTTCAACTACTTTGTTATATTGATTCAAGGAAGAAATAAATAAGTTAAATATTAGTAAATCAGTCAATGGGATAAATTCAAATAATTTTTTTATGTATGTATGTTCAGTATAATAGTGTGATTTGTACACGTCGACATGTGACAACCATTGGATAAAATTTAACACAACTTACGATTCATTATTCATGTTTGTAAAGTTGATAAAAATTAGGGGTGCGACATTTTCAGTCAAACAACGGAACTGCATATTTTTGAATTGTAATGTAACGAAGTAACAAAATACATTAATTTAATATGAACTAAAAAGTGATTGATGAACTTCTTCCGAATCACATTTAAAACGCGAGAACGTTCATGTTCTATGTGTTTATTGGTAATTATCTTCGCAAGCATCGCAACCGGGGGCGCGACGAGGCGCGTAGGGCTTGGGACGGGCGCGCGCTCGGCGGTAGGCGGCGCGGCCGCACGGCAGGCCTCGCCCCCCGCCCCCGCGCTCCGAGACGGGCGATGCAGGGGACGCGGGCGAGCCGGGGGACGCGGGCGAGCCACCCAGCGCGCACCACTCGCACGACCCGCTGCCGGACGACCCTTCTGCGGGAGGAGGGAAACAGGGATAGGACAAGGATCAGGGCTAAGGCGATTAGTGGGTAAGTTAAGGTGTACACTACACAATTTTGGATACAATTAATAAGATTGGCACTGGAACGGTGATTGAGCTGCTCCTAGATGTGGTCACATTATATCCTTCAGCTTTAACCGTAAGTATATGCGATCGTTTCCATTGTAAGGACTGACACAACGTCCGTCTGCAATATTGTCTCGTGACTTCAAACATTTGAATCATCTTATATTATGGAACCAGTAACAGTGGATACATAAAATAGCAGCATAACAAGAGGTTTCATTTGCAATAAATAAAAATCGTTCAACGACATTCGGGAACAATCTTGTCGAAAATAGATCAAGTAATATTTTATGCTTAGTAGCTCATATAAAATGTTGCCCTATTATTCTATTACTTCCAAAATTGTGTAGATCATGAACGTTCTCAACCAAATGCAATATATATACATATAGTCAAATATAAACTCACCAGACATAGTCTCCTCGTCCACGTCATTTTCCTCGTTGGAGTTCTCGTCAACGTTGGTGGGATTGATGTCCTCGGTCAAACTGTCAAGCTCCGTGAACATTAGCTCCTTTTGGAAAAAGAAACAATCGTCTAAAAAATGAGACGTTTTATGCCCGGAAAGTTCACATGCATATGCATTTTGTTATTACTGAGGACACAATAACAAATGTTCCCAAAATATTCTAAAACCAACAAACCGTAATTCATCTCAATCGGCTAGAAATTCTCACCCCGGTATCACTACTAGTCTCCGAGGCGACGTGCGGGCTCTGCGTGGCATTGGGGCTCTCCGCGCCGTCGGGAGCCGCCTCGAGCGCGGCCTCGGACTTCGCCCCCGCGGAGTTAAGCTCGGGCGACGACATGGACGCGCACAGCGCCGTGTTGCTCGTCGCCACCGTCACCTCTGTCACTGGACTGCTGGCCACAGCTGTTAACCGCATTACATATTTTTTATAAAGACATATTCGCACATACAAGTAATCAGACGAAAGGAGGCATATTCAGTTAAAAAAAATCCAAAACATACGGCCTAAGGTAAACCCTAAAAAATAATAAATTATTTTTGCGCAGTATTGTAATAAAGTGTGACAATAGTAGAGTATGCGCATAGTTATCTAGCGTAACAATTTGAAGTGATTCTTGATCTTTCCTAATCACCCTTTTTTGTATTATCGGAGGAGAAATTTTCTAAAGGTCCTCTCTAGGGAAATTGTGCTCACTAAGACTAATCAGTAGAAATATACCCTTCTAGCCTGGCACCCCCTTCTAGAACGCTGAGGGCTCCAGGACCTTGTACGGAACGCAACGGTGGTTTCGCACACCTCTACATTTAGTAGGTTGCCTTCGTAGCCACCCAAAGCGTTATGAAGAAGAAAGAGTCTCTTGTAAAGATTACAGGCGCTTAAGATATAAAGAGTCATAATGAAGTCCATGTTACAATACCGGTGAGCGCAGTGTCTTTTGCGGGCGCGCCTGGAGGGCGCAGCTTGTCCTGGCGCGGCAGACGCGCAGGCGGGCGCGCGGCGCTCAGCAGCGTGTGCAGGCTGACCAACGCCATGCTGTCCGCGCCGCCGCCGCCCACCGCCGTGCCGCTGCCAGCCGCCAGCGAGCTTGCCGACCTACGTGGTAGACGGTAAACGTTTCAGCATATCTTTGATTAGACGCATAGTGTCGGAACATCTTGTCAAGTTATTTTACAATATTATATGTCCCATTAGATCTTCAACGACGTCGCTAACAACTATCAATACGTTGCAATTTCAATAGGGGTAAACAAAAGACAAATGTCCAGAGTGACCTTGAAGTAGACGGCAAGTTGTAGGCGTCGAGAGCGTGCTGCGCGTGGGCGTGCGTGTGCGCGTGCAGGCGGCGGTCGAGCGGCGCGTAGTCACCGAACCCGTAGCCAGACTGAGATGATACGTCGTTATTCCGTGTCGTGTCGTCCAGCAATAGAGACGTGTTTAAAATACCCGCTGGAAATAATTACTATTCTAACTTGTTTGCATAATGTTTTATAAATTATATTGTTTAATTATAACACTGTGTGACTGTGATACATGTTAGTTATATCATTCTATATAATATGTACTGATTTTAATATTACAACAACGTGTTCTTACCTTTGGATTAATGTCGATGTCCCACAACATATTCTTGCCAGCAACACATATTTATTTCCAGTAGTGATATTCAATATATTTTTACATCATCCTTAAAGTTATTTAAATTTCAAATATATATCGAATATTCTACCTGGACTAGTCAGTCTTTGACCGCTTAAGATGCTATGTGTTGTATTGAACTTCCACTGGTTGCCGTACAGCAATGAGTCATTGAGAGCGCTGCCGTCCACGGAGTTGTTCTGGGTGGGGTTGTCATCGTTGTTGCCTTGCGACGGGATCGCGTTGTTCGGTGCTCGCATCGCTGCTATTGAATTACGGGACATTTCCAAACTCAAGCGCTGTAAAAGTAACATATTTATTTCGTGGTTGTCAGAAGATGTGGGGCAAGATGCTCATGTTGCTCTACTCAGTAGTGTACGTACACGGGGGTAAATATCTCGGTTGACCGAGATCTCTCCCGTAGATCGCCGGCAATATTAAGTAGTTGCTGGGTTTCTTCGGAGAGCCAGACTGGTTGGAATGATTCTTATCCCGTCCACACGCAAAATACACGCTAGCCCGTGGAGTTGCGAAAAAAGCCCCTTACCACCAAGACGCTCATTCAATATTAAATATAATGTTAAACATAATTAAACTATTGTAAGATATCTTGTCCGAAGTATGTATTGGCAAAAATCAAATAAGAGAAATTTAACTCACTTCTTTGAGATCATTTATCTGCAAAATATGCTGATTCTGCATCGTTATAAGTTGATTGATATACCACTGTTGATCACGGCAGCGCTGATAGAAGGTTGGTGGTCGCACTTGAAACCTGACAACCGAAATATGGGATAAAAACACCGCCTCCGGGTATGTTTCGTGTATAGAGGTAGAAATACCTTAAACATGGCATGGCAATAGGTGGTTTATACAATTGAGTTTTTCTTATCATTTTTGTGACCCACTTATTTTCTCAGTGGAAGCGACTACAGTTTCAATGTGATTGAAATGCCAGGGAACAAAAGGCGTTTAGCCTGATCCTCTTTGAATAGTAACTCAACGATTTCCTTCGGGGACCTTGGTTTTAGTTACTTTATATAAGTTACTTACTTGGACTGTTACTTAATACACGTTAAGCGTTTCTGATCGATGGCGTCCAAGAGAGCTGGATCTGGGCTCGACTGGTAGCTATTATCATGTCGATGTTAGCACACCTGAGTATGAGCGTGTCCGCTTCGGGGTTGAGGTAGCCCTCGCTGGCGAGCAGGTCGAGACGGAAGAAGCGGTTGTAGCCCCAGCACTCGCCCACCTCGAAGTCGGAGGCGAACTCGCGCACGATGTTCTTGGAGGGGTCGCGCGACACCTGGTGCAGCATCTCCACGCGGTACTCGTACCTGAGTACCATCGCCCGATACACTTTATTTGCCATACATTGTACTGAGACTTAAATAAGCGAAAAGCGTTGATAGAATGTAATACAAGAAGTTTATAAATATTTTAAATGTAAGGGTTATTATTATTTGTTGACTTTTTAATAAAACGTTTTTCTTAGTTTTATTCTTTCGATTTTGTAAACAATGATTATTAACTTAAGCACTGCATGTCCTTTTATTTTTATAATTTATTTATTGAAGTCATTTTATTAAAATCTGTTACATTTATTCAAAATGCTAGGTGAATTAACCTGTTTACATATATAAGGCGATGTGTGTATGTATAATTTTTCCGACCGATTTGAATCAAAATTAACAGGGAATGTTCCTGTGAAGTTTGGTAGCGATCGGATCAACATAATTAGTGCTACTCGAGCTAAGCCGGGGCGGATCGATAGTCAATTATAACTCTGTAATACATGCTCATGACAGTACTGCTTTACAAAGTTATTTGATTTGATGTGTTGAGAGAATATTCTACATAAGTACATGTACCATTGAATGGTTTAGGAAACAGCATTTTAGCACTAGCATACAGCAAGTAGAAGTAAAGCTAACGCTGGGGCGATGATTACAAGATGTTAGCTAATTCAAACAAATAGAAGAGGTACATTAAATGTTTTAGCAAACAGCTTTGAAAATGAACTTGTCTTCGTAACATAATTACGTGCCTCTTTATTTTTTAAGTGTACACCTTGCAACTTTGAATCATAACTATACCGGTTAAGTTTGTCCTTTTGTAAAAAAAACCCCGGAACAATCGTTTTACAATATACTTTTTAATTAAATATTTGAACAATTAATGATTTAAAATACTTATCAATCTAAAAAGGTTTTAATAGTTGTTTTATTATTTTCCACTATTATTACGCATTTCATTCAAAATCTGCTCTTTTTAACCAGTTTAAAAAATAAGTTCTCAATTCGCTTGTATTTTTGTATGTTTGTTAACTAACAAATTCGACCGATTTATCAAACAATTTAAAATGTAATCGACAGTTTTTGTTTACAGAATGGTCCCATCTAAATTTTATCCCGATTAAAGAAGTTAAGTCCAAAGTTATTCAGAGTTTTCGCGAATTGAAGTCAGTCTCTTGTGTTGTAAATGCAGTGCATTAAATTTAAATAATACATAGCTTTTCTTTGTTTCGAAATCAACATAATGAATTCTTTTATAAACAAATATACATAAAATTAATATAGCATTTATAAAACAATCTTTGTTTTAAGTTTCATTTATTCGAAACTGCCTTCTTTTTGTTAAAACATTATGTAGATAGTTAAAGAGTGTATAAATACTTCCAGAATCTAAAGTTAGCCACAGCTGAATAATAGACAGCGCTATAGCACATCGAAATTGTCTTTGCCCAAACCATGAACATGCTTGCACCGATAACGTAGCGCCAAAACAACTTCAAGCCGACTAATATTTCTCATCAAACTTACCTCTTGCCTACCCTTAATCTAGCACAGCTTGTAATAATCAAATTTCGTATGTTACTTTCACTTATTATTGTTAGTTGATTTGTAAGTTATGAGTTAACGTAGAAAACATAATAACTTATTTATTTTCTCTAAATTGAATTTAAAAAAAGGAAAAGGAATACAATTTATATTATATATTTATATATCCTATTAAATGAAATGTATTATAATTACCACACAGCCTAAAACAATAGTAACTTTAAAAAAACAAGTTAGACGTGAAAAATTACAGAAAATAATCAAGTTTCTAATAAATGAAAACAATTCAAAAAAATTGAAGTAAAATAATAAAATATAATAGAGTTAGTTAATTAATATAAGTACATTTAAATTATATAAGTAAATTAAATAATTACAGGATATTCTTATTTATAAGTAGGAATTAGTATGGAGAAGTAAGGTAGAAGGGGCGTAAGGCCATTATAGCGTCATGCTGTTTGACGTCACGGCATATAGCTCGATTTTACTGCTAAGGCGCGCCATGTTTCACATTGCAATTAATCTTTCTGGTGTGAAGAATGTTTTCTTTTTATTTTTTACTAAAGAAGGGCAAACGAGCAGAACGAGTCGGCCTTTAAGGTAGGAGTATATTTTTTATATCTCGTACTTGAATCCATGTATGTACTACCAAGACCTCACAGGATATCGGCCTGAAATTCATGTATTTAATAACACAACTACGTTTCGTCTGATGAGTGAGGTGTCACCGTCTCGTCTCCTGTAGCTTTTCTTATTTACCTTCTCTTTCCTACGCAAAAACTGACAACGCATCTGCAACTCGTTTTCTTACAGATGTGATATGTCACTGAATGTCTCAAACCTTCTAAAATTAAAAAAAATACAGACTACAAAAATTCTAAACTAGTGAACTCACTTGGAAGTCTCCGGCAATCCCGCGCTGAGTTCGAGGAAGACTGAGAGGTAGTTGCCACGTACTACGCCGTTACCGTCGGGGTACACCTTGAGACGCCAGCAGAGGCCATTGACGTGCAGCGGCGCGGAGTACACCGGCGCCGCCGCGTGCTGCAGCTGAGTGAAGTTCGACAGCGGGAACGTACTGCTATCGTAGCTCGGCACTATTTCACTATCGCATATAATACATACCATTTTATTCATTTATTTATATGACAATCCAACAGCATACATATAATAGGATATAAAATAAAAACAATGCAATAATAGTTCGGATATAAAGCATGTATTTATTTTTGTCCACTTGCCTGTGGAAATCAGCGGGAACTGGAGCAGTCACAAAGCTGGCCATGGGTTTCTTGCGCACCTGGTGTATCATTTTCGACAGCTCACCACTCTTGGCTATCAATTCAGACCTGATAGTCAGAATATGAGTTGTTTTAGAAAGAAGATGGACAAAAAGGTCAATTGGTTTTGTTAAATAATCACAAACAATCATCTTTTAATAAGAATAATTATAGGATATAAAAATGTGTGTTTAAAACAGGTTTGCTCTTCAGACCATGTTCCATGCTCGCGTAGTGGAGGATAATACTTTATAAACAAACATTGTTCCTTGGTGTGGTACTTACAATACCATGCAATAAAGCATACTTTGAAAGTATTATAAGCCATTCAGCAATGCGATGAACCTTGTACTGGAATGGAGCTGATGCTCTATCTCCTGCAGCAGATGTTCCAGCTGCTCCGTCTCCTGCGTGAGGCTATTTTTCTGACCCATCAGCGTCAGCAGTTTCACCTTCAGCGCGGAGTCCAGGCGCGATATCATCAGTTCAACAGCGTTACGAATTTCACGCACTCGTTCATCCTTTGCTGCGCGCACGGACTCCACGTTACGTTCCTGAAACCATTAACCAATGTGTGTTTATTCTCGAAAGTATTGACTTTCAAACAGGAAACGAGAATATTTCCTAAATATTCTATTTATACTTAAACTAATTTAGTACATCTATTCATATAATAAAAATGTAACTCATCGTTGTCTGTACATGGAAGATATTTGAGATTGAGATTGATTATTAGAATTTTTGTCTGTTTGTGCGTTTGTGCCCGCTAAACTCAGAAACGGCTTAACCGATTTGAGTGCGGGTATTGTATTGTAGTAAACTTCACTTAAAATTTAGTGTTCCAGGTGAGGCAAATTCAATCGGTTCATAAATAAAAAAAGTTATATCAATTTAAAAAACCATGTCGAACATTTGTACAATAAAAATGCTATAAAATAGCTGTTGAGTTGAATAGGTTGAAATTTTAGTTAACTGTATGTTATGATAGTTAAAATGGTGATGATTGTAAGTTTATATAAAGTTCAAAAAAGATATTTTCGAAGATTTTGCAACTCCCAGTGTAATTTCCTAGCATCAGCTAGACACACTGTGCATTGAGATATTCATAGCACACGCACGTATTTCGGAGACGCACGGCGCTGGTAACGTAGTATATTCATGTATATAGACGATTTTAGAAACTAGAATATATTCTTATGTAATATGTTTTGTTAGGTTAGATTAGTAGCTTATTATACCCGAGGAGGGTTGGCGTTAGGCAGGCGGCCGGCCGTAAAAACTGTAGCCAGAACCTATATAGTATAGACTGTGCTACGGTCATACTGTGTCGACCCCACATAAGCGGAAAAAGAGCAGGGAGATGATGATGAGGTTAGGGTAGTATATAGTAGGTAATATTATTTCGTTTAATTAGAATTACAGGGCGGGTGAAACCACGGGGCACAGTTAGTATCAAATATGTGTATTTATTCGATTAAAATATATGCTTTTTACATACTATTTTCGATATACATGCTCTATACATATAAATATATAAACTCAACTCACAACATCTTGAACTAGACTGATGAGCTCCATGAGCCTCCGCCTGAGCTGCGAGACCTCGTCGCGGATCTGCGTCACGTGCTGCTCGTACACCTCCTCCAGCGGCTTGAAGGTGTGTCCGGAGTGCGTGCCGCCCCACAGCGCACACTGGTGGCAGATGCAGCGGCGGCACGTCCAGCAGTACACCGTCAGCTTCTCCTGGTGGGTCGGGCACCTGGAACACATACATTGTCAACTAAAATTGCTTGTATATGATTCATTATCAGTTCCTAAACATTCACCGTTGGATGTAGTCCCTTCTCATGAATTGGATTAAAGATTACTCCTTAAACCCTAACCTAATGGACTCCCTCAACCAGACCACCGGTTTACCTTGCAGAAAGTCTACTAACACTGCGACAAACTGTACCTTTATGTAGATAACATTCAACGTTTTGGCGCTATCATATCCATTCAACATATTTATATTTAGTGGTGTCTAAATAGTTGATTTGATTTTATAATGCAAAATAATCATGACATACCTGAAATAGTCTAATGTGAGGCTTATTAATTTTATATTCCTTTCATTCTTGACTAAAACTATTTCATTCCTTTAATTAATAATAATAATAATGTACTAGGACATATTCACACACGGCCACCTGATCTCAAACTAAGCAGAGCTTGTATTATGGCAACCAGATAATTGATATACTACATATACTACTTTTCTTGTGTAACTACATACTTAAATAGATAATTACACCCAGACTCAGGACAAACAGACATGTTCATGCACACAAATGTCTGTCCTGGGTGGGAATCGAACCCACGACCTGCGGCGTGAAAAGCAAGTATCGTACAAACCACGCCAACCGATTATTCTCTAAACGTGCGCATGCCAAGTTTAATTGCCTGAACAGTATATCTGATTACTAATTAGTGCATAACAAGGATTACATTACACATAAAACCACTCACACAATGTTTTTGCTTGTATGTGCACTTATTATTCATATTACGATAGTGACCTGAATTTTTATAAGAAAGAAAAAATGGACATTTAAATATTGATTGATGAAATTATTGATTAACTTATCTTATAGGGAAAATATTAGTTTATATATAATGAGTAACTTTGAATTATGCTTTTAATGATTCATCGACATTAACAAAATTACAGCACAACATAGAAACTTTAAAATTGAATATTGGAATCAACCCTGGCAATTCTAGGCACAGACAGTAATAGTATGTTGTATATGTTTTCTTAATCCTATCAAATTTGCAAAGTCCTTTTCTAGTTGAGAAACTAAGAAAGTACATAATTATATTTATATAATGTTTATAACACAACATTTACTTTCATCAATATGCTTTATTCCTATTTAGATGAGGATGAGATGAGATGAACATAATCTAAGAAATAAAGCATTTACTAGCTGCAAACTCTACCTTGGGTACCAGTAAATTATTATCAAATCAAGTCGATTTATTTATTTAGGTAAATTTTTACACATTTTCAATTGGTTCCATTGGCCCCAAACTAGTTAATGTATAACTGTGTTTCAGTGGCCAGTGGCTCCCCCAGTTAGTAGATATAGTTAGAACTAAAACTAAGATCTAATTAAATATAAAAACAGTGTACTTATTATTCCAATGATGGTGCTGTTTGTTAATTTATTTTTTATGGAAAATGGTGTTTTTACAGGGAAGACAGCTAAGATAAATTTAAAAATAAAAAACTTATCAAAATATTTAACAAAAATATGCGCTCACGCCCGTGACCAAGAGGGGTAAGCAGAGATAATGGATTTCCATTTGGCGCGATCCTGGCACACCTCTCTCGTTTCTTGCACATTCATACATCTACGCATGCATGCTCATTGGTTATGGGTGCCCTTATATCGCCCTTTTTTAGTAAGCCATTAATCTGATCGATATAAGTATTCCTAGGGCGTCCCCTACCAACACTGCCACTCACTTTTGCAACATTTGTTTTGTTATTCTCTCATCATTCATCCTTTCAACGTGCCCGAACTTCAAAAAATTGTTACAGCCATTTTAGAGATAGCCAAAATATATAAAATAATTTCTCTCTTAATAATAATATATTATAAGACTTGCTGCTGTCCATATAGTAAGTAATATTGAAAGGTTTATTTCACAGCTCATATTTTATAGAAGGAGTAACTTAACATGTCATAACAGTATGCTTGTCTTGCCCTTTTTATATTGCAACATTCCAACACAACAATGTGCTTAGTATTTCATTACGATTTGTAAACTAGATTCAATGAGATAGACCTTATATAAAGAATGAATTAATGTTAGAATGTTGACTAATACTACTAAACATTTAACTTTAATAAAAAGTAGTAGAATATAAAAACAAAGCATTCAATTACACGATGTTCTGTGATAATTCTGGAATAAAATATGAAGACATAGATATATACACATACTACATAAAGAAACTTAGAAAAAATTACTACTTTTTTAATGATGCATATTATTTTTTGGGAGTGTTTTACAATTCAGGAATAAGTTAAATTCCCTCATGAGGTAACTTTTTTGTTATGGAGTGTGATTGGGCGAACTTTCTTTCCTTTTATAATTTTAAAAGGAGCAATTGAAGTGCCAAGAGCTACTACTACTAAAACATTTGAGGATGGTGGATTATATTTATGAAATAGGAGGGATATTTGTAGGGATAGATATAGTTAGAAACTATTTTCCTTCCGGAAAACTCATATCTTTATTGGAATACGATGACACCTGAAATGTCAATGAATGATTGTATTAAATGAGTAACATTTTCATATCTATTAATATGGAAGTTTGTTTAGTGTCAAATGTCAAATAATGGGTACTGAAGGTATTTGAGACAGCACGATAAATACGAACTTTTCCGAAAAATTACGATGGAAAATCTTTTCTCACAGTTTTCATAGTGAGAATACAATCTCCCAATCCCTCCTCCCACTCCTCCTCAAAAACCAGCTAATTGTATATATTATGGATAAAGTTGAGTTATTTAAAATAATGTGAGTAAAACAGATTAGCTGTATACATGATCATTCCTGTGCAAGTTAAACATACTACATATAAAAACCTAATACTAGGTAGTTATGATTTTAAAACAATAAAGTATGATAATGCTATAAATATTTGAAGAATAGAATGGTATTAACTATGTATGGTATTTAGAAGTGTAAACATTCATAATTATTTTACAAAGAAGATTGGAGGAAAAACAAAATGGTTTTGGCTTGATAAGAGAAACTTACATTTAAATCAAAAAGATGGCAATTGGACATGATCAATATGCAGTAGGAAAATCAAAGGCCGATTGATTAAAAAACCCATATTATTAAAAGAAAAACAACAAATTGTACCTTCTAAAGAGCTAATTCTAAAGAGCTAACATAGGAATATACTGTTTCAATATGGTTAAATATTTTGGTACTTAACTGTTTGAATTTTATAAATAAATAAGAAATTAGCAGTGACCTAGCAGAGTAGGCAAAGATTCAGATCAGATTCATTACTCATGCATGGTCATTAGTTATGGATACTGGTTGGTATAAGTTTGTTTAGGAAGTCCTGTACCAACATTGTCATTCATTTAAGTAATAAATTTGCCTTGCACTCTTTTTTCATTCATCCGATCAACATGCCTAAATCCTATTTTAATTTCTACCCTCAAAAATCTTTTGTTTAACCAAAACACTAAAATCTGTTATGATGAGTTATCTGGGCCTATTGTAATTGTAAAATTGAATAACATCACAGTAATATATGATTATTATATTTTTGAATGCTATAATAGATGACCACAATAGATGCACATAGCAATGAGCTCCATGGGCATGACAATTCTTTGTCTAAGAACTTTGTGTACTGACTAACAGTTGGAATACTACTACTAGAAACACAATGATACCTGTCCCTAAAGCTTTCTCGTTGACTGGCTGAGTTACTTTGCTGCATGGTTTCGATTTGTTGAGTGACCTCTTCTACCCAACGGCAGTTCACCAATTCGTGTAGATGAAGTGCAGCACGGCAGTGCGGGCACTGAGACCGCTGTTCCGTCAGCCAACGCCGAACACACGCATAGCAACAAAGCTTCGAGCAATGAGGACATAGGTGTGCGTCAACCAGCTTCTCCATACAAATGAAGCACCGGAATACCTCTGCCAACGTCTGGAAAACACCAAAATTATAAATCTATACATAGCTCTGGCCAAGTTTAACTGTTAACGCTATGTAGGGCAAATCGATTTACCTCGACGATCTGCTCTTCGCCATTTCCATTCCCTTTATCTCCCCTCGAAGCCATGCTTAGAGTTCGAGAAATCTAATGCGGGGAAACCAAACTCTTCACCATAATTTGTATCGTTTTTACATAGTTCGAAAGAGGCAATTGAATATGTTTCGCAAATAAAGTGACAACAGAGGTAACCAACCACTTCCGTATTCGAATATCAATTGAAATCAAAATAAAAACAAAAAGTTGGGTTGCCACTTGCCACTAAAACGTTACTTTTTCACAATAAATTGTTTATACACAAACCACTATTCATGTTGTAAGATTATTTAAATTGATATCTAAGATTATTATCATTATTATTTTAGATTATTATTATTTTACACAGAAACTTGTATTACTGTGTAATTCTTATCATAATGATTTCCTTTTATTAACGTCTAATATCAAGAGACAGACAGACAAGGCCTGCAAATATTCTATAATGTACATGTAATCCAATGTAATCTGCTCACACCCAGCTAACTCGTCCCAAATATTTTTAATTTCCGTACGTAAGTAATATTTAATATTAAAAGTAAAAAGTACTTGCAGTTGGTATTGGTAAATTAGTGCCGATATTTAAACAGTGAAAAGAAGGAATAGCAGTGATCATTATCAGGGGAAGTCTATATCAACTAGTTTAAGTATGTGAAATCCTTTTTGCATTAATATCGTAATGTGGCATCAGGTAGCACGACTAAAGTTCTATCATGTGAAAATTGGTTTTTTCAAATTTCATTATGTAGCATTCATTAGAAAAAGATGTAAAAAGAATGATGAATAAATTTATAAAAAATAACTAAAAATTACGCGCAAGTGACCCTCATGATTACGGTAATATCGCATGAGAATCAGAATTACCTAAAAAAATAAACAATAATATCGTTGGTGGTTAACTTATTCGACAAAAACCTTTCGATACTTCGATATTCAGTTGCCGATTAAATTATCAGTCTAATATATGATGATGAAAAGTCTTAAATGTTTTGGTCGTTTTTTTTTCAGCAACGGTCGTCGGTCTTCTTCGATCTTTCTGACATCTGTCGGATCTGACGAACTGACCATTGAACTGAAACGTCCTTCGATCATGTCATGTCTAACCTATTCTGTTTTGAAGTTTTATAAATCATATTTGTCCACAGATGTGTATTTATGATTATACTTACATTTTCGAGCACATAATTAGCTAAGTGAGTTTATAGAAATTATTAATAAAATTGTTTAAAACATCAGTTACATTCATTAAAATTACAAGAGTTGACAAGTGCAGTAAACAAACCTATAACACATTACATAATTTATTGATTCAATTTAAATTTACAAATAATATAAAGTAATTTTAAAAATAAACCTTATACAGAATAAATAAATAAACTTACACAGATTTAGTAATAATATAAAAAAAATTTCAGGATGTTAACCTAGGAATAGTGTACCGATATTCTCTTATCATGTCCTATCTTAAGGTGTTGCACTGCAGTTTTTGTCTTAAACATGGCATCTACGGTGTGTCCACTAAATCGATCCTGCTTAAAGTTGGTGTAAGTAACATATTAATATTTTAATACAATATTGGTATATAAGGTTTTGAATTTATGTCAGAAAAATTGACTTTTTAGCAAGGGAAAGAAATACAACAACTGGCCAAAATATCAATTTCACACAGCTGGAAGAGTAAACTACCCATAACAACACAAACTCAAAGCTTGCAAAATGTGAAGGGCAAAAATGTACCCAAGGATACCAGAGTATGGAAAGAAACTCCAACACATGATATTAAAAACAATGTGGGCAACTACTGTATGATGCTATCTAAATTTCGATTGACTTGTAAGTTCTTTTTAACACATATTAATATTATTTTAAGATCAAGTACCGAGGCAAGTTTTGAACCATAAAAATCTCCAAAACACTAATCTTTATTTTTATTATAAATCTGATTTATGTCAATTTTATGTTGTTGCTTATTCAGCTATAAATTGTTTTTTACTTTTACTATAAAGTTTGTGTTTTATTGCATAGTTTTTAAAGTACTAAAGAGGTAGTAAAAAGTTCTATAAAGCAGGTTGAGTTAATGCCCTTGAGATGCGATCCTTAAGGAGTATGTAAGGCATGACATTGATTAATAGGATTAAAGGCGAAAGTGTGGCTTATAAGTGGCTGTCGTGAATAGAATTGAAAAACGTATGCTTAGATAGTTCAGGCATGTTGAAAGGATGAATGAAGGAAAAGTAACAAAACAAATTTATGTTTTAAAAGTGAGTTGCATTGTTTGCAGGGACGTCCAAAGCAAACTTATATAAACAAAAATCGATGTAGGTAGATAACAAATAATATCCATCATATTAGTAAAATACTAAAGAAGGGCCATAAAAGTAGTACCCCTAACTGACAAACTTATATACATAGATGTATGGATGTAGAAGAAGTGAAAGAGTTGTGGCAGAATCACACCAAATGGTAATCCATAATCTCTGGCTACACCTTTAGGTTACGGGCATAAAAGTATATTTATTCTAAAAGGATAATTGCAAAAATTGTGTGCCTACCTACATAGATTTTTTCACACTCCAAATTTAATAAGGCTCTCAAAAAAATGTACATATTTATCTGTTTTTACAAAAATAGCAATGATAACATGTTTTTTTATTGTTAAGACATTAGGTATCGATCAATATTGACCACTTTAATATACCAGTAACAATATACACATCACTTGTTGCGATGTGATTTAGTAAAATTTATTTCCTAATTTTGCTGTCTACAACTACACAAATTTAACAAATTATTTCAGCTCTAGTTGTAATGACATCAATGGCAGGCTATGCACTGGCACCGGCACCATTTAACTTCACAACATTTACCCTGTGTGCAGTTGGCACAGGCTTAGTATCCTCTGCCGCTAACTCTATAAACCAGTATCACGAAGTGCCATTTGATGCTCAAATGTCGCGAACCAAGAACAGAGTGCTTGTAAAGGGTCTACTAGAGTAAGTATTATGTCTTTGTATGCCGAATCACATGACGGCTAAAAGTAGACTTTATTAATGACCAATATTTTTTAGATGTAAAAAAGGCATTTTTTATCCCTTATTTTATGCTATAAAAGAACAAGTCTGACCTATTATAATGGGCCAATAAAAAGTGTTACATCTAATCTTTGCGCAGGATACACGGGCATAGATAAGGAAAGAGGTGGGGTAGCATTTCAAAAAATCTAAAATTCCACATGCCCTGTTTAACTACCATTTACTGCAACAAAAATAGTTCTTTCTTTGAGGGATGTTACAAAATATATACAACTATACAACAACAACAAATATAATATATATATATATATATATATATATATAATATTATAGAGAAATAAAGTAACTAAGATTTGTAATATAAAACCTTTTAACTTCAGACCTGTCCACGCCATCAGTTTTGCGGCCCTTGCGAGCGCAACTGGGCTCGGCGTGTTGTATTTCGGTGTCAATCCTCTAACAGCCGCATTAGGTGCAGGCAACCTTGTGCTATATACATCTGTGTATACTCCTATGAAGAGGATGTCTATTATCAACACATGGCTTGGATCTGTAGGTGAGTTATTGCAAGATTGACAAAAAATTGACAAGACCGCATATGTATTCATGTCCTTTCCAGAGCAAATTGAGTTCTCTTCTGTGCTCTGCCTATCCACGGTCTTGTGACATTTTCACATGTTTAATCAAAGAGGAATATATAAGTGTATTTGATATTCCCAGTGGGAGCAATACCACCACTAATGGGATGGGCAGGCTGTACTGGCGGCCTGGACGCCGGCGCTCTGGTCCTGGGCGTCGTGCTGTACTCCTGGCAGTTTCCACACTTCAACGCACTCTCCTGGAACCTGCGGCCGGACTACTCGCGCGCCGGGTACAGGATGATGGCAGTCACTGATCCCGGTAAACCCAACTTAATTCACTTCGCCACATATGCCTTGTTTAGCATAGTTTACTAACCTATACGAACATCGCGAGTTTTGATTCCATTACTTTTGAGGTTACGTAAAATATAGTAAAATAGCTCAGTGAAAATCGGATAGCGATCGCTGTGTCTGAACCCATGGCTAGTAGATAGAAATGTTGACCTTTACTTGGGTCGGCGAATAATAAGGTCTTCATTTAGAGCTTAATATTAAAAGCTTATACTTTTACTAAGTTCACTCGTTATTTTTAACATGGCGACCGTTTGCGAGCCTATTAGGCGGTCATATCAAATATATTTGAAGCATTGATAAAAATATGTACAACTTTATGTTTCAGGTTTATGTAGAAGAGTAGCTCTAAGACACACTGCAATTATTACGGCGACTTGCATTGCTTCTTCATACTTAGACGTGACGAATATGTGGTTTGCCTTGGAGTCATTACCATTGAATTTATATTTCATGTACTTAGGTGAGTATGTCCAATATCTTAGACAGAATACTTTATTAAAGATGTATAAAATATACCTATGATAGAAGAAGTTAAATAAATTTTACACTGAAGAAAAAAATAATGTATAGAATTATTAAGAATTATCTGGAAAGGCTTGTCTATAAAGATTCTACAAGTAGTTAACAATAAGGTTCTTTAATCCCACAATATTTACCAGGGCTGTCTTTACCCGGGGGTTCAAGGGGTGCGGGATACACGGGCGCAGACTTCTAGAGGCGCAAGCCGACCGCCATTCCAATAGGTGGCTACCGGGTAGCGGGTACTCGACGTACAATGACAGCACGCGAGCGAAGCCGCGGGCACAGTTAGTTCATTAAACACCATAGGTATTGTTTTAGTAAAGATGGCGCGGCGCATTCGGCTTTCGGCACGTGTCATACCGCTCGCGCTATGCTACTTGATTTCACTTTTATTAATACTATTTTAAGAATTAAAATAAATAAAGCACGTGCGCGGCAAATGTTTAGCTACAAAGAGTTAAAAATTAAGTGTGGCTTTTGATATAGCTGCAATTTCGTTTGAATTTTAGATAGCTAAAGATACCGACGGGCAGGCGGTCAGTTACAGTCGGCACTGATTGATGTAAACGAACTATGAACATCAAGCCTAAACCCTTAGACTTTAAACTTTGATTTTGTCTAATAAGATGAAACTGTGTTATTTATAATTATATCAATTGCAAAACTCATCACTTTCAATAATTCATAACATTAACGACAGCCGCAGACGCATTGCACTGAAAAATCTAGAAAAATTACATATTACATACTGCACAATAGACAGTCTCTAAGCTGCAAGAGTTGGGGTTGGAAGCTCTCCCTCATCCACCATGTGTAAAGACCTATTATAAAATTATTACCCATATATATTAAACAATACCTAACAATATTTATAAAACAAAATATATACGAACCAATTTTTATACCAGGTTTTTGAATGGCAAAAACATAGTTTTACATATTTTTTATCGTGATTTATATCTTATTTAAGTCGGTGTGCAGTCTGTAAAATTTTATTACAGTACCAATGTAATTAGAAAACACTGTATCCACTAATATTTAAAACTGTCAAATGCCTTTTTTCGCCACTTTCACAGTATATTTTTAGTTAATTTCTGCAAGTGTCCTATAATTCTATCGATATTTCCACAATTTTATTTCTGAAGCAATGGAAATGATCTGAGCACCATCTTGTTTTCCGCTATTTCCACAACTCTATCTGGCGGGTTTTATTTTTAAAAAATGATTTAAGAGGCATAAACGAAACATAAAAAATGATTTGCTTAAAAATGCTAAATTGATAAGGCGGAGGGGGGAGGGAGGGCGCAGCCTGTTTTTGCACCCCGGCGCCGATATTGCTTAAGACGGCCCTGATATTTACTTATTGTTTTGTGTCACATAAGTTGACAATAACAACAGTAATCTTTAACAAATATGTTTTCCATTGCAGCTTGGCAATTTTACAAGAAATCAGACAGCGGTAGTTCAAGGAAACTGTTTAGATTCTCTCTGGTACACCTGCCTGCCTTGATGTTACTTATGCTAGTCAATAAGAAGTATTGGAGTTCGAGCGAACCTCAAGAACATAAGGATGTAATAAAAACGCAAGACTTGAATAAGTTACCGGAGACAAAGAGGCTGACAGTATTGCCCCGAGGGCCCGTCGTCACTGCGCAAGAAACTGACTTGTCGAAAAATTGACAAGCTGACTTGTCATAGAACTACAAGTTTGTAAAAGTTAGATTTTTTCTTTTGTAAATAGTGTACAATTATTCTATTATTACCTTAGCTTGCGTTGTAAGATAATAAATCCATACAATCGTTACAAAGGATTAATTTATTTTGTTACCATAGTTTTTCAACTTTTACCTTAAGAGTTAAATGAATAAAACAAAAAATACAAAAACCTTAAAATTTATTTTGTTTTTCTTTTTTATTTGTATAACTTACATTAATGTTGGAATTTAGAAAATATTAATATACTACACATAAAGAAAACTGTCGGAACACAATTTACACGAACAAAGCACTGGGCTTGGTACAGAATTGGATAACAAATTAAGTAAATTATACAAGATCAGCATTTGGAGACCCGTTTTCTTCACTTATTTCCTGAAATAAAGAAATTTAAAGTTTTAAAATCTATACATTGCAGTTTGTAAAGCGAGATGACTAATCCCTTTCATGACGAGGTGTGACACCTTTTTAACAAAAACACTATACTATAAGAAAGGTTAAATAAACATTGTAGCTATTAAATTGGTTGTTTAATGGATTAGTTAGTTTATGTGGAATGCAAAGGACCCAATACGATGGAAGACATTAGGGTTATGTCCAGCAGTGGACTGGATAGATACTGATGACGGCTAACTCACTTTGATTTCTTGGAACTGCGCTCGTGTTCCCGGCTGTCGTCGCGGGAGCGCTTGTGCGAAGACCTGCTGTCGCTGGAGTGCTTCTTGTGGTCGCCGTTAGACTTGCTGTGTGACGACGACTTATGACTCTTGTCATGGTGCGACGACTTGTGTTTGTCGCGGTTCTTTGAAGGACTGAAGTAGAAAATATTTCGTATTAATACACAATTATACAAATAACCGAAAAACACGATTTAATATAAAAACAATAGATGGAATGTACCTGCTACTGCTGTGTTTAGATGGACTCTTATGGCTGGAACTTTTGTGGTGTGAACTGGAACTTTTATGGCTGGAGCTCTTATGACTGGAACTCTTGTCATGCTTGCTCTTTTTGCTGTGGCCTTCGTTGGAGTCGAACGGGCGCGGTATATCGCGGCCGCCTTTCCTTTTCCGGTCGAAGTCCTCGCGATCGTAGTTGCGCTCCTTCTTGTCTTCCTCGGCCGCTTCTCGCTCGAGATCAGACCAGTCTTTACCGGACTCCTCGTCTTCCTCTGGAAATACGTGATGGAGATAAATGTAAAATACGTAAGAAATTTCTTTAATTAATTAGAGGGCGATTGTGCAAATAAGGGAATAGTGATAATAAATTATTTATTAAAAAATGTACCTTCACTGTCACCAGATCCTTCTGACGCATCCGACGCTTCCGAATCGTACTCGGAATCATCGTCCGATTCTTCCTCAGACTCCACGTCCGTCGGTTCATATGCATCATCTTCTTCTTCAGATTCTTCATCCTAGGATTCAAAGTATTATGTTTTTAAAGTGATAATAACTCCATATCAAACGGCATATGCTTATGGTTGCATTGCTTACACATTTTTTTTTTATTATTAATTCAGAATAATAAATATTAATAATTAACTACAATACAAGGTGGTAGTGTCAAATAAAGATTTTAACAAAGAAATATAATTCAAGTACATTAAGGTATATATTGAACATTGATGTAACAGACAAAATTAAATTTAGTTAACCTACATGCGCAGCATCTTCAGCATCAGACTCCGGATCCAAGAACGACCAGCCGCCGTTATTGAAGAAGCCCTCGATGTCGTCCGTTATAGTTTTCATAACCTTCGTCCAATTAAGAGACTGTATGCCTTCAGAGTAGCGAATATCACATGAGCTGTGTGGAATAAAAAAAAATTTAAAATTGAACTATATAATATGCTATGAAGTAGAAGTATTTTGCGTTTCAACCAATGATTGAGTGCCAAAAGTCCAATTTCAATCCTCTTGCCTTTCCTAATAAGGATGAGATAGGACAGGAAGATGATTAGGAAAATATCCTTTTTCCTGTGTATCGCCATCTCTGTCTTATTAAATAGGCAACACATCTGTGATTTTATGATATCATTTTTTCTGATCATCTTTGCAACATCCGGTGAACTGTTTGCGACCCTTTTCCATTGAAAAAAATAAAGCAAAGAATTGTAGAATTTGATATGGTGAATAATTGTGATTTTTGTTTATAGATATAAAATATCCGTTTTATTTGAAGCTCCATCTACATAGAGTCACAGGCACATGTCTTTTTTATTCAGTCCAATGACCATCAATTTGTCTACAAACACATAATGAAAATAAGCTACTCACTTAAGCCACTCTTTTACATGGTCCAGCATGTTCATGGGCACAGCATTGACCATGGCCACCTTCTTGGCGTAGTCCTTGAACACGAACACCATATCGAAGTTCTTGAGGTGAAACTGGACTCTCTCGAAGTGTACTAACTCGACGTCTTCTAAAGCGATGACGAATGGCGGCCACTCGGTCAGGTTGACCAGCGCTCCTGATGTCGGCTGCAATAGAACTGTGCTGCGGAATGGTGCGCCGGGGAATCCTAGCTCTCTGTAAAATAAAATTTGTATAAAAAAAACCATTAAAAATTATTGATGTTTTCTAGATTTATTTTTTTACGAAATAAGAAGCCATCTAATTCCTTAAACAACTAGGTAGTACAAGTTTGTCTAAAGTACACAGACAATTTGCCTGTAAAAATGTTTTACAATTTGTGTTCAATTCTGTTTCTTATATGGATAAACAAGAGTTTATAAAGAAACATAAGTTGCAGTATTACTAAACTGAGGCATTTCTTGATATTTTTGGAAACAGGTTAGAAATAACTAACATACATACATATCAAACCAATAAAATCGTATAAATAATAATGTTGCCTGATTTCGCATAGATAGCAGAGCATGCAATCTTAAATGTCGAAAAAACCACAACACATTGGCTGTTATAAAAACCAAGCATTGTACTTATTTGTATGATGTCTGATACGACGTGGCTCCCAAATGATTGCAGTTGTGCACTGGATGAGGGTGGAGCCTTTGCCCTGTAGTGGACGTTTAATTGCTGATAATGTCTATACCTGAAGGGCGTGTCAAACTCGACCTCTTGCTTGGTCATGTTCTCGACTCTTTCGCAGAAGCTTTTGAAGGCGACCTTGAGCTTGTGTCGCAGCTCACGTTCGCTCTGCTCGGCGGCGAGGTCGTCGCGGTCGTGCATGTGCTGGTGCTTGCCTAAGTCCGTCGTGATCTCGCCCACCTCTGTGTAGAATTGCACGTCAACATGCTTCTTCTTACCTGTAAAGATTATAATTATTTTAATCAAATAGATAAAAAAGGGAGCGATTTACCTGATGATAAGCTATTTAAACTTTGATAAAGTGGTCACGAAATCCTTTCCGGTAATGGAATTCATTTTTGTTTTGTTTTTTCTTATAATTTAATACAAGTGTTTATTAATAAAGTTGTGACTAATGTTTTAGGATGTACTTAGAGATAACATTCTACCACTTAAGATATCAGTTGTGCTATCCGTCCAATGGAGCTATTCAAGTGTATTATAGTCATCTGCTTTGGTTAATATAAAAACAAATAAAGCTATAACCATTTATCCTTCAATTAAGACTATTAACTTACCAAACATAATAGCATGTTTTAAATGGAAATGCAACAAAATTATCATTTCTCCATCACACGGCTGGAAGAAGGCATTTTGAATATTATTGTACAAGATATCCACTTTGTCTCCTCGAACTGAAGTAAACCTAAAACCGTTGCTGTGCGCTTCAAGTGATCCACTCATTCTCTTTGTGACAATATTAGGTCTTATGTATAGGTCCTTAAGTTTTGGATTGCCTTTACTTTGTGAGAGAACTAGGGTGTCCTGTTTTACAAGATCCTCCTTTTCTCTCTCTTCCGCCTCTCTCGTTTTGAACTTCTTCTGTACTTCCTTTATTAAACGAAAACCTGTGTTAAGATTTGAAGATGGTGGCGATATTTCGCCCGGCTCTTTTGTATTTGTACTTCGGTATGTGCTGCAATAAAATAAAATAAACATATAAGTTCTGCGCGATTGATACTTGCCAAATGAAAGTTAACAATTTCTACAAAGCGTAGTATTGTGCTTCAAGCTACAGCTTGCTCTATGTTGCAGTCACGGTTTTCATTGGTGACTAATGTCACCTAAGAAATTGTACAAATTATTAAGGCATACTTTTTTATGAGGAAGTTATTTCCTCTTTTCTATGTTAAACAATGAGAGACCGATTGTTATATACTTTTTCTTGTGATATATTATTTAATATTGTGAAATACTTACACTTCTTTTACAAAGGTGGCATCCGGTTGTGAGTAATTACCACCTTCATTCCGTCCCATGGTGGCGCCAGGGTGGTAGAAGTTTATTCTGAGGTATGTGTAGTCGCCCTCAACAGATTGAGAGATGTTCTTTATCGTGGAGATGTGGAATGGAACAGGTACACCGAATATTGGCAAAATAATTGTTTCGTATTTTCGATCTAAAAATAAAAGTAAGCAATGTATTTAAAATTAAATCTTTAATCAAATATTTAGTCTTAATTTTGACCTTTACTATTTATTCCATTTTTACTATTTTACTATGTCCATACATTACAAATTACTGAGTCCAATAAGAAGTGTACTATTTGTACTTTGTATAATTTCTAATGTAGGGGGTCTCTTTATAGCAATTACAGATCCTATAATGAGACCAATGTTTCCTACTTACCAACATATAGCTTGAGTTCTTTTACTTCATTTTCCCTCGGCATCTGACTAACACTTTTGTAGGAAACTGTACTTTTTCTTATTTTCTCACTATCTTTACCGCTGGATTGTTTCGCAAGGCGCTCTTTAGCTTTCTCATTAAGCGCGATTGCCAACTCCCTTTGATGCTCTTTACGTTTCTCTTCGGAGGAATGCTCGGTTCTAAGCTTAGATTCTATCACAGCAGTCCTTTTACCTCGACCTATATAGCATATCATATAAAATGTATCAAAAATGTACTGCATATCTTCATATATTTTTACTTCAAATATATTTTAAATAATTTTTTTATAAATTATCTGTATATGTAGAATTTACACTTAAGACAAAAAATCAACATTGTTCTGCATTAAAAACATCTTTTGCTATTAATTCTCCTATGCATTAACTTATATAGATATAATTAATTGACATGCATTATTGTCTTATTAGAAAAGAGTATAAACTTACCACCATTTTCTATTTGTCCAGGTTTGCATGTAAGTAAATAAAATTATATTAATAACAGAGCCAACAACAAACCAGTTATAGTTTTTTTTAACACAAATCAAACTTTATATATGTAATGCAACAAACACACTAAATCGTACAAAGTTAGTGAATCCATACTCATTTACTGTGTTCAGAGGGAACGCAGAGTAATATTTTGCAAAATTGTTTGCGACATGGTGTTTGTGTTGCCTTCACCTATTATTTTATAATTCCATAAAAAACTCAAAGCTTAATTAATTTTCAAAGTATGTAATATTATATATACAGTGTAATTTCAAAGACAAAAAAAATACAAGCTTCATGCCGAATTGTAATATCCGTGCATTGCGCGAAATGTAAATTAACACTGTAATGTAATATGATAATGAAACATATATTATTCAAGAACATGTGAAATTATGCCATGGTAGACGTCATATCACAATGGTAAAGTGTCCATGTCTACGAAATATTTTTTTTACTGTATTATATATACTTACCAAGTATTTCAGTCTTATTTTCCTTCTCCTCTTCTTCCTCTTCATCATCATCTTTTAAGAAGATGCCAATGTTTTTTATTTTCTTTTTGGATTGAGTCAGAAGAGAAGCTGGTTGTTCCTCATTCACTAAAACTGTGTCACCAATAAACAATGCATAGGTCTGAAAATTACAGTAATTAATTGAATAACATTCAAACTATAAAAGCATTTAATATTAAAGTTTGTTAATAATATACAAATAAACCTATAGTTGTAAATGTAATGTAAAATACAATTTAAACTAAATAAGTTTTAATTTCATGAATTGGATATGTCAGGTAAATCAATGTCGTCAAATTGTGAACTGAAATCAGTTCAGTTATCAGTTATTACAATTAAAGTTTAAGTCAGAGTGGAATAACCTGCTGTGTTTATAATATTCCGGGCGGTATTATAACCTGGCGATGTTCAAATAGGTTACAGATACTAAAGGAAAATCCCCCCATCCTTATAAAAAAACTGTATATAGAGATAGGCTCCTATTGATACAAATGTTTTAAAGTAATTTGTAAATCATATATGTAACTGATTACCTTGCCTTCCTTTTCTGTTGCCGCACTATTGGTCAGGTTAGCTAAACCAATGTTGATGTTAAAAACCATTCCTTTTTTAGCTAAAATAGAAGTTTTCGGTCCAATTACTATTGAGCTTTCTCGGAACTCAATACCCATAGCAAAACTACAAAATAAAAGACAAAAGTTGTTTAATAAACAAAAATTCCTTGCATAAGTATATAATAAGTAAATCTTAATATTTACCCAAATGATTTTGTAAGATTATCAACCAAAGCTGGCTTTTCTTTCTTTGCTAATGCCAGTCCAGCTTCATAAACCGAGGATAGTTTTGCACCCGCAGTTAAATTTTTCATAACTTCTTCTTCAACATTTAAAAGAAAGTTATAATTGCTCTGAATTTCGTCTGTAGGATTAACCAATAAGGTACGGACAATATTTGAGCAGTATGATTTATATCGAGCACCCAAAGAACAAACAATGGAGCCGAAATGTAAATGATTTTTATCAGAGACAGCGCTAAATTTGAGACTGTAGTTGCCTCCTGATTGTATGATCGGTGGATAGCACATGTCTAACTGAGTTGTGTCCACTCCTGTAACATATTTCTTATCAGAAATTGCAGCCTCCACACCCTCAGCTAGTTTTGAGTGTTTTACTTTCTGAAAATTAAAAAAACCTATATTAGGTACATAATTAATAATTACTAACTGTAATTGCAGAGCAAGCAAATATATTTAGTGTATTCTAAGTGGATCATATTATTTTGCTGGAGCTTATGCTGTATGTTGTATCTTAATGCACAGCAGTAGCATATTATGCCAGAACTTAAATCATTATACCTTGTTGCTATATGATTGTTGTAAACAAACAAATGTCATGTACCATGGAACACGGCCATTGCACTTTTTTTACTTTCTTTTAACCTTATAAGAGATAAAATTGTTTTTGGAAATTATTTTGGAATTTACGAATTTTAATTTAAAAACTTTGTTTACTCAAATCACATCCTCATACATGAAGTTAATACTTATTTGTTACATATATTTAATAATTTAAAAAACCCAGTAAGAACAGTATCTCAGATTACCTTATCAGAATCAATAATTTCCATGACCTGATCCTTTAAGTATTTAGTGAAAACATCAACTGTGACCAAACACGCTTTCTTAATTGTAATAATTTCGGGGTCTTCCTTTGGAGCCATAATGTATGCAGCTGAAGAGCTTATATCTACACTTTCAAATTTTTCTGTCTTCATTGTGGCTTTCCAACTTTCACAGAATTCTCCGGGATAGACATCTTTCACAAAAAGGCCAATTGTTTTACCTGCTTTAGATTTTTTTATCTCTTGAATAAGTTTACTGAAATTTTCTTTGTCCTTATCATTCTATAAACAAAAATACATGATTCAATAAGTAACAATAATAGCCTATAACCTCTAAAGATTGGCTTCATCCATGATCACCCTGTCTGTCACATTTTCTGTGAATCATGTTTGATAAAAGCATCACTATACCTATATACACAAGTATGTAGTAGAAAACATAATTTAAAAAAATATATCCATATTTTAGGAACCCTTACTGTCCATAAAATACATGAGGTATTTGATATTCTTATGTCATTGTTCATGATACTGTCAATTATTCATTGATTTTTTTAGATATTTAAACACCAGACTATGGACATGAAAATCAATTCAATCTTAACTTAGCTTAACTTCATCTTAACTTAATATTAGCTTATTTTGCTGATTGTGTGAAAAGTTTGCAAACTTGATCACTAACAAAAAAAACCTAGGTGGCCTATGAACCAAAAAAAATTATGGAAAAATAGGAAAAGCAAATGCAAATAGGGAGTAGTGGTGGTTCCGCAGTTTAAGCCCCAACTTACGTACTGCAGGTTGCAAGTTTGAATCCAGGCAGGTGTTTTACTTTATGTAATGTAATTCATCACCACTGGTCCAAAAACAGTAAAATAAAAACATCGTGGGGAAACCAGCATGTTCTTAGAACCACCAAATTCGAAGACATGTCGCATCCACCAACCCGCACTGGGCTAGCATGGTGGATTACGGCTCATTCCCTCTCTCAGAGAGGAGGCCTGTGCCCCTGCAGTGGGAAACATTCTAGAAAAGGCTGATTTATTATTATTCCATTTTTCATATTATTTCCATTCAAAGAAAATGCACTCTTGAGAAAATTATAAAAAAAATACATAAATGGAAAACCTTTATTTATAATGCCAATACAGCATGCTAGAATGTTTGTGGTTTCTGTTCTAACCTCTATGTGTAAGCCAGACCTACAAACTCAAACTTTGATACTATTGCCCAATATGAATAGAAAAAATCTGATAAATACTTACTCTATCTCTAATAAGAAGCTTTACAGGAGGTAATTCCGATTCATCTTTTCCATTTTCTATTTGTCTTAGAAATTCGATTTTTTTCTTACTTGCCAAAAAACACATACTATTTTCTGTAAGTACTGTAAGTGTGTCTGGTAACTCATATCCAAATAACCATGTCTGCAAAAATAAATGAACACTGTCAGATTAAGCATGCTGAAGATATTTTAGCAAGTTGACTTTTATACTCACAAAAACAAATTGATAATTAAGTAATACACAATTATATCAAATACTACTTCGAGAATTTTATTTTCATATTTGTTTCTATGTATGTCTTTTAAAAGTATAGAGGTATTACTAGTAAAACATGTCCATGCGCACGTTACAATAATGAAGATACAAACCTGTAAAGCTGTTGATTTACTGTATAATGTGTCCTCGTCGACCCCAACGCAAAATATTAAACAATCAGCTTTCGCCAACCCATCATCACTTTTAGAATCAGAAGATGAAGCCTGTAACAATTTACAAATAAGACAAGGGAATTTAAATGCGAGCGTAAAAATCTACGCATTGTAACCCACCTTCCATGCTGCATATAGCTTTTTCATGCGACGATAAAACGTGTCTTTGTCTAGGGATATATTAGACATTGCGAAAATTAATAAACAAAAACAATAATATAATGTACGTTTCACGCCCCAAGAACGAAAAAATTAAACACAATCGAATACATTACAAAATTTGACAGCAAACAAGAATGGCGGGCGTCCGTGCTAAGCTCTATATTGTCTATTGAAACAAACGTTTCTTTCTTCCACTTGCACACAAAGTATTTCAGTTCATTACAGACTTTTAAAAAGCAAAGGTGGTATGGATTTCAATAAGATGTGTGACAAAGAGGGCTGGATGGGGCACACATTTATGCTTACTTATAGACATAATCTAAGATTAAGGATAGATTGCTATCGGCCAGTAACAGTAGAGCTTAGCTAGCTTTAGTTTGCGTTTCATAATCAAGAATAACTGTCATCTATCTAAAACAAACGATAGATTACTATACTCGTTCTACTAACTGCGAAACAATGTCAACTCGAACAAACTTGTCATATTTTTATATAAAATACAATAATAAATTATTTTTACTTACAAACTGAGTATCAATACAAAAATATGTTTTTTTTTCGTATGACTTACCACAGTTATTATTTTACCATGATATATTTTTAACAAAGTCAAAAATTAAACGAAACGATTTGACTGTTGCAATTGAAGTTTGTTATTATTTATGTCAATAAAGCGCAATATAATAATACAATTTTTTTCAAGGTTTGCCTATATTAAGTGATTTAAAATGAACCCCGTAAGTATCTAAAAGTACATTGTTAATAATTTAGTTCACAAGGTATGCAAATTTTGATAGACCTCGGAAAGCGAACCACACACCAGAGCATGCGACCCGATCCTGCGGGCCCACTTGTCGGCTTGCAGGAGTTCGCCGGTCCCAGGAGGTCGCTCGGGGTGCATTCTTTTGAGTCTGCCCTTTGTAGCGAACTGCGGGGACTGAGAGGTCTGCGCAGTAGTAGTGCTGGTTGCGTCGCGGAGGAGGAGGAGGAATGTTGGTATTTCGATGCGCCACTCTTCCTATCCTCCACGACTCAGCAGAGTCGCACTGCGCTGCGACTCTGGGCTGGACTGCGAGGGAAAGGGGTTTACCTCTACCTCTTGCGGCCGTATTGCACGCGTAATCCCGGCGGCGACGCTAGGACCGCGGGTCTGTCTTTTTCAAGACGGAGGCCGCGAGGAGTGAATCTCTATAAAAAACTCAAGGCAGCACCAGCAGGGGATGGCGTGGATTCCCGAACCTACATTGCACTGGTGTGGTCTCCTCTAAAACTCGCTCCTTGCTGCCTAATTGTGCCTCACTCACTCACGTGTATGGTCTATTTTCAACCTAACACGCAAGGAGTGTCCGGAGGTCGCTTATGTTAATAAAGTTTCAGCTCGACAGTGGTTCCACATGGTACTTTCATCTACGAATATCGAGAAGAATCACGTTATAGAAACCCTAAGCACCGAGAGTATTTACTTACAAAGTAGTATTACAGTACAGCATCCCGCAATACAGCTCAGCACTGATGCGTATATTTATATTCTTCATAGAAATCATATGTATAGTATGTATATACTATACTAATGGTCTTGATTTTTTTACAATGCCAATGTTTTATGTGAATGTTTCACATAAAATATATTGTCATCTGAGAATAGTGTGAAGATTAAAACGACGTATGGCTGAAGAACAAGAAAGGATAGGCAATGCACTTATTTTGACGAGATTTTTATTTATTAATTTTACTACTAACTAAATAACTCATCATTACCCGTGGGTTTACACTGCCGAAAACATTGTCACGAAACATATCGCGACACGATTTTACGCCAGTGGGAACCCTCGGTTACAAAGTTATAAAACGTCGCTTCCTCTGTCTGTTCTTTGCTGGCACTATCATACCTTTACCCAACTTCTATAATAATGGTAATGTTCAATGCAGTAATTGAAAACCCATATGTAGACAGAGACAGATGGAGAATTAATCCTTATCAACGAAAATACATTAGTTGCCTCAAGCATTTCTTGCGCACTATGGTAATCCTTTATAATTCATATTATACAAGCACGCGAAAACAAAATAAAGTGCGGGTCTTACACTAATATCGAAACTGTTCGCTTGATGCCACCACTCCGCGCCGTGTCCCACCCCTTGCTGTCGCCTGTCCATGTGCTTACCACAATGGGATATAACCCATCCAACAATTAATACAAAATCAATACAGCTAATAAGGTAACACAATGCAAATTGATTCTTAGGCAGAATGAAGATTGACCAATCAGTAAGTATAAAATAAAATGAGACATATTTGGCAAGAATTTAATAATGAAAATTAATCAGTGGGTGTACTTTACCCCTATTATTTAAAATTCAAGGATCCTGTTTGGTGTCAAAGTGTTAGTCATCTTACTCCAAAGCTTCCTACATTTAATATACAATGCTGTCCCAAGTTCATTTTATTCGTCCTAATCAAACTTATTTTCACTGAAAAACCATTTTTGTTAGTTTCAACATCATCTGTAAGATTTATTTTTTCCATCTGTAGCACCATTGCAGGTATGTGTTGCCAATATTTTCCTGAACCTCGTGTTTGTGTTTCTATATATGTTTCTTTCAATTGGTCATCTTCATCTGAATAAAATGTTTATAGTGTAAACATGGTGAAGTGTAATTGAATATAAAAAATATTACTTATTTAAAGAATAACATGTTTTCTACACATACCTTCAAAGGCAGCTAAATCTTGTTTAACCCATCTTGTTTGTATATTAACACATACAATGCCAACATCAAAATTCTTGCAAACAAAATGACAATGATTAACCAGTATATTTAAATAACTTAAGCCTGAAAGATATAAATGTTAATCATTAAAGTATTACATGAGAGAAAATTCCTAAAATGGGTATTTTATCCAGATGGAGAAATGTACAAGGTTCTCCCATGCAATGCATAAATGATTTTAGCAAGACCTTTGCAAGAAGATAAGGACAATTGTGGTAATGTATTGCATCCTATCTCAACGAGTTGCTAGTATTCTGCAAGGTCTAGTGAAATATGAGATACTAATGTACACCTATTTAAAACCATATGATCTAATTAAAAAAAGCAAAGCTTTACATTACATTACATTTAGCTCATTTTCTGTAATTAGACTCACCTATTACATTTAGGACAGGATAAGCTGTTAAAAATATAAATAAGCAATTTAAAAAAACAAGGTATACCTATTTTGTTATCATCACCAAAGTGTTGCAGTAATAGACATGGCAAAGAATCTATAATTATTAACACTAAATTATGTATAGTTACACTTTTATTTTTAATCTTTCTAAATAAATCTAAAATTTCCTCCATAGTCCAAATCTGCACTATTTTTATTCTATGAAAACATTTTGCCATTTCCTAAAAAAGATAAATAGGTATTTAAGAAGTCAATAATATAACTGACAATACTTGTTATTCCAATAAGTAGATTAATATTTTACCTGATGAGTATAACCTAGATTACTTAGAATTCTCTGAAGTCTAATAGCACTAAAATCGCCTTTAGTATCTATGTAAAGAATACCATTTTCAGCCTTTTTAGCAAGATTAATTGCTAATTGAAAACATAACTGAGTCTTCCCACAGCCAGCTAGACCACATATTTCAGTAATGTATCCAACAGGTATTCCGCCACCTAAAACAACATTTAAACTTTAAACAGCACATGAATTACGAACAGACATGAAATGTAACATATAAAAATTACATTTATGCTAGAGCACCTTTCTATTCCTGTTCTAAGAAATCTTTGTTTGTTTTTGTATACATTTAATAAGGTAGGACCATCTACAACTGGAGCAGCAAATTTGGTGAAAATATCGTTTCGAATATCTAAAATTTGACATAAATTCAACTTCGTCAATGTTGATAATTTTTCTGCATCTTGTTGAAGAAATTCTAAAATAGTTGTAATATTATTAATTGCTAGAGTTCTTTGTACACTTTTAGTTATAAGGTCGTGGTTTAGGCTTGTGAGGTTTTCCATGTTTTAATTTGTTCTCGTGAAAAATCGCATCGCAAAATTAACAAGGTTAATTGATATTTATAAAACATAACTTAGAACTGAGAAACAACTTAGAAAATTAGAAATTTCGAATCTGACAAGTGACAAATGAAAATGTCAATGTTTTTTTATTTGTCTCTGAACCTTAACGCTGTACTTGGCTGTACCGGGCTTACCTTTGAATATACTTAATATCGATTTTTGCCTATTTCTTAATTGGTTTTTAAAAGTGCGGAAGTCTTTCTTTTCTTGCTTAATTCATTATTGTATATCCCATCCTACTCTAATAACATTTAGCGCCTTATTTTAAATTATATCTGAAATAAGAGAAAACCTTTTCTGAATATAAGGTTTTAATAAGCTAAAATTAACAGTAAAATTTGTTTTAATTACATTAGATACATTGACAAAGACACTAACAAAACAGATCGACAATGACATCAGCTTATGGCTGATAGTTTCAAGTAAGAAGTTTACGTTAATATCATTTGCTACATGGCGCCACCATGCGCCACCAATTTGACACTTTTTGATGGATCAAGGACGGAACCTTTTTCAGATTTTTAGAAGAGCATTAGATTTATACATCTCCAGATTCCGCCTTGCACACCATTCAATTATAATAAATAAAATTCAACATTCAAAAGTAAAGCTCGATTTTTGCTTCGAAACCAGCGTATCGAATATACCCCAAATATTTTCGAGTGCTTTTAACGGGTAGGATTCACAGAGTGAGTGGATGTCTTCTCCCCTTTCCCCTCGCAGCCCCACCACCATCGCATCTGTAGTGCAACCCTCGACTGTGGAAACGAGGGATAGCGGTCCCTCAGTCATTGCAGCCCTCCCGCTCGCGAAGGTGGACTCCAGCGAGTCCTCGTCGAGCGGCCTCCTCTGCTCTTTTTTCACCGTGGGCTACCAGCCTATGGTTACTAAGTTCTACCGTTACGACAAGGCGGGAACCCAGTCGGGGAGCAATAACTAACAACTGCCTTTAAAAGGTATATATTAATAAACAAATATTAATCAAAATTAAATTAAATTACAAAACATATTTTGACCACACTTGTTTAATCTATCGTCTTTTATATTTAATTGTATTATTAGCATTATTAGATTAGATATAATTTTTTCATGTGGTTCTTATTGTTATATTTTTTATTTAGCTGTGTAGATGTATATATTTTATGTATGTTAATATTCAGTATACATGGTTTTTATCTTCTAAACACGGAGATTTTGTATTCGTATGGCGGGAAACGAATGACTGAGCGGGATTTTAGGAATTCGCCAGTTGGTCATTTAAAGTAGCTTCACTTTTTTGTCCCGGTTCAATCCATCTGGAGATAAACAGGGTTATTGGTAATTCAACGTATTCACAATTAAATTGAGCTATTCTGTAAGTTTTTTTTGTAAAAAATTACATTTTCCGAATATTGCTTTGTTTTAAACGAAGGTAGCAGAGCAGCCATTATATATTTTGTATCCTTTTTCCTTTTTGGTAGCAACTAACCCTACCTGGATTGCTAGCTATCTGAGTTAGATATTTGACACAGGTATCATTCATTCATTCCAATTCATTCTGTTTGAGTGATTGAATGAGTTTTTTTTTCAAGTCAATCTTTTATTCGATTTCTTGGTGCTTATCTTTCTTCATTCTTCGTTTCATTTCATTTGTTCGCACGCCTATCAGGCGATGCGCGTAGCGCTCTGCGCTGTAATGGCCTCATCTAATTTTATTGTACATTTAACAATTTTATGATATTTGTAGTACAAAAACATTTGGTAGTGTAATTTAGTTTTTTCTTATATTCATATTTATATTTCTGTGTTATATCATAATGGCGAATCAATCCCAGAAATCTGTGTATAGATTGGTTTTAACTGGAGGTAAGTAATATTTATATAATTTGGGGTGATAACATACTTTCTAATTTAATTTATAAAAGCGTGGAACGCCTTAGGTGTTCGTATTTTAATGGAAATAACCATAAATTTCTTGCACGTGGATACCTACCTGGTATTGATACCAAACAATCCACATTGTATTTTGTTAACCTATGCAGGACCTTGTGGCGGTAAAACAACTGGGCAATCTCGACTCAGTACTTTCTTCGAAAACTTAGGATGGAAGGTAAGAAAATTTTATTTACATATAAATATTTCAATAAGTACCTATCACAAAGATTTTATAAAAAAATAGAAAATTTGTGCAAACTTACACGTCGCAATTTTTTGAATCGCTGTCTCATTTATTATTATTATTTCAATTAAATGTTACATAAGCTGGACATAGTCATCATAAGTTGTTAGAAAAGATGTACATAAACAGAGAAAAGATGGTAACATACAATTAATGAATGTTTCTTAATAATTTATATTTGCATTTATTTTGTTTTCGTATTTCTTACTTAGAATTAAATTTTTGGTGCTTGAAGGATAATAACAAATATTTTGAGTATAATAAATTGTAAAACTGATTAGAAATCATCTGAATATAATGTCTTCTAAACGGTTATAAATTTTGCCCAAAAAATAATTAATTTTATCATATGAACATATCTAAGATTCTCCTATTTTTTCCTGTGGTTTCTCCAATAGGAGATCCAATTCAACATGGTTCCACATTGTATTTATTTCCAGGTGTTCCGGGTGCCGGAAACGGCTACCGTGCTACTAAGGTACGAAGCAACCTTGGCAAATGCATTTAGTCACAATTTTCTAAATAGAAATACAAAAGTATATAGAAATCAATTTGACCCTCAAAATTAAAGTTATAAATTAAATAACCAATATAAAGCATTCCAGCAGCCTATGTGAGCATATACAAATTAAAAAATTTAACAAATTACTTTATTTTATAAATGAAAATATTGTATACATGCACTTGAATAGTGTTTAAAAGTTTATTTTATTTTAAATAGTTTAATTGTTAGTACATGTGTTTTTTTTCTTACAGTGGGGGTGTGAAGTTCGGAGATCTCAGTCCAGAAGAAGGTGAGTTCCATATCTTATAGTTCTTATTTTGTATGAAGTTGTCACATATAATTAAAACAAAGCCCTATTAGAAATTGATAACAGTTTTTATTGACAATCAACAATAGTAATTGGATTTATATTAAAGCATTCATAATTGCATTAAAGCATTCCAATTTATATATGATAAATTCCTGTTACACATTTGTATTAAACAAATGCATTGCATTTCATTTTAATTTTAAAAGTTTTTATGTAGACATTTTTACAGGTATTTATTATATTTTTTAGTGTCAGTATTACCATGTTTATGAACTGATCTTAAGTGATCATATCAATTTTTTTATTTTTTTATTTTATGAATATTCATTTAAATTAAATATATGCTGTAATTTTATTTATAGACCCTGTAATTAGTGAGCTACCCCTTATAGGCCCAAGAGTAGACCTATCATAGGTAGCGGGAAATGTCTTTTTCTTTGGCCTTTTTCCAATGATGTTGGGTGTCATCTATTCACTTCTACCAGCTGTCTGCCTTTATTTTATTATTCTCCTCCTATCTATCCTCTTACATAGTTTTAACTCAATTGGTGTTGGCAGAGCCAAGAATTGCATCAATCGCAAATCGATTAACAAATTAAAATATTTTTTTGCATATGCAAATGTAAATAACATAAAAAACATTGGTACATATGCTCCTGGGATCCGATCACCCATCTTCCGATACGGCCTCAAATATTGATAATTAAGTCCAAAAGATTGCCGACACCGAATAAAATATATATTTAAGAATTAAAAAAAAACGTAAAGTCCCCGCGTAATAGTATATAAGATTTTTGGCGCCTTAAACCTTGTATCGAAATTATAATTTCAACAGTACCTCTTACAATATTAAACTTTAAGCAAAATATATTTCGTTATAAATATCAGACCCCTTGATGAAAAGAGAAGTAAAGAAATAAATGGACATGTTCGTTTTTGGTCTCCTGTCATATCTGACGCTCTGCACGAAATAAAAGTAATGGGTATAGGGTGTAGGTATAGGTCAAGGGCTTTTTAAGAGCAAATATGATATAAGAATTAGTTGTTGAGGTCGGTTTGAAACATTAAATCCCCAAACCGTGTTTACAAAAACTGACTAAAATCTCTGGTGGTGATTACTCTCAGCCCTTATTTTTTATTATTTACATGTTTTACTCAACATTTTAATATATTCCTTAAAACTATTACTATTAGTTTCATGAAGCCTTGTCGTTTATTTCTATTCTTGCCTAGTCGTCAATAATAAACCGGCGTTTGATTTTCTTAAAAAAACTTATACATACGTAAAATGTGAATTCGCCACGAGGTACGTTCCTCGGTCACGTGAGTTTATTTTCGTCAGAAGCTTCGGCTCGCGAAAATCATCGGATACAAAGCTCATATCGGTGTCATGCGTGCCTCTATCTTGATATATCTTTATCGGTCCCCATGTTTTGTTGTTAAATTTTTTCTTTGGCAGAATATGCCATATAAGCTACGACTTAATTTATATACTTTTTTTGCGATTACTTACGGACAGGTATAAAAGTATATCTAAAAGTAAAAAAAAATGTAACCTTTGCTTATCAGAAGCTTTAGTAACTTAAAACGGCTACCGTATGCTAGATTAAACGGCTCCATCCACCGTGTTAACCTTACTTCTTGACCATCTTCTTTATTACATAGTATAAAACAAATTCGATGCCGCTGTCTATTCCCTTATTCTTTCAAACTACGCAACGGATTTTAATGCGGCTTTCATCAATAGACGGAGTTGATTCAAGAGGAAGGTTAATAGGAAGAAAATTTTAGAAGGAACTAGTGACCCGCCTCGGCTTCGCCTGGGTACCACTAATTATGTTGATCCGATCGCTACCAAACACAGGAACACCCGCTGTGCCTACCTGGACAATGCCTGTAAATTTCATTTCCAGCCGACTCTCTTCGCTTTTCATATATTATTTTTTTCATAAAAAGTACGTTACTTCTAATACCTCCAAGAATACGTGTACAAAGTTTCATGATGATCGGTTTAGTAGTTTTCGCGTGAAAGCGTAACAAACAAACTTACATTGATATTTATAATATTATAGATAGAAGATGATGGATAAAAACCTATTCACAGACCTACCGAATGTATATGCAAAATTTCATTGAAATCGGTTTAGCCGTTTCCGAGGAGTATGGCAACTAACACTGTGACAGGAGCATTTTATATATAAAGATAGTGGAGAAAAGCAGAGAATTTTCTGCGCTTACATTGGATACGGTGGCCAAATCTCACATATATCTATGTTTTAAAGATAGTTTAATATACCCGTTCTAATTCTAAACAAACGGTCACGTATGCGGATGGATGGACGGAAGACATTTTTAGTTTCAATCGCTTTTATGGTCCAAGAGAGATCAACTATATCTGACTATGTAATGTGCTTGATATTAATAGAACTTGGTTGTAAGCGAGCCGAGCGCTATGAGGCTTCACGTATGTTCACGTGTGCGCTGAACCGATGCCGCCCTCACGGTCAAGTTCACGGCGAGTTCGTAATAAATATACCATACTTGCGGCGCAAAAGATTCACTTGAGAGCGTTTTGTTTTATCGATTCTTAGATTTAAATAAAAAAACGATAGGATGTATAAATAGTTTATTGTGTAAAAAATAGGTCGGTGAAATTTGAAAGTGTTTAGTTAAACAACCTAATTAGGTATATGAACCAGTACATCGTAAACCATATTATCCAACGATCGTAAGTAATGGATTTATGAATGTAATGTTTTTTTTAAATAATGAAATTAATTGTTTTTTAATGTTATATGAGGATTATTAAGTACTTAGCTGTTGTTAGGGATTTATGATATCGTAACGACTACAAATAACGATGTACATAGATATAATCCAGTCTTGGAGTCGTAATAAAAATACCTTAGGTATCTTCCATGTTTAGGCGATTGTTTACGTTACGGTACTCTGTAAAATTTATACGTGTCACTTTTTGTTTCCAGCTTATTTTACCAAGTTTATATTCTTGAACTAGTCAGCAGTAGTTTTGTCTACAATATTTATTACTAGCCTTGTTCCTTAAATTATCATAAGTTTTTCAGGATGACTGAAAGGCTTTATGTCTGTAGTTAAATATTTCGTACACATGTTCAGACTTAGACCTAGACTTATACAGCATTTTTGCCTATGTTTTTTATTATCATTAAAATAAAAAAGCACGTGACAAATGTAAAAGCTGTGGAATTTTCCGTAAGTATAACAGTAATTTTCCATAAATGTAAAGGACGGCAGCACTTGTGTGTTTCAAATAAGAATACACATTGACCATTGTAAAATATTTTGTTTACAAAATTGACATCTTTTTGTGAAACAATGTATAGGTTTTATTTAATTTTCATTCTACTCCTGTTTCCTGTTCTGAATATTTTTCCTGTATATACTTGGGTCTTGGCAGCTTTAATTACAACGGTGGACATAGCTTAAACGCATGACGCATGCTCCGTGACGATGGTATACGTTGCCTAGAAAATGAATAATCGGCTCGAATAGACGATTTCTCATCAAACATTATGTGTTATTAGTACCTAAAGTAATTATCAAATTGGTTTTTTTCATCCATAATATTACGTAAGCGCGCCACTTTAGTGCCCTAGTAATTCTCATTAACAGATTGCTATTTGTATAGTAAGTTTCTAGACTTTTTATCTATATTTTACTTGACGAAACGATCAGACGAGCAAGAGCTCCCCTTAAATGCCTTCGCATGATATCTCTTTGACTTTGATGTATTTGCGCTTCAGCAAAGTTTAGTTTGCCGCCGTCACAAAGGTACCTTTTGGTTACCTTTTGTATTCGGACGCCTTTAAGTGTTTATGATGTTAAACCAGGTTTCTCCTTGTGTTTATTGTCCTCGGTAACAATTTCAATTAGCACTTATCTGTATGCTTTTTACGTCTGAGTTTATTACATTTTTCTACAATTTACTATTTATCAAAATCTTTAGTTAAACACATTTTTACACCCATTTCAAACCCCCACCAATTCGCCGACATGTTGTATGGTTACTATAGCCTTCGTAGTATTAAAGGTTACCGAAAAAATAGTTCGAGCGAGAAAACAACAAAGTATAAATGACGACAAAAAACGGCTCTTTTATCCAGTTTCATGCAGTATTACCCGCATTTGTCGTGTTGTATTGGCGCATTGTTATTTACATCAATGCCGTAATATTCGATATGAGTACAATTGCTTCCATTCCAGATAGAATAAAACGAACCCGTCGTAACCGATTTCATCCCGTCGCGTCCCTATTCAGTCGCATCGAACCCGTTTTCAAGATTCATTGTCAGCGATTTCTGAGGACAGGGCAGGTACGCAGCCCGTAAAGATCATGTATGACAAATGTCCCAAATAGACGCCCATTTAGGTGTAACAATAAAACCCAAGCAAAAAGTAGAATATTCTATTTTAAATTTTAGTTTCAGATGTTATAAATGACATTGTTGGTGTTATTTACACGAATAATACGTTGTTATTTATTACAGGTTTCAGGGAGGTACTTACAATTTTTGTTAATAACGTCGACATATGGAAAATTAATATTATGCACTATTAAATTACCATATTACGTAGTAACTAGAATCCGTCGAGTTGTTGCTATTACAAGTAATTTAATATGTTGTAGTCGACTCTTGAGTCGTATTATTTTTATATTGTATTATATATAATAATTCGCGTAACAAATTTATAGGACGAAACATTTGCAAGCTATCTTTTTAGTATAACGGATTATACTACCGGATCTGTTTCCAAACCACTTCTATCTATCTATACTATGATTTGTAAATACCTTAAAATTAAGTGCACTGTGACGTCAGCAAAGATTATAAGCAAACTAAATCCGCATGTGTTTTGTTATCATTCGATGATGTTATTGCACTATAGAATCGTAAACTTCGTTTACTTCATCTCCGGTATTAGCATGATAAAGAGAAGCAACAGGTTTTGCCAACAATAACGTTTTTTTTACATAAATTTTCGAACGTTTTCTTTGTGAGCAAATAAATGTTCCGCTGTTAAAAATAATCGGTTCTATTTTGTAACGATATAGCCCAAGTCGTAAGAAAACTTTGTCGTCCGCCGTAATTATATCGAATCGTTGCGAAATTTTCGATTTCAAAGCGGCCTCGTGTTTGTTTCATGGCCTCAAATATTTTTACAATGCTATGGCGTACCTAAGCGGCGTTGTTCTAATGTATTTTAAATGACATTACGCAATAATATTATAATAATACATTTTGTTGGTACAATCTGTTATTGAAACATTTGTATAAACATTGAGCAATGGTTTAATAAAGTGTTTGTCGTCTACTAATAACGAAGCGACAATAGTGTAACAGCCTCTTGGTAAAACGGAAGACCGTCTGTTGTTTTAAGATTTTCCACTAATTTTGGGCATCATCTTTCAGTAATAACGTACGTTAGTACGATTCAAGAAACGGGATAAAACTAATTTTAATGATAATTCGTACCTTGCGCTGTAGGGACGTAGCAGGTATACGTACAGTATATTCCAAAGAAGGTTCAACTCAGCAATGTAGGAAGTTCATATGTTGGCTTATCTGTAAACCGCGATATTTAAATAATAGTTATGTTATAGGGAGGTTGCCCAAAAGTGTTTCAGGCGAGTTTTGCCCAACTCAATGCAAACGCTGCACCGCCGTGGCGGTGGCGCAGGCGGCGCAGGGCGGCGGCGGTAAGTGGCCACTCGTCTACTGTACGTAGGCTAATTGCCATTCTACTGGGTTTTACGCTCGAAAAATATTCTCACGTGACATGTTACGTTTAAGCTCTTTTCCATAGTACTACTACTGTAGTATCATTATATTCGTCAATTTTCGTATTTCAATCATTTGATTTCAATTCTAGTAATTCGAGGCAACTACATTGGACCATTGTAGGCTAGAGAGACGTAGTTCATCTTAAATGTTCCTATTTTTAATCACTCGAAGTTCATTATCTATGTAATTTGTTTGTTTGTTAAAATGTTTGTGTGGAGTACAGTTGATTGGCTATTTCGGTGGTGCCAATGCTGTGCCCCCGATGACGTAAAACAAAAGCGTTAAATGAAATCTTGAGCGACCGCGTCACGCCTTGGGTGGCGTTCTAGTACGGTTGCCAAAATTACCAACAGACTTTATTATCTAATTTATATAGTTTCTGAATAAGTGACACGCCTGGTTTGTTTTGAAAATTTACGGAATATAAATAAGTCCGAAACTATGTTAAAAGAGAGTAACACCGAAATATCAGCACGGATCAGGGCCTCACGTAAATTTCCACCTAGAGTCTAGAAGGATAATCTTAATATGTATATATTGTGCGTGTGTTCGTGACTGACCCTAAACGTTTGGACAGCTTTTGATACATTTTGTGTGTTTGTGAGTTGGGGATAATTCGGATTCATAATTATACGCGCGCGACGACCCCGCCTACCCGGTGTCCTTCCGGCCCGTCATTTTCCAAAACATATTTTTACGAAAATTTTATAGGAAGCCAATCCAAGTTCATGCAAGACAACGTCTACTGGATCCGTTAGACAACCAAAACCATAAACTGACTAGAGCTAGATAAGAAACCGTATTATCACTGGATACGTTGAAAAAAAAAGTATAATGAAATTTGTAGTAACCGTAGAATATGATAACATAACATATATCGATTAGTAATGTCTTTATGTAATAAATGTGGTAGCGTTGATGAACGAATCAATCGTAGATAATACCTTTTGTTCTACCGCGACAAAGACTTATTATAGTAACAGTTTATTTATATTCCTTGCTCATTAAGTGCGAGCTATTACCAGTAAGTACCAGTAACCGCTAATACAAATTGTATGATTGCAATATAAACCAAAAACATCTGTTCAAGTGTTCTATCTCTACAATGTACAAACAATCGTTTTTCCAAAATTGATATTTAAATTCGTTCAGCCGTGAAACCAATACCCCACATCGTAATTGAAAACACAGACTTAGGCAAGTTGCTCCAATCATTTGCCGTACGCACCGTGAACGACGTATTAATATAGCATTATTTTATGTATGAATAACTCCTATCCCAAAGAAAATTAAAGGCCAAGATAAATGTCTGTAAACAAACAATTAGACTTGCGCTATAAATTTATTTAAAAACAATTTTTTACGTAAACTTAAAATTTATAAATCTTATTTATTATTTTTGGCTTGCAATTGATCATAGATTAAAAAAAATCCAGCATTATAGATGGCTACGTTAACTAGTTTATAAAGCCCGCTGCAGACAATTTATCGCAGTTTTTGTTATAACGTAAATTTACTTAGTACACGAATGTGAAGCTATATAGTCGAACCCTGTACGGCACGCAATACTTTAATTTTATTCCTGGTAGTCTTTCCCTTGGTTTATGTAATACTAATATGGAAGTAAGTAAATTTAGATTCTGTTTATATATAGGGGCAGAATCAATTTAACGAAGGGCACGTCTCTTGAATTACTGTCGAACTGTCTAAAATCGATTTGTTGGAGTCTGAGGATGAATTATATTGTATTTTAAAATGTGTGACATTTTTGATGGCACATTCACCATTGCTCTAAATAAGCGTGGTGATAATATTTGTAAATCTAGATACATAGAAATAATCAGAGGGGGGGGGGGGACGCAAGCCCCAGCGTACACAAACATAGCAAAAAGTTAAGTTGCTAATGCAAGACCAACACAGATAGATAGTTATGAGTGTAAATACGTCGATTTTGCAGTAAGTACAGATTTGAGAAATCTGCTTAGTATTCCTATTACATTATGATTCCGTACTAATGTTTAAATTGTAAATGATGTGTCGGAGAATGTTAACAACCATGCCACCTGCATGCCTACGTCGTAAATACATTTCGCGTTGCTCAGTACGTTTCCACACTTACATTGAATTATGCAGTAAAATTTTATTTAGGTACGTCGCATCCGGTCTTGCGTTCAATATATTTTGATTCACCTACGCAGTTTTTTTAATGCGACCTACGGCGCACTTTGCCCCTAAATTATGTCGGTAAAAGTCCGTAACTTTTATAAGCATTTGTAAACATTTCACACACATCTATCATACAATATTCACACATTAAATATACAATTAAAGGGCATTTTTCTAAAAATATGATCATTTGAACATCTTCACGCAGAGCATTGATTCTTTAAGTAAAACTAAAGGACTTTGGATTTACGTATATGTATATCATCCAGAATTCAGTTTTAAGCTTAAATTATTGTAACATTATTTATATTGTAAGAAAATATTAAGTCTAAAAGGAGAAAGAATAAAGAAAAATTCTTAATAATACCTAACATCTCGGTTGTGATAATCTATTGACATGCGTCAGATTTTTTTTATAGTAGAAGGTGGCAAACTAGCTCGCGGTTCACCTGATATCAAGTGGTCGCTACCCATAAGCATCCGCAATAAGAGTTGCAGATGCGTTGCCTACCTTTAAGGACGGGATAAACAGAAAATGGTTATATCCCTTTCCTATTCACCTCTTCCATCGTCAAGTCCTCTTCCCCTTCCCATTCTTTCCTCATTTTCAAAGGATGAGAAGGGAAAGAGGACCAGAAGTCGTCCTCCTTCACCTCACACATCAAACGAAACGCAGAATAATCTGCTTCACGCCGGTCTTCTGTGAGGTCGTGGTAATTCACCGGTTGAGCCGGCCAATTCGCGCAACGGATGCTGTTTCTGCGGGCTCTACCACTATTAAATTTTGTTTGTTATTGTCAATCATACTTGATTTCTAAATGTACATTGGACTTTGCAGTACATTTTGGCTACAGGAATGATTGTAAAAAAATTGTGTGTAGTTGTGTTGTTTTTCTCTTACCAATTTCATGAGACTAATTTTACATGTTTCAAATCATTTATTACATACAATCGTCATCATGGAGGTCGCAAATACAATTAACCGCCGAGATTTGATCTTATCGCTATGCAGAATTGTATTCAGACAGCAAAAGTAAAAGACTATGAACTTAATGGGAGTTTCGGTTATTCAACCCTTCATTAATCTCTTTGCACTAATTTTGTTTTATGCTTTTATTAATCGATAAGTTGGGGAGTCATTGGTCCCGGAAGATTTATTGATCAACTAGAATCGCATCGTGGCGATAAGCTTTCAATGTTCCCTTTATCATTTTCTATACCTCAGAACAATAGTCTTGAACCTACTGAGAACTTTATTGATAGTACTGATATCAAACTATAATTTACTTTATTCTTTAAAACTAGATTAAACGAAATAATCAGAAAAAGCATAGAATCAAATCTAGGATCTGCATCGTGATATCTAAAAAACCTAACTATTCTAATACAGTTAGATCAGATTCTTTATAAGCTGTAATTGTAATTGTAATTTTGTAGTCTCTAACTTAATCTGTTATTTCAAATAGTCTTTTTTTTAAAGTATTTTACGTATTCGACAAACAATTTGTTAATTTAAAAACCAATAAACCCGACCGACTATGACGCCCCGGTGTAGATTAGGTATCCAATGACAACTCACTGTTCAAAATCGATCAAACTGTTCAGGCTGCAGTAGACACAATGGAACGGACATTGTATACAACTATAAAATGTATGCTTGTACGTACGTACGTACTTAGCTACGTCAAGACCTTGGTTAGAAAGTAATCTCTTTAACCTTTACAAACTCAATTACAGCTGAATGGGTTTTTACTAAAGCTATATTGTAAAGATACCGCCATTTAAAGTAATTGAGCGAAACGTAAATATTCTCAGAGCGTGAATTATTTCTGTCTGTGTCGATGAACTTGTATAACTAAAGGTTTGTATTTTAGTAAACATTTTAAATTCTAGATGACGCATGAAATTTAATTTTGTATTTTGATTTAAGAATCTATATTCCAAAAGGTTCTCTATTATTTTTCGTCTTTTTTAATAATAATTTTATTAAGGTATTGTATTCTTTTACAATAACAGTGTATGAGTAGTCCCCACCTCTAAATCTGAGAGACTTTAAACAAATCTCGGACACCGTATGCGGATAACTTTTTTTAGCATCGTTCACGAGTTATGAAGTATTAAATCGAGAAAAATTAGGCGAGAGTTTTTTTTGAATTAATTTTATTTCCTGTTTGTGGACCATATCGGTTTAACATTTCAATCATATTTTGCAACATAGTTGACAGTGCTGAGAGTCCGTGCGTCATTAAGAAAAAATGACGATAATATCTTTAAATTGATTCCTGTCATGCTGATTATTCTCGACATGACGTCGTCAAGTACATAGCATATGTCAGTACCAAAATGATATGATACATTTATGTTCTAAGCGTGAGACTGGAAAAAGGATCTTTGATAGAAAACCGATTCAATGAAAACGATCATAGTTACCGGTGGAATATATTTGCTTGTGTTTGATGTCTGTTGCGAATAATTCATTGCGTCTCTCCAGATTGAATCTACAGCGCAATATGAACGTAGATATATATTTCAATAAATCTGATTTAATATTCTGGAAATGAATGATCCACACATCATGAACAAAAGACACGGACTTATTACTAATAGAGGTGCTTATTTTACCAAACTATCTTAGATTGCGTAATATTTAATAGGCACTTGTTAACGACAATGACGCATTGTTTTTTTTAATATAATTACATATGTATTGTAAAAAAAATTGCGAGATTTCATTCAATAATAAAAATAAGTAGGTTGGATAGCCCGTGACGTAACGAAAGGGGAATATAACGGTATGGTTTGGTAGTTTTATCATTGCTGCATTTTATATTTCTGGGCTCTACATATAGGTATGAAGAATATTTGTATTTCTGCTGTTCTCATATTATTGTGACGTTCTTAAAATCGGAACTTCATGGCCACATACGAGGTATTCTAAAAATGTATTGAGTTATGCTGTTGCTTTAGACCGACTTGATCTGAACAGAACTTCGAACTACAGAATAACGGCGTGCACAGGAATTGTACAAGTTTTACAACTTTTCGTATACTTGTGGGTGAGATAGCCAGTGAGTTCACAGCCAGTTGCTTTAATAGGGGTAGAGAACAACATCCGCGCGACCGGTGAAATACCCCGATCTCACAGAAGACGGTCGTGTAGTAGAAATATGCTTCGGCGTTTAGTCTAATGGGTGAGGTAACGAAGGTCAAATTTGCTCTTCTAGAGAATTCCTGTCTATCCCCTCCTCTGACCATTAAAGGTAGGTAGTATGATCGCCTAACGTGGAAACGTTATTCCTTTCGCCCTCCTCTTGGTTACCTCTTAGCTATTACTAAGATCTGTCGTATGATGAAATAAATGTCTTCCAGAATTAATACTTGTGCTTAATGATCTGTTTTCCTTTAATTTCAAGTGAAATAATAATGCGTGTGTATCGAATTTGTTTGCTATAAATGTATACTGCTAGATTTCGCATGAATTAAAAAATAACGATGTTTTTAGTATAAACAAGAAAAACCTAATTTACAAAATATCGCCTAGTGCAGAGTAAATTTGTTCTTAAGCTTTTATTTAGTAGATAATATAATTCAATTTTCCAGATGTTTCTGTTATAGGAAAAAGAATTCAAGGACTTTGTTAGTTTCTTTTGTCGTTTTATTTGTCACGATCTTGAGTTTTTGTTTATTACGTCCACTTTATAAAATTCGATTTAGTTTTAACAAATTCCGTCTACCTTACCTCATTTTACAATTATGTTGATCTCTGGTTAACCTTAATTTGTTCTTCCTGTAGTTAAATTCTCAGGATAGAATAGTGATTAAAAAACGTCTCACAAAAATTCGATCCTTATATCTTTATTGGATTGAATCGGAGCTGTCAACGCGCAGTTTTACCGTGGAGCATGGATCCATATATTACCTACCGGGCTATTAGTTCGAATCCTAAGTGGAGAATAGGTTCATGAATCACATATTACAGTTATACAGATTTACACTAGTCTTGTCAAAAATACAGCGCAAACATAAAACCACCAGGAAGCGGCTTTCTATAGATCCCATAATTTTACGTTAATTTTGACTGCGTTTCTCCAAGTGGCAGGAGTCCACCTTTTTTAAATTCGTAGTTTGCAACTTATTGATATGTAACGCCCTTAATCTCGCCTTTCTGCAATATTTGGAAGTGGTCTCATATGAAGGGACGGAAGTGTGTAATGGAAAGCCAATGAGGGAACGCGGTGCTAGGGTAGTCAGATGTCAGACATCATTTGCGACTATTGTAAGGTTCGGTCGGTTTTTTATTATGTAATACGAATCCAATAAAACGTATATGTGAACTAATAAGCATACATCTGTAGTAGTTGAGTTACGTCACACGCTGCGCAATAATGTTTCATATCAAGTTCACGGTAACTCACTCGATACATCACACTATCTGTTAGTTACGTAATGAACCCTATGAATATACTCCATATTAAATATTAGGAACAAATGTCTTGATTAATAATGTGTTATTATTTAAAATGAAAGAACTACAAGCTACTAAATTGCTATATATTTTATGGAAGAAATAGGCAAACGGTACAAGTGATCAGTCGTCGCTTGTCTTAATAAAGACCTATTGTTATCGTTACTTAATTATTATTATAAAGAATACATTGCCTCTTTTACACATAAAACATAAAAAGTCGTTTCATCTTCAAATATTCCATTGCTGCCTTATTTTAAAGTAATTTCTTTTCGCGTGGCTTCGGCGCCTCGCTCTGAAGACGCAGAATCGCTTAAAGTGAATGTCAAACAATTCTTGTGAAACCTTTTTTTAGAACGGCTTTAGAATAACAAGAGTTTGATTTCTGGAAATAATGTTAATTTAACTTATTACTGTATTGATTGTTTGAAATTTCTTTGTCGATTAAATGGGATCAACCTTGTATATCTATTCTATAAGCAAACGCTTTATTATCGAACGACGAACGAGTTTTGTTTGCTTTGTTTAATTAGACTTTGTTTATCAGATCTTGTATTTTAACGTATTCTGTGTTTCATCGGATTAGTCAGATGGCGGATGCCCAATTCGAGTTCCCTTCTTTATTTTTTAAAAGTATAACATATTGATGAGCTCACGCCATTATAATAAAAATTGCAAAGTTTTTAAATTATCCCTAACCAGTAAAATGACAAAAGTTAAATGTTTACTACATAGTTATTGAAAATACTTACCTGAACATTTTAGTTATGCTGATTTCGGACGTTAACATTATTGAAACCGTATTATTTCAGTGTTCGGTTACAATAAATAAGTTTGCAAAAACAGACAAAAAAACTTTTTTTTGTCTACTGCAACAGAGATATCGAGGTCAAGTTATGTACTGTCAACTTCTATGTAATATCTATTGACGTTGTACAATGTGTTATTAGAATTTTAAATAAGCTAATTACTGTCATCATTATCATTACAGCTTTAACATTTGTCGCCACAACAAATATGCTTATACTTCATTAACTCTAAGCGTTTCTCTCGAGCAAATAGCCAGCACTGACGTTTCACGACAGAATTTTTGCCAAATGTTTTATTCAAACATTAGCGACACGTTTGCCAAATAAATTTCAATTAACACGACATATAATGAAATGGCCTTAGGAAGTTTAATGTCCTCTGAAAAATTCACAAGTTACATTTCCAATGATGTTATACAGGGACACTTTTTACGATATAATAAGGAAGCAATAAAACTTCAACTGTGCTCACAGGCGAGGGTCCGATTTCTAAATTAGTTTGTAGTTCGCATTTTTATGAATAGAAAATCACTTGTTAAAATTTGAGCTTGGTGAGTGTCTATTTAATGGCGATATTCACAGTTGAATAGGGCTGTTTTAATGTTGAAATTTCTTATTGGTTATGTCTATTTCCACAAATTGTTTTATTATTTAATAGTACTTTCAATATTTTAACAAATTCTAAATAGGAACCATAAATTAATTTCAATGTAATTGCCCCGATGGTTTGTTGGTAAAACTATTGTAATCTTTGATGTTACAAAAACGACATGTAGATGTCAGCGATGTTACAATACGCGTTACTATTTAGATGCCAAAGGCTAATATCAACATTTGATATTAACAGCTCGTGGATAGTTAAACGTTACTAAGTGTACATTCTCGAGATAGAGTGAGAATGAGGGACAAACTGACAAGTTCAACACAGCTCTCTTAGAGAAAATGCTCTGCAGGTTGCTAGAGCAGACACTGGCAATTAGCAACAAGTTATTATGCTTAAACTTTAGTAGTTGTTGGCTACACTAATTTGTGACGTAAACTTGAATAGTGATCTGGTGGTGTGAATGTAAAGGGTAATATTATATTATATATATTACATAGCTAACCGTCATTCACTTTTGTGTGCTCATATCTGACGATATGTCGTTTTTCAATGAGATTATGCTGTTCAAATGTGTACTATACTACGCTATTTTATTATGTTTTTCTAATAAATAATAAATGTGCACAACTTGTCCGGTCCTAACTGTTAAGTTTATTCTTGACAGCTCTGGCATATTACTTAATACTCATATATTTTTTATTTAATTGTTCAGATTGACAATTAAAACTCATGCCAATCACTCTAAGGTCTTTCAATTAATTTCATATATATCTTCGTTTAAATTCAGTAAAGTTTACAAACGTATATTATTAAGTGACATCTCCTATATACCTATTTCATGTAGTTGAATGTTGAATCCGGATTTATCTAGTAATACAAGTAGCGTTTATAATTTGCAACTGATTGGACGTGACTGGCACGACGTTAGGTTATATAAATAATAACACTTCAGCCTTTATCTTATCTATCATTTTACTAATACAAGCTACTTTGTCGAAATATTTTTAATGCATTTTTTATTATTATTCGTTTTGAGATACAGTTATTTTACTTATGAATACTTATTAATTGTCTTTGACTCGTTTTAAATTAGCTAACTTGAGTTTCGAAAACCGGGTAACAACTATTCCTTAAACTAATTAATCTATACTATCTAAGATTACAAAGAGAAAATATTCGATTGTTTGTTCCGGATAACCTCAAAAACTTATTTTTACTACTGAACCGATTTTTAAAAATATCTCCTATTAAAAGCTATTCTATGAACGAGTACTCTAGGGCGTATTTTATTTTTGTTTGTCTACTCGATGGAAGTTATATTGTATATACAATTTACAAACCTAAATAGTGGGTATTGGTTTTTATACTAATTCTTGTAATTGATATCACGAATTTGAATTGGTCACATCGTAACATTCTCACCGCAGCCATTCATTTGTTCTGAAGTTCTCCGAACACAAGCCCGTTACTAGATCTCGAAGCATTACACGTCGCCATTGTCAATGACACCGCCTTCCGGTCGTTTGTAGTCTCAACCGTAGTCGTATTTGTTTTGGCTGCTCGTTGGCGTGGTTTCAAATAAGCAAATTGCTGGATATTGTTCTAGAAAATAAAGTCCAACTGTATCATGTGACCTGACCGTCCTGTATACTAGACGAGACGACCTGTTGACATCGTGTGATCTATATTTTTATATTATAAAAGTATCTGGCGCCGGGACGAACAGGACGTTCGTCTGAGGGCAAAACTTACATGTTTATTGACAATTCGATGCTCAACAAGCTTTTTTATATAATCCTAATCTCACACTCTGCGTATTTCTGTTAAATAATTTCAACTATTAATTTGATGAAATTTCGAAGGGAGTACTGTTGTTTACTTAAATTGGCTTTAATCTTTTTTATTAATTATGTTTTCTGATTGTTTGTAAATTTTTACATTAAAACATATATATTATATAAAGTTAAATACAGAATATGTCGCTGTACACAATTTACTCGTTATTCATTTTTAATTTGTGTTTAATAAATAATTATTCGGCAATAGTTTCATTATAAACGAAAAAGATCCTAAATAATGTAAAATAAGCGCATACCGCCTTTACTAATAATCTCAGGTTAAAAGGGGACAGGGGTTAGATTAGGCTATCATTATTGTACACCAACTAGCTTATCACTTCCTTCTACAAATGCCCCATCCTTGTTGAAGTCGGTTAAAAGGAGACATACCCTTCGAAATAAAATTGTTGAGACATTATTTTTTCTATTGTTACAGCGGTGAAGTTCCAGGAAAATTTATTGAAAACTATGATACAGATTGAGAATACGTTCTTCGAGTTGGGGAGAACGTGCCACAGAAACTGCCTCATAATATGTGATCGCGGCGCCATGGACGCTAGTGCATGTACGTGGACGTGTAATAACTTTGCAGCAGCCTGTATATTTCCCCCCACTGGGACAAACATACTATTTAAAGGGGAAGCCTGAAGCCGTTTATCTTCGTTGTTTAAAAAACGCACTTGATCACAATCCCATCTGATGTATCCTGTTTTTGTGACCTTCGCGAAAAACGGCAATTATTAATTTAATTACGCCTGTACCTTACAGTGGTAGAGCCCGCAATAACAACATCTTTTGCACGAATGGGCCGGCTCGACCGGTGAAATACCACGACGTCACAGAAGACAGGCGTGAAGTAGAAGTATTCTGCGTTTCGTCTGATGAGTGAGGTGCCGGAGGCCTAATTTGAGTCCTCCTCCCTTTCCCACCCTTTTCTTGTAAGGATAGGAAGGGAACGGGAAGAGGATTGGACGGGGAGGGGGTTGACGGATGGACAGGGAATGGAATTATTCTTTTTTCTGTTTGTCCCCTCCTTCGTTCATGAAGGTAGGCAACGCATCTGCAACTCATTAGCTTGTTGCGGATGCCTATGGGCAGCGGTACTTATTTTCAGGGGCCGCTTGCTCGTTTGCCACTTGGTAATATAAAAAAAAAACAGAAATCGTACCCAGAATCGTAGTCGTACAATTAGTTCCCGGACAGAAGTTGTTTTATTTGTTATTAACTATACCGTAGAAAGGTACTATGTGCTAAAGGTATTTGTTGCAGAGGCTCCTTTTAAGAGGCTTACTACCGACATTCGTAATAACGTAACGTATCGCCATACGATCTTCAACCTTATATTTATACTACGTTGAATTATTTGGCCTTTGCAGTAAGTCTATCAAATTTATATCTAGGTTGGCAGCAGGAAAGGTCGGTCGTCTGGCGCCAGCAACGTAATGTTTTCGGTCACTTTGCATTCAAAGTAACGCGTCTGAATTTTTGTTAGCTGTAGATTAAGAGATGCTACCAACCCCTATAAAAAGCAAAAATTTATTTGTTTACTGGCTGGCCATTTAGCAGCCCTGTACCGTCCGTCGGAATATGCTTACTAAAACAACTTCATCATAACCTGGCATCCGTTATCATAACTTGATGATTTTAAAGTATATATATTAATATTGTATGGTAAGCATATCGCGTAAATTGCGCTCTACTGGACGGTACTTAGGTACCTTTCCGAACTTACCCTCGCATGTACACAGAAAAAGACTTTTTTAATTGGGTCATTCAAAAACGTAATTGCATTTTTAATGCAAGGATAAAGGAGGAAAATATAACTGTATATTTCCGCTCTCGAATTCGACTGCGGATCTCTCAGTTTTATTACCTTATATGACTGCAGAGATGACGCGGCGTGTACGTGTTGCCTAAGTTCTTATATGTCATATGTATTTAAAACTACGTTTCCGTCTGCTGCAACATAATCATGTGACTTTGTTAAGCGAAAAAAAAATTACCTGTATACTTACTAGTTTCGTTATCCATTGCAGTTATTTCGAAGGAGAAGTGGGAGGAGATGTTGAACACCAACAACTGGAACAGCGTTGAACTGCGTGACAACCGATATAACCAAATAGTTCATATGGTCTCCGCTGCGAATGGTGCGGAGGACTTTTATTCCACTGAGGTAAGGTAAACAAGGAAAGAAACATTGACTGATACATTCACGCTTAACCTTATCTTATAAACAATACATTAGATTTTTAATTGTTCAATTTATTTATGAACACAATAGACATAAGGTGTTAATTTTTATCCTGTGTAAGTGTTTTCTCTTACTAGAATAAAATGATGTCTTCTAATCATTTTGCCAGGGTCAGGATTTTCCATGTAGGGATGTAGTATGTATAGATAAAAATATTTTTGCATTTGACATGTGACTCATCCGATTCAGATATGCTGGAAATCCCCTAATAATGTGTAGCCCTCTGGAGTGTTTTTTTGTTTATAATGGTAAACAATTGTTTTTTTTATAATAATAATAAAAGTATAATAATTGATCGAACGCCATACACCTATCATCCGAAGTGATAGATATTTCAATTTTGCCTTATCCTGACATGCAGTTATCACATTTTTCACAAGCAATCTTTGCATACGGGTTTTTTTGTTTGAATTTATATCCTGTGCAATGTCATTCCTCTATCGAAACATTCACTAGTGTCTAAGACATACATTTTAAGGACTTTTATTAACTTTAGGGAATTCAATACGCGGGTTTCTTGCACCAAGCATGATATTATTAAACATTTTATACACTTCGTATTACGTTTATCTCTTTCAACTATTTCCTTTCCGCAACATCATCTGTTGCACGTATGGGCCGACTCGACCGGTAAAATACAACGACCTCAAAAAAGACAAGCTTGAAGTAGATGCATTTCTTCGTTTCGCCTGATGAGTCAGGTGCCCAAATCCTAGTTCAATTCTTAATTCTATCTTTATCTAATAATAATAGGATAGGAAAGAGGATTTGATGGGGATGGATAAGAAAAATCCTTTTTTCTGTCGATCCCCTCCCCTGTCCATTAAATGTAGGCAACACATCTGTAGCTCATTAGCAACAATGCCTGTGGGTAGCGGTTACTTAATGTTGCTGGCGATTCGTACGTGTGCCACCTTCTTCAATGAAAAAAAAAGTAACTGTTTAGAAATATTCTATTGCAATTTGTTTATTAAAATTGTAAGCCTTTATTAGTCTTTACAAAGTTGGAAGTCTTTAACAGTCTTCAACTGCCAACTCATTGAGTATGGCAATGATTCGGTTTGTCACATTTGTCAATCATGGGATGTCGATTTATCATCTATTTATATCGTTTAAATACAGTCTCGAAATCATAAAAGTAAACAGCATGGTTGTCCGCGTGACTATAAGTAAACACTGCTTTCAGATTTCACCAATCGTCATTCAACTCACATTGTGTATAGTACCACGCATGACTTGCCATAACTGTTGACAGTGATGTATCTACTCTGGCCATTTGCCATGCGCAATTTGACGGACTGTCCGCGATAACATGTATATCTATGTCGAGGATTATGTTATGAAATTCATAATGTAGCACTTACTTTATCATAATCCACATAAACAAAGTGAGATATGCTATTTTTGTTTTTATGTTATGTACATACAACTAGTAATCTTGGACTTAAAACATAATAATTATTTACAGGTCGCAAACGTTGTTCAAGAAATTGAATTACATATTTAAAGCAGTTTTTTTCTAATTTGTCCTATAGCAACGTTTTTTAATTAATTAAAAGGTAAAAATTAAACAGCATAACAACCAAGAGTGTGTGTGGAAAATTAAGATTTGTCGAAAGTAGATAGAAAATATTTCAAAATTATGTTCGGAAACTCAAACATTGTTATTATCGCTTTAAATTGTGATGTGTTTTTTAAAATATATATGTACGAATGCTTATTTAATTGTAAATAACTATAAATCACGCCCCATGTGGCTGCACTCAGCCATAAAATATCAATCTAGACGACCTTCAATATCAATCTAATAATGCCTTGGACATATACTTCATATAAAATTATGTATTTATCTACGCATTTTATGAACTTTTTAGATGCATAATGCAATTATGTCGGTAGGTAGTACGCTTTGAAGCAATTGTTATGTCGACCATACTACAAGAATCGATTTTTTTCCACACAGGTTTTTTCTTTTTATATTTATGTTATTGTAAAGAGATAATATAAGTGACAGTATAAATTTTGTTTGCTATTAGGATCACGCATGCCGATCAGAAGGTGTGGAGCTTGCGCGCGAGCTGGACTACAACGCGGCCGCGGCATGGGTCGGCCATCCTTACTTCGACGTCATCGACAACTCGACAGATTTCGATAAGAAGATGAACCGTCTCATCGCGTGCGTGTGCCAACGCATCGGAATCGACACCGGCGACCGGCTCAACGTCAACTCTAAGAAGCGCAAGTTCCTCGTCAAGGCTCCGCTTCCACCGGACACGGAGTTCCCACCATTCCAGGACTTCGATGTCGTCCACAATTACTTGCAGAGCGACTTCCGCAAGGCGCAAGTCAGGTTGCGCAAGCGAGGCCAGAAGGGCCACTGGTCGTACATCCACACGGTGCGTAAGTTTCATCCGAGCAACGGGCAGTCGGTAGAGGTGCGCACGCAGCTCACGCACCGCGACTACCTCAATCAGCTGCCGCAGCGCGACGACGCCCACTTTACAATATTCAAGAAGCGCCGCTGCTTCATCTACAACAATCAGTACTACCAGTTGGACATTTACAGGCAGCCGACTCATCCCAGGTGATTGTCACAGCTTGAGCACGCTTCTTAATATCATATGAGACCATACAAGGGGGTTGATTTATTATTAATGGTTTTTTTGCGAATCATACCGATATCTTAAAGCCCGCTCACCTGAAACACATTAACTATTCGCTTAATATTGGAATTATTTTTTTATGGCTAGAAAGCGGCACTCGAGCCACCACAAGCAACAATCGGTGAAAGTTGCGAAAGCGCGTTCGCCCGTTTTGTGGGAAAAAGGCTGAAAAATATATCAGAAAAAATGTGATTAAGAATGGATGGGAATGTATAATATATTTAAAATAAATAAACAGTGGTAGAGCCCGCAACAAACATCTGTAGCACAAATGGGCCCGCTCGACCTGTGACGACATGATAGAAGACAGGCCTGAAGTAGAAGTATTCTGCGTATCGTCTGATGAGTGAGGTGCCGGAGGCCTAACACTAGTTGTTTCCCCTTCTCAACTTATGATTTTCTAACATGGAATGAATGAGGAGGGGACTCCCCCCTATCCATCCCCCCTCCCTCTGGAGGAGGGGATGAATAGGGAAAGGAAATTTTATTTATCTCTCTCCGTCCATTGAAGTTAGGCAATGCAGCTCATTTTCTTTTGTTGTATCGTTTGAAACTTATGAATTGTCATGTTCTACTGTGAAAAACAATGTGAATGTGATAGAATGAAGCTATTGTTTTCAAATTACCATGGAGAGGGAAATCAAGGAATAAGGAAACGTAGTAGATTATGGAAAAATGTGCACAATTTACTAGAATTATTAGCCATTTTAAATGTGCTTACAGTCAAAACTCAGTTTTTTTAACTTCCAGGTGTCGTGGCTTGGTTTTGCTTGAAACATATAGCGCCGCTTACGATCAAGACGCGCTTTTAGAATCATTGCCAAAGTTCCTGACCATAGAGAAAGAGGTGACCGGTGACCCAGCCTACTCTATGTACAATTTATCACTGAAAGAAGATTGGAAGACCTCAAAAAAGTATTACTCCGGCAGTGATCAAAATGGCAAGTATTTTCGAATATTCGCATTCCCTTTTGTACTCCTAATTACTGTATTATTTCAATTAAATACTTAATTTAAAAACATTTAATGAAAGCTTTAATAATACTGTATTTGGGAGTATATCATTGTCATAATCGCACAATTATATCCTACGTTTTGCATGCTAATCTTATATGCTATTTACATCGACAAACCTAAACACTAAGAAAATTTTATGCAATTTTTTTTTCTTTGCAATATTAATATTGGGTACAGTCTGAATTTGTGTAGCTATTTATATATTTTTTTTATATTATTTTGCATTGCTACCTACCTCATTTGACACAAGTTGCAATAATAATTATTATATCTTGTGAAAGCTGAGAAAGAAATTTTGATGAAACTTAGATTTTGCTCCCGAGGTCACCGCCATGTGGGATATGAAATCAATTACAATTATTCCATAGTGGTATCACTGAATCGACTTTTAACGAAAAGCTTCGACCAACATGTTTAAAAAGCGGTGATTTCAGACTCTGCCTGCATTGTGTTTGCTAGAAACATAGTACTACGCAGCCGATGGAGGACAAGTTTTATACAATATATTTTAGAATTACACGTTATTTTTAAAGATATTTTAAAGTAAAGAAAATAATCAGTTTAAAAAGAATACTATATGTACACAACATTTTAAAGTAACACAGTTTTCGCTGTTCTAAAGTGTCATAGAACCATAGAATAGTTATTCATAGACTATTACATCATTAAATTATACTTTTTGCAGTGATCGTGGTAAAACTCTCGGCAATAAACCGAAAAAATTCATAAAGAATATCATTAGCCATCATGTAAAATATATTTACATAACATGTCATTTGGATTTTGATATCGCTATCGTTTTATTTGTTTATTTCATGCGTGCACTATATCTACAAACATATTCACACATAATATGTCATCAACTATTGTGATATATTTGTACAATTTGCATTATTTGCGCATGTCATATATAATTGATATTATGAACACTGGCGTAATTGTGTATTAGTCATAATAGACCTTCCTTAGATATATATGTTATTCGATGTGACCCTCTTAGTAAATGTAAACTAGTTGTTGTGCTCTATGGCCGTCTACTGAATGTGTTGCACCGTACTGTCGTGTTTGTTAGCGCTAGAGTTGTTCTTAGCGGCCCTGTCGGGGCTTCACTAAACACTAAAGGCGACACGTCGTTTTGCAGATACGAATGTCTACAGTGCGGAGCGACAGAGCACTGATTATGTCTCGTCCGATGATTCCCTTAACACGGACTAACCGATGCCAAGGATCAATATATATTTTTGGAAGTTTATTATGTACTGTAACCACAATTTTGCTAGTGTTTAAATGCATTTTTACATGAATGGGCGTTTTTTATATTTTCGTTTTGATTTATCAGGACAAGCTAAATGGAGTATGAATGGTCACGCCGGTGACAAATTTATTTGCCATAGCGATAAAATCAACGGCTGTGGCGGTGATAAAATTAACGGCCACGCTGAAAAGATCACCGGCTATGATGTCAAGATGAACTGCCATCACAAGAAGAACGGCCATGGCCCGATCACCAATGGAATCGTGATGAACGGCAAAGCTCACGACTCGGAGCTTCCTAACTTTAAGAGTCACGGTGATATGAGAACACCAAAGATACCCAAAAAGGTTGCTCTTAAGACCTAATAAAACACTACTAAATGTTTTTTACAATTATGACTATAAAATTCCTCTTTATAACGTTTCAATGTACACAAATGAAAATTTCATAGAAATTAAGGTTAAATAAAGTAAAAAATCGTGTCTGGTAAATGACTATATTACCGCATTTTGATTATTGAGATATAGTTATTGCAATTTGAACAGTTCTATGCAATTATTCATGCCATTTTATAAAAGTCAAATGAAATCTATTTTTATATTTATCCTGAATTATAATCTGTATAAAACACTTCGCTATTCAAAACTTAATATTTGCAATATCGAGATGAAAACTCGTTTATATTGTTTGTGCCTTTACACAGTATTGAATATATGGAATGTATTTCGCATATACCTGCCAGTACTTAATAAACGCAATAATATTAAAATACGCGTTGTCGCATTGAAACTAGATGAATTTAACAATGATTTAATGTATAAGTTGGTAAAATATGCTCTTATGGAGATTTTACTCTTAAAATATATTTATTGCTAGCGGAGGCCAATCGATTTTACGCATTATTGATTAGAAATAAAAATTTGAAGATCTTGATGTTGTAGCGTCATAGTGTCTGTAGTTTGTCCGCGTTTGTTTTAAGTAAGTTGTAGTGGAACAAATCCACTTTCTCTAGGAATATCGATGTCTAAAACTTCAGTCGTAATTAATATCAATGAAAATTAGGCAATGAATTTGTAACTACAAATTAATATGATTTTAAATGTACTTATTTTAATTTTTATCATTGCTTTTTTAAAATTACTTCTCTGTTACATAAATGACTTAAGTATTTTAGCCTATCTCAGTGTAATTTATCACTATGTTGTACGCATCCATGAAATTTATTGACATTAATTGTCAACACAGCAACATAAACAGATAACTTGTTTTCGTTGCTGGTTCACATATTCTATTCCGCAGGTTCGGTTTTATCCTCAGATAATTTTAATGGCTGTGTTTAAATTAATGTAGTGATATCGGTATATTGTAGTTAACAATTTAAGCAGTAAATCCTTTGAAAACGATTGTTTCACAATAGGAAAGTTGACATCGCTATTTAAAAATTCACCCAGACATATTTAGTTTTGAAATAACACAGGTTATGTCAAAAGTGCATGCTAAACTATTAAAAAAAAATTAAATCCAATATTGTATAAGTTGATGCATTTTACCTTTCTTATATTGTATTGTTTGCATATACTTTTGTCATACTATCATACGTAGTCCTAATTTTTTCTGTATCGTTTTAAAATTAAATGAACCTGTGACTAAATGTCAAATACTTATAGACTGCTACATTTTGTCTGTTTAAATTGTAGCGACAGCCTTTTTTTAAACACTGCTACTATCAAAACTGCGTGTCTTTCGCGTTTCCTAATAAAGAATACATGCAATGATATCCTGGACTTTTATTTATTGATGTGTAACATCATTTCTCTCGCTCTACAGCAATCTGTTGTAGTGATTACGTGAGAAGAAACGGAAGTATGTAACAGGAAGCCGGCGGCTGCGCGCGCCATTGATTTGTTGACCAATGACCGCGCGCGTTGTTGGCCGTCAGATGGTCCAACCCATTTTCTAAGAGGTTGGTAATTTAATGTTTAAGGATGGAATCCTTGTGTAATGAAACACAAAATTAAGCGTAATACGCCAAGAACAATCCGAAACTAACAGGTTCCAGCATAGAAAAGTAAATAGACCCACATAAAACTTCCACAATTATCCCAGTTTAATTTTAAATTTAATCTAAGATTGGATTTTACTACATACATCTCTCAAGAAACTTACATTTTCTAGATTCAGGTGTGACATTATGTAGTAGCACTTAGCTTCATCCTTTCAGCGATAACTGGGAAACGAACGAGTATGAACGATTCACGTTTCTTTTGTTGTCCATTCTTTCCAGGTGCCTGAGCCAACGAAGTCCGAGTGCTTTTATCTCTTCAATGTTCGACTCGGCCACCAGGTCCTGAATTTCTACGTTTTTTCTGATTCCATTCGTTCTATCCTCTCCACTGTCCCTAGGATTTAAAATGTTTTCTCTCACTAAAAGATTCTCTTCTTCTTTTGAGATCAGTATCCAGGCTTCGCAGCCATACATTAGAATTGCATCTCTTGGCTTCTCAAAGCCAAGACACTAATGTTTGTGTAATAACATAATTATAAACAACTCGTTATAATTATGATGGCATATTTGTGTAGTATCGGCAAAGGGTCGACGTGAGAAAAATAAAAAAGTTATTTGTAATACTATTTTATTCCTTAATGAGCTTAATAATAAAGTTCTATTCAACAACAGTCATTCAAACTGGGTGTACTACAATTACATGAAATAAATCCTTAACTATATGTTAAAAATTGCTTAGAAAAATATCAATTAAACAACACAGACTTAAAAGGATGAATTAAACCATTGTTTTTTTAAGATTTAGTTAAGTATAATTTTAATACTATTAAAAGCCTTTTCTTAACATACATTTATCAGAGGGATAAGTTTGGCCCACACTGAAAAACCAACAAAGGAATGCTGATAACACTTATTCATAATTGAAATATTAATATGATAAATCTACAAAGAAAAGTAAGTTCTGGAAGTGGTGTTATAAGTTTAGAAATGGAAAACAATTATGTGTAGCGTGTCCTATTAAGACATTAATTTTTTTGAAGGGTTATTCATTAATAGAAATATTTTATTGCAACATATATAAATATATAAATTCTCTTTAATTGTGAGATGTATCTTTCAGTTTTTGTTCTTTGTACATCTTAATGACCTTTTTTCCTGGAACCAGCCCAGTGGTCAATCCTGGTCGCTTTTTCTTCTTATGTACACCACCTTCCCAAATATCATCATCAGTTGGAGATGATGCCTCTATAACAACTTGTGGTGGTGGTGCTAAAGACATTGTACCTGTGCCTTCACATACCACTGTTTTCAATTTCTGTAATTAAATTGAATCAACTGATTACAAATTTTCTTAAAATGATTTCCATAGAAAACCATAGATGTCAAACATAACTGGCAAAAAAAGTAACAATAGTAAATTTGGCATGGAGATGTATATTTTCTTTTATTGTGGCTTTCGTTTAAAACATGGGTGTAGGTAGGAGCAAACAAACAAGTGGGATAGTCACAACAAGACCACTTCCACACTGTTGTATCTCACACACTCATCTATATGATTAGTATTATTATAATAATCATCATAGTTTAAGCAAGGTTTAAATTTTTTATTCTTATGTGTTAGTCTATTGTATCATGACATGATCAAGCATATCACTTACCATTCAGCTATCATTCTTGTATGTATAAACCAATATTCCATAATTAATAGGTTATAAAACAACATTTCCAATATATATTTAATTATTTTACAGAACTAAAATTTATATTAATTTGATAACAAGTATTATTATATATTACTATTCTTTACCTGTTTGTCTGCTTCAAGTTCTTCATCAGTTTTTAGTATATCTGAATCATGCCCATACTTGCAGTTGTGGCCGAACCGACACCTGCCTTTTCTATAGTTCCAACATATCTTTCTCCCATTTATCATCTGCATATTGTCTTTACCTGGAATCTTACAGTCACCAACTATGTACTTGACGATTATATATAAAATTCTACATAAATTTTTCCTATTTATTATGTTATAGCTTTAATGCAAAAAAGTATGTTATATTTATATATATTAATCATATCTCCCAGCCAATTTCCGCCTTTTGAAGGGGTGGCATGACACTGTGATCATAGTCCACACTGTATAGGTTTTGGCTAGTTTTTACAGCCGACCACCTGTCTGATGCCAACCCTCCTTGGGAAAAAGTTTTTTTTACATTAAAGTGTGAAAAACATTACTATAAAAATAATTGTATAGAATAAAAATAACCATTTACAATTACTGTTCAGTTGTTATTAGTTTATTTCAACGGATAAGTGTGTTAATAAAACAGCAAAATCTTTATAGTATTCTAAATAGATTCTTAAGCCCAAAAAGATTGATGAATTAACATACACAGAAGAAGATAAAAGAGACGCTTGTGGTAGATTGTATAAAACTACTAAACTTTCTTCCACTTTTTAGTAAAATTTAAATTTAGTAATTGAAACTCAACATATACCATTTTGACATGTTTTTCCAGTATGGCAGATTTAGCTAATTCCGCTTCAATAAATGGATTTGAGAAAACGGAAGTTTGAAGACTATTTTCGCCAAGTGTCGGCTTAGGGAGTTTTGGTTTTGATTCATGATCCTTATTGTATCTGAAATTATATGACACGATACACGAATTATTTGTCTTTCAAAATATGCAATGAAATTTCAATAATATTGCAGCAAAATATCAAACATTTTCTCTTACTTTTCTTCATCTTCCTCTGTACCACTTGATGATGACGATCCGTAGTCTAAAAGTGAATTCATTAGGTCGACAGAAAAAAAGTAAGGGTATTGACAATCAATATTAAATTAAATTTAATGTCCAAGAAAGCCAGCGCTATATTATGAAAATGAAAAAATCCAAGGCCAGTTTATATATTGCAGATGGATCTTAAACATCGAAAAGCTACAGAACGAACGGCGATCAGAAAATTTTCAAAGTAGACAGTGGTAGCAGGCAGTGACAGCAGCAAACAACCACATAGGAAAAAAGTACTGTACTGTACGTGCGCCCATAGATAATCAATTAAAACAATTGGTAATAATAGACAAATACAGACGGAGAACTAGAAAACCAAAGGTTAAGCGTGGGAAAAGAAAGCGACGACGTTCTTAATTTACCACTGGCAACAATGATCTAATGTTGGCCTCGCAAATTCAAATTTCCTCGATAGTAACGTCAAGTCCTCTTCTTTGATTCGATGATTCGCTTTTGATGATCATTTGCTCTAAACCCATATAAGCTGACAATAAATATAAAACGTCTCGACATCTTCCACCTTCCACATTCGATGTCTACAGTCCATTTTATATGCCAAGTTGTAAGATCGAGTTTTCAACTCTTAAGTACTGCAGTGTGTTGAGCTGTTTGGGATAGAAACTATGCTTATCTATGAGGGGCTTTATGTTTCCTAAGCCTGTGATTTACTCACAGTTGAAGGAGGGAAAGCGCAAACCTGGAGGACACGATATCTTACGATACAGAGATGTCTTTTAGTTTCAACTACCCGCATGTGATATTTTGGATATAGGTTAATGGTTGAGAAGAGCTTGCATAATAAAATAGAAAATAATATGGCTGTTACGTATTTTGAAACCCGTCAATAACAAGTCCTGGAAGCAAAAAGCCTACTTAAGAAAATCCAGCCTAGGCCTTCATATGTCTATATCTGTGAATATCAGGCCAGTATCATTATGTACCGGGTGGCCGAACCTTTATGACCAAGTTTGGTTTCGCCAGTCGTCTTCATTCTTTCGCCTTTGACGAATACCTCTAAGAGGCCATCATAATCATGTTTAGGGATCGTTTAACATGAATTGACAAAGATTTTATTTTAAAAATTTCAAAGAAAAAACATTCTTTTATAAAGAAAGAATTTGAATTATATTACAAAAAAGAATGATTTTGTTTATAAAAATTTAAAATTCGCCTAGGAATAGGGATGTTAAAATTTTATTCATATGGCATCCCAAAAATTTCTTTTTTTAAAGTATGTAAGTGTAAGAATGAGAAAAAAATATCTTGCTGTTTCACTCACGCTAGTTCGTTCGTCGTTGTGACGGCGGCATCAATTTCTGAATTAATTACCATTTGTCGCAAAAACTGCGCGTCCTTTATCTTTACTATATTAAATTCGTTTATTTGTGTTCCGATTGTGTTAACTTTAGATCTAAATGGCATCAGACGATGAAGTGGATGGTTCTTTCGCAGGTAAACCTTTAATTTCGTTACTAGCATGTCATAGGTAAGCGGCGAATAGCGGTATCATATGTTTACTTGCGGCAAGCAATTAAATATACGAAGATTTTGGGTTTGATGATGCTGTGTGTGTGTTATAAAATAGTGATATTCGGGCAGTGCAGTGTTAAAAGACATGTTTAAATGGCATAATGGCGAATTTGTTGTCGTTCGGTTGTAAATATTTTTATGTGGCAGTTCGTGACAGAAAAGAACATGCATTACCCCTCATTACTACTTAACAAAATGGACGCCGCCAAACAAAGGGATTAGTGACCTTAGCGTTAGCATCGCGCGTGCTTTAAGAAAAACCATGGATCCTCATGAAATGGACAGGTGCAAGGCATGTGGTTAGCGGTTTGACCACTTTAGTGCTAATTTTTGTTGCAGGTGACGAGGACGTAGAAGAAGGTGAGGGTCAAAATGAAAACTCTGGTGAGAGTGATGAAGCTCCACCGAAGGTAAATAAAATAGACTCATTTTTTTATTGTTTTTAGTTATAAAAGTTCATTGTAAGATAGTGCCATGCTGACAGACATTGTGGTTAATAATAAATACGCTGTTCGTAATTCGCATAAGGAATATATTCCTTTGGCATCATCATTTTAATGTTTACCAAACAAGTAAAAAAAAATCATTACTCTCATATTTTATATATAACCAAATTAGGAAGGGTCGTCCCCTTCAAGCAGTCATGATTAGTTGTTTAGTCATTTACGCTGTTTTGGTTTTCTTTACATAATCATTTGAATAGATAAACTATCAGATTTCTTCCCACCCTAGTCTTGAATTTTTAACACTTTAATGGCAAAGGTAACTCAAAACATTGCATAGCAAAATGTTTTTTGTAGATTTATTGATTTACAATGGTTAATTAAGTCACCATTGCCTGCAATTAACTGTCTGAAATTCAAAATTGTTAATAAGTATCTCAATATGTTTAATTTTCATTAGGAGGATGATGATTATTCACCAGAAGATGGTCGAAAAAAGAAGAAAGGTAAGAAGCGAAAGGCTAGAGGTGAAGAAAAAAAAGGAAGGAAGAAGAAGAAGAAGCGTAAAAATGAAAGTGAAGAGGTTAGCATTGAAACAAAGCTTTAAAATGCAACCCTATATAGTGTAGCACTTGTCATAAGTCTCTGAATCTGATTATAAATCTTGAAAACAACTACATTGACCTTGAAGAAAATACTTAGGCAATAAGGTATTCCTTATTAAGTTTAAAAACTATGGCAGAAACACAATTGAAAAAGTTACATTTTAGTTACAGTTCATTATTTATTCTCTAGTCTTCTTTTGAAATTGTTCCATAATTATTTAAAATTTTAGGATGATGATTTTGGTCTTGAAATTGAAGCGGAAGGTGACAGTGACTATGCCCTGAGTGCTATGTCCTCAAGTAAGAAATCCAGAAAAGGCAGAGGAAGCAAACACAATACCTCAACTCCAGCTACATCTGACTCTGTTTCTGGTGAGTGATCATTTTTGTTGTCTTTCATAAATGAACAAGCTGCCTGCCCCAGCTTCCCTTGTACTTGGTGAGATAATCTTAAAACATCTAGAAAACATTAATACTTATCTATGTGTAGTACTATATTTAATTTTTGCCTTTGTTGTATTTCCTGAAACATAAAATAAATAACATAAATAAAAAATATTCTCCCGCCCTGTTCCCACTTTATGTGGCCAGAAAAATAGGCTTTCTTCCAAATTCCCTACTCAACTATGTCACCTTTCATGTAATCCATTCATTATTACTTAGACCTACCCTTACTGACATATTTACCTTGAATGACAATAAGACTCACCTTGTCATATGCCATTTTTCCCTCCTGGTCCATACCACGCCAACCTTCCAACATCTACCAATTGCTTACATTTCTTACATGATTTCAAATAGACTACAGTTTTGATCATCTCTTATTAATATCTTCGTTTTGTCCACTTGTATTTTTGATACTCTTTGCCCAATTGTATATGCGCAATTAGAGCACAGGATGCTAGCTTCCATATGAATAAATTTGTAAAGATCTCTGAAATTGCTGCCCTTGTAAATCATCAAAAGATTTATTAGTACCTATTATGTTAGACAAATGTTTGATTTAAATGGCATTTCAAAGTAGTTCACAATTGATATTACTTTTTGCTACTGACTTTCTTAGACCTAAAGAAGATTGTAAATGAACTGTTGTAAAATTGTTCAACAATGGGATTGGATGCAAAAAATACTAAACATAATTGCGTTGTTTCGAAGGTCGAAGGATCAATGACCTGTTGATTCGATCGTACCAACATTTGCTACGTCACCCATTTTATTACGCCACACAAAATGGCGGACATTATTTTTTTCTTAATTACGCAAAGAATATTTTTTTATCTAAACCATTTAAAAAAAGATCATAGAAGCAGCAGTCGCTTACGTATACCAAAATAAATATACAGAAAATTAAAACTTTTTATATGTGGTAATAAATAGAAAGTGTGTACATAGTTAAAGACAAAACTATCAACTTGTATGTATATTCATAAAGTGCTCTCATGCAACCTAATTAAAACGTCTAACAAAAAGCGATGATAACGTACAGCTAGAGAGCAAATAAAACAAGGCTTTGACTGTTGATTTGATTTAAAAAAGCTCCGGCGCCTAATTTCAACAGAGTATTGCAATAGAAGTCGTGTATTACCTGAATTATTCTTAATACAAAGACATTCGGCTTCGATCAGATAGATACACGAATAAAAAAATAAAGCCCTCTGTCTCGCATACAAGAGCTTTCTATTACTGAAACAATTTAAGAAATCACATCAGAATTTTCTGAGTTTATCTGGAATAAAACAACAGTGAAATCTTTTTATAAAACATATGATGACGATGATGAAGATGTAGACGGCGCCTTCAAATCGGGCGATCGGTATGTAATCCGAGATAACATGCGCCGATGACTTTGGAAAGTTACGTATGATATACCGTAACTTGACCGCTTAAGTGTTAGGGCTCCCCTTGTCAATTTGTTGAAACTACGATCTGGAGAAAGATAAAAACATAGTTCAGATGTCTTCAGTAGTCATATTTTTATTTATTACTACCAAGGGACTCTGTTATTGGATGTATTAGTTGTACTTTAGAAGTTATCCGCGATAACAATAGAAATTGCCCCCTAACCAATTGGGTTTAACTAATGTTTTCGTTTTCGTCATTCTTGTCCCCCGAACATGTCAATTATGTTTTAATATATAGATTTAAAAGTCTTACAACATTTGCTTTATTACAGGCCTTCGTTTACATAGGCTGGCTAGTTATAAACAGCACGTAACAAGTAGAACTGTCGGCATGGTCGAGAGAACTTTCAGTTTGATTTTTTGACGCTGTAAGCAATCGTCCAATTATTTTACGTTGAAATTTATTAGCGGCTTAGGAAGTAACCGCTCTAAACAGTTCAGTGAATGTTTGTACTTGTTTGTCCTCATTACTCAATGTGATCAAGTATTAGCTAAGAGACTCAAAAACCTTTACATATAATTAGAGTTAAGAACTGTTAAGTTAAAGCGAGATATGGCACATTCACTCACTCATATTTTTATGAAAGTACGTATCAAATATGCATGCAAGCGGTTCATCCTTTGTGAATCGCTATTTATAACCTCAAACTCAAGGCACTTTTGACGGTTTACATCTTCTATATGGATTTAGTGCTTAGGTAGGTAGTTTCACATTTCGGAGAAGAATACTAATCTAATGACACTTCACTCTTCAAAATCGGCCAAGTCGTTTAGGCTACAGGTCACAATGGAACGGACGTACATACTCGCAAAATCTCTTTACTACCCTTATTTACTTACTACTTAATAAATACCCTTCTTCTGTCGGTCGCGCAAAAACACAATATGCCTTAGTCGCTATCTTTACATAGTATAAAACAAAGTCGTTTGCGCTGTCTGTTCACTTCAAGATTTCACAGAGTGATTCAAGAGGCAGGATAATATGTGTAATGCATATTATGATGGAGTTAAGCAGATTATTTCAAATATTTGTCGTTAAAAACATATTTTTTATACGCAAACGCTTATCTTATATATTATATCTTAAAAAGATCTAGAAAAAGTATATATATATCATTCTTTTAAGCTAATAGCTTATTATACCTATTTCAACTTATAAAAAATTGTCACGTGCAATGCGGTAATTGAAAACTTAAATTATACAGTAATTAAATTAAATTTATACAGTATAATTAGTATACAGTATTAAACTTCTCAACAAAATACATTCAGTTACTTTAAGCATTTAATGCACATTATAATCCCTTAAACCATATGATTTTTTATTGTATTGAAAAATATTTTATGCGCGCGAAAATAAAATCAAGTGGGTCTCACGCCGCTACGCCGCGCCTCTTGCTGTCGCCCTATGTGCGTAATGTGCTTTCAATAATGGGATCGACCCGGTACAAACCAACTAACAAGGCAATACAACATAAATAAGTGGTAGAGCCCGCAACAACATCTGTTGCCGAATTGGCCGGCTCGACTGGTGAAATACCACGGCCTCACAGAAAACAGGCGTGAAGTAGAAGTACTCTGCGTTTCGTTCTATGAGTGAGGTGCCGGAGGCCTAATTTCAGTCCTCTTCCCCTTCCCACCCTTTCCTCATAAGGATAGGACGGGAAAGTGAAGAGGATTGGACGAGGAGGGGGTTAGCAGGGAAAGGGAAATGTCCTTTTTCCTGTCTGTGCCCTCCGTTGTCCATTAAAGGTAGGCAACGCAACTGCAATACATTTGCCTGTTGCGGATGTCTATGGGCAGCGCTCACTTAAGATCAGGTGATCCGTTTGCTCGTTTGCCACCTTATCATATTAAAAAAAAATTCTAAGGTGGAACGAAGTTTGCCAGCTAACATAGTTTGCTTATATACCAAATTGTTATTATAGCTTAAGTGTAGTTCTATAATGTAAATATTGCCATTAAATTAGATTTTTGGTTCATGGTTTTTCGAGTTTCGATTCTATATCCTCCATATGTTGAAATGAGACCTATTGTTATATTACGCATTATAACCAGCCCCGTCGTTGCGATAATTATCTTTTGAAATAAATACACGAGAAGAATGGAGATGATTCTATTTGTTATGTAACAATAGCTTCACATCAAAGTTATGACTTTTATCGTATAAAATTTCACACCACCGGTTAACTCAATGTACAATTTAAAAATCGCTAAACTCAACAAAAAATAAAATAATATAGATTTACTTATATTTCCGTTTGTTAGTCTAAAATTGTTAGGCACACTTCACATGCATACCGTACACATCTACAAACGCCTAAGGACAGCGCTCCTCTTTCAAATGTACACGATTTACAAATGGTTCACTTCGAAGCCTCTTTGATGTAACCGCCCGAATGTCATATTACTACAGAGACGGTAGCGCCGTGCCGTCTTCACAACGGATAAGGACGGGGACACATGGTCACAGCAAAGTCGCCTTGCCATGTGGAACCTCTCCTTACGGTAATAGTACCGGTTAGTACTCTACTATGGGAAATTGCTGCTAGCCTTGACACGAAACATTATCAAACGTTACACCTTTTGATAACTTTATATCACGGAGTTTCGTAATATTGGACTGCACAGGTGTTGTTATGTAACATGAAATTATAAGTTTTTATGTACTATGTAATAACGGAGAAAATATCACATATTACACATTAATCTCTGATATATTTTAATTAACTTTGCTTAAACCCGTTGCGATGACTATTACCTTTTTATTTTTATTTTAACTGTTGATTTGCCATCAATTGTCTTGCGCAATAATTAATTGTTGACTATTAGAAAGACGATCGATGCATTGCACAGAACAATAGCCTAGCGCGCTTTTCTTAACTCAATCAGGATGGGCAGATGTAAGAATTACTGTATGAATATTTCGATAAAGGTTATAAATTTTAATAGTAGAACTTATATCGCCCATATAAGTAGTACCCGTAACCCATGAGCTTGTATGCGTTGATGTATGAATGTAGAAGAAGCGAGAGAGGGGTGCCAGGATCGCGATAAATGAAAATCCATTATCTCTGCCTACCCCTCTGGGTTACGGGCTCGAGTGCGTATTTATTTATTTTAATCGTGAACTTTTTGGGAAACTAAGAATTGTCGTGAATTCATAATAATCATTATAATAAATGTAGTAAGGATTCGTGGAGAAGTTAATAGATAGGCTAAGATGAATCTCGTAACGTTGAATGATGGTACTAACTAAACCTTAAACGATGACCTTTTTACTATTAATATTTAACTCGGAATCAATGTAACAATGACGAGGACGCAATTTGATTGATGAGTTCTTCAACAATGACAAATATTTGTTTGTTAAACAACCGCACATTAAACTTGCCACTCTTCGCGTTTGTTCATTTTATTGACGAAACAATTTGATGACATAAATAATAGAAATTCTCCTTTAATCTTTAAAAGGGATCGAATAGTGCAGTGGATTTTTAATACACAATTACTCGATGCCGGATAATATCAAGACGTAGTTTTATGTTTAGAAAACTACAAAAACAATTGTTCATATCAGCACGTGGAGTATTGTCAGATGGGGTGGGTAGCTTATGGTTATTACTTTTGCCGAAAGCACTCGTTGCTTTGCTATTTGAGGTGTCAAATCGACACAACAATCGTCAAACACGACGCCGATGTCTGTACACTTGTACCGAACATTTTCTATATTTGTAAACATTGCATTTGTGTATATGTACCCGTTAATTTGATTCGTCTTTGATGTATAATCCGTTTTGAGACCGAAGTTGTCGGTTGAGATGGAGCTTATAGTAAGTGTATGCGTGGCTTATTGCAATCTAAGTGGTAGAGCCCGCAACAACAACATCTGCTGCACGAATGGGCCGGCTCGATAGGCGTGAAGTAGAAGTACTCTGCGTTTCGTCTGATAAGTCCCCTTTCCTTTCCTCATACGGATAGGACAGGAATGAGAGGAGGATTGGACGGGGAGGGGGTTGTCGGGATAAGGAAATATCCTTTTTTTTGTCTATCCTCCTCTGTCCATTAACGTAGGCAACGCATCTGCAACACATTTGCTTGTTGTGGATGTCTATGGGTAGCGGTCACTTAAAATCAGGTGATCGGCTTGCTCGTTTGCCACCTTATTACATTTAGAAAAAAGCAAATGTCTGAATAAAATGGTACTGCTAATATAATAAAATATTTAAAAATTCACTAATCGCTAATTACTGGTTAATGGTTAAAAAGGTAGCGAATAGGCGATATGGTAAGGTAGTCTCGACGGAGTCGAACCTCGTTCTAACTTAAATTAGACATCCAGTACGCCTCATACTTAATCCGCGCCAGTAAAATACTTTAAGTTACAACGGTGCGCTGCTCTGTCGTGTAACGCCGAACAAAGGCGCTGGTATAATACGATGGAGTACTTATTGTTACTTTTATTTGTTTAGGTATGCCAACTGTGGAAGAGGTGTGCTCCTCGTTCGGGCTCACAGATGTAGATATACAATACAGCGATGCTGATTTTGAGAATCTTACGTCATACAAGTTATTCCAACAGCACGTTCGTCCGCTCCTTGTAAAAGAGAACCCTAAGGTATGTTGTCTATGAATTGTAAGGGCCGCGCACACCAAAACCGACCCCTAAGTGAGCAAAACGTACGCGGTGCTGTCTGCGGGCATAGTGTCGGTTTTGGTGTTTAGTTGCTTTTATACTGGTTGATTACTTTCCTAAGAGACGTGCAAACTGGAAACTCTTGCTGTTTCTTTCGCTCATATTACGCAATTCGATTGATAGTTTTATAGATAATATATCGATCACGTCAGAGCCTTTTTTACTATATATGGCGTGAGTATTATAATTTAATTATGTACAGGTACCGGTGTCGAAGTTAATGATGTTAGTGGCCGCAAAGTGGCGGTTATTCTGCGAATCTAATCCGCACCTAAGCAGCGGCACACAAACAATAGGCTCGGAGGACAACACCAACACATCCACGGCATCTGACTACACGCCCAAGCCAAGATCAGGCCGGCCGGCTAAAGATAGCAAGGTTATTGTATTTTTAATTATCTTCAAAAATTATTTATTCATTCTATATGTTAAATTAATAACAGCTATGGCCGAGCACAGTTCCGTTACGAACGTTGTCGTTGTCGCTTACGGACCAGTGGGGGTTTAATAACTCTAGAATTACGCTCAAATATAAGGTGCGAGAGTTCTCACTCAGAAATTCCGAATCTTTGTAATTAGAAAGGATTAAAGCCTTATTTCTAGTCCATGTGTATATGACCAATAGATCTGCCGAAAATGTTAAATTTTAACAAAAATGTCAGTGAAATAAACATTTTTTTATTCTATCTTTAAATTGTATCTAATAATTTATCCTAACAATGTAGATAAAGGGAACACTAATTTGATTTCTTACATCGTGTCGTATCTATTGTATTTTATTCATTCTTGTTTATGCATGATTTTAAAAATGTCAACATTTCCCTAAATAGATAGAAGATGCTACCGACGAACCGGAAGAAGAAGAAGAGGAGGAAGCGAGTGACGAAGGCACCCCCGCGCCCCGCAAGCGCGGCCGCCGGCCCAAGCACGGCAACACGCCGCGCGGAAAGCCCGGCCGCAAGCCCAAAGTGCCCACGCTCAAGATCAAGTTCAGCAAGCGCAAGAGGACAAGCAGTGTTAGTTAATTGATTTACTTCTATTGCACATAGTTAGGGATACAAACTTTATTGCTTACATATTATCAGCATATTTTTAACGTACTATAGAGATAGGTCCCTTTTTAAATGTGAGAATGTCTGCGCACAACCGCCCTTGCAGGCGCATGGTGGCATGTGCGGATTATGTTGCACTCGCACCGACTAAAAATAAAACCTCACAATGTTCATTGTGGTCCTCCCTATGAATCGCCGCAAGAATTATCAACGGCAACCACCGATTAAAAATTAGTCGGTACAAGCCGGTCAGTGCGACATAATTTGGCATTTCCCCACGAAAAGAACTAGACTTATGTAATAACAAAACTTAAAAACGAGGTAATGTAACGTTTTACTTTGTTTGTTATTCATATTGTTCGTTTTTATACTCCTCATACTGCCTGTATAAATAAGCACCTCTGGTTGATTTTCGAAATTTCTTATGTAAACAGCCACCTTTCTTTTCTCATTGCCTTGAACACGTGCGTCATTACCCTTGGATTTCCTTGTCTAGGAAATTTAACCAACTTTCAAACTACGCCGCAAAAGACACAAGAAAAATATATTTAAATAAAATAACAAACTTATCACAATTACTTAAAAAAAATGCTTTTTTTGGTTGTTCTTTATTAACTTTAAGTTCGGTCCCTTGATTTCGTTATAGAAAGCAATAAATCAATTTGGCTATTGTTATTCAGCAGGACGAGGAGCACGACGGTAGCCCCGGTGTCAATACGGATTCCGATGCCGAGTTTGAGCAGATGCTGGCGGAGGCGGAGGAGCCCAAGCCGTCTACAGCCGCCGCCGCCGCCGCCGAGGAGGCCTTACTGCCTAAAGAAGAAGATCCTAATGCTCCAGTAAGTACTGCATCTCTTTTTTTCTCACTCTTTAATTTAGAATAATTAATGGAAGTAATTGATATTGCTTAAAATACGATGTAAACTCTTTACTCGAAACTAATAATGGTAGAGCCAACATCTGTTGCCTACCAATTCTAAATTTAAAAAAAAACGATAATCTTTTCATAAAAATAAGGACAATGTTGGTTTATCTTACCGTGAGTTTACACTGCCGAAGAACATATATTGTCATCTCCGTTTTCTCAGAGGACGATAGAGAAAGCTTCTTTCGATCCACGATTTTACGCCAATGGAAAATAGGCAAGATCTTTTCTCTATTACGAAGAATTTAGTTCATTAGACATAAATAAACATTTGTTATCGATATTACTGTTTGTTATCGGCTTACAAAAAGCTCCGGCTAAGTCTTTGAGTTTATGACGTCATAAACGGCCAACTTGCTTTTGTTGTTGTTAATTACCTTGAATAGGTGCGTCAATACTATTGGGTTGCGTAGTCTCGAGGAAATGATGGTCTCCGTTCCTATCTGTCGTATTTTCAGTCATAAACCAACTTTGTAACTGTTAACATGGCCAGGAAAAGAAAAGCATTATTTCTTTACGAAAAAGTTTGTGTAATACGTGCGATTGAAGGGGGAGAAAAACAAAGTGACGTGGGAAGACGTTTAGGACTAAGCCAATCTACTGTCGCTACAATTTGGCAAAACAAGGCAACAATACTGCAGGCAGAACTCGAGGGAAAGTCTTTTAAAAAATTAAGGAAGCCCAAATTCGAAGACTTGGATCGAGCAGTCTGGTCGTGGTATGCGCGCCAGAATAATGTACATATCTCGGGCCCAATTATTAAAGCCAAGGCTGAAAAGTTGGCCGAACAACTCGGCATCACTGATTTTAAAGCATCAGAAGGTTGGCTCGGAAAATTCAAGCAGCGTCACAATATAACCTACCGTAAAATGAAAGTTGTGCGAGGCGGCGGTAGAAATGTAAATGTGTACGACCGGAAAGTTAGGCCTAAATTAAAGTACTTTCCTAAAGACATTTTTAATGCTGATAAACCTGGACATTTTGGCCAGGTGACGCTTGACAACAAATAATAATTATTTTATGCAAAGGCAATATACAAATAAAATATTTCAATTACTGTGAATTTGTGTTGATCTTCACTTCGTTTTTGTTAATTTTTTTCGACAATTCCTTGAGTTATTGTAATATTTTCTTGTAATTAAAACAATTTATAAATTAAATAGCTTGTTTTTAATAATAATACTTATTCATTGTTAGTAATAACTTCGGCTCCTTCGAGAGTATTTTTAGCCTGCAATAAGTTTATAGTTTGTAAATGGGTTTTACTACCTTCAAAAAATTGCTTTCTAATTAGAAAATAAAGGATATTAAAGTTGGTTAGATAATTACTGACTAACTAATTATTTGCTTTTATAATATTAGTATACATGACCTTACTATTTTTTTTACTTTGCAGCAACCGCCAAAGAAAAAGGCAAAGACAAAAATAGGCAACAAGACCAAGAAGAAGAAGAAAATGAAGACGACGAATAAATTCCCTGACGGCGCGGAAGGCGAGCAGGAGCACCAGGATTATTGTGAGGTAATTTGTTTACATTATTATATTTATTGCTTCTGTTTTTAATTTAGAGTATCCGATGATTACGTAAGGTTAAGTTTAATTAATTATTTTAATACACATTCCCAGTCATTACAAAACTACACATTAATATACTATGTAAATTGCTAGTTTTTCTACAAAGAACAAATTTTCAAATGTATTGGGTACTTTTTTTTAAATTCATGGATATCTTGGAAGTTAGATAAGTTTGGCTGAATTAAATAATTTGCAATTATTTATTATATATTTGTTTTATGTCAAAGGTATGCCAGCAAGGTGGTGAAATTATCCTGTGCGACACATGTCCCCGAGCTTACCATTTGGTGTGCCTCGAACCCGAGCTGGAAGAGACGCCGGAGGGCCGCTGGTCGTGTCCGCACTGCGAGGCCGAGGGCAACCAGGACCAGGAAGATGATGACGAGCATCAGGAGTTCTGCCGGTCAGTGCACAGTGCATTCGTACATGCCAATATAAAAAGATAAAAAATGCTTTAATTTGTTTTTAATCAATTGTGTGATTTATGTTTAAATTTCGGTTCACGATTATTGAATGAAATTACTAAGATAATAAATAAAAATCAGAACAGAGTAAAAACGGATAGAGATTTGGACCGTGATATAGAAAATCTAATTGGAAGTGTCACGACCTCGCTCTGAGGTTTCTGGGATCGCTTGCCATAAACTAAATGTTGTATAAACGAATTATGTATACCTTAAATAAAAATACGTTTCAAGTTTTGCACTGTTTATTCAAAGGATATGTAAGGATGGGGGTGAGCTGCTATGCTGCGACTCGTGTCCATCGGCGTACCATCGCTTCTGCCTCAACCCTCCACTCGAGGAGGTGCCTGATGGAGAGTGGAAATGTCCTCGATGTAGTGTAAGTGTTACAAAATAGCCTTGCAATCTAAGGTTTAAGCTTCGGGTTAAAACATTTAATTATTAAGAATATCGATGTATTAATACGTTTATCGAAACATTCGCGATCATTTTTACGAAGTTGCGTTTCATTTGGCTTATTTTAAATTTCTATGAAGGGGAAGCGAAAAGCTATAATTTATTTTTATAAAGTATTTCAAATAAATGAAATAAATTAGGACATTATTTGAGTATTATTACTCTTCTGCAATAAATTTTGGAGATTTCGATTTCGACCACTGTGTAGTATTGATAAATATTGTATTAAACGACAAATAATCTTCTTGGTTTATAGTGTTTACCACTCGATGGAAAAGTGGCAAAGATTTTGACTTGGAGATGGAAAGAACAAACTGGCAAATCGAAGGCGCCGCGCTCCCGCGAGTTCTTCGTGAAGTGGCACGAGCGCTCCTACTGGCACTGCAGTTGGATATCTGAAATACAGGCGAGTGTTGTTTGTATGAACTTTAACATTAATTAACTAACAGTTTTTAATAAAACGAGTATTTTAACATTTTCCCTATACTCAATAATGCAAATATAAAAACTAAATCAAATTTGTGTCAATCATGAAAAACACCAAAGAATACGAGAATTATATTGACCAACATTCAGGGGTTGGAAGTCTTCTTTAAATAAATAGAAAATTTTGTATAATATGTATTTACTTAAAGCCATATTAAAAGTCTATTTATAAGCAAAAACTAAAATAATAAAAGCTTGTGATGGAGACTATCTTTAAATTAAAAATCAAATAATCTATATACATAAAAATATCCCTGTTTCCCTTGGGCACTGCGTCAGGTCGAACCGATTGCGCTATTTTTTTTGTTATTGTCAGGAGAAGGGTCTTATTAAAGAAAAACTATAAAAGTTGCATGTAATATGTTAGTCAAATAATTAGAAAATTGAAGAAAACTTAACAATATTAACTTTGCTAATGTAGGCAACCTTAGCGCTATTGTTATATTTGTCAGTTCGACAGTTGGCGCGATTACCGTAAGTAGAGGGATGAACGTTTTTATGCAACTACCCATGCGAAGCCGGGGCTCGCTAATAAATAATAATTTACATGAAATATTTTCGTAATTAATTGCCTATATCCTTATTAAAAAGATAGGAAATGATAGAATTTGACGGATGAGGAAGGGATGGATAGGCAAGGCAGATGCCTTGCCTATCCATCCGTTGCAGATGCAACACTAATGCTAATGCTTGTTGCAGATGCGTGATAAGCCAGATGGTTTGCTTATATCAGATGCCGCTTGCTCTTTTGCCACTATAACCTATAAAAAAAATCTTTCAGTTGGACGTGTTCCATCCGCTCATGTATCGGTACTACATGCGCAAGTCGGACCCCGAGGAGCCGCCGAAGCTCGAGGAGCCGCTGGAGGAGCGCGCGTGCCGCAAGCGCGCCAAGAACAAAGAGGACTCGGAACATGACTCCGATGAGAAGCTACTCGAGGAGAAATATTACAGGTACGACATGAACTGATTCTAAATAATTAAGATATGTTACTACGAGATCTTATGGTCTGCTGTTAGCTTTAGAAAGCATATTCGCAACTTTGGAATTTTCTTTGGTGGCAGTGCATTAAACAAAGTGAAATTAATGAATTAAAAAGAGAAATAAGTAGGAATTTCCTTAAACTTTCAATTTAACTTTCATTTTTTTACTTCAAGCGTTTATGTTCATTAAAATTGAAAAGTTTTTTTGTATCTCATGCAGACCAATTGGATTGCTATTTTAATAGATTTTTGGTTATTTATTTAACGCTGTAGTCAACACCAGCCAAAACGGATCTCTCTTTAGACTCCTCATACAAATAAATAAAGGCTCAATAAAAAAAATCCATTCATCTTTCATTTTGTTCTCAAGGTATGGTGTGAAACCGGAATGGTTGATCGTGCACCGCGTTATTAATCACCGCACGTCGCGCGATGGCACCACGTACTACCTGGTGAAGTGGCGCGACCTTTCCTACGACCAGGCTACGTGGGAGTCCGAGCATGAGGACATCGCCGGCCTTAAGAATGCTATGGAGTATTATCAGGTACGATTATAATCTAATTAGCTAGCGATAATTACAATCTCGCAATGTATATTCAATATATATATATATATATATATACACATATATATATATATACTAAAATAAATAATGAAGTAAATTACAAAATAAACTAATATGTATGTATGTTTATGAAAAAAGAATTGAGCCAGTGCAGTGTAACAATTAGGAAATATTACGTTAGTTACATGAACATTCGTTAAAATTAGGTTTTGGGTTGGTTAATTTTGTTTAATGTATGTTTGATGCGTCCTATAAAATAAAAATAATGTAATTAAAACATACCTGTTCCTTTTTCAGGATATGCGGGCCTTTATCACTTCTGAAGGCAAGACAAAAGGTAGCAAAGGCAAGAAAGCTGGTCGCAAGAGCAAGAACAAAGATGTTATCGACGATGATGAGAGCAGTAGTGGATTGCAGATAAAAGCCAAGAAGTATAATCCGCCGCCAGACCGTCCCACTACTAACCTGAACAAAAAGTACGAAGATCAACCACCATTTGTATATGAGACTGGTATGCAATTACATCCATACCAATTGGAAGGTCTAAATTGGTTGCGTTACTCTTGGGGTCAAGGAATCGATACCATTCTCGCCGATGAGATGGGTCTCGGTAAAACCATTCAAACGGTTACATTCCTTTACTCATTGTTCAAGGAAGGACATTGTAAAGGTCCGTTTTTGGTCTCTGTGCCTTTATCTACTATAATCAATTGGGAGAGAGAATTTGAACTGTGGGCCCCCGATTTGTACTGCATTACATATGTCGGCGACAAAGATTCCAGGGCCGTTATAAGAGAGAACGAACTTACATTCGATGATGGTGCGAATAGAGGCGGCAGACCGTCCAAAATCAAGTCACAAGTTAAGTTTAATGTATTGCTCACATCATATGAGTTGATTTCTATTGATTCAACATGTTTAGGGTCAATTGACTGGGCGGTTCTGGTGGTTGACGAAGCTCACAGGCTCAAGAGTAATCAGTCCAAATTTTTCCGGCTTCTGGCTGGCTATCACATCAACTACAAACTTCTTCTGACCGGTACTCCTTTGCAAAATAACCTCGAGGAGTTGTTCCATCTTTTGAATTTCTTAAATAAAGATAAGTTCAATGATCTAGCTGCTTTCCAAAATGAATTTGCAGATGTTTCAAAAGAGGAACAAGTCAAGAGGCTTCACGAAATGCTGGGGCCGCATATGCTGCGACGTTTGAAAGCCGATGTGCTAAAGAACATGCCGACAAAGTCCGAGTTCATTGTGCGTGTGGAGTTGTCGCCAATGCAAAAGAAATACTACAAGTATATTCTTACTAGAAACTATGAAGCTTTGAATCCTAAGAGCGGTGGTCAAACTGTGTCCTTACTAAATGTTATGATGGACTTAAAGAAATGTTGCAACCACCCGTACCTGTTCCCCGTGGCAGCGGAAGAGGCGCCACTAGGTCCTCATGGAAATTATGAGACTCAGGCATTGGTTAAGGCGTCGGGAAAACTGGTTCTTATGTCTAAAATGTTGAGACAACTTAAAGAACAAGGACACAGAGTGTTGATTTTCTCTCAGATGACTAAAATGTTAGACATTTTAGAAGATTTCTTGGAAGGGGAGGGATATAAATACGAAAGAATTGATGGTGGTATTACTGGAACAATTCGTCAAGAAGCTATCGATAGGTTCAACGCTCCCGGAGCTCAGCAGTTTGTGTTTCTTCTGTCAACGAGAGCCGGTGGTCTGGGTATTAATCTGGCCACTGCTGATACTGTAATAATTTATGACTCCGATTGGAATCCCCACAATGATATTCAAGCGTTCTCACGAGCCCATCGTATAGGTCAAGCAAATAAAGTGATGATCTATCGCTTTGTCACGCGTAACAGTGTGGAAGAAAGAGTCACACAAGTAGCTAAGAGAAAGATGATGTTGACTCACTTGGTTGTGCGGCCCGGAATGGGCGGGAAAGGTGCTAACTTTACTAAGCAAGAATTGGATGATATTCTTAGATTTGGTACTGAGGAGCTGTTCAAGGAAGAGGATGGAAAAGAAGAAGCTATCCATTATGATGACAGAGCTGTGGGCGAGTTACTCGATCGATCGAAAGAAGGTATCGAACAAAAAGAATCTTGGGCTAATGAGTACCTAAGCTCCTTCAAAGTTGCCAGTTACTCTACGAAAGAAGGCGATGGAGAGGAAGAGGTGGATACTGAAATCATTAAACAAGAAGCTGAAAATACTGATCCAGCATACTGGATCAAATTACTTAGACATCATTATGAACAGCACCAAGAAGATCAAGCGAGAACTCTCGGCAAAGGCAAGCGAGTACGAAAACAAGTAAACTATAATGATGGTAGTGTTGCTCAAACTGAAAACCGAGAGGATTCGACATGGCAGGAAAATGGGTCCGACTACAACTCTGACTTCTCACAAGGCAGTGAAGATGATAAAGAAGATGACGATTTCGATGAAAAGAATGATAACGGCGATCTTTTAAGTCGCCGCAGCAAGAGGCGGCTGGAAAGGCGCGAAGAACGCGACAGGCCACTTCCTCCGCTACTAGCGCGAGTTGGCGGCAACATGGAGGTGCTCGGTTTCAATGCCAGACAGAGGAAGTCGTTCCTCAACGCAATAATGCGATACGGTATGCCACCTCAAGATGCGTTCAATTCTCAATGGCTAGTCCGAGATCTTAGAGGAAAGTCTGAACGTAATTTCAAGGCCTATGTTTCCCTATTTATGCGACATTTATGTGAACCCGGGGCGGACAACGCCGAAACTTTCGCTGACGGTGTTCCTAGGGAAGGTTTGTCTCGACAGCATGTTTTAACGCGAATAGGTGTAATGAGTCTGATTAGAAAGAAAGTTCAAGAGTTTGAACATATCAATGGATATTATAGTATGCCAGAATTGATACGTAAGCCAGTGGAACCAGTGAAAATAGCGGGCGCTGCCAATGAAAGCGCAGCTCCCAGTCCGGCACCTTCAACTGCGACGCCCATAACATCAGCCGCCCCATCACCGGCGCCGACACAAGTTACGCAAGCCACCGGGCAAGCACCGACACCAGGCGGCTCCGAGAAGGATGACAAAGAAGAACCTAAAGAAGAAAAACCGGATATAAAAGAGAGCAAAGAAAAAGTTGAGCTAATGGACACGAGTGACATCAAAGAAAATGAAGAAGAACAGAAGAAGGAGGAAAAGGAAACAGTTAAGGAGAAACAGGATATCAAAGAAGAAAGACGAATGTCTGTCGACGAGGAGCTTCCTAGAGACGAAGAAAAATCAAATGAGAAGAAGTCTGAAGAAGCCGTAGATAAAGTTAAAGAAGAGAAGGAAGACTCTGACAAGAAAGATGATGCGAAGAGTGACAAGACTGAGTCAGAAGCGTCGGAGAAACCTAAAGAAGAGAAAAAAGATGAGGACGATGATGACGTGGTGTTAGTGAAAGAAGAAGACGATCTTAAAGTTGAGAGACGCAAATTTATGTTCAATATCGCGGACGGCGGGTTCACGGAACTGCATACGTTATGGCTTAACGAGGAAAGAGCAGCAGCGCCCGGGCGCGAGTACGAGATCTGGCACCGGCGGCACGACTACTGGCTACTGGCCGGCATCGTGACGCACGGCTACGGCCGCTGGCAGGACATACAGAACGACCTGCGCTTTGCCATTATCAATGAGCCTTTTAAAATGGACGTCGGTAAAGGGAACTTCCTAGAGATTAAGAACAAATTCCTCGCTAGGCGGTTTAAGGTCAGTGTTTTTTTTAACGTAGAAAAACTCCTTTAGAACTGTAGAATTCTGATTTGCAAAAAGTTTTAATGATCTAAAACTATACTATTGTTATTGATATAACATAGACAGAAGTTGCTTTTTTATTTGCCATCATCTAATTTTTCCTTTTATTTTCTATCTATCTAGTTTGATCACGTAGTTTTTCCGACATAAATAAATTTGTAAGATTTGTGCAATGATATAATTTCAGCTGCTGGAGCAAGCGCTGGTGATCGAGGAGCAGCTGCGGCGCGCGGCGTACCTGAACCTGACGCAGGATCCCAACCACCCGGCGATGTCGCTGAACGCGCGCTTCGCGGAGGTGGAGTGCCTCGCCGAGTCCCACCAGCACCTCAGCAAGGAGTCGCTCGCAGGCAACAAGCCCGCTAACGCTGTTTTGCACAAGGTAAACGTTCTTTGTAGTATATCGCTATTTACTTATTAAACTAATACTCTTCTTCTCTTTGGTAAAACTCTCTTTTTATCCCCATTCAATATTAACATAAGGTGAGCACATAGCCATATTCCCTTAATTTCATTTTGTTCTATTATATAGAAGCAATCCTCTTTCTCTTATATCTCTAGGTTTTCTTACCTGCCCCTGACCTACAATAAATCTAGCACAACATCCGGTCGTCACATGACATCATGGGAGCAACTTATTGAAATACATGTTTTGTGTGTGCGTGCAGGTGCTCAACCAGCTGGAGGAGCTGCTGTCGGACATGAAGTCGGATGTGTCGCGGCTGCCGGCCACGCTGGCGCGCATCCCGCCCGTGGCGCAGCGACTGCAGATGTCCGAGCGCTCCATCCTGTCGCGCCTCGCCGCCACCGCCGGCAACCCGCTGCCGCCAGGTAACTACGTCAATATAACAACCTATCCCAGTAGAACAACACATATTCCGAATTTACACTGATTGCTAGCTCGCGTTTACACTTGTCAGTTTTTTTCCAGTAAGTAAATTGTTTACTTCGTTTCAGCTGCGCAAATGGCGCAGTTCCCGGCCGGGTTCCAGCCGGGAGGGTCGTTGCCGGGCTTCTCGCCCGCGGCCGCCGCCGCCGCCAACTTCTCCAACTTCCGGCCGCAGTACTCCGTGCCCGGACAGCCCACCACCTCCTCATCTTCTAATGTTTGTATCAAGCCTAACATTGTATCCTATAGCTGTCTTTTAATATACAGAGTAATAAGTACAATAAAAGAAACATTTTATACTCTTACGAAGAAGACAAATAATATAGATGCGGATTTACCTTTATTAAATAAAAAAAATAAAAGGGAACCTTTTACCATACATACTTTACGAACATTTATAGCCGGTATATAATTTGTGGCGTACTTTCAATATAATAGTAAAACTTAGTAGGTATAAGAACTACAAGTGTATTTTTTCTTTTGTAGAAATCATAAGCCTTCGTGACTTCAATTCAACGCGCCGATCAGGTAAAAACTTTACAAAACATACGAAATTATTACTACTGTCATCTTCGCACATTGGCTCTCAATTGTAACTAGATGCAGCAGAGACCCTCTGAGCATTTCAAAGGCATTTATTCGCACTTTCTCGCCTTATTTAAACTATGTTCACGGCTTGTAATTACATCACTCATGCACTCGGGGACTGACTATGAATGCTCGACGTCGGGAATGTTAGGGTAAAAATTATAAGTGATAAAATCGAACCGATACTGAATTCTTAATTTATTTTTGTAAAATGGTTATTACTTCTACTTTTACTTCTGTAATCAATTATGTTTTTAAATAGTTAAATGACCTGTTGCAGCGGTTGCGGCGGACGATGCGGTCGCGTAGATAATCTTAGATTTAAGCTTTCCAAGATTCCTGTTCCACCTTGGGTTTGAAGTGATAATTAGTAATTAGTGCAGTTAGTTAACAATGTCATATTAAACAGAATTCCCACAAATATTATTTATTTCATCCTGATCTGTATGAATCTTGTTTTACTTGTTAAGTGATTGTCGATTATATGATTATTTTACTTTTTAATTTACCAAAAATGAAAATTGAATAAATCATATGATGTAAGTGATTCGTTGTTTCAATTTATATCATATATAATAAACACAATCTGGTTGCAAAAATAGTTTAATTTCATCTTAAACAGTTGAAGTGAAAAACCTTAGTCACCATGCATAAGTCCCATCTTCCGCATTGTACTTAACACTGTCGAGTGACTTCACGAGGCTGGGGTCCGGGGAGCAAAACAACTGGAGCATGTCTTTATTGATACCACTGTCTGATAAGTTCTCCTTGTTGAAAGCTTTGGTGAAATGACTAGGTTCATTTTCTTTAGAAGATTCTTCTGAAATTGAGTAAATTCAAATGTAACATTTTATACAGTTTTAAGTTAGTTTAATTTTATTTAAAAACAATTCTACTATATACATTTAATCAACTGGGATTACAAAGCAAATTTCATAAGTCTAAATAATTAACATTGACTGGAAAACGAAAGTCGGAGCTAAAGAGAGGTTCTTCAATAGAATAACTCCACGCAATGTGTACTGCTGTAGTAAAAGTAACTACTAAAATAAAGTATACACCTACTGCTAAAGCGAAAGGTTAAACTTTACCTTCGGCGATACTCTTGGCCGCCAAGGAGAAGGCGAGTGTGGGCTGGAGGTGCGCGAAGGTGGCGCTGAAGCTGGCGGCGGCGCTGGCCCGCAGCACGCCGCACAGCGCCGGCACCGTGCCCGGTAGGATGGGGCCGCGCAGCTCGATCGAGTAGTACTTCTTGCTGTCCACGTGCACTGTATTCTCGCGAAACTAAAATAAAATACTTTACGATACCCTCTTACTTTAATAGAGCTAGGCAGCAGTAACAATAGTTTCAAGTGATGTAACGTTATTATGGTAAACATGTTAAAGATTTTAAAGGACGCGTGAGTGCCGGAAATAAAATGAATGGGGCTATAGGTTATAGTAAAGTTCAGTGATGAGTCATAATTGTGTATATGAAGGCTCGTCAGGCAATACACAATGCTGTACTTACTTAGTCCCACTTTAGTGTATGGAAGTTAGAGCTGGGTTTGGCGGGAAAAGTATTTAGTAGAGTTAATGCCGTTGAGCACCTTTAAAATACTGCTGGAAACAAACATCAGGCTGTAAGAGTCAGTTAAGCGCTGAACAGAACTGTTTTTTCAGTGTTTCTTGAAGGATTCTAAGTCGTTGGGAAGTATTCTATAAGGCTGCATGTAAGATTTGAGAGCATTTCAATAAAATATGCACATAAAGCTGCCATAGCGTATGAAACGTTTGATGAAAGAGCGAGAGGGACAGAGTGACAGATGATGCGATAACGTATGAGTTTTAAAAACGAATAAGAGATTTTGAGAATTATAAAGAATTTAAAAAAATGAAATAATTAATTTCAAATATTGTTTCTCACATTCGAGTAGTTACTAGCTAGCTATTGTTAACTGATTAAAGTAATGGTAATAAAATCTAGTTGACCACAGTGATCGCTAACTTCCGCAGATGGCATTGTAAGACGTCAGTTACCTGCAGCGACTGCAGCGCGCCGCCGTGGAATGCGGTGGGCGCGAGCAGCGTGGGCGGCACGCCGGCCAGCGCACCCGTGTCGCTCGTGAGGGACCTGCAGTTGAGCAGGAAGTTGAACAGCGCCTGCGCGTCCGCCCCGCGCACCAGCACCAGCGACTCGGCCGCGCTGTCCACACTGCTCTCCGCTGCGTGCGTTAGACGCGCCTTGAATGACAAATAATTTTATAATTAATTCAACAGTACAAGCCGCAACAACAACAGATGTTGCACGGATGGGCTGGCGTAATACCACGGCCCCAATAGACACGCGTGAAGCCGCATGATCGGTTGCCACCTCCTCCCATTAAAAAAAATAAAGTGTTATTCTGTTTGAACTCTTCATTATATCATTGTGTGGGCGACATTTCGTGTTTTTATGCAATATATTGAGAGCTAATTAATACTATATATTTCTAAAGAAAGGTGAAATGAGACGTAATGGCGTAAAGACTCCATAGTTTTACGTCTTCATCATAAATATCAATATCAGTTCTAAATACTGGAAGCGTGAGGTCCAAAAATGTAACTAAACAATTTCTTTATGAATCATTTAAAGGATCAAAATAAGGATGCCCACCTGAGCATTGTTAATTCTTCTGAGATCCTCGGTCTCCAAGCCCAGTTGCGACAAGAACTGGTCCGGGTCTTCTTCATCTCCTGAACAATAGTCTATCTTTTCGTCATGCGTCGGCTTTGCCTCTTCCATGGTGTCGTAGCAGCTGTCAATGGACGAGTTCTTTGGACGTTCCTCATCGGAAATGTTGAGTCTCCTCTTGTTATCTGGACGCAGTGGCATCGTGAACTCGACATCTGAACACAGCGATCAAATAAATTAGTAGGTAATAGTAAATAATAATTAAGTCAATATTTGGGACATGTATGAGCGAAAACAGCGACATATTTTTTTACAAAATGATTTTTAAACATGTTTCCGAGAAAATATGGAAAAAGATCTGGATCCATGCGTTACTAACTGAATCGGATGGGAAAGAAATGCTATAAAGTGTGTTTAAATTTTGTAATATGTCCAAGATTCCTATAAGATTACCTTCTTGTCGTAAGGTTTGTCTGAAGCCCCGCGTGGTGGGGGCGATGAGGGCGCAGGGTTCCGACACCCCGCAGAGTCCGGCCGCGCGGAACAGGCACGTGAACGTGTTAGCACACACGTAGAAATACGGGCAATGCAGCGCGCGCACCAGCTGGGACAATACAACACTTTTAAATTGTTCAGACGAGGAGATCCAAAGATTTATTTATTTATTACTAGATATATTCCATTACAGTAACACTGCCGATACGATGCTATATGTATGTTAAATTATCATTTAAAAGTTATACAAATGTAAATGCATACAGAACAATAAATTAAAAACAATAATACAAGCAATTAACAACTAAACACTTAAACTCACATTGTCCTCCACACATTTAAATGCAGCCTCTATAAATTTTGGACTAGCTACAATTAAATACATCTACATATTTAGATATGAGATTTCAGAGCAGTTCTGTACACATTAACGCTAGCGGCGGGCTCGAGGAAGAAAGATGGGCGACGAAGACAAGGTACATTTTTGTACAATTATTTCGTCTTTACATTTATGCGAACTTTTCCTTGGATTCCCTATCAAATGACTAATAGGATAGCAGCATTCCTCTTTGTAATTATAAGGTTTACTTCCTTTAGCACAGTGCGCCGAAATTTCACCAATTAACATCTTCAAATCAAAATTTTGTTCCTGGTAATCGAACATGCCGTGATGGATGCCGCTACCATAAATTAAAAAAAAAACTGACCTGAAACAAGGAACGAAAGCTCTCCGTCCAGTCCCTATGCAACGCCTCCCGTTGCTTCGTGTTAAGGGCGAGCGCGGGGGCGGCGGCTACGCGGGCTGCCCGTGGGAACAGCTGCAGCCAGGGCAGCTGCGGGTGCTGCCAGTAGAGACACGTCTGGTGGAACCGAGCCCGCGGCGACGTGTCCAGCGTCGGGGAAGACGTGTCCAGGCAGCGGACGAACCTGGTAAAAAATTGATGTAAGTAGTAAGGAAGCGATAGTAATACTTTTAGTCACTTTTACAGATGAAGGAATGGGAAGATTTAGTATCCAGAAACGGTTTCTGGATACTGCAGTTTACTGCACAAATATAAATATACCTCGATCAACCCGGGCCATTCATACAACTTGTATGCATAGCTATATCATAGTTAGACTGTAACAAGTAATCTTTACAGTACAGTACAATTTCTTCATAGTTGCATCAGTCACCAGCATCCAGCAACAGTTCACAGGTGTTCTAAGTCTTATAGGCCTATCTTAGATTTTTTCGTAAGGATCCTTTGATATGGGGACCTTTTCCTCTTTTATTTATTAACCTAGATTTGCACGTTTTTTACCTATTTTTTGTATGTTCGTTTTGCCGAATATTATTATATTATGCTAGTATATTTACTTTTTTAAGGTTGCAAGGATTTTATATTTCGCGATTCTGTGTATTCCTATACCAACAACAAAGAAACTGTTACATCAATAAAGAAGTCGTACTCAATCTTAATGTATTGTTTACAAATTAAATCCACCCCTTAAACAGTGGAAAAGCCCGCAACAATGACATCTGGTATCAGATTGGGCCGGCTAAACCAGTCAAATGTCACAACCTCACAGAAAATAGAAGTGAAGTAGAAGTATTTTATACTTCTGCGTTTCGTCTTATGAGTGAGATGACTGAGACTCAGTGTCATTGCTGTTCCCCTTCCCATTGTTTCCTACAATGGATAGGATAGGAGGGGGAAGAAGATGGGACAGGGGAGGAGATAAATAGTACAAGGAAATATCCTTATTCCTGTCTATCCCTACTTCTGTCCATTAAAAGTACACATCTGTAACTCATTTCCTTGTCACGGATGCGTATGGGTACCGGTTATTTAACATCAGGTGTACCACTTGCTATGTTGCCACCTTCTTCCATTAAGAAAAACAAGTTTAATTCTTACCTTTTCTATTACTATAAGTCACTAGCAGCTTGCATTGTAATTGCTTCATTAATTATTTTTATGAATTATTAAGTGCATAAGGATAATATAGATATTAGTTAATATAGTATTTTGAAGTTCATAATTTTGTTATTGCCGCATACCCTGTTATCCCGGACGCTTCTTCACTTGCTTTTAACTTTGCTGTCCATGCAAATGGCTTGGTTGACATCAACCTTAACTTTGTCCTCAGGGCCCAATCAACTGGTAAATGTTTAAACTTTTCTTCTACTATTTTCTTAAAAATAAAACACAAATATCTATCAATTCAAGTGGTTGCACATATATCAGGGTATCCGCCAAACATCTCACTTACTTGATTTAGTTTGAAGTGATATCCATGAATATATACTAAAATAAAATTAACAGGTTCAATTACAAATTTACTGTATCGGTCAATCCTATCTCAATCTGTCTTGAGTAAGGCAAATAATAAAAAAATATTGGTACATTATATCTATGAAAGGCTGAATTTGGTGTGGTAAGGGCTGAATGTGATTAGCAAACTGCACAAATTGATTTGTAAAGGACTAAATTAGAAGTTTGGTTATAACTTATACCTTATCTTGTAAGTAATACCTATGTTTTCTTTATGCAGGGATCACTCAATATCGGAAAAACCACTTGCTCCATTGCCCCTTTTTCCAAAAATAGTGGTAAACTTCTAACATTAAATTAAAAAGGTTTTGTACATATTTTTAAAATGTGTTTACTTACAGTTTCTACAATGTGATCAGCTGTGTATTTTTGTAAAAGGTTGGAGAATGTAGAAAGTTTCTCAGTGTCAACTTTTGCCGGTGGTTTCTCTACTACATTTGCTGGTAACTTAAGAAGCGCGAACAATGTAGTATCATTTGATTCTTCAAATTGTGTCCCAGATTCTAATTTTTGTTTTTTATTCAATTCTGTACTGAATCTATAAAGATAAAGGGTCTACTTGCTTAGCACATTCTTTGAAATGTTTTGTTTATTATGTTTCATACTTTAAAGTAGAATAGACACAAGTAGTATAAACATTCCATAAAATGTGTTAAAGAAGAGAAAAAATATAAATATTTAATAATAAAGATAGAAAAAAATTATTATAATACATATCAACCAACTTAGAAAACGGATTTTTTCTTTTGTCACCATTGATAATTCTTGAAAAATCTAAACTTATTGTGTTTGGAACAGTAGTTTCTTCACTCGATTGCCGTAAAGGTTGTTTCATTCGCTCCTATAACAAAAATACAATTAAAAAGTCAACAGTTTCATATGCTCAAAAAGTAGAAGTGATGGAATTGGCCATGCCAAAGAAGTAAATATAAGTTCCCACAAAAAAACGAACTATGTTATATATTCATAGTTAAATTACCTGTAAAGCTTTTTTCTTTCGTTTCAACTTGTGAAGTTGCATTACTTGGTTTGGTGTTTTCCATGGTGATGAAGGTTCCATTTTATTGTTTTTCGATAAATTATTACAAAATGCATGCGTGCATTTTCTTAAGTTTAATGAGATATTTTTTTATTACATAGATAGGTATAAAAGCATACCCGATTGTAAACATTTGATCCCTACTTCAGTTCAGATTTTGTTCACTAATCAAACTAAATTAAACTCTAAACTAAATCATTCATCTGTCGCAAAGACAGCTGCGCTGCGATGCGATGTGAGCTAGTGATGAGTTATTACACGCACGTTATCAATTATATCGATAATTTAAAAACCGACATCGATAGTTGAGTTAGTTCCAATAAGTAGTAAATTTACTGTAGTGGGGGCCTTAATACCACTGTTGACTGTAGGGTATACGGAAGTGATCAATACGAATAAATTAATACATGGTTATCGGTGACTAAGACCTCTGAGAGGAGAGTATTTTAGTAATAATATTTATTTTGGGTAGGCTTAAAGTAAATCAGAGGACAGCTTATAGTTACTGTATTGTAGTAAAGTATTGTTTTTTAATTATGTAGTAATAGTAAGGACATTAATCATAATTAACAATGTGTACCCGATCCAAGATTGTATACATAAGTTATGGACAAAGGCAATTATTACTAAATTTCAAAGCAATAATGTATCAAGGTGACCAATATGGCCAGGGATCATAAGTGTCGTAAAAAGTAATTTACTTAAAATTAGCAGTGTTCCAGTAAAATACATAACAGTAAGTTAAACTGCGCCGTTCCGGATAAGAGGTCACCTTCTGTCAAAGCATTAGCTGAGTGTGACAAATACATATTTTCATAAGAACATTACGATTTCTGTAACAAAATTTATTAAATTAATGTTAAATTTTTAATAAAATATACTGCATAATCATAGTAACATCTCTATAGAACGTACTTTACGGGCATTCCGTAGTACTACGTAGCATGTTACCGGTAAAACGTACGTAAGCTAGAAGTGGGTACGTCATAAGTAGTGTTCGCATGACAGAGAGACGTAAAAACACTCATAAATATGTTACGAGTCCATGTCGTTTGAAATAAGTAGAAAATATTATGTTAGAATGTATTTTTAATCTACAGAAACAACTCCTTTTATGTTTTTTAGTCCACTATTAATATGTTTAAGTTAGTACTTTTAATATTTATAACAGCCTAGGTATAGTATGTTCAACTTAAGCACGTAGTATGTAGATGTTTTGTTGAAACCTTCGCAACTGTTAAGTATATGAAATTAATGAATATCAAAAAGGGAATCAGTCGTTAATTTAGTCCTTAAAAGAGTTGTACATAAATTCAATCTCCTTCGATACTTTACCGCTATGAAATCTGAAACTGGTTGATGTGATTAAAGTATGTAGTTTTATCGAAGTAAAAAAATACAAACGACAGCACGCACCGGTTATCTTTCATTAATCTTGCTGACCGGTTTCCTGCCTTCCATTTCCGAATATTGTACATGCATAGAGTTATTGGTACAAATAAAAACCGATTCGGCAAATCGGTAAAAATGAAATCCTAATTTCATTTTCATGCAAGACATCGCTCGAGTACATACTGCAGGTTCGGTTCGGTGAAGAACGGTACGTACGGACCAAGGCGGTACAAAACAACAAAATATCACCTAAGTAATTTTTTCCTATGATTGCACAGACTAAATTTTGTTTTAAGCCCATCTTCTCTTTCTATTTCTATTCATGATATACCCATTATCATTTATCACCCCCCCCCCTTTACTGCTCAAGCTTTTATTCATATAGCATTGTTTATATCAAATATCTAACCATTTTAAATTACCTTCGAACAATAGTTCGTTGTAGACAATATTCACTAGTGTAAAGGAATTTTGAAAATGAGCGGTCGAAATCAAAAACAAGTGAAAAAATTAGCGGTTTGAAACGATTGCTGTTAGTGTAAACAAACCAACAGCGAGGTGAGACATGTTAAATATTTTTTATTTGGCAGTACGTATCTTAGGATTCATTCTAACTTATCTATTAGATTCGATTCATTCTAAAAATCTAATTCGAAAGAATATAATTAATATATAATTTTAATATCCATTTTTAATTTCTTAATTTTATTTTATATATATTTTATTATTAAAATTATATATGTACTTATGTTATCAGTATTTTAGTGTTGATAATGTGACTAAATTTCACTACCTCAAAAATATAACATACGTTATTGTACATACTTCATATATTCAGGGAGCTTATTTGCGATAAGCAATATATTAACCTTCCTTTTCTTCATTGTTGGTTAACTTCTAAGAAATATTATTTTTATTACATACACCTTACATAACAGTATCGTGATTATAATTTGGTTTCTGGACGAGGCAAGATGTTCGGTTTCATTTATGAAAACTTTGGCCACAAGGACCGTGATAAGCATTAAGTGATTGGTATCGGTTTGCTACATTGAATAAGAGCAAGAGAAGTAAGAGCTTATTAAAAAAAACAACACGAACGCCCACCTCTTATGAAATTTGTTATGCTGTCCACCTTAGTCAGATTAAATATAGCATACCTATTTTTATTTTAGGTGAGACCTTATAAATAAATTAGACGTGATAACCAAAGTGATTTCGTAAGCAGAAGCAAAGATTACATTTGCAGAAATGTTGAGTTTCAGTTACAAAAAGTACATTTCGCGGCGAGCGATGCGTTGACCTATCAAATCTCGTCACACTCGCATTTGCCAGCCGCCGCGCTAGTGTACACTCGCACGTAAGTCGCGCCGGCTCTATAATGACTCGTGCCATTCGCATGCCATAAAAAAAATATAAATAAGTCACGAAAACTATGTCTTTTCCGTAATATTTAATAAATTATTTATTATAATTTAATTTGACATGGAAATGGTTAGTTAGTGGTTTTTGTTAAAAATTTAATTCAGTCAATATAAAATATGACAAGATTTATAAGTGATTGTTTTGCGTTTTTAAAACGGCGCGTCTTTTTGGTAAGTTTTTTTCGATTCTTTAAAAACTGTATACTTTTATTGATAAAATTAATTTAGCTAGAATATTTTCTGAAAAATATATTTTAATTTAATAAAAGTCGACAACCTACTAACTATCCTTAATTAGTTTGGACGTATGTTTTATTAAATAAGGGATTTATTATAAAAAATATTTAGGTACTATAAGTTATATTTAAAAAACAAACTTGCACTGCACAAACTTTAACTTAAGTAAACTTCCAAGAATTGGATGATGTCAACTTTCCTATCTTCGCAGAAATTTATTAGTTATTTACCCATTGCCTAATTATTTTGGCATAAGTGACGACGGACCATGAGTTAAGCGGTATTGTATATGACACACATCACAAAACTCGCCAAGATTACGAATTTCGAGGTCTCCTGCAAGTCGGTTATGTTAGTGTTCGTGATTCATAGTTTTGTTGCATTCTGGTTTACAAAAAAACGTGGAGGTTAAAATTCCCGGCGGGTTGAAGTTCCAACGAATGCTCATACTGTTGTATTCTTTGCGCTCATAAATAATCGAAGTTGCAAGGAGTTGCGAAATTTTGCCCATTTACAAGGCGCAGTGAACTAGTTACCTAGTTGAAAATTTATGGATTTTGTTAAATCGTTATTATGCTGGAAATTGTTTATGTAATAAAAACGAGCTTTCTCGAGCGTATAATTTTATAGAGACCTTTAGGCGTAGATAAGTCATTTTCTAAAATATTTTAACAGGATTATATCTGTAGAGTTAACTTTTTAGTAGTTGAACAAATGCATAAGGTATTTATTTATTTATTTCCATATTCTGAAGCGCTTTGAAACGTACTTGTTATAAAATTGTTGCTTTCATTGTAAGCGATATTCGCGACGATAAAATTCCTAGCAGTCTACAGAGTCACGTTTGACAGTTTAATCTCATATAATTTAACTAGAGTTAATTTATACTTGTACATAGATCTAGTGACTCTTAGTTCTTCTGTATTACTTAATATTAAATACGTACTAATTTTGAATTCCAACGAATTAAAGTGAACAAATGGGAGAGTAGCGTACTCATTTTTTATTTTCTTCTTTACTTACATTTTAATTGAAGAACAAAAAAAATTGTTTTAAATGTCACAATTTCAATGAGCGTCATATTAAAATTAAAGTTTTAATTGCAACACTTAAGGAATTAAAACTGTAACCATTTTCCCAGTTTTCAAATGAAAGTATTAAATTGCCCAGTTGCATAAAATATCGTAGGGAGTAATTTTAATTTTTATTCATCTAGGTACTGTGACAAGTGTCATGGTTAATTAACGACGCTGTAAAACATTTTTGAATTTCGCAAAACTAGTTACAGAAAGCCCTCTCCTTAGCTTTTTATTTTTTTTGTATTATCCTCAAACTATAAAAGTCATGCACATTGTTGCTTAAAATGTTGCTGGAAAATGTTAATTTCAGAAAAATTAGATGGATTTTGATTGCAGTATTTAAATACATGGCAGAAAAATACAAAAAAAATAAACATCGATAAATAAAACTCGTGGTCTCATTATTGAACTTTTTTCATGACGATTTCTGAGACATTGCAAAACTAAAATTGGACTTCAGAATACCAGTGCCAGCATTGCTATTAGTAAGGCATAACACTTATTACAGGCAGTGTAGACTGATAGCAAATCATGTATACTATCATCTTTTTAGTGCGGGCTAATTAGTGATTAGAGCTAGTGGATATTAATCAAAACTGTGGTATATTAGACATTAATAATTGTAGTTATAAAAAAGTGAAAAAAACACCACAGGACTGCCGACAGAAGTTAAAACTCAGACAGTAAAAATGTACAAACCCTTGTATCTTAACAATAAAATTGAATACAAGAAAAATGAATGAAAAAAGTTCGTCGAAACTGTTCCGAATTCAAATAAGCACGTTGCGTGACGAACATGTCGATCTGCCGAATCTAATCATACGATTTTCCCTGACAAATATCCTCTGACGCGGCTAAAAATGTTTTCAGATAAAAAATCGCAAGGCTCTAGTCCAGTAAACGGAAATTTTAAATTCTTAACTAGGTTCTATTACTCTCAATCAGTATATTAGGACTAAATCATGAAGAAAAAGAAGAAAAGAACCATTGAGCTCTTACCGATCGGCTTGATACTCTGGCTTTGCGGAGGAACGTCAGTTCCATCTGCATTTTTATCGTATATACCACGGGGAGTGTTCCGAAGAACTGATTGGAACACTTCCTGCCGCCGAGTTTCGTCATCATGACACTACAGACCGGGTACCATCCACACCACCTGGATGTCTGGCATTCCTCTACCGTGCGGTTTTCCCGTAATTTCCTGCCTCGCACAGCCGAGTTGGGGAACGGTCTGTCTTCGGCGGTATTTCCAAACCAGTGCGACTTAGGGTCCTTCAAGAAGTGAGCCTATCTCTTTCTTAAAGACTGGCAACGCAACTACAGTTCCTCTGGTGTTGCCATGCATATAACCAATTTTTAAAATTAAATGGAGAAGTGGATAATAATAATGTCGAAAGATACCTTTACCTTGATAGATTGGTACATATTTACAAGTCAAGCTAATAGGAGTGGTAAAAAGGTGCCTTACGTAGTATATTCTTTGAGCCACATATATTATGCGTCAGGAATTTAAAAACACGTAATCCTTGGTTTAGGACTTGTTCCATTGATGTTTTTACACTCCTCTACTATGTATGTAAATATTTTATCAGCTGAGAAACTAAAAAAACCTAAATGTTATAACTAACTATCTCATTTCTTCTAATAGTAGGTACAGTGCCAGAGAACACAAGTCGTTTTCGGTTATGAACTGAATAATCATTGGACTTATGAAATTTTCATTTGTTATCTATTTGCTACTGTCGCTGCGGTGAGGCTAAGGCATGATTGCGTGAGTTTAGAATTATGTTTACTATGACGTGTTCTAAAACCTCAGTCAGCTTTTACGACTACGTAGAAACTAACAGGTGTTGCTATCTTTTAAGGACTGTAACACAAAAGGCAGTTATTTGGGTCAGCGGCCACGTACAGTAATAACGGGATAAGCAAGCTTGTTAAATAAAATGTAGTTTTTATTTTTTAGATTTGATTAAACGAATGTGCTGGCAGCAAGGTATACTTACATGTGCACTCGAAACCACTTTTAAATTCCTTAAGATATTGTGTTCATTCAATTTTCAAAATGTTCAAAAAATGTATTTGTTCTTTGTCCAAAAAAGAAACAAACATATTTTAAGACCTATATCATATTTGTCAATATGTTTGTTGTCTGGAATAGTTCTGATATGCAAATCGCACGTGCGTGACACAAGTGCGTCTGTATCACGCATAAAACCTCTTAACAGTTTTTATCATTGAAGTGACATTACTCCCTCATCACTCATCGCGTCTAGCATGACAAGGGCCTCTCCAGACACTCAAAACACCCGGTAACGGATTTCAAATTGGCGCTACATGGAAATGCGAAGCGGCAAACTCATCTGCATTTCCTGCTTACAACAAAAATTTAAACAATGTTGTTAAGCTAATTTTGTTGCTATTTGCTTACTGTTATGTATTTATATTTAGAAATATTTATTTATACGTTAATCAAGTGGTCGATCCATTTCCGAAATTGAAGACTTGACTAAAGTGGCTATAAATTTGGTGATTATTTTGATATTCTATTTATTTTCCTCTTTCGCGGAGGCAGTATTAGCAATAAATCACGCAAAAGCAATAATATTTCAATGTTTAATCATTACGTTGTTCTTAGTTTCGTACTTGGTCTAAAACAATGCATCTTGCAATACCAGATAATCATCAGAACAAGTCTACATTTTTTGGTAGCTTCCGAGCAATGTTGGCGTTATAATGCCAATAATGATTGCATTGCTTTTTGTCTTAGAAAAAAATATATTTCGAAGACCTATGCCTATGTAAAGCCTACTTATTCTTCATATTACTTATGTGTAATATGCCTTAATATTCTCTTTATAAGGTTCCGAATAATACTAGAGCGATAACAGTGGAATATGAAAATCAAACTTAAATAGGTTGACCGTGATTTCCAACAGTAGAATCTTGATACTTAAAAAGTATAACAATTTGAGTTGACGGATAGATGATCTATAAAGATAATGTCTACTACATAGGCAATAGGCAGTTTACTTGAGTACATAAGGCTATGTACATTGCCCGCCGGTGTTTACATTGTACGGCCGCTCTGTACACAGCCGCGGTCCGATGTTACAGCATCCTCACAGCGGATTAGTGCGGCATGGCCGGCGTGCGGGCTCAGATAGGCCTACAGTAATTATGCAAATGATTTGTGTATTAAAGGGATGGATTCATCGATTGGTTATTTCCTAGTTTTTGTTGTGTAACGATTAACACGGTCATTGTCATACCGAAAACATTGAAATCTCTTTTATTTATATCTGAATATGTCATTTTAAACTTTTATATTATGCCAAAAAGATATTATTTAATCTACTTATAAAATCATGTTATATCGCGTGGTTGGCCATTTGTAATTTAATTAAAAAATCTGGATCGACTATTCGGAAGCCACGGCTGCTCAATTTTAAATCATAATTTTTCAAAAATGCAGAAAAACTGTTTCCTATGAAAAGCGTCTATAGATAGGCTGTAGTCCCAGGTCTTCATTTGACACACTTTATACCGTGGTTCTGCTTATCCCCATCTCAACGGCTAAGATTTTTTGTTTACGAACAGCATTTCGCGCCTTCACGGCTTTAATGATCGCTGGTGTACTAACTGTGCGAAGCCTGCCAGTTCTCTTACGATCTTCGAAGCTTGAATCCTCATTGTGTGTGAGTTTTTGATAGTGCAATAAACATACCGAAGTGTTATTTTCAAATTTTGCAGAATTTTTGAAAAATTCTGTTAGCGGGTACCACAGTGGTGCAACGCGATAACCGCGACCGACTTCGACCACTCCATATTTGGTAATGAATGAAAATGACTCTCTTTTTTTTAATTAGTCGAACAATATATGGCCAGTTTTCGTCAATTTAAAAAAAACGACGGTTTTGACAGAATTTATGACCGGACTAGGTATTTGATTGGATTGGTTGGTCGAAACTAAAATATAAAATGAACAATTCGAGTGCTCTTTCTATTAACAACATTTAACCTTCTAAAAATAAAAATCTTGAGCCAATCCCAGTTTATTTTGTTAACGTAAATTGTAAATGTTACCAGGTGCGATCTAATAGAAAATTCTGTTTAACATTACAACTAATGCTATATGCTGCTAATGTTATATCTCTATTTGTATATGTCTTCTTTCTACGCTGTTTATTTTAGTAGATGAAATATATAAAGTTGTGGAAAGATACATATATGATACGTTACTTAAGTGTAGATTTTTTGAAAACAATGTACCTATTTTTATTCTTTAATTTCTCTTGAAAATAACCTGACAACATATTGTTAGCAGACACTAAGTTTGATATCAAATTAAACTTGTCTTAGCTTAAATTTTATGGGTATTTACTGTCTGTCATATAATGATCTACATTGATGATGTGTACCACTCGTCATGTATGCTAAAGTAAATGAGATGCAAAAAGTAGGTTAGAGTTCAGTATAGCTTTGCGTGTTGACATGATGCCTAACGTTTCCGTTTCTAACTGTAATAGATACACTAGGACACTGTATTTATCAAGCACTAAGACTGGAACAGAGGATTATCTACGCATTAACGTAGAGTAGAATAGTATAAGACTATAAGTACTTTGTTTGTTTGTTTGTTTTATAAAGTATACCAGTGAGACTAGTAGCACTAATTCTCGATAGCCAGGAAAACGCGTGACGTGTGTCGACAACCTACATAAGAAACCATGTTGAAGTGCTGTCGCAATAAACTAACTTACACCGTCATCTGTTATAATTCAATCGAGATAAAAGTTCCTCACCTACCTTTCAAGTTGGACTAAATTACACATAGTGATCGGTTTAGTGGTTTCGGTTTTCTTTATAATAGAAGGTGGCACATGAGCATGCGGTTCATCCGATATCACGTGATCGATACTCATAGGAATCTGCGACAAGCTTATGAGTTGCAGATGCGTTGCCTACCTTTAATTGACAGAAAAGGGGATAAACAGAAAATGGTTATTTCCCTTTTATCTTCATTCCCTCCATCGTCAAGTTCTCTTCCCCTTCCCATCCTTTACTTATTAGCAAAAGATGAGAATGGAAGAGGAGAAGAGTTAAATGACCTCATTCGTCAGACGAACCGCAGAATACTCTACTACACGCCTGTCTTCTGTGAGGTCGTCGTATTTCACCGGTCGAGCCAACCCATTCGCGCAACAGATGGTGTTGCCTGCTCTACCACAGATTAGTAATGATGATGATGAATGAACTAATCTAACGAGATGTGCCATCCTATGCAATAATTTTCGAAATCCTTGATACCATATCTATATCGATATGGGTAGCTTAAGGTCCTTTGATCATTATTAGTACCTACCTACTATAAGCTTAACAGTCCTTTTTAAAGTCAGTATTTCGCGAGATGGAAACGTAGCATCTTCTGCATGCGTGCATCTGTAAACATGCCCATACCATGCTAAAAAAGTTAGCATGGTGTGGGTTAGCATCGGTGCCATGTATTTTGTAAGAAATAAAAATGTTAAATCTGAGAGCACTTGGTATCAGATTATCGTGTCCCGTCGCGTCAGATGCAAATGAGATTCCGATGGGGTAGCGTTCGACATCCAGTAATTAATGCGGGCCCACACTCGCCCGCTGTCATCGACTCCATTCACTCGTTCAATGGAGGTGGGCTGTCAAAGGAGTTGTATTGCGTCGTAGTTACGCACGAGCGTTGAATGCCGTCTGCTCTGAAGTGTCTCCCGCACGCCCGTTTGACTTCCGACGCGTGTCGCATGTCGCGCGTCGCACGGAATGCCTCGCGTTCATTTCAAGTCTCGCTTGACGTTTTCATACGCGAAACTAGGGTCTCTCACTCTCTAAACAATATGCCTGTTTACTGGGATAGCGGACTTTGAACTTATCTCTGACATTTTCAAAGCTGTCTAAAAATACTTACCGGACATTAATAAACAATTATTCTTCATTCACTTGTTACAGCGAAAATTTATAAGGATAAACTGACGTGTTATGCGGTGTCTCGGTAGTAAATTAATGCCTTAATTATAAAATAACCCATAAATTGTAATCCCTTATTCTGTAACATTAATCTAAATTGCAAAAAAACTGATAAAACATTTTATTTTCAAACTTTCTTAATTATTTATTTTTACTTTCATTTCTTTTGTACTTAATTACAATCAATTTTTAATACATAAATTATTTCTAATTATAAGCGTACATACCATTCAAGATTTTTAACCTAACTGAAATGGACATTACTATCAATTTATGCTTTTTAACAAATTTTATTGTATCATATTAATTTATAAGCCCTATTGAGATAGAGGACAAGACTCATATACACATTAGGTTGCGTCCAGACCCAAAAAATAAACATTTGTTAGCCTTTTCATAAATAACATGCAAATATTTTGCATGTTATTAATTTGGCTTGGAACTAACCCTGAAATTCGTAGACTTTAGTCGAAACTTTAGTTTAGTTAAGTTAGTTAAACTCGTGTTAATTTAGAGTAAATATTTTTGACTTACAAAATATTTAATTTGTTTCAGGTATTATGGATCTCATTAGTCATGTACATTTTTTACGATTCATTTATTTACTACAAAAGGGAGCGACGATTTTATTACTTAAGGCAAATGTTAGGGGTGAGTTATCTACGAAGTGAACACACAGGCTCGGAGCGAGGTTTTGAATGCTCGGCGTTATATTATTCCGCTGAAAGACCGAGCGTGCGTCAGCCGGCGACATGTCTCATGTATCATTTAGGACCGTGAATAATTTAGGTCATTACGATTGAATCACGGCTTGTTGACGAATACAGTTTGCATTCTATTGCTACTTCGGTTACCGACACTCATTAAATTAATACTTTTATATTAGTATCATATCATAAACATATATAATAAATGTAATTAGCCGCGTCATATATCTTATGTAGAGATTTTTAACAGTAACTCGTACTTCATCTATACTATGAGATACTCTTCGTCTTTGATAGTAGAACAATATTTCCTTTGGTCTTCTAACAATTATTCGATTGTATTCCTTTTTTAATTTTTAGTCAGGGCTGTGCATATCTCGAGGGACGGCGACTGTTCTCAACTTGTGCTGCGCGTTGGTTCTGTTACCTCTTTGCAAGAAACTAAATCAGTTGCTTTATCGTTTACTGTCCAAAGTATGGCCCGGACTCTTCTTCTTTTGGCTGGAGAGAGCAAAGAGTTTTCATATGACTGTTGCAATAACTCTCCTTTTCTTTGCTGGTAAGTTATATCATTTTTATTTTTGTAATAGAAAATAAGAATAGAATTTAAAATATTACAGAATATCCACTACATTTTTTTTGTTTTTGATTTGTTGTGGTATACGTAAACGTATCCGATTAAGTTGTACGAATGGATTTGAAAAAAATAATAGAACTATGCTAGAGCAGAGTTTACAATCACTGATGAAGTAAGAAGTGATAGGCTTTACTAAAATAACTGCGGAAACGCCATCCACCTCAAGGCATAAATAATCAGCCTTTTTTAGTATGTTTCCCCACTGGGACACAAGCCTCCTCTCCGTGAGAGGGAAGGGGCCGTAATCCACTACGCTGGCCCAGTACGGGCTGGTGGATGTCACTGTGTTCGAATCTCGCGATGTTTTCCTTCACCGTTTTTGGAGCAGTGGTGATGAATTAAATTACACAAAGTAAAGCCCTGGTATAGGTATAGGTAGGGACATATTTATAATCTAATAGAATATATTGCCACTGATCATTTTTATTGCAAATCTTGGGAGTGTGGATAAAATAAGAGGAAAGCATTTAATGACTTAAACTTGGAGTGGTAGCCAAAGATTAAGGCTTCGCATTTTCATTGCTGATATGATTATTATAAGTTTTATATTATAAAATAAAAAAATAACCATTAATAAAGAAATTGGTATTCAAATTTAAGATAACAAAATAATATATCTAATTATACGAACTGGTTTCTGGTAAAATTTCGTTAATGTTACTTAGAAAAGTTACACAACTCATATTAAAAGTTAAAACCTACATTTTACGTACGTGTGTAAAATTTACGTATTCATTTAGCGACCCCTAATGATTATTAGACCTCCGACCTCAGTTCCTCGGGGCGCATTAAGTTCTTGAGACGACGGCTAATGGTCGTCTCACACCAGTTAGTACGTACCTCACGCGACTTCTCAGCTCCGATATAGTGCGTATTTAGATTCTAAATGGCTTTCGCTTTGTGCAACGAGCGTTGGGGTGTGAATTATGCTTTATTGTAATTTGTCGTAATTTACGATGGTGCATATGTTTTTATATTGCTGGTAATCACGTTTTAAAATCAGATTTATTCTGCATTTTTTTAAATTGTTACTATCGGGATTATATTTTCTGATGACCCAATGCCAATGCTATTATTTTCTTGGAAATTTAAATACAATTCAAAGAATATTTCACAAAAATAGTTAACAAAAGAAACACATGAATTATAAAAAAACAGCATATCAAAAAATGTGTTGAAACCGAGTAATGCTGTATATGAAATCTGTGACCACCATGTTATGTTAACAGATCCCTAGAAATACTTACAAAAATAAATGCTACATAACCCTCTTTCTTTGCAGTGATACATTCCATGGCGCATTTCGTAAATCTGTGGAACTTCTCGCGCAACTACGATGAGCGGAGGGCGGACATCAACTTGGCTCGCTACAGGAACGAGGTTAGTTTGTTAACAATGCGTGCTCCCGTGCCGCACTTGCCAAACTTTAGGGGGCCTATCTTGAAAAAACTTTAAATAAAAAACGACGTATTAATTTCACCTAACCTGAGTAGAAATAGTAATCGAATATACATCAGGATCAAAACGCAATATGATAAATATGTTGATTCAGATTTGATGACTTTTAAATTTTGAAACAACGAAAGTTACATGTCCAAAAATGTTGATACCAATGTTTGGTTTTAAGCCACAAGGATTTATGAATTGCGAGTAAGTCAGCTGGTTCTTCGTTAACTTAAGACGTTGAAATCTATTTTTTACCAAGCGTTAAAAAATGCTATCATATGAAAAAAAAATTAGTTACATCCTGTTTTGCTTGTTTTAAAATTACACTTAGTTTATTAAAAATATTGCTTTAATTACATAGATATAGATATATGAATTGATTATTTGAGGATTTCAGAAGCGAAAAAGAATAATTAAAGATTTTTTACTTTTATTGTACCTTCGTCCAACACGACAATAATTTTTTACATAAAGAAAACTGTAAAGGCATAAGAGATATGAAATTGTCGACAAAATACTACAATGCCTATGAAGGAACGTACGCTGTTAGAATATTCAACAATAAAATGTCATTTCTTACGAGTTTCACCACTTTAAGGAGTTGAAGTCTGTTCCGCTTCAGAAACACGGTTCAAGAAAGTCTTGCCTCCTTTTATTCCTCAGTGACGTTCAAACTGCACCCGTGAGTGGCGCTATACGGGACGAAATGTTTCTAACACGCTTTCCATTTTATACTCTCTCATTTATTTTTATGGAGTACAAAGCGTTTATGGTCGAATAGTGTACTTTCGAAATTTGCTTTTTAATTTCGTTATCGAAATTCAAACTGCGAGAATAAGGATCGGTGTGCGGAGTGATTGTGGCTTAAAAAAGGGACTTTACCTGACTGTACCATCGTAAACTTGGAAAGTAACCAAAAATATTAATATACAAATGGTAAGACAATTGAAAATTAATTACAAAATCTCCTCACGTTAGACTTAACTGTAATCTTAGTTATTAGTTTTTTATGCATTAGATTAAATCAAAGAAACAAGGTAAAATGGTCCTTACAGACGTTAGTAACTGAAAGAAATCTAAACAAATCCCATAACAATTGAGAAAGCGGAGAATTTTTGAATAGACCCTGACAATAGCGTAGAGTCAGAACAAACACTTATCAGGCGGGAGTGTAAAGTCGTGTCCACACACCATCTGATGCTCATTGTGCGACAGCTCTTTTATAATGTATGGCGTCTGGACGTGTGTTTGCACGATTATTGACAAGCATTGAGCCTTTGTCTGAGTGGGAACGTTTAAAGATAGTATTAAACTGTGAAATGAAATGCCTTAACTAATCAAATTTCACTGAGTATACCATATTAGTTACAGGTCACCATTTCGAATCCTTATCAATGTATATTAATTTTAAGGGAATTTTAGTTCTATAAATCAACGTTTTACGGGACCTTATTTGATCGAATATTCTTGAACCTGTCGTAGTATCAATATTTTTATAGTTTTTAATAAGTAAATTGAAGTGCGGTTTTCGTAATACCTTTTGCAATACGCGACTGTTTTCATTAATATTTCTGTTCGTAAATGGATATTGAGGATGAAAACTTACATAAAGACTGCCATACAAGTATAGAAGAAAGGAAACAATAAAGTTTGAGAGTCCGCGCTGAGTGGCAACATTTATCACAAACTCAATAATGGGCTGTTGTCCGACTGGACTCGCTGAGGACTTCGTGGAAACTGTTATTAGTCATTATTACTACTCCAGCTTCGTGTTGGGGGAGTTTTGTGTTTAATGAAGAAAGGGTTCTATTGTGGAAATGTTTCTGCTAAGGTGACATTATGTTTTGTTATGGCTACTTATAATTGTTTCAAAAAATATTTAATTTTACTTATTGAAGAGTATAAGATTTAATACAAATCTTTCTATATATCATGGGTGCTTTAAACAAATTAAAGTTATTCTTATTAGTTAGTCACAAGCCTCGCTGAATTATTGCCACTTCAGAGAATCTGGGCCAAAGATATTTTTATACGAAATTTTAGAATCTTATAAATGTAACTATGTATACACATATGTGTGCCATCCTACACTTGTTTTGTTTGCATTGTATGTATTGAGAGAGATAGATGGACTGCCAAATAACATGTCTCGCGTTAAAGTAACCGTGGGTTTCCACTGGCGTATGAACTTGTCGCGATACAAGCATTCTCTCTATCTTACTTTCTGAAAAAACAGCGACGACAATATGTTTTGTATGAATGTTTTCGGCAGTATGAACCCACGGTTATACGAAGCCCTTAATTTCAGAGTCCGTTCCTCCTGCTGATGAGCATGGCCGGGCTGACTGGCGTGATGTTGTTAATCATAGCCATCAGCATGGGCCTGTCGTCCTTGCGAGTGGTTCGACGCCGAGTGTACAATGCTTTCTGGTATACCCATCAACTGTACATGCCTTTCATGGTATTCCTGATGATTCATCCTTTAAGGTAAGTGTGCTAGTGTCTTGTGTCAACTCTACTACATCTCTGAAGTCATAAGGCGCATAGCTACTGAACCACACCAATAAAACTTATGACTGGGGACAGATGACAGTGACACATTCACTCGTAAAATGCTTTGTGGTTTTTGAGGGTGTAGCTTACACATCAGCTTTTGCTTAAACATGTAGCTTGCTTCGAATAAAACAAGCTGTTTCTTATACGGAAGTACCGTTAAACCTCACAGAAAAACCACTTTAAAACTATATATAAAGTTACTTTAAAATTGTATAGGTATAAATATTGTTTTCCAGCTTTTGTGCTTATTGCAAAGTATTTTAGTGATTAGATATAAAGAAATTTTTTAAGTCTTATTTCCATGTTATGTTCCACCACGCGTTTAACAGTATAGCAACGTTTATATTCTTATGTCTCTTTTAGCGGGGTGTTAAAGGAAGAAGTTTTGAGCGACCATCGCACTAGTCTAGTCTCTAGTCGAGTAACAAGTTGGTCAAACAGTTCTGCGCCGCACACGTCGCAGTTCGTGCCGATAAACTCTAAGGTGAGTTTATTATTATTATTTAAAATTTCAGACACACATCCCAACATTCGTATCCGCATCCACCCTTAAAGCGCTTGAAAGGCTGGAGCTGTCAAAAGTTTTAAAAGTATATCCTTGTTCCAGAAAGTTCCGAAAACCGCAGACAGATCTTTGGTATCTATATTGTTTGTATCGCTAACAATCGATATACTTTGTTTTAAAAATGAATCCGAGCGAAATCTATAAGCGATTTATTCAAATGTATCTATTTTAGATTTCATACAGCTAGTAATGCCCTAAAAATAATTTAAGTGATGATGTCGTCTAAATAAGTTAGTGTGACAAAATTTACAGTTATTCTAAGAAATGTGTTTGACACATTCAGTTAGAAATAGTGTTAATAAATATCTAATAATATTACAAATACGGACGAGCGACGATCGCGTTATTTAAACAATGGCTTAGCAACGCGACATTACGTAATGTATTTCCATAGTAACTATAACGTGATTTAATTCTCCCATCTGTATTCTACCATCAAACATTTAGTTATATAGCTAGCCGCCATTCTTTTGTATTTGGAGTGTCAGTGTCCGTTCGATTTGGACACAAAGAAGAACGACGAGAAGAGTACCTATCATATAGTCCATAAACTAGGTACTACAACATGTACAACTAAAGTGGAGAAGGGAATTGAAATGCATAGTAATAATCCTTTGTTAGTATGAGTTTCACTTCGCTATTAGTTTATGGACTACTAGTGATCCGTCCCGGCTTTGCCCGGATAGCCGTTCCGGAATCTATAAGGGTCATCATCTTTTTATATACGTAGATATGTACCTGTAAGCAACAAAAAAAATATCCTACGCGAACCGTACATTGTTTCCGGAATAAGGGATAGCCTATGTGCTATATCAGACTATAATCTATCTCTGTGCCTAATTTCATCCAGATGCATTCAGCCGTTTTTGCGTGAAAGAGTAACAAACATCCATACATACAAACATTCGCATTTATAATATTAGTACAGATATGATATGATTGTGAGTATGAATTGACCAGAGTATTTGATTTTCTTACGTACAAATATTCTTCCTATGATTGATCGTTTGCCTATTTCGGTAACATAGGACTTAACGTTAACAACACCAATTATTTCCTAGCGTCAGGCAGGCGGCCGCCGTAAAATAATAGCCAAAACCTTTACAGAATAGACATGGATGGAGGTCATACAGTGCCGACCCCACATAACTGGGAAAAGTGGACGAATCTACGCTCGTCTATCGTCGGTTCTTTCTTTCCCAACCTTATTTTCGAGACATACATTTATTATATTAAAAATCAGAGTAACATGAACAATGGAACCTTGCTTCATGCGAATTAATTTGCATATTAACATGAATGATAGCTCATTAGGTATTCCCCTAGTTCCGAGCCAATGATCCATAGTATTTACTGTGATGTTAATGGTTTTGATAGACCGATTGGAGTAAGACATCGAAGGTCGAACTACAAACGATTCTTATGGTGGGCGCGACCGGAACTGACGCGTCATAAATTCTTTCATGATCTGTTGGTCGCAGCCGGTGACCGAAATAGTCATTGTCAATCTGTAAATCGTGATCTCCGTGTATGACGTCACGTTTACCATAAATCGAGTAAAATAATTTCTATATTGTTGGATCAACATCATTAAAGAAAAAAATGAAATCAAATATAAAACTACGACACCGACGGAAACAATTTGAAATGTCCATACAATATTCATTTCATACTTATTTTAAAATATTACAAGTTGTTCTAACAGCAGGCGCATGTAACAACAATTTTGATGCGATTGTTTCTTTGATTTTCAAATCTGAGTCACATCCTCTCTTGGCTACTGGAAATTCCTACTGTTTATTATATATGCGGCCAGTGTTTCAGATAACTAATGCATGATACCTATTCTTTAACTTTGTTGTTATGTTTTTTTTTATTTCCCTACGAGTGGTATTTATTATAAGTCAGTATTTTATATAGCTAGCGACGCAGATTGCCGAACCCAAACTGCCTTCCTTCTATGATAGTTTAGAGAATGACGTCCCTTGGACTTTCATCTTGATGGCGGCCTTGTTACAAGCATTCGTTTAAAATTTCTGCACTTACAAGATATAGGTACCTAACAATACTAATAGTCTTGTACACTTAAGTGTACATTGCTTGTAAAAAGAATAGCGATATCAACTTGATAAGCATGGCAAGAGATCGATTGGTGGCGATACTTGGGGGACGGGGCTACGTTCAGCGGTCGTTTATTTTCTTTTAGCTGATGACATGGTTAGCTCAACTTAAACATTGTTCAGTGCAGTACATTTGGAATTTCAGTATCCTTGGCAACATGCTTAGAATTTGGTTCACATCTTGCGTATATCGTAAAAAAATTAAAGGAATTTTTTCCACTACCCCAGGCCATCGAATACCTCACCAAAGCTCTATTGGTAATTAAAACACCTGGCTGAAAATAAAAATAACATTATTTCGAAAGTGAGTCAATATCGAGATATTTCTGGATACGGATTGATGTAGCCGGTAATTTCGTCTCGTAGCGGTCACTGAGTTTTTGTTCAGCAGATTTAGCTTGCTTATTCGTTCGGTCTTAACAAAAAACTATTTTGACATCTATTTTTATAGAATCGTCGCACAGCGGTATTCATAAATGTTGTTATGTTTAGGAGCTAGACGGATAGGAAAATATATTAGATAACGATATAAATGTATAGTTTACATTTGGTGCGATACAATTATTGTCTGCGTACCACAACATGTAAATGTATATTCCGTATTTTTTTTATTTCTTCAGCTACTTATAATCAAAATGTATCGGTTAAATAAACTAAAATAATTATTACTAAAATGGTAATTTGATTTCCATGTAATTATGTAATTAATTATTTTAAAATCTTGAAGCACTCTTGCTATAGATTTTGTCTGATTAGAAATTATAATTTTTGCATTTGTCGCTGGCTGCATTGGTTCATCGTTATATTTACTTACCAAGAATCATCCAATATACACGACCATGGGTCTAAATTTGGAGTCGAATCACCCAATCACTCGACTGTCATTGTTGTAAACATACATAACATATGTATAGAAGGTCGTATCGTTATTACTAAGGAAAACTGAATGCTTCAATTTATGAAATTAAAAGGCGTAATATTAATAGGGCTGTCACAAATTACTATACTCATATACAATATGTTCTTGACAGCTCATCACTTAGAACGTAATTAAATGTAACTAAGGCACCCTAATTTACACACATCAGACACCACTCAACATTAATCAAGGTGCACTATAAGGCGGCGTCTGAGGCACTCTTAATATCTAATTACTTTATGTAGGGTCTACGCTTTCTAGGGTGGAATAGAATTAAGAAAATTATAGATATATGTGTATGCTCAACTCGATAATGAAATCCAGTCCAATATGTGACGCTTGGCGTCGATAACGAAGTCCTCCACTGACCTCTTTCCAGGAGTTATTCAATTAAGAGGCTTAACTAATACCAGAACATCCAGGAAGTTTTATAAACGACAACTAATAAAGTTGTTGTTAACAAATAACTGTACCCATTGCATTTGAAAAGAATATAAAGTTGTATAAGTCTATTCAAGGTATCATCATCTCCCTTCCCTTTTACCATCAATGTGGGGTCGGTGCAGTACATATTCCATATCCCTCAATCAACCGCCATATCTCAACTCACACCCATCTTAAACAGATATCTTTTACACAACCCATACATACGTTCTTCGGTCTTCCTCTACGATTGTAACAATACACGGTCATTCTGATTACAGAATTCGTTATATGTCCTTCATCCCTCCGCACAATATGTCCATACCTCACTAACCTTTTTAAGGTATGCCGGATACAATAGTTTCCATAGCATAAGGGCATAAATAAATATATATCTTATTGGATGTCAGTGTTTGTCAGGCCTTTTCTTAAGGTTTCAATTTCAGGCTTTGTTATACTTGTACTCATATTATTCCCACTTTACGCTGGGGGTATGAAAAAATCATGGCCAATTATTAAATTCCTTCGTGCTCTTACAAAATGTGTAAAAGCGGTAAAAATGTTATCATTAAAATAAACACACTAACTAGGGCATCATAAACAAATGCAATTTAAAAAAATGTTGTCGGAACATGCGTGAATATCATTCACGCACAGGTTACGCAATGCAAAAGTGCGTACACAGATATCATAACAATTTATTGAGGTTAATGTTAAGTCAGTAAAAAAATGACCAGCTTGTGATGTTACAGACTTGGATATGGATGGCCGTGCCGCTCACGTGCTTTCTTGGAGATCTTCTATGGAGAATATTTACGAGGAATTTGGCGAGAGTGCAGCTGTTAAATGTAAGTTTGTTTAGTTGTGTCATTCCACAATGACAGCATAGACTCTAACGATATACTTCTGCGTCTCGTCTTATAAGTGAGGTTCCGCACTCACCATCGCGTGTGCAAAAATGTTTTCACACAACATATTTTTCCAAGCTAAAATGTTGGCCACCTCCCCCAATCTCTCTCGTGTACTAAGATGGACAAAACAATAGCCTAGGTTACTCGCTGATAGACTAACTTTGTATTTGTGGAAGGAATTTTAAATATATTTGATAAAAACAATCAAATCTTATTATTTCTTTTATAGCGAATATTAGTATAGGTAAGCATTTAGATCGTGAAGTCTCTGTTCTATGAGCAGCACTGCGTGTTTTAGAAATACATACTTTGTATTGTTCAACGCTTTGTAAACATTATTCTAAGACAGAATATACATAGACATTGAAAAGAGTTCTATTTTGTGTTTTATAGATATTTCTTTACAATGTGCCACACGAATACATCTTTGAAATGAATCTAAGGACTTTAATTATAAGCAAACAGCTGCGCCGCCGGCGATTTAGTCCGGTAACCGATTATACTTTGCATAAGCCGCTTACGTCCGTTGGTACAGACGCCATCGAAAGTCAATTAACATTTATTAACGAATTTAATATTCAATTTTCCAATTATACGTGGAAATTGTATTAATAGTACTGTTTAAACCAACGACAATTTTTGAGGAAAAAGTCAAAAGATCATACATGAAGTATCATTGGTGAATCTGTAAGTATAGAATGCCCTCATAGTAACACGTATCTGGAGAAAATAACCGTGGTTTTCCATTGGCGTAAAATAGTGTCGCGATACAAAACTTGATATAAAAAAATGAAACCAATGACAATATGTTTTACATGAATGTTTTCAGCAGTGTAAGCCCACGCTAACAGTAAGGCGTTGGATACAGATAATATAGGATTGATTTGAAAGCCTATTACTAGAAGAGATCTGATGCTTCCTATTTCAGTTCCAATAAAATGTAAAATATTAGTGGCAATTTCTTTTGCGACCTGAGTGCCTGGAAGAAGTATCTGCAGACCTGGAGTGACAACTATTAGGATAGATTTTAATTATGTATGTCTGCCATCGCCTGCTTGTGAACTTCGTCAGTTTATAATCTCACTAGGCATATTACAATTGTACTCAACTGGACGTATCTCGTGTATTTTTTCTTCGATAACAAGATATTTTTGTTATATATAAGGATATCTTGTCCCACAAAACGAACCTAACCTAAAACAAAATGATCAACATGCGTCAGCAACACGCGTCAACAGCTTGCTTATTTGAATTTGGGATACTTTCGACGAACTTTTTTCATGTATTTTTAGTGTTTTTTATTGTGATTTTTATCGTTAAGGCTCAAGATTTGATTTTTGTTGATTATTTACTTGTTTCAGAACTATTGTCGCGCGTTCCTACTTGAATTTTAACTTCTACCTGCATTCCTTATTTTTTGATTAGTATCGTAGTAGGCGAGCCGTTATGTTTTTTGTTTAGGTAAGTCATATGGCCGGTCGGACTCTGAACGTGAGCGTGAGCTGCCCGCATGGAACATTCAGCTGTCGTAAGGGCCAATACGTTCTGCTGCAGTGTTTGGACGTGTCGCTGCTCGAGTGGCATCCTTTCACCGTTGTCAAGGTAAGCTTTGTTCGATTACGCTTGAAACAGTATTTTTGATGAGGGCTAATAATTTATCACGCAATACAAAGCGTAAATATGTTATTTATCTTATACTTGTGATCCGCCCCGGCTTCCCCCGGGTAGCCGTTTCGGAATCTATACGGAACATCGTCTTTTATATGTGTAGATATGCACCCGTAAAAGAACAAAACGTATCCCACGGGAACCATACATTTATCCGGGATAAAAAAATAGCCTGTTCCAGATTATAATCTATTTCTGTACCAAATTTCATTCAGATCCGTTCAGCCGTTTTTGAGTGAAAGAGTAGCAAACATCCATACATCCACACATAAACATTCGCAATTATAATATTATGGCGTTGAAGTAGCTAGTTTTTTTTTATTTTAGGACAAATATTTTTTTAACTTTCGTAAAAAAAAAAAATAAGTATCCTATGTTACTTCTAATACCTACAAGGATTATACAAAGTTTGATGATGATCGGTTGAGTAGTTTTCGCGTGGAAGCGCAACAAACAAACTTACATTCATATTTATAATATTATAGGGATAGGGATTAAATCTATATAAAAGGCGCTGTGTATATTTAGGTCTATGTTTGTTCCTTATAGACTCTGAAACAGCTCAAATCTATCATTTTCAACATATTAGTGCTACCCGTGCGAAGTCGGGGTGGATCACTAGTATTAAATATGTCAAGTGTCAACAAAATTTTGTTTGTTTCAGCTGCCGACAGTGAACCAAAGAGAGTTTGATGTTTGGATAAGAGTCAAGGGCGACTGGACCGAATCTTTGGAGAGACTGATCTTGGAGAGGGGAGCAAGTAACATTAGGTATGCCTTCTTACCTTGTATCATATTTATACATAACAATGAATTATTGAATAAATAATAAGCTTCCAGAGCTTTTACACTGAGAAAGATGGCAAATTTCTATTCAAATTTACCTAACCTAATGTCCCATGCAGTTTGTTAGTCAACTTAAAGGGCACAACAGTAAGGAAGGAAATTTGCTGATTTAACTAGGCGTACCATCTTTCAATTCAAGATAAAACAATAGATACATAGTTTTCTCTTTGTTAATCCCATGTTGTCTCATGTTTAACTTAATCCCGCTTCTATAGTCGTCATGTGGTTTGATAGAAATTGTTTTCTACAGGATGCTGATCGACGGTCCGTTCTCAAGTCCCATGGAGGGGGTTAGCAGGAGTGATGTTGCATTGTGTGTAGCAGCCGGTGTCGGAATCACACCGTTTGTGTCCATCTTACACGACATGCTAATGTAAGTATAAGTGTGTACACATTTCCGCACACATGTCTATTTTCGGAGAAGCCGTTACGTGAATTTGTTTTATCAAAGAAGTCACTCATCGTAATAATAATTAATGGAAATATCATTTTTTTCAATTTTCAAATTTTGCATTTCTCATAAAGGGACAAATACGAAACCAGATAAATTATCGGAAAAAATCTTATTTAACCTATATATTTTAATATTATAGTAATCCAAGAAGCAATTTACCTGGTCGAATACACTTGCTGTGGATCGTGAGACGGGAGCAGGAGATAAAATGGCTGGCGAATTTAACCCACAAAGTTATATCACAACTGAGGCACGCTAATCGACCGGATAGACTGCATATCGAATTTTACGTAACAAGCACAAACAATAATGATCCTAATACGACTGATGATAAAGATAAAAATAATATAGCACACGTTGTGGTGATCAATGAAAAGGGGGTCCTGACTCATATCTTAAACAAAAACGACAAAAACATTGGCGATGATGAGAAAGCTACTCTTTTGACACCTAGCAGAAATCGCAATGGTTATATTGAAAATAAAGAGAATAATAGGGATATTAAAGGGTGTGATATAGCGAAGGAATATCCTTTAGTGGGGTGCCGAGTTAGAAGAGGCAGACCACACTGGGATCGTGTGTTCGGCTATTGGGTGCATTTGTATCCAGAGTAAGTACAATTTTGTTATACCTATTGCTGAAAAAACTTAGTCGTTGTAGGAACTAACGCATGATTGTGTATGATCACTTTCTAATTATGAATCGGTCTAAATCCCTTCAAGAAAACGAGAAAATTCCTCGTTTGCTTAATTTGTGATTTTCTTAGGTAATTTTCTGCAAAAGCAAAACCTTTCTGTAAGTACTGTTATTCATAATACCAGAATGGAATTCTGAATATTTAGCGAAAACAAACTATCGTGTCTTTTCCTTACAAGGGTTGTGAGGAGGAGGAGGGTTGTATGACTAGGTACGCTAATAATAGCTAGGTCCCTAGGCAGTCTGCATTTAGCGCTAGGCCAAGGAATTCTTGAGTGTTGTTGGAGTAAATTTATTAATATAAACGTATGATTGTTTACAGACAAAACCTAAACTTATATTGCTGCGGACCAAAGAAATTAGTGAAATTATTAAGAGATAAATGCAAAAGCGTATCGGACGATACCAAGACCAAGCTTACGTTCATCCATGAAGCTTTTTCCTAAAATAGTTAATCTAATTTATGCATTGATGATCGTTAAATTAATAAACGCATTTAAATAACTATTTGTTTTATTCCTTTTTTCATTTTTAGCTAAGCAGTTACAAGGTATTTCTTCTTTCCATTATACCTTGTGATCGTGACCTACACAAGGTGGTCGCGCAAATGTATTGCATATATTCGGTGGTTTAACTTATACATCGAGTAGCGTATAGAAAAAAATGATGTATGGTTTTTATAATGGTCAGTGTACTTCATATCTGTAATTTTCTGGATATTATTTAGTAATAGTAAGTAGCGAATTAAGTTTGTAGTTCGCTCACAAAATTTACCTGATTATCTATAATGGTTTAACTTCTGCGTTTGATGACTGGAAATTATACAAGTTTGAATTGCACTGCATCAGCAATTTTGTATTACAAGCGACGTAGCTATGGCGTTGGAAGGGTCTTTTTCGCCTGGGCAAGATTTTTTTGATTTCAACTTAAAATATTTGTTTTATGTTGGTTTATGGCCGAAAAAGAATTCCTTAAGATATAAAGTGTTTTTGTATAAGTTGTATGAAATATTTTTGCATATTCTATCATTAATATATGTCGTAATAACCAGCATTGGGACATATCAAAATAAAGAAGATGTCGCAATATTTCTGTCTAATTTAGACAAAACGCTAGTTGCTTACAATTTTGTACTGAAAGTCATAGTTTTTGTCATAAAGCGTAAACATGTTGAGAAATTAATTGAGGAAATAGCGTCTTCGGGTGATATTATTTCTTACAATCAAAAGTATTTGATGGCTTTTCATGTGATTATTATCACAATTGTAACAACAGCTATAATTGGGGCATTCAGTCTGCTAGCATTGCTTAAAATGGAAATGATTGTAGAAGCTTGGATGCCTTTCGACCCGCACAAGAATACAATGAATTATTTCTTGGCTAATAAAATAGTGGTGATAACATTTACTGTACCTTGTTCGTTCAGGTCAATAGCCATGCAAGGAATTGTTTGCAGTATTGTAATGTATTTATGCGCGCAGTTTATAGATTTGCAAAATAAAATTAAAGGCTTAGAATATTCAAAAGCGAAAGAGCCGTCAATGAGAATGGCGTTTAAGGAGATAGTGAAGAAGCACGTGCGTTTGATGAGGTCAGTAGTGTTTGCAAGAAATTATTTACTAGAATTTAAACTTTTATAATATCTTAGGGATGTTCCTCGTTAGACCGCGACGTTCTGTGCTCGTCGTTCGGACGGGACCCGGATTTGAGACGTTACATAAATTTTATAATATGACAATTAATAGTGTTCTGTACGAGTGGTAAGCGACAAATGTTTAGTGAGGAGACTTTTTGTTTACGCCCTTTTTGTTTTAGATGAGCGATAAAAAATTATAAAACATGTACGAAAATATCCTAAGCTTTTCGTGACTGTTATTATTATTTATTTCACTTAAAGTTATTTATTTCCTTAGATTATATACATATGTGTATTAATTAAATACGTTACGTACATGTTATTCTGCTATGTCTGGTAAGTATTTACATATAGTATTTAATTCTCCATCATATTGGTGACTTTTCCGAAGCGAGTGCAGACTCCATTTTTTCCATTCTTTTAACCTGGTTCCTATACCTGGCTTCCCTCCGTTTCATATTCATTAATAGCTTTTGCAATTGCAGCCATGAGGACAGCGCACGACCCGGACACGGCCCGATCTAATATAAATCACCCCTTATGCTTACATTCAACCACAATTCCCTCTTAATTTCAGTCATGGTTTGTCAAATATTGATGTCTGAACCGGCTACCTTAATAAGCGTGAGTCTAGTCCAGACTAGCCAACGTATGACTTAAAATTACATACTATTGCGTTGATTACTCTTGTAGTTTTGACAAAATGTTTTTTAATCTTCAATAATTTTTTGTTAACGATTTTCAATAGCTTTGCACAACATTGACAACAAAGTTAATTAAACGCGGAGTAGGTAACATCAGTCTGACTGCTTTAAAAAATATATAAAGTACTTATTTATTTTTCAGGTTTTCTAAGCAATTATCGACTGCGTTTAAAGAATTTTTCTTAATACAAAATTTAGCTGTATCGGTTGAAATGTGTTTGAATGCTATGATGGTGACCATGGTTAGTGCATCAATATAGACGGTACAGATTCCATTAAATTCTTTAAAACAATAGTAAGACAATAAACAATTTGCAGGTTGATCTCGGCCAGAAGACGCTGCTAGCTAGTTTCATAGCTTTCTTGATAATTGCGCTGATAAATGCTTATATTTATTGTTATTTGGGAAACGAAATGATCATTCAGGTCTGTTCATAATGTTGATCTCACAACAAAACAAAGTATAATAGGAAGTCGTTCTTCGTCTGTCGGTTTTTACGCTAATTCATTCTATTAATATCAATATCTATAAAAACATGTTTCGAAACAAGCTTACTCTCTACATTTCTCTTTAAAAATATGAGATGACAGTATATTTTATGGGATTGTTTTCGGCAGTGTAAGCCCACGGTTAATCACACAACTGATTTAGAAACGATTTGAGTTTCCTAGGCGTCTGTGACGAGTTAATGAATTGAAGATGCGTGACCTCCTTTAATGCAAGGGAGAAACAGAAAAACTGATAATTCTTTTACTATTTAAATCGCATTAAAATCCGTCGCGTAGTTCGAAAGATATAAGGGAACAGACAGCAGAAACGACTTTGTTTTATACTATGTAAAGATTAAGTTTGAAGTAGTTAAAAGTTGATAAGTTGAAATTCTCGAAGAAAATGCAATAGCCTAGTACAATATTATACTATTCGATCGGTGCAACATCTTGCGGTGTAGGGTACTTAACATAACGGGATCCAAGTTATCCCCATACGTAAATCCATCCATATGCGCTCGAGAATGTACCGAAATTCCCGCTTCGTCACCCATACCATTAGGCCGGCAACGCATCAACAGTTGCTTTGGTGTGGCGGATGTTCATGGTCAGTGAACATTGATCATAATAGTACATAATAGCTTTATCTCATATATTTTAATTTCATGTATTTTTTTTGAACATTGATCGTTAGAGTGAAGGCATTGCTATGGCAGCTTATGAAGCACCTTGGACTTCCTGGCCTCTCGACATGCGAAAAGATCTCCTTTTTGTTATCAGAGTTGCTCAAAGACCATTGAGTCTCAGCGCAGGCGGAGTATTCACTATGTCTATGCAAGCATACAGTCAGGTAAGGTTAAATTAGGTGTTGTCTGTGCATTACTGATTTGCGAAGTTGTTTCAAGTTTGATAGCCCGGGCTGCCGTAGTCTGATTGCTTTGCGCAGTCAGTGCCGACGGCTTCAAGCGATTGATGTTGGGTGAAGGCGAACTGCAGTTCCAATACAAAATTTATACTCACACTTCATGAAATGCTTAAGCAGTGCTGCCGGCAGCAAAGAGCTGCTCGACCCAACGCGTACGGATCGATTAGAGCGGTCCGGTCCGACTGCTCCCCACTTCATTTGAATGGGAGCAGTCGAGTTGCGGTCGAACACCGCATGACAACTATTACTACTTAGGGTAGTCGGATTGAAGTCGACTCCAACAGCAACACGGCTGGTCTCTTGCAATTGGTGTCGACTGCTCAAAGTTGTTAGTCTATGGTGGCTCTAAATCCTAAAACACTCACTAATTTTAGATATATGATCAGTATTGAATATATCGAAATACCTTATAAATTTTAATGTTTTATTTTTTTGGACAATGCTGATTTGTATTAAGCTTCTTTTGTGTATTTACAGGCATTGTATAATGGTTATTCTATTTTTGCTGTTCTCAATGATGCTGTAGACTAGTGAAGTTCAACACTTCTACAATAAAAGCACACAATTATGAATTATTATATAAACAATGTTGACTATACTTTCAATGTAATGCGTAAAAAATAAATGCTTCTATAATTTTAATAATATTGTTATTATTTTATATAATCTATGTGTCCATTTAAACACTGTGATAATCGTGCTGCTATATATAGGCTTGCTACTATCCAATTTTTCATTTATGAATATTATGGGCATGGTGCTTATGGAGTTTAGACCACACTAAGAACTCTATACTTCTTAGCACCTAGTCTGAGGCACGGTGAGACAAGCTTAGCACAATTTCATTCTGTTTAAAAGAATATTATTATTTCGTTGGTTAATATATTAGTACTCACTTTCCAATAAGTAGGGCTAATGTGGTGTTCCAGACTTTACAGTACATCAGATTTTTTTTTCTATTTTGATTAATTTATGTCAAGGGTCTGTCAACTGAACTCAACTTTCATTTACTGTGCGCGAAGACTACATCACTACTATGAAATTTATCTGTCCTATCTGACATTGTTGTCATTGATTTTTTGAATGAGTAGGGGATCTTGTGAAAAATACTTTATTTATAATTTAATCTACTATCTACTAATTAGCAATGAAGTTACATATTACTCCAGATATTAATAGTACGGAAACGTACCAAAAACTTTTTGCAAAATTACAAAACACGGACGGTAATTATAAAATCTTTGTCAAGAAAATGGCTAAACACCACTTTCAAGTAAAAGCTGTAATACAGGTAAATATTTTAATATACAATAGGTTTTAAACATCTACGCAATATCGATATATTAAGTAATATAATGTAATATTTATAAATAATAATAACATTTTTTTAAACAAACAATTTATTTCTTAAGGATATTTTGGGTTGCGACTCTATGGATATGTTAAATGCCCTCAACGAAAAGGGCCGAGTATTGTTAACATTGCTAAGAGAAGAACTTGAAGGCTTAGATTTATATGGACGAGAAAGTGGAGACGAAAAGTTTGTTGCTGAATTAGAAGCTCAAAAGAATTTACTAGCAGGGTAAATAGCATTAACATTTTTATAAAACATTATTCTACATATTTATGTAGCCCAGCTAAATCAAATTGATTGTTTTTAGTCTTTTGAGAGAATTTAGAGATGCAAATGTAAGCACTTTATTCACTATTGAAAAAGCTCAAAGAGAGGAACTACTTAAATCTAAGATTGAAGGTGAACCTAATTTACGTAACAGAAGAAAGCCAGCCAAAAAAGATGGCTTGTCAATGACTTCAGGTTTGTAAAGAATAACTACTTAAAGGGTATGTTACTCTAGGTTAATCTTATAATATAAAGTGAGCAATCTTAGATGAAATTTTGTATTTTCATGTGGTTTTTATCTTAAAAATTTATGCATATAAATGTCCCATTGGTAAAACTCATATTCTTGCAAAGAGAAAGGTAGTGCTTAGAGTACCTTAGCTACTGCTATCAATGGATAATTAATCAGTTGACAAAGTATAATTTATTATTTAATTAATTTTATACTAGATGTCATTATTCAAATATTGAATATTTTTGCTATAAATAACATTATCTTGTGATGACAGATGATAAGGCAAAGCAAAGTTAGGTCCACATCTAGTTATTTTTATAAAAGATGGTTAATATCCAAGGTTTGAGTAGCTTGTACCTATTCCATCGGGTTATTTATTACTTAGTTCAGGGTCCAAAGGTGTGGTGTAGTAGTAATACTAATAAACCATGTTTCCCCATACTATCAGGGTGATAATTTTTATTCTATAAAAAAACAAATATACAGCGAATGAACTGAAGTGATTCACCATCATACAAAACTGTACAATACCAGAGGAACTGCAGAAAAGAAAAATATCTGAGTAATAGGGTACTATTTATGAGCATAAAAAATATCATTTTAACATTAAATAATTAGGTTCACATCTTTTTAAATCAATGTACTAAATGTAACCATAAATCAAATGAGAAAAAAACAATGGTACAGTAAATTAATGTAAGAAGGAGGTAGTTAAGGTAGTTCATCTGACATTAAGTGGCCCCATACACTATCAACTTGCATTGCCCTAAGGAAACTAAGTAGTATAGGGTCCTGTGGCATCTTAGTATTATTGAAAGAAATGAAAATTGTAGGAGTAGTTCCCTGGTGTACTGCTATCTCTACCTCTGTTAAACAAATAATTATAGGTTATAATTTCTCATCAGGTGTGACAGAACAGCTGTTTGCAATAAGCCGTCAATTGGCAGACACAACCCAGAGAAGTCAAGCTACACTTGATACCTTAGTTTCATCCAGCTCCATGGTACATGTAAGTATTAAGTATAATAAATACATAATGGGTTAGGTATGGAGTGGAAAAGAAATATAAGAGATACAAATTAACACAGCCAACAAAATGGTTGTTTCTTCGTTGCTACTTGCTAAAGTCAGTATAAACATTGCTGGAAGAATGTCAAGAGGCAGCTCATATTTATATGTGGGTACATATAAATGTGTGTTAAGACGAATCTCAGAGGTGCAGAGAGCAATGCACCGTAATAGTCAAAAATAATCTAGAAATAGATTTATTTAACACTAGTGATCCGCCGCGTTTTCGCCTAGGTGGTCGTTTCAGAATCTATAGGGAACATCGCCTTTTAATATGAGATATGCACCTGTAAAAAATAAAAAATGTATCCCACGGGAACCATTCATTTTTCTGCGATAAAAAGTAGTATATGTGCGATATATATAGCACATGCAGCATCTGGAATAACAGACTATAATCTACACATCTCTGTGCCAAATTTCTTTCAGATCTGGTCAGCCAATTTTGCTTGAATACATACAAATTTTTGCATTTATAATAGTATTGTTTGGTGCCCATTGGAATACAGCGGAATCTAAGTACAAAATTGTTCGGTTCTTCACCTCACTAACTTTTGACTATTTTTGTTAAAAAAAAATCCTTTTGCGATTTTAATGCTATTTTTTATCTATACATGAAAATGTAACTGCTGCTTTGTCATGTACCTAATCTGGCTGAATTGGCCGAAAAGTCAGATGTATAAAGCTCTAGAATTAATCAATATAATTTTCTATAGAATTCACCATTGTAAAACAAAAACTAATCTGGTATTACATTGTACTTCAAGAATGTGCTTATTACTAATATCTGATGAAATTATGGATCATATTTTTTTATAGAATCCGCAATTGGTAAATCTGTCTATGGATGGTTAGAAGTCATTACAAATAGAATTTTTGAGAGGACAACCTTGTCCTGTATATAGTGAAGGGTGACCCCTGACATTATTGGAATCATTATTAGCTCTGGCGACCACAAATTATTTCATTATTTAAATACACTTGTGCTCCACAATCTTAGAACAATTATAGTATGTTAACATGTTTAACTTTTTTATATAAATAACTTTTTCATGTACAATATCAAACTGTAATTTTGGAAAAACATTTTTTGTTGGTATGAACGAAAAGACTAAAGTGGTAGTAGGCTGACCGCATTTCTTGAGTTAGAGAGAGAGTTAGAGTAGCAGCAGGATGGGAGAAAAGTTAAAAGGAATGGATGCCATGCCATGCACATTTGTGTCTGATACAGGTTGATAGTGATTGTGTTCAATTATGCTTATATGTTATTGGGTAACAGGAGGTCGAACTTAGATGTGCTTGTTTTAACATTCCATCTCAACGGTAGCCGAAAGAGGCAACCTAGGCACAATTGTGAATCTTTAGATATAAAACGTTGATTATTTTCCAGGGCACACAGTCGGAGCTAGAAAATACCGCGGGTACAATTTCTCAATCCAGCAAGCTGTTGAATAAATATGGGAGGCGGGAGTTTACTGACAAAGTGATAATGTTCTTTGCATTCATGTTCTTTTTGGCTGTATGTCTCTATATTGTCCAGAAAAGATTGTTCTAATTATATTTCCTATTAATATGAATTGTAAATTATTATTCTATGTAATTATTTTAACTTAATATTAAATATTATAATTTATAATTGATTATTATTTGTTCTTGGTAAGGTAGACATCCCTAGCTTTAATTACAATACAATACTATAATATTGTATTATCTGTGATTCCATGTACCGTATTATGCTAAATAAGTGGTGGCTCGCAGTTAATTTTGCCGCGTAGTATTTTTCAAATATTACTGTCGTTTGATTTGGTGTCGTAGGCGAGTGAAAGGAGTGATAATTCTATATTGTAAATCATGGTTTTTGGCACAGTTAAGATTCTGCTAGATTTGTTAAATACCGCAATACATGCCTGTCGTGGTTTCCCCCGTTCAAACAAAACCGAAAAATAAGATCTGAGACATTGAAAATGGAGGTAGGTTGATACAGGGATTACGGATTTGAATATGTCTAAAGGGAGGATCTTGAGGTAATGTAAATGCATCATCTTGGTGTTTACTCGTCTTCCAATTAAACAATTAAGTATCATATATTAAACCAACAGTGTAACGAAGTCTCGAGAAGTCCGAACGCTCCTTTTTCGAGAGTGTGCCGCCGGTGAATGTATATTTGTGTCCTCCAGAGTTAAAAAATATGTTTGTTTATTTCAATTATTTGGGACATCACTTCAATTATGAACAATGTCTTAGCCATAAAAACTGTCATTCATTACTTTTTTAACAATCAGGTGAATTTACAACGCGTTATTTTGTTTAATTTTTTTCCATAAGTTTTGATTTATTTTGTCTTATATTTGCATTAAATATGTTACATGAGATATGCGCAGGCGCCTGTAACCGCGCCGCGTGTCGCCGTGTAACGTAACGCGCCCATAGCCGTATACCATTTGGCGCGATGCCGGCACACATCTCTCGCTTCTGCTACATCCATATATCTACACACACATGCTTGTCGACTACTGGTATACTCCTCATACCGCTCTTCTTTCGGAGGCATTTCACTAATCAGGTCGATATATCTGCTGTTAGTTTTATTAAAATATGTTTAGACTAGCTGAGTCCCGCTGTTTCACTCGCCGTACAATTTAATCCAACTAATGTCCAGCCTAAGCTGAACCCTATTTAATATGATTGATCATATAGGATTGACATCAATTTACATTGGATCTTAAATGTTTCTTTGCACAAACTTTCATCTACTTTAGTCCTTTAGAGGATGAATTTAGAAAAATACTTTGTTAGTGTATGGCTACCTAATAACATAAGTCTGTGCAAATTTAAAGTTTCTAGGGTATTGGTACTTTCAACAACTGGTTAGTTTGGGATGTGGCAGTTTAGAAGATATGTAACGATATGTAATAATACAACTAAAGTTAGTTTCCAATGTGGCTAAGAGCTTTAACCGTGGTCTAATTTTGCGTCACAGTGGTTAAATACTAGTTTAATATTGCCCTACAAGCAAAACATCGTCAGTCGGAGTGAGATAGTGGTCAGAACTCGTCGCGTGTTGGCCGGTCCTCGAACGTTGACCTCTCGATCCCCGCGATGACTCGTCTCGACTCATTACTGTTGGTTATATTTATATTTGCGCAATATGCATCTGCCTACAATATTCTTGCCATTGTTTCTATACCTCTACGGAGTCATTACATGGCCTTCCAAACGCTTTTCCGCGAACTGGCAGTAAGAGGTCATTCCGTAACGGTCATGAACAGTTTCCCTGACCCAAGCCCAGTGCAAAACCTAGAGTTTATCGACCTTCAAGTTCAAAATGCGTTCAGAAATAACACCCTACCGATGTCTTGGTATGAAACTGAGAATTCGAGATACATGCACTTGGTTAACCTACACCGCCACGTTCACCTCGGGCCTGCGGGTGCTAAATTTGACTGTGAAAATTTATTTAATAATGAAAATGTCAAACGGCATTTGATGCAAGGAAAAAAATATGATGTAATATTTGTCGAACAGTTTTTTAGTGATTGCGGATTAGCGTACGCGGGCGCGTTGTACGACGCACCAATTATAGGAATAACTTCCCACGTTCTACTACCTTGGGCTTATCCGAGACTGGGAATACCATTTGATTTTTCTTCCGATGCTTATTATTTTGCCAACGCTGGATCTAACCCTGGATTTTATCATAGAATCGAAACGGTCTTGATGCATTTATATCTAACGTATGGTAAATGGAAAATCGATAAAAATATCTATGATGTGTTTGACCGGCACTTACCAAACGTTAGTCTGGACATCGAGAGGACGGCGAGTGAGAGGATGAAGATGATGTTCTCCAATCAGCACTTCTCTGTGACCGGCGCTCGGCTCACGGGACCTCAGGTGCTGGAAATTGGTGGGATTCACATCGCCAAACCAAAGCCTGTACCAAAGGTAATCTATACTAATATAATAAATAGAAAAGATTTGTTTGTTTGTTTGTTCCGGATAAACTCAAAAACTACTGAACCGATTTTCAAAATTCTTTCACCAATAAAAATTAGTGAATAACCTAAGTTTATTTGTCTATCTATCAACCAGAAAAAAGCCGGGCAAGTTGCTAGTGTATTATATTTACAATGGTACCTAACCAGGAAATTGCTTGAAACTTGTTGGACACAATTTCGTATAGTTGATCTGTCAGATCATGTTTTCCCAAAGGTAACAAACGTACAAACGTCACAAAGATTTCTTTGCTTCGATACATCAACATGCAAACGGCGATGGCTACTACTGGTGACATCAATCTGGTATATACAAGTTTCCTTAGAATATCCAATTAAAAGTCAAATCAATATTTAATCTTGCATTATAGTTTTTTTGTTGTTGTCTCTTTCATTATTTATTTTTCATACTAAAACTAACGATGCATGGCTTTCCTTATTCAAATACAATAACTGTTTACAGAACAACTGCAAACATTCAGCGGCAACAATCCATTTTAATCTCGTATCCTTATCGGAAATTATAAGCCTTCTATCTAACTCGCTCGGGTTTTATGTACAGAAGGAATGGTAATCGTTACTTAGATAAACTATTTTCTCTAATCAAATCCATAACAATAAAACATATTTTATAACACCGATGTAAAGATTTATTCACGGCGACTGTTTCTTTCTAAATATGTTAAATAAAAAAACAAAACCGACTTCGAAAAACGATGTTCAATAATCAATTCTTAATCATATTTATTTTTGCAGTCGGCGTCAGCTGAGGAAATACCAATATACTAGAATGCCTTAAGAAAACGATTTTACAAATGAACTTTATACTATACTAGTGACCCGCCCCGGGTACCACTAATTATGTTGATCCGTTACCACAGGAACCCCGGAAACTCGCGTCGACAGTGCCCCAGTGGTAGTTATAGACCTACCTTGGCTCACTCCGACGTTTTGAGCATATAATAAAAACAATTTGAGAAATGATGTCGATGAAAATGTTTAATTATTTATTCTATACGTGTCCTATACAGATAAATAGACACAGTGTTGCGTAACTATTGACCTTGGCTACCGATCGAACTAGAATTTATACAAGTTGAACGGTAATATGATTATAACTACAAATTTATTCCCTTAACCATTGATGTTCCATTCACGATCCGAATTTGACTTGCGATGAAAACTAGACATTGATTTTATAATTTCTGATCCTTGGCTTATGAACCGCTAAAAGTTCCTTAAGCTTGCCGTACCTTCAATAGATTCGACATGATTTCGCTTCCAATCAGTTAAAAATGATTGGTGTATGCCGCGAATACAGCAGTAAAATAAAAAAACCTATCAGATATGTGGATGATGGTAGTTTGTTTTAAAAAGGTTTAGACTAAACCACAATTGGCGCTCGTCAACATAATCTGATAAATTCTCTCAAAGTACTGTACCACCACAAAAACACTAAGGTGAGCTTCTAAGACGGTAAATAGTGGCATTGAAATTGTAAGGATTTTTGCTCCTACTTATATAAAAAACCGTGTTCGTGTATGTACGTACGTACGAAGTTTTAGTTCTTTGGTGTAGCAAATTAAAAATAAATCAATATGCACTACTTCGTCTGTAAAAACAATACCAAACTAAAGTAATAAAAACTACCTTGGACTTAAAATACATTCATCAATAATCACAACATAAAAATTCACTCATATTTTTGCCTTAATGCCCCAAAAGGTGTATAACTTAAATAACATATATAAAAGCTATACGTATTGTGTTTTTAAGGACATCGAGAAGTTCTTATCAAATGCAAGCGATGGTGCAATCTACGTTAGTTTCGGTTCGAACCTTATCGCCAGCACGATGTCGCCGAAGAAGATGCAACAGTTTCTGGATGCGTTCAAGAGGATACCGCAGAAGGTGTTGTGGAAGCTGGAGAACGCGAGTCTTCCACTTGGGAACGATAATATCTACACGAGCGACTGGATGCCTCAGTTGGATCTCTTATGTAAGTACAGTGTTTGAATACCATTGCGAACAGCAATCGAATACAGCAAGGTGTACATTTAATAAAGGTCCTAATTGTTATTTTGGTATCTGATTATCACACACATACATACATATATTTACACAGGTACATATATTTACTAATATGAAACGAGATAATATTATTAATATGCTAGTAGAGTTAATGCCGTTGAGATGCGATATTAAACGAGTGTAGTAGTGTTCAAAGTAGAAAGCTGTTAAAAGTGAGTCTTTTTTAATATTTACAAGCGTAAGTACTTATTATTTTAACTCATTCTTAATTAAATCTAATAAATCACTTCCTAAAATCTTTGACATATTGACCAACTTTTTCATTGAAAACCATGTCGTAACTATCATATCCAACAAAACAAAAGTAACATATCATAATCGTTCTAACTTAAATTTTAACGCAAATTTTAAAGCAAAATATCAGTTCACAATTTGACGTTTTGAAACCGACACTTTATAAACAGTTGAGAAATATGTAAATATGACCCACAAATGACATGTCAAATTGAATGTTTTTTTGAATTTACAATTTGCTGTCAGTTTATTCAATGCCTAGGGAGTTTATAAACTGGCGATGTTAACAATCGGTCAGTTACTGGCGATATATTTCTGCTTCTTGGTTTTACCGTGTTGCATGATGGTGCTATTTAATACTGTCTACATATTTTCCGCATATTGGCACGTATTTTGTTACGCGGCACGCCACTATTGTATGTATTATATCCGCGGTAAAGACTGCGTATCATCACAAAATGTTTAATGACCTTAGTAAAATTAGAAACGAACCTCTTTGTTGTGTGCCACTTTGTATTTCTAATTATCAATCCCTACTAAAAATATTATAAATGTGAATGTAAGTTAGTTTGTTACGCTTTCACACGACAACTACTCAACCGATTATCATGAAACTTTGTTAGCATTTATTAGAAATAATATAGGATACTTTTGTATAAAAAAAATATTTTTACGAAAAAAAAAATGTTTGCCAACAAAAATTTAAAAAATCTAGCTACTACACCAGTAATGAAGTTCCAATCCTGAGTACTGTAATACCGTTGCACTGTATTATCGACGGTCACGTCAATATCCAATCCAATTGACTATAGTTTCAGCTCTTTGTGATTTTTCTATATTTATTGCTTTTTTTCTGTCATTATATATGCAGTATAAAAATATTTCATATTTTGAGGTTAGATGTCATAGTATATAAAAGCCGATATATGTATGTTCCCTATTGAACTATAACTATAACCTATTGTCCAGATTGGCACAGCGGGTGTTCCTGCGTTTGATAGCGATCGGATCAACATAATTAGTGGTGCCCGGGCGAAGCCGGGCGGGTCACTAGTGTGTTATAAAGGAACAAAATGTGTGTGATTCATCGAAGCAAATATCGGTTATAACATAACAGGTTTAAGAGGGACTTGCCTCGACAATCAGTCGTCTTAGGCATTTTAGGGTGAACTCCAAGGTTACCGGTTGAACCGGTTTTCGATTGCATATCAAGTAGAAATCTTATTAATATTATAGATGCGAAAGTTTGGATGGATGAATTCTTTCACGCCGAAACGTCTGGACGGATCGGGATGAAATTTGGCACAGAGGTAGATTATAGTCTGGAATAGCACAGTAGCTGTACCCGTGTCCCGGAAAAATGTACGGTTCCTGTGGGATATATTTGATTTAGATATATTTGATGATGATAGACAAATTAAGAAGTGAAAGGTTATCAGTGTATGGGCATGTTATGAGGAGGAAACTATTGGACAATAAGTAGAGTTTTAGTCCCGAGTGTGGAGAGGTATGTCGATAGGCGCAGGTCTAAGAAGAGATGGACGGATTGCGCGAAAGATTAACAAGCGCGTGATGATTGAAATTACAAATGATAGATCGACTCGGGAGACGAAAATCAATTGAACTGATCGCATATAAAGTGGGAACAGGGACAATAGACAATTCTTAAAATTGTCGTTTGTCAGTCTGTTCTGGCTCTCTGATTCTATGATTCTGGTTAATTTTTGCTGGTAAATACCTGATGTTATTAGAAAAAACTAAGAAAATTTTAATTTGCACAAAAGAACCAAGGTTCAACAGAATCAAGTATATAAACCACGGAATTGTGAATAAAATAGCAGGAACAGCTAATGACCTATACAATAAAAACGATAGTGGTTAATACACTCCGTTTGTTGACTATAAAACTACGAATTCACGAATTTTAGCATTAATGGTAAGGTGTATAACCCTTGTTACAAAAATTCCACAAATCTCAGCGTACAGGCTCGTCAGTTACGGGTACTCATTATATCGCCTTTCTTTAGTATGTCAAGATCACGAATCTAATCAACACTGCCATTAGCAGTGAGTGAGTGACTCACTTCTGCCACATTTTGTTTTTTTTTTAAATGTTTATAGATAATGTCGTTATGCTAGAATGGCGTGTTAGTTGCTGCATTGCACTATTTAAATGAAATTGCCTAATCTTAACGCCGATCTCTATTATTTCATTATTGTATGAAGTGAAACGAAGGATTTTTAAATTTTATCAAATTCAGAAATCATAAATGTGCCAAAAGCTTATGATCAAGGGTACGGACTGCGAAACATGCAGAACATGGTCGTGGGCTAGTGTCCGCTATTCGACTATTGTCGTGAACCATTTCTAACCAAGATTAAACTTGGTTAAAATTAATATTAGTAAATTATTTCGATAATCGACTAATATATGACATCATATAGATGACCGAGTGGTAGATACATTTTTTTTTTGCTTTTTCAATTATATTATTTTTTACATTATCAGGCCATCCCAAAGTGGTAGCCTTCGTGTCCCACGGCGGCATGCTCAGTATATCAGAAGCGGCCCATTGCGGTAAGCCATTGCTCGCGATGCCGTTCTTCGGGGACCAGTTCTCCAACGCAGCCGCAGTACGCTCCTCAGGAATTGGAACTACGATGTTTTTTGAAAATTTCAATGCTGACAACCTAGTGGAGCAAATAAAGAAGTTGACGTCGACGGAGTAAGTTAAATGAGCGGCGACTCTGCCTGCTATAAGATTTATATTATGAAATTCAGTTCGAGCGAATCTCTTGTGCAGAAGCTATAAAATCGTACGGCTAAGAACAAACCATCAAAATGATGGTTGAAAAGTATTAAATTATACCATTTACAAAACTGTTCTAAATAAAATAAGTGTTTTAATTAGTATTTGTTGTTTTCAGCATGCAGAAAAGCGCGCAAAGAGTTTCTAAGCTATGGCATGATAGACCGCAGTCGGTTATGGACAGCGCCATCTATTGGACAGAGTACGTAGCGCGGCACGGCACGGCGCCACCATCTTTGCCTTCGAAAGGGAAGACATTGTTTGAGCAGTTGCTACCAGATGTCACTATTGCATTAATCGCTATTTTAACAGTGATTCTCTTATTGTGTTACTTTATTTTTAAATGCTTAGAGTGGATTTTAGTAAAATTTGTAAGTAATATAGTATCTAGGAAAAAGATAAAAAAAGAATAATGAATATAAATTATTCGCGTAAGATTCTATGTAATTACAAAGAGATTAAGTTATCTAAATAAAAACATTTCCTAAGATTACACACAGAAATTAATTCTGTTTATCCTATATTTTTTCCTAGATGTATCTACATGAAGTACTTTATTTTTTCCTTAACCTCTGAGTCGTTTCATTAGTGCTTACTGAAGCAATACAGCGTATAGATGTAGTGAGAAATTATTTTCCTTCGGGAAAACTCGTATCTTTATCGGAATACACTGTGATGATGATGATGATGACACCCGAACTGTCAATGGATGATTGTATTAGATGAGTGACATTTTCATGTCCACATTAATATAGGACTTTGTTGTCTTGTGTCAAATGTCAAAACGAATAATGTCATTGTATAGTATAGAAACAGAGTTACAAAAAGCTATTTAAGAGAGCACGAAAAATACGAACATATGCGGGCAATGAATGACTGAGTGAGTGACTGACTTTACGGAATTGGCGACTTAAAGTGGTTTACTTTTGGGCTCCAGACTATCTATCTTATATCTTTATATAACATCTTTGGTACAATATATGCATTCGTTTTTCTCGTCACACGGCTGTAGGCAACAATTATGTTTATGTAACATTTAAAAATAATATTTAGAATTATCCTGATGAAAACGTACGTATGGTGCCCCCAGTCGCCGTCAACACGCTTATCGTCGTTTGACTTTAAAACGCGATTTATGCGTGCGAATTAACGAAGAAGAATGTCAATTTTATAGGCTCGTGACACGGGTAATGACTGTACACGTATAAAATGTGTTACATCCAATCTTCTAATTGCTTCAGGCCTTAACCTACATAAGAAAATCGGTCGCCTACGCGATTCGCGTCGCTTTTACATCCCGTGAGTGCGCGCTGCGTACAACTACATTATGAACTACCTTTACAGATACTGTTTAAGTTATATCACACAGCATAGGTAAGTTATTTACGTACGTAACAATCACACAATAACTTTGCATGCAAAATAATAATGCAAACTGCAACATACATTGTACGATAAAAATAAATGATAGAAACATACAGATGAGATGGGGGATTAATCAAGCAAGTTTAATATTACCCTTTGGAAATCATAACTTTACTAGGAATATATTTTTGCAAGTCTATGGTGTGTCAGGTCTTGGCAATATTGGCTGTTGCGTGGTTTTACAACACATAACGCAAAAGCAAAGGAGTTAAGCTCGCCTGAAAATTACGTTATCATGTTGTCACATTGTCATCATGTCTTAAATTGTTGTACAAACTTTACATAAATAAATAAATACTAATGTGATAGTGAAGGGATTATGGTATAAATGATGTAAGACAATAGTTCTTCAAGTAGGAATTGTTCCAGTGAGTTCCGTTCGAATCACGCGATTGATCGGATTGTTAGTTTAATATCAGGCGTGTCGTGACACGTCACAGGAAGGTCGTCTGCCGACCCTGGACACGCGGAACACGGCACACGGTGCAGTATCCTGCGACGTACGCACTACGTACTGCTAGGCAATTGATGGCTATTGTGCGTTACCTAACAAGCTTCCTTATTCTCTTTGTGGACATGTTAATTGGATAGTGCGATAAATTTTACTTTATAGTTTGCCGCATAGTGCTTTGAGGACGTTGTGCGTTAGAAACGCGACGGTGAATACATTATCAAAATACGTTATAATATTTAGTTATGTTGGTAATTATTTTCGAAATTTAAATTGTTGTTAATTGAAATTTTGAATTGCATAGTATAAAAAAAGAATAGCAAAATAGTGGGGGAATGGAGAATAAACATTAACAAGGATAATTGTTCTCAAAAAATAATGGTACTCCGCAACAATACGCACAAATATTGTTATCAGCAAGTTTCGGAGAAGCTTATCTTGTTTGTCCAAGCGTGGAGTAGGATCAAGGGCTCTGTTCGACAACTGATAGAACTCACTGTCTTAAGTCCTCTTCACACTTGCCCTTTAATATATCACTTAGATACAACTTGTTGAAATAACTAAAGTAATATATTATTACTTTTTTCTATTTTCTGTTTTATAACCTAATAATTATGTAATTTGTAAAACGTAAAAATAAATGAAATAATATTTTCTTCTTATAATTATATTATTACTAGCTTTTGCCCGCGGCTTCGCGCGCCTTCAACCCGCGACCCGCCGGCATTGAGCTGCATTAACAGTATCTGTGACGGAGGCCGAGAGATTAGGACGAATTCGGCGATTACAGCTGAGGCCGTTAAAATGATTGATGCAAAAATTAGTTTGGCAATGGCGTTTGAATTCTAGCCGTCCGTTAGGCAACGATCCCACGACGTGTATCTAGAAACTTCCAGATTTTTATATAAAAGAAGAGGGCAAACGCAATTCGATTACTTTTAAACTACGACCATAAACATCCAAAGTTACCGGAAAATTTGTAGATACGTTCGCAGCTTTTCATCATCTCCGTGCCTTTTTCCCACGTTATGTGGGGTCGGCACAGTATGACCGTAGTAAATACTGTATAGGTTTTGGATATAGTTTTTATGGCCTGACGTTAACTCTCTTCTGGAATCCAATCCCACCAGCCTTTATGGAGGAACTAGTGAGTAAAGAAAAATAAAGGGGATTCGCAAACCTGTACATGTTTAATTCGAGAAAAAAGAAATAACAAGGAAGTTATTTAAGTGATGTTTCTTTGTTTTCATAAAGGAATGTGGAATGCGATGCGAGCAATGATCACTACGCATTTACTTTTTTCATATATGAATGATTTGATAATTGCTTGGGGTTTATTGCACTTTCATTGAGCTCATGTACACATAAAAACACCAATTAAAATTTACCCGTCTATTATTTTATAAAGTTCAATTACCTTATGACATTTAACTAGCTTTTCAACCCGGCATTCTCCGGGATAATATGAATATAGATATTAATAAAAAAGATATATTCACTATACTTATATGTTACTTGTGAATAATGTAAAAAAATGATTAGAATTAATTAAGTAATGCAACAAATCACCCATTACCGTAAAAGTCATGATTGATATTTTATTGTAAGATTTCCTTAAGTAGATTTCCTTCTGGCGTGGCACACCTCTGTTGATTCTATGTCTATATTTAGCTTGGCTTACGCCCCGTCGGTTGCAATAATAGTTCTTTAAGAAACTTTACGTTTTTATTACTTTTGTTTCGTTTCATATTCTTGTTTTGAAAATAAAACTTTAAAAGCCAGTAAAACGAACGAGGTGTTTGTGGGGTGATGGTAGGCTTCGTAAATATGTGTATAAATAAATGTATATATTGTTATAGCATGTAACTCGTGAACTCGATTGAGTGAGGTGCTAAGTATCATTTACTTCAATGTTGTGATTAAGCCGTAATCGACACAGCTTTTAAAATTTGATCGCTTTGAAGCTCGAAAACTTTCACTACGACGTTGCTTAATACAGCTTAGCTACAAGCCATAACATTATTTTACCATCTAGATTTCTATCCAATTTATTTTTCTTTGACATTTAATTAAAGTGAGTGTGACAGTTTAATGGAATATAATTAGCGGGACGTATTTTAATAATGCACTGATAGCATTTAATAAATCCGCGATATGCAAAATCCATGTGCACCGCGCAATGTTTTCGACGCACGCTTTATGAACCCGGAAGGCGAGAGCGAAGCGTAAGGTGGACAAGCTCGACGCATCTGCCGCTCACTCTGTCGACGAACTTTGGAGGACAATTTAAATTGTTCGCGTTTATTGTATAATGGTTTAGTATAAAATTTAAAGGGTTTTTTTTTATAAAACTAAATCTTTAATTTGGGATACTGACTGAAATTTTGTAAGGAGAAATCAACTTATGTGTTCTTGATCTTGATGACTTGTGCACAAAGATCAGATTTAAATTGATAACTACACCCATTGTTAATGATAAGATGAAATTTCAATGCGTTGCTCAGTAGTTCATTGTTAGAATTTATTTATTTTTCTGCCCTCACTTTTTGTCATACTGAAGATTTACCATCTTATCTGTATAAATAAAGGACAAAAAAAATGGACACTTTATGTTTAACAAAAACCGTATTACATTTTCTTTTAACAAACATACATATATTGTCATGATAAATTCCATGCCATTTCATTTAAATGACTTTCATTTATGTTCGGACGGGAGACGCCGCGCTAATCCCGGCTAACAACCGTGCCATCACAATCGGGAGTTCCCGCCCATCGCTCTAAAATATATACTTCGTAAAATGTTCTAAAGATAAATAAAACCGTGCAGTGGTTATTACTTTAAAAAAATAGATAATACAAATTTAATAATTACACAAGGAGGCGCGTTTTCAGCAAGTGCTTGGAAAATTCAACAAAAAAACACTCGGCTTTTTTATACTAAGGCAAAAGCGAACTTGTCTAACTGATGTAAAAAGATGGTGAAATTATATATGTTGTTTAATTATGAATACCCTGTAAAAATATTATGATTGGACAAGCTGTGTGAAAATTAATTTATATGTACCTCGGAACACATATAATATTATACTACGTAGAAACCTATACAGGGAGATACTATTAAAGATGGCTTAGATCTTAAAAAATCGAAGTCTTAGAGCGCTATATCAAGGTTATTAATTCGTAATTGATGCCTTGGCGGGAAACTGCCCTTCCTTGTGTAATTTGTTCCATATTTATACAATTTTGTAAACAAACAAACGTCACTTACATGGCGTCCATTATACAATTTTTATGCTTTCATCGGAAATGTTGTCATTTTGAGGAAATCGTGAGATAAAGTGGCGTTGTATAATATGGATAGCTTGTGTTATAAGGTAAATTGAGAAACAGTTGTTTTTTTTAAATAGCTTAGGAATTTTAAATTAAAATTTTCAAAAAGTAAGGGGTAAGGGTTTGTTTACAAAATTTCCATCTTGATTTGGACCAAACTAAATATCACTGTATAATGACGTCGAACTATTGTATCTGAAAGAAGCGTTGAATTTGTTCAAAACTGACTCGTAAGTAGGAATTTTTTCCCGTAGCTGTTGCGTTTGACACGCATACCTGCGTACGCGTAAAATATTTCGGAAGCAAATTTCAGACAAAACAGTCGTTGTGAATGCATGTGCAAACCTAGTGTTTATGTTACAGAGAGGAAAATTCCAATTTCGTCCAGGAATGAATCAATTCAATGCAAATAAGTGCTATATCCAAAACGTGTAAAATATTATAAAATGTTTTAACATATTTTCACAATGTTATTATATTAATTTTTATTCGAGTTAGTTTTAATTACAATTTTCACAATCGAATCATACTACTAAAAACACACAAATAATTTGAAGGATGAAATTAAACTGTTTACTGTACACACACACAACTTTCAGAGCAATTCATTTTGACAATCACGTAGTCCAAAATAACCAGATGTTTTCATAAGAGGTTTTTTTGGTTAAAATTCCTCAAAGTTGTGCGGACATTCAATTAAAATATTCAACGTATGCAAATCACAGAGGATGGAAAATGTAAATTTCAGTCTAAAAATCTCTTAATTAGGACGGGTCGACACTTAAGATCAATTTCTATTAATTTAATTAGTTCTTATCAAAAGAATTGTCACAGCTCAGTTAGGCATTTAAAATATGAATAAAAAATGACTAGTTTTTTAACGGAGCCGATAAACTTAGCAAAAAGGAGTAAGTCAATCAAAATACGCTTTCAATTATTGTACACGATGTAAGTCAGAATTTAAAATTGTTAACCATTTTACTGGTGGCAGGTAATAAAATTAAATTATTTGCGTAGTGTAAAACTGGCTGCACCTGTGACACTGCGGTTAATGGTTTCTTCACAAATATGTCAGGGGAAGAAAAACTATATATTTGAGTTTACGGAGATTGATAATCGTCAGGAGGAAGGAAGAACCTATAAAAACCATAACAACGATTGTTGCGCAGTACTGTTCATGTCAGAAATAGAGTTTCAAGTAGGGGGTAACTGTCATGTATCATTGAAATTGGATATCAACAAGCTTAAAAATTAGCTTCTTATAATCTTAGGATGATTTTCACTTTGTGAAGGTCCGATCGACTTGAAAATTTCCAGTCATATAAACGATCGATGACATTTTCCATAACTTTTTCTTAGACCTGATCGGGAAAACAAAATTCATTATAAGATTAAGGTAAACGCCATCTAATAGTACGGAACTTTTTTTTAAACTCAGTTTTATAGATCTTTTAATTCAACAGCTCAGTGAAATCCAAACAAGTATAGCAATTTTATCCTACGTATAAAAGACATGAAAAAGAAGAGAGAGATAAAAGAGAGAAATAGAAGCGAACAATATTAATATTTTTTTATTTAACATATTTTTCTTAACCTGATAGTCCCGATTAGGATATGAAAAATATTTCCAACATTGAGAATAACGCTATCTAGTAGTACGGAACTTTGCATGTTTTTTAATATTCAATTGGATAATCTCAACGGAATCCAAACAAGTATAGGAAGTGACGATCGTTTGTTTTGATAGCATACAATATCAGACTGTCACCGGTATTGTAACGACGTTAAATCCAATCATAGCTATGCCAGAGTCAGTTCGTTTGTATACAACAGTGGTCGTTAGTGAGAAGGCTTCTCCGCACTAATCAATGCATCTGTATTGGCCGGTCGGCGTGCGCCATGCATATTCATCGACGCTGTGACTGATGTCCGACAATTAGATCGCCCATCTCCTCCATTTCCAATATCGTATAGTATGATCTACCAAACAAATATAGACTATTCTGTACATTATACCAAAAATTGTCTACATAAAGAATATGAGGTAACATTTTATTAACCAATATCCGTTCTCATAAAGATCTTGAACAGCGGTGCTTAGCTACGTTAGAGCGGTATGTAGTAGGTTTGATACATACCAGCCTTTAAGTTTTTGTATGGCAAAAGGTGGTAAACGAGCAAGCGGGTCAGCAGGCGTTAAGTAGCTTCTGTCCATAGGCATCTTCAACAAGTTAAAAAGCATCGGTTGGTATGATGATGAAAACGCATCTGTGACTCCGGAGCCCGTTTACTACTTTTATCGATAGACAGGAAAAAGGAAAGGTTGGCAAAGGGAGGAGAACTGAAATTAAGCATCTGGTACCCTTCTTCAACAGTGCAAATGCAGAATACTTCAACTTTACGCTCGTCTTCTGTGAGGTTGTGGTATTTCACCAATCGAACCGGCCCAGTCGTGTAGCAAATGCTGAGGGCTGTTCCTACCACTGTTGAGGGTTGCTCCTACCCATCTCTAGGGAGTCTTATTTAGTGTATTACGACAATCATCTGGCTGAGAAAGAGTGCTATATATCATACATTTTATCAGTGGATACATTATAACAGTAAATACATTATATAAGTGTGATTTTGGTATCACAAATGTAGCGTGTACTAACATAAATAGGAACTAATGTCAAGTTTTTTTAGTGTGCTTTAATCGTTAGGGAAATTTTCTAAAGCGTTAATTTTTTTAAAAACAATTAAAACAATTGTGTATTTGTGTTTTTCGGCTTAAACATAATTATTAAAAACAATAGAGATCTTTCCGAACAAAACTGGTCCTAGCAATTGAAATTTTGTAATATATTGCGATGTATAATTAATAAATTAATGTTGGGATTCGACAGGCCATTGTTTACTTTCCAACAAATAAATTAAGTATTCCGCGCGCGATGGTTAAATTAATTATTATTATTTAATATTTAAAAGTGACCGGATTGTTCGGTGTTGTGGTGACTAATTTAATTGCAATTTTTTATTTTAAAGTATATAGACCTTTTTGTTTCTTATATAAGATTATATAATATAATCTTAAATTCGGAAACAGCTTTAAAATTATTTTGCAAAGAACAACGCAGAGTGGAGGTCGGAATGTAAATAAGTATCTCTTGATTTGGCAGATATTATGACTGGCACTAGATTACATTGACTATTTCCGAGTGAGAACTAGCATGACGTGCCGCGTAACCAGCACGTGACGTTTCATTCGTGATCTACTTACGAGATGTGCAGGAATATTCTTACTAGACAATCCTCTTCCGCTCTTTGAATATCTCAGAATAGGAGTAGGTCAGTGTCAGTAAGTCAGCAATGGATAGTGGTACTAACGAAACATGCACAACTTGGTCGTTGATTCGAATCGACTATTGTCGCGGATAAAAGAAATATTAGTAAATTATTTCGACAGGCTGGCGGCCGGCCGTAAAAAAACTATACCAAAACCTATTACAGTAAGGACTACGATCGTACTGTGCCGGCCCCACGTTTCTATGTGTGTAAAGTGGGCAAAAGGGCAGGGAGAAGACGAACTAGAAAGTGTTGTATTTTGGTTCGAAAAAATCTTTTGCTGAATTCACCTTTCTGGTTAAATTTACCGTGACATTTTTTATCTTTACAAAAAGCCGATGAATGATACACAACAAAGGAAAAATACGCAGCACTGTTAACAAATGTTCCTCGCATACATATTACCTCCTCGCTGGATTAGGGTTTGTACCGCGATCCTTCACACGGACCATCTTTGGTAAACGGCGACCGCAAGAATATTTACGACCTTTACCTTGTTACTGCCTTCTTCTAACTATTGTCTTTTTAAGACTAACGAAGCAAATTCTAGGGGATTTTCTTAACTAATAATCCCTTTGGTTTTACCCATCTCGACAGTTATAGTACTTCTGAATTTTTACTATAAAATATTAAATACAATTGTGGTAAATTAATGGCGCTTTATTATATCTTTAATAATGTAAAAAACGAAGAGCTGTTTTAGTCCTATAACAATAGGTAAATTTTAAAAAGGCCGGAAATTCAAAAAGTTACTCGAGATCCCATTAGATACTTTCGTTATTAAAATTATAATATTTCCACTCCGAAACTTTGCCGCGTCTCTCATATTTTGTACCGGAGTTTTCGGACGTGAAGGAGGTACCCATGTTATTCGGGTTATTCTTATGGTAATAATACCATTGTACTGAGATATAAAGGGCCTTATTGGGTTGTATCTACGAGTATGTTGCTATCTTTAGAGTAGGTTAGGGGTGCAGCCAGGTTTAGTGGTAAATTAACTTATGTTTGTTTATTAAGTATAAATAACACATGAATTATAAAAGCAGACTCAAAGTCACATAAGGCACTGTTGTGACGCTGCAAATTATTTCGTAGCCCACGGTTATATGTAGCTAAGCACACAGTTTGACAAAGATTATGTGGCGATGCAATCTCAGATGGTTAAGTTCACATTGTTTTTACAAAACGAAACAGAGGGCTCCAGAGTAATAGTATTGAATCTCCCGGCTTAGGGTAACAATGTGCATTAAAATTGTAGGCGGTTAAATGTTTTTTTTATGGTATACGGAGGCAAACGAGCAAATGAAATGTGGATGCCTATGGGTAGCGGTAACCTAACATCACCGTCTAACGTCCTAACGGACAGAGGAGGGAATCAAGGTAACAGCATATTTTTCCCCATTCATCCAATTAATCATTTTAAGGAGAGAATGTAAAAGAGAAGAGGACTTAACACGTAACGCAGAAGCATATTTCTACATCACGCCTGTCTTCTGTGAGGTCGTAGTACTTCATTGGTCGAGCCGGCCTTTGTGTGCAACAGTTGTGGCGGGCTTTTCCACTGTTAAATGTATTCCATATTTAATGTTTCTATCAAGTTTATTTCCTAAAAATGTTGTGCAAAAGAAAAAATCGTGGTACACGCTATAGATCCCCTCTGATTTATTTGTTCTTAGCGTTTGATTTATGGTAATACCGTTTGGTGTTGATTTATTTTTGATACGCCGTATTGTTTAGCCATAATGTTTTGTTCGCGTGTTGCGCTTTTGTTTTGTGCGGTCGATTCAAGTCCATAAAATAGCATTATACAAGTAGATCTAACATAGTCCTCACACTCACATTCTAGCATGTGGGAGGGAAAAATAATTCATTAAAAATATATATTATTACTCGCCGTTGCCGCGGCTTCGCACGCATTAGTTTCTCATTTTTAACGCTAGAATTTTTTGTTAAATGAATCCGCGTAAAACTTCTAAAATATGTCAAAAAGTTATTACGATGGCAACAGATGTTGTAAATGAAAGTTTTTAGTACTTCGGGAACAGATTTTCAAAATAAAAGTTGCACCATATAATTTTTTTGTAAACCCTAACAACGTGTGAGGTACTAAAGGTAAGGTAAAAGGTTATAGAAGTTTTTACCTTTGTTATGTGTTTACAGTGAACTTAAATTTCTGTTGTATAAATTATTGAAGGAGTATCAATTTTAATCAGATATCGATAAAAGGTCTGATCTGATCTAAACAATACGCTGATTGTACCAAATTTAGAACCACAAAAGACGATTACAAAACCCTTGGTAGACCTCTGATCCTCTCACTTTGAAACGAAATGCGTTGAAACAAAGCGTTGCAGTAATGTTAACAATGCGTACTGTTAAGTTATTTTATAATTTCGTAGATCACCCGTACTATATATCAGCAAATTTATTTATTTAACTAGTGATCCCCCGGCTTCGCCCGGTTACCACTAATTAACACAGGAACACTAGGGCCAACACAGGAATGTGCCATTCTGAACAATCCCTTTAAATTCATCGCAAACGGTGCAGCCGTTTCAGAGTCTATAGGAAACATATGTACTTCGCTTTATATTATTTTTTTCCTCATAAGTATCCTATGTTACTTCTAATACCTCCAAGAATACCATATGTGTACAAAGTTTCATGATGATCGGTTGAGTAGTTTTCGCGTGAAAGCGCAACAAACAAACTTACATTCACATTTATAATATTATAGATAGATAAATAGAAACCTATTCTCAGATCTACCGAATGTATATGCAAAATTTCATTGAAATCGGTTCGGAGGAGTATGGCAACTAACACTGTGGCAGGAGAATTTTATATATATATATATAGATATAAGCTTTAAACTTTTTTTGTACCTTTAATAAACTGTCTGAAGGACGATACCGTCGGAAGTATAGCTTATTTATCAACGTTTTATGAGTTATTTAGTTGCTATTAACTGCGGCGGTCTCTTTTATTATCAATAACTGAAGTAAGGCACGTTAGAAATAGTGTTGAGTGTTTTATGCCTTTGATTTGTATTGAAAAATCATGTTATTAGTTTCTTGTTTGATTTCATAAAAGTATAATTAATTGTAATGTAAACACTGGTAACGATAATACACGTTATATAAAAGTAATGAAAAATGTAAAAGTTGTAATTTGCAGTTAGACTATTCCTGATGTCGAGAGGTCGAGACTGTTCGCTTGATGCGACTACCGTTGCGCCACGCCCTTTGCTATTGTCTCAAGCTCAATGAGCTTTCAATAAAGTTCCCCCCGACGGGGTTCCCGCCTTGTGTTGGCGGTGGGGCTCAGTAGCCGTGGGTGGGGGCCCACGGTGAAGCTAAGAGGAACCCAAGGCCAGTCCGTGAGGCAGGACCGGTCAGAGAGGGCTGCTCGAGGTGGGCATTGGAGCCCACCTTCGAGCGCGCTGGAGGGCTGCAGAGACTCGTCCCCGCAGTGAGGGTGAGTCGCGGAGGGAGACGAGTGTTGGTAATACGGTGTGCCACTCGCCCTGCCCTCCGCGACTTAGCGGGGTCGGCCCTCTGATGCGGCGGCGGTGGGAGCTGCGAGGGGAAGGGCAGCCTTCCCCTTGCAGCTGCATTTCGCGTAATCCCGGCGGCGACGCTGGGACCGCGGGCCTCTGTCTTTTTCAAGACGGAGGCCACGAGGAGTAAGCCTCTATAAAAAACTCAAGGCGGCGCCGGCGTGGGAGGGCGGGGACCAGAGAACCCGCATTGCACGGTTTCGTCTTCTAGGAGCGCGCCAGACCATCTTGGGGCGCGGCGCCCTTTTAAGGGCGCAGAGGGGGGCCCCATCCCGGGGCGGCCAGTGGGCGTAGTGGTGTCACGTGCTAGTCATGCTCTCGTGGCGCCCACACCATGGCTATGAGGGAACGCGTGTGGTTTTAGTGGTTGGGCCCACCTTCGGTGGGAGAGCCCCACAGGCCCCCCTGTTGCCCCGAACAGGCGGCGTGCATAAGATCGCATTTCCACACCTAAAAAAAAGCTTTCAATAAAGTGCTCGACCAACGTAAAACCGATAACGATACCGAATAAGGTAACACAACATAAATTAATTCTAAAATTTGCCGGATCAGTTAGTTAACATATAAAGAAAGGCGATAATTAAAGGTTCATAGTTGACGAACATATGTGTGTAGATGGAGAAGAAGCGGGAGAGGTGAGAGTTAGCCAGCCAAATGGAAACTCTTGATCTACGTACTCGTAAACCCGGAAACCCCCTTATTTATTGATGTGATTTTAATTGAAATTTGTAATATATAGTATATTCCTGACGTTTTAAGCAAGTTACAACACTAATGGTCTCAGATTGTTGAAATAATTTACAATACAAAGTCAAATTGGCATTATGTAACAATAAAAAAACATGTAAATAGCATTAAACGATATGGTCGTCTTTTTATTTATTTAATAAAATTCCAACCGTCCAATCTCCTTGGAATTCATTTAACAAATAATCTTGTTTATTTGTGCAGGAAAGGACTCATTCGTTTTCGATTGAAATCTATATTGAGCCTTCAGATCGGAAGTTATGGGCTTTCTAAGCTTTTCATTTCGCAAATCCCTTGAATTTAAGAATTGTTTCAATTTACTTCTGATTTCGAGAAAACAGTGAACGCAAGCTGATTTAAGGTAGTAAAAAATGTGTTAACTTTTAGATATGTTATTTCTAAAATTATTAAAAGTTTACGTTATTTCTCTTCGAAATAGTATAAGGCAGTATTGCGACCGTAGGGCAATGTCTAACTATTGCGTAGATACCTTCAAGAGTATATTGAATGGGCTGTTACTAAGCGTGCGTAGCATCTTTCGACCATATCATCACTTAACATCAGGATCGAGGTAAAGCACTAGTTTATTCGATATAAAAAAATGTCGAACAAGTTTTGTATTCATGTGTATGAAAGGAGTTTCTGCGGTAAGACAACAAAACTGCTCCTCAAAGTTTGCGGCGAGACCGTTACATTATTTGTACAGGACACAGTGACGCATTACAATTACATTGTCTCTGTTACAATGGATAAGTTAGAATAGAATGTCAAGTTAGTTATGTAGTTTATACAGAATTATTATTATATTATATTGTTTGCCTTGAGGAGGCTACAGCGGGCTGATGTGGCAGAGTGCCTTAGCATAAACATCGAGGAGGACCATCACCTGTTTCATACCGATGTGTAATACAATTATAAAATAGGAGAAGTATTTCTGCGTTTTTCTGATGATCGAGTTATTCGAGGCAGAAACTTGTTGGGTACACCTTATCTTACTCGCTACTCAGCCATACAAAGCCAACGTACTTGTAACTTTTGTAGTATTTTTGGATGATTGCACATTTGTTAAGTATTACGGGCACTTAATTATTACTTAACAACTTTCACTTTCCTGGATAGATATTTCCTGGAAAGATAGATATTTACATATGAGTATTAATAGAAATAAAATAGTTCGGTGGTTCGGTCATGTTGAAAGGATGAATGAAGAGAGACGAAAAAAAAATATTGCAAAAGCGAGTGGCAGCGTTATCAGGGCTTGTCCGTTTACTAATCTGATCATTATGAGTTGAGTAGAGAGTAGTGATCAAAGTCATATTGATCAGATTAGTAAACTACTAAAAAGGCCGATAAAAGGAGTACCCGTTACCGGCGAGCATGTATCCAAAAATGTATGGATGTAGAAGAGGTGTGCCAAGATCGCACCAAACGGAAATCCTCGATCTCTGCCTTCCTCTCTGGCTTACGGGCGTGAGCACATATTTATCTATTTACGTAAAGCGTAAACTTCCAGATTACTTTGAGGAATATTTGAAGCACGAAAGTAAGTTAAATTTGGTATATTTAATAGAGTTTCCATGGAGAAAGCTAATTTTTTTATGTATTATGTATTAAGAATTATTAATTTAAATTAAACTCACCATCGACCACTATTTTACGTTAATTTAATAATTATTTTGAACCACCCAGGGCAAGAGGCACTGTTGTTGTTGTTTAAAGGACAATAATTTATTGATGAATTAAAGTCAAGTCACGATCCGTAAGCGATCACTAGTTAAATGTATGTATACGCGGGTCGTTTAACATCAAAATTTGTCTCTTAAAATTCAAGACACCCTTTTTTTAATTCATTAATTATTTGATTGTTTTGTGTACATTATCATCAACCTGTATCAGTTGGACTATTGGACAGAATTCTGGGCATAGATCGTGGTTGATGTCATATGCGACACTCTGGTGTTTGCATTTAATAATTCCCAGCGATCCTCACGAGGTCATCGGTCCATTCGGAACAAGCGCGTCCTACATTTCTTCCCTTACGAGGTCAACATTCCAAGAATATTCATTCCTATCAACTTATTTACAAAAGCTCATATTATATTTAATTTTAATTGTTAATTGTTTCACGAGTCCTCTTGGAAGTGATATACTCGTATATACGATAAAAACGAAACAACATTGGCACAAGTCTAAAGTTAATAAAAGTTATCTGCCTAATTAAATGCGATAGAATTGATTTTCTGGTTAAAGTATAGATACAGTACAATATGACCAGGTTTATAAGCACAATCCCGTGCTATGCTGCAATCAGGTAACGGCCAGTAGATCAGCTGTTACTCAGAGCGCTCAGAGCCTTACGTTTACAATGGCTGTTGCTGTTGCAACGAATAAGCATTGCGATAATTAAGATCTGCTTTGTTGTTGGTGTCAAATTACACAGTCGGTGAGGTGGCAATAAAGTGGCTATGTGCCTGAATTACTGACATAATGTCACCTGGCCTATCACCGATTATCGGTGACGGTGATCTATGGAACATCCTGTATACGGGCCCTTCATATAATCATTATATAAGCGATATATTTAGTAGTTCAGAAAAATACTCGTTTATGACTCAGCTTAACCCGGAAAACTATAGACAATATTATACGTACCATTAATATGTTAATGATATCCACAATTCTGCAAATGACACCAGTCATAAGTCGTATTCATTACAAACACCATAGAATAAACATTTTGATTTAACTATGTCCCTTAAATTATTAGAAATGTTTCCTCATTGTCACACTGCATAAACTATTTATATATCGCCACAGGGCGTATGCATTTACATTAAAGTTCAGGGTTTCATTGGCTCATATAACTTTTACTTGATATTATTAACTTGATTTGTATATAGAGGATTGTTTTGCTTCTTTTTAAGAGATACAGAAGAATTGCAGGTTCGTTGCCGATAGTCTGGTATGGGAAGGGGTTGTGGAATTAGTTACTTCGTTCATTTAAAACAGAGAAAAGTAGGAGACGACTTATTTATATATTTTTTTTCATCATCATCACATAACATGATAAAGACGGTAAAAATGCAAAGCTAACTGACGTCCTTTCGCAATATAATTAAAATGAAATATGCGCTCACGCTCGTATTCCAGATGGGTAGGCAGAGATCATGGATTTCCATTTGGCGTGATCCTGGCACACCTCTCTCGCTTCTTCTACATTGTTACATCTACGCATACATGCTCGTCGGTTATGGGTGCTCCTTATATCGACATTTTTTAGTAAGTCACATAGGGTCTTCTAGGGCGTTCCCTACCAACACTGCCATTTACTTTTGCAACATACATTTGTTTCGTTATTCTCTCTTCATTCATCCTTCCAACACGCCCGAACCACCGAATCATACATTTCTCAATTCTAGTCACAAAATACACATTTAAGCCACACTTTACCCTACAATGCTATTTTTAATCCTATCATTCAAAGTCACGCTTAACATGCCTTCGAAAAATGGCATCTCAACGGCATTAACTATGTAATTATGTCCGTTCCATTGTGACCTTTTGTGTCATTAGATTCGTATTCTTCCTCGTTTCGTGTCATACTTAACATGATGATGTAATGATAATAATACAGTCAGTCGGTTTTTTTCCCGTCCGTTTGAGTGAGGTTAGGTCGGTTGCAATTAAAAATTACGAAATATGTTCTAAAATAGGATACTATTATCTTTCTCATTAACTAAGTCTTTTGTATTTATTGATATAAAAATCTTATGTCTTCAACACGTTCACAATGAAAGCCCTATTCTAAAATTTATTGTCACATTTCAAAGGTTTTTTTTGCTTTCTGGCGATCGTTTCTTTTTACGCGGCACTAGGGCTGCACGAATTGGCACGAATAACACGATTGATTTGCGCTTCACAAACATACCGTGCATACATCAAAGTGATTCCAGGCAACGGAGTCGTGACCCGTGAATATTTTATTTGCCGTTGGGACTAGACAACACAAGAGTGCGAGACAATACAATAAAACCGGAATTTAACACTGTTCCTTTGACATTGCATAGCGAGCGATAACTCTCACCAAATACTTCACATCAAACGATTCCCCATTTTTTTGAAAATCTCTTTGGAGAGTATATCACTTATGGATAAGAAACGACTTCTCAAGAGTGAGAAGTCACTAAAGAAGACTATACAAGTATCATTCGTTTCACTAGATTACAGAATTGTTTTTAAAGAGAACACATCTGAGAGGTTGTTGGTGATATTAAGATCGAGACTCCATCTATAATTATAATAACCCGCTTGTGTATCTGTGTATCGCTCAACAAATTAAAGCTGATGATTGATAACATGCTTAGATGATGATGTTAAGGATTCATTGAATTAATAATAATATCAATTTGTTCCCTGATATATTTCACTATTCCATGGTAAAAAAACGTCTATCTTACTTCTGGATAAGGTAGCTTTGTAATGATGAAAAATGTATTAATTTTGGTGTGTATCTTAAGTAAATATTAACAAAAACAGACCTAACCGAAATTTTTGCCTTTAAAATTGCTTAGAGCGATGCTACGTGGTGATGTGTTGGCGTTGCGTTGTCTACAGCGACGGAGCTGCGACGCACATAGTTCCTGAGAAACGAAGCTGGGAGGGATCCTACAGCAGCAAACGCAGCACGCGGCTCAGTATTATAATAGCATCCAACTTTAACTCTATTGTCATTTAAAGACCACTGAGCGACGTTGTGTCATCGCAAGACTGTGCATTGCGTACCTTCACATCATGTGGACATTAATTTTTACACTGTCCGTCGAAATTATAGCGGTGCGGCGATGCAACGCCAACGCATCGCACGTGTGACATCTCTCTTACTTATGAACGAATAGGTCAAGTGTGTGTAAATATTTCCTGAAGTTACGAATGTTACGTTATGATGTACTGAATACTTTAGTTTCAGAGGTCCATTTACCTGTTTGTATAATGCTCTCACGAATTCTTAAAATAGGTCACTTATACATATAACAGGATAATTTCCTATATGTGTCATTGGTACATGGTTATGTTGTTTCATATTGAAGAACTGAATCATTTTTCGTAGAATGAGACATTATAATTATTTTTTTGTAAAATTTATTTACATATAACTAAATTTTTGCCATTTTATCGGAAGAGTATTTAAGTCTTTGCGAAAGAACTCTGGTGATTTGGGTCTTTTTTTTGGTTTCGGGGGAAATCTTAACCTTGCTTCTAGGGTAAGACTGGCTTGTGTGTGTTTACTCACAATAACCTTCACGGTGACCATCGTCGAGTGGGACAGGAGAGGGTTCCGTGATCTCCAAAAGAACACACCGGAACTCCTTGGCCCCTCGCAATGCAATTTTGGTTAAATTTAAGTGCAATTGCTGATTTGAACCTACAATCTGAATCTACCTAGTATTTTTTTATTTAAGACTCTCTTTATATTTAATTTTTTTTATAATATATAAAATATAATTACGATTACGTCGCAGTAGCAAAACGTGGAAGGAACTATGTCAAAGGATAACCTAATAATTTTATTTGTAGCATTTATTATTATACTGCATTTATTTTACATTATTGTTTGTCTTACTTAGGATATAATTCTAAATAAATATAGACTCTAGAATAAAATATCTATTTTTCTTAATTACATTTTAAAATATCGTTACTTTTTATAAAGTAGGTAATTTATAAGATCCCTTTTAATCGAGTAAATGATTGATTGTAGAAGGAATTAAGTGATTCCTTTAAAGAAATTACTTGTAGAGCTGTCTCCGGCCGCCGCTGAAATGACGCGTCATGGTCGGAGGTGAACGCTCGCGTCTAGATGATGAACTTGACACACCTTAACATTGCCCTCACGAGTAATTGCAAATATTACGTCGTTTCTTACACGATTTTTTAATTCGCTTTTCTTCCTTTTAATTTTGAGGAAGCTAGTGTACAAGAAGTTAATTAGTGGTGTATTTGTTCTATGACTTTGATTTAAAAATAAAACGATTTAATACAAATTCCTAAACAGTCGTGAGTAAGAGTAAGTAATGTCCCCGTTGTAGAATAATTCTGAAACCTGTGGGATAAATCGAGACTTTTTAGTATTTCAACTAACAACATAAACGAATATGATTAAGAACGGATTTCGAGCCGCTCAGGATTCCAATTTGGAAAATCCGCAAACAATAAGTCAAAGCACTTTTTGAAATAAACAATTTTTTTAGGCTCAATAGTCTCTTAAATAGCTCGCTACTACGAGACTGTTGAGATTTGAACGTAGGGATCAATCACTCTTAACTCGGTATCGCATTCACTGGGCCCACACTCACTCCTAATAATTTTAAACATTACAAGCAAAACAATTTAGGTCGTCCCTAGTGTGCACTGGTGCTGACCCAAATCGCTGATAATAGAAAGTTGTCGTTGCTCAATTATTTGTTATTAACAGAAACAACAAAGTTTCAAGCTTGCGATATACCGTTCAGTTCAGCATCGAATTTCGTATTGACTTGGTGTCCCTGCGCTTATAGAGTAATAAAAATATTAACCCTTCCAACGTTTCACGGTAACCACTTCAATACGATTCCAGGGTAGAGACCGTGAACTCGGGCGTCCGCGCTCCGTGTTTATCAGACGTCGGATGGACCGAGGCCGGTATATAAAGCCGACGGCAGCAGCAGCCGGCACCAGTCGCGATTACCCGCCAACGCTGTCAGCTTCCGCAGCACGAGGCCGCGCCGACCGCCAACTGAATTGAGACAATTGCCACTTAACACCCTTCCGCGATGTCTGCCATGAGAAACACGCTGCTATTCGCGCTCCTACTCCTCGCCGTTGCGTGTGTAGAGTGTGCACCCTTCTTCGACGCGATTTACGACGCGATCAACGGCAACGGTAGAAGATCTTACGGATACGGCAACGGTTACGGTAACTACGGATACAACTATGGATACAATGGTTATGGTAGCAATGGATACAGGCACGCTGAGAGACCGCAACGACAAGGAAAGACGTACAAGGAAATATGCAGGGTCCATTATCCAGACGCCGTCGCGTTCCCTGGAGCAGGAGGGGTAGTTTGTCCCTACTGAGGGTCGTATCGCGTGTTCTACGCAATGGAGCGCCTGCTCCGACGTCGCAACATCATGAGGATGGGCTGATCTGGACTGAGCAACCCTTTATCTCAATATGTTTATACCGAGTAAGTCTTGATTCAATTTGTATTGAGAATTAGGTTTTGTTCGTTGGGACAAAATTATACAGTGCCATAGTAGAAGTTATTTAAGGAGTCACTTTTATTCGACAAGATAGTCCCGGTCAAATGTCTCTCCAGTGTGATGTTTCGTTTTCGTTTTTTTTTTCAATTAATACTTTAGTTATAAGCAATTGTGATGCGAAGTGGACAGTCACTGATGATAACCTTGAGATATTGAGTTAGTTGACCTATTATTAAACGTTAGCTGTTACTGTTACGTTACAGCTACGATTAAGTTTCACTCTGTGCCGATCGAACGAACAATGCTTAGAACACGCGATATATTTGAATTGTTAACGCACTTTTCAAAAATTAATTAAGTAATAATTGGCTTATTGTACTTATAAAATGCATTATATTTGTTGCTCATAATATACGAACATATAACAAAAACTGTTTGTTTGTTTGATTGTATCGCATGTTAATGTCATATTGAAATTTGATTTCAAGGCACTACGTTTAATGTTATGTTGTCAAATGTTTTTACCTTTATGTGATGTTAAATATTTTTGTGGTTTATAATTAATTGCACATTTGCTACAAATCATCAATTATGTATACAATAAGTTGTTATTTAAGTCGATTGGGTTATTTTAAAATTGTAAGATAAACGTGTTAGTTATAAATATTAAAAATGATTACAATTGTTTTTAAACGATTTTTATTCGTCAACCTTTACATCATTATTGAAACAGCTTTAGTTTATTACGATACTGTTATAAGTAAATATTGAAAATAAATTGAACATAAAAGGAGAATTTATATCGATCAGATTAGTGGTTTACTAAAAAAGGGCGATATAAGGAGTACCCGAAACCGACGAGTATGTATGCGTAAATGTATTGAAGTAGAAACAGCGAGAGAGGTGTGCCAGGATCCTGTCTAAGAGAAATTCCTAATGTCTACCTACCACTTTAAGATATAGGCGTGTCAGATTTGAAATAGTTTATTATATAGACACAAGCAATCAAGAGAATTGTTAATAAAGACATATTTTTTTAATTTGTATTACTACAAAATATTAAGTTTCTTGTATTTGGCAAGGAATTTAAAAGTAGAACTACGCTACAGTCCTTGCCTGTAGCGTAGTTGTTAAATGTTTTTGTTAAATTTTTGTCCGACGGCAGAGAGCGTCTGAGAAAATAGCAATTTGTAATTACTATCCATTTCTATTCTACAACAAGTAAATGCGGAGCACTCACATTCTTTTTTTTATGGAAGAATGGACAAAGAAAATGGCATATCATCATCTTTTTCCAATTGAGGGGTATCACAATATAAACTAATTAAAGTAACAAGAATATTGAAGAAATTTTAAGGTTTATTCTAAGCTAAAATCACCACCAAGCCTTTTAACTTCTAAACAATTAGTTATGATTAAGATTTGAAGTAGTATAAAACATAGCAAAGCTCTTTAATTAAGTTAGTTAAAGCTTTCTTTTTTAAAAATTATAATTTGTCATCCATATCATACTAGGACAATATGTTACATATGAGAAATGTATTGTCGTTGTCCTTAAGCATAAAATGTTTTAATAAAATTAATCGACCATCTTGAAATCTTTAAAATCTAGTCCACAATTCCGTTGGGTTACAAACTCGTATAAGTACGTTAAATAGACATGTTCAAGCATCATTTCTTGACCTCCTAATAAGGCAAAAAGCGTTAAGGTGGCACACTCCACGATCCTTTGTTACGATGGCATTTCAGTGCACATCTCTCGGTAACATCATATGCATGAATCCCACGCGGTATTGCGATGTTGGTGTTTCTATAAACAATTCTCTTAAATGCCACTCGACTCGAGAAACTATCACATTCATACATAAGTACATTTATTCATATATCTATTAGCATACTGTTTATAATGCCAATGTAATTATACGTTATACCTTTGTTATAACTGGTACTTTACAAAACAGTGTCGGGAAATACATAGATTACGGAAATCAGTTATAAAAAATGTCTCAAGAAATTTATACATTTATGTTATTTGATCAGAACCTAGACTATATGTACATTTATAAATCACAAGTAGGTTGCTGAGCTAAATCTGCAGCCAACATTGTTAAATCTTGTAACCAACCCTTTAGGTTTTTTAGGTTGAACCCTTGCGTAACTTATAATCTAGGTCCCGGCAAAATAACAGATGAGGGTATACATTTGTTAAGTTGCTCTTAGACAATCATCAGCATCTTTCATTTTCCCATCTATCTGGGAATGATTCATAATAAATAATTTTGTTTAGTTTTAAAGTAACGTATTTTTCTCACGTAACACATCCAGTAAATAAACACAAAAAATCGAATACGTAGGTAAAATATAATTTTGTAATCGATTAGTTAAAATCTAAAGTTACAAATAAAACTTACTAATAAGTATATTTGTTAACTTAACTTCCGAGTAATATAAAGCATGTTTTGGTACTTAATAGCTTAGTGCTTAATTTTTGACACTCGTGCAGCATCCAGACATCGTCGCGGTTGACGTTTGCGTGCAGTTTGCGATTCATTTATTCAATCAAAATCTTCGTTATTTGTATGGCAAAATTTAAAATGTAAGTATGGTATTTTGTCTCTTTTTAAAAAAGTTTTTTCTTATGGCTTTATTAAAAAAACACGCACACACGTAACATAAACAATGAAGACATACACAAAAACATACATATTTTTTTGATAAGAGCACAATGTTATAATTTCTTATAAACTTCACATGTCTATGTATATTTGACACTCAATTAGACATACAAACAAATTGCAAATTGGAATATAGAATATGTAACAATTTAGTATAATTAATTAAAAACGAAAGAAACCTTCGTGTTGTATTGTCACGTACCGCTATAAGTACAAAACAATACAAGCGAGGCAAGCTAAATAGAATATTAGAGCATTTAATTTGTCGCAATATACATATATAATGAATTAATTCGGTGGAAACCTTCGTGTTGTATTGTCACGTACCGCTATAAGTACAAAACAATACAAGCGGGGCAAGCTAAATAGAATATTAGAGCATTTAATTTGTCGCAATATACATATATAATGAATTAATTCGGTGGAAACCTTCGTGTTGTATTGTCACGTACCGCTATAAGTACAAAACAATACAAGCGGGGCAAGCTAAATAGAATATTAGAGCATTTAATTTGTCGCAATATACATATATAATGAATTAATTCGGTGGAAACCTTCGTGTTGTATTGTCACGTACCGCTATAAGTACAAAACAATACAAGCGGGGCAAGCTAAATAGAATATTAGAGCATTTAATTTGTCGCAATATACATATATAATGAATTAATTCGGTGGAAACCTTCGTGTTGTATTGTCACGTACCGCTATACGCACAAAACAATACAAGCGAGGCAAGCTAAATAGAATATTAGAGCATTTAATTTGTCGCAATATACATATATAATGAATTAATTCGGTGGAAACCTTCGTGTTGTATTGTCACGTACCGCTATAAGTACAAAACAATACAAGCGAGGCAAGCTAAATAGAATATTAGAGCATTTAATTTGTCGCAATATACATATATAATGAATTAATTCGGTGGAAACCTTCGTGTTGTATTGTCACGTACCGCTATAAGTACAAAACAATACAAGCGAGGCAAGCTAAATAGAATATTAGAGCATTTAATTTGTCGCAATATACATATATAATGAATTAATTCGGTGGAAACCTTCGTGTTGTATTGTCACGTACCGCTATACGTACAAAACAATACAAGCGGGGCAAGCTAAATAGAATATTAGAGCATTTAATTTGTCGCAATATACATATATAATGAATTAATTCGGTGGAAACCTTCGTGTTGTATTGTCACGTACCGCTATAAGTAAAAAACAATACAAGCGAGGCAAGCTAAATAGAATATTAGAGCATTTAATTTGTCGCAATATACATATATAATGAATTAATTCGGTGGAAACCTTCGTGTTGTATTGTCACGTACCGCTATAAGTACAAAACAATACAAGCGAGGCAAGCTAAATAGAATATTAGAGCATTTAATTTGTCGCAATATACATATATAATGAATTAATTCGGTGGAAACCTTCGTGTTGTATTGTCACGTACCGCTATACGTACAAAACAATACAAGCGAGGCAAGCTAAATAGAATATTAGAGCATTTAATTTGTCGCAATATACATATATAATGAATTAATTCGGTGGAAACCTTCGTGTTGTATTGTCACGTACCGCTATAAGTACAAAACAATACAAGCGAGGCAAGCTAAATAGAATATTAGAGCATTTGATTTGTCGCAATATACATATATAATGAATTAATTCGGTGGAAACCTTCGTGTTGTATTGTCACGTACCGCTATACGTACAAAACAATACAAGCGAGGCAAGCTAAATAGAATATTAGAGCATTTAATTTGTCGCAATATACATATATAATGAATTAATTCGGTGGAAACCTGAGTGTTGTATTGTCACGTACCGCTATAAGTACAAAACAATACAAGCGGGGCAAGCTAAATAGAATATTAGAGCATTTAATTTGTCGCAATATACATATATAATGAATTAATTCGGTGGAAACCTTCGTGTTGTATTGTCACGTACCGCTATACGTACAAAACAATACAAGCGGGGCAAGCTAAATAGAATATTAGAGCATTTAATTTGTCGCAATATACATATATAATGAATTGATTCGGTGGAAACCTGAGTGTTGTATTGTCACGTACCGCTATACGTACAAAACAATACAAGCGAGGCAAGCTAAATAGAATATTAGAGCATTTAATTTGTCGCAATATACATATATAATGAATTAATTCGGTGGAAACCTTCGTGTTGTATTGTCACGTACCGCTATACGTACAAAACAATACAAGCGGGGCAAGCTAAATAGAATATTAGAGCATTTAATTTGTCGCAATATACATATATAATGAATTAATTCGGTGGAAACCTGAGTGTTGTATTGTCACGTACCGCTATACGTACAAAACAATACAAGCGAGGCAAGCTAAATAGAATATTAGAGCATTTAATTTGTCGCAATATACATATATAATGAATTAATTCGGTGGAAACCTTCGTGTTGTATTGTCACGTACCGCTATACGTACAAAACAATACAAGCGAGGCAAGCTAAATAGAATATTAGAGCATTTAATTTGTCGCAATATACATATAAAATGAATTAATTCGGTGGAAACCTTCGTGTTGTATTGTCACGTACCGCTATAAGTACAAAACAATACAAGCGGGGCAAGCTAAATAGAATATTAGAGCATTTAATTTGTCGCTATATACATATATAATGAATTAATTCGGTGGAAACCTTCGTGTTGTATTGTCACGTACCGCTATAAGTACAAAACAATACAAGCGGGGCAAGCTAAATAGAATATTAGAGCATTTAATTTGTCGCAATATACATATATAATGAATACATTCGGTGGAAACCTTCGTGTTGTATTGTCACGTACCGCTATACGTACAAAACAATACAAGCGAGGCAAGCTAAATAGAATATTAGAGCATTTAATTTGTCGCAATATACATATAAAATGAATTAATTCGGTGGAAACCTTCGTGTTGTATTGTCACGTACCGCTATAAGTACAAAACAATACAAGCGGGGCAAGCTAAATAGAATATTAGAGCATTTAATTTGTCGCAATATACATATATAATGAATTAATTCGGTGGAAACCTTCGTGTTGTATTGTCACGTACCGCTATACGTACAAAACAATACAAGCGAGGCAAGCTAAATAGAATATTAGAGCATTTAATTTGTCGCAATATACATATAAAATGAATTAATTCGGTGGAAACCTTCGTGTTGTATTGTCACGTACCGCTATAAGTACAAAACAATACAAGCGGGGCAAGCTAAATAGAATATTAGAGCATTTAATTTGTCGCAATATACATATATAATGAATTAATTCGGTGGAAACCTTCGTGTTGTATTGTCACGTACCGCTATACGTACAAAACAATACAAGCGAGGCAAGCTAAATAGAATATTAGAGCATTTAATTTGTCGCAATATACATATATAATGAATTAATTCGGTGGAAACCTTCGTGTTGTATTGTCACGTACCGCTATACGTACAAAACAATACAAGCGAGGCAAGCTAAATAGAATATTAGAGCATTTAATTTGTCGCAATATACATATATAATGAATTAATTCGGTGGAAACCTTCGTGTTGTATTGTCACGTACCGCTATAAGTACAAAACAATACAAGCGGGGCAAGCTAAATAGAATATTAGAGCATTTAATTTGTCGCAATATACATATATAATGAATTAATTCGGTGGAAACCTGAGTGTTGTATTGTCACGTACCGCTATACGTACAAAACAATACAAGCGGGGCAAGCTAAATAGAATATTAGAGCATTTAATTTGTCGCAATATACATATATAATGAATTAATTCGGTGGAAACCTTCGTGTTGTATTGTCACGTACCGCTATAAGTACAAAACAATACAAGCGGGGCAAGCTAAATAGAATATTAGAGCATTTAATTTGTCGCAATATACATATATAATGAATTAATTCGGTGGAAACCTGAGTGTTGTATTGTCACGTACCGCTATACGTACAAAACAATACAAGCGGGGCAAGCTAAATAGAATATTAGAGCATTTAATTTGTCGCAATATACATATATAATGAATTAATTCGGTGGAAACCTGAGTGTTGTATTGTCACGTACCGCTATACGTACAAAACAATACAAGCGGGGCAAGCTAAATAGAATATTAGAGCATTTAATTTGGCGCAATATACATATATAATGAATTAATTCGGTGGAAACCTGAGTGTTGTATTAAATTGTCACATAAGGTTATGGTTACTGAACAATAGCAGTGCCGCCAGCTACATGGCTGTGTTATTCGTCACATTAACTTAATGAATATTAATGTAAAGTTTTGACCGCTTCAGATTATTTAATTCCGACCGCTAAATACATCACCTGTTAGTCATAATAATAGTAGTAATAGGTAAAGTACCGTGTGTACAAGCCTACAGGATAGGGAACTAGTACGAATTGGCTGTCGATTGACTACTCCTATTTAGTCTTGATGTATTCGTGCTATGTTATTTAGAATTGTAGTGAGCATGGATTAAGTAGATAGAAGTCCGGAGTTCTGATATTCTTCCTTCATCCTGTTCTTCTCATCAATGTCAGTTTTGAAATTGACGTGACAAAAAATTAAAGGATTAACATTCTTCTTTTTTTTCTGGAAGAAGTCGGCAAACGAACTGCCGGTTCACATGATGTGTGATGAAAAAGAGTTGCATATACGTTGCCTGCCTTTATTTTGGACAGTAACTTTACAATTATTGAACGACACTAGCAATAATAGCGAAGTTAGACATAAACCAACACTCTTAAATTGATAGGATTACGCTGAATTACGAATTAATTAATATGTTGTACACGCCAATGTGTTCTAAAGTGAAAAGTAGACTAAGCCGTATATAGTTTGTGAGTACTAGAGTATTTGTCAAGTGCTTTATAAATACCCAATACCTTTAGCGTGTATCATTCATTGCTTACATGTTTAAAACATGCGCAGAATTAAGATTCCTTAAATAGTGCTCCTAATTCTCAACGAGTAATTAACAAACCAATAAAATTTACATAAACCCATTAAAGATATTTTTTTTATTTAGGTAACAGTTGCGCTGGCGTGTGTGGTGCAATCGCTATTTTCCTTTTTTATTTGCTTACACTTTAAGCTCTTTATTGAAACCATTTCGTTTTGTCCTCAACGATGCGTCAAACAACAATTCGGATATCGTGTCAGCCGAACAAGTCATTGTGACTACTAAAAATCTAAAATCTAGTGCGGGTAGTTTGTATTTCAAATTTATCGCAATAGAAATGCAAAAATAAGCTACGTGTTGTGAATTTAAAAAACAATTGATAGTCAATAAATAAGCTTAAAGTTTTTTTTGTTTCAAAAATATAACTTCTAGTTGTACGTACACACTATAATGCAGCGTAGGGACATTCCCGTGCTTTATTTACATATAACAAATGTGTTTGTAAATGTATAGTGTAAAAATCAACAGAATTGCATATCGAAACGATTTTTAAATGCATACGATTGTATCTCATTATGAGACTACCTTATTGGGATGTACAATGAGAGGTTGGAAAGGGGAAGGAGAGTTAATTTTTTGAGCCGTTTAATCAATTATCATCATGACATCTTGCCTATATCATAGTTCACTGACATAGGAAATAAATTCGACAAAAAATGTTAAACAGACAGCAAGAAACGTGTTTGATTCGTAGTCTTGATAAGGTACTCGGGTAATCAGACATTCGATGTATGTAGATAAAGAATAATTTAAACCAGTTACGTTTAGAATACGAACACAAAAGTGTGACTTTAGTATTCTGGCAGATATTCATTGAGAAAGCATTAGATATTGTATGTAAAAACAGATGCAGTCATAAGGACTGCTGACAGAAGTGAAAACTCAAAACAGATGGAAAGGCACGAAATACATATAGTTCAAATTATTTATTTTAATGTGTTCATTCAAAACGACCTATTAAAGTAATATGAACTCTATGTCCAAACTGCAAAGTACACAATAAATTGTTTGATAAGGAAAATTAGATGTGTTGAATGCTTTGAGCATCCGCAATTCAATCACGCATTATTAAGAATAACTCAAAAACTACAGGTCGGATCTTGACTAAAAAAACAATCGGGAAGCACTAGCTCTCGAACAATAAAAGAATTATCAAAAGCGGTTCACCAGCAGCGCAGTTCTGACGTAACATACATAAAAAAATACAGTCGGATTGATAACCTCCTCCTTTTTGAAGTCGGTAAAAATTGAATTTAACATTTTGATGTTAGTAAGTTTAGATTGATCAACTTCTTCTTGTATTCAGTTTTAGAGTACAACCGGAACGGGAACCGTGCGTTTTACCGGGATCAAAAATGTCTGTGCAATATATATGAAAGTTTGCGTCCACGCATGTTTGTTACGCTTTCACCCAAAAACGGCTGAACGGATCTGTATTGAATTTGACACAGAGATAGTCTGGAATAGTACATAGGCTAATTTTTATCCTGGAAAAATATACGGTTCCCCTGGGTTACATTTGTTTACAAGTGCATATTTAGGCATATAAAAGGCGATGTGTGCGTGTGTTACATATGGCATCCCTATGACATGGCAACCCTAGGACCACACACAAGACTACGAGATTAAAGCAAGATGGTAAAGCATATTAAAGTCTTTTATTTTATTGCAACAGAAATAATTTCCAATAGATAATATGGTGTCAGGTGTAAACCACAAAATCGGATAATCCGTGACCAATACTTACTACTTAGTGGGTCAAAATAGAAATCTTAGTGAAAAAAAAAACATCAGAAGAAATCAGAATAAAATGGAGGGCCCGAGGACTCCGAAAAATTTAATGATGTCCGGAGAGGGCGAGCATTTTATCAAATCCAAACAAGTTTTCTCAATTACCTAGAAGCATCCGGTTTAAGCGAAAAAACAGAACAGAGGAAAATAGCCCTATTCTTGAACTTAGCTGGTGAAGAGGCCATGGATGTTTATAACACGTGGAAGGAAGGCTCAATAAAAGATATAAATAATTCGCTAATTAAATTCGAAGAACATATTAAACCACAACAAAATCTGACATTAAATAGTTACAAGTTTTTCAAAATTTTACACTTAGAAGATCAAACGTTTGACAGCTTTGTGACTGAATTGAAAAAACAGGCCAGATAAAATCTGGCATCTAGGAAAAAACGTAAGGTCTGAGGGGCTAGGTCCTTGATTGAAAAAGGGGACGATAGAAGATTAGTTAGAAGAAATCAAAAATATTTAAATAGGACACCTTATGAGTTAGTTGTCAAAAGAGAAATTGATGTTCCTATTCACTTAGTAATGACAGTTTAAATTTTTAATTATAATTCTGAAGACACAAATAATGTTATTATTAATAACAGGCTATCAGTATCAAGGTTTGGGCGTACCATTAGGAAACCAGATTTACTTAAATAATTATGTACTTTAGTTCTCTTATTACTAAACAAGACACTAGTTCTGTTTATTTTATCATTATTGTTAGGCTAGACTTAATAAGGGGGATGTTACATATGGCAACCCTAGGACCACACACAAGACTACGAGATTAAAGCAAGATGGTGAAGCATATTAAAGTGTTTTATTATATTGCAATAGACATCATTTCCAATACATAACGGTATGTTTGTATAAGACCGGGGCGGATCACTAGTATTAGTAAGGATTTTATTGCTATGTATCACAAATTAACCAAGAAGTAAGCTATTTATATTTTGGGATCTGAGATATTCGATGTAAATTTGATGTAAGCTGTCAGAACGCTGTGGGGTAATCGCAGATGTTAAGATGTCAGTGGATAAATGACAGCTGTCAATAATACACTACACAATCTATATACTACAATACTATTTCTGAATGTCATGAATAAATAATAAGCGGCAATGTGTTAAACTTTGCTGTGAATAAAATGTGAGCTTTAACATTTCTTTATTTATAGCCATAAGAAAAATACGTACTGATCAATATAAACTAAAGTGTATGCTTTCCAAATATATTTCAGTCAACTAAACAAGATTACATTTGTAATAGTATAATGTTAGTTAAAATTGCAAATTTACATAAAAATATTATACATATCACTGACGATCTTCATAGTATTACGTCAAGTACGTTCTGAGAGTTATGAAGAGTAATTCTGTTCGTTTGCTGAAGTAACATTCCTTTTAACCCAGAATTAAACTTGTTTAATGATTTAATAATGTACTAGTAGTGTGATCGTTATCGCCCTATTTCAGTCCCACGGCGAGGACGTGCGAAAACTTCTAATATTCATCAAAGGGGTCTATGACTGTGAACATTATTTATATTACTGTCTCGTTGCTTAAATTCGTTTTTTTTTTAAATACTGAACTAGTTTTGCCAAAAAAATCTTTAACTGGTCGCAAAATCTCACGAAGTTGTAATGTTAGTGTAAAAACTTAAAGGAGATAAGACGTCCTTCATTGTCTTAAATAAAATAATACAGTGGCCTTGCCTGTGGGGCCTACCCCACAAAGGGTTATCATCGAGGACATAATTTATTCTGTATTTGCTTTGTATATTTTTAAACCTTGCGGTCAGTAAAATTTACGTACTAAAAGTAGAATGCTGGGTTTTTCTGTATTATAATAAAAACCTTATCAACATGCAGTCGTTCAAGATGTACTCGGAAAAGGATGATAGGTTCCACTCTTAGACCAGCTTCTTTTTTTCAACCGATAGTTGCCCACTGCCGATCGGTCCGCTGTCGCCATCATCCTGTCGAACTTGTCATGCCTAAATCTGTGATATATGTTATTTGACTATATTATTATTTATTTCATTACTTCTGCTGTACACGATCACGTGTGTAATATTAATACAGGGTGGTCAACTTGCTGAACATAAAAATGTCTAAAATTGCATACACAAATTAGCATCAACTGGCCTAAGCGTGTGAATATTTCGCGTATCGATCACACGCTGTGTACTTAATTTTATTTGTTATATCTGTAATTAATTTGGAAGTCCCCCGATGGTATAAAATGGTATTCTTTGGTAACGTATAAACATATTAAATAGTGAAATAAATTACATTGAAGGGCTTGAAGCTGCTGTCTCTCGAGATCATGTCACTGTTGCTGATCATATCAATTCATTTTGCAAATGTCACACAATATATTACGTCACACAATGCAGGAAGCTTACCACGTGACCAGAATTTAAATGCCTTAATAAAAATGACACAATAATACCATAAATATCATACGTTACAATAGTATACAGTATAATTATTATGTACTATTATGTGTTAATATTTGGTAAATTAGCATTTGTCATTTACATATAAAACGTAAGCAGCAGTTGTATAAATATATGATATGATAACAATTTTATATTTAATATAATAATGGACTCTTAGTCGATTATCTTACTCGATAGCGTCTATTATATTATATATAGAATATTGAGATTGCGGCTCCCACTTTAGGATAAAAGTGACCAATTAAATTGCAATACCTAAAGATAATTTTCGTGGGTATACGTCATGTAAATATACCACTGTTGTACAATGTAAAAATTGCACTCAAAACAAAAATTATTTTTCTTTGTTTTAAAACAAGATTTTTACACCTGGATCGGTCATAACTTATTCTTAAGAACCTTATATACGCCATTTTATTTTTATTAGCTTCGCTTGTATTCCTTTGTCCATCAAAGGTAGGCAACGTATCTGCAACTTATTGGCTTGTTGCAAATGGGCAGCGCATAAAAAAAAAGGAAACCTTTCAACGTAATTTTCACTAACTTGTATATGTTCGATTAACTTAAAAAAGTCACTCGTACCAAGAGCCAATAATATAACAAAACATTTCATAACTTTGTGCTAATGTCCCGACCGGGATTATCGGGATAAATTATAATATAATTTTATGTTTAAAAATATTTTAATTTTGATATTAAGCATACATAATAACGAAACAAGGTTAATCATTAAAGTGGAAATTCTTCATGTGACGAGAGATATTTTATACCTTTAAACTAAATATTTTAAATTAAATACTTTAAATGAAAGAATGCAAGTTATAAACATAGAGATGTGATCCTTAAGAAGTATGATAGGAGTGACTTTAAATAATAGGATTAAAAATAGCGTTATTAGGGAAAAGTGTTGCTTAAAACTTGACGTTTTGACTAGAATTAAGAAAGGTATACTTCGGTGGTTCGGGCATGTTGTAAGGATGTCTGAAAGGAAAATAAAGAAACAAATTTATGTAGCAAAAGTGACTGGCAATGTTACCAACGTTGGGAGGCCTTACTAAAAAGGGCGACATAAGGAGCACCCATAACCGACGAGCATGTATGCGTAGATGTATGAATGTAGAAGAAGGGAGAGAGGTGTGCCAGAATCGCGCCAAATGGGAATCCATGATGTTTGCCTACCCCTCACGGTTACGGACGTGGTATATATATTTGTATAAATATTTCTATTTACTAATTATGTTGATGGCTGACCCTTAAAATATACCTATACTTATAGTATGAAAATAAAGTGTCTTTTTCAAAAACTACTAAACTCAACCACATTCAATTAAGGCGATGGCTACAGAAAGCTACAATTAAACCGGGAGTTATTAAAATGTAAACTCTAATCATTCTTAGTCCACCAATGTATTTACATCTGTTTGTTCTTTAATAGTGTTAATCTTAGCACGAGACAGTTTCATTAGCAAGGGATTGCCTGATAGGTTCACTCGATTGGATGTCGTCATCTCTAATCCGCTTTATACTCTAGATACGTACGGGCCATAGTGTCAACAAGTCAAAATGTTAACTATATTGAACGACTCTGCGCATAGCACTGTTCAGATAAATTATGTGTAAAGAAATTATTTTGTAGTAAGATAAACTTTATATTTATGTCAACGCTTCATCTATATCTATAATATCTGTATATATATAAATGAAGATACTGACTGACTGATATATGAATGCACTGCCCAAGCTACTGGGGCTAGAGACTTGAAATTTTGCACATACATTTCGTAAGCGTGCACTAAAAAAGATTTTTCTAAATTTTCATACAAAATGTCTTTTAATTTTCTCTATTTATTTCAAACTCTTATTCTTCAGTATCGTAGTCGATAAAAGCAAAAGTTACTTGGTCACTTCGTTGCTGGACGGCGTGTACTATAGGAAAATCAGCATTTTTTTTAGTTTATTAAAACAATTAAGTTTCACTTTATTAATTTATTTAAATGAGCGAGAGAATAAGCTAAATTCGATGTTATCTCACAGAACTAATTAGAATTTGCCAATTAGCGTGTATATCTATCTGTATCAAAGCTTTATGTCCCACAAAAGCGACGCGGGTGTAGTTGGAACTCGCGGCACCAGAGATAAGTCTATTTGTTTGACGGTCTCACACAATCTCGCCGACATTCAAGACCTGAGCTCTATAGTTCGTTGTTTTCTCTAAAGCAGTTTACTTTGCTTATCAGTGACTTGTTTAAAATATTTTGATAGAGCTGACAATAGTTTTCGTGCTACATATATTTTTTTAAATTTCGTAACCAAATAACATAAGTATGAAAAAGATTACCAAAAAAGATGAGAAAGCTACTAAGGAAGTTTATAATTGCGAGACCATAACAACTATAAGAAACCAATAAAAAGTTAGTCTTGCTCAAATATAAAAAAATCTTAATACGAAAACTAGCTACAGTATTAATGGAAATAATGTTGCATTTTCATTTATCACAGCTATTAGAAATTATCAAAACTCTCATTTGCAGTTTAGCTTAACTAACCATATAATTAAACGCCCATCGTAGTAATTATGCGGTCAACTATAGTCAAAAGCTTAAATGAGGCTTCACCACAATTACATTTTTCGACATTGCATTGCTATTTTGTGAATAATCGACGAAATTTTGTAACTGTGAAAAAAAAACCTTACGGGAACACTTATGTAAATATTTAAAATAGTCTGATTTTTTTTAAATTTCTATTAATTATATTTTAGACTTTAGTTTACATATAATGTTTTTATAAGGAAGACACCTATAATGTCCTAATATTTCTTGATGGCATTTCTAATAGTCATAAAAGACATTAATTTATTTTGCGTTATGTAACATTATTGACTATATTTTAAATTTTCAGTCTCAGTCTCCATGGTAATATCAGCTCTATGTTTCATTTAAAAGTTAAATATTGCATTCAAATTGAGAGAGGTCGAGTTCATCAATCAGTGCAGACGTAGGGCAAACTCGCGGCTGCGTTGCGGCCGTCACTCCTTTGGCTCAGATCTTAAAATTAACTTTATGTTTGGAAACGTTACCCAATTAGACTTATATATAAGACTATAAGCCCATAATTCATATCGTATGATATTTTGTATTTTTTTGCAGATGATGTTTTTTTTAATTCAATGATTACTGAGCTGATAAATAAATCATTACTTCCACACGTACCTTAATAAGAAGCTCTTAATATTTTTTTTTCTTCAAAAATTGATCTCAAATATTATAGACAACAATAACTCCTTTGAGGCAAAGAGATCTTAGTCACCAGAAACTATTTTCTGGCGTCCCAAATTTACTTAATTATAAGAAAGTTACTAAAATTATTGTTTTATGTAAGGTATAAGTTGTAAGGTATCGATTTATTAAATGAATATTAAATTTATACTACGTAGTTTCTTTGTGGCAGGAGTTCGTGAAGCAATAAAATGTAATTACATGAATTCAAACGCTTGCTCCTTCACTGCAATTACACGCGGTTGCCTAAGAACTGAAAGTTCAAACGTTAATGGATCAAAGAAAATTTTCTGGAGCATTTTGGTGCATGCATTTGGACTGTGTCGCCCGCTATAGTGAACAATTTGTTAAGGAAGACTACACAAGAGACCGTAAGTCGCATCTCATATAACTTAGAGATGTTCCAAGACTCCTCAATATAACACAAAATAAAACACACATAACAATTGCTTAGACATAGAAATAAACAACGCGTTCCTGTATAGTTTTAATACTTCATACAAAAATACATACAGGTGACCGAAAATGGTGGTACGACGAAAAATCACACACAATTCCTTGGCTGTATATAGGGCGAATAAGATGATTTACCTAATATTTATCGCCTTATCCATTGTAGACATCTGTTTTTGAGGATTGGAAACTAATTTAACGTAATCGACAGCCCTAAAGCAATGGAACGTAAAAGAGCGTGTACATCAAGTTCCAATCAAGATATTGTTTTAAGGAAAGATATTTTCTTGGAACGACTTTAGCTTGTCGTACTTTATGAGCACGGAACAACATACCGCAGACTTCTTTTTTGCGATAATAGTCATACAAATGTGCGTTTAAGCTTCGAATAGACGTAACTAATAGTGGCAAAGCAAAGTCGCTTGGCCCACATTGTGCAGCCGCGAATGCTATAGGAATTTCGTCATTCACTTTCGAAGTCCCGATACACGTGAAATTGAATGTAGGTCTTGCCGATTTATCACTAGATCTATCGGATTGTTGCCACGTGATATTTGTGGCCATTTACTTCGCCCGAACAAATATTCGTAACCCTTGTAGTCTGTTTTGTATGGTATTTTCGGATTGTAATATTGTATCATAAGATTTTTTCTACGTTTGTTTTTAACAGAATTGTAAGTGTCGCAATGTAGTAACATAGCATAGTATTGCATATAACGCTATACTTCTTCGTTTGTCACTTCTGCCTTGTTGTCAAACGAACAAGCTATTCACCTGATATCATAAGTGATTATACACACGGGTACACAAGCGTTGACTACCTTTTATGGACAGAGGACATAAAAAATATAAAAAAGCATATTTCCTTTTGTTATTCCCTCCCCCGTCATAACTTTACCTTTACTAATAAGGAAAGAATAGAAAGTAAAAAGATTAGGATTAAGCCTCCGGCACCTCGGCGCAGTTTCAACTAATATCTCTAATAGTTAAATAAATAACAGACGAGATTTAATGTAAACAAACATCAAAAATCGCTTACTATGAATAACTTAATAAGTTTTAAACAGACATTTAGCGAACTGTAACGTAGCCTACGACCGTGGTCACTCATGTGTCATAGCCGTGAATTCGTTTTACTCTAGAGACCAAATTAAATTATTGGTTTTAGGTTCTGCAATTATTCTGTTCCCATTGCTGCAACTGTGTCGAATTCTCATTCTGTTTGGGTATTAACCTAAAATTAAGAATGCAACTTAATAATTTGTAACGTGACCGATAAAAGTCTATTTTATTCTTATATTTCGTCTTCATTTTGTTCTAAATATTAGGGCCTACTGAATATTCGTAATTGTGGGCCGAAACCTATAGTTTGTGTCGACCCATCTGTGTCAGGTTGAAGTTTACAAAAACAATCTTACCTCAAAAAGACTTGCTTGTTACCCGTTAAAAGTGAGTAAATCAAGTAGGTTCCACTTCCCTGGTGTTAATTTCTACACGAACTATAATAAAATATAAAAGGTTTTAAAAAAATGTTCGAAGTAAACTGGATCTAGATAAAATGGTTTGCGACATGTTGCACTCTGTTAAACATTTATGATTGGATCTATACGGTTGTTTGTAACATTATTTATGCTTGCCTGGTACAATAAAACCGTTACTGGAGCTTGTATAGAATTCAATTTAAACGTTAACGCAGGTAAAACAATTTTAGATGAAATTAAGAATACTATCTAGCAATTATCAACTGGTGTTGGGTAGATAGTATCGATATAATTAAATGTGTAAATGTGTGTGTAATAAAATAAAGTGGTATAACAGCGACAGGTTCACTTCGCTTCGCTTTCTTACATTTTTTTAGAGGACACACAAAGGAGCTGTGGGTCGCCTAATGTTAATTATCATCGACGTCCATCAGCATCTGCAACGCCAGAGGAACTCCTTACCTCTTTTTATTACTACACTAGTAATCCTGGATGTAATAAGTGGGGTAATAAGTGATTCATCTAGATACGTTTAGCCGTTTTTGCGTGAAAGAGTATGAAAAATCCATACATACAAAATTTCGCATTTATAATATTATTATAGTACAGATGATGGAAGCCTATCTAAACCCTTCTAAATATACGCCATTTAACATCAAATGTGCGGATTACACGTTTATTGTAATAAATGTATAGTGTATATATATAATATAGTGTACTATATCAGATATTTTTTTACATTTATTAAAATGAGTACCCCATGATTATACTTATTTAATACCATTATCGTTTAACACATTTTATATATTAAATGTAAGATAATGTCAGAATAAAGTAAAAGTTCAAATAAACATTACTTTTGGTTTGCACCTGCAAATATTATGGGAGCAAAATTACTGTACAGTGAAATCGCTACAATACGCTTGTCACTCGCCAACGTATCTGTTGCCAGTGGCCGGCATCAGCCGCAAGGCTCAAACTCGCACCGCTAAATATTTTCTTAACATACTTATATAAAATTTTAATAATAATTTAATGTAAATAGCCCTATCCTCATATGGGATGCTTGCAAGCTCATGTGTTATGTTTTTTTGGACCTCCGCAATTTTTTTAATTGTGTCTGGTCTTCACTTAAAACTACTTGCCGAGCCATTGGGCGGAAAGTGTTTCTCCTCCTCTTCAATAAATTATTATTGAACCAAATAATCGGTAGTGTTTCATATTAAAATATTGGGTTATTAGAGATGCAGACAATAATAAACATGAGTACAGATTATGTACTTTGCATGACATCTATTTGTGTCTGACTTTATTGTGGTCGGTAAACCGCGTGCGTTGTTTCGCAGCGAGATATGAATTTTGTAACCAAATGTTTTTACTTTAAAATTCGTAAATTCCAAAATATTTTCAAAAAACAACTGTTTCTCATATTACCTTATAACATTAGCTATCCATACTACACATTTTCACGTCAATTTATCTCACGATTTCCAAAAAAAATATAAGCATCTCTGATGAAAGAAAATCTATGGCAAATGACGTTTGTTTGTTTCCTCGCTTCAGTCGGTGAAGTAGAAGGGGCGTAACGCCAAGCGTCATGCCGTTTGCCGTCACGGCATACTGCTCAATTTAACTGCCAACGCGCGCGTCAAATGCTTAGAATAGTTAGACATCAAAATGAATTTTTCTACAAACTTTCTATATTAATTTATATTTTATTGACAAATAATATTCCGTGCTATTATAAACTATCTAGACTCATTACATTGTGTCCAAGCAAGGCCTTAAAACGTCCTCTTGATGCATGTAGCGCGAACAGCCGCCGCACGCTTCCGCTCCACTGCCTCTCGGCTATTTTCCGCTCCGTGCGGCACAATGCGCTCCGGCCATCCCGAACGAATGTAATCTTATTAGCTATTACGGAATTATAAATTAAGGTCTGATGATTATCATAAAAATACGTTATTTCAAATAACCATGGTTAGTGGACATGTATATTAATTAATAACATGTATATTTTTAAGGCAAAATTTATTTAGCCGTGATATTTGGTAGGGGAAAATCTTCGTTTTCTTTGGTAGGTTCGCGTGAATAACATACTCCACATGCGTCAACTACATGCTTATTTTATTATTATTTGGAACAGTTTCGAAGAACTTTTCTTAATTAATTTTTCTTGTATTTAATTATATTTTTAAGATACAGGGATTTATTTTTTGTATTTAATTGTTAAGATGCAAGGGTCGATTATTTATTTATTTTCGAACTATTCTCGTGCCGTTCTGTTTTCACTTCTGTCGGCTGTCCTTATGACGCCTGTGTATTTTTTAATGGAAGAAGTAAGTAAATGTGCAAGCAGTTCACCTAAATATTTAGTGACTTGTACATGCGTTGCCAGCCTTTATTAAGGGAAGAAGAGAGAAAAAGAAAGGAGAAAGGGATGGAAATTGGGCCTACACCACACACATAAGACGTGACGCAAAAGCTAAAAATAAATCTACTCTTCACCAGTATTTTCTGAGGCAGGGCCTCCGTTGCCGCGCCGGCCCATTTTTTCATGTGCTGTCAACGCTGTGGAGCACTGCCATTGTTTTGATCGCATTTTAAGGACAAAATCAGGTCTGGCATTTTTAAAAGGTTAAAAATAAACTACTGTTGTGACAGTAGAAAAGTTAGATATATTTGTTTTCGTAAAAGTGAAAATACTGTATAAGTTTAAGTAAATAGTTTTTATTTTTAAAGGCAATTTTTTATGTAATCACGGACTTATTACGTAGTACGAAACTAATTTCAGCCTGAAGACCTTTCAATGTTTGTTTTAGTTATGTAACGCAAACCATTGAAAATATAGGGCACATTTACTAGGTTTCGACGGTACGACTGTTTTCATTGGCTTTGTAAATTTCACATGTTCATAACTCTGCACTCTACATAAATGTATTTCATTGCTCGTAAAGTTATCTTAGAATTTCATTTATGATATTTAATTCAATTTAATTGCGCGTGAATATTTTAGGCTTGGATAAATCTGCGAGTATATATTGTGATACTTTTTTTAAAAAAGTTGAAGAGAGCTATAATGTTCCCCACTGAAGCGACACAGGCCTCCACTCCGAGAGAGGGAGAGGCCGTAATCCACCACGCTGGCCCAGTGCGGGTTGGTGGAAGTCACATGACACGCTGTTTTTGGAGCAGTGGTGATGAAATAAATTACACAAAGTAAAGCGCCTGCCCGGGTTCGAACCGACAACCTACAGACCGTAAACCGGGGCCTAAACCGTTGAGCCACCAATGCTCCAAACAAAAAAATAAAGAAAAAAACGTGCTCGATCTTATAAAATATAAGTATGGGCTTACCCAGAGGGGTAGGCAGAGATCATGGATTTCCATTTGGCTCGAGCTTCTAATTTAATAGAAATAACCATCTACACGATGATTTAATGATTTCGAGTGACAAATTATGTTTAACTCGATAATTTTCTTCACAATTTGGACTTACATGTTCTATCATTTATATTCTTGATTAACCTTTGGGGTCGTGAACTTTTTTTGCCCGCGGGTGAAAATCGATCAAAATTTAAGTATTTTTGGCGAGAGCTGTTGGGTTCAGAAGTATTTTAACTAAATATTAAAGGAACTAAAATGTTTCTCTTAGAATCTATTTAGATCTTTTGTTCTCATTTTTTTTGTTTCGGATCTAAAGCTTGTGTCACTTAATATTATGAAACGGGTCAATCGGTCCCATAGGTTTAGTTATCCCACCCCTGCATTAGATACTAAACGTAATATGGTCGTACATCCACACAACCAGCTTGCAAAACCATCATTCATTTCTGTATTACAACAGTTTTAACTACTTCCAACTCCTTGTAACAAGGGTTCGAATGTCCGTATTTTAAAATTGAATTTGCATTCAATTTATTTCTAGTGCAGCAGTAGTCGTTCCACACAGTTACCTTTTAATAGAAATCGAATGGCTCGTATCCGCCAAAAAGCAATCAAAAATGTTGTTCGACCCACTACATGCGAGGAGCAAATACTAATGTTGCATACATTTTTGAAAAGTCTCCATTGTAAGGAAATTATATTTCATCATAATCAATCTGTATCAGTCCAGAGCTGGACCTGGCCTACCCCAATACCCTCCACGGTATATGCTCCTCCACATACCGCATTCAGTGACTGGAATGGGGCCATGGATGGGGCCAGAAGTGTGGGCATCCTTCTTCCAGATGGTGCCAATGGATTTGGATCCATGCTTTAGCGTGTATATACGAGTCTATATTAGTCGGTTTCATTATAAGCTCCTGTAGCCTAACCTTAACCACCTATGGGCGTAACTAAGTATGCTACCTCGGAGGCTCATAGCGATGTGATAAATAATGGTTTCAGTCTTTTGTTTTTAAATGAAAACTTCTTTAGCCGCGTTAGACGAAATTTCGTAGGAAAATCTTATAGGTTCTTATTTGAATTTCGGAACAGTTTCGTAGACCTTTTTTATTTATTTTTCTTGTATCCATTTGATTGTAAATAGATAGATAGATACAAGGGCTTAGATTCGATCATTATTTATTTATTTTTGAACTACAGTCGCATTTTCACACCTGATTTGAGTTTTCACTTCTGTCGGCAGTCCTCATGACTGCCAGTGTTTTTTAAATTAATTGATATTTGTACGAGTCTTTAGTTTTATTAAAATGGGTTTTTTGTTTTGGGTGGTTAATTCCTTCAAGTTTGGTTAGTATATTTCAAACCGGTGAAGCATTACAGCAAAGAAAAACAAGCTTATGTGCTTGCGATTTGCTCAAAACAACGGGTAATATTTTGCAAGCTTCTCCTTGAAGTGAATGAACCTTAGAAATAATAGTTAATATTATATTCAAATGTTATAGTGTGATATAAAATATTTTTATTTTCTCTTTATTATTAAAGGCCAAGAATTTGTAAGGTAAGCTCTGAAATCTTTATAAATTCCCTAAGTATCGAGGAGATTTGATTGTTTTTATTTTCCACAGATGTTATTAATTTTATTTCTAAATAAACAAACGAAATGGCTCGGTGCTGTTAGGCTTAGTAATTGAAATAAAACACTATTTTAAAAAGCTGCAGAAAGACGGCAAATGCGTTAATTATCAGAATTAATATTATTATATTATATAGGTAATGTTATGATAAAATTGTGTACAATGGACCGTAGATAATTAAAGTGAAGGCTCGTTGTGTTCCCAATGCCCTCATCGGTTACGTCCGATTTCCACAATTGACCAGATTCGATTGTAATCAACTTAACTGGTTAAACGTTGTGCAACGAGAATTACTTTGTTTTTAATCGAAATTGATTTGTCATTTATTTTATATTTAAAATCCAATGTTTTTCGTTGTGTGTACCCTCATTATGAACATTAGATGACTTTAGATCACTCGAAGGGGACGGGACAATGCTGTCTCTCTGGGAGATTACATCAGATATGATGTGATCCGCAGGACCAAGGCGACCGACATTGCTCAAACAATTGCAATACTTAAGTGCCAATGGGCCAGATATATTGCTCTTAGAGACCACGCACAGGTCGACGCAGTGTAGATAGACCTGTTGCTTTATCATAAATAACTTTTGGGAGAAAATGAGAGAATATATACCGTCTAATATTCTGTTTTGAAGCAACGCCGCAAATGTTAAGAGTACAACCAACAAACATTTATCCATTACTTTTATTTTTTACATGTGTGATATTCGTCCCAAATTAAAATTCAGCATAAATTATTTTAAACAATTGTACATTTGTAATTGGTAAGCAGATAAACATTTCATTTCACGTTGGGCCACACAGAATATCTCGTAACGCGTTTAGGTATCTAATTTTGATACCCGAAATAGTTATTCGAAGTATTGAGTACCGCAGCGTATTATCGTGTATATTTGATCATTGGAGTGATGCCCTGGCACCCACGTGCCGTTGGACGCGGCCATTTCAACATTAAAGGAATGTTTCAAATTCATTTGACGTGAATGTAAATTATTCAGTTATATTAAATATGCTCTGCTTTCTGATTAGTGTTAAATACAAAAGGGTCGGTTGTTAGTCCCAGGCTTATTGAATAGATCTAAGAAAGGGAATTTAGGATTCGCAGGGCTTCATGGGACCGTTATCTGTTTAGCAAATTGAAGCAAGAAAAACATTAATTACTCCGTATCAAAGTTAAGATTCAGACGATCCTGGTAGGGTCTTAGTAGAAATAGTTTCACATGATAGTTGGATATTCAAAGTATAAGGTATGTAATTAAGGAATGCGTTACATCTATTGGAAGCTTCATATCAGTGTAGTGGACTTTATTGTAATACATCGGAGGCCCACTAGGAAAGATCGAGGCAAAAGCGGCTCTAAGGAACTAAAACATTATGACTTGTTAAAAGTATAAAAATAAATATGCTTTATTGTACACCTTTACATTAAATTTTAGTAGAGCGTTGACTTCCAAACTAGGTTAGGTATTTCGGATAATATTAAATTAATTGTTTTTGAAAATGACATAGTCAACGTTACACCGTCTCGTAGTTACTTTAAATATAAACCTAATGGAATAGCAATCATTTTTGATTCCAAAAAGTTGTTTGTCAGCTTCAATAATTCGCCTGACATTGACATTGACATTTATGTAACATTTTCATAGTAGTATATATGACGGTGTAAACTTTTTATGTCAAACCAAATTACACTAGTAATACTAAATAAAACCGGAATTATGCTGATTTAATGTGTTTACAACTATAACTTCACGATAAAACCTTTTCTGTTCCTTTTATTTATTCAATTCTATAAATTGTAATTTTAATTTCAAATGACATTAAAGAGTCGATCGTGTTGAAATTGTTTTCGTCTAGGGAGCGTCTTCATATTTAATATCCTGTTTAAGTCACATTCTTACAAGTCACATTTATAGCAAGACAAAAAGTTTATTATTCTCTGCCACAAGATGAACTCATGAATTGATTGAACATTGGATGTGATGATAAAAATAATTCCATAAGGTGACACTACAAGTTAAGTACGGAATTTGTAAACTGCCCTGGCAAAATAACATTTCATTGTTTTTATTTGGAAACGAAACGAGCCAATTTACCGTACGGATTCACTCACCCTTTTTATCTCGCCAAAGAATGATGTACTGAGCGCGTCGGAAATTTTTCGTGTCAAAAATATGACTCGGCCCATTTCCCGTAGCGTTTAACTGATTATGATGCCATAGGTGATGCGCGCGAACCAGACAAAATTATTCAAAGCTTTTCCATAAATGTATGTTTTGTATATCTATAGTTTGTATAATTTATAAGGAAAAATAAATTAAGCAGTCCTATAAAACACATCTCTTCAACGTATTATTCCTTAGTTATTGTTCTGGTACTGTGTTATACACATTACAATTATTGAATAAAACAATAGGCATTCCCTTTACTCATGACAATAGCAGAAACAGCTGTTGTTGTGTTGTGTTGTTGCAAGAATGGGCCAAGGACAGGCGTGAAGTAGACAGGTAGTAGGAGTATGGGTAGCGGTGACTTAAGATCAGGTGGACCGCTTAATCGTTTGCCACCATCGTTCATAAAAAAATAAAGTCAACTAAAAAGACGTGATTTTTTTAGTAAAGTGATGCCTCTGAAGCACGAAATGTGAAATGATAATATGTGTAAGGTTATAAAATATTCTCATTTTGCCTAATTGTTTGTTCTTGTTAAGGGAAATGTTAATAATGTTTTCTTAACTGGTGAAGTGCCAATTTTCGAAGACTCTAAATTTCCTCTAACCTTGAGAGGTTATGTATTAAAGTACGATTTTCATTTGGCCTGAACAACAAATATTAAACGGCGTGTTTTAATATAAAACGTTTAATAGAATTCAACAAGACAACACAAATTTAATAAACACTTCGGCTTTGAACGATGAGACTCTTGTATTGAAATGCTGAGTGGTCTACTTTATCTTAATCAGCACAGGTTCGTTTAAAATAGCGTATGAATCGTACAAAATATCACGATAAGTTCCAACTGAGAAGGAAAAAATTCCGCCTTAACAAGTATATAATATTCTGGTGTGCGCCGCTTAAACCGTTAGAACTCTACACTCTATGTATATAATGTATAATGGAAATGCTTACTTTAAATAATCATACAAAGAAGCCAGCGGCGGCATATAGCTGTCTTTTATGTGTAAGCCATTATCTCTAAAATAGTGAACCCCTATATATAACACTTTATACTTACTTACATTTACTTTACTTTAATGCTATAGATAGTTTTAAAAAAACTACTCAAAGTTCCATTTTTAATTGATAAAGTCATCTGAACAAACAAGACGCCGCAGATAACCATTGTGGAAGGCTAGCAGTGTAGGTTGAATTTTCACAAATAATTATGGTAGTTCATAAGCGCCAATAGAATAATGGTTAAGAGTTCGAACTGCGAAACACCGGCCGGCCACAAAAACTATAGGCAAAAACCTATAATATTACAGAATGGACTACGGTCGTACTGTGCCAACTCCACCTAAGAAAGTGGGGAGAAGAACTTTGAAATGGAAAATCAGTTGAACATCTCGTTAGAAAGTCACATATGCATACTACTGACTGTTGAAAAGTGCTTTGATGGTGTTTCTCAGCCGATTTAAATAAAATTATGTCGGTGGGTACGTAAAAAGTAGCTTAATTAAAATCTATCAAAACACGCCTCATTAAGTTAACATTTTAATCAATGACATGTTTGCGGTTTCCGCGGGGATTATTGTTATTATTTCAGCTGCAGTGACAAGTATTTTCATCACTGTAGCCAATTCGTAATATAGAATTCGTATGCGTGTGGGTGTGTGTATTTTTACATGTAAAAACTATTTTTAAGCCTTTTTTTTCAACCCGTATCATTTTGTTCCTCTTAAGGGCCAGAAGAATTTTTAAAATAATAAAAATAAGTTCCCTGAGTTTCTCTCAAATAAAAAGTAAATAAATGAAAAAATGGAAAATCACTCACGTAGTATATTCATTATTTAGAATGATGAAAAGGGGTGACAGGAGTCAGATAGACAAATTAGACCGTTTTCCTCGACATAAAACAATAAGAAAGTCCCGCGGGAGAGTTCAATGATGTGCGACATAAAATAAAGGCAGTACACTTTTTTTGGACTAGATGTTTGTTTATTTATCGAAGGATACAACGTTCAATTATCAGTAAAGGTTGGCACTTGCTTGCTAACTATAATATGGTCAACACCTAGCTTTATCAATCGCGAACGTGACAGGACCGTGAACCTATCGCCTTGCATCTAGGTCAAAACAGATTGATATTTAATATTTTTAGCTTTAGAGAAACATTACAACCATTTCCCCTCGCCTGATAGTATTATGGGTTCTTTAGTAAGGTCACAGAGCCTGAGTTGGCCTGCACTTCGATTTAATTAATTTAATCACCTTGCCATGTATTCATACTTTCGTGTTCTCGTCATTGACAGATTATTTTGATCTATACTTCTATAATAAGGTTAAAAAAGTTTTTTTTATTATTGACAAATTCCGAACCCACTAAAAAACAATTCCTTTGTTAATCGCATGTCGCTCAAAAATCTATAGTTAATATTATTGTCAAATAGCATTCTCGACAAACCTCTGTAGTTTTGTGAATGTTATTTTTGTAAATAAATATTCTTGTTATAAAATTAATAAAAAAGCGAGTTTACAATATTTTCTTCAAATCCCATTTGCCACTCAAATGTAAAATTTAAGTATAACCTATAGTGAAGTCTTCAAACAACGAGTTTCAAGCTAACATTAATACATTTTGTTTTATGTCAATCGGCTTATAAATAAAAAAGCTATATCAATTTAAAGAACCATGTCAACATCTGTTCGATAAAAAGTCTATAAAATAACAGTTCAATTGAGTAGGTTGAACTTTTGGTACATATTGACCAGTGAACCTGCCGACCAACCAGTCGACCAACCATTCGAACAACCCGTTGACCAACCAGTCGACCAACCACTTGACCAACCTATCGACCGACCTGTCGACCAACCTGTCGATCAACCTTGTCTGTCTGTATGTTATCCCAGGTAATGGTAAGTAGTACCTCCATGAATATGTGTACAAAGTTACATGATGATCGGTTGAGTAGCTTTCGCGTGAAAGCGTAACAAACAAACTTACATTCACATTTATAATATTAGTAGGGATTGTTAAATACTGTGTTGACCCCACATACGCGGGAAAAGGGCAGAGAGATGATGATGAGGTTACGGTAGTATTAAATAGGTTATATCATTTCGTTAAGGTAACATTGCAGGGCGGGTGAAACTGCGGGGCACAGTTAGTATTTAATAATAGGCGTTGGCTCGACATGAGTCACAGAGCCACGCTAACAGTATTTTTAAAAACGATTAAACCGTTATAACGTTGATTACGCTTGAAAATTTTTAAACAGTTATTAAATTGGCATTAAAATGCTTAATACTTTTTGGTGTATGAAAGAACAAGAATTTCGATTTAAATTCTGAGATATCTTTAAAGATCTACGCATCGATCACATTGCTAGAAATAAACCAAACAAAAACATAATTGTGAAATGCGTTTAAACATCGAGTAAATGGTTCTTTATAATTTGAACGATTTGTTTAAGATTCGTGGAACAAATTAATGGATTGATTGATTGTGGAGATTATGCTATAATTTCATTAGTTGATTTTTTTTCTATTTTTGGGGCAAAAGGTGTTCTGTTTATCTATACAGATCACGAACAAATATACGAACACCAAATGAATATAATAATGCCTCTAAAATGTCATGATAATTGATGGAATTCACGTAAAGTCGCCTACATCGACTAAATTTAAGAAATGACATGATATGTGTAATAATTAAATTATACTGTTGTTATAAACATGGACAACAAACGAAATGTCCTACTTCAAAAAATACACGTGTGATTAAAAAGGTTGGAAAGTTCGAATTCAAATTTGAGTGAACAGTTCATTTTATTTTTGCTGCGTCCATTCAGAGTGTCAGCTGTTGCGAGCGTTTGAAATAAGCTCGAAATAGAAAACAGAAACGGTAAGCCCTTGTTTCAATTTATACCTCAGTTTTCTCGATGCCCACTCTAACAGTTCAAACAGTATTAACAAAACTAACTAACTAAATCACTCATGGAATTAAGCAAAATATGATTTTGTTTTAAGTTCTTAATCCGACATTTTGTTAAAAAAAGTGTGTGTAAACGTAAGGTTTACTTTAACGTGACAAAACAAATGTAACTAAATTATTTATCCCATCTGCTAGTTCTGTTTGTATGTGAAAAAAAAAAACGTTAAATGCAATTGATAACTGTTTAATAAAAAATTATAAAAATTGCTTCAAATAACAACTTATAATGTACACAATTACAAAGAATACATACCGACAGTTAACCTCAAATCTATAAATCCACTTAACGAAGTTATAATATAAAAAACCGCTTTCATTACGAACACTCACAATTAAATAGGGTATACCAAAATATATGTATAGTTTAAAATCACATAAATAAAAGTAACAAATAAAATCGAAGAAAAACCTCATTCTCATGAATTTACCAATCGCGTGAAAAGAAGTATAACCGAAATATAACTTCATATCAAACGTTACCGTGGGTTTACACTGCCAAAAACATTCACACAAAATATATTGTATAATATAAGGATAGGATGGGAAAGGAAAGAGGTTGGACCTTCTCACATAAAAAAATATAAATATATTGGTCATCGCACATTTCTCAGAGAAAAAGATAGAGAGAGAAAGCTTGTATTGCGACACGATTTTGCGTCAGTTGAAACCCATGGTAACATTCGATGTTTGTCGCAATAACTTCAGATATCCTCAACCGAAAATTGAAAATGTTGCGTCAACCATGTCGCTTATTTTCTGCTAGATTACCAATCTGAGTGATTTGAACATAGACTTTGTCATAAAGATAGAGGTATCAAATGTATCATTGGAATAATAAACTACAACCATGATGATTTAGAAATTTATTGTCGTATAAAAATAAATAGAACATTCTGTCAATAGCTGTGCATTATTGTTAAATGGATATTTTAGTTGATTCATGATTTCGAATTATTGAAGTGATGGATGAGTCGACGATGACGAAGATTTAAATTATTACTCTTAATTCGGTTTTCTTAATACGCACTAATTTAACAATTGTGACTTTTGGAATTTTAGTAAAATTTAGATGAGTAGGATTTAAAAAAAATGAAAAGCAAATAAGTAACGAGTTAATTAGCGAACCAGATTGAATTAATCATCCTTTTTGGACTTATTAAGGTAAGGTGACCTTTGAATATATGTAATATATATACATATACGTTTTCATTTGATATCTTGTTAATCGAAATGTAAATATAACGTAAAAAGGCGATAGGTGTAAATCGGACCCAAAAATAGAATGTCTTGTTCTCTGCTTTTATTTTATATTTTGTTTCAATTTACGTAATTCAATTAGAATGGCAATGGTTTTTTGTTAGAACGAGAAGCTATTGGAATTTAACCGACGGACAAGCGTGGAATGTACGAGAGAAAATTGAAAATATCTACGCCCGTTGCTATGTGAAACCGTAGCTTTCTAATTTCATTTATTTTTCTATTCAGATTGACATCTGTGGGTTTTGTTGCCTTTTCCGCTTCTGTCTGTTGTAACCTGTGAAACTTGTTCGAGTGAGCTCGGGGTTTAAACACACTCTTAACTTTCTTTACATAATTTTTCAGTCCTTTTTTCCCTATATATACGTGTACAGTGTACGAACAAAGCATTATAAATTTTCTTACCTAAAAAATAAAATTCTATATGGGTATTTAAAACCCTCCTAGTACAGAGTGCCCTAGTTGGCCCACTTGAAGTATTTTTTGTTAGTTAAGTAAGTTGTCAGATTACAGCGCTCTCTAACACGAAATGGGTAGTAACATTAGCTACTCATTTATCGGTGTAAATTGTATGAAATGTCAATGGTATATAATGTATTTAATATTATACTTATATTACGTTATTAATAAAGCAATTAATCTAAAATAATAACACGGTATGGTTTCATAATCATCCCCTGACATTATCTCACTTATTTGGGTTGGGCACAGTATGACCGTAGTCTACACTGTATATGTTTTGGTTTTTATCGCTAACCGCCTGCCTGACGCCAACCCTCGTTTTTATTTAATAATATTTAAATAAAAAAAGAAAATTACAGATAATACAAATTCATCTTGTGGGATGCAAGAGAGTGATAGATTCCGCGACGTCGTAATGTACGTAGCGGAAAATAGCCACGGGGCAATTGGGTCGACAGCCGCAGCTGTAGTTTAGCGCTACTCGCGTCAGGGGAACGCTTCTTAAAGCCTGACACTTTGACGCAATAAATCAAGTTAGAGGGACGCAAAATCATATTTATTTATGTACTACATGTACACGTGTTGTTTGTAAACCTACCTACCTCGTGCTATATTGCCAGTGGTATTAATATAATCATTGTTTATAAAGGGGTTATCTCTCTTAACTGGATTTGGTTGGGCTTATTACCGTCCTGTTATTTGTAAAATTAAATTATTTTATTGAAATTATTTGAGTGGTCTGTCTCCAAGATAGAAGAAGGTGCGAGCGTTCAAGGAGTACCTTAAAGGTCGGCGGCAGCTCACCTGCACCCCTCTAGCTGTGTGAATAGCAACGAATTAAAAACTAAGATCATCACTTAGTTCTAAAACAAAGGAAAACAAGAAAGGATCACACCTTTATTATCGTGATCTTAGATACAGTGTTAGAATACTTATTCCGCTGACGCAGCCAGCCTTGACACAAGAGATCGTCAACGCCGCCTGTCTCGCATCATCTCAGACCAGTTAACTGTTTGGAACTCGCGTAGGTTCAGTTCCACGCCGTCTTTCCATCAGAATATGTGGCATCTGATAGTTAGCTGGCTTATTGAGGTAAGGGGCACCCTTTTCTCATTAAAAAAGGATGCAGAAATATTAAAGGTTGCAAAAAGAAAATCATTAAAAAAATGAATTTAGTTTGAAAAAGTGCCGGTAATTAAAGTCCGTAGTGGGAAGCTTTTATCATGAATATTTTGTTACGGCTGTAACTACATTCCGTTTTATCTGACGCGTAGAGTATTGTGGGTTCACATAAAAAGTTTACGCCGGCGTATGGAAGGTTATAAAACCACTGATAACTGTAAATGTAGGTACATCTAATGCTTTCAATCTAGATACGTTTTATGGTGAGGGCTCACTACTCTTTAATAACTTATCTTTGGATTTTCATTTAATCACTAGCTGTACGCCGGGGTTTCACTCGCCTGCGGCACGCATCGCTCGCTCCCGTTAATACATCTTTCTCGCTTAGCGTCATGTTTCTTTCTGTTCGGCTCCCAAGGGCCGTAGCGTGGTGATAAATAGCCTCTTACCTCGTGGAATAATTGGCCTGTCAAATGAAACCAGATTAGTCGTTCCTGACATTAGCGCGTTCAAACTCTCCAGCGTTATTATATCAAAATAATAAGATCGGTGTCCTTAAACTTTTATCGTACTTTTAGTGTAATGGTGACTTTTAAGCGACTAATTGATCAGGATCATCAAATCAAAAATACGGATATCGACGCCGCTCTAACCAGGACTTAGAAATATAATTGTATTTGTTTAAGTTTTCATTTAAAGCGTCTTTAATAATTGTAACGCTGAAATGCTGACAAAATTACTGCTATGCGACAGAAATAGACGCAAGTAAATTAATTTTTCTCTTGGAGAAACAGGCCATATCGGCGTAGAAAGACAATACTTTATGATGTTACTTTTGAAACTCAGTAAAAATCAATTAGCTGTTGCAATTATTGTATGTCCCAATTAGTTTAAGAGACGTTAGAAAGATTCTTTGTTGATGAAATCAACACCAACTTATTTGTTTTTAAAGTTAAATTGTTCGTTGGTTAATTAATTCAAATTGTCTTTTTGGAGTGAAATTGATTACATACGAATACTGTCAAACCTTTAAATGTTATGTGGCAAACCACAATACCGATGTTAGGCGAACATGACTACGTGTTGAATATATGCTACGCTGTTAATGATTTTAGGTGGAATTATCACAAACAGTTGATGTATGTGTCTGATAATTAATGTTAAGTACGAATATGTTTTTCTTACTATTGTATTACAAATTAAAAGCCAAGCATTTTATATAACTTTAAACTTTCGTGGTTTCTACTAATGCACTGTATATGTTTGTAAGACACGGGATCCTTACCACGAGTAGCGTTTCTGAGCTCCCGATATTGCGGCACAGTTGCATGCGCCATGGTCACGGGCTGACTGGAGTTATGCGGTAGTACGAAAAAATGTTATAAGCCGTATTATGAAAGAAACATGGGTGAACTATAAGAATGATTGGTCGCCTGGAATATTGGACCACAGCTTAGGCGATAGGAGGGCTTGTATCAGGCAAGGCTGGGTGGCCGGCGGTAAATACTGTAGCCAAACGCATCAAGTGTGGATTACGGGCATACTGTGCCGACCAGAGTAGGAAAACGCAGGGTGAAAAACATGCTTAGTAACACTAACCACACCCACGTCATACCGTTGAGAGTACTTTTGATTTTAAAGTTTAAAATTGTTGTACTTACTCTTTGAAATGTTAAACACTAAAAGTTTGAATGGTACTTTATCGTAACGTGTACGTTGTGAGACAAGCAGGCCCTAGCGGATAATTCTACAAAAACGCAAAAGGTTATACTTATTAAAAATACACACGAAAACTGACATTAGCATTTGCTTATAATAAGATCTATGAAGGTTTTTGATATAAAAAGAATGCCACTAAATTCTTGCTAAAAATGAAGCTTTGACCTATCACTCAATACTGTCACAAAAGTTTTGTGGCTTGTGTATATAAGACTATTTTCTGTTTATTTTCAAAAGGCTTTTTATTTATAAAAGTCACGTAGAGCTCATGAAATACCAAAATGTATGTAATGTTAAACGAGAATGTAGAAAGAGCCTAATTCCACGTTTCTATTGTCTATAGACAAAACTTTTGAAAATTAAAGGGTCCATTTCTTTTATACTTTTATAGGTCTTACTTTGATCTATGTTAAAGTAAAATTTACCTTTTTATACGAAATAATATGTAGTGAATTTATAAAAAGGCTCTGTTATGATTTTACAAAGACATAGTAACTATATAAGAATTTGTAGTGAAAATCATTTGTGTTAAACAATAAAATAAAATAATTAAAAAATTAATTGTACGTTTTTATTTAAAGTGTGCCGGTTGTGTGTTCCCTATAGACACCGAAACGGCTGGACCGATAGTGATGAAATTTTCAGGAAATATTCAGATTGGCCTAGCGGGCGATGCTATGAAGTTTAGTAGTGATCGGATCAACATAATTAGTGCTGCCTGTACGAATCCGTGTCACTTGTATAGGATAAAGTCTGTTTAAAGTTTACATTTCTTAAAAAGTTAGAGTACATGTTGAAAGCAGTTATTTGCAGTCACCGTACGCTATGCGATAAACTTTATACGTGTATCCAGTTCGGAGCTTAGCTGGAAATAGCTGAGGAGTTATGTTACTTTATGTATGCGCCTTTCAATGCTAAAGTTGTTTATACCCGAGGACGACATTGTTATTTTAATGCGCTATTTAATCTGTCGTTAAGTGTTAGCGCTATTTCAGTATTTCATTAAACATGGAAGACATGTTTTGACTGTGTTTTTGTTTCAATTATGAAATCTAGATGCTACGAACGCTGACTTTTATCAATGTCATGCTCGAGGAAAGATATATATGAGAAGGTCCAAATATGAATTATGACGAAAACTATAATTTAACAAAATGAATCATTATCGCTTGAAGCCTGTATTCTAAGGGGAAGATACAAATTGTTTCTGGTAGGGAGAGTCTAATGGACGAGACATACTTGCAATTTTTCGAAGTTTTTCTGTTCAAAAACCTAAATTTAATTTAAATAATCATTTACATTGTAATGAGCAGTTGTTTCTTAATCTCTTTTGGTTAGGTAATACAAAACAACCTAGTATACAATCCCTTGCGTAATTGCTCACGCTGAAGACATTACGTATTTTTGTATTTTCATCGTACAAACTATTTGATTGTTGGTTTGAACTGTTTGGAACAGTTCCAACCGTTGAGTTTCACTGTCATTTCTCGCGGTTAGCATTTTACAACTGTTTGTTATTCACATAACTTCCGCCAACGTTATTGGTATTGAGAATTCTTAGAAGAACCAAAATGAAGTCTTCTGTACGGACTGGTACATTGTTTATGCGCTGTTTTATTCTTTATTTAAAAATGTCAATATATTCATAGACACAGATTTTATTTATTTTATTTGTATAGCAGTTATAAAAGTTTTAAAATAAATACATTAATTTACGTTATTACATAATAAAAAGTCAGTTTTTGTATAAAGTGGGAAAACGAATCAATAGCACATTCGATTATAATAAATAAATTTATTTCACATTACTCTGCTTTTCACATCTATTTGCATCAAAAGCAACAACTTCATTAATTACCGATCAAAACATAAGACGGGCTACGCGAGCCCATTACAAGTTATACACACAATTCTAGTTTCACTTCTATATGTATTTTTCAACATAACTTAAGTAATCTATACTCATAGCTACAGGTATTCTAACATTACCAAGGCAGTGACGGGCACTCTTACTCAATAAATGTTTTTACTTCAAAAAAGTTCTTAATAACCTTGAGCAGGAGCGTTGCTCAATTGGAATGTTCCAAAATGTCATAACAATAAATTAGACGTTTGTAGGTGGTGCCGATCGCGAACAAAGGCAATAAATCAGTTCAAAATTTGTAAAGTACACAAAATAGGCATTAATCGTAAACTTGTTAATACCTCTGAATAAATCAGTCGGTAGAGCGCTAAGGCGCGAAGTTACTTCCGGCGAGAAAAGGGCGCGAGACTTTGTGGACGAATAAAAAGTTTTTGTGGGCGGGATTTGTTAGCGCATGCGCGCGACTTCCGCCGAAGAGCTGCTTCTACATTGACAGCGGATGACCAAGCAGTGATCGCTTCAGCAGTAGTCGCGAATACCTCGGCTCATGCGGTCGCATTCGGAGTGCATCCCTGCATAGTCATAGTCTTTTCGTAGTGTTCAAAGTACTTTTTCAACTGATTTTTGTCATCTGTAAATTACGATATACATTTTTAGAGAGTCAAAGACGAGCTACCAAGTTCGACACAAAGTTGACAAGTTTCTCAGAGTAAGATTTTAATATTTTTTAATGAATTTTCGTCTCTTCTCATTGGTATTACATACATAACTTTGTGACGCTGCTGACCTTTTTATATATATATTTATAATATTTATTAATAGAAAAGTTGTAACTAAAATATTTATGTAATTTGTACACCGTACACTACAGGATAAGGCATTTTTTTGGCTAATATAGGCCTTGAAAAACAAAGCAAAGGGGTTGTTATTGCTTATTGCTCTTACGTATTTGTAATGGTAACTATTTAGAACCCTGAGCAGTGGAATCTGCTTAATGGACATTATGAAAATCCATCATGAAAATGAGGTTTTTATATTTCTTTTTATTGAAAAACATCATAAAGCGTAAGTTCTAAGTCAAAATAACTTTGGCAAGAAGTAAGTTCAGAGACATAACTTGATGATTTTTTAAGTTGTTTAAACACGTACAATTACTAAATTTAAATAATTAAATATTTTCGCATATATTTTTAATTTAATTTAGATGATTTCTTTATTAGAAATGTCTATTATGAAATTATATTACATAATTATAATAGTTTTAACTTTAAAGTTTTACTGTTAATTTTCTTGGAAAATACCAGGTTATAGAGTGATTTTCAAAGTTTTTGTCTTAACACCAAAATATACTTCCATAACGTTTGAGGCTAAGTTCCTCTATAAATAAAAAGTGGACACATTAAATATTTTTTGTTTGCTGTATTAAAATAGCAACATTTTTAATGTATATGTTGGCGCAGTAGAAATAAAAACACTTACACAGTTAAATTAATTTATTCCCCCGTGGATGTATAATAGTATTTCACGTCACATCCATATTATAACATTGAACTTGATTAAGTTGTGAATGTTAGAGTTCTTCAATACTTAAGATGTCCTAATTCTTAAAACCAACATATAACAAATTAAAGAAGAAAATACAAAGTGCAATTTACCTAAAGTATGTAATACGAGTATATTGCAATATACATGATTTATTTGAGTTATATATTAGTTTACTACAATATTTTTTTGAAAAAACTGTACATTTTTTATAATATGCTATTTATATAAAGTTACTCAATTATTTTTACTTTATTTATTTTATGTAAGCTCGTTTGGCATCAGTAGTCAGTAGAATGTGTAAAATTTAAGCTCACAGCAAGGTACTCGATGCCAGCCATGGTATGGATGGTATCTGAACTCGAACTTAAGTTATAGCGTTCTTCAGAATATAGTAATTTTTTTAGAACTTTGTGAGATCAATGAAAGTGCATAACCATCGCTATTTCTGTTTACATCGATTGTATTCAAAATGCGATGGCATTTTTAACATATAAAAAAATTGTTTTGTTATTTAATTTAGCCGCAAAATGTATTGAGGCGCAGAAGGTCTATGTAAAACTCATTATCCCTAAAAATAGCATCACAAGCCACAAGCCAATTCAGCTATGTTTAGGCCAATTATTTTGAGGCGCTTACTATCACTTTAGCGGGTGTACGCGGCGAATACGACCGTCATTATAAGGGCAAAGCGTTAACGACGTATTTGTAACCCATACAGTTACATTTAGATTAAATAACCTCATTGTAGCGAATTTCATAAAAATGTTATACTATTATAATTTGATTAGTAAAAAAACATTTGCTAAAGTTTTTTTATGTACAATTTTTTTGTGTCCGATTGCCTGGAGGACGAATTTAACGATGCACCGGGCCGGAGGTGACAGAGCGAACGTTTAGCCTAAGCCATTTTTTTTACTTTGTTAGTATAACCGGATTGGGAGGGCCTCACCCTGGCCCTCGAGAGTGGACCTCGGCTTGGACTTTTACTTAGCATTCCGTCTCAAGATCGCTCAAGAAGGTAGAAGTAGCTTCGGCTTGAGCTTTTATCGCAATATCATTATTACAGCTATAATTACTGCATATCATATGCACGGTTGACAAGTGGGAAGGAAAATAACCATAATACTCTGAATCTGAATTTCAATATATCAGGCAACCGTAACTGTAAAAATATAGCCCGTTACCTTTACCTTTACTTTCTTATGGTGAAATATTAAAATCAATACTGGTACAAGATCTGGCATAATGAATTTATGACCTAGGACGTCAAATCGAGCTCGAGTCTATCATCATCATCTAGAGGAATAAACACTTGACACATTTTGGCAAAAGGCCGCTTCAAAACGAAAACAAAGAATTAAGTAGTCTTTTTTAATTTACCTACATTATATATATATATATATATATATATATATATATTACATGTATTACATTATATGAAGGTGTCATTACTTCCTTGAAGTTTTCAAGTAGTTGTCTATCTATTTATATTATATATTCTAGTTATATAGCTATCGTAGTGACATTATTATACGTATAAAAGCAAATTTTTGTAGTGATTTTTGTACGACATGATTGCACGTACAATATTTGGTGTTATTTTAAGAAAATCCTGTCAAACATGTATTGCAGCTCAAGCCTGCTGTTGACCGACAAAATGAGCTTTGCATAGTAATTCCTAGAGCGCAGATTAGGAGTGCGGAACCGTACGGAAGTGGATTTTGTCGGATTTGCGTATCTGAGATGAAATGCATTCCCTCTTAGTTCGCTTCGAAACTTCACCGAAATACCCTTTCGATGCACTTTGATATTAAAAGGCTTACGAGTGAATCAATTGTTGCTTTTTTTTACAATCTTTCCATATAATATAATATATATATATAAGCTCCGAAACTATTGAACCCATCATTATGTAATTTGGTCTCTAGCTGTAGTATTGTTTAACTCAAAAGATAAGCAAGTTTGTATCTCGAATATTTATTATATTCTTTGTTGCATTTTATAATTATTTACAAGTTCCTTAATATCGTAAAGATGACATTGTAAGATAGTAAATTGATGCACACCTTTAATTTCGTCACACGTCTCGTGTGTTTTTGAGTTACATATGATTAGTTCGGCTCATGAGAAGCCGGGGTGAGTTGCTAGTTATATAAATAATACTATATAGTATATGTACATTATGCGTACATACTATTTAAATATAAAAGGATAAGGAGACGCGACGTCCATATCTATTGCCACTACGATGTTTTCTTCTATTTGTTTCTAGTTAAATATAAACAGAATGAACCGAATACGGCGTTTTATATTCCAACTACGCGGCAGGGAGTGGATCTAATCCCAAATGTGCGGATGGCTATCCAGTGCACGTAATCCGTAGGTTATGGCTTCGAAATTTTAGTGCGGTCCGGACTCAAGTTGGTTCCGAGCGAAAACAACGAGCTTGGATCTGCATATGTGGACGTATTCGACAGTTTTCGAAGGCATACGCAATGCCTATAAATTGGGATTCTTTGAAAGCGGCGGAATGACTTGGGGAATCTTCAACATTTCTAATTTAAATTACTATATTATTGTTATACGAAGTCAGAACCTACTGCTATTCTAATGCCCAGAGTTCCGTTTCTAATTTTATGTGTGTTCTTTAGATTGTTTATGAGTGAAGGTAACAAATGAGAAAGCGTTTCCCCTGATGCTTATTACCCACAAATTAATATTCAGTACAACCAGAGGAGTTTTAAACTAAACGCTTTTATTTAAATACAATATGCCTATCCCCAATTAAAAATAGACTGTTCCGAATAGGCTGAAAAATTATTAATTCAATAATTAAATAATGACGTAATTTAAGTATAGAATTTAATGAAGTATGCTTCTCAAGAAGAGATTTCTTGAGTATAATGGAACGGGAAAGAACAATAGTCACACAACACCTAGCTATAACGTTTTTGCGAGGAATATCACAAATTGACACTTGATTTTATCAAATTAAATTTGCTCGGAAACATAAGGTAGAGATGGCCTCGCGAGAGACAAGGCTTACATTCGTGATTGCTTCAGTGACAATATTCAAAGAGCTACATGGCTTCTATAATTGCCTGGTAAATTAAACGTCAAAGCGACATGCGCGATCTTGGTGCAGACACCTCATCACAAACATCTCTTTGACAACCATTTTTTGCTCTTTGCTTTGAGAAAATAATGAATTCATCGTCAAGAGTGTCATTGGCAATTGAAAAAAGTGGGGAAGGCGGCGCCTATGAGAAATATATTCTATAGCTTCTATTGTACGCGATTCCAATTTATTTTTTAAAGTGATGGACTGCCTTATAGCACGAATTTTGATATATATACGTTACTGGTCGTAGATTCGAATTTAAACTCGACTATAGTAATAACAAATTATTTTATTGAACCACCAATCCATTAGTCATAATAGAAATTACTAATCAATTAGCTTCTTCACTTTTTTTTGCTTGCAATTTTACGTAGTATAGGGATTTCCAATAACAGGTTTCATTTTCATGTTAAAAAAATATTTAAAGCGAAATCATCGGGAGTTTAATAAATTGTAAAGAGAAGCATGCCAGTAATAATAGAAAACAATATCAACCGGCGCCGCCGCTTGCAGTTACTTATTACTTTCATGAAAATTTCAATCATCAATTTGCGGCTTTGTGCTGAAATCGATTGTGGGCCCTTGACATAAACTTTATTATTCACGAACCCTCAAAAAAAAGATCTTAAGTGGTCGGAATCAGTGTAAATAACTACGTTTTATTTAGTTTATCAACCTGCGGGACCGCTTCAATGTCAAGGTACGACTTAGTACTCGGCAGTTTAATTTTACTTCAGTTACCAATACATACCAGCTTAGTATGTTATATTAATATAAAGAAGAACCCATTTAAATATTGATATGGATGTGGTCCTAGATCCTGGTGTGTTTATGTTTAAACGGTAACCTGTTTGATAAAATTATTGAATACGAGGTAAATATGTTAGAGTCTACAAATTTATTTTAATAAGAATCTTGTGGATAAGGAATTAACATCTTCAAATTCCCAATTTGAAAAAGGTTTATGAGATTTATCCAATTACAAGACCATCTCACGATCAGGCAACGAAACGCAGACGTGCCTGTCTTTATTGAATGAAAGAAATACCTTTTAAATAGGAACAGATTTTCTATTTCGAATTATATTTTCTAATTTTTAGGTGTTAGTATTACAATAAAAGCGATCGTAGTAAAATTATTTTTTCAAATATATTAGTGAGTAGTGCCTGGGCAATCGAGTCTCCCTTCGCGTTTTCTAAATTTGCTTTTTTTTTCGGAAAACTATTTGAATTAGATAAAACTATATATTAATTAGTTATGACCTTTTTGTGATTTTAAAGGAAATAAACTACATAAACTTACAAGCAGATATATTTACAAAGATAAAAAACGTAAACTTATAGGGATAAATTAAAAGAACCTTATCAAGTTCAGTTAATATTAACATCATTGAGGTTATCATATCGTTGATTTCATTAGGCCGGCGTAAGGCGTATTGCCAGTGTCTTGATACGCGTATTAAGTAATAAAACTTATATTCAGACGACTTTATGTGTATATTTACTTAAGTGATTTTCACACATCCTGGTAGAGCTTTTTTATTTAGCGAAACATGTATTTACTCCGGTGTGAACGTGACAAGATAATCTTATCAAGTTGTCCAATCCTATGTATTTCATAATAGATATTCGTGTTCGACAATAATCGGTACAAGTGAAAGTGGATAAGTGTCATTTCGTGAAACTTGGACAAGATAAGCGGCAAGTTTAACCCCGATCCGTTTCCTTTGACTGAGCGCGCGCCTATTATTCGAGGGGCTTTGTTTCGTCCTCTGGCTCTCAAAATATTGCCTCATTATTATTTTTTCGTGTTGGAGATTCTTTCAGGGGTTTTCGGGGGCAGTGAGAAAATTCGCTTATTCGATCACGGCCAGGAAAGTTTAACTAGAGAAGGAGGATTGTTCCATTCGATATTTTCCGAATATGATTTATCGCGCGGCTTTGTCATGCGATGACAAGTAATAATTATTTATTGATGGGTAAATAAAAATATATGTTTGCCTTTTTTCCATTAATATAATAATGTTAACGCTATCTTGGAAGCTAGTGCTTTAAGATCTGCGTAACCTATATGTTCCTTTTCACCATACGAATATTATCTTAAAATAAAAATAAAATAAATAAATATGCACTCACGCCCGTAACCCAGAGGGATAGGCAGAAATAATGGATTTCCATTTGGCGCGATCCTGGCATACCTCTGTCGCTTCTTCTACATCCACGCATACATGCTCGTCGGTTACGGGTTCTCCTTATATCGCCCTTCTTATATCATCGTATCGTACATCACGAATCTGGTCGATATAAGTTCTCCTTGGGCGTCCCCTGCTATAGTGCCACTCACTTTTGCAACATAAATTTGTTTCGTTGCTCTCTCGTCATTCATCCTGCCAAACCAGGCTCTCACTTCCATACATTAATGAAGGGACTAGTACAGCATTGTGTATTGCCAGGCGAGCCTTCGTAGCCACATTCTGACTCCTCACTACTGTACCTATAGCCCCATTCATTTTATATACCACATTCACTCGTCGTTCAACATCTTTAACGTGTCTACCATATCTATTAAACATACATCCTAAATACACAATGTCTTCCACCTGTTCAACCTCTTTGCCGTTAACATTTATATCAATGGCTGTCTTACTTTCTTCTCTTTCAAACACCATAACTTTAGTTTTGTCTACATTCATCTTCATATCTTTACCTTCCAATGAATCATTCATTACATTCAGCATAAATTGTAAGCCCTCCGCTGATGACGCAAACACGACCTGGTCACCAGCGTTCAAGAGACATTTTACAACATCCATTACCCTCCATTACCCATTCTTAATCCACACTCTTCGTCTTTCAAAGCTTTCAACAATTATCCATAAAGAGATTGAACAGCCACGGGGATGTCACACAGCCTTGTTTTACACCTCTTTATTGACGCTAAACCAGTCTGAGTAGACTCCGTTAATCCTAACACAAGCAGTAGAATCTTTATAAAGAGATTTTAACGCTTTTATTAGGTTACTGTTCTATCCAAACGCAACCAAGGTTGACCATAGATCTTCTTTTTTAACTTTATCTAAAACAATAAGTATAACAATGTAAAATAATAAAAAAACCGTTACATTTATTTATGTTACATTAAGTAATCAGTTGAAATAGTAATTACTACGTTGGTAGAATACTAGTACTTCCTGATACGCTGCGCATCCTTAGTTCGATTCTCGATAAAAATTAAAACAAACGATGAAAATAAAGTAAATAAAAAATAGTTTTTTAATATATATATGTATATATATCCTGGAATATTATTCACACACATCTGATCATGATTCACAAACTAAGCAGAGCTTTTACTATGGAAACCGGATAACTGATATACTACATATACTATCATTGTCTCGTTAATACATAATTTAATAGATAATTACACCCAGACTACAAAATAGACATGTATCTATACTGGTTGGGAATCGAACCCACGAGAAAATCACAAATGTCTTTTGAATCTGGTCTCCGGTTACTCCTTAGTCCCGATTGGGTTTAAAAAAGTTGATTTTATTGTGTATTAATATTGTTAGTATTTTACAAGGACTATGATTATTGCCAAGCTGAGACAAACTCCTGACTATACTTAAATAGTAATGAATAGAATTTGTTCCGACCAGTACACGTAACGTAAATCCCGGTAAAGTTTTCCGGAAAAAATGTAACAAAACAAAAGTTGTTAAAGATGTTTTTATGAGTAAAATATTATGCATTAATTAAGTCAATGGGTACAGTTGCGCACGAAGTTTCCAGTAGGACGATCGGCTTCTGTGCGCATCTGTACCTTTAGCCATATAAAGTAAACGGCCGGGCGCCTTAACTTGAACTGTACTCTTTAAAAACTAATAAAAAGTTAAATAAAATCTAGTAAGTTTATAGCAGGTGAAGAGTTTCATTGTGCAGCTAGGAATGTGCGATGCAGTAATATATTTTTACGTAATTATTATTTTTATTGAATACATTGATAACATATTAAAAAGAGAGATGATTAATTAGATTTAAGTTACATACATATGGATACATACATAATATTTTCCAGTCCTTCATTACAATCTCACAACAAAACGAGTCTAAAAATGACAGCAATACAGTCATCAGCGTTTTGCGACATAAAATAAACCGTCTCTTAATTTTTTTCACTTAATAGCTAACGTAGGTGTCGTGATGTATATTGCATATAGTGTACAAAAGAACTTTAAATATTTTTCCAATGGTTCAGAAACACGCACAATGTATGATTTAATCTACATTTTGCGACAATAACTTACAGTCGGGGCCAGGCTTAAATATAATTATAATTTAGCCACAAATATCTCTTTTGCCGCAAACATCCGCCGCACAGGGGTTGCAGCTTTCTCTATGCTCATTTGTTATTGTCTCACATTTCTGAATGTGTTGTCTTGGGAGATATGTTACTCGAATCTAATTAGATGCATACGAATGAAAAAGCTCTCGGGAACGCATTTACGGTTACAGACTAGATTACTAAATTCATTTTTAATTACAACGTAAGCGTAAACTGTTCTAATTATTAACCCGATCCGATAATTAGTCCCAGAGTTTTTCAAGATTTCACCGAATTGAAAAATTTGAATTATCATTATTTAACTATCTGACATTAGTAGGTACATATATCTAGAATCCTAGTAAGGCGGATTACATATACTATGTGTTAAACTTTGATTGAATTAACATAAAAAATTTCAATGTAAATTACAAAGCAAAGTTATCAGCGGGTGCCCTTGTTAGACGAACAGGCGAAGTCGCGCCGGATACGAGCGACAGTATCGCAGTTGTGACGTCATTGTTTCACACGCCCACGCCCAATCCTGTAGCGAGAATTGTGAGACGCTTAGGTAACTATGCTACAAACTACAGAAACTCTAAATAAGACTTTCAAGACGAGACAGACTCGCTTAAAATTATTAAAACATGTCCCCGTATAAATTACGATCAATTATGGAATTGTTTTCAACTCACGTACAGAATTCGGTTGTAAAATAGAATTAAATATTTAAACGTTTGCCAGCGGTTTGTGTGTACGCTATACTCCTTTTATAGATTGAATTAAGTTAATGTTACAGGTTTTTGGTTTATCAGTGTAAATATTACTAAAAATATAAAATAATTATTATTATTTTGATATTGTAAGGGTACTTCAAGATATTTTATTTATCAGATGAAGAGACGAATTTTCATTAAAAATATAAAAATTAAAATATTGTTTTCTGTACTAATTCTTTTTTCTGTACTTCCTCTATAGTGATGTTTACTTAGACAGGATGAAAGCAATAATGTGTACAGTTATTTGAGAAGTGTAAAATGCGACACCGCATTGTCCGAATTCGGTACAGATAGGTAAAAAGTAGACAATCATAATGATGTCCCAACATCTTACAAGCATGTTCGAGCAGATCGGTAACTTTACGAAGAATAACTTGGTGCACAACAGTAAGCTGGTCAAAGAGAAGGAGAAGTCGAATGCCAACCACGTCGGAGTTTGTGGTGCAGGTGGAGGTGGCAATCAGCAGCCGTCACCGTCGCACAAACCTTGCCAGCCACCGCCGCCGTTGAAGAAGCCTTGCAAATTAAGGAACGTCGCTTCGAAAGCGGAATCTTACGACACCCTGTACAGTAACAGCATATTGGTGAGTGCTATATATAATTTGACCTTGCATTGCGTGACATTTGCTTCAATGTGTTTTAGGTATTATTGAACAAAGAGGTAAAGACTAGAAAGGTAGTATGAAATCCTAATTCATGGGTTTTAAAAGTATCGATTTGTGGTAAAACTACCAATTATTCATATTTGGATATGTCACCGTACAATTTAAAACATCACTAGCTTATAATATCACGAGGGATGGTTACTTCAGTTCACAATTTTCCGTCAGTAATCGCCAGTGAGATTACAAAACAATTATTCATAAGTTAAATAAGCATACAAATAAATTGAAAGTGGCATATTTGGTTTCTTTATTAATTATATTTTTAAACTAGTAGTAGTAAACAAACTAAATACGACAATAATATATTTGTGAGTCAAGCCCAAAATATAAATACCACGTTGTTATGTGAGCGCCACGTTGTGCCAAAGCGGATCACTTGACTTCTACGAGAAATAAAACGCAGTGCGTACTGACCGGTAACGCCATATGCTACTCATTATATTCCTCTACGAGGTATTACTTACTAATATATAATTTAGTAATAAATATATACCATTGCTTATTACTGCGGACCACAGAAACTAGAGTATTATTGGTTTGGTTCAGTGGTTAAAGTGGTACTGCTTTATACTTACATATATACATACATACACGTAAAGTTTTGTAACTTGATTCCGCCCAAAATAACTTGGAATTATAGGTAAAAAATGTACTGTTGATATCAGTTGATATTCGATTAGAAAAAAAATATGTTTCCATTTTAATTCTTTTTGTAAGAGTATAGGCTAATTGTATTACAGTTGGGTATTTCTTGGCTCGGTTGCATCATAGTAGGACGAGTCGTCCGGCTGAGCCAGTTAGGATAAGCTGATGGAATAACACAATAATCTTTAAAGAATGTAGTCGAAGTAGCTTCAGTGGCCGAGTGGCTTTTACTTTATACAGTATTTTTAAGAAGAACTGTATTAAGTTACGCTTGTCTCGGATGTAGATTGCTTGTGAAATAAAGTATTGTCTACTCTATTGTGATTTTTTGAACAAGAAAAACAATAGTTGAACGAATTCATCAGTTGAAAGAGAATTTGAAGCAAACGTTATACGGAAACAGTGCATTGGCAAGCAACAAGTTAAATCCGAAACGATATGTGCGAGGCACGATTTATCCCAGCCCCGGCCCCTTACATTGTATCGAAACAAAAGTATATTTACTTCATGTTGACCGTGGTTATTGTATTCGATTTTATAAGACATCAAATCAACAAAAAGTATGTATGTATGAGCTGAACAGGACCAAATAGGTAAAGACTGATATTACAGCCTGAAATATATCTAAGAATAATTTTTAATTTAGATGTACTAACATATTGTTGAAATAATTTCATAATATCTTTTTGAGCAGTACCACTAAGCTTAGACTTGTGCTAAGTTCACAACAATTGTTGAATAGTGGTTTCAAACCTTCTACCTTAAGTTTCGCCTACCTTAACCGTTTTAGACCATTGGAGATAATACTATACCTAACTATTCATATCATATATATCACTGTTAGAGATTGATATCTTTAAAAGGTTTTACTTGACAGCCATAATTTGGCACGTATCTGCAGTGACTGGAGTCGTAAGAGGCAACTAAGGGAAACGATAACGTATACACTATACTATACTATACTAACTGGTTGGTTTGTCTAGTCGAAATGACAAGCAGCAAGGGGCAAGCAGCATAGCTGAGTAAAGCTTGACAGCTTCCTGCGCTAGTCAACCCACCTGCTCGATGTGGAAAGAATGGGCAAAACCCACCATATATGGGGAAAGGACATGCAACAGTGGATTGGGATAGGCTGATGATGACGACAAAAGAAATGTTTTCTAGCGTTGTCTTCATCACGAGAAGTTACCTGGAATGTAACAACGAATACGTAATAACAAACTATCAATATTCTTTACATCGCAGCGATCGTATTGTATATATACATAATACCGAGGTAAGCACATTGCCAACTTTTGAAAAGGCTAAAAATACGTTCGATGGAAATTGTTAGCTCGCAGATATAAGGCTTTTATGGGAAAAACAACCAAATTGTTAAAAAAAACCAATCGAAATCCGCGGCAGCTCAGTTTTGTAGGAAAACAAATGGTTGTTATGGAAACATTTTTTGTACAACCTATGAAAGAGTGAACAACAGGTGTACAATGAATTGATAGAATCCTTAAATAAATACTTACATTAGTAAATTCTTTGCATTATTTTTAAAGGAACTGCGATCGCTATGTAACTTTATGGAAAAACTTTGTCTTTGTTATAAAAAGTGAAACTGCAAACATCTTCGATTTGAAAAATGGCGTTTATTTTTCCAATAGCTTCATTTGTTCTTGTATTATTTAGTTTTTCTTGACGACATCTAATTATAGAGACTGCTATTTTTTACAATTTTCCTTTCTTATCCGTCAGACTTGTACAAGCCACGTTTTACGTCTCTACTTTAATACAGACGTGTACAGTGCTCACAATTATAGTGATTAGATTTTCTTATTACATTAAATAAGATATTAACTTGAAGTTTGTGCTGTGGTCATCTGTCACCAGTCTTATGAGACCGGTGTGGGATTAATAAAATAATGTTAGCCACTTTAGCGAAGTTGTTGGTAGGTTCATGGCATAACTTAAAGTCGTCAGTTTTAATCCAGAACGGTTTGAATATATATAGGGTGTAACTTAAGGAGTAAATCAACGATCGAGGACCTCAATATTTTTTTGGAGGAGGATGGAGGATTTTGCCGAATTTATGATCAGCGATTTTCGATGAATCTAAAGTAATTTGAGTTTTAGTCAATAAATAATGAAAATCTGATTTTAGACGGAAATTGGGCCGTGCATTCAAAATATTAGGTACCGCTAATTTTTTAAAAAAAGTTTGATAACGGACGACCTTTCGAATACCATTTTATATAGTTCTAATGAAAGCGAATCTAAAAAAAGGCATAATGATCCGAAAGTCCGATAGATGATACCTAATATTCTGGATGCACGTACCAATTTCAGTCTAAAATCTGATCTTCACTATTTATGGATAAAAACTGATATAAATTTAGATTAATTGAAAAACGGTAAACATAAATTGTGCTAAATCGATAAGTATTGAGGTCCCAGACCCTCCTCTAACGTTAATCTACCCCTTCAGTTACACCTGTATATTATAAACTAGGTATTTCCCGCGACTTCGTCCGCGTGGAATCAAATTAAAACATAGTGTTCACTTCGCAGGATAAAAGTATATAATTGTATTTTTTACATTAAAACGTATATAAATTATATTTGGACATTACAACAAACAATTTAATTTTATTTATAGATTGGATTAAGAATGGGTGAGTTAGTTGTAAAATGTCTCTTGTACGCTGATGACCAGGTTGTGTTTGCTTCATCAGCGGAGGACTTACAACTTATGCTGAATGTAGTGAATGATTCACTAGATGGCAAAGGTATGAAGATGAATGTGGATAAGACTAAAGTAATGGTGTTTGAAAGAGAACAAAGTAAGACAGTAATTGAAATAAAGGTTAACGGAAATGTAGTGGAACAGGTGGAAGAGTTCGTGTATTTGGGGTGTATGTTTAGTAGAGATGGTAGGCATGTTAAAGATTTTGAACGACGAGTGAGTGCGGGAAATAAAATGAATGGGGCTACAATACAATACACAATGCTGTACTAGTCCCCACTTTAATGTATGGAAGTGAGAGCTGGGTTTGGCAGGAAAAGCATGCTAGTAGAGTTAATGCCGTTGAGATGCGATTCTTAAGAAGTATGTTAGGCGTGACTTTGAATGATAGAGTTAAAAATAGCGTTATAAGGGAAAAGTGTGGCTTAAAAGTCGACGTTGTGACTAGAATTAAGAAAGGTATGCTTCGGTGTTTCGGGCATGTTGAAAGGATGAATGAAGAGAGAATAACAAAACAAATTTATGTTGCAAAAGTGAGTGGCAGTGTTGGTAGGGGACGCCCTAGGAAAACTTATATCGCTCAGATTAACGACTTACTAAAAAGGGCGATATAAGGAGCAACCATAACCGACGAGCATGCATGCGTAGATGTATGAATGTGGAAGAAGCGAGAGAGGTGTGCCAGGATCGCGCCAAATGGAAATCCATGATCTCTGCCTACCCCTCTGGGTTACCGGCGTGAGCGCATATTTATTTATAGATTACCACCAACTCTGGCCTAAAATCGTCTAACGGAGTTAAAGATGTTTTCAGTTCAATAAGCATGTTGCTGACGCTGTCGCTAACGCATGTAGCGCATGGCGATCTCGCGAACCTATAATATTTACTCCTACCTACTATCGTTATTAAATTCGCCTATTTGAATCTCGACAATATTAGCTATTATCCAGTAAAAGTCCCATCCAAATCGGTTCAGTCGTTTCGGAGATTACCCGGAATAAACAGACAGACAGACAGACAATCATTTTAAAAATTGCATTTTCGTTATAAGTACCGTATATACATCATGTGCATTGAGTAAGGAAATGTTATTTTGATATTACATACAGACACTTCAATTTTATTTATCGGTATACATAGATAGAAAAGATTTGATTGTGAGCTTCTGTTGAATAAGCTCAAATACTATACTGAACTAATTTCAAAAATCTTTCACTAATGTAAAGCAGCGTATCCAAGGCTATTTTTTAAGAATAGAATGAGTTATACGAACGCTGGGAAAATCAAATTATGTCATGAAAACTAAATCAAAAGATCACTTGTTTTTTTTGTTACAGTTATAACAACCTAAGTCATAAAGCAATATACCGGATCTAAATGACGTGAAATAGCATCGAGTAGGATGCGCTACGTAGGCTGCTCCACGGCTCCGCGAAATTAACTGCCGAGATTAAGATTGAATCGCCGCCGTACAGATTTCCAGCCCTACAGCCTCACCATTTACATTGCAATACCTTCACAGGGTAAACGATTGAAAGATTATCGTTATTAAACAGTTTTAATATAAAGTCATTAAAGTTTCCAGTAAAAGCAACATAGGAAACGGATTTTTTGTCCAATTTTTAATTCAATTATTAATTACGTTACGATTTAATTTTAACCAAAAGTTTGTTCCTATATGATGCATGTTTCAACCCGTGATCTTTGGGTATGTTGTACTCGCAAAGTAGTCACCACTGATGTAGATAAAAATATTGCTTTATTTTGTCGTAGAAAGATAAACGCAGCGCTAATTTAGTCTGGCGCACAAATAACGCAATAAGCCTTGGAAAATGCAACTCAAGTGCCTCAGAATATGGCTTCCATTTGTAACAATGAAAAAAAAACTACTTATAAATGACGTCATGTCCGGACAGCGCACGACATTTCTTTTCTTTGTTAATGCGCTTTATAAAATAACCGTAATTGTTCGCTATACTACTCATCGGATACGTTTTTATTAAGACCTATGAAAACAAACATCTTCCTTGGCCAGGGTGTATTATATCTATCATTTATAATATCAAATAAAATTTAATTGATTGATATATGAATATCATAAAATATTTGAGTTTTGTATGCCTGTTTGGTAGAGTTGAAAAAAAAGGTATTCCAGAAGGAATATTTAAAAATACATATAGCTTATGATCTCTTGTAAGCAGAAAGATTTTCCCGTGGGACGCAACAAAGCGTACTGTTTTATTATTCCAGTCACTGATGTAAAACAAGAAACCCATTCGAGCGACGCCACGGCCGAGCCAGGTATTGAAAACTTATTTTATTTATTATCTTTGTCACAGACAAATGCATTAATTATTAAAATGAAATATTACGTTGCTTACATTTCTCTTTGATAGCTTTAAGTGACATCGAAATAAAGTCTTTAAGTTATTAAATTTGTAAATTGCGGTAAGTCGTAAAGTTATCGCAAATGTGACCACAGAATATAAACCAAAATTGGGCTCGTAGTTATTATCTCCTCCTCACATGACATTAGGTGTAGGATGGTAATTAGTCAAGCAAACGGTCGATGTCTGATAAGGTTAAAAATGTATTTTTTAATACGCTTGTATTATTAGATTGTGCTATATTTTCTTATGTAATATGTACGTTTTTATGTAAAAAAAATAATTCAACGCACTTTTAATCGCTATCTTACTATTTTTTAATGGAACAACATGACCGAGCAACTAGTTCACCATATAAGCTGACCGATGCCCATAGGCATTTGCAACAACCTAATGAGTTGTAGATGCGTTGCCTACCTTTAATTTACACAGGTGGGGATTAGCAGGAAAAGGACATTTTCTTGCCCTATCCATCTATCACGTCAAATCTTTTCCCCTCCCATGCTTATTAGAAGAGGATAGTGGGGAGAAGTAGACAGGCTCCCGGCATCTTACTCGTCAGAAGAAACGCGAAACTTTTCTATTTCAGTCTTCTATGAGGTCGTGGTATGTCATCGGCCGGCCCAGTCGTGCTACAGATGTTGTTGCGGACAGTGGTACTGTTAATAATTAAATGTTCAATTTAATTTTTTTATGTGTTCTATTTCGTTTTTTTAGAAATTACAACTCAATTTCTTTTAAGAAAAGATACGGTTGTATGTATGTGTTCAAATGTTTGATTTCCTTTTTGGCTTAAAAATTAAGACGAAATTATATTAACTTAAACTCGGTGACAAATGATTGAAAAGTTCAAGAGCGACGCTATTTTCCGATTTGACAAACTTCGAGTGAATTCCGTCACGGGGAAACAATTTAAGTTTTTCACCGAGGCGAAGTACGAAAACAATACGTATGTTTGTGTTAAGGAATTATCTCGAGTCCGTAGTTCGGAGCGACTTTGCGGGCCACCGCGGGGAGAGCTTTAATCAACGACACAGCTCCGACAGTTCGCGTTGATTAGACACACTGTTGTTTTAATTAATATTGCCAACGAACGCTTACGTAGCGCCAGTCGACGGTATTCCTAAATTATATCAAGCTGTCGCGCCAGAGCTTACATCTTTAGAGAAAGTACAGCATGCAAAAAAGACAACAGACAAAGTTACTATCGCCATTAGCTTATTAGCGACTTACCCCCGTATCAGTGATTCCGTTACACGTTCCAGAGAAAGATGAATATGTTGTTACTAAAAAATGCGTACCATCTTTCGATAACATCGTTTCTTTTAAATTCAGGTGTGGTGGTGGTCAAGCGGTAGTTTAATCATTATTAAAAAAAACAGGTTGTTTCCTAAGAAACTAAACTTAGTAAACGCTATCTGTTCACATTGTGTTTATGTTACATATTTGCGTTTTGCATTATATAATTTATTTTAAATAAACACAAATTTTAAAATAAAACATTTTTAAATATTGTTGATTCAATAAATTGTATCGAGATTTCTAGAGGTTAAGTTCAAGCTTTCTTATTTTATAAAACGATAATATCGAAAAAGTTTTCACATTAAGTTGTGTTAAGGTTTCATAGTAATCTTACTTACATACTTATCCGCAATCATGTGTAATTTGTGGCCGCCTTCTCATACAATTACACGGTACTATTATTAACAAAATGTAAAATCGTAACCCAGCGGTCAGATAACTCGATTTTGACTCCTTGAGTCATCGTTTCAATTCTCTGAAAAGATAAAATATTTGCCTAATATTTAAAAAAATAATCACAATGTTTGTTTTTGGCCCTCCCTGTAATATTTGACATCCTCGTTGAAAAGCGGACAACGACTGCTATCTCTACCTACTACAATAAAGTTAGAAGATGCGAGAGATTATTATTTTAAATAGTCATAGCAGACGATATAAGAAATATACTAGTATTGTAATTAAAGTGGAATCAAGAAGCTACGGTCGCTTGTTTGAATACGGTCTTGGATCAACAAGTGTATGTCGATTCAAGATCCGCTATGTTTTACAAAGCTATTAGTTGGTAAATGATTGCTGACTTGAAACAATGAAGCACAATTCCATATTACGTATAACGTATTTTACCCTAAATGTTGTTAAGCATGTGACATGAGATTGAAAATTTCGTCCGTTTAGAATCCGACTAGGTAAATTTATTTATATTGTTTTATTTACAATTATTATTACTCAATCAGAAATCATCTGTAACGCCCAAAGTATTGTGTATCGGATAACCTAAGGGCGTGTGTGCCACCTAAACAAAAATTATTTCCTAATATTCTAACTAATATTATGAATGCAAATGTGAGTTTGTTTGTTTGTTACGCTTTAATTATTTACTTACTCAACCGATCATTATGAAATTTAGCATTCACGTTGTCAAGGGTAAATAAAATAGCATAGGGTACCTTTCATTTCGAAAATAAACTGTTTCCGAGGGAAAGGAAAATACATAAAATCATAATACCTTCATTTACACAATGCCAATACAATACAAACATACAAATAGTGATATAATTCTTTTAAAATAACAACTTTTGACACAAATGAAAACAAATATACAAAAATACCTACGATTCCCCACGAGGAATTGTATTACAAAAAAAATCAGCGAGACAAATGAGAAACAAACGCGTGTGATGCCGCTGGTAACAGCTAGCATATAATAAAGGCAAAATTATTAGAGCTGCATAAAAAGGAAAAATATTTAAAAGAAAGTTTTTTCAATTTGCTATTTCAAACGACGCACCAAATACTTTTTACTTTCCCTTATCTAGGTTCACAAGCTCTTTACCGCCCTGAGAGTTTCGAGGGCTCTAAATATTATTTGCTCAAGTCTCACTGAGACGCAGTGCACATTGGCTCTCCTACTTACATTCAGTGCTTCCTTTGCACAGAGATTGCGCGGATGATTATTTTCGAGAGTTTGCCATGCAAATAGTTGCATTCCGATATTATTAACTGTTAAAGAAGTTGTAAGTTATACTTCGAGCTTTTATGGTAACATGTTTTCCTTAAAAAAATGTAAAGTGATAGTAAAACACTGTTACTGCATAGAATCGATTTGCATTGTCAATCATCTTTATTATACGATGAAATCAACACAACATTTTTGTTTATTTTTATTATTACAAAACAAGTTATGACTTGAATAAATACGCAGTTGGTTTGTTAAAAAATAACTTAGTGTAAAGGGACAATTGTTTTAACGTCTTTGTTATTATTTGATAAATAAAAAGAATTGATACTAAAATTAGGAACGTCGTTTTCTTTTCAACTACTTGCAGTATTCATACCAATTGGAACGTAGGCGGAGTGTTATTGCGCCCGGAATTTTAAAAGTGCTTCAATAGTTAACATCTTTTGATAGCCTCATACCTTAGAAATGAGCCAATGTGAACAATGTATTTTACCGGTATGTATTATTGTATTAAAAATTCAGAAGATCGCTTTTGTATGGAGGTAAAAATGGAACATTATATTCCGAACACTATGAATAAGTTAGAAAATTGAGGCACGCCTTTATGCTTTTTGACCCAAAATTAAACACAAAAAATCGAAATTGTGTACACGCACAGTATACGCTATATATTTGAAATTTAATACCCGGTTTTGTTTAGAAAATTCGACCTCCAAATTACATACTACTATTACATTGCAAAAAAATGTATCTATTTCTAGAACAATTTCATAAATATTTTGAGGATTAATTACTTGTTATTTATTAAACTGTCATATGCAAATGCAAGATTTATCTTTAAATGCATCATAGCAAAATAAATTCAATGTATCTTTGCCATTTCCCTACAAGACTGCAACAAAATAAAGCAAAGGGAAGCGCGGCTGCGTTAAACTTTAGACAGAGCTGTCTATATTCTTTTTACTCTTGTACTTGTGTTTGTTTGATCCGGATTACAGCGCTCGAATGCAAGGGATTTCATCGCGCAGTTCGCTGGTGCGATGTTGCGAATATATCGGAATGATTGATCCGCTCTACAACTAAAAAACGCTACGAACTGGTCGTTTTAACGGAAAGAACAGACAGCCTTTGGGTGTATAATTTACCAGCACATGGAAAATTTGTTTGTCCTGTCAGTTTTTGATTTAAAAATGACTAACAAACTGTTTAGTTAGTAGCATTTTGTGGTGTTGGTCGTTATAGTTAATTTCTTAATGTCAACCGGATTATAAAAAGAAAGGTTATAAGCGATTTTATATTTTAACTATTCGGAATCAGATTCATTTATTCATGGGCCTGTTTTTAACAACAAAAAAACAGTTTTTATTACAAGATGAGTTATTTGATAAGCACTTGATACACACAAATGACAAAATAATATTCTATGACCATTAATAACCATTAATAATTAGCCGGTATTATTAGAAACCTCTTCTAATAATACCGGCTAATTATTGTCCTCACAGGTTTTGTTAGGAATGGGTAAATTCGTGAAAATATTGATCCATTTTTAATATTTATTTTATCATTAGATAACTGTATTGTCCATACACATAACCTCTGTATTTTTATGATTAAATTTGGCGACGCCAGAATCTTGTTGCAAATAAAAATCATCACTTAACGCAATTATGCATCAACACTTGTTTGTACATATGTAATGTATTGAATGCCGGCACTATTTCTAGCAGGAAACCTGTCCGATATAATATTAAACCATGCTTGAATAAATGAAAGTGTAACTTTTTAGACTAATAAAAAGAGGTTAGCAGAAACCAACATAAATGTTTTAACAGTAAAATAAAACCTTATTTATCCAATGCTTTTAGGTAGCTTTTAGTGCAAGTCGTAAATTTGCGTTGTGTGCTATATTACATATAAAGCATTATGTTGTTTTCTAGTTATACACTTTTGTTTCTCAAATGAACAGCCGGAAAATACCATTTCCCGCTTTTCTATTCATCCATATCCCAAGTTTTTATCTTAAAATGAGCAAATGTGTCTGGAAATCATTTGTTATTAGCGATGGTAAGGTGTAGCATTAATCACTAAATAATATGTTTAGGAAGATAGGAAAAGGAAGCAAAGCCAGGAAGGTGCATTTTTTCCGACAATTTGTGGATAATTGATCACATACAAAATAAAGATGTGATAAAAATTGTTGCTACTGATCTTATTTCTGAATTCCTATTGAGTAAAGGAATAGTTGTATCATTTTAAAAGAGACTTTTACGATCACTGTTTAAAACTTAAATTAAATAAAGTAGCAACAAACGACCGCTATTTTGCCGTCTGCTGAACTTTGATGTTAGATCTACAAGGACTGAGAAGGAATGTATTATTACCCGAAAAGGAATATTCAGTTAGCTTACTGTCCTCCCAGTTGGTCTTAAATTTTATATGTGGTAAATAAAAAATATAGGGTTAAAATGAATTAAATGTTTATACTGCACTTTAATTAACATACATTTTATGATATATTATAAATTAAGTATTTCCATTAGCTCAGTAATTTATATTACAGCATTACCTCTCACTGAAATAAGCTCGACATTGAGTGCTTATAAAATACGGTGCAAAACGATTAAAACATTATATGAATAGAAAATTAAGGTATAACTTAAATATGCAAGTATTAAGTGATGTGTGACACAGAAGATATGCTAGCGGAATTCCGAAAGACGGCGCTGGTTCTACAGGAATGAAAAATAGCGCGGGATTATCATCACAGAAGAGATGAATGCCGATTAGCTAATGACGGACCTGACTAGAAGGTATGAGCCCGGCAATTACAGTCCTCGCGACATTTGACTATCCTGCCAACGGAATTGGCTTTGATCACACAGATAAAACGAGACTTAAGTACAAGTTATTCCCGAGTAGATTTGGCGTCAGGCAGACGGCCGGCCGTATAAACTACAATCATACAGTGCCGAACCCACATGAGTGGGAAAATGGCAGGGAGAAGATGATGGTGAACTTCTTTAATGTATAGGTAAATTGTATTGTGAAGGTGTGAATAACATGTTTCGTTATATATTTTTATATCGGCATGTAACTAAAATAAAAAGAAATATTTGCTTAGGTTAATTATAGAATTTTAAATACACTTCAACTTCCTTGACCTGTATATTCTTATGTAATAGAATCTTTTGAGGTACATTGTACATTCCTTCTTCTTCGTTTCTTTGACAAAAACAAAAGAATGAAACCGAGTTATTTGCAATAAACGACTTTGCAAGCTATTTCATTTAAAAACAGTAAGTTTTAAAATAACCACGTTTCATGATGAATGTTTTGAAGAACTATTAACGTTATTACGGCATAGAAAGCCTTAAGTTACACTAAGTCTTCGCTTAAGTACCGCTTTATTTTGAAGTGCTCTTGTTAATATTTTTCATAAAGTTTAAATGCAATCCAGAATCTTGAAGAAATTTACTTGCCTCGGTTAATAGTGTTTAAAATTCTATGAGATAAACTTTCGTCTATCAATGGATGTTTGTTAATGATGTTACGAAGCGATTTCTTCTTGATTTGTGGGCTTGTGACCCTATCTGGACTCTGGAATCTGATTTGAAGAATCATACTACGCTCTATAGTCCTGAATTTCGTAAAAAGAATTTCAGGACTTCAACACTTAACCATTCGAATATCTTAACTAATAGTAAACCGGTCTTCAAAGTTTATTTTCTTATTTACAAACGTTCACGGAATACTGCGATAAGGTAATTATCAAGTTGCGCTCGCTTTAATTACTGCGCGGTAGAACACTTCTGCTGAGCTAAATTCCCTGTTGGGCGCCACAACAAACATATAATACGACGATTTATTAAATAGCTAATTAGTTGAACGAGTTTTACACGCTCAAATTTCCAGTGAAATGCACACCGAAAAAAGCGAATCGTCATACACTCTTCATAGCTGCCCAGAAACAATCTGTTGTCATTTTTGATAAAACCCGTCACATAAGGATGTGTACCGAGGACATGTGGTAAGATCTAAACACTCATACTGATAGATTATAAGAGCTCGTAGTTCTATTCTTAGTGCATATCACTTGAAGATCATGGCAACTACTTGAATGGTGTTTAGCGGCAACGTACAGTGGTTAATTCTTCTTTTATAATGGGATCAACAGTACCAGAAGTGAAAACCCTCTTAATAACGCTTATTTGATTTGAATTACTAGATAGAAAACCAATAGTCATAACTTTTATATATTAGCGTTATATAACTGAAGTTATAATTTATTTTCCTCAACTTATATCATAATTATTTTCTGTGTACATACATTTATAAAGAATAAGTATATGCAGCAGATAAAGTACATTTCCTGCTTTAAGGATAACGCCAAAAACTACTACAAGTGTACATGTAAATTGATACTGTTTGTATCAAGAAGTAGTATTAGAGCTGGAGACACCGTGTTAACAGCGATCTGTATGTAAGCTGCATTACCAAGCACGAAGTCTAGAGTTTCCAAAACTGAAACCAACGCGACTTGTTTATTTAAATAGGATAAATGATGGAGGACTGGATGGATGCTTATATTGTGTACAATATCCTTAATTTAGCTATCAATAACGGTCAATTCGTTAAGATGCGTTTTGTAAAAGATTCACGCCTACATAATTCCGTTGAGGAGGTATTATAGTACAATTGAAAACTAAAACATATAGACATATCTCTTGATATATAAGGGTTGCCGCCGCCTATTCCTATTGATCAGAAGTAGGGTAAAACAAACATTACTTCCAATCTGAGACACGTCCTACGTTAGTTAAACTAAGGAGGTGTATTGTTGTATTAGCACGTTATTTTAACAAAACAACATTAAGTAAACTCGCCTCTTTCTAATAATCAACATCATTAGCCCATAGCAATCCACTGCTGGACATTGACCTTCCCCAATTCTTCACGAGGCAATCGTACCATCTGGAAAGAGGGCGCCCAACGCTTCTGGTTCCCATCCGTGACCTCCATTCCAACATTTTCTTTACCTACCTGAAGGCGCTAGGTCAACAGATGGGGGATGGAAATTCTTATTATATTATAGTGCAATTCTTTTAAGATGTAACGAAGCGTCAAGCGTTGTTCCAATCGTCAGATTTTAGTATCACGAAACCGGAGATTAAAATCGCCTAGTTAGAAGAAACAAGATCAGCATTAAAAGGGTACAGAGTTTGTCTAATCGTCCGATAGTAAAATGGAGATGGGGAAATTATGTCTTGTAACTTCTATGAATGATAGTGATACTAAGCTAGTACGTGGATTTCCTTGTCACATATGAGCTTGTAAGCACAAAATTATATATTGTTATCTCTGTTTACGGGCCTGCATTAATGATCTTGGTATAATAATGTGGCGATCGTTGCACTTACTACAAAATTTAACCTTACGTTAATCTGATCCTTTGACTTCAATCTCTTTTGAGACTGAAAACTATCGAGGTCATTTAAAAAAGGATTTACGTCAAAGGAGCCTTTTATATGGCTTAGGAAGTAAGTTATTAGGCACAACCGAAACTTACACCTCAAATTTTAATAAAAAGTTTTTTTATCATGACTATTAAGATAAATTAGAATTTCAGGTCCTAAGAGGGTGAAAAGGGTGTAAGAATATTGTATCGAAAATCTAAATCGCTGAAGATTTATTTCTGACGTCATAATTTAACTTTTAGCCAAAAATAATGACTTTCATCGTTTTAATTAAAATCGCTCTGAAGGGGATGAACCAATAGTTGACATTTTTCTATAGAAATACGATTCTGCTCAAGCTACGACAAAATAAACATTTAACTTCTATACTGGAAGTAAGATAAAGTAAATATCATATGCCGACAAATGCGAGAACAAGCGCTGGTTACATATAAGTAAAACTGTTTATTATGATTATTAAACTCTTGAAATTATTTAATTATTTAAACTGAACGATTCTCACAGGATAAATAACGTTAAGCATTAATTAAAGATTACTTCACAGCAGATTGAACCCATGAAAATAATTACGAGGCATAATTAAAATGGAACTTTTTCGTTAACGATTGCAATAAGCTAGTAATGGTCCTATTTAACTTTATTGTGTTTTAACTAATTTTGTAAATACGTAATAAATGCTATGGAAGGTTTATAAGCAATAAAAAAAGTTAAGTTTTATTGAAGCTAACTTGGAAGTGCTTTTTAGAGTGTTGTTAATATTCAAGGACTCGATAAATAAAGATAAATAATCTTTGTAACATTTAATCTTATCCTCAGTAAAATTGTAATGATAAATATTTAAATCATAAAATAATTCAATTTTCTGTATGCTAATTATATTATATAGTATGAGCCGTAGATGTAGGTGTAAGGCGAAGAATGGCTTCGTAGTTAAAGGGTGTTGCAGTCTAGTCAGTAAGAACACACGCACGTTATAACGTGTCGGTAACGTTACAATCTAGATTCTAGATTCTAAATATTTTGTCATCATCAAGACTTTACAAATTTTATTTTTCGGGTCTATGGTATTTCATGCCCGTGGTGTCATAAACCTACTTATTGTCACATTTGAAACCTACGACGGTCGTAAAAAATGAATAACGTTTGTGCCGCGTGAATTTTAATATTACAAGAAAATAATTTAAAAAATAGACCGTGTTACTTATAATGAAGTTCTCTGATTATCAAAGAATTAATTAAATAGGGTGTTTTTTGTAATATTTGCGGAAACAAGCAATTTATTCCATGCAAAATTTGTCTCTTTGTTACAATAATTCTCTAAAATACTTCTATAAAAGAAATAATAACAAAAATACCTGTATCTAAATATGAAAGTGGTGAATCTTTTAAAAAAACTATGAGATACGTGATCGTAGGTTCAGTCGTATTTTTCTATTTCAAGATTGGAAGCACGTCCGAGTTAATATCGGATGCGGTACGTGTTGGGAAATTTTCAGGTATCTGTGTTACTGGTGTGAATTTTTGAGTACTTTCTTAACAATTGACTGAGGTTAGACTTTGAAAAAAGTTTAAAACATGAAATGCCTATATGTGTTCCCTTTCCATCATAAAATTACCCCGATGGACAATAACCGTGTTCATTATTCCTTTTCTTAATTTTTTCGGAAGTTAATTATTACATTTCTCTCATCTGTATTCATAGAAAGGAACGTTTGATAATGTGAAATTTGAAAAGCCAATCAGTAATAACGACAGAAGCTGGCTCAGGAATCTAATACTCGACTTTGTTTGGGCCATTGACTGCGACGCTTATAACAAAGTTCGAATTGGAAAGAAATAGAAAGTCTTTAATGTCTTATTGAGAATTACAATTTATACAATATTTGCTGTGTGCAATATTTTATATGTATGTTTTTGTACGCGGCTACTTACAAGGTTATTTAAATAAATATTTAAATGTAAATTTCTGAAATCAAAAAATATTGCCCTTCCCGCGCTGTAAGCTAGCTTTGCGTAGTTTTTTCTGATAAAACAATCATATCTTGCTTGCTATTTGCACAAAAAGTATATTCATGGGCACTTTCGTACTCTTCGTCACTTAACTCTTGAAATTATAGACTTTTTTTTCCTCGGTCACTCTTCATGAAATCATAATAGTTTCTTTAGAGAAGTATTAAGAGTTTAGGCAGTAGAGTTCTCCATATTTAAAACTTACCCGACAAGTAACCATAGTCTAAGCTTTACTCTTCTGTAAGCCATGCAAAGCCTGTGTCTTTAACTGAATGGAATAGTATGGTCGAGTAATCCCAAAAAGTTATCGTGATAAGTTAGTTCTAATAATTTATACTTAACTTCATGAAGTGTAGACGGTCCTTAACGCTAACTTAAATTTTAAAGCGCTGTCTCTTAAATTTATTGTCTGCATTCAAGGCAGTTAATATTCCTTGTACAGATATTAGGTTTCTTGGTTTACGTAGTTGACAACGAGTAATTTAATCCCGTCTCCATTTTAACGTCACGAGGGACGTTTCACGGAGAGTTAAAAAATATTTGTGCTGTACAATTTCCGTGGCCGGGATAGACTTAAGATTCATAAAGAAAATAGCATCGTAAATTGCAATTAACTGGCTCATTTCAATATTTTTACATTTAATTATGCTTCATTAGTTTCAATAGCGATTGTAACGCGTGTCAATTACATAAAAAAGTGTCAAATTTCAAGGAGTTTCTGGGGAACGAAATATTAATATAATTTAAATAATACTGATATGAATATTAATATTTCAGCTGCGGTACGCATTCTGTTATTAATAATCGACTGGGAATCGTTTACGTTTTGTTTAGTGTTCACTTGTAGGGGCTACCCCTAGCATTTTTCAATTAACTTTTAAACCTGAAAAATAAACCGTGGAACGCATAAGTAAATTCCTTTATAATTCTTAGTTAAAGCCCAAAAGTTAAGTTTTTATACCGCTGGAAAATCGAAAACAATAGGGGAGTTGTTTGAAGTTAATAAAGGGAGTTGTTCTGTGTGGATTCAATAATACGTAGTTAAAATGGGCCACGTTGAACAATGTGAGCTTAATTTATTTGGTTGGTTTTTACATTGACTGAGTTCTTGAGAAATTTGCTTCCACATCCATTATTATACTACGGGATTTCAGTTCTTGAACAGACCGGACACTTTACACCTGGCTCCTCAGACGGAACGAAGAATTATAAATACTTCTACTTAACGCCTGCATTCTGGGAGGTCGTAGTAGTCGTAGAACCACTACATTCGAACTACATACAACATCTGCTGCTGGGATCTACCACTGTTTAAATCGCAGTTGTAGGATGTAACCGGGTGAAAATGTATTAAATACTTGGTTGTTTATGTGAAAAATCTATTGACGCGCATAGGCAGAGATAACTGTTTGTCTTGACGGAAAAAAGCATGGCGTTCTCTTATGTCGTGTCGCCGTAGGGGCGCGTATCACTCTCGCCGCTCTTCAGTGTGTGCCACGCGCGTATACTAAATAGTACGTTGATTGATTCTCTGTGTGGGCAGCGTACTATTTTCAATTTATAAGTATATAAATAATATGTATACAAGTAGAAAGTTAACTCTTTTTTTATCTATTTATACGCCTAATTTAAGTGGTTTTTTAATAGTTAGGAATTCGGAACTTCACTAAAATATTTTTCGTTTACGGGGCGTCGTCTAATTTTTTTATATCTATATATATAAATAGATAGATAAAAGCTAGAAAAGCTGGAGCAGGTCTGTCAAAAGTGAGATAGCGATAATTCCTTATAAGTTTGAAGCGCAGGGATACCTTTGTTTATCGATGGATTATACCTGAAAGCTACGTGGTGTGGTGACGATTATGTGAATTGTATATCACATTGGTAAGATTATAAGTAATATTGTAAGTTCATATATTGAATGGCAAATTACTGCTTATTAATGCTGTGACGTATTAATGCGAGAAGTCTATTCATTTTTCTATGGTTCACTCAATGACAGTTGAGATTTAATTAGTGACATAAGTAAGACAGTTTTGTCTCTAAATATTTCATTATGTACAGAACTATGCAATATACTGAACTATTTTTACCATCAGCCTCAAGTGCGGCGGGAGGGACTTTTGGATCTCCTATGGCCTACGGTACGCAATGCTTCCTAGCGTACTGGGTCCGAAATATATATACATATAGCATACGAAAGAAGTTTAAACACCAATACATACTTTGTATTATAAAATTTATTACCCCATATTTAATCCTGGAACCATCACCATTTTTGTATATTGAAAAAACTTGCTATTGCTTGCTACCACCATTTAATGTATAATGCAATACAAACTTTAATGTACTCGTAATTACAAATTAAAGAGAAGGAGTGCAAGAGGTCCCAACGCAGCGGAGTTTTATAAAATTTAGCGAAACCACGCGTTGTAAATTTTGTACGGTACGTTAATTATTAACGTGTTTGAAAAACCAAGTTTTACTAAATAGAGAATAACGAAAACATCTTACTGCGTGTTTAGGAATATATATCTAAACATTTATTTATTTTCTTCTTTTATATTTTACTATTTTTTGCCTTCGCCTTCGCACGCATTTGTCTTATTTTAATGACTTAGAAGTTTATGTTTGAATCCGCGTATTATAACTATTAATTAGAAGTAAATGAATACTTATAAAGTATCAATTCAACAGTTTTCACAGGAAGTAAGAATGTATGTTTTGTAAACATGCATTTTTGCGTGTAAATCATTTAAATTGTGTACATTGAACACCACAACGCTATAAAGTTGTACTGCTTTGTTTTATGATTCCTACATTATAAGTAGAACATAGGAAGAAGTCATTGTGAAAACACCAGGGAGAAGACCAGTATTGACAACGTGAAAGATCTATTTCTCTATATTATACTTATCTATTTTATTATCATTATTATTTCGCTTGGCATAATATAGAGATAAGTTCGCTGAGCTGACAACCAACCTCTAATTGCGGTGAAGCACTTATAGAGAGAGATATATTAAAAAGTGAGATGATATTTAAGAAGTTATATAAAGCAACATAAACGAGTTATAAGTTTAATATTTACAATAGTTTAATACCTTTATTTCATAATCTACAGTGGATAGTAACTTAACGGATCACTGTGAACTCCATATTACTAGGTATATAAGTCTAAAGGTCTATACGAAACATAATCTTAAAGCCAGCACAGATGTAGATTACATTTTAAAAATTACAATAGAAGTTTGGCATCACTCAGTGGATCGAGTGTGCGGATTTAAGGACGCGGTTTTGTTGTTCGACTCCAATTTGGGAACAAATGTCATATGCAATTTCTCTAACTAAAACCAATTCTTTGCCCAGAAAATAAAATCCGGTTTTACTTTCTTTTGTACACATTATTCCACAGCCGCAAGACACAAGAAGCTTCGCAAGCTTTACATTAGTATGATGAAAGTCAATTTAAGCTTTTTTAGCATCGTTGACAATAGCTGGACTTCGTTTTTTATTTTTCTGTTGGTTAATTCGAGCTTTTTACTAAATGAACTTGTCGTCGGTTGTACAGGCTTCTTATTGCGCATATAAATCTTCATCATCATGTCCATCGTTATTTTGAATCAGTTTTCTCGATTTCTCATGAACTACTCGTGGGCTATAACATGTGATCTGATTTCGGTGACGTCACTGAAGCGCGCTTGTAAAGTGTGAAAAAAAGTTGACGCAGGGAAAATATCTAACGTATATAACATATCTTTGTTGCTCGCTGTACAAGCAATGGCGCACGCAATACAAAAACGTAAGACCGTTTCCCCGTAGACCTGTTTTGATAAAAAAAAGTCTGACAATCCCCTATAATTTACTATGTCTTTGACAACTTATACATACAAGTGAAATATAACAAAAGTTATGATTACACCGAAGAAATAATTTTATATTATATGATGTAGGTACCTAACAGAATGGCAATACCAAATATAAATTATGTGAATGTTTACAATTATAACTTATACGTAATATAAATATAACGCATTATAAATTTTAAAGCGTTTCATTATTATTCAATAATACACCATGGAATACGTTACAGTTTCTCGCCCAAGTACAATAAAGGAATGTAAAGTTATTTCGTGGCTGGTGTCCTCAATGTAGTATTTACATACACACATACACAGACGTGTATTCTACAGAGTTATCAAAGTTTCAATTTCTATACTACTCCATTTACATTTAGTAGTTCTTCTGACATCGGTATATTACGTTTAGTTGTATAATTAACTAACTGGCTCGGCAAACTTCATCCCGTCTTAGAATTATGTATTAATTTTGTATTATTTTCTGCATGAGTTGCAATCGGTTCGCTTCCCTTTATTGAAGCCCTTTGAAGATCTTTAGCCCGATGTTTAGTTACTAAACCATCGAACAATAGAAGAAGTAGTTATTTTAAAATGATAAGTTTGTACAAGCATAATGGTTATAGTGTAGACAGTACGTGTCATATAACATTAGTTCACAAAGGACACACGTTCCCTCTTTGTTAAGCGTGTAAGCGATTTGACAGAATTAGATCATAGTGGTGTTTAAAACGGATGAAAGAGTCTTCCATTCAATAGATATATAGAATTTATCTAATTTTATTAAGAATAAGTTATCTATGTTCTCTCATTCTCTTAATGTTTTTAATTAACACTGTTTGTGTTTTTAAGCCGTTGGCGTGGACCAGGAGTCAGGTTGTCTTGTTCTTCAAGAAAGGTGATAAAACTTTGTTGAAGAACTATAGACCCATCTCACTTCTGAGCCACGTTTATAAGGTATTTTCTAGGGTTATCACGAATCGTCTCGCCCTAAAGCTTGATGAGAACCAGCCACCGGAGCAGGCTGGGTTTCGATAGGGTTACAATACCGTAGACCACATTCATACCCTTAGGCAGATTATAGAAAAAACTACGGAGTATAATCTGCCACTATGCGTGGCTTTTGTGGACTATGAGAAAGCATTTGACTCTATCGAGACCTGGTCAGTTCTGGAATCCTTACAGCGCTGCCAAATAGACCACCGCTATATCGAGGTGTTGAGATTCCTTTACAATGCTGCGACAATGACTGTGCGAATCCAGAACACGCAGTCTAAGCCTATCAAGCTGCAGCGAGGTGTCAGACAGGGTGATGTCATCTCCCCGAAACTGTTCACCGCTGCCCTTGAAGATATCTTTAAGACGCTGGACTGGAAAATGCAAGGAATCTGCGTCAACGTCAAGGAAAATGCTCAACGATCTCAATGCTGCTTCCCGATGCGTGGGGCTACAGATGAACCTCGATAAGATGAAAGTCATGTTCAACGAGCGTATCGTCCCTGGCCCAGTTACCATCGGGAATGCAGTTATTGAAGAGGTAAAAGACTATGTCTACCTGGGACAGGCCATTCGGCTTGGCCGGGGTAACTTCAACAAAGAGATCGACAGACGCATTCGACTAGGCTGGGCAGCATTTGGGAAATTCCGCTCCATCCTCACCTCGCAAATACCTCAATGCCTAAAGACGAAAGCCTTTAATCAGTGCGTCTTCCCCGCAATGATCTACGGCGCAGAGACTTGGACGCTGACGGTAGGGCTGGTCCATAAGTTAAAAGTCGCACAGCGATCGATGGAGATAACTATGCTCGGTGTTTCTCTAAGGGATAGAATCCGGAACGAAGAAATTCGACGGAGAACTAAGGTAGACGACATAGTTCTTAAAGTCAAAAGGCTGAAGTGGCAATGGGCTGGTCATATCTGTCGAGCGAGCGACGTCAGATGGGGGAGGAAAATCCTGGAATGGAGGCTATGGATGGGGACCAGAAGTGTGGGACGCACTCCTTCCAGATGGACCGATGACCTCATAAGGACGGCAGGAAGTCGCTGGATGCGGTGCGAGGAGGACCGCATACTGTGGAAGGCATTGGGGAAGGCCTATGTCCAGCAGTGGACTGATATAGGCTGATGATGATGATGATGATGTGTTTTTAAATTAGGCACTTGTGGTTTTCTGTCATACATCAACATTCCGGATACCGTATTTTTCTTACAAGTTATTAAATTTAAATTTTTATATCCCTAAAATTGATAGTTTCCCCAACATGTCGCATGTTTATCGTATTTTTATTTATGTGAAAAAACGATAACCTTTATTATTATATCTTTATTCTATCTTGGTATTCAAATTTTGTCAAATTTGTTTCGGTGGTAGCGTGAAAATCTAACAATGATGTACTATATATCCTGGTTAGTTCGTAATAACTACATTTAAAGTTATACCCGTCGTAGCTATTCAAAATTTCCAGTAAAGAATTTTTGAGTGCACAATTCAAGGTGTATTTGAAAAACGCATTAAAATTTCATGCTTTACATAAGCGTTGGAAAACGTGACGTGAACTAGGAAAGAGTTGCTTGAATTAAGTTTTAATTTTATATAAGATGTAAAGTTTACCTTTTCAATAGTACCCGTTTTATTATGGTTTAATCATTGTTTTGAGACGTATATAAAAATATCCGAGATCTTTTGTGTTGCGTGGTTTTTTCGAATCGACAGAAATACAGACAGACATTCTGTCCAATGCTAATGGTATTTGATTAATGAACAAAGATTTGCAGACCTGTTCTTCTGGCTGCGTTAGAGATGTCCAGAGACCTGATATCTTTCCACTATCACCTCAACTATAATATCAACGTGATATTCTAACTAAGCAGTGGGGCTCAGCGGCTTAGGCCCCTCGACTTACGTACTGTAGGTTGCGGGTTCGAACCCAGGCAGGCGTTTTACTCTGCGTAATTTATTTCATCACCACTGCTCCAAAAAGGGTGAAGGAAAACATCGTGAGGAAACCGGCATGTTCTTAGAACCACCAAATTCGAAGACATGTGACATCCACCAACCCGCACCGGGCCAGCGTGGTGCATTACGGCTCATTCCCTCTTTCGGAGAGGAGGAGAAATTTTATAAAAATTATAAAAATATTCACTAATAGGCTAAAATATGTACGTATATTGCAATGAAATCAGTAAAGTAGGCCACATTACCGCGTGTTGCATGAAAGCCGCTTTGCGGCTATTGCTAGTTTGAGGAAAAGCTTACGATGAGAAATATAAACTTTCTCTGAACATCTATAAATAAAGTATCTAGAGTATAAGCAAGAATAAAATTATGTCATTTTACAAATTTTCATTTGATGTGAAGTTTTATTTGAATTTATTTCTATCGAAAACTAGAATCAAACAAAAGATTGCGCCTTATTACTGAATGGTTGCCCGATACTGAAAATTCAGTGAAAATCGTATGGTTTCGCGGTACAAATAATTCCATTTTAATGAAATTTTAGAACTTTCAGACTTCTTCGCTGTAGTTTACGCAGAAGTGGCTATAGCTTACAGAAGATAAGAGAAGTATTTACCCTATTTGCAATAAAGTCTTTAAATATATTTTAATATACTGTCATTATCAGCATTGTCTTTCCCAGTTTAAGAAAGTACCTCCGGCTCAGTAAAATGTATTGCAACTCTCTATCTTTGTCGAAAGTCATTTTCATTTTGTCAAATTGTTTTATGGTGATTAAAGCTACAGCTCATTGTTACAGGCAACTCCTTACAGCCAACTATTCTATAAAAATGAAGACAAGTTCAAAATTTCTTCACCTTTTTGCCTCTATATTAATTTTGTATATTCGAAAGCTCTGTTTTGTTGCCAACATGTTGTTGAACCAATTTTGTTGAATTTTGGTTATTAATTAAGGTTTACAAAAATTAATATTCAAATATTGTTATGAAACCTAATACCCTTTTTAAGTCTCGATAAAAATACCTATATAATGTATTCACTTAGAAGCTGTAACGGTAGGATTTTGTGAGATTAATAAAGGCAATAGACATCAAGTGAATAAAAAATGTGCAATGTATACCAAATAAGAGCGAAACTAGCTCTATATCATTATGTTGAACACTTCTAGAATTTGTATCATTAGTCTTGACCGTTGATAAGTGTTCGAGTAAAGATTAATACTGTCGCTTAATCAAGGTAACAGCGTCGAGTAATTGGACGCCCAACATAAATATTCCTTATTCATTCCTGTAAGGATTTACGTAATAGTTTTTCGTGATAATAAAAAAGCCGATTTTTTGTAAAGTACGAAATTCACTTGGATGAATCAATGTAATTCTATGTACAGGGCGATGCAGTGTAGTCCTACATGCACTGACGATCCGGTGAAGGCGGGAGTCAACTGGATAAGGTCAAACTTAATTATAATTTGGACCAGAACCACTAAACACCGTATAAATTACTATTTTCTTAAATCATGGTAATACATAAAACATATTACTGTTATGCAATGGCGTAAGCTTATTACATTATTATTAGTTTTGGTAAAAAAAGTCCCTACATTTGAAGTATACGTACAAAATTTTATTTTGTTTTTTTGCAAAGCCTTTTTAAACGCAAATGTTTCTTGCGTGATGTTTGGAAAAGGGTAAAAAGCAATTTTATCGTATCTTTTGTGAATTTCGCGCGTTTATCTACATTCTTGCTAACCGACGTCTTACGACGTCCGTCGCGAAAATTGTCCCCTACTTTTTAAAATGTACACTTAGTTCCAAATATTTTTTGTTAACTGGTTAGTGTCGGGATATCCCCTTTTTCCTTCATTCAATATTTTAGTTAAGTTAGTTATTGTAAATTGCATAATGTGCTTTATAATTTTGTTTTTTCTTTAAATATTTTAAAAGTTAAATTTTACTATTGATAAGTCATGAATATTCATTAAATCATGAATACAAATCTGTTTAAATTATCAAATGTCTAGTGCAGACTGGCAAGCAAGCTCTTTGATTTTTTTAAGCACTAAACTCTTTGTATAATAAATATACCTACAAAAATTATGTAATATATTATCCGTCTATAAATAAAACAATAGACGCATAAACATTTATTGTAAAATTCACATTATCCATAAAAAAACTTAAAATGTCATTTCGTAATAATAAAACTTTATCAAGGCGAATGATTTTGTAAAATCGCTTCAGTATCATTCCTCGTTCGAACGTTCGTATAAAATAAGGAAATATGATATATAAAGTGGTTTTTATTTTCTTTCTAATATGAATGAAGAATGAGAAATGTCTGTTGGAAATTTCAAAAGCAGAAATAGTTACAGGTCGGAAATGAAGTTATAAATCCAAGTCACTGAATTAAGATTTAAATTTAAATATTAGAATACAAACAGTGTTCTATTTTAAAAATTATATTAAAATTGTTTGTGTTTTACTTTGGCGGAATAATAGAATTTAAATATACAGTCTAACATTTTTTGTGTGTATTTATATACAAAAGGAACATGTTAACAAGGTAAAGAACATAAGCTATTGATTGTACAGAAGACAAAACAGGAAAAATAAAGTAGCACCGCATTGCTCCAGTTAACTTTACTAATTATAAGGAGATGATTGTTTGTTTGTTGCGAATAAACTAAAAAACTAATTAACCGATGTTAAAAATTCTTTCACCAATAGAAACCTATGCCATCTGTGAGTATTCTAGGCTATATTTATTTTATTTTTTTATTTTGTTACCCGAGCGAAGCCGGCACGGGTTGCTAGTTGAAGATAAAATGGAAAGATGCAGCTTACAAGTGGTTAGTTAGCTCCAAGAAATAAGAAACAAAGTCAAGACAATAATAAAGAGTACGGTTATTTTAACTGTGTACATAAAACAACAGCTGTGTCAAAGGATCTTTAAATAAACTACATTGCGGCTGGTTTTGTTTGTGCTTACATTTAATTTCCAAGTACGTTTTACAATTCTTTTCCATGGAAGAAAGTGGCAAACTAGCAAGCGGGTCACCTGGTATTTAGTGATAACTACCCGTAGGGATCTGCAATAGCTAATGAGTTGCAAATGCGTTGCTTACCTTTAATGGATAGGTGGGGGGGGGGGGGGGAGAAACAGGAAAAATAATATTTCCTTTTACTATCCATACCCCATCAAAACATCTTCCCCTTCCCATCCTTTACTTATTAGAAAAGAATGGGAAGGGGAAGAGGACTGGATTTGGGCCTCCAGCACCTCACTCATCAGACGAAACGCAGAGTACTCCTAATTCACGCCTGTCTTATCTGAGATCGTGTTATTTCATCTGTTAGCCCGGTTAAAGCGGTTGAAACTATATTCGGTGACCGCTACTCATAGGCATATTCAACTAGCTAAGGAGTTGCAGATGCGTCGTCTATTTTTAACTTTCTTATTTCGGTTTTCAATTAAATCTCTTTTTTTGTGGCAATAGTTATATTTATGGATCATTGTTATTCTTGCATTGTTTTCATTAAGTTTGAAATTTTAAATTATTAAAGCGATAGTATAATAAAAATCCACTTAAATGTATTGCCCCTTAGCAATGCAAAAATATCTATGTAACATTCGCTGTGTACGCGTCTATATTCCCGATAATGCTGCTTAAAGTCGTTAGGAAATAAGTCTTTATTTGTGGGTCTCGTGAGGCGGTCTCATGGCCTTAAATATTCGGTTCAATGTTATCCTCCTTTCATTATTTTGATAATCCATAGACGTACAAAAAGGTTACATATATCAATATAAAGAAAATAAACGTAAAAACTTTCTTAATTATTTTCGAATGAATTGTATGAATGTTACCGCCGTGTATATGTTATGTATCTAGTTTTGAATGTGAAGTTGTGTAAAGTAATTTATATATTGAAAAGTCAAATGGTCGAAGAATTTATTGTCCATGAACATTATAGGCATTATTTGTATAAGTAATAAGTGTTTTATTCGTTAGCAAAAATAGCTTGGTGATAACGATAAAGTGATAATATATATGTAATTATTTATTTTAAGCATTTAAAAAATATTTTTTTGAAATAATATATTAATTTATACAACTTATTAAAGAATTATAAACGCGGAAGATTTAAAAAATATAATATTTAGAAAAAAAAATCTTCGCTACTAACTAATCGAGCTATAAATCACAATTGATTTTATCTTTAGCAGTAAGTTACTGAACAATATACAACATGTAGTTAAGTTTCAACAGTGGTAGAGCCCGCAATAACAACATCTTTTGCGCGAATGGGCCGGCTCGACCGGTGAAATACCACGACGTCACAGAAGACAGGCGTGAAGTAGAAGTATTCTGCGTTTCGTCTGGGGTGTGACGTGCTTTAGGCCCAATTTCAGTTCTCCTCCCTTTCCCATTCTTTCCCTATAAGGATAGATTACCCGTCAATCCCCTCCTCTATCTATTAGAGGTGGGCAGCCAGTTGTTGCTTGGACCCGCTTGCTCGTTTGTCGCCTTCTTCCATAAAAAAATAAAAGTATATTCTTAAATAACTCAAAATTACGGCAACAAGCCTTTGGTAAATTTACTTCCTCCATTTGGTCCTTACATTTATATTCTATTTTAGCATCGGACCGTGGACCGTTTTCTGTAACGATTTCATTCAATAATAAACTGTTCCCAGCTGCCTCTTTGTTCCTCACAGATGTTGATAAGGTACGTTTGAGAATTTATAATATTAAGTATTATATTGTTTATTTAATAATAATATCTTATAAATTCTTCGACTCTACGCCACAGTGTATTAAAACGTCTCCATTCGGCTATTGACTTTTCCATTAACAGCTTTCTGAATTCTAAACCACAATGAAAGCATGTTACAAGACTTATAATGCGGGACGTCCCAGTGGAACTTATATCAATTAGTGACATCTTAAAAAACGATAAAAGGACCGGCGAGCATGGTGTGCGTCGATTTATGGATGTAGAAGAAGCGAGAGCGGTGTGCCAGGATTGCGTCAAATGAAAATTCGTTATCTCTGCCCAGCACTGTTACGGGCGTGAGTACATATTCATTTTTTTTATTGTTTACTGCATTTTGCATGAACTCTATGGTTATTTTGTGTTTTAGAAATAAACAACTGTTCTGGTATAATTTTACAAGGGTTTGCTTTGTAACATTTTGATATTCTCACGAACAGAAAATTAAGAGTATCAAAGGCTTATTTGGGGTCTCTTCGGCGCATAAAATGGAATTTAACGACATCGGCGTTTGGCTGGTCCGTGCTTATTATTTGTTTTACAGGGCCGGAGCTTTATTTTAGGTTGATACTGGTAGCAAATACAAACAGTAATCCCCCCAAAACCTCCCCGACTCGGTAACTCTGACTGGTTTTTTGTGTAAACATTAAGAAATAAGAATTTTTTCCTTTGTTTTTATTGTCTGCTTTACAAATAAACCATTTTACTTTATTATTTGAATTTAATTTTGATTTCCATGTATTTTTATAGTTTAAGGAGGAAAACTATGGAGTTATATTCGGCACAGATTTTAGTTTACACATATTTCATAATCTAATGCTTAATACATATAAGTAATAAATATTTTACTGAAACGAGAGAATAATTTTTATAATTAAATTAATGCTGCTGAAAACAAAACAGTTAAAGAATCACTTACACCTGATGTCACTTAAGCGCCCTATTTGTGTTTGATACTTATGTTCTTGCTTTGGTCGCCAGGTGTACAAACAGACGGCCGCGACCAACGCAACATCGCTAGTTTATTTAGGACACAATGAACAAATACAACCCTAGCAACGGTTCGTTCTACGGACCAGTGATTTACTTGTCTTTCGTTGCGTTTTCATAGAACGTTACTGTAACCTTACTATTTGATCGGAATAATTTTATTTATAAAAACTTATATACATACAAAAAAAATATCTACTAGGATTCTAATGTACCCACTAAATACAACACCTTATGCACCCGTTCTAAAGAACTTAAAGTTAAGTAGGGATTTTCATATACAGCATAGAACAGAGTAAGCAACAAAATTAAATCGTATTAGATACGTGTCAGATATGTTTTTCAGATTAGTTTTAGCCCGATAAAAACACTGATGTACTATACCACGTGATGTAATAAATTTGTTGCAATATCTGTAAAATTAACATTTTCTTCCATCATTTTATGACAATTGGAAAATCACATTTTCCAGAAGTAACATTTTTATTTGGTATTCCTGGTAAATTGAAATAAACTCTAGGCGACGCCGGTCTGTTTTCATGTTTTGCATATGTCACCAACTGCTTGTGAATTTAGTCAATTTTAAATCGGACAAGCCATATATTAAGCAGTCGGTACGCTGTGAACTAAACAAATCATCCACAATTGAAAACTGATAAATATATTTTTTTATAAATCATGAATTATTTACATTTACAAATATATTTTTTGCGTTATTACGTTAAAGTTCGTATTCATTTGGTACATAATTATTGATTAGGTTTCTTAGGTGGAACGTGATAGGTATACATTAAAATTGTTCCCAATTTCCTATCGGTTTATAATGTGCTTTGTCAGATCATTAACTGACGAACTTCACAATCGATCGGTGACTCATACATCCTATATAATAAATTTAAATTAATAAGTTTCTTTTTAGAGAACAATTGCGTCAAAATGTGAAAGCGTTGAGTTCTGTCGAACAGTTGTTTTGTCCTAAACAAACGGCAAACGTGTGCGAAACATATATAATTACACTATTCCGTTGTTCGTCGGTTACTTATTTATTTGCATGTTGTAACGAGTTGGGGAACCGCTCTATTTACAGCGTTCACAAGTTAATCGTTTCAGATTCTATGATTAGCATTTGTACTATGTTTCATCGGCTATTTTCTCCTTAAGAAGACATGATAAAAGAAGATTTTTCGAAATTAGATCTTTAAAAAGCTAATTCTAATAACTGTTGTTCCGGGAATAGTCTTCTCTTGACACTCACACACACCATTCTAAGAATTCTAAGCACAACTTCTCCTCTCCTTGTAACATTAGTCTTTGGAGGGAGATCTACGATCACTTTTTTAAAAACTGGCGCCATACTAGATCTTTGTACAACAATGTAGTCGACACGGATGACTCTTTGATTTGCATATTTTAGATAAATTAATTAGTTTTTTTTCTCATTTAATTTTATTTTGAATTTTTATTATGTTATTTTATGTTTCCCTTTGTTTAACTTAATAAAAATTTCGGGTTGTCATATATCAAATTTGGTTTTAAACACGAACCAAATAAAATCCTATATACTATGGCCATGAAATCGTTAGGGAACCACACGTAGGATTAATGTGAGCTTTTACCACTTATACAAAACGATGCTTAACCCCCATAAAATTATTATTACAGCCAGCCAGCCAGCCAACCACCGCTGTAGTAAAACTCAATTTTATGCAATATATCCAAACTAAATAATCATAAGCGACATGTTAGTTTTAATTTTAACTATTCTGTTCGTGATGATATAATACTATGTGTAGTGAAGATGAAATAAGTTAGTTACATTTTGTAATGATCACCTAGTGGTCTCCCTATATTATTTATTGTTCGAAACTTATACCAAACAAAGATCAGGTTAGTGAGCCAAAAGAAAATATATATACATACGTACAACATGTAAGGGTTATAGCAGAACATAGAATATTATGCAAACTGAAGGGAGCTTTATATCGCAAGTTCCTTGCAACTTGGCAGTCATAGTTGTTTTCTCCGGGTATAGAAAGATTATCAAATTAAAAAATCAGTGGCGCTGAAATTTTATGAATCCAAACTAACACGCTGCAACTAGGCAGCAAAACTCTCATAGTCTTTAAAAAGTTTTATTGCAGTAATAGATTTAAATGATGTATGTCAAGACATACTTTTCTCTTTACGTTGAATAATATTTTAGTTGACTATAGCGTAATAAAACAGAGTTTGGGATGAAAACACTCGGCAAGTTTTAACGATCGGCTTATCAAAGCGGTTCAAACGTCCGCGCTTCGACTGTCACAAAGTCATGTCCACGTACAAAAAATACAACCTCAATCTTCTTCCGTTTACGGTACGAACAGTCGGAAGGGTCTACTGTTGCTATCTGTATTTTAAAAATGTGAGCGCGTATTTCCTTTGAGTTCCATTTCATTCTAATTTACGAGAGTACGAAAACGATTTGCATTGTCAGAATGGCGAGCGATGCTTTTTTGTTTTGTTTTTTTTTTTATTTATTTCGCCGTACGGATTACGTTTTTAGAATATAAACTTTTAAGTAATTTGTTGATATAGATAGAATCTCGAATTTAATATAATTCATTATTATTATTAATTCGAATCAAGATGATTACAGATACCGATCGCTAAGTTAATTTTATTTTATAACGTTTTAACCTTAACCAATCAACTGTTGAATATTCGGCACGAATTTCGACAACTTATCGTAATCATCGTATCATTCGTAATAAATTATTTATTTGGTACACGGCTGTAATATAAATTTATGACCGTAAAACTCACCTAAATAGCAGTCCGTCAACAGGTAAGGTACATGACAATTCGTTCTCAAAGGTGGCATATACATAAGACTAGCAACGTATTTCGGTCTAGTATAAAAAGCTTTGAAATAAAAGGAACTTTCCACTTGTAGAATTTTGACTTCATTAAATAAGTTATTGAAGTGAAAAGTTCTTCAGCCGCGTTAGACTATATCTTATAGGTTCGCGTGAATAACATGCGTCAGCAACATGCTGCTTGAATTTGGAAAAGTTTCGAAGCACGTTCTTTCTGACCAGTAATTTTAACTTTCAACAGTATTTTTTGATCTGAATACACTTTAAACGAGTTTTTATTGTATTCAATTTTGCTGTTTATTTTAAACAAGAGTTCCCGCTGTAAAAACCGACAAGTTACTGTATATAATATTAATCGTTTTTTAATTATTTGCAAGTTGATTAAATCACATTATTTTGAGTCAAAGAACTTCTCATCTGCTGTTATACGCCATTCCCGAATACACAAATGTATTCTTTTATAAAATTATAACAAAATTATTAATATTTTTTATAAATATTATAATAAATAGTCTACACTTAAATTAAAAATGTAAAGTGTGTCATGTTATATTTATACAGGTAAAATTGAAATTTTAACTTAGTTATGACGCATAAAAAAAGTATTTCACTTGGTTAATTAATCAGATGGCAGATTTAGCTGCAGGCGCTCGAGGGCGGCAGCTAAGTAACCGGATATTGTGAGAAAGGCCAGTTAAGGCTGCAGCGGCGCTAACTCGATAAATTATGCAGAATCGAGTGCAAGAGTTGTTACATAACTCAAACAAGTATTCAAGTGATAAAATTTACTTTGAAACAATCTTGGCAAGCTCCATGTTTAGTACTATTACGTATTTTGTTCGTTTAAGTCATTTTAACAGTGGCAGAGCCCACAACAATAACATCTATTGCACGAATGGGCTGGCTCGAACGTTGAAATACCACGACCTCACAGAAGACAGGCGTGAAGTAGAGTAGAGTATTTTGCATTTCGTCTGATGAGTGAGGTGCCGGATGCCTAACTCCAGTTCTCTCCCCCTTCCCACCCTTTTCTTATAAGTAAAGTACCACGTAGTACTATAAAAAAATAAATAAATAAATAGTGAAGAATTATTTAGGTACTATTGGTAAAATAGTTATTATGCATATATCGTAACTAATATTCTAAATGCGAATGTTACTTTGTTTGCTACACTTTAACATCTAACGACTCAACCGTTATGAAATTTTGCACACGTTATAAGGGGCACAGAAAATTAGCTTTTTACCTTTTATACCGAAAATAAAACTGTTCTGTACATTAAAATTATCAGTTGCCATGGTATTGTTAATCATGTTAATGTAAATGTTCCATACATTGACAATTACAACTTTACGCAAGCGACTTATTATACGCAGAATCATTTTACAAAATCATACATATTAAACGCAAGTAATTGTTGTGCATAAAATAAGAAAACAATATTGTAAACATACACATTTACAAATATATTGTCGTTTAAAACTATTTATAGAGAGATCTCAATGTAACAAAGTATCAGAATGGACACGCGTTATGTATTAATAAAACCTTTGTATGTCGGCTGACGATGTTGGATTACACTTTTAGCAAGACACGCATTATATCACTTGCTGAAATTTGCCGCACTCCAAATAACAATTCCTCGTTGTTCTATTGTTAAACTTTAAGGAGAACTATACTTCTCTGTAACTACTTACATCTAAACATTTGTGAGACAAATATTTTTATAAAGTTTATTTGGGACCACTATCCATGTATTAAATTTAATAACGCTCCTTGTTTTATTTACTTTGGCCATTAAACAAACAGTTTCATCGTACGGACAAAACAAAGAATATTTAGCTTACTTAGTGCGGTTTAAAAGCTCGCCGTTATAAAAGCTGCCGACGTGTTAGCAACACGAGAAGCCTTTAATAATTTCAAAGTCGGCGGCGAACAAGTGCTTTCGATGCTTTTAAAGTTAGATCGATGAAATTCGTCTGCTGCAAAATTGGAAAAAGAAACACAAGCTATCTTGTCGGTGGGAACATGATTTGTTGGAAATTTTATCAAAACAATTTTCAAGAGTTTGGACAGTGTTAAAATGTCAACGGTAATGAAAATTTATTAGCACTTCGGAAGTTCATTTTTCACTACCTCTTTTCATTATTATTGTAATGTCCCTATGATTTGTTTTTATTAATTTATTAAAGACCGTGGAGACTATTTTCAATACGTCAGGAAACTAGACTGAAACAAAAATATTGAAACTTCTGCCTCTCGTCATTCCTCAATACCTACTACTTTTTCTCTTCCTTCCTTGAATACAAAAACATAAGCAAGTTTTTTGATATTGCAAATTTTCCGAGGCAAATTATTTAACTTACCTAATGCTATTATTGGTCTAATGCGCCTACTTTCAAAAAATAAAATAAAACCAATATAAACAATTATGTAAGAACATTATAAAAATTTAACATAAATAAAATAAAAAAAATAAAAATATATATTGCGTTCTTTATTATGCCTATATAATTATATATTCATCCTATTATATTAAATATTTATCATATTATATAATTTTATTATAAAAAAGATAAATATTGGAAGGACCCGTATTATGATGAGTAGAGTAAGAATAATTCACTTCTTCCAGTTAAACATTTATAGCTAACAAGATTACTTGCATAATGTAAAAGTGATATTTTAAAAAAGGCCGCATTGAATTTTAAAAGAGTTGGAGTTCAAAACATTCTACTGTTTATTTATATTCCAGAGTATGAGTATCAATAAAAGGTTCGGTGTTAGTATACAAGCTCGATATGAATACAGATTGGGAAAGGGAATTCGAGGTGGTAAAAAGCTTTGGGAATAAATACCGCGCGGAGTTTGCGGGATCACCGAATCAATTCGTGCGGTCCTTGGAGATACCACTGCGAATACTGCGAGGCCGATTTATAATGCACGGCGAATATTAACTTGTAAAGTACAAGTTACGTTTTTTACTTTTCTTTCGAGTTTTTGTTGATATTCGACCCATTAAGTTTATTTTGTACTTAACAACTAAGTGGGTAAACTTCTGCAATCTCTCTTCTCTAATTCTCTTATGATTTTAGTTGATGTGAGTAAATGTACATAATTAAATAAAACAACACAACATATAGTCCCCAAGTCGCCCACATTCATACGTCCCGACTGGGGCTGGACATTCATTGTTGCAACTCTCTACACTATTGGTGTCGGTAATCCACAGTAATTCTAACTATTACTATGAACACGAACGTGTTGTTTGGTCGTTTGTTTGTTACGCTTTAACTCATTAACGACCCAACCGATTAGCATTAAATTTTGCACTCATTTTCAGGGGTACAGAAAATGACACAGGGCAGACCTCTTACCTTGAAAATAAAACTAGTCCCGAGGGATAGAAAAATAAATAAAATCTTCATTTACAACATCAGTTGCCATGGTAATGTCACATGTTTTGATAATCACAACTGTTTGACACATGTTACCTATAATTCGTAGTAATTGTAAGCGGAATCTAAATAACTAATCTACTACAAAAAAAATCCAGCGTGGAAAATAAGAAACGAATGCGTGTGAAACCGCGGGAAGCAGACAGTTTTTAATAAATTAAACATGAAAATAACAACTGCTATAAATGGCCTCCCTGCTTATAAATTTCGAAGAAATTTGATATCCATGTTTTAATGGATATACTAACGAAATATAGTTTGCAGACTCCACAAAATTTACATCTTATGAAGAATAAAATTTGGATTTGTTTGGGCTTTATTAAAACCAAGTTTTTATATCTACTTAATTCATACTATAAAGCTATAAAATAAACAATAACTAGGTTACGGTCTATTGTCTTTTTATTAAAAATGTCATCGAGTTTTACAACAACCTTTTACACAAATTGTTTTTTATATCCATAATGAATTCTTACATTTATGCGAATAGAAATAAAACAATCTTTGCCAGATTTTCTTAGATTTTTTTATAGCTAATGCAATACTGAACAGGGAAAAGTTTTAAATACTTTACAATAACGCTGGGAACAGAAAGATTATAATAATATCATGGGACACTATTCACACGCGGTCATCTGATCCCAAACGAAGCAGAGCTTGCTATAGAAACCAGATAACTGATATACTACATATACTACTTTTCTTTTGTAAATACACACCTAAATAGATAATTACACTTAGACTCAGGAAAACAGACATGTTCATGCACACAATTTCGATTCCGAATCGAACCCACGACTTGCGTCGTGAAAAGCAAGTATCTTACTAAACCACGCCAACCGGCCCGTCATAAGGCGGACATCGAAAGACGGATTCGAAACTACTTTGTAGGTTACGATGGTATGTTTTGCAGTCTGTGCATAACCTATTTGGCTCTTGCAGTTTAATGGTGTGAATAATTTACATGGAAGCTGGCAACACATCTGTAATCATTTCCGATTGTTGGGATATTAATTGATAGCGACTCTCACTTGCTATCAGAAGATCCGCTAGCTCGTTTGCTAGTTAAAAACACTACCATAATGATTTCTTATATTTACACGATTACTACATGTTGCAGTAAAACCGAATCCGTAAAATTGTTACGGATTTTATCGCGCTTATTTAACGTTTTTGTTTCCGACGATCACTTTACACTCCGCTTGGTCACAAGGGGACCGAAATGGCTACATTCTGAAAAAGGTTTTTCAATAACAATATTCTACAAGCCACCTACGAAGATACGTCAATTTTTACCATCTGTCAAGTGGTACGTAGTGGTGCATCACGATGCAGGAGTGTGTATGTGTGTGGACTTCCTTATACAGAACAAACAAAGAGATACATTAAAACCCGGATAAAAGAACACATAGCTGACCTAAAACACTAACGCTCGAAGAAGTCTGCAGCCTATCACCGACCAATCAGGCTGTAATCTTTCATCGTAATATCGTGTTTTTCGGTAATGATATTTAGAATTCCAATCATTAAATTTAATGGTCTTACCATTTTCAGCCCTCTTGCCGCCCGAAAAATCATCGATTGATTTAGAAGAAGGGAGTTTAATAATAATATATATATAATGCCATTTTTAGTATTCAATACATTGTATGTAAAATGGTTAGTTATATATAAAACACACAAAATATTTGTACTATCATCGTTATTTGATGTTATTTTAAACAGAATATGCTTTTATGATAACCTCAGAACAAGTATCGTAAAAATAAAGAGCATGTTAACGTTACGACCGCACTAAGTTTTACTTTACTCGTGCGTTTTATTATTGTTGTATTACATCGGCTTCTAGCAGCAGCCTCAATCTCATAAGGTAGTATATCTAAAGTAAACAATATATTTATTTTAATAGCTAACATTGGATTAGCGCTAAACTTCTAAGATTCATGTAAGCGGTTAAACCTAGCTTTGATTATTATTGGCTTAGTTCCTCGTTAAGATAAAATTTAATGCTGATTTGTTTGAAAAAAAAATGTCTATTCTGTTCCTTATGCCTGTTATTATAAAAGCGGATCAATTGCTATTCCTGATTGGATTAAAAGACCTGGAAGGAAGGAAAAAGTTGACGGACTTAGAAAGAGTTGTATGACTAACAGTTATAAACATTTAGGATCAAAATTTTCCGCAAGAAGCATTTCTGTTACTATATCAAAATATTAACACAAATCATGATGTTCATACTGCCTAAATTACCATTTCGAAACGTATTCAGTATGTTGGTATAGGCAATAGAAAGGAAACGTAAAACCGCAGCGCGACTGTGTGGTTGCGGTACAGCACTAGTGGAAATTAAACGTTTTCTGAATGGTGGTGGGAATAAATAAACCATGCTCAAGATATTCAATATTCAGTGAGTGTGTGACACTAAAATAATATTGGTGATTCTTATAAACGAACGCGTGTCTATTATATCATTGAAATATCAAACCACATGTCCGTTAACTGTTTCTTATAGACAATTACTGGAATATTCGTCGCTGTGTTTGGCAGCTCATTGGAGTTATTGGTACTACTTATCACGTCAAGACCTCGTTTTATCCCCCTATAACTAAAAATTACATTATGCGAGTCTAGACTACTAATATAAAAGTATGTAAATATTTGTAAGTTTGCATTGAGTAAACTACTGTACGGATTTTTAAATTCCTTCATGTCTAGGAAGCTACATTATCCAAAAGCAATATAGACTATATCTTTATTATAATAGGAACTGATTGTAAAAAACTATTGGAGAATGAAATTGCTTAGGTTTATTTGAAAGGATTTTTTATTCATTATCAGTTTTAAGGATAGCGGCATCTATTTTTATTACAGGATAACTTTTCAGGTATTGCAATAAAGATAGAAATTTTCTCATAAAAGTAAAGTTGTATCACCACGGCCTATTGCGAGCCTTGTGCCTGCTCTGCTCACGGAGAGCGAATACAATTACTTACAAGCGAATGCTCAATTGATCGGTAATTTGCAATACATTCTCAGCTGCTTCGCATAACACACTGATTTGTCTGAACAATTTGTGTGGTTAAAACTGAGTCATGAAACTTTTGCTTCTCAATTGATAAGAATAAGGATTCGCTTATCATATGCGACTCTTATTTTATTTCCATCGGTAGCATCTACAGTTCCATTTTTGCTCAACAATTACCTTGGAATGAAGAGTTCAGTGGTCCAAGACACTCAAATAGTAGTCTTTCACAAGACAAGTTTTTATCATGTGTTATATTTTGCTTATAACTTTTTTCCTTTGTTTTAGATATGATTTTTCAACTACTTCATCAATATAAAAACTCTTTCTTTGAGACTTCAATTGCCTGTCTAATTTTGGCAGCCATTTCTTACGAAGGGTAAACAAGGTCTAAATTAATCTTTTAATTTTAAAAAACACTTTGAGTGTTCAGTGTAGCGGAGCTCCGGAACCGCTCGAGTCAAAGTAATGTCAGATTATTAGTAAATACCGTCTTTTGCGTTTTTTACATTCAATCTTAAATTCAAGTCGATGTATCTACTGTTCGATGATTCCTTTTACTACTCTATTTGTTTATATATTGAAATACTTCTGCCTCTGTACGTCGTTTCCTCATTCCTTCTTCGCGACCTTTTCTCTAAAGGTTGTCTTTCACTTTGTTCTGTTCTTTTGGCGATGGATGAAATACTTTACTTAAAATATTCATAGTAATTGCATCTCTTCCCAGCACTGGCTTATAGATAACCAGTGACCCGCCCCACCTTCGTTCGGGGTAATTATGTTGATCCAATCACTACGAAAATTCACAGAATCACCCTCCAGTGCAATCTGACAATTTCCAGAATATTACATCGTAATCGAACCACCCGTTTCGGAGTCTATATGGAACATACAAACATAGATTGTAGCGCCATCTGCTGGGTTTATTTGGGAATCTTAACCATCCTCGAATCCACTTGAACACATACACAAACATTCATTCAAATCGGTTCAGCCGTTTAAGAGGTGTTCACTGTCAACACACGTACAGAAGAATTATATATACAAGGAAGATAATCCTTATGACAGCTGTAAGCATTGATATGTTAGGTACTTTAAAACAGCTATCTGTTACTACTTTGGAATGCAGCCATTCTTGATTGCCGTATCCTGGAGTTGCAGATGTTCATGGACATCAGCGATCACTTAACATTGAGAAACCTGTGGCTCGTTTGCCCGTTTATGCTATAAAAGTATATCTTAAAAATCTAGACTATATCTGAGTAATAAGATATGAGTTCATTTCATTCTTCCTGTTATATTTTCCACAGATCTCACGAAGATCTGACAAATATCATTTACAGTTTTAAAACACAAGATACCTACTGAGTCATAAGAAAATATTGAAAACGTATTATTTTGTATTATTTCGTAATAAAAACAAAATGAAAGCATTACGTTACGTGAGAATGTAAAATGTAGAGAAAGTATAAATTTTACCAAGTGCAGCGTACTCTAAGTTAAATCCGAAATGAAAGTCATAAATTCTGCTTACTCTTTTATGATATACAGCTGTCATAGTCAGAGTTACCATGTTGCGAACGCGGAAAATGCTCTAAGACTGATAGTTATAAAGGATGCATTAGGATTTTTTAGCTGCATGTGGGTACTTTTAAAAACGTTTCGAAGTTAGTTTAATGTTAAAACATTTTAACAGTAATAGAGTCCGCAACAACAACATCTTTTGCACGAATGGGCCGGCTCGACCGGTGAAATACCACGACCTCACAGAAGACAGGCGTGAAGTAGAGGCATTCTGCGTTTCGTCTAATGAGTGACGTGTCGGAGGCCTAATTGTAGTCCTCTTCCAACCCTTTTCTAATAAGGGAAGGATGGGAGGGGGAAGAGGATTTGATGGATGAGGAGGGGATAAACAGGTAATGGAAATATCCTTTTATTGTTTGTCCCCCTCCTTTGTCCATAAAGGTAGGCAACGAATCTATAATTAGCTTGTTACGGATACCTACGGGTAGCAATACCTATTGACAGGTGCCGCTTGCTCGTTTGCCACTTTATTGTATAAAAAAAACATTCACAGTGTGTGAAATATAGTAATTGTAAAAGTTTTTGTCTTACATTGGGGTTTTTTAAGAATCAGGAAACTGAGAAAATTATACATATTATAAATGGAACATAGGTTGTGATGAACTCACTTATCTTATTGACAATTTTTTTTTTTAATTTAGAAGAATTTTTCTTCTAAGCGTGAAAAGCATTTGATGCTCCCATTTGATTATACGGTCGTAGATTTTGGTAAACAAATACTCGTACATCTGAAAATTGCGCAGACATAATAATATATTATATTACAGTATTTATATTTAGACATGTATGTCGACAGGTAAGGTTATGATTTACCCGTGCACCGTGTGAAGGTAATCGCTCATGTACGAACGCTCAATTGGTAGGCAATTTGCAATACGCAACCAGCAGGGTGAAAATGTGTGCTAAGATGTTTATGAAATTTGTGAACGGACGACCAGTACCATAATATTTATTGTTTTTTTGTTACTAGATGATTAAAATTTAGCCAGCTTGTAAAAATCTTCTTCGACTTTTTCAAAGAATTGAAAATTAAAATATTGCATTTAATTATTGCGTGAATTAGAATTAATTATTATTACATTTCAGCTCGTTCTTTGTAATAGAGAAATTGTTGATTTTATCTCGTAAATTTTAATTTATCAATATTTCGTCAGATTCATAGATTCAGGAGACTGAACTGTTGCATAGCAAGTTGTATCAGGTATGACATATCCTCAAAATTATTTTACCTAGACTCCAGCATTGATACTAATATTTGATAATTATTTCTTAGCTTTGATTATTGGACCCCTTTTATAAATAGTAATATTAAAACTAACAATTTAGAACTACCAGCGAAGACTAACGTCGATACAATTGTCTGAAATACAAGATTACAAAGAAAATATTATCCTAAAATCCACACATACATATAAACCCGACGACCTATTAAATAAAGATATGTAAAATACATTATCTTAATGTTCTTTGACTGAATCATAATGTATAACGTATTTGAATAATTGATTATTCATTTTCGTGCTAATAGAAATAAATGAATGTTTTTTGGGGCAACGATTCTAAATTTGCCTTTCTTTCAGCTGACTGACAAATACAAACTATATTATCATAATGGAGTAGTGGAATAACAGCTAGTAGCTACATCGACATCCACGTGTCCATTTTTGAAAACATAATTGTTTATACACTAGTTCTCAAGTAACAACGATATTTTATATAGTGCACCTTAACTGGTTGGAACCAGTTCCAAGTTGCTCGTTACTTAAGCTAGGTTATCAAGATTAAAACAAATAACTTGGTAACTTTCAATTTGCCTTCGAAACTTAACAATGAAATGCACGTAGAAACTGAGCAATTTATATTATAAAGGCAGTACTGACTCTATTCGTATTATATATCTCGTGCTTAATTTAATTTTGCTTGACTTGTAACAATTAAGTAAGGGTCCAGGTGAGCAATAGCTTTTCGAGTTTCGGTCGCAGTAACTACTAAACTTTCAACATGTTAAACTTTGATTCTATAATTAAATATACCAACTCGACTACATTCAAAGTAGTGCATGTGACAATATTGTAAAGCGATTCTTTATTCCTTCATTTACTTATTTGCAAGCAATACAATTAACCTATTATTAACTTAACTAAAGTTCATAGTTTCTTATCTTTTTTAAAATTTTGCGATTGTGTTAAAGTTTTCTTTTATATACTTTCCAAGGCTTTTTTAAATCCCATTTATCATAAGCAATTGGCCAACGCAGATATCTCATGAATATTCTAATACCAAAGTTGTACCAAGATACAAGGATTTCGTCTGCGGGATTTTTTTATTCATACAGAATAAAGCTCGTTCCACTGCCGCAACTTTTTAACGATGCTTAAACTTTATTTAACTTTGGTCTCCGAATTGGATAAATAGGATTTTACGAAATTAATCAGTTAGATTAGACGATTTAAAGAATCAGCCGTTGAATTTCTTTATAAATAAATAAATAAATAATATTTTCTTTAGATAACAGATCCATATCATTACTTAGGATCTATATTAAACTAAAATAAAAATAATGGTATACAAAACAAGTCATATAAACATCATAAGTAATATTATAAATGCAAAAATGAGCTTGTTTGTTACATTTTAACTTCTTAACGACTTAATCACCATGAAATTAAGAACACACATTTTCATGGACCGCTTTCATTTGTACCAGTCCCTGTATTAGTAAACTGCGAAAAATTATGACATCTAAAAAAACTAATTTACGGATATTATCGCGTTGCTAGGTCGCCGCGTTCATCGAGAACAAAAATATAATATAAACGCAATAACATCCGTAAAATTTAGTTTTATTCCATTCATTACTGAGGTATAAGTTATTGGAATTCCATATTTGCACAACAAGATTATTTTATAATCGTCCTTTTAGAGACATGGAATTCTGGAATAAAGCGATGATAATTTTTAGTCGTATAAATAAGGTACAATACAATTGCTTAGTTAAGATAGATGATTGCTAGAGGTCATGTGAACCACAGAATGATCTTTAATGCTTTTAAAACGATCCCCTATAATAAATGAAGACAGTCTAATGGTCAACGAAGAAAAGCTAATTGCAGCTTCCGCAGATCATTAATCAAGTGCCTAAGTCTGAATTAGTATTTATGGGAACCGTGTGAATTAGCAAATCTCTAATAGTTTGCTAACTTTACAGGTTTGGTAAAACATACATACAAAATTGTTAATATACATGTGTGAAGGATCCATGTATGCTTAGATTATTTACCTATGTTTTGAACTGGTATCTTTGATTAAGGAAAAATCCTACGTGCGTTATTTCTTAATTTAATGTCACGTAATCACTCTAGCGTGCGCAAACATACTTCACGATGTGTTGACATCTGGGAATCTGAAGACTTCGATGGGTGTTTGTATTTCGTTAGCGAAATTGATGTCTACCTTAAGAGTGTTCAAAGGGCGTTGATACGATAATTAAAGTATATTTCATTATATCGAGTGTACTTCCATTAAAAATATACGTTTCTAGCTTCGATTCCGGACTTTCCACTTCAAATTTGGCTTTTTACAAGTTAAATTGGGGCGTTTATGGCATGGCAACGTCCAAATTTGATTTGCAAAGTTCGAATTTAATTTAAAAACCTTTAACCAATAATTATTTTTATGGTTTTATTTACAATTAAATATATATTTTTTTTCGATAACGATAAATGAAAAAACAATGCCATAACACGTTATATGTGTTGTCAAGTACATTACAAATTTATATTATCCCTAAAAAAGACAACGAAATAAAAAAAAATGTTAAAATATGATGTACTATACGCTGGTAAATGTTCACGGAAAAAATCGACCTTAACTTTTAAACGTTGAATTTGTATGGAACGCGGTATCTGGAGGTATGTAAAATGTATGCCTACATCATTTTCTTAATATCACAGTGGGACGACCAAACGACTTAGTAATTAAGAGTTTATTCCATCAACCTTAGGAACAAACAATATCCTGTACTTAAATGACGCACACAAATTACGAGCTTGGGATAACCAACAAATGCATATAATATTTCTCAAAACTGATTTTATCGTAACGTATTCCTCAATTCTTCGTCAAAATTAATTATTAAAAACTATTTTATATTTGTGTCTATTATAAAAAATAAAACTGAACTTTGCGAAGGAAGCGGATTTACACATATAGATGGCACTTTTTTAAAATTAGTTAACTAGTAGGAGATATCATTAATTTAATCTTCTCAACCAATCTTACGCAATAAGCTGGCTATACTTCGCTTGCCGGAAAATAAATTATTAATCACGCATTGTAAATATTTGTCGAATTATTTGCATTGAAATATGCATATGGTACTTACTCTCTCGGCCTAGGCCTAATATCCTTGTGTTATGTAGCACCTTTGCAGAATTTGTTAGACACATAGTATTACTACATATAAATTAATTAATTTTAATTAAAAGTGCGATTTGCTATCATAATTATCACCTTGCGGGTTTTCCTCAATTCGTCTTTTGACTGACGATTATGATTAAATATTATGTCGAATGTTATTGGCATATTATGTTCTAAGTCATTTATAATAATAACAATTTGTTTATTTGCACAAAACATGCTACGTTTCTATTAATTAACCATTCATGTAGCTTTATTAACATTCTAGTATTTAACAGTTTTAATTTATTAGGTACTAGTGACCCGCCCCGGCTTCGGCCCGGTACCACTAATTATGTTGATCCGATCACTACCAAACACAGGAATGAGCTAACCTGGACAATCCCTCTAAATTTCATCGAAATCGGTCCAGCCGTTTCGGAGTCTATAGGTCTATAGGGAACATACATACTTCGCTTTTTATATACTATTTTTTAGTCATAAAAAGTATCCTTTGTTACTTCTGACACCTCCAAGAATATGTGTACAAAGTTTCATGATGATCGGTTCAGTAGTTTTCGCGTAAAAGCGTAACTTTTAGTATATTTGCTCTGTCTAGGGTTGTCTTCCAGTATTAATCTACAAGGGTCTCGCCGGTTATGAGTAGTTGACATACATATTTCATATACATAAAGAGCTGGCAGTGATATTACCCCAAAGTTTTTTGAACACCGGCTGACACGAATCCCGTGGTTGGAAATCGTACCGTACCATTCAAAAGTTCATCGTTACTTATTTTCATTGTTGCGGAGTATTATTCAGTATATTAAGTGTCAGTCGATTTAATTATATCACACTGCGAAGTCTTTTTGTTCTGGGTGAGCGACGAAATGCGACGCAACGCGATTAGGCGACAAATACTAGCGCGACTAATTACTAAAGTTCACTTCATCCTCTTTCTCGTCGCGTCAAATCGCGTCGCGTCACATTACCGCGTTTGTCGTTCATCCAGGACGGCTTACAAAATTGCCTCATACGAGTTAAATTACACAATTAATTGTTATCTCTCCTCCGTCATTTATTTGCTGACACTTTCTTGATTATAATTTCGCATGCAATAAATAAGATTTAAATTACAATGAGATTTAATGTAACACAGGATGTGTACACATTCTGTACATATATGGTGTGTAAATAATATATGTTGCTTGCTGAACAATGATATATTGAAAGCGTAAGATTTTAATTGATTAAACACTTTAAGGGGTTTTATTTTTCATACTAGCTTATCACTTAGCTTCTTGGTGTTGAAATAATTATTATAATCGCTTTAGTAGGTTTTCTTTCACAGGTTAATCTTTCTTCTTTATAATATTACAGGTTGATTATTTCAAAAATTAAATCCCAAAAACTATTCGTAATACCAATATTCATAATGTGGTAAGGAATCGTTCTCATGTACAAGGGACACAATAAAAATATTTTATAAAATTAATACTATTTAAAACTCATTAAAATACATACTATAACCAATGTGGCTAATTTAATTGATTAACCAACAATCTCTGAATAGGTTTGATATAGAATGTTGGACAAAATAAAAAAAAACAAACGTAACAAATAGATACATTAAGTAACGATCTCCGAACCGTTCTCGTATACAATAAAAAAATATTTAAAAAAATATGCATAAAAATTAATACTATTTAATATTTATTGGTACATTAGATAAATAAATAAATTAACTAACGATCTCCGAATTGTTGTCGTGTAAGAGGAGAAAAACAGATAAAAATAATCAATAAACCCAACAAATATCTTAAATTTAAAACAGCTCAACAATTCTAATACATTATATAAATAAATTGATTAACTATTGATCTCTGAATCTTTGTCGTGTAAGATGAGAGCTGTCTTTGTCTAACTGCCCCTTTTAGTTAGATGGTCGTTGATGTTAATTTTTATAACATGCACGTCAGACTGTCTCATTTGGAATAATGCTGAGTAATATACGAGTACGTCGTGTTTCGTAATCGTTTCACGCTCATTACGATGCGCTGACGCGAAGGGAAATTGACTGAACTGTGAAGTGACGTCGTATTCCGAATTAGATATTCAATGGTATTAAGAAACCTTTAGAATAGATACGGTATTTGTTTCTGCTCCTTTATACCGTATTTGTTCTTGTTGCCATTTGTATCGTTACAAAAGTAGTAGTTAAGTGTGACAATAATTCCCCGTAGTAAATGGTACTGCGTAATTTTCGTATGCAATAAAACTAAAGCTTAGTTCGATGAGGTCACAGCTTGTACAGTGTGTACAATAGCAGACCATAAAAAGATCTAAGTAGACTTCTTATTAGAACAAGCTTTGCTTTGTAGATGGCGCAACGACGCAAGCACGGAGGACGTCGCATTTCAAGTGACTGTAATGTTATTGCGCACGTGTTTTATTTGTTTTAAATCTATTTGTTGTCTAGGTTTGAATAGTGAAACATACAAATAAAATCAAAATGTTAAATTAAAAAAAAATGGAGTATTGATTGGATAATCTCAATTATGAAACACTTTTTTAAAATAAATAATAATAATAATAAATGGCCCTTTTTTCAAATGTTCCCCACTGCCGGGACACAGGCCTTCTCTCCGAGAGAGGGAAGAGGCCGTAATCCACCATGATGGCCTGGTGCAGGTTGGCCGATGTCACATGACATGGCTTCCTCACGATGTTTTCCTTCACCGTTTTTGGAGCAGTGGTAATGAAATAAATTACACAACGAAAAGCGCCTGCCTGTGTTCGACCCAGCGACCAACAGTACGTAAGTCGGAGCCTAAAGCACTGTGCCGCCAATACTTTTAAATAACTAAATCGAACAATTTACTAGAACCTATTCAGATTATTAACAAATTGTAGCCTGAAGGCTAGATATTGGAAAAGACACGTAGCATTCCTCTCTCACAGGGACTCGTCTACAATTGCTGTGCTGTAATGAAACCGGAGCCAGCTCAAACGCTTTCGGAATAATTTAGTTATAAAGAAAGTATGCGTTTTAACTATGTTACTTTATTCTTTTCTACTGTACTGTTAACAAGCACTGTTTTCTTTTGTTTCCTTTCGACTTTCCGCAATTTTATAATGCAAATAGATATTGCCCTCGGCTTCGCTCGCATTCCTTTCTTATTGCTGGAAAATTTCGTAATTTAATTCTGCTTATTATCAATCGAATTATAGGTAACATACGTCAAAAAGTTCTTATTGCCACAACATTGTACATAAAAAAAGTTTTCAGTGTTTATCTGAGATTCTTTATCGATATTAAAAAGGAAGATAACACTATTATTTAGATAAAGGAAAAAACATTAAATTAGAATCGATCAACGAACCAAATAACGGAACGTTTCTGTCGCTTATATTACTGGGTATTAAAAAAGAAAACCACTCTTGCTTGATCTCTGCTAAGCAGATGTATTTTTAAATGTTGATTTATTAGATAGGCGGGTCTTCACGATCGGTTAAACCTTAATTCGTGAAAGGATCAAAGAGATTCTTCTCTTATCAAAGCGACAATCTCTATGGCTTATTTTATAGGTATTAACGTTGTAATTTTTTAAGTGCTCGAAATATTTTATTGTCTTCTTCTTATATGTATATAATATTTATAATACCTATATATAAAGAGGGATATGTGTATTTATGTTCCCTATAGACACCGAAACGGCTGGACTGATTGAATAATTTTTTCTGGGAGTTTCTGTGAAGTTTGCTAGTATTGGTTAAATTAGATTGCACGGGCGGTGATACCGCGGATCTCAGTTTGTACTTCATAATGTTAAATCATAGTTTTTGTAATTTTACGCTTTAATTAGTTTCTATGGTAAGGTCTTAGTCAGTTTCGATGAGCTCTTTTCACGTACTATATAAAAAGCTCTGTGGAAGTTTTTGTTGAATTTAGTTGCATTCATTTAATATCTATAGGAATAAAGTGAAATATAAACAGGAAACGTGTTTATATAAAAAGTACAGCCAAATTAAATCATTTCAGAGCTGAGCATTTAATTACACAGCTGTTTTGTACTGACGCTCACGCTCCAAAAGGATTGAGACGCGTGTGTGACTCCGAGTTCATTACACACTGCTTGCGTCAACGACTCGAGACGCGGACGTCAACTGTTTCCAGTTAACAGTCACATTGTAATTGGCGAGATGTTATCACGCTGCGTAAGATTATTAAGGAAGGGTTTGTTTACGATAGCTCTTTCTTGACTAATGCTGACAATTATAAAGAATTTGAAGCAAGCAAAAACTCGATAAAAGTGTATAGTCGCTCGCAGTACTATTTAAAAAATAAAAACTAGGTGAAAACCTAGTTTTTATAATAAAATATATAAAAAAAAGGAGGAGTGCCACCTTTTGGCATTGTCACTGGACGATAATGTTGTGGTTCCATAATATTCTGTGAGATGGCGCTATATGACATTATTCGCATACTAATATATATATATATATCGTGGTTTTTTTGAGAAAACCACGATCTTACAACGCGAAACGAAGGTCGATCGTTGAGTATCGAAAGCATAATGACTTATGCTTTAAGTTGGTACTCCCTAAAATCTGGTATTCGCGCAAAAGCTGCTGTAGGTTCTGCAATATTCTGGCGTTCTTTGTAAATGTGTAAAGTTAGAACTAGCTTGAGAGTATTAAACCCACCAGGTGGTGCTGTTGTCGAGATCCACAGTTTAAACTTTCACTACACTCTTACATTTTTTTTAAATAGAAAAAAGAGGCGCATCTTAATTTTATTAAGGGCAAAACATTAAAATGTATCCTGTATGTTTGACTACACTTGTCTGTGTCAATAGGGCAAATACTAGTTCTTAAGTTATATATAACTCAATCGGCAGTTAAATTTAGTATATATATATATATATATATATATATATATATATATCTCTCTTAACCAATCGGCTGTAGGGATTAAACATGTATGTTAAGATATATCGCGCTTAATACGTTAGTGAGCCGTACCGATGCAATCCGAGAAGCAGCGAATGCTCGATTGAATGCTAATTTGCGATAGGGCTGCATCTGCGCCGCACCGCAATCTTCCGCTTGTGGTTTGTAAATTACGTCAAGGAGTGCACCGGTCCAATACATAAATACATTTTCTATACATAGTTGGTTAAAGATATTAGCTGAGTTTAATCTATATAAAAGTTTAAGGACCAATAGCCAAATCGTTTAGCGATTGATATATAAATATGAGGAACGGGGTTTAATTCCGCTGGACTATAATCGAGTAAGTAGCATAAACTTTATGTGAGAATAGTTTAAATATATTATAGACATATTGACTACTACAAACCTTTCATGTATCTATATACAAGAAGAAACTGACATAGCGCAAACGAAAACACCTAGAGACTTATGTACATTTGCACAGATATATATGTATGTTATTACGCAGGGGAGCACTACTTTTTCTAAATTCATCAGGTCTAAAGTAGAGGACAAAAGTTTGTATGGAATAATTATAATTCAATGAGTGTTAACATCTGATTTATATAATCAATCACATTAAATGGAGTTCAAGTTAGGCTGGATAATCGAAGGTTAAATTGCACGGCAGGTAAAACCGCGGGGCTCAGCTCATTGGTCAATAATTGGTTCAAATCTCAATAGAAGCTGTAAACCATACATAACGTTAACTTTTGTTGTTACAAGATATCATTTCGTGCAAATATTTGCAAATTTATCACATGGTGTCGTGTTGAACAATCGTAACAAAAATCCAATTTGTTTATCATGGCCAATATTTATTTAATACAGTTTATCTTGGCAGTTACTTTTAAAATAAATATAAATAATTTTACTAATTAGTCATTTATATAAGTGAACATTTCAGTCATTGTAATTTCAATGCCACTGACTTTTTGATAACCAGTTAGTTACTGACTGATAAACTTTGCACAGGAGAGACACATTTTATTTACAAATTCTGGACTAAAGTATTTCATAATGGCGTCCTCAGAGTGTATCAATTTGGTTTATTATATTTTAGGCATGTATATGTAGTAGTATATATATAATATACTACTACATATATGGCCAGGATCAAATGGAAATCCATAATTCCTGGGTTACGAGCGTAATCGCGTATTTTTTCTTTTATATAAACATCATCAGTTTAAAACATGACTAACCATGTTATGAAGTTCACTGTCTGTCAATGACAAAATTGTCACAGTGACTTTAGAAATAATCTTGACAAAAATGATTCTTAACATATCATCAAATCTTCTTTCTTCGTATAGTTTTTACCTTATAAAATTCTTAAGTGCACCTTAAAAGGATTGTATAAATAATGAAGATATATAACATGTTCGTTCAGGTTCATTTGCTTGACCTGTGGTCGGCCAGCCGTGGTGCGTCGGCTCTGCACGCGCGATTACCTGTTTTATTAATATCCAGAGGGCTCGGATCAGGCTTTGACACTTCTATGTCGGAGCGCACGTGTACTTTAGTTTGAACGGATGATGTATTTATTTCATTTTTTTAATAAATAAATATATATCATAATGTTGCTGCGAGCTGTATCACTGTTAAAGCTTTGTATAATACTGAATGCGTTTAGTATTGTACTTTGTAATACGAACATTATTACATTTTATATACAAAAAGATGTCATATCATTAGTGGGTGGCCAACTGAATTTAAGTCCCTTAATTTACAAAGCTAAATACAGTATAAGGCATACATTATGCGCATATAATGTAGAGAAACAAACCACAAGCAAACCTAAAATCAGACATGGTTGGTTAATTACTTACGGTAACACTTTGACGCACTAAATCCTTTGTCACAGCAGAAAATTTGATCCAACCGGACTGTGCATAGGTTATGAATGCTTTGAAAATTAATTTCGTGAGTACTTGAATTATACAAGCATACGCAAATATACAAACGTACGTATAATTTTTATTAATCATTTGTTTTATCATCTTATACAAACTTTACGTAAAAACTCTAAATTCCTTATGAGAAATTTCTAAGCAATTTGTTAATAATTATTACGCAAATTTAACTGAATTTGCCGCCGTTTTTTTGTATTATTATAACGTCGAATAAGTTCTAGTATTAAACTTAAAGACTAGTGCTTCTATTTGTATTACTATAAATTAACAAAGTAACTATAATTTACGCATAAAGATAAATTTGTCTTTTAAAGTCTATTTTCATTCGCCTACAGTTATAAAAGCAACAATTAACATCTGACTTTTAACTTAAATTCTCCATTGTATTTACCAATATAAATTAAATATTTAAATTTAAATATTTAAAGTATTATAAAAGGATTATATATAATAAATCAGAGTTTTAGGACGAGGCCAAGCGCCTATAATTTTTTTGCATTATTTAGTCAATGAATTGTACCATTATGAAACTTTTGCCATTGATAGACGGTTAAAAATAAATTAAAACTAAGAACAATGACATGATCCCGGCACACCTCTCGCTTTTTTTATTCTTGTTTGCGTCGATATATGCTCGTCGATTAGGGTGCTACACAAGTATACGCGTCGAGACAAAACGTCACATTCATCTCAAGATATAGGGATAGCCTAGGGTGACCTATTATAAAAGGAAACAGGAATAACATGATGTAAATATAATAATTTCACTGATAACGCGGTCACATGGCCGGGGAGCACTTGTGTATTTTATGACTTCATCAATATGTAAGACTCGTGTTTAAATATTGTTCGTAGCACATGACTTGATACCGCTCTGTGACAGATCACACGGTTGATAACGACAATGTGAGAGATGTAATGACTATATCTTAATATTTTTTTTATCATGGCTATGAAAAATAGGAATTTTGTAAAGGCTATTAGAGCCTTTGTTTTAAAAATATAGAATTGGAGTAGCTAAAGAAAAGGTAGGGAAAAAGTCGAAAGTCGTCAGACGAATCGCAGTTATTTCTGTAGCATAAGCCAACGAGCTGCGGGCCACCTGATATTAAATAAATGATAAAAAAAGTAATTGTTGTAAAAGGTCTTTCAGTCTACTTAACGAAGATTAGAACAACTCACTTATCCATTTCAGAAGCAGTTATATTTTTCTATTTCTATTTTTATTTTTCTCAAGTCAATTTAGCACCTTACCACTTCTATACATATAACATTGTTTCGTTTTATAGGTAAGTTTGTTTCTGTTATTGCGTGAAAGAAAGATGATAGATTATCTTATCGTATTAACTGAATAGGGAATAAAGCAACTCAGGTACTAAGGATGAAAATCGTATGACTTTCTTGCTTAGTTGTAGGTAAGAAGGTAGATACCTTTTTTAGTAATAGTAAGATTTATCATCTATAAAATTTTATAATTCGAACTTAAGACGAGATATGGACCGGAAAATTGTACATTCACAGAATTTTGGTAAAAGATATAACTAAATCATATCATGGGTTCCCGTATTTCCAACTAAAATATTTTGTACACTTTTTCCTCTGTATTTATTTTTTGTTAGATACGTATATCTTATTATCGGAGTCAGACTTGTAGTGTCTTCATAGTTTATAAACTGTCGAAGTCAAATCGTCAAATTGTGCATTGATATTTTGCTTGGGATATTACGTTTAAGTTAAAATAGAAAATAATATGTTAGGGTAGATATTATAGTTACGATATATAAAAAAAAATGTATCTTAAAAATATGTTTATCACAGAAAAAATAAATTCATAACGACACGATATAGCAAATTGTAAAAGGTAGAGCAGTTCACAATAATGCGTCAGTTTATAATATGGCTACTGAGAAAAAGTAAAATGTTTACAATCTGCCCGATGATATAACCATGTGTACAAGACAATGGACGAAATTTCAATGCAATAAAACGACAGACGACATTACCAGTAGAATGACTTATCTTAAGTGACAATGAGCAAGGCAGCCAATTGCAGGGCGGAGCAGCGTAGCCGCGTACCCCTAAATGGGTTGACGATCTAGTCAAGGTCTTGCGCCTCCTCTGTATGAGAGCAGGCAACCAATATTTGAGGCGATCCTTAGGGATGCGTACGGTAATTTTTCAGCCACCACCATAAGATAAATTCTGTCTTACTCTGAAATAGGGCATTAGAAATTTCTTCGCATCGTTTAGTTTAAATGTTTAAATAATGATAATTATGTTAAAATCTTGTTGACTATTTATTTGTCGTATTAGTTCATCACCTCCACGCGTCCACATGAAGACTAATCGCTCACGTGAATTTGTTTTTACTAACAAACGTCTTCTCGCAAGATAACTATTATAAATACAACGGTAGCACCTCTTTGCGTTTAGTACGCATACAATTGTCGTTGCGACTCTTTGATTTATAAAAAAAATCGAAAGAGGTTTTAAATCACGTAAGAAGAAGAATTAAAAATGGCCCCCGGCGTTATTCAAAACACCGAAATAGCCCATCCGTTAAATTCTCTATCTGTTGATAGTGGTACTTTCATTGATCAGTTAGTTACGAATAAATCTTGCCCCATCGATCACAATGGAATCGAACTTAAAAGTGATGCACCGGATATTGAACAGGGTGCGTTGATTCAAGTTAACGGGGATGTTGCTAAAATTGAAATAACGAAGCTAGATAAGAAGCAGCCGCGTAAAGTTACAAGACCGAAAGTGCTGAAGAACATCGAGTCCAAGGAATATTTGTATGATCGCCTTTACGACACAACTTGCCCAAGAATAGTAAGTTAATAAGCATATTACAAATACTAAATACAAATGCTAAAGTGTTTTGTGTCCAGTTTTAATTGAATTACAAAGACGCACGTTTGCACTCCTGCTAATCGTGAACTCTTAAAATCAAACGGTTTCCCGTTGTTTTGGATCACACACAATCTTTGGAGCTTATTAATCAAACCGCATGTTGTCTGTATGAAGCTATAGTTCTCTATTGTCTATGTTTATTATTTAAGTATAGGTATAGGTAAGCATAGAAATAAAAATCGTAAGATTTTATTTTTTTATACTACTACAAAAATGGTTCAATATAAAATGTAAATCACAACTCCATTTTAAATTCTAGGTTTAATATTGCAATTACTCGGACTGCAATTATTTTAAATACGTAATTAGTGGCTGCTGAATTTCAGCTATTCACAATAGACTATTATACACTTTACTTGAGTTACAAAAATTAAAATTATTTTATGCCAAAATTCGACTGAATCCATTTTAAGTGAAGAGGGTGAAAGTAATAAAAACTTTGCATGTGTGATGAGTTTTGTGCAAAACCTTTAGTAAAACGCCCTGAAAAATGGCTATTGATTGTTTTGTTGTCTCAAGTCAAACCAAATATGACCAATATTATAGGAATGGTTTTTTTGCCATACAAATCGGTCACTATATTCTATATTCCGGTTTCTGTACATGTATTTAAAGTTATGTATTAATATTAAATAACGGTGACCTCAAACCTTTTTATGTGTTCTGTCAACCTTAATATTACTTAAAAATGTGTAACTAAAGTAGAAAAGATAACAAGTGCCGTCACGGCCCGCCAATAATTTTATTAGTTGACGTTTTGGTGCGTCCCCGCCATAAAGTTTCGTTTGTTTTTACATTTTAATGTAGCATTTGTTGAAAAACAAACAGTCGTTACATTGGCTTTATGCGCCCATAGACCAACTTTGAATATCATATGGATTTTATACATATGTCAATAATATTATTTTAAAAGATTTTATAGTGGACAAGTTACAAAAAGTTGTTAATGTATGCCTGTAAATATATTTTTCATTTTCTTTACTATGACCGCTTATATATTTTATAGTTAGTAGTAGTTAGTTTGCCAAATTTGATTTAGGTACTGATTTCAACATATTCATTGTGAAATCGAAACGATTTGAATGCACTATTATCCTACAAATTTTACGACATACTTTTACATATGTAAGTCACCCTTAAATTGTTAAGCAAAATTCATATAATCTGGCCTTAAAACCGCTCGAGCTTTATAAACGGATGCTTGCTTTTATCATAAAAAATATTTAAACGCCATAGTGTAAAGGTATTACGTATAAATAAAATCAAAGAGAAATTTCAGATCGTGTCTTCTTACTTAAAAATAAACGCACGTCTCGTATTGATATCCCATAAAATAACTATTAATTTGTCTTTTATGGCTACAGTATCGACTTTATTGCCAATATGGGTTTCAAATGTAAGCTCTTTAAGATAGATCGCTTGCTTTTCGATGGACTCCTCTGACTTGCACAGGCGGTTATTTAATAATACGTACCCAATTATACATAATACAAAAATGTATCAGATATGCCACTAGCGGGGGAAAACGTCCCAATAGTGACGTCATGTATTTCCTCCTTTTTCTTATTATTTTTATTACGCTGTCACTGTCTTTGGAACATGATAAAGGATGCCCTAACCAATGAAGATAAATTCGTAAAAATATGCAATTAAATGCATCAAGATAATAATATCCGGGTATACATTTCTTGATCGCTATCAACAATAAATTGGGCTACATAAAAAACACGCAACTTTTTCGTTTCAATTGAAATAAAGGAAAATTTCTTTTAAATACATTGTTCATTAATCTACAATACATTATATTTATATTGTATTGTATATTTATAAGTAGGGCTCAAAGAGAAAGATGATTAAATAAGTGCTTTTTACTATGTCAAAGTTTAAAATAGTAACATAATTTTAAAAATAATAACCGAATGTATTTAAATGCCAAGAAATTGCCTTGCAATTAAAGTAAATAATCATGTAATTTATTGGTGGAATTTCTCCAATTACAATTTGATACCATTATCCCTATCCCGACAAATTACTCTTGGCAAATTAGTAATTTGCACGATTTGTAACGCTGTTTCCTTCGTTTTAGGACGTTCGAAAAACGTTGTACGATTAGCCAGTAACGATCTCAACTTAGATACGGCCTTATGTATTGTAAAAATAGAATTAGGTACTACATAGTATTTACAACGCAACGCAATCATTATCACTTTAATAATGATATCTGAACTTCGTATCTGGCTTATAACATTAAATTTTAATTCACTCTGATTTTATTCAATTTTTTTTACCGTCAACAAGTATTTATTAGTTTATATATTAAGACACCTTTTTAAAAAGATGTACGTTAGTTAAACAAATGTCGCTACATAGTAAAATTATTTTTGTTCTCTCCGCTTTCATGGGCACACTAGTCTTTCAAGTCACTCTAAATTGTGCATTTTTAAATTTACGTTTGTCTTTTTCGCATATTTCTAGACCACATTTCCATCTTCACGAACATAATCCAATGCAAGCCAGTGTTCGCTTCGCGTTCAGAATCCTATCTGTAGGACATTGCTCTATTTTTTAATAAACACATTTCATACTTGAATAACAAGTTTTTTTAGTGTCTCTATTTGGGATTTATCGTTGTTGTATTCAAGTAGAAAGTGCATTGTTAGTTTAGAAAAGCTTACACAGCTTGTTATTTACTTTGGCGAATACTTAGTACTTTTTCCTTGGTTTAGATTAACATCTTATATACTAAAAATAAATATTAAATAATATTTTTATTGATATAAGCACCGTAATCCATAAACTTCTAACTTGACCTTTAGATTGTAAAACGGAGATAGCGATTTATAAATTTAGTGTAAAGTACCTTACCTTATCTTAATCTTTTCTTTGTCCACAGCCGACGCTATGCAACGAGAGGGCTTGCCTCGGCAGCCTGATGGCTATCCCGGGTCGTGGCGACGTGCCCAGAGACCCAGAAGAGGTTCTCAACGACGCTAAGGACTTTCTCGGGCAGTATTTTGCATCTATACGTAGGTAAGATAAAAGAACATGCCACATTATAAAACGATGTACAAGATTGCTAGCTATTCACAATTATCTACGTGTAAATACGTGAAGGAAAATCATTGAAGAGACTTTTAAGAATAATGCGAAAGTTTTAACTATACCAAATATCACCTGTATTTGGCATACAAGTTTTCGTGGAGAAGAAAATTTTTAAATATAAAATCTGTTCCAAATATATTAAATAAAATAACATAAAACAAATACATTTGTCGTACATTTCGAACATTTCACCTTATTTAGTCAATTCACCTTATTAAGCCGACATTTTAAAATAAATTTAACGGTGAATAATAAAATACAAACATAAACCATAGATTAAAAAATACAATAAAATGTAAATAGAGAAGTTTTTGTGTAGATAAAGCGATATCATTTGTCATTGTTGTTTACGTATTTTGTTTATGAAAACGTCAATGATATTTTGGAGAGAAAGGCAAAGGTTTATGTGTTATACAGCCATTAGTCTGTGTACATGTACTGCCTACCAGAGGCGGGAGTGTGCGAGTTTAACACAATTATTTTTTTGTGGAGAAAGTTTTTTTTTGTGTAGTACATTTTACGAATAAACTAAATGAAATGACATAAAACATTCTGGTCCTAAATGTTCTGGAATTAGGACAACTGGACAATCTCTAGTGTATATAAGTAAGTAAGGGTTTGTGTGACGATGACGTTGGTTTTTGTTTATTGAAGAGAACTAATAAGCTGCAAAAAAATGCACTATATGCTGTCGTATCCGCACGAAGCCGGGGCGAATCGTTATATTATAAAGCAGTTATACTTCAAAAGCGATATTAAAATTTTTATAACGGTCATAACTAAAATACGGCAGTGAAATGACAGTTAAATTTTAATCAAGTTATTTCAAGACATAGGGAAATTTTAAGTTTAGTGCAGCTGTTTAAATATGAATTTTATTGTTTAAACATTTCTTCTTCTTGCTGATATTCGCATAGTATATACATTTAAAAATTAATAATTTACGAATAAATTTTGAAGAGTACAGGCATTTGAACAAAATAATATAGGGAATTTAAAACAATCTAGGAGACTACCAGAGCAATACTATTGAGTTATACTTTTTGAAATATTTTAGTTACGCATCGAATGTTACTACTAGATGTGGCCTGAGCATATTATTATTAAAAGTACACAATGATCTACATCCGCAATAACTTTCTATAAGAATTTTCTTTAATTACAACTACTTAATTTAGATTTTTTTCTTTATTTTTATTTGATTGTGTAGGGCTAATACACCGGCTCACGAGGCGAGGTGGAAGGTAGTTCAGGAAGAGGTGGTGAAGTCCGGAACCTATCAGCTGACCACAACCGAGCTGGTGTTTGGGGCCAAGCTCGCGTGGAGAAATGCGAGCAGATGCATTGGGAGAATACAATGGTCGAAGCTACAGGTAATTTAATTAATTATATCTCTGCTACTATTAATGAGAGGGTAGGTTTGTTTGTAAAATTTTAACACTCAAACTACGAATCCGATTTTTATAACACTACGATATTATTCGAAGGGACATAGAGAATATTTTTATTTTATATGCAGAAATTCTGGTATTGCTGACCACGGCGGCGAGTTTTATTGTAATAAAAAAATCAAGTATTTTTAAACCTCTTAGTAAAAAACAATTACAAGTCTTTTAAAAATCGTGCATAATTATATATGTAATACGTCATTTTCAAAAACGATTTCTATCTATGAGTCATTCGGTCGGCATATCGATAATTAAATCGACGTATATTGTTACAATTGTCAAATATTTGCTCATATACAAAGTGTCAATATTATTTTAGCTTGTTATATTTTAAAACATTATATGGTATTGGTGCTGTTTACCTAACTTTACAGTATTGCGCAGTTAGAAGTTACGTGATGACACGTACTTTTGATGAGTAACATACTGAAAAAAATAATTGCAAAATTTTAACTGATAATAAAACAGCTTAGTGGGTAAACGTTGAATGAAGCTCCTTGATACTTAACAACAATAATGATAACAAATCATTTACCATTAAAAAAAAATTGCACACTAATTTAAGAATTGATAAACAATGATAAAATAACTTACGACCATTGACTTTATCAATCAATTAACAATTGTAATTGCTGTGCGATAAACTTGTCACGTTTGAGAATAAGTTCGAAAAAAAATACCAATATCTGTCACTGTTTATCGTGTTTAGATTAAAAGGCACAAAAGGCTTGCAGTAAGATTTTTTTTGTCTAAGCAACTTAAGTTATCTGAATGAATTAATTGACATTTGATACAATTTAATAAATATGATTTATTTTTACCGTGCGAAAGTGGGATGGAACAAGAAAGAGCAGTAACTAAGATTAAGAATTGACTCGAACTGACTCAATTACATAATTGAGAACAAGAGACTATTTATATTTTACAAATTTCAAACCACTACTCAGTGTAATAGCAGGAACAATATGTTGGCCAAAGCTGTGAGATATTATTTAACGTGAAATGGAAAAATAAATTAAAATATTGAAGGAAGCATCGCATAATGATTTAAAAATTGAACCATTCGTTCAATTCTCAATTCATCGGAATGTTTCTGCATTTAATTTGCGCCGTATCCGATGGAGCGTAGCTAACCAAGTTAAATGTTGTTATTTTTCTAATTAGACAGCTTGATTGAGTTGCTAGGAACATAATAACATTACGAGTAATCCATTCGTTCGCTTTCAGTCAGTTTACTCGGCGGTTGTTAAGGATGAACGCGACTCAAGCCGGTATTACGAGACCACTTTTAAGTCCTTGTGATGTTCGCGAGTATTTTCATTATCGCGGTCTTTAAATGGATTGAGGTTAATCAGAATGAGAGGTTTAGGCTGGTTAATCTTGTTGATAACATTTCTAAAGTGATTGGATGTTAAATCCGATGGATGGTTACAAAAGACTAACTCTGTTAAATCATTTTTGGAGTTGTTTTTTACCAAGACGTAATCAATGTGCCCAGGCTACACCCTTCGAGCCTTTGGTTCTGTCTTTCCAATAGGTACTGTACTAGAATTCAAGCATTATGTGAGGTTTGTTTCAGGTGTTCGATTGTAGACAAGTTACTACTACCAGTGGGATGTTTGAGGCTCTTTGCAACCACATCAAGTATAGCACAAACAAGGGTAACATAAGGTATATATATAAACACATACTTGTGACAAGTGTTCGTCAGTTTTAATTTATATTGTTTTGAAAATTCACTGATTCGTGTTATGAGTTGGGTCTATTCGCTTAATACGGATGAACAATAAAATCTCGATATTTCCTTACACTAAATTATAAGTTTTAGGTAAGTTTTAAGTATTTTCAGACCTTATTTAAATCATTCTCGTATATAATTCAAAGCACTATTTAAATAGCTGTTTTTTAAATATTATAACGGAACCTACATTTTCTACTTGTTTAAAGTTGTCTAAAATCGTTACGTATCTTCTGTTAAACTAACGAATTTTATTTCAGGTCAGCCATTACGGTATTTCCACAGCGCACGGACGGTAAACACGACTACAGGATATGGAACAGCCAGTTAATAAGCTATGCCGGGTACCGGCAGCCGGACGGCACCGTGCTGGGAGATCCGATGCATTGCGAATTCACAGAGGTACGGAATACACCAAATGAGAAAGAAACCCGATGAAATTTTTTACGGACGTAAATTTTTATTCAGTAAGCGAAGTTGGTACACCAATACCCAATTTTATATTAGATTTGGGACATTGAAGGAATGGATATAAGTATGTGACAAATCAAGGTCTAATCCCGATGTATTAATTGCCTTTGAGAAAAAAAGGACCTAAATTATAGTTTGTTATTTTATCTCATTACTGAATTATTTGGGCAGAATTTTGGAGATCTGAGAGAGATCTTGCGCATTCAAATTAGCATTAAACATCGACGAATCGACGACGGTCGAAATTGCTGTACATACTCGAATAGTCATTAAGCCTTTTAATATTCTTCGTTGCACAATAATTGATTACCAGTCACCTAGTCATGAATCATACATTCTATTAAGTTTTTGGGGCTTATCGAAAAAGTTGGTCCTTCGACTCGGATTATCAAAAAATATATATTTTTTAATTTATAATAAATAAAAATAAAGGATTTTATATAACTATTATTATTTGACGGGCCTGTTGGCGTGGTTAGAATGATACTTGATTTCCACGCCGCAGGTCGTTGGTTCGATTCCCACCCAGGACAGATATTTATCTGCACGAACATGTCTGTTTGTCCTGAGTCTGAGTGTAATTATCTATTTAAGTATATATTTTCGAAATAAGAGTAGTATATCAGTATCTGGTGTCTTAAGTACTCTGTAGTAGCTCTGCTTAGTCTGGGATCAAATGGCCCTGTATGAATAATATGCCTGGATATTTTATATTTATAATTTTTTATATTCGTAATATATTAAGAATTGATTACTAAGTGAAATCTTGATGATAAACGTCGGCAAATAGGCTGTAGCGAAAATTTCAATTTACTCGCAGTTGGCCATTAATCACTCAAAATTGACTTATTCGCAATCGGCCGCACCTGGCCCGTTGTGTTAACAACACTTTCGAACTGTCGTTTACTTTTCATGAATATTTATTTCTTTACCCATCCTTTACATCACTTCTATCAAATTATTGATTACATCGTACAATTCTGTCTTGGGTCATTTCTTTTTCTTTCATTCATGACATATGTATACTAAAGAATTTCGTATTGTCGCGAAGTTTATGTAGCCAATTTTAATCCTTTAAGTTCAAAGTGAAGACCAGTGCTTTTTTTTCTATATGCGAGTTCAAGAAATTTAACTGATTAAGTTTATTTCAAAACAAACTTTTGTTGCAGTTGTGCCTAAAACTGGGATGGAAGCCGCCCCGCACAGCGTGGGACATACTGCCCCTGGTATTGTCTGCTAATGGAAAGGATCCTGACTACTTCGAGATCCCCCGGGACCTTGTCATGGAGATAAAAATGACCCATCCAAAGTAAGTGTACTCTAAGTGTTGTATTATTCGTCGAACTTAAGGATATTGCTCACAAAGGCCTGACTAACTTCTCTTCTATAGAAAAAGTGTTCCTTTTTACTGTTTTACCGGTTTTTCCTTATTTATACAATACTAATAAAATAATATACCTTATTTCTCCAAGTTAACCAAAACGTATTTTATATAATATCATACATAATTATTGCATTTCTATTTACATTTATGTACATCTATTGCTCATTTACATATTTGCGTTCGGGTCTATTGGTCGTCTCTGTCCACTTGGGTAATAATTTGAACTTCAGAAGTTGTCATATTTACTTTTTTATTCCGGAAATCAACTAAGTATTACAAGGCACATTTAAAGCAACACGGTGCCTCTTTCCATCAGAGATTTATGAGCACATAAAAACACGAAGAATGCATATTGTGGGCGGCTAGAGGTAACGCTCGCAAATAGGCGACGACGCCCGCCCATATGGAGTAGATTGCTCATCGTAAAACTGTGGTCCAGTGATCTCCAATCTGAGTTTATCGCCCATAACTCCGAGCCCATTCAATAATGTATCGCCATTGATATTGTTAACAGGCGTTAATGTGTTATAAAAACCGTGATAATTTCTGATTGTGTGCAATCTGATAGCGCTTACACCGGAAAGTTATAAAAGTAATAAATAATCTTTAGTATCGACTATCAAATACATTTTTTAAAGATTTATACTTATTTTTAAATTATCTAAATTTGTTGATGTAACTTTTGTTCTGTGCATAACTTCATTATTGTCCCCTTTTAGAGTTTAAGCTTTCCTTCTAACATAAGGAAAGCTTAAACTCTAAGTTTGACCAATGTTATTTGTTACCATTATACACAAACCAAATTATTTTGATACTTTACATACTTTTCATTTTTATATTTCTTATCATTGCTTATGTCGTATATACTAAGCATACACAACAACATAGGACTCATGTCGAATGCGATGTTACCTTAACACGCGGGCGCTATTGTTAGTACAGCGAGCACTAAAGCTTACCTATGTAAGTCTGTCTCGTTAGCTTATTTTATAGTGTTAACATATTTAAGCATGCCGTTACGACGTCATTGAAATCAGATCATGTTGTAGTTGGAACGAATTTAAACCTTAGGAAAGGTTTGTTACATTTGGCAATTTGCAATAAAAATAGTTTTATTTGAAAAATAGCATTTTAACTTATTTTGTCGTAGGTACAAATATTAAGTTTGGAATAAATCATTTTCCATTCCACATATTGTTAAGACGTCTGCTATGTTTCTCTACACAGCAATTAATCATGTCTCTAAACATAAATAACCAAACAACGTTTGCGTCATATTAGGACGCAGATTCTGTGAAGTCTCACTTGGCTAGCAGACAAATCGTCTTTGTTCTGTTCGATGCCATGAACCGTGTTATTTCGTATGGCTAATGAACTAAAAAAGTAATACAAATATTACGACACATTTATTTTAGAACCCTTTTTTAGAGGAAAGTGATGCAAATTAATAAATTGTTTTTTTACTGTTTGATTAACTTCCTGCTTATACAAAATATTACGTAATAGACACATCGATCTATAACGGTCGCGAAAGTACATATAAAATTCCGTAATAACATGCGTTGAATATATTAAATACACTAAACCTAATAATATAATTAGGACATTAAAAATAATGGTATATGCTACAAATGTACTTTCACATTCACCATTATCCAGTGCATAGTAATTTTTTGGGGTCCCTCAATTAAAATAAGTTATAAAATCAGTTTTTGTCCTACTAGGTGTCTAATTTATAAGACTTTTGTCTTAAGTATTGTGCTTATTACAATTATTTCCATCATTGTACATATAAAAAAATCTAAACAGTAAATTTTATTTCTTTCCAACCACTTTGATCGCTTGATTGATTGACGGCAGTGATAAGTACCGAAAGATGTAATTTCAATGACTTAAAAATCGCACTTTCCTTAATACACATATCTATTATCTTTTGTTAAATTAAATGTCCATGACTCATAATTTACATCTATTATATCCTTACACTTAAGGATCGGGTGAGGTGCTTTATTGTTTCACGGTAGATATTTATTACTGACTGCATAAAACAAATAACTGTTCTACTTGACTTGTGTCACGTAGTGCAAACTATGACACACAGTGACGTTTAATTTTTCCCCGACAGTTACGAATGGTTCGAGGAACTGGACCTCCGCTGGTACGCACTGCCCGCCGTCTCCAACATGCGCTTCGACTGCGGCGGTATCGAGTTCACCGCGAACGCTTTCAACGGCTGGTACATGAGCACCGAGATAGGGTGCCGAAACTTTTGTGACACCAACCGGCTTAACATGCTAGAGGCGAGTAGTATTACTACATAGTGAAACCCAGTTTCTGAATGCTTGATCAACGGAACAATTTCCTAGATACCTGTCCGTTCAAATATAATTTAAGTTGCCAGAGGCATGATCAACTTTTTTCTTCTAGAAAATAAAATCTATTTGACATTACATTTAACTTGACATTCAACTTAATTTTTACTGTTCCATTATCACGTATAAAGTAAAATAGATACATAACCTTGGTCCATTTAATTGTTCCCTAAGCTTGATTTGATTTATGTTTGGTTTCTATTTAATTAATAGCAAGAGCTGAATTTAACATTGTTAAAGGAATAACAAAATAAACATTCGTTTTTCCGGAAGAAAAACAAGCGCATAGAATTTTAAATTTTCTTGAAACGCGGAAACTTGGATTTAATCTACAACGTCCGGGAAAACTTTAGTCTGCATGCATTGAATCCTAGAGTCGAAGTCTTCAGAAATAGAAAATAAAAAATGTTTGTTATATATTTCCAACCGTTTCATATATATTTCAGTATATTTTACATCAGATATTTAAAAACGTTTCGAAATAAGATATTCCAAATTACACATAAATGTAAAGATGATTTATATTAATAGAAAGTGGCACACAAAATGGGCTTGGATACCAGAACTCCGGTGAACTTATGGAAAGACAAAGCATTCGTAGAAGTGAACGTAGCTGTACTGCACAGCTTCCAGCAGCAAAACGCTACGATAGTCGACCACCACACCGCCTCCGAGAGCTTCATCAAACACCTGGACAATGAGAATAGACTGCGGTAAGTCAAATATGTACAATCTTCATTTTAGGAGTTATTAAACAAGTGAACTTCTAACGCTGTTACGTCTCTCTTTTTTTCTTTAAAGCTATCCCATTGTCGGCATCATTACAAGTGACTGTAACGAGTAAAGTTACAATAAATATCCTTCCGGCGAGTTGACAATAGTGGTAGTTATGGCACCCATTAAAATTAAATCTCAAATGAAAATGTAAATAATTTAATGTTAAGTCCTGTTTTAAATATGTTATTAAGTAAGGTCAGAAATCCACATCGCAATCCCGGCAAATTACTGCAAATATTAGAAAACTTTTAAGCCATTTCATCTGGTTTTGACAAATGCCATCAATGTTTATAAAACGGCTTTGTTCACGTTCGCGTACACCGGTATTAATACCGGTAAGTTTCGGACCCGTCGGAGGTCCTTCTTCAGGTTGATTGGGATTAATTCGCGGTCGCGCCCCGTCGAGCGAACTTGTCGGTACCAATAACGGTGTACGCAAACATGAGTAAAGCCGTTTTATAAACGTATATTATATAAAAATAAAATAAATAAATATGCGCTCACGCCCGTAACCCAGAGGGGTAGGCAGAGATCATGGATATCCATTTGGCGCGATCCTGGCACACCTCTCTCGCTTCTTCCACATTCATACATCTACGCATGCATGCTGGTCGGTTATGGGTGCTCCTTATATCGCCCTTTTTTAGTAAGTCATTAATCTGATCGATATAAGTTTTCCTAAGGCGTCCCCTACCAACACTGCCACTCACTTTTGCAACATAAATTTGTTTTGTTATTCTCTCTTCATTCATCCTTTCAACATGCCCGAACCACCGAAGCATACCACGAAAGTTCTAATTATAATATGTTTTATAAAGTACAAGCTTTATTTTCGTTTAAAATAAATTCTGAAAGCCTCTTGTAGACTAACAGTGGTCATAAATCAGAAATATAGAATTTATAACATCGCAAACAGCATATAAAAACAATACACTGCTTGTACTGTACCATTGTCATTAAAAGCCATTAAACAATCAACACAGCCCTCGTAGCTTGCAATGTGGATCCAATAAACAACAATACAGATGTGTCGGAACGGGTGTACAAACAAATCGGCCAACATCGTGTGATCGTTTGTGTAACGACTCCATTTGCACGCACTTTAGCCGCTTCATCGCTCCATCGAAAATTAGGTCTAAGTTACGTACGAAATTGCGACAGATTTATGGACTATTTATTTTTTGCGACGTATTTTTAGGTATTGAGTTGAGTACATAAAGGATTGACGTAACCATTTGTTTCGAATGTTTGTTTTATTTTATTACCTGTTTTAATTAGCATGAGCAATGCACAGTGTAACATTGTGAGTATACGGCGCACTACGCGGTAAATTGTTATAAAATATTTCAATATTTGCTATGAATAGATTGGACTAGATTTATCTTTTCTTTTAACTTAACGATATAAATCATAGATGTTTGCTGCATCCTTTAGAATTTAAATCATATTAAATACTACCTATATTTTAATGGGATAGATTTAGAGTAATTGGAATTAATTGAAATAAATTTTAACGGTACAGAAGTGAACAGGTGGAAAAGTTCGAGCATTTGCGGTTTATGCGTAGTAGAGATGGTAGGCATGTTAAAGATTTTGAACTATAGGTCCAGTAGTGAGGAGTCAGAATATGTCTATGAAGGCTCGTCTGGTAAAACACAATGATGTACTTTAATGTGAGGAAATGAGAGCTGGATTTGGTAGGAAAAGCATGCCCCGATGCCGACACGCCTAGCGTAGTCATTATGAGTATGCCTTATTTCATAGATTTCTTGAATCGTGTCTAATTGCATAGTGGTGTACAATCCCAATATAGGTTAGAGTTCTAGCTTAGCACGTCATCTAAATATTATTAAAAACATAATCTAAATACATTTTCCTTATATTTTATTTTATGGGCTACGACATCTCTTTGTTATTGTCATTTATGCAGAAGGGAAAGCGAATTGCTTAGACTTTTTAGCTTCTCTATAACTGGCTTATCCATCCATCCATCAAGTTTATATATATTTTTATTTTTACAATATTATTTCAATAGATCCGGCTGCCCTGCCGATTGGATTTGGATTGTACCGCCTATGTCGTCTTCAATTACGCCCGTGTTTCACCAAGAGATGGCGCTGTACTACTTGCGACCTGCTTATGAATATCAGGTAGAAATACGTAGAACATGAACTATGTATTGTAGATAACTTAATGTATTAATAATTAATTCCATATATTGTACGGAAACTAATCATTTGTAAAGGTTTAGTTGATTTTATAATTGAGAGTAATTTTTTGAGTTAAAAATTTCAATTTTTTATTGAAGTATTTTAATTTGAAAATATTATCCAAAGTTTTGCGTCTAGCCTTTCTTTTATTTTATTTATTTTGAATTTAAACCACATAACAATAATATGATGTGATAAGGAACCGGCTTGGAAGACACATCAATGGCAAAAATCGAAACCTATCACGGGCAAGAGGCCTATCAACAGAAAATTCCACTTTAAACAAATTGCACGCGCCGTTAAATTTACGTCCAAACTGTTTGGCCGAGCGCTGTCTAAGAGAATCAAGGCGACGGTACTATACGCCACCGAGACCGGGAAATCTGAGCAGTATGCAAAGGAACTGGGAGTCATCTTTGGACACGCTTTCAACGCTCAGGTAATAAAATTACAATTAACGATTAACATACGTACTATTTTTAACTGATTATCTTGTTGTTTGGTTGATTACTCAGTCGTAGAGCGGATTCGACTGGTAAAATACCACGACCTCACAGAAGAAACGGTGAAGTAGAAGTATGCTTTGCATTTCATCGGTTTAATGAAGTGCCGTAGGCCTAATTCCAGCACTATTCCCCTTCGCACCTGGTCGTAATAAGGAGGATTTCATGAAAAAGGGAATGCATAGTAAGGAAATATCCTTTTTTCTAACGTCCTCCTACTCTGCCCATTAAAGTTAGGCAAGTCAATATCGGCATTTTATTCGCTTGTTGCAGATGCCTATGGCTTCAGTACAAAATTAAATAGCAAAAATGTATTACAACAATGTAAGATGTAGTTTTTAAATAACTATAAATTTACAAATGCCAGAATATAATTGAAAACAAAATTTCAATCATAAACAAAATAATTTTTTAACAAATTATGAGTACGTATATTGAAGCGAAAGTAGTGAAGGAAATGTTTATATATTAAGTTTTTTTAATAGGTGCACTGTATGGCAGACTATGATATAACTTCTATAGAGCATGAAGCTCTGCTTCTAGTTGTGACATCGACGTTCGGGAACGGTGATCCTCCCGAAAACGGTGTGGTGAGCAAAGTTTTGATCCATCTTGAAATTAAAAATTAATTCATGTTATGGTAATCCTTCTCCAATTTTTTAACAATTGTATAGAGCCCGCAACAACAACATCTGTTGCACAAATGGGCCAGCTCGACCGGTAAATACCACAACCTCGCAGAAGACAGGCGTGAAGTACACGTATTTCTGCGTTTCGTCCGATGCCGGTGCCACAGTGGCCTAATTCTAGTCTTTGTCCCCTTCCTAACTCTTTAATAAGGAAAGGATGGAAAGGGAAGAGGACTTAACAGGGGAGGGGATGGATAGAAAATATATTTTTTTCTCTATTCTCTTCTCTGTTCGGTAAAGGTAGGCAACGCATCTGCAATTCATTAGCCTGCATGCCTATGGGTAGCGGTCGCCTATGATGAACCGTTTGCTGGTTTGCCACCATTTTCTACAAAAAAATATTCATCAAGAAGAACAAGATTATTTTTTTTTGTTTTAAGATTTATTCCTTTTAAATTCTCTACTTTTAGGCCTTTGGTGAACATCTGTGCGAAATTTTATACACTGATCAAGTTGGCGGTGAAGATTCTACAGGGTAAATATTACTATAGTTTCATTGCGATTTATTTATTTAAATTGATTTAAAATATTAATAATGCAATTTTAATATAATGTTAGGTCTCAAATGCTTACACCGAAGTCATTCATCAAGGCTAATAGTCAAATAGAGCTCCAGCGCTATGGGTCTGGAAATCCAAAACAGCTGAGCAGATTGGAATCTTTAAAAGGTGATAAATGTTCATAAAAACATATATATGTATGAATAAACTAGTCGTTGTATAAACGAGGGGGCCTCGCACGTATTAATAAATTAGAATTACAGGTAAATGTCAAAAAGTGAACCAACTAACAATCGGTTGCCATGGCAATTTATGTCATGAAAATAGAAAAATGTCAAAAATATGTTATTCTCGTCTCTTGTATTACCATGGCAACCCATAAGTTTTATTTTCCTATCCCTTGGGAAGTTTCTTATCGGGTAGCCTGTGTTATTTTCTTTATCCCTGACAATATTTCATCAAGATCGATGGAGTCGTTAAGGAGTTAAACCGTAGCAAACAAGCAAACCCTCATTCGCATTTATAATATTATTTACGATTATTCATTTCATTATTATATTCATATTATTAAATTACTAAAGTTCAATTTGTCACACAGGAAGCGCCACAGACGCTACGTCCATTGATAGTTTTGGCCCATTGAGCAATGTCCGCTTCGCTGTTTTCGCTTTGGGCTCGAGCGCTTATCCAAACTTCTGTAATTTCGGCAAATACGTGGACAAGTTGCTCGGAGACCTTGGCGGTGAACGTATTCATGATGTCGCCACTGGCGACGAAATGTGTGGCCAAGATCAAGCCTTCCGGAAATGGGCCTCAAGTGTATTTAACGTAAGTCAAAACCAGTTTTTTGATGCCATCGTTTAATAATCAAGCAATGTAAATATGTCCTAATTATTTTCTATTGCAGAAATTACTATTACAATACATTTCGTAATATATCACGTCGGTTTGGCAATTAATAAAGAAAGATTTCGCATGATACTAAAAATCCCTTTTGAACGCACATGTTTATAATTTAAAGAAAAAAATAGTCATAGGATTTAAAATTGTATAGTGGCCTGCACTCCCAATGACGTAATCATCTGTGATTACTTTTCCCTTGAAAGAAATATTATTTACGCTTCTAATACTTTAAAGAATTAACAAAAATATAATACTAAACAACAGGTGGCATGCGAGACGTTCTGCTTGGATGATGATGAAACTCTACAAGAGGCAAAGAGGGCTCTAGGTTCTGTCACACTAAGCGAAGAGACAGTTAGATTTGCTCATCCCGCTTGCCGTCCTCCAGCATTACCGGCAGCTCTTCAATCTGCTGTGAATCGGCAACTAGTGACATGTGTAGTCAAAGCTAATAAAGATTTGGGTGATTCTTCAGCAGAAAGATCTACGATTTTCATTGATATGGAACCAAAGGTAAGTCCTGATGACGAATTACGAAGATTACTTTTACCGTTGCGAGTATTTTCATCTAACATAACTGTTATTCAACAGAGTGAAATTAAGTATGATCCAGGAGACCATGTTGGAATTATTGCTTGTAATCGTAAAGAGTTAGTGGATACTCTACTGGCTCGATTGAAAGATGTCAATGATTACGATGAGCCTGTGCAACTACAATTGATGAAGGAAACTCACACGTCAAGCGGTAATTATCTATATAAAAATTTTAAATTATAATATTACGATAGGGTTTTAATTTATAAAATCGAATTCGTGTTTTAGGACCTGTAAAATCTTGGGAACCGCACGAAAGGCTTCCTGCAATAAGCGTCCGAGATTTATTTACAAGATTCTTAGATATAACCACTCCACCTACTACGATTCTATTACAATACTTAGGCAAGACTTGTGATAATGAAGATGAAAGGAAACAACTCAACATTTTAGCTACGGTAATTATTATTGTAAATATAATAATAACTTTTCGGTTAATTATAGCCTACTGACTTATTTCCTGTTATTTTCCTTAGGATCCTGCGGCTTATGAAGATTGGCGTCATTTCCGTTTCCCGACGCTTCCTGAAGTGTTGAACCAGTTTCCCTCGGCGAAGCCGAGTGCATCTCTACTGGCGGCTCTATTGTCGCCCCTGCAGCCAAGATTCTATTCGATCTCATCATCGCCTCTCGCTCATCCGAAACGTTTGCACCTTACAGTTGCAGTTGTTACATACAGAACTCAAGGTGAACACAAACACATATTACCTTAAACATCGGTACGCTATATATTAATACAGAATTATATCTATATTTTTAGAGATTGGCGGTGAACTATGCATATCTTGTTACATTAGCAATAATTATTTTTCAATGCGATCTTGTTAAAGTTCCAGCGACAGTTTATTGTGTTTAATAATTCTAAATAAATATTTTGAACTTGCGATAAGAATATACTGAGAGACAAGTAGGTAGTCGCATCGTTGAGTGGTATTGAGCGAAAAAAATATGATTTATAAATATTGTAATTAATATGTGATGAGTCAAAATCTGGTGTTATTTTGTTTTGATGGACATGGGAGGATGTTTATTACCAATAGATGAGGAAATATTAAAATGATGTCATGTTCAAACAGATGGTGAAGGTCCTGTCCATTACGGTGTTTGTTCAAATTATCTCATGGATCGTAAACCCGGCGATGAGGTTTATCTATTCATACGAAGGTAAACGTTTTGCTACATATAAATCTACAATTCACGAAATGGAGTCTTATCAGCTTGATATCTAAATAACTTTGTTTTTATTTTAGCGCTCCAAACTTCCATCTCCCACAAGACCTATCAGTTCCTCTCATACTTATCGGTCCTGGAACCGGGATTGCGCCATTCCGTGGTTTTTGGCATCACCGTCGAGCTCAATTGAACTCTAGAACTCGTTCTTCCGCCGGTCCCGTTTGGCTGTTCTTCGGATGTCGAACTAAAACAATGGACTTGTATCGGGAAGAAAAGCAACAAGCGCTCAAGGAGGGTGTACTATCGAAAGTTTTCCTCGCACTGTCGCGAGAGAAAAATGTTTCCAAAGTAAGTTTATTGATACAATTACAATTGTATATATATAATACCTAATGTAATAATTCAAAACATCTGAACTAATCTGATCCGATTCTTATACAAAAGGCAAAGTGAAAATCCATCGACGTCATATTAATGTACTTTTGCGAAATAATATTTTTAGAAATTAGTCAAATACAGGTTTTAACTTGGAATATCCACATTTATAATTGGTTCTCAGTAATACGTCCGTGTGTGACGTTGTCACCAGTCAGTTTGTATTAACACGTTGTCGGTTTTTGGTATGTTGTGTAAACATGTAAAATATATAAACAACATAAAAATACATTTAGACTTTTGAGAATTGATACACTTTACGCGTCACAAAGATACGTGTGTGAGAGTGTAAAAATCTAATAAGCACATAAGTTTTATCATTGATTTGCTCACAGATGTACGTGCAAGAGGTGGCCGAGAAGGAGGGTTCTGAAATACACGACTTGCTGGTTAACCGTGGCGCACATTTCTACGTGTGCGGAGACTGTAAGATGGCGGAGGACGTCCACCAGAAATTAAAAGGAATCATAAAGAAGCACGGCGCAATGACTGACGAGCAAGTGCACAACTTCATGTTCTTGCTAAAGGTAAAGATTCATTTATGGAAGTAGAACATTAAGGAACAAGATATTCACCGTTACCACGAAATGAGGAAGATCTTGCCGATAGAAAAGTGAGGCTTTAAAGCTTGTGGGTGAAACTGAGAAAGGCATGCTTCTCAATTTTAGCCACAAGCTAGCTTGCGCAAGTTAGGACGAGTAGAGAAAGCGAGTAACAAGACGTGTGCTGCAAAAGTAACTTATCTTATTGATATACAAAAGAAAGAGAATCAATGAAGGATAACGGGTACTTCATACATCGTCTTGGTAGATGTATGGAAGTAGAAGAGGTGTACCAGAGAAGTACATGGTGAATTAATTCACCTGCTTATAATGTTACATACTTGGCTTATATGTTTTATTAACACCCTTTTATTTGCTTGGTATGTTTGAATCATTTCATCCCAAGCAAAACGTCGGATTGATTTGAAACGTGGCATACTTATTTCGGACCGATGACGATGTAATAATTTAAATAATTTGTCCCGTTATCCTCATCAGGATCCATAGAATATGCGGTTCTTTTTTGATTGCGTAGACCATCTAGATATGTGACAATTTAAATAATAAAAGATACTTTAAGTGGATGATATACCTACTTTTTTTAACTGTTTTGTTTTCATTTATATTCAGTTGGCTGGCTTAGAATGACTATGTAAGAGTCAATTATTGTTACTATTTATTATGTTATTTAAATAGGTCAACAAATAATCTATCAACAACACATAAGTTATGTTCCCGCTAATTAACAATGTTTCTATTTTAAACACAAGTAATTCAATGTCGGGAGGATATGGTTCACAAGCCTCTAACAATTATTTCATTACAATGTCGCAGCTGCGTAGATAACTCGTAGTTAATTGATTTATGTTATAACAAAGTGCAGTAGTATAGTACCTTTTAATAATAGAAGGTTCTAGACATGTGATTTTGTTATACAACATGTGTGTATGTTTTTATCTACATATCTTAGAAGCGAATGTAACTGTGTGATGCGTAAAGTGAGATCACAGAGCTTAGCTAACTTGACTATCACCACTTCCAATAGCACTAGCCAATCGGGCCAGAAACTCAATATGGAATAAGTTAACCTTAAATCGTAATGACGTTTTGGATCAATCCATACAGGATGAAAGTTACTAGATGAAAGGTGGAGGAGGTGGAGGTACTGTTGTAAATTTGATCGGTCGAAATATTTATAACAATATCCTAGTACATATTTACACACGGCGATTTGATCCCAAACGAAGCAGTTCTTGTGCTATGGCAACCAGATAACTGATATACTACATATACTACCCTTTCTTTTGTAAATACATACTTAAATAGATAATTACACCCAGACTCAGGACAAACAGACATGTTCATGTACACAAATGTCTGCCCTGAGTGGGAATCGAACCCACGACCTGCAGCGTGAAAAGCAAGTATCTTATAAACAACGCCAACCGGCCCGTCATTCAAATATATAGATTCGTCTACGAATTATGGCCGCCTGGAGCAAAGGGTCTATAGAACATTTATAAGTGCCACAGTCAATATGTCCACAGTAAAATGTTCTTTTCACAACAGAAAAAATCGATGTACAATTAAAAACAATAATCTAATAGCATTCAAAAAACGATTGTAACAAATTACCTCATGTGTCTATATTATTATATTATTCCTTTTGTTATTATTAAGGAGGAAAATCGCTACCACGAAGACATATTCGGGATCACGCTGCGCACGGCCGAGGTGCATAGCGCATCCCGGGAGTCCGCCCGGAGGAACCGCGTGGCAGCGCAGCCATGACGCCGGTCCTCCCGCTTCCCTCTGGACCCTCGCCTCACCTAACTTCGCTCCGGAAACATTTGAAATCGCTTCATATTTTGACTAAAATATTTATAAAATTATCGTAATTTCAAACATTTCGAACAATTAAAATTATATAAAATTACATTTAATATTTATCAAAAAAAAATTGAATTTTAAATGTTGTACAGCTTTGTAAATTTATCGAATCTCATAAAAATTATAATATTTCAAAATACATTAAATTTACTCACGATTTTTTTATATTACATCGCTTAAAATCTTTGGAGGTTGTGGCTTAAGATAATTTATTTGAATAACTATAATAACCTCTTAAAATATATTTTTTGTATTATTTATTTTCTGGATGTATGTTTTCATTGTTTTATCCTTACTTAAGAGTTATATGATTAAAAAAAATAAAAAATATTTTGAGAAGTATACTTAATTAATTTAGATTAGTATTTAATGCAGGGATTAACAATTTTTAAGCGCACAAGCATTTATTTAATTTAAGCATATTTTTATTTACATATTTAAAGACATTAGAAATATTTGTATAATTATTTTATTTAGTTTAATTAAGGTTCTCAATATAAAAATCTACATATTTTTAAAAGATTATCGTAACGATTGAGTTAAACTTTAAACACTTTCGGAAAAATAAAAAAATGATCATTGCTTAACAGAGGTACATAGTTTAAGATTTTGGGTATCCAAATATTTTATACAGAACATCGGAGCTAATTCTATGGTCAGGCTAATAAATTAATAGACACAAGTGTTACGCCTAATTTAAGACCTAATAAATGTCCCTATATGTGTTAGCTTCACATTTAAATATCACAGGTTTTTAGTGAAGTTATCTAGGCAAATTATATCTCTCGTGAACACACCGATTGATTAATGATTTTTGGAAACCGCATTGGGTAAAGTTGTGTTAAATTTATTCTTATTGCTTTTACTTACACATAAATGTATATTTTGTCAATACACTAGTTCTTAGTTTGAGATGTAGTTATTTCTAGCTTAAATTTGCTATTGTAGATAATTCTGTAAAGTATTTAACAAAAAAATCTCATAAATGGAAAATTGTATTTTGTTGTCTTATATGTTTTAGTAAAAAGATAGTTTATACAATTTTAATCAAATTGCCTGTGCCATTTCTGACCCAGCAAAACTTGTCTTCAGCTACAGTCGTATATTAAATATATTTTACTTTGTGATTTTAAGCTAGACGTAAGGAACTGTATTCATATTTTCTATTATCCATATTTAAAATTGAATATACAAACTTCCTAACAAACAATATTTCTGTATTAATATAAAATTTTAAAATATTGTAATTGTCTCCTCATAATTAATTATTATAAAAAAAATATTTACGAACGTAATTTTTTCAAATATTTATTCGCAACATTTATAATAATAAATCTGTAATAATATTTACACATCCGATTTCGTATTGCACCATTTTAACAATCGACGGATAGTATGTGGCAGCGTTCAAGTTTTTAAATAAATAGTTATTTACGTTCCATTCACTCTTTAATTTACGAATTTCATTCATATCCATTCCTTTGCTGCCTGCGCCAGCTGCCGAGGCATCCTTTCTCTTCTACTCTACCACTCATTCAATCAATAGCTGTCAAAGTACATGGTTCTTTTGATAAATAAGACTACCCGACTACTGACGTACTGACCTACGCACTGAACGGACGCGGACGTGTAATCCGCCGCCGCTGTTTTTTCTATCGATTTACAATTTTAAATCGATTTCCATATCAATAAGCCGGTAAAGTGATGACCAAGAAAATGTTGGTTTATTTAACTGTCGCTTAGTTTTTATATCGAAATCACGATACAAACGGAGTTTAGGATTGACTTCAAGAATAGCGTGCATCTCTGAATTTGAACCCCTCATCGCCTGGAGAACTAAAATGTTACCTTTCTTACCCTACAAATTTCATCCATGGAGCTTTACACTGTGTTTCAGATTAAAATCCACGAAGGTTTTTATTGGAATATCGTAGAAGTAGTGAGCTTCCGACAAAAAACTGACCAATGACATATTCATTTAAACTACCATCCTTGGTAAGCAATTGAATATGGCTTTTAAATTGGAAGCAATTTGAGTCTAATTATTCATGGTATAAGATTTGGACAGTGACAAGCATTTTGAGCATATTAGCGGCGGCCGTAATATCTTTCGCTTGGAATATTACTACTACAATCAACAATACACAAGATACAGCCTCATATGAATAGCATTTATCCATATTTTATGTGTAACTCATTATCGCCAAGATTACTGTCTATGAATAGGGCGGAATGAAGTTTGCCGGGCCAACTAGTCGTAACATAAATTTTTACTAGAGCATTCACTCACTCAATTGAATGACTTTGAACCTAACCATAGATAATATCGGCCAATGTCGACTTAAATTTAAAATAATTATTTCTTGTTTACGTCAAGTCACAGAAAAAAGAATTAATGTATTTAACAATGTTTTATAAGTCAAATCAAAGCGTGACAGACTTAATTCGATGGATTCCCCAACGGAAATTTGAACTTACTAAAATTCGTCAAATAATGTTATCTTTTTTCTTACATATATACTCATGATAATGTCAAACGATATGAAGCGAATTGACTCTTGATAATCTTTTCCCAAGGAACATAAAACTGCAATATGATACAGTTGTTCCTTGACCTTTTGTGGTTATCGAAGTGTTTTCTATTAAATTGCATATCAGGTCACAAGATGACAAATAAAGACAAGTTTTATAATATCCGATAAAATCTCTTTGTCTCTTTCTTATTAGGATCCACGTTATTCGTACGCCGTTTTACTTAAAATATTTTTTTAATGAATTTTACTGCCATGTCATGTTTTACCCTTACAATTAATAAGTTTTCGCTGACAATATATAACAAGCATATGGACAGTTCATTGTCAAATTTTCTTTATTCAAATATTTGTAATAGTAAATATTTTGAGAAAACAAATGTATTTCGATAGCGCGTTAAAAATCTTGTAAAAATATGTATGGTATTTGACGGTTAATTTGTCTCCGCAATTTAACTTATATACGAAAGGAAAAGGAAAAAAAATCGAAATGAGTGCTTGGAAACATAGTAGAAGTGAAACACCAAAAGCAAAATTGTCCTTATCTTTATTGCGTGTTATTGAATTTTTCAGTTGCGCGTATTTTTAATCTTTTGATATCTTCTAAACTATTGGTCAGAATGATATAGTTCAAAAGGCAATTATAGTCGATATTAATTTCTCCTGATTATTAACACATTTAAATGGTTAAGGATTAGGACGAACGCGAAAGGCCTGACACAGAGAAATAATGATATTTTCTGTCATTATTTATCATTCCTATTAGAGATGGATACGAAGGGAAACACGAGTAGAATTAGGCTTTCTACGTTACGCCATCTTCTGTGAGGTCGTGGTGTTGTTACGGGCTCTACCACTGTTAGATACATATTTTCATTTATTGTCATAGATTATTATTCTATGATTAATGTATTTAGATGAGAATACCTTTGTCATTAGCTGACGTGGTAAGGTTTCCTTCTATAAAATACAACAATATATCTGAATAATTTTTTTTTAATTTTATAAAAAATATATAAATATATAACGAATAATATTAAAGTAGCTTTACCCAGATTAAAATGTAATCAATAAATTAATTCAGGAAAATCATTAATAAGCTTTAATGGTTATTACATTAATCCAAAGAAAGATATACAATTAATTTACAAAGGGTCTTCCCAATTCACAACAAAAGACTCACATTTAACGGAAGAAACGAGCGACACTAAGACGTGCGACATGCGCACCGTCAGGTATAGATCAATGAAGGGATTCCCTACTATGTTTAACCTTACACAGAACAGTGAATCATTGTACACCGTTGAAATGCAAAACAAAATAAAGAGATGTTTACTTTGTTCTTTAACATTATAGGAACAAAAGAATATCGCTATTTGATTAGGTAATTTATTATCTGTGTATGTTTTCTTGTATAAGTATTTAAATGTATTACGATTTATAAGCATGTCTTTATAGGCTCTTATTTATTTTACTTCATTCCGATTCCGATTTATACGCCATACCAGGGTCGGCTGAAAGATAAATTTAATACCTTATGAAAATAAATTGGCCCTTTGTAACCTCTTATTTATAATGTTTTACAAATAATTATATAAATAATAGTACTGACAAGACATGGTGCGAAAACGCCACCAACATTTTTTTGCCATTCTTCTTGTAAGCAAAGATAGAAAGATAGATCTCATTCTAAGAGACAACATTTTTTGGTGATAATAAACTTATTACACTATAGACTGATTTAAGCAACACGTGTGCATTTTCGTCAATCTCAAGATGCCACTACTGGACACAGGTCTTCCTTAAGGATCGCCGTAAGTGTTGGTCTCTTACCGCCCTCATCCAGTAGAGTTCCGCATCCTTGACAGGATAAATAAGATAATTCGTTGAACGGGCAATGTACCTTGCCCATTGCCACTTAAATGAGCACTTCTGCGAACATATAGTAATATATGATAAGTAATGTATACACCACATAATATAATTGAAAGTTTCCCAAAGATACTGTCTGGATGTTCTCGGGGCGACCGACAGTATACAAGGCCTAACCGTATCAAAGAGAAAAAACATAAATAAAAAGCATAACTTAATGATTCTTGTATATTATTATTATGAAATTGAAAGGTTGGGTTTGAGATAATTTAATTGTAATTAATAGCTGTTATATGTCCTAAATATTTTAAATTATTTATTATCTTCTATACTTTTACGGGTTACCAGTCAAGTGGCTTGGCGGCTGATTTACGATCGACCTCGAGAATTACAATAACTTTTATGTATCATGTTCTATTTTTAAAATTGAAACAGCAAATAGTACATGCGTAAATGTGTCTATTAAATGTGGTGTCGTGTGTTTCATTTCTAGACTTTCATCCCTCTCTTTAAATATGGACATTCGTCAGGTTGTCTAAAGATATTTTTTTTAACTTTTAATCTATATTCTAATAAAATGTCTTTAAAAAGAAATATTAAGATGGGATCGTCCTTATACCATCATTGATGCCTCGGTTAAAAGCCAGGGGTGCTTAAAGCCGGATCGTTTGGTAGTTAGTGCTTTGTTGGTAGGTAATATTCGTGTGACGTGATACTGTTGATTGTTTTTCCGCGGGCAATGTGCCGAAGCGACCGCGGGCCGGTTACCGAGACAACCGCGTAGTCTCAGTTCAACTCCGGACATACCGGCGTTTACATATATATTATGCTGCATCTATTGTTGCCTTCAGTACGTGGCACATTGATTTCTGTGATCGTGTTTCTAACTGTGCTCGGAAATAATTGAAATATAACAAAAATAATCTACCGTCGCGAAATGTTGAAATACTGTTGTTTGAAGGACGAGAACGATAGTACCGGTAAAATGGATCACTTAAACGGTCATTATAACCCGCCTACTTGTCCTTTCCGAAGTGACAGAGTTGATAACAATCTAAGAAATGGGAAGACGAATTTACGCCTCAAAGTACCCATGCCATTGAAGCTAAAAAATCATCTGGTATCGGAAGAAAATTTCGATACTCTGCATTCGCACGTCGATGAAGTTTCGAGTTTTGTAAGTAGATCATTTGTAATTAATTTTGTCGAATGTATTCGTTCAAGGTGAACATCTTTCAGCTATGTTTATTGATACGTCGGTGGATATTTTTCTATTACTAGCTATACCCCGCAGTTTCACCCGCCGTGCATTTGAATTGAAACGAAATCGTTTAACATATACGTGACAATTCGTTTGTTAAAAAAATTATAGACAAAAATGCATATGGAAATATTCAAAAAACAAAATTCTATTGCATTTTTCCTTAATTTAATTTTATTTTTACTTAATTAAAAAAATTGACGTGCAGATAATTGAAACTGCGGGTGGTTTTTCCTCCACATTCCCAGGTCACTATGGTGATTGCATGTGGGTTTAGGGAGAGATATACCCCTAAAACGAGGTTTGCAGATGTTTTTTCCATAATATGTTACCTTACTGGTGTATGTTTTTCTGGAATGATCTCTATAGCGATCTAATCCTTATAATTGTATAATTAATTAAGAAAAAAGTATGCAACCAGCATGCAATATATATATTGCGGGTAAAAAGATGTTTAAAACTTATTTTATCTATTGCAAGTATTTCTAATGTAATAAATCAATTAATCAATACACACTTAAAAAGCCATTAAAATATAATTGATGATTTGACCAAATAAAAGAGTTGAGAAGAAGTGGGCTTGTCGAGCAAATAAAATTGATAAAGGTTTATATATAGTTAAAGCAACGTTTCAATTTCATTCAAGTGCATTTTTTTGTTAAATTTACCGATACAGACACAGATACTCATGAAAATTAAAGCAACATATACAAATACCATATATCATAAATTATTGCTTTTGATATAATAAAGTTATTTACAAGACATTAAATGCCGAATATTAAAAAATATATATGTCACAGTCTTATAATTTATTTCGTTTGGATAAATTGATTGGTTAACCATTGATTTATAATATTAATGAAAACAAAATAAAGATTGGCCATTACACAAAATATTAAATATTTGTTTTTAATTTCACGAAATAAGTGCCTAAATTAAAATAACGCTCATGTTTTGTTAAATAGGTTTTTGTGTAGTATATTTCTTGAACTAATCGAATGCAGCGTAAAAACGTAATCGTTATTGGTCTCGTACGGTAACTAAATTAAATGTAAATTCTAGTCTAATTTCATAGCTAGAGCTTTTTGGAAGGCGTTCTAGCGTTCTATAAACTAAAATAATCGAAAAGCTTAACGTAAGACAAGCAAAACACAACTAATTCCACTTAAAAATACAACAAAAATACGACATAAAAGGCTTCAATTTATAATATCTTAAGTACCTTTTCTTATTTATACCAAAACATTCAATTGACTTTACGATTATTGTTTTTGATTTACTACTACTATATGAGTTTCATAACAACGTCGTATGCCTGTCTAAATCTGATGACACCTGACTTCAAAATCAAGCCGTTCAAGCTACAAGTCACAGTGGAACAGACGAACATACAAGTATACATATACATTCATACCTGAGAAAAACATTACCCTTCTGTTATACATAGAAAAGTTGGGATTACAGTTACTGTAAGATTGATTAAAAAAAATTAAAATAAGAATTTAGAAAAGTAGTTAAAAGGTGACTTTTTTATGTAATTATTATAGTAGAGTCACGTTGTAAGTAAAAACTGTCAGTGTCACGAATCTGTCGGTTCATCCGGGAAGGGGACACTTTTGTACAGAATCATACCGTGAAATAACAATTTTATGCTCTTGAAAGGAAATTAGTGTTAAATTACAATTACTTAACGCTATTAAGAAGAAGGAAAAAATATGTCGATTTGCAGAATAAATGGCGATTTTTGCAAATACTACGATATTTTATTAATAATTTGTAAATACATTTGCAAAATAGGCGCATAGATTTGTAGAAATGGAAGAGTGAAAGGAGAGAGAAGCGTACGTACACTGTATATCCGTTACGCTAAAACTTTCTTCGTAAATTTACTCATACTTATATTGCTTTTTAATGTAAATAGAATTTATTTCGATTAATACAATGTATAATGTTTCGTTTGATACATATGTAATGAGTAAGTTTGAAATAATTAATGGAAAACAATTATTTCATGTATAAATATCGATACATTATTAATGATCGATGACAGCACTGGGCTGGACATCAGACAAATCTCATATTAAACAATGGCCCACAACCAAAAATGTCGACATTTCACAATAGCAGTTTGTAAAGCAACGTTCAAACATTTGTACTAGTGGTTATATTTAGAAATGACGCGTACTGGTACTAAATGACTTGCTTTCCGCGTCTTTTGATAATGATCTAAAATTGATCGGTGTATAAAAAATCGCGCCTTTGACTACGCCGGCAACCGTGGCTTTGAAATGTTTACAATTTGAACATAGTGGCACGATATGTTGATACGCTGACTCGATGTTTGGTCTGGCTTAACATTACAAAACTGAACTTTTAGACACTGACATATTTCAAATCTGCTCAGCAGCTTCCAAGATTTGGGAAACAAATAAACACCACCTGGTTTTATGATACAAGATGAGGTTAATTGTAGTCACGTAACACGTCATTAAAAATAAATCGATTTCAGTGTATCTTTTTTAATTCATTGTTACTATTCTGTTTTTTTTTTACAAAATCCGCCGCAAAATCTGCCGCTTGGTTGAAATATTTTGCAACTACAATGATTACTGAACTATTTATTCTTCTGTATTAAGCTTTAGTAAATGTGACGTGACATTTCCATTGCATTTTAAGTTATATGTCCATATGCTATGTACTTATTTTTTTAATGATGTAACTGAACAATCTTTCCCAGCAACTTAAACCTCACATCTTTGTATTGTTACTTATTTTACCATTTCAAATTTTAAAAGTAACACACAGGACAGGTTATAATTATTTACATCAATCAGTTCTTAACAGCTTGATTTGTTACAATAGTAGTAACTCGCTTCGCGCTCGTACAGATTGACTAACTCTACTAGTGATGGAAAAAGAAATATACGCTAGCTCCCGTAACCCAGAGGGGTAGATAGATATCATGGATTTCCATTTAGCGTTATCCTGGCACTCCTATCTCGCTTCTTCTACATACATACATATACGCATACAAGCTCTTTCGTCACGGGAACGCTGCCGCTCACTTTTGCAACATTGTTTCGTTACCCTCCCTTTATTCATCCTTTCAACATGCCCGAACTAGTGATGTAATATAACATAAAGTATTAAATAGGTAATATAATATACAGTCTTAATACTTGGCATTTTGAACAAACGTATATTAAACATATAAATGTTATCATTTTTGATGGATGATTGGATTTAAAGGAGGAGGCAAAGAAGTAACGACGGTTTGCTTATATTTTACCATTCTTAATATTGGACAGAAGAGAAAAGGAAAGATCAGAAAAAAAATATTAAAGGAAAGGAAGTAAAAGAACATTTGTCATATTATCATAAATATTTTTTTCAAAAATAACTCCTGATGATTTTTCGGTGTATTTTTTTGCGGATATTCACAGACACAGTAATTTACTTCATGAACTAAACAGACTTTTGTCATATACTCAAGATATTTATAGTAGGTGTTGTAATATCATCTCTTGGTTTCAAAGTACCAATTAAAATGTCCGTGTGCGATGTAGCGTCATTGAGATTTAAGACTCGAAGAGTAATACAATGGAGGCCATAAGTTAATCGACTACGATTGAAAATGGTATTTATAGTCCTGCACACAGTGTAAGTTTTTTAGTACTACTAAAAGAGGATACGGGCAGTATATTTACCCGATTGTATATATCTAATACTATAAATAGCAATTCTTGTATATTTGTACGCTATCTGAGAAAGGCACTAACTATTTATATATATAACTAACGGATTTAGATGAATCTTAATATAGGCGTCTTATCCGTAAATACGCGAACACTTAAGTCGCGATCTCAGGTACCTGGGATATCCGAAAATAAGGTATATATACCTTTTTTTTTCTTTTTTGCATAATATCTTACTCGGTTCATATGATATCATTTTACTTAAATACCCCAGAATCTTATAAAATTAGATAATTCTAGATCATTTGTAAATTCTATATTTAAAATGAAATGTTGTTTTTAAGAAACTCACTTCAATTAACAAACGCACACTCACTACACGCAACAACTCTACGTACGTACGTAGTATATATATCAGTAGTCCCAGTTTATTAAAAACATTTTAGAGTTCACATGACCTTACAACATATGATATTGATAAACGACAGACTATGGGAACCTTTATGATAAAATACATGCACTGCAATTTTAATTGTCATAAGCATATGGTATCAATCTGTTCTGTATTTACATTACCTATATCTAGTCTTAGAAGTTATTAGATTGTACATTATACGTCTTTATATTGTGAATCATAAACACTATTCGCAAAAACTCTTGATCGTTCGTTTTATGATTAGTTAACTGCGCGTCGCTAATTCCAGAATGATGTTTGTATTCAACAAAAAAAAAACTATATCGCTTATTTATAATTTTCTCGTCCAGTGTTGCGATAGATCATTTCTTAGACTCGGACAATTATTTTTGCTTTAGAAAATTATTTAGGTGTAGGTTTGCTAATAAGATGAGCGTTCTGGTTTCAAAATCACTGGTTATACAATGAATTGCATAGCAACGATATTTTCCAAGCACTTAAGACAGAATAAACTGTGACAAAAACTGAAAAAATGTCATAAATTTATCATTAAATGAAAAAACATGCAGACGAATTGATAAGCTCCTCCTCATTGGTTAAAAAGGCAACATCTCAGTTTTTTGTCGTTCAATAATGATAAGAGACTCGTAGGTTCAAGTCTATTCTCTTGCATCTTCTATATTTTTTCATTATTCTCAGTTTTGAAATTCGTGTCTTTGAAAAAAATGTTTTGGAAGTTTTGATATATTGCATTCTCATCTTTAAGCCTGGTCACATTCGTTCTTTTTCTTCTTTACTCATGAGAACACTATATACTTTGACAACATAATTATTATTAGTCAATGCTTAAAGTCGGACTACCGATATACTGAGAGTATTGTGAATTAGAAGTATTATTGTCAATTTGAGGTATCATTTCTCGATACTTTATAAACTGACGAAGTCAAATCGCCAAATATTTTGCTTGCGTTATTAAATTAAGCGTTAATAATTACAAGCAAAAATTCGCTTTGTTATGTTTGACATGATACGTCAAAATGTAAGTGGTTAATTCTGTTCACAATTTTCCGTCAGTTTTAGATTTTATTCTTGTGATGGTTACAATCTAGACGGTAACAAAAACTTATATATATATATATATATATGTATATATATGTGTCACCGTATAAATATCCCGGTGAAACAAGTTTTAGCATCGCAAAAACCCAGTATTGTTAAGTCGATAGCGTCGAACCACTTTTCAATGTCACAGTTTTTGTATATGTTTTTTTTATGTATATTTATTGGAACCATTGTACACTTTAACATCTTCTTTAAAATTCGAATTTGATTATTAAAAGTCTTCATTCGTCGATAGTTGAAGTTATCAATTGATATATTCTATTAACTTTTAAACAGCGAAACATTAATAGGTTATAGGTTATAGGTGTAAGTTCATAAATCTAAAATAGTCTCAAAGGATAGGTTGTGTTACACCCCGGACCAGAAGCAAGTGAGATACAGTAGAATTATCCTGCCTCCCCTGTATAATCAAAATGACTAAGGTTCTTCCATTCACTGGTCTATCACTATCATGCCTCATGCGATTTATCTAGCTACGTTTTTTTAGTTTCAATTTTCATGACTACATTCACAAAACAAATATATTTTTAAATGTTTAATTTTATTATCTTTTTCTTAAAATTCATATGAATATAATTATATTAATTAAAAGATTAGAGATAACGCTTTATTGCCTTAATGCGATGACGCTAAAATTGGCGATGGCTCCATTACAGATTTATTGATAAGAAATTTAATTTGCAAACAAAAATTGTATTTGTATGGTTATTATATAATGTACCTCTCTCTAACACAATTTCTAATAATTTATCTTACTCCAACAAGTTTCACTTCAATCACATATACAAACATTTTTATTTTTAATTACGAAGTAAGAACTGTATGGTACATTTTATGACTTGTTGTTCCAGCAAGTTTTTACCATTAAGAGAACCTTACTTCACAGACTGTATAGACCAAAAATCACTTTATATCTGTACATACATATGTGCCTAGTAGATGTTAAATCCTGTTAAATTGGAGAGATAAATTATAAAACAAACATCAATTGCCCCAAGGAGGTGGAAATAATATCTAATTCTGCTTAATCTAATAATTGCAGAGGTTGATCACGTGCTTGAAGGAAGCGCTAATGATGCAAAATGCTAGCGTGGGTATCTTAACAGTATAGTAGTAAATTGGATGGAAGTCACTAAATTTACGTTGGTACTCAAGATCCTAAAGGCTTGACGTAACTAAAGCGGCGTGACAGTACTCGGCGTTGTTTATACGCACCGAGTACTGGGCCGAGAACAATGTCTCGGCCGTGTTATCAAGACGCGATAGATAGATTCCCAACTTTCTGTTGTGTCCTGTTATGTCTTGTTATTAATCAGTCAAAGCTCCATTAACGATGCGTGTTATCAAGATTGAACAACGAATTACTTTCATTATATTTCAAGATGGATGGGTGCACGCTTAGATAATAAATAATTATAAGCTGTCTTATAGTCGACTGTGATTCAACGATCGAATATCCTGATAATGTAAACCTACGACTATCTGTTTTTACTACTACTACTAGTATAACAGTGGTAGAGTCCGCAACAACAACATCTGTTGCCCGAATTGGCCGGCTCGACCGGTGGAATACCACAACCTCACAGACGACAGGCGTGAAGTAGAAGTACTCTGCGTTTCGTCTGATGAGTGAAGTTCCGGAGGCCTAATTTCAGTCCTCTTCCCCTTCCCATCCTTTCCTCATACGTATAGGATGGGTACGAGAAGAGGATTGGACGGGGAGGTATTTGGCAGGGAAAAGGAAATATCCTTTTTCCTGTCTATGTCCTCCTCTGTCCATTAAAGGTAGGCAACGCATCTGCAACACATTTGCTTGTTGCGGATGTCTATGGGTAGCGCTCACTTAACATCGGGTGATCCGCTTCGTTTGCCAACTTATCCCATAAAAAAAATACTATAGATGTTTAAGTGTTGTTGTGATGTTAAATAGCAATTAGTCCTTGACTATTAAATTTTAATTAAATATGTACGTCTTTCGACGCGAGTTCCTCTAGGTCGATGAATAGTTTGTAGCTTGCTTCTCATAACTTTAGATGTGCTCGAGATTGTGGCAACAGTTATAGTATATCGTATAGCTGTTTTCGCACGCATTCATTTCTTATATTCTTTGGTGAAGATCTTTGTATCTTGATCTCGCGCATATAACTTGGAATTAAAATGTCAATAACTTGTAATTGGTTGGCTATGGTAATGTATGTCAAGAAAACAAGAAAATGCCCAAAATATGGTAGTGTCGTATATGTAAGACTGTTATATATTTTATATATTAAAATAAAATAATTGACAGTTATATGTCACACATTATATCTACAGAGAAATATTCTAGACCATAGACACATATCACATCGTCCCTACCTTATGAGAGTACTATGGAAGAAGGAAGGTAAACGAGGCTATTTTACATATTTTTTTCTTAAAATGCAATAGTATTTTAAATTAAAATATTGAGGCGGACCATCAATTCTCAAGTAATGAAAATCCATATTTTTTAAGAATACTTTCCTAAAGATAGTACAAATGGGCGAGATTTTTTTTCTAGAATTACATGTTTGAATGTTCAAAATGTATTCTCTATTTAAGTACGATTTTTTTATCTATAAACCTTAAAAATACGCCACTAGAAGTAATTGTTCTACGAAGTAACACTTTGGAGGTAGAATATTTTGCTTAACAATAGTGTTTTTGTTAAGTTACTTACGCTTACGAAAAGACCGCATGTCGACCGTGGGAACAATGCCCATGAGTGGACCGCGCTAATTTAATAACAAAGCTTTGTTTGTTAAAATAGTTCGTTAAATAATAACGAGCGAGTTTCCCGAACACCTTGTTAGTGGTTTATCATTAATTTAAAAGCCTGCAGTGTACGTAACATTGATCGTCTGACGCCAAGTATTCCTGTACCATTATTAATAAATTAAACTAACTATTAACACTTGATAAGCCAACTGGTCAAAGGATATGCCGCAATGATATAATTATGTAAGTTAATGTAATCACAACTTATGAATATTGAAATATTCTACTCGTGTTCCTTAACTTGGCGCGGAATGCAGGCGATTTAAAACTTCGTACGATATACAATTGATAAATTCTATAATGTTTTGGATTATTTATTGTAATATATTATGATTGAATGGTCCTCGTTACACAATAACCCTTTCTTAATGTTGCTACTCCAATATCTAAATGAATTGGAAAATTCTCGCAGTTTCTATGAGACCAGACGCCACTAGATGGCTCTACTGTTCTTTTCGCAATTCTTGGTTGTAATTCAAACTATTTTCGTTTATAATATAAATAAATATTTACCGATGCACAAACTTTTGGGTTTAAATCGGGAAAAAAGTTGATGCAATCCTCGAAAAAAAAAACATAATTTATTTTTGTATTATAAATAGGTACTAGCTTTTCTATTCTATCTTCGTACTCTACTGTACTGTAAGTATTCTATCTACTTTATTAGTTTTATCACCTAGCTTTTTATAAATATGCGCAATGTTGTTTGATATTTTTTTAATACTTTTTTTTACTTTGTTAGCATCAGTTACCGTCCTTTTGTCTGTCATTCAGTATCTTTTGTCTTGAGGTATATTCTCGACTTATCTTAATAGACAGCTTGGTTGTCGTACAAACATCTCAGTAACAAAGACAATGCTTCTAAGAACAAGAAATATTAGGTATTTCTTATCAGAGTAGTATGACGAAATGATTGGAGCTGTAATGACAGCGTGGAGGCGAGCGCGTGACGAATCGCATCCAGCCGGATACGGGGAATACCCCGCTCAAAGTGTAATCAGGTGTCTATAGCCTCGAGACAATGTAATGTTTTTTGTGATAGGAATCCAATTTCAAATGTATCCATAGAGATATTCAAAGGAAATCTTAAGTACATTTGAGCATTTTGATATCAACATTTTTGAATTTATCTTCATTAAATTCATTTATTTAAACTAAAGTAGTTATGGCACTTCTATAAGTTTCAATATCTACATGGACGTACGATTTAAAAGTATTTTCAAAATTATAAAGTGCAAATAAAAAACCAATAAAATAAAGTTGAATTTTTCACTCGGAAACGATGAATGTTTTTTTGAGATAGAGCGGAAGGATTTAAAAAATCGATTTTATTGGTAAACAAATAAATCCTAACCTACGTTTTGACATTTTAAATGAAAATGTTAAATTTGTCTCACCTCAACATTTAAAAATTTACATAAATGAATAATTACTACCAGTTGTTTCTAATTTCGACCGTTCTATTTCAAAACTCAATGAACCTGGTTAGAACTGGAACACGGCGTCAGTATTTCTTGGCGCAGTATTTCCAAGAGCCAGATAGAGATATCCCTATTCGTTTATACCAGGCTTATTAGGTCCTTAGTCGATATCATGAAACACTTATGTTGCTCTCACTGCCACTTTCTATCGCTGTTAATGTGTATTGTTTATTTGCACTTTATAACTAGATGTTGCCCGCGGATTTGCACATTTATTATCTTCGCTGGACATTTATGTAAGTTGATTTCGCGTATATAATCTTGGAATCTGAAGTGTCAAAAAGTTGTTATAGTTGCCATGTCGTTACCATGGCAATCTATATTGGGTTTTATTTTCCTATCCCATGAGAAGAATTTTTCGAAAGTTAAAGTTACCCCACGTTGTTTTCTCTACTCCTGATAACGTGTGTTACATAATGAACGTGTTCATAAAGAATGTGTTCTAATACGTGTTCCATATAAACCAATTATTACCGTTGAGGTGAAGAACAAACGCAAAATACAGAAATGGAATGCTATGAGAACATATCGAATATGTATTTTGTACATCACATTCCGGCTCGGGTTTTGGGTGCTAGGAGCGGTGGACTGCGAAACATACAGGCCATTGAATTTATATTTGGCTTAACTGGTTTACTTCATTGCACTCGAATTTATTATGCTATATGAAAGGTGATGTGTGTATGTAGACTCCGAAGCAGCTGGACCAATTTCGATTATTTTTTTGGATTCGATATTTCCAGCATATCTTAAGCCTAGCGGGTGTTCGTGTGAAGTTTGGTAGCGCTAATTTGCCCAGGCAAAGCCAGGGCGAAGTACTAGTGTATTATAATATAGTCATAATTTATACGTAAGTTTCCTTAGATTGTGTTCCTTGTACGTCGGTTGAAAGGCTTCCATTTATTACCTGATCAACGACATTTTTCTAAGTAGTCTCTTGTTTGATAATTAATCTGCCATATATAGAAACATAATACAAAAGTATTTATTGGCAATCAAAGCCTTATTAAGTATAACAGTATTCACACTTAAAGTTGACAAGAAAAGGTTATGTTTATCCTGAATCCTGAAGGCAGAATAGTTTTCTTCTGAAATCTATACCCAATCATTCTTAAAAAAAAATAATAGATTTTATATAGAAAGTGGCAAACGTGGAAGTGGTTTACTTCATATTAAGTGGCCACAACTCTTTGGCATCTGGTTCCTATAACAAGCTAAAGAATTGCAGATGCATTGCCTACCTTTAATAGCGAGAAATACTATAAAAAAATAAAGACCAGAGATAGGTATCCGGCACCTCATTCATCAGACGAAACACAGGATACTTCTACTTCACGCCTGGCTTCTCTAAAGCCGTGGTATTTCAACGGTCTAGCCGGCCTATTCGTGCAAAAGATGTTGGCGTTACAGGCTCTATTACTATTAAATGTGCATTTTAGTTCAAACCGATAATTTGTGTCCAACGTCTTTAAAAAAAATGGATGTTAGCGATGTTACTTGTTCAAGCTTCATTTGTTAGAGCTTGTATTTTACGACCACTGTTATAAATATGAAATAAAAATGTCTAAGGTTTTGTGTAAGCTAAGACATATTTCAGGATGATTGTTTAAAAGAACTGAATATACTCGCAATACGGTATTACGATAGAAAGAAAAATATCGATAAATATCCGGTGCGGAATCAAGGCGCGTCGCTAGTACTTAATAGAATCAGCGTTAAATTGACTTTTATACCGTAATCATTAGAGCTTCCTTGTTTGAAACCAAATCTATCGATGGACCAAAAACCTCGTGATGTTATTTGTTTTTCAATCACATTACAAATGTCATTAACATTTTTAGATTAAATTAAATTCAAGTTTCTCGGTATTAAGCTATAAAAAGTAGACGGATGTAATGCGTTTGTATGATAAAGCTTGTACACAACGATACGCTTAGATTTGCTCGACAACGCTGGCGCGTCCATTGATCGTTTACCATAATGATGTAATCATGTTTTTATATCTTATCACTCGGACCGTTTGCACTGTGACCAATAGTGTTATCGATGTATACAGAGCTTTTGTTGAGGACAGATTAGTATCGACGTACACAAGGACAGTGCTTTCTATTGTAAACATTAATAACGAATTTTCTGGAAACGATAAAAAATTACTTGGATGTATATAACATGAAACTGTACAACAGTTTCATGTTATATACGTCAGACGATGATTTCCAATTTTTTCTAGAGTTCAAACTTATCTTATTTTCTTTTAATTCTTCCATGATCTAAAAATATTCGATTTAAAATCGATAAAAGTACCAGTGCCATATTCATTTTCTAACTCCGAAACTACTTTCAAAAACTGTACCAACATTAAAAAACTACATATCCAAAGTCACAACTCGGGTAGGAGATTTGAAACCCGCGAATATACAGATCTAGACGCACCCTAATACTATTCTATAACATAAAGTTTATCATTGTAAACAGACTTTGCCCTACGGACGTAATTTCGTTTCTTGTGCAAGACCTCGACGGACATAGCAAGTTGTTACAAATTGAAGGTTGGAACTAACGACATCTTACGCCAGCGGAGATCGGACGGATCAAAAAACAAACATTACGTAGTCGGCGATTCTATATACAACAATTATTTAAAGACTACACACGACAGATTAAAGGACATTTAAGCACTAGAGCGAAGGTGTAATTAGAAAAAAAATCTTAACCCATCTTACCACAAAGAAAATTGAATTGAATGCGAACTTAATTAATTATCTTAATAATTATGACTAAGAAATGATTAAGAGACAGTAAGCAGAGGTCAACCTACACTCACTTGTATCGACCAGATTATTAAAAAAAACAGTATTAAGAGGACCCTTAAGGCGTCTGTCCATTGAAGCGGAGCGAGGCTGCGGAACGAAAAAAATCTCCTCCCCGAGATATTCAAGCAATCCTATAGGTTGTTATTTCTCCGTTTCTGCGGTCCGCAGTCTCGTTCCGCTTTAATGGACAGGAGGCCTTATAATGAAATATATGTACTTAAATGTTAATGTCAAAGAAGCGACTGAGATACGAAGCCAACGTGCGAAATGAAACATTTTCATCTCTACTTACCTATTTCGATCACGGGCGCGATGGTTTTGTTTCTCAAATGCTAGCCCATACATGTTGAGTTTCGGAATTTAATAGGAATATGTTTATTAATCGAAGTAGAATATAATTCCCACTATTATATTTAATTGCACATAGTTTCTTAGAAGCAATTAAATGCATTGCGTGTCGGCTTTAAAATATCTGTCAAGACAGGCCGTGAGTTTTATTTTAGAAGTACAGTAACAGTCATACAATCCGCTTTAATACTTGATATACCATTTGTTTGGTAATTTAAAAGGCTACAAATAATATAAGTAACGTGTTCAAGTGATGATTTAATTCTGTCGTGACGGATTTTTTATGTGAGTATATTTAAGTCATACATTTTTATAAATGTAAAGTAAATCAGTACAAGTTTATGACCCAAATATGTTAAAATACGATACAGCTTACTCCATTTCCTTTTATTTATTTATTTTTACGTCAATATATCAATCACAATTAAATTGTCGATCAGTAATAATGATAAGGGAACAATTTGTAATTACCAATTCAAATGGCCATGGTAAAGGGCATTCGCTATCAATAGATTGTTCTGATAGATATCAAACCTGGAATTGGTCCTATTGTGCACTTCGAAATTTTTGTTATCCATTGAAGAGTCACAGCAATGTAGCGATCATAATAGGTAATGTACGACGAGTATGACCATACTGTCACAGCGACTAAGTAATTATGAACTGTACCACCCACCATTACTATTTAAATGAGCTCGTAACGTGCGTAATATGTTGACAACCGGTAAACCACTTATTATATGTACATACTATGCAAATATGTTGAAATATAATCCATTCATACTTACGAGGAAAACATCTTTAAAAATATTTTTATTTACGAAACGAACATGTATAAATATATTTTATCATTGATTGACATTGACACGACATTGCAGCTTTGGATGTAAGTAAATCGAGTTAAATCATCATATTTTCGCCTGAGGAATCTATGATTGCCAACCCGTACTTGGCCAGCGTGGTGGATTACAGCCCGTTCCCTCTCTCGGAGGCCCTGTGTCGCTGCAGTGGGAAACATTCTAGAAAAGGCCGACTTATTATTTTTTATTTAATCTATGATAATCCGTTGTACACGTCATTTCCGGACAATCATAAGAAACAACCAAATAATTTTAATTATTCCGTACAACTGCTAATATCAAAAATTTCTTTCAGAACACAAAATGTACGGAAAAGCTTTGTCAAACAAGTATCATGGATATACCGAACAGAGGTGATACCCCGAGAGCACCTGAAGAAATCTATGAAGAAGCGCAGACATTCTTAAAAGAATATTTTGCATCTATACGCAGGTAAATCTGTACTTATTCCGTAATTATAATCCGTGCAGTTAATACGTAGTTTTAGGGGAAAGAATTATACCAGTTTAGCCTATTCACTCTTCACTGATGATATTTTATGTCAGGTGAAAGGTATACAATGACAAACATTTTTATAGTTCCATCCAAAAGTAATAAGGGAATCGCGTGTCTTGATATTATATATAAAGCAGGGAATTCTTGTATATTTCGGCTAATTTGGAAACCGCTCCAACGATAATCATGAGATGTTGTGTAAAGATACGGTTGTTATTTTTATATTTATGTAAGTAAGCATTTTATTCTTAAAAGACGAATTCTCTCATTCTTAATCAATTTTTTAGATGGCCATCTATTTGTGGGAGAGATATGTGTACTTTATCAATGGATTAGGTATGGTTGGTACCTTGAAATTCTATGAAATGTTGCGAAATATAATGTTTCGATTACTAAACATATCTTGATATATAATATGTACAATAATGCAAAATGAGTTGGAGGTCCAGGTCCATTCCAAAGTTAGTACGTTATCTTTAGGGTTGTTGCAATTATATTGAAACATCACCATTATCTTTTATTTTTTTTCTAATTATTACTATAAAATAAAATATGTGAATTTTAGTTCATTAATAGGTATAATAAATAAATAGGCTAACATTATAACGAATTAACATGAATTTCAAAGACGGAACTTAATAGTAGGGTAGTTTACATTTATAGAGAAATACGATAGCAGATAACTTTTACTGAGAAGTAGAGTGGAATCCCTTAAACTTACTAAGCATTTAGAGTTCTTGATGTTCACAGAGAACGAAGGAACATAAAACAATAAAAAAATGTGTAAGCCATACAGTTGCAGAGATATTCACTAATGAATGTAAATCAATACCAATTTGCTATGAACAGAGGGCTTCGCTTGAGATTTCCGAAAATTGCTTTCTAAACGGGATTACTAACGTAGCTTCTTTGTTAAATCGAAATTGTAATTTAAGAAGTAGAACTCGATTTTGCATTAATTTCGAGAAATTAGTTTTAACGGGCATTTTATTTCAAAAGATTGGTCGCTGCGTTAGAATACAAACCTATAAATAAATGTATTTGCAGCTAATTATGCGTAACACACTAATATTGAACACACTTTAGTCGACATAGATGATACTAGGTGGACAGAATATTATCCAATACAACGCGTTCCACAAACAAGTTAAATAAAAATATTTTATGTGTAGCTCTAAATTATTCCTTTCGCGTATACGCCAAATAATATTACTAACTCGTATCGTTATTACCCTCAAACGGAGTGGCGCCTACCCATCGTCGTCTTAAATAATTGATGAGATGATCACACACACCACAGAGATGTCAACGGAAATACACGAGACACTGCAATGCCTCATGCGTAATTCAACATGCTATTTTGAAATAGAATACAATACGAGGCTTTTCCTCCTGTGATTTTTTCAGTATGAGGCAATCGAGCAACAAGTCTCCTGGTAGTAAATTATCACCACATCGTATGCTGTCTAAGGCGCAGGTTCAGACTCATATAGAATAGTGGTCACATCTTTGGGCTAGAGCTACGAAATACCAGCTTCTTCCTTGACTGCGCAATACGAAAGAGCGCCAAATTCCAACCGCACCTTGATGGTTGGCATTCCACTAGCTATGTACGAGCACTAGCGGTTTTCGCCTAACTTTCTGCTTCATACAACCGCCATGTGAAATGATCGGTCTCCAGCGGTGTTTTCAAAGCAATATGACTCAGGGTCCTTCAAGAAAAGAGAGTGCTCGTACCTTAAAGGCCAGCAGCGCACCTACAGTTCATGGCTGGCGGTGATAACTTAACTTTAGGCGATCCGTTGCACGCTTCCCACATTATCCTTTTTTTGAAAAAACTTTTGAATGACTTCAGAAAAATACAGATTTTAACTCGCCTGACAATTGAACCCGAATCCCACTAGCAACAAAGGGGTAATTTTCGCCGTTGTCATTAATAATTATTATTACTACATATTAATTAAATCAATTTTATATATTTTTATAGAGAAAACTCTGAAGCACATGTGGCGAGACTGAAAGAAATCGAAGTTGAACTCTCGCACAGAGGAACGTACAATTTGAAAACGCCGGAATTGGTGTTCGGCGCGAAGTTAGCTTGGCGCAACGCTACGAGGTGCATTGGACGCATACAATGGAAGAAATTACAGGTATTGCTACTTTTAAAACTATCACAAGTTTAGATGTTTACGAAGTTTGCTTCATTATTAGAATTTTCAGGTTAGATTCCTCTAAGCGTAGATATTAATAATAGTTTGTCACTCCATCTTTTAACTTTAAATAATAATCTTGTTACAAAATTGATAGTAAAGCGACATCTATGTTAAAATAAATTAGATTCTTACTTATTCTTCTATGATCAAATTAAAAATAAGAAATATAAATTCACAATTTATTTAATAATATTTCCAGTAAATGTACCTCATTGTTTACCTTTGTTTTGTTTTGTACCATTGTTACATGTTTTAATTCCATATTATGGTGGAATTCAATAGGAAATGTAAAAAATAACGGAAAACAATCCAGTGTAAAAAAATGTAACATTCACCCAAACGCTGTTGCTAATTCCACATTTAAACTTTTAATTAGGGTTCTTAATGGCTTAAATGTGTGTAACTTGAAAAGTGTGTTGTTTTGTTAAGCAAATTACTTTTTGAATGTTCCTGAAAATTGCGCAGGAACTTTCCTTGTTTTAGTAAATATTTTATTGTATAAATAAAACGGTAATTAGTAGTTTTAAAATAACAGCTATTTTGTGTAGTCTTCGTGTAAGTAAAGAAAAAAATATTAGCTACTAAGTAACAAAGTTGCGTTTACTTCAGCGGCTAGATATACTTCCTTATCATAAGACTCCTGAAAAAAACTATCATAGTTTTACAAAACTTAAATATATTTTTTTTTCAAAATTCATAACCACAAAACAAAAACATTTACGATGTCTAAAAAGATGTCCATAAAGAGATTTCTTTGCCTATCACCAAGTGCGGATATGAGTTTGCCAACAATTTTTTCGAAACAACAAAAATAACTTCGAAGAAGTAGATCCAAGCTAATTGACTTCAACAAACATCTATTGCCATTGTTATGAATAATTTAAGCTTATTGTTTTATATAATTAAGGAAATCGCATAAATATCCTTGATTTGATTGACCTATTGGTAGAAAAGCCATTCCCTAGACAAATTGAAAGCGATACTCCGGTATACATTGCACTCTAACTTTTTTCATAGCGAACGGGTACCGATGAAAGAATCCTCGGGGATTCTTAGGGCGAATAAAATAAATAAGCCACACATCGTAAATTGTTTTTGATCGTAAAAAACAGGTATCTATTCTTATCGTGCTTGACGGATAAATGAAAACAATTCTCGTAAGAAATATATTTCGACAGATATTCGACTGCAGGGAGGTAACTACTGCCAGTGGAATGTTCGAAGCGCTCTGTAATCATATCAAATACGCCACGAATAAAGGAAATATAAGGTAAAGTTTCACTATATCCTTTCACCCGGAATCAGTCTTTTGAACCGTTAAATTAATATAAAACAATAACGGGTTGACATTGAATTAAATTACCCTTCTTTGTTTAAATCGTTAAATCGAAAGACCATACGTTTTTTTCTCATTTTTATCCTAAATAAAAGAAGATTTGTCTTTAAGTGGATTCCAGGTTATCCGCATTCTAATAGAACAATTAACGTATCCTGGATAACGTTAATGGAGTTTGTATATATGTACATAATTGTACAGTATATCATTGAACAGTAGTAGAGCCCGCAACAACATCTGTTGCACGAATGGGCCGGCTCGACCGTTGAAATACCACGACCTCACAGAAGACAGGCATGAAGTAGAAGTATGTATGTATACTTCTGCGTTTCGTCTGCTGATGACGGAGATTCAATCTCAACCCTTTCCCTTTCCCATCTTTTCATAACCAGAATGGGAAGGGCAAGAGGATTGGATTGGATGGGGAGAGGATAAATGAGGGAAATCTTGTCTATCGCCTCCTCTACCCATTAAAGGTCGGTAACGCATCTGCGACAAATTTGCTTGTTGCGAATGCCTATGGGCAGCGGCCACTTGACATCAGCCTGCTCGTTTGCCACCTTCTTCCATAAAAAAGAGCGAGTTCTACCATTTTTAACAAGAAGAACATATTTTTTTAATTTGTAAATTGAAAAAGTAATTTCGAAATTAGGAAACACCTTATTGGTGAGGTTACATTCATATTAATAAATTTCAGGTCAGCAATAACAATATTTCCCCAGCGAACGGACGGTAAACACGATTATAGAATATGGAATCCGCAACTCATCAGTTATGCTGGCTACATAGAAGAAGACGGCACTGTGTTAGGAGATCCCGCTCGAGTCGAATTCACAGACGTATGTTTTTTTAAATATCCATGTATGTTCAACCTATAAATTGGCAGAGTTCTTTTGAAAGGATGAATGAAGAGAGAATAACAAAACAAATTTATGTTGAACAAAAGTGAGTGGCAGTGTTGGTAGGGGACGCCCTAGGAGAACTTATATCGATCAGATTAATGACTTACTCAAAAAGGGCGATATAAGGAGCACCCATAACCGACGAGCATGCATGCGTAGATGTATGAATGTGGAAGAAACGAGTGTTGCCAGGATCGCGCTTAATGGAAATCTTTGATCTCTGCCTCCCGCTCTGAGTTACGGGCGTGAGCACATATTTATTTATTTATATTCTATTAAAACCACATCACATAGATACTACGATTACATTCTTTTAACCATAGACCTATATACCTCCAGATAATAATATTATAATAATATTTTCTCGACTTTCGCCGGCGCCAGCGCATCGGCGAAACCGCAACAAAAAGAATATGCTTAACATATTTTAAAAAATTGTGGTGAGTTCCTTAAAAAAATCTACTACTTAAAGGATGTTTAAAAATACTAAAATCTTTTAAAAAATAGTCAAAAAGCAAATCATATTCACTATTTTAAGCAAATTACCCTCGCGATAGCGGCTGTTGCTGGAATGAATGAAAACAAATATGAGCCTTCCTTCTTTAAGACTTACTTTAACGTATTCATTTTAATTTAATTATAAATGTATTATGAATAATTGCAGTTGCCATTTGTTTTATTCGATCCTTTAATGTACGTTATCTACCATTAGGGAATAAAAATGTAATAATCATTGTTACATTTAAAAAAACTGTTATTCTTTTATAAATTACCTCCCCGGGCGGACTATTGTGTTGCCAGATCCGGTTGGATTCCACAACAGCGTATAAGAACTCATCTGTCATTTAGATAGCTTCGTCTTTCGCTTAGTTGTTTATAATATTTTTCGCATGGTAACACATGTCATTTAATCCCGTTTTCTGTATTGTAATTAAAGTTTAAAAGTATAACAAATAATAATAAAAAAAAATAATAATAAATGAATAATAGTGACGTACTTTAGGACATCTTGAGCTAGTCTATTTTAGAATGTAATTTTACTTAATAAATTATTTTTTAGTTAAATTATATATATCTTTAGGGAGATTAGATTGATTGTTTGTTTCGAATTAACCCAAACGCTAATTATATCAGCTAGAGATTATATTCTTTATTATGTCTATCTACCCTAGCGAAGCTGAGGCGGATTATAACTAGCCTACGACTGTTATGTATCGAATACGAGTGTATAATTTCGTCATCAGCGACATAATCTTGCAATCCAGGACTTAAAACTAGCAGATATCAACATGAGCATGTCACTAAGGTAATTATTAACAACGGAACTACGTGAAATTATAAATTTGTCATGTATCACAGGTCTGCATTAAACTGGGCTGGGAACCGGCCCGTACAGCGTGGGACATACTGCCGTTAGTTTTATCCGCAGACGGCAAAGACCCAGAATACTTCGATATACCGCGAGAGATAGTCATGGAAGTGGAAATGGAACATCCGAGGTAAGGAAACAGATATATATATTAACGTGGGATGTTTACAGTACCTCGAATTAAAGATACGGTATTATATCTTTATTTTCTTATTCTTCTTAAAACAAATTAAAACAAAGTTCAAGGTCTTAAGGTCACGCGCACACGCCACTCGTCTTTCTCGCCAATCTGTTTCATCTCTCCTGTTACTTCAAACTTCCTCTTCCGTCCTTACCCCGCGCATCCGTTCCGTTTCATACTCACTTCGTACGTTCCGTTCCTACATTAATATGATAATATTATAATAACCATCTCGCGAACAAGCCTTACAGTTATAGATATGGATTGCGAATGATTAAGACAGTAATTGAAGGCGATATAAGGAGTACCCGTAACCGACGAGTATGTGATGTATGTAAATGAAGCGAGATAGGGATTATGCCAAATCTCTGCCTACACCTCTGGGTTACAGGCGTGGGCATTTATTTATTTATTATATTAACTGGATACAAAACATGAGGTCGTGGGTTCAAATCTTCCATTCAACTATTGTCGTGAAACATCTCTTTTCTTCACCTTATACTTAGTAAAAATAGCAATATACATAGATATTGAAATTTTTGTCCCAGTCGTCAAATCACAACCGATTTACACCAAACTAAGTGGACCAGCATTCGTTCTAACAAACCTCGTAATAACAGTTATAGAGACAGTGACCCCTCCAACTCTAAACTGCACACTAACGATTTGATTAAAGACTTGTGTAGTGCTCTCCCAAAAGTTTTAATTGTCAGTTACAAAACAACAAACTGTGATCGTTAAACATTACTACTTTATTGTACTACTTTCGCACATGGGAGAATCAAAATAATTTTTCGAAGTTATTCAGTTTCTAATTGAATAGGCCAGTGTAAAAATATATATTGTATTATTTTTTAAAACAATATCTCAACTACAAATGGAAAATAAAACGAATATATAAGTTAAAACTTTGTGGAGTCACTTAAACCAAATCTGTTTTTATTGTTGTTTTTTTTCATACTTCATATCATTCACATAAGACCTGCGATACCAAAATATTTACTGCGCGTACCTTCGTGTCAGACTTCCGTAGAATAAACTGCCCTCTCAAGTCTTACATATTTGCGGTATTGTTGATAAAATATTTTACTGAATAAATTTTTGGTACTCTGGTCACGATGAATGGACGTCGTCACCGTGACGTCACTGGGCTCAGGTTGTCTCTGTCCTCCTAGGTACGAATAGGGATTTAATTGAACGAAATTTAAAGTAGTCTAATATCCGACTTAAGCTTTTTGTGTCTGTCTCTTTGGGATTGGTGTTGAACAAAATCTGTAGTCTGCTCTGCATCTGCGATGTCATTATTTCCGTAACTGTTTACGAAGATTTGATAATAATAAAATATTGAATAATAAATATTTGCCAATAGATACGAGTGGTTCAAAGAGCTCGGGTTACGTTGGTACGCCCTGCCGGCGGTTTCAAACATGCGGTTGGACTGCGGCGGTTTAGAGTTCACGGGAACAGCTTTCAACGGTTGGTACATGGGTACGGAGATTGGATGTCGCAACTTCTGTGATTCGAATCGGCTCAATATTGTAGAAGTAAGTGTCTTGATTGACTTCGAGATTAGATTAGATTTACATTAGATTTTTTTTAATTCCCTCCTAATACATTGATTTTTATACTAATAAACATACAAATATTACTTTAATTCTGACAGACAAATAACGAAATTCGGTCTAAGTTAACGAAATGATACATAGTTAGACTTTCGCAAAAAAAACAGTCATATCTATCTACCTAGACGATCTCATTGCATAACAGGTCTGTAGATTATTAGTTACATGCTTATCAATATTGTAAATGTTTCCAGGCTGTAGCATTAAAAATGGGTCTCGACACGAACTCATACGTATCCCTGTGGAAGGATCAAGCGCTGGTGGAAGTGAACATTGCGGTGCTCCACAGCTTCCACCGCGACAACGTGTCCATTGTGGATCACCATTCCGCTTCCGAACAGTTCATCAAGCATTTGGACAATGAAAACAAAAGCAGGTGAGATAATTCATCTTAAAGTAATAGCATAGATTTTTTTCTATGTCCATTGATAAGGCTAATTTATATTTATTTCCCGCAACACACGATATTTTTTTTATAAATCTTAAAGACGAAGCAATTACAAATGTTTATATTGTGAATAATTGAAATTGATGATATTCCCAATAGTTCCTTTGTGTCAACACAATATCAACTTTGTCAGTTCCATACAAAACAATGAATGTGAATAACAAATTGTAGACCGGATTATCTTATTTTAATGAAAAATCGAAGCAATCTGTTACGATAATCTTTTTATTTATTAAGTTAATTAGTCTGTTTATTTAGCTTTCTATCTTTTTATGTTACTGTCAAAGAGAGGGTTAGATTGACATCGATAATGTACTGGTTATTCTTTGTGCCTATTATATTTTGATGATATTATTTTTTTGATAATAGCTTCTGTTTACTTGTGTTGTTCTATATGACAATTACTCCTAAATAGAATCGCTTGCATCATATTTATTTAATTACAACATCGGTCCATTGTTCTTTTTTTGTCCAGAGGAGGATGTCCGGCCGACTGGATTTGGATTGTACCGCCGATGTCATCATCATTGACATCCGTGTTCCATCAAGAAATGGCCTTGTATTATTTCAGGCCATCATACGACTATCAGGTACTATTATTTATTTTGAAGTTCGAAGAATAAAAGCAAAGTTTCAATAAAAAAAATTACAATTTTCATGACTGACTGCTTATTATCATAATTATCTGTTGCAAAATTGAAAACTAAAATAATTGGTTAGTTTGATACTCTGAATACACACTTAATAGAGAATTGTACCAAAATGTAATTGAAGTATGAAATGCATAAATTTTATTCAAAGAAGTAAATATATATATATATATATAACGGTCCTAACGTGCCTAGTTAAAAGTTACCTACAGTTACCTACATTAGATATATATTATTCAGGAGCCCGCATGGAAGACACACCAATGGTCTAAGTTAGAAAATAACGGGAACGGGCACAGAAAGTTTCACTTCAAGCAAATCGCGAGAGCAGTTAAGTTCACTTCGAAACTGTTCGGGCAGGCGCTCTCAAAGCGTATTAAAGCTACCATCTTGTACGCTACCGAAACTGGAAGGTCTGAACAATACGCGAAAGAACTCGGAATTATATTCGGACATGCATTTAATGCACAGGTAATTTGACTGTTATTATATTTTGTTTTTTTAAAACCTCTACCCAAGAACATTTACAAAAACTGGAGTAATTCTATACGCGACGCAAAATTTAAACCAGTAAGAAATAAATTAACAGAAGTATGAGAAACATATTGGGCTTTTGATGACTCATCGAACAAAATCATCGAGCAAGCTTTTACTTCGAGCTTATTTTCTTTGTACTTCTGAGTACTTTCTCGGTCGATAGTTCCGGGGATTTTGTGACTCGAGAACATGTATGATTCGTTACACTTATTCAGCAATACTTTCAATATGACTTTAACTGAAAGAAATAATAATAAAGAAATAAAAAATTAAAAACATTTTCTAAGTCTATTTTCATTCGTGTTCAGGTACACTGTATGTCGGAGTACGATATGTTCTCAATAGAACACGAGACACTCGTGTTGATCGTAACTTCCACCTTTGGCAACGGAGAACCTCCTGCGAATGGCGTTGTAAGTACTTTTTATTACCTTGAATATTCGAATTCTCTGTATTTGTTGTGTCAAGTAAACTCGGATAAACTAAATATTAACTTCAATTTTGAAACTAAAAATGATAGTAAAACGTTTGCTTTATTTTTAAATTTTATTATTATTAATTATATTACAGGAGTTTGCTGAGCATCTTTTCCAAATGTTATGCAATGAAAAGAAGAACCAGGAAGACCAAATAGGAGACATTGCAGGGTGAGTTTGTGTGTACCAATTTGATGTTACGACGAAGTAAGCTTTAGTTAAATACGGTTGATAATAAGCATAATTTTCTTACAGGAACAATAAAGTTCCAACTCCGAAGGCTTTAATGAGAACAAACAGTATGATGACGCCTACCAATGAATATAAGAAACAATTATCACGTTTGGAATCTAATAAAAGTAAGTATTTTATTACCTAGGTTGCATTTATCCAAAATTAAATCAAATGTTACACTAAGTTAGAAATCATTTACTTCAAGATATCGGTTAATAAAATTTAACCAACCAATTAAACAGGTGTGAGAGCTTTGACTACACGTTGGCTGCGAAATCCACAGCGAAATAATGTATGTACAGGGGCTAATAGGATCGGAAGGAACCCAGCTTTCGAATTCGATATGATTTGTTGAATAATAGATGCGACATTGTTTAAACACCAACTTTTGGTTTTGGAGCCAATAGCTTGATACTTATAATAATTTTTTTCTCACCTACATAGTCACAAACGACGCCTTAAATTTTTATTGAGTCACCTTTCACAAAGTCCATCCTTTTTGGCCAAAAAACCGGTATCAACACATCCCTCCATATTAATTTCTAAAGTTGAGATTACACTAGAAATGAACAACGTAAATCCTATTTTCCCGCTTAAGTGTTGGCCGCATAGACTTGTGGTTATCATATGTAGATTGTTATAGGATACGATTATCGCATTAATGTAATCCAGACACTGAATAGACTGAAATAGACTTTAAGGTCAATATTAAAATAAATTTACAGGTAGTGTAGCGGGTACATCTTCAGCAGATAGCATTGGTCCGCTCAGTAATATTTGTTACGCAGTTTTCGCACTTGGGTCCAGCGCGTACCCAAAGTTCTGCAATTTCGGAAAGACCGTAGATAAAGTTCTTGAAGATTTAGGAGGGGAAAGACTTCTTGACTTAGCTTGTGGTGACGAAATGTACGGACAAGAACAGCAATTCCGCAACTGGTCTTCTAATATATTCCAAGTAAGTATATTATTATTATTTTAAAATATCGTAACACACCGTAAAAATTAAAATGATATTTCTCAAAAATATATAAGATTCAAAAAAATGCGGTACCATTCTTCTGTTTATCAGAGTTACTGATGTTACTGTTACAAGCTGTGTTATGGCTAATAGAATAAACTCCCATTTAGAACTTATATTTAACGATATTTGAGAAACTGGTGGCGAAACCGAATATCATTGGAAAGATAAAGGCAAACAGACAGTCGGTTCGGCCACCTGAAAAGAACGGCTGCTGAAAAGAAACTCAAGCTGGCGTACTTGAGACGCGTTCCAGGTATCGCTGGAAAGATGAGGCTGTGAAGGAATTGCTTTTTTGGTAGTACATTATTTTGTAATTGCAGGTCGCTTGTGAAACATTTTGCTTGGATGAGAATGAAATGATAAAAGATGGTAAGAAGTCTCTAGGTATGATGCCACTGTCAGAGCAAACTGTAAGATTTGATAAACCAGACAAAGTGTTACCAATAAAAAACGCCCTTGAAACTGGCTTCAGAAAGCAACTATTGACATGCGTGGTGAGGGAAAACAAGCATTTAGGCGACTACACTGCCGATCGCGCTACTATTTTTGTAGATATGGAATCAAATGTAAGCTATTAGATAAATATTGCCAATTGACTGAGTTTCATTACTTGAAGGGCTACAATAAGTAATTTGAAAATATTTCTAGGGCGAGTTGAACTATGAACCTGGAGATCACGTGGGAATTCTCGCCTGCAATCGCAAGGAAATTGTAGACATCGTTTTAGAAAGATTAAAAGACGTGGATGATTATGACAAACCCGTTGAGTTACAACTTATGAAAGAGACATTTACACCGTCAGGTAAAAGCACCCCCTTGTTATTTATTACAAAACAGTTATTTTGTTTCCATAGAGGTTACTTGAGAAAAAAAACTGTACTGTTGCAGGTGCAATAAAAACTTGGGAGAAACATGAACGTATACCTGCTGTGTCAGTGCGAGATATTTTCACAAGGTTTTTGGACATCACAACACCGCCTTCTACGAAAGTCTTAAAATATTTAGCCACTGCATGCACTCAACAGAAGGAAATTGATTTCCTCAATGAATTAATAGAGGTACGCTGATATGAAATATTTAACACACATATTATTCAAAACAATCGTATTAAAAAAAACATTGACCGTATCCATAAATAAGGCATTAGGGGCATAGTCTGATCTCAATCCAAATTAGAACATTTAATATAGATATAATTAGAAAACCGTATGATTATTTCTGCGATTAGCAACAGAACCATGACGTTATTCCTGGAACATAGATAGATATGGTGATGGGACCAAAAAGTTCTGGAATGTCAACAAAATACAAGACGCTTGCGAAAATCTACCGTAAAATAGCGTTAAGAAGATATATCTTATGACAAACCTACACCGTGCAGTGGAAATTCTCCGACTTAAGATAATGACAATTACAAAAATATTTGGGACGTATTAGAAACATGTGCTTTTATCCAGTCTCTATTTGTAGGTAAAACAATCTATTTTCTCTTTCAGGATTCAAATAAATATGATGACTGGAGGCATCACTATTATCCTAATTTAGCGGAAGTGCTCGACTTGTTTCCTTCCTGCAAACCTCAGGCGTCTTTACTGACAGTATTACTCCCTCACTTACAGCCCAGGTTTTATTCCATATCGTCTTCCCCATTGGCACACCCCCAGAGATTACATATTACTGTAGCCGTTGTCGTATATAAAACACAAGGTAAGTTTATACTAGTTGGCGATTTGTCGCCAAAGGTTTGAAGCCTGAACGGAACGGATCATTTCATTTTTTCGTCTTTTAAGACGGAATTAGACTTATCTGCAACATTGTTCAAATACCAAGCAACCAATCCATGTCCAACCCTGAGGAAAGTATGATAAAATTCACAATTAAGTCGCAAATAACTTTTATCATTCGTTTTGGATAATATAGAAATAAAGCCGTTTTTTAATTTTTTTTAACCAGGTAGAACCAAAGTCAATTCTTTAATGTTTTTTCATTACACTTATAATATTTCCGTTACCATATACCTATACAGATTATAATTTGTAAAAACTTAGAGACTAGTTTATATCCATATGCTGGGAACTCCGTGCGCCGGTCCGTCAATAAGACATCCATATAATTTTTACTTAGAAACTAAGTAACACATCCAAATTTGCAGATGGCAATGGATCGATACATTACGGTGTATGTTCTACATATCTACAGAATCGAAAACCAGGCGATGAACTGATAGTTTTCATAAGGCGGTAAGTTCATTCCAATATTTCTGTAGCTTTATTTTCGCGTAATATATAGAAAGATCCTTGAAAGATGTACAACTAGTGGACTTCCCAATGCGTAATTAGAATGGATTCTAAAAATACGATACGGTTTCATACTGATTCATACTGTTTAATGTTCTTCGCAGCCTGGTTTTAATAACACATTTCCTGTCCTTGACAGTGCCTCTAAATCATTCCACGATCATAATTAGTATGATTCCAGAACCAATATATAGAATCGTGTTAGTTCTTCTGGGTGAAGCCTCGTATATTCTTCAATTGCTTTGTAATCGAAATCGACGACCTAGTGGACACCAGTATATTTGAAAGCAAGATTTACATTTTATTTTTGTATTTCAGAGCTCCAAACTTTCATTTGCCACAAGACATATCGGCACCTCTCGTTCTGGTAGGACCAGGCTCAGGAATTGCTCCTTTCAGAGGCTTCTGGCATCATCGAAGTTGTCAGATTAGAAATTCTCAGTACAATAAAATTGGTCCGGCTTGGTTGTTCTTCGGCTGTCGATACAAGAGTATGGACTTGTACAGAGAAGAAAAAGAGGAAGCTTTGGCCTGCGGCGTGCTCAGTAAAGCAATGGTGGCACTTTCCAGAGAGGAAGGCGTTAGTAAGGTACGATTATTGATTATCTTAAATCTGCTTAGATAGTAGAACTACGACTTCAGGTAATTTCCATTTAACAAAAACATTGATATCTCAAGTATTAGTGTCTTGACAAACCTTCTAAGATAGTGTATATTTTCCCTATAATATTTGTATTAAGAAAAACTTTTCTTCTAAAGAAACACGTTCAAGGACTCATGGAAGACGAAGGTGCAAGTGTTACAAGGCTACTTCTAGAAGAGGGGGGCCACTTCTACGTCTGCGGTGACTGTAAGATGGCTGAAGAGGTGAAACAAAAATTAAAAGAAATAATTAGCATCAACGCCAACATGACACCGGATGACACTGAGAATTACATTCTCGATTTAATGGTTAGTATCTTTAATCTATCTAATCTGTCTGAAATGGTTTTGGATTTTTACGTCATAATCAAAATAAACATACATTTTTAGAGACAATCATAGTGCTATTAGGAATTTTAAAGATATAATTTTAGTTCTAGCTAGGATATTTAAAAACATAGTTATACTAGCACATCGTCCTATCTTTAAGCACAGTACTACATGGGTTTTTTGTAAAAAGAATTTAGCGCACGCGCAACGACGCGTTTTATACTTTTTCTCGAGATATATGATGGATGACCTTAGCCTGATTATGTTTACTAGCCTTCGATGTCATTCTAACAGGTATATAATGTTAAGCACAGACTTTCCAAAAGGGAGCTAATTATCTCAGGTATATGTATATACCCGTTATCTTATTCGATGTCTACCCGAGCTGAATTTAAATGTGTAATATAAAATCTCACTCGCAGAGGTGGCCTGTATCCATGTAATAGGGAAACATATTAAAAAGGCTGATGTATATTATATTTAAATGTTAGTTATAGTAATCCGATAATAGCCATTGATCGAGCCGAGGCTTTGCCTTCTCGGGGATCCTCGAAACGGTATGCTAAAGGCGTAATTAGTGAGCCTAAGCCGAGGTCCCCTCAAAGGGGCCCTTGAGCCCAGTCGCTTCATGGCGCGTCCGCTGAATCGACCTAAGAGCTTCGTGGCCTCCAAGCCCGGTAAAAATAATAAAGTAATGGCCCGAGTCGAGGCTCCCTCTACGGAGAGAGCTCTCGAGCTAAGTTACTCTTAAAGAGGCTTAGGCTAGGCGCCTGCTGCGCCCTGCCGCCTCGAGCCCGGTGTAGCCGTAAATGCCACTTCTAGGCAAACAGTGACCAGTCAGTCACAAAAAAAATGTTTGTAACATTCACTTTAATTTTGTTTAATACAGGATGAGAATAGATACCATGAGGACATCTTTGGCATCACGCTACGCACGGCGGTGGTGCACAGCGCGTCACGAGAATCTGCGAAGCGGACGCGGCTCGAATCATTGTCGAATTATACACAATAATTGTTACATTTGTTACGAAGACCTTGATTTTGAAGTATTATGACTATATTTATTTCAAAGATGATATGTAGTATTACTACCGGTCCGGAATTACTGCCTTGAGAGAATAAACGAGATAACTAAATATTTGATGCTTTAAATGGTTAAAGTTAGCCGTGTTTCCATCGGTAATGTTTGTCAATAAAATATTATTTTCTATTATAAGATAGATTAAGGGATTGATTTTTCAAATGTGTTCCAATGAATTTGATTTGTGTTTGAACTTATAAACACTTTAAAAAACCGCAAAAATAGACCGACATAGTACCGACAACTTGATATGTCTATATATAAGTGGTATTATAATATTCTAAGCAGTTATTTTGATTTTATTTGATTACATTAACAGTTTATACTGCGCGTTTACAATTCGGTAAAAAGGTTGGCAAGAGACCAATTAAAATGAATTTTTGGCGATTACTAGGTCTACATTCCTCAAGTTTTAAAAAGTCGAACCGTACCCGCACCCGTATACATCTTTTTAAATTCTGTTTAACGTTGCTTGGTTAGCACTGGCCTCGGAATATTTGCAGGTTATGTTTTTAAATAGTTCGAGAACACAATTTATTCCTTGTGCTTTTACTTCATCGCTTTAAAGCATATTATGAATTGTTTTACAATTTATTTTATAAGCTAATACATGATAAAATTGTTATGTTAATATTTGTTTTAGTAACGTGTCACTTTTATTGTACTTATGGTTAATGCAATATGTGGATTGTTTATTATGGAATATTCTGTTTGTCATTTTAGCGAGAGATTAGCGTAGATAGAACTTCTAATTTGTATGATCCAAAATAAATAATTATAATACAGTATAATTAAAAAAATAATCAATTAAACCTGAAATTAATATGCACGAACAGAAAATTAGAAAGAACGTTTCAACCCAACAGTTATAATTACAAGTCGGATGATATCATAAATTATTTAATAAACTATCGTACTTATAGTAATTTATTTTAAATAAATATTATATTATTTTTTCATTATAATTTAAGTTAATGACGCAGATGTCTTTACTTTAAGGCTTTAGCTGTTAAGGTAAACTTAATTTTAAAATCAACGAGTGTATTTACTTGATTTTTAAAAGTAATAAAACGAATTGATTTACATATAAAAAGTTGTTTACATACCATTATAGAATTGATAGAAAACAAATCATGTTTAGGATTTCTTTCGGACCACGTGATCATAAATCTCGATTTGCGTGTACATTGGGGAGTAGACGCGCGTTCTGGTGGAGTTCTGGCCGGTCTCCTGATCGGGGTTGGGGCAAATTATCTTGTGGTCGTGACGGTTTTGAAACAACAGACCCTGCTCAGGGTCCATTACGGGCTGGAACGTTGAAGATTGAAACACTCCATTATCACCATGTTCAATCATTAAAGTTCTAAACCTTCACAATTATCATTTCATACACTAAGAAAAAATCATGCATTCATTAATGTTTCTAATTTTTTATATAGGTGGCGTTATTTTCAATTTTAAAATAAAATTATTCTTGTATCCCGAAGATCCTAGTCAATATGAAAAAAATGTGAACTGTATTGTCATTGGGCCCTTAATAAATTTGTGAATTTTCTGTATATTAGACGTATTTAAATGAGTTTCTTTAAAAAATTGCGTATTGATACTTATACAATTGATTTACTTAAATGTAACTAAACTAACAGCTAAATCTATGTAATACACACTCACGTCACGTCTGCGCATACATCATTGTTTTTAAAGAGTGACGAACATATGCGATATTATCATCATGAGACTCGTTATATTAATTCACGTCAACTTTTTTGTACTCTGTACAAGAACAGAAGCGTGACGTCATGACTCGGGTATTATAAGTTATAGAGGCATCAAATTTAAAGCAGCCTTACCTTATAATTTCGGCTAATGTTGCTTCTAACGGTACCGTGACGCCAATGAAAATATCCAAGATCGCTATCCTTCGGCCAAAGCATCTTTTTAGTCTTGAAAAACGGACCCCAGTCCTGCGTAATCAGCCGATGTGCGTAGTCTATGTACCCGGATATCTCGAAACCGCTTCTTGTAAAGTGACGTATAAAAATAATGGACTGGAAAAAAATATCATATGAAGATGAAGCGAATACGTCGGACTAACATAACTAAAAATCAGAATGTCAAAAATATTTAATGGAAATATTATCATCGAAAGTTAGTGTAACGTCTGCCATTGCACAAGACATCGGAGGGTACGACAGTGCCTCGGCTGGTCGAGCACTGCCGTACTACCCTTTTCTCCAAGCGAATCACGATACATTTATGGCGGAAGAACTACTACGTTGCGAGACTTGACAGTTTTTTACATTTTATGTTTTTGATGGGATACAATTTTGGCATATTTAATATTAGTTTCAACTCACACAAGCACATAACGAGAAACCCTGGGCAACAGTAAGTATTGTATATGTAAGAGTAGTGATCACTTACTTTTAAGTTAACAGTTTGTCTATCTATTAAAAAGTCATAACATCATAAATATTTGAAATAATCTAATAAACAGTTATTTTATGTAAAATGTAACATTTAGGATATTTTTAGATAAAAATAATATAGATTTATTAAATTTAACTGTGTAATCTATATTTATATTTAAATATACATCGAAATAGAACTTTGTATCCCAAATACGGATAAATAGTAACTTAAATAAAATAAGAAAATCACTCAAATGTATGATGACATTTATTAAGAATTACATTTACCAGAAAATACACGAATATATATTTCATTCTCGTTGAAAAATTATGAAGTTTGTAATACAGTATTTGAACATAAATTGTGTATACCCAAAAGAAACTGGAGTGTCGTAAAATATTTCATATTCTGTGCGTACCTGCAAAATGCCAATTCTGTTCGCGCGCTCCCTTATCGCCAATTCCCTTTTAAAAGGATCTTCCAAGTCGGTCCCTTCGCTCACCAGGACGTACGGCTTTGTTATTGGGTAGACAATATTTTGTATATCGGCACGTCTCGCGCAAAACTCCTTCTCCGAGAGAGTATCGCCGAGAGCTCTGGAAAACGATATTTATACGTTAAAAAGAGCTTCCCGTCTCTGTTTATACGTTAAATAAAATATGTTATCGCCAGATATGTGCAATAAGAAATTCGGCGTCTAATGAAGTAATAACGTCATTGATTGAAGTCAGTTTTTGACATCTAAAACCTTCCACTCGCAATGAGCGATAGGGGCGATTTCTGTACATCCTTTCTCGAGTGCGTTGGATTACATGTTATAAAGTGTGCATTTCAATAATCTGACGATTTGAGCGCGACGCACGCGCGTGTACAAGTTCAGCATCGTCGGCTCCTAGACAAGATAGACCACATATTTAGGTAAGTTTAATATAACATACCTGTAGCCAAGAGCGGCGATAGTTCTGGCAGATGGGATGCTTCGGAGATTCCGGAGGTCGGCAATTTCTATTAACGAATCTAAGTAGTCCTCCCATGTGTCGAACGGGAGCAGCCTCCGGTCCGCCTCCACACCCGGAGGATATTCATTCTTCTTCTCAGCCATTGACATGATTATAGGTAAATATTATCCACTAATATATTTATAGGAAATAAATTTTATAAAATAAAGATTCGCATTAAAATACAACATAAATAAAACGCATAATGTTTATGGATTTGTTTGACAAACTAAAATCAATTTGACAGTTAATTTTGGCATAAACACGTCAAAATCTTATCTTTATGGTTTTTATAGAAATAGATGGTTGGGACCTTGTAGATTCTATGTAAGTAAGATATTCTATATATTTTGTGTTCGCCGGGCTTCAATTTTAATATTAAATAAATTATAATGACTTCGTTGTTAAGCATACTGCAGATTTGAGGTAATTGATATGTGGCGACATCTATAGAGGATTGGACAAAAAGTAACAAGGAAGCCACACAAACAAGACTACCAGATAATGACCAGATTAGTAATATAAATAAATCTGGTATCAATGACAGAAGGAACAAACATTAATACATAGATGTATAGATATATAGGTAGTGCACGCAAATGAGAAATTAAAATCTAAATAATCTCTTTCGATTCTAGCCCCCTTAGTCACAGGTGTATGTCACTCCTGTTTGTAAAATTTGTTTTGGTCTTATTAGGTTTGTTATTGAAGGCTAGATGCAAATAAAGTTGCTTAGTTTAATTAGTATTTAACTTAATTATCCAGAGCATAAAAGTAATTGATTCGTCGTTTCTTGTTACATTTAAATACAAAATTACTAGACAAGCGCGTTAATGTATAAAAAAAATCTACGCTATTTCATTATCTCAAATCGTTTTTCATTTAGATTTGAATAATTCAACGTTTCGATTACACGCTTAGTTTAACTACACTGAAGATAAAAGAAAGCTAAAAAATAAATTCAACATCGATTATTTTTATAACTTAATATGACCAGACAAAAAAACAACTACGGATAGGTAAGCTAAGCTATAATGCTACTACGAACAAAGCTTCAACGCACGTGAACTACTATTTCTAAGCACATTGTTAGGACTTACTGACAACATTAGGTAGTCAACGAGTTAGAAATTATATTGATAAGCTTCATAACTCTAATAATACGTAGTACCTCATTAACTTGTTGCAGTTTGAATAGCGGTCACTATCAGGTGAACCGCTTGCTCCTTTTCCACATTTTGGTGTTTTACTGTGGGTTCACACTGCCGAAAACATTCACATAAAACATATTGTCATCTCAGTTTTTTTAGAGAGAAAGATAGAGAGAAAGCTTGTACCGCCACACAATTTTATGCCAGTGGAAAACCACGATTATGAACATCAGGTTAGAACGAAGTTCCTTTCACTGTATCCTTCTACTTTACTGTTTAAATCGCGCTTTAAAGTGGCTATAATGTATTTGTAAAAATTAGGTTATTTTTGGCGGTTACAACAATAAAAAGGTCTACCATAGACTGACAGTCTGTCACGAAAAGTTTTAAGATTTTTTCTTGAGACCATATTTAAAGTAAGGTTCTGTAATAACAGGAGAGTTGACTTAGAAGTGTTAACTTTATCTCTACTTAGTTAAAGTTACTACATTCCCACTACATATATTTCCCAGACCCTATTTTCAAATAAATAGAATTATAAAATATGCAATTCGTATGTGTAGAGGTAACTTCAGGTTGTATTTCGGTTTCATAATAAAAATAAAGCTCATGATGTACATGGACGAGGGTCAGGGGTCCGAATACATTACGAGTTTTATTTAACCTGTCAGCAATTTTTGTCCGATAAAGTCAGAGCCATAGTAATTCAGTGCGCGGTCGTTGGGTCAAAGTTTCATCCCGAGACCATAGCGTAGTTATAGCAAAACTAAACAGAGACAGTACGGGATATATTTAGAAGACATTCCCCGCATCACCCCCGTTAAAAAAGGTCAAAGTTTCATGGGATCAAGGGGGATAAGGTGCACCTTATGTAAAAACCCTGAGGTAAAAAATATTTTCTTATTATATTTCTGATTTAGCTTTCTCCGCTTTTACTCTATACAAACTTTAAATATTCCAATTCTCACACGCGTTCGTGTGCCTTACGCATACATTAAAAAAAAACATATTAATAGATATATTAATGGTTTTATAGCCAATACTTTGCATTAAAAATATGTACTTAATTTTAAGATCATTATGACGTCAATATTTTAAACGAAAGCTCCCTAATTAAAATTGATAATTACACGTTCAAATAAGGTATGGAATTAATTGGCAATAAATGTCTCCTGCGGCGGTATGACTGATCAAATATTTGTAGACAAGAATTACATCTACCGTCCCGGCCGCTCTGCGAAAATATAAGTAACGCCGGTATTATATTTACATAATTTTAAATAGATCTTGGAAATAATAAACTAAATAATTTTATATCTTCCTTAAATGTATGTATGATTTTGATATACTTTTAAATAAGTACTATTTAGAAATTTACAATCGAAGCGTGCTGAGCTAAGAACTTATGCTTTGATTTTTGTAATATAAATGTTGTATTACAAAAATCAAAGTTTTGTTATTTGTAATACAAATTATATCTGACAGCTTAGCATAGCAGATGTGTTTCAAATTATTTTGAATTTATTTATTTCATAACATGTATTTTTAACACTAAACCTACCAGTATTGGTCAAATTGACCGTTTTCAAAATTTTATCTAATTTACACATTTTTAATGTTATAATATTGTTATCAAACTATATGACAATTCTTAGAATATGCATATAATATTTACTTCACTCTTGACCTTAAGTTATTTTTTCTTTTTCTAAAAAAAGTTGTTATGTGACCTACCTACCGCGGTCAGTCAATAAGACCGGCGGGAAAAACTGTTATAAAGTTATTTCAAAGTAAATTTTTTACGGTTATCTCAGAGTCGCTTATAGTTGAAAAGAGTAGATAACAATAGTATTGATTGCAGTCTCAAGTAGTGCACTTCTAATAAGGTTTTTATGCACTTTTTTACCATTATTTATTTGAAGAAGAGAAGGTAAAGTATCTGTTGTAGATATTTACCCTAAAATGTGAAAGCATTTAAAAATTACAAATTACCTAAAAAATATAACGGACATAGAAGAAGAATTTTCAGAAAATGATGAACAAGAAACTTTTGTAATTGAAAAAAACATGGAAATAGACCAAGAACTATTTACAAGTGAACTAGAATCAGAAAGCGATAGTGAAGAGGAGAATGTTATAAATAAGCGTTCAGCAGAAACAAAAGAGGGAATTATTGTCATCCGAAAGTGAAATAGATTTAGAGGATCAATCTGTTCGAAATGCGAAAAATATGTCTGCGGCAAGTGCACATTTCAGACTTAACTAATTTGTAAGCAATGCGAGGAAGCCAAATAAAGTATATTATGTATGCATAACATTCTGTATAAAACTTTAATTTTATTTGTTTTTTTTATAAAAAATTTAAAAATGATATAAAATAAAATGGACGAAACTTTATGAAAATTCTTTATTTGATACACATCTAGCAACAAGTCAACCATTCTCTGCATTGGATAATGAAATAAATGAAACTTTGTATTACCGGTCAATTTGACCGCACGCGGTAGGAATACAGGAATTGTCGGTAGGTTTAGTGTTAATATTGTCAGTTTGTCAATTTTATACAAATGTCTAAGGATAAATCTGAATTTGTCATCAGCTACCAGGAGGCTTCTAAAGGCAAGGTGCGTGTGTGCATTACAAAATCGTATCATTTATTGACAAAGATTGGACAATGTTACCAACGAGAAAATACTTCTCTTTTGTTATGTTTCAAAATCAATAAAAGTAAACACGTAATGTATGAATTCCATGAAAATGTAAGAGGGCGCAGTTTCTACACAAATAGAAATTACCGAGGGATTATTATCACAGAACAAATAAATGCCGATCATCGACGAACCTGGCGAGATGGGATGTGACCGAATAATAACAGTCCTCGCGACATTTGACTATCTCGGCCGTAAAAACTGTAGCCAAATAACATATATGTACTCGTATAGAATTGATATTCATACTTTGCCCACTCATGATTGCGAAAAGGGCAGGGATGTTGTTAATAAACTCTTAGTTTAAGCATCAACATTAGTACGTGGATATCTGAGTAATCCAGACAGGAATTCCACAAAGGAATATATTAACATGTAACGGACTGTGTGCAGCATACCTTTGAACCTGCACACAATCGTGATGTATGCATTAGAAATAAAAGTAAGAAAAAATCACAAAAATAATTTAAACGCATTACAACTGCAACAAACCGACTTCTACTCGTATACACGAAAGTCCTGAATAACTCTAGAACCATTTATCAGATCGGAATAAAATTTTAATTGGACCAATCTGCTAACAAAACTATCGATTGCAATTTTTTTTGAAATCAGCGGATAAAATGTGGATGTTGTGAAGTCCCCAGAATAAAGTCCCCTCGCCCCGTCCGTCAGTCTGAGCGCAATAAACTCTAAACCGACTTAACATATTATCGTCAAGTTTTTACAAATAAACAGGGTGATGTAGAAGTTTTTATATCAGTGTAGTAGAGTACAGCACATTTAGTGTTAATTGTTTGAAACATGATGACAACGACTAGTAAGAGAGTGGAGAGTAGAGAGTAGTTAAAAAGTGGCATATGCTCTGCTATCCACATGAAGCCGGGGTGGATCGCTAGTAATAAATAAAATTGGATTTAAATCCAGTGAAAACACACCTGCAACTGCCGGTATCTCAAAACGCCGCTTCGAACGTACAGTATATTTGCATTGGAAATAGAGATATGAGTGCGGATTTATCACAAACTCGCCATCCCAAGGAAATATAACAAAACAAACTGTGGACTAGAAAGAATGCGGACGGCGCAGTGAATTGTATCACGTCGTCGGCTGAAATTGTGCGGTGTATCCGTCTGTAGGTAGTCATAAAATAACAAACCGTATCAAATTTCTTTAGACATTTTAAATGAGATGATTTAACTTTTTAAGTCACGCATAATATACAAGGAAGAGATTTGAGATTTAAAAAAAAACACTTTCTCCTGAATCCAAAAGCAAAAGTCAAATTGAGAAATAATCATTCGTGAATATTTTACCTTGAAAATAACGTGAGAGCTATATCCGTAACGTTGTAACTGTTTAAAAAAGTTTACGTTGTTTTGGAAAGATTTGGTATTTGGAAGACCGGATTTGTCGTCGTCATCGATATTTGTCCACTGGACGTGGTCAACGTAGTCCTAGTCTCCCATTGCACTAAAAATCGGCTAACCTACCTTTATTATTACTTAAGAAAAACTTATATCTTCTCATATATCTAAAGATAGGATTAAATCACTTTTTAAGGAAGCAGGTGGCAAACGTATTCACCGTATTCGTAACGTATCATCTGCTATTTGGCCGCTACCCATAGGCATCTGCAAGAAGCCAATAAATTGCAGATGCGTTCCTTTAATGCACAGAGAAGAGGATAACATGAAAAAATCGATAACTATGAATAGACTTTGGAAAATAAAATAAGTTAATTAAAAACGTTGAACATCGTACAAGTATATCACGTTGCCGTTGACCCTTACTTCTTTATCTGCATTCGTAGTTTTCCCTTGATTTGTTTTCTAAATAACAATTTAATATGTTTGCAATCTGGACCCACGTCCACCTACATCGTAAGGATTTACTAATATTGCTGGAACCATACTATGTTAAGCGATACTAAATGAGTCTTTTCGATATTGAAATTTGTGGAAGTGTATGTTTTGTGTATTTGTAAGGTTTTTTCGTCAAAATATAATACATATCCAATATTGAATAAAATATACGTAAGTAATGTAATTATATAACTGTATTGTACCACTATTACATAAAATAAGATTCACATGTAGTAAAATTTGAATAGCCAGTCAAACCATATCAATCAGAATTATAAAAAAATTCTCCCCGGCGGGGAATCGAACCCCGGTCTCCCGCGTGACAGGCGGGGATACTTACCACTATACTACCGAGGATATTCTGGTTTTCACGAAATTATTATTTTTGTTATGTTAATACAACATTTAATCAAAATTATGAGATTCTTTTGGTTTTTAATATTGGTTATAGGATATTTGGTTTGAACGTGACGTTCTAATTAGGTGCTAACAGCTAAATAATAAATAAATGAATAAATCTGCTTAATATCAGACCATGAGAGTAAATGTAACTCTGCCTCTGCCTACCCCTCTGAGTTAGTGGCGTGAGCGCATTTTTATTTACTTACTTAAGGAATTTTGTATTTTAAATCCTGGATTTCGATTTTTCGTCGAAGAATCTCACTTATAACGCGATCCGTGACCTTACATCAAATAAACGTTGTATTTATTTTGTCAACGATTGTTGTAAAAGAAAAGTTTTACTAGGACGGCAGCAAGTGCCGATAGATCATCGGGCAGCCTCATAAATTCCAATCAAACTACGCTGTGACGCAGCCGAAATTAACGAGGGATCAGATATGCAAATAAAAGACAAGACGCTTCATTATTCTCCGCTAGTATTTTGACGAAGATGTAACTTGAAGATTATACCCACCAAAACTTTACGTTACAGCTTTTAAAAAACTCTCAACAACAATTGAAATAAATAAATATCTATTCCTTATTTATCTGTAAAATTAAAGTTTTTGTATTGGGAAGTAGGTACTAACCATAAGCATTACAATTAAAAACATGAATTGATTCAACGAGAACAAAAAGAAAAATTTCTCCCCGGCGGGGAATCGAACCCCGGTCTCCCGCGTGACAGGCGGGGATACTTACCACTATACTACCGAGGATACGCCTACATAGTCAAAATAAAATCGTACTTGTGACATCGCTATCGTTTTTATCGTAATGTAATCTCGAAAAGCCCATACACAATCAATATTATTGTAAAATAAAGCAAGCGACATATAGAATTTCAAGGGACCACTAGGTTATCAGCAATTGATCATCATGCAAACATTGCAGAGATGTCATATGCCTTATTAACTACCTGCTTATTATGCTGCCAGGCTTATTAATTATGTTGCTCTATTCGCTACCAAACTTTACGGTGACACCCATTGGGCCAGTCTGAACGATTCGTCAAAGTTTCATCGAAATCAGTCTAGCTGTTTCGGAGCCTATAGGGAACATCGCCTTTTATACATGCACAGAAGATTGCTCAGTTTCTCTGATTTGACAATATTATTAATTATAATAAATTGTTCATATTATTGGAACTACAGTTTGCGCTATATGAAAATAATACTGTATATTGTAGCCAACGGAATCTCCACGGAAATAGTTCTAAACTCGTTTAATTTAAAAGAAAATATCAACAAAATAGCGTAGTTCTATTCGAATTTATCTTCAAATTAATATTTATTTTTATACCTCCTTTATATTATCGCGTTACAAAGTTGTTACAGCGCCAAACTAGCCCATTAGAACAATTATATCCTTGTGATTGCTCTACTAAAGCTGTAATTGTGAATAGATACGATTTTTAATTAATGAAATTAACTTTGTAGCAAAGATTAAATAATATAATAACAATATACAATAAAAAAATACTTTTTACATATTTTCAAAATATCTTGATCCTTTGATTTTTGCTAGAATGTTAATATTGTTTAATATTAATAATAAAATTAAATAAAAGTACATGAAAGTAGATCGACAAAGGTTTTAAAATTATTTGTTGAATTTATGAGCAATTCATAGGTTCTCGAGGATTAGTAAAAAGTTTTCCCCGATTTAAACTTTATTTTCAAAAGCTAATGTGTTGTACAAACAATTTATAAAGCTTTTAGATTTTGTTGTTATACCTTTGTAAGTAGTTTTTGCTCGGGAGCAAAAATAAAGGATGTTATGTTTCGAGCGAAAATTTAATTCCAGTATTAACTAAACTTTTCCGTTGGTTATTTTAATTATGTTCATTGTGCCTATTAAAAATAGGGAAGATAATTGAATGGCCACGTTTAGTTTGTATATCCAATGGCTCATTTATCAAGGCGTTCTTGAGAGACACCACTCTATTACTGTAAAAATATGATTATATATTCGAACGATCCATCAAGTTCATTGGTTAATTTTTTATAGAATATACTCGCTTTGCTTGAGGAAATTTCCATAAGGAAAGAAGCTGCGTTTGTAGATATTTCTAAATGCGACGAATTGCAAATACACTCGTCGAATTTATTTTTATGAAAGGAATAGTCATCGGTTTAAAGTATAAAATGCAAATAGACCTAAAGATAACTTACTAACAAAAACCCATCTAAAAATGTATTGTTTGTGGTACTTTGAACAGTTTTATCGGCGTATCAAATTGTGTAATCTGTAAGAGCAAAGTTTAAATTGAGGTTAATTATTTTCGTTCTAAAGAAAAAAATACTTTTGGAATCACTTTTTTTTGTTTTAATGTAACTTTTTTATTCATTTACCAGCCGCCCGTGTATCTTCAATATTTGAACGTCTGTTTTACAACTTTTGTACAATTGCTTGAATAATAATTTTTAATAAGGAAAGGATGGGAAGAGGACGAGATTTTGAACGGGAAGGTAACTCTTCCTGGGTCCATTGAAGGTTCCGCCTTAATCTGATGAAATTATGGACAAAAAATAGCAATTTGTTACAATTCTTTGCGCAATAAACGAACACTCTTAACTGCGCTCGAAGGCGTGGTTATCTACAAGAAAAGAATGGAGACTCGCATGTATCTAAAATGTACACAATAACGAATTAATATTAACGCAGGCAAAACAAAAGCAGTTCTAGGCTCGGTACCGCTGTTAGTGAACGAGTAAATCCTTATGATTTACGTAGACAAGGGTCTGGGTTAGATATAAATTACATATTTTATTTAGATAAGAAAGTCAGCACAAAGCCAGGCCTGCAGATAACGAAATAAAGGTTACAGTTTCGTAGGATATTTGTTTATTTTTAACTCTTCTAAAGATATCTTTTGAATTTTTAAATGAAAGATGCCGTTTTTGAGATTATAACAATAAGACTTAGGAAAATTGTTCCCGAGGAGGGTTGCGGCGGGACGTATTAACTGTTTCCAAAACCTAAACAGTATGGACTACGGTCATACTGTCCCGATCTACTTAACGTGGGAAAAGGACAGGGAGTTGATAGTGTATTGTTTCTCTGAGTTAGTTTTCTTTGCAAAAATCGTACGTGATAATATAAGAAAAATAGATAAATATAGGATTATCAAAGTAGTGTAGTAGTGCCTTGCCTACCACCAAATTTATATTTTGTCAATTCATTTTTTTTCTAGGATGTTAACATTTTTCTAGTACCTATGTTTCTCTATTTTAGCCTAATTTCTTTTTTCCCGATTAACGTAGGAGAATAACGTATTTACGTCCATTCTTTTGTGGCCCAGTGGCGCATTTACCAGCAGGCTGAGTAGGCTGGACCTAGGGCGGCAGGTTTTAGGGGCGGCAAATTTGGTTCACAATCATACTAATTATCGAAAAAAGGGATGTTACTAGCCCTATTTACTACTGTGGTAATTACATCACCAACATATTTTTTTAGGTTGATTTCATTGTAGTTAATATGATTGCGAACTAGAGTATCGGTCTGTAGAGGCCGGTAGATTCACTAAAAATTTGAGTAGCCTACTGGCGGTAAATGTGTGAAGCCGCTACTGTTGTGACCACCTGTAGCGTATACAGTTAAACGGATTTTGAAGTGCCGGGAGTGGCGTGGGAATAATATTCTTATCATTGCTGATTGATCATGTGATAAATGATCAGACAGACGCAATCAGTCGGCTTTATTTGTGTTATATGGTATGGTTTATTATTATTGTATTACTTGTTTTCGTCTCTTTCGTTGACGGTAACTAACTTACTAAATTTAATGATATTTATTGTAATAATTGTAATGTCAATTCTATGAAGTACACGCTACCAAGCTTATGAACATTCTAGTAACTAAATAAGTGTCTCATAAAGTGGATCCCAATAACGCCGAGCAAATTTACACAAATGTCCCAAGACAATTAATTTCAAATCGCCCTCACAACTGTATTTACACTGTCAGAGATGAAAATCAAATATTGACATAGAAAAATTACATTAATTACAAAAGTAATAATTACATTTCGACATAAATTTTACTAAAAATTGCGAAATACTGTATACCAAGACTTACACAGTGTTACCTTACTGGATATTCGACGGTTATAATCTTTGTTTTTGTTTAGTAATCCGTATAGATTCAAACCTTATTAATTATACTTATTGGAAAAATAATAAAGTGATACTACCAATCTCTGCCTACCAATATTCAATAAAAGGACTTAATAGTCTTGACTCTTGGAATGCTTTTTAATAAACGGAGTCGTGGTATTTTTTCTTCAATTATAAAACTTCTGTTAAATTCTATTCAATATTCCACTACGTAATGTTTCAAACTTACCTTAACTTACATTGAAGGTGGATTTCCATGGCGAGAATTTCATTCGACCCAACTGCCTAGTCAATTCTCGTTTCACACTTTGCTTTGTTTTTTTTTAAGTTGCTTGCTAGCTGAAATGCTTATAGGTGTAGGAACCTAAATATCTCACTGCGTAATCTTAGCATTCTTGAATAATGCGCTATGCTACGCGGGTACGCATAGATAGTACAACAAATAATGTAGGTAAGATAACATTTTTTTCTGTCATACCACGTCACGGCCTACGTGGGTGTTCACTAACTCTAGGAATTTTTCATGGGCCATTATTATATACTAGCCATTATTAAAAATATCATATTAAATGTTAATTCCACATAACCTCGTTAGCTTTTATTCTTTTCCTCTTCGCAAATTAATACTGAGGGCAGACATTTTATTTACGCTGCAGTCATCAAGATTATGCCAGCGTTATGACGTATGAGCCCATAGTGCTTTGTCTCCAACAATAGGGCGCCATGTGTTGATAGTCAACTCTTTAATGCCCCCTTTTTTATTAATAACTTACTTCTCCCCGCCACATCGCTTACAAACGTAATCTCTAGATACTTATATCTTTTGTTTCCAATTGATCCGTTTAGTTTTTATGGACGAAAGATATACATTGTATTTAAATAAGGAGAAAAGATTCTTATGTTTTCAGTAACTAGGAGATTTTTACAAAACGCAAAAGAAGTTTTAAGTATATCTTTTCAACGATGTCATACCGATAGATATGTTTTTATTTTTGTTTGTTTTTAATTTAATGGACAAGATGGATGATGGATAAAAGTAACATACAGAAAGTTCGGTACGTAATAGTTAATTTCTTCGGGTAATATGTAAAAGTATCTCGGTCTGTCTGTTTTGTTTAGAGACCAATACACCAAACTAAATTTTAATAAGTGATTTATAGGCCATTAGATAATTACAAGCCAAATCTTGGATACACATATCTAATTCGCGACAAACCAGTGATAAAATATTTGTCATAAAAAATTACAATCTACACCTTACCACAACTTTCTTTAACAAGAAAAACGGCAGTGCGGGCAGTTGCCGAGTTCATGGTGTGGAACATTGGACAGCTCCTTATTATTCGCTTCTCTAAATGTTGGCGTCCACTATAGTGTTTATTTAGTACTAATAATAATAAATCTCTGGGGATAACATTTACACTAATCTTTTCCTAGCAGCAAACGAGGAAGTAGCTTACCAGATGTTACGGGAATCTCACCGTCGGATAAAATTCGTTAGTTTATAATCCCACTATAGATAAGCTGACAGAAAATTGTAAACTGAAATGAACTGAACATTGACAACATTGATTCTTTAATTTAAAACTTGTCGTCAGTTCATAAAATGGCTAGTGAGGTTATAAGTTAACGATGTTTGCAACCTGACGCCCACACGAACATCGCTACCCATTTAATATCCATAAAAAATATAAGAGTTTCGGGTTGATCTCCCTTATTGTAGGACTAAGTAGAATAGACAAGTAATAAGGAAGGGGTGGAAAAAGAAAAATGATGGCGTCTGCGACATCACTCATCAGTTATTTTTACCGAAAACAATAGAATGTTGTATCAAATTATTTTTGGACGTAGAATAAATTGAATATTTCTGACTTCAACTGATATGAATCTGTATGATCTCCGATGTTTCAATCAGCGCACATGTAACAGTGGGCTTACACTGCCCAAAACATTGTCATAAAACTTATTGTACTTGTTATCTCAGTTTTTTCAGAGTGAAAGCTTGTATCGCGATACGATTTTACGCTAGTGGAAAACCACGGTAAATATGTAAGTTTATGTAAATCTTTGATAGGTCTGGTCACTTTTATACTGTTTCTATTTCTTTAAAATAAAATAAATTGACCTGAGCGGCCAGCAATATGAACGTAAGTCATTATGGTTGGAACATAACTTGTAGAATAAAGATAAATTATTTGACTTATCTCTGTTTTACCTTTTACTAACAATATTAAAAGAATTCCTTTGTAATGCTAATGTGTCTACTATTTGCTTTCAAGTAACATTGTATATTTCAGTTCAATGTTATTTTTAGTATATCCAAAAAAAACTACGCATGATTTACTTGGACAAGGGTCAGAATATATTAAGAATATTATTTAAAAAGGCAAGTCAGCAGCAAGCCACCGGACCGGTAAGGAAAACATTTATTTAACTTAAGAATAAATCGTTTTTTTTATTGCATTCTATTTCGTATGTTTCTTCAATTTTACCAAAAATATAATAGCGATAAAAAAGAAAGAGTAGCAAAAAAGGATATCTTTTTTTCCTATCCATCAAATACAATCAAATTGTCTTACTGTTCACATGCTAGCCGTAGCGTGAAGTATAGTGAGGTGCCGGAGGACTAATTCTGTTCATATTCCTACCCCTTTTCTTAATAAGGAAACGAAGGGAAGAGAGGATTGGATAGGGGAGGGGATGTATGGGAAAAGGAAATATCCTATTTTTCTGTTTATCTCTTTTTGTGTTCAGCAGGCAACTCATTAGCATGTTGCAGATGCATATTAGTAGCGGGTAGCGAAATATTAGATGAACCCAACTAATTACTTATTATTTGCTGGTAAACTTGTAATTATGTATTCGTTGCTTACTCTCAAACGAAGGTCCAAGCATTGTTAATACACAAACCGACGCAGCATTAGCACATGAATGTCCCAAAGTTATACCTGACGGCAATCCACACAGCAATATCCAACACAAAGGAATACATTAACGAGTAGGGGCTTACAGGAATGCTTTCAAACATTCAAACAATCTCTGTAAGTCAGAGGTCATTTAATATTTAGTAGTAGTAAGATAGTATAAATATTACGTCCACTTTAAAAATCTTATCTGATTAAATATAGATAAATAGATTTTGAATGTTACAAAATTTGTATAACTAATCAAGCAAAACAGTTAACACTTAAAAAAATCCTCCCCGGCGGGGAATCGAACCCCGGTCTCCCGCGTGACAGGCGGGGATACTTACCACTATACTACCGAGGATATGACAAATGCAATCAAAAAGTGCTACAAACAAATAATGCATAACATAATACAATGTTAAATAATTGTCATTGTTAACCTGTATCTGTCCTAAGCTGAACATAACCCTTCCACAATACGCGGTCCTCTGTGCACTCCATCTAGCGACTTCCTGCAGTTGTCACGATATCATTGATCCATCCGGTAGGGGGCGCCCAACACCTCTCGGTCAGAATAATACAAATCTATAATAAATTGTCATATCTCTTTGACTAATATAATATACTCAACTGGTGATACCAGTAAGCGTACAGTACAGTACTAAGCATCTCACTATTAGTGAGATGAAATAAGCCACGTCCTACAACTGAGGAACAGTGGTAGAGCCAGCAACGCCAGCTGATGCACCAATGCACTGGCTCGAGCGGGAAAATACGGCTTCACGTAATACAAGTGACGTAGAGGTACTAATACGACGTTTACTTTTGCGTTACGCTTGGTAAGGTGCGGCAAGTCCCTCCCCTTTTCTTATGAACTATACAAAATGGCTGGTAACGCAGCCATAACTCTTCTGATGGTTATCTGTCATGATTTATATTTGGTGATACGCTGCCTACAATGAAATGATCCGTCGTGGGACGCGTTGCAGATTCGAAACTAATTTGAACAGTTGATTTTCATAGGTTTATGACAAGAAATATGTCATTTTTTTTCATGACATGGTCATGTACCTGTATGTACGTAGCAACAGTCGCTCTAAACCACCGTGCTAGACGTTTTACATCAAAAACTACGTTGGGAATCTATCGTCAATGGACCAGACGTGCATTTTTTATAAATATAGGTACACATTGCCTCGACTGCTCGTTATCAAAATCGGGACTACAGAAAATACTTGTGTAAATTTCATAAATAAATGTTTAAAATTTAGATTTTATTTGCCACCTTCTTCCGATGTTTTATGTATTCGTAACTACTTAACGTCGATTTTTTGTATTGTTTCATACATATTATTACTAATTAATTGTAAATATTTTACTGGTGATAAGAGAGCAAAGCTAGTTGTCTCACTGATTTTAATGTACAGTACAACAGGTCGACGCAGCGTAGGCAGGTGTCAGATGATTTGACACACGTTGTTGGGAGTGCATGGGATAAGGGCGGCAGAGGACCGACGAGGGTGGCAATGTAACAAAAGAGCGGCAAGGTAACGATCTTTGTGTTGATGCATGGGGGGAGGTCTACATCCAGTTATGGACTAAGGGTAGAAAAAATAAAAACACTTAAGAAATAATATTTATTATTTTCAGTTTCAGTGTATAATTTATTAATAATGCAATATTATAAACAGTACATTTTGAGATAAAATACGCTTTTAGAACATCGTTATATCAAATCGAAGCGGCGAGAAAGCTTTAAGGTACATCTTAAAGTAACTTATTATAACTTACTGCTAGTTGTATGTAGAACGTAAATAGAAATTGTCATTTATAATCTTCAATGGAAAGGTGGGAACGAGATTCTACGATGCGTTAGTGCGAGCCATCGAGTTCATTATGCATTTGAAATGTCGATGTTTACTTTTGAAATTAGAATCGATATCGACATCGATGTTTTGGCAGCACCATCCCTAACGTATGTTCTGTTATATTTTACGATACATATTGGAAAATAAAATACATATTTTTTTATATGAGCATACATTTCATGTCGGACTTTATTTGGTGTTAAAAATTATAAATGCGTACTGGATGAACCGGTAAGATAATTCAATTTTTCATTTTTTTTAAAACATATTTCAAATGTGGAGTTTTTACACACATTTTATATATATGATATATGGTGTATGTTTTACTATTTAAGATGAAAACTGTTTTGTTTCACAGACATTTGTTGCGAAATTTTTTATCGATAATACAGTTTTTTTAAGTTATTACCAACAATTGGATTATAAATTGTCGAACGATTTCAAATTTATTTAAACAACACGTTAAAGCCACTTGAAGCAAACCCACTACAAGTCATAGTAAGAACTATTAATTTTTTTTTCATATAATATTATTTCACATTAGTAAAAAAATTACCACCATAGACAAAATTCCACATTTTATATTTCAGGTTTGAGATAATTTTGGCACTTTAAAATTTCGCTTGACAAACTTTTAGGAATTCCCAATTCCAATAAAAAACTCTCAGATCGAAATGAATCACCACTAATATCTAGGAGACACCCACATATTCAGCGACAGCACATTATGGTGTATATAATAAACTTAAGATAGTATAAACTTGTCTGCAAGTAAATGTCTCATTCACATAACTTCTAAATTTTATTTATTTAAGGAATAATTTGATGACACTGAATATACGTTGCGACATTTGTAAGGCAAAGCATCTTGTGACCTCATTTTGAGGCTGCACAGTAAGGCATAATCATAAGTCAATATTTCAAGATGTATGTAATATACATCGTAGATATAAAAGTTTACATTAAAATTTGAAAGCAGTATCCTTAAGTAAAATTAAAAATATTGTTTATATACTTTAAGGCAATTGAGTAGACAACAATCATGGACCAACTTCCAGCAGACTGACAAAAGCGTAAAAGGCACTCGTATAGTAAATATATATAAAAATGCTTTTACTAAGGCTAATTTCACTTAATTTATTTTCAATTAAACTGTAGAAAAATATAATAATTTTTTAAGAAAATCATAATTTTAATACTGGACATGAGATTTCTTTTATGTTTCGTATCTATCCAAAAACATTTAATTTTCAGTAGCAGATCAGACGGACGACCTTGCAACTATTCGATATAATTATTCTTCCAAAACATTACTTTGTACGGAACACATCTCAGCTTTACGCGTATTGAAGAATAATTTTACTGAGCAAGCAAAAATAGCTATAACAATGCTTCAAGCAAAAATTCATTTTTTAAACAAGAAGCATTTTTATAAAATTGTTTTGTTTACTATATTAAACATGAATATAATAAGAGTATAAAAGATACACATATCAAGATTACAGATAAATGTTTCACATGTAAAATAAATTGAACAGTTGCAAAAATCTACCAAACACCAAATAAAAAGTGGCATAAAGGCAAAATTATTGTCTATTGCATCATTATTAAAGAGAATCGTATTACTTCAAATAAACTTTCAAATATACCAAAGGGAATAGACAAATAGTGCACGAATAGGTCCCAATAGAGTCTAATAAAGACCAAGGAGACCCAGTAAACACTTCTTGTAGTGTCCGGAGCAGTCACCCTGTAATGAAAAAAAAAATTTTCAAGATAAAAAAAAAAATATGAGAAGGTGGCAAACGCACAAGCGGTTCACCTGATGTTAAGTGACCACAGCCAATAGGCATCTGCAGCATGCAAATGAGTTGCAAATGCGTTGCCTACATTGAATAGGCAGGCATTAGGATATTTTCTTTTCCTATTTACCATCTCCGCCGTCCAAACCACCTCAAAACTTTTGCAAATCTAGTTTATTTACATAGAAATATTTTATCTTTTTACATGCCTTAGTGACCAAAGCGTAACTTTCCGTATTGTTACCAAATGGCACATTAAACACGTTACACTCTTAACCGTGTACATGATTACAACACAGCCCCATTTCATCTGTTTGACAAATGTTCATCACAGGCGATTTTTATTTAAAAGTACAGATAAATCGTATTTTTAGTACAGTTTTTGTTTATATAAATGTATATATTTTTTGGATTATTTATGATGAGCAAGAACGCGTAGATATATGCATGTAAAAGCGAGAGGCGTGCCAGGCCTATGCCAAATGGAAATCTATATTCTCTGCATACACCTCTGGGTTAAAGGCATTAGCGCTCTTTATTTGTTAGTTTCACTTTTCATACAATACGTCCTACCATACCTTTACGAAATTCACACAACCATCTCTTTCACACACGTTAATTTACAATATCTCTTTGTCGTTCTCACCTCGATCCAGCTCTGCAGCGTCTCGCCGTACTTGGAGTGGAACATGTTGGAGATATCTCCCAGGTCGACTTCGCAGCGCGTCACCATAATACGGATGAGCTGTCTGTCGTTAGTGCCCAAACCCTTCATCGACTTGTGAAGACGTTCCGCGAAGAACAAAGGCTTGTTGCGGACAACTTTCACTGGAATTAGAGAAAAATTCATTTAAAAATCACAATTCAATAACATACTTGATACTTTAAGTTAAGAGACACGACACATTTATGTTGCAAAAGTTAATTCTTAGAGACTGCCTGAACTTATATCCATCAAATTCGTAGCATACAAAAGGAGAGCGACATAAGGAGTAGCATACCTGTAACCGACTGTATATTAAATCTCTGTATACACCTCTGGGTTATCGATTTCGCGAAAGAACGGTAGACACGTTCTTCGTTAATTACCAATTTGACTGGGATCTTCCTATGATTTCCAAATGCCTATCACAACGGTAGTTTGCCCCATTTAACTTTAAATCATCAATCATCATAATTATAGTAAACAAGATAACTATCAGAGAACTTTTTTATCAGTGAACAATTACAGATAAAGTGAGAAAAGATTTTCCTTAATTTTTAAGATAAAGTTCGTATTTCTCGTGCTCTCTCAAATAGCTTCTTGTAACTCTGTCTCTATACTATACGATGACATTATTCATGTTGACATTTGACACAAGACAACAAAGTCCTATATTAATGTGGACATGAAAATGTCACTCATCTAATACAATCATCCATTGACAGTTCGGGTGTCATCTTATTCCGATAAAGATACGAGTTTTCCCGAAGGAAAATAATTTCTCACTACTTCTATCCCTACTAATATTATAAATGTGAATGTAAGTTTGTTTGTTACGCTTTCACGCGAAAACTACTCAACCGATCATCATGAAACTTTGTACACATATTCTTGAAGGTATTAGAAGAGTAACATATGATACATTTTATGACAATAAAATAAGAATACAAAAAGCGAGGTACGTATGTATAGAGACAGACCATAGACTCCGATACGATTACGATAAAATTTACAGGGATTGTCCAGATTGGCACATTCCTGTGTTTGGTAGCGATCAGATGAACATAATTAGTGGTACCCGGGCGAAGCCGGGGCGGGTCACTAGTAATACCATAAAACAATATAAAATTTAAATAACCTAAGCCATGTTATATTGATGTACAGTTAAATCAATACACGCATCTAGAAACAATCATTAAATTAATCTTAAATTAATCAATCCGTAGAAAACATTTGAAAAAAGTTTTAAAATAGAAATTGGTTGGACGTCCACTTCGAAGATATAAAGACTAAGTAATGCAAGACCTATAGCACGCATAGCTTTCTCCAAGTCCCCGGAGAACTCAGCCTTGATGGCGTCGTCGATGTCGTGGCCGGTGAGGAAATGGTACTCCTGGAAGATGGCCGCCAGCTGCGGGAACGAGCGGGAGCACAGCACCGCGTTGAATACCGACTCGTCCGTACCCAGACGTAATTCACCTGGAAATATGCAACATTTTATTGATTTCAGATTTATATTGAATAACATTCCAATAAGAATAACACGCGTTTTGTCTAAACTCAGTTACGTAGAAGAGCATCATGTGATGACACTTCTGGTGAAGTCCTACGAGCAGGCCTAGAACTGACGACAGAGATGCCTTGTAGAGTCGGTTCAATCCCATGATCCCATCAGTGTTATCTCTGGTCGCTGTAGTTTTAGGACATACTGGATCCAAAATTTACCCTACCCTAAATATGTCCTTAAGTTGATGGATAAACCTGTATAACGCATTCTTTTTGACAAACCTCAAAATTTTTAAAAAAGTAAGCCGATGGGTAAAGGCACAGACACAGACATAATAGATATTCGGACGTTATAGATTGTATATATGTATCATATTTATCAAATCATTTTAATAGTACGTTGTATAAATAATTAAGAACTTAATTTACCTTAATAATTTAAGTTTCATGACATAAACTTAACTTGAATAGATTTGTTAGGATTCCGCAGTCCTTATCTACATATAATATGGCGTCGGATTTAGACCTAGATACCACGCCTAATTACTCCTGTATTAAGAGTGCGGAATGAATATTTACCGGCTTGCAGCAAGCTTCTCGCATCTTCTCTAGCTTTCTCTTGATCTACGTGGAAATCTTCGGATCTATTACCCTGGAATACGATAGAGTTATTTTTAGTATTTACTTTAGTCCAAAGATATACACATCTTTATTAAATACAATAAAGTGTGAGATTTTTTACATTTTTTTAATATTAAAAACATATTAAGATACTACTATACTAGTATATTATACAAAAAAGGTGTATATGTGTGTGTACTTATGTACGGACCTAAAAAATTGTTACGCTAACATAACAATTTTTTTATATCCCGAGTGCCAGTATTCTTTGTTAGTAAAAAAAATCTATACATATAATAAAATTGTAACTGATCGCTGTCTGTACATGAAAGATATTTGAGAAAAACTATTATTGGGGGCCGTCATAAACGCAATAAAACCCAAAACAATTATTATTAGATTTTTTGTCTGTATGTCTGTTTGTCTGTGCGTTTGTTACCGCTAATCTCAGAAACGGCTTAACCGATTTGGATGCGGCTTCTCTTAACATTTAGTGTTTGTTTTATCACAAACGGTTGATAAATAAAAAAGTTATATCAATTTAAAGAGCCATGCTAGAAAATAACAGTACAGTTGAAAGTTTAAGTAAAATTGCAAGGCGGGTGAAACCGCATGGCACAGCTAGTCATTAATAATATAACTGGGAAATATACTCAAATAGCAAAAAGTTTTGGTTGGCATGGTAACACCATGTGTAAAGTTGGTGTTGCTTTTAGGTGTCTCGGATATTTTTTCACAAACGCGTCAAAAGTAGTATAACTTTAATAATTTTCCAATGGGCAAGGAAAGCACTGACCATACACAGCGAGGTCATGAGGCGCTTGAAGTTGCCGGACGTGTCGCCGCGCAGGTCGTCCTCCAACAAGGTCCCGTACACTGCAACAAGTACATAGGAAATTACTTAAAAAGAACTTAATGTTTAATAGTCAGCGCCTTACCTATTTGGGTATATAAAGATTTTGTAAACGGTGTGAATATGAGGGAAATTGTAAAGGCTTCGAAAGTAGTTTCTTACGGGTGTTCTGTTTGTGACAAACCCAATCGCCGGTCATAAGCGATCATAAGCCAGTGCTTGTACATCGGACTCAGATCCAGTCAGTAGCTTCGGACACAATGGTTTAGACCAGTCAGCGTCTCAGTTGGGTCCAGTGATTGCTTGTACAAGTTCTAAATAAACTATAGTAGTTAATTTTATTCAGGATAGTAAATGAGATGGTTTTTCATTTCGAAATAATAATTTCACGAGTACGATAAGTACTAGGGGGCTATTTTCCGCTTTATCATGTTTCAGATTATAATTGTTCCAAATCAAGATGTAGGGTTTGTAAACAAACAAACGTCACCATACATGGCGGCCACTTTTTATACATCATCTAAAATGTAATTGTGTGGAAATTGTGAGATGATGTGAAGTAAAACTCTATAATATAGCTAATGTTATAAGGCAGTGTCAGAAAAAGTTGGTTTACGAAAATGATGTGGAATTTATGAATTTAAGCGTTATAGGCGTGGTGTACCCTTTGTTAACAAATTTTATATTTCCATTCGGAACACTATAATATATCCACTTTTATTTTTAAATATAAATTTACACGTAAACTTCAAATATTAACATTTTTCATTGAAGCATTTCAAGACTTCATGTAATAAACCCAGTCTCTTCTCCCAGATTCTTATCGCTTGAGCGAGTGATAATTGAAGATAACGAACTATTGACCCAGTCGAGTGTCACAAGCTGTTACAAAGGTTTTATTTAAAGCAAGTGTACTTTAAAAGGGGAAATGATTCATTAGCTCGAGGCTGATTCAACGTAATGCCCGTTTTTTATACATACGTCGAGGAGCTTACGTCATACATTACTCAGACATCCTCTACGTCGTATACTCACTCACTCAAATACAATTCGATACGTTGTCTTTCTGTGACATACACATTTGCATTTAGTTTCGTCATTGGTATTAATCAATGCCCATACTACATTTGCCGAACCGCTTCCGTACAGTTACTTTGTACCTGTATTACCTAGATACCTGCTTGGATAGAAATATAAGTTAGACTGCGTTAGACATTTGGCATGGGAAAATCTTATAGATTCGCGTGAACAACATGCGAAACACGTAAAGTTCGTATGCAACGTGAACTTGAATTTGAATCAGTTCCGACGAACTTTTTTTTATTTTATTTGTCTTGTATTCAATATAAAATTTTATTGTTAAGATACGGGGGTTTATTTTTGTAGACAATTTGTTTTTAAAGTATTGTCGCGTCTTCTCACTTGTTATGTGTTATGAAATGTATTTTTTTATTTAAATCTAAATTTAGTTTAATTTTTTATCCGATTCCGATTGTTCCTAGCCCCATTATATTTATTTCAAGCAATCAACGGTAAAATTATATAGGGCCTATCTAATGAAAGTTGATACTGAAGAATCGAACTTCAACAGCCTAATTTCATAATTTAATATTATTATTTTAAAGTCCTTGGTGTACAATTTGCCAATCTTTTTCAATACCGACTTCCATTAGCCAGGCCCTTGTTATCCAAAAACTTGACAATAAAGAATAACTTTCTTCATTGTAAGCTAACAGTTAAAACAGTCTAAATTTTATAACAATCAAAAAACTGTTTTGTATTTTAACAGACTAGACTGAGAATTCTTTAGTCGCGTAATTTTCATTTGTTGGAGTAACATTGACTGCATGAATATTCCCGGGGAGGGTTGGCAGTAAAGTTTGTAACCAAAACATACAGTATCGACTAAGTTCATACTGTGCCGAGCCCACATGAGTTAGACGTATCAAACCAAACGCAACAAAAAACCTTTTTAATTTAATAAAAAATCTTTTAAAGATATCATTTTAACATTTGACTATCATGTCCAACCTAAAGAACCATAACTATAAATATCCTCGTTCTAACTTAAAAAGTAACGTAATAACGCAAGTAAAATATCAGTTAACAATTTGCCTGGTCCGATTATAAACTGACGATATTTTCAATCGATCGGTGACATATACATTGCAATACAAATGAGTAATGAGCGATAAAAGGAAACAGTAGAAACATGTGACTCATTCTTCAACGCGAGTCGTGGATAAGACTAAACAACATAACAAAATATTGGAAAGTATTTACACCTACATACGTATTGCGAGAAGTAAGTGTAAATGCAGTCAATAATTACTTAGTTGAATCGAATGACTAAAGATCGGCTTGGGTTTGGTAGTGTCGGCAATATGAGTATATTATGAGATCGCTAAAATATTTTTTAACAGTGGAAGAACCGACAACATCAGTTGCACGAATGGCTCGGCCGGTGGCATACCACGACCTCACAGAAGAAAGGCGTGAAATAGAAGTATCTCTGCGTTTCGTCTGATGAGTGAGGTGCCGCAAGCATCATACCAATCTATTTCTCATAAGGAAATGAAGGGGAAGATCATTTGACGGGGAAGAGGCTGGATAGGAAAAAAACAAAATATGAGTAGATGCCTATAGGTAGAGGTCACCTGAAAAAAGCAAGAATCAGTGGAAAATGTTATTATATAGTTGTATCATTTAGAATTTATAGTCAATGAACTTACTGGCGGTGTACGACTGCTTGATGACGTGTATCTCGTGGTTGGACATGGTGCACATGACCTCGATAAGCACGTCCTCGTCGGTGCCGATGCCGGCGGTCGCATCATGCAGCTCCTTGGCGTAGAACTGCGGCAGCGGCGTCATCAGCGCCACCAGCAGGTCCTCGAACTTGCCGCTCGTTTCGCTCTTCAGGTCCGATACTAAGTCCTGAATAACATAAAATGTAACTTTGATATGACGTCACCATAGTCAAAGGTCAAACCTGGAGCTTAGTACCTTTAAGGGCGTCCATAACAAATCATCGATCTGCTTTGGCTTCGGGCGGCATTTTTCGGTCGTACCATATATATTATATATGCTATTATATTTCTTTTTCAAAAGTCACCGTTTTGTTTTAGTCAATTTACACAACATTTCTTTATTACTTCTTGTGGTCATCGGTATTTTTTCCATTGAAAAACAAAATTCTAGATAGGCGAGAGAACGTTGTTCTTTGTTTTACAGAGGAATTAATGAGCACTAAAAACTTATTGTTTTTCTTCTATATACTATACCGGGTAAGGTTGTACCTTAATTTTATGTCACTTGCGTTTCAAAACAATAAAACGTACATCAACTTTCACCTGACAACGTGATGTCTGCGTTGATATTGAACAAAAGTTTTTTAATAAAGTGAAATATAAAAAATATTGACGATCCAATGAAATCACTTCGCAATCAACACGACCTAGCCCAAATCCAAAAATTACTCGTATGTGCCGTTAAATTCCTCCATTCTCAGTTCATAAGGTAAATAACAAAAAGCAGAGAGTTCAGACGCTTAGTTTTGTCATGGTAGCTATAGCTAAAATAATAATAATTTCCAGAATATTTTCGAAAAACAACTTTTTCCTACATTACTAGATATAGCTAGATAGCTATACTAGATAGCTATACTATATTATACAATTTCACTTCACTTTATCTCACGATTTCTACAAAATTACAACATTACCGATGAAAGCATAAAAAGTCCGCCATCATAAGTTCATCTTGCTGTACAACAACGTATAACTTGTTACATCTCAAAGTTGAGTTGCACAAGCATCGTTTCAAATCTCTAATTTCGGCCGCTTCTTATTACTTACGCAGTATCGCAAATTTAGATTACTAAATAATACCCTGTCTATCCTCTTATTTGCTTTGAATATAATTTTCTTAAGTCAAATATATATTCGTTATTCATTCATTCGTTATGTCCAAACCATCGAAGTTTTATCATTGTCAATTCTGATCGCATCCTTTTGCAACCGACACGTCGCTTATCATGTGGTTTCTAATAATAAATAAATTACTCGGTATACAAAAGCAATGTTGTCGGTAGCGTATGAATTGAAGTTATGAATTTATATTATATTCCCACTTAACGCTGCTAAAATAGATATACTGACTTTGAAATTTCTTTATTTTTATTTTAGACATACATATGTGTGTACATAGGTTTATATAGCACCGTAAAATAACGACAATTACGCAAAACCACCCAAATTATTTCTTTGAAGCATGCATCTAATTGAAACATATTTAAACTTTTTTTATTTTAAACTTAATTAGGTTTCTAGTCTAATGGGTGTTTGCTTTTGTTACCGAGGAAATATGTTACAGAATTATTGCATGAAAAAAAACGCGCGTCAAAACCAGTCACGCGACTTACTAAAAACACGGTTCTCAAGGGAAATTATTAGATTAGTTAGCCAATTTGATGTTTTTGCATATCTATTTATTTAAATAAGAGCCTTGTAGTAACCAACATGCATGCACAGGGAATAGTAGCGAAAGCAATCCACCATAGTTCTAATTTATCGAAACAGGGGTCCACAACTTGGGATCACACATACTTATATTGTATCATGGCAGGTACTTCCCCGTACAGAAATTCTCATCTATGCAACATTAGTTTATTTAGGCAACATACTTGTAGCAAGCTTTGTGTAGAACATTAAGCACCACGCACAGGACATGGAGGTGGTAATAATAATATGAAGACTGTTCTTAATTTTATATACTGATTTTGACAATTCCCATTTAAATCTATTAATTTATGCGACTCACCTAAACTTCTAGGACATAGCGAGCCAATTGCATTATTTATTATTTGCACTCTTTAATTAAGATGCATAACAATAGCATATGAGTATCGGGGATTCCCATAACTCTCAAATTACTCAACGATTTTCCTCTATTGGCTCGACTCCATACTAGTGACGTGGCGAGCGTCACACAGTTTAACTACACTGTGGTAACGTTCAATCATACAAATCTGTGTCATATAAGCGATACAAACTTCGACGCATACGGGGTAATTAGGTTACAAGCGCTTAGCTTTTTACTATAAATTTATGGATACATTTTAGACAAAACAATTTTTAATTCGTCATCCAATCTGCTATAAGTCATTTTCTCACTGTTTATCTTATATTCGCCATTCAAAAACATGATCAATAGATTTTATGCCTAGGCTACTATTAGGCGTTTCCAAATATTACCACTGCTATTATGTCGAGTCACGCAAGGACGTCCCGTCAAGGTGTGGCTGACACAAATAACATAATAAAGGCGGTGATGACAATCCACCGATCCGCCTCCCTCCCATTAGTCTCCAGAACATCAGGTGAATTTACTGATAATCGAATTCCTAAATAATGAACATCAATAGCTGAGTTATACAGTCTTGTATTAATACCACGAAAGCTATTAGACATTTATGTAGGATAGAAAGAACGCAAGTGGGCCACCAGAAAAACTGCAGATGCGCCAGTTTTCAAAGGAGCTATTATATATTGGATCATCCTAAATTATTTTAATTAAGATATACCGCTTGAAGCAGTTCGATCTGCATAGCAGTTCTACGGGAAGTTGTGTACAAACCGTTAAGCTGTGGAAACCATAAATCCAATATATTTGTATAATGACGCTTGTTTTAAGCTAAAAAAAATCACTGATTGCAATATATAGTTTCATCTTGTGACAATAACCCACCTTTCCATACAGAGTCTTGAATTCAAAGGCGATGCGCAGACGCTGCTCGTTGCTGCGGCGCGTCAGCACTTGGATGATAGCTTTCTCATCTGTGCCGAATCCTTTCATAGCCTTGCGGAGGACAGCTGCATCTTCGCGCGGGTCGAACGGGTTCGCCGGCACCACGGTTGGTTTGGACTACGAAACAACAAGTTACAAAAGAAGGTGAATCGAATTGTGCTAGACAAATATATGTACGGGCCAAAGATGACGGCTAAGATCTGTATCTTGGATGTTTAACTTTGTTTGCTTTAGTTATGGTCTTACAGGATTTCGGAACTATTCCTAGGTAGTAGGAGTACCCACTGAAAAAGATTCCCAAATGACACATCAAGGTATTTATTATGCTTATCTAATACTAATATATGACAGTCGTAATTGATAAATCATAATATAACTGGTTCATACAACTGTATCTAAATTTAAGAATCACTACTTTACGTAGCTTGTTTATTTTTCAAGGTTTCACAATTGGTTCAATTGTTCGGGCATAAAAACGGTAAAAAAAACATAGTTACCTTGGCATTTATAACATTAGCACGAAGTATAGATTAAAAACGTTGCATAGAGAATATTTTAAATTTAATAATGCTATTTTGTTTATAAAGTTAATAATAGCAAACCGAAGTGTGGAAAAATGTTTACATTTCGAGAATACATATTTTTCTTAGCTCCCTGCTCTCTCATGTTTGTTAAAAATAATCATACAAATAAGCTTTCACTTTTTTAGCCATTAATGTGGCCGCTATAGATTGGCTATCTGTTCCTATTACTTTATTTTTTAGTTAGACTAGACCCCAAAACAAAAACAAATATGGTAACAAAATTAAAAAAGAAATTAAAAAAAGATCGAAACCTATTTGACAATAGTCATGTATCACGACATTGGCAAATAAAGAAGCCTGTAAGATATAGTATACCATAGAAATAAAGTTGAAAGGATTACAGCAGGTGCTAAGTTAAAATGAATCCAGAAGAAAAATTTCAAGAAGTAATCTTAATTCATTTCAACCGATGATTCACCATCAATAACAAGTTTATTGTGACGTTGATAGACTAGTCAGGTAATCTTTGTGATTTGTCAAACGAAGGACAAGATTTAACATTAGAAAGAAACGACCTGCAATAGATTGATAAGAGATAACGAGGTAAAACTAAAATAAATGAATAGGAGGCATCTGACAAGGAGAGTTTTATGAAAGTGGAGGCATGTGTCGATAGGAGAAGGCCTAAGAAAATTGAATGGATGGATTGTCGAAAAGGTGTCATGAAGGAGTGTCCGCTGAAATGAAAGACGATAGACCGAAAGCCTGTGGTGCCAAACCCACAAAAAAGTAGGAAAATGGCAGAAGATTATGAATGCATTAAAAATAAAAACTAAAACATTGTTTGTATATGATTTTCGTTTGACTTTAATAACAACCATATTTGAGTGCATACGGGTGTCTTAAATCATCCATAACTAAATCAATTATAATACAATAAAAGTAATAATAAAGCGAAATAAAACAAAACATGTATACCGTGAAACGGAACGATTTGAATCCCCGCCGTAAGCCAATCGTGGCTCTACAAGCGCTGCGCATACTAGAATTAGACGTGACAGAGGACATATTGATTGTTAAACAAATAATACGACAGGGGAACAACACACTTATGACTCCATGTAACACAAAACTGTCACATCACTTATCACGACAAGCACGAAAACATTGGAATCTATCCAAATATGAAACAATATATGATCGAGCGCGCAACACCCATTTTACTGGAGACCAAAGTCAAGACTGAGTCGTGGGTTATTGTGATAAATGTCGGCGGCGAGGCGAAGTGAACATAACAATGTAATTGCAGCAAAATGTTCCTTGAATAGAGCCAGAGCATATATACGTATGGCGACTTCGTAAGTCAGTATCCTGAGGACTCTTGAATGATACACTTCTACACTAGATCACTCTGATTGTTTCCAAGGATTTATCGTATTCATTTTCGATTTGGAATCAATAAAATAACAAGTAACTAAAAGAAAGCCAATATAAAATAAATTATCTGGAACAAATTAGTGGAAAAGTAAGGATGGAGAAGTTAAAAAATACTCGCATTTTACAAGTTAAAAAATACTCGAAATTGAACTTTGTTATCTGACATTAAGGTGACTATTATGTCTGATGTCTATTAAAATAAGTCATCACTAGTCACACTGTAAGCATGGGACACTAGGAAACTGAGTTTGAGGTAATGGGCGAAAGAGGCCATAGAGATAAGCACTCTTATCGAAAACCTAAATTCTTCATACATACATGTGCATAGACAAGTAAATAAGTATTACATGTACATATTTCAAAAATACAATTTGTTACATTATGCAATCATTTAATAGCTTATCTTTGAAAATGTTAGGCATTGATTTTATTATATTATTACTTTGTTACTCTCAATGTGAATTGGGTCATATTAACAACCTTGTTGATACCTAACATGTTATACCAACATGTTCTTTGTGATATATTTACTATTTTTTTTTGATTGATTTTGACTGTGACTTGATGTGGTATCAAGGAAACTAAGCACATTCTGTGGTTAGTCTTACACCATATTGACAATAATATATTTATTGAATAGTACTGTATTTTTAATACACAAAAGTTGAATATTTAAAAACAATTGTAATTATTTAAATTACATGTAAAAAAATATTACAAATATTTGAAAAAGATGATGTTTTATTGATTGTGATTTTATGACATTAAAATATTTATTCTTTTATTTACTTTGTATGCACAGTTAAAAATAAAATGTATTTGCTGAGTTCTGAAAAAAAATATATATCTGAAACACAATAAATAAAAACAAACAAAAACAATTTCCTGCTGGTTAAGCACTACAAACCTATTTACCATCATTAGCAAATGTTTTCTATACGTGAAATTCCGAAAAATGGCAACTTTTATTGTAAACTGACTGAAGATCAAATCCTGATTGACATTGTAGGTCACAAATGATTTTTAAAAATTACTGGCATATTAAAAATGTCTTAATTTTGTGTTAATAATAAGCAGGTAACCCAAAGAGATATGCAGAGATCATATGTTTTCCTTTGGTGCGGTACTGTCACATCTCTCTCTCCTCTTGTACATCCATACATCTATGCATACATATGCATACGGCTACTCCTTATTATTTACTAAGCCGCTAATCCAATCAATATGGTCGCCTATGTCATTCCCTCCCGACACTGCCACTCACTTTTTCAAAATAAATATATTTCATGGGTCTTTTTATTCATGTTAAGTATAGAGAATAATAAGAAACTTAAGCTACTCTTAATATCAATACCAAACTGCCCAACTGGCATGGTTCCAAATTCAGATATAGAACAAAGAAATCAATACCTAGAGAAGTATTATAAAGCAAAAACATTCTACTATTATAAATAGGTAAATTCATCTTCACCAATGACTTCGCCCATCTCACACCCAACTCAAATGTTTATTTCATTGTATGAATCAGTATTGATTTTGATTCTTATTGGTGATCACTTAATATTAAGCGACCCACTGCTTGTGTATCCTTTGTGCTATAAAAATAATAATCAGACATAGTACACTTTTTAATTAAATGTCAAAAATGGAGATGATTAGCTGTATGTTCTTAAAAAGTTTGTGTTAGGCATAACTTAAGGATTACAATTTGAATTTAAAACAAAAATGATACTTTTATATTGTGCATGAATATTTTGTTAGGCAGAAAGCAAAAATTACAATTAGATTAAGTTAATCCAATGTCTTGTTTATCACAAATATTTTTTTTTGTAAAATTAGCACAAGTATGTGAAATGTATGATATTAACAATAGTCACAACATACCTTAGGAGTGTTTGCCATTGGGTTTGATGATACACTGTAAGTTTGTTGGCTATGTGATTGAGATTGATTATGGGAAGTATAGGCCTGATATTGGTTGGTCTGTGGATAGCCAGGGCTTGCCTGGGCATATCCTGTTTGAGCCTGTGGGTGTCCTTGAGCTGATTGTGGATATCCTTGAGCAGGCGATGGATATCCTTGAGCAGTTTGAGGGTATCCCCGAGAAGATTGCGGATACCCTTGAGCATTATTTGGATAACCTTGACTAGCGGGATAGCCAGCATTATGTTGTGGATAGCCCTGGCTTGGTTGAGCATATCCAGACGTGGCAGGGTATCCCGGCTGCGGCGCGGGATAGCCCATTGTGGGAAAACCCGGCATCGGCATCGGATTTCCAAACGATTGTGGAGCTGTGTTGCTAAATCCAATGTTATGTAGGTATGGCTGTTGCGAATACCCCGATTGGCCCTTAAAACCAAATGAAAAGGATAATAATTAAATCTCCAATAATTCCGAACAACGCATTATTGTTTTTGTGATAAACAAAACAAGGTTAACTATATACGTGCACTAGTTTTTTTACTCACTTGTTGATAGGGATTCATTTTGTGTATTGATACCCTTTTAAAGAAATAAGCCTTTAAAATAATACACACCACACGCGTGACTATAATAAATATAGAATTTTTTGATACAGATGTTACACTCCGAAAACTGAACTAGAACGCTTTAATAACGTTACTGTTACTAAATTGAACTGAAGTGAAAATAGGAGCAAAAGCGACCGGTCTGACAGCTGGCAGCAAAAGACAAAAGACCAATGACATTCGAGTAACACGTCGTTGCAATAGAGAAACCTCTCTAGTTTAATACTTTTTCGGTTATTTGTATTTATCAGAAGAAAAAATATAAAGAAAAAATATTTTCATACGTAAATCTAATGTCTTCAAATGACATGTGTTATTTGACACTTAAAATTGACTACTAGCATAGAATAATGATAATGCCATCTATTGGAACAAATTTATAACAAACACCCTATAATATGAACGTACGTTTGGTAACACTTGGTGGTATATAAGACCGTAAACTTATTTTGATTGTACCTATTAAAGACACTAGAGGCTCACCAATTACAAATTTTATCATAAACGGATTCGCCTTCGTCGTTTCAGTATTATTTTTAATTACCGATTCGATTATAAAAATATAAAAAATAGAAATTTTGGAAGGACAAGCATGTTGCGTTTCACGCACAATATTTTAATACCTGATGTCCATAACTATTATATATATATATATATATATATATATATATATATATATATATATATATATATCATGTTATCCCTTGACAATATAATGAATGATACAGATTTTTGAAATTTTAATTATAAATTAAGAACAAATGTAAGTCATTGAGTGCACCTTCGTTTTGTAAAAATAGGCAAAAAAGCCAGTGGCTTAGGTTAAATGACTACACCACATAACATAATTACTTTAGCAAGAACATTACATAAACATATACATATATGTATAATAAATTCATCTCAATAAATTCTAATAGTTAAATTAACATAAAACACAGTGAAAAATGATAACATCTAGAGCTGTACTACATTTGTGGCAAATATTCAACAGTTTATTCAGTTAAAATTTTAACAAATAAATGCCATGAATAAATTGACAATGCGAAAACTTTATTTAAAAATTTAATTGTACACGAGGTGTTCAAACAATTCAAAGCCCTTGTTATATAAGTCCGTGACGTCAACAGCAGGTTTGTCCCCAGCAATCAACCAAACACTGCCGCTTGTTCCTTTCTTGTAGGCGTCGACAACGCCGCGAGCCGCTGATTCCGGGCTAGAAAAAAATAACACTATGTAAAACTACTACTGCTGTACTAACTACCCAGCTTGGACGTTTGTGTTTTCGGAACGTGATATAGTATTTAAATCCATAAAGAATAGCTTATGCGAAAATCACAAAAGGCCAATCCGTATATTTTACTTTGAATTGGAGTTACAGCAAAAACCTTACGATTCATGGCAACCAATTTGACATGAACTATGTCTAGTACCTTTGCCACTTTAATTTGCCTAATGCTTCCCGAATACCGGCTTCCACTTCAGAGTCAAAACTTCCCATTTTTTCGACGGAGAGCAGAGGTGTATCGGTCGCCCCGAAGCAAATCGTCAAAAATCGAACTCCAGTCCTTGAGTAGTACAAGTCACTCTGGAAAATTGAAACAAATTTTTAAGATAGTAAAAACAAACTAACCAACGGATATGATCAAATAATTTTCTTAGTTACACAATGCGAGTAATTTGCTTCCTAGTCTACTATGAATGAAATACTTACACCCATGGCCGTAGTAAATTTCAATACTGCTGCTTTAGTTGCGCTGTAAATCGGTGTGTCTGCCACGGTACAGATGGCCGCTACCGATGATATGTTAATAATAACTCCGCCTTTACCACCTTCGTCCTTGCGCATAATTTCTAATGCTTTTAAGGAGCTAGTCACCAGCGCTGTCTATTTAGGACAAAATAATCAAGCGTAATAAAGTATACTATTGAAGAATATTTTTGTTGTAATATTAAATTAGATGGTTATACTCCTCTGCATATGATTTTAAGGTAGCGACATTGTGATTGTTGATATATGAAAAAAAATGCCATATTTGCATTTCTTTATGGGTAATTCTTCTTTATTTCGTTTTGCACAAATCATGCTTTAATATTTTTTTCAACGATATGTAATTATTTTAAACAAATTGACGATGATGTCTCCTTGGCGTATCCGTCAACGACGAACCTGGCTTGTTTCGAAATGTGACCCAAGATGGTTCGCGAAATCAAACTTGGTCTTAAAATAGGTCAACCGGTACACAGTACAACTGGCCGATGGAAGTGTAGTGTGTGGAGGAAGACTTGGGGCGGGTTTTGTTCAGGAGGCGTTTTGTGTCCAGGTCTTGCAAACAACGGCAAAACAAAGTTCGCAACAGCCGTATTAGCAGAGTTGCGCTACATAGATGAGGATAACTTGAAGTTGAAATAAGTCAGCGTCATACATGATTAGTACATACTTTATAAATAATTTCTTGTTTTAATTTAATAAAGCTACTTACTACATTGATGTCTATTTGTTTTACGTAAACTTTTATATTGTCATTCAGGATGCCGGCGTTGTTGATCACAACATCGATGTAGCCGAATTCGCCTTTCACTTTGGAAAACGCCGCAAGTAGTTCTTCAGCTTTTGATACATCGCATTTAATAAATTGAACTTTGTTGTCCCCGTATTTGGTGTTTAGTTCATTTTGAAATGCGATTCCTGCTTCCTCAGCTATGTCCAAGACAGCAACATGCTGTAAGTAAAAATATAGCCAATTTTGTAGCTACAAAAAGGTCACAACCGTCAATTTTATTATCAACTAGTTGACAACCGTCAATTTTATTATTAACTAGTTGACAACCGAATTAAATAAAAAATATTAATAACTTCGCAGAATGACTTTATAATCGTATGTTTTACATTAATTATTTTTGCACTAATCTATAAAAAACATCATTATAAAAATATTATGATATTACAAACAATTTAATTTTGTTTATCTGTATAGAGCTATTTCACCCGATGCTGTTGCAAATCAATTTAAAGTAAAAAGATGGTAAAATAATAACGCACGTGCTCAAGGCAATTAACAATAACAAAAAATAAGGCTGTTTACGAATTCGTAAGCTGCGGCGCCATAAAAAAAAGTATTAAGAATTTTTAACTGCTATGCTATATATAATATACAAAAATGTAAGGTTGTTCGTTAGGCATGTTTATTCTCAAAAACGGCTGAACCTATTTGGATACTTTTTTTATATGAGACCTTCTCAAACGAGCAAGTGGATCATCTGATCTTAAGTGAGCGCATCTGCAACTGATAGACATCTGCAACAGGCAAATGTGTTGCAGATGCGTTGCCTACCTTTTCTACAAAGGAGGACATAAACTGGAAAAAGAATGTTTCCTTTTTTCCGTTTACACCTCCCCGTCCAATCCTCTTCCTCTTCCCGTCCTACTCTTATGAGGAAAGGGTGGGAAGGGGAAGACGACTGAAATTAGGCCTCCGCCACCTTACTCATCGGCCGAAACGCAGAGTACTTCTACTTCACGCCTGTGTCTGTGAGGTCGTGGTATTCCACCGGTCGAGCCGGCCAATTCGTGCAACAGATGTTGTTTTTGCGTTTGCTTCAAAAGAAAATCCGATATAATTTAAAAAAAATATATCTTTACGGTGGGATTACTGTTGACACCGATGGAAACAACGTGGAAGATTGACAACTTTAGTCATCACTTTACATGAGAGTCTTCTCAGTATGCCCGAGTACATATAAAATCCGATGTCGTATGTTAGACAGTAAAATCTCCGGGACACATTTTCACATTCATCTGTACCCCTCAGTGGCTTGAAACCACTTCAATTGATAGACATGACTTCATCGACGGAGTTGTTAATGAAAAAATTTAATCTCCGATGGATTTCTTCGTCAACGTGATGTGTTCTGTTTAAATAGCAGAATCCGCCTTATTTTAATTAACAGCCTGACAGACACTTTAATTAAACTTGTAATGTAATAAATATAAAATTGAGGCGATAAAATAATTTTTGTGTACATCAATTATGATAAACATCTTATCGCTATTGATGAGCTTCCTGTGACAACGCAAGGTCAGGCAAGCTGACGGCGGTTTACTGAATAACCTGCTATCATAATCGTTTTGAACAAAAGGTATCTGTTTATTTAAAGTCAAATATTATATAATTCCCTCTTGCTTCGTATTGTATTCGATCACCAACCGTGATGTTTATTTCTATAGCAAAGCAATGCGCAAGTATGTGTGTGTGATCTAATCGTCCCAATTGGAAAAAGGATGTGGAGAAATTAACTCAGGATCGAACAAAAAATCATGCTTAATAAAACATCTGGTCAGGGACAATTTTTACTGATGACATTAAAATGAACCTTTTTCAATTGTACCGATTCAAACGTCAGGAGGGAAATAGTCGAATAGTATACGTGTGTGGTAATTTATGCTTACTCCACGGTTTAAGTATAAGTAATCTGAACGTGTTCTGAATTGTCGATGGGACACATTTTTGTCCAGATAGACTTTTTTAGATGATTGGATAAATAACACAATTACCTTTGCGTCCTCAGCCACAGCTATCCGTACCACCCTGGAGCCAATGCCAGTGGCCGCTCCGGTGATCAAAACAACTTTATCCTTTAAGTCATACGACATTCTCGCTAATGATATTTTACGACAACTGCTAAATATTATATAAACTCTAATTTAATCTATAGATAAAACAATTATCTTTATTATTTTAATCGATGGTATTTTCCAATTTTCTTTTGTAGACGTAGGTTGTGGATAAAGAATGGGTGAGCTAGTTGTAAAATGTCAGGTCAGGTTTGCGTCATCTGCGGAGGACTTACAAGTTATGCTGAATGTAGTGAATAATTCATTAGAAGGTAAAGGCATGAAGATGAATGTAGATAAGACGAAAGTAATGGTGTTTAAAGAGGATAAAATAATTATTGTGTAAAATTAATGTTAACGGTAAAGAAGTGGAACAGGTGGAAGAGTTCATATATTTAAGGTGCATGTTTAGTAGATGGTAAGCATGTTAAAGATTTCGACCGACGAGTGAATGTAGGAAATAAAACTAATGATGTTAATATCCTAAAGCTACAACCAAAACAGCGATGGAGATACGTGAATGCGGCAATCTTTACTGGCTGCCGACTGCCGAAGAACCATGTCCACTTTGCATCCCATCTTCCACTCTTTTCTCGCATCTACCCCCTATACAACGGTTGCCTTCAAATAAATAAGGGTCGTGGCTGTCACGGCGAAAGCAACTTGTCTATATCTGTTTTTAAAATGCAATAAAGTAGTTATTGTACTTTAAAAATAATGCAAAGTAATAAAAATATCAGATTTTTATTTTGAATTATTTTCCCGTTACCATGGTCGGGTCGTTATCATAGTAATCCTCTGATAGCTATAAAATATCAGTTAATCAGAATGATTGGCACAAAATCTTTACGTATTTTTGTTACGCACTTAAATTCAATAAGAAATAATTTCATGTTTTATGGATTGACAGTTTACTTTGGCCGGGTCACTGATGCCTCCCCTCCCCAACTACTAACACTAACTATTATTCCTACACGAAATGATGCATACGGTTTCCATCATTCAATGATATTGGAAGAAAGAAATTTAGGTTGGATGTGTAAGTGCCTCTTTTGATACAAATGTTGTATCTAAGTTATTTGCCATCGAGATCTTTATCAAGGTTTACCATACTCGCCTTCCACGGACCTGCTGGGTTGTCTCAGTGGGCGGAGAGGTGAACTTTGACATGGCGCGTCCCCGGGTGGTGGATAGGGGAACGCTCCGGCCTGGTGCGAGCTGGAGTAGGGCGAAAGCCCCGCGAACCAAACACCAAGGGGAGCCCGCGGCCTCGGTTGCGGGCTCCCCTTGGTCCGCCCTTTGTAGCGAACTGCGGGGATTATGTGGTCCTCGCAATAGTTGTGGTGGTGAGTCGCGGAGGAGGAGGAGTGTTGGTATTTCGGTGCGCCCCTCTCCCTATCCTCCGCGACTCAGTGGCGTCGCACTGCGTCTGCGAAGGCAGTGTGGCTGCGGTGGGGGGGGAGGGGTTTGCCTGTATTGCACGCGTAATCCTGGCGGCGACGCTGGGCCCGCGGGCCCTTGTCTTTTTCAAGACGGGGGCCATGAGAAGTGATCTCTATAAAAAACTCAAGGCGGCACCAGCAGGGGAGGGCGAGGATTCCCGAACCTGCATTGCACTGGTGCCGTCTCCTCAGGAGGAGCTGGAAACGGCTGGCGCTGGCGGGGCCACGGAGGTGAGCGAAAGCGTTCCCGTAGCCCCTCCGATATGCGTATACGAGGCGTTGTCAGGTTTTAGTCGGTTCGAGTCCGCCATATCCGAACTTGTCCCCGCGAGGGAGGATATGCGTGGGCATTTCCTGACGTAAAAAATAAATAAAAAACCATATTCGCCTTATTATGAAGCAGTTCATATCAACCGCATTAATGTATTTAGATTCGGATTTCATTTTTTAATTTTGCCCATAAAGAAGTAAAAAGTTATGTAAATAATTAATGTGCGCCACCTTTTGATATGTATTTGCATTATTTAGTGTTGGAGCAAGGGCTAACTTCCTGATATCTCATAATTATGTTAGATGGCGCTATCTTATAATAGACAACACAGAGTGAAGCTCGGTCCACAGCTAAGTTAGTGCGTATTAATGACAAAACATTACCTACATGTTATTGTATTATGTCTGGTAAGTATTTACGTAGATTATTAAATTCTCCATCACATTGACGTTTTTTACAAAGAGAACATTCCATTTCCGTTTAACCTGGTTCCTGTTCATCTTGTGCTTTTGTTTCCTTTCCATCAATGGCTATCGCAATTGCTGCCATCTAAAGCAAAGAAACCTCGATTGTTATTATATTATGTACAACAATCGTGACCAATTAACATCACTACGCTAAAATAAAAACGACTGTCGTGCCCGTTGAAGACTCGGTCGGTGTATACTGTACATATATGTTGTACTATATATCTATACTTCATGGTTATAAATTTGTCTTCTTTGCGGAATTCTGAAAACAGCCTATTTTGTAACCTTAAGGATGTCCTAGTAGATGATTCAAGACTAGTATTTTGTATTTGCTGACGACGGACTAGGTCTCGTGGAGGCAGAGCGTACCAGCAACCAGATATTGGAACTTAAACTTCAATATGTATATTCAATAATGTGTGCATTCAATATTATATTTATATTATCAATATTGTATATTATTTGACAAGATTTTGATTGACGTCTTACTTATTGGTTTACTCTTGCCAATTATAGGTTGCTCCAGTAACGAATACGATATTAGTGATCTTAGGAAGTCCTTTGACAAATCTGTAAGCTTTGAAAATAATCCGAGAGTATCACAGTTATTATATGTATTGTGGGTTTGACCACTAAGAAGGCTATAGGGTTGGATCAGAAAGCTTTGGATACAAGGAAAAGATCTGGAATTATAGAGGAAGGATCGCGTCGGCAAGGGCGGCACAATTATTAACATTTCAACAGTTGCCACGCTATTTAAAATGGTTCTAACCTTTTTTGTGTACTTTTCTACAAAAAGCGCAATTCTTCAGTAATGCAACTGTATGGAAGTATGTAAGTATTGATCTTGGCACGACTAGAGGACTTTTCTTTTGTTTGTGAAAAAGGTATACAGTATGTATTACAATCATACTGTGTCGACCCCACGCTCATATAAGTGGGAAAAGGCAGGGAGCAATGTTTGGAAAAGAACATTTTTTACCTTAACCTATAGCTTTGCGTCTCCTTTGGTTAAAGGACCAAGACTACGTAGCTTATACGTCTTGTGTTCTGCCGTTTTCATACTATATAGGTAATATTGCGCTACTCAAGATTTTAAAATTCAAAACCTCGCGCAACTTTGTCTTTAACCTTGTTACTTTGATAGTAACATCTCATAGCGCATTTATTTATGTTTGTCATAATTTAAGCCGTGGCAAAATGATATTACATTTTTTTTTCATTAATTATAAATGTATTGCATTAGAAGTAAACTGTTATTTTTAACCTGGCAAGTGAAATATTAACATCAATTTTAATCTTATTTTAATGTGTTTTGTCCTCTTGCAGAATAATTACTACGAAGTAACCGGTGTCCGTGTTATCACGATATGCTTCGGGTGCACCCATACTGCCGTACTTCGCAATATGATTAGTTTTGATCCGGTCGTCGATCAAGAAATAAAACTTGTTATGATTACTTTTAAACATGAATAATAATCGTTATTATCACTACATATATTTAAATCAATATACTTAGTAACTTTTTAAATTAAAATATATTCATAAATAAATATATACATAAACACGTACATCTGTATCTTAATAAGTGTCGATACTTCACCTTCTTAGTCTTCATACATGGTCTCCATGTCCATTAACACAAACTTCACTTGAAACTACAGCACAAGATTTGATAGAAGTCTATGAACAGGCTGATAGTGGGGACACCTGATGATTTATAATAACAAACCACCAATCAATATAGCGTATTAAGAAGGCATACGAGATACTATCCGATGACTTATTTCAATAACTTATGGTAATCGGAATATGTTCGTTCAAATATAAAATTGTATTTTTACAGACATCTGATAGTATTTGTAAGAGAAATATTGTTATTTTCTTTATTACTTTACATAATAAATCAATAAAATATCAGTATAAAGAGAAAGGCTTAATTTTATATTGTTTTTAATCAATCGTTTTTTTCAATTACTACTTCCCTTTTTTAGTATCAACAAATCTTACATCATTGCGTTCGTCGGGAGATTCTAGAACCCTTGGCAACGCACTAGAGAATTGGCAGTTAAGGTTTTTAGGAGAAAAGTCGCACATGATTTCGTCTGTCACCCCAGAGGGCGGGTAACAAAGACGATTCTCGTCGTTCTGTTACCAACAATAATTATAAAGTGTATAAATCTTAGCATACAGGAAAGTAAGGAATTTTCTCACAAATATTTTATATCGAGTGAACCATCAATAATTAGCTTTGGATATATCTAAGAAATAAATAAAACATAATCGAAAAAAAACGTTTTACAGTTTTTTATTGTTCGAGAATTTTATATGTTACGACTGGTTACGACAGACAGCGATATTTTGTCTTCCATATAAGGAGTAGTGGAAAATTTACAAAGATTTTAGTTAAAGCAATTCAATATTAAATAAATATATTTTTAATTTATAGAAAAATAAAAATTAAATATGTTAAAATCACATTACGAGTCCCCAGTGTCGTGTCGAGAGTTTTGTAGTCCCGCCCTGACACTTACGGTAATGTCTTCAGGAGGCTTATTACCAGCTATTATCCACGTTGAACCATTATCTGCTTTCTTTATTACATCAATTATACCTTTAACAGCTGACTCCACCCTTAAAATTATAAAAATGGAACAGGTTCAAAAATTGCTGCTCAAATTTTATACTTTACTAAATCAAAACTCAATTTACTTCAATTAATTAAGATTTACATCCAACTTTTAGTAGTCGATCAACAGGTTCAGCATATCTTATAAAAAAACCAACTATTATTATTGAGTAAGAAACCGACTTTCTCTAATCCTCTTTTCTTCCTTTCCTTCCTTTATTTTGTTATTTTCATTCTAATTATACCCTCTGTAAAGACTGATAACTTATTCTTAACTCATGTCATTGTAGCGGAAGTATACGGGTATCGGTGGTTACTTAATATCAAGCCACTTGCTCGTTCGCTTTCTAATAAAAAAATGAATTTATACAAGTAAAGTGTATTATCATAGTGTATAACAGTGGTAGAGCCCGCAACAACAACATCTGTTGCATAAATGGGCCGACTCGACCAGTGAAATACCACGACTTGACAGAAGACAGCCATGAAGTAGAAGCTGTCTCCGTTTCATTTGATAAGGAAGGTGCCGGAGTACAAAATTATATTGCCTTTCCCATCCTTTTCTAATAAGTAAAAAATGGGAAGGGAACGAGGATTTGAGGGGCGAGGGTAAGGGTAGGAAAATGAAATATCTTTTTTGTTGTTTATCCTCTCCTCTGTCTATTAAAGGTAGGCATCACATGTGCGAGTCATTAGCTTGATCACTCAATATCAGTCATGGTCACTTGGTCATGGTCACAACCTACTTCCATAAAAAAATGAGTCACTGACAGACGTAGCGTTTTGTGATGAAAACGTACAAATTTGCAAAGGTATGCCAGGGCCACGGCAAATGAAATTCCGTAAAACCTACGCTACATACATAGCCACAAACATAGTAATTGTATTTTATACATTACCCGTACCTTTGTCTCTCTGAAACACGCGATGTCAAACATTGCGTACAACCTTTGTCGAAAAGTTCTGAATTGTGTTTTTGAAGGATCGCAGTGTCTGTCGGTCCTAGACAAACTGACAATACGCGAACTTGTGAATTGGAGTATGATTCGTTGATCTGAAAATTAAAGCAGAATTAATTTAATCAAGAAACAAGTTAATTTGAAATATTGAATACGTATTTGTCACAGAATCAGACATTTTAGAGGCAAATGATAATTTTCTTATGAAGAAACAGAAGCATTATTAAACAAGTAAAATAATAGGACTGAAAAAATCAAATATCCCATCCATACTACAGTTACGACTGTACTATATTAAATATTATACCCAAACAGAAAGCTACACGTAAAATAGAGAAAGAGAAAAACTGAAATAAACAACTATCTCAAACAAAATAAACATTTTAAGAGAAACGCTCATCTGATTCCAGACGCTGCTTCCAGTTTGATACTCGAAGCCGCGCTGCTTTTCAGCCTGAAAATCGGAAGTTCGAGAAAAATTGTACAGGGGGATGGTTAGTACTATGGCTATCACTGCATTCCTGTCGCGCGCGCATGTGTCTGTGTTTGTGTAATATATTTATTTATTTCAATCTAAAGTTATCTGATAGTGATACATACAGCAATGCTATTTGTAAATTGTAGAACAGCTGCCTTAGTCGCAGAATACACTGCTAGATTGTCACTGGGTGTCAGAGCCACTAAGGAGGATACGTTGATGATAATTCCGCCCGAACCTCCTCTATCTGCCGCCATTGTAGCTAACGCTCTCAAAGTACTGGAGACAACAGCCGTCTGGAAGTTATAAGAAATTCCTTGAGAAATAAGACATTTTGTAATGGACTGAATATATGTTTTTTCTACAAAATACTTTCAACACTAACACATTTTAATTTAGTTCGCCTTTCACAGAGCTTATTTGGTCTCAAATACCTCACAAAGGCTGAGGGTATTGGTTCATCGGACAAAAAAGAGAAGAACTGTAATGTATTTTCGATTAAGGTAGTCATGGTATTTTACCATTACGAGAACGCTTAGATACAAATTAAACAATATCAGTACCTATTTTACAGATTTTAAACACCAGATATTTAACAGAAAAAAAATTAAAAATACCCAAGCAAATTTTTTTTTATAAATTGGCGAATTGTGTTACCGCAACAACTACATCTGTTGCCCGAATTGGCTGGCTCGACCGGTGGAATACCACGACCTCACAGTAAACAGGCGTAAAGTAGAAGTACTCTGCGTTTCGTCTGATGAGTGAGGTGCCGGAGGCTTAATTTCAGTCCTCTTCCCCTTTCCACCCTTTCCACATAAGGATAGGATGGGAAAATGAAGAGGATTGCACGGGGAGGGAGTTTATGGGGAAAAGGAGATATCCTTTTTCCTGTCTATGCCCTCCATTAAAGGTAGGCAACGCATCTGCAACACATTTGACTGTTGCGGATGTCTATGGGCAGCGTTCACTTAACATCAGGTGATCCGCTTGCTCGTTTGCCAGTAACACACATTAAAAAAAATTGTCATATTTTTAGATATTAAGGTTTAATTTTCTACTTATGTCAAAATTTGTGTATACACATGCTGTTAAGCTATAGGTGAGCAGAGACTATATCGGAGGGTCGTAATGCGTCATATTAAAACCCAAAAATAAGTATTCATACGTTTACATTGACTCTGAACCATTTCTACACCTCCGCTCTATACAAGATATATGTACATTTTACAATGTGTAGTAGTAATAGTACTTACAAAATTAACGTCTACCATTCTCTTATATAAATTCTCCTTCGCGCTTAAGATTGCTGCATTGTTGATAACTATATCAAGCCTGTGAAATTTATCAACCACCTTCTTAAAAGCTTCGTTCATCTGCGTGTCATTCGATACATCACATTTTATAAACATCACTTTGAGTGTGCCGAATTTATTCACAAGCTCTCTCTCTAAGGTTTCGCTTTCACGTTCAGCAAGATCCAGAAATGTGACATGCTGTATTAAAAAAATCGTGTGTTATTTCACAAATATAATGTTCATTGTTTGATGTAGCTTATCTTTGTTATGGGAAGGGCAAGAACAATATTGCAGGTTGATCCTATTGGAGAATCTTTATTACTAAAAAAAACAGAGCGTAGTGTTCTACAGGATTTTGTAGAATCAAATCCTTGACGACATTGATATCGGTTAACATCGTAATGGGCGTGACTGACTCACTGACCATCAAGTGATGATTTTTCTTCAAGCACTTGTGCTTAGCATATTAAAATTCGAGACAAGATACAGAATAATTAATTAAATAGTACGGCTTTACTCGCTTAAACGTACCGACGTGTCGGCATCGACAACTTCGTACCTGTCCTTCTTCAGGGTCAATGGGATTATTTCGGGGGTGCGCCCCGCTTCGCACTGCGCGCCTGAGCTCGCAACAAGCGACTTGACAAGTCCGAAATTTCTCGCTACCAACATCGATGTACGCGAACGTGAGTATAACTCCGTTAAATTTTTTTACAACATTTTATACAACACTACACTAAACCATATCATATAAAGAGTAGTACTAGTTATGTACGAAGGAATTTTTTGTATAATTAACCAAAAAGACTATATTAACTTCTTTAAAATATAATCAATGCTTGTTTTTGCAATGTTTTGCTATGAACGACACTTACCCTAGCATTTTGTGATAGTATACTTCGCACCAACCCAGCGCCAATCCCAGTTGCACCACCGGTCACTACGACAACCTTACCTTCAAAGTCTAAGCTATTTTCCATATCTATGTATGTAATACTACTTTAAAAATCAGCTGTGCATAGCTTTACGTACGTAATATATATTTTTTAACTAAATACACTGTACTAGGCATGAACAGAGCAATGTTAAACTAAATACGAACTCGCTTTCAGATTCAATAACCGATATTGCGTAAGCAATGGACTACGTGCCTTATCGGTGGGATAAGATAAAATTTGTAAACAATCGTGTATTTCGTTATTTTAACTGATACATGTTATCAATAAAACGCATTTAAATCTTAATTATTTTTTTCTTTTTACAACAATTTTTTATTATTAAATGTCGATACAAAATTAATGGCTTAAATAACATTTTGTTTGATTGTGAAGGAAAGATAAAGTGTATGTATCTGTCTTTATATAATAATTTATAGGAAAACATACGTAATCAACTTTTCTGGTTACGAAGCTGGACGTAGCGAGCTGCGTTGAAAGATAGACGAAAGAGTAGACTAGAGTAACAAGGCAATTCTAATTGATGTTGCAATAGTACGCTGCGATTTTGTTAGGGAATGTCCTGGGTGACATTTTTTTCTAGTTATAGTTTTAACCTAGTCGCTGGAAAACTAACAACCATTACAATTATTAAGAAAATATATCTTCAGATAAAATGTCGTAAGCGCTTCTAACTTTTTCCGTTATGCTTAGAGCTGGCTTATTGTTGTTAACTAGCCAGGTATCTCCGCTGACGTCATTCTGATAAACTTGTGCCACACCTTGAGCTGCAGACCTGACACTAAAAATACAACATTATTTCGTTACGTTAAAAGCAAATGCGACTTGAACATCTAATACCTTAGTACAAAATACGACATAAGAAATGTATCCCCTCATCTGTTATTTCATCCGGACCTTAGATTATATGTTGGATAATATGTACATTGATAAATCACAAGTGAGATGCCAAGCTAAATCGTAAAAGCCAAATTTGGTTGAACCCTTGCGTTACTCGCCGTTGGTTATTCTAGGGGTAAAATTTATGTGGTCGCCTAATCAAACTCGTGTCCATTCTATTGTACGTACTACACATACATATTAAAAATGTAAATAAATTGTAAGTTGGGTAATCAAAGTACTAGGGATGATGAGTTGCAATTATGTTATCGAAAAGGTACATAATTAGGTAATACAGTTAACAAAATAGTAAATGGTTACGTACGTTTGGTTGGGATAATTCTTACGAATTAATTCCTTCTTTTCATCAACGATAGGGTCGAAACTTTTCATGTTCGGTATCATTTCTGAATCTGTGGCGCCGAAGCACACCGTCAACACTCTTACTCCAGTTCTCGAATAATATTCATACATCTGTAAATTTATTTTAACTTCCTATAACGATCTACATTAGTTCGTCAAATGTTACCAAAGCAATTGCCGCTATCTGACTCTTATGTGTTGGCGGCGTTGACTCTACAACTGAACAAGAAAAAACAATACCCTTAAAGTGTAATAAACATACTAAGTTCCTTTACACTTAGTATACATTTTTATTTAAATTTTAACACCTAGATAACGTTAAAAAGTTACTCACAAAACCGCATATCCTATTGGTCCTTAAAGATTCTGTTACATGCAAACAAACATATTATACACACCGAGCTAATAATAACGTTATTGATTTTTCATGACAATATTTAACGTTTAAATAAGCTAAGTTGTGCTTACATTCGTCTTAAGACACAGGTGGATTATTCAGAGTTGATCTGACGTTTGTTGTAGGATGAACGTTATTTAATTTTTATTTTACTTTGCTATATCATTAAGACCGAGGAACGTTACTACGCACTTTATCTCAGATTCATTAAACCTACATAACTTGTGTGTGTTACAAAACGAAAATAAATAATTTTATGATACTCACACCAATACAGTTACTAAACTGAAGCACCGCGCTTTTACTACCGCAATAAATAAAGTAAGTTGGGGACGCTTGATTTAAAGCCGCGACTGACGAAATATTTATTATTGTTCCTCCGCCGCCGCCGGCATCCTTTCTCATAACTTTCAAAGCTTTTAAAGTACTCGTAACAAGTGCCGTCTGGAAATATCGGAACAAAACATTAAACAGGTAAAACAGACAAAATTGTGTAATATACATTCAATAAGAACTAATAAATTATGCGACTAAATTTAATCAATAACTAATCTTAAATTATATATACATACAAACACGATACGATACAAGCTTCAATATTTCCACCAATTCCTTTCAAAAATAATAAAAATATGAATCAAATTCACACAAAAATTAGAAAATTTCTACTTACGTAATTAATTTCAATAAGTGACTTGTAAGTGTCCATCGTTTCTTGTCCTATAGCAGCGTTGTTAATAACAATATCTATTTGACCGTTTTCTTTTAGAACTGTGTCAAAAGCTTCGTAGAGTTCATTATCTTTGGTGACGTCACATTTTAAACATCTAAATTTACTTTTATCAAATTTACTACTTAGTCTTTCTTGCAGTTTATATAACGAGTTGGCATCGATGTCCAGTATAGTTATTTGCTACGGTTGATAAACGAAAATATTGTTTACTTTCATGTATACGACCATCGTAAGATCTTGTATTGATAATATTCTGGGTAACAAAAGGCTTAAAGTGGAATCACTTACCATTACATTACTAACCTGATCATGGATATTGCACTCATGACCCTAAACCAGTGGTGTAGGCAGAGATTACGTATTTCCACTTGACCCTATGCATCTACGCATAAAATTACTCTTATTATCACCTTTCTTAAGTATGTCACGATCATTTCGATGAGCAGATTTAATACAACCTTAACTCGTCAGTCAGTGTTGTGCAACGCAGAATTTTATTCACTATTATAAATAATGCGAAGCACTAAACATTAGAATAACGTACTAAATATCTTGGTAATATATAAATTATGTATTTATGCTACCTAGGATTTTGTATGAAAATGTTTCTGAGTTTACCTTGTATTTGAAGTGTTTCCTATGAAAGAAAGCAAACGAGCGATGCATCTTCTGTTAAGAATGGTTTCCTACTAACCATGAATATCAGTAAAAACCGAAGAAATTGTGAAAACTGGAGAAATTCCAGACACATTACCAACCTTTATGTAAGTCGTAGGAAATGGAATGGAAGAGCGGAGAGAATGGGGCTTATATTCCGGCCGCCTCATTTACAAGCAAATCTTAGAAATGAAACTTAACCTAACCCCGATTTTATGTGATGCCGCAGTGGAATTTCACCCAAACCAGCATTGCCATACAATAATCGTATATTACTTAATATCTGATAAACACCATGTTACAGTAACAAAAATCGCTACTATATAATTTAGAAACTTACGTCTTATATTAGTATATTTTAGTTGTATGCAGATTTGTGTCTAAACCTTCAAAGATACCAATATCAATTATAAAAACTGAATGTACCTTGGCCTCATTTTCTAAGAATGTTTCAACGGTAGTAGCTCCAATTCCTTTCGCTGCACCTGTTATCAACACAACTTTATTATTAATATCGAACATTTTCATTGATATGGTCTGAAAGAAACTGCTTACGTGTAGACAAAACTTCTTGTTATATATTATGCCGGCGACATTGAATAAAAGAATGACCGACAAGAGCGGATAACACACGATGTAAATAACGAGGTAAACAGACGATAATGAGTAAATTACACGTGTGTTAAATTTATACAATTTTCTTCTTGTCGAAGAATATGCATTTGGACGGATACAATGGCGAATTTTGACGGATTATGATGAGCGAATTCTAGTTAGAAGGTAGACCGACTATAACCTTACAATGTTTCAGGCCCACCATAATGGCAAGTACTGCCACAGGAGGGACTCTTCATGTGAGTCCCGTCTGAGATAGCTTTCAAATAAGCTCCATGTATTCGATAAATGCACCTCGTTCACCTTTTCCAGATAAGGTGTGGCAAAACACTGTATATGCCCTCTTACACGATCAACTAGGGTTGCTGGTTTCTTGCAAATTACAACGTAAATTATTTGTCAAAAGGTTAAGGGTTGTGTGCTACCATAGTTAAAATGTCCGTGTGTAAGCGTGTAAATGTAAATGTGTGTACACATGCTATATCAACATATACAATGATTTTCTAGTTGTTTTCAGTGGATCCTCTATCTAACTTAACATCTTCTTACTTAACGTCTTATCATTTGTGCGTCTCCATTGGCAAACCTACCCGTAGAACATGTTACTTAAATTTATTGTTACTTAAAAAAATAACATAAACCCGACCGATACTATGACTATGTATATCATGATACTACGGGAAGGAATACAAATGGAATGACACCTCACTCATGAAAATCGGTCATTCCATGGCACATACATGCATTAATATGTGCGCGTGAAACATTACCTTCCTTTTGAGTCAGAGGGGTCAACAGCAATATGTAATTAAAGGTAGGCAACGCATGTGCAGCATATTTCTTTGTTGCGGATGTCTATGGGTAGCGTTCACTTAACATTAGGTGATCCGCTTGCCCGTTTAACACCTTATTCCATAAAAAAATGTTTTCTGTCATTGGAGAACAGTAAAGAGGCGAATTAATCAATAAATAAATAAAAAAATATATTTTAATACCTTTATTAACAAATGTTCAAACTTTATTCTTTTTTTAATTTAATTCTGTAATTTTATAAAAGTCAACATCAGATTTATCAAATTACTTTATTATAATAACTACCTTTAATCGTTGATATCAAACAAATATAAGTGAATAAAGTTAAGTAAAAATAAAGTTTATATGTACTATTTTTGTACCATTTATATTTAAGACGCATAAGATATACAGCAGCTATCATTTATTATCTTTACACTGCAACCTCTTCAAATTACAATTACATAATCTATGAATACCATTCCAATTATTTACTAATCACTTCATACTATATGGATATCTGTTGTCCCCGCCCTCGCTCTAACCTGTTACAATAACGTGCGATTATAATAAAAAATAGCCTATACCTTTAACTTTTGGATAAGAAACTGGGGAACCAAGCTTCACTCAGCGTTGTCTTGTGTACTGTCGTCTTTTCCGGAAAGATATTCAGTATTTGGGAAATATCAAACAGCGCCATCTCACTTACTTTTGCGGTATTAGTAATAGATGATCCATTGACAAAAATGCAACCACAAAAGGTTGCGATATAAAAATTGGTTATATTCTTATTAGAAATTAGCATTTTATTCCGAAAGGACACCACTTAAATACAGAACCTTATCTAAATACAAAATTTCCATATCCAAATCGTTAGAGCCTTTTCGAATTAATAATAATTTACAGAAACTTCTCTTTTAAAATTACAAGATACATCCGCTTATCTAATTGTGAAAGAATTACAAATAAAAATAATATCAAGACCAGTTCTGTTGAACTAATAATTTAGCCACCTCTAAATCAATACACTCCTTGACTTAACGTTTTGAATGCGTTTTTAACATTTTCCGTGATTTCTTCAGCGGGTTTGTTCGAGGTCACGAGCCAAGTGCTTCCGCTGTTTCCATTGCTGTATGCGGTTAGTAGACCTTCAATCGCGGACTGCACACTGCGAAGTATATAATTAACCGCATAACTTCTTTGATGTTGAGACGCAAAAATATCGTTTCATGCTCAAGGTCATTATATTTCACGTTGTACGTTAACAATTTGTGAGCTTTTATTAGCATTTAGTTGCTTATTTAAGTCCAAGCATATTAGAGCTCCTTTTACATGATACTGAGCCTTAAGTCGAGTACAGTTTACCTAATCATACATAATATTTTGCTAGTCTGTACAGGAAATTTAAAATAGTGTTTTAATCTGGGATATATGACGGTGAAACCACTGTTACTTCGCTATCAGAAATTTATGTTACCATGATAAGTTCTAAATAGTTACTTCCCCGCAGGGAAGGTACGAAGGCAATACTGTCGTTATTATATATTAAAGCCTCCAACAACAATATCTGTTGCAAGAATGAGTTGGCTCGATCGGTGAAATACCACGACCTCACATAGTTTTCTGTATTCGCTTGACGCTCTGACTTCCCCTTTTCAACCTTTTCTGATAAGGAATGGATGGGAAGAGGATTTGATGGATAAGGGAACTTAATAGGAAGCAGGGAAAAATCCTCTATCCTGATTATCCCTTCATCTGTACATTAAAGCAGGCTGGCAGCAACGCATCTGCAACCCATTACCTTGTTGCAAATACCTATCTGGGATTCGGTCATTTAATATCAGGCGACCTGCTTGCTTGTTAGTCACTTTCTTCTATAGAAACGGTGTACGCAGGATTTGACTTGTGACGTGGACATTTTTTATCACAATCTCTATTTATTTAGACATATCGATTTGAAATCGATGTACGTAGGTTCAGTGACCACTTGAGAACAATAAATTTTTAATTAGGGATGCAAAGATCGAATATACTATAATAAATGTAATTTAAAGTAACAAATCATGTCGATATGATTGTTCAACGAATTATACGCATAAAATTATAAAATTACCTTTGCAAAGGCAGTTTGTTGATACCAATCATTATATTTTCATCGAGTTCCTTTATAAAACCGCCAACTTTTTGCGGGTCCAAAAGAGAGGTGTCAGTACAACCGAAGCAAATAGTTAAAACTCGTACTCCGAATACCTTGAAAGTCGGCTCCATCTAGTAAAAAGTAAACACTGTAAGGTAAATAAGCATACATAATTTTTAATAAGCATAATACAATTGAAGTAAATATCAGGCATTTAATTCTTTTATAGCATCTAGGTATTCTTTAGAAGATCCATCCGTAAGTGAATCCGGGAATTTCCCTTCGTAGTGCTAACCTATAAGTCTTTACAAATCCACCGCTGACCATATAAACATACGACTCTTGAAACAGTAGCTCCATTCCCTTTCCGTCCTGTTTCCTTTCCGAATCAATTGCAATAAAGGCTGACAACGCATCTGTCATACATGACAGCCGCAGATGTTGATGAAAGGCGGTGCTAACATAAGGGAACGTACCCATACTACGTGACTACTTTTGATGCCCCGGTGTTCAATATAAATACATATATGCCAAGAGGAAAACCACAGTATATGCCGGGAATCTTAAAAGTAAATTGTAAATACGGTTTTAAGTCATTCTTTGCATACAGAAATTAAAAAAAATAGCTCACGTACGGCGTGAAAAAGGAAAAGAAGCTTAAAAAGGTTTAAACGCTGTGCCAACGCAACGCCCATCTGATATTGAATAAATGACGAAAGGTTTTCCTCCCGCAGTCCCCAAGCGTGGGATTTTTTCCTTCCCGTTCCCTAAGATCCGTTTGGTCATTTACTGCTTGCCTAGTGCGTTTTCGTAATCGTGGGTATTACCCCGGAATACAGAGGAGAGGTCCTTTGGATTGTATAGTCGAATTATACGAATTTGAATAGGTATGGTGATTTAACTTGTGTACTAGCTGTGGACCGAGCTTTGTTGTCATCATAAGATTGTGTTTTTCGAAAAACATATTTGAGATTTACAGTAAATACTCTATACTAATATTATAAACAGGATAGATTTGTTTGTTTATTTGCATTGGAAAGCAAAACCTGTGAAACTATTAGACCGATTTTAAAATTTTTAATATTATTGTAATATGTGCATTTTAACATATCTTGTTTGAAGATAATAGAATAAATGCAGGAATGCTGCAAGGACAACAGGTCATGAGCGTGACATGCGACCCGCGAGTTCCCCTTGTTCCCCAAAGTGGCATGCGGTAAGAATGTGAGTAATGGTTGTGGGGCATATAGTGGGGAAAGGGCAGGGATACTTAAAGGAGACAAAAATTGCAATATCTGACTTAAAATATGTCTTTTAAGATAACGGGGGAAAAATATTTTATTTTTGTAATCTTTTTATTTATTTTTACTGCTGATGTTTTATGTGTAACACAAAAAGGTGGTAGCGATTAGGGCTACACACAGGCTACGCAAAAATCATAAGTTTCGGATGCCAGATTTTATATGAAGGGGAAAGTGGAAAGGAACATAAGTGGCATATCGTATGGAAAGGAGATAGTGCCTGCGGTACCTCATTAGACAAAATACACAAGCATAAATACTTCAACTTCACGACAATATTCTATGAGGTAACGGCTACGGATGTTGCTGTTATTAGCCTGGTTTTATCGCAGTTTAAGGAAGGATAAAAAATTTTAATCGTACAAAAAAAGAAACTCTGAAATGTTTTGTCACAGCGAAGAATCAAACCTTGGACCAACGGTACTAATCGCTACGTACGACATCATTTCCTACATTATAATTTATAATAAAGGATACACATACCGGAATGATGTATTGCGCAAGTATTGCTGAATTACGACTTGAAGAATGGCTTTGATTAGTGAAATCACTGTGGGGTAACGGAAGCTACCATTTTATATTTCATAACGTTTTATACTTTTCGTTTTTTTTCACAAAATATTCACAGCCAGCGTGAACATGATAAATAAATCTTAATTTAATTTTGGACTTTGAGCATCATTATATCAGGCCTCTTCCCGTCGGTTTTTGCGCCAATCGAATCAACGTCCCTGCGCTCTAACTACGTCATCGACCCATTTGACTGGTGGTCAGGCAGATGGGTCTATGACATGACGGATATACTTTGAGCATAGCAACACTAATTTTAAATGGAATATTCACATGTAGTGGAATATACTGGTGTATTCAATTATCTATTCGTTAATTATCTTAAATTAAGACGTGTAGCATACATACACACAATACAATATTGTTTCCCATCGACGTCATCGAGATATCGCTGTATGCGAAAAGATACTGACTACATTATTATTGTATGTTTTTGTATTGTATTAAAAGTGTATAGAACCGATTGGAGTTCCGAGAATTTAGAGTGGAGTATATTCAGCAGTTGACTTTAAATCCCGAATCTTTTTTATAATGAATAAACTAGCGCTTGACCAAAATCCGAAATCCACTAAATTAGGGGTATGTGGTCGAAAGATGGTACGCCCTAGCTTAGTAACAGCCTATTCAATTTTCTCTCCAAGGTACACACGCCATAATCTGACGGAAACAGTCGCTGGCAATTGGTCTAATAGAGCAATAGGCGGCGTCGATCTGACCTTCGTCATTTTACAAAACTTAAAAATTTCTATGTATGTCTCTCTATACAGATAAAAATGATCCCCGAGCATGAAGTTACGCTCACGGTAGCTTTAAAAGATCTCAGGTAGGTAAGGTTTATAAAATGGCACCTTGTCGCCTCACTATTAAATATTATAAATTAGTAAAATAAAAACAGGACGATTTATCTATAGCAATCTATAAACACATTTTTGAAAATACCTTTACATCGTATACAAATATGAATTCCTAGATATCTGTCAAGCATATTTTAATATGAAAAGAAGCAATTTTGGCTGACTCACCCCCAGACAACTGCTGAACTGTAACACTGCGCTCTTAGTGGCGCTGTAAATTGGCAATAGCGGAGTTTGAATCAATCCAACTATTGAAGAAATGTTGATTATCGTACCTCCCCTCCCTCCCCGATCCTTGCGCATCCATTCAAACGCTTTAAGGGAGCTCGTTATCAATGCGGTCTGGAAGTGAACATGACAATGAACAAGGTTGGTTACGAATGCGTGGAAACAATTAGCATTAGAATAGACATTCTAATTTTAAATATACTCTAACATTTTCTATACTTATTCATTCACATTGACAATACAGTAATATCGTTGAGCATCCAGATCTTCGATTAGTGTTTTAGTGGTCTCACAATGTCGCAGCTCTTAAAAATGATAATGACACTGCTAACTAGAAGGACGAAGGGCCAATTTGTGCCCTCTTCGCCTTTCCATCCTTTTCTAATAAAGAAAAGATGGACAGGGGAAGATTGGATGGGGGAAGAGATGAAATTAGGATTAGTACTATATGCATTGTAATGTTGACTCTTAATACCCGAATCATTTAGTTGTCTATACTGCGCGTGGACAATAACATGGGATTCACGTGGAATGCAATGCACGCGCCCATTCACGTTTTTTTTCCTTGCAGGCCGTTTTACAGCTAGAGGCGAGATTATTTTTAAAAGTTCTCGTAAGGTGCACATTACGTCTAACGTAATTAATCGTAATATTATGCATACAGTGGTCGTAATTGCGTAGTTAGTGCTAAAAGTTTCGTATCGTATAAATTTAAAAATCAAGTATCAGCTTTTTATTTGGCTTCAGTTGTGAAAGAGCTGAGGTTAAACTCGGAATATTCGGAAATATCTAAGTAATCAAAAATACATATAAACCCATTTAAAAAAATGGTAGCTATACACAGATTTACCTACATAACAAATAACGAGTTACCTTGAATAATTAATTGTGTTTATTTAGCTTCATAAGGATTGTACGATCGTAAAGATTATATGAAATCATCAGATGCAAGTATATATTTATTCAATATCTACAAACTGCCTACGTAGAGCATCTAAGTGGTGCCTTGTATTGTGAGCAATGTCAATTGATCATGTAATTGTGACCAGAGTGCTCGCTATTTGATTAGAAGTTTGATACTCTAAAAGCCTAATGACATCATACGAATTAGTAAATATGAAGGCGTGGGTTCGAAGCCACCATTCGATTATTTCCATGAATCATCTCCTAGCACCAGCCTTAATTTAATTAATGGTTGTATAATAATATAAGTAAATTATTTACACAATTTGTTACGTATAAATACTGGAGCGTATTTTAGTTTATTTGTGTAATTTATACTCGAAACACTGGCATGAAAATCAATTATGTAAATGAGACTTAACAGCCAGTGATGTATGCACACAGGTTACAAGACCGTTATTTGAAAAGGGATATATTAAATAAATAAGCTAAGTATTTAATAGGGATTACTTAAAAAAACATAAATAAAAAACAAAAACCATAAAATTAGAAATCATTACGTGAGCCAACCACAAGCCAAGAACAATGTAACTTTGTTACGTCATGGCTCACGTAATGATTTCTCGGACTGTGAACGATACACCTACAACTATTTATTTCGAGCAATTAAATATTATTTACATTAACATTTGTATTTAACGCTACTCATATGTGTGCTTAACATGTTTATCTATGTCAACGGCTGATTGTGAACATTGCCAGTTCAACGGGCTCAAAGGTATACGTAGGTATATAAGTGTTAACAAAACGAAACATTCACAATTTGACGTCAAATAAAAAAGTCCTTTATAAGCATCGATTTAAGATAATACTTATAAAATAAATGAATAAATATTCGCTCACGCCTACGGGGTAGCCTAGAGGGCAGGCAGGCCTAGGCAGAGATCATGGATTTCCATTTGGCGCGATCCTGGCACACCTCTCTCGCTTCTTCTACATTCATACATCTACGCATATGTATGCGTGAGGAGCGCCACTCAAGCAAAACATTCACAACGAAATAAAAGTAATTTTACGGATCTTATCGCGTTCATTTTATGTTTTGTAATAAATAATATAATAACCAAAAGAACCTACCCAGGATAATACACGAGGCTATTGAAATTAAAAACATCCTAATTGCAATAGACAAGATGGCCGGGTAATACCACCAGCTTGGGATCCCGTGATTCAACAAACCAAGCATACACAGGATACCAAGATATCGGCACTTGAAGTGAGCACATTCTAAATAGATTGGAGCAGAAGTAATTAATTGAAAATAAATGGGTACTTCGGCAGCAACTTTTGACATTAGGACGTCTGACACCTCAGTCCTCCCCGTGACCATGAGAGCTTTAAAGTACTCGAAACGTCGGGAATAAAAAAAAAACGTAAAATTAGTTTTATTTCAATGGTAGTATTCTGGTAAATATAAGAAATTATTATAAGTTCACAATTTGACTTCGACAGCTTATATTATAAACATAACAATAACACAACAAACACACAAACATATTATAAACTGTTGAGTCAGATCTAATTGATCAGATCTAACAATGGGAGAGTCCGCAACAACATCTGTTGCACGAATGGGCCGGTTCGACCGGTGAAATACCACGACCTCACAGAAAACAGGCGTGAAGTAGAAGTACTCTGCATTTCGTCCGATTAGTGAGGTGCCGGAGGCCTAATTTCAGTCTTCTTCCCCTTCCCACCCTTTCCTCGTAAGGATTGTATGGCAACGGAAATAGGATTGAACGGTGAGAGGGTTAATGAGGAAAAGGAAATATCCTTTTTCCTGTCTATGTCCTCCTGTGTCCAATAAAGGTAATTAACGCATCTGCAACACGCATCGCTTGTTGAGGATGTCTGTGGATGAGGGTGCCACTCACATATCATCAGGTGATCCGCTTGCTCGCTTGCCACCTTATTCTATAAAAAATCGTATATGATTCATGCTATTCTCCATTTACTGACAGTTATTATATCCTAAAGCCGATTATGAACTAACGAAATTCATAGTTGTTTGGTGACATTTAAGTATGCCAAATGACATAAGTATTATTGCATCACAAGAGTTATGACTGCCACTGTGTGTTCACTTACCACATTAACAGCGATTTCTTTTTCGTATAGTCTTGGACTGTCATTCATAATGCCAGCGTTGTTGACGACAACATCTATGTACCCAAATTCTTTTGTTGCTATATCGAGAGCGTTCTCCAATTGAGTTGTGATATCACATTCAATGAATTTTGCTGTATTTTTTCCATGCTTATCGTTTAACTCTTTTTCCAATGCTATTCCTTGAACAGTGTCAATATCCAAGGCAGCAACATGCTGAATGAAATTTAAAAAAAAGTGATTCACAATGCTAGTTTACTAAATAGTTCAGTACTATCTCACTCCTATGTGAATATTCTGCAGATCTAATCGTTGGCGAATGCAAAGATAATTAAAATTATTCAAATATGATAAATAACAATAATCACAGAAGAAAGACGAGAAGTAGAAGCATTCTTCGTTGCGTCTTGTGAGTAAGGTTGCGAAGATCTAATTCTAATACTCTTCCCCTTAGGGATAGGAAAAGGAAATATCCTTTTTGCTGTTTATCTCCTCCTCTGTCCTTTAAAGGCAGGTGACGCATCCGCAACACATTAGGTTGCTGTCTATGTCTATATTTGTCACCTTCTTACACAAAAAATTGCAATACTACTTAGGACAGTTCACATGTAATATAGAAAATATCAGGTTTAATATGTTACAAATTTTAGAAGAATAGCAAAGACATAAATATTATTGTACTATGTATTATTGCAAGATGTACGTTCGTTTATTCGTTAATGTCTTAACCGATCATAATACAATTTTGCACACAGGTTGTTATGCAAGTATAACTTTAATCCCGAAATAAACTGTATTTACGGATATGTTGCAGGTAAAGCTGTGGGAAAAAAATATTAAATAATATGCTAATATTATTTATTGGTATTAAAAAAAATTACCTTCGCACCGCGATCCAAAACTGATCTGACAAAAGCCGCACCTATTCCACTCGCGCCCCCGGTAACTAAGAACACCTTATCTGTTACTTCGTACATTGCCTTACAATTGATTTGTAATAACACACGCTGCTATCCGTTCAGACGTCCGATTACTTCTGTAAGTGGCGATCGAGTGAGAGCGACAGCGAGGCGAGCGTCCTAACTATAGTGCAATTGCACGTTAGGATGAGTTAAAAGTTCGTTATTTTAAGGGGAAGCCGTATTTGAAGTTGTAACTAGCGTTATTAAATAATGAAAATAAATTATTTAATAATATTAAACATTTATAGACACAATCATATAAATAACAAATTAAAATGAACTTAATGAACTCCAAAAGGACATTAAATTCGAGATAACAAATATTTTTCACTTCTGTTGGCAGTCCTTATGACTGTTTTTTCTCGTTTATATTTCTTGTTTTCCATTTTGAATTTTGTTGTTAAGGTATAAGGTGTACTTTTGTCGATTATTTCTTAATTTTTGAACTATTGGCGCGCTTATTGCCCCACATGTCAGGTAGGTGAAGTTAATCGTTTTACCAGGGATGATTCGCGAGGCTATTGAAATTAAAACTTATCATCCTAATTTTAGTACAGGAGATGGTTATTACCAATACGCGTTTGGGATCCTGTGATTAGTGAAATTATACGAGCATACAACTCCAAGATTATGTTGTACGCAGATCACAGCAAAAATAATAATGCTAGCAATCGTACTACTATTATAAATGCGAAAGTTTTTAAGTATGGATGTTTGTTATTCTTTCTCGTAAAAACTACTGAATGGATATTATGGAATCTCTACAATATTATATCTTATACATCAGAATAATATATATGTTATAAATTATAAAGGTATTGTGTGAATTGTCCAAAATGTAACGATAAGTGACAAGTAAAGAAGAATAAATTCCGCCTTATGCGAGCTAGTTATTTTAGTGTGCGCCGTAAAATTATTTTAACCTTTTTACACTCTACGTAAGCGAGTACATACCGTAGTAAATTTACGAGTGAACGGTTAATTTGAATACACGTTACTGGCAATAATTGCATTGATGATGTTGCACGTGATGTTTTGATATTGAAAGAAGATAAGTATGTCATACTAGTTCATACGTAATATGCAGATGTTATACTTCATTGTACATCAGCAATGCGCTTGAGTATACTCTTAAGTGTACATAAAAAAGTAACAGGATAAGGTAATAGCTAAAATTATCACGAAGATAATAAAACACATTGAACTAAAACTTTTGTCTTATTTTATGAGGTAATAGAAAACACAATTAGTGACATGCGCCAGTTTACTTAGCTCTTTTGTATTTACTATGTTATACTGATTAAAGTTAAAAAAGGAATAGTTCATATAAGAATCTAATAAACCCTACCTACCCCTATGACACTCCAGGGAAGAATAGGAATCGAATTACACCCCACTCCACAAAATCGGTCATGCCGCTTAGGCCATAGAAGGTCGCAATGGAACATACAAACCCGGTGAAAACTACCCTCTTGTCATTCGGGAAAAAATATTATTTATACAATGAATTCGTCAAAATACATGAAATAGCCGTTAAAATTAGGAAATAATAATGCGCCATTTTGTGAACAAATAGAATTTGCATTTTTCAATGTGTATTCTATTCTACTAATCAAGTGAATTGCAATTGACGTTTAATATATGGGTCGTTGACGTTCATGAACATGAAACTGCGTGGCCAATGATTAAGGAAGGGATGCGATTTCTGTAAAGTTATCTAATAATCTAATAGTGTGATAGAGCAACAAAATCTGTTAAAAGAATGCGCCGGGTCCACGGGCGAAATACCACCTAATAACCTCACAGAAGACAGGCGTGAAGTAGAAGTATTTCTGCGTTTTGTGTGATGAGTGAGGTACTGGAGGCTTAATTCTTTTTTCTTCCTCTTCCAACCCTTTGCTAATAAGAAAATTGGATCTTCCTTCCCATTTTCTTATTTTTTTTATTTGAAGGAGGAGATGTTCAGGAAGAAGAATTATTCTTCATTTCTGATAGGGATTATCAGAAATGAAGAATAATTCTATTGCCCCCTTCCTCTGTCCATTAAAGGCAGGTGACGCATCTGCAACTCATTAGCTTGTTGCAGGGTTGCGTTTACTTAATATCAGGTAACGCTTGCTCGTTTGCCACCTTCCAATAACCAAAAGGTGTGGAAATACCGTTGGGGACAGCTCATTTCACGTAAGGTTGCGTTTAATGACATAAGTGTAGGCATCTGTAACTCTTATCATAGTTACGTATCGAACATTGGATACAATATTTTGGGAACCTAAAACGGTTACCACTTAAATTTCCCGACGAGGGTTGGGCGTCAGAAAAGCGGCCAGCCCTAAATAAAAGCCCGTAAAAGCCAAAATTTAAGCAGTATGGACTACGTTCATAAGTCAAACTCTACCAACCCCTCATAACGTGGGAAAAGGTAGATGATGCCTAAATAGTTACAACGAAAGAATTTGTTGAAACTATTTCCACTGTTCAATTCCTGTCTAGTGAATCGTAAAACAACTGTAGATTCAATTGCGATAACAAAAAACATTCGAATTGGAAATTTGGCTGTGGCAAATCCAACACAATATGTGTAAAACGTACTGTAGTTATCTAATTGTATGTACATACGAAGCTATTCCATTTTTTATTTACCAGTCTATTTTAAAACACAATTTATATTTCTGTGTTCTTGTTTCTAGTATTTATTGTTGTTTCGTTATCTTTTGTTTTAATAAGATACGCTATATTAATAATAACTGTGAATTTAATAAGCTCAAATTAGAACTTTACGAAGCTAGATTTGAACTGTAAGTTTAATCTACTAATTTGAAAATACAAAAAAGAACGACCAAGCCAAACCATACTAATGTTACGCGCAATATGGTAATCACATATTGAATACTTAATTAATCTTATTTCTTCGTCTGGTCCGGTGAACGGAAGACTATTTTATTAGGTCGGTGTCGAATGTCGCCCACCATGTTAGTCAAATATACATAATTAGATATATTATGTACTAGTGATCCGTCCCGACTTCGCCCAGATAACCGTTTCGGAATCTATAGAGAACATCGCCTTTTATATACGTAGATATGCACCTGTAAAAATGTATCCCAAGGGAACCATACATTTTTCCTGGATAAAAAGTATGCTATTCCAGACTATGATCTCTGCGCCAAATTTCATCCAGATTCGCTCAGCTGTTTTTGTGTGAAAGAATAACAAACATCCATACATAAAAACTTTCGCATTTATAATATTATAGTATAGATTTGAATTGTAATGTCACTTATTATTAAATACGTATTCTTTGATTTAAACTAATTTTCCTTTATTTGGCAACATATATTTTAATCTATTTTCTCCATTAATAGCTTAAGAAAACGTAAGCAAATTAATAAAAGACTCGAAGTTTTAACTGCTAATGAGCGAAGAGCGTCAAGTTGTCAAACAACTACTTAAATAATAAACAAATGAAAGTAGCAAGTAACTGCGGACTACACTTCAAAGCGTACTCAGAAAGCAATTATGACACCTCGAAGTAAACATTTAATGATCCATTTACTATTTTAAAAGCTTTTACGTCTGATCCCGATTATCAGCGAGGTTTCACTAAATAGTAGCAAGTGCGGAAAGGGCTCGACCAACATACCTGGACAGTAATCAGATTCAATCGATATTTTTAAGTAACAATTTTTTTTACTAGATATTGTATGAATTCAAATCACGTAGAACGTACTTCGATGACATTTTGAACGCAGTGTTCGCATTGCTATTGAAGTACGCTCGTTTTTGTGACGCTTCCATTCATCCCGTTTAGCGTGACTCAGCCGGGGTGAAACGTTTCACGCTTTTACGCCCGAGCACATCCGCGAGAATACTTTAGCGTACTCCCCTTTTCCATGCGTTTTTGTCCTCCTGAACTACTTTTAGCAGCTTTGAATAGTATTATCATGGTATTTGCTAAATCATGCTAACTAAATAATCATACCTACGTTACTATTTCTGAACGTAGGTAAGCCATTAACATAAAGAAATATTTAATCAAAATTCTTCATTTACTTAAGCAAGAGTGATTTTTTTATAAACGAATGTGGCAAACATTTCTTGTTGATGCAAAGCAATTATTGATTTTGGAATGGAAATTTTAAATTTCATTGAAGAAGGTGACAAATGAACAAGCTGTTCACCAGATGTTAAGTGACCGCTACCCATAGGCATCCACAACAAGCTAGTTGCAGACGTGATGTCTACTTTAAAGGACGAAAGAGGAGATAACAGAAAAAAGGATACGTCATTTTCCTATCCATCCCCTTCCCTGTCAAATCCTCTTCCTCTTCCCAAAGACCCCTTCCTTCTGTCCGTCCAAGGTCTAGGATTTTGCCTCTTGTACCTCAGTCATCAGACAAAACCCAAAAATACTTGTACTTCACGTCTATCTTTTGTGAGGTCGTGGTATTTCACCGGTCGAGCCAGCCTAGTCGTGCCACAGATGTTGGAGTTACGCGTTCACCACTCTTAAATTATAATGTATTCTTTAAGAAACCATTAATAGACTAACGCACAATGCGACACCATCCCGATATATGGTCCTATTTTTTAAACAACTGAAAGCGAACTTAACGCTGTAATAGAGAAAATGAGGGTTGGTAATTTGCAATTGTAAATTCGTACCATCAGCCAGGAAAACATCTATTGTACTGTAATATAGGGAGTAGTGTTTCATAATATTAACAGGCCTTTAACCGCAAACTAAATGCAAGTATGTCTAATTAATTACATAAAGCATTACCCCTATCGCCGACAAAGCTGTACTAGTTTAAACAAAGTGGGGAAATACTGTAGCTACTCGGAACGCTACCACACCGTGTAAATATTGTGAGGGTGTACATAAAATCAATTTTACGCCGAGCTTGTAAGTTTCAAGCGTGAAGGCATGTTATTCGCTTCGAGAGCTACTTGTGTGCATTACACGGTCTGAAAACTTTGTGCAAAATATACGAAGCTAATAGAATATAACGTAGGACATGAACAAGTAGGCAGGAAGGGACCAGCGGTGTTCCTGGTGTTTGCAGAGGGACAGAATAACGCATCCTCAAAATGTTCCAATCATTAGAATATAATAAAAAAACATCCTTATCATATCGGCCTATATTGATCCACTGCTGGTCATTGGTCGCTTCGCTTTTACGCCAAACGAATTCACGTCCTGTCCTGCACCCTAGTGATGTCATCGCCCATATGGCATCGGCTGGTGATATGCCAACTGTTATTTTTGATACCCAGGGCTACACATTATAACTAGAATGATTTACATCTTGGTACTTACTGCACACGTGCGAGATACAATTTAAGCGCTGTTAAACGTTTCTGTAAAGAAAGCTCTTACGTTGATTGCCCAAACAATAAATGTGCATAAGTCTGGAATGGAGCAGCTGTGGCTGTATTGTATATCAAAACGAACAATACATTTCTACCCTGATAATATTATATTAATATATTTAATGAAAGCTGTATGTAGTTAAGATTTTGCCTTCTATGCAAACATTATACGAATAAGTAAGTTACTTTTAAAAATTGTTTCAATTCATAGCCAAATAAAACTTTCGACCGACGTGTGTTAAATTGCAAAATTTAGTAAATTTTCTTTTTGTGTATTTCAAGCTTGTTTTGTGTAAACATGATTGGTGTGCTTAAAATGAGTAAGATATTTGTTATGCTTGCTTGTAAGTAACAGGTTAAAAGTGTATCCCAAAAAACTAATTACACATAAAATATTCTTGGTAATAATATAATTTAGCACTGGCCACACGTAAAATGACAGTTACATATAGACATAGGTTTAAGTTTACCTTCTATTATTTTTGATTTTGTTTCTATTCTACGCCACTACCGTCCTATTGGGGAATATATAAGGGGTAACCTTGTGGCGGATCTCTTTTCGCCCTTTTCGTTTGTTTGCCTCCTTATCAAATCTTTGCCGCGACTTATCAACCGGCGCGCGCGCGGTTGCACGGTTACCGGTGTAAAGTGCGGGGATATAACGCCCAGGGTGAGTTAGTCCTAGTTTTATGATATTATTTATTTTAAATATATATTTTGCGGCTCCTAAAATACTTGTTGAATACGCCGTATACACAAAACGAGCCAGTGCACCAGTTCCTTACCACGCGGCCCCAAGTAAATTTAAACATTATTACATGACAAAAGCTTAAAGTACAAACAATATTACTGGTCCAATGGAATTCATTATTACCTTCAATTCAAATGAGATCCAGAATATTGCAATAAATATAAAAATAAATAAATGCATTTTCAAGGTATTCCTTCTTTATAATCTAACTATTATTATATAATCTAAAGGTTATTGTTTGTTCCGGATAAGCCCAATAACCACTGAACTGACTTTAAAACTTTTTCATTACTAGATAGCTCTTCTATCAGAGTAAACTAGGCTACTTTTTTTATTTCACTATCTATAAACCCGAGCAAAGCCGGGGTGAGTTGTTAGTATACTATAGAATAATAAATAGATTAAAAGTATATTTTTACCCTTACGTACCCTGTTGTTTTATTAACGAATAAATATTCTTCAAAAATATTTTCTGATTTGCCTCACAGTTTTTTTTAGTATACTACAGTGCAGACATCAAGTTGCGTATAAAGAGCTTTCGCACTTGTTCCCGTTCCCTATTAAACTCGAACGTACAGTGCGCCGCGTGATGTGTGTTCTGCAACCATTGACACTATTCAACAGCTTTGAATACAGGAAATGTGAAGCAATTATTTTAAAGGCTTTCAAAAGTAAGATAAATTAGTAGTTGTCATTCTCTACTCATTTATCGATCATAATGTCGTCAGCAATAATGGTAATGACAATTTTAAACGGGGGTAGATTCCGAAACAACGATATATCTGTTGCAATGGTCCGTGGTAAAAAGAATCCAATCAGAAAGACTTAACTAACTTATATTGAATCTAACATTGTGGTGATTTTTATAGTTTGCTAGTACTCTTAGTGGTATACTTAATAATGTATATTATTATTACACAATTAATAATGAATAAATGGTAAAGATAATGTTGACAATGATATGATGTTATCATTATGACCATTGCTCGAATTTGTCCACTGCTGGGCAGTGAGACGTGTTCTTGCACTCCCGTGGACTTCCGATGATCTCTGGTAAAAGCTGGTTTTGTAAACGGAACACAAAAGGACTTAAAACGGCTTTGATTAATGCTTGACGGTGCCCGTGACATATCATCAATTTATGTTCAAATAGTCGCTCTATATATGTATGGCATACACTTTTATTATGAATAACATTGTAAGTTTGTTTGTTTATTTGTTATGCTTTAACGCCTCAACCGATTACCATTAAATTTTGTACACACATTGTTAGGGGTACAGAAAATGACACGGGGACCTTTTACAGTACATGAAAGCTTCATTAATAATATTGGTTGCTATGGTAATGATTCATGTTTTGACACAAAAACTCAGCGAAGTAAATAGAAACGAATGCGAAAACGCAGGTACAGCTAGTAAGAATTATCGTTAGTAAGTGGGGAGTGATTCCATCAACCTACAGTTCTCCGACTGTCATACATTTTAAGCTGTTTAAACTTAAAATGGTATTTATTCATCTATGTATGTAGGTACATATTTCTATATTTATCCTTTTTCTACTCTTCAGCCCAGTTCTAGCAGTAGGATCGATACTTGTTAGAAAACACAAAAAAATCACACCAAAGTTGCATCAAATTTTTTTCTGCATGACTCAATGCAACAATAATAAGAGTGCACATTTGTTATTTGTACAAAAGGTTTTATTTGTTAAGTAAATTTTGTACGTATACACATTTATCATTGCCAAACTAGAGCACTTAATAAATAATGGTAGCTTAAAAACGAATGTAAAAAAGTGCTATCAAGACTTAAGAAAAACGAGTGTAATCTGAAAACAAACCGATATCCAGGACGTTTAGTTTATTTTGGCTTGTTCGATGGAATAATAAGTTATTACGATAGTACACAAACAAAAAATTATGGTACCCATAGTAAACCTTAATAGTAAATTACTAAACAACACCTGCATACATTTTGCTCAACCAGGTATGTCCTTAAACTGCGACCCGATCAGTGAAAGAGTACCGCTAGGGCGTTATATAACGTGTGTCTGGACAGGTGAAGTAACATGACCATAGTAAGTAATTTATCATTATCTCATTTGATTGGCAAGATACAGCAGCCCTCTCTCACTTTCCAACCGAGAAGATACTCTCCCACTTTCAGTCCTTTCTCCCTCAGTGTTAGAAAATGCTTGCCTTTCGCCTCCCTCTACTAAAATGCAATGCCATATAAAGCGCCTATCACAAATGCTAAGCTACTAAATTATGCACGACAAAACTAGTTGTGCCCTCCGGTTACACTAGCCATGCGATTAATTTAAATGCAATCAGATTACCAATTTCTAAGGGAGTGCAGTACTTCGGAACAGACAATATTTTGCAGCACATTTTCATTCGGTATTAGTATGTACTGATTTTCATCACAAACATTTTATTGACACACCACGGCGCATCGCATCGCTTTCGCAACGCTTGTAGCGTAGTGTTAAGTAAGCTTCCCGTAATAATTGTACCGTCAAATGCAAAAATATTTCATTCAAATCCGATTGGTAGTTAGTAAGATTAGCTTGTTCAAACGTACAGACTCTTCAGCTTTATGATGTTAGTGTAGGTATACTTGTGTATTGTTGACTTAAGTAATACAATGTTAACAATTACTAGCGGCCTCTACAACAATCACATCTATGATAGACGCTCAATTCCAGCGAACAGTATCGGAACAACGCTTCTGAACAATTTACAACGTTAATGCATAAGCAATGTAAACAATCTCCGGGTCCGCCGAAGCGATTTCATTGAACTGATAATTGCGAACAAACATCAAGCATTCCCCGCGTTGATGCCGGATACTCTATCGGAACTGCAACAGCTACTGTTCTGCAAATAAGGCACTCACCTCTACACGCCTCTATTAATCTTACTCATACAGTTGGTAATCGTTATTCAATTTTTACTGAAATGATTATGTATCAAAACTAGTTGCAAGATGTCAAATAGATTAGACATAGCATTAGTAAATACGCGCTCATGCCCATAACTTAAGAGAGATAGGCAGAGATCATGGTAGAGAGTAAAAGTGTTAAAGCCCGCAACAACAACTTATGTTGCACGAATGTCCAGCTCGACCCGTGAAATACCAAGAACTCATTGAAGGTAGGCGTGAAGTAGAAGTAATTTGCGTTTCGTCTGATAAGTAAGCAGCCGTAGACCTAATTATTTTCCTCTTTCTGTTTCCATTTATTTCTAATATGGAAAAGATGGGAAGGGGAAGAAAGTAGGGGTGATCCGCTTGCTTGGCTGCCACCTTCTGCTATAAAAATGGTTTCCGCTTATCCTACATCCTTACATCTACGCATATATTACATGCTCGTCGGTTACGGGGTATACCTCTTCAACCCTCTACCCTTGTTCAGTATGACACTAATCTGATCGATATAGCATTAGTAATCTACAAAATAACAAGGCTGCTTAATCTTTAGATCATGAGGTCAACATTGTTTCGATAAATTTACAAATCCTTATACTTGTCGCCGGCTTCCTTGGTAACCTTCTTGATACCTTCTGATGATTGATTGATCTCGATGATTATGATAAAGCCGTTATTGTCTAAAACATTAAACATTACCATAGCAACCAATATTTTAAATTAACATTTTATGTACTTATTTTCGGGTTAAAAGGTAAGTACTCCATATCACTTTCTGTAACCCTGACAATGCGTGGGCAAAACTTCGGTTGAATCGTTAAAGCGTAACAAACAAACAAACTCACATTCGAATTTAAAATATTAGAATTTCTTATCCTATCATTGATACTTCGTAAGGACCGAATGTCTTATGTATTATCTTGCAATACTTCGTCACATTTCAGAATGCTAATAAAAAACTTACTCGACAATGTTAGGTATCGTGTCGCATCGTTACAAGTTATTCCAGCCACGTCGTGATGGTTGACATTCCAAGGCTGTCGCGTCAGTTTTTCTACGAAATTTCGTACTTTGGTAACGTATTAGTTACAGGGATCTTTCAAGAAAGTAACTGTACATTGAAGATATATTATAATTTTTCAATATCATTTTACTTGAATATTGACGTTAAATTTTTTTTTGGGATTTTATAGCTCTTATTCTTAACATCCCCATAAAAAAATGTTTGTACATTGATAAGGAGAAGGAAGAAGAGAATCAGGAGAAGTAAAAGAAGATGAAGAAAGATATAAGGTTATATATTCATGTTTTGTCTCTTGCATACATCCGCATAATTGCTTGAATTGTTCAAACACACTTCTTAGTTCTTAAGCAAGAATTATTTTTATGATTTTTTTTAGTTCAGAAGCATAAGAGCGCTTTTAGACTTTTTTAAACGGACGACGGACCGTCTATGAAAATAATCATATATTGTCCGCCGGATCGGGTCTGGTGCATATACATCCATTCCTTGTAAACCATACACCACCGCTAATTTGGTAAAAACACATGTCCAAGCGTTATTTCTGCCGGACGTCGGACCGTGTTTTTTGTCGGATGCGCGCTCTTTGTTATTGCAACGGTCACCTATTACTTTTGTTTAAAATAAAAAATAAAACTATCGTTGGTTATAACTTAGTGATGGTTATAAAACTCATAATCGCGTCTGAGAAAAGATATTAATGGCACAAGAAAATAGACGGGTATAATAATAAACTCGTGAAATTTACTGTACTTAAGCTGTTGCTAGAATTGCAAATTAAGGACGTAAAAAAGTGTAACAAATGTTTTTGTGGAAAAGAAAACGTCTGGAAATTTCCGTTTTCGTAAGGCAATAACAATAAGAGCCATTTCTTCAATATTTTTTTATGTATAAGAACTATGCAATAATTTTTTTTGAAGTGAAGACTTTTTTTGCTGCATTAGACGATATTTAATAGGAAATAATATTATAGGTTCGCGTAACAACTCAAGCTGAACACGTATCGGCAACACGTGTCAGCAACATGCTTTTTGTTGATTATTTATTTAGTTTTGATCTATTGTCGCGTGTCGTCACCTGGTTTGAGTTTTCACTTCTGTCGGCAGTCGCTATGGTTGCCAGTGTTTTTTTTTAAATTAGTCAATTTCTGTCAGTTTTAAATTTTCATATACAGTCTATTTTGATAAAAATTGCAATTAGTATTACTATTTGTAACTTGAAAATGGAATATGGTACTCGAATTGTTTTACAACACAGTACAATACGACCTTACGTACAATGTAAGTCGTGTTTCTACCTGACTGATTTCGAAATAAGGCCGATAGAACATAGCAGCGTATACAGTTCCAAAAATAGCTTGCTTTATATTATACGACAAGCTGAGTCCGCGGTTTCACCCGGCGTGCTATTTAATATAAACATCAGCCTTATGCGAAATCGAAACCCAGCGAAATCTATTTAATAATGATTCATTCATATATGTAGATCTGAGGTCAACTTACGTTGGATTAAAATTGTTTCTCCATACAAAGTTTCATATCCTATTTTAGATCTTTAAAGGATGAATTTAGAAAAACCCCTTAGTGCTCGTCTACGTAAGAACAGAAATATCATAATCAAGTTACGTACTTTTTAAAATATATAATATGTTTGACAAATTACAAAATAATTAATAACTTTTGTAATGTCATAAATAATATTCAAATAAAATCGTATATCAACAAATAGAAAAACTTCTGTGAATTTACTAAACAGCAAAATGGGAAAAGTTTGCCAAGTTGTTACAACTTAAATTGAAACTCAAGCGGCTGTATTAATTTATATAGCCATAAAACAAAAGTGGTCTTCATGAGCGAGATTTATGTTTTATTGAAAGTGTGTTATTTAAAGTATGAAGGATGTTATGTATGTAATTATTTCTGCAGCAAAATATTATTAAAATATATATAAACACATATTTAAAAGTAGTAGTAGTTTCGTCTCGTGGATTACCAACACTCCTCTCCCTCCGCGACTCACCCTCGCTTCAGAGAGGACGAGTCCTCTCTGAGCACGCTCGAAGCCTACCCCGAACGGCCCTCGCTGACCGGTCCTACCTCATGGACCGACTTTAGGTTCCTCTTAGCTTAGCCGTGTATGGCTCATACCCACAGCTTATGAGCCCCACCGCCACGACAAGGTGGGAACCCGGTCAGGGGGTCCTATCCTATCGTATCTATCCCCTCAACAATCGCATCCCCAACCCTTTAAAATCCTTTCCTTATAGGCAAATAATAGGAAGGGTAAAACGGCTAGGATTAAGCCTCCGGCACCTAACTCATCAGACGAAACAGAATAGAACAGGAATACTTATACTGAGATCAGACGAAACAGAATAGAACAGGAATACTTATACTGAGATCAGACGAAACAGAATAGAACAGGAATACTTCTACTGAGATCAGACGAAACAGAATAGAACAGGAATACTTCTACTGAGATCAGACGAAACAGAATAGAACAGGAATACTTCTACTGAGATCAGACGAAACAGAATAGAACAGGAATACTTCTACTGAGATCAGACGAAACAGAATAGACCAGGAATACTTCTACTGAGATTAGACGAAACAGAATAGAACAGGAATACTTCTACTGAGATCAGACGAAACAGAATAGACCAGGAATACTTCTACTGAGATTAGACGAAACAGAATAGAACAGGAATACTTCTACTGAGATCAGACGAAACAGAATAGAACAGGAATACTTCTACTGAGATCAGACGAAACAGAATAGAACAGGAATACTTCTACTGAGATCAGACGAAACAGAATAGACCAGGAATACTTCTACTGAGATTAGACGAAACAGAATAGAACAGGAATACTTCTACTGAGATCAGACGAAACAGAATAGAACAGGAATACTTCTACTGAGATTAGACGAAACAGAATAGAACAGGAATACTTCTACTGAGATCAGACGAAACAGAATAGAACAGGAATACTTCTACTGAGATCAGACGAAACAGAATAGAACAGGAATACTTCTACTGAGATCAGACGAAACAGAATAGACCAGGAATACTTCTACTGAGATTAGACGAAACAGAATAGAACAGGAATACTTCTACTGAGATCAGACGAAACAGAATAGAACAGGAATACTTCTAGTGAGATCTGGGTATTTCACCTGTCGAGCTAGCCCATTCGTGCAACAGATGTTGTTGCTCACCACTGTTAAAAAAATCTTTTTCAATAAATGTGTTGGTTAACTTAATGTAGCTGGTAAGTAAATTCCATCTTGTTCTATCGACCTCTTGGGCTTTATTTTCACTAAAAATGTTTTATGGAACTTTCCCAAAGCCTTACACAAAGCACATCTATCTTTATCTCCATTTCAAATAAGATTTCAAAAACGAAACCTTTTCAATACGGATATAAAGCTTTGCATCAAATGACATTGCCAGCTTTAATGAGACCGCGTAAGTTAGTAAGTGGGCTTGAAATCAATATGTCTACAAATCCAATTACGACTGGCTCACGCATGTGGCATGACTGTGGAAGCTTGTTTGTTTCGCTGTCTCTACAAGGTATGATGCCTAGCGGCTGATTCGGCCATGCTAGACGACTTAATGACAATGTAAGCTTGATGCTTATTGTTTCTTGAAATTGTCTGCAGGGTGAAAATAGCAATTAGCATTCGACTGTACTGACTCTAAATAATTTTAATCCTTCTGCAGAAGACAATTATGAAACTCTTAAGATTGCAAAGAACTCCACATTAAGAGACTTGAAGGTGACTTAGTGATAAAGCGAATGTATGTTGCCTTTACTGTAGGTAGAGGGCGTCGTAGACGAAATTAATTTACCAAACCCTACACAATCGTGTCACAATGTACTCTGAATGATTTCACAATTGGTGGCGGATTTTAGAAGGTATGAACGGGCAAATTCGTGCAACATATATTTTTTGCAGCTTACTGTTAACACTGTCTTTTAGTTTAGTTTAAATTTTAAATTATTTCGATAAGGGGGCAAGCGAAAAACAGATCGCCTAAAGTTAAGTCATTACCGCTGTCTATGAACATCCGCAACACCAAAGGAACAGATGCAAATGTGCCCTTGGCCTTTACAAAGAGTATGCTCTTTCTTAAAAAGCTCTATGTTGTTTTGGTTTGGAAAAACCGCTAGAGACTTCGGTTGTACGAGAGATGCAGAAAGTTACGCAAAAACCATACTATGTGTATGTGTGTGTATGTAGTATGGATGGAATGGAAGCCGTACAATCTAAGCGAATACCGCAATCCAGACCCCAGAGGCATTTTGTACATAAAGGTCTGTATTAAATTCAGGAAGTCACGTATTATTTTTAAAAAAAGTATCTTTATCATATCCAGGCTTTTTATCGTTTATATCGCTTTATTATATATAAAAAGGTACAAATAAGTATAATGTTTTAACGGTATTTAAATAACGTTCAACACATAAAATCGGTGTTATTAAAGTGTGATTTGTGCTTGAACAATTTCGCAGCTGTGCAAATAACTCGCTACGGGATTGTAGAGTTAATTAAATTAAATTTATTTTAGTTTTTAGCGGGGCTGTTTCAATGCAATCCAGATTATATTTGAGCAATATGAAACAAACTGAGTCCCGCAGTGCAGTTTAATTAAACCTAAGCTGAACTCCATTTAATATGATGTCTCGTATAGATCCGATTCATCTCACATTCAAGTCTTAAATACTTCTCCATACAAACTTTCATCGCCTGCTTTAGATCTTTAGGGGTTGAATTTAGGAAAATCATTTTAGTGTAACCTACGAAAAAAGAGAAATCTTTGATAATACAAAATGTCAAATATATAGGCCTGGGCATAATTAGGAATGTCCGGAAACGACGACGTGGCACTAGAATGTGGTCAAAGTGAGAGAGATGTAATGTGTCCCTCTCGCTCCTCTACTTATAGAACAATTATTGAGGTGCCATTTTTCGTGCAAAAAATATATTAATTTCTTACATAATACGTAGATAGTTATGAATTTTAATGATACAAAACAAACACACGTGTTTAAAAAATAACAAACGACTGCTCTTACCAGGAACATTTCATGCGCAGATATCTGCGGCGGTATTTCCAAGCCAATAAAACTTAGGGCCTTTCAATAATAGAGCGTAGTCCTTCCTTAGAACCTGGCAACGCATTTACAGTTGTCCTGTGTTGTGCTCATGGGCGGCGATGATCACTTAATGGGATCCTCTGCTCATCGTCCTAAAAAATTATGTATTCTCTCTAGAGATATATTCATATCTTGTTGAAATTAAAGCTTTATAAGTTTAATTTCGTAAATAACTTCTATTTCCTGCTACATACACGTTTCTCATGTAAGCAAATAAAAATGATTATTACGAAGCAGAGAAACTCTTATAAATATTAAACTACGAGCTGCAGTCCGTTGAGTTGTGTTGTAATAATGGATATTAAAATTTAAATTGCTTCAGAGATGTATTTAAATTATATATTTGTTGTGTACATTAAATCTCCTTTTTTTCGTAGTAATTCCCTTAAGGTTTAAAACATTTAGTGTAAAAATAAATAAGTGCAATAGTATAATTTAAATCATTGATATAAATTGTTTTAAATACATTGATGATGAATTATGACAAATAAATAAAAGAATTTACTCGTTAAAAATGATAATGTTGTTAAAATATGTATTGAAATAAACATCAGTGTTATTCGGTTAATTGCGTTCAAAATGCTTAATTAAACGTAACATTTCTTACAAATTAGTAATTTTTTTATTCATTCTTAAATAATGTGACTAACAATTCGTTTTTACAGATATTTATGTAATAGCGGCGCCATTTTGAAATTGTATACACATAGACAGTTATTTTCGAAACCATAGTGCTGTTTACGAATAGCGATAATAATAAAATACATTTATACAATGGAGACGTTAAAACGAGTGTGACACTGAATAAAAGCGAATATTTTATTAAAAGCCAGCATAGTATATAAAATTCGTAGACCATAATGTTAAGAGGGTGTGATTAAATGTGTGGAAGTGGAACCTAACAAGCTTGATGAAAAGACCGAAAACCGAATGAAATTGGGACAGAAAATTTGATTATAATATAAAAAATAAGATGGCATAATTACAAGCCGCATTTATTTCCATTTATATTTAAGCTTTCGTTAATTGTGTCAAGATTCGGTTACACTTTGACTGAGCGAAAAGTATAGCATTTTTACAAGTGTACATTTTTTATGCTCTGGCCACAACTGAATACTATTGCTTACAAATATTTGATATTTTTCATTTTTTAATAAGTGAATTTAATTAATCAATTGTTTTTATCTTGATTGCATTACATACTTGATTTTAATTGAATAGAATGCACTAACGAGTTAGGCGTCTTTTTAGATTGGGTGCAAGTAAATTAATTAATAATTTTATAAGTCCACATAATCTGCTTTAACAGAAAATAATTTCAGTGCTAAAGCGATAAGATATTCTTTTTTGCTTAATTTACTATCAGGTTTATATTTATTTTATTATAACTATCATATTTAAAACAAACAAATACCACAAAACTATTACACAACTGGATTGTCAGAAGTTTCCCAACTTATCGCAAGAGTAATCAAAGTTTGAGAACAACTGTGCCTCTTCATTGCCTGGACCAATTTATAAGTACAGTATCTAAGTCTACGAGAAAACTTGCGAGTGATATTATTTTGAAGGCAAGTATCGAGGAGAGTTAACTTTTATGACTACCTATAGTTAATAACCTTTTTTATAATAAACAAACTAGTACCTGTCCCCAATAAAAGTTTAAAGTGATAAAATAGATAGTAGTAAGTTGAACCCACCTAGGTACAACGTCGAGAAGGAGGAACTGGACCGTTTGTCCGAGGTAGACATTCGTCAACAACGTCGAGAGTACGACACTCGATCGTTATTGGAATGGGCTTAACATGAATGTTCAGCATAACTTTCATTTTATCCATGTTCATCTTGAGCCCCATTCGTTCGGAGGCTGGCTGGTTCACTAGGCATCGAGCATTATACCAACTTCCTCCGTGGTCTCAGCTATGATTACAATGCTATCGGCAAATCGCAGGTACGTGATGTAATCGCCGTTGACATTAATACGTATTTTTTGCAGTTCAGGACCTTGAAGTTGTCTTCTGAGGCCGCGGTGAAGAGATTCGCGGAAATAACACATCTGTCTTACACCGCGCTGCAGTTGGATAGGTTTTATGTCCCGATCCTGTACTCGGACTGACATTAGTATAGTGGCGTTTTCGTAATTAATTAATTCTATCTAAATTATAAATATCTGCAAATATTTCTGGAACAGGTCGTTGTGCACATTTTGACGTCAAAGTATTGTTTAAGAGTCTTGCTCTCGAGGTGAGATATCTGTTTACTGGTAAACACAGACACTCTCTCCAATAAATAATTGTAAATCGCACTTCAAGAAATCAACAACATAATTTATTAAGCTTGTATTGCTGTTAGAATTTAGTCAAAAGGTTCATAAACCCTGTGAAGGGTAAATTCGTTTGGTAAAGTGATAAAACGAATTTGAAATAAACCAAACGACTTTGGTACTACGGTTAATGTACGCTCACACGGACATTGTAATCAGAAGACATTTTAAACTACGGTTTTATACAAGTTTATATTTTCCCTAAGAAATTATCATATTTTCCTTTTTTTTTATTATATAGCAATCAGTCCCGGATTCGCAAAAGGTAGCTTCGTCATACAAACGTACATATCCAAGCATAATAAGATAGACTCAATAAATATTATAATAGAAAAAGGAACCAATAATAATTTCAATATTTTGCTATCACGTTTACATTCGTTGATATAAAGTAAGTTATTTTTGCGCAAACTCCCTGAAGTTGTCAGAAAAGTAACTTTACTTGACGCAAGGGTACTTGAGTAGAATACGTACGTGTTAGTGGCATAAGTAAGCTCCGGACGAAATTCGTTACAAGTCAAGTACGAGGACAAGTTAGTAGGGCACTGGTGAATTTGAATATTTCTCAATAAACCAGTTTGTAGTATCTAATCTAACTAAACTCAGAGAAGAAAATGGCCATATCATGACTTTTTTTATGATAAACTAGTTGTTAGCCGCAGCTTTGCACACGTTTTTTATTTTCTCCCTGGAAAATTTTGTAGCATATGTATACATACTTATGATTAAAAAAATATTATGTAATTCTCTCTAAAAAAAGTATTTAAATAGGATGAATTTAGAAAAATCCTTTTTAGTACTTTTTTATTCACTATGTTACATCACAAAAGGCATAAACTATTGAAGATAAATAAATAAACGTAAGCTATTTAAGCAATGATAGTTATTTACGAGAACCCTAGACAAATACGAGCTTACGTAAAACGTTTGAATGCACCTTCCGGCAAATTGAACGTAGCATCATTAAGCTTTAACGTCGCCACGACAATGGCGTCCCGAGCGCGATAAAGAAAGGATAACGACCTACGTATTCAGTTATAAGGAAAAATAACTACAATGAGAATTGCAAGTATATTTTTAAATAGGGGCGGACCTTCAGTTCTTTTTATATAAATAACAGACGATGGCAAACGAGCAAGCGGTCCCCCTACGCACGTTACCATGTCATAAATAAAGATCCATCTAAAACGACTCGCAGAGATTAAAGGTTCACTAACTCAACTTTTCTGAAATTAGAAAAATAAATTCTATGAAATTTATCTGCCTGCCACTCACTTATGCAACGTTTTAGAAGGAAGGAAAAGGAAGCTAATCTATCCATATTTAAAACTGATTCGAAATCATAATAAATAATGTTAATTTAATGGTAAGGTAGGTAATCTTTTAAGTATAGAAATTGTAAAGAAGGAAGGAAGGATGCATATCTTGAGGTGCATAAATCTTTGGGTCGCTATAGTTGCAACTTCAGCGATGGATGTACACTGAAAAGATGTATGAATAAAGAATAAACGATTTTTTAGTGCATAAGTGTACGGAAGTATTGAGAGAGTAAGGAAGTCTTAAACGAAGTTATATCGATGAGATTGTTGACACATTAAAGAAGAGATTTTTAGAGAACCCGTAACCGACGAGCATGTATACGTAGATGTATGGATGTAGTAAACTTGGAAACTAATTACAAGCAGACACACTTCATCACATTAATATTTTTGGATAAAGGGAAATTAAACTTTTAGGGTCTGTGGTCTATTAATATAAATTTGTTGCTCACAAATATAACGTTTTTCCAAACGTAAATAAACCGAGAACATAAAATTGCAACTTACATTTGTGAGTGAAATACTAACTAGTAACTATTCAAAAGAGACGCATTCAAGCTGTTATTAAAGTTGACACAAGGGACGGATTTGGAGTTGGGGCCACGTTCAATATTAATGAAGCAGAAGACCGAGGTTCGTCGGAAACCTTTATAAATTCACTTTTTTCTCATCCAGTAAGATCAGTCTACTACTGCGTATTTGATTTATTATATATCTAATACTTGTATAGCAAAAGACAACCTAACAGACCTATCAAACATTTTTGGAGACCCAACCGGGGTAAAAATAATTGAAGATTTGAATGTCAAACTTCTTACAATGAGTTATCGTTTTGTTTATTTTTAAATTTGAGTAAATCTTTTGTTTATGGTGTTTTTTAAATTTCCTCTATAGGATTTTAGGCGAACTAACATAATGCTGAACTGAATATGTCCTTGCTACTAATAATAGTCGATTTGTAATTAACAAAAAAGTGTATGTTTATTGTAGTAATATTCAATATATGAATTCTTCAAAGCAAACTTGATACGAACAATGGCGAATGAATTAACCCAACGGGTCTAACTGCATCGCTGGCACACATCGCTTCTGTAATTGTTCAGCCAAAGTTTGCAGTGCGCGCCACCCGATACTTGTTCCGACTTCAGTCTCGCTCTGCACTATTTAGTCGTTGAATGTGTAGTGGTAATTGTTTCAAATTTCAGTTCTCCATTCGCTATTCTGTTATTCGTTCTCGTAATTATTATTAACAAAAGCCATAATAGTTTCGTGGAAAATGTCATTGTCGGCGTTAAGATTTTAAGCCAACTTTTTCGATCGGAGGGCCTCTTGTGCCGAAGCAAAGGTTTTTTCATGGTGTTAAAAATATATAAACGGTTCACGACAATAGTTAAATGGCAAATTCAAATCCTACGGTTCCTAAGGTTAGCGTGACGCGACATTACTACCACGGATAGTTTTCCGCAGAGCAGTGGATTTAGTTTTTAAAATCCTTACTTTAATTTGGATTCTATTTTTCTCGCTTAAGAAATTGTCCCGTTTGTTTTGTCACCTTTTAATAAATAAAAAAATGTGCAGAATAACTTTTAATATTCTTCCATCGCAAAGAAAACTCGTTAAGCAAGATTGAGCTTCCGAAGAAAAAAAAATCATTGTAAAGTAAGCCGACTATTCAGAAGCGAAGATTCATCAATCTTCTTGAATCCGTCTCGATGGCACTTTCGCGTACCTTTTTATATTGAGCATGAAAATAAATTTAGACATTAATTAAATACAAGATACTTTTTTTCCGCAATTTACAGTACAAAGTATTTTTATTATTTTTGAAACATTTAATACATAATGTATATATTTTAAAAGCGTCATTTTATATGATCTATATGATATATTTCTGTTCTTAAAGCTTAAGATAGCGAATGGTCGTTGGTTCCGGCGACCACTTAGCAACACGTCAGTTGCTTTGGCCTCTATCATTAATAATCTTAATAGTTAATACAGATTAAAATATAAATGAAAATACAGCTATCCATTTTGTTAAAATTTAATTAAAACCGCGTGTTCAATGAAATGTGATTGCCAATGATTATAATTACATTTTGGGTGGATATAATTTCATAATGCACATGCAAATATATACAAATACATATGTTGTGTTTTATTCAATACACTATGATCACTAATACATTAGTATTTTTCAGAGTGCCTTCTAAGGCAACTCTTTAGCGTGGACATTAAGTAGGCAATCTGCAACTCATTTATTGTTGCGGGTAGCTGTCACTTAACTTCCAACAAGCACTTGCTCGTTTTAGTGGCAAATGACCTTGGAATTGGACGTTTTAGTGGAAAATGACTTTGGACCTTGGTGGAATGTGAAAGTCGAGTGTAAGAACTATGTGGAATGGAAAATTATAAACTTGGTCTATGGTTTTGGTGTACGTAGGTTAGTGTTTTTTGTTTAGTCCCAACCATCTATCAGTTACCCCCATTATACATCAGTAATTTTAAAAATTATGCGCAAAAATTTCCTTTATTCAGGTCCCCCGCTGTGGAATGTTGAACATTGTTACAAATTCACGAGATTTGTCCACATCAAAGGTAAATTACATTACAACAATGCTTTTGACGATGATGGGTCTAAATTATGTGTCTTTGAAAATAAGATTATAAATTGAAATCCAGGCTTGTTTAGTAATTTCTTCGCCAGCCCTTTGATTCGTTGATTTTAATAGTGAAGAATCTTTCTTTTCACTGGTTAATTCGTTTTATGGAGAACAGTGTGAACAGGCGCTAAGGTTCATCTAAAAATAGATATCTAAAAGTAAGGCATATCGAAGTATCATCTTGTGAAATTGTGATTAATATCAAGTCTGTGTTACTTAACTAAAGTAATGTGTCGACAGAAATAGCTATAGTTTATTATAATACGTTCTAATATAAAGTTCTGACTTTATATAGATAGTTGTGGTCTCGCTCACATTTCCGGTTTATCGTAAATGTATGAGTACGGTACTGAAACGTGAAGACTGCCGATCTTAAGGTCATGGGTACAAATCCGTCGACTATTGTGGTGAACCATGTCCTAGTACAAGCTTTTTTAGTTTAGTAGGCACAGTTAAAATAAATATTAGTAAATTAATACAAAAATGTAATAATATTTTATATAAAAAATAGGGCATAGTGAAATAAATGCATCCTGTAAGAATTAAACATTATAATTTATTTCGATCACTGTTTGGTTTATTATAACAAATTTTGTAATCATGTAGTGTTCTCGCGTTATTTTACTTTCTGCAATTGTATTTTTTTTAAATTCAAAATAGTATTCAAAGGAATGCGAAATGAGGTCGCACTGCACATCAAGGGCAATGTGACAAAGAGCGTCGGGAATGAAATATTCCTTTGAGATCAGCGCGACAACAAGTTTAAATTAGATTAGAACGAACTACATTTCTTTCACTCCTATTTTTACAAGTCCCCATTCCTTTTTATTTTAGTACACGTATACCAAAAATTTGAGAAATCATAAAACTATTGGAGGATTGTTAGGGGACATCCAAGCCGAAACGAGAGCATCCGAGCCTGATGTTAAGTAATCACTGCCGCCCATGAACATCCGCGCCACTAACGGAACTGCAGATACACTACCAGCACTGAAGGAAAGATTACGTCCTTTCCTTAAAGGATCCTAAGTGTTTTGGTTTGGAATGCCACTGAACACAAATTATTCCAAAAGGAACTTGTGCGAGGCAGGATATTACGTGAGATCCGCGATAGTGAAATGCCAAAAACTAAGGTGACATCAAGTGAGGTGACCTACACTCTTAATTAAAACAATATACCGACGAACCAGTGTTGCCACGATCAAAATAAAGCATAATCTTTACCGTTCTGGGTTATGAGTACTTATTTATTTACTCAGAAACTCTTTCGCTTCTTTCATATATTTCATATATAATCATATAAATTGTCGACGGTTACAGGTACTCGTAATATCCCCCTATTTTACCATAGGACCAATCTGACCGATCGATATCCTAATGTTGTAATTTTCGCAAATCAGTCAAATGTCAAATAACAATTGTAAAAAAATCGGGAGTCCATTGGGATATACATAATTGGTAAGCTGGTCAACCTAAGTTCTTTGACAGTGTCCCCTAGCAATAGTTAGTTAGTTTTGCGTCATATATAGTCATTATTTCAATATGGCTAATACTTCATTTATTTTTTTTTGCATTAAAAAATAATGGCCCAAAACTAGTTTAATCTTTAGAGGATAGATATATGTTGAAGGTTAAAATTTAAAATATTTTTTTTATACAAAAAACGGGGCCTTTGCAACGGGGCTGTACAAATAATGTACCATTACGTACGAGGTAAATAGAAAGTAGTGCGCTCGGCTAAGTAGCTACAAACATCTGAAACGGAAACCATTAGCACATAAGTCCCGCTTCCCTCTCAGGAAACCAGACTTTCCGTAAAATGACTCCCGTAATTTAGCGAGGAATATGGCGTTTTTTCACCCACCTATTTCATTTCCATAGCTAATACAACTAGAATTTATCTACTTGTATCTAGAAAAATACTTTAAAAGGACGCTGTGCAATGGGTTATGCGAAAATGAGCTTTTTTCCTAATGACATATGCGCTGGGAATTAGCAAGACCAGTTAACAAAATAACTAGAGATGTTGTAAGGCGACGAAGTAATAGATGGCGCTTGGCTTCTAAGCATTTAAAAATAAATTTATAACAGTTACAAGTAACTTTAACAGTTTAGTGATTTTACTAGCACTCGTTTATTTAATAACAGAAATTGTAAAGAAGCAGAGATAACGTTTAAAAATTATACGTGGGAACAAACGCAGTGCATTTGGCCAAATGCCTACATGTTTCTAAAAGGAAAACGCGCCGGGATATTAGAGCGGCCGTCACGGCCCGCGCTCTTGCAGTAAGTCTCCGTGTTTTATTAGTTTTGTAGACATTTTCATTTAAAATAATGCTAGCGAGACGCCACTTCTGTGCGGTGTTTCATATTTATGTAAAATGATGATTATTTACTGCTCACTTCACTTTAATATTGTGTTCACACACAACACAAGGACGCAGAATCAAATGGTGGCCTAATTTTTCTGCAAGGTGGGTCATGTTGCTATGGTGGCGTTAGAAGATCACAGGACAGTTAATACAGAATAGTATGTGACAGCTTGTGCCCCAAGAGTATTGTCAGCTTGGTGCGACAAGCGGCCGAAGTCAGGAACCCAGCATCAGCTCTGGCACCACGACATTTTCTAAATAAGGTAAAGGAAAAGGCGATTTGAGACCAGAGAAGATACCCTGGCTGAAAAGAGGTCATTAGTATTTTCCAAGCGGCTTAGACGGATGAAAAAGTGTATACGTGTTCACGGTGAATACTTCTACTAAAATAAAGAATAAACTATGTAACTTTTACGAGTAAGTATCTAATTTCTTTTGGTAATTTTACCGCAACAAGCTCGGCTTGCTCTACACAAGTAAATACATGTCTCAAACTTGTCATAAACGCATCTCAAGAAATAGCGCATACAAACCACAACTTCGCAAATTTGCTGGTTAGGTTCAATATCAAAGTTACATTGTTTTAGCGCTCTGTACGTCACTGTACTCTGGTACAGTGATGTAGAGAATGCGGTCTGTGGTTCGTGTTTACATAAAGGGCTTACAGTGCTCTGTGGATTCAAATTTATATTGCGTTCAGAACCTTGTAGTTAGTTGTGCTTTTAGAACGATGGTCTATGGTAGATATTAATCAACAAATAAAAGTAAATAGTCAAGTAACATATTAGTTTTCGTACTAAGTATATATTGATGACCCGTATATACCACTTAACGAATAACAAAACAGCCTTTTCAATTTAATGCCCACAACATAATGCTCTAAACAAGAGAAAGTATACGTGAAGATAAGGGGACGAGGAGCGAGGTCTAGTCACAAAACCACCGAGCAAAACGCTGAAGTAAAATACGGGCCTCTACTAGGTAATAAGTCGAATAAATCTGTAACTGGTAGCAAAGAAACGTAAAAACAAGCCTTGAATCCGCAGTGGTGGTACGCACGACCAGGAGAGCCATTGTACCCTGCGCTGAAGGCAAGTAGGGAAGCGAATTCCTCAAAACTCACACTGGCAATGTCGCTTAATTAAAATAGTAGACGACAAAAAATAGTACTTGTGTCATCCATTAATACCTACATTCATTAAAATTCGAGACTTTATCGTGACGCTTTTAATAATTTCGTATCCGGAAACAAATGTTTTGTAACTCCGAAATTACGGCATTGAACGTATGAAACTCATAGCAGAGCAGATGTTTCTAGTTGTTTTCCTATTTGCCGCTGTTTTATAATCCGATCACGTATAATACACCTTTCGCATTGAATGTACAATGTAAGTGTAAGGGGGCCGCGATGTAGTGTATGTTGATAAGGCCGGTACAGGGCCTCGTTACAATACAAAGAGATAATGGCAAATGTTTTCACCAACACCACCTGATGCTGAGTAGCAATGGAAAAATGTATTCACAAAGTAACATTTATTTCTAGTGTAATAAAAAAGACTTCTAACTTGCTAGGACTTCGCTTAACAATATTAAGCGCTAAAAACCAAGGGGTACCTTGCTTTTATAGTACGTATACTACTACTACGTGACATAAGGTCGTGGCTTCAAATACATCATTCGACTGTTGGGAACCATTTGACTTCAGTTTTAGTTAGAATAGTTAAAATGAATGTCGAAAATTTTTGCTTAAAATCTTTTTTGCAATAATAAGAGAAGAAAGAGTCCCTCCATGCTAGCTACCCATTTCACTTCTAGCCTTAAACACTACACGAAAATTTGGGTATATTTTTCTTTAGTACATCAGTCCTAGATAATAATGCAATTGTAATTGTAATCCCTCCTGAAATACTATAATTTGTAATAATCAATATTGGATGGTTCTTTTTTAATGAGGTTGCATTTCAGTAAAAGTTTAAACAACGCTTTGGCTCAGATTAGGAAACAAGCCAAGCGTTATCTTGAGGCTGTGACGAAAATACAAAGAGCGATATAAAGAATAGACAGGACAGTACCTTTTTTTAATTCCTAATCTTCTTGATAAGTGTTTCATTGATTTAATTAATTTGGATTTAAATAGCCGTTAAGGAAGTATTAAATAAAAAATGCTTGTAACCCATTACTGTAGGAAGACATTACGGACTAGAGATCTTATAAGATAGTATTAACTTAATTTTAATACTTATTTAAAAACCGGGAAGGAAATTTAGTCTGCTTTAATGATTATTAATGTCCACAGAATATTAAATATTTTTAATTTTAAATGATAAACGGAACTGAACATTGTAATGAAAAACAAAAGTCGACAAGTCGACATACATCCTAAAAAACATATTCTGAAAATTTATTTCGGCTTGGTAATTTTGAAAAGATGAATAGAAAGAAACAATGACTGCAAAATTTATATTGCAAATGCGAATGAAATGAGAGGGTTACCTTATATCCTCCAGATCTCCAAGACTTCTCTCAACTTTTGCCTGCGGGCTGTTGATAAGGTACATTCGTGTACGTAATACCCGTGACACAATTAGGCTTTTAGGAATATTAAAGTGGCTTGTAACCAACGATCACTTATATATAGATGTTTAGATGTAGAAGAAGCGAGAGCTCTGCCAATTGAAAATGTATAATCTCCGCCTGCCCTCATAGTTACGGGCGTGTATATTGTCTATATTGTAAGCCTGGATGTTTCTTTTACAAAAGTGACACCACATCTCATCTTTTTAACAGTGGTAGGGCCCGCAACAACAACATTTATTGCATGAAAGGGCCGGCTCAACCGCTGAAATACCACACCTTACAGACAGGTGTAAAGTAGAAGGCCTAATTCTGGCCCTCTTAATCTTCCCATTCTTTTATAAAGAGTAAAAGATAGGAAGAGGATTTGACGAGGGAGGCGATGGATAGGAAAAGGAAGTATCCTCTTTGTGTATCCCTTTCTCTGCCCATTAAAGATAGGAACGCATCAGCAACTCATTAGCTTGTCGCAGATGCCTATGGGTAGCGGTCACTTAATATCGGGTGAACCGCTTGCTTGTTTGCAACTTACAACTATAAGAAAAATCTCATGTGTAAACTTTAATGTTTACCCGTTTAAAGTAATTTTCACCGCTTGCTAGATAAATTACTAAGCCACCCGATTTAATCAGCAACCCGATAAGGTTAGTGGTGCTGCCACTAATCTATGATCCCTCTACGTTGAGCTCTTTATTTGTATTTAGTTCAGTAAGCCTTTAACGACTTGGACACTAACAGTAACATTACAACACAGTACCAAAATAACATGCATTTACCACGGAAAATTTGTGTTAGGCAAAAATATATCATTATGAGAAACAAATACAAGCGCGAGTCGTAATCACGCACGAGGGGTTCCGTATCATTATCTATAAAAATCACGTTTGTTGTAGGGGAGCCCCTTATATATTTATTTTATTTTGTTCTTTGTTATAGCTGTGAAAATGTAAACTCTCTACTACTATCACGGTTCCTGAGATACAGCCTGGTGATACGAGGACGGACGGACAGACAGACGGACAGCGGAATCTTAGTAATAGGGTCCCGTTCTACCCTTTGGGTTGAACCCTAAAATATGTTAATACATACATAACTAATAGTTCTATCCTGCGGCTTCGCACGCATTAGTTTCTTAGGGAGTTACGAGTAAAAAAAACAAACAAAATAACATTCGCATTCGTAATAAAAAATATATGGATGCCACGATGACCTCCTTAACATTGAGATCGAACTTCGTGATTCACGAAAGCAGGTCGTCGGCTTCGAGGATGATTAATTAATTTGTTAATGAGAAGACGACTACAAATTTAAAATTACAAATTGCTTTTCATGTATGTGTATTATGGTGTGCAATAAATAGATAACATAGAGATAATAAATAGCTAAAAAGATAATAAAATGCTTACAGAGAAATTTTAACATTTTATTTTGTTTTTGGTTGAGGAAAATGTTAAAATAAAGGTAACGTCCCCCGAGATATCCTAACAGCTTCCTTTCAGTGGATTTGCCGACGGATATTTGCAAACGCGGTTAAACGTAGATGGTAAATAAAACCGTATATTATTATAATCTTAACCGTATTGTGTAAAAATATTATGAAATTCTGAAAAAAACATACAACTGTGAAACGTAATACTACGCATTCGTCTATTATGCTTATTAATTAAAAAAATTGTTGCATTTAGCCTGCTATCTCTAAGCAGCTTGAGATGGCTAAATATTCATAATAGCTAGAGCTACAAGTATTTTATTTCTGTCTGTCTGTATGTCCCGTAGTAACTTATAATAAGTACAATACATAACAAGAAACACACCATAGTTTTTGTGCAAACAATGCGTCGAAAAGCGGAGAAATCTATTTTTTTCTGTAATTACTTTATCGATTAGATTGAATAAAATATAAACTTAATGAAACATGGCCGAATTTAATAAAATACATATAATAGACGATATTTTTATTTAACTAATAGTCTGAGAGAAAACCATTTTTTTGACTAATACGTCGGCTACCGTTTACTTTATATATTTATTGCTCTTCTATCCAAACTTTCTGCTAGACAATTCTCCTATTCGGTTTGTGCGTTAATAGACTTCGTGACTGCCTACGTTTCAAGTCATCCGTCTTTGTCGTGCTTGAACCGCGCCGATTCATCAAACAACTTTTGACAATTTTTGTTGTTCCTTCAGATCTATTGAGCTTCATCATTGTTTTTGAAATATAATATCTTTAACTTGGAACACACCTTTTTGATATTAAAGTGTTGTATAAACTTTATATCTTAAAACTGCTCAGCATTGTTGTAATGTCAAGAAAAAAGAGACGTAGAATCAAGGTTATAGTATATTTTATTATATACTAGTGATTCGCCCCGGCTTCGCCCGGATACCACTAATTATGTTGATCCGATTGCTATCGCACAGGAACACTGGCTGTGCAAATCTGGACAGTCGCTGTAAATTCTATAGGGAACATACATACTTCGCTTTTTATATACTGTTTTTTTTTGTTCATAAAACGTATCCTTTGTAACTTGTAGTACCTCAAAGAATATGTGTACAAGGTTTCATGATGATCGGTTGAGTAGTTTTCGCGTGAAAGCGTAACGAACAAACTTACATTCACATTTATAATATTAGTAGGGATATTAAATTATACAACGTACTAAATTTAATTTTGCTTCCTACTGCGCTCGTATATGTATATAACTCTAATTGTCGTTTCACACTAACGAAAAATCCTAAATGTAAAAACAAAGGTGAACAAATAAAAAAAGTGTCGGTGTACAAAATCAGATGAGACTATTAAAATAATTATGATACGTGACGCTTGTTCAAATGTTTCAAATTGAATACGATAAATCACGACAGTCGCTATTCTTTCTGTTCAGATACTGACCTATCATTAATTCGAGTTTATTGCCTCGGAATTATGTTCCTACGTGCGTAGAACAAATTGGATTCGAGTTATTTATCTTATTGAACAAGACATGCGGCCATTTTCTCTAGTTTATTACGTTAAGGGACCATGAAGTTGATGTCATTAATATTTCATAAGGTGAAATATAAGGTATAAAAGTATGAAATGGTAAATATCAAGTATCGGAGTGAAATTTACAGCAATCATGTTGGCGGAGGGGGGACTGAGGTATCTTACGTCCCCATGTCCAGCATGAAGTACGTATATAATACTAGTTACCCGCCCCAGCTTCGCCCGGGTACCACTAATGATGTTGGACCGATCGCTACCAAAGACAGGATTGTGCCAATCTGGACTGTCCCTGTAATTTCATCGAAATCGGTCTAGCCGTTTCGGAGTTTATAGGTCTATAGTCAACATACATATTTCGCTTTTTATATACTACTTTTTTCATAAAAATTATCTTATGTTGCTTCTAATACCTCCAAGAATATGTATACAAGGTTCCATGGTGATCGGTTGAGTAGTTTTCGTGTGAAATCGTAACAAACAAACTTACATTCACATTTATAATATTAGTAGGGATAATGTAGTTGTATGTGAAAATGTGAAGTAGTAAAAAAACTCGCTTACGCTTTTGATGGGTTCTTATTTGGACAAGTGGCACAGTACAGTTTCGGACATTACAAGTACATAAGTTGCTATGCAGAATTATATGAATGAAGTTTTTGTAGAATATAAGCTTGGACTCTTTGTAAATTCAAAGTTGTTTGCTAACGATATTTAATATCATTGTCCGGCAGCCGAAGCCCTGTCTCTTTGTACCTTACTTTGTACTCTTTTATACGTCCTTTCGCGTATTACAAGCAATCTCTCCAGCATCTTCTCGAGTGTCGCATTTATTCGGTCCATTTGCTTTTTCCTTTTGTACAGAAATAAAGTTTCAAAAGAATAGCGTAATGCTTAATGAAAAACATTTTTTATATAGGTTGCTTTTAAATAGTTATGTAAATAAATTCACCTTAAACTATTTACATTATAATTTTTGTGGTTTAATTTTGTAGCGTTCAATTTGTAATTGTCTTTATGAGTAATATATCTTTGAATTTATTAACGTGGAAAGCATTGATAGATTAAATGCATGCTGAAATAAATCGGTAGAAGTGTTTGGTTACGAAATGTAAAATATTTAAATTTAAACGCTCGTTGCTCCGTGTAATAATCCTGAAAATTACATTTAATTGCTACAGAAGGTAAGAGCCATGCAAAGAGCAATATTTTCGGTATCTGTTTGTTTCTGAATTTGTTTAATTATTGTTTTGTTTACATTTATTTCTCATGAACTGATGCCCGCGACTTCTCTCGCATTCGTGTCTCATCTTCCTCACTGGAAATGCTTCTAACTTGATTTTGCGTATTTATTATACGCGAAATTATAGGTAACTGTTCAATAAGTTGTTTTTAGTTGCCATGGTAATGTAATTCATGTCATGTAAAAACATGACAAAAGTATGTTATTGTTGTGTCATACCTAACCGGGATAAAGAAATACTTACATAGAGTATAAGGAAGAATATTCCATAGAATTTTAATAAGATTGTATAACCTTTAATATCACGTTCGGGTCATGGGTGTGTGTATTCGTAAAATATTCTCGACCTTCGTTTATAACGACATTGTTTTAATGGTTTTAAGTATAAAAATTAGTTCACGTACAATTTCTAAGATTTGAAAAAGATCTTAACGTTGAAGAGAGAACTTTTCAGTTCAAAGGTACTAAAACTTTAACCTAACGTAATGGTGTTATTACAAGAGATACTTGGATTAATCCCCTTTGCGGATCTCTCGATGAGGTACCATTTCTTCAGTTCTATCGTCTTGAAACTTTATGTGTTCTTTTATCTGTAAAGAAAAAAGTATATACTTTTACTTAACCAGAGGTGAAATTATCATTATTTTGTATACAAAACAAAGAAAACCAAGACTTATAAGTCTTGGTTTTCTTTTTAAAGTTAAACTTTTAAGTAAATGTATTAAATGAGTTAGTTCCGTCAGTCGGTTTATTTGTGTCACTGAATAAATATTAATGGACTCAATTTCTTGACTATTTAATGTATTTGTAGGTGACTGTATAAATAAATAAACTGGGGATATCAATAGTACAAAGTGTAGAAGATGTCAATACCATGAACAGTGGAGGATGTCTATAAAGTATATTCTCCACTGACAACTATATGTTGCCTTATCCAGGTCAAATTTTTAACAAATAGTTAATTAGATCTCGTTTTTATTAAACGGTGCTAGCCAGCTAGTGTTTTACTATATAACAGAATACAGCCTTCTTTTTATATACTGTCTCCTTTTTATTATTTACTCCCATTAATTTTCCTACAAAAGACATGGGCAATACTAAATATGTCTGTTTGTCAATAATGAACATGTCTGTTTGTCCTGAGTCTGGGTGTAATTTATCTATTTAAGTATGTATTTACAAAAGAAAAGTAGTATATGTAGTATATCAGTTATCTGGTTGCCATAGCACAAGCTCTGCTTAGTTTGGGATCAGGTGGCCGTGTAAAAAAAAAAATACAACTTTGTAATTCTGCTGATCATAGCTAATGGACTTTGTCTCCTTTTAAAAATACAAAAACATTCTTGTGTATTCGAAATGTACGACGATTAGGTACCAACTAAATTTGAAATCTAATGACCTTGGGATTCGTAAACAGCTATCTAGACCGAGTAAATAAAAAGCGTGAGCGTAATTTTTTCATTATATGTTAAAAAACAAGGAGACAACAATATTCGCAATTCCTTGTGTTTTTCTTTCTCGTTGACATACAAAATATTCGTACTAAGAAAAATGAATGGTTGAAACTTTTTCTCCTTACCTCTTTGTGTCCAAAGCGTACCTGCCCTACAAACATAAGCAGCGTTTTATCTTTCTTATTTGCGATATTCTATTTTTACTACTGTGCAAAACGAAATTGTGTCAACGAGGAGGCGAGGCGCTACTCAATTTACGGCATCTCTCGCTCTTACTTAATCACGTTTCACAAATAAGGCCATTAGGCAAATTAAATAAATGTAACCCGAACTTACTATGAATAATTTTCATACAGAGTAAATTAAAATTTTTGTCTAACCTAGCCCTACGAATTAGATGCTCACCTCATTAGGTGAAGGTTCTTTATAGCACGCATTTATTACCTTGTATGTGTATGTGTATATTTTTTAGTTTTTTTTGTATGTAACGGAATTTTGGAACATGATTGTCAATACATTCAACGACGCGTTAAATACTTATCAAGGACCGATGACGATGCAATAATTTAAATTTATCCCTTTATCCGTATCAGGATTTGAAGAATTTAAGAAGATTGAGAATAACGCCATCTATGTGTTAAAATTTTGATAACAATGGGTTATTATGTACTACTAATTACTGGTAATTTTTTACTTCTAAAAATAGAGTGTGTAATAATATTTTGAACCGTAAGTGGGATTTGTTTGGATGTCGAGCGCTCAGATGTGTTCAGACTGAGACAGCAATCGTTTTCTACCTATTACCAAGTCGATTAAATCAGAAATTTGTACTGTAATGAGCCTATTTAGCTTCTTATGCTCGAAACCGATCAGAATGCAAAGCTATCATTCGTAATTTTATTTAAGTGTATTATGTTCACCCTAATTAATTCACCGGCATGGTGTGACTACGTCCCTAATAACTTTTGTTTACGAAGACTTTCAGCGCAGTGAAATGAGATATGTTTGCACGAGTCGCGTCATCTCCATCATGGCGTGTAACAAACAACGTACGCAGAGATTGGGGATTGGATATGGAATGGGATTATTTTATAGCTTTACGTGTCATTTACCGCAGTCATTTTTGTTAGTATTGTTTTCTTTTCATTTGTAATAATATAATATTGAGTATCTTGATAACTTAAATATGTATACTGAATAAAGTTTTTAAACGTGCTTACATACATTATATTACTCATAATTATACGAAGAAAAAAAAATTTGGCAACATTTTTTACATTCTTGCGAGCATGAAGGTGTGTGGACATTTGGAGTAGTTAACGTTTTCATGGTGGGAAGAAGCATAATAAATTAATAATGTATATACAATTTACATACAAAGTGTTTAAGAGGCCCTAAACTAAATAAAACCTGCCGAAATGTATTCGAAATTCGACCACTAGTTTAATTTTATGTAAAGCGTATTTTAATTTAATGAAGAATACAATATGAGACATACTTATATCATTTTTTAAAATTGTTTTATATACTCTTGTTGAAGAAAGTTGCTTATCAGGAAAGCTCAATTATACTAAAATAAAGAACGATAATTATGTAGAAGAAGCAAGAGAGGTGTGTCAGGATCGCGCCAAATGGAATTCAAAAAAATTTTTTTTTTTTTGTGACTGAGGGGTCACTGTTTGCCTTGAGGAGGCATTTACAGCTACACCGGGCTCGAGGCGGCAGGGCGCAGAGGGCGCCTAGCCTAAGCCTCTTTAAGAGTAACTAAGCTCGAGGGCTCCCTCCGTAGAGGGAGCCTCGGCTCGGGCCGTTACTTTAATATTATTACCGGATTGGGAGGCCACCGAGCTCTTAGGTCGCTTCGGTGGACGCTCCATGGAGTGACTCGGCTCAAGGGCCCCCGACAGGGGACCTCGGCTTGGGCTGTCACTCATTACGCGTTTAGCATTCCGATTCGAGGGTGCCCGAGAGGGCCGAGCCTCGGCTCGATCGGTAGCCATTATCTGATTACAAGTATTATTACAACTAACCTTACTACCACTTCGGAAAGCGTTAGCGCTGGGAGAAGAAGTGGCGGAAGAAACTCCAGCAACGCTTCTATCATGAGTAGGGGAGAAGAATCTGCCGGCTATGTGGCCGTATCGAGAAGGTAAAAGCCGTCCTCGCCGGCGAAGACGGTGTGTGATTTGTTTGCGATGTTGTTTCATCCTAGCCTGAGCGATGGTTATTGCATCGTCTCGATAGTCGAGGACGTGCCTAGGTCGTCTATAATCGCGACGGAACGTACCGAGCGCGATTGGTTTGTAGGTGGCGGCATCTACGACTAACGGGTTGGGGTGACCGGCGGCGGAGTCGAAATAGCGACGCGACGCCAACTTCAGGTGTTGAGCTATGGTGGGCAGCTCTAAATCCACGTGTAAATCGATGTTGCGCATGAACCACGGCGAGCCAGTGGCCCTGCGCAAGAATCTGTTTTGGATCAGCTGAAGTCGGTGATTAAGTTTAGGGGATATGTGCACGAAAACCGGACTAGCATACGTCATAACGGGACGTACTACAGCTTTATAGAGTGTCACCTTATTCCGGAGGGACATTTTGCTCTTTTTGTTGATTAGTGGGAATAGGCGGCCTAGTACGAAAGCCGCCCGGTTCCTGACCCGGGTAACGTGAGCGGCGAAGTTAAGTTTACGGTCAAGAATGACACCTAGGTATTTTACCTTATCTTCCCAAGGAATTGGGCTGTCCATGAGCTTAATGGATGGGAGACGCGGAAGGTGAGCTTCCTTATGTCGCGAAAAGAATAGGGCGGCGCTTTTTGCTGGATTTATTTCGATCCTCCATTTCCGGAACCACGCACCGAGAGTGGTGGCTGCGGTCTGGAGGCGTCCACATATAGCGTCAGGCTGAAGGCCCGACGTGAAAATGCAGGTGTCATCGGCAAATAGGGCTAGCTCTACACCGCGTACGCGCGGTATATCATTGGTGTAGAGAGTAAAGAGGACTGGGCCTAGCACTGACCCTTGAGGCACCCCGGCTCGAACGGGGTGCGCTTGAGAGCACACTCCCTCGACGCGGTAACGGAACGTTCGATTACTAAGGAAGTCTCGTATTATGCATACGAGACGATCTGGCAAACCGTACTCATACAGCTTGTATATGAGCCCGTTGTGCCAGACTTTATCGAACGCCTTCGCCACGTCGAGGAATAGTGCTCCGGTGCTAGAGCCGCGTTGGCGTTTTGTAAGGATGTGTTCCGTGATGCGGTGCACTTGATTGGTACATGAATGTTTGGCACTAAAGCCGAATTGTTCGGGAATCGGTAGTCCTTTAGTGTTCATAAAGGTACGTAGGCGGGCTAATATTAAACGCTCATAGATCTTCCCAAACGTTTTGAGAAGACTTATGGGTCTGTATGACGTAGGGTTTGTGGCCGGCTTTGAGGGTTTGAGGAACCCTATGACTTCAGCGTCTTTCCACTCGCTGGGAAAGACGCCTTTGGTCATTGCCGCGTTATAAATGACAACTAGGAGCTGGATAATAGCAGCAGGAAGGAGTTTGGTCACCCTATTGGTGATACCATCTGAGCCGGGGGCTTTGCGTGGACGCAAGTTTTTAATTAATTCCTTAACTTCGTCGAATGTTACCGGGGGAACGGAGTCGCGAAGCGGTTCGTGTTTCCTTCGATCGACCTCGCTGTCCACCATTCGGAGGTGGGCAGGGTCGACCGGTAGGCTACTGTGAGAGCACTGGGCTTCGAGGCTGTCAGCTAGGCATTCGGCTTTCTCTTCGTCCAGCATGGCTGGGGTCATGTTCGGGCGTAAAAGCGGCGGCATCGTGGTATATGTGTCGCCTTTAAGTGATTTGGGAAGCCGCCAGAATGCTAAATGGGATGGCTTTAAATTATTAAGTGTTGTATCCCACCTTTCGTTCCTGAGGGCGGCTATGCGTGCTTTCGATTCACGCTGTAGTTTACGTAGCCGCTTTCGGTGCGATTCGGTGGGATACATATCACAAGCTCGGGTGGCCGCGTTCTTACGTCTCAGCAAGTCCCTGGCGTCCGGGGGCAGCTCCCAGCGATGGTTGTCCATCACTGGGATCTGCCTCGAGCAGTCCTCGATGGTATTTTGGACATGGCTTGTGAGAGATCCGATTGCGACGCCCATGTCTTGCTCATTAATTATTTGGTCGGGGACGGAATCAAGTTGCGGCGAGTCAATGTTCTGTAGCTTAGCACTGAGCTTGTGCCAGTCCACGATGGTCTTCGTTTGGGGCGAGGCTGGCGCAGAAGGCCCTAGCCGTAGTATTACTGGTCGGTGATCCGAGTGAAGCTCGTGAATCACTTTTATTTCGCGTAGGTTGAGATTAATATTTTTGATAATTGCTATATCAAGCACATCCGGTGTATGTTCCACTGTGTGAGGGTAATGAGTAGGCTCTATGGGCGCTACGATTTCGAAGTCGAGTAAGTCCGACAGCGAGTCGAGCGCGCGACCTCGTGTGCTGATCTTAGTTGAGTTCCATCGGATGTGCTTACTATTAAAATCGCCGGCAAAAATAGTAGCTCCTCCTAAGGATAGAAGGGCTTCGAAGTCAGAGCGCAAGATAGTTGCGCTTGGTCTACAGGGAAGGTAAACCGAAGCTATCGTTATGGGGGCATGGCCTGTCATGGCTAGCTGGCAGATCGAAGCCTCTAAGTGCGTTAGCGCGGGCGTGTCGATCGGTACGCAGTGCAGGGATTTTTTATAGTAAACTATGGTGCCGCCGCCCGGGGCGCCGGCCCTATCGTTCCTAACGACTTTATAATTTGGGACATTCGGGTCCCTTGTTGCAGGCTTAAGAAATGTTTCCTGCACGAGTAGTACGTCGACTTGGTGGTCACGGAGGAAGTTACAAATTTCTTCGCGTTGTGTTTTGACGCCGTTCGCGTTATAAAATGCTACGTTAATCGATTGCGGTTTAACTCGACCATTATTGCGCGCGAGGGTCGGAGGACTATTTTTACTTTTAGTTTTATCTTTCTCTGCAACGGCTAATTGAACTCAAGAGCACTAACAATGTGCTTGTATTTACGAATTAAATATAGACGCGTGCCTATATTTCCGGATGCGTTTAAGTACTCGTCGGCAAAGGTGAGGACCTCCTCCATATCTAGGCTTCCTAGCCTGTTTAGAGACTCGAATGGATTGGTCTCTGCCGTTTTTACGGGTGCAACCGGCTTGGCGGGTGCCGGTTTATTACCTGCGTGATGAGGAATCGCGGTAACGGTGGGGCTCGGCTTGAACCATGCGGAGGCCAGTGGAGTGGTTGTTTGCCACGCGGGGCGAAGAGGAGGGAAGGATGCCGATGTTGGCACTGGTTGGGAACGTCTTAGTGGCTGGCGAGATGGTTGCTGGGGCTGCTGTTTACGCTTGGGTGCTTTTGGGCACCCAAGGTAATTAGCAGTGTGTCCCTGCGATTGGCAGAGCACACAGGCGGGGGGGCCAAAAGTGGCCAGCTGTGTTTTGTCCTTCGGGCGGGGACAATCAGAGGTGCCGTGGTCACCTAGGCACTTGACGCACCTAGGGCGGGCAAAGCAGTTACGGGCTGCGTGCCCGTACATTTGGCACTTGTGGCATTGGCCCGGTAGAGTGCCTTTACGCGGCGGTTCCACCACCAAGCCACTAAGGCCGCAGATCGACTTGATGTCGAAGATTGCTTTGCCTTCAGGTGACAGTTCTAGGTGGACTTGTATAAGGTCGATTGGGGCTCGAGTACGTCTATTCGTCATACGATAGACACCTAACACTGGGAGTTTTTGGTCCTTAAGGGACTGGGCGATTTCCTCTAGCGGAATTTCTTTAGGGATGCGTTTTACCACAACCCTAAGGATGCGCTCTTCAGCGAGTGTAAAGGTATGAAAATATACCTCCTTTTCATGTAGGAATCGGGTTACCTTCCGGAAAGCATCCGCAGTTTCGAGCTGCACTTTGATGCCTTGGGCCGTCGCTGTAGCGACTATTTTAAACTTGTTGGACATGGCCGACTGTATCATCGGCCATTTGTCTTGGGCTTGGACGTAAATCGGAGGGGGTCTTTTTGCAGTGGGGGTGGCAGGCTTAAGCTGCGGGGCGGGCGTAGGCTTGGGAAGCACTACTGGGGTTTCCATAAGGGCGGGGATGGGGGCCGATGCGGGCTGAGACGGTCCAGCTACTGTTTGAGGCTCTCCTTTATGTGCCTTTGGTGGCACCGGAGAGGAGGCTAGTGAGCCAGCGGGGGAGGAGCGCTTCTTGCGCTTCTTTTTATTTGATACGACCGTAAATAGGCCGCCCTTGTCCTCTGGATTTTCGGGGGACAGGGGAGAGTCCAGCTCCATTTCGGAGTCACTGGAGCCGGAGGAGGACGCAGCGCTTGAGGCTGGGGCTGAGTTAGAGGCCTCTGAGGAGGCTCCGGATTGCACGCCTATCTGCGAGGCCGTGATGGCCTTAAATACTTCCGGGAATTTCTCCCGGAGAAATTCTAAAATAGCGGTGGCATTTAGTTCCGCCATTATCTCTACTTCCTAGTGCGTCCGAGTGCCGATCTTATTGTGCACTCGGGTGTGTACTTAGGTACTAACTATAACTACCCGTGGGCTCTAAATGGCCAATACGTGGACCAACGTTGACTAGGGCACTACCCAAGGCCAGTGGTGGAGGTCCCTTCCGAATTTCGCGGTTCCCAGACGGGGAAACGCGGGCGAACGGGTCTACCTGACTAGCTTCGTTGTCACCGTTAGGTATCTGCTAGGGTTTTTTCAAAATGCGTCGCTAAGTTGTTGTTCCGCGCAGTCAAAACTGCACTTCGCAACGCCTTGCACACGCTGTTCCCAGAAACGGAAACAATAGCAACCTAATTAAGACGTTAACGTTCCTAAGAAACGAGAAATTCACTTGCCAGATGGCCGGCGCAATAAAAATTACGCCGAACAGGCGGCTCGTGAACAAAGGGTGGCGGCGCGTTAATGACGCGCACCTGCACGGCGGATGGCCCGACTTAAGTCAGGCGGAGCGACAAATGTTGAGCGCGAACAAAGCACGTCCGTTCGGCTCGACGTTCTGTAGCGGAGTCTCGCCGAGAAGTGAATTCAAAAATCTCTGCCTACCTCTTCTACCTCTACCCTTAGTAGTAGTAGTAGTAGGGGGCTACTTTACCGCAACTCCACGACTAGCGCGTTTTTGCGTGTGGGCGGGACATGGATCACTCCAGCCAGCCCAACTCCCCGAAGAATCCCAGCAACCCCTTAATGTTGCCGATTATCTCCGAAAACCTCTACCCTTATCTATAGTACATAGAATCTTTAAGCCAATGTGTTAAAAGATAATATTCGTCTCAAAATTCTAAATGCGATTTTAATAACTAACACTAAAACAATTACAAAGTTGTTTAAGTTTGACAGCGTGTAAGCGTCGTAGGTGTAGTGTAATTATATTTCAAACTATGGCATATCCGGGCCTTGAACTGCAAACTTAGTTAACAATATACTCGTAGTTCGAACGCTAGAGCGTTTCATCCGTATAACTACACAGACAGTTACTTCCTGGACTGATATCATTTAATAAGTGTGTTATAAGTTTCCATTTAATTTAGCACTTTTTTCCGTTAAAGTCTTTTGCCTATGAACACTCTTAATAACCTAAAAAATATCTGATACCACCTTTTAGAAGTTTTATTGCCATAAGTCATATTTATTACGTCTATTAATTACTGTTTTAAATGTCTATAACGTTTTTTTAACTCGTAAAACAGTAGATCAATAAGACTGAATGATAAATACCCTAAGGGAAGTCTACCACTACTGTTCTATCTGAATTTACCCTAATAAGAATAGTATAAGTAACTTTTTGTATTTATTTTTGTAGTAAAATATGTTCGACGAAAACGTTTATCATTTCTTACACTATAGTTTCATTAACAGACTGCTAATATAATTGATTTAAAATATCTTTTTTTTATTGAAACTTAAATTTAAATAAAGTAAAAGCACAAGCTGTGCTTAGCAAACTGCCTTAGGGACGACCAGTGACGTGGATATAATCCTGAATTTTAGTTAAGCGAACATTTAACTAAACTTTCGGATTGGTCCCTCGCGTTACTAACTTTCATTTAATTGATATAGAAATATATAACTAAATACTGGTAATCCGCCCCGGTAGCACTTATTATATTGGCCAATCTGAAGATTTCCTGAAAAATTCCGCCGTTTCTGAGTCTATAGGGAACATTCATACACCCATCGCCTTTTATGGTATTAGAAGATGGACAAAAGTAAACATGACCCATGGTTATTTAATCATATCGCGAAGAAACGTATGCGAGAGAAGACAATATAAGTATGGAGCTAAGCTATAATTAAAATGTAATCTATTATTTCAGCTTATACTTCTTGATCACAGACAAGTTTCAATATAAATAGTGGTAGAGTGAGAGGGGGAAGGGATGGATATGAAAAGAGCGTATCCTTTTTTCTGTTGATCCGTTCCTCTGTCCATTAAAGGTAGGTAATGAATCTGCAACCCATTAGCTTGTGGCAGATGGCTATGAGTAGCGGTCGCTTGAAATCGGGTGAATGCTTGCTCTAAAAAAATTACAAATGTTACTTTTACGTTTAACACACTCAAGTTACACTCGAGTGAAATTCGTTACCTCCAATTTAGTTTAGTCCACAGGGAATGAAGGGTACGTGCTAGAAATCAGCGGAAGTGATCCGATTATGCCACCACATCCTGAGATCAGATCAAAAGAACACTATAAAGTTCACTCAGTCACGTTCCCCGATTGAATTACGATATCCTTTTTCCGCTCACGGCAAATATAGATTAGATTCTGTTATGAAAATCTCTTTTATATTACTGTTCATTTTGTTTAAGACTAAGTTGGTTTAAAGCTTGGTGTGCTTGGTAGAGCGAAGCAGTATTTCACGCCGGCCCATCGCTTAAAGCTGTATAAGGCGCAGGTTCGGCCTCATATGGAATATTGCTCGCATCCCTGGGCTGGAGCCCCCAATTACCAGCTTCTTCCACTTGACCGCGTACAACGAAGAGCGCCTCGAATCATCAACGACCAAGCTCTTACTGATCGGCTTGACTCACTGGCATTGCGAAGAGACATCAGCTCCCTTTGCATTTTTTATCGTCTTTACCTTGGGGAGTGTTCCGAAGAATTGTTTGGAACCATTCCTGCCGCTGAGTTTCGTCATCGCTCAACTCGACAGAGCTCCAATTACCATCCTCACCATCTTGATGGTTGGCATTCCACTACGGTGCGGTTTTCGCGTAATTTCTTGCCTCGGACAGCCGCATTGTGGAATGGTCTGTCGCCAGCGGTATTTCCAAACCAATACGACTTCGGGTCCTTCAAGAAGCGAGCGTACTCCTTTCTTAAAGGCCGGCAACGCATCCGCAGTTCCTCTGGTGTTGCGGATGTTCATGGGCAGCGGTGATCACTTAGTTTTTAGGCGACCCGTTGCTCGTTTGCCCCCTTATGCTATAAAAAAAAAGTTGTTAGAATAAGTAACTATAATATCAACCGATATTGTAAATGAAGTATGTATTTTCCAGTTTTGTTTTCGGGATAAATGAAAGGTACCCCACGTTGTTTTCTGTATTACTGACAACAATGTGTGCAAAATAATGGTTATCGTTTTTTTTTTATGGTAAAGGTGGCAAACTATCTAGCGGATCACTTGTTAAGTGAGCGCTACCCATAGACATCTGCAACAAGCAAATGTGTTGCAGATGCGTTGCCTACCTTTAATGGACAGAGGAGGAAGATAGACATGGAAAAGAATATTTCCTTTTCCCTATTTCCCCCCTCCCCATCCTATCCACTTCCCGTTCCCATTTTATCCTTATAAGGAAAGTGTGGGAAGGGGAAGAGGACTGAAATTAGGCCTCCGGCACCTCACTCATCAGGCGAAACGCAGAATACTCTACATCACGCCTGTTTTCTGTGAGGTCGTGGTATTTCACCGGTCGAGCCGGCCAATTCGTACAACAGATGTTGTTATTGCGGGCTCTACCACAGTTAAATCGTTTGAGTCATTAAGGAGTTAAAGCGTAACAAACCTCTTATAAATACTAATGGATTAATAAATAATAATAATAAACAAACGTCATTGTTATTGTAACTACTAGACATGTATAAAACAAAAGAATACGTTAATTCTGTGTAATATAGCTTTCTAAAGGTGTAAAACGATTTAAATCGCTCTTGTAGTTTCAGTAGCTGGCGATGATGATGATTTTAGTATAAATAAATATAATGGTGTTATTACAATTGTTGATTATTAATTAATAATAATAATTCTAACGTCACGTCCCTCGCTAATTTAAACTAAACTTAATAGCCTATGGTGAAACGGGGAGAGTGACATATCATGTTTGAAATAAAAGTCATGTGCTTATTTTTTTGTTTTAGAAAAGTTTCCGCATAAAGACGGCCGCGCACCAGTTGCCTGAATATTCAGTGGCCAGGAATAGTAGCGATACTTCAATCAAAGAGAAAGCTTTCGACGATAATAATGCAGCTCTTGTGTAACACAAACAATGGATTTTGTACATTTTAAGACCGTGTATGAGGGCAAGGCAAGAAGATTTGTACCGTGTAAATTCGGAAGTCAATAATTTTGATTTTAGCTTTTGACTGTATTCGTGAAAATAATAAAACGAACGAGCCTTACTGCAGCCATATGATGTCTTCCATCCGAGAACACACCTAGGTAATAAACAACAGTTACATAATATTTTGAAACAAGACACTTATTATCAACAGTGTATACATTTCTTTTTTTATACTAGAAGGAGGCAAGAGAGTAAGCGGTTCACCCAATATCAAGTTGTCTAATCGCTCGCTTTCCCGGCGTCCTGTTCACGTTTTCTTCTCTTTTCACTTTTCAGAAAAGTGGGAGAAACATATTACTCATCAAAAATTAAATGTGTTTGTGTGTAGGTAAAAAAATGTATTTGGTATAAGTACGTTACATGGCGTAATTTTTTTGTAAATAATGTCTCTATCTAAGAATGAAAGAATTATTAAAATCTTTGCAGTGTTTACCCGCTACTAACAAACAAATATTGACTGGTTAAATTATGAGTGTTGAAATAATCTTTTTTTTTCTTTACGATTTCTAACATTGAAACTACGTACTTATTTTACACTAGCTACTTACCTGCGACTTTGCACGCATTCGTTTCACATTTCCCACTCTGGAAATTTTTGTAATATAATTCCGGGCATAAAAACTTCGAATAGGTAACATGTGTCAAAAAGTTGTTAATGTCAAATCATAAAACATTACCCTGGCAGCCGATGTTGTGAATGAAGCCTTGCTTACCTTGGCAATACTTTTATTTTTGGGATATAAGGTAAGTACATTGTACCTCCATTTCTGTCTTCTTGACAACTATGTATGAAAAATTTCGTGATGATGGGTTGAGTTGTTAAGTTAAAGCGTAACAAACAGACAAACTTAAATTCGCATTTATAGTATTAGTAAGGATTATAATAATTATATTTTTTACTTTATGTGTAATTCGCTCTACTTACATAAATAGGTTACTATGAAGCTCCGAGCGAAATGGAAACCAAGTCGGTATGCTTTGTGTATCCGCTATGTCATATTATTGCGGTTTACACGAACATAGGAGAGAGGGCCAGTGCACATTGCAAACATGGCTTACTATATATCGTGGTTTACTTGCTTCTACATTGTACACCACAGTGATTTCATAAAGCTTTACGTCTAATCCATCATACCCTGTCAACAAGTCAATTCAGAATTAAATAATGGTTCAGGAAGATGCTTCGTATGAATAAGTCTTAAAGACCCATTAAATTAAAAATACCTTGATAGTATTGGTTAAAAATTTCAGAGATTTATGACTCCCACGCTCGATCTGACGGAGAGCTTACTATCATGGGAATGAGGCAAATAAATCGATCAAAGCAGAAGGTAGGACATAAGTTTTCTAAACAAAGGCCTATGGCTAATATTACACAAAAAGTTTTGATGACTTTATGGATAAAAAATTGACGATATTTTTTATTTCGCGTTACAAAAGAATTTCTGCATAGATATCAAATGCAATCCCGTAATGCGTATTTAATTCTCCGGGTCATTGTACACGGTTGCAGCACGCGCCAACTGCGCGACCGGGGCCTGAAACTGGATCATTGCGGGACACTTCTTTAGGGTTATGTAAAAACTGCACTTGCAATAGTTATGTACAACTTGATTTATATAATACTACAGCTTTTATCAGCGGCTTCGCTCGCGTTGGTTCCCTTAAATAGTTGAAAACCATTTTATCACAAATTACCTAAACATTGAATTTAAGTTTTTCACTAAATGCATGTTCATTTATAACTTTTTTAAGACTTAAAAATCTACGTATGTAATGATATCTTACGATGTAACTTTCACTAGCTTGTAAACGTCCGATAGACTTAAAGTTTGCAATCATATATTGGTCCGACGACAATAATTTTTTTCTAAGTCCTAAGGAATATGAGGATGAGGAAAAAATATTTATTACCAAGATTGAGATTAACGCCACCTAGTAGTAGAAAACATTAGGTGCTTTACGTAACGGGAACATAGTGTGTTTATTTAAACGCGGTATAGGTAGTCCATTATTCGTAAATAGTTTCTCGTATTTTCCATCATTAAAATGAAATACCTACAGATAGATTAATAACACCTTACTTATAATCATTTATTAAATAAGAAATGACCTGCGAGTATTGAAAAGTAATGACGTCTCATCAATATTATCGATGAAATTCGATTTTCAAGTATTAAATAAATGACCTTATAAATCACAAATTGTTCTCGATATTCGCTCGCAACTGAGTTATATGAAAACGGTTCGAAATGTAATTATAGTCATGAGTTTAACAGTTCATTGGATGCGTTGTTTATATAATGAAAATATTTGCACCGTCATGGGTCGTTCAAATTCCTTAAGCGACTTAAATTAGACCTTACGATAAAAATAATTTAAACCATTATTTATTGAAGGGGTAAGCTAGCAACGGTTCGCTTAAGGTAAGTTATCACCGTCGCTCATGAACATCCGCAACACCAAAAGAACTGTAGATGCGCTGCCGGGCTTTAAGGGCCTTTGGCTGGCATGGTCCTGGCATATCTCTCTAGATGCTTCTACTTTTATACATCTACACAAATATAGGTGACTAGTATGTACTGGCTGGTTACATTGTTTTTATACATGTTTCATGTTAGATGGAATCACCTGAGCAAGCTTCTCACCTGATACTGTGTCAATCACATCTAGAAGAAATGGAAACAACCAGAACGATGAGAAGAGCTACAGACGCGTTTCCTTTGGCAACTAAGATTTTAAAGGAAGAGAGAATAGAACTAGATGCCGCCCGGGTACCTCAATCATTAGATTAAACTTTCAAAACTCTCTCTATTAATACTGATTCCAATACTGCCCTGAGGAGCTGCATTAAGTAATAGTTAATTTTAAATCCCTAAAAATGTGAGTTACTGTGTAATTATCAGCACTCCTTGCATCCTCATATTACACTATGGGGAACATTACTAATCCAATGATACCTCACTCTTCAAAATCGATGAAGTCCTATAGGGTACAGGAGGTAACAATACATACAATACAATACATACTCGGAAAAACATTATGGGACAGTCGGGTAAAACTACCATTAACGAAAGATACAGCAGGCGATTAAAACTGCCAGTAGTCATATATTCCAAAAACTTTAATACATTTAAATTATTTTAATTCCAATAATTTAAGCACTCTGTAGTTCGTTTGAGTTCAACAGAAACTCGAATAGACTCTATCGCAGGACTTATACTAATGATAGTGGAAACTACAATAGCAACAATTGTTCCTTAATAAAATTATAAACAACTACAAAAACTACCTACGCTTCGTAGAGCCCGTAGCACCCGTAGCAGTTGTCAGCTGTCTACGATTCTCTGTAGCATTCATTGAAAGCGAGAAACAAGATTAAGCACGACGGCATTTCCTTCATATTTCTCTGGAGATATTAGTCTATTTCAGGGTATGAAAAGTTGTTGCAACGTAGAAAAATAAATTCAATGTCTTACTTTCTTGTTAAATATTATAAAAGAAAATTATATTTTGTATTATGTATGTAACGTTACCTTTCTATCGTTGTATTTATACTTAAAGTCATTTAACATTTTTTCCGCATTGGATTAAAAATATTTGATTTTCATTTAGAGGACTTATATCTATATCTATATATGTATACTGATAAATAAAATTGAAATGTCTGTATGTAATATCAAAATAACATTTCCATACTGAATACACATGATGTATGTATATACGGCACTTATAAAGAAATAACAATCTTTAAGAAAATTCTCTGTCTGTCTGTCTGTTTATTCCGGGTAATCTCTGAAACAACTGAACCGATTCGGATGGGATTCGCTTTTACTGGAAGATAGCTAATATTGTCGGGATTAAAATAGAATAATTTAAATTAAGCAAAATATTTAGGGTTCTGCGCAAAAAGTTAAAAACCGAAATTGTGAAAAAAACTACGCGGCGCCGTATCGGAAGCGCCGCCCGCTACCTGCAATGTCACAAAGGTTGCCTTAAGTAGTAAAATAACATAAACATTTTACTATTTGAAGTGTAAACCTCTTTAGCCATGTTAAACGATAGTAGGTAGGGGTAAATATTATAGGTTCGCGAGATCGACATGCGCAACATGCGTTAGCGACAGCTTCAGCAACATGCTTATTGAACTGAAAACATCTTTAACTGCGTTAGGCGATTTAAGATAGAGTTGGTGGTAATCTATAAATAAAATTAAATTGTTTGTCAAAACTTCAAAATATAATTTTGATACGGATGTTTTACGTTTTATTGTAAAAACTACAATTGTATTCTTTTATCTCACGAAGTGATGTCATAATTTAAGAAGTTGCGAGCAACAGCTAGTATATAATAAAAATCTCGTGACACGATGTTTTTTCCGCATAAACTCAAAACCTACTAAGCCGATCATGATGAAATTTGTTAACTATATGTTATTTGGTCACTTAGGCTGTCAGTGCAAGTCACGGGTTTTTCCTGGCTACTCTAGAAATAATATAGTTTTAAGTATGGATGTTATGTTTTATGCATTTAATAAATTCTGATACGTGAAAAAAAATTCAAACGATACAAGGCATTTTATAAAATATTAACAATAAAAAATCTCGTTTGTCGCGTTTATAGGCAGTTTCGTTAAAACCGGTGACAAAATTGTGATACATGTCTGAACGTAATACATTTTTATTTATGAAAAAAACACAATTTCGTTACGCCTGAGGTATCTCTCGCTTCAACGAAGAAATGTGTGAAATGAAATACAAATGAACTTATGTCAATGTACATAAATATGGAATTTCTATGTAAATATTCTTAAATAGTAAACGCTTGCTATGTACTTATATTAAAATGATTCCAGCTTTATTGATATTATTCTCATGCGAGTTGCCACACTTTAAGGGTCAAATATAATTTCAACAAAATATAGTAATAAAGATGATGATTTTATAGGATCGTGAACGTGTAATATTTCTAAATAAAATATGCGCTCGAGGCCAAACATCGTCTAGTGCGGGTAAAGAAATTTCTACTTCTAAAATCATTTACAAGTTCATAAATGAGAACTTTTGTAATGTATTGTTTTTTTATGAATTGGGTACATTTTAAAAGAAGTCATACTCAATTAACATGTAATAAGGCTAACACATTTTTCCAAATAAACAGTGATCGCGGATACTGATCCAATAAACTTACTTATTGGAAAGACATCACCTTCACGGGACGACGGTCGCGGAAATGTCGCGCCCACGCGTTATTCTGTTTTAGTATATATTTGCGAAAATAAAATTGGCCTTATTCATTTTTGTTTGTTTTGTATTGTTTGTAATTTCAATCCACTAAAATCACACTTAAAGAAAATCAAATAATGTCAAAACAATTAGTGTCAGTTTATGTAGAACAGCCCCTAAACTAACACAATGACTTAAGACGCTTTTATAAGTGTTTCTGCTTATGCGTTTGTTTTGGAGGAGGCTGGGGTAAATTAAGTGAACTAAACATAGTAAAATCTCATATATTATGATATTTTACTATGTTTCAAAAACAAAGATTTCTTGATATAAATCAATAATAAGTCATAACAATTTTATTTACATTTATATATAGTATATTTTTTACGTAACATTTTAACACATTTCCACCATTACGCTAGCTGTAGATTAAGCGCAATATACTAGCAATTCTGGGAGTATTTAGTGTAATTGCATTACAAAATTACATTTCTAGTAGTAGACTAGTTGAAAGCCAATAAAGCAAGCAGAAAGTTATTCAACCGTAGATGTAATTTTGGGCGTATCTTCAATTTATGTAGTCTGATATTGCTGGAAGACTCTCAATGAAAAGAAGAAGAAATGGAGCCACAAATTCAGACTAAAATGAAATGTAAATAAATAAATATTTCTAGCTTAATAAAATGTTGCAGTTCATCGAATAGATGGACGTAAAAGTCACAATCACATAGCTATTTTTCATGATTTAGTGCTTTTCTTTGATGTAAGAATGAAAAGATATTTCTACTTATTTAGTAGAAAACGAAGGCTGGAATAGAAATATAAAGATCGTTATAGATTGGGAAGTTTGGAAGGATTACATTTTAAGCATATCTTATAACATGTACAAATAATTGGGCACTGAAAGCTCTCTTTTTAAATATGAGCCAGTAAGCATCAGGTAACTAAATACGAAGGCAACTGGTGTATAGGCTTATTATTACTTACCTGAACTTTGGCCAAAAAATACGTGTAGCGTACTTAACAAGTTTTTTAAAATATAGAATGTTAATTGATTTTTTTTTATTAGTTACTAATTGCTTGGTAAAAACTGGCTTTATTGAACGTATCGCCTAACAGAAGTGCGTGGTACTACTACAATAAGAAAAACAATGGTATAATGCCATATACATACATATTTAAAAGGCGATGTGTATATACTATGAAACTGTTTGACCGATTTTGTGTAAGTTTTCTGGAAACGTTCAGATTTGCCCAGCGCATGTTCCAGTGAAGTTTCGGCTTGTGAAGATCGGACCGTCAAATTCGCCCGGGCAAAGTCGAGGCGGGTCACTGGTAGCAAATAAAAGCATAAATGAATTGCGCAGATTTCTGTATGCGATAGGAGAGGCATATGCTTATTTGCATCTAATATCAGTAATATAAAATTAAATATGTAATTACATGTAATATAGACATTATTTTTCAACCATAACAATATTTAAGAAAGAGGTTAAGCGTTGATGCCTGACTTTATACTAATAAACAGTGTGACAGATTGTATTGCTAATAAAATGAAATCGTTAATTGACAAACCAAAGAAAGGCGAATATGTTTGTATGCGTAGACGTATAACTGAGAGAGGTGTGCCAGGATAGCACCAAGTGAACCGTAATATCTGTCTACCCTTCCAGGTTAGGGGTGTGAGCTCATATATTTCAATATAAAAAAAACCCATTACATACTTCAACATTCCAGAACAACGTAAAGGTTACGTACAATGCCATTCACTTTGGGTGTTATTTAAACAAAACACCTTGAAAAAATTATCTAAATGACTGCGCCTCAAAGTTTGCTTTGTTTCATTCCCCCGCTGCGGAATGTTTAACTTTATAAATTCACGAGAGCCGCGCAAGTGTAAATTACGTTTGTGTGAAGCGCATTTAACTGATTAGTATTAACACTTATGTTGTATGTCTTTTTTAATATATTATATAATAGATGAATAATTTAATGAAATCATATGTAATACCAAACTAGATATATACGGCACAAGAAAATACACTCATCTGCTATCTGTTCCAGATTATATATTGTTGATAAACCACAAGTAGTTTGCCGACCTAAATCTGGGATCAACGATTAACAGTGCTGGCCCCAGATTTAGGTCGGCAACTTGTGATTTATCAATCTACATGTTATCTGACAAATCTAGGTCCTGATCAAATACCAGAACATTATTCGATTAAATATTTTATAATTATCAGATTAAAACCTTTATTGAACTACAAATATCTTTTATAACCTTAGGTTTTTAAATGTAAATCACCTTCCCCCTTTTTATATTCACATGCAGTCGTAAATTAAGTTAGAACCGCCTTACCTGGCTTTACTAAACCATATATTTATAGGTCGTCGATTTATGCCGCAAAAGTTACAGCCAGCAATAGTGTTTCAGTTTCGTATCATAAATATTAAAATGCACCCTACATTAATTTATATTATCACACGCTAAAAAACCGTAACATACCTTTCCCATTTCTGTTAAGCAATATTTTAAGCTCCTTTTTCTGTCAACTTGCAAATTACCACGTTTTGTTGTTCGTATATCGGTTTACAATTTATTTTTATGATAAAGCTGGTCAGTACAGCTGCGTTTCCGGTTTTACAGCAGAAGCTCTTTGCATGATTGACCTCATGTCCAGATTAGATTAAGTTAATCCACTAGGTTATTTTAGTAGAATGGTCGATACACTGTCCTTAAATATTGCAGGAGACCATAATTTCAATAGGGAGTTGTTCTAGACAGGAAGTTTGTACGAAACCTATTGTGGAGACGCAATCATAAATATACTTAGCATGGCTTTTAAACTCGGCATTGGGAATTGTTACACTCGTTTGGAACACGCTTTAAGATCTAATGGCAGACTATTAGAGGCATAATCAGGTGATAAACATTTAATAATGTAAAATATGAAAAAACATTACTTTTATAAATGTAATTTATATATAAATTGTATATTTGTCACATATTTGTGGGAAAAGAATGTGAAGAAAGAACACATTTTTGGTATTTGTACAAAAAAATTTGGGCCGCGTTCTAGTTAAAAACGCGAAACAATAGAAAAGGCAGCGCAGTTTGCGCAATGCTACCACCATAATGGCCGGCCGCTTAGACTTACCACATTAATTACACTCCCATCTAAAAAGGGCTCCAACGATACTAGCGTACGTGACCTGATTCCTTTTCAACAAAAACAGTCCCTTGGGTACATGATCCCACGAGACTGTGTTACTGTAATGTATAGAATAGAATAGCTTGTTTCCTATAAATAAAAAGAATCGTATCAAAGTGTTCAGGGAATAGCATTCATATCACATAGTTTCCCTTTAGACCTGCTTCTATCATAACTTAGTTCTTATCTGTGAACTAAGTACTGTACACTGAATCACAGGAATTAATTATACTATCATTAATTAGCGTAGTACTCGCGTATCTAGACAAACCTGTATTAGGTTTTAAGATACTTTAATTTCAAATTATATAGTTTTTGTATTAAAAAAAGTATATTTAAATAATATAAAAAAATCAGACCATCTGATCAGTGTAGTGATATCAAATCATATTTCAATATTAGAAATACGGTACGGTACGATACTTCATATTAGAAAGAACCACTTTTAAATAATATATTTTAAGACGTATCGTACCCATAGCGAATATAAACATTGAGAATTTCTCCTGGAGCTGTAATTGCAACGTCAGTTTGCTCCAATAAACTTTCTTATTGGAAAGCTGTCACAAGTTTCACGGGCTGACGGCCACGGAAATGTCGAGCCTACTGATCTTTATATTTGAAACGTTCCGTTTCCTATGTCCGACCATTATATTATGTACTAGCTGTTGCCCGTGGCTTTACATGCGTTCGTTTCTTATTTTATTGGAATTTTTTGTAAGATTCCGCGTATAATAACTTCAAATTATAGGTAACATGTTTCAAAAAGTGGTTATTTTCAAAACATGAGTATTACCATGTTATAACCATGGTAACCGATACTGCGAATGAATGTATATGTAAAAGGTAGCGCGTATCATTTTGTGTACCCTTTTGACAATGTGTGTTAAAAATTCCAGGAAGATCGGTTGCGTATTAACGCGGAACTAATAAACTTACATTCGCATTCATGATATTAATTAGTATTTATGGTTAAGTTTGAATTAGGATAAGTAAAACAAATATTTCATGCAGTAAATAATTTTATTTCAAAAACTTCTTATATCATCGACTCTTCGTAATATGTCTTGAATGTGAAATTAGGTATCTCTGCTTAAACAGCTATTAACCATCATTATTGTCTGCCAGGATAACACCTGAATTCACATCCGTAGTTACTTCCAAATCTTTTTTACTTTGAAAAACAAAATGTAAAGAAGGAAAATAAAACCAGAAATCTCAATACATTATGGAAGACGATACAAACTTCATCTACTTTTCTGTCACTCTAATATAATCCTTAATTATTACTTTGTTTTTAAATTTATTTTTAATCTATATCCATAATTTCAATAAACCGGGATTTAAATACTTGGAGTCGAAATTCAGCAGAATAATCTAAGAATCTAAGAAAAATAATATTGATTTTTATGTAAACAATCATCTTTAAGAAAAAAAACTTAAGTGTATTCTGTATTGTATATTAAAATTCGATTTTGTTATAATTAATAAAATGGATACATTTGAATACGTATATTATTAATCAATGACCATCACATCTATCAATGAAAGGTGTTCACAATTAATGTCTTTACTTTAAGGCTACAAACTCTCTAATAGTTAACCTCCATATGTAACTTCAATAATTTCCTTCGGAAACCAACTTAATTTATCACTTCAATACCTTTCTAAGGATATGAATAGTTCTTAGGTATATTTACACCGTTATTCATAAATGTTATCATTTCTTAGATATATTTCTAAATCTTTAAACAATACGCCATTTATTTCTCGATCAACAGTTTCTGTATTGATTTGGAATAGTTTTTTTTCATTAGCAATAATTATATTTTATATCCATACATGTTTGATTTTTTTTATTTGCTGATTAACAATTGGAAATTATTTTACAACAATGGCAGTTTCGTATCACGTTTAATTTAAAATCAAAGCTTATAATTGCTCATTCAATTTTCTCACAATTTGACGTATTTATTGCCAGATGAATAAAGACCATCAATTAAATTGCTATATTAAATGTAAATTGATCAAATAAAGAAAGTATATTAATTTAAGTTTTCTACGTACACGTTTCGTATATTTACATTATTCAATCACTGAACGAATATAACAAATCAATTGGCCAATACTCTTTGTGCGCTTATTCACTCTCTATAGCGTGTACATAGAAAACATAATAATTATTATATAATTTAAAAACATACACTCTCTCAATTACTTTAAGGAACACATTATTGACAGTGAGTTAATTTTGATATTTTTTCAGATACTTCACATAATCTTTTGGTCCAAAATATATACATATTTTACTGTCATTTTCATGTAATTAAATACATTATCCTCGAACAAGTTTTAAGTAATGTAACATATTCTTGTATTGCTGTTTCATTTTGTTGAATGTTATTTTATTCCTTACTCAACAATGAACATGGCTAGTATAATAATAGTCAGGAATCTTTGTGGTTCTGAAGTTTGTAATAAATATCCGAGCAGTAAATTTAAACTTGTTCTGCGTCTTTCCTTATCTCGCTTATCGTTTGAAATGTACTTTCGTCTCGTTCACACCGTGTGATAAAATGAAATGGCTACAATATTTTGGGGGCTAACTTCAGACACACAAAAAACTCGGTAATGGATAATAATATTATCAACAACTTTCATAATCCAACACTATAAATCTCTTGTACAGACAAGAAAAACAATCGTAGATATGATGTTGAGACTCCGCGGTTGAAGCCAGTCAAACTGTTGTGACTCGGTCGACTTCTACGTAACGCACGGAGTCTTCGCTTGGTCAGCAAATCACTTCCTTTTCTTCGAATATCGCCGTGTCTGATGAGAGACTTTTGAGACGATGCTGCAGTGCTGATCGTCTACGGCGACAGGAGCGAGCTGCCGCTATCTTTATACGGATATTTAAAAATCAATTAATTGAAAATTATCGGATACATGTATTATATTTGATTTTATATATTTCTACTTACCACAGCAAAAACAGTAAGAATAGTAAGCGCAAGCAGCGCTGCGGCATAATGTGCGGGCACTCGCAGGAGCGCTGAGCATTCCGAAAGACGTTCGTCCTCGCCCTGAGGACACTGCACAGCGCCGTCGCACCATAGCGCTGGAGCGATGCACGCGTCCAGTGACGAGCATTTATATTGACACTCTCCCGATAATGCGAAAACTCCACCACGTTCACTGGCATGCCTAAAAAGAGTCGATCAGCTTAAACCAGTATTTCGCGCTTTTGTAAACTGAGAGGTAACTGTTTTTTTTTAATACAATGAGGTAACTATCACTATTAAGTTCTAGAATGACAGACAGACAGGGAGACATATCCAGACAATTATGATTAATGAAAAACTCACAAATTGAAATCGAAGGTCTAAAATAAAAATTACCTTCTAGAAAGTTCCAACCACGTGATGTAATACGAGCTACTTTCTTCTGCCAATAGCTCAACCGACAACGAGCGTGGCCAATCCAGATCGAAATGATCAGGCGATGGTGGGGGCGCCAAAACATGACGGGCAAGCGGTTCCACTTCTTTAGACCATCCGTCGGAAAAAATTTCAACTATATCATCCTGCAATGTTCAGAAAACGTGTTTTTGACTATGAACTATGAATTGTAGTTTTCGAAATAAATTCATTAGACGTTGGAAGTATTACCCGTTCCTGTGGTGGTTCAGGACAAACAAATATAGGTGTCAAGCCTCCAGCATACACCGCTATACGATTTGGCGTTCTGCACATGTGCCTTAAGTCTGGCGCAACTGTGATGTTGTTCAGTAGAGTAAAGTTATCCAGCTCAGGTTCTTTAATGATGTTTCCTCTGATTTGTAGATAAAGATATCTGCCTGGCGATGGATCTATCAACCAAGGACGATGTTCACAACGGTCCTGTTTTTAAGAACAAAATTCCAATATAAATTGCAGCTTTATATAATGTAGGTAAAAAACGCAGAGGGGCAATAATCCGATGAGTCGCATACGCATAATAAATAAATAAATAAAAATGTTATATTCGTTAACATACGGCTTACAATTTTATATTGGTATGCATACCTTTAGCAAGAGAAAGAATTAGAGGAGAAGGTTGAATCTTTAGAGATCTCTTTTACCAAACAAAGGGATGCATGAGGGAAAAAAGAATGAGGGAAAACAGTTAAAGGTTAAAAAAGTATAAGATGAGAAAGTGGTGAGATCCGTCTCACTTCACACGAAACAAACCGTCGGTACTACTATTCCATGTAGGTATTTTGTATGGACGTAGTATTTCCGGTTAATCAGGCCGGTTTGTACTTGTATACTTTATTGTTATTCAAATTTTAATAAGGAATTTGTAATAAAGCATAGAATTAATAGTATTACGTGCCATAATTTGAAATTTAAATAATATTCTTATGAGAACTTTTTTATTCCGAACAGTAAAAGATCGGAACATTTTGCCTGCAGCGCAATGTACGTAATAAAATGACTTCACAGTAAATAGCCATTTTCCTTAAATAGCTTGCTATAACTTCCATCAAGTCGAACAACGAGTAAGTCGTTTTGTCGTAAGCACCACTTCAGCTGTTTCTTGGAAGTAAAATAAGAATAAGGACACTCTAAAGATGACGAAAATTTGCAAAAAATTGGCAAATATGCATCTCTGCCACTGAAATCTCCTATAATCTCGACTAAACTAGTATGCTTATAGCATATGAATGGATGGAAATCGTTAACTGTGATTAAAGAAATAACGCTTACCAATTCTGAATTTGGCGATGACACCAACCTCAGTTCCCCACTGGCGCCATAAGCTCTGTGCGTGCTCTCGCATAACATTTCCTGACGAACAAACTCGACGGATGCCTCAAAACCAAAGGATCGGAAATCGTCCGTGGCAGACATATTAACCACGTCGAACTTTAACTCGGCTACCCTCGTCTTTGATATGAATTCATAATCTCCAACGTCGCTACAAACGAACGATAATTATATTTCATATCCTACTACCTATATTAAAACAAATGAAATGTCAATATAATAGTTAACGGTGCCTTCATTATTCAGTATAACTATTTTTATCTGTCATACAAAATTCCTATTTTTTTTAAATTAACATCAAGAAAACAACAAATTAAATACATGTGTGGCAGAAGAAAATAATGTACAGACATAAATTCACATAAATCCAAATTAACAATTGCATTTTTCCCACTGCTTTTCGAGTTTTATAAAAAAATAAATTCACTTGTATTCTTTGAGGAATGAAATAACAATTTACCTGCACAAGCAGTCTCTCGGAACTCTCGGCCCACTATCTCGCCAAGGTCTCTCGAACACCCTGACGGCAGCCGTGGGGTCGCCCCCGCAACGATACCAGGGCGAGTGGGCGGAGTGCACGGACCTGCACAGCCTTCCGCCGCTTCGTATGCCCCACACGCGAAGCCTTATCACCTCCCCAACGTTTGCTTCAAATCGGTACGTACAACTAAGAAGACACGAATAATAAGAAAAAATACAACATTAATGCAACTGATACTGACCATACTATCCTAAATTAATTAAATATAAATCTTTATTGTTATTAAAAATCTTTTACCTATACGTAAAGATTTTAAATGATATCTATATAACATGTTGACATCAAGAACAGAAAAGGTTAATACTAAGCCCCACATAAGCGAGGGTTTCTCCCTTACACGACGATCTTATAGGTCGAAACCTACGATCTTTCCAATAAGTCAAATAATGGTAAAAAAGATGTATCTTCTACCTTATATTTCGTTTTCCACCACGTCCGTACAAAAATACATCCCTCGGGGAAGAGAAACTGACAGGGGGATCGGGGGGCGCTTCGGGAAATGAACGCGACGAGAAACGCCTCGAACATGGCCCTTGACCCCACGGCTCCCCGTCTTGATGCAAATCGACAAACTCGTATAGAGCCTTGAAAAAGACGGGTCTGGAAGAAAAAAAATGTTTTTCAAAGAACTTTCTACCCTATGTTAAGAGTACAGCACTCATGTAGGTATAATATAAATAAAATAGATGACAAAACTAATAGCCTAGTGGTTAGAGTACTACCTCTCTTGATTCTCTTGAGATCCTGTGGGTTCTGGATTCGATTCTCAGACACGACAAGATTTACGTATTTTTTAGGTAACTAACCTACTCGTATGTGAAAATAGACAGTATTATTTGGAATAGGTAAGGTAACAATAAAATTCAAATATTACTCGTATTGGTTAAAACGACCGTCGGCTATTAAAATAACAATAAAATAAAAATCAAAACCAAATTAAAATATACATAATAATATAAATAAATATATAAATAAAAAATAAAGTAGCAATATTTTTTTTAAATATTATCCACAAAATTAACATATGCAATCTTATATAATAAACGATTCGAAATAAACGAATTACCTAAATTAACTCATTTAGTTAAACTAACTAGTTTTAACTAGCTACTTGCATAGGAACAACTACCGACTTACTTGAGAGCGGTCCCCTGAGTCAGCTTTAGTTCTAAAGTTAAAGAGTCCCCTTTGGAGAGGAAGCTTTCGGTGCGAGTGCAGGCTCTAGATTTCCGTAATAAAGCATGTTCGCAAGTGCGGGGGGCGCGCTCGCGGCAAAACCGCGCGATCAGCGTGGCATTCGTTGGCGGACGTCCGACAACAACTGACTGCGGAGAGGTAGCTCTTGACATCTGCACCGACCGTTCTCTGTCACTGAAACAAGCACGATATTTTTGGTGCTACCGGCAATACAGTTATACATCCCCCATTAATAAACCCCATGGTATATAGATGTCAACATAGTTAACATTATTAGTACTAGAGTTTCTCTTAAAGCACGTCTAGTTTAGACTCAGTAACCAAGTTTTATGATAATGTAGACATTTAACTTTAATTCTCAAATTATCAAGAGTAAATATTTCTGCAGAACAACGTTACATCTACTGGGTAACAGTATCACAAGATTTTACTTCAAAAATATTGAATTTAGCAATTTCTCCCTATAATGTACATAACCAAAAATGTACCCAAAATAAATAGCTAGATAATAAATTGGGTCTTTTTTCCATTCGGGAGTCATAAATAAGCTTGGCCACCAAGCCACTGAAAATTTAACCAAATAATAAAACTCACCAGAATATATCACTGCACCCGGGCGATATTCGCATCGGACCGTCCCATATATTCAAATGGCTTCCGCAGTACTCATCCTCAGGCAAATTCGGATTTAATGCGTTCGTTACATAAAACTTTAACACCGAGAACCAAACACGGAATCTGGGCGCTGAGAATGACGGCCTCCTGTAGATAATGTTCCGACCAGATGGACCTGAAGTGTCGATTCCTTGCATATGGTAGAGACAGGTCGTGTTCGGAGGGAGGGAATGCTGAGGGTGCTCTAGCACACCTTTCCCCGTCCCCCTAATCCAGAATTCACAAGCTCTTTTGTTCTTCGCATAAGTAGGCGATTGTTGATCTACAAACCTTACCTAAAATAAATTAATTATTTACAATAGATATTTGTAATTGCTTTTAAAATGTTTTAAAATATTGATCTACAAATTCATTGTATCTATTATGTACAATCTACTGACGAAGTACCTATTTAAAATATAAAAAAATATTAAATTCAATGGGCTCTACTGAACTAGGCGTTAAACTTATTCGTCAAATCTATTTTAGTACGTACAGTTAACAATTCATTAGTTAGTCTTGATTCTTATATGAACCTTTAATAGTGGTATTAGAGGTTACTTCTACGTGTGTGTGTGTGTGTTGTTGCGTGTATGTACTTGTATCGCTTTTTAAATTGTTCTTATAATCGTATATTTTATCTTAATAATAGGAACAATATATGCATTTTAAAGGAAAAAAGAATAACAGGTTGATGTTATTGCTGTGACCTGTTTTAAAGTCAGTGACATCGTTTGCGCTTTTTAGCAGGAAATAGGAAAGAATGTGTGTTAAAAAACAGAGAAATTCAGACCTTGTTGCTTTACCTATGCGATATTTCGCACACGCCGGCGCAAATAATATGCAAGCAGTATGGACGCGTCGCATTATTTGAATTTTAACTAACAAAATTCGACAGATCGTTAAGAAGTTCTTTTGATGACCCAAATGAGGTTAATTTTGTTTAAAACAAATAATAATTATTATGTATTTTATTATCACAAAAATAATCCGCAGAGACGCAGTAGAAAGAAAGTCAGATATGAGTGTGTATAATGATTAGGGAAGAGTTACATAGAGATCTACTTTGTGAATAAAAGGCTCGAAGTATGTAATATGTTTACCTACATAATACACGGTCATGATTATCTGGCTAATTGATATTCAATGATACGCGAGCGAAGTCCTAGGAATTAGCTAGTGGAATATAATTCAATAATGCATTACCTTGGACGACTTAAACAAAAATAAATAGTAACAATTATAAGCTTTAAACAGTAAATAATTTTGAAATGAAAACGTTCACTTACATATTAGCAAGCATAAGCACAAGTCTACAGCTATTAGGGGCGCGGTAGCTTCTTCAACCGCCGCAACTAAAATCAGTTCTATCCAGATACGTTTTTAAAAATAAACCTAATGCTTTTATCGTTAAAAAGCATAAGTGGACTAGACAGAAGCATCAAGATTCGAATATCAAGAATGCTTTTAGAATTTATGGTTCATGTGTTTATATAAGATACAGATGTTTAACTAAATAATTTATTAAAACGGTTTGACGGATTGAGAAAAAAGAGTAAAAATCGTACGTCACCTCGACTTCCAACTGAAATCCATGAAGCGATTGTAACGTTGCCGGCTGTAAAAACGTTCCAAAAGGCGAAGTCGTAAATTCCACAAGCAATTCGGGACCGCTCGATATAGCCTCGGGGACCGCCACCCCACCTCCGCAAAATCTAAGAATAACTGGATCTCTTGTCGTATAGCCATCATAAACAGTAACGTAATCCTGAACTTCATCGCACTGGTGCCAGAATTTTAGTTCCCTCCCGTTATTCCCTCTCTCCTGTTGAGCTGTCGCGTATAACGCTTTCTGACTCCTTATAGAAACAAGCTGACCGTTCGGTTGTTTGACAATAATCAATGCGTGCTTCCCTTGACCAACTTCATGCTGTCGCACAGCATAGTAACAAGTCAAGTTCCTCGGATACACTCCAGGGTAGTTGGGGGACTGCAACCTACACTTCTTACGATCGCAATCGCTGAATATCCTCGAGCAGTAAGTCCCAGATATTAAATCTCCGAGGTAATATTCCGAATTCCTCGTCTTTGCGACGTTTATTTCGTCGTTACGTGATATGTTTAATGTAGGGGGCAACGGTCTCAGCTTGAAAAATGGCCGCTCTGCAATCAAACAAGGATTAAAATAAAGATTTAACTCGTACGACCAAATTTCATATGTTATCTTAACATTTTTAAATGAAAAATTAAAGCCCATCCGTTAAAGTCCATTCCAACTGTGGGTTAGAAGTTAAAATATGCTAATTTCGGATTAACAAAATGAATTTCCAAAAATAACGGATAGAACCTGAGATATGATAAGTTTATTTGTAATAGGTGGACTATATATTAGGTCAAAATTAATATCTAAAAACAGACTAATCTGTCGATGTGATCAAGTATTGTATTAAGTACGTAAATATCAATATTAAAAGCGGCAGAAAAAAGTGTAAATAATTACCAGACGGAGGTGATCCTCCATATCTTACTGTAGCATATTCCCTCCTTAGCACTTTATACGCCATGCGAAAATCAAAATTATAATTATTTTGGTCTTTTGATAGATGTAATAATCTTATAATTAGAGTTATAGATTTTGTCTCGCTGTAGTATATAGACGGCCCCCAGGATGTGCCGCACCACGAGCCGCCGACTTGCGGTCTACTGGCCTCTTGGATCTGCATGTAACCGTCCGGGCAGCCATCTTCAGTAAAAGATGTAAATCGACCAAGTGTAAAGCTATCGAATAAAACCTAGGAAGGAAACTTTCGATTAATATTAATAGATAGTTAAAGTTGTTTGTTGTTGTATGGTCCATTCCGCTCATTCGCGTGTCTTCCGCTATTCCATTATCGTGAACTAAATATATCAAGTTTAAGCTTTGATTTGTTTTGTTTATTACATTTGCTGTCTTGAAAAGTATTTTAGAGCATAAACTATATTTAATAGAAACTTATAACTGCATAATTGTTATAGCTCATGTCATGACTTTAGGTTATTTTGAATGTCTAATAATCTGAGAAAAATTACTTATAACCTAAGGAAAATTCCCTTGCTTAAATGTTTACCTGCACCAAATCTCCGTGAATACCACCAGCAGCGGTGATGGTCAACAGGCATACATACGGAACCAAGTCCTCGCGAGGTCGGTGGAGTTCCAATTCGTATGTCCTCCCAATATCGCCATAATATGTTCTGTTACAACCTGACCAAAAATAGAGAAGTTTTAGTAGAGTGCTAAATGTATGTATGTATCTCCGTCCTTAACCTATGCATTAAGCTTGTATGTGTTTTGGTTATTCAATTAGAGAATTTAAACATACTTTAACAACAATAAGTTTTTTTATCGTAATCAATTTTGGACATGCAATAATTAAAATTTTTCTAGGACTTACAGTTTCAGAAAAAAAAATTATTAACTAAAAGTAGTTTCTACTACAGTACACTGTATACTGAGCTTTGAGGAATGTTATTTAAAAATTTATATTTCATTTGTGAAAACAAAAAAAAATGTTCCACGAGCCGGATATTGCTTCAGGGGATAACATGAAAAATAACGCATAATTTTTTGTGTGATTTTGTTAATGCCAATATTAACAGTGGTAAGATATTTATTTACAACGTATGAATTTATAGTTCGAAATATGTGTTCTTATCAGACTACAATTTTTGGAAAAAGATACGACAGTGAACAATGAACTTTTTCATCATTATTAATGGAAAATATATGGCAGGAAATCTTTAGCGATTATTGTCGCACAAAGCCTTTCAAAGGGGCATTACTGTCGTGTTTGTGTAACATACTCCGTGCGACGTAAAGATGAATATCCTGGATCCAGTTTTCAAGAGCCCTTTATATAATGGAACGCTGTGCTTATGCCTACCACTTCTCGCTGCGGTGTACAGTACAGACCCGCTTTGTGCTACATTCAAAGTGTAAATCGCTTCAATTTAGACCGTTTTTTTATGATTCATGGGTCAAAAATACAGTGAATTTATACATTTTATTTATTTTTAATTAGTTTGTGCTTTAAAATAGTTAAGAAATCAAATGACGTAACAGGCTTTCATATCTTATTTGCGGAAGTAACCTCTTATCTATCCATGATAATCCTCCATATTATTGGACTCGGTGTAATATTTGTGTATTGTAACGGGTGTCTTCAGGGCGTGGCGTATGCAGTGAGACACAGATTTAGAAAACGTCAAAGTTTTACTTCACACACAGAACAGAGTACAAGTTAGCAACTAATAAATAACGAGAGGTACAACTGACCCGTACCACAAAGGCGGAAGCAGTAACTGGATAGCTCAGAAAACTTCTATTAAACAATGAGCAGATACGTAGCCGACTTGAGAATTTAACCTAATTCACATGACATTACTATAGCGCGTTCTAAAACGCTAGTGGCGCCATCTAGTCCAATTTTAATAAATGTCCGGTGTTACAGCGTGGAATAAATTGAAGCTAAGTAAATAAATATCTTGTGGATTGGTGAAATATTCAAAATTGTAAATTTGTAATCTCTGCTTAACCCGCTGGGTGAAGGGCGTGTTTTCCAAAGCTGCTTAAATTGCGTGACAAATGTTACATTTTGATAATCACAACGCCGCTTTATAGAAGGACATAAAAAGCTCGATAACCAGTTTTACGGTGCCAACCCCCATCTGTCTTATCTTGGCAGCTTTATAGCACCCGACGTAGCGCACTTACCGGCAACTACCTTATTCACAAGGGAAAACATCAATGTTTGCTTTGTTTTGCCTTAATACATTAAAACTGTACATTTATAAATACATTCAAACAGGTAGATTTGTAAAGGACACCACATGAATGTACTTTTTCGTCAGGCTTTAGATGCTTCTCTCGTTTCAGATGCTTATTTACAAGAGAAACTGTGGTCTAATCTAAATTGCATTTAATGAATGCAATTGCTTTTATTCGTTTATATAAATACAGCATTGTTAAAATTTAAAACTTAAAAAAGGTAATAAAAATGTAAGAATTAATAAATATAAATACATTTAGTTAACACCTTTTTAAATATTAATTAACTTGTTGTTGGCACAGCACTGCAGTACACTGTTGACATAAATTGTAGTGATACAGATAAATTAGCATTGACACAGTAAACAAACCGAGAGCAGGGTTGGAGGCGCGCATTTAAATACATTTCATTTTAAGGCACACCCTGTTGTCTGTGTAAAGTGTTTAAGTATAGTGTTCAACAAACTGTACTTACTGATATAAAATTTTACGCTGTTTTATATTTTATAAGGATGAAGGAATCGAACAAACAATCGTATACGAAACAAGAATAGTTGCATGTTGTTGTTAGTCTATATTTGTGAAAGAGGGTATGTAAAAAAAGAAACTGAGGTAATGGGAAGGTGATTCGGCAACCCACTGCATCACTCAAAAAAAATGAAACACAGGCGGGCCAATTCAACTTTGCTCTATCACTGTTAAAACTGTGCTATCGAAATAATACGAGATATTCGCAAGGGTATTGTTATACATATCTTTCTGCTGAGGGCACAATAAACTTTAAGATACGTTGTACCTTTGATAGTGGCAGAGCCCGCAACAACAACTACTGTTGCATGAATGTGCCGGCTTGTTCGGATTAATTTTTTGGATCCGTTAAAAACATCCTTACAAATATGGGAGGGGAAAGAATATTTGACGGGGGCGTAGATGTGGACGGATAGGAAAAGAAATTATCCTTTTTCCTCTGTCCATAGGCAACTCATTTGCTTGTTGCAGATTCGTATGGACAGCGGTTACTTAATATAAGGTGAACTGTTTACTCATTTACCTTCTTCTACAACAAAAAAAAGTATTTCAACTAAGCATGCGCTACCAGATGGTTCAGTTCTAAAGTCGAAACGAGGTTATATTTCGCAGAAAGTCCCCTTAACCTATATTAACGTTTGGCACACAAATTTTATTTCGTGGTGACCATTCTTTTTTTTTGTTAAGTACTGTAATGTAATTTTATTTGGTTATTTTTATAGCTTATGTCAAATAAAGTCAAACACTAAGGTCAATGCTTTTTATCAATCTAACTGTGATTAAAATCGTTGATATTGTAATGACAAATAGTTTATTAATAGCGATAGGATTTTGTGAGCTTGACCACTAAGTGATAAACAGGGAATTTTCTCAGGAACTCTCTCAGAGGACCTACTGGCACGTTTCTTTTTATGTGCTATGCTGGAAAGGTCAAGATGTATATTAATTCTGACATCAGTGTAGCCACAGCTTGCTTCTTTCCAGTGATGTTTATGTCTCTGTTGGTGTGATTTTATATTAAATGAAGACGTGTTGCCAGCATCGGTTAACGGCGAGCGACGATCGGGGTCACGAGCTCAAATCCGCGAGAGTAATCCGATTGTGTAACCGCGTCCGCTCGGAAAGCGGCGAAGGGTCGAACGACTCTGCGACTCACTGTGTCGTGTGTCCTGCCCTAATTCAATTACTAACGCCGCAGGTCAACCTCACGTATTTCACCTTTCTGAGGTAGACAGTGATAGCGATTGCTATCCGTTTTAGTGCGCTATGCATATTGCTCGTGTACGGGATTGCGAGAATACGCTTTATGGTGCTTTATGGCAGACGCATGCTTGCATCATATAGTCGCTTTTTGTGTTATGCAATAAATTATGAACCTGTCGCCTGACACATTATACGTTGGGAACATAAACACTTTTGATAAACGTCGCACAAATTTCTTATTGCATTCTGCACTATTATATTCCATTTTCATTCGCTTCCTTACATGCTAATCCGAGTATCTCATATCATTTCTTGCTCATCGCTCATCGATGCGGCTTGAACCAGAAGAAGCTCACCGAGCTTTGTATTGACCTATGTCGACTCGGCCTTCCTCAATTTGATTTTATTAATGATATGTCAATAGTTACATACCTAATATGCTTACAGTTGGCAAGGAACCCTATTGTAATTACAGGGTTACCACGAAGGTAATTTAATGTTGTTGAATATAGACCTAGAAATCTTTAATAGACCAAAGTGTGCTATAAAAATAAAGTTTATCTTTTCGTTTCCGAAGCTATCCCGCCCCGGATAAAGGCCGCTTTACGACTGCTCGTAACGATGGATGAAATCGCTAGTGAGCTATCGCAGACTATTACTGTGTTACGATACAATTACTTCCAGTATCTTCAGCCTGTTAACAGATATTAACTATATGGCGGATAACAAGGTTAGATGGTTCAGTTATTCTTCCGAACATAACATTAAAATTTAGAGATCTGTAGTAGTCTGAAATCTTCCTCAACGACCTAATAATGTTATTATACTGTCAGTCAGTATAGTGAGTCATATCAATGGGAACATTTTTCACGCATATGTTTGTATGAAGGCATGCGTGTATGTACGTCCGTTCTATTGTGGCCGCCTGTAGCCTAAACGGCTTGACCGATTTTGATGAGTAAGTTGTTATTGAATATGTATTTATCCCCGGACGGAAAAACTATAACATCACCTGTTTTTAAGTGACGCGACTTATCAATACGAATATCTGCAAAATTCACTAAAGTAACGAATGCGTTGCTGGCCGTTTTATAGGAAAAGGGGGATAATGATAAGAAAAAGGAGAAATAATAAGAAATGAGAGGGGATAGGAACTATGGAACTATTTTCGTCAGAATTTCACGGCAAATAAGTGCAGTAATAGTTCACTTACCAATGTCTATTGTCTATATCGCAGTTTTAGGACATTAAATGCCAAAGCTTCCTTCCCAGTACTCTGTCATCTCATACGGAGTTTTAAAATCGACACGCCTGCTCCAGATTCAATTCAATGAATAAACTTTTAAAATATACTCTTGTGCACATACACTTACTTCTTCCTCTTCTCAAAAGAATGTGAATTTTAAGGACTTGATATCTCATTAAGAATCACATTTTGTACAGTGCCGTTTTATCAACATACCAAAGGAGTTGTATTTGTCGTCATATTATGTCACAATTTCAACACAGAGCTTGCTTCGCATACCCAGGTGGTGTTACCGAATTGGTCTATGACCATAAACATATATTCTTTTCTTTAAATTTTGTTTATACTTAATGTTAAGAATTTCATGAGAATAGAGTAAATAAAACAAATGTAATGAAGCAATCTGGAGTTTCCTTAAAATATTGAATAGTGATGAGGCGATCACATAAATACATTTAATAATTAAGTAGAAAGTGAAATCGTTACACAGATCATTTAACTGAAGGCAGTGTATCAAAAACCGTAGTACATTGGCCAATTAAGCAACTAATACTCAATCGAACATGAAGTCGAATATGTTAACAGGATTAAGCTGAGCAACACGTTTTAGAAGGATCACCTAAATTTTCATTCAGAAAGATGTAAAAGACTAAATTGTTAGGAAGTGGCAAACCTCAAAAGGTTTCTTTTAACAAAACACGAAACCTTTAAAGTGCCACTCTAATTTAGAGTGGCCGAGTTTTGTGGCGACCCTAAGTCGGAGCAGATAAATAAGAGCAAATTAAATATCTAATAAGATTAAGGACCTTGTTAACTCGACCTGTTGTTGACAGACTAAATTGGTAAGATGAGAGCTACGATTTCGTTGGATTGTAATCGATTTTTTACTGCTTACAAAACATGCGTCTCTAGCAATTTCACATAAGTATTAAAATAATGAATGTAAATGGTTAGTTCGTACTTCTTTCTGGTTCCTTTATTGTTCAATAACTATAAAGTCTATAATATTTTCAATTCACCTCCTACCTTAGAAAAGTTTCAAGAAAACTTTGTAACTTTAATTTCTATCGGGTAGCAACTGACGTAAAGAATACGTACATAAATAGATTAATATAGAAACATTTAATTTTCTCGACTGCCAGCAACGTTACAAATAAAATAGCAAGGAGTTATTTTATATCTCTTAGTTTAAATAATTGATAAATGGAGATGACAATCACGATGTTATTACTTTCGACTTGTTCAAAAACATATCCCAATTTCTACTGAAATGTTTGGATTACGTAAAGGAAATTAAACCACGTGACCCTAAATAAAGTAGGTTTATCGTGGCGGACTGTAGGTCAAGATTGGGCGAAGACCAGTGAACTTATAGCTGTCTTATTTCTACCTAGGCCGAATTGATTGAAACGATATCAGAGCATAAATCTGCTGTTGTATCGTCTGACTAATTGATATAACAATACCTACAGCCCTTGACTACTGGGTCTAGAGACTTGAAATTTTCCACAAAGATTTCTATTATTCCGTAAGCGAGCATTAATTTAACCCTTAAAGGTCTAAAATACGCGATGAAAGTTTGTATGGAGAAAATACCTGAACGAAGCCGTATTAACACTACATTACTTTAAAGCGAACTTGGCATAATAAAATATAACGTCATTTTACATCACCGTTTTATATTAAGTTCTGCAAAATTGCACTCACCTTAATATCGTCTATGTTTGTTAATATCCCGCGCAATCGAGACGAGATGAGGCGACCATGTCGCGGCTTTATCATGCCGTTACATATGCTTAACATTTTACGTACTGTTTCTTATATTTATTTAGCTTTTTAAATTGAGTAGCCTGGAAGGCGAAAACTGTTTGTATGTATTCATTCATTTTGCCGCGTCAGATGAAGTATGTTATGATGTATCTACAGCGATAAGTGCAGAAAATGAGTATTAACACAGCGATTCTTTTAAGTATTTAAACTTACTGGTTGAGACTCCTCCCCATAAAAATATATCAATATTCTAGTGACAGAAGGAAACATGAATAACGATGAAGGGGAGGCTCTGCAAATTATCATACTGAAGCAGCATTTCGTCATATGTGTCATCATTAACGGTTAGAGTGGACATGTCCCGGTTATGATAACGGGCTTATACAAAAACTAGCTATATGCCCCGGCTTCGCCCTGGTAGCACTAATCATATTGAACTGCTAGCAAAGTTCACAGGATGGTAGGCCAATATGTAGTTTTCATTAAAATTTATCCATACACACATCGAATTTTATATATATGTATAGAGATACACCTATAAAAAAAAACAAAAAAATTGTTTCCCTCAGGAATCGTACAGTTTTGCGGGATAAAATGTAGCATATATTCCAGACAAGAACCAATCTCTGTGCCAAATTTCATCCTGATCCGTTCAGCCGTTCTGACGTGAAGGAGTAACGAAAAAAAATGCATACATCCTAGCAATCGTATTTTTAGTATTATAAATACGACAGTTAGGATGTATGCATTTTTACATACATTTTTACACCAGTATTAGTCTCGGTTGAGTAGTTTTCGTGAAAGCCTAACAAACAAACTTACATTCACATTTCTAATACTAAGTAGGGAAGTAGGGATCTTACTAAGATAGGAAGGCGCTAAGTTAAAGTAAAAATAAGGAAGATATAACATTAGTAAGATTGGGAGTCGCTAAGTTAACGTAAAAATAAGGATGATATAACATTAGTAAGATTGGGAGTCGCTAAGTTAACGTAAAAATAAGGATGATATAACATTAGTAAGGTTGAGAGGCGCTAAGTTAAAGTAAATATAAGGATCATATAACATTAATAAGATTAGGAGGCGCTAAGTTAAAGTAAAAATAAGGATGATATAACATTAATAAGATTAGGAGGCGCTAGGTAAAAGTAAAAATCAGGATGATACAACATTACTAAGATTAGGAGGCGCTAAGTTAAAGTAAAAATAAGGATGATATAACATTAATAAGATTAGGAGGCCCTAAGTTAAAGTAAAAATAAGGATGATATAACATTAATAAGATTAGGAGGCGCTAAGTTAAAGTAAAAATCAGGATGATATAACATTAATAAGATTAGGAGGCGCTAGGTAAAAGTAAAAATCAGGATGATACAACATTACTAAGATTAGGAGGCGCTAAGTTAAAGTAAAAATAAGGATGATATAACATTAATAAGATTAGGAGGCGTTAAGTTAAAGTAAAAATAAGGATGATATAACATTAATAAGATTAGGAGGCGCTAAGTTAAAGTAAAAATAAGGATGATATAACATTAATAAGATTAGGAGGCGCTAAGTTAAAGTAAAAATAAGGATGATATAACATTAATAAGATTAGGAGGCGTTAAGTTAAAGTAAAAATAAGCATGATATAACATTAATAAGATTAGGAGGCGCTAAGTTAAAGTAAAAATAAGGATGATATAACATTAATAAGATTAGGAGGCGCTAAGTTAAAGTAAAAATAAGGATGATATAACATTAATAAGATTAGGAGGCGCTAAGTTAAAGTAAAAATCAGGATGATACAACATTACTAAGATAAGGAGGCGCTAAGTTAAAGTAAAAATAAGGATGATATAACATTAATAAGATTAGGAGGCGCTAAGTTAAAGTAAAAATAAGGATGATACAACATTACTAAAATTAGGAGGCGCTAAGTTAAAGTAAAAATAAGGATGATATAACATTAATAAGATTGGGAGGCGCTAAGTTAAAGTAAAAATAAGGATGATATAACATTAATAAGATTGGGAGGCGCTAAGTTAAAGTAAAAATCAGGATGATAAAACATTACTAAGATTAGGAGGCACTAAATTAAAGTAAAAATAAGGATGATATAACATAAATAAGACTAGGAGGCGTTAAGTTAAAGTAAAAGTAAGGATAATATAACATTAATAAGATTAGGAGGCGTTAAGTTAAAGTAAAAATAAGGATGATACAACATTACTAAAATTAGGAGGCGCTAAGTTAAAGTAAAAATAAGGATGATATAACATTAATAAGATTGGGAGGCGCTAAGTTAAAGTAAAAATAAGGATGATATAACATTAATAAGATTGGGAGGCGCTAAGTTAAAGTAAAAATAAGGATGATATAACATTAATAAGATTGGGAGGCGCTAAGTTAAAGTAAAAATCAGGATGATAAAACATTACTAAGATTAGGAGGCACTAAATTAAAGTAAAAATAAGGATGATATAACATAAATAAGACTAGGAGGCGTTAAGTTAAAGTAAAAGTAAGGATAATATAACATTAATAAGATTAGGAGGCGTTAAGTTAAAGTAAAAATAAGAATGATATAACATTAATCAGATTAGGAGGCGTTAAGTTAAAGTAAAAATAAGGATGATATAACATTAATAAGACTAGGAGGCGTTAAGTTAAAGTAAAAATAAGCATGATATAACATTAATAAGATTGGGAGGCGCTAATTTAAAGTAGGATGACTGTATGTTTATCGCAAAAGTAATTCTAAAAATGTTTAAGACATTAAAATATATGTATCTTTATTTCATTATCAGGCTTAATATTTGTATAATTTAGTAATAAGAATCATTAATTTGAGCCACTTCTACTTCAATTACGTCAAAAGTCTCTCTGCTTATCACTAGTATTGAAAGTAACAAAATAAATTAAATTCAAAAAAAGCGAATAAATGTGAAACGAGCTTTGTTCTCCCGTATTCCCAATTGTAATTACTTGTCTACTATCTTTTTAAGAGAAGTTATATAAGTTTTTCGCTTTCACGTAAGAAACCAGTTTTATTAGCAATACTATTTTATCAAACTAATCATTTATAGCTTTTAAACAAGTAGTCCGGAAATTAACTGTACATCGGTGCCTATAGAATCAAGGATTCTGTGTTCAAGGTCGATTACAAGGATCTGTCTCAAATCAATACATGCTTTCATAATACAAGATTATGTCAGTACAGTCGAAAAGTCTTTTGTAAATTTGATATAAGACATGGCAACGACAACGTATCTCGGTAATACCGGTTTGTCGGTACAAACTTAATCTTTTTATGTAAGAAAGAAAAAAAAATACGATCCATGTAAAATACCAAATGCATAGTAAACAAGCGTTTGATTGCCCTGTCTATATCGTAACCAATGATATGAGCTGACGATAAATGAGACCAGAGTACTGGTAAAAGACCACTAGCCGTTCAGCATTCAATGGTGCGAAAGTCAAATAGTATCGAAGTAGGCAAGCAAATTGCTCGAACCCTAGTGTTTGCGTTTCATTTTAATTTGAGCTGGCTCAGTGTATAGTGCGGAGCAAGCCTCAGCGAAAACAGATCCTACAAAGAGCTACTACTCGACTTTGATCGAACTCTACTCTAGTTATTGAAATGAATTTTTGGTTCAAAATTGTGTTTACGGTTTTAGTGGTTACAAAAGTGTAAAAACAAGTTCAAGTGAATTAAGATTTATGTGTTATACAACTTACAGCTGAACTTATCTACAACAAAAGAACTTGTACGTTGTGTTGTAAAAAAACAAACTGAACCCCGTGGTTACACGTTTTGACCACAATCCAACCCGACTTTAAGTGGTGACGTGGTCCAAAGATGGTGCGCACCAATTAAACAAAACCCTATTCACTCTTCTCTTGTACCCACATCATAATTGGACGAAAACACTGACGCTGGCAACTTCCACGTTCCAATCCTTTACCGTACGCACGATGAACAACGATACGAATCTTTTCGTTTGAACGCCCGGTATGTCTACTATGAAAGGATGAAGCTATATGCCACAACGCCCGATGGTAGAATGGAGATGGAATAAATTCGTGTAATTCTTGCGCACACCGATGCGATAGTCCAGCTTGAGCTGAACCCTATTTAAATGATAAATCATATAGATTTGGGTTCAAGATACATTGCATTAATATAATTTCCACATACAAACTTTCATCCTCTAGTTTAGACTTTTCGGTGATGACTCCGGAGTACTGAACCATTGGTAATATATTCTTCTTACATATTGCTTACAAAGTAACACGTATAGTACATAAAACAACTCACGTGTGCAATGTCTGGGCTCGTCTGAAGAATCCCCGCAGTCGTTGATGCCGTCGCAGAATCGGTTTATGGGTACGCATTTTTTGTTTGCACAATGATATTCAGATATGCGACACCGAGTGTCGTTCCCGTGCAGAACTGGCAGTAACTCCGGTTCGGGAATTTCATTACTCACATATGGTTTGTCTCTCTGGTAGACGTTCTTGGGAGATTCGCTTACGAAATCGCAATCGGTAAACTTGATCAGTGAGAATATGATAATACCGAATCTGATGTTGATACTGGAACCTGCAAAAAAATGTCTGGCGTTAATTTATTTTAAAACTAGGCTTAGCAAACTTTAAATACATTTTTAAAAATAATACATTTGGAGCAATGTACAAGTATTTAGTAATTGTAACTAAAACATGTGCCTCACACCCTAAATTTTTCAGATGTATGTGAAGTGAAGTGAAGGTGGCGTTGCCTGCCTTTGAGATTCAGATTGAAAACATTGCTGGAGAGAGAAAACATTTTACAAGGCATTGCGAGGCAGAAAGTTACGCTAAAATGCTAACTATGAAATTAGTGTGGATGGAATTTGGAACTCTGTCGTATTCTGTCGTCGGTAGGAATTGTTCCAAGCAATTCTTCGTGGAATGTATTAATGAATATAGATAACATTTAGTAAGTTTAGTGCAAAATGTAAACTTCAGGAACTCAGTTCAAATGTAATCAAAGTCACGATACTTTTTCGCATATCATTTCCGTTATTTTACTGACATAAGTACTACTTGGGATGAGTATAATTTAGCATTTATGTGCCTCGATCTTCGATGTTAATATTCATTGCGTTTTATTTTAGGATCTAGGAATACTACTAACGCAGAAAGTATTATCATCTAGACTAGGTCTCGTATTATATATGCTTATACATTTGACAAGCAACAGACATGCAGGTCAACTTTTAGTCAGTATTATTAAATTCAAATAAAACCATCTATTAAGCTTAGATTTTAGATGATGAGGACTCGATTTCATCTGGTTTCCACTGAGTATGTAACGAGGGGTAATCTGACGCCGTAAGCCAACTACAAACTATGCTAAAATATTGTTTTCTTTGCAATAATATAAAATGGGTATTGCTAAAACAGAATTATGTTCAACAAGCATAATATTGGCACGTTATAGAACCTGGACAATAATTAATTTTGCAGTAAGAAACCAAGAAATATATAAATGCAAAAGAAAAAGGAATCAGTCGGATCAAACAACTCATCAAAACCCTACAATATCCGTGAGATAAATTTGAGAATTTGTCTTTAATATTTCCTTGAAAATTCATATCTCACCGGTCACGAGCGTTATAAAGTTACGCCGGGAACCCCCATTAATTTTGTTTCATGAAACCTACCTGACATCACCGTATTAATATCAATGATAACTTCTTAGCTAACCGGTATTGTTATGGTAAATGCTCTGAACCATCCACACACTATGTAATTTATATTGTAAAACTAGATGCGAACACCCACTTCTCTCGGTTTTTTATTCCTTTTCTTCTAAATTTACAATTATTGAAACATATTCCCAAAAAATAAATTTTCAACGCGAGTATCTCACACACCTTAAAACAATCCACATACAAGATTGAGGCTACAACCAACCACAATGAATCTATGATACGTAATTTTGGCTAAAAAATTGAATAAAGGGCACGCAAACGCACACATTGTATTACAAAATGTAACAACGAGTCAGGGCCTTAATATTGGCACATACTATAATACTTCTTCTTCTTGCCCTTTTTCTCACTTTTTAATGTGGCGTCGGCACAGTACGACCGTAGTCCATACTATAATAAGTTTTGGCTATAGTTTCTAAATAGTAGGGACGAAATCGGCGCGAATCCTTTACGGTTCAAAGCTTAAATGTGTAAATGATTCATGCAAATCCTTAGGTTAATATTTAACCTACAGATTTGAATTTAGATGTGAAGGTAAAACTAAAACTCCTATTTTTTTTACTTCTCTATTTACAGCTTGTTGTAGCTTGAAAACTGCTCAAATTAGCATCCAATTTGTGTAATAGCTTTTAATTTGAACCAACATGTTAAATTCAAACGAGAGCTCTACAGTTTTTGCGAAACCGAAACCAAATGTATAACGTTTAAACCAAGTATACTTTTTGTTGGAAATACGTAATAAAATATTTTATTTAGTTCCTCGTGGTTAACACACCACAATATTGTGACAATATAACATTGATCAACTCCTTTTCTATGTTGGCCGTCGTAAAGGGACAGTATGTTTTTTTTATGAGTACTCGGAGATATTTTCTCTCAGCATTGTACTTTTTATGGCAAATAAAGCAACAGCTGTTTTTATTCCTTTACTTATCGTAAAAATGAAGCAAGAATATAAATAATACTACATGATGAAACTGCTGTGAAAATATCATTAAAATATAAGAGTAAAACTGTATCTGAATTTCGTCATCGGACGACACGACAGACCGCCAGGTACCATCCACACCACCTGAATGGCTGGCATTACTCAACAGTTCGGTTCTCTCGAAAATTCCTGCCACGCGCAGCGTTGTGGAATAGTCTGTCCACGGCGGTATTTCCAAACCAGTACGACTTAGGGTCCTTCAAGAAGCGAGCCTATCTATTCCTCAAAGGCCAGCAACACATCTGCAGTTCCTCTGGTGTTGCGGGTGTCCATGGGCGTCGTTGACCACCTCGGTGCTCACGCTTGTTTTCTATTATAAAATAATCCTAATAATAAGGATAATAGGTCTAGAAAAATGTATTAAATGTGACCACGAAAGGACGATGCAGCGACGGTCCTGAAGATGGAAGGACAATTTGGAATCTAATATATATAGTAGCATAAAGTTGTAAGGGTCAGAAATTTATAGCGTTTCTTTGAGTTCCACAACTTGTTTCGGATATACCATGATCCGTCATGACAAGACAACAATATTTAAATTATCTCAAGTCTCTCTTTTGCTTGTTCCATTTATTTTCCAATAGTAAGATTTTCTTTCTTTTCCATTTCCTAGCTACACCAACATTATAGATAAATGAAAGTTACAACGTGGCCGTCCTGATTGATTCCGTATTTCCAAACGCTTCCAACTGTAAACAACAACGTCCGCTGGGTTATTGCGTGCAGCCGGTTGCCCTACATGTAAGCTTACAACAATACATGGAAACATATCCCATTGTTACTATTAAATCAACTCTCAAGCCTTTTACATTTTACTCACTCATGGTCGGTGCAAAGAGAAACTGCTATTGCAAAGTTATATAAAAAGCATATTATCACAAGGTTCTTATGAAGTAGCTATAGGTATAGAGTTCATGGGTGACCACATCTTTGAAAGCGCAAGCAGGTACAGCTGTTCCAAGACGGTCGACCTAATCCCATCCCTATTCCGCCTGTACATTTCCTTAATTGAGGCCCTTCCCCCGATACCGATAGCGACTTATACGAATCTGTACATCCTCTGATAAATGCGAATGTCGGTCTACTGTTGGTCACTTGTCATTACGTTCCTCGTTTGCCTTTCTTCTACAAACAATTAATTCGTCTACATTATACGAATTCCGATCGTGATCCGGACGAAGTAATAAAGTAATTGTTTTAATCTAACTACAAGCGCTGTCGTCTGGGCTCGCTGTGTCATCATATAGGGGGGACATAAAATAAACAAGACCCAACCTTGACAGTACTGCATAATGCGACATTATAAAACAAACATATAGATAATCAACCACGCTTTTCAGACCTTGAGGTCAGCGTAGACTAAAATTATCTAAAATCACGTATACAATGCACAATTCTTCTACCGCTAATTGACGTTCGCGGATTTATGGAAGTCGTTTAAGGACACTGAATGATGAAAATGTTACAAGTTTCAAATGTTGTCTTTAGTAAGATGGTGGTTTTTCGCAAAAATCTCCAGTTACCTATAGCGCTATTTTTCATTCTAACTCTCAATGGAGTAATGTCACTGGGCTTTGTTATGAACATTCCGTGCAAGTATTCATGAATTTATTACGAAGGTAGACATTCCGGCGAGCAGTACACAAAGCAAATATTCCAGGCCTAGATATCTAGGTCAATGCCACGCAAAAATTCCAACGCCGTACACTCCTCTTTTTTACAAATGAAACTTTTACACTTACGCTTTTATTAATTACGTACTATTATTTTAAATAAGCAATGAAAAATAAATATGAAATATAATTACAAAAGCCAACTATTTAGATGATAGTGAACACTGATTTGTTTATAATAAAATATGGCAAACAAGCAATCGGTTCACCTGATATTAAGCTACGGAGGCATCTGTAACAAGCTAATGAATTGCAGATGCGTTGGGTACATTAAATGGACAGGAATAGCGATATTGTCTTTTCCTATCCATCCCTCCGATAAATCCCTTACATAGTTTTCTTATTTGAAAAGAATGGAAAGGGAACGACGCCTGTCTTTTGTAAGATTGTGGTATTTCACCGGTCTAAGTAATCCAATAATAGCTACCGATCGAGCCGAGGCTTTGCTCTCTCGGGCACCATCGAATCGGAATGCTAAGCGCGTAATGAGCGAGCCCAAGCCGTGGTCTCCTCTCGGGGGGGCTGTAATAATAAAGTAGCGGCCCGGGCCAAGGGACAGCCTCCGTAGAGGGAGCCATCGAGCTAAGTTACTCTTAAGTAGACTTAGGATAGGCGCCTTCTGCGCCCTGCCGTCTCGAGCCAGGTGTAGCTGTATGCCTCTTCTAGGCAAACAGTACCTTTCAGTCACGAAAGAAAAAAACACCGATCCGACCCGTGCAACAGATGTTATTGTTGCGGGCTGTACCACTGATGAAATTAGATTCAGGCTATATTCGTATTCTCTACACTTAACGGTATAGATTAAAAAAGTTTTCCTAACACGTACAATATATTATGGCCAAGGTGTGCTTCAGTTGTTCTATACATTTATTATGACTACGCTAAATTAATTTGACAATTAATATACTACTGTTTAAATCAAATTTGATAATACCTTCACGGTATCAATTAAAAAAATAAGACTAAAGCTTAATACACATACATCCTAACAAATCTCTTTGGACCTATTCCGTCATTATGACATTCAACAGTTGGTACATAATTCAAAGCAAATTCAGTTAAATCTTCCGTGATATATTTAGAGGGCCTCTAGGGTGTTGTAATTTATAAAGCACTTAGCTTTCGTCCAACTTTGACATGGAACCTTGAAGTTAGTTAATGGTTCGTATTTTCTTAGGAGAAGATGCAATGTAAAATAAACACTCACATCTTAGTACGGTTACGTATTTTAATACGTATTGCTCGACTATCTTTCGAAACCATTTCTTCTCGGAGAAATTCAATAAAATTCCAAAAAATTCTATGCACTTTATATTTCTATTCACTTTTGTGGTATCAGTTACTTGACTTTAGTAATCCTGTAACGGCAGACGAACTGCCTTTAGGCTTTCTCTAAATGAAATTTAAAAAAAATGCAGATTATGAAAAAAAAACTAACTTTTTAATCAAGCGTAGTACACGCGCCATTAGCCACTCCTCTTTGTAACAGCGTTCTGTACGTGTTTTCATGAATTTATTATAAAGAGTGACATTCATGGGTCGAACATAAAGTAAGTAATACAGGGTAAAAGGATATAAAGACTCGAAAAACAAAAAGTTATGGCGAAATTTCTATTTCATGATGAGTACATATATCTTTTAACATAATAATGACGACCAATAACTTGAAAACGGAGTGCATCTACTTCCGTAGGTAAATTTAATATTGAGAAATATAATGGTTAATATTAAATTATTGTTACTAAACAAAACCACTTAGTTTTTAACCATGTACTTTTAAAACTCCTAAGAAGAGCTTCTAAGCGCAGTATTATATTAAAATTCAGTTTTTAATACCATTTTGTATCGTTACTGTTACGTTTATTAATATATCATTCTTTGCTGTCGCCAGTTTATTTTTATTTTCAATAAACATGTTTTATGTAATAGATCGTCTAGGCAAATTAAGTGGCACGTTTCAGCGAAAGTACGAGCTTTTAGCAGTAGAACTATCCTACTTGTTCTTGTCAAGACTAAATGAGGACAATTTAGAGTTAGTACAGCCTTATATACCTCACCTCACTACTGAACTTATATGTCCATTCATTTTATTTCCCGCATTCACTCATCGTCAAACACCATTATTTTCTTCTAATTTAAGTTTATTTTCATACCTTTAACTTGTACTGAATCAACGCTACATTCAGCATAAAATGAAATTCCTTCGCCGATGACGCAAACCGGACCTGGTCGTCATGGTCGTACATTTTACAACTAGCTCGCCCATTCTTAATTCACAATCTTTATCTTTCGCAGCTTTTAAACAATCATCCATAATAAGATTGAACGGCCAAAGGGATGCTACACAGCCCTGTCTTACACCTTTATTGATGCTAAGCCAGTCTGTGTAGGCCTCGTTAATCCTATTACAAGCAGTACAATCTTCACAGTGAGTCTTCAACGCTTGTAATAGATCACTGTTCAATCCACTAGACTAGTAGACTTTGTCTCCAACACCTATTGTAAAATACCCACAGCAGGATTGCAACTAAACCTTCTCTAGCTATTAGCATGTACATTTAATAACGATATTACGTCAAAAGTTCTGAAAATCTTTAATTATTGTTTTAATAAGGACTTTGTAATAAATTGGGAAGCTCAACCTCTTCAGTTATATATCTACAGATCTCCTTAATAAATTGTCTCAAATGCTTTTATTTCGCGATGGTTAGTATTAAGATTTAATATTAGAAACGCCCTTTTCTCAAAGCCGCTTAATAAATTTAATAAATGTTAAATCATTTCCGGCTCCAGTATCGTGAAGTGCAATTATTATTTATTAGACACTTTAAAAGTACTTCTAATTAAATTATCAAAAGGCGCTTCAATTGTTCAAATCTTCAACTTTTTGCGAATTATTAAATGTGCATAAAATAAAATTAGTTGCCTTTTTAATGATTTCTAATTCTAATAGATCTCTATCGTCATTAGACACAATTATTTTGAAGCTTAGAATACAACACAAAACCTCAGCTTTTTAAATATGGACAAAATTCTGAGTACATTAAAAATGTTTGTCTTTTACCTAAATAAATGCATAAATATTCCACTCTGTCATTGGTTATAGGCATCACGTGTTTCCATTCTAAGCTATTTCCCAAACGTCCCACATAAAATATAAATACATACTAAAAGAGGGTAGTACATATTGTGATAAACATGTACATACATTCATATAAAGCGGTTCTAATAAAATCCGGTTACCTTGTGACAGAATGGCTAAAAGAAAAACTATTGCATGTAATTAAGAGCTGCCTGCTTCTAGTCTAGCGTACACAAACTGATCTGACTGGTGATTGAGTGACACCTCATCGGATCATGGAAAACTGTAAAGCATTAGCAGAGGCATTTGTAAATTGTCCTCTGTATAATAAAACATTGATTGTGCGAGGGCGATTTTCTTGATCTGAATAACACAGATCAAAAGACATAAGTGTATTTTCCGGGAGGATGGTAACCAGCATTGGACGGACTTGTCGTTTCTTCTCCACATGAACCTTGTCCCGTTACACACGAGGATGGCCACAGCGGGGTTTTTAGTGAATATAATATCACATAATCTTATACTATTTTAGTTTTCTTTTTAAGATTCCCGAATCACCTAAGCAATAATAAACCCAAAGCGAAAAGACATGGATGTCTTTTGCTAATGTCTGTGTATTTAAAAATGTAGAAAATTTGTTGTATATTTTTTTATAAATTATCCTTGATTTGTGTAAGACTTCTCTCCATCCATCATACATGTTTTATTACGTTACTTTTATTACATTTACATTTTATTTACATTACATAATAAAATATACCCTATATATAAAACTAAAAGCTTGTATACAATACAATACATTTATGAACTAGTTTTAAGACCAGTTACGATGTCCCAAATGGTTGTGATGATAACTGCCAACAATCTAAATTGTATCTAACTTTAACCATCGCATTTAAAAGGAAAAAGGGAACTTATTTTTGTATGGAAAAAATGTTCACCAACTTTTTACTTTGAAATATTTAAGCTCTGTATTTTCATCAAAAGAACGCCTTGGGTAATAAGAAACAAAAGACACAATTTACTTTCAGCCTGACTTTGAAAATTCATTTACATTTTGAACAGAACGATAAACTTTTAAGATTATCGAACTAATTTAAATTGGATGTAAATTTATGGTAATTCTACAGCCAAACTTAAAATGGCAAGATGTTTTAGCACTTATTTCTTTTAATTTAAATAATTTCCTTTGCAAGTTATAAAATAAACAACTGAATGTTATACATTTATTTAACTTAAATAAGCATACAACGTTTTATATTAATGTAATTGAACTGTCTGGTGCTCGGAGGTTAGATCAAAATATTTCGTTACATTTTGTGCGAAGGTTAGACGAGGTGACGCTAGACAAAGTTCAAGAACCCAGACGATGTGCAAGGCGCCTGACCTCGCCCCAACCTGCATAAAGTAATAAAGATCAAAAGAGTATAAAGGAGATATCATCAGGCAATACGACATCTTAAGATCCTGTACTAATAGAAAAATAGGGGTTTCTCTCGAATAAAAAACATAAAATATGCCCTATGTTACTCGGTGATATAAGATCTTTCTGTTGGTGCAAGAATTTTAAAAATCGGTTTTGTAATTATTAAGTTTACCCGGAACAAGTAATATTAGTACAAATAAAAATAAATACATATTTCGCTGTTAATTTTTCTGTTAACTGAACTGTTTTAGACAACAGTCATTTCAACTGCGTCGTTACTTAGTAGTGACGTCTTTTAGACACAATATAATATGTTGAATAAGAAAATTCATAAATTTTAAGTGACTGTACATACATATATCGACCAGATCTAAATATGTTTAAGACAAAGATAATTATTATCTCTTCGAATTGGAAAAAATCGGGAGCAGTGTGGGCTCAGCGGTTTAGGCCCCGACTTACGTTCTGTACGTGTTGGTTTGAACCCAGGCAGGCGCTTTACTTTGTGTAATTTATTTCATCACCACTGCTCCAAAAACAGTGAAGGAAAACATCGTGAGGAAACCGGCATGTTCTTAGAACCACCAAATTCGAAGACATGTGACATCTACCAACCCGTACTGGGCCAGCGTGGTGGATTACGGCCCATTCCCTCTCTCGGAGAGGAGGCCTGTGTCTCAGCAGTGAGAAATATTCTCGAAAAGGCTGATTTATTATATTATTATTATTAATTATTATCTGCAATAGAGGAACATGTTTCGCCAAACGATTGAAGAAGCTAGAAATATATAAAATAAAAATCCAGATGCAAGAGGCTTTGGAATCATAGCGGCCGTTGCACGAATGGGCCGGTTCGATATGAGATTATACCACGACCTTATTTTATACGAATTATAGGTATTTATACTCCTGCATCGTCTTATATACGTGTAGTTACATCAAGCTCAAAGTGATATCCTTTCCGTCTTTTCGTAGCCTTTTTGGTATTCACTCTCCTACTCGTTCCTACAAAAAGGTAACCCATTGCTAAACTTCATGTATAAAGAAGTGTCGGAGAGTACCATCTGTATGTAGATGCATTCACCCATAACCTTTCTGATTGTTTCAGATAATGTCTAGTGTAACAGCATATCAGGTGCGCCGTATGCTTGTTTGCTACCCACCATTAAAAAACCAACCATCGACGCATTTTTTGCCTTAATGGTTCGTCTTCTTTCTAACTTCCTATTTTAATTGACACGTTTTTCTAATAATAATAATAATAAGCGATCATGGTAATCCCTTTGGTTTGATCCTGGCACACCTCTCTCGGTTTTTCTACATCCATACATCTACGCATACATGCTCTTCTGTTAAGGGTACTCCTCCTAACTTACATACATATATCCATCTATCGCCCCTTTTTAGTTAGCCGCAAATCTGATCGATATAAGTTCTCCTAGGGCCTATCCACTACTGCCAATCACTTGTGCAACATATATTTCATATATTAACGTGCCCGAACCACCGAAGCATACCATTCTAAATTTTAGTCACATCATCCACTTTAAAGCCACACTTTTCCATAATAACGCTATTCTCAATCCTAAAGTCCCGCCTAACATAACTTGAGCATCTCACTGGTATTAACACTACTAATATGCTTTTCCTTCCAAATTCTGGTCTTACTTCTATACATTAAAGTGGCAGCATTGTGTATTGCCAGACGAGCCTTCAATAATTTTAGAGCCCTTCCGTTCTTGTGGGTAGAGCAATCTCCAGTCCTAGAAGTATGCTTCTGCGTTTCCTCTTCCCCTTCCCATTCTTTCCTAATTTTTGCGTTCGCCACCTTCTACCGTATAAAATGTGTCTTGCTCTTGAGATTGATGATGATACGACGTCTACTTCGGTTTTATTTGTTGCATAAATTATCTTCTTCGGATAAAATTTTACTTACTATAAAATTCATATTTATATTATTAATCAAAACAATTAAACGACGAAATTATTTGAGTAAAAAGGAGGTCGTAACCCGTTCCTTTGGCTTATCTTAGTAAGGGCAATACCATACGCTTTGTTGCCCACAACAAAAGACAATCAAATTTTCAATTACCATTGAAATAAAAGACAACACGGCTTCGTTAATCGTAAGTCTTTTTATAGATTTTTCAACAACAATCCCAAATGAAGCCTCCTCCTGACTCTTTATTTCTCGCATTCAAAAGATTTCTATAAATCCCCAATTTTACGTAGGCGTAAATGACAAAAGATTTTTTGAACAATAGACTTTTACGCCACAAATAATTACAGTAGAACTCTCTCATCATGGCCTTGCGGCACTGAATACACAGTGAATACAATCGTCATGACCAACTTTTGAATCATTATTTTTAAAACTGGACACGTAATAGATGCTTTGTTTAAAGTAGAACACTGGAAACAAGCAGTAAAATCACCAGTTATATTGTTTGCGGAAATCTAGATGAGTTCAGAGATAATTATATTACTCAAGGCAATTATTTGAACTGAAATAGAACAGAGAATTCCGTTTCCTCACCTTTTATAGAACTCATCGTTGCTGCTCCGCTTTCCATACGTGTCACCAAATTGTCATTTTTTAAATGATTAATTGTCTTTATAATATAAATAGGCTAAATTTATATCGTAACATTTTTAATATATCTTCTCTTAATATTTTGTGAAGCTTTATTCGCTCCTATTTAGTCTACACGTTTTTAAGTGCGTAGCTGTTAAAACCGTCACTAATTAACGAAGTAGCCACGACGTTTGCAGTAAATGTCAAGTGAAAGAGTGGAAAACGGAAACAAGGTTGGTACGCTAGCGCGGGAAAACGTGTCAAGGTTACCCTGGCACTGGCATAATGAGACCGCGGCAAGCACTGCATAGAGCCTGTATGACGACACTTATTTCTTTTTAAATTCTTCAATTGAATTCCTTATTACTATAAGAATATTCCCATTAGCTAGAAACTAAAACTACACGGTCACTATGGTCCGTCCTGACGCTAAATCAACATGCGAAAGCGTTTTGCATATGTGTGTGTTACTACATTTTCAAACTATTCCATATTCGAAATACCGACGTCCTTCGCGTATATAGTTGCGCGACACAACATCCCTCGTTTGGGGCGACAGAGAACTGGATGCACCGGCAGAGGCCGCCGCTGGTGAAATTGGCGCAAATTTAACGCATGCGCGCAACATTTGCGAACCGGCGGGAGCCGATCTGACCCGACGCCCCTCGCCTGATAGAAAAATCGAGGACGTAACGTGACGTCAGGACTCGTACCGCGATCACAATGTGGGTTAATCGGACGTAGCAAAACAACATGGAACTCAAAAGAGTCCGTACAGCGTAAGCCTGACAGATTGAACGGTCCAAATAAAGATACAAACCGAGGTAAAATAAGTCTTGGCTGCTGCCGTTAAAACGAGGGCTCTCTTACAAAGTATTAGTTATTTTGTCGCTTAGTTGACTTTATTTGTGGCATTTGGTAAATGCTATACCTTTTTAAAGGCTTTTATTATTTAGTCAACACATGGAGATTTAAAAACAATAACTTACTACTACTTTTCTTTGTGAAATACATATTACTATATCATATCTACTATTATATATTATAATTACGTCCATTTTGGTGACGTATTTTGTGACTTTGAACAGCTAGTACTGTTTGTAACGCTATCTGGTTTGCTGCTATTGTTGACATCTCTCATCTCACCTATGAAAGGTTCGCGAGATCGACTTGCGCAACATGCGTAAGCGACAGCGGCAGCAGCTTGCTTTTTGAACCGAAAACATCTTTAATTGCGTTAGACGATTTTAGGCAGGGCACCAACCCTGTCGTAATCAGTAATAACCGATACTGATAAATAAAATTAAATTGTTTGTTGTAATGTCTTACGTTTTATTTTTTAAGGTAAAAACAATATATGTAAAAAGTACGATAATATCCTTTTATTCTCCAAAGTGATTAATATGTTTTAATTTGATTCCACGTGGACGAACGCGGGAACATCTAGTTTTTAATTAAAATCTATACAATCAAATCTTGTGTTATTGACAATAATGATTCCATAATTAAGTTTTCATTAAGTGTATAGTATATTAGAGTTTTTAAGATCAGAGATTTAGTTAATTTTAACTTTTAGTTACGCCTGACGACGCGTGGTCGTGAATTTAACAAGGTCCCAGCGCATTCTGGCGGGTGTTATAATCCTGTATTTTTCTGCGGTAAGGACTTTTTGAAACCCAACTTAATAAGTAACTAATAATAAAATAGTGTAAGGACTTAGTGGTTCTTAAAAAAATTTAAATTACAGATCCCCATCTTAATAAGGTAGAAATAAAGATTTTATTCTAGATATTAACTAAAGCCTTTCATATCTATTTCATTTAATTGCCCAATTTATAGCGAACCGCCAACTTGACCTTACCTTTTGTTATTCTTGTACGGCTGATAGGGTTTCTGATTTTAGAAACCCACGAAAACAAGCTAAGTGACGTTTGAGACAGCTGATAAGTTCAATCCATCACTTTCGTGTACTGAACTGAATTAAAACAAGAATATACTCACTTAAATTTTACACGTAAATATAAAACATAAGCTTTAGAAGTTAATAAAATTGTGCTGTTATAAAACGCCTGCAACAATAATGTAGCAAATAGTTGTTAGCCTCAAATTGCTATCAGCTTATAGGATCCATAAAATTGAAAAAATATATTTAAATGAATGTAAATAAATGAGTAACCTGAATCGAATTTGTGTGATTTAAGGACATTATGCAGGTAAATTTTATCCTCAATGAATGAAATATCTTACCAAACTAATTCAGCTAGAACATAATTTTTATATTTACGCGAATACTATACATTGGAATAAAACTAATTTACAGATTTTATCGCGTTTATTTTACGTTTTTTGATTCCCGAAGTTTCGAGTAGTTTACAGCGCTCACGGTCACGGGAGGTGGGGGGGGGGACTGAGGTGTCATAGTCACCAAGTCAAAAGTTGCTGGCGATGTACCCCCTTATTTCGAATTAATTACTTCTGCTCCGATCTATTCAGAATGAGCTCACTGTATCATCCTAATTTCAAGTATGAAGACACAGTTTTTGATATCAAAGTTTTCAAAAACGAATACTTTTTAAAGACACGCCTTACTATTTAGTTAATAGTAGACAGCAATATGGGTATTGACGGACAAGGTATCAAATTCATTGACGTAATAAATTATACACGTTTAAATTTTTCTTCAAAGATCATTCAACAAAGCTCAAGGCGGCAGGCTTTTATTTATAAAACTCAGAATCGGACAAATAACTTAATTATGTTTATAGTCATATGTAACGGCCGACTTGAACCCACGACTACGTTTCGTAGTGTGTACCCCACCCCATACTATATATTAAGCTACTGGCGCTTTTAAGTAACTCTAGTGAGTTGTGGTATTTGTGATTTAGATTTTGTTTATCTTGAAGACGTACTGTTGTCCCGGAAAGTGTTCTTTATCCAAGGACATTTATGGAGTCATTTATTTTACTTAAGTGTAATAAAATTTAATTACAAAAGTCCAAACCTGTGAAGGATTAGCTATTTTATAGGTTCTTTATTAAGCGTAGTGGATGGGAAACGATGCGTGGGCTGGGCTTGGCAATAAAGCTATCGGTAATAAAATGTGATCATTAACAAATGCACAAGTTGTGTATGCTTGCTCCCGAACGAGTTTTAACTACTGGTTTACATCAATATTATCAAAATGGAAAGCATATCATACCGTTACTTGTTGAATATTTTAACGACTCGAGTCAGTTACTCGATAGTGCCTAAAGTTAGAGGGAAGATCTGCATAATACTTGGAATCCTTTCAAAATGACGGAGGAAAAATAATTTACGATAAAAACTACAATTTGCGTCTAACAGAAGTCGCTACAAATAACTGCGTGTCTGAATTGGCACTCGCTGCGCAGTAGCTTTAAACTAACATGAAAGACGAAATACATGTTATTTCTAAGTCGCAATTGTAGTTCTAAAGTCTATACCTATTCCGTATAGCTTCCTTCGTGTGTAATTCGTAAAATTTTTGTGGAACTAACTTCAACGCAACAAAAATTAATGGCGAGTACTGCCTTTCGGTATCTTTTATATGTATGTATATATATGCTACGTATGGTGGCAGTGGGGCCTGCATATAGTACACTAGCGATTTTACAACGTAGGCGATCGTGACGTTTCAAGCGACGACGAAATTTGCTAGAAATCTCCCACTTCCTTTTACGTAATTTGACTTATAAGGATTCCTTTGTAATGGCGACCCAAATGTTATTTAGGACAAATTGTAAAAGTTAATTTCTACACGTACTATAAAATAATAAAAAATCCAACACCTCCTTTGTATTTTATGTACAAAATGAAACAGACAAATTGTTATCTGCAACGCGAACTCTAATTAATATTACCTTATTATTCAGACAGTTTTTCACTATTCATGTTTCTAGTCTAGCAGGAATTTGTATCATTTATTTATACAATACTAGCTACGTTGTCTTATAAAGCTTACGGTTTACTTTGTCATAAAATAAAAAAAACACTCCTGGATCCGCAGTGCTACAACCAGGTCCTATTGTGAATCTAAACCCAGGAACCACTCAAACGTACAAAAAATTATGTCAAAATCTGTCCAGCCGTTCGGAGGAGTTCGGTCTCGTACAACACACAATAACTAATAAAGATCAGTTATTTTAACATTTCATTAACTTGTATGTCTAAACTTCCGACATCCCATTACACAGTTTTACAGTAGTTTAATAGCTTCCGATTAATTTCAGTCAACGTTGTAGCTCGGTGTAACAGAACGCCGCTTTGAGGGAAACCGGTGATAAATCATAGAAAATCCTTACTTAAGGAGAAATTTTCGTTTGATGTCAGCTATTTATTTGAAGTTGTTGGTCAGGAAAGTGTATGATCGTACTATTAATCGATATTCTATTTAACAATATTATCATTTAGAATGTAAAATATATCTACATCAAAAATTAAACGGCTTCAAGGTCGAAAACACAATTGAGGGGTTAGTTATTCTCACACAATATTACTGAAATACTTTATTTATTTTATTGTAACATTTTACTGGATTTAAAAAGTATATTTACGGACATACAGCACATCCTATTTTCATTGTTTCACAGTCAGCCAATTATTCAACACAATTATATTGTACTTTTGGTTAAATTCTCAGCTTTTTTGATTTATCGAAGTGAAAACTTCTTTAGCCGTGTTAGACAATATTTGGTAGGAAAAAATCTTATAGGTTCGCGTGAATAGTCTACTCAACGTACAACTGCGCCAACGACGTACCGCATCAACATTCATATTGGAATTTGGAACAGTTTCGATGATACTTTTGAAGCGAAAACTGCTTTGGCCGTGTCAGACGATAGTTGGTACGGGAGAATCTTATAAATTCACGTGAACAACATGCTCAACAGGCGTCTGCTGCGTGCTTATTTCAATTTTCTTAGCTTATTTTTAGTTTCGATAGACTTTTTTATCTGAAGACTCAAAACAGGTGGGAACGCGGTGAGGAGTCACATGCTTTCCCACATGTTTTAAGTCTCCTGTGATCAGTGCTTATGACTGCCGGTCTTTTATTTTTTTGTTGTGTAATGTATTCTATTAAGTGCATAATGTTATGTAGAAATACGTTTACGTTTGATTAACCGGATTCAGATATTAGGCATGTATACGCCGACTCTTTATATATACCAGACACTTGATTATTCATACGCGTGTTAAATGGTTGGACAGTAATAAAGTTTGTGCGTGAATAATGAGTACGTAAGTGAGACTTTTAAGTACGGGACAGTGGCCGCTGAGCCCTTAACTTAAGTGCTTGTACTGCGTACACAGTTTTTCAATGGGCATTTTATGCTGATGCTCGTTCAATCGGTTCCCAAAGTGGTTCCTCTGATTAATGACACTCTTGTATCGGATATTTGTCGATGAACATAAATAGATCGACGCGTTCAATACACTGGCATTGTGCATATAGTAAATATAACGCTTTTAGGAGGTTCTTTTCAGTTCTAGAGTAGAAGAAAATAGTGTAAGAGGTAGATTTATGAGATCCAATAAAATAAACTCGCTTAGCTATTCAAGAAAAGACGAAAAGAATTTTCTCAATGTATCTTGTTTATATAGCGGTGGGCTTCTTAAGGATGCTTAAAAATTGTACATCGCCCGTTTGTGGTCTATTTAGTTCAGGTATACTCATAACAAATTAAAATTGTATATTAATAATAAATAAATTATAAAAAACTGGTATTCTATAGGACCCCTGGCCCCTGGCCTGTAGAGAGGATATTGAAGCATCCGCACGGTAGTTAACTGTGCAGTGGCAGACATCATGGGCTGTCAAGTTATCGTCACACATAAAAAATTAACTTTTTAAAGATCGTATCCAATCCTTATTAGGAAGGAATGGGGAGAGGAAGAGGACTGAAATTAGGCCTCGGCACATCACTTATCGGACGAAACGCAGAATACTTCTACTTGACGCCTGTCTTCTGTGACGTCGTGGTATTTCACCGGGTCGAGCCGGCCAATTCGTGCAACAGATGTTGCAGGCTCTATGACAGTTAAAACTAACCTCCTTGCGCTCTCCATGTGACTGAAAAATTACAAAAATCTTATCGCAACACACATCCGTGAGGTGTAGTAGATTTTTTTAGATTTATTTCTTACATTACTCAAATACAATTAATCAGAAAAGGTGTTCTACTACAAGAATTTTTTGTTTATTCGTTATTTGTTTTATTGTGATTACGAATAATTATATACCAAACGTTTGTAAATACAATCTTAGGTGTGTGATATCTTCATCTCAATGAAGGTAATTGCTACATTAATATAAAGTAACACGATACTTACAACATCATAGCTTATCCAATGTAAAATATGCTTATAGAAATATGAATCTGAAATGAGGTTTATAACATACAAAAGAAGTTCTTTTGTAAGATCCCAAATCACTTATTACATAAGTTATTACAAACATTGAATTTATCTTTTATTACTTCAAATACTTAACTATGTCAATACATTGCTTTACTGTTTTGACCTCATTTTAAGTTCAAGTAATTGCGTTAGTAGTGAAACTTGACACTTAGACCGGACTTCCCGCAGCGTTAAGTTTCTTGCGCCAAATCAATTTAAAGCGGACTCAGCGGGCTCTTCCTGGTTAAAGTTAATAAAGTTGAAAATATGTAACAATTGCTTTTATAATAACAAGGTATGTTTGGGTATCGTAAATAACAGTTAGTCATGAAAATGTAGTTGGTAATCAACTCAACGGTTAAAGACACGAGAGTCGGAGAGTTGCAGGACCCAACACCCCGCTGTCAAGTGAGATATGTGTATGCTCCTTTGCTAACATACATCTAATAGATCTAAATCTATAGAAGCTTAAATATTTAAAGATGATTACTAAATACACGACTTTCGCTTAAAGACAAATAAAGTATGCTGCAAATATTATACATGTTTAAATATCTCTGTAGTTATATGTGACATACAGAAAAAATATCTTCTCGCCGTTTCTAGTTTTTGAACAAAGATTAACTTATCTACGTGCCATAAACGAAGCTAAGTGTGTCCTTAACTTAATTTAAGGGATTATAACGTTGCCCATAATAACTTTTAATATAAGGTTTTTGATGGACGTTAAATCCCGCAATTGTGATAGAAGCTTTACTAATATGGGTTAAATAATCATTAATAATGTCTTTAAAAAATTTGAACCTGCCTTTCTTAGCTGACGTATATCTATGGATTTATAGTGTCAAATCCCAAATAAAGACAGGGAGTGAGGCTATCGCCATACATTGCAACCGAACTGGACCATTTGAATCAAATTGTCTATGTGTGTGAGTACATTTTTCAAAGAAAAATACTTTTCTAAAATTGGGTATAAAATCCAGAACGCGCTGCTATACAGCCGTTAGAAGAAATCGACTAAGTTTATATGTATTTTTATTTTATTTTAATGCGAGTTAATAACCCGTTAGACGCCTTCGTGTACCAGTTTGTCAATTCGAACAAATATAACGAGCTTAAAGCGTACTAGAGATATCGAAATAACAGCTTCAGTGCACTTAATTTAATCTTGACAATACCACGTCATGCCGACTGTCGGACTAACGTCGCAATAATCCTGATCCTCTTACTGCCCCAAGACCTGAGCAGTGAGACATGTTGCGCTTCAAATAAATGAAACGAAATATCAAACAAGGATCGTATTCAAGATCGTATATTGACGGTTACACGTCGTATTTTATAAATGTATTTTGTTTGTATTATATATTACTACCTTATTGGGGTGGTATTTATATACCCTTACCCATAGATGTAAGCAAAAGACGAATATTTTTTAGCCTCATTAGGGAAATTATATAAAGAAATTAAGCCTAATTCGCGAAAAAATAGACGGGAGACGACGACAGACGGTTCCAGAACTTTCTTGATAAAAATAAGTACCTGAAACTCATTATTCCATCCGAGTTCTCCATATTCGAAGGTTCCTCCAATGCAGTCGGGTATCGTGACACTGGACACAACAAATTTGTTGTAAAACACAATAAAACAACATTAATCTGCGAAACCCTACAAAATATCCAGTGTAGGGTTTTTAACAAAACTCACGTCGCTATCGACGCCTAAGCCGCTTACGGAAACATCATCTGCTCTTAATAAATCAAGAATATGTTGTTCCCGAACTATCAACTTTGTTACACTTTAGTACATTAGCCACTTTGACAGTAATAAAGCCTATCTACTGATTTTAGAGAGTAAGTAGAGAGTAAGTAGTTTTTTTATCGGAAGCATTCGGAAAAACAGATGTACCAATTATTACTAGGTATTCGGATATTGCTCACAGATCGGATAGCGGATAGGTCCGAAAAGTTCTGGAATTGCGACCTCGCACAGGTCACCGCAGCGTTGGTAGGCCTCCTGAAAGAGAGATCGATGATCTGGCCAAGGTTGCGGGAGTCCAGAATGAGGACAGCAAGAGACCGATCTTTGTGGCTATCAATTGGAGAAGCCTACGTCTAGCAGTGGACAGTTATTGGTTAAAAAGGGATAGATATATTGAAATAAGGATGTATATTTTTGGTTAGACCGGGGGAAGTATCATGAGATCTTTCGATATACCGAGCAGATCAACGTCAGTCAACATGAATTCATCTAAATTGGATAATGTCCGGAGAGCCGACCGCGCGACGCCTGCGCCGGACGTCACCAATCTGTACGTTGCCGCAAGTGCCGATAAATGCCCGGTGTAATGTACCGTTTAATCCTATAATGCCCCGTTTCCGAAACCGAAAACTTGTTTGGTTTCCATCACGGCATAGCTCTACCGTAAATACGTAATAACCTTTGCATTTAAAAGTTTAACCGATATTAGGATACGTAAATGTTAAAACCAGATAAAGTTAAATGTCGTAATAAATTTGAAAAAAGTAAAAAGAATAGAAGAAAACCTTTGAAAATAAAAAGATATACATTTTATGATTTTTTATATTAAAACTGGTATGAAAGGTTCTGTACTCACAAAACCCAAAATATAATAGGTCACAAATCAAACCCTAATTCGCCATAGAGTACAGTACAGTACGTGCCATTTTTTTTATGGAAGTCCCACTGTTTTGTATTCCAGATCTTATTTGATGCTTTAGACAAATTTTGACCATATATACTTGATACTGATACTTTGATAGTGACGCGAACCATATTAGCGTGCGTATTTAGAATAAAGGATGTTTAACGATTGACTGACTAAAGAATGTCGGCTTTTCCTTTTAATATCGTCCTGCGTACTCGCACGTGAAAATATGTACGTCGTCTAATGCCCTAGCAAAGATAAGCGGCTCGCTGAGCTTTGCTCGATTCATTGAAGGAAAAGGAAAAGTTTTGGCATACGCTATATCAACCAAAGATAAGACTAACGTAAGATTGTTCCTTTATTATGTTACCTTGAAATATTAACTGTTTAATTATTTAAATGGCACGCTCGTTTTTACCATTACAACTAGATTGTTTTCATATATTTACTAATGTAAACAGTCTTAATGCTGTTGGTCTAGTCCTCAATCGGTGGACTCGCGCAACTTGGACAAGCTGATCGGTCCGTCTTGTGAGAAGACCTGACGCTGATATGCGCGTGGCCGCCATTGAAGTATCTGCTTGTAACGTTAATATAAAATTTCTATGCTGAATCCAAATGACAATTTACGGAACTTGTATCAAAAATCTGACAATCTCAAAAGAATTAAGAGAATTAAGAGAGTCTTAAATCTAGAAATGAGACAGTAGGTTAATAAATAATAAGTGTTAACTTATACTAAATATTTATAACGTATACTACACTTTATATCTAATATTTTCGTTGGTTATCGTTTTACAAAAGGTTTCCACTTCATTTTTGTAGTGCAGACATTTCTAAGGTCAAAAGAGTTGTCTTTCTTCTGTTGTTTTGCCTGGAACACCTGCGTCATCACTAAAAATATCGTCTCAATTATATTACATCTTATTACTAACCGTAAACCAACTTTAAAACTAACAGCGAAATACATGAAGGTTAAATATAATAATAGGTACACACAAATAAAGTTAAAACATATTTTAGTCGCGAGAACAGCTAATATATATACTAAATAATCAGTTTTTAGTACACACACACACGTACGCCAATGACGGCGTATGCTATGCTTATTACTACACATTTCTATCTATATCTATATATATATATATATATATATATATATATATATATATATATATATATATATATATATATATATATATATATATATATTAGTGATGAGGCTGCATTCTCCCATCATAGAAATATAGGAACTTTACATATGAGACACATAGATGTCGCTGGTTGCGTCTGGTTGAGAAATTAGCTGGTTTGTTGAGTTGAATTAATTACAATAATCAAGTGACGACTTAGAAACCTTACTAAGGAAGGAACACAAGCTTCTTCAAAACTAAATTATTATCTGGCCTTATTTGAATAACCGCAATTTTATGTGATGTCCATTTTAGAATTCTGTAAATAAAACATTTGTTATTTAGATTCGAGCCAGAATCGCAGAATATGAAGGATTCTTACCCTGACGCTCTTCTTCAAGAACTGTATTTCGTCAGTGAATATGTGTTAGTATTAATTCGTGTTAACTAATACGAAAACAATTACGTTTTATGGGTTTTATTCGTGGTGATAAAATGGCAGAACGCTGGTCCGACGTCAGCATTAAGCTAGGGTCAAGTATAATCTGGATTGTAAAATATCATCACTTAACACTAATGTCTGTGCTCGTAATTATTATTGTGAGCTTAAAAACGTGGTGATCTGGGATATATTACGCTGCAGGAGCCGTAGTCAACGGAAATACGAAAATATAACCTTCCATCCGAAAGTACGATTAAGTTAAATTAAATAATACCAAAATATTAAGTGACTAATGGCGGCACAAGCGATGACAACAATAGACATAATGTTTAAATTTATTATTTTTTATCACCTAATCAGTAGTATTAATAAAGCACTACTAACTACACTAAGCTTGTCTGCCAATTTAATTTTAGCAGGTTATATTTTGTTGAAATTTTAGGGATACCACATGTGATATATCAAAATTACCCTAATTGGTGCACGCAATAAAATAATAAACTGAATATACACGTTAAATACGTAGGTACAGTGTTTTGTCCTTTATTAATAAAGCTGTTTAAATTTGATTTCGAAAAAAACTCGGAGATTTTTAATATGGATTCGTGCCTCGGGGCGGAAAATCTGGAAATCCACGAAATATACTCGGATATGTTGCCCTCGCTTTCCTCCTCTACAACCCTCCAAACTCTGGAATCAGCGTTGAAGTCAGGACAAGCATAAGACGATGCTGTAATGGATTTCCTTTTCCTGTGCCTGGGCGTTCCATTTGTCCAACTATCACCATTATGTTATTTTCATTTAAGCTATCTGTAATAACTATCTGAGTGTAAAAACACATTATCAAAAAAATTGTTTCAGTCATCATTTTGTTTGAAGGACAGTAAACCACTAAAAATAAAATCGTAATAAACTTTTATTTTTTAAAAGTACGTTAGTCCTTTCCGTCCCCAGTTATATGTGAGATTTCAACCTAAACACGGAGCAAGTAAGGTTATGGAGGCCTCTTGATAATTCTGCTCAAGATCTGATTGTTCAAAGAAATTTTACAAAGAAGATAAAATTTTCTAGGTATATACAGATCATCCATCCAGACCCATCCAGAAAAAAATTTCAAGTCATTATATAGGTTGATTATTTCTTATGCGCGTTGTTTCAAGCACCCTGTTAATTTTAGATAGGGCTTTCTTTGACAAAAAGACGTACGTAATTCATACAAAAGCTGTTGGAAATTGCCCAAACTAAGTAATTTTGAATATAGATAAGTTCGGTTTGAAGTTCTGAATTTGTTCCTGGGGTAGTTAATTATTAATCGAAACTTTCCCATCGCTGGACCACAAACGCGAACCGTTGACTAATTAGTGCCGTGAATTAAGATTAACTTTTTTACTATCATTGTAACTCGAGTTACAACTTTCAAAAATCACCCTGTCAGCTTCGGTTTCGAGACAATTTCTCCACTCATTATCCAATTTAAAAGGAATTTAATGGCACGATGACTGGCTGTAAGTTACATTACCACCCACAGACTCGTAGTGGAGTCTCACAGTGGTATGTACTGTCATCATATTATCGTAGGTTTAACGTTCGTTTTTATGTAAAAAATCGTTTATTATAGACACGTCTAAAGAAGCAAGACGAAAATGACGTTTTTGCTTATCCCTTATGACTATAAGAACAAGGTTATAAGTAATTAATGCCAAATTGTATTACAAATTGAAGGAAACACATTACGATTTCAATAATTATCTAAAAACAAGGGAAACGACAGTTTAAATCATTTTTTTAATTTTTTTTGGTTCATCATCCATTTTAATTAAATGTATTTGGAGCACAAGTTCCAAACACAGCAGAGTCAGCCAGAGCCAAAAAGCCGAATCGTTGTATTATGTGAGTCCAATCTAAGTCCGTGTTCAAAAATGGGCGGTATCGCGTAGAGAGCGAACTTGATGTTATAAAATGGCCACGCGTCAATCATCGTAAAATATCATAAAAGGCACTCCGTAATTCAAATTCTTGAAACAAAAAGTTGCGGCTGCAATACAGAGAATAAAGTAAACATAATGAATGAAAAAATGAAATGTACGTATGCACGTAATGTCAAATTATCGGTGAGACAAAGGACATGTAATTCTTACAGCCTTAATACGTTATGTTTTCTTTTTTGTAGTTTTCAAAAATAATTACATTTTATATAATATTAGCACCCTTAGATGGTCACGTTTTATTTGAATGTAGGCTGAATATGAATAATGAATAATCATTTATATTGTATTATTGATGTTAGTTTCAACAGCTTCCCAAAAATAATTCCATCGACAACAAGTCATATGATTGAATGAATGATTATTAAAAATTGAATGAATGATTATTAAAAATCAATGTCATAGTGACGACAATCATAATAAATACTATATTAATAGTAATATTTTTACCTAGTTGAACAAACTTGGGAAGAATTTCACATTAGTACAATAAATAATATATAATAAACATTTTAAAGTTTGACATTAATAAATTTACAAAGTCAACCTTTTTCAATTAATAAAGAAGTTGAATTGACAGCAGTCAAGAAATACTTAATGGTGGCGGGCAAATTTATTCATGTTTTATATAGTTTTATTTGTAGAGTTATGAGAGAGTGTCAATATTTTAAGAATATGGTTATTGGTGATTTTAGGGAAAAGTTATGATAGGGTACGTTGGTGTTTATGGTAATGTCAATATAGTGAGATGTATAAAAATTTAATTTGATTTTTTTAAATTAATATAATTTATTAATAACATAGTAATACAAATATAAATCGCTCCACAAAATTGAATATTCAGATTGACTGTGGAATTTAAGTCACGCACGGTATATATACATACTAATGAAAACAAACATACATCACATTAGAAAAGCTTATCGGTTTTGCCTGTTAATGCTTTCAAATAGGAGGTTTTGATAAGTTTTGGCGAATATATTTCTGTTTCTCTCATTCTCAGTTTAACAGGCAGCTCATTAAACAAAAAAGGGATACGGTACCTCAGGGTTCTTCCTCCAAAGGTAATTATTTATATATTTGCCACCAGTGACACTTCTCGTGCCCTTGTCGTTGTAAGGATTCTATGGCCAGGATTGCTAAGGTTATTAAGTGCCAATAAGTATTTGCGTCTTAAATGTACCGGTAATATTTTGAAGATTTTAAACAATTTTTTCTAATTATTTTTGAATTTGTTTTTCGTTTTATTATACGAGAAGTTTAAAAAATCGTTTTGAAGAGCCTAAGTATCGATATTGGTAATGCATTTAACATGCTGCCTTAGGGAACCTTGCCTTCTTACCTTTTTTTATAAGAGAAGGGGACAAACGAGCGGAGGAAACACCGAGGTGATCAACGACGCCCATGGACACCTGCAACACCAGAGGAACTGCAGATGCGTTGCCGGACTTTGAGAAAGAGATAGGCTCGCTTCTTGACCGATCCAAGTCGTATTGGTTTGGAAATACCGCCGAGGACAGACCGTTCCACAACGCGGCTGTGCGAGGCTGGAAATTACGCGAAAGCTGCACGGTATTGGAATGCCTGCAGCGCTTCGTTGGGGTCTACTTCCGTGACAGGTGCGTGCGACTGCTACCTTATCTCGGAGGGAGGGAGTCCACAGCGTCTACCACGCCCTCATCGTGCAATACATGGCTCTCTACGGCACCTCCGTATGATCACATCGAATTACGGGCGTCCGCCGCTGCAGGAAATTAATAAGTCAACAGCAGAAATTGGCCATCAGGATCGCACGAGTTTCCCCCGTTAGACATTCTGGCGGAAATAGATGCGCGGGTTTGTGACCGCCTCCATCTACCCGCCGCTGTGGAGCCAGTTCTCTGGACGTGAGAAGGGGGGCGCAGGACGTTCGCGCTATACCTCCAACGCCGGCCTGCGCTCCTGGGTATGGCGCGAACTTCTTTGTGAGCTTCAAACCTCGCGGCAGCGCATCGTCAGCGCTTTTGTGCCTAGTTTCGAAGCTTGGCTTCGTTCGCAGGGATACGTGCACATCACCTTTCGGCTGACGCAGATACTCACCAGGCATGGCTGCTTCGGAGAGTACTTAAACAGGATAGAACGCGAAACGACGACGCGATGCCGCCATTGTAGTGGACACGAAGGATTCGGAGCGTTTCCTCGGGACGCTCTAGTTTGCCCCGTTGGCCCGGGCCACAATAGGCCCATTTCATTGTCCCTTTCGTCGCAGCATCGACAAAAAGGGCCACTCGGGCCGTGGAGATTTAGGGTGGGGGCCAGTATGGTCTAACAAAACGATCCCGGGAGGACGGCAACACGACGTGGTACTGCGTTACCCTAGTGCTGCGAATTCACAAAGGGGAGTTATCGTCTACCCTGGGTCGCGCAAAGGGTTCCAGTGTATTCCGTTGGATATCCCGGAACCCTCTACCTTTCTCCCTTGAGACATCGCACTCGAGAATGCCCACCAAGACTGGGTACAATGCCACATAATAATGTATTGCCCCCAGAGGACAGGATATCTTTACAAGATCCGGGCGGGTGGCCCGGAATGGTGTTTAAATTGTAAAAAACGTATCAATAAAATAATCTCGAACCACAGATGCAATGCATAGTGGCATGGCAATGCCATAAAAAAATTAAAAAGTTGGATTTGCATTAAAATTAAATTCAACAGATTATAATATCTTTCAAAGTTACAGACAACAATTACGTGAGCCATTGACACGGGTGTCGCTGCCGTGGTGCAGGCGCACGCGCAGGTAAGCGCAACAAGTTGGACAAAGACAGGACGATCGGTACTCTCGCTCACAGCACGTGGTGGGGCAGGTCTGCGGCGCGGGTGTTTGCTATCTGTGTTACATTTTACTTTAGTTTAAAAACGTACTCGGTGGTGAAAGCAGTGTGTCGTGTTTCCGTACTTATATACTTTGATTAATCGGTGCGAGTGGTGTTTCGATATAAAAACAGATGAGTGACGAGGTGCCAGGCTATCGACATACTCGGAGGCGCTTTCGCGCCAGGTGTATCTGTTATGGGTGGTCGTAGAATGATCAAAGCTGCAGCCGTGCTGATAGCTTTAGGGTATAGCAGTTTACTAGTCTACCAAAGTGGGGTAACTTTTAACTTCCAAGAAAATCGACAGGGGTCCGTGCAAGTGCCAGATTTATCGATCGAACCTGTTACAAAAGCAAATATTAATGACAGTGCAATTAATAAGAACATAAGTTTGAATGATATTTTCATAAGCGTAAAAACAACAAAACATTATCAAAAGTCAAGATTGCCACTTATATTGAAAACATGGTTCCAGTTAGCAAAAGAACAGGTAATTTTTTATAAATGTAATACTAACAATTAAATAAATAGTCTAGTCTATTTTTATATATATATAGTTAATAGGATAATATCTAGTTTTCTTTGCAGATTACAAAAAATAACATATTTTTATGGATTTTTTTTTAGTCTAAGTTATTTAGAACATTTTCTTTCGGTTTAAAATATTTTACATGAACGTAAATGAAATACTATTACAGATAACCTGGGCCCTTACTTAAAATGTGTAACATATAAGTATAGTCTTAACATTGTCAGAAATAAATAAGGATTATTTAAATAAAGCATTTACAACCTGCTAATTAGACATACTGCGGTATGTCAGTAGGCGTATGGTACGTCTTAAGTTGATATAAATGTAGAATAAACCGAGAGCATTTACTAGAATAATTATAATACTTTGTTATTATATGTTTCGGGTGTTTTCTTAGTATAGATACAGAGATGATTGTTGGCTAAATATTTGTCTTAAGTTACTAGTGCTTTAACAAGAACAAATTAATTAGCAAATACGTTTATTATAGCAGTTAACTGAAGCAATTAGTTAACTTATATACAATATTCACAAAACATTAGGAGCCAAATACGATAGAATTGTCCCTGTTACTACACAAACAGTGCAAACAGTATAAATGATATTTTGTACATGACAATCATATTATCAAAAACTATTACGTTGACAACTGAAATTACTTCAAGGAATGCATAATATCAACAGTTATCTTGGTTCCTATGTAGTACTAAAATTTAGCTTGAACACCAACATTTTTACGTCAGAACCTCTTAATATAATTCTTTCTTTATCGATGACAATGATGTCCCCAGCTGCAACCCGAAGCTGATAAACCAGTTTGTTTATCGTCTTCAAGCCGCTCCCCATCTACCTGTCGCCAGCATCTGTTCGTAACGTTATTTTCTCGCAAATTAAAAACAATCACCATGATAGATCTTTTAAAGGAAACAACGATAAGGACAATGTTCAAAACTTATTTAAACAATTAAAACGTTTTTGTAACATAAAGACAATAAATTACACAATTTTGTTACCATAAATGTTATTACAATATTAAAATGTTGAAAGACTCCGCTTACAATATCACTAATGGCCTTTTTCCAAGTTTGATTTCAATGACAGGTTAATATTGCCTTACCACAGTTGTTATTGGATTGTATATTTTACAAATAATCTATTATTCAAATAAGACTTCAAATATGGACGTATATTGGATAAAAACCGTGGAAATCGAGACGCGCAGCTAGATCTTGAAGAGTAAAATTATTTGCGATTGCAATAACGACTTCCCGTATCACAATCAAAAATTATCTTGTGCCTTAAATCATCTTTGTCTCTGTCTTGCTAATTGAAGTTAAAAACTCATCCACGTATTAAATACACAAAATTACAACAAACAGTAAGAATATGTTCTTGTTAATAACTCAACAACTATATACGCTATAATAAATTATCACTATGATAAAATGTGACTTGTAATAATTGCAAGTAATTTTACCGTGCGTTAAATGAAACATACCTGTAGCGCTCGGCAAGCTATAGAAATGCAAACAATAGGGAACGGTCCGAGGCCAATCGTGCTGCGCCCATTGCCTTGCGTTTCCTGAATCTGGAGCGTGCATAATCGACCGTTAATCCAGCTCGAAGGACCAACATAAATAACGTTTGTGCGCGAGCCCTGTGCTTGCGCAGCGCGTGGCACGAAGGCGCGCGCCGCACACGTGACTGGATTTTATTCTTTCCCTATAGTATTTTTTTGTATTGCGTTCCATTGTCTAGTAGAATTTTATTTATTTCTATTGTACTTGATATTTAATATAGTACATGTAAAATGCGTGGGAAAACTTATCATATTTGACTTACTGATTTTAGTATATTTTTGAAGTATGTATTAAAAACCTTTACTGGCATTATTTGAAAGTAATAAAATAGTGAGTGTTAGAAAATCGTTAATATTTTGTTATCTGTCCGTAAATACAAAAATCGCTAGAGACGTCTTTTTGAAACGTTACAAGAGAAACAGTCGTGTGTTTTTGTGTATACCTTGTTTCGCAGGAACGTAAAAACCTTTGTTTACTGAAATGTGATTTTTGTAAACAAAGGTTTCTACGTTAAAATTCGAGAATTCCAAAATATTTTCGAAAAACGACTTTTTCTCATAATTTCCTTATAACATTAGAATAGATATATAATAGAATAGAAATAGCATAAAAATACAACATTTACAATGAAAGTATAAAAGTATAATGGCCGCCATGTATGGTTGGTTGTTTGTTTACAACATATGATTGTTGCAATAACACAAGGTATATTTAGTAGTCTACTGCTTTATACCAAAAGCTATGTCTTGCCCTACCCTTTTTACCTATATAGGTACACATTACAAAACGATAAAGATTTCTTAATAAAATACTCGGAACACCTCTAAGACATGTAAATACACCTACTTTGCCACTAGAATGCAGCAGATGGTAGGCATAGTACTGTCAGATAAGAAATCGAAAGAAAAGCTACTGTAACACGACTTATATAACGTTTTATTTATTACTACAATACTGAGATACTTTAGAATTTTTGTTTTCTAAATAAACATAGTAACTTGTAGTAAGTTAGAGTGCTATCTGCATCACAATGTTTATCTGTTATTTAAGATCAAAAGGCCTGTTACCAATAAACCCACCTTTTATTATTTGTAGTGGCAAGATGCCAAGAACCATTTTCCAAAATGTTTGCACCAAGTATTTATTATTTAACGTAAGAAAAAATTATTAAATTTGAAATCAAAGTATACCTATACAGTTTTAAAAATTTCAAATCCTTTGAAATGATATGAAGCCAAAGTACATCAATTTTGGTCATAGGTCTTCTCTAAGGACCTTCTATCCGCCCGCATCCAACGGACTCCCGCAACCCTAACCAGGCCATAGATTTCGTAACGGTATCATTATGGAGTTACTAGCTGTGCCCTGCGGCCTCACCCGCCGTACAATTTAATTTAACTTACGATTTTCCCGCTTACGCTTAACCCTATTATAATTGACCTGAATAACTTGCATATTGCTGATTTTTTGTACTTACTCGACACTTATTGTTATATATTGGACAATTCACACAATTTATAAATTATAGCCTATATGTTATTCTGATAAGCTACTTTATTTTAAAGTTGCATTAAATTCCATTCAGTAGTTTTTGCGTGAAAGAGTAACAAACATCCATACACACATATAATAAGATATAATTATAAATAAAATAGTGATTCCACATTTGTAAAATTCAGAGAAGACATTCAAAGATTATTGTGAAAACAGAATTAAGGGGCAAGCCAATGGGATACTGTTACAAGTATAGTTAGTAAAAATAACATTGGTTCTTATATAACACTATAATGACCAATTTTATCTGATGACCGACCGGAATACCACGAAGCAATGGTGTTGTTTTGTCTCCACGTTATCTTAATTAAACTGTAACATAAGCGACTCAGGTGCGCCGAATGTTTACTGACTAAGCTCACCCTTAAGTGGAACAGATAACGTTTCTTATTATAAAAGATAAGTTTGCCAAACAAGATGGGGTCTGTGGCCATGGGTATTGCGCTTTGAATAATGCAAATAAGTTATGATTACTTATTTCGCGCAGCTCTGTGCAAAATCCGAGTAGCGCCTATGTTAGCCGACCTCTTGTATGAGATGGCGCCACGAGAAGAATGCACGCTGAAGTCTTTTAGACAATCACTAATCAGTCAGTCAGTGATAAGTCAATAAAATGGTATAATAGATGTATTTGCGTAAACAGAATTTCCGGACACTGCAGTCGGCTCACCTCTATCACGTTCTGGACCTAATAAGCTAAAATAATATTCCTATCTCTATTTACCTGAGTTGAAATGTAATACAAATATTTAATGAAATAAAACTTGGCATCACTTTTCTCCAGTCTTATAAAACTATTAAATATTTTATATGTTTCATTTGTTACAGACATGGTTCTTTACGGATACAGAAAATCGCAAACTTCAGAATCAAACTAGTAAGTTAAGTTTAAAATTTACGAGAGCTATATAACTTTAATGTTAAATGAAAAGTAGCATTTCAAACTAAAACCAACATTAATATAAAGTAATAAAGTCTAAAACGAAGTATTACAAGACAAGCGTCGGTGTTGTTGGCACGGCGTTGTTTTGCAGGGAGGGCTTCTTAAAACTTTTGAAAAATACTTAAATCACATTTATTCGCTTCCATTGAAGTCGCTAAACTTCTGGAGAACATTTTCACATCTTTATTTTTGTTTTCAGACGGTCACATGGTTAACACGAAATGCTCGTCGAGCCATCAGCGCAAACATCTCTGTTGTAAAATGTCCGTCGAATATGACCATTTTCTGGAGAGCGGTACAAAGTGAGTATAGGTACCCTTATTTTAGCAGATACCTTGTTTGCAAGGATATCAAAAAGATTGACAAGCAGTGTCGGACTTGAAGAAAATTTATTCATACTTCCTTTCATACTAGTGAGGTGCTGCAGACCTCATACCCATGCCATCCCTTATTCATTCCATGCCCCTTCTACCAAGAGGCTAGAAACACATTTATGATTTTTGCTACTCGACCGGCTTGGTTGTTTGTCTCTACGAGGAATATATTAGTTCATTAACGAGAAGGCAAGTCGGCATCATATCCAACATTAAATCAGACAACTTGACGCCGCAGGTCTAAGTAATATCAAAGCTTACTTAAGCCGGCGGCATTGACTTAAAGCGTATAATTATGACATGACAATATTCGGCGCCAGTGATAAATTACACGTACTGTCTCGTTATATACTCCATCAAAAATGTATTTCCCAGCAATTATAAGGCAATCAAACCGTGGCCTGTTAAAGCCGTGATACAATTCGTGTTATTAATCAGCTTCGTAATTATAACCGACGTTCATTTCTGTTTCACAATTAACAGGCGCTCCAGGAGATGAAAACATGAACTTACGTGTCTAGTCTAAATTAATCAAGGGATAAATCGTCAAGTGAAATCGGGACATCAAATTTTCCCAAAGATCTAAAGCGTTGAATCAAACGTTTTGTATTGATCTTTCAATCAAATATTGGTTGACTCTCTGTGTGTGTGGTAATAATGTCCGTTTAAGCTTTAGCTTTTCTCGAGTCAGTCTTACAATCTGTACATATAATGTAAATTTACAGACAAGGTTGTTACTGATACCTTGGTCTGATCTGGATATCCTTAGACTGGTCGAGTATTTACATATTGTGTAGTTCATCTAGATGTGCATTTCACTATCTTGACATTCTTCAAAGCAAACAACAAACCTTCTTTAAGTATTTTCTTCAGGAATGTTTTGTTTTACCTAAAAACAAGAGGCTCTTAACTTCTGTTTTCAAAGTCTGAACAAACAAGAAATGTGTGTAATTGTTTGACAAAGGTAAAAACCGCATCGAAGGGTTTCTCCCTCTACGTATTTTTTTTCAATTGATGATAAAACCTTTCGTTTTAATGAATTATTTATCTACATATATATATAAATCAACTAGTTACCCGCCCCGGCTTCGCCCGGGTACCACTAATTATGTTGATCCGATCGCTACCAAACACAGGAATGTGCCAATCTGGACAATCCCTGTAAAATTCATCGAAATTGGTCCAGCCGTTTCGGAGTCTATAGGTCTATGGGGAACATACGTAATTCCCTTTTTATATACTATTTTTTTTCATTATAAGTATCCTATGTTACTCCTAATACCTCCAAGAATATGTGTACAAAGTTTTATGATGATCGATTGAGTAGTTTTAGCGTGAAAGCGTAACAAACAAACTTACATTCACATTTATAATATGAGTTGGGATTAAGTAGGAAATACTTTTCGTTAGTCTCGCTTATTCTCAAAAGCGGCTTTACCGAATTGGTTGTTTTTAAGTAATACTTCTATAAATACAGGGTAGGCTTAAAAGAAAAAAATTGAAACGCCATAAGAAAAAATACCAAAAACGGTATTTTTTTTGTTATTATAGGATTATGACACTTTTAAATATTTACGTTAGGTGGTGTTCGAGGTGGACCTATCGTCTGACAGCTGCGCGCGCATGCATATCACAACCTGTACTATACTGTACTGTCTATTGACATTTTCATTATATGTTTAATATCTGAAAATCGTTTTGTAAAAAAAGATAATGAAAATATCTAGATTAGTATGTACGAATAACGACTGAAAATAGAATATAAGTGATAGGTGGAGAATGCAATGAGCTCGTGTTTAAAAACGCAATGTCCGCGAGCACGAGTTAAACATTACTGGAAATAGGTTATGGTTCCGACAAATCAAATAATTATTGGAGAATTGTCCGTATTGTACAGCCGTTGCAATTTAGCGGTGATCCCAATGGATTGTATTATGCAGATAGGAAAGTTAAATTGCCGTACACGCATGGGAATTCCATTACTTCCATTGTTTATTTACACCAGAAAATAAAACATGACATAAACGTAAATTAATTTTACCAGAAAGTTGCGCGTGAAATGCGACGTCGTATGCTAGACAATAAAGACGCTACGAATTCTTACATAATATACATACCCTAAGTAGCTCGAAAACAATCAAATTTATAGACATGACTTCACTGCCTTGTCGAAGAAAAATTTCAAGCTTTGATAGGTTTCTTCACAAAGCACCATGTGAATGGGCAAGTGCGTCGAGTGATGTATTAATATAATTAGTTAAGGATTTAGTTTGTCTTTTTCCTCGTTTTACAATTATTCTTTATGTGTTTAATAACATTTTTAATCTATGTGATTATATGACTGATTGTTCTTGTACATTTAAAAAATATTTATTTTATTCATTTATTACAAAATCTAATACAGACAAAAGGGGAAAATTTTATCTATAATCTTTCTACTTTTACTAACTTTCAGTTTATTTAAGGTAACCTTTTTAAAAGTTAGGCGTAATATTTTCAAGAGCAAAGAACAGAACTTAGGAAAACAACGACCGGTGGTCAAAGTAAACGCGTGAATATTCCACACCCGAAATAATATTGAAGTTCCTCTTCAAAAACCATTAACAGATGTTGTGTTTATCCAAAACTAACAAATACAAAAAACGCTAAAGAAATCACTTTATTAAAATACTGGTGGTGTACTAAATTTAAGATTAATTAATTTTTTTTTTAATTGAAAACTTATAGGTTCGCGTGAATAACATGCTCGAGGTGCGTCAAGAATACGCCTCAGCAACATGTTTATTTAATTTTTTTTTAATTTTTTTTACTTGTATTCTATTTTGGATTTTACACTAAAGATGCAATGGTTTATTTTTGTTGATTATATATTTATTATTTATATATTTATTTTTGAACTGCCTTCCCACCTGTTTAGACTTTTCACTTCTAACGGCAGATCTTATGTGTAAAATCCTGTCTAATGATTTAGCTTATATCCCTTTCTATCACATTTTACATATACGAAAACGTTTTGAAAATCATTCGGACAGTCGATTCTGCCCAAATCCGATTTTTTGTAATACACAGCCAAATTTTAATATAGCCTTATCGCTTTTATTTTCACGCAATGATCTTTTTACGAGGGTTGTCTCGGCGCGAAAGGGTTTTCGTGCTACATAATATTAAGCTAGTAGGTATAAAGGAAAGGGTTAACCGGCATTAATCCTCATTCCCGTTATTTACGATCGCAGCAAGGTTGGATGCTAAATAATATTACATGGTAACATCTTTTCGCACTTTTTATGCACCTACTCTAACTATAGCAACCCTCCCCAGTTTCTTTAGGGTAGACGATACATGACGAAAATAAATATAATAGATTTCTATTGGTGAAAGAATTTTTGGAATCGGTTCAGTAGTTCTTGAATTTATCCGGAATAAAGAAACAATCAAATCTTTCCTCTTTATAATGTCAGTATTAGATTTTATGATAAAAATTTAAATAGCGGTTGGGTTGACTTTTTAGCTAGATAATAAGATAAAGTTATTGTTTTCTCTGGTTGTCTTAAGCAGTGACAGATAGGAGACTTTGAAGGCTAAGGAACAGTGTTCTTCTGTGCAAACATACAGAGAAACACTGCAAATGCGTGGGTCAGCAATCCAGACAAGGCTTTGTAGACATTTGCATTGACTTTATAGATATACTTTATAAATATCGAATGGAATTAATTACAAAGGACAAATATGTATTTTTTTGTTCAAGTGTTTAATAAGAGCTTTACCTGATAAACGCATTATCATTTCTAAATCTTAAGATATCAATACTATGTTAGACCACAATAAAGACCGACGATGTAGTCAAAGTGGCGGGAGTTCACTGGATGAGGACGGATTAATGGGGAAAGCTGAAAGGTAGGAAGTAATACTATGTTGTGATAACTATGTAACTAGTTATAATTTCTTCGACTTTTCAGTTCCCAAAAGTGTAAGTTGTCACCGTGGGGTCGTGTTTATGTGTAAACCAAATAATGAGGCCATATTAAATATCTCAATGTTTTCTAATTTTCACTCAATTTGTGGAATGTAAATATATTCTATTAAAGATATTTAATAAGTTGCCTATTTTAAAGTGTTCAAATCAGAAGGTTCTGTTATGTAATTCGACCACAAGTGTTACAGCTTTGGTTACTTAAAAATTGCATATCCGATATTCGGTAATTCGATACGAGTTATGATTTAGCGGTACGTAATAATTTGTCGTACGCCATCTTGCGAAATGCGGTTTCGTATTGCTCGCGCGCAGCTCCTGTTATTTGTGTCGAACGTAATTCCGGCAAATTATACAGTACTGGTAATTATTTTGCTACACCTGGACCAATCATTCTGCACTCTAACATAACTGCACCGGTAGGAAATAATAATGCAATGCCTGTATGAATTAAATATGACTCGTTCTTGATGAGCGTTAGATACAAAGACGTGTAAGCAACGTTGGACAAAGAAATCAACAAAATAATTGAATTAAATACATGTCTTTATTTTGGCAATTTTAATTAGCCATAAGAGCTTTCTTAGGCTTGTTTATAATTACTATATTCAACTTTGGTTTTGTAAAACCGACAATATATGTATAGATTTGTTCTTTTTATTTTAACATATTTATTAGTGTCATTTCAACAGATGGTTTTGCCATTTCGACGATGACAACTATGTGAACGTCCCGCGCCTGGTCAGCTACCTCCAGAAGTATAACCATCAAGAGGATTGGTACTTGGGAAGGACTTCGGTGTATGAACCTGTTAAAATTTACAAAAAACCAACTAATAAGGTAACAGTCAAGTATTTCGTTCGTTCGTTCCTTCGTTCGTTGCAGCCGATATCTGTCCACTGCTGAACGTGGGTCTCCCCCATTGGTCGCCAAGCAATCGTCAAGCATTTACTAACATTTTATCCAATGTAGTTAGTGTTATTGTTTCGTTTTGAATATTCTTTTAAACAAATGTTGTAATGTAAAACGACCATTGTTCGCTATTTAAAGCCAGAATCTGATAGCAATCTGTGACATTGTTTGTAATAAATACGAACCGGGAAACAGTCACTTGTTTTTGTCACAAACAAACATGTACTTAATTTAAGGTCGCATAATATTTCCTTTAATGTCCAGCGTAAACTTGTTATATTTTCCGTGAAACTAATTTAGTAGATATTGTCAAATATTCTCCTTGGCCTTAAGTTCTTACAAGTGTATACTCTAAAGCTCGTAAAATATACGTTTGTTTATAATATATGCAGAGCTTGTACAACAAACCATTCCATAGTACAAGCTCTGCTATCTTGGGATGAAATGGCCGTGTGTGTGTGCCAATAATGTCCCAGGATATTTTTGCAACTAAAACGCAATAATACACAAACTTGTCATTAGACATCCATTACCTTAATGAAGTAATTATTTGAAACGTTACCATTGCAGTTATCTATAATTGATTCTGGAAAAGTTTTAATAACTAGTAAACCTGTAACTTATTTTAAGCTACATTAATAGTGAGACTATACCACCTGATTTCTAATGGCTATAATCGACAGGCGGTAGTCTATTTAGTCCTTAGCCCTTTCACTCTCCTCTCGAAGGCAGAAAATAAAATACAAAATTATAATGAAATACAAAGTTTATTTTTGTTTCAGTTGGTGTTTTCATTCTGGTTTGCTACCGGCGGAGCTGGATTCTGCATAAGTCGGAGCTTAGCATTAAAAATGTTACCTGTTGCGAGGTAAATACTGTTTTTAACTCCTGCTTTGAAACCTGTCATTTGTTTGATAAACATATGACATGGGATGTATTTTGCTTTCGCAGTAACACTCTTAGTGATATATTTTTTAATAATTCTACTGGACAAAAGATGTCGAAATTATATGTACGAATAATTCAATCACGAAAATACTTGCCTTAACGTCAAATAATAACAGAAGAAAAGCTGCTAGCAATTAGAATTTTGTGTTGTATTTATTTTTAATTTTCTACACATGGTAAACAATGATTCTGAATGGCGACTCTTATGTATTTTTATACAAAACTGCGATCGCGCCATCGTATCCAAGTTTGAATTACTGTCGCCTCTAATACTTTCATTAAGATAAATCTAGGCTTATTATTTTCTATCGAACGAAACGATTCTCGAAGGCAAGAGAGGCTTGAAGGAAGAGTTTATTTTTAAATTACTTACGTTTTTTCAGTGGTGGGAAGTTCATAAGTATATGTGAGGGTATCCGGTTACCTGATGATGTCTCCATGGGATTTATCATTGGTAAGGAAACTCGTCCATCTATCATAACAGTCTAAACTTTATGTGGGTTTATTTAAATTTTATAATATTGTTTCAGAACATCTAATGAAAACGAAATTAACTCTTGTACCGGAATTTCATTCGCATTTAGAACAAATGAAGCTTTTAATACCAGAGACGTTTCGTGATCAGATCAGCTTTGGCTACGGGAAAACGAAGGACGAGTGGAATGTTGTTAATGTACCGGGATTTGATACAGGATACGATCCCACTAGGTGAGTTCTAGTTGATTATTTTGTACAGTAACTGAATATTTGAATATTTCCAGTAGTCATTTTTAACAAACTTAATACCGATTGGCTTTATTAATGTCCTTATTTAACTCTACTCAAGACGTATGTTTATTATTGGACATTATTACCACTGTAAATAATACATTAAAGATTAGATTTGGGCATACACACACATGCAATATGGGACAGATAATTTTTCTCGTCTTTTTTCTGTCTTTTAACAAAAAAATTAGCTTCTGTAAATTGTAATTCTTAGAGAATAATCCTATAAAATAACTTTAACTTACGTTCCTATTTCACAAGTTTATTTCCCCCAAGGAAAATTTAAAAAAGCAAATTCTCTAGTGAAGTCTTGCGGAAGATAAAGGCGAATTCTACGAATAACCGTTTATTGTTGCAGGTTCCTCTCGCTGCATTGTTTTCTCTTCCCCCATTTTGAATTCTGCCCGAGATAAGTTCTGAGCACAAAGCGCCACTGTTCCAATGAAATGTGTTACTTGCCGCTCTCTTTACACAAACAGTTTGAGGTTATTTCTCCACAATACAAATATTTATTATTGATTAGTGCAATAACTTAAAGTGCTTCTATATCAGATTGTTTTGTTTTAGTGAATTAAATACATTACACAATAGAAGACGTTGTGATAATACTGTTTTTTTTCTGTTTACTAACAAAATATTGATTTTTGATTTATATAATAACAATTTAGTAACACATCGTAACATATTAGTGTTAGTATAAGAAATATATTTACTATTTTTTGTGTTATATCTGTGATATTAGAAGTTATTTAATTTTTAATTTAAATAAAGTAAAATGTTGCGTTTTATTCACTTCCAGTCAGAAATGTTATGACTTTGTGTATAATTAATGTTGTTTATAAAATAAACACTTTTAATTAATTCAACGGTTGTTTGATTTTATTTACGTGCGTTACATTACACACGATATCAATACACGAACAATCTTATACTAATCCATTTTCTTTCTTTGTTTCTTGTAGAAGTCGTTATTTACTTGCTTATATAATCTTGTTCGTATCTGTTTTATTATAAACGTACCGCCGCTTTTGAGTAATCCATTCCATCCATAAGTAATTCATTAAATCCATTTAACATTTTTTTATTGTTTTGGCATATATTCCTTCGCCATTCTTTAGCATGACGTGTAATTATTTACTTTCCAAAAATATTTTTGCAAAACATATAAGATGCTTCTAAATACATAGTATAATTACTTCATACAATTAATCCCTGTCGTTTACTTAGACGTTACTTAATAATTGAGTGTCCATCATTAACACGCGGTACTGGTTAGACCAGCATATAAAAAGCGTGTTCATTTCACTATCTGTGGTTTATAAGAAGCTAATGTATTTTCTGTCAGATTATATTAAAGCAACTTATGTAAATCGATGATATCTGCGTTGGTCAATCATCCGGCGCGGCTGGAATGTGGCAAATCGTAACCGCTCGTGTGACGTCTAGGCGTCACCTTACTCGGCCACCGCTGATACCACATTCTTGGAGTGTGAGGTTATTGTCCTCGTGGACGTGTTGGATGAAACGATGCTATTTAATATAATTTGCGTAAAAATCTAAAAGCAAAATATTGTCAACATGAATCTAGCAGTAATCAGTATACTACAATGATGATAATTTAAATATATTTTTTCCAGAAGAATATATCTCTTTATACCCTCTAAGTATACTAATATATTATAAAGAGGAAAGATTTGTATATCGCATGTCTGTAAATAAACTCAAAAACTACTCGACCGATTTCTAAAATTATTTCACCCTTAGAATGCTACATTATCCTTCAGAAAAAATTTGGGGACATTACAAAAATTTTCAACGAGGAAAATAAGAAACGAATGCTTGCAATTCCGCCGGAAACAGCTGGTGTATAATACACTTTAAAAGTTGGAAACTATGAATCTCGCTTAAATTTAAACAAACATCCTTTTACTTCTACATAAAAGGTAAATACTGAGCTTATTAGAAAAATATTTACTAATACGAGAGACATATTAGTAAGTAGTGAATGTAATTATTCTTATTTCTTCCATTTTTTTAATGTATAAACTGTTAATCGAACCCACAACATTTATATCATGTCGAGTTGTCATCAAGGGTTTTTTACTGACTACTTAAAAGTGCCGAAGAACCATTACCACACAAGAGGTAACAAGACTTTCACAGTAGAAATAAACTATTAAAGCTCCAGCGAGCGGAAGTCTCCGCGGCCGTGGTGAGGTCGATTAATCGAACTTAATGGTTCCATATAAACATAATTAAGGTTTCAAAGCGCGCCGATCGGTCTCCCACATATTACTTAGAGTATGACACTCGATTTAATAGACCTTCATTTATTACAACCCAAGTAGGTTTCTTTTTAAGTAGACTTCGTTCAGTGCGGCAACTTTTTTATGTTTTTAAGCATTTGGTGCATCTTGATATCGCTTATACACGATACGGTAGGCTTAAGTTTGTAGTCAACATTTTAAAAAGAAAATCCTAAGCAACACTGGACTTGGCCTCATCAACCCGAGAGAGGTAGAAGATCTTAAAAGAAAACAGATTGAAGACATCATCTCAGGTATTAATTAAGGGTACAGTGTCTGACGCGTACATCGACAATTATTTTTTTATTTAACGAGAGCGGTCCACCCGATATTAAGTTGCCGTAGTACCCATAGGCATCTGCAATAAGCTAATGCGTTGCGGATACGTTGCCCACCTTAAATGAACGTAGGGGGGAAAGACAGAAAAAAGGATATTTCTATTTCCTATCCATCCCCGACCCCATCAAATCCTCTTCTTCCCATCCCCTTTCTTATTAGAAAATATTATGAAGTGGAAAAAGACCAGTATTAGGCCTCCGGCACCTCACTAATCGGACGTAATACAGAAATACTTCTACTTCGCGCCTGTCTCGTGTGAGGTTGTAATATGTCACCGTGCAACAGTTAAAATGTTATACCATCGCGTTGTATTTGTCACTCTCTTTTACTCTATTCCCATTATATCTTCCTTCTCTTTCATGTAATGAAACGTACTTCATTACAGTTTTGCTTGGATTGGCTAAAATATGACGACTGTTGAAAAAAACTAACACCAACACAACAAATACGGTTTGTAATACGACAACATTGCGACAGAAACCCGCGCTGATCGCTAGTTGGAACATAAGAAGTTTATTTCTTAATCACCATGATCGGGACGATACACCATGTATTGTATTATAATCTTAAACGATATTAAAAAAGATTTTAATCCTACCCTATACACACAGGGGATGGTGGTGCAGGTGTGTTAGAACAAATTTTAGAAGGAACCCAATTACGCGGAGTGACTTTGTATTGAGTAATAATCGATTTAAAAAGGATAGCTGACCACTGGCAGGTGTTCCCGAATGAACTGGAGGGACCCGCCGCTGCGGTACAAATGAACCGCGTCAATCACTTTAATCAATCACAGAAAGCAACCCCGAAGAACATTATACGCTTTGAAAATCAGCTAATACAAATCGGTCGAACCGTGTCAAGGCGTGTGAAATTAGATGTTATTGTCTAAGCTTAGAGTCGATTATTCAGTAAGACATTTAATAACATATAATACTGGTAGTATGTTTTCTTTGGGTCTGTTAGAAACCTTTATCGGACAAAATTACTTGATATTTGTCTTTTGAAGTTGTTATCGTATATCACGGGAACTTAATGGGATATGAACATTTGATACTACCTTAATAAGTTTTTGTAAAACACATTAAGTGTATGTCACCATTTCTTGCTGTAGTCCACGTATAGGTGAAAAAGATCGTGATATAAAATTTCACGAAATAAATTCTAATGCCTTTACTAACATATAAATAGTAAGACGAGAACTTATAGAAGCCATTTATGGTCCGAAGTCAGGTTTCTAGTTGGAAAGGCACTAAATTGTTAAGACGTGTTGGGATTAAATTACATAAAGTTGCCGCCAAATAGATATATTCAGATGTCCTTCACATCATCACAAAACGTTACGGAATTTTGAAATACTTTTAAATTTAATTTGGTATCAATGGACATTATTATTGTTTTTATATGAACGAGTGATCATTTAATTATTTTATTATTACCAATATAATTAATAGTACTATTATTATGTGTTATTGTAAATGTATGTATACTTTGTAAAGGAAACAGAAATACAATAGACAATGGAGACGAGAAGAAGATAGAGCTTGTGGCACTAAACAAAATGCTAAGGCATAACCTACTTCTCGCATATATATTGAGGTCCTGGTAGTTCCCTCTTCTACTCAGCGTCTATAGCGTTCCAGCTTCTTTTGCAGTTGGCTCTACCACTGTTATAGAAGTTAATAAAATTTAGGACGTATGCTGTCCAAATATAGTTTGCAAATATATTGCGCATGATATTACCGGACACCTGTATTACTCATGCAATAAAATGTATATCGTAATTGTACATTAGAGATTGCGGTCCTTAGGTAATACGTAACGCCACCGCAGCAGATGACAGCAACCGAGATTGCAATTATAAATGTTTCCAAAGTAAACGTCAATGGTTCATTTTATAAATGTCACAAGAAGTAAACCTGTTGTATTGCTATGATCAAATCGTGTTACGAATCAAGTTATGACGACACCACCGGAAACTGTATTGCCGCGGCGAATAAGGATATTAATAATTAATAAATTGGGAAATACAACGTATAGTTATTACCTTTCATTAGCCAAGCACAAGCTGCAACCGCGTCAAAGCGCTCGAAAGATGGAAGCGCTGATGCGGCACGTAGGTGAGAAATTCGCATAATTGTCGCCTTTGAACGGCGAAATGGAAGGCGTTTAATTTGACAAAATTTAGTGCATTTTATGCTAAAAGCCAAGACGTCAAAGTCGTACTGACAAGACCTCTATACTATAAACTATTTTAATGATGCATTATTGAGAAAAAAATGAGATTTGTAAAATGCCAGATCAACAATTATAAAACCGTGGAACCATTGTCACGCGATCATTTCATCACTAGTGGGGGCATGAGCATTGCGAGACGATTCTATACCAAAGAGGTAGTGATAATCTATAGGTATATGCGTAAACACGCTGTGGCTTTACGGTCGTGTTTTAGAGTTGAAAAAATATATTCGAATGCCTCTTAGATGTTTTACTCTGCATTAATGCAGCGATGTAAGCTTACTTAGAAGTACATACATACATTACGTGGTATTTATCTGTTGCCGTAGGTAACTGGAAGCCAAATCGTCACTTATTAGTGTGATTTAATCCTACTAGAAAATTACGTGGTAGCATTTAAGATCAGATAAGCGTTTTTGTTCTAAAAACGTAAGATTACAGACTGCAATGTAAAATCATAGAGTGAAGAATAAAAAGCATGATTGCAGATACCGTATAATCGGTTGCTGCGAAGCGCGTACTCAACTTATCTTCGGAGACGGCATCAATCCGGTCTTGTTTCAATTAAGAGCGCCCTCAATCAGTCCTTTATTGGAAGGACACGATAAACGTTGAACACGAATGTGTCGTGTGGTGATGTGGCATTTAGTCATGCCCTAATCATAACTATTTCGTATATTTGTGTTCGAATTTGTTTACGATGTTCTTTATTTTATCGTACTTCAAAATAATAATATTTAAAAAAAGCCTGAAGCTCTTGTTGCTAACTTAACTTGTACAGTATTCAGCTAGTTAGCGTTACTATCATTCTTATGTAGAAACATTTTTTATCCCGAGTACCCTGGGACATTAGGACAAAGTTATGAAAAATAAGTGACATTGGTTAATAAAAATACCCAATTATTAAAACTTGAGATATTATTAACTAATTAATTACTTAGAACAACTCACATTCAGATAGTCGATAGTAGGTACCGACTGGTTTGGAATCTGTCGGAGTTCAGGGCTCTTCCACACGAGCGACAGTTTGCTTACAAACAAGTGGCAGTAGTTACGGTTGCCGTCGCTGACGTAAACAAACTGCCGCTTGTCTGTAAAAACCATTAGTGTGATCAGGTTGAAACTAGTCGGTGTACCTACAGCGGACTAACTGAAATATAGCCGTTTGAAATTAATTATTTAACTAACTATATATGGTTCGGAAGTGCAAGTTTTGGTAGTTAATCTAATAGTTAATGTTGTATTAAGTAGAATAGTAATTAGTCGAGAGTCCTTTATGTTAGTATCTCCGATTACTACGTGATGTTTCACTTTGTTGTTTACAAGCATTATTCTTGCCAACGCATCTGTCTGTTTCCTTAACGAGCTTTGATGTATGTAGGTGTCTAGAGGTCGCTGAGGTCGGCCGTGGGTAGTTGATTCGTTTAGTAATTTCAAAAACCGTTAGAATTTTTAAAGAAATTTATACAAACGGCAAGTTTTTGGTATGAAAACGCATTGGTAAACTTTAAATCAAGTCACTAGACTAATAAATTATTCTTTAGTTATTCAAATACCTTAACTGTTTATTTAAAGAAATTTATGAAAGTAGAGCATATTTTAGAAGATTAAGATTAAAACTACCCTCACATTTTTATAGTCAACTAGCTGGTGGTAACCAATATAGCCCGAATCATTTTTATTGTTATTATTGCACGGTAATATTACACAGCCCATATTAATGGATAATCTAGATTTATATTGATGAAAGAGTTATTGAAATCGGTTCAGTAATTTAAAAGTAAACGCTATACAAACTAACCAAGGTCTTTTTTTAAATAAACGTTTTGGTTAGATAATTTTAAAATATCGTGACGGTTTACAAACGTTGAATATCATTTAAATCTAATAACTGTCTAATAAACTGTTGTTGCGAATTGACCACAAGTTGGGTAGCGGGTTTAACCACAGATAAAATATGGTCGTGTAGATAAGCAACTGTGGCGTGCAATGGGCGTGACCTCACGACTGCGCCCTGCGCACGCGCACGCGCGCCGCTCACTCATTGTCCCGTGTTCTGACCGCCGACGGCCGAGTGAAAGGATTATTATTAGCCAAGTTTGAATTCATTTGTACACGTCCGATTAGTATTGACATGATTTGGATATTGCTTCTATTATTTTATCCACTGAAATAAGGACAAAAAGATTATTAAGAAAACAGGCATTTTAACTTATTGCTGCATAAGAAAAGGTAAAAATAGAAAGTGTAGGAAGAGAACAGATATATTTTGTACAGTCTCGACTCCATTATGAATACGTTGGTTATCTACAATCCTCAATATTTTTAATATCGTTGTCCATTTCTCTTTCTTTAATGAGTAACTCATGTCCAGACATGAGCGCTGAATTACTCAGAGTTGAACTATAATTTGATCCAATGTTGCAAGCAGTTAACTATTCATGTATATGCATTTGCACAAATAGTTATCGACCGAATAAAATTGCGAACACATTCTTACGAGTTTAAGTTTAATAAATTAAAAATGATTATACATTTTACGGTCAAAGTGATGGGAAAGTAATTAATTATTATCTAAACATCGTATTTATCATAATGCATATCCGGATCAGCTCATTTTTGAAGAGAATACGTAATCAACGTAATACAAAGCATGACGTCTATAACTTCCCAGAAAGATTTTTGTAAACAAAAATACTTTGTAAAAAAATTAGTTAGTTTTTCACTTGGTGACAGCATCACGTTGGGTGGGACCGATTTCGCAAATTCTTTTTTATGAAGAAGGTTCGCATAAAGAAAAAAATATGGAAGTTGCGCGGAAAATTCGAAAAATTTAGAAGACTTACAGACCAGACCAACTTTTGTAATGTATAGGCTAACCTTAGCGCTTTTGGCATAACTGTCAGCGAACGTTTCACTTCTTGTTTAAGATGAACGTATAGAGAAACTAGCCGTGCGAAGCCAGGCGGGGTCACTAGTTTTGAATAATATGGACATAGGCATCACGAGAGTAATGAACTAGTGACAGTCCTGAATGATGTTAATAATAAAGTAAAATTATGTATTTTACCAAATCTTTAAGCCACAATAATGATCTTTTGTCTAACATTTTCGCGGTACGCTTTTATCTTAATAGATCAAAGTGTTGTCGTAAAGCTTACTAACTGCTTATCATAAATTAAGTTACAACTTAAAAAGGCTTACTAAAAACTTATAACTTAGGGCTTATATCTTTCAAGAAGCGAGCCTATATTTTTCTAAAAGGCCGGCAACGCATCTGCAGTTCCTGTGGCGGGTGTCCATGGGCGTCGTTGATCACCTCGGTGTTGCCGCCGCTCGTTTGCCCCCTTCTCTTATAAAAAAAGGCAAAACAGTATTCATTCAGATTACATTTCATCAATATATAAGAAACAAGTATGTGAAATGTCTGGGACCAAAGTTATTATTCTGCGTTTATTGGTCAGGTTTTATTTTATATTTTGACATATACACAATAATAAATCGATGAGATGTGAAAAAAAAAATTTAAACCAGAATAATACACTTCAAATCCAACGTCAACTGTATTTGAGTACAAATCGTAACCTTCAACCCGGCTGCTATTACTGATCAATGGAAACCGAGTCTATTCAACAGATTGTACGGCATCGCCCCGCCCTGCCCGGCTCGTGCACTAACGACCTTTCAATCGTGAACATTACATTGGACATTTAAATGTCCCCCTTCGTAACCTACTTTACTTATTTCAAAAGCCAACCGTGATACCGATTTGATTTCTGTTTAAACATTTAGTTTGTTAAAGAGATACAGACATGGAATACAGAGGCTTTATCTTCATAAGTGTCATTCGAAATCTCAACTTATTGTTATAGAATAATTATGTGAGTTTGTTTGTTATGCTTTCGCGCGTAAATTATTCAGCGGATCATCAAACAACTTTTGCACGCGTTTATTGCCACAGATACAGAAAAGAACATAGGGTACCTAATACTAGTGCCGAAAAAACAATCTTCCCGATGAATTGATGCACGTACAATTACTGTAACTTTTTGACATTTACGTATAATTTCAAATTACGCGAAATCAGGCTTCAAAGATTTTCAACGAGGAATTTAAGAAACGAATGCATGCGAAGCCGCGGGCAACAGCTACTATTATATGTTTCTATCAATTATAATGACATATGTATTTTATTTTAATAAGTTATTCTGTAAAGTGGATAACAAAGATGTAACGTGTTTAAAAAATATATTATCAGGACGCTAGTTTATCGTTTTTTCAAATATTTTTAATAAATATTTATGCTTTACTACACGTATGTAACATTGTTTTTCTATTTCTGGTTGTAGACTACTAAATAAGAACATCTTCTGAGAGAGGGAGAGAGTATTACTTAAAACGATATATCATAAAAATACAGCATTTATCAGTCGTAGATTATAGCTAACTCTACTGCTTTTAGAGTTACTTTACTAGATTGTGCTGTTTCATAAAGAAAAATGTAAAATTATGGCTGAACCCATAACATATTAAACTTTTGTATTTCTTCTTTTGGTATCTTTTCAGTTACTTAAATATGTCTGATTTGTAATGATGAACTCCAGAACAAGCACCAGATTTATCTTAGGAGCGTCATTTGTCAAGTACGGCTTAAATTTAACTTATACAGTTAAGTAGTGTATGTTAATTAGATTTGGTCAATTGTAAATGACCGATACTAACTGTATCAGGAAAAGTAATGATCTATATTCGCACTTGGCTATCGCGACATAAGCGTGTGCCGGTCGCAAGTCCGCAAATGACTGCTCGAGTCACGAAGCGATCCGCGGCAAACGATTAACTGTTGCGAATACTTGCAGGTGCCGCACGGAATGGAAATATTTACAAAGTGTTTTAGAATTTATTATATCAATACATTATTTTATATTCCTTACTAATGAAATTTTTTTATGTCTTGTTATGAATTACTTGTGTTGTGCTGAACTAACCGAATTACGCTTATAATTTTTAGATTTTCGTATAAACATTTTCTAAGTGGGAGCAAGAAACAAGCAGAGAATTTATATGATGGCTTCTACTATATCGGACTGGAATCAAGGCCCTCTATATTTTAATCGAATTATATATGATAATATTACATGAAAATTAATAGCAATAGATGTGTAAGCGTATTTAGAAGACAATATAATTAAAAAATTGTTATTATAAAATGTGGTATAAGAATTTAAAATAGTTTTGGTAAATAAATATAAAAGGGTAAGTGTCAGTGTTTATGGAGGAACTTCTAGACCAAGATTTGACCTAATTCATGACAATACTGAACAACGGTGATAGAGTTCCTGTAACCAATGAATACGAGCACTCAGATTTAAGGACATGGTAAACACTAGAAGAAGAATAAATGGAGTGTTTTGCAAGGATTGGAACAATCGTCTTTAGTCCCGTTAGACCAATACACTCGGCATTCACATGTTTCTTTTATTGGTGGTATTCTTCTAGTGATTTTACCGTCTTCTTAACATATTTCTTAACAAATTGTTATGTTGTCGCTATGTACGATATAGTATAAGTTGAAAGCCTCACTACATCATGTGTGCATGTTATATAAATCTTACCAAATGTGTCTGGTCTTGAAACATAAATAACATAGCGTCTCTCAGTAATCCACATCTGTTACCATTATACACGAATTATAACAACTCTAAATAAAAACACTAAAATATGGTTTGTTCGAGCTGACAGACGTCATTAAGATCCTCTGATAGTACGAACAGGGAGTAAATAACTTTGATGTGTTGATTTGAACAATATATTTGGTTCACTAATTTGCATATCTAAATCTCTTTGCGTTTCTGGTTTCTTGGTGTAGCAAACCAGGCGTAATAGATTACGAGACGCAATCTAATTCAAAGATCTCATCTTATATACAAGACTCAATGTACAGGCTAAGCCAAAAGCGTGAGACGATCGTGTTAAGAAATACAAAGCCATGTTCTTCATTGGCCTTTAACATTTTTAGACCACATGAATAATTTGATATACTGATAGAAGTTTTACATGATATTTAGTCAAACTATTTTGGGACATATCAGAGGTAAAGTGTATGATTTACGCTATGATCGTCAAGGATTCAATTTATAGCTAGCCAAATGAGTTCCGTTTGTCCGATTAGTAGGTAGATTTATTACTTTATATAAACTTTCTAAGACTTGCTCTCACTCTATCACATTTGGCCGTTGCAATTTGGAAATAGTTCGTTTCGTACATTCGATTTTTTTCTGACTATTGTCGTGAAGAATTATTTACATATTAGTTTATGTGTGGGTTTCATCGCGTCTGATTGTACCTTCGCAAATATATATAGTCATGTTTAGAGTATCGCTTTTATTTATTAACTTATACCACAAATTAATTTGCACAAAGCGAATGTACTGAAACCTTGATATTTAGGTGTGGCTGACTTGAACTACTTTGTGTGTAATGATCAAGTGAAAGTTCTGCTGAAAATACGTTCTCGTATATTGCGAGATAACTAAAGTTGCATTTTCACTAGGGGACATGACAAGGAGACGTATCGCAAAATATTCACGTGGATAATGTGCTGGGACCCTGTCGTATTTACATCCAAGTAAGCCGTAAGTAAAATGTATAGTTAACAAATTATTATTGTCAATAACACAGGCATCTAATAATTGTATAGATGTCATGTAAAAATAAAACCAAATATTAATAATCAATCATCTGTTTTCTCCTGATATTTTTTTTATTCTTCATTATGAATTGGTAAGTTTCTTTTTATCGTCCGATGTTAATGTTTGATGAAGAATTTATACTGGTTTGGTAAGTAGGTTAATATTTTTGATATCACAAGGTCAATTTTAAATAAGTAAGTGACGTCGGGCAGATGTCCGCGAAGTCGACGAGAAGGACTTTCAGAGAAACAGAGTCGCGGGACAAATGTCTTAAATTATACCTATACACATTTTTTTTATTTGCATTAAATTCCCCTTTTCCATCCTACCCTTCTTCCTATTCCTTTCTTATATTAAAACATGCGATGGGGACGGGGACGAGAATTAGGCCTACTACCCTCGATCATCAGACGAAGCGCAGAATTATTTTACTTTATGTGTATCTTTTGTGAGGTCGTGATATTTTACTGATCGAGGCGACCCATTATTGCCACAACTGTCGCTGCTGTGGGTTCTGCCTCTGTGGAAAAAAATATCCTTGCTACTGCTGCCTCTAATGCTGCTCTGCCAATAATAGTGATCAAATGTTACAATTTTATATATGTTACAGTGGCGAACACTCAGCCGCCCAAATGTGGCATTGACTATTTTATTAATACTTAAATTAACAAATGACATTAATCATAGGCACACGCATGAGAAATAACTTCCCCAATTTTGTTTATTTGCTAGCAGCGCCATCTAGTTGTTTAAATATCAAACAATACTGGCGATTTATTTTGTTGCATTTAAATTAATCTGTTTTGCTCTAAATTAGAATCAAATTTAATAAAGTTATGACTTTGAGATTTTTACAAGTGTAATAAGTCCAATCAATAATAAGTAATTCCATAAACCGGCGTCACGGACGTCCTAGATGGCGCCGGCTGAAGTGGTAAGCACACGTTCAAATTAATGTCTTGATTTATTGCGCTACTACTAACTTAATATCACAATAATTCGTGTCAAATCAGAAAAATTGTAACCTTTTTATATTCAATCTCCTTGAAAAAGAATTACAGACATGTTAGACTAGTCAAGTTGCGGTGTGAACTAATTAACAAAGACTTAAATTATTCGAATAAGCATTTTAATATCATTGCTTTATTAAAATTAGAATTACTATTGGCGCAACGCCATTTAATTATGATTCATTTAAATTAAGTTTCTTAAAATGGTTTTTGGTTGAATGCAAGAAGATTCTTCAAAAAGTGTGTTTTATTGGAATACGAGCCACCAAAATAACTGGAGGTGATACGAGGAAGGCTGTCATCATATTTCTAAAAATATCACAAGAGCCTTTTATTTTAAATATTCTATTACAATTTTATCTATATCTAAGGAAACGTTAATAGCCTACAAAATGACATAAAAAGTAGATTTACTCACCTATATAATGATTACACTCATAAAATATTTAAATTTGATTTTTTCTTGATTTATGACTTGTATTAAATTATTTATATCATTATTGCCAGATTGAAATCGGGTACGATCCAATTTACATCAATCTGTGATCTGTGTGTGTCTGTGGTGATCATAGTTAATAGCAAAACGCCGGGTGTTTGAGAAATCTAATCAAATGAACCAGTTCTGGTTAAACACATCAACTTTTCACAGCAATAAATAACTATAAGTTATTAACTAGTTCTATTATGCTTGAAATGTTCTAGATCTTAAGAGACACAATGTTGGCAATTTCCTGTTTAGTTCATTAGTATTTTAATTTCTTTGATAGCGGAACAGGTTGATGAGAACGTTTCGGTATTTATTTTTAGAACGGTGTTTCTTTATCGCACGTTATCATTTGTTTGGGGATGAGGGCTAGATGCCATAAGTGAATGCTTTCTAATACTTTTCTTCTATATAATTTTAATGTTTAAATATATATTTTATTAATATAAATAAAATTACGTCTTATAAATCGGTAACGCTGGAAGGAATTCGCAAAAAAGTATGACTTATTGTCCCGTTCCGCTCGAGCCGAGAGTAACCGAATCAAGTTGAGCGTACTTAGAGGCCTTCTGATGACTCCCTTTTTTTAATAAAAAAGGGAGTCATCAGAAGTTAAGGATAATGGAGATAATTTAAAGTAATTATAGGGCATTTAAACATCAAAAGTACAGGGATGCAGCGAAAGGGACTCCGTTCTATCCGGATGTTCATCGCGGGTCGCCTAAGAGTATTTTTTTTTATTTGAGATGGTGGCAAACGAGCAAGCGGCTCACCTGATGTAAAGTGAGCGCTACCCATAGACATCAGCAACAAGCAAATGTGTTGCAGATGCGTTGCCTACCTTTAATGGACAGAGGAGAAACCCCCTCCCTGTCTAATCCTTTTCCCTTTCCCATCCTATCCCCCTTATGAGGAACGGATGGGAAGGGGAAGAGGACTGAAATTAGGAAACCGGCACCTCACTCATCAGACGAAACGCAGAGTACTTCTACTTCACGCCTGTTTAGTCAGTGATCACCGACATCCATGAACATATACAATATCAGAGGAATGCAGATCCATTGCCGTTTCTCATCGATTTTGAAATTTAAACTTTTGTAGTTACTTTAGGCGTTTTGTACGAGTCAAATATTTTTCAGTTTCGATCATGATTATGATTTGTTTTTATTTTTTTTCTCGTAATTTATTGACGGTTATTTAAATTTAAGGGTTTCTTTTTAGAATTATCGATTCCTCCCATTCAAAAACAATGTTACCATTTCGTTTTAATTAAATTTTTGCTATCAAAAAAGTAGGAAAAGAGATCGTGAGAACGCACGCTTATGTAAATTTCGCAAGGAAGTATTAATATAGGAGAAAGTTGCCGGCACATTAAAGCTAATGCTCTCAATAGTTCCTTGCAGCTAACGTTCTGGTAGGTTATTGCGTTATCGATACTCGTAAAGAGGTAATAGAGTTACCATGGTCACCGATAAAGTCGGTAAAAGCATATTCTACCGCATTAAATTCGCTAACTTAAGCGTTATTTATTAAAAAGAATTTAAAACTAGGTAAGACGTAAGAGAGGAAATTTCTTCAACATCAAACCGGTCGTTACAATTGAAACAAATGACATTATAAATGCCTTAGATCGTTGATTTACAATGGTATAAATAAAAACAGAACATTTAATGTTCCACGTAACGGGTTAGGCAAATCAAATACAAAAAAATCTTCTTCTTCGACTTCAAATAATGGAAAAAGAACTAACGTATAGATAATTATCTGATCTATAAAAATCTAATAATAATTATAAAAACAAACATTCATAAATAAATGAAATAAAAATATAGCTTTATTACAAAGTAAGAGACAGATTTAATAATAGCAACCGATCAAGTCGTGATTCGGCTACTTCGAAGCTGGTAAAGGCGCCACGAGTAAGTCTAGGGTCTCTTGAGCTAGGTTATTCTATGCAGTCTTGTTAAGCGACCTAAGCTTGTCCTTGTAATGGCTTGAGCCAAGATTCTCAAGGGTGCCCTCGAGGATAGGAACAGTCTGTCAGTCAGTCAGTCAGTCAGAGGATATTAACAGTCAGTCAGTCAGTCAGTCAGAGGATAGTAACAGTCAGTCAGTCAGTCAGTCAGAGGATAGTAACAGTCAGTCAGTCAGTCAGAGCATAGTAACAGTCAGTCAGTCAGTCAGGGGATAGTAACAGTCAATCAGTCAGAGGATAGTAACAGTCAGTGAGTCAGTCAGAGGATAGTAACAGTCAGTCAGAGGATAGTAACAGTCAGAGAATAGTAACAGTCAGTCAGTCAGAGGATAGTAACAGTCAGTAACTGTAGATGTGTTCTCAAAGCAAACAATGTGAGTTACAAAACAAGAAAATTTGATAAATACCATCGACGAAACACGGCAACGTTACTGTATATTGGAAATCATACTTAATATTATAAATTCGAATATGAGTTTGCGAAATTTTGCACGCACATTATCAGGGGTACAGAAAATGAGATGAGTTATATCCTGAAAATAAAACTGTCCCCGGGGTATATAAAACTTTCATTGACAATGAACAAACATTACACATCCATGGTAATGTGTCATGTTTAGACGACTTTTTGACACATGTCATCTTACAAACATTTCCAGCGTAGAAATTGAGAAACGAATACGTGCGAAGCCGCGGCCAACAGGTTAAAGAGGCATGTTACCGTCGCGGAAAACTTGGTTAAATTTGTGATAGTTTAGCCAGTATTCAAATTTATTTTTGTCTACTTTTATTAAAGTTCTAAAGAAGCCGCCTTTTAAGTAGAACATTTATCATGAAAGCAATTTTCAACGATCCACGATAAGCCGCAATATCGAGCCGACCTGGCCGAGCCAGCGAACAAAAAGCAAAACCTCAATGAGTATTTAAAATTGAAACAGACCCGGCGGCGGAACTTTACTGAAACCGCAACCGCTTCTAATATTTTTCATACCATTCAACCATTTATGTTCTACCGCATCTTACAGACTTCCGTTCTGTATACCACTAATAGGCGGTGGGCGTTTTAAAGCTTTTCTCTGTTTGCCACAAGAATTTTAATGCAGTACTTAAGCTCTTTGATCGATATTTTTCACCAAAATGATTAATAAATATTATTTTTTATATTCCTTCCTATTACTAAACCGTTTTTATTATTTTTTTCTTTAAAATGACGATCATCATTCAAAAGAGGTGCACTATTCGTCATAGGCCTCCTTCGAGGATCCTCGCAAATTCATAAGACGAAGATTGGTCCCCTGGCACCCATCCTTCATTGTGAAGGGCTTACCTACTTTCTCAATTAGTTTGATGTACGTTTACATGTTAGATAGTATGAAACTGTTAGAGAAATGTTTTCGACTAAATAGAGAAAAAATATGAAGGTTAACATAAAATTACGCAGGAAGTAGGAAGTAGTGGTAGCGATGATGGTTTGAAAATGTATGAAATATACCATAAAGATTTTTGTATTCTGTATTTGTTTTTTATGTTTATTTATATTCTATCATTTTCAATATTATTTCGGAGAATTTTACAATTAATTCGTTCCCCGTGGAAAGATTTAAAGAAAGACACCAAAGCCAGCAGCGTATCTGGAAGGAAAGCAGACGTCGTGTGCGGGCCGCATCCGATCGACTCGCCTGCACTGATACAGAAGCTCTCGTTTAGAATTTGTTTAAAAGCGGTCTATCCAGCCGCTTTGCATAAAATAGATAACGACGCGGACTCGTTTCACTATTCATGAATAAGAAGTCTAAGTTTAAGTACATTTACGCTGGTAAATTATGCCGTTAAAATGATTTCGTTATGTAACATTGTTGTCTATATAATCTTGAGGCTGCAGCTGGCATTATAATCGACTGATTAGGAAATCAACAACTGATGTACCAGAGATTTTTCCAGACTAATGCCTACTTTTGAATGTATAAGAGGAGAATGTAGATGTGGGAGGAGATATATATGAGACTCGTTGTAATTAGTATAATTTAAAAATGTACTGATGTATTGTTTGCGGTCCTTCAAACTATATTAAAACATGATTTAAGTTATGATGACCGCATTAGATCTTTGAAATGCTTAGACAAAGCTTTTTATATAGTCGAGTCTTTTAGTACTCATAATTTACCAATGAAATTTAATTCAATGAAATTAGGTATTAAAATATGGATACAAATATAATCAATGTGAAATCTATATTAGCAATAATGGTTAAAACAGGGTTAGTTTCAGATTAATTATAAGTCAAGGAGCTTAATCAATCCTTATCCTAAGCTCTATTGGGAACAATCAATCAATTAGCCGCACGCTGTGAACTCTATTGAAAAGAGAAATCAAACGACCGTTTCTTATCATTGAAATCGTTACAGCAAACTTAAAGAGAATTATACAGTCAAAATAAATTACAATGGAATTTAATGGAAATCTGTTTCGTATTATTTTTATCTAGATACCACTTGCTGCGAGAAGCGGGGATTGTTGGGAGATTACGAGTATTGTGTTCGTATTGTGTTTCTATAACATGTACTAGTAATTTTAACAAATTAACAAATTATAATTTGATCTCATTTTTCTTCTAATTAAAAAGGGCTGCGCGTCTTATATGACTAAAGCTCGAAAAAGCGCAAGTTTTCCCGAGAGGATACTGACCAGATGACGTCAGCCACCCACTCCCCCTGTGACCGAGCGGAGTACTTCAAAGACCTTGACTTTGTCCTGCGTCTATGCTTTTTATGTCGGAAAAAGGCAGACGATCAAGTGGCTCACGTAATGTTAAGTAGTCACCGCTTCCCTTTAATATTAGTTTTTTTTGTTATCTTGTTCATCACGGAAGACCTACCTGTAAGAAGAGCTTACGATTAATTAACGATTCAATAAATTAACATTTACTGGCTACAGGTAGAACATTTATTTATGAATTAAACATTATTTCCTGCTTTAATGTACTAATCGAATTTATTTGAAGGCCAACTCTTGTTACGGAGATACATAAAATTTACTGAGTTCTATTTATGCTTTCAATGGTTATAATGAAAGCACACGGGTATTTTTTACGAATATAAGATAACTGCTTATCAATGGTAGTGCGGCAGACAAGTGGCTTGATGGTCTATTTCATAACGGAACACCGCGGTACTAGTTGATTAATAGGCAACGCTTATAGCTGTCTCGATGATGTCATGACATTTATTTTATGTATATGACAATCTACCACCATTGATAGTTTCTCCTGCGAAGCGATATAAATAGATATCGAAGTCTGAAAATACCCATAATTGACAATTAATTGTAACCTGAAATAACCGGTTTCATCCGCTTTCAGAATTAATCAGGCATAGACTGCCTACCAACTTACCGATTTGGATTCCTTCTTTTGAACCATTACCGTAATTTGTGTTACATCGTAAACACTTCCTGTTTTTGTAAGGTTAGTGTAAGGTGGCACTTCGGTCGTTCCTTGGTAACCTAATCTCATCGTATCGGTTTTGCATAGCCAAAACGGTAAAGAAAGTAAAAAAACACAGACAGCCCATAAGGACTGCCGATAGAAGTGAAGACTCAAAACAAGAAATATAAATAAATTATCAACGAACGCCCTTGTATCTTAACAACAAAATAAAAAATTGAATACAAGAAAGTAAATGAAAGAAAGTGCGTCAAAACTGGTACAAATTCAAATAAACACGCTGCTGACGCATGTTGTTCACGCGAACTTATAAGATTTTCGCCTAAACAATATTGTCTAATGCGGCTTAAGAAGTTTTCACTTTAAAAATCGCAAATTTAAATACTTGTTCCCGGCTTGTAAGACGCACTCGAATTTTTCTCTTATCGTGCTATACTGAGTCCTATACTTCAGAGCATACTCCTAAAACACTACGATCTTCTCCGTACACAAATAAGACAAGCAATTTCTAAATCACAGAAAATCAAAGAGTGTTTGATCGTTACAAAAGATGTCAACAAACTGAAATTGCTGGGCAGTGCGATGGCGAGTGGGTTTAATGAAAACGTGCCAGTGAGCGGCGATGCGAGACCACGGCTGAGTAGCAATTACGCGCGCATAAATCGAGGGTAGATATGGCGTGTTCACAGAGCCACGCCAACGCTGGGGCCGTAGCGGTACCACTCTGCCACGCTGCAAAGCTGCCACCTGCCACGCTGCAAAGCTGCCACCTGCCACACTGCCACTTTGCCACGTTGCCGCACTGCCCGCCACGCAACTAATTACTGATAGAACACCCTTGTTTATTTTGCCAGTCCACACGGCACGGTCTAACGCGTTGCGTTTCATATATAACTTTACGTACAGGATTTTATATAATCTAAATTAGATAGGTAAAGTTTCATCCCCATACCATTCAGGCTAAGTGCACGACATTAGTCATAATTGGAAGGCGTGCGCCGATTCCAATATTGTGCGTAATAATATTTATAAATTGCCATATAAAGCCTAGAGAAGTGACTAAATTTATTCATCAGCAATGGATTGTGTTTACTAAGGATTACAAAATATTCCAATGCCACCAGCTATCAAAGAACTAAACAGAATGTTCATGAAAAACGGCTAACATTTCAGATTGTCATTAAAAGTAAACGAATATCCAATTTAGAAGGCATTCAAATAAATGCTTGTTGTGTTCTTGTAAAATATATTTCAGGATCAGACGAATGAACTATTTTATATGCAAATCTAGTTTGAAAATAATCGAATTAGATTGAATTGTTTTATTTGATTCAACAAATTCATAACTAAATAAACCCTTAGTATCACAGTACTTATTTAAATTTAAGTCGTATCGTTTAAGCGATCCTCCTTTGTGAACCAGTAAATCGGACCGAGAAGTACTAATATCCGACATCCGACTCTTTTGATATCAATAAATAACTCCATAAAGACCTGACGGTATTAAATTTGCGTCTATTGATATAATCGCCAGTTCTTTGTGCTCATTTATTACAATTCAAATTCGATCAAGGGGATGATTTGGCAAATGGTTCGTTGAATTAGACCGAGGCAGTGGAGTCCCAGTTTGGCTGGAAGCAGAAACTATTTCCATAATCAATACTTTCACTAACAAATGGTTTGCACGGCCTATTTCAAACATTTTGTTTGCCTAACGAATGATTTCACAATATCTCAATTTGTATTTTTATTTCAGTTCAAACATACTCCGAATTTTTATTCTTGGTCTTTTTTGAACAAAAACTCGTAGTACATCGTCGTCTGAGCTAACAGATGTGCACTGATGAACCTAGGCCTCTCCAACGAATCGACACAAAGATCTGTCCCCTGCCTCTCCAATCTGCGGACTCAGTCAGTCCATGTTTTGGGAGGCATTCTGTGTTGTCTTGTAGATTTACGTCCACTATTCAAGAACCTTAGGGCTCCATTGGCCTTTGATTCCGCAAGCAATATTTGCAACAGTCACTTAAGTTGACCACGTATTCATGTGCAACTTCATATTAATATTTTTATCGATCATCGTTCACCTATCGACTGCAAAAGTATTTTGACACTAGTAGAGTACAAACGTATTATTGTTTTGAGTCATTAGTTCCTTGTTTTTGTCATTAAACTTCCAGAAATGTTAAAAAATGTAGCTAGAATATTGCTATCTGTGAGCAGATCTCTCGAGATCGCTTATTTTTTGCTCGTGCATCATTCCAGGATTATGTTTTATTAGTCGCACTCGGAGCCCGTTTGCACCTGTCGCTCGCTCGCAAGTTGAAGTGCCGTTTCTCTGCTCTTCGAGGGAAGCAATAATAGTTTCTTTTTGTTTATGCCTGACTTGATGATTCAATAAAATTCGATTTATGGTATGCACGATTATGAAGGCACACAAGGAGGTGTAAAAAGAGAATGAGTAATACGTATCCTGAGTAATAATAATACCTGACATGTTATTTTTATTTTTACCTTCTTGGTTTAATTTTGATGCTTAATCATACATTTTTAATGTTTACTAATGTGTCATCTATATCTAAAAATACTACCTGACTGATATAGCAACGCACAGGCCAAACAACTGCGCCTAGAGACTAGAAATTTTGCACAATTTTTTTGCTATTACCTAGGCGAGCACTAAGAAAGTATTTTATAGGTTCATTTATGTTTTTTCATTAAAATACGCTAAGAATTATCTTACTTTCTATCAAATAAAAACAAAAATGAATGAACCTATACAATATTTAAAACAAATTTAATGTTTGTGTCTTAACTCTTGGGGAAGTTGTTTCTTTTTAAATATGTGTGTCAACTTTCGAATCGCTTCAACGGCGCGCATTAAAAAGTTAATGCAGGTAAGATACACACGGCCTGTGACGCGGTTGACGACGGCTAGAACAACATTAGCAGTGCACTTAGAAATCCATTAACCGTCGTTCAACGTGTTTAACTACACACATTTGTGTTTTGTTAGTTCGAAGGTTTTTCAAAAAACAATCACCGACGGTCTGTAGAAGTCAGGATTCGTTCTACACTTCCTGTTTAATATTCATGCATAACATTATTATTTCTGTTAGACAATTATTATCAATTATAACGACTTTTATATTTTTATCTAAATAACAATATCTTTTAACTGTATTTTTTTATCATCATCTCCCTGTTCCCTCTTTATTTGGGGTTCGGAACCACAGGTTTTCGTATTACAAATCGATTATGCGTCATTTCAAACATCACTCCTTTATTAATCATGTCACCTTTCATGCAGTTCTTCCACATTCCTGTCTAAAACTCTCCTCATCAGATACAATTCTTCCCGTCTCATAATATGCCCTCACCTTGTTAACCTTTTGCTCCTTAAACTATCTATCACTAGTACTAGTTTCAGGTTATCCATAATACTCATTATTAACATTAATTATTCGTGTTAATCTTTTAGTTTTTGACACACGGCCTCTTTTTTCATCTGTCACTAGAACTCATCCACACATTAATGCAGGTCTTATGATGGTGTTATAAATTTTCTCCTTTATTTTAAGGAACTCTTTGGACTTATGTTAAGCACGTCGCCAATTCCACATTCAATAAATCATTTAAAATAATTAACAACTGTAGTTAATTTCAGTCTTACTTTATGTAAAAATGAACTTTAAAATGTAGCTTTAAATATATTATATTGAAATTGCAAGGTCGACTGGAACTTTATTATTTCAAAACTATCGAACGCAACTCGATTGCGTGGGCACAGACTGCCGTTCGAAACTACTTGAATCCACGAATATGTGTGATCGTCATTAAATTGTCAGGTAGATTGAAAGAAGATTTGGGAAAGTTAAAATAAATTAGAAGTGTGGGGTCGGCACAATATGATTGTAGTGCATACTGTATAGGTTTTGGCTAGTTTTTATAACCGCCTGCCCGACGCCTTCTCTGGAAATTATTTTGTATAATATACTAATATTAGTTATTAGTAAAATAGTTAAGAGTTCATTCCCATTGGTAATTCTTATATCGATCCGTTTAATACCGTTTTTATAATTTGTGCGCATTCATTAGTTCTCACAAAATTAATATGATCTCAGCAATTCGAGACGTCATAATAGCCGGCTGTCCGGTACAAATCACAATGGAAGAAAAAAAAAAATAATGAATAGATTCGTCGCTCATAGCCGCTTTGAAGCGTGTCGCCCGAGGCTTCCCTTCCATTCCGTACGCCATTAAAACAGATTGTATATAATTTAATGAATTAAAATGACAATTATACGTTCAAACGCCTATCATTTTCATTTTGTTCAGTGAATAACGCAGTTCTTGTGGATTTCGATTCGTGAGATGTAATATTACAGTCTATCATCTTATGTTTAACAAATCTTTGAAAGCATGGTACAATGTAATTCTATACAACAGTCGAATTCCTGCCGTACCATTAATGTTTCGGAATTTATGTAAATCCTTCTCCACGATTCATTAAAGTACTTTTATTAATTACTTATATTGATAAATACTTATAATAATCACTTTATTATTATTATGTTCACTAAAATTGTATTAAATTTGCTTTTTACCTCTGCCAATTAACTAAAGCTTCAACTACCAGTAGATGGTTCGAACTAAAAATAATATTTTTGCGATAGTGACATTTGGTTTAATGAACAAGCATCATGCTATATTTTTGTAATCATGTTTTTTAATGGACCTTGGATCATTTTACAATGAATAAATTTGTAGGTGCCACAATCCTACCTGATATTATAGAAAGCACTAGTTTAGGAATAGAAAAGTATGTAGACTATTTATGTAACGACCGTAGCCTAGATCATAATCGAACGTGAAGACAAAAAACACAGTCAAAGACACTGGCTGGCACACCGATTTTAGCAATTCCTTTTAATCACAAAAATGCACTCTTCAAAATGCTTGGCTTAAACTCGAGCTAAGTTGATGTTGTCCGATACTAAAATGGACATAATGAATTAAAAAAATCTTGCTATGTACTAAATAGAAATCGTTCTTTGAATAATGATTTTACGGATTTTATTGTGTTTATTTTAAGTTTTTGTTCCCGACATTTTGAGAACATAACATGACGTCTCACTATCAAAGTTGCTGACGAAGAACCCTCTTATTTTCAATTATTATTTCTGCTCCAATCTATGCAGAAAGAGCAGAATGCTGATGGTAATCTGAGATCTTGCAGTTCCAAACTGAGTAAAACCCACCAACTAGTCGGCACAAATTATTTACTACGAATAAGTTAAGACTCTTGACTTCGAAGCGATGATCTCCTACCAGCATAAATGTTGCAGCAAAAATCAATTTCATCCTTGATTTTTGTACTAAAAATATACATATTATGTAAGATAAAGAAGAGGGTACGTATCCCTTATGATGCAACTCTATGATATAAATATACAATACACATCTCGAATAATGTCTCTTTTATGACAATATGAGATCACACCTAAGTATGAACGCCTTAGGTCATTCGGACAAACGGGCAGAGCTTAATTACGAATCGGCTAACCCCAGGCCGGAGTAATTAAAGCAGTGGCCGGGATTCCCTGGGCTGTAAACAATGTATTTGCCGTTATTAAAATGTTTGCCCCATTTTTATATTCATTCACTTAAACGTCAAACGTAACAATGAACGTTTAATTCTATTACGCGGTTTTATTCTTTGTGCTCGGTATTCCTTAAAAACACTGCCTTGTTTTTTTTCCTTTTCTCTTCATAATTTGAAGTTCTATTATTTTCAGGTTCTATTAACGTATTCCATTTTGTTATTTACTCGTCGTCGGATTGACCAAAGTTGTCGATCGGAGAGATAGTCCGGAATCTATTTTTTAACATTGAACAAACCAATAGTTGATCACAATCCCCACTGACATTTTGTAAAGATGTGATCGGTACTCACGCTACATGCTTCTTTTAACACTAGCCTATTCACTACTCTATTAATCACGAAATACGCGGGTTAAAATACTGGGTCCAGCAATTTCCTTGTACGAACGATAAACGAGAGGTTCAGATTGCACGAAACCACGACGAATGGAAGACAGTACCTATGCAAGTGTTATCGTCCGACAGAGGTGCACATGAATGTAATTAATTTTGTGTTATACTTTGCATTACATTTTCATTCTTATTTGATGATAGCTTTATGGTGCCCGACTTATGAGCATTTATGTTATACTTAGAATCGAGACGATTTGGAATCAATGATATGTGTTTATTTGTAAATACTTACAAATACATTAGGTTATCTTAGTAACCTTGATGCTAATGAATAATAGATACAGCTGTCTTTGCTTACAGCACGTAGGTAAAGTCATAATAATTTCAAGTTAACTAACTAATGATATTTTCTTCTGTGTTCTACGCATACATCTACGAATACCATATTTTGATAGCGAATATCACATCCTCGGTAGTATAGTGGTGAGTATCCCCGCCTGTCACGCGGGAGACCGGGGTTCGATTCCCCGCCGGGGAGAATTTTTGAAGATATACAATACTTCCATTAAAATATGTATTTTTAAAACTAAATATTCATACAAGTCGTCCAATAAAATATTAAAATATAAATTATTTTATTTTTGTTTAATAATTTCTAAAGTAATTTAGAGTTACCACGTTTTAATTGTTAAAGAAATATTAAAAAAGATCCCATAGTCTCAGAGTTCATCAACTAATTACGAAAAAAAATCTGCTATGTACTTTGTTTTACAGCAAGATGGAATTTTTGTTATCAAAGGTTCTTACGTTAAAATTGGTAAATATATATTTTCGAAAAACAGCTTTTTCTCGCATTATTTTATAAAATCCATATCACACAATTTCACTGCACTTATCACAGGATTTCTACTTACTTACTTACTATTGTTAGCGTATCACAATTGAAAGCCGTCGTTCAATGTCTACCCACATGCATATTTTTATTTCGCGATGCGCCTACCTGCACTGCGCGAGTGGATGGTCATTCGCGATAGAAACGTCAGACGTGACAAATGTGCTTGGTAAATAATTGGTTTTGAATGTTAATTAATATTATACTTGTTGAAACCATCTCGGCGTATTATTTCTTGAGGTAAGTGCAATGGTAAGTGTAACAGTCAGAAGTGGTCAAGAACGTTAGAAAAAACCTGGAGGTACGTAATTTTATATGTGCTATAATCTAACTTGCTTAATGTAAAAGACATTTTGTTTATTTCTTTGTACTTTAACGCCCGGTATTTGAAGATTCGTAAGTATTGCCGAGGTATTTATTTAAATACTTACAAAACACGATGTAATACAGTTTATATAAGCATTTACCTACCTGTTTGTGCTAAGTAAAACATCGAAGGAAGACAGCGCGTGCAGACAAACCAGCTGTTGTAATAATGTTATGATTCCGGATATGTCTCCTAAGTGAGGTTTTGGGTTCGACTCCCGTCTCATAGGGGTAATGGTGATGTGAAATGAAATATATCCAACAATGTTTATTGATTTTACTGGTACTACTACTTAGTTACAATTACAGAATATATCTGTATTGATAACCATAATTACCTACGAATAGGGTAAGAAAACATAGTATAATATTTGTTCACCAACTTACTTATTTATTAGCATTAATAATATATATAATAATAATAATAAAACAAACTGATGTTTGTTTATTGAAATAAATGAAAATTAAACATTTATGTCGCTAGTGATGAGATATTATTCCACTGTATTTGTAATTGTTTATAAGGATTTTAATAGTTTGAACCAGACATGAACTTGGTAGCTATTTAAGTCCCTACTTACCTAGTTTACCAGGGTATCATGGTAAGGTAAACTTGTTAAAGGAAGAATTTTACAGGTACAATCACATCTTAAATGTAGGTAAATGACGCCTGACGTCATTTAGGAAGGTACCTGACTTGGTACACAATTGTTCACTGAGTATTATTATATCTAATTTTTATTATGTTCTCTTTCTTCCTACTTACCACCTCCTATATTACTAACTCAACCCCATCCTCAATAAATGTTGTTGAAACAACCGCTTGATATAACAGGTTTCACACATAACCACACTGCTATTGTTATAATGTCGTCAAAGGAGAGATCTAACTATACACCTCCTATTGAAGTGAGCAGATCGAATTCCTCCCAGACCCCACGATGTCCAGATCGTAGCCAGAAACCTATGCGAGGGAGGCGGGCGATCAGTAGACTAAATAGAAGACGGAAGAGGCGAGAAACTCATCGAAATAGGTCGCAGCGACGTAGAACTGCGTCGTCTAATAGCGGCAGCAGCACTTCTTCAAGTGCACCGTCGCGCTACCGCGTTAATCGAAGACAAAAAAATCGGGGCTCGAGACGTCAAAATTCCGACAGTGATATTACAAGCGATACGGACTACAGACGTAGTCGAAAACGCCGTCGACTCAGTTCTAGTTCGTCAAATAGTTCAAACACGGACACTGATGAACACTATTATTCTAGAGTTCGTCAGTCCAAACGCAAACGATCTGGCCCCAAGCCTAGGCTACCTAAGGAGAAGGACTTCATCAGAGATCTAGCGAAGTTGTTTAAACATAAGGGAAATCACTTCGAGGGTGCGCACAAAGTGATACCGGAGTTCGATCCTGATGCTCATTCGCAGACTGCGGTAGACTGGATTCGCAAAGTGAATGAGACGGCAAGGATTTATGGGTGGAGCGAGAGGCAGATAATTTTCTATGCCATACCGAAGCTTGCAGGACACGCACAGAAATGGTATCAGGGAAGAACCACCGTTGACCTGAGCTGGCGCCAATGGCAAAAGAAAATAATAAAAACTTTTCCGGATGATAGAAATTACGCAGATTGTTTGACAGAAATGTTGAGCAGAAAAAGTAGAAGAGAAGAATCCCTGGAAGAATATTTCCATGAAAAAGCTCGATTGGTCAAAATGTGTGGTATCACTGGAAGAAATGCAGTCGATTGTATAATTAGTGGCATTTTTGATAACGGTGTGAGGTTGAATGCCCAAGGGGGAAGTTTGAAGAGACCTTCCCAATTACTAAAATACTTACGTCGCATATCTAAAAGAAATAATATGGCAGCCCGAAGGGAAGCCCCATTTTTCAATAATGATTCGCAAAACACCCGGTCTACTGATACAGGCCGCAGTTATCAGTTCAATAAACCACCTTCAAATACGCGAGAAAGAACAAGAATTACAGTACAGTGCTATAATTGTGCTGAAATCGGACATACGGCTCGAAGATGTCCGAAACCATTGATTAGATGTGAGAAATGCTCACGTCTTGGACACAGTTCGGATAACTGTGACGCGGCAGCCAAGTACCTTCCAAAGGTTCAACAGCCTCATGAAAGCTTTTCTGGAAAGGCTAATAATCCCTCCCGGAGTGTGTTAAAGATAACCTCCACTGATCAACTTAATAGTAAGTATTTTAAGACAATCACAGTAAACGGCAGGGAGTGTTCTGCATATGTAGATTTCGGTAGTCAGTGTACATTAGTACGAGAATCACTCGCTAAGTCGCTGAATCTTTTATCAGACAATATAGGGCTCCCGGTCATTAATGGTTTCGCATTTGGCAGCATATCACCAACGGGTAAAGTAACTATCGCAGTTGAAGTGGATGCAGTAAAGGCCTACATACTAGCATATATTGTTTCTGACAATTTACTCAATACTGAAGTTCTCATCGGACAATCTTTAACTGAGTTACCAACTGTAGTCGCTTACAAAACTAGCGATCAATTAATGTTGTATTGCGATAGTTCCGAAGTAGAAAGGCTAGGCGTTAGAAATACTGACGAAATTACGGTTTTAGGTATGAAGGACGTACAGGTTCATACTGAAACTTATTATACAGGGATGTTGTTTATCCCCGGCAACGTCTGTATGCAGCCCAATAGTGAGTATATATTATTGCCAGGTTTATACCAGTTCGACAAGGGCAAGGGGCGATGCATAATTCTAAGTTTCTCAAAAGGGGGAGCTACTTTAGCAAAAACGAAATTATTAGGGCGTGCAATAGTGATAAACAAAACGGAGTTAATAGGCTCGATGACTAAACATTTAGATGTAAACATTATAGATACTGCCTTACAAAATATAACTCATGATGTGGACACCAGGGAACCTATCACGTTTGATATGCTAAACGTCGGCCCTAAAGTAACAAATGAAGGAAAAGAACGGTTGCTCGAACTACTAACAAAATTTAGGGACTGTTTCGCGTTTAATACTCAGGAATTAGGCCTAACACATATTACCGAAATGACGCTCCGACTTAATGATAACACACCGGTAACTTATAGGCCCTACCGTCTTCCATTTAGTGAACGAGCTAAAGTTAGGGAAATTATAGGTGATCTATTGGCTAACGGTATCATCCGCGAATCTCAATCAGCATACGCTAGCCCAATAGTTTTAGTACGTAAAAAGAATAACGAGATGAGACTTTGTATTGATTACCGAGCTCTAAATAAGAAAACCGTCAAGGACAGTTACCCGATGCCTGTCATTGATGATCAACTCGATCGTCTTAGCGGCAAAACGTACTTCACTAGCCTAGATCTCGCATCGGGTTATCATCAGATACCGGTAGCGGAGGGGTCACGACATGTCACAGCTTTCGTGACCCCTGATGGTCATTATGAATACACGAGGATGCCATTTGGCCTTGTGAACGCTCCAGCAGTCTTCCAGAGCATGATCAACAAGGCACTTGGTGCAAAACGTTTTGAATTAGCCATACCTTACTTGGATGACTTGCTTTCGACGGGCAGTTCAATTGAAGAAGCTTTTGGTAAACTGGAATCTATCTTGGAGCTACTACGTGAGGCCAACCTCACGCTTAATTTGAAAAAATGCTTCTTTTTCCAATCTGAAGTTGACTACTTGGGTTACGAAATATCAGAGTTTGGACTCAAGCCTGGTACCAAAAAGATACAGGCAGTTTCAGAATTTCCGAAACCAGAAAATGTGCATCAGATTCGGCAATTCGTCGGTCTTGCTAGTTTTTTCCGGCGCTTTATTTATAACTTTGCGTCAATCATAAGACCACTGACGCATCTTACTAAGGCTGAAGTTGCGTGGCAATGGGGCGATGAGCAAGAAAGCGCCTTTCAAGACATAAAGGCCAAATTAGTTGCTCGCCCTATACTGGCATTGTACAACCCAGACTATATTACAGAAGTTCACTGTGATGCTAGTAAACTGGGTTTGGGTGGCATTTTACTACAAAAGCCTACTGATGACGCTCATTTTCGACCAGTTGCTTATTTTAGCCGGCAAACGAGTTCGGAGGAAGCATTCTGGCATTCTTATGAACTTGAGACCATCGCAGTAGTGCTGTCTTTAAAGAAATTCAGAGTGTATTTGATCGGAATTGAATTTAAAGTTATCACGGACTGTAATGCTTTGCGGTCGACACTTACAAAACGAGATTTGATCCCAAAGATTGCCAGGTGGTGGTTGATGCTCCAAGAGTATAAATTTAGTATAGAATACAGGCCAGGATACAGTATGCGACATGTTGATGCTCTGAGTCGTAACCCGGTCACACCACCTGACCTTCATGAAGAACTAGAAGTCTTGAGCATTACTACTAACGACTGGCTTCACACAGTTCAATTGACAGATTCTCGCTTAAAACATATTAAGACTATCCTGGAAACCAGCGAATCTGATATTAAGGACATAACCGACAATTACATACTCCGTGATAAAAAGATTTACAGGCGTGTAGGTTCTAAGCTGAAATGGGTGGTACCTAGTTCAGCTCGCTGGAGAATTTGTCAGCTTAACCATGATGAAGCGGGTCACTTTTCGACCGAAAAGACGTTGGAGAAGATCAAAGCCGACTACTGGTTTCCTAAGATGAACCGCTTCGTTAAGAAATACGTTAAAGCTTGTATTGTGCTTACAATAAAGAACTGTCCGGAAAGAAATCAGGGTACCTGCATCCAATTCCGAAGGTAAATGCCATATTCCATACGATACACATGGACCATTTAGGTCCATTTGTCAAAAGTAAGAGAGGAAACACGTATATCCTGGGAATCATAGACGGATTTAGTAAGTTCATATTTATAAGGGCGGTGAAAAACACAAGGTCTAGAACTACCATTAAGGTGCTCGAAGACATTTTTGCGACGTTTGGCAGCCCAAAAGTCATCATATCAGACCAGGGGACAAGTTTTACGTCAAATGAGTTTAAGGACTTTATCAGTTCGATTGGAGCGAAGCATGTACTAAATGCCGTGGCTACGCCTCGGGCCAACGGACAAATCGAGCGTTACAATCGGACTATTTTAAACTCTCTGTCTGCTATGAACCATGGTCTGGATGAAAAAGATTGGGACCTAAAGGTCGCTAAGCTACAGTGGAGCTTAAATAATACAATAAATAAAACTACCGGAAAATCACCTGCTGAAATTGTATTTGGCCAAAGAACGTCAAGTCAAGAAGAAGGTATACTAAAAGGAGCATTGGAAACGGAAGAACAGATGTCAGATTTTGAAAGAGAAGAAGCTAGGAAATCGGTACACGAACGAATTGAACACATGCAAAGTAAAATGAAAGATATTTTCGATAAAGGAAGAGCGCCGACGAAAATATTTAAAGAGGGTGATCTGGTAATGATACCCAACAATAACCCGGACAAAGGCAAAAGTAAAAAGTTGGCTCCTAAGTTTCGGGGTCCATTTAGAGTCATTGCAGTATTAGACAAAGATAGATATGAGGTAGCCAGTATTCGGGGACATTCTAAAAGACAGTATAAGAATATATTCCCGGCGGACCAACTGAAGTCTTGGATTTCAATGAGTTTATCCCCAGACTCTTCTGTCGGTAGCGAAGAAAGCGGGACGGATAATGACAGTCAGTAATGATGATAACTATACGGTTGTTATATTATGTGTGTTATTATTATGTGAATTGTATGGATTTTGTATGGTTGTTGTTTGGTCGTTGACGGAATCACGGCACAACTGAATTAACTCCTCCCATAACCTTTTCAGGCTAGATACTCCGTTCGATACAGACTCGCCCGGGTGGGTGGTCGGGAGAAACCCCAGGGCGTCTTGGTAACGAGCGAGTGACCGCTGGAAGCGCCGTGACTTGCGGGTAGTCAAATGGCGGCTAACAGCAGAGCATGACCAGGAAACCGTGGCTCTCGGGTGGCTAGACGGTAGCTGGTAACAATTAACAAATTACGGTGTCGTGGCTTTCGGATGGCTAAACGGCGAATGAGATATTTATGGCTCTCGGGTGGCTAGAGGGAAGCTGGTAACAATTACCAAATTACGGGGTCGTGGCTTTCGGATGGCTAAACGACGAATGAAATATTTTTGGCTCTCGGGTGGCTAGACGGAAGCTGGTTATCATTGATGTCAAGTAACAAATGACGGTGTCGTGGCTTTCGGATGGCTAAACGGCGAATGAGATATTAGGCTCTCGGGTGGCCCTGAAACGAGTATTATGCTGTTCCTACGGCAAGCGTCTCCGGGTGGTCGTCGATATTGTGATTGTGATCAGTGATAACGAGTTGTAATGAGTGTTAAAGTACTGACTACGTTAAAATTAATAAAATGTACCTAGTGTATATATATAGTAGTCGATATATAGAAGTACAAAGTCTTGTTCCAATATTCATGTAAATACCATTAGGAGAATAATGTCGATAAAAACTAAATCAGTATAATATTAGTATGTCAGTGTTTATTTCTATTTTAATTTTATTACAAATAATACCTTGATGAATACCTAATGTGACTAGTACTTAATTTTTTTTAATACTTACAATATTTATGATTGTTATTATAAGTGCTATACTATGTTTAGCTATACCTAGCTGAGTTTTGGTATGGGGTCCATACCTGTTATAGAATGGCCGAGCGGGTTACTCGGAATAGGGACATTCCTATTGCAGAATGGCCGTCTGTTAGCGTATCACAATTGAAAGCCGTCGTTCAATGTCTACCCACATGCATATTTTTATTTCGCGATGCGCCTACCTGCACTGCGCGAGTGGATGGTCATTCGCGATAGAAACGTCAGACGTGACAAATGTGCTTGGTAAATAATTGGTTTTGAATGTTAATTAATATTATACTTGTTGAAACTGTAACCATCCTTTTTTCCTCTAGGGATTATTAGGAGTATATTAATGAAATCGACTCGGAAACATAAAATGTCTCCAAGTTGAAACACCACCAAGATCATCTCTTTTATATTATATTAGGCCAATGATATATTTATATGTGATCGTCTAGATGTAGAACTTTGTTCTACTTTGTGAGTTGTAATAACTAGTTCTTCTAGGAATTATAGAGGAAGAAAGATTCGCCAAGCTTATTGAAGCCGTAGGATGCTTATTATTAAAGTCCTTAAACTCTATATAAAATTTGCCAAAATAATAATTTAAATTTATCGATCAATTGCAATTTCCAAAATATTTCATTAAAATTTTTACTTGTAAAGGGTTTACATGCTTTAATCTCAAATACCCGATACAACCCTACTATCGCAACATATATTTTTGTCTTTAAAAATATATGGAGGTACACAGCTCCAGCGGAAATCCCCGCTGTGTACGGTGAGTGCCGTCCACCGGTTGCACTCCCCCCGACTTCAAGGGACAACAGATCGGCCACCGTATATCGCAGAAAAATACTGGTAAACCAGTAAGAGTTTTTAGCTCATTATTGGTGAATAAACACCATTCAGTCGTTTCTCGCATATCAATGCGTTACACCGTCAAGTGTATAATAAGGCGTCACCACCAAGACATTGTCAGTATAGGTATCGACCTACGGAGCGCATTAGGAGTATAAAACTCGCCTCAGGGGATGGCTAATTCCCTCGTTGTGCGGTGTAAGCGCGAGCCTTGAGAGCATAGCTCCCTCCAGCTACCATCTTCGCAAGAGACAAATGCACAGGCTCCACCAACTAATGCCAGGGCAGTTTCGGCCACATTAATAACTTTTAGTATAATTCTCGAACATCATATAATTGTGTTATACACCAACTTTTCGCATAATGCGAGTCTCGATCAAATTTGCATCACCCACCAATAATTTGCCTTCGTTTATAAACATGGGTATTTTACAGGCCACTTAATTGATTTGTAAATCATGGAGGGCAAACAGTCTGCAATCCCGTATAGAGGGACCCGACTTGGGCAAATCTAATTAAGACAAGCGTCATACTACAATACAGAATACCATAGCAAACGACAATATCTTATCCTCAATCTATCCGAATAATACAAATGAGCATATTAGCCACGAACCACTTATATACCCGTCACAGGAAGACTCGTTGATCCCATCAATGATCCATCAAAAGATGTACCAAAGACCAAACATAAGCAGCATATCAGGTGCAGTAATGTCGAATTGCAACTCTACACACTCCACGACAGGCGATAGAGATATTACTCTAGGCGAAGCCGCTTCAGAGCAGAAATTTGCAATCAACACCCCGCAACCATCAATGACGCATTATGAACACAATAAACACCCGTGTAATGTTATTGTAGCGAGCATGTATAATCGCGCTTGCGAGACATGCTTGCGAACCAACAAGAAATCAAGCTTAGGCAACAAGTATCCGCTACCTCTATTTTCATCCGTATAGACAGATTCAATTTCGGTACAAAAGTTAGTTGGCAAATCATATAAACTCGACGTATCATAGAAGCAAGCCTCTAAGACGCCAAGTACCCATTATCAAAAAGCCGAAGCTCTAAGACATGGTTCTGAGCACATTTAATACACCGAAGTGCAAAAACACACTCTTCCCAAACCAAAGCATAATTAGTGAATAACTCACCAACTACACCCTAGCCGGTATAGGTTTATAGACGTTTATTCATCGTCAGAACATGTCTATGCGATTTCCAGCATAATTTCACAACGCAACATTTTACGGAAATTGGACCCTGTATACCGCTTGTATACGATCCGTATTCCAAAACAACCACCACATAGTAATCGGCATTATTCATTTTATATATTTCCCCTCAAATATATTTTTCATCAAAATAAATAATTTATTTCAATAGTTCGACGTCCAACGCTTCACGCCGGCCGCATTACTCATATATGTAAGGTCATGGGTGTGTATCTACGTACAGGCCATTTTGCTGTCCGTTCGCGTAGGATTTTTCACTTTCGTATTTTTAAATAATTTTATTATAAACGTTCATTATAAGTGTATACAATACCTATTACCCTATTTTTGGATTTAAATTCAATAAAAAAAATCAATGCACGAACTCACTCCTTAGACTTAGTATGATTTTCACGAAAAATCAATACGAGAACACACGTAATTCTTATGCCCCTATTTTCCTCAATGTATTGATTCGATATCAATAGTAATATGTATTTATATTACTTATAAGTGTTTTATAGGTCTTTAAGTTCCTTTAGTCACGATTTATATCTTCATTAGACCAAATAATGTAACTTTATATTTTAATTTAAATATCAATATTTTGTAATGATATTCTAATATGTTATGCATATAACTATTATTAGCATATTTTTATATTATTAAAAATCATCTTTTAATGATTTAATAATGATAGTTACAATCCACCCCCAAATTTTATATTAATGACTGACAAAGTCAGGTAGTTAATGTATAAATTTGAACTTCCCCTTTTTGAGCACATATAAACTACAACTCTATATAATAAAACAAACCTTTGAGCACATAAAACAACAACTCAATATAATAATTATTCCCTACCCCCGGGAATGACCGCCCCAACTCCCCTTCAATCACATCTCTCAGGATGTTGTCAATTTCCATTACATTCGCTTACTCATATGCTGATGTAATTCACTTGATAATTTAATTGTTTCTTTCAAAAATTTATATTTAGTTGTATCTCAATTATGATTGCCTCCATCTCTCAACAAATGTGATTGAGTCATTCGCCCTAACCCAAATCCCATTTATTTATTGAAAAAAAAAATAAAATAAAAAATAAAAACACAACTTCTGTTAAACAAAAAAAATAAATAAATTGAAACATTTTCTATACACTTTATGGTACCTACATCTACCATTATATAATTCAATTTATTTCTAACACAAATAATGGTACCCACATTTACCATTTCTTACAATATGCTATTTAAATAATAATTACAATTTATTATTTATAATATCTCAATAAATGAATTGTATTTAAGTTTCCTCGAACTACACCAGTTTGAGGATCTGTTAACGTATAAACATTATCAAACGGAATTGCGGCTATTACATAAGGCCCTTCATAAGCCAAGTCAAACTTACTTATATGCTTATGTTCTGCATTCGATCTAGTCGACCTTCGAATTTTTACTAAGTCTCCAATATGATATACAATCAATCGATTCCTGTTATCGAATTTTGTCCGTCGAATTTTACTAGAATTTTTTAAATTCTTTCGAACTTGGTCTCTTACTTGCATAATATCGAATTTAAATTTATCTTTGTAAATAACTTTATCAAAAGTCATTTCCGTTCTATCGCCATATAATATTTCGCAAGGTGTAAACCCTGTACTATCGTGTAAAGAATTATTGTATAATTCTTCTATTTTAGGTAAGGCATAAGCCCAATCTTTATGTTTTGCATGACATAAAGTTCTGAACAATCTGCCCAACTCTTTGTTTACTCGCTCTGTTGTGTTCGGTCTTGGATTTCTTACAGTTGTATGTATCGATTTTATGTCTAATTCTCTCATAGAATTTTTCCAATGGTTACTAATAAATTGCTTTCCATTATCAGTTAATATAGTTTTCGGCTTTATAATTTCCGAAAAATGTTTGACTTTCGTTACGACTGATTTTGCAGTTGACTGCTTTAACGGGTATAACTTTATAAATTTACTAAAGGTATCTTGAATAACAAAAATAAATGTATATCCAAAATTCCCTGATATTAATGGTCCATATAAATCAGCCATCACCATATCTCCAATGTTCTCCGTTACAATAGACTTGCACGGACCCACATAAGTTATATTTTCCTTTCGAGCTAATTGACATATATGACAAATTTTAATTTGCCTTTTGATTTCTTTGGCCATGCGCTTCCAATAGAATCTTTCTCTTATATATTTAATAACTTTGTATGCACTTTGATGCCCCATCTCAATATGTACTTGGCTAATAATTTCGCTTTGTAAACTCTTTGGTAAATATATTATTTCTCTTATATAAGCTTTATAATATAATATATTATCTTTTAAACTATAACGCTTTAAATTTTCATCTACTATGTTATCATCGCCTTGCAATGAATTTAATTTATTTATAATTAATAAAAGGTCTGAATCTTGCCTCTGATAATTCGAAATAGATTTCAATTTTTCGATTAGAACATTGTTAGGTTCTGTCTCTGTATATGCTATATCTAAACTTTGATTTTTATTCTCTTGTACAACATTGCCATCCGGTGGATATCTAGAAAGCACATCTGCAACTATGTTACTTTTACCAGATATATGTAATACCTCATAATTAAATTGTTCAAGATATATTATCCATCTTGTAATTCGTCCATTAAATAATTTCATGTTATTTATAAACAACAACGCTTTATGATCGGTCAAAATGAATACTTTACTTCCCCTCAAGTAAGTTTCGAATTTCTTTAAACAACTTATAACAGCATAAAACTCTTGCTCTGTAACTGTCCAATTTAATTCGGACCCTTTTAACGCTTTACTATGATAACCCAAAATGTGCATCTCATTGTTATCATTTAACTGATATAAAACGCCAGCCAAACCAATTCCTGAACAATCAGTTTGTAAATAGTACGGCTTACTAAAATCAGGATGATGGAGTTGTATAGTGTTTATAAATTGTTGCTTAATATCTCTAAATGCCTTATTTTCTTTTTCACTCCATAGAAATTTATGCCCTTTCTTTAATAGGTCACATAATGGTATTATACTTTCGCTATAATTTGGTATAAATCTTCGATAAAAATTACAAAGACCTAAAAAGGCCCTTAATTGTTTAATTTTTCTAGGTATTGGAAAATCTTGTATTGCACGAATTTTATCAGAATCTGTTCTAATGCCATCAGTCGAGATGATAAATCCCAACATTTTTATTTCTTTACAAATAAATTCACATTTACTTATATTGCAAGTTAAACCAGCTTTATTCAATTTATCAAGCACTATATCAATGTGTTCCAAATGTTTATCTAGATCTCCGGTCGTTATGATTGCTAAATCATCTAGATAATTTACGCAAAAATCTTGTACTTGTGGTCCCAATATTATATTCATTGCTCGGCTAAAACTCCCCACTGAAGTCTTTAAGCCTTGTGGTAATACGTTGTATACATAGGATTTTCCATTAAAGTTAAATCCTGTATACTTTCTTCCATTCTTATTGATTGGAATTTGAAAATATGCATTATTCAAATCAATTGTTGTAATATATTTAGCTCCATGAAATGAATTTAAGACATCCAATTGAATTGGCGGTTTCTCTGTTTCTGCAACCATTTTCTTATTAATATTTCTCGCATCTAACAATACTCTTATTGATCCATCTCTTTTCAATGTAAAAGTTAAAGGACTGCTATAAGGGGTTGAAGCCCTCGTAATTATACCAGCTTGTTCCAAGTCCTGTAATTTCTCTTCCACCTTCGATCTGTATGCATAAGGTATCGGATATGATCGTGTAACAATAGGTATTTCATCCAGCATTTCTATTTTATGTTCATAACATTTTGCTCTACCTAATCTATCCGTAAACATATCTCGGTATTTATTTAAAATAACTTTTATTTTTTCTGTATCTATTTTCGACAAAGTGGTCCCAATTTTTATATTCTCAATAATATCTACTTTTTCGAATTCATTAACACATATACAATTTTGTAAATTATTTTTAAATGAAATGAAATGGTCTTTGCCTCCAACTCTAAATTTCAAACCAATATTTTCATCTCTCAAATTAATTAAAACTTTGTTTGCCTTCATCCAATCAAATCCCAAAATCATTGGTCTTATCAAATTACTAATGATCAAAGTCTGAGTTTCAAAAATTACTTCACCAACCTTAATAGGCAATATAATCATCTGCTGTATCTTTGTACTGCGTTGCCCTATTACTCCTCTTATCTGTAACGCTTTAACAGGTAGCACTGATAATTTATTATTTCCACTTTTAAGTTGTAAAAATAAATTTTCTGAAATGCATGTAACATCGCTCCCTGTATCTAATAATGCTACAACATTTTCATTAAACAATGATACATCTATTTCAGAACGCATGCTCCCTACAAATTCCTTTGTATAGTCATCATCACTCTTAAACACAGTTTGCACGAACAACTCTTTTATAAGCAAGTTTGACTTGGCTTTTAAAAGTTTAATAATACTGTTAATATTATTTTTATAACCAACACCATGTCTATCAAACTGACCTAAGACAGATATTGGTTTTCGCAAACCTTTATTATTCTTTCCCAAAGATTGCCCAGGTTGCCACCCCATTTTCATTAGAATATTCAACGCTTTATTTCCTTTAAAATTATCAGAGATTGAATCGGAAACTAATTCAACCTCTGCTCCTCTAAGTAATGCACTGTTTCCTTTAATATTATCAAAGATTGAATCGGAAACTAATTCAACCTCTGCTCCTCTAAATTTGAATTAGTGCTTCCACTTGTATTTTGTACAACTTGTACTTCGTTCAATTGTTGAACCACCTCCTTTGCTTCATCTGGTCTGCGCCATCTCTTAAAAGACTGTTGATTTTCTTTAAGTTTATTTTCGTAGTTGTGATTAAATCGCCTCTTCCTCTCTTTTATATAAGATTCTTGTTGACTATCGTCTTGCTTTTCAATATCATCTAAATTTCTCAAGAAATCTGTAGTTTCAATGATTGTATCTATTTTCGCAATACGCCACAACTGTTGTACATTCTTTGGATAATGTCTTAGTACATCAGCTAAAATTTGTTTTTCTGGTATCTTATATGATAACATTTGCACCTTCTCAATGACGAACAGAAAATATCCAACCATTGTTGGATAAGTATTTTTATTCCATTTATTCTGGACTAAGAATCTCCTCACTTTGTTCTGTTCATCTTCGCCCCAAAAGATTCTGAGGAAGTCATTCTTAAAATCATCGAATGTTCTCCATTTTACACTATTAATGCGTGCCCAGTGTTTAGCCTCTCCTCTTAAACACTCTCTTGCTATATCAATTTCTATATTTTTCGAAGGCACTTTTTTGAAATAGTTTGCGAGATCATCTATAAATGTAACTGGATGAACATTTTCTGTTCCTCCAAACTTTGGCTTTTCTATGGTTATATTATTGATATTATAGACAACGTTTTGTCTTGGATCCATTGTTTGATCCATTGAAGCAATGTTTTCCTCAAGAACACTACTTTCTTTGCTCGAATTCTCTTTTTTAATTATGTCTTCTAATTTTTTAAACCTTACTTTAAAGGTCTCCACAGTCTTCTTAAGAAGCTTGTGTAAAAGTTTAAAGTCCTTATTAACATATCCTGCCTTGGTATTTCTCCTTTTCTGAACTTTACTCATTTTTGAATAGTTGTTTCACTTAACACAATTAATAAATTGCACTGTTTTATAACACTTTTTATAGAATCGGTCCAAATATTTTATTCGCATCGAATATCTGAAATTAATGTTTGCCATTAAATTGTGCCACCCCCAGACTTCAATACCCAAGCAAACTCTCTCCTCTAATCATCCTTTCCATTTCACAAGCAACAAATTGTAGGCTACAAGCCCACTTTTTATAATATAATATAATTTTAATATATCCTGGTCACGGCACCAAATTGTAACCATCCTTTTTTCCTCTAGGGATTATTAGGAGTATATTAATGAAATCGACTCGGAAACATAAAATGTCTCCAAGTTGAAACACCACCAAGATCATCTCTTTTATATTATATTAGGCCAATGATATATTTATATGTGATCGTCTAGATGTAGAACTTTGTTCTACTTTGTGAGTTGTAATAACTAGTTCTTCTAGGAATTATAGAGGAAGAAAGATTCGCCAAGCTTATTGAAGCCGTAGGATGCTTATTATTAAAGTCCTTAAACTCTATATAAAATTTGCCAAAATAATAATTTAAATTTATCGATCAATTGCAATTTCCAAAATATTTCATTAAAATTTTTACTTGTAAAGGGTTTACATGCTTTAATCTCAAATACCCGATACAACCCTACTATCGCAACATATATTTTTGTCTTTAAAAATATATGGAGGTACACAGCTCCAGCGGAAATCCCCGCTGTGTACGGTGAGTGCCGTCCACCGGTTGCACTCCCCCCGACTTCAAGGGACAACAGATCGGCCACCGTATATCGCAGAAAAATACTGGTAAACCAGTAAGAGTTTTTAGCTCATTATTGGTGAATAAACACCATTCAGTCGTTTCTCGCATATCAATGCGTTACACCGTCAAGTGTATAATAAGGCGTCACCACCAAGACATTGTCAGTATAGGTATCGACCTACGGAGCGCATTAGGAGTATAAAACTCGCCTCAGGGGATGGCTAATTCCCTCGTTGTGCGGTGTAAGCGCGAGCCTTGAGAGCATAGCTCCCTCCAGCTACCATCTTCGCAAGAGACAAATGCACAGGCTCCACCAACTAATGCCAGGGCAGTTTCGGCCACATTAATAACTTTTAGTATAATTCTCGAACATCATATAATTGTGTTATACACCAACTTTTCGCATAATGCGAGTCTCGATCAAATTTGCATCACCCACCAATAATTTGCCTTCGTTTATAAACATGGGTATTTTACAGGCCACTTAATTGATTTGTAAATCATGGAGGGCAAACAGTCTGCAATCCCGTATAGAGGGACCCGACTTGGGCAAATCTAATTAAGACAAGCGTCATACTACAATACAGAATACCATAGCAAACGACAATATCTTATCCTCAATCTATCCGAATAATACAAATGAGCATATTAGCCACGAACCACTTATATACCCGTCACAGGAAGACTCGTTGATCCCATCAATGATCCATCAAAAGATGTACCAAAGACCAAACATAAGCAGCATATCAGGTGCAGTAATGTCGAATTGCAACTCTACACACTCCACGACAGGCGATAGAGATATTACTCTAGGCGAAGCCGCTTCAGAGCAGAAATTTGCAATCAACACCCCGCAACCATCAATGACGCATTATGAACACAATAAACACCCGTGTAATGTTATTGTAGCGAGCATGTATAATCGCGCTTGCGAGACATGCTTGCGAACCAACAAGAAATCAAGCTTAGGCAACAAGTATCCGCTACCTCTATTTTCATCCGTATAGACAGATTCAATTTCGGTACAAAAGTTAGTTGGCAAATCATATAAACTCGACGTATCATAGAAGCAAGCCTCTAAGACGCCAAGTACCCATTATCAAAAAGCCGAAGCTCTAAGACATGGTTCTGAGCACATTTAATACACCGAAGTGCAAAAACACACTCTTCCCAAACCAAAGCATAATTAGTGAATAACTCACCAACTACACCCTAGCCGGTATAGGTTTATAGACGTTTATTCATCGTCAGAACATGTCTATGCGATTTCCAGCATAATTTCACAACGCAACATTTTACGGAAATTGGACCCTGTATACCGCTTGTATACGATCCGTATTCCAAAACAACCACCACATAGTAATCGGCATTATTCATTTTATATATTTCCCCTCAAATATATTTTTCATCAAAATAAATAATTTATTTCAATAGTTCGACGTCCAACGCTTCACGCCGGCCGCATTACTCATATATGTAAGGTCATGGGTGTGTATCTACGTACAGGCCATTTTGCTGTCCGTTCGCGTAGGATTTTTCACTTTCGTATTTTTAAATAATTTTATTATAAACGTTCATTATAAGTGTATACAATACCTATTACCCTATTTTTGGATTTAAATTCAATAAAAAAAATCAATGCACGAACTCACTCCTTAGACTTAGTATGATTTTCACGAAAAATCAATACGAGAACACACGTAATTCTTATGCCCCTATTTTCCTCAATGTATTGATTCGATATCAATAGTAATATGTATTTATATTACTTATAAGTGTTTTATAGGTCTTTAAGTTCCTTTAGTCACGATTTATATCTTCATTAGACCAAATAATGTAACTTTATATTTTAATTTAAATATCAATATTTTGTAATGATATTCTAATATGTTATGCATATAACTATTATTAGCATATTTTTATATTATTAAAAATCATCTTTTAATGATTTAATAATGATAGTTACAAAACCATCTCGGCGTATTATTTCTTGAGGTAAGTGCAATGGTAAGTGTAACACTATATTTACTTTATTTTCATTTTATAGACGTTTATTTATAAAAAATTATAACTTGCTATGAAGCAAGGTATAAATCAAATATTTCTACACCTAAAATAAACTTTCGAAATATATCTGGAAATCTATTCGACTGAATTATTTTATCTTCCTAACGTTACCCTAAAAAGATTTACGCGACAGTTGTCTTGACAAGGCGAGGGTACAAAAGGGAATCCCCTACAATGGATATGCTTTCACAAAATTTGATTTACAACTTTACAGAAGTTTTGCTTAGAAAACCATACATTTTCAATTTTAAGAAAATTTTGTAAGCTGTTCATAACATTTTTATTACATACCGTATATATAAAAATATATAAATTTTAAAATCTTAATTCAGTATTTATTAATTTTATATGTGATTACTAAGTATGTAAAATGTTATCGAAATAATTTCGCCAAATTTTCACTAAGCTTTATGGAAACGTATGTACGGATAAATTTTAATTAGGTATTAGAAGTAACATAGGATATAATAATTTTTATGAAAAAAAAAATAGCATATACAAAGCGAAGTATGTGTGTTATATGTAGACCTAAACGGCTGGACCGATTTCGATGAAATTTACAGGGATTGTCCAGAATGGCACATTTCTGTGTGTGGTAGCGATCGGATCAACATAATAAGTGGTACTCGAGCGAAGTTGGGACTGGTCACTCATATTTATAAATATAAAACTGAATTGCTGTTGTTGCTGTTGGTTGCATATACGCGGACCTCCCGTAAACCTGGAACAAGGCGACAAATCAAAGAATAATTGTAAAAACGTCCATATTGCAAAGTCGTTGCAAACTAACGGCGATTCCCTTGGACTATATTATGTAGGTGGAAAAGTGAAATCGCCGTGTGCGCGCATGGGAAATCAATTCCTTTGTTTATTTACCCGCCAGGAAGCAAGCGAAAAATGTATTTTGCCAGAAAGCATTGAATTGAAAGTTAACCTCATTTTTCATAGTTAATATAATATGGTTAAATACGCTGTTTTCACATGTATTTTATTTAACTAAGACTATTTGCTTTGATACTGGGATTGTTTACCAAAGAAAATTAAGGAAAATCTAAAGAAACATATCTGTCCACAGGAAGGTTTGAATGTGTTTACAATTGACGTCAGTTTTTCGTTAGTAAGACAGTGGATTTTATAAATAGTTTAGTCTAAGCGAATTAAATTACGTTTCGTGAACTTCAAGAATTCATTTTGAAATCTGGAATCGATTATTGATTATGGGACAAATCAGTAACGTTTAGAGAAATACAGTTGTTTCTCCGTATTGACGTATAAGCTGAAATTCAGCGATCTACCTCTTATTTTATATGAAATGCAAATATGTAAGTACCGAAATCAGTCCCACCACTTGAAGCACTCATAGTTTCTAGAAGTACTTATAATTTCGTTTATTGTCGACAGTAATGGAACAACGTGAAATATTGATAATTTTGGCCGTCACTTCACGTGAGAAGCCCTCGCCGTACGCGTTGTCATATATCAGACAATATGATCTTCTCCCTAGACATATCAATAACATTCATATGTACCCTCAAAGGGTCGACATCACTGCAATTGACAGACGTAACTTCACTGCCAGAGTTATTAAGCAAAATCTACGTAAGTGCGTTGAATGATATATTCTGTGAAATCACAGAACCACGATCCGTCTTATGCACGCATTGTGGCTTAGTTAGTTATAATATCAATCGACTTCGATTATGCAGAGCAAGGAGACTGACCAAGTATCAAGTTATGAAGATACGTCATCAAGTCGGCGATTATCGAGCAAGAAAAACGTTAAAGTAGCATGTACACGTATCTAATCTTTGTATGTTTACCTGCTGGTAATAAATGTCTACCTAATTTTGCAGGAAACCTTCGCATTGAACTTTATTTATTTTTCAAGTACAAAGTTTAAATCATTTGTAAGGAAAACTGAAGCCGGACACGATGACGCCAATATTATCGATCTTAATGAATAGTAGTTGGAAGCTTGAACAGGATTGATAATCGCTATGGAAACGTCTATTTTGGGGGTACGAAGTTCACCGGCTCATGTAGTATCTTTATAATAAAGTGGCGTTATACATCTAACGTTGAATAGTTAATACAAATTGTAGCGCCAGCTTTTGCCAATTATTTTCAATTTTACTGATTTCCGATTCACCAATTCTATAAATCGTGAAACCAACGAATTTTAATGTTTAGGATGAAAAATAAACTCAAAGAGTCCAAACGTTTATAACTTAGTCTTAATGAAATTTGCTTTACATCGACCTCACAAGTTTCAAATGTGACAAACGGTGAACAGGGTCCGATTCTACGTTGATAGCTTAATCAGATTAGTTCTTCTCTTATATATAAAAATAGATATAGTATAAGAAAACAAGTTCCAATAAGCAAGATTCAAAAATTTCAATATAGCATCGAGAGGTGCTTGGTGTGTGTATATTGGACGGCGAACGTCCGCGAAAAGGCAACGTGATTCGCTTTGTGTTCCAGCCAATATTGCCAACGTTCGTTCCAATATCGGAGCTTTTGATTAAAACATTCTATCATTGTATAATTGCCTTGATGGCAATGTACATAATAAGTAGCCGTCAGAATATATTTCTGTCCAATCAATTTTGATTTGTGATGCGACGAATTTTACCCAACCGTTTTTCAGATGCATTTTCCCCTTTTGTTACTACTATAGCGGAAGAACAATTGCAAACTGACAGATTGGAAAACGGACGACGAATTTTAATATTTTTAACATGATATCTTAATTTGTGATTTGGCTTATTTTAAAAGTGTTGTCTGCAATTCTATTTCGTATATTATACAATACGAACGTTGGAAAGAATGGTACCAAATAAGTACTAAGAGATAATAATATCATACAGATAAAAAATCACACACACATCTACAACCAAAAAAAACAAATTTTATGAGATCATATATAAACATTCACAGTCGTGATTTTCTTTCTCCTAACTACCAAGGCTTCATAAATATAGAACAGTTGTATTCGTGCGCACAAATGTATGTATCGAAGTTATCTGAGATAAGGAGGGCGCAGCTGCGGAGCTTGGCCTGGGCGCAGCGCTCACCTCAGCTAGCAATTTACAAAACGTTTATTTATGCGCCCCGGGTGGGGCCGCGAGTCGCGAGGTCCCGATGCAACGCAGCCGGTTATTATAAATGTGCACTGATATTTCAACAGTGCAATCGCTAATTCCGTATAACTGTATTCATAAATCTATTCAACTAATAACTATCTAGTTCTAATTATATCAATAGTTTTTTGTTCGGTCTTAATAATGAAAATGTTTTGAACACGCTTTTGCAAGTATGACTATAAATTTATGACAAACAATTGTTTATATGTAACTAATTTATAATATTTTTAAGTTGAGACGTCCAATCGTTCATTTAACTTTTAACGGCTCAAATAGTGATGACATGGTGTTACTGATTCGATTTTTGAAAACAAACCAGTTTATTTATGCATATTTTTGTCATTGTTTTTACTTTTTGTCTAAATATTAAGCCTCAATTGCTTATAGATATTAATATTAAAGTGTAAAAATACCTGTACAAATAATAATTTTTGTTATGGACTAATTGTATCGGGGGTAACACGTCCTGTCACCAGTAAAATCAAAACAGCGCCCTCAAAGTGGTGCATTTTTCGAACATGGTATATCATTTTAATAATTAAAGAACTTCATAGGCGTGCATATATGTCAAAAGTAGCATTAACACTTGGCACTTGGACAGGTTAGTAAGTGACCACTCCTATCGACAACATCCATTATTATCAGAAAAATGCTAGTTTTATTGTAAGGAGATACAGAAGGGATTAAAAAAGGGCATTGGGCTTGCAGCGCCTCACTCATCAGATGAAACATTGTATAAAATCCATATCTGTGTTGTGGTTTTAGATCCCTGGTCTATCGTTGGGCCCTAGCCCACCGATTCGTGCACCAGCTGTTGCATCTATAATCTCTGTCGGTCCCAATTGAGGTCAAAAAGGTGTTAGCTTATTTTATATTCCACTTACAATACTAGGTTAAATGCTCACTAGCTTATATAGCGTTACTTAATTCAATATTCTTTGTCAGATATTCGATAAAACGTGTAAAGGTAGCAAATGTTTTATACGTTTACTAATAACTCAAACAATCTATATCCCGAGGTATATGAAATGTCTTATTTAAAACGAAATACAAAGAGAAAAATATCTTAGAGGGTGTAAGACCAAAGAGATATGAGCCCATCCCCGGGCAGAGAATGGGACCGGGCCGCGTGTAACATAATCTTGTTAAGACGACACCCGCGCCAGCTGCTCTCGGCTTACTTATGAACGGAGAAGGCATTTGTTATGCGATTAAATTGGTCGACCATAATATACTGCTTGCTTCACTCCTCGATTGTTTTATTTAACCCATGGTAAGCCGCAATCACTGTATAAATATGGACAAAGTATAAATTCACTATGAATTTTCCATAATATTAATACTGTGGCGCATTCTAAAAAAATCCTATATTTAAAGGATGATTAAAAAATTAAATTAAATTAAAACAAATAAACATCACGCTTGTGGTATAGAGGAGTAAGCAGATAACATATTGCTATTTTGCATAGCACTTTATTTTATAGGTGTAAAACCTTAAAACGACACCATGGATTCACTTTTACATGTTTATTTGTGTATGCTTTTAAATTAAATAAATTATTATGGTAAAGATAATTTATTTTGAATATTTACTATAAAAGGGTTTTCATTTTAAACTTTCTTTGTATAGGTTTATAGATTTGAGGTTAACTATCCATATATTTTTTATAAAATGTGGTTTTTAACAATTACTTAGATTTATCATAAATTGGTTACTCAACGTTACATTTAGTTTCATAGTTTTTGTATGCGTTTACAAATGAACCGTAAGGATGCCGTGTCGTGTCATTTAGCTGACTGTTCTTCACAGCATTAACATTGATTGTAATTCATTAAAAAAATAATGCTGTAAATGGAATTCATATGAATAATACAGAAGTTCTAAAGCAATGTTTCAATAAAAAATATTTATGAAGGAAAGTTTTGGACGAACAGCAGATGTTTAAAATTGCTAATAGACGTAACTTCGGGTCGAATATATTTTTGTAGAGCTTAATAACTTTGATTTAACATTCAGAGAAAGCCATACATATTCATTACATTGCTTGTCTGTAATTAGTTCCTTAATAAATAATATTCTTGCAATAGATTTTAATTTCGTACCAAAAAGCCTTTGCAAATCTCTTATCCCATTTTCACATCAACGTATTGAATACCTATTAGGATTATTGAAGACGGGATCATATTGACTTAAAAGTTATGCGCTGTGTGTACAAGAGATTAATGTGTATAAAAATAAATTTGGAGTGCGCTAAGCGCCATGCGCTCAACTAATCAAAATATTCTCGTGAACTTCGATTAGTTCCACTGTTTGTAATAGTTTGTATGGAATGAAAAATTACTTATGATTGCCATTCAACATCTTGGACATTTCCGAATCAAGAAAACGTAAATCTCTATCAATAAAACGTAAACGTGGGTGGTGTATTTATATTTTTGAATGAGAACTTTTATCTAATCGACTAATGGCAAAGAGATCGATGACTGCTCAGGAACAATGACGTCTACGACCTACCGATTGGGACTTTGTTAAATTAGGTACGATTATTGGAAACGTTACGCAAGTTAAACTTTTTGTTCAGACGACTCGAAGAAAATCCGTCTACTTAAGCGCTCCATTACTCCCGGGGGTCGGATAATCAAACATAGTCTCTTGTTCTCGGACAGTGATTAAAATTATTATACTATAGTATAGTATAGCATAAGATATACATACGTATGACTTATAATAATATTTTTGTATTTATGTGTTCTTGTATTTATGTATCTTTGTTATCATTTAGGAATATAATTATCATTTAGGAATTAAGGAATATAATTATTTATTAAATGAAAATCGAATGCGTGCGAACTCTCAACCCTTCTTTTTGCATTGCCGTAGCCGGTACACACAATATATACATAGAATACATAATATCTGGGAAAAAATTATGTCAATGAGTTAAAAATAATTTAAGTTATACTTATAGGTATTTTTAACTTTCAATTCGTTTTCATTTCAAAGTTATACGAAATAGTGTAGCATAATATAGGTAGGAGGAATTGGAAATCCGTCGGATATATACCATTTACTCCTACGGCAAGGCGACCTGTCGTGTTCAATATCTTTCGGAGTAGCACATATTCGTCAGAGGCACATATTATGTGCAAATATTTTATACCACACTCAATATTAGAAGCGATAAAGATTTCAATATCAAAATGACAAAGAATAAGTTATTATTTATGATTCTCTCTGTTTAAATCTTTTGTACATTTATGTATGGACTCCTGGATAATAAATAGATGTACTATTATTATTATTCATTTATTTATAAATGGAAAAATTACAAAGCGACTTTACTTATCTATTTCTTACTTTTCGTGTTAATGTTTGATTATTATTCTTCTTCTTTTCAGTCTTCTGTAAGTAAATCAAGAATAAATCGATAAATATAAAAATCAAGAGGGAAAAAAGGAAGGACCTTTATTTCTACATTTTTACTTTTACTACTAGGTAAACGACTTTCGAAGCTGTTACAATATATTACGTAGAATTTTATAGAATCAACAAAAACTATTAGAACATGCGCACACGCCCGTAACCTAGAGGGATAGGCAGAGATCATGTATTTCCGCGCGCGTATTGGCGCGATCCCGGCACACCTCTCTCGCTTCTCCATTTATACATCTACGCAAAGATGCTCGTCGTATATGGGTGCTCCTTAAACCACCATTTTTTAATAAGCCACTAATTTATTCTATATAAGTTCTTCTAGGTCGTACCCTGCCAACACTACCACCACTCACTTTTGCAACATAAATTTCGTTATTCTCTCTTCATTCATCCTTTCAACATGCCCGAACCATCGAAGCATACCTTTCTCATTTCTTTTTACCTTTAGAACATTAGGAGTCCTTTAAGAATAAATATAAATGTATAACACAACCGAGTTCTTAGGTAGTTGGCACAATAGAATTTATCGTACAAATATTATTTACAATTATTTAATTCGTCACGTACGTATTGAAGTTCAGGGCGTACTCGTAGTTGAGTATTATTTTTTAAAGAGTAGAACTATTCGATTAAATCAAATATATATTTAAAATGTTGAAAAATAAATAAAATTCAGAACGCGAATTTGATACAGTGAATATTTGGAATTCATAAATTCTATAGTTCAAACATGAGCGTGACATATTCACAGCGCTTCGGTGCAGAGTGTTCGAGTGTTCGCTTTAAATCGATTCAGTTTGTAGTCGCGTGACTTTGCACGGAATATAAAAGAGTAGAAAATCTATGTACCGAAGAGCACAAGTTGGTGGTGGTCTGACTCAATTTATGTGAGTTATTTCGGCTGAAGCGGACATTATCTAGTCCAGGCCGGCCGGACACGGCGGGGCTCGTACGGATAAATTGCCAATTTTGACTAACACCCATTGCATGTCGGATGCAAATGGCAATTTCTACTGTCTTTATATACCCGTCTGAATTCCAGATGGTTCTATTGTAGATTGACTAAAGTTTTGAAATTATTCACCAGAAAAACAAGTTAATGTATCAATTGAACTTTGTATATGTATATTTACAAATGATTTAACGCAATATTAAGATGGAGTAAATAATATGATAGTTTATTTCCTTGATTCATACTCCCACTAACAAGATGGCTTACTAAATATACATTTGGAAATCAAAAAATCGTAAAATGTGGTAGCTTAGCAACAAATATGACCTCTTTTACTCATGTCTTTCTAACTTAGATGGCCTCCAACGTTTTTTTTTGCCTGTATTTTTCCTTAATTTTCGATGTAATTATCTCGCTTATATTTCCATATCTTTTTTAATCTTACATTAGTTTTGTCTATAATTCTCAATGGCATCTTCAAACACAAATAACTCTCATTCTGGAATCCTAATCATAACCCAGTATATAATTCATTACATGTCAAACAAACCTAGTAACCTAGTACAAAGACCTTATGTGTATTATTAATACTACAAAGTAGGCTTTGAAAAATAAAAAAACTTCCTAATATAATGTTTGTAAGAAACGGGATTCTTACAACGATTAGCCATTTTTAGGTCGTCGTAAGAATAGTGATAAGAATCTCGTTTCTTCCAAAAATTATATTAGTAAAAATGTTGTATATTATAAAAAACTTGTTGCCTAATTCAATATCTCTTTTCTTTCTTAAGTACTAAGTACATCGCATGGGCAACGGTGATCACTTATTAAGGATCCGCTGCTAATTTCACCCCATTATACTATAACATAAAAATTGTAGGTAGGTAATCCTTACGTGGAATTGAGATCAGACATGATGTAGCAATGAATTTCCTACCAATGATCGCCTTTCCTTCTTTAGAACCCGACTTTTAAACGTAAGCGCATGATTCTGTCGATACATACTCGATTTGAGCACTTTAAGTGCTCGCAGGAGACATTGTATTATATTTCCGAAAAGTCCTCTATTAGTCGTATTTAAAGGTTAGTCTTCTGTCCCCTCTTTCGTAAAAGCAGACAAAAAAAACGCAGGCAAAATAATATTAATGTAAGTTGTGTCGCTCTATGAAAATGTTAGAACATTTAAAATATAAATTATTTTCTTTTACTCCAAGGAAATAAACACGCATAACCGGATTAGCAGAAATTTGTTTTTAGTTACTTTTCCGACATTCCGGTACAATGGAGCGGTGGCAAGTAGAGTGAATACCCGAGGAGATAACAAGGCACCTTGAAAAATAACAAGCTCCCGCAGTAGCGAGCGACTCTCTCCGTATTTTATTTATCGATACAATCTGGAAAAAAATACATACCATTTTTATACTTGTATCCGATCGTGAATTCTTACACCATCACGCGCGAAAAACATCTGTAAAAATAGATCAATGCTTACATTATTTACCCTGTATGCATTGGTTGTAACATACATATTATCTATGATTTATTGTTCGGAACAAAAGCATCTGGCAACACCACCTCGTCCATTAGTGATAGTCGAAATATTTAATGCAGATGCTTTTCTAAGAATCAAAGACAACGACCAAATTCTTTTATGTCACGTATGTATATTTGTCTTGTGTTTTCCTCTAGATTAATTTGAAACTTCGCACACTTATCAAGGACGGATGAAAATGCAATAATTTTATTATTTATAAAGCTTATACCATTACTTACCAGGATCTTCAGGATTTGCGATTTTTTAAGATTGAGAATAACACCATCTGATTGCAAATTTAAATAACAAAAGATACTTTATTCAGTGATAAAACTATTAATTTTATAGGCGACGGTCATGTGAAGTTTAAGACAAAACAACAAAATTAACAATAAATAAGAGAATATCGGTAGAAGGGCAATTCAAAATTCCTGCTTAAAGGGTCGAGAACAAGAATACTAAGAGAATACGCCCGCATGTCGGACGGACGTAATATTTGTGGGAACAGCAGACACGTGTTCGCGGCTCCCGCCCTCGTGTGAACGCGATGCATGCAGGAAGATGCGATCAACTCCTCAGCTTTTGTTTTGTATATATTGTTTTTAATTTTACCCTAACTCATGTGTAAGTAGATTAACCAACCCCTTCAATGCATCTTCGTCCGATATCTATTAATTCCCAAAAGAACTTACTAGTTCGATGTAATAACAATTGGGAACATTTTCTAGGGTCGTGTTGATCCGAAACAGTTCTGCAGAGAAGTATTATCAATAAAGGCTGTAGTGCCTAACCCCGATGATAAACGGTACTGATATTACTCGTAGAAAATCCAAAACATCCTCAGGTGCAGATATCTCGTATGAGTGACACCAGGCTGCCTAAATCTGTATTTTACTCACAGCTGAAGGAGGGACAGCGCAAACCTGGAGGTCGCAGAGATTAACTAAGCGTCATCTAACAGTATGTGAGGTATAGGTTTATGGTCAGGAAGAGCTTGCGCAACATAGATGAGTATGGTGCAACTCTGTTAATACGGCTTTTAAAAACTGTAAAACCTATCGTTTGCAAGATCTGGACGCAAAACGCCTACTGCTGAAAACCCGGCCTAAGTATTTCTACACCTACACTTCCATAGGCCAGTTGCACTCTGTACCGTGTGACCGGAGTTCTGAGACCAAGTTCGAAACCAACTTCGTCAGCTATCTTCAGTTACACTGCCGAACCTAGCCTCGTTCGCCGTTGTTGGATACGTCCAGGAGGACATCAAAACGTCATCTGATCTTAGTTGTCTAAATGACGACATTCTTTCATGTATGTCCTTAGACCTGGTGTCAGAAACACCTTAAGCAGCAATTTACACGATTTGGGAAAAATATGACAATGGAAGAAACACTGAAGAGTTGCAGGAGCTATTGCATTATTGACGCAGATCCTACAGAATCGGAGCAATTCTTACTAGCTTTTCTTCAATTAATAAATATTGTTAATAAATATAATTTGATAAAACACCAACTTAAAATACATTGTGTTAAAATTTACCTTACTCAAAACATTGCCTGAATCAACATCATAAAGCGTGTTAAATTCGCTGTTGATAGCGTGCAATGAACGCGAACAATATTGTTCCCGCACATTCGCCTGTGCCCGATATTACACCTTCGAATATAGATAAGGCGCTGGGGACACGTGTTACAAAGTTCCCTACGGCGAAGCGAGAAACCGTTACGATAAATAGCAACTGATAAATGCCGGTAAGTACGCCCTGAACGCAAAGGACACAGAAATAGAATTTAAAATTGGCTTTCTAAATTAAAACACATATATCAAGCTCGGAGACCTATAAAACTAAAAGGTTAAAACTGTTTCAAAATGTCGTTTTACTTAAGGAAAACGAGGGCAGGTTTATTTTTGATTGAAAGTTATTTAAAAGCGATTCGCGAGGCCCTTCTAGACCGCCAGTCGGAACGTAATTCAATGTAAGTTGGGATATATCAGCGTAGGGAGCTATTACGAGGCGATCGCGTGAGGGCCTCAACGACTTTTCTGGCTTTAAGTTGCGGTTTCACTTAAAACTGTTTCAAAATGTCGTTTTATTTAAGGAAAACGAGGGCAGGTTTATTTTTGATTGAAAGTTATTTAAAAGCGATTCGCAAGGCCCTTCTAGACCGCCAGTCGGAACGTAATTCAATGTAAGTTGGGATATATCAGCGTAGGGAGCTATTACGAGGCGATCGCGTGACGGCCTCAACGACTTTTCTGGCTTTAAGTTGCGGTTTCACTTAAGCCGCAAGATTACCAATTTTATTACGAGGATTTGCCTGTTTTATTCCATTCGAATTATACTTTTATTTATTTAAAGTTTAATTAACTAGCTGATTGAACACGGTATAACCAGTCTAAACTATAACTAAGCAAGATACTATTTTGAGTAGTCATATTAGTGACTTGTTTGTTCGTTTGCTTGATATACGGATGTAGATGTTAAGAGAAGTGTACAAACTGGAAATAAATAATTTCTGCCTATTCTTCTAGAGAACGGACGTGATTGTATATTTATTTAATTTGTTACAACATGGAAGTTTATTAAAAGAAACAAGTAGTCGGCGTCAGTTGCACGGGCGGCTTGTTTGAATACCATTTAATATTTTCCAAGTTGTTGGCATGATAAAAGCATTACGACCGCGAGCAACCGGCGGACAAACAAACGTCGGCGGGCAAACAATCGCAAATGGCGCCTTCGAAGCGCGAGCAAAATTTTAATTCGAACCGCAATTTCACATCGGCGGGAATCCGAACAACGTTTTATTATACATAATGATATTCCCGGACGTGCATTTTACATTTGAATCGGAATTGTAAATCTTGAAATAAACGATTGCATAACACACAGACGTCATGTTTAATTATATTTTTAAAATTTAACTTTGTTTTAAGTAAATGTTTGAAATTAGGAAGTAAATAACTTGTAGCGTAGCTCAATACTTTTTCTATCATCATGAGGCAAAAGTCGTCGACTCCTGGATTGATTTTGAAGATTGCCACAAATATCAGTCGCTTGTTTCTCTCATTGAATGGAGCAGCGGATCCAGGATTGTCGTTTGAGGAGCCCTCTGGGAGTGAGCACTCAAGTTCACATTCAAGTAATTGGTAAGTAAGAATACTGATGATTTTTTTGGGGGCTTATGTCCCTTAACAGATGGCGTAGAACAGCTACCCTGTGGAGTCGATGCATTCATGTGACTTTAAACTATTTTTAATGAACAAACTTGAGCACAATCTGACCCGATGTTAAGTGGTAATACGATCAAAAGATTGTACGCACTAGTTTTGTAACAACTTATTTACTCATACCTTAAAGATACCCACGTCACAGTGGACTTTTGAATACCAACCTTGCTTGCCAATTATTAACATGTAATCATTGCCAGCCGTGCTGCATTTGCATTTGTTTGAACTTAAATAAATATCTAAGACTTAAACATATGTAACAATATGTGTGGAATAAAATTACGAAAGATCTCAATTAATTTGCGAATAACACATGTGGTCGCAATCTCGGCGGTCTCCATGATAATTTGCGCGCAAAGCTGCGACTGAATTTACAACGCGGCCGCCGGCACTGCCAAGTGTAACGTCCTTGAACTAATGGGGACACGGGCAGATGTTGCACGATTCAGAGTTCCCTAATAACAACAAAACAAGTATCTAACCTCGCTTTAATGCTGAATTGTGCTTTTGTTTAATTTCACTTGTATTAATTAGGACGACTTAAAATGAATTAAGATTTTAAATTTTAAGAGACGCAATATTCTGCCTCACAGGCTGTGATATAAAATAATTTCTCCCTTTTTTTTCTTGTTTTTTGAGCCCACTGGTATGGAAATTTATATTCATACCAATTATTGCTCACAGTTCGGCGCTCATCCGTTCCTTATTTTCCTCGCACCATAATTTTATTAATGTGACCCATTTGCTTGTTGCCGATACCTGTAGGTAGCGGTTACTTAATACTAGGTGAACCGCATACTCGTTTCAACCTATAAAAAAACGGCCAAGTGCGAGTCGAACTCGCGCACTAAGAGTCCCGTACCATTCACATCTATACTGCGGCAGAAATCTATAAAAATCACAATGTGTTGTATTGGAGCGCCCTTAAATATTTATTTAATTCTATTTTTTTGTATTTTTTTATAGCGGCAACAGAAATACATCATCTATGAACATTTCAACTGTCTGACTTTTCGGTCTATATATACGGTTCATGAGGCATACAGCCTCGTGAACCGTGATTGTTAGACTGTCCGTCACAGACGGACAGCGGAGTCTTGGTAATAGGGTCCCGTTTTACCCTTTGGGTACGGAACCTTAAAAATTATATTATTATTGACATTCTTTATATTGTAACACAATCATATTTTCTGTCGAACATCTGACCCATCATACTGCCTGGCTCAACTATGACTATGACAGGTTTACTACGAGTTTTCATTCAATCCGCTTACCTATATTCAAGTAGCTTACAAAAAGTAATCGTTCTTTAAATCGTCCTAATTTGAAAATCCTGTTTGTTAAAAGGTTAGTAAGTGTGGTATTTTGTTTCTTCACTCGACGGAAGATCAAGTGTCAATTCTAATTTAATTAGTAAGGAGGTGACTTACTTCGCTCATATTAGCGTGGCGTCTCATATTCACAACTCAACTCCTACACAAACTATAATCAAATACGCTATACGCTCCCATTCTCCCCCTTCCGCATATGAAACACATGGTTAATTGACTTTATGACGTATATTTAAGCTAATTTCGACTCAAAGTTCGAAGTGGTAAAACTTAAATTAGACAATTGTGGTTATAAACGTTTCTATTACATAAAAGGATAGAATTGTATTGTGGCACTTGCAGCTACGTCGCTGTAGACGCTCGCGTAATTGACTTTAACTCGTTGCTAGCGGAATAAATGCAATCTAAAACGACATGAGGAAATACGGGCTACAATCATATTATAAAACACAGCGTCATCGCGTCTGTCTGTTTGAACACCATAAACTCAAATATTACTCAAAGCATTTTCATACACTTTACACACATGGACGAAATGGATTAATTCATGACAAAGGTTTAAAGTATATGTGTAAATTAACTGAAGAATGACATGATAGATGTTGAAGAACACAATGATTGTTGAAGAGCCCGCAACAACAACTGGTCAAATCCCACCTCACAGAAGACCAGCGTGAAGTAGAAGTATTCTGCGTTTCGAGTTGCTGGAATCCTAATTCTAGTCCGTTTCTCTTTCCTTTCTCTAACAAGGAAAAGATGGGAAGGGGAATAATATTTGGCAGGGAAAAAACTAGCACTAGGAAATATTTTTTTTAATGTTTATCCCTTCTTCTGTCCGTCAAAGGTAGCGACTACAACTCACTAGCTTGTCGCATGCCTATGGGCAGTGGTCAGTAAATACTGGGTGAACTACGTGCTCGTTTGCCATCTTATTCTATAAAAACAAAATCATCGTAGGCTGGTACGACGTTGTGAATGGAAGAACATGTAAAACTTTGGCGTATCTGCTCTGTTAACGCGCGTCCTGAGACGGCAGGCGCACCTGGGTGTTTCAGGTGCGCCCTGCAAGACGACCAGGGACCCCGGCCCCAACAAAGTGGGTCCGTATCTGCGGACGGCGCTGGCTGGGTCGCGGAAGATTGCAAAAGTGTTCCCGTTACCCAGCCATCGGGGGACTGAAGGAACACCGCTGGGTTATTAGTGGATATTCCGGCCACTTTTTGGCCGGCGAGTCCTACATACTCCCCTGGTAACGGGGGGATGCGTAAATGCATTTTCCCAGCGAGAAAAATAAATCTGTACTGTTACCCGTGCGAAGTCAGTGAGGGTTACTAGTGTTAATATAAACAGTTGCAGACTGAGCGATCTTCGAAATGATTCTAGTATTCATTGCTTTCAATTGCCAAGGTGCTGTGTCGATGACCGATAGGCGAGTGGGCCGGCTCCGTTGTGCCCACGCCGACTTGTTTGCGGTGTTATGGTTATCATCTAACATAGATCAGTCGCGAACGAGGAAATTCGAGTCGCGTTATCGCCATGACAGAATTGCGACTTTGAATATTGATAACGGAAACTTTGACTATTTACCTAGTTCGGACGACAGCGGCAGTCGTTCCGAGCTCCGTATCTAGATGTACCCAGACATCCGGAAACAGTTTAAATCCAAATCAGTTAGTTGAATCGTAAGTTTTTAATTAAAAAAACTTTCTGGTCAAATCTTACATCAGGATTTACTCCTGAATACAAAAACTTTAATGAAATGTTCCTCGTCTAAGCCAACGAATAAAAAGTAATGTTTTATAGGATAAGGCGACAAACGGACAAGTGTTTGACTTCACATTGAAAGTGTAGTTTGATCGTTTTCATAAATAATAAAAAAGTTAAAGTTTATAAATAAATAAATATGCGCTCATGCCCGTAACTCAGAGGGGTAGGCAGAGATCATGGATTTCTATTTGGCGCGATCCTGGCACACCTCTCTCGCTTCTTCCACATTCATACTTCTACGCATGGATTCTCGTCGGTTATGGGTGCTCCTTATGTCGCCCTTTTTTTGTAAGTCATTTTATTTTATATGTACATGTACGAAAATGTACGATTACTGTGTATTACGTTACATTGACAATTTTCTAACAAAAAAACTGCTATTTGTAGTTCCATTTAGTAGTTCGACTGTTGTAACAGTACATTAACCCTGACGAATCGTCGGTCCGTGCACATCTACTGAATTAATGTTTGTTTTATTTTATGAGGCTCCTACAAGGGATATGAGGCGACGCCCACGACACGATAAAGGTGTAAAGATCTTGAATGTGCTAGAGTAACAGCTTTAGTAATAATAACTTTAAAATGTTCTCTAAGTCCTGGTGTGAATAGACATGTTATGTTATTCATAGATCGTAAATCGGAATTATGTATACGATATATACGTGATGAGATTCGATATCGTGCGGTATTAACATTTAAATTGTTAAGGTGTAGATATTATGATCATTCCTAAATTGTTATCTAAAGGGATTACGTATAAAAAAGTCTAGGAAATATTACTCCAAATATCGGATCATTTCATTCGAGAGACGTTGTTGAAATGCTCAATATTTTAAAACACGCTTGAAATATAGATGGGTAGAGCTATTGATCCAACGATTTCATAGAGATACGTCTTAAACTCGAAAATAAGTAAGGATACAAAAAGATTGTCTAGGCGCGACCAATTGTAGATCCAATGGCATAGTTTTATAATTCTCTCGATCCCCGTGTTGTACACCAAAAATAACACAAACAGAATGTTGATTAAAGCTTATGGTGTAGATACCGAAGAAATTATTAACGTCATTTTTATATTTCGGAACATAGATTATATGTAACACTGTTATCGTTTAAACTAAATTAGGTTGAACTCTATGGTCAAGTTTATTATGACGTATGTACGCATAAGAAAGAACCGCAAGATACGCAAGGGTTCAACCTAATATGATTATTACGATTTAATAGTATTGGCCCCATATTTAGCTCGGCAACCCACTTGTTATTTATCAATGTATATTATCTAACATAATCTAAATAAGGTCCTGATCAAATAACATGAGAGTATACATTTCTTATGCCGTATATAAACTATCATTGTATTGGGCGTTACCTTACACTGTCATTTCCATTAAATATATGCTTAACTGTTGTCTGATAAATTATCAATTTGGGAGTAATCAATCATGGTAACTGCGACAGACGTATCGCTTTGAAACGCCGCCGCTACGATAATTTGCTCCTCCCATGCCTCACGTTATCAGCGGCGATGATAATCCTTTGTTCCAGTTCGTTACTAACACAAGCCAAACGTTAACAAACTTATGTCTAATACAAATAGCACGCGTTATATTTTGTATACATTTTATAACGTAACGCTCATATGAAAAAATCCATAGAAACTTTTAACGTCGTAAAACCTATATTTATGAAAGGAATTAATAAAATTGCCAGAGGTCCACTTTTCGCGTTCAATAGCCAAGGGTCTATGTAGTGTATGTGGTCGAGGAAATGAAATGCCCAGTTAATGCATTGTGCTGCTTCACCATCTTCATTATATCTTGTATCAATGTTTTTTTAAATATGGAAAACCACTACTACTATATGTATAATATGTGCCACCAGATGTTTAATGGCAGTGTGTTCAAAATATAGTACGCACTCGTGTACCGTTAGCCTCTTCTTCCTTCTTTTCCAAGTAGTTTCGGATGGACTCTAATGTGCCTAATTGTACTTACTCCACTTTTAAAATCCACTTTTCGACTAAGCCACGTGTCCACCAGAGTGCCTACTCTTCATTTTCCACCACATGGTCTTGAACGTGCCAGTGTTTACAAATATAAGAACTACATTACCAGACGGATTGTGACATCGCTCTCCCATGGTATTTAGAGCGCCTTAACTAATCAACTGTATCCAATTCCCCCCATCAGCTCAATTGATCTTAATACTTGGATTGTTCATGACCGAAATGCGATGCGAATTTTTTTAATTACTCCCTGTCGCAGCCGAGCCGGGGCGTTGAACGCAATTAATTGAGTTGGATCCCGCTTCGGACGAACTAGCCGCAATGTTTACAATATTTTAATTTTTTTTTTATTTGACTACCCCGCTACCTAGCAGTTTCCATTTGTCATAAAATTCTTCAATAATTACGAGTGTTTAGTTTCAAGTAGATTCAGTCATGATCTATATGACGACAGATTCACTAACTTTCACATATAAGATTTAGAAATGACGAAAACCATAATCTTATTTATTTCTTGAAAGTATAACGAGCATTACTGTACTCACGCGTGATAAATTAACTCGATATCACTTTTTTATTCCCTTTTCTTAAAACATTCTACTTCTGAGAAATCTCGTTGTATAAATACATCATTCATAACTTCACGCCTGTACCCACAAGCCCATAAATAGTAAATTGCATTCTATATATTGCGATACAATGTATACGAATGGACTAAAAAATATAATATATTATTGCAAATAATATGTTATTTATATAATAATTAATGTTTTGAATCGTCTAAAAAGCATAAAGGAGCAGAGAAAGACGAGATGAAGTTTCACGAGCACTTGTAATTGTTATAAATATTTTGTTACAATCCAAAAGTTAGGAACTGTGTTGTAAATTTTAAAAATATACTGCTAATGAATACAAGATCTGGATACATTAATTTTTGTTTTATCCGAATCATTATAGGTTATGTTTTGGTAAGGTTATGCATAATAAGAGAAAATATCTTTTCAAATTCCGTCAATTTAGATAGGTTCTTTTTCACAATCTAACGCGCCGCTAACAATCTTATACATCGTTCTTTTCTTCAGATCTTCTTCTCAAAAGCGAACAGGAATCGTTTTTCACAAAATAGGCCTGTTACTATTAACTTTCACTGTCAAATTAATATTTCCACCATACTATTTTCTGTACCTTTGACAATGTGTGTGCAAAATATAAATAGGTTCCGACCGTTTCACCGTTAAGATTAACTGAAGCAAATCTTTATTTATATAATTCTTCTGTACGTGTGTTGACAGTGAACTTCTCCTAAGCGGCTGAACCGATTTGAATGAATTTTTGTGTATGTCTTCAAGTGGATTCGAGGATGGTTTAGAATTAGATTCACAAATTAGTGGTACCCGGGTGAAGCCGAGGCGGGTCACTAGTTGTATATTAAATAATTAAGATATATAGCTAAATGTTTACCTATCAAGACAATGAATTACCAACAAAAGGCTAATAGATTCTAATTAGTGTCGAATTATCAAAATTCCTTTCTTTGCATTCTAAATAGTTGCCCAATTAATTTCATTAGGGCATTCTTTTCGACGCGGCCATCGTTTTCGATAACAACTAAAGCATATTTGAAATGCTCCGATCTTTTACTGTTCGTTTTCAAGGGCCTCTGGTTCGTGGACGGAATTTTAATTAAAGATATTTTATTTCAAACCAGATTCTGTTATCTTTAAAAGAAATAAATAAGTTAACAGAGTGATTTACACTGAACCACGTGTACAATATTTATCTTAATGTTGTAAATATCAGGAAGTAAATTTGTATTTACATTACAACTTATACAATTTAAGTAAGTATTCTGGTATATTATTAAGAAACTCTTCCATCTTTTTGCCACCATCGCCGAATCTACTACACCGTATTACAGATTTAATTATTAAAACAAACTAGAAGCTTTGTCTCCTATTATTCTGAAGAGCTAATGTATCTAGTAGTAGTAGTAGTGTAATAATGTAGCTAGTTAAGTAATAGCAAAGACACAGTCACTGTTGCATTTATAAAATTACTTTTTAGTCTATTCTGAACACTTAACAGTACAGGAGTTATCTAGTAAGCAAACAACGCAGCTTATTATAGACATATCAACATCTGGCTCTACACTTGACGTCGGCTTGAAATAGAGATGTGTTCGACTACCGACTTCCCACGATGCTTTTAGTTTTTTTTCTTTTTTCAAACACAAATACCGCCACATTGCCTTTGTTTTATTGCACAGCGTAAATAGTATGCATACACCACCTGATATTTGTAACCACTGATATTTAGTCCACAAAAGGTGATTTTCTAAATATTAGATTTATGTATATACCACACAGAAGGTAAGTGTGTGTGCGTGTAGATAATTCTAGCAGTGTAAATGCTAAACACTATTACTTTGTTGTTTTTTCAATATTAACAAATATTGTTATATTTGATATTCAGTTATAGAAGACATACTTACATATATTTATATTAAACTGCTCAACTCAACTTGACTACATAAGAGGAAAGAGGTACTTACTACCTGTACAAAACTTTAGCGTATTTCGTTTTATGCCCCCAGGGTTGCAAACGTTGACTATTATGATTCCACACGCGTTTGCTGGGCTTAGATCATTAGCAATTGTCTCATAGGTCTGTAAAACTTTTAATTTTTGGATTCTACATCATACGCCACGTTCCACTCTTTCATTCTTTCTTCTTCTCATTTAGTTCTCTCTTCTGGCAAACAAAAATCTGGCAACGCATCAAAAACTATTTTATTCGTTGAGAAATTTGATGAAAGGTTACTTAATATCGGGAAGACGATTCTGTCATTAAAATAAAATAAAATGTTTATCAAAATGTGGCCGCAACAACAACACAACTTCTCAACAATTTCACGAGAAGGTTAATACAATGAAAAGTTTAATGGCAAATTTATAAGTCAAATTTGTTGTTTCGTAACTTTAAGCCTTTGTTTATACCCCGTATAGTTCGATGCGGCGATGAGTCGACATAATCACCGGGGACTTTACACCCGTACACGCGCACACGCGCGCAGCATTATATTTTGTTTATATTTCTAAACTCGACCCCGTATTAAATCCCACTCACACTAGTGTACATGTTATCCCCGGATAAACAACATGTATTATAAGCATAACCCTTAAACGTATTAGAGATAACGAGGGAATTTAGAAGATCCAACACTGTTTTTGAATCGCATAGAAGATACATTCAAAATGTATGTCGGAAACTGTAGATTCCATTCCATCTACTGATGTGCCAGGTTAATGATAGTGAGAGGTCTATTGTTCCAACTGACAATGACTAACTGTTCTATGAGTTATCTATTATTGAAAATCACGTCAATGAAACTGATTATCTTAACACAACGCAAGATGAAACAAAAGGCCTTTGTTTTTAAAACAAAAGATCATGTACTAAATTCGAGAAATGTGTTGTTTTATTCAAAAATATTAGTAATTAAGATGTGACTGTAATTTAAGTTTAGAGGAGGGTCATTCGAGTAGCGACTCGCTTCGTGGCAGTCACTGTTAAAATGTAGCAACCATCGATAGCATACACGCTGCAATCTAAACACAATATCTAGCATACACAACGCAAATTTGCTGCACTCTTCCCCGTTTACCGGTTCACTACGCAATTGTTAAACGAAACAATGAGGCAAAAACTATCGCTGGCTGACAAAGCGAGTACGCGCCACAATCCGTGACGGTTCGCTAGAACGATGCAGTTCCTGCCATTGTCTGAACAGCCACCACACCAACGCGAATGACTTCTGTTTACTACGCCTCAATCACACGGAACAACTTACGTTCCCACGAGTGAATTGTGCATAGAGGAATTAGTTAAGCTTTTCTTCATGTTTTAATCGTAGCACGCAAAAGTACGCTTGTACAACATACTCAATTTACTCAGATGATTTATAACGATATTATAAAGAGAAAAGATTTGATTGTTTGTTCCGGATAAAATCAAAAACAATTAAACTGATTTTAAGATTTCTTCCACCATTATACAGCTCTTCTATTAACGACTTCCTAGGCTATATTTTGTTTTTAGTAGTGAAAACGTCTTTATCCGCGTTACACGATATTTGATAGGGGAAAATGTTATAAGTACGCGTCAACTACATGCTCAACATGGGTCAGCAAAATGATATGTTATTATTTGAATTTGTAAGCAGTTACGAGGAATTTTCTTCCATTTGTTTTTCTTGTATTCAATTTTGAATTATATCATTAAGATATAAAGCTTTGTTTTCGTTGATTGCCTTCCCACCTGTTTTGAGTTTTAACTTCTGTTGGCAGTCCTTGCCTACCTGTGTTTTTTATTTATCTATCTATACCCGAGTGAAGCTAATGTGAGTTGCTATTTTATGCATAAAACAATACGGTGTCTTGATTTTATTCAACAAAGATATTTTACACTCCACAAGACAAGGATATACGAGTACACACATACACCAGCGAAGATAAGGATCGGAGTTATTGTACGACGGTAGGCCTATCGCTTGAACCTTTCAATTACTTACCTTTATCGTTATGATAGAAACAGCATGCGCGATGGTTTTTTACAAAAGTTAACCCTAGCATTACAATATATTGAACTTTATACTAGAGCGATCACAGTTTATACGGTCATCCTAGCATGAATTGAATGTTAAATGGTAATAATAAAATGTAGCCAATGTCCACACATACTGCACTGTTCTTCTGATGAACTAACGCTATTAAAATAAAACTCCACTGTCGACTGGAAAACTTTAGTTAATTTTTCTAGATCACTTTAACCATTTGTCGCTTCAAATATAATATCGCGATTTTAAGTCACGGTGGCGCCATCCAGTGTGTTGAAATTGAACAGCCAGCATTATATTACTTCTGAATAATGTAGCTGTAGAATAAGTATTAAAATCGGTCTACTTATTTTAGAATGTATTATTTATAAACAAACCAATCTTTTCACTATGATATTAGTTAGACTAAAATACAACTGTGTACTGATTTTAAGAGACTTCTTTAATCATCAGTGTTGACAAAACAGCTTTAGTTATAATTTTACTTAATTTATTATGAGATATTTATATCTAAAATTTAATTTCAAAGATTTAACAGTAACGGGACAATAATCAAAAAGCTATTCCATTGTCGTCACTTTTATAATACAGCAAGCGTGCTGGTCCATTTTATTAAATATGAAATCACCTGTCCGTCCCTGGGTATTGAAAAAAAATGTTACACGTCGCGAACTTAAGAACCACTTTCACTTGACAGCGCAAGCCACAAAATTTGAACGTCCTTTAAATAGAGAGATATTTTTAGAATCTACGTTAAGGTATTATTAAACTTATGGCGTTAACATAGAGTGTATTTTAGCAAGATCTTGATCTATTAAAAGGAACAATGGCAGCCATCAGGATTAGGGCAAGAGGAAACATGGTGTCAGCACCTAACGTTTTGTACGGCATTGTGCTTTAGTGGTCCCTTTAAACCGAGGCTGCTTGATTCTTTTTGTGTACGCTCCTGTATAACATTTTCGTACGACCTGCGGGAATTTATTCGTACTGCATTTAAATTGACTCAGGGAATTTGGGACTATGGATAGTTTATTTTTTCGTTATAATATTTCGCTTTGATAAATATTTTTATTTACTTTATTCAAAGTTGAACCGTGGTTATTTCAAAGTATTAAAAAAACTCATCCTTGATTCAAATTTCACTCATCTATTTATTATAGACGTTTAGCTTCTTCGGAACATAATATTACTTGCCACAGAATATGCTCGTAAATAAATATATGTTACAGACCATGCAGTTTCGTCATGAAAAAATAAATTGCGTAAAATTACTTTTACTATAACAAAAGTACTTTTTTATTAGCAGTACATTTAGCTACCACGATCTTAAGACAGTATCCATTGAACAAAGTACGTCATTAGGTAAAGATAATTTGGTCCAAGCTACGGTACATTAGGCCAGATTTGGCCGTGTGTGGTCACAGGATGTCATCACAGACTAATCAGCTTCGGTGATTTTTCTCGGTCACGAATAGGAATACAAGAGTATGTTGTAATAGACGTTTTTTTCATTACATATTAAAGCTAAATGCGTCACGGTTAAACTTCAACAGTGGTAGAGTTCGCAATAACAACATCTGTTGCACGAATTGGCTGGCTCGACCGGTGAAATAGCACCTCACAGAAAACAGGCGTGAAGTAGAAGTACACAGCGTTTCGACCGATGAGTGAGGTGCCGGAGGCCTAATTTTAGTCCTCTTCCCCTTCCCACCCGTTCCTCGTAAGGGAGATAGGATGGGAAAGGGAAGAGAATTGGACGGGGAAGGGATTAACGGGGAAAAGAAAATATCCTTTTTCCTGTCCATTCCCCTCTGTCCGTTAAAGGTAGGCAACGCATCTGCAACACATTTTCTTGTTCACATTCTATGGGTAGCGCTCATTTAACATCCGGTGATCCGCTTGCTCTTGTTATTTATTTACGTTCGTTGACATACGAAGCCGCTAAAGACGAATAGTTAGTTTGTTTGATTTCAAACCAAAGGCTTGAAATTAAATGCAGTGTAAGAAAACTGACATAAATAGATATCACTGGCAAACTAGATTTCTTCTAGGCTAGGCTAGGCTTCAAGGCTACAATGTACATGTCATTTCTTCTAGTTCCACATCTACTACATATCTTCGTCATCATGTTTCTGAAAACTGTTAATTTTAAAAATAAACTTAACGATTATTAATTTAAATGCAATCTAAGTTCGCACGATTTCATGATATTAAGAGACATCCAGTATCCGTACGACTGCTTATTAGCGACGCGTAATTGCGGAGAGCTCAGATCGAACCTTTTCCAACTTAAGTGAACTGTTAGCAATCATTCTTAATTACATCGAGAACTCTACATCATCCGCCATATCATTCCTATCGTGGGAGACTTAATGACTAGGCGAATGAGTATATATAGTATGTTTGTCTACTGCAGCTTCATTATAAAAAAAAATACAAAACTGATCAAAATAAGAAAAAAACTTATGGTTTCTGAACATACCATGGATATATTTTTATAACGTAGATGCAAAAGTAAATCAAAATTCTAAAGTAACAACTTAAATAAGTTTGATAGCAAGGGTTAATTTACATGTTTTAAAATAAATTCTTAATTAATTACTACACTGATTTAGCTAGCTATACTGCGTACGCGAATTTAACATTTCCGTCATAGATAAAAGATTAAGAAGTTATTTTGATCACTGTACTTTTTTAACTTGCACCCAATTATTTTTTACTTATATACCTTCGAGTTATATATTTAAGTAAGCTACACAAATAGTTCATAATTGTTCTTTAGAAAACAACGCGGAAAAATAATTACACTTACGCTTATAAATAATTGTAATTTATTATCATTTTTTATCAAAAAGGTCACTGAAATATCATTCTGTCGCAAGCAACATTCACATACGTCAAATCTTGTAAAAAGGATAACGTAATTAAAATAATAAGAATAAAGATGACAGCTAGTGTTTGTCACTTACACGTAAATGTAAACACATGACGTAAGCCGTAGAAAAAGTGTGCTAATTAGGACGCTTTTCGAGTATTCACTTTTGAACCGCAACGCATATCTATTGTAATATAATATAATTGCCTATAGAAATAAAATAATCAATAATGATGAGTAATAGTGGCCACTAATTATTACCACTATTAACTAAAAAATAAATAAAATATAAGGAATAATAGTTTACGTCACAGGTAGTAGCCGTAACGTAGGTTATTAACATTATGGCGACTCCGTTAAGCGTCAGTATTAATTGTTTATTCAAAGCACTTGCCCGACAGGCTCGGAGACGCTCTTCAAAGGGGTAACATGCATCGGTGGCGCTATTTATAAACGCTCGCTTAAGTTGTTTTTTTTTAATAATGGCTGCCACTCCTGCGGAGCGCGCGCGCACCTGCCGCTACCCTCGCGGTTGATTGGACGATACTCAGACTCACAAGTCAATAACATCTTACTCCGCGATGCCCACCCTCGTGAATATCTCCCTTATCTTTCGCTGTGTATATCTGGATATATTTATGGATACATTTCGAAACTTGATAAAAGTGTTGAACGTGTTTCTTAAATCAAAGAGCTGACTTCCTTTCTATGGTTCTATGGTTTCTATGGTTATCGTTATGTATACGAATTTAGATTAAAGTGTTTGCCTTTTATTAGCTACTAGCTATGTCCCGCGCTTCGACCCACCGTGCATTTTAGTTTAAATGGAATCATTTTACAAATATGTACATGACAATTCGTGACGTTAACATAGTCGGAAGGTTTTTTAAATTTTCCAGTGTACCGATCTTAATTTTTTCTTTCCTATAATATATAAAAAAATAATAAGCGAAATCGGTCCAGCCAATGCCACGCGATGCCACATTATGCCTAGATCAAGGGAGATATGCATTCAATGTTATGTATATATATATATATATATATATATATATATATATATATATATATATATATTCATTTATTAAATGAAAATTTGATGCTGTGAGTACGGTATAAACTGAGCGAAGAGAGAAAGATGAATAAATAAATAAAGATCTTTGGTAGAGAAAACTTCTTCCTTCACCTCGCATAGTCCTTTCACATCTGTTTATAAGTTTATATGATACATCTAGTTGGTAATGTACATTGTCAATATTGCCCTTAAATAATAAATAAATCATTGAAAAATATTTCGTTCACGTTTTCCCGACGATAAAAACTACACTGGTTCTCATATTCCCGGGATTAGCACAACAGGTATACTGGCGACTGAGGGCACGCGGCCATCATGTTTTAATATAATAGATCGTTTCTAAAAGATAAATGAGAATGGACGGGCAATTCATAATGTTTTGGTTGTCCGATACATTAGTCCTAGCGTAATCATTCCATTTCATCTCTGCCTGTACTACACACAGTATGTGAATGGTAGGTATAGATAAAGCAGCTCGTAACGGCTACTTTTGAAATGCGTACGAAGATTGACAATCGCTGATAACATTTAGATACTAACCATGTCCAAAGCGAGCCATTAAACAAATGGACAGCTCTAAGACGGCGAATCGATTATTGCGATAAGTCACTTTGACGACTACATACATTTCAAATGAACATGCGATTGATTAATTTATAAATTAAAAAAAAACACGTAATATCCAAGTATAGTCCTGAATAAGCTACTTGCACTCATCCGACGATTAAAGTCATCATTGGCGTTTCACAATCTCCTAATAAGCTTAACTGATTAATAAAGTGGTAGAACCCGCAACAACATATGTTGCATGAATGGGCCGGCTCGACCGGTGAAATACCACGACCTCACAGAAGACATGCGCGACGAAAAAGTATTCCGCATTTTGTGTGATGTGTGAGGTGCCGGAGGCTCGGTGTCAGTCATCTTCCCTTGACAATACTTATTCAGCCGCGTTGGACGATATTCCGTAGGGGAAAATCTTATAGGTTCTCGTGAACAACATGCTCATGATGCGTGAGCAGCGTGTTGCTCAGCAACCTTATTATTTGAAATTTGAAACAATTTCGACGAACTTTACTTACGACAAGATAAGGACCTATAATGCGCAAAAAAACTACTAGTGTGTTGTATGTTGGTACACCGTCAAGTACAATGCTACTAGTAGTCAGTACCACCCGAGCCACAGGCGAGAGTGGACGTGTGACAGTTGTTCGTGGGCATTGCCGAGCCTGTGTTTGGGGGTTCTAATAGGAGACCTTGCATCTAGTAGTAAATGCCATTTTTTTCCAAAACTCAAGAAAAAAAGACGTTAATACTTTAAATAGTTCCACCAGTCCATGCCGGTCTATGGATGAAACACGTTTATTCTTGCGTGGCGTAATCTAGCGTATTCATGTAACTCTGTTCAATAAACAACACAAACATCTATAAAAGCTATACAAAGAAAAGAAAAGCCCCTTTTACATTACCTTGGTTAATTTTCATACAAGTACTCATTACTACATGCGTTGATCATAAAACATTAGTTACTTAACTGCATTTCATATTTTTTTAATCGTAGTTAAGTAATAAGTTAGTAAATGATTACAAATATTTTGCTTGGAAGTGACTTCTAAATACGCCACGAAAGAATATCACGAAGAGAGTTCATTCCCAAAAGATACTTGCTAAAAAGAATTTAATATAAATTAATTCAAAATATTTGTGTCAGAATTCTTCGAACAGCCACCGACCGCAGCTGTCAATCGATGATAGCATCTGACTGGCGGGAAAGGTATTCGGCATCCGAGTTGAAGGCAACGGAATTTCGATCGGAAGCTATTGCTTATACTATTCATAGCATATATGTTTCCTAAGAAAAAGTATTATTTACCTAACTAAATATAAATTCTTATTACTTGCGTGGTTGTGTTATATTTAATTTACTAGTTAATAATTTACCTTTTTAGTTAGCTAGCTAATTATGTACTTACAAAACAGTATCTCAAATAACTAAACTAAGAAACTAACGAATCTTAATACATTGATATATCACAAGCATTAAAGAACATAATACAAAAATAAAAACACATAAAAAAACACTTAATCTTTTATCTCGTACACATTGACAGAGATCATTGACGAAACGTTATACATTTTGCACAATAATTGATACAAGCAGCTGATAATAAACTCTATAGGCATTGCAATCGTAAATTAGAAACATGAAATAATATTAATTGCAGATTGTTCGCGTACCTCCCAATACGATAATAATCTAAGGCCGTGTCGAAACTCAAAACAATTTCCGCTTGCGCTCGAAACTATTTTAATTCGTTATCATACTATTTATCATTTGATCTCTCGGGTTTTTTTATTTGGCTATCCGCCTAGTACTTCGTATTAGGAGCTAAACGTTAAAAGGAATGAGCTTATATACCGGTAACATCTTTAAATCTTTGACAAACCTTATATTTGTTATGTACAAACCTTGTCACGTAATACATTTATTAGTAGTACTGCCTTCTACTAGATGGCATTGTGCGTTTATTTCACATCTCTGAATCGCAGTTCCTCGTCCTACTAGGAGAGGGTCACGTGGGACATCCCTGATAGCTGGAGGAGGAGGAATATGTCCTCCCGCCTTCGTTTAGCTGACTTGGCTGGGTGGGACTACACCTATTTTAATCCCTTTAAGAAATCTGCAACTTCACTTCCTGAGAATGAACGTGAAAATTATCCATGTGTTTTCTTCGTTCGTGTGATGTCACTGGCGACACCATCGACATTACTTGTTTTTTTTTTAAATCACATGATATTTAGTTTTGCTGTGATTCAAATTCGCAAGTTATTTTGTAATAACTGTTTTTTGTTATCGTAAACCGACTTAAAACCATCAACTGCAAAAATAATTTTTAAATTTCGAAGTTCTGAGGTCACTAACATAAAAAATCGAATTTTAAACCTCCTCCATTTCTAGAAGTCGATTGAAAAGGCCAACGCACATATGATTTTTGAATTTTCTATTGCGTAAGTAATGTCATCTTAGTATTATAAGTTTACCTTGTATAGAATAAAAAAGCTTTGAGTTCAATAATTATAAATTCCTACTACTTTTAGATGTGAACATGTATACAGTCATAGAAATCAATAAATCGCGGTTTGACATGCCGTCTCTTTTCCTCACTTCAGTTGGTATTGTTTTAAAACGCGGTCTACAGCTGACATTGTTCTTATTCCAATGTGTCTGTATGTCTGTGTGCAACACTTTTCAATATCTATTGTCTTTTAATGTTTCGAAACACATGATCCGTTCCGTATCGTACGATACAACTTGTGATGTCTACTTTAAATCGCAGGCGTGACAAAATAATAGTTACAAATTTACAAGAACAGTCGTAATTGAATTGAGTGGGGCATTCCATCCTGTTATCCTCATTTTTTAAGAATTCTGCAGTAATCGAGTATTATCTAAATAGTCTAGTTACGTTTATAGAAATTAGATTTTAGCACCTGTTTGCTTACGGTTGAAACTATAAAAAAGTTCGGCTGACGGCTGAAGTAAGTTTCTTTCTAAATTAAATATCCAAATTCACTAAAACAACTGAATTCTTCTTTGCTTGGGGTGGATAGAAATAACACTTGCACTCAACTTGCTACAAGTATTATTATCATTGTTATCATCAGTCACAAAACGTCCACTACTCGACGTAGTCCCCAAAGATCGCCGCAACCTTGACAACATCGTCAGTCCATTTCGCGGGAGACCTACCCACGATGCGTCGCCTTGTACGTGGCCGCCATTCTAAAATTCTATCTTTTCTACGAGCTATGTACCCTGTCTAGTCCCACTTAAGCTTAGTGATACTATTAATATTCATATAGCGGACACAAATTTTATCTTGTGATTTACGAGTATATATGAAGCCCAAAAAATAAGAAAATACTACATTACAATTTTCACTGGGCTAAAAACTATGTGCACAAACTACATATTTTAAAAGGATTTTTATCAAACCAATTTCCGAGAACGAGCCGATAAAAACAGCCCGCTTCTTTATTATTTTATAGTTCATAAATAACTTGCAAATCGCCTTCTTAATTAAGTTCAAGAACCAGTCCGCGGGTCCAGTTCCACTCGCCGCTTTCGAAAATACGTTTAACTTGTTGAGTATTTTCGAAACGTATTTACCTCCTTAGCAACTTACAATAAAAATAATTACTTGTCATCACCACTTGCATCGATATTTAGCAAGATATTGTAAAATAATCAAGTCTTAAAAACTGTGAGGCAGACTTTTGTTATAAAAGGAACGTTGGAGTTTCATAAGCTATATGATTTCAAATTGCCACCTTATATTTTTTTCGATCTGGCTCACAAGTTGAAAAATAGCAATTTAAAAACTAGCAATTTAACTTGACCTTTAGTGTAGATATTTTTTAAATCTGCTTATAAGTACACATAATACATTAACCTGTGCAACTCATGGCAATCAACTACTCTCACTGATATAATACAAACTGTAGCAGATTAGTAAGCGAAAACGACCCTATTGGAATGTTGTTCACGTCATGTATTTACATTTAAGCTTATGTGACAAACACAAGGTGTCCTTTTTATTCTTATTATTTTAATTACGCTTTCCTTGTTACACCATTCGACATGTGAGAATGTTGCTGTCACTTTCTTTTGACCGGTGATTTTGTATGCGTATAACATATCGAAACTATAAAATATCATCGACCATTCCATATCCATAAGCTTAGTGACGATATAAACCGTTACGTAACGTTGAACAAAAACAACATTGTGTGCCACAAATTGCTCTGCTGTGTTAAAAAATATTTTGCATTAAAATTTAAACTAAGTAAGTGCCTATATAATATTGTACATTTACGATTCCATGCCTCACTTTCTGTTTTACCAACTTGTTACGGCGGCTAATACGTGAAATTTCTTTGAAATTCATAAGGGAAAGGTTAATATTACGAAGTAAACCATTTTAGTATTTTATATTAAGTATGTACATTAATTATTACTAGCATTAGAAGCTAAGTCTCTTCAAAATATAATAAGACATTTTTACAGCTAATAAAATAAAAGAATTCTGCTTTCCATTATAAATACTCTTAGAACATAAAAGTTATTAGATTTAAACATCCAAAGGATCTTATCACAAATATAATTTTTTTCGTGATAATCGCTTTATACACTTTTGGATTTGTGAGTTTACTTCCTCAATTATTATGATAGCTACTCTATATCCGTTAAATACGAAAACATACAAACATTTTCAAATTAAGTAGGTCTAAAAGTCGATATCCTAATTAATTAAGCGAGTTAATCTTAAGGAAACTATCTCTTAAAATGTATGAAAGGAACTTACGACTGGATAAGTTTATCGATAAAAATCGTAAACAACACTAATTCAAGTTCTTTTAAATGGTGTGAGTGGGCGTTAATTACAATAACGTGAAAGCTAATGACTTAGATGATATCGAATACAAAAACACGTTTATAACCTTGGAGGCTAGATTATGTTGAATTATTGTTAATACGCGGAAGATCATATACCATTTTCTTATAGAATTGGGACAGATATTTTTAACCGTACCACCTACAGTAGAAGTTTGTTAATTCATTTGCTAATTTATAAGTATTGTTACACTACTATTGTAGCACAACACGTTTTCCATTCCCAAAACATTGTACATCCGTCATATACATACCCAGACATTCATATCTAAAACTCTCCTACTGTCTATACCTTGGTAACAATAAATAAATATGCGCTCACGTCCGTAACCCAGAGGGGTAGGCAGAGATCATGGATTTCCATTTAGTGCGATCCTGGCACACCTCTCACGCTTCTTCTACATTCATACATCTACGCAACACGCTCGTCGGTTATGGGTCCTCCTCATATCGCCCTTTTTTAGTAAGCCGCTAATCTGATCGATATAACTACTCCCAGGGCGTCCCCTACCAACACTGCCACTCACTTTCGCTACATAAATTTGTTTCGGAATTCTCTCTTCATTAATTCTTTCAACATGTTATAAAAATACTGTATAGTAAATTCATTGTACAGAAAACTCAGGCAGTATCAGTCCACTGCTACACATCGCGTTTCACCTTTTCGAAGTCACTTTCAGCCGTCTTCACAAGGTCCTCAGTTCATCTGGAAGAAGGACGCTCTACACATTTAAGAGTGAAGAGACAGACAAAAATAAAAATTTACCGTCATAACTTTAGAATTTACTAAGTGTAAAAGAGTTTCGTATTGGAACGGTTATTTCTTGTTTTTACAAAAAAGGGTTCACTCGGCAGCACGCCGACAGACCACGGCGCGTGACAGCTCGCGGCTGCGCTGCACCTATCTCTACGGACCGAAGAACGGGCAAAAAACAACACGAACAATTTTTAACCTAACGAGTTTCAAACCTTATTCCGATGTTCTAAGAATGTTTATCAACCGCGCACACCCTGGATAGGAGAATGTTTCGCAATCTAAAGTTTTTTGACACGTTTATTGTAATTTAAACTTTAAATTATGCTATTACGGTTGAAATTGTTTTGGCTGTGAATAAAACGATTGGTTACGCTGTAACGAAATGATCGGGCGCTAACAAAACGACACAATGGAACGGTCAATGTGTCTCGTGCCACAATTTTCGTTGGCCGAACGACCCAGAGAGTGACCGTTTTTTGTTCGGTAGTACCACACTTTTTCACCTTATTGATATCACGAAGCACCTCGACGAGAACGATTTATTTTCAATCTATTTTTTTAATTCATCAATATAAGAAGAAACTGTAAAAGAAACGTACCTTGTACAACATCACGACTGAAGAGCAATCACGCACATTACTACCATAACTTAGTATTATATTACACGATATTTCGTTATGTGTTACAGGTCTTATAGTTATTTAATTAAAGTAAATACTACTACCATTACGATACCAAATCGACCTTAGTATTTCTTATGAAGATATATAAATAATCAAAGAATCAATAATTTTAAGTGAAATCATTGAAATCAGTAAAAAATTGGTTAACGTTTCTGCTCGGAGAGCTCTAAAAGACATTACAGCAGAAGACCATTCGATTCCATTTTATTGCTACAGGCAAAGACATTTCGTAATTTACGACAAAAAAAACAATAACAAAAACGGAGGGCATGGAAAGTAATTATAAAGGTCATTAACCACCCTCCTGTCTGACTGGAATAATATTTTGCTTAAGTGTCTCATTTCTATCGCACCTAATGAAAATACTTTTACTATTATGTTTGACCTTTAATGAATTTATAAAAACAGTGTGCAGCTGCAAATGTCATCGTTTTCTTGTGATGATTGCGTTTTTAAAGAAAACACATTGGCCATCAGCCAAAAATTATATTTTAATGTCATAGCAATGAAGCTAGTACTGTACAATTACTTTAATATTAAACGTTAATAGTATTGTATGTATTGTACTTATCAGATTCGAAAAAATCATTTTGCATTTGGCAGCTCAATTATCAAGGATGTTAAAGGCTGTGTAACACACATCATGTTTGATCATCACATCATGTTTAACAGATATCATGGATAAAAAAAGAAAAATTGGACCTCCCATTATGTTATGACCCCACGTGGAACGGCTAGTCATGGTACAATACAACTGGTAAAAACCAATGAAAAAAATGTATCATTATATGAAGGGAATAATCGGAAATGGGGATTTGACTTCCACTCGCAAATTCACCAGAAGAGCAGCAGAAGTGAACTTTTACATCACAATGGATTTTTATGAGATCCTAGTACTTTCCCAGGATAAACCGCAAAAAGAAGAAAGCAAAGTGTCTGCTTGTGTGAGTGGAATGACTCGTGGATGGAATAAACTCTGTACAGTATAAGTAATAAAAAACATAATAGCTTTCACTGCAATTGATATCATACAGATCAAGATCCTTTATTCAGAAAATTACTAAATTTAGTGAAACTTGTGGGCTCATTATACTAAGAATTAACTACTTACAAATATAAATATATCTTCAGTATTATTATAGTGAAATGTAGTAATATATAGAAACTTTGAAAGTCTAAAAGTGCGCTGAGCTCAGGACAGTTTCACCTCGATCCGGTCGAGATAAAATTTGCATTTGCCTGCAGAAGTCGGGGGCCGATCTAAATAGAGCGCGCAAGCTCGTTACAGACGTGGCGCAAGAACTTTCAACGGCTTCCATCTCCCGAGCTTTTTTTTAAAACTTCAAAACTAATTTTGCACCGAAATGTGCAAAGTTTTTCAGAAGGCTTTCATTTCAATTTTGCTAATGGTGTACCAGGTTTGCAATAAATTGATCTATAGGTTTATCGAGGAATCCGAGATAGGTAGTTATATTATAAATTTAAAAAATTATAAGAAGTAAAGATTACATAATACACCCGTTATATGGAATATATACATACATACATATATATATATATATATATATATATATATATATATATATATATATATATATATATATTGCGTTAAGAGTAAATCAACAAAGATCTATAAATCTCTCTTACTTCAACGTTGATTGAATTTACACGATAGCTTCTTGATATGCAAATGATAGTTCCTACAGACATTTTTGCGTTAGAATATGTTTAACACACACCAGATATAAATTATTATAACAAAAATCTTTCTTTCCGAAAATGTAACAGTAAAATAAGTAGACTATTAAATGTCTTTTATATCGTCTTTATAATGTATCCAAAAATAAGTTTTAATTTATATCAACCATACATTCAATAAATACGATCTAGCCTTGCACCTGTGAAAGGCACCATTATTTAACCTTCTAACTTGTACGTAACAGCTTGAGGTACTTACTGTCAGAACACAGGGCAGGGGCCAACTTACGAATAGAAATCTTTGAGATTTATAGTTTCCAACGACAATAACTTTATCAACATTACCGTCAGAAGCTTAGTGCAACGATACTACTCTCGAAAATAAGTACACGTAGAAACCCAAGTTTTACAAATATAATGTAGTGTTTTGGATTCAAATCAGCAAAAACAGTTATCTACAGATCTATGTCTGATACTAGGAATAGTTCTTCGGTAATTTTGTAAGTTGAATTCGATTAGCTTGTTTTTTTAAATTCATTTTTTTTACTAGTCTGGCGCTTATTGGATAAAAATCTGTGTAAGTCAGGAAATTTAAAAGCGGTCGCACTACGAATAAAGTCAAACAGCAAAGTAAGAACACTAAAACGCCATTAGAATTAATGATAATAAAAGTTTAAAATATGAATAATGAATAGCAGAAGGAAATATCCTTTTGCCTGTCTATCCCCTCCTCTATTAAAGGCAGGCAACGCATCAGCAACTGATCTGCTTGTTTCGGATGCCTATGGGTCACTTAACATCAGGTGAACCGCTTACTCGTTTTCTTTCATAAAGAAAAACCATTAAGTTACATCATAAAATGTGAAATCGATTTCTCGTGGTAATCGAGATATTCGATATCTCCGATTCGTTGATGACGTTCATAGTTGTTAGTCTGACAGCTGTCAAAATAAGCATATTATTTTGTTACGACTCTAATTCTTATAAAGTTAAAATTACTAAAACATGTCAAAAGTCTCGAGGGTTACTATTAAATCGAGTTCTTAATGACCTGCGTTTTGTCAGAATTTGATCTGATGCCATAAACAATACCTTTATTGCGGCACACGACCGTTTGAGTTTGTACACGATAATATACTAATGCAGTTGCCTTAGTCTTAAGGAGGCATGTAAATTGTGTGATCTTATTTCTTCCATCTTTATGTTTAAGTATTGCAAGAAAATTGTCTGTCAGAGAAAAAAAAATCGTATCTTTATATCGAACGAGCACAGTCGGAGCGAAGTCTCTTTCCTTTGAGAATAAATGCTTAACACAATGAAAAACTATTCCTAGATATTTGCCCGACCTCTCCTGCTGACAGGGGTGCTCAGAAGTGTCGTCTTACAAAAATCATGTTTCCGAATTGAGTCATCTATTGAATTATACCGAGTAATTAACCGTTACAGGGAATAAATGATACCGCTGATGTTTTTGATTACGTAAGGTTATTTATTTATTTATTTATTTAAGGAGCCATACAGAAACAAAAGATAAAAAATATAGATAGCGGTACGTAAATTATAATAATAAGTTCTAATGTTTCCTAATGGTTGTCTCACTGAGAACAATTATGGTTAAAATTATTTGTTTTAACAGCTTTAATATTTCTAAATGTGGACTTAAAACTATATTACACTAAAAGAAAGAATGAAGGAAAAAAAAACAAAGAAGTAGTAAAGAAAGTAAGTAGGAATACAGATCAAAACTATACAAATTATTAAGGTATGAAACAGAAGGGAAGGGAGCAGCAGGGAAGTTTGTTATTTACAAAACCGTTTAATTAAATTGGCTTTATAGGTGGAGCGGGAGTTTGAGAATAAATCTATGTCAAAATGTCTGGTATTGTGGAGGGTGCACATCCGATGTATTGGTTCGCGCTTACCAATGTTGGTTCTGGTTGCCGAAACATGGAAAAGATATGTTGATCTTGTTGTGTTAGGTAGTATTCTAAATTCTGATACAGATAGTAATCCGGGACAGTTAAATTCGCCAACAGGTTAAAAGACTTGAGTTCTTATTTTCTAATAACTTTTATCTACACAAAACTAATAAATAATAATAATAACATTTAATAATTATGGACAAAATAAAAAAAGTAGTACTTTATCTGATATATATTTTATAGGTTACGTTCATACGAACTCATTTCAACGTACAATTGGAGTTTAATCGTTCAGTTTACCCTCTGGCTTATAAATCAAGCGTTAATCGAAATCATAACTCCTATAGAGAACCGATTGAAATTTGTATTTTATTTTGCTTTGAATTTTTGAAATTTTGCAAACATGTAGGGAGATAAGAAAAAGACATTTCCGGTGTATATGTTTGAACTCTTCATACTTTTCGACATACGACACATGAAAATATTATATTTCCACATAATTGAAAAAAAGCTTCGTTGTATCAATTAAATCGCCTAAACTCTACATTTTTGGGTAAAGCATACTATAAAGCTATATATGTACTACTAATACTCTTCCATCTTAGGTCTCGGTAGCATATTTTTGTAGCAATAGGCAGGAAACGAGCAGCTCATCTGATGCGATCATCACAAGCCTTGGATAATCATGCAACGTTAAAATAAAAATACAAACATAATTGTGTTTAACTTTTGTTGGAAAGAATCAAGTAGTATATAAGGTAAAGGGGAGATGGACGGTATGGGAATGTGATGGAGGTTGCAATATCTCACTTATCAAACGAAACATTGAATCATAAATAGTCGAACGATTTCACCCTATTCTGTAGGAACGGCATAAGAAAAACATCCTCATATGTTATTTGATCGGGACATAGATTATATTTTAATTAATATGTAAATTGATAAATAACATGTGAGCTACCGAGCTAAGTCGGGTGCCAACTGTTAAATCAAGAGTACTAACCAAATTTGGTTGAACCCTTGCCTAACTTGTCGTCGGCGATTCTAGAAGTCAAGTTTAAGTGGACGTAAATTCGAACTCGAGTCTAACATTCCATTGTACGTCAACATAAACTTTGCCCATACGTTAGCTCTGCCATTTTCTAATCTATTTTACTATCAGGTGAACCTGAAATACTTTTTAATAACATCAACTTGATTATTCAAACATACTACTAAAAATATTTTAAGACATCAAGAATACATTATCTTTGTTACCGATCATCTATGCATGCAAATACATAGTGCATATGCGTAAACAGCAACAATAATTGAAAAGTATCACGTAATTTCGTTCTATTACTGAATTATAGAAATTCCATCCAAATGACTACACGGCTTTTATAATAAAGTACCTTATAAATCGACTGCATTGCGTCAAATAAAGCTAACACAATTGAAATTAAGATACCCAAGTCATCATTTTGAACTTTATTTTAATACACATTAGAGTGTTTATAAACGCAATTTAAATTTCTTTGTGCATTCTTCTTGGCAAAGTTTCCTGTCGTACATCGACAAGCTACCAACGTTGCATATAAATCTTTTTATTATATGAAGGTAAAAGAGACGATGTTAACGTAAGAGCTTGAACTTAATATTAACATTTGACCCTGACAACAGTGAGTGAGTTAACAGTAGTCAGCTTACGGACTTGAAAAAAAAATTGACAAAAAATTACTTCTTTTAAAGTTTGTACTGACACTTGAGTTGTCACTGGCTTAGCATTTTTTTTGTGAATCTATGAAGGTTAAATTAACTGAATTAATTAAATTCCAAAAGGTGCAAGAGAGTGATGTAAAAGTGTAATGCTACAGTTTAAAAAAGAACTAAGTTTTTTATGGAATATAAAAAAGCAAACACGCAAGCGATTCGCCTGTGGTTAGGGAACTTATTTTACATACGAGATTATGTAAATATCCGCTATAAGGAGAAGAGTTCTGTGTATTTAGTTCTTATGTATGAAAAAGAGAGGGATACGAATTACAAAGAAAAGGTGTAGAGAAAGGGAATTGGGCCTTCAGACATCTCGTCCCCAAAATAAACGTAGTATCGCATATATTTCAAAAACGCTGTTTTTTATGAGATTGCGGTATTGTGGACGTCGCGCTTATTCATAAGACAACTGCTGCGAATGTGTGAATACACCACTCTTAAATGGTCTATTGGTAGAACATGTCCTATCAACGGACTTTATTTTTAATCTATGAATTTGCCACTTTTTATAATGTATGCGTTCGTTACGTTTGACATCAGAATCTAGTGAATGATTTGTACTTATAAGTGTCAATCAACATTAATTTATAAATATTGCGATAGAATTAATTATATAAAATAGTTTATTATGTTTATCGGGACTTCATTATACTCCAAAATATCTAATTAAAACGCGATATTATAATTTACGATTTAAAACATTTTACCTAGGGAATTGGGTATATATTTAAGAACGTATCAATGTCGTTAGAAGCTCTATGTGGCCAAGACCAATCTTGGTCACATTGATATTACCAATATTATGCATACTGATTCATGTCTATTATAGTGTAGTTATATTATGTCTGTCTTATACATATCATCATCATTGACTTGCCCTATTCCCACTAGGTAGAGCACAACAAGTTTCCTTCTTCCACGTCTTTTAACTTAATCTTATGTCATCCTTCACGCAATCCATTCATCTTTTGTTAGGTCTACCAGTAGTAGTTAGTATATTTCCAGTCTTTCTTATCTGCTATGTTATTTCTGATCACACGATACGTATTTTTGTAATGTTATAAGATTTAAAATACGTAACAATTACCGTAATTGCACCGACGAACTGCACGCATTGCCCTTAGATTTTCTGCAGCCTTCCTATTTTACTTGGTAGCTGTTTGCATAGCAACGAAGTTTGTCTCTCCACGTAGTTAGGCAAAATTGATGGCCTCTTCGGCGTATAAGTCAACGGCGAACCCAGCTAATTTCGAAAATGTGAACTGTGATGGTCGGCGAAATCAAGCTTGGCCTTGAAAGGCCGGTCACACGGCGCACAGTGCAACTGGCCTGAGGAAATATAGAAATGCTTAGGGCGGGTTTTCTTATAGATGCATCCAGGTCTTATAGTCGACAGGTTTTAACAGAGATGCGCCATCCTTGTCTCTGTTGCGTAAGGTCTCCTCAACCATTAACCGATATGTCACATACAAAGATGACGCTGAATGACCTCTCTGTATTGTAAGAACTGACTTCCACAAGACACAGATACAAGACTCGCCACAAGGAAAGGTTGAGGCTTAATATTAAAGCTGGTGACAACTTACCCATGACCGAAGTTTACGTCCAGCAAGTATTGTTGACTAATCTGATTCCGGTTACTAATTTAATGTGTTGAAGTTTATATAGGAATATATAACATCATCACATTCTAACAGTCCTAGCTAGTATTATAAATGAGAATGTGAGTTTGTTTGCTTGTTACGCTTTAAGTACTTAACGAATCAAGGTGCCCAGAAAATAACATAAGGTACATTTGAAGTCAAACAAAAGTCTTCCCGAGGAGTAGGAAAATAAAACCTAAATCCTTGTTTCAAGGGTTTGTAAGCAAGGTTTATTTATTACACTAAAATTCGTAAATTCTAAAGTATTTTCCAAAAACAACTTTTTTACTTCACTTTGTCTCACAATTTCCACTAAATTACAACATTTCCGATGAAAGTATTAAAAGTGTAATGGCCCCATGTATGGTAAATTACGTTTGTTTGTTTACAACAATCATATCTTGTTATGAAAATAAGGTATATGCAATTGACACGACAATACCATCTTTTTGACATTTTGTTATATTCATGCCATACATTACCATGACGACCAATAACAACTTTCTCACATTTACCTACAATTAATTATTATCCGCGAAATCAAGTTATTAAAATTTCCAGTTAGGAAGATAACAGATAAGAATTAGTGCGAAGCCGCGGGTGATAAATAGGTAGTTATGTTCAACGCCGCCATAATTTGTATGTAGTAGGTCAAATCTGAAATTAATGCACCGACTTAATATTAATCGTTCTAACAACATTTGCTAGTTACATTATCCAGAATATAAACTACATTTTTGTCGACGTTTTAGCCGATATTCGTCCACTACTGAACGTAGGCCATTCCCCACTTGATCGCCTCAAAGATCGGTCCCCTCACTCAGTGGGCTCCCGCAACTTTGACCAGATCATCGGTCTATCTTGGCCTACCTACGCTGCGTCGACCTGTACGTGGCCGCCACTCTAGGACCTTTCGGCCCCATCGATCATCCGTTCTGCGAGCAATGTGTCCGACCCATTGCCACTTAAAGTTTACAATTATTTGGGCAATGTTGGCTACATTCGTTCTACTTCGGATCACAACTTTCTGATATGATCACGCAGAGAGATTCCGAGGATTGCCCTCCACATTGCCCGTTGGGTACCTTGAGCCGTCTAATGGTGCTCGCCTTGACGGACCACGTCTCAGTTCAGTAAGTGATCGCTAGCAACAAACACTGTTCGTAGACTTTCGTCTTGCGACACTGCGGTAGATGCTAGGACGTGAGGATATCTCGCAACTTCCCGAACTCCGCCCATCCAACTTGGATTCGGCGACCTCCTTCTCGAAGTTGGACCTACCTAACTGGACAGTATGTCCTAGGCAGATATAATCAAAAACTTTGAGAGTATGGCATCCGATCGTTATTTGAAAGGGTAGAACATGGATATTTGAAATAACTTTCGTCTTATCCATGTTCATTTTGAGACCCATTCGTATTTCGGAGGCTATATTGTAGGCTACTGTAGGTCGTCGAGCATTGTACCCATGTTCCTCCATGGTCTCAGCCATGGTAGTATTAAGTAGGTTATCATTTAAGGTAAAAGTGCAGGGCAGGTGAAACTGTGCGGCACAGCTAGTATAGAATAATATGTAAAACTAATTAATACTAATGGCAACTTAATCAATACATATCGCTAGAGGAGTTAATTAATTGTTATAGATTAATCGTATCCTATATAAAAGCTAGCACACTCAACCAAATATTCATTACTAACGTTAATTAAGTGACAATGCATTTTAGCGTGGTTATTGTTGTTATTTCGGCTGTTTCGGCTTTGGGGCATGCAGGTAAGCTATTGATTTAATTATCTTCCAATTTTATTATTTTCTTCCTTTCTTATTTGTTTTTTTTTATAATTCTGATTAGAGTTCGTACAGCCTGTTTTCTATCTAAGCTTTTTTTTACAATTGGCCTTCTTATTAATACCGTTTAAATATATACGTTTCTTAGTGTATTAACCAGATTTCACTTAAATAAAGTACATAGTATAGCCTTGTACGTTCGCTTGCCACACGGACTCCAAATAAATAGATAATAATAGTTCTCATTGTGAAATCTATATTTATTGCAAACATTTTTTTTCATTATTTGTTGCTCGTTTATTATTTTATATTATTGATATTTATTTGTTATAATTTATATTTTTTTGTTGAAGATGATGTTTATCCGACACTGAAATGGCCCAAAAAATATTATGTGGAAGCTATCAAAATGAAACTCACTGCAGGATTGATTGAGGATGTCACGGAATGGTATGTAATTATATTTTACATATATATGTATCCATGTACTAATTTCACTTTAATCTATATAAATTTAATACCCGCTTACGAATGTACTCCAAAAGCGGTCACCGACTTCAGTGTTTCGAAGAATAACCCTCTGTATCTCATTATAAAGCCCAATGCCTGTCGTCTTGTAAACACTTATATTTAAAATTTGTGTGTGTTGAAACGAATCTCAATGAAGGATCCACATTCCGCCTTCACAGTTAGTTATAGCCATCGTTACTATCACAAAATAATTCTGCATCTCGAATGAAAAGTGGGGTGCCGCAACCACTTTATTTTCCCGTCTTCCTCTTTCCCTCACTTTCCTTTTCCTCTCCTCATCAGAAAGACAATAATGTTTTGCGCACGCATGTATGTATGTTTGTTCCATTGACCTTTTGTAGCCTAAACGGCTTGATCAATTGTGAAGTTGGTTGTTATTAGATTCATATTGTTCTGCCCTATGATGATTTGATGAATGATGTTAATCATATAGTGAGATGGGTTTCTTAATTGCCCATAAGTTTTTCTCCAATACTCCTTCTTTTTTCTTCCGCAAAGACAATACTTCCGCAGCTTTTTTTTGTTGTGGATGCCGATGGCTCTAGGGTTTATCGCCTAACTATTATATGTATCTTGTAACAGGCATACAACAAATATATCGAGACTAGATTACAATAAGGGCGCAGTGAAATCCATCGCCTTTGCTGGCAATAAAGAATTTATTTTCGGACACAAGTATGAGGTTCGTATATTCTTTTTACATCATTTCACACGCCCACACTCGGACTGTCGTAGATAACTTAAAATGTATATAGTAACAAATGTGTATTTTAAAATGTTACCAAATTTTATAAATGATTATTAAATTTTAAAATCACTCTAACATACAACAACGACAATAATGTAATATATTTAATAAATTTGACAATTGGTTTAATTCAGTATTTATGAATCGGATCTGTACTATCAAGACATAGTAGGTTTATAAACCAGATATCGCGTCCCATAAAAATCCAACATTCAAAACTGAAGCTTGATTTTTGCCGTGAATGTTTATCAGGGAAAAACATTTATAACAAAAATTCGTATTATAGCATTTATGTGTATATCTGTGAATATCCCCTTCACAGTCTAGCCCATTTCGTCAGGGCAGCCCAATAACTCACTCACCATAAAAAACACAGAAATATTACTGCACACCCATAATCTATGAAATCATGTTAATTCCTCGAAAGAGGTGACTCTGTGACTCTACTACCATCACCCACAAGCGAGACCCTACATATAAGACCAGGAGGTATGCGTTCGTACTTGACATGCAACGTATACTTGTCAAACTATGCTTACAATATAATTTCCTAACATCTTTGTAGGTTAATCCAGTAACTACCGAAGAATATACGAATAAATTAATTTGCAAAAAAAAAATTGGACACAATACTAGTGAAATATCTATAGAAACTATTTTGCCGGACTCATTAGAAAATTACAAGATTCTTGGTGAGTAAGATTTACGTTTTTATACCTTTAAGCAGCGTTGAAAGAAGTTTATGTGTTAGGTCAATAATTATCTATGTAAAATGAGTATTGGTACAGGCACGGTCCAGAGCGACCAACAAGAAAAACCAAGCGACCAATTACGATTGGCGGTGACGACACCTGATTCAGATAATCAAGACGAAGATCTGTGTCGCCGGAAATACCCTTATCCCGACGTTAATGTACATATCAGTTATACATATGTCTGACCTCGAAGACTTAGTATCTATCTGTACTCTGAAACAACTAATGTATGAGTAATGTACAATTATTTTCAACTATAACGTATACTACTACGTTCACGTTCAATCGTTAAAACAAAGGTGAGGAATTAGCAATCACGAATTCTTGCCTTCCGTACCAACATCTTGTTAAAAGAAACAATACTTTTATTGACAAATTAGTTTTTAATTAAAACACGAAATAAAAATTCCTTATATGTTTGACAGGTGTAGAAGTTTTAGGAGAAAGGAACTACACAAAGTACTATTATCAAGAAGTCGACGACGCATATGACGAGAGAAACACGTGGACTGTAAATTTTGACGAAAGCAATAACAACTGGATCCCAATCAGGTACAATTTATATTTTTCAACCATGTTGTTATGAATTTATTCAAGTTTATACATTTAAAACAAGTAAGTTCACATTTGAAACTTACTTGTAATAGTTACCGGGATTGATTTCACCAGGTCAATTATCTTCTCAGTATTTTATAAACTTAATCAATTACGCCTGAGATAAGCCTTCACAATTTGTTTTTGTCATATTTAAAACTACAAAAGAGGCCGAAATCATAAGGATGTTTCATTCCCGGGAAATCCTCGAAACTGTCTACAAACTTCATATTATAGTTCGATATGTGGTGGGGATGATATCTGTTCCGGAAATATTCTGCAAGATTTAGTAATCACTAATTATTGCGTACCACACATGAAATCTCGAGGATTCCTTTCTTGTAGTAGAAGATGGCAAACGAGTGGTTCACCTAATGTTCACGGTTCACCTGTTCGAGGTCAAACCATGAAGCGCTTAATTTCATTAGCCTGGAAATGTCAAAGGCCTACACTGTCCTAGCAAGCCAGAACGCATTTAATATGATTTATTTATTACCAGTTCAGTTAAACATTCTATTTTTTCATTAGATTCGAAGAGGTTCGATACAACAATTGGATGAAAACTGTAGATAAACACGTAATATGGGAGTTTCATAATTTCAAAACCGAATTTAACGAAGACGTTTTTAGCATCGAGCAATGTAAGTCAAAGTGTCGTTCAAACTACGAATTGTAACCATCGTCATCAACCGAAACCGTTTCACTGCTGGACTTACATCGGCCCTAAACATGGTTTCGGTAGTCTACTGGACTTAGGCCGCTCCTAAACATGGTTTCGGTAGTCTACTGGATTTGAGCCGCCCCTGAACATAAATTTTTGGTAGTCTGCTGGACTTAGGCCACCCCTAAACATAGTTTCGGTACTCTACTGGACTTAAGCCACCCCTAAACATAGTTTCGGTAGACTCCTGGAGAACGACAAGGGGCAGTGATAAATAAGTGGGTAAGTCTAATCAACGTTCTTACATATTAGCAACTGAAACCAACAAGAAAAGCTGCAGATAGAAGATCGTGACAAGACGAAGAAGGAACCATGACTAATTTCATATAGTTTTTGATATGGATAAATATTATAGGTATGCTTTTGGCAGCCGCTAATCCATTTGTAGCTAGAGAAACGGATCGCCATCCACGATAACTTTCCCTTTTTGCTCCAAAATAGGCCTATTGCACTATATTTTCACTTTTCACTGCACTCACGCTTTTAATCCAGTGGTGTGGTTAGAGATTATGGTTTTCCATGAGGTACCATCCGTCAAATCACCCTCGCTTCTTTCAAATTTATACATAGTACACGCGTACACAGTTATCGGTTATGGGTGCTCTTCATAACGCTTTTCTTTAATAGGTCACCAATTTGTAGGCATGTGTTCGCCTAGGACGACACCAACTTTGCAGTGCACTCACTTTCGTGACACAAATTTATCTTGTCAATCTTATTTTAACATGTCCGAACCACCGAATCATACCGTTCTCAATTCTTGTCACAAAATCCTCTTTTAAGCCGCACTTTTTCCTTACAACACTGTTTCTAATACTAAAATATTTTTTTTATATCTTACTTATCTTTTTGTTTTTTACAGATAACTGCACTATAGAACCAGAATTATCCAACAATAGTGACGAAGACGTTGACAATAAATTATTATTTATTGACCCTGAAAACAAGAAACATATAGATTATTATTTTGAGAGGTATTGTTTTTTGTCATATTTCTTAACGTACGTAATGATATGTCGTAATTGCATTCACCTATATATATAAATATAACTAGGTATACAAGCAGCTGTTGCACAGGTTAATGAGCCTGCGCGAACAGGGAAGGGAGAACAACCTCAGGGAATATAGAAGATTTAATACTCCTGCATTTCATCTTAATTCTTAATAACTCAGCTCACACAAACTGATCTCCTTCTCATTTACACTCACTTACCCGACTGATCCAGAAGGAGGGTAATGTGTTTAGCGAGTATGTTCGCTCCATTGTGAGATGCCTTGCTTGGGTTCTTCCACAAAAATGTACAGTTTATTGACACAGAAACGTGGTTTAAAAATTTATAAAATCTATTGAAGACTTTTGGAAATATTTGAAAAAATATTACTTAGTTGTGATCAACTTTGAAGGCCTCTAGAGCCCAGACTAAGCAACTATGGCTACAGGTATGTTGGGATAGATCGTCATATTGTCGTTATTTCCTGCATAGATCACCTCCGATTTATTTCGTTTTCTATCTCTCTTTTTGCGTAGCGTTGGTCACAATATAAATATTAAATTTTAGGTGTATGACAACGAAAAGTCCTTATATCATATGGTCGATTCTATGTATAATGTATTACAATTAACAAAATGGCGAGATACCGTCTTTTTGGGTTATTATTTTATCCTGCGATCTGCTTTCGATCATAAATAAGAGAAATTTTATTACTTTTAGTTTCAAGCGAAAACATGACAAAGTTTATGTCGATGATAAAGAACATAAATGGAGGAGGCGCATCTTCCAACACAATGTGAGGTGAGTGTTATTGATTTACATAGAAACTTAAATCGGAAACGTAAAGGAGCTGCAAATTTTTTAGAACAATCATTTGAGTGAGGGTTACGAAAATAGGGACTTAATTTTTGAACTTAATTTTCACCAAACATTACTTTTTTACTAAAAGATTCCAGTTTGCCTTACGAAGTGGCTTACCACACGTTAGTCCCGTTTCGAGATGATATGTCTATCTACTGGGATAAACAGTGATTGCAATCACTATCCGCGTTGATTTCATAAATTCTTAATTGTGGCAACATAGACATGAGTCTATCATTGTGAAATTTTTATATTTTTTGTGTTCTAAATTATTAAGATAATGTGTTGTCTCGGAATGAAAATCGAACCTAACATGTGTATCACCTAGTCTACGCAGTCGTAACTCAAATGAAAAATTAAATAAACGCGTGTAAACATGAAGCCCAAACATTTGACTGTAATTGCAGATCATCAGCCAACACACATTTGAAGATTAGTGGCTTATGTTAAGTTGCAAACGAACTCTGTTTCTGTTCAACAATGAATAGTCAAAACATGCGAACAATTTTTATTTTAAGCATTTCATTAAATTCTTTCTTACAGACTTATCCAAACTATAAATCGACAGAACAGAACCTACAAGCTTACCTTGAATAAATTTGCTGACCGTACTCCTGGTGAATTGCAACGATACACAGGTCTAATACGAAGGGATGAGAACGAGGTCGGCACTATCGCCTTCCCGTACACCGAAGCAGATGTGCGAGAAATAGCACAAAGATTACCGAAATACTTCGATTTGAGACTTGATGGACTGGTGACGCCTGCCGAAGGTTAGTTTTTTTCGGACGTATTTATGTCCCTTCTATTGTGACTAAAGGGTTTAACCGATTTTGATGAATGAGCTGTATATCTTACTACGGCCGAAATAAATACAGTACTAAGCTATGGCTTAGCCAAAGGAAGTGTTTAGCGGCGTTCTAAGCATGACTTTCACATAAATATGCAATACTTTAGCATCTACTTTCGAAAAAGTGAACCTTATGCTTACCTACACCTTGTTTCATTGCAAGATATAATTGTTGTAAATAAGCAAACGTCATTTACCATACACTTTTTATACTTTCATCGGAAACACTATGTAATATGGCAAGCTAACATTGTCAAGGAAAAATGAGAAAAGTTGTCTTTTTGGAAAATATGCGCTACACAAATTATTGTGCACTGGACGCTAGCAATGTTTAGTGTATCTAAATGAATAATTTTCCTTTTTTAGACCAAGATGGCTGTCAAAGTTGTTGGAGTTTTGGTACCACCTCAGCAGTTGAAGGCGCGCTGGCAAGGAAAACAGGAGGCAGACTCATCAGGCTCAGTAAACAAGCCCTCGTTGACTGCGCCTGGGGGTAACTTCTTATTTATTCTCTTCCAAATAATTTGCACCTTACATATTTTTTACACATTTTTTTTAGTATTATTATATTATTTATATACACAAAAGATGAACCGATATGACGTACATATTTTTTATCATGCAACTTCCCTTGTATCTATAAAATCAATAAAATGATAGGGGCTTACGTTTCGCGCATCGCCCAAAAACTACTAAACCAATATTTGGGTGACCAAAAATGAAGAGATAATTCACATGACATTACATTATAGAACTGAAGGTGGTAAAAGAAGTGTTAAGAGTTTGTAAGGGAAACTCATTAATGCTCAAATTAGTAAAAGTCATATTTATGATAGGGGCTAGAGAACCTTTTTCAAATCTTTTTTTCCAAATCTAATACACTATAGAGATGAAAACTTGAAGTAAGTCGACGCTACTTAAAATTTAATGAGCCTCTAAGTAAACGAAGCCACGGGAACCAGCTAGTGTATTCAATACAATTCTATATATTTAATTTAGTTTGCTTTCATTATTTATTACGGGTTACACCAGATGAGGGCGGCAAGGAATCAATAGGTTTTGCTTTTTATGGAGGATGACGACGACACTGAATGTTGACGTTTTAAGGGCGTTGTCGATTTGTAATATGTCGCATCTGAGATTGTTTCATGTGGACAGTAAACGCCATTGGATAATAAATGTTTTGATGAACATTTATTCTTGCAAAAGCAATGAACCACGATAATAAAGACAAACAAACAAATACGCATCTTTCACATTACTTTTCTTTTTAGATCCGTTAATGATGGCTGTGGCGGAGGAGATGATATCGGGTCTTACAAGTGGATAATGAAACATGGAATGCCCACTTTAAAAGAATATGGACCTTACGTTAGTCAGGTGCAAATTATTTTAAAGTTATTGGGGCATGAAATATCTTTTTACAAAATGATACGGAAGAATCATGAGAGATAAAAATTGAACCTTCCTGGACAACTTAGTAAATTATAAAAACAACATATTGTAAATTTACTTTAATGTTATATACATAAAGATAAAACGCGTGTTAAAGAGAATCAAATATTAAATCTAGTGCCTCTATTCTACAATGTAAAAAAAAACTTTTGATGATCTCCCCAACTTCAATAATTTCCCTTTTCGTAGCGAGTTTTATTAATTACATGAAAGAAAATTTCGTCTGCTTTCAGGTCGGCTTCTGTCACATCGACAACATGACTGAAACGTACAAAATTGAAGGATTTACGACCGTCACTCCGTTCAGCGTTGACGCATTAAAGGTGAATTTCATCAGTGTTTGCAACCCACACGTTACAATGCATTTTTGAAGTGGCCTTTACAGCTACACCGGACTCGAGGCGGTAGGTTGCAGAGGGCGCCTGGCCTAAGCTTTTTTAAGAGTAAACTCCAGCAACGATTCCATCATGAGTAGGGGAGAAAACTCTGCCGGCTATGTGACCGTATCGGTAATTTAATGGCTGTCCTCGCCGGCGAGGACGGTTTGTGATTTGTTTGCGATGTTGTTTTATCCTAGCCTGAGCGACGGTTATTGATCGTCTCGATAGTCGAGGACGTGCCCTTTTCTTTTTCGACGGGGAAATCTTAACCAAGATACCCTGCTTCTAGGGGAAAGACAGGGTTATGTAAGGTTTTTACTCACTAAAACCCCCCCGGTGGCCATCCTCGAGTGCGATAGATGGGGGCTCCGGGTTCTCCGGTGGAACGCACCGGTGCCCCTTGCACTGAGCTTGCGCGCGACCCTGGGGAGCAGGCGCTCCACTTGCACTTAGCAGTGCAACGGCAACACAGGACCACGTCGTGTTGCCGTCTTCCCGGGATCGTCTTGCAGGGCGATCAGGGCCCCCACCCTAACCACCCACGACCCTGAGGGTCCCTTCTGTTGCTACTGCAACCAGAAGAGACGATGGAAGCCCTATTATTGCCGGGGCCACCGAGCGGCTTCGCCGACGCGTCCTCTGATGACGCGCTGGCGTCTTCGCCTCCGAGTGGGATCAGCCCTTTCCCTTTCCCGCTCAGCGATCTCCTTCTGGGTCATGACAACCTCACAGAAGGAGATCAGTGCCGCCCATTCTTGCTTCCCTGCCAGAGCAGCCCTTATTACTCCTGGCAGGGTGAAGTCCTGCCCGATCCTCTGGACCAGGATCTGCCGCTCAGACTCCCATGCAGGGAACTCGGCGAGTGTGTTCTGCGCAGAATCCCGGTCCCCGCCACAGTGGTGGCATTGCGACGTTGGTTCGCGTCCGATCTGATTCAGGTACTCACCGAAGCATCCATGACCAGTGAGCACCTGCGTTAGTCGAAAGGTGACGAGTGCGTCACTTTGCGAATGCATCCAGGCCTCGAAGCTAGGCAGGAGGGCACTGACCACGCGCTGACGTATATTACGCGGCTCTTGCAGCCGCTCGCGCCAGATGTTCAGCGCACGTCTGTGCTCCTGTCTACGCACCTCTCCCGCATCCAGGTGCTCGGCTTCACCTTTATGGAGACGAGTATAAACCCGCTCGTCTAATTCGGCTAAGATGTCCAGAGGGGGAAACCGAGCCAGAGTTGTTGCCGCCTCAAAGGAAGTAGTGCGATATCCACGCTCAATCCTGATGGCCATCTTACGCTGCAGGCTATTTAGTTTTCTGCAGCGCTGAGCGCCCGTAAGCCAGTGTGACCATACAGGCGCACCGTAGAGGGCCATCGATCGCACAACTCCCGAATAAAGGCGGCGAATTCCTTCCCTGGGGCCCCCGAGATTAGACAATAGTCTGTGCATAGCACCCACTACCTTCTCGATCCGGGGGACTAAGCGTCCGAAGTGCTCTTCGAAGCCCCAGCGACTGTCCAGGGTGAGACCCAGGTAATTCATCGTCGATCCCACCCGAACTTGCGCGTCACCTACGCGAACCGTTGTACTGGGTGGTTCCCTTCCTCTGCGCAGCTTATGGAACCATAGCGCCTCGGTCTTATGAGGCGCTATCCGCAGACCCAGCTCGTGAATTTTATCAATGACGCATGCCACCCCAAGCTCAGCGAGCTGGATAGTGCTGTCAAAGCTACACCCGTCGGTCAATACTAGATCTTCCCGTTGGTGTGAGTGTCGTCTGCTACACAGATGACACTCACGCCAACGGGAAGATTAACCCGCAAAACTGCGTCGTATGCGAGATTCCATTGTAGAGGCCCCAAGACAGAGCCTTGCGGAACCCCACAGTTTACCTCCCTCTGATTTTTTACTGCATTTCGACCCAGATACTAGATGCATACAGGTACGCCCTGACGATGTGCTGCAGGTAGGACGGCACGCGGTGGTATTCCAGAGCCTCCCTTATCGCCCCCCAAGGAAGCGAATTAAATGCATTGACTATGTCAATTCTAACAGCCAGTGCCACACCACCCCGGGTTACTGCCCGCAGTGACTGCTCTCGGACGCGAAGGATTGCGTCCATAGTCGATCGTCTCTGCCGGAAACCAAACTGGCCGTCGGACAGGTTGGGGCCTGCTTGACCAAGGTGCTGATGGATACGGTCTGCAATTATTCTATCGAATAACTTACCCACCTCATCTAGTAAGCAAATGGGTCGAAATGATGAGGGAGAATTCGCGATTCTGCCATCTATTTTAACAAGCACCCTTGCTTCTTTCCAACCTGAGGGAAATACACCGCGTTCAAGACAGCTGTTGAACAGTTGTCTTAGTCTCTCCCCAAGGCCGGCGGCGAGTGCCAACACCCAGACCCGACCAATACCTGGTCCGTAGGGCCCTGGTGCAGTGTTACGGCCCCTAAGACGCCTTATGGCTCGGCTCATTTCCACCTCAGTCACCACCAACTCGTCACACCATTGGGATGAATTTGGTAATACTTGAGATGGTGGAAGACTCGCCTGGAACCGGGGGAAGAGTGTCTCAATTACCCCGCTCACAAAGTTGGGTTCCAGGGTCTCTGTCAAGGGAGGCACCCATGGTCGCAGTTTCCCCAGTACAGCCTTGTACGGTCGTCCCCATGGGTCTCTGTTTAATCCCTCTAGGAGTTCGTTCTAAGACCGAGACTTAGCACTGTTAATAGCGCGCTGGAGTGCTTTTGTGGCTCCTCTATATGCCTCATATGCTCTCGCCGTCTCCTCAGCGGCAGCTTGCCGTCTTCTTCAGGCCCTGGTGTACTGACGTCGGGTCCGCAAACATTCCCTACGTAATCGTGCGATGTCTCCCGACCACCAGTACACCGCCCTGGGCTTGGAAAACCTGGCTCGAGGCATCGAGAGGTCGCAGACCGACGTCATCGTAGTTCGAAACCAGGTGGCCTCGTTTTCGGGATCGGGCAAAGTCCCATCCAGTGGGAACTCTGTCCATGACGCAACGATAGCTGTGGCTTCCAGACGATCACGTGCATTCTTGATTCCATGAAGTTAATGGATCGAAGATGCGGGTGATGCGCTTTCTTATGTCGTGAAAAGAAAAGGGCCGCGCTTTTTGCCGTATTTATTTCGATCCTCCATTTCCGGAACCCAGCACCGAGAGTGGTGGCTGCGGTCTGGAGGCGTCAACGTATGGCGCCAGGCTGAAGGCCCGACGTGAAAATACAGGTGTCATTGGCAAATAATGCTAGCTCTACACCGCGTACGCGCGGTATATCATTGGTGTAGAGGGTAAAAAGCACTGGGCCTAACACCGACCCTTGAGGCACCCCGGCTCGAACGGGATGTGCTTGAGAGCACACTCCGTCGCCGCGAAAGCGGAACGTTCGATCACTAAGGAAGTCTTGTAGTCTCGTAGGGGTAAACGCGGTGAGAGTTGCCTAATACTAAGTGATCACCGACGCCCATGAACCAGCCTTTAAGGGTCTTCAAGAAGAGAGCGAACTCCTTGTACGCTCTTTGAGCGATGACGAAAATCAGCGGAAGGCATTGATCCAACCCGTTCTTTCGAACACTCCCTATATACCAATATGCCTTCTACGTCTATTGACAAAATAAGTTAATAAAATTACTTGGCGCTTCTTTGTTGTAGGTAGCCTTGGTAAATCATGGGCCGCTTTCCGTTTCGATGCACGTAACCAAGAAATTTCCTTTATACTCTGGTGGAATCTACTATGATTTAAAATGGTGAGTGAATTTCAAAACTTGAAACTGATTTACTTATATAAAATACGAAAATACTTAATTTTCGTATTTTATTTCGCACCGAAGTTTACTAAGATTATTTTTAAAAAATCCAGCATAAGAATGAAAGCAAAAATGATAAATCAATTGCCTTACATAAGTTACTTACATTTTACAACAAAATCACAAATTTAACATTCTCTTCTCTTCTCTTATCTTCTCTCCACGCCCAATGAAGCTCCAAGTATAGTATTAAGACATTCATTTTCTACTTTAGTCAGAAATCTAAATGAGTAGGCTTTATTATAATTTATTTTACACATACTTGGTGGAAAATTAAAAACTTATAGATGGTTCGCTATGATTTGCTGTTTTATCAAAGAAATATTGGACATCACGCCCCCGCACCCTTCCTCCCCCTGCCCACTACATAAGGGCTTGCAACACACCATAAGTCGTCGCTTAAAATCAGGAAAGCCCAAAGGGGCTTACCTGATGTTAAGTGACCACTTGATTACCACGTTCTTCCAAAAAAGCTAATATTCTTTGCCAATGTAGTTAAGGTAATATATTATGTTACGTGCGTCAGTGTTTTTTTTGCAGTAATCCGTTAAAACTAAATCATATAGTAACTTTAGTGGGTTACGGGGAGAAGGATGGAGAAGATTACTGGATAGCTAAGAACTCGTGGGGAATAAACTGGGGCATTGACGGCTACTTTCACATCTCGACCCGAGACAACAACTGCGGCATCGCAACGTCACCAACTTACCCAGTTGTGTAATCTGAACAACACCTTGAAATAAACATATAACTGACTTAGGCACGTCTAATGGATTGACTGTTACTTCTTAATTCTTAATTTTATCAAAAGCAAATCATCATGCACGTGGAGTTCTTGAGTTTGTTTATTTACGCTTTTCATCTGATTAAAGTCAATATTGCAATTTAATTGTTATTTATTTTTATGTAAATAAAGCAAGTGAGTCAAATGGAAATCCGTGGTGGAAAACCTATCCCTCAGGATTACGGGCGTGAGCGCATGTTAATTTATTTTTATGGAAGAGAAAGGTGGAAAATGAGGCAGCTGTCCAACTTCTGTTAAACGATGAGCGAATTGCCAATTTCTCTTCACGAAAACTATCATTTCAAAAATTCATTCTCTTGCTAAATAGACTTGCACGTAGATTTTCTAGTAAATAGAGGTTTTTTTTTCAATTAAGTGATGCAAAATAAATCACATGGCTCTCCTGATATTGAAAATGTGAATGTTTCTTAAATTTCATTTCAAACTTAAGTGGTAATGTTGTGGGCGTTTACTATGGTGGCAAACCCTTGTGGTGATCACTGAGGTACATAGGTCCATGTGCAAGCAAGTCAGGTGGCAAGTCGCTCAATACATTGCTTTTAATGGATATGTATTCTTTCTTTCACTCTAATTGTAAAGCGTAATAAACAAAACCTGTGATTAAAATGTGTCCGTTTCAACAAATCATTACTAGTATTACATAAGATATAATTATTTGTTTACTAGCTGTTTCCCGCGGCTTCGCGTATTCGTTTCTAATCCTAAAAAGTTTTCACCCAACATAATGTCAAAAACTTATAAAATTCGTGTCATATATTTAAACCATTACGCTTTATTTTACTATCTCTTGGGATGTCTTTTTCGGGATGAAGACGCTATGTCATTTTCTGTACCCTAGAAAATATGTGTGCAAAATTTAATTATGATGAGTTGAATTGTTTGCGCCTAAATATTTTATAAGAGTAAATTTCGATAAGCTCTGACAGTTGACATTAATGAACAAAGTGCATAGTAATTTTAATATAAAGTTAAATTAACTATCTATTTAAATAAAGTGTTCATCAAATGTTCAAGCACTTAGTATTCGAAATTTTAAAAGGCAATATAAAAAAGTCAATTAAGTCTCTTATCTAACGTCATTACTAACAAAGCCTACGGGCACAATTAAAACTAAAAGATATTCCGGTCCGTAACGAAAATAAAGAGTTTGAACAATGTTTACGCTTGGAGCTATATATTTAATTCCCAAACAAATTTATTGATCTTTGAAAACCAAAAAAATGTAACTAGTTCTGCATTGCAAACTGTATAAACTCTGTCTGCCCTTCTGGGCGAAGAGCGTGGGTGGTTGTTATGTATAAATAAATATATCTTCCTCGCTTGTCTCCTACCTTTCGAAAATAGATCATAGTACAATCATTTCACCATGAAGTCGTTATGAATCTTTAAAGTGGTATATTAAAGTTTCCCAGTCTCACGATAACGATCGGTAGCAAAGCTCTCGTTGTATTAATTATCACTGCGATAAAGAGATGTGAAGTTTGTCAGTTTGTGATGAATTTTAACGCATCTATGTTTCACCGAATCATTGCGTGGATGTTCGGGACAGCAAAAACTGTATCAAGTTAGCCCTGTAGCGAAATTCCGTTAACAGAAATTGTAAATACCTGTTAACATTGAACCCTAATTTGTCTTTATTGTAATAGATATGAATGCAAATTAGTAAAACAAAGATCCAAAACACATCGTGTTTTTTAATAATAAACAGTCTATGTAAGCAGGCATGCCAAAGCTTAGGTCAGACAATTTATTTTATATATGTCTCTGGCTACACGATTAAGATAATAACATTTAAAGAACTTTTCAAATACACAAGTAACTTAAATATCTAAAACCTGATGTTTAAGTTTGAAAGTAATACGGATAAGCAAACTTAAGAGCGACTTCGGATTAATTCAAAGCCTTCGTCCGGTCACTCATTTGATCCGTTTACATAGACTTGGAAGCTTTTGTTTTAGTAAGTATATACTAACTACATACGTACATAACATCGAAGAAAACTAATGTGTTTTTTTGGTAGATGAAAGTAGACGAAATTACACTAATAGCGAGTGTATCGGAGTCTTTCCATATCGGTTTCTAGTGAAAACACATGAAATAAATTATTGCTTCACTTAATTTAACTGAGGTGGACAGAGATATGAATTTACCTGACGTATTAGGTAACCCAAATATATTTTTGCAAACCGCAAATGTAGGTTAAGTAGTTTGTTTCCTCGTTTTCTTATTAAATGATATGATTACAGATATATAAATTGCAATCGTTTTTTCTAGCTAACTTATTGCTTCCCAAATATGATAAAGGGCATCCTTTATTGTATTATCCTTCTCCTTTCCTATTCTATCATATCTCTTATCGCGGTATAAAGCCCATGCCTTACTCCGTGATTCGATCAGACGTCGTCGGTGACGGGTATAGTCTTAACACCACCTTTCTATACCATAAATACTATAACACGGTGAAATTAATTTAAATGGTCGTTCACATTTACAGACCGTTAATGATATCAAGATATTTTATGACTGAAATAAATCGCGTTAAACAATTCCCGTTACCAAAACGACATCATTTTGGAACATATCCAAATTTAGCAGCCGGTTTGTTAATTACAGATTAAACGAGAATGAAGTCATCATGCATGTCTATTCCTAAATAGACATGCATGATGACTTCATTATGCTAATATTGCATGGGTCATTAGCATGAGAAACTTCCACTCATTCTTTTATAAGTATATTTTTTAATTAGGAAGAAATCAATAAAAGAGATTCTTCACATTAGACTCATCCAATCGCCGAATTTGAAAAGGGAAAGAGAGAAGCACAAGTCATGTAAAAGTGAAAGTGAGAGTGGGCACAGAAAGGGTATCTCGGTCACCAGACTAAATGTAGATCTTGATGCATTATCTTGGCGTGTGGTACTTTTTCGATTGTTTTCTAAAAAACACGACCTCTGTTGACACTGGTATACTTCCGATATCCTTATTAGAAATGGAGGGAAGAAGACTAAAATTAAGCCTCGGGCACCTCCCTCGTCAGACGAAACGCAGATAATCAATCTACTTGGTCGTGGTATTTCACCGGTCGAGCTGGCCCATTCGTGAAACAGATGTTGTTGTGGGCTCTAGCATTGTTGAATATATTTGCTCATATGCCGAATTCTATAATAAAAGAAACCATAATTGATTGATGAAAATAATGGTTGCTGATAAACACGACCTCACAGATATACAAAATAATCGCAGAAAACACATCTTTTCACCCCTTTCACCTAATTTAAATCCTAATCCTGAGAAGTGGAATTATTTCTTAATGAGTAGCACTCATTAAGAAATAATTCCACGAAAATGCAGTTCCGTTGTTTAGATAAAAAAAGGCTGATTCACAAGCAATCGAGAGAATCAACATGGCGAATTCCACCCCGCTGATTATCCCTAGTCACACGGTGCAGAAGCTTTGACCAAGCCGCCAATTAAAATGCCACTTAAACATCGTTCACCTTTTTGTAGTTCTGTAGACACGTACGCCGATTTTTTTATTCATAAGATCGTACATACAACGCATGTGAATTTGGATAACCGATGGTAATTTTAATAGTATTTTTTTCTAATAGATGTCGCTAGTTTAATAATGGTAGAGCTCGCAACAACAACATCAAATGCATGTTTCACGAATCGACCGGCCGATGAGAAACCTCGACCTCGCAGAAGACAGGCGTGAAGTAGAAGTGTTCTGCATTAAACCCGACTGGTGAGGAGGCGGCGGCCTAAAGGTGGGCAGCGCATCTGCAACTCATTAGGTTGTAGCCACCTAGTTCCGTAAAAAGTGTTGAATTTATTTGTTTTTTAATTAGTTGATATATCAAAGCGCAGCCTAAATTTTGACACAGACAGACAGACTCAGACTTGAATTTTTGCACTGTGACTTCTGTTATTACGTAGGCGAGCACTAAGATTTTTTTTCTGAATTCGTCCCCTAAATACCTAAAATAGGGGATAAGAGTTTGTATGGAGAAACCACCCGTGCGAAGACGGGGAAGTTCGTAGCAAGCAGTGGTTATTACAATTGTTATTAAAAAAATATATTCTCAGGTTGTTTCTATACTGGCCGTAGCTTTAGGACATGTTTTTTTTAACACACAGCGAAATTATTACTGACTGAAAAAAACTTAGAAACAAATAGTATTTGGAGACTTTTAAGTTATATGAATAGTAGATAGTCATTCACACACAAACAACGATATATTCTCAGTGAAGGCTGCAAGATAATTTAATTCCATGTTTTTGTTCGTTAGTCCCTTTAGGTAACGACGACCGAATCATCTAATCCTTATTCTTCTTACCCCATTTCTCATTGTAGTTATGAACATTTAATAATTCTTGCTTAGCTAGGCAAAATTGTTTCACATCTAGTTTACGTTTTAGTTGAATTCATTTCGAGAATAAAAGAAAACGACGACGATACGATTTAAAAGGGCGAACTTTCATTATACCGGTGGCGAAGAAGAGCGATAGTATTCCTTCTTTGAGTACTTCAGTCATGAATACGTACAATAATATATTGAGCTGCCACGGGACTTGCTTTATCACTAAATGAACAAAGCACCTTCGAGTTCATCGTTGTAATATTCATTGTCATCTCTGCCATTTGTTTGTGGTTGGCGCTCTGTAAAAAAGGTATTATTTCGAAGCGTCATTTCTAAGTGCAAATAACATAAAAATCATTTTAATGAAGACAAACGCTATTGAAAAAACAATTAATAAATTACTACAACTTAGGGATCGGACGAGATTAGGGATTTCCATATCTCTGCGGACGGGCATATCTCTCTCGCTTCGTCTAGGTCCTACGCGTATACATGCTTGTTGGTTACATGTTATTTTGAACACCAAGTTAGTTGATTTCATTTCCTCTAACTTATTTACTCAACTAAAACTTACAATATAAAGCTAAATGTACTTGGAATTTTTTTACATCATAACGTTATTTATTACCTAATAATAAATTGCCTATAAGTAGGGTTCTATTGAAGTAGTTGATTCCGTTCTGACATGGACACAATTATGTATGTATGTAAGAGAGCGTATATATGTAAGATTATGTTTGTGTGAGTTTTACTGAATTATGTAATGTATGCGTCTACCCAGAGATGAGAGTAAAGTGTTTCTTCGAACAAAATATCAGTAGGTACTCTTATATGTTTAAAATATCTATTACCCAAGAATCGATATAATAATGACACAAATAATACTATTAAAGTGTTATACGGAATACAAACCAACTTAAAACGTATGTATATTTCAATGTAACCATAATAAATGGAACTACGGCAAAAGAACAAAAGGCAATAGAAATATGCCGACATTTATAACACGCTCAAGTTCACTCGAAATGCTTTCAGACAATCGAAAACAGCCGCAGCCGCTTCGCCGCAACTCGGATGTGAATCGGAACAACCGGCAACAATATGGATCTAATAAAATAACTTGGAATAATATCACCGTTACAAATTATTGTTGAATGAGTTTTAAGCGCTACATTAGCTAAGCGGTGGGTACAACGTTAAGTTTGCATTTTTTTATTGTGTGATTGTTTATGTGATCTACCTTCAGGTTCTTTCTTCACGTTCTTTACCAGGTTCAGCCTTCGTTAGCACAATTACATACACTGTTCGCATCTGCCATTAAACGGAATTTTAAGCTTTGGATTTTTCGAAGTCATTTATGACATATAGTACACAAATTGTGCGAATTGAATCCGTAATCCGAACTAAAGACTACTACTACTAAGTTTTCAAAGTTAATTTTGTCAAAAATACCAACGAAAGAAGGCATTAATAAAATTCAGACTCATATTTTTGGTGTTACATATCCGTGATGAAGTATTTCACAATGGCTGTTCCCACACTCTCGTTAACAATACCGACTTGTTAACGAGAGTGTTTCCGCTGCATTAATTATCATAGACATAAAAAAGCGTGAAATAAAGTTGAATAGTTTAACAGCAATCTTTTTTTTCGTACACGTCACACATATATAAATTAAATTAAATTTATATTTATATTAATATTTAAAAATACCCTACCAATTCGGTGTAGACAGATAAATATAATGCAATCCGCTTTTCAAACAAGCTATGAACAAGGAGAAATTATTTTTGTGAACACACAAACCAAAAGACTAGTAATTTTAACTTACACTTAGTAATTAAGTAGTAAATTGTCATATAAATGTTTAAGTTACCTATCCTATCCTATTCTTGCCGTAATCGTTACGATCAATTAATTATTTAAGCGCCTGTCATTTTGGTTTCTGCAAATGTTAATAAAAACAAAGTAGATAATTTATTTTCAAAGGTATTTACTAACCTGTCTGACCGGTATTAGACGGCAGAGTCTCGTCTAATATCACAATTGGAGTTTATTGGAATAGCCTTAGAAGTGCTACAAGATCAAAGTAATAGTTACATAATATGCTCCTTTTCCGATTTGAGTAATATAGTTGTTTATCGTGATTGGAAACAACCCTGATTGAATTGGGCCTCCGTCGGGTACGGTGTCGATATATTCCTGTCACGCAGGACGAAAACAGGTCGCCATGTACAAACATAACAGTAACAATACTAACTCACTAAATTGCTTTTTCCTCGTGTAGAAAAATTTCAAAGTTTAACAAATTTAGCTTCTGTATTATCGTTGATAATCATAGGGCACTATTGATACAACAAACTTTTCTACAGTTATACAAAAAACGAAGCGCACGAACGTATACACGCGAGATGTTATCAAACCATGATGATTGCGAATGAGGTTGCAAATATCTACTTCCATCCTTTCAGCTGACAGACGTAGACTGCCGGACGTAGGCCTCCCCCACTAATCTCCACAACCATCGGTCCCCTGCCGCCCCTCCTCCAGCGGACTCTCGCAACTTTGACCGGATCGTTTGGTCATCTTTTGGGAAGCCTGTAATTTCTAAAGTTATTGGTGTCTTATATTTTTAAGACCAATTTATACAAATTAAATTACATATATGTTTGTAAGACGTCTGTCAGTATTAACTAATATAATACGACTTGGTACTTTGAAAGCTGATGTTATACTTAAGGTAAACTTAATTGCGAAACTTTGCGAGCGTTTTACGCGGGTCAGATTTTCTTGTTTAAGACTTCGTTAAGTTTTAAGATAACTTACGTCGCTGCTCGGGATAAAGTTTGAAGAATAAAGAAAGATTTTTGCTTATTACCAGAGTTTGAATGAGAATCTTTAAACCAATTAGAGATACACGATCTTAAGACTACATAGAATATAATTCACGGCTCTTGCCTTTGCAGTAAAAAAGTAAGTAAAGTCCGTTTAAATATTTGAATTAAAGTATCATAGTACTATTTGGATTTAAGAGGAACGAGTAATTTCGGCGCAACTCCAGCTAAAGTAAACGGCGCAAATTCCCAAGAACATTTACTCGTATGCCAGTTTCAGTCGTTTGTCGTTTACACGGAACGTGTATGTTTAGTTCTGTCTAACAGAACTTCTCGAGTGAAGGCATCAAAGTGCGTTGCTACATCGCAGAGATGTGTAATGAGTGAATTAACTTCAACAAATTAAAGCTCTTAGCTAACTTCTAGTTAACGACCAATTTAATTAGAACTACTTTGATTAATCGATATTTCATATTACACTTATTAACTGAATTAATTATCACTCCAACTCTCTACTTAATCAACCAGAAGAAAGCATCACCAGCGATTGTGTGTAAAAGAAGAGGGGAGTAACTAAGGAAAAAGAAGGAAAGTAAGTGGCCGGTAGCCAACAACCAAAGAATTAACAGACTTGACTTGATAACATGTGGTCCGCTTGCGTCTTTGTGCCACATCCTACAAAAAAGTCATTTTCCTATCGAAATATAAAACCTCAGTGCTACACATGAGCTAGAGGTCAAGTTATGACTCAAGGTCGCGGTAATGACTTTCCGTCCGGAGACGCTCCGGGGACGCTTCATTAATTCTTGTCCACAAAGCTCCTCTACTCGAGCACTTTACGAATAACGCGACTGGAATAGTTTTATATGAAGTGACTACCGTGACTTTATTGTGGTGACATCTTTTGTTCAAGTATAATATGAAGAACAAAGTCAAATTTCTGTGCCGCTGCCAATTCGCTTATTTCGTTAATCATAAAAAAGTATTTTAGGACCATATTGCAGATGGATAGGTAGAGCTTATAGAATTCGATTTGTCGTTTCTATCTTCTCCTACTTTTATACGCACACATGCTCATCGGTGACTCCTATTACCGCCTCATAAATTTGACATGCTTCCTTCATTCATCCTTCCAACATGCCCGAACCACAGAAGCATACTTTTATAAATTTTAGCCACACGTTGTCACGCTTTTCCCTTATTGTAATACTTTTATTGATTTATTTTTATTCAAATACTTGTATGACCAGGTCGCATTCGGTAGCGTGCAGGTCGATAAAAACTTTTCTTTTAGAGAAGGTAATGAAGTAGGTTTCATAAGAGTGACATGGACCTTGAACTTTCATATGCTACCTTGTTTATAGTGAAATCTAAAAATGACACGTTACTTAAAATTTTAATGTTAGGCATATAGATCTAATAACATCATATTATTAAAAATGTTAAGAAATATCCACACATATGTTTTTTATCGTAAATTTCCTTTGCCTCTTTTCTACTTTTTGTTCCTTTTAATATTCCGTCAACCCGAACATACCATAGATCATTCGACCGCAAACAAATTTCAATCACTCTGAACTTTAATTACGGAAATGTACCGCCATATGAAATGGGAAATTTGTCGCTGTACCGTAAGTCATACTCGTATTTCGAAATTGAAATATAATTGTTCTATATTTACATTTAAAAATGATATCTCGATAATATTAAAAAAATATAGAATTTTGCTTATGATTTTTCAAATGCAGGGGATGAAGCTGCTACCCCCCAAAACATCAGAATCCTTTAGAGAGAAATTTCAAAGTCGTCTGGAAAATAAGTAAATTGTTGTGTGCATTTATTATAGGCCCTTCCGGCGCAAGCCCCCCTGAGTGCAATCCATCACTAGTCGAGATTAATACAACCATAACGACCTAGGAGCCAGGAGCTAGGAGGCCTCCCAATCCGATGTAGATGACTCCTCCAGGCAACAGTGACATCCAGTCACAAAAAATACAACCATAAAACAAAAATATAAATAAGTTATTTAAAATATAGAGCCTAAATTTATATTTAAGGTGGTATTTATATATTCCTATGTTCATTTATCCGTTTATTGAAATGATCCTAAGCTTCCAATTAATTTTAAAATTACACACATTAAGAACCAATGATCATAAATGTTTATGTTTTTTTCTAATGTCTGACAGCAAGCAGACTCATCGGGATAAAAAAGTACTAATTTACTTTTTATCCAAAATCAATTAAACAGCTCATTACGTGTGTTGAGTTGACGAAGGCCGCTAATGAAGCTGAACTAAGATAAGGCGATAGTATTTTTAAAACTGTCAAGCGTTTGGCAAATTGCCTGCAAAGCTTTGCGCCTTCAGTACGTAATTACCCTCCATTCGTTAAATGTATCTAGGAGGCCAACGGTTCAACGTTGGATTTATAAACCCCTGCTGTGAATAATGGTGTCGAATAAGGACTTGCAATTTGCATGTATATCTAAACTTAGTACTATTATATATTATATAAATTTAACAGACAATGTTTCTTATCTATTACTTTGGCAAGATCATAAAAAAAAGCCTTTCGTAAATGAAAAAAGTTCGTCGAAACCGGTCTAAATTCAAATAAGCATGTTGTTCATGCGAACCTATAAGATTCCCTTTTGTTTTTTCTTTTTTTTTCGTGGGTGTGGAAAATGCGACATTATGCACGCCCCTGTTCGGGGCAACAGGGGATCTGTGGGGCTCTCTCACCGAGGTGGGCCTACCCACTAAAAACCACACGCATTCCCTCAAGACCATTGTGTTGGCGCCACGGGAGCATGACAAGCACGTGACACAGCGACGCCCACTGGCCACCCCGGGATGGGGCCCTTAAAAGGGCGCCGCGCCCCAAGATGCTCTGGGGCGCTCCTAGCAGACGGCACTGTGCAATGCAGGTTCGGGAGTCCCGGCCGTCCCCTGCTGGCGCCGCCTTGAGTTTTTCATAGAGGTTCACTCCTCGTGGCCTTGAAAAAGACAGAGGTCCGCGGTCCCAGCGTTGCCGCCGGAATCACGCGAGATGCAGCTGCAAGGGGAAGGGTATCATTCCCCTCACAGCCCCACCGCCGCCGCATCATCGGTGCGACCCCGCTGAGTCGCGGAGGGCAGGGCGAGCGGCACACCGCATTACCAATGAGCCCACCCCGAGCGGCTACCTCACGGACCGGCCTTAGGTTCCTCTTAGCTTCACCGTAGGTGGCCCACACCCACGGTGACTGAGCCCCATCGCCACGACAAGGCGGGAACCCGGTCGGGGGATAAGGTTTTCCCCTACCAAGTATCGTTTAAAGCAGCTAAAGAAGTTTCCAATTCAAAAATGTATCCAACTAATACGGCTGCAGGCATCATCTTTGTACATATATTAATGAAAGAAAAAAGTGTAATTATAAATCCCCCTACAAAAAAAATCTGCCGAAAAAAATGCTTATACATTTCAAACATATTTTGTTAATTATGCAAAGTCGCGCTACGAACCTTTCTCCCAAGCCGCAATTAAAATGTTCGTTAGTCAATCAACTAACCAATAAAAATAGTTTGACCGATTCAAAATAATAAATGCTTGGTGCAACTTTTTCAAGACAACACGTCACAAGTAAATATAAATATTTTTTGATGTTTAAAAAGGAAAGAAAAAATAAAAGAAGTAAAAAGTATGTTAAAAATTACTAAATAGTTAATAAAAAAATATAGAATAATTTTTAAAAAATCGAAAAGAGAAATATAGTATAACATAAACTTAATATAATAACAAATTAAGATTAATATAAAAAATAAATAAAAAAAAAGTATTAAACATTGCCATTTATTATTCACAGCGTTCGTGGTATGAATGCGCAGAAATGTTTTGTGGTCATTGTATGACCACAAAACATTTCTGCGCAGCTAAGCAAAGTGTGATACATGAGTTAGTCTCTTTTATACAACATAAAACCATTTACGCGCGACTTAAGCAGAACCTAATTGCCTAACTCGTTTCGTGGTCGTTCGGCGTTGTCGTCGCTAGGCACGCCTCTGCATGCTAAACGACCTGTGATAGACGACTCTCCCGCCCATTGCTCGCTTACACACAAAGTTTAACCTTACAGCATTTCGCTGTTGTATTTCGTTTAATGAGTTTATGTTTAGCTACCTAGCCAACTTGGTAACACTTGAATTAAATACATCTTACCTTATTTAATGTTCCAAGTTCAAACGTGCAGCTGCTTAGCAATCTCGTTTGTTCGCAGCGCTATGAGGGTTCGGTTACTGTGTGTCCGCAAAGGATTGGAGAAAGTTGCCAGGAAAGGCTTTAATGCTAAGCAAGAGCGTATCACTTTTCGACCACATCGTCAATATTTACATAAGATGGAAATGAATAGGCAAGCGTTTAGTTGCTAGTGTATCCATTACAGATAATAGGCAAACCCATATTTGTAATTACAGTGTTGGATACAACCTTGACAGAAATGTGTTCTATTTTACGAGCTTATGAAAATGTCATACAAGAGCTTCTGTGGGTCAATGGATGATATAGTATGGTATATAGTAAGACGCCTAACAAATCATAAAATGTTAATTAATATTTTTAGAATCATTTTATGGATTTTATTGCATTTAATAAACTTTTTATAAAACGGCTTTACTCACGTTCGCGTTTTTCTCGGTGTTTTGTACCGACAAGTGCGAGGCGGGCCGCGACCGCGAATTAATACCGATCACCCTGAAGAAGGACCTCCGACAGGTCCGAAACTTGTCGGTACAAAACACCGAGAAAAACGCGAACGTGAGTAAAGCCGTTTCATAAAAAGTTTATTGATAATGTCTCACGATAGTTTTAATAATTTTATTTATTGCATTTATTTAAAAAAATTGTAACATGTAATCTAGTTCCCGATCAAATAAATTTATTATGCTGCAAATAAAAAAAGCCGTACGCTTCGTTCGTTTATGAAGTAAAGATGGATGACGAAAAAATAATTGAAGGAAATCTCTTTTACTTGCCCTGCCAAATGGAAATCTTAGCGCTCTGGTGTAAGGGCATGAGTGCGAACTTTTAATTTCATAGTTACTTTTGTATAATAAAAGAGTTATGGTATGCTTCAAACATACATAGATCATTTAATGAATTTGTCAAAGGTATGATGACAAACTAGTGGGAAGTGTCCCAATATACGCGCTGTGTATTAAATTCGGTATTGCGTGTAGCAATTGTTTATTAGGCCCCATTTAGGTCAAAATATGTGTCAGCCTAAATTGCCGCACGGGATTTAGAAAAGTAATACAAACAAAACGTTGTAATTTGTCTAGCCTATGTTCTCCAGATGAATAAATGGGGCGATCATTTACCTACGTTGTTCGAACGAGGCGCAAAAGCTCTCCACGAAATTGTTACGAGTTGTTACGCTTTCACGAGAAAACTACTTAACCGATCATCATGAAACCTTGTACACATATTCTTGGAGGTATTAGAAGTAACATAGGATACTTATTGTGAAAAAAATAGTATGTAAAAAGCGAAGTATGTATGTTCCCTATAGACCTATAGACTCCGAAACGGCTGGACTGATTTCGATGAAATTTACAGGGATTGTTCAACATTGGCACAGCAGGTGCTCCTGTGTTTGGTAGCGATCGGGTGAACATGATTAGTGGTACCCGGGCGAAGCCGGGGCGTGTCACTAGTTAATAACGTAAAATGACAACTAAAAATGTTATACATAATGAATTTAGCTAATCCCACTATATTAAAATAATTATAATAAATAATATTTTAATATACTGAGATAAGTCCGTCCATAAAATTACCCAAATTGCAATCCGAGCGCAAAACGATAATTATTCGCGTGCACGAAACTGTGTCTGTGATAATATGAGTCAGCAGAGATTTTAAACGAAATTATAATACGGAAATTTTAATTATGCAACATAAACATACTCAGCGTATATTTTGCAGCGCTTTTAAAATGTTTTTCCATCATATCACCTCTTACAGTCCATATGAAATATATTATAATAACCCAGGTCACACATCCTAAGTCTGGGTGTAATTATCTATTTAAGTATGTGTTTACCAAGAAAAGTAGTATATATAGTATATCAGTTATCTGGTTTCAAAAGTACAAGCTTGCTTGGTTTGTAAACAGATGGCCGTGTGTCAGTAGTGTCCCAGGATTTAATTACTATTTAACTAGCTTTGACGCGATCTCGCGTCTAAATATACATAATATGTATTTTTACGGAGAAATTATTATTATAATTCAGCTGCAATCATATTATTAAATAGCGCAACGCAGACAAGCTTAATTGGTGGCAAAGCGGCTCCTGTAACGTCGTTCAAAGACATTTCTTGTCAACGGTTATCGGTCCTTTGAACGATGTATCCTATCCATTGGAAAAGTTCATATCAAGTACAATTGTTGATATTGAACAATGGTCTTATCTCATAAAAGGTAAAGGTGAAGGCGAGTTGGGAACAAATGTAGGAACGTACCTCCTCCGCACGTGACATGAATATATGGATCCGGGGTCGGGCGGGCGTCAATTCAATCAGTGTTATTTCCTATCGAGAAATTTATAGGTATCCAATAGAAATTGTTTATTATGCTTCTGTAAATCTGAGCGATAATTTGAAATCTGTTAAGTCGGGTGTGCTATTAAATAACACACACTAGGAACCAGACTTTGAAAAAGAAACAAAAATTCTGTCTGTGTGTTTTATAACAACCTTATCCTTATGCCCATGGCATCTACAACGAGTTCGACATAAATATTTCTCAGCTCTACAAAAATCGCAACTTCAATATGTCTTATTACGTCGCCTTTTACTATTATTTCTTTAGAGATTTTAAAATATCATTTGTCCATATTTTTAAAGCTTTAAGAATATTTGAAATTCAAAGAAATCTTAATGTATTTGCCTAAAGTATTCACATTATATTCGACCGATAGTCCGCAGCTTATCCTGTCTCTGCAATCTTGTTCCATCTCAATCCATCACTTAAATTGAAAAAAGCGTTTGAGCTGGGTTTTCAATTCCTCGCTTTGCAATCTCTCCCTTATCTTTTATTATCACACTAGCTATAGTTCGCGACTTTGTCGGTATGAAATAATAGCTTCGTTCACGGCATCGTGTGAATAACAAACAACGTTAAAATTGAAATATATAATAAATCTGAAAAAATCTTCATCAACCAACGTTCAAAAGCACCATCGTAACTATCTCAAATCATTTAAGCTTACCTTTGTTCCGTAAATGTTAATTCTACATTATTTCATGTAAATAAATACTGTTGTATTTTGCTCATTATAGCTATTTTACGAAAGGGAAATTGTTTAAGCTTGTATTATACATTTTATTAAGCAGCTATTTCCCCTGACACCATGCTACGTTCGTTGTTCGGTCCCCCCCCGTCGACCCGTGTCTCGTATCCCCTCGGCTACATTGACCCAGATTTTATAAAATTACTTCTCCGAATAGAATATCCGCATTGATATTTGCTTTCGCTCGTTAGTATGATTTAACAAACTAGAGAATATATGTATAAATTACCGGAAAGTTTTGTTTGTTTGTACAGTAGACCTGGACTACGTTAATGAAAGGAAGAAAGAACGAAAATAGTTTACTGTTGCCACTAAACTATATTAGCCATATAAAGTAAATAATAATATATTAACTACATAAAGTGAATAAAACATGATATTTTAGGGACTATAGCGACGACGAATAAGTCCCTAACTCAGCCTATAGCTTCAGAAGAAGCGCTGTTTTTCAGTCAGGGCATGTATGATATAATTTCCATTTAGCGTAACGTATTCACAGATGCATTGTAAGATGACAATTTATCTCTACTTTTAATCTTTGTTAACAATTATTTCTACAGAGAAGCGAACTGAACAAGTAGTGGAATGGTAATTTGTTTTTTTTTTCAATAAACAAATACAGAAAAAATATAATTGAAGGGTGCCTTAGCTTTTCAACGTAATTTTACGTAGCAGCACGTAGTTTGACATATGAATAATATATTAATTTGTTTTAAACAATCTTTTATTAACAACACTGGAATGTATGTAGATAACGTACTCTTTTAAACGCGATTTTTCCCACTTCAAAAATTCAAATAAAAAAAAAACTTTGCATATATTTTAAGAACCGATGACAATTTATTATAACTTCGATCGTCAAGATAAAAGACTAATATTATTTTAAGATTGAAGACAACGCCACCTATTTTTACATTGGACGGAACGAGAGCTTTGTCCGTTTTTTATTATTTTCAAAGAAGAAAAAGAACTATTCAATAGACTAAGACTGTTTTTTATTTAGTCTAAGTGCACTCGTATCATACAATTTTATTTCCCCCTCTATGAATAATCAATCCATACAAGCATAATTTAAATAGTTCAAAATAATTGTACCAGACATAATTTGCAAGAACTCCGTAGCGGCTCAGTATGTAGGCTACTACATTATTCCGTTTTTTATAAAGGTAAATATTTTCCGTGCTCCACTTTTGTACAAATGATTCAGAACGAATAACATCGAGTTAGTAAAGAATTTTAATAATCAAATTTTCCATCGGACATCGGAATCCGACGCGCTCAGATTTCAAAGTTATATCTTCTTGAATTATCTACATCGTATCATAGTTTTTCGACACTTAACGTGATATTGAAATAAACACACGATAGCTAAATAAAAAAGTAACCTACGCCAATCTATAAGCAACAAAACATATGAGTGTTACCGTGGGTTTCCACTGGCGTAAAATCGTGTTACGATACAAGCTTTCTCTTTATCCTTCTCTTAGAAAATACTAATATGACAATATGTTTTGCGACAATGTTTATGACAGTGTAAGCCCACGGGTAATTATTGGAATTATTAAACTTTATGATAAATATCGTAGGTCACGCTGTACATTTAAATAGGTTAAAGATTTATCAATTTAGGTCCAGAAGGAAAACGAGGTATGGTAATTGGTAAAGAATTACAATAATATTATTTCCTCCGGAGATTCAATCCATGGCCTGCGAATTATATAAATGTTTTATCTTTTTGAATTATTAATAATAGATGATGATTTGTGATTATATATTTATTATTGATAAAACAGAGTGTAAAATATGTATGTATGTATGTATGTGTCCAACAATAGAACAACTTCAGTTGGACATTCAGTTACTAACCAGTACTTATTAAAATAACAACTGTTGATAAATAAAACCGGTCTCTGACAAAAAACATTGTTTACGTTTACTTTAATAGTAATTGGACTCAAAAATTTAACATATTTTCGTCTCCACATTGATACATCTTGGAATTTAATTAAGCTAATTCCCAACAGCCATGTATACTAAATTGCTTAGTTCTTATACCCAAATCAATGTATTGACATCTTTTGAAAGATAAATTGCTTGTTTCGATTTTCCTAGAGCATTCGTATTAGTACTACATTTAGTAACAAAAGATGTCAATTATACGATGTGTGTAATCTATGCCATTGAAATCCCAAAGTTACTGAAGTCTTACATAGACAAGGACATCTTCGTGCTTTTCTACGTCTAAACTTATCAATACTAATATTATACAGAGCAAAGATTCGATTGTTTGTTTGTTCGGGATAAACTTAAAAACTACGAATATATTTTAAACATTCTTTCACGAATAGAAATCTCGCCTATTATCTATAGGCGAGTTATGCTAGTGTGTTTTCCGAAAATCCTAAATGTTTGTTAGGTTCTCGTTAGTGATCCGTGCAGGCCACTTGTCGTTTTAACTCTCACCACAGCACGGTCAAAGGACGCGACAGTCCATTTACTTTCGTCCATTTTCTTGAAAAATTGTCGTATCCATACTAATATTATAAATATGAATGTAAGTTTGTTTGTTGTTTATAAATATGAATGTAATTTTATTTATTTTATTTTATTTTATTTAGGTACACATAACAGTTTACAATCGTTTACATATTTCTAATTAGGAGACAATACTTAAAAGCTAGATCATAAACCAAAGAGTGTGTACACAGCATGACAAAACGTGTGCAAATCCAATGACATTAAAGTGCACCTGCGTTATCTACTATAGGAAGAATAAAACAGGAAAAAGTGGAAAAAAACAGAAGTTAACTTAGTATATTGATGACTGCTCTTCTAAAACGGTATATTTAGGATTAAAGATGTCTAGATCATGTGATGAGCCATTGTAAGGACGTCGCATTCTAACAAAAGGGTTGTAATAGGAAGTATTATTTTTAAAAGTTCGAAGTGGAAAGGGTATTTGCGACCGCGTTAATTGTCTCGTGTTTATCTCAATGTCGGCTAGAAGAGAAGGTGTATCAGCAGACGAATGAATAATTTTGTGAAGCCATAACAAGTCTTGACGTTTACGCCGTACATCTAAGGTTGTAACTTTGAATTTATTGCATCTTGCGGTATAAGAGGTCAAGCAACGTGAGCGCCCCATTCTAAAGCTTAAAATTTTAAGAAATTTCTTTTGTACAGCTTCTAATCGAGTTGAGTGTATGTTATATGATGGTGACCAAATGATAAATCCGTACTCAAGAATTGTTCTAACTACCGTATTGTATAAGCTTACGTAACTTTCTTGTTTTCTAAACCCTTTTGTTGAACGTGCTATAAAACCTATTAATTGGTATCCTTTGTTAATAATATGGTCTAAATGTTCACGGAAAGTCAATTTATTATCAAAAATAACTCCAAGATCTCTGATTACAGTCTTGCGTTGAATTGTTACACTTTCACGCGAAAACTACTAAGCCGATTGTCATGAAACTTTGTACGCGTATTCTTGGAGGTACTAGATACTTACTACAATATACTATATATATATATATATATATATATATATATATATATATATATATATACATAAAAAGCGAAGTATGTATGTTCCCTCGAGACCTATAGACTCCGAAACGGCTGGACCGATTTCGATGAAGCTTACAGGGATTGTCCAGATTGGCACATTCCTGTGTTTGGTAGCGATCGGATCAACATAATTAGTGGTACCCGGGCGAAGCCGGGGCGGGTCACTAGTGTATTATAATTATGATATACGAATTCAATTTGTCTATATTTCAGTACGAATAGGAATAGAACTAAAATTAATTGGTCATAAAATATAAATACCGTCTGTTATGTATATACAAAAGAAGATACTGACTGACTCACTGATATAGACTGATAGATACTTTAGTACAGCTCAAACTACTGGGCCTTAGATTTCAGTTATTATATTACGTATCCCTATTTAGAGCACGAGGCGCTTAATTAGGATTTTTCTAAATTAATCCTCTAAAGATCTAATAGAAGTACAGGATGTTTTTTTTAATGGAGTAATGTTAAATTCCAATGTACCTATGACGTCATATTTATATTGCGAATCATATTAAATAGGGTTCAGCTTAGACTGGACGACTGGTTGTTAAATTAAATTGCACGGCGGGTAAAACTCCGGGCTACAGCTATATCATTGATAAGTATTCATTATGTAATTAATAGCGTAAGCTGATGTTGTCGCATGATATTTGCAAACACTCAGGTTTACATTTGGTCCATAATATCCCTTTGGTAATACGTGACGAACCTGTCAATATTGGAATAACAATATCATGACGATTGAGTAAATATGATTGCTTGATTAACTATCTATCCTATATACAAATCAATCTGGTTCTAAATACAGGATTATGTCTAAGAAGTTAAAATAGGTTTCAAATATACTAACAATTTCAATATTTCAATTCAGGGATTTTTAGCCGGGAATATCATTGTATTCTTATTTTGTTAAATCGTGTAGAACCAGTTATTAAATTATCAGAAGTAAGTCATTTTCTACATATAAACGTTCATCCCCATTACTTAATATTCGGGGCAACTGTCAAACGACTGACAGTTGTGCCAAAAGCGCAAAGTTAGCCACATTAGAAAAGTTAATATAGTCATTAAGTTTTCTTAAATTACAAAACTTTCTTAATTTTTTCTTCTCCTTCCCTTCTCCAGACAATAAGAAACACAAAAAAGAATTAGCAGAATCGGCCATAAGTGATAAGTGTCCATGTCTTAAATTACAAGAGCATGTAATCAAAATTCCACGTAGTAGCCGCGGGTGCTTTAGAAATACTTTATAAAATGGTCCACCCCAGTTCATTATGCTATGAACTTTAAGCTTAATTATAAAGTTCACAGTTTTCAAGCACACGAGTCAGGTACTTAAAACATTGGTTTAAAACTTAACATAATGCTAAAGTTTTAGCCAGTATAGCCTGGTACAACGTTTCACCAGATTTTACATTTTTATAAATCTTAAGACAATTTCAATTCCCTGTTTTCATCCTCATCGTTTGGGAATAATATAGATTATTTCATATAGATCATATGTCAGATATACCAGACAGTTACTAAAGAAAAATTTTAACAGGTGTTTTTATTTTTTCTATTTCAACTATATTTCATAAAACAAATAATACTTACATAATAATAATAATTAGGACATAAGAACAAATCTAAACTATAACTAGTTTTAAATTAAATTGGTCATAATAAATTATATGCGCTCATGCCCATAACCCAGAGGGGTAGGCATAGATTATGGATTTCCATTTGGCACGATCCTGTCATACCTCTCTCGCTTCTTCTGCATCAATACATCTACGCATAGATGCTCGTCGGTTGCGGGTACTCCTTACATCACCCTTATTTAGTATGTCACTAATCTGATTGATATAAGTTCTCCGTGGGCGTTCCCTGCCAACGCTGCCATTCAATTTTGCAACATAAATTTGTTTCGTTACTCTCCTTTCATTCATCCTTTCAATATGGCTGTCACCCAGTAAAGTAATTAAAGTTTTACAAATGTAAATATTGTATTCATATTAAAAAATCTTCTTTTACATTAATTAAAAATCTCTCTAAGCTGAAATGCCTAGTCATAAACTATAGGGTGGCTTTCATATCGCAAGACTGCAGACCCCGTCTGGACAAACGGGCCCCGAGCGCTCTCCCTATTCATCGCGCCCGCCTTTCAGCAATACGCTCTGTTGAAACAACTCTAAGTATTAATGTTCGGTAGATATAAATTGTCATACTTACTATAGATATTCTCGTATTTTCAATAAAGCCAGATACGAGGAGTTTGTAAAGTGAAATGTAATTTTTAAAACGACCAGCAAAAATAAATTTATATTTTAAAAAGTTTATTATTATCATATTTATAATAAAAATATGCGCCCGTGACCCAGAGGGGTAGCCAGAGATTATGGAGCGATCATGGCATATCTCTCTCGCTTCTTCTACATCCGTACATCTATGCATTCATGCTCGTCGGGTATATATGTATACTGGGATTAAAACTGCTCAGTGAACTTTGGCGTGAATGAAATGTTACTTTAAAAGAAATATTATTCACTGCGCTCCGAAAGCAGTGCGAACTTTAAAAGCAAATGCACTCCGAACAACAAAGTTATAACTTAGCTCGAATCTTTTCCATATAAATTCATTTATCACTTTGTTTGCAACGATTGCAATGAATTATTGGTTGGAAACCTTTAGAAATTCATTTATATCATATAAAATTATACTTTAAAAATTAATGATTTGTTTGTAGCCCACTACTTTATAAATACTTAACAGATTTTACATTATTTCACTCATAAAAGGCATTGAATCTGGTTTCACGTGTTATAGTAGCAAAAATTTAGAACAAGGTACACGTTCATTGACAATGTTTAAATTGGATGGTCGTTTTAGAACGGGTGGTGGGATTGTATCCGCCCTTTGACTATTGTTGTGAACCATTCCTAACCAAGCTTAAGCTTGGTTGGGAATGGTTAAGAGAAATATTAGTAAATTATATCGATCATCTATATTTCATATAGTACATGCCCGAGGGTTGGCGTCAGGCTGGCGGCCGACCGTAAAAACTATAGCCAAAACCTGTTACAGTAACGTGGGGAAAGAGCAGGGAGTGCATCCGCATCCTTTTATCAACCTCTTGTAATGTTGATGTAGTAACAGCAATAAGACTCAAATTAACGAACGAAAATGGGTTTCTATATATCATAGTACTGTCACAGTACACTGTACAGTGTACTGTGTATAGTTGAACAGCAACAAATAATCTCATTAGTATAAAGAATACTGTTTCAAATGTCAACAGAAAATGACAAAAGAACAATGAATGTGAATATATAATTCATTCATCACGCAGAGTAATCTGTCGACCTTTTATTTGAATAATAAAGTTGTATTTGAGCGCCTTCGAATAAACAAGCAGCAAAAATATAGATAGAGGAGTTTGCATGAAAGCTTAGCAGGCATCTGATTTATTTAATTACTATAAATACGTTACTAGGTAAATCGAAATATATATATATTTATATATATATGGATTGTTATTGAAAATGCTTAATACCATTATCTCATCATCTCTTATCTATTCAAAATAACGTTTATCCATTGTATTACTTAACCACAGCTGTTTTTAATCACGATCAATTGACCCGGTAGCCTATCTGTATTGAAAGCTACTTTATAGCTCACTTATTCGTTGTAAAACAAGAACTACGTCATCCTGTTTCATGTAGGCTGCGTTAATTACCTCCAGCGGTTAACCTGCGGCCGCGATTGCGTCATTCACATTTCACATTGTTACCACGTGTAGATAGATACTAAGTGGCCACTGGTCTATTCGACCATCGACATTCGTTCCGAGATCAGGTAACAAGAAATTAAATCTACATGAAATATAAATGTTTTTTGTATAATGTACTTAGGATTTTCTCAGTAGTAAGACTACTCAGTGAAAAGAATACCTGTCGGTAAATAAGTCGGTTTAGTCAGAAATTATGTAATAATAAATATTTTTGATGTTGGCCGTTCCAAGCTCATCCCTTCCCCTCTTCTTAATGAATCTATACTGCTACCCAAAGGGTTAGCAGATTCAAATAATTTTCTAGCCCAAAGAAAACCTCAGGCTTAAAGCATTCTGCGCATGGTCACTTGGTGGTCAAACTTGATGATGTTATCTGAGAATAAGACGCACCGGCACAGCGATAACCAAATCATTTGTTGACTTTCACTTCTGAACATCATAAAAGACTTAGAATACATTCCAAATAATTCAAAGTATATTAAAATTTATTTTATCTCAATTTTATATCAGGGATAAATACAGAATTCCACCAAATGTCAGCAGTCCCACAAATGCGATAACCACCTTAAAAACCTGTAAAAAACATTTTATTATGATGATACTTTACAAGGAAACATACATCTTTTAATACATAAGTTAATAACAATTAGAGGCCATACGCACTACGGCCGCTGCAGATGCGGCTGCCATCCGACCGATGCGTTGGCTCGCAGCGCTGAGGCTCTACTTCTCATGCCGTTGATATACGCACTGGGCGGATCGTAATTACTACCCATAGTCACAGACAGCGTGCCGTTGGTCAACCGCAGTTGCAACCTACTTATTTATACAACCTATAGTTTTTATATAACCTTTCCGTACTATACTCTAACTTATGGAATTATGGTTTATTATTATATTTACCTTGTCTTGAAACTGTCGATTCTTCACACATTGACTGTATGGCATATTCGTAAACGACACCGAATTATATAAAGGGACCCATAAATTTGGTATCATCCAAAATAGAAAATCATCAATTGATTTACGGAATAGATAAGACGGTCGCGTCACCAAATCTCTCATCTGGAAGAAAAGTATTCTATGAACGTATCGTACAATGCTTGCATAAGATAATGTGAATGAAATACGAGTACCTATATTTAACTTACCTCCACATAATTATACATCGCAAGATCACTTATAGCAAACACATCCACCCATCTTGTAGTTGAGAATTCGTTTAGGATGTTTTTAAGGTTATCATCGTGTTTTTGGAATAATTCATCGAGAATTGTACAATCTTCAAATCCACAATTCATTCCTTGTCCGTAGAATGGAACTACAGCATGCGCGGCGTCGCCAATTAGAAGAGCTTTGTTTTTAACATGATAAGGTCGACACTGAAATTAATAAATAGCATAAGTTTACCAATTTAAGGCTCTACCGAGTCCGCGAAAAAAATATCTGTTGCACAAATGGGCCGACTGGTAAAATACCACTACCTCACAGAAGACAGGCGTGGCGTAGAAATATTTCTGCGTGTCGTCTGAAGAGTGAGTTGCAGGAGGCCTAATACTTGTTCTGTTCTCCCTTCCATCTATTTTCCAATAAGGAAAGAAAAAAAACGATCTTTTTGTCTGTTTATTCTTTCCTCTCTCCCTCTCTCTCTCTGTCTGTCCATTAAAGGTAGAAAACGCGTATGAAACTTTGTTGCGGTAGTTGTTACTTGATAACAGGTGAACCACTTGCTCGCTTGCAAATAACAAAACTCATGCTCATATAAATATGTACCTTTACAGAAACTAAAGGCAACGCTGATCCGGAAAAGAAGTCCTCTATCAATTTCTTCTTCCCTATCAATGGAATTGCATCACCGAAATATTTTCCAAAGAAATTCAAAAGCTTCTCCTCGTTATCAATTTCTTTAAACTTCGCAAATGGCATGAAGAGTGTGACTGTCCATGTACGATCTTGATTCGGCAAAGCGATCAACATGAAATTACCCCTGGGCCAAATATGCAAATACTGCGAAGGCATCTGAAACTATAATACAAAATATTTGAATATTATTTAGATAAGAAGTTAGAAGCAATTACAAATGGATTGTTAAGGACGACAATAAATCATTGAATATGCCAGAGTTACGGATAAATCCACATCATTAAGACATCGTCAATCACTCAAATTGTTTGTATTTGTACACGTTAACTGAATATTTCGCTGTACGCCTTCACACAATTCATGGTGTTCGGGCGTATAGGCTGGTCCTCCTATGAAAATGAGACAATATTTTTCTTATTTTATTATAATATCTTTGTTAATTTTAGTTCCTGCCCAAATAAATAATTATCAATATAAAATTCTCGCCAATGATGAAGATTTCAAAGAAAGTGATCAATGTATTAACAACATATTGAATTTTACGTTTTACGAAAATTGTTTTACGTGCAAAAGCTTTGTAACTTTAGTATATTCTACCGCTAGTGTTGACGGTTTAATTAAAATTATGAACCTCAATGATTGCTTCAGTGTCAGACTTCGGAACTTTACTTCTGAAAATTCTCTTTTATTAAGTAAACTTTATGTCATTATAGCTCAAGATTTTGAAGAATTTTCGAACGGCATAAAAGAGCTAACGGGAGACGTTCTTTGGAATCCTCGGGCAACTTTTATTGTTCAAATACGGAATATAGCTCGGACGCACTTGAAGGAAATATTTACAATATTTGTGCAAAATAAAATTTATAAAGCTATTTTATTAAAATATGTAAACTCGAAGGGGACTGAAATCTTTACTTACTTTCCGTTTGACAAAAACAAATGTGGACAAAACTTTGATGAAATAGTTGATCTAGGATTATGTCGAGACAGACATGATATTGGCGAATTGCTTTCGAATAATGTACAGTATACATTACGTAACTGTGTAATCAAAGTCGCAGCTAAAGAAGATATTCCGATCGTTATACTAAAATCAAGTAATTATACTGTTTCTGGAGAGTACGTTTTGGGATTAGAACAGTATATGCTTGAGACTATAGCTGATGTCGAAGGATTTACCATAGAGTATGAATATTATACAGCTACTAAAATGCATGGAGTCGTTTTACCCAATCGGACAACAAGTGGACTTCTAGGCAGACTACAAGAGGGTGATGTCAGTTTAGGAGCTGGAGGATTTGTCTTAATTCAAAATCGTGTTGAGGTATTCGACTACATATGGGGCTACCACTTTGGGAGCCTTATTTTGCTCACTCCCACCATTAAAGAAAATATTTGGAAAAAAGTATATCGTGAATTTGGATTGAAGACATGGTTGTTAATACTCCTCGCGTATTCCTTTATGGTTTCTTTGACAGCGATCTCAAGAGTGTTAATTTCGAAGGACCCAGAAATTTTAATGTTGTGCATTAAATTGTGCGCTTACTTTTATGGACACAGCGATAATAGGTTGTTCCGAAATACAAGACCAAAAGTCGTTATTATATTATGGGCATTGTTTACTTTCTTTATTAACAGTTTCTACAATACAGCGTATTATAGTTTAATTGCTGGGCATGTTAAAGATGTGAGTACATTTGACGCAGACGACATTAATGCTCTTCCGTATAATCCTTGTGTAAGCGATGCTATAAGAACCTTTTTTCAATATGCTTACAACATTAGCCTTCCAAAGGGTATTGATAATCCAGAATGTAGTTTTACAGAAAGTGCAATGAGTACAGTTGCTTCAAGAAAAGATGTTTATGCGGTAGAGATGAACTACAGTTACAGATTAAGAGAATATATGTATATTGATAATGAGGGAAATCATTTAATGGACGCTTGGGACTTCTCCTACCATACTGTTATAGCGATCTATGCTACTCGAGGATTTCCGTTTAAAGACAAATTTCAAAAATATGCCTTCTATATGTACGAGTCTGGTTTATTGAAAAGGCACTTAAAGCTTATCTACGCAAAAAATCTTAACTCAATGCAATCTCGGAATAAAGGGAAATTTAAAAAAATTGGTTTATCCGACTTTAGAATTCATTACGCAGTTCTATTTAATGGAACTTTATTATCATTCCTTTGTTTTGTTTGTGAAAGACTTAAACGCAGGAGTCATTTTCGTTATACTAACTAATGTAATGGCTGACAACACAAAATAGTTATTGTGAGATAACCGTAGAAGAGTTATTTTATCGTAAGCCAAGAAAGTAAAACTAGTTGGATCTCGATTTAAATCAACATTGGATCACACGACAAGCACTAGCTGTTGAATAAAAAAAGAATAATCGAAATCGATTTAGCAGAGTTATTCCTTTCGTTCTTGTTACCTACAAACATACAGCAGAATAGCAAACCTTCTCATTTTTTAAGTCGCTTACAAATTAGGTGTAAGGCTTAAAATAAAGAATAAATTACGCATGCGCAAGCGTGCGGAGAGGTGGCGCCACTGCGCATAACAAAACGAAACGAGGAGCTCACCCGAATGGACGTGTATCTGCATCAATTGTAACAATTAAATTGTTGTATAATTTTAACCACAGTTAGCTTTGTAAATTTTGTATATCCGTTTTAACTTATTGTATTAAAATGATACCATTCTCATTATATTACCTCGCCGTCATCTCCCGGTGGTATGCATAATTCCATGTAACCGTGTTCAATGTACTTTTGACTATAATCGAACAGCGGCTCCTTCATCATAGCTTTACGAACAGCTGAATAAGCTCCGTCGGCACCGATTATTAAATCTGCGTTGACATCTACTGTCTCATCAGTTTCCTTCCTGAAATGAATGTATTAATTAATGTTCAAGAAATATTATGAAATGTCTGAAATACAACGTATCACGGGCGTATGTTTCTAATAACATAGTTTATAGATCTTGAATAATATTGAACTGTAATTTGTAATTTTTAATTATAATATTGCTTAAGGCGGTACTTACTTTTGGAACGTAAGTGAGCCCTTCTGAAGATTAGCGTTGACCAATTTGTGATTAAAGTATTTCTCCACATTTTTGTACTTTTCTGATTCTGCAATTTTTATTAATTATAATCTTTACTAACACTTTAAATTGACAGAAATGTTCATTTTTATTAATAAGTTCCGAAACTAGTTAATTCTTTTACAATTAGAAAGCTACATTATCATAGATATAGAAGTAACATACGCAACTTTGTTGTTATTGTGATATGTGGAAATTCATCCAGGCGACGCTGGGCACAAACAGACAACACAATTAAATCGACACTTAGTTATTAGATAAATGTTATCAGTAAGTGTCATTTTAGATGTGACTATTGCGTACATACATAACAAAGTCGTCGTATGGAGACCCGTAATGTTATTCATGACATTGTTTACATTCTTTGCCTTGACTAAAGATGAAAAATAACAGAATTTATCTATCACATTAATGTATTTAATTTATTAAACAAGTTAATGCAAATATATTTTATGTGTTTTTTTATCTTTCTTTTTGATTATATAAGTCTGTTTTTGTACAAGCAAGACTTTTTTTAACATTTTTTTAATGCCGGAAATATTTTTATATACGAAACACGTCATGTATTTTATTTCTTTTTTGCCTAGTAACGTTAATAGTTAAGATAATTGATATCACATTAAATAATAATTAATTTAACAACGGTTAATTAAATTTAAACAGCACCGCATGAGTCAGAATTTTAATTAAATCGCTTGTTGAACGAAACGCCTGCATAATTAAGTGACGCTTAATTACACATACATTTTTTCTATTTGTTCTCAGCAGAAATATTTTTCAGTTCTTATTTTTTAGTTTTTATCTTTTGTTTCTGTGTGTCCTCTTAAATAAATAAATAAAAAAGTACTGAAAATAATACTCATTTTTTATGAAAAAAAAATCTTTGTAAAAAGACTGTGATTATTGTTATTTCTAAATTATTATTATTTAAGGATTTCTATTCAATTCAGATACAGAACCACGAAATCTCTTAAAAAATCGTGCCAAGTTTATGGTGTACCATCATAGATTTATTTTCTATCGGAATTTATTCTTTATTTTTTAGGTATCCATTTCCATGTATATTTGTTATTTAATAGAAAATTGTTAGTTTGGATTCATAATCAACTTTTCTTTAAATCAAAGTCGTCATAAAATAATATAATATTTAAAAATAAAAAAATATTATTCAAATATTTCGCATCTTTACAGACCTTTTAAGAGTAGAGAATTTAAGAAGTTACGCCCCACAGAATAAATACACTGAAACATAAAGAAAACAAAACGATCACAATTTTTAGTCCTAAATAAGGGTCTTCTTAATAGATAAGGAGACAGTGTCGAAGTTGTTTAAGATCAAACTCCTCACGTCTAAAGCGAAACGGTAACAAGTATAGTCCATAAAAATTAATCCCGCTACTAAATATTTAAAAAACATAGCTGCTTCGACAATATTAGACTTGTACATTTCTTTATAGACAGAAAAGTAAAGCCAACGTCCGTAAATTTAACAGTGGTAGAGCGCGCAACAACAACATCTGTTGCCGAACGGCCTGCTCGACCGGTGAAATACCACGACCTCACAAAAAACAGGCGTGAAGTAGAAGTACTCTGCGTTTCGTCTGATGAGTGAGGTGCCGGAGGCCTAATTTTAGTCCTTTTCCCCTTCCCATCCTTTCCTCATAAGGATAGGGCGGGAAGGGGAAGAGGATAGGATGGGGAGGGGGTTAACGGGGGAAAGGAATTATCCTTTTTCCTGTCTATGCCCTTTGTCCTTTAAAGGTAGGTAACGCATCTGCAACGAATTTGTCTGTTGCGGATGTTCATGGGCGGCGCTCACTTGACATCAGGTGATCCGCTTGCTCGTTTGCCACCTTCTCACATAAAAAAAATGTCCTTGAAAGGCGGCCACATAGAGGTCGGCACAACGTAGCAAGGTATCCAACAAGACAGACCAATGATCTGGTCAAGGTCAGTCTTTGTAGCGGTAAATGGAGGAGGAGGAAAAGTAGACGCATATAGAATTCTTACAGCTTCTGGGTTTGCAATGTTAAATAAACCATCACTGCACTTTCTTAATATCAAAGTACTCCATTATACGTACAGGAAAAATATCTAAAAAAAAACTAAAGTATACCAAAAGGTGTCACCTTCAAGTGTTATTTATAAGGCATACTCCTTACCTGATTAGTTCTTGAATCGTAAGGTATGATATAGGTTGAGCCATCAAGCCTGTGTATGTAGCGTCCGACCATAGGAATGCCGTGTTCTCGAACCATCTGTTCCTCTAAACCGACGCCTCTGAGTGCCTTCCTCCCGCGCACAGACAATGCCAGGTTAATTGATCTCCCTCTAGCAGTTGGAGTATTCCGTATGTCTGTAAGAAGATAAAATATATTTCTATTCTTCAGCCGGGGTTTTTTTCTGTTGAAATATTAAAAAATTGTGTAAATAATATTTATTTATATTCTTTTTTAGTTTCATCCTCGTGTATTCCACTATTGAGCTTTTTTCGCGTAACATTCTTTAGCTGCATTGTGGAATGATCTTTAGCGGTATTTCCAAAGCAAGTCGACTTACGGTTATTCTAGAAAAGCATACTCTTTCATTGAAGGCCGGCAGCGTATCTACAGTTCCTCTGATATTGCGTATGTTCATGGGCGGCGGTGATCACTTAACTTTAGGTGACCCGTTGCTCGTTTGCCCCCTTCTTCAACATAAAAAAGTTTGATAGTGTATTCGTGTTAGGTGATTGCTTAATACACGTTAACAAGCTAGTGTTTTGAAAAATATGTTTTTATTTTTAATTTTAACCTTGCCTATTTTAAAATACTACAACAGATTTACTTTATGAGCACAAGTAAAGAACCGAAAATGAACAATAGCCGTTTAATCAACCAATTAACCTATTGTTAAGGTCACCTATGGGACATACTCTATCGTAGATTAGCTTCCATTGACAGTATTGGTTAATTTAGTGTAAATTATTAATTTGACCTTCAGGTTTTATAAACTCGTTTATTTTAATCAATCGAGTGGACTTTGTGAAAAGTGTGCTTCCGTAGTTAGGTCATCATGAAAGGATGACAGAAGTAAGAGTAATAGGGCAAATCTAGGTTTCAAAAGTAAGCAGTGTTCCCCTAAAATCGTTGGGGTAAGACGTCCTCTAGAACAAGTCTAGCCATATATCTTAGGTTATCTAGCCATGTGTTATAGCCTCACCCATGAAATGTTATTCAATTTAATTGTCTAGTCTAAGCAAATATGATTATTGTAAATCTAAAATATTGTTTATAAGAACGGACAAGACACTGACAAAAACCACTTTATTGTGGTGTTTCAATAAATGTCTCTAGTATTATTATCATACTTATCAATTCTTGACGATTTTATTATTTAAATTAATTATGTATTATATCAATTTATAAGTTGTTGGAGACCGGTTGGCACGCGCCGGACGGATTTTAAGAGCCCCACTCACCTTCACGATATTCGTAGAGGCGTACGCGATGACCCCTCCTGGCCAAGTACAACGCTTCCAGTGATCCGACCTGTCAAATAATTGTTATATATCATATATTTATTGGAGCAGTGGTGGCCCAGTGGTTAAGGCCCCGACTTATGCATTGTAGTCGCGGGTTCGCCGCGGGGCCGGCGCGGCCGGTGAAAAACCACTACCTCACGGAAGACAGATGTGAACTAACTCCGCGTTTCGTCTGACGAGTGAGGTGCCAGAGGCCTAATGTTTGGTTCTTTATCTATTAATATTAGAAAATAGTTAGGAAGGGGAACAGAATTTGATGGGGTAGAGGATGGATAGGAAAAGGTATGTTCTTTTTCTCTATTTATCCTTTTCCCCGTGCATTGAAGGTAGACAACGCGTCTGCAACTCCTTTGCTTGTATGGGTATGGGTAGCGGTAACTCGATATCACGTGAACCGCTCTCTCGTTTGTCGACTTCTTCAATAAAAAAAGAACATTTGTCTAATGCATCGTCACAAAATGGACTGACACAAAATTGTGTCTATTAGGAATCAAATAGCGATACTATATATCTATGTACCATTATTATTCTAAAATAAAGTTAACTTTGCTTGAGATATATTTTTTTCGGGTAATAATTTTGTGATTTACGGCCTTTATATGGCGATACGCTAAGATTAATGTAGGACATAATAAATAAGCTCGATGTAAGATTTTACCGACCTCTATCACTGTCCAATCAACTAGAATTTAAACATGAAACCTGCGTCCGATGACGTTACGGCAGCGTACAAAAAGGGCGCACTTGGCGAGTTGAGACGTAAAGGCACACACACCAAACCCACCGCCCCGCTGGCAATGCCTGGCGGGTTGGTGCTCGCGGGTTAGGCCGGCGGCATTAGAACATTGTAAGCCGGTACGACCTTTGCCAGCATCACGAACACGCAAAACATAAGACGAGCCCGGCTGGCCGGCGGGTGTTTAGAGGCCTTAAGCTTGCGAGTCTTATGTAACTGTGCACTGTGCACAATTCTTATATCAAACTGGGATTTGAACTCAAGATACTTAATCCCACCGTTGTTGGATTAAGTATCATCATTCGCTGGGCTATTGTAGCTTCGTGTTATCTTAATCTTACAAATTATAAACAAAATGTTACACGTGCTTTACTGATGTTTTCAAACGGTCAATTTATTTTCTTGATACGGTCGATGTTTATGCGCATAGAAATCTTATAGCTGACCTTTCCACTACTTATACATATAAATGTCGTGATAGATTAGTGTTTAGATTAATTGGTTATATACGAGAAACAAGCAAAGTTCGATTTCTCTACCAATATACATTTAATTGATTATACTATATACCACTTAAATATTATCATTTAAGTTATTTACAACATAGTTATTTCAATACAAAGTTGTATCTTAAAAACCGCAGAAATATCAATACCCCATGTCAATAATACCCACAAGTACAATTTGAAATTTGTAAATAAATTTGACCGCTATTTTTAAAAGTAATATTATATGATCTCAGATGCGGCGTCTCGACCGCTTTTGGAATAATGCATAAGGAATAACTTAAGCAAATACCTGTTTTGAAAGCATAACAATTTGAAAAGTCAGACAAAAACAGGTAATTAGCTCGAGCATTTTTAATAATTAAATACTAACAGTATTGTGGTAGTAACTGGTAGTGGTTAGTTGAATATGTTCAATGGTTTAATTGATTTTCAGTCAATGATAAATGTAAATGGGTAATTTAAAAAAAAAGTTATTATTTTTTTTAATGACCGGACATGATGGAGATAATACATTCAATTTATAAAATAATTTGAACAAATATCTTAAAGTGATATTATACTGTAACTTATTGCATAAGATTTCACAATCGAAATATAGGGGAAAGGTAAATTCTTGAAGTATTCAATCACTTAAATTAATAATAAATTAGTTTTTGCTTAAAATCAGCTAAATATAACTCCTAAAAACTTGTTTTGAGTGCCTTTAAATAACTCTTAATACTAGTTTTCTATATAAATAAAGTTTTTATACTGATAGAAGTTTCGACATGCAGAATTCAGGGTTCGTACTTATTAAATTTAATTGTTCATTTAATCGACAAGGGAAATAATATAGTTCCAAAAAAAACTTACCAAACCTCCTCCAACGATAACTACATCTAATGGTTTGTTCTTACGTCCATTCTGAATAGTAGTCATTTTTATTAAATTTCAGATTTAAAGCCGTACGTAAAAACTGACTTTCAAAAAGTTACTATACTGAGCTAAACACAATTGCTTGAAGTTCAGTTAAGTCTGATATATGCAATGAATTATATATCTCGAATGTATCGAAAGCGATGTATGTCGGAAGTGTTCGAGAAGTGAACTGAACGAGTATCGGCGTTCACGGGACATCCTGGGCGCACAAACACACGTCGTGTGACCACGTGCCTCGGAGACAACCGCAATTACAACTCGTCTAAAACATTAACTTATTAATTCAATCATTTAATTAATATTTTATTATGTATTGCATAACAATATTATTGGAGTTTCCTCTTTAAGAATCGATTTTCATTATGAAAATTTATGAGAAGTAATTCTAAATTAAGTTTTACGCGAGAAATTCCGTCCATCTCAAATTTACTGAGTTAGTTAATTGAAAATGTACCTTTCTGTTTCTGTACTTTGATTGATTAAATATTTGGTACACACCTTTACTTCTGATGACAATACAATTTAATACATCAAATTCCATTGTAAATCCAAGATGACCGCAACCGCAAAATGTAATATGCCAATATTACATCGGCCCAACCTTCAAGGTTTCAATCAGTTTTTATTAAAATTAAATGCATAAAGGCAATTTAAACAGAAAGTCGATTTGTCTTTACTTTTTTAAACGTCCTGTCTAGGTCATGGCGCATATTGTGCAACTCAATTAAAATTACAGCGAGAGTTTGCAAAATGTATGCTACATAAGAATAATAAGTTAGTCAGTTATATAACAATAGAAGTAGAAATAAAGCAATCTGTACAAAAATGTAGTCATCAACGTAATATATTAACACACCGCCCAAGCTACCGGGCTACTAAAGATTTGAATTTTTTCACAGAGATATCCGTTATTACGTAGGTGAGCACTAAAAATGGATATTTCAAAATTCATCCCCTACTGGTCTAAAACAGGGGATTTTTTCTTTTGTTGAGAAATATTTTTTCTGTAGCAGAATTTCTTGGAAATTGATACAAACGCTTTTCAGTACAAAAAAGAGAGAGGTGTCTTATGGACAAGTTGGAACGAAGTTCCTTTCGCTGATCTTTTTTGGGACACAGGCCTCCTCTCGGAGAGAGGGAATGAGCCGTAATCCACCACGCTGGCCCAGTGCGGGTTGGTGTATTTCACATGTTTCGAGTTTGATGGTTCTAAGAACATGCCGGTTTCCGCACGATGTTTTCCTTCACTGTTTTTGGAGCAGTTGTGATGAAATAAATTACACAAAGTAAAGCGCCTGCCTGGGTTCGAATCCTACAGTACGTAAGTCGGGGCCTAAACCGCTGAGCCACCACTGCTCAAATTAATAACGTGCGTTAAATAACTTTCTTCTAATAATTGAGTACTATTTCGGCTTTTTTGAAAATTTACAAGTTAATATAAGGTCCGAAGCCGAGAAGAATACTACAATAGCGACGGACAAGTCGTCCCGTGTCCCGATCCTGCAAAAACAGATGGCTACAGCCTGTATCGAAAATGTCGACCTACAGGATTTTAAGAACCACCGACATACGCTTACGTACGGGTATCACTAACGGTCGCACATTTTTGAAATATCTACTCTTTCGTCAAATCTACTCCCCCTTCCCACCCTTTCTATGTTAGAAACAGATAGGGAACTTGCAACTGATCAGACGAACGAATAACTTTTACGACCTTTTACGAATACTTTTACTTCACGCCTATATTCTGTGAGGTCCTGGTACTTCACCATTCGTACAACAGATGTTGTTGCTGGCTCTGCTGTTAAGTTAAGTATCTATATCCAGAAAAACATGCTTGATGTGTGACAACAGCCTACTTTATAACTTTATAGGATGGAATTTCGAAGATCCCGGAATAAGTATTTAATTATTTGTACCTTACAATTTTCAAGTACCTCTGCTTAAGGAATATATTTATCCATACAAACGTCCATCCCCTATTTTATTAGACCTTTAGGGTATCAATTTAGAAAACATATCTTGTTAGTGATCGCATTCGTAATAACAGAAATCTTTCTGGAAGATTTCAAGTTTCTATGCCCAGTAATTTGGGCTGTACTTTGATATATTACGTACATAATTGTTCTCCTCATTTAAATATGAAGAATCCATCTGAAATTCTAATAGTTAGCTGACTAAGTATATTGTGAACTTCACCAGATTGTGGTGAAAGCTCTACCTACTAGTATAGAAAGTCATCAAAGGCTTGATATAAAATAAATGATGAATAAGAAATAATACTAAAAACATACAACTATAGCATGATTAGCCTTATGACCATGAATTGTTAAATAGAAAAATCCTGACCTAGCCTAAGCCCGAGCAGACTATTCGTTCAATGACATTTGAAATAAAACCATCTCATATTCAAAAAGCCTTTACGTGAGTTTATGTAGGCTGTATTAATAATGTTTGAAACTAGAGTAAGGATTTTAATAATTCTTTGTCATTAGAAAGCTACACTTTCAAGTACCTTACAAAAAAAATAATTTATATAGCGAAATATTGAAATTTGGCAAGGCGACGCCAGGTGGAAACATACAGTACACTGTTTGAATGATTCGGAATATTCAAAATTCACTTACGTGTGAACAGCATAGGCCTCTAAAGGCCACTTTCACTTTTTTGTATTTTTTTCTGCGGTCAACAAACTCTGGACAGGTTTTGTCATGTGCTCAAATAGCGATCGCAAGAAGTTATTCACAATGAAATTGAATCCTTAACCCTAATAATTATTAAGTCAAGGTCATTGCTAAGCGTTGGTCACTCACTGCCAATGTTGTTTTCTTGCAATAGGACTTATATTTAAGCCAAATAATTAATAATCTACTGCGTCGTATACATAGAAACGAGGTACACACGGTATAGAAACTCTGACGTAACGCAGAAGTATATGTGTCAACGAGCGTTTTTGATCTTCGTCACTTTTAAAGTAAATAGTAAACTGGACGCATCATTGACAATAAACATACAAATAATTATAATATCAAAAAAATTAAGCCAAATATATTTTTCTTAACATTCAAGTGTTTTACTGATTTATAAAGATTTGCAGTTGCTTGCTTAAAAACCGAATAAGCAATCTAAGCCTAACCTCAATTAATGATAATAGACAATACAAAAATATATTAAATACTGTACATGAATATGCCGCACCAAACAGAAATATGATACGTGTTATTCGAGACAAATCCACCGCTTCAAATTACTCATACTAGGCGGTTCATGGTCGACTGCTTGATAGAATTTCATATTAACGCTTGTTCATGCATTACAAAGTAATTTGATTTAATTTTTGTAGTTAACAAATGAGCAGATATACGCAAGCGCAGTTGTACTATTGGTTAGTAGAGAAGTACTAATTAAATTAAACTAATTTATATACCAAGCAACTAACTATATGATTATCATTATTGGTCACATAATTTTATTAGCTCTGACATTTGAAGAATTAATAACAACCTAATGACACCTCAAACACCTCTTCCAAATCGTTCAAGCCATTTAAGCTACATGAGGATAACAATTAAAGGGACAGAAAGTATAAACGCGCAAAAGACATTACCCTCGTTGTAGGTCAGGCGAGTAAACAAGTCGGAGAAAATGAAAAACTTTCGTATGAATAGTTCTTCTAGAAATACATATGTCTTTTATCGCGTGTTACTAGAAATCAAATTAACACCTCAATATCGTTCAAATGTAACTTGAGCAACTGTCCAGTGCAATAAATTGTTAAGAGGTTAGTTATTTCAATTGAACCTTAAAAATAATAAAACAAGTAAGTTAATGTTCGACTGTATCACAAAACTATAGAAAACCGGTCGCATAAAATCATAATGTCTTTAATGTTAATTGAAAAAAGTATTAGATTGTCACGATTATTTAATCTGCTGCGATAGATAGAGGTAGCGAGTACTCAATTCAATGATCTTATTAGGCTCACCTGTACCCATACGTATTTGTTATATTTCCGGTATTATATGCATATATACATATGTATATGACTTTATGTTGATGACGGGATTTTCTCCGTTTTTAACTTTCTACGTTACAAAGCAGAGTCGACCCCGTATTTTTTACGAGATAGCGTACTAAGGCGTATCCTAATTTCTGTTAGAATTGTTGTACCCAACGTTAATAATATTTCATTACATACACTACAGCTACATAGGAAGGTCATAATATATAACGAATCTGATATTTGTAAATAAATGAATAAATATGCACTCACGCCCGAAACCCAGAGGGGTAGGCAGAGATAACGGATTTCCATTTGTCGCGATCCTGGCATACCTCTCTCGCTTCTTCGTCGGTTACGGGTACTCCTTATATCGCCCTTCTTTAGTATATCACTAATCTGGTCGATGTAAGTCCTCCTTGGGCGGCCCCTGCCAACGTCATCTGGTTTTGGTGTGTGATGGAAGTGTATCATTATTATCAATTTTTGGTTCGATTGTTAAAGAACAAAGTCTGGGAACAACATTTTTTTATAGTAATTTGTGTACAAAAATTCGTGTCAAATCTTATAAACACGTGAAGTAAAACCTTGTGTATTAAGTATCTACGTGTTTTTTAATCATCATACATCAATCATCATATAGTAAAAAATGGCCTTACCATAAAGACAAGATAACTTTATTTTATTTAAATTGTAGGCACTTTGCATGACAATTAACAATATGACAATCCCTTCTCTAGGCGACAAATATATAATAATAACATAATAATATTATATATTTGTCGAGGCGACAAATATAAAAGATACCAATACACCTTACGATGTATGACCTGCGGTTTATTAAATGAATGCTACCCATAGATATCCACAATAAGCAAATTGCCTATCTTTAAAGGACAGATGAGTGTTGACTATTTCGCAGTTGTAAAAATACAAAGTAATTTTTTTGTCTAGAATAACGCAAAGGATTTCCATCCAACATAGTTCAAACACTAATACGGCTAATTGGATTTTGTCGGCGTTGGCTGCGAGCTGATAGGTTTATCGCCGCTCATGCAAAGTTCACTTCCAATAGAAGTTAATTATCAGATAAAACGTAACAGAATATTCAATCATAAACTAATAGAATTAAAGGCTTTCTTTAACGTTGTTATCGGCTAAAAAGCTTTCTACATTTCTTTGCTATAACACAAGATTGCAAATGTATAAGTATTAATATATTGTAGTGACAACTTATGGTATAGACGCGGTCCTTTACTATGAGCAAAGTAAAAAGGCACAAGACCGCTTAAAGGGCAACAATTAATAGTTTTTTCTTATGGAAGCAGGTGGCACACGAACAAGCAGATCACCTGCCACCCATAGGCATCTGCCACAAACTAATGAGTTGCAAATGCGTTGCCTACCTTTAATGGACAGAGGAGGGGATAGACAAGAAAAAGTGTATTTCTTTTTCCGTCGCCTGTAAAATCCTCTTCCGCATTCCATCCCGAAGGAAGGGGAGAGTCGAGCCGACCCATTCGTGCAACACATGTTGATGCGGGCTCTACCACTGACGTGCAATCTTCGTAGTTTATCTGCGGGATCGTGTCATAAGTTATGTGATCCGCAACAGGACCAAAGTAAGACATCATTGTCCATAGGTCCAGGAAGTTGAAAGCCGTCTTTTACTTAATTAGCTGTATGTAATCGATTTTATTTGAGTTACGCGCTTCTATGACACGCCGTTGTGAGGTCGCAAGCATTCCCCTTGATAAGGCGAACCATTCGTTACTAGTGACTGCGTTTACCGCTGTTTGAATATCTACCTTATTTTGATATGGTGCATGGTTTAACTTTATTTGTATATTTCATTTAATGTGTATCTTTTTTATAATATTTTTTACTTATTTTTATAATAATAGGAAAAGGAATAAAAACCACACAAAACTTATCTAATGTTATCTTTTATTCTTAAATTAATTATTTAAATTAGAAGCTCATATTCGAGGGCATGGAGGACACGTCTTCGGAAGGACTCTGACTCGAACTGAACGAGCTGAGGGTCTCTCTCGTTTCTTCTTTTATCTTGAGATGTTCTGTGGCGGAAGGCGGTCGCGGCGGCAGAGACTTGTTGTCCTTGTCTTTGGCCGTTTTGTCTTTGCTGCTGTGCTTGTGTTTGTGTTTATGTTTGTGCTTCTTCTTCTCTTTCTTCTTTTTCTTTGCCTGTGTCAAAGTAAAATTGTATTACTTCGACTTTTATAATATGAAGCACAAGATTGAGTTAATAAAAGATAACTTTCAAATATAAGTCAATCAGAACTTCTATGTAAAATTAATAAAAGTGCTCCATTGCTCTATGATTCATATATTGTTCCCGATATTCGATCACTGTCGACATCTGAAGATCCCTTCAGGCGAATAAATAGATAAGTAAATTTAGCGGTCGCGCCCTCATTATGTGCTGTTTTTCTAATGTGATTACCTTTGGTGCGCCTAAGTCGTCCTTATCGTGCTTGAACATGCCGGGCTCGAAGCCGATCGGTCCCGAGCTGCCGGGGATGCCGGGCAGCGGCACCGCATTGTCCGATATAAACTCGCGTTTGTTGTCTTCCTGTCAAATAAAACACGTTTTTTTACATGATTCATAAGTATCAACCGAGCATTTGTTGACCAATCGATCGCTTAATCCATTGAATCTCAAATTTAGCCAGCGTGCACAGACGGTCACCTGTCTGATGGTCGATTTACAGAAATACATATTCTCAGAATATGATGCGACCTTTTGGAACTGACTTACGCAGGCACGGTAGCGTTAGCCCGTCACTCGGAAAAAAACTGCCACTCCGTGTGTCGTTGTAGCAGTGGCGAGACAAAGAACTTTTAGACAGGCAGGCAGAAGTAGAGTACTCTGTTAACGTTACTTCGTTCACGTACTACTATTTTTATTTACTTTGACAAAGTCGTATCCTATTCTGATTATACGCGAATTATACAAGCCTTTCTAAATGAATTTGGTTGTTTTTTAACCATTATTGATAAGTTATTCGTTATCGCGACATCGTTAACATCGAAGTCCGTAATTTTAAATAGGCACCCTTTATACTTAACCGAGGCCGACCGGTTGTGACCGTAATAAATTTTAACTCGTGAACGTCACCAAACCGATATTGAACAGACTATACCTAATTACTTTAAAGCATAAGAACCGAGTTGTATTCTCATTTCCTTACATTATTATTTTGTACAACTGCATATCGCTTTATTAGTCAAGCGCGTTTAGGCATATATTCTACAAAACATTTCAAAATACATTTAAATGTATAGGAATCTTTGTATTATACATAGGACCTATTGTCTAATAAAGTAAGCAAACTCTGGAACTTCTTGATTTCGTATACCTAAAAAAATAATAATTATTTATACACTTACACTGTACACTCTTATTGCCATATCATGGACAGACACCACGTCGACCTTGACGTCCTCCTCCTTGATACTTGACAAGGGCACGGGCAAACCGTCATCTCGCATTGCGTCGAGCGCGGGCGCGGTGTCCGGGGGCATCTGCACCACAGTAGATGCAATATCCACCTCCATCTTTATATTTTGCTGTTAATAAAAAAAATATATATATAACGATATAAAATTTGTACTATAACACATTACCATACATTAATTGCAAACCCGCTTCGATGGTTTTTTCTTCGTTTTAATTGTTCAATCATTGATTTTTGTTTGGCAAGAAATGTTTAGACTAATCTAGAATGTTCTAGATCATTCCAGAATAATGTAGACGAATAATATTAACATATTATCGAAACATACATTCTCAACCGCCGGTTTATGTACACCCCTACTCCAACCGCATGCAACAAAATAGTCACATGGGAATGTTGAGGCTACATACAGGTGAGCTGTGAGTGTAAGATAATTATGCAAGTACAGTAAAGTTGTAGAATGTCACCCACCATAAAGAAAGCATGGATAGAATTTGAAGATAGACATGGACCAGATAAAATGGAGCATCTTACACATTTAATAACCCGTAACGATTGCCTCTTGATAATTAATTCGTATTTGTCAAGAAAACGAATTTTATGTAAAAAATTATAATAAAAAACATATTTAAATTATGTCTCGCTGTTAATTCAAGTGCGTGGGAACGTGCGTGTAATAACTAAAGCGGTTAGGTAACATTCCGGTTCTTGAACTTCGATATTATTATTGGACCATTAAGTAAAAGATAACACCTTTTGGAACTTATATGTTAAGAGGCATCTACGGTGATAGAGGCCGCGACAACAATATCTATTAAACGAATAGGCGGGCTCGACCGGTGAAATACCACGTCCTCCCAGAGACAGGCATGCGTTTTGATTAACGAATGAGGTGGAGGAGACCTAATACTATTTAATATATCCTTTTCTAATAAAAAATCGATGGGAAGGGATGTATTTAGATAATATAGGAAAATAATTATGAGTTAAATAACAGCCGATTTTCCTACGGCTTACTAGTCTTAAATACGGTGCCAAGTTAAAAAGAGTTTTACTTGTGGTAAAAGTTGGACGACATAAACAGCAGTTTTTAACATTGTGTTAAAAAATTAATCTAGAAAAGAGCGCACAAGCATTATTTACATAGCATACTTTTATTAACACGATTATTAAAAAAAAACGTATAAAGCATAATTTCTGCCACAGAAGCATTAATGTTTCGCCTAGGTTGTAGCAGTCATAGAATATTCTCGATAACCTACTTCTAAAGAAGTAAAATCGATTCAAATTTTTTATCGATTAATTAATTAGGGATGGGTATACTTTGAATAGATTCTCCATTGTCTTTGGTTGAAGTTCTTAAATTGTTGGACGTCACGGATAGACACAGTACATGGACAGATACAGTACAGCTAATCTCAGCATTTTTTTCTATTTTCATCGCGTCGTCAATGCATCTAGTTGTAGTATTATATATGTAAAAACAAAGTTTGCTTTTTTCTTATAGATATATTAAAGAGATAATTTTCAAATGTGATAGATAGTTCTTGCCAAAGATGGCAACAAAACACAACAATATCATATAAATATCGTGTAATACCACGACTCCCAGGCGTGAAGTAAAAGTTGCGTTTTGATCAACGAGTGAGCTGCTGGAGGCCTAATTCCAATCATTGGAAATCGTCCATTTTTATTTGACCCCTAAACCTCTTTAAAATACTATTTATCGGTATCAGGAACACATCACAATATTTGAAATAAATAATAAGTAAAAAGTGATATTAATATAAAAACATTATTAGACAATCCATTTCCACCTCATTCGTAGACAATAAAGTGTTACGAATGTATCTAATGTATTAAACAATCGATTCAAAGTAAACGAAAGTACATCCCTATCATGAATAGGTTATTTATGGCGTGACCGTTGTACAAAAATGGTTGGCAAAAAAGAGGAAATTGCTTTCTCATCGCGTGTTCGGTGTAATCAACTTTTTTCTTTAATGACGTAAAAGTAGGGCATTTTTCTTATTAATGAAAATTTGCTTACGTGTGTTACAACATGCAATCAAGCCATAATAAAAATATTATTAATTAAAATATGGGCGATAATTTCAAATGTAAAATAAATTATCTTAGCTCCCACCTATTTCTTTTTTTACAGAAGAGGCGAATCTTAAAAAAATGAGCTCACCTCATCAATTTCTTGCTTGATAATCGGTTTTATTTCCATCTCCCTCATTCTCTCTCGTTCACGTTCTCTTTGCCTTTCTCTAACCCTTTCTCGTTCCAGTCTTTCTCTTTCTTTGTGGTGCATCTGTTTCATCATAGCTTGTATTTCTACGAGGGGTACACATATCGGCCTCTTGAGACCGTACAATGTGTAATAGAGGTCAACAAGATCGCAACGAAGTCGCGCGTCGTTCGACAACTGACTGTTTATGTTATTCCATAGTCTGAAACAAAAATAAAACCGAAAAGTCTACTTCCTTACATTTAAGGAGGTACAACTATGACTATATATCCGGATGTGCGATGTGTGAGTTGTGGGACATCGTAAAATACTAAGATTACTTGGAAAAACGAAATCAAGACTCAAGGTTTAGTTCAGAATATTGTGTAGTACCGTAATTATGGGATAATATGGGATATAATGTAGTTTAGAGGCAAGAATAAAGTATTTTCTTTCTTTATTTATATATCTTTGTATCTTAACAAGCACCACAGCTTCGATATCAAGGTATTGGTGTATGTAAGCTCGCACGTCTGTGCGTACGTACAGACGGACATGCGTGTGCGTGAGTGTTTACCTGTGTACGACGGCCTCGGTGTCGAGACGATGGCGCTGCGCTCGCTCGAAGGGCGGCATGGTGACAAGCAGGCGCGCGAGCCCATGCCGCACGCCGGGCTCGGGGTCGTTCTCCACCGCCGTCAGCAAAGATGACAGGTCCTCCGCCCGGCCGTCCACGCGCACGAAGTCCACCAGGCACTCGAACGCAGCCAACCGGACGTCTTTCAAATTATTTAAGTTTCGATTACTTTCTCACTTTATTTATACTAAACCGTTTTGTCTGTTGATTTGTCCGTAAAACTAACTCACTCTCTATACCATATTCCTTCTCACTACGTTCGTCTTTCCTACGCAAAGGCTGGAAACACGTCTAAGATTTTTATAGCGAAATCTTTTGGTCACTTAACATCAGAAAAATGCTTGGTCGTTCGAATCCTTTATCCAATAAACATCTAAATACGGGATCGACTCGCCTTATTACGTTTAAAACATATTGACTTCGTTATTAAAATCGATAAATTTTACATTTCAAAACTAAATAGAACGTCTGTTGGAACGCCGCAAAATAAATCCGCCTCATTTTTTTTTATATTTATTTATATGAAAACTCAATTTTAGAGTACGGTTTTACTTATTATAATATATTTATAGTGGCAGAATATAAAATATATGAATAGACGTGCACATTAGAGGTTGCAGTGCTAGTAACATACCTATATACTGCCCGTACTGTGCGTAAGCTCTAAACACAGTTGGTATACTGGGTAAGTGACCGCACTGCTGCAAGCGACGGATCGCGCGGAGGCAGCTCACAGTCACTGTGTTCTTGTAGCAGGGCAACACTTTCTCCAAGTTGAGCATACGAGTTATTTCCTCTAACACGAGTTTTGTATCCGCTGATAGTGAGTCAGCTGTTATAGGAGCACCCTGTTGGAACGATTATCAATATAAAGGGAAACATTTGTAACAATCGATTTTTGGATCTAAGATTAGAAAGTCAAATTGATACACACATAATCTCCGAGAACTTAAGATAGCTTATGGAGGTTAGCCACCCAGTAAAAGAAAGAAAGAAAGAAAATAGTTTATTGTTGCCACTACACTCTACTACACAAGTTGTCTCAACAGTAAGGTAATAATAATATATGAGCTAACAGAAAATAACAGAAAAACCAATATATTTTGAGAATATAGCGGCGACGAATAGGTCCCTAACTCAGCCTATAGCTTCAGAAGAAGCGCTGTTTTTCAGTTAGAGCCTCGCCCGTAATTAAATATGTACATATATATATATATATATATATACAGTATAAAAGTGAGCCAAAAAGTAAAATATCAAATAGCTGAGGATAGCATTAATAAACAATTACTCTGAAACAAAATTATATTAAGGGGAATTTAAAATTCAGATGTATAGAAGAACGCAGGCAGGAGAACAAGCGGAACTCGGGATATAAGTGACAATGGTAATTGTTATCGAGTTAATTGCTAGCCAGTTTTCTAATGTACCGTTCACACCACTTACAGGTTGCAGTACAGAGATGACAGGCGTAATGGTCGCAGCCAACGCGTCGACCAGCGCCGCTCTGTAGTAGTTGTCCGAAAAGTGATTCTTCGAGTTGTCGTTGTACTTGAAGAGGTCCAGGAGAAATCTCACCACTTCCGGAGGACAGATACCGTGGATGTTTCTCAAACCTGAAGATTACACTGTTCCGTCAAAATAGTCGGGTTATAATGTAGTCTTAAAGTTACATCGATGTTAAAGGAAACCTAAACTAACTAGGAACTAAACTGATAAGGAAGCAGAAATTAATATTAGGAAAGTTTTACGTATATACTGCATACGTATAGCTCAATCATTTATAATACTTAATGCAGAATATAGCAGATCGCTTCAACCAAATTCACTTAACGCATAACAAATTAGGAAATTCAATTTACCAACAAAATCTAATTGTAGTAAGTTACTCTTTTGGACTTTCGAACTAATTTTGTTAGTTAGTAGTAGTTAGTAGTGACCTTAAGGTGGTAAGCAAAAAAGCTACATTACAAAAAGTTTACGTTTAAAATTTTCGAGTATAATATAGCACAGCGTTTGTGGGTAAACAATATTTACCAGCCATAGCGACAGGTATAGTTTTCTGCAAGAAGTAATGCTGCAAATTGTCAAAACTATTCTGCTTAATGATGTGCGGAGCGGCGAATGACCCGAACATCTTCCGGAATATCGTTAACATGGCCGGCGGCCCCGCCCACGAGCTGATCATTGCATTTGCAACCTAAAATATTAAAAAAAAATATAACTCTTGTACATTTATGACCATACAAGGGTAAACAAATATTGTACCCCACAAGATAGAGAATCATAAAAAATATGTAAATATTTAATGAACGCCATCTTTTAATAGGCATTGTCTATCGGATAGTTATCAAGTTCTACTTACTGATATCTTATATTTTTGTTTGATGGCACTCTATTAACAAAAAAACAATCGTACACAGCCACGAAAGTGGAAGATGTCTGCATGAAATATTTATAATAAATAGAATTCAACGTACCTTCGTCAAGCATTGTGCCGCTCTGCATCTAATCTTGTAGTAGGTCTGCTCGTTCTCTATGGTATCAGTGAGGGCTTTCCGGGTGACGGGCTCGGGGAAGGCGTGCAGCGCGTCTATGGCCTCGCTCTGCGCGGTCACGTCTCGCTCGTGCCGCAACTGATACTGCCACTGGTAGTCCGGCTGCGAGATCACGGTGGAACGCAGCAGCGACATCTCAGGGTCCAGCCGGATCCAGAGGACTGGCGAGTCACTGGTTAAGGAAGTTGTTTTCCATGTCATTGAAGATCAAAGCATTGGTGGGTAATGATTTATCTCCAAGTTAGAGAATGCAAGACTAAACTAAAGTAGAATAAAAAACCTAAACATTGTCAATTCATTTAAAACAGGGTTAAATATTTGAGAGCTTTCTAGATTATTAGTTTATACGCTACGCTATATACGTGAATGTTTCAGATTGATCGAATAATAGTAGTAAGTAAGTAACGTATTATAGGAACATTTTCAGCGCCCGTATCTTTTACACCCATCACAACCAACACAAGGGACATTGAGGCTACAAAAACCCAGTTAAAATTGTTCTGTGATGTGCAGTTTTAGCTTAAAAGTGATTAAAGCGGAATTACATATCCATTTGTATGTATATATTAGATTGATAGATACAGATAATATGTAAGGTTACTTGAAATATGAATATTATTATTGTATATTGTATTTTTACCACCTCATCTATTACATTCAATTAAGAAAGCAAGGCAACTTACTCCATAGCCGAGAGGTCCATATCAACTTCCTCTCCAGTACAGAGAGGTATCTTCTTCTTCTTATTTCTTCTGCTTTTACTGTGACAAGTTATGTCTGCCTTTACAACAGTGTTCTCGATCTGAAGCGTATGCTTAAACGTGCCGTCCAATTCCTGCAGTTGTACTAGTAAAGGTCCCACATATTTTCTTATACCACGTTCATGGACGCTGTCTTGTCGTATTTCAAGTTCCACGGTATTTCTGTTTTTAAATAGACAATATATTAAAAACAAACTGAATCCCCGAGGTTTCACACACCATGCAATTCAATTTAATCATGTGCAACCTAGGCTGAACGGTATTTGATAAGATTGGTCATTTAGATTTGAGGTCAACTTAAACTTTCATCCCCTACTTTAGACCTTTCGGGGACGAATTTGGAAAAACCCTTTCTTAGTTGCTCACCTACACAATAACAGAATTCTCTGTGCAAAATTTTAAGACTCTAAGCCCCAGTAATTTGGGCTGTACATACATAATGACCAGAAAAACCTGTACACAAAAGTCTCAAGTGTTTTAATCTGGTATAAATATGTAGCTAGCCTATTTGTTTGCCCGATAAATTGTTTTTGGCTTTAGTTATATTGTAACCACAGTCCAAAGACTACAAGTTTCTTACTCAAATCGCAAAGCTTTAGTAACTACGGACAAGTAGGAACATTCTTAAGATTATATTTATTATTACATTATACAAATATGTTAGCAGTATGTATTTCTCACCTCTTTCGATTGAACACAGAAGTAAGTTGGAACTTAGCGTGACCACTAGTTCTGACCCACTGGTCCACAAACACAGCCATTTCCTTGCCGGTCACAGTGAATATGGCTTTCACAAAGAGATTGGTCGATAGTAGCAAATTCCCCCACATACCGCTGCCAATCTTGGTGTTAGCAGCGTTTGTAGCCAACGAGAGCTGCTTGTTGAACACTTGGAGGAGGAGCTCTTGACCGATTCGCTGCTCTAACATACGTAGGACCAAATGAGATTTCTTTCGCATTACCTAATGGAAAAATATTACCACATATAAACACAATAGGGTAAGCAGGCTACTGTCAAATTTGAAAATCCCGCTTTAAATTTCAGATGGTAGTAGTATGAGTAGCGCTCACTTAATATCAGGTGAAAAGCTTGCTTGTTTGACGCCTTCTTCCATAAAAAAGAAGTAAAAGGTGTATAAAAAACCATTACCTCAATATACCGGGGCGACATAGTATGCACGTTGCGAACTGGAAAGTAGAAAACATCTTTTGGTTCCACACGAGCGCCGTTGGCAGGAAGCTGCCAAGGGTCGAGGACAATCCCTCCATATTGTTCTTCATAGGCAACAACCTATATCGGAACAAATTTTGCTTAAAACAAATTAAAGTATATAAATCAATAAATATCGACTATTGGCTGTGTTCTTCAATGGGCTTTTGCATGATAGCATGTGGATAGTACTGTCATTAAAAGTTATGACGGATAGGAGCGTATATTACGGTGACGAAGAAAAACATAAACAAGATAGCTAAGATTCGTACTAATTTGTTTTGAAATATAAATAAATCATGAATAGCCTTCCTGGTCGGGAAACAGACAAATAAAATATATAAATAAATGCTTAATTTCCATTCACAACAAATTTACTAAGAAAGAGAAAAGTTATGAAGCGTCTTTCCTTCAACAATTTTTTTATGTTGACATTAATGATGGAATATTACCTCTTGTAATTCCTGATGAATCCAATATCTGTACTCATTGTTACCAAAACACTTTTTAGCATACAATCCGCATAAATAATCGGGTATGCCTTTAGCTAGCCACAGGTCGGACCAGTTCTGCATGGTTATGAAGCAACCGAAAAACTGTTCTGCAACAGCTTGTGCCATGGCCTTCCGACTAATGTATATCTGGTCAACGATAGCAATGGAGTGGAGGAGATGTGTGCTTAGTATTGACATTGTTGTATATGCGGATGCATCGTCTTCTGTCTGAAATCAAATTATTAGACAGACAAATTGTCAGACAAAAGATAAATATCAATAATATGTAAAATATAATTTATAGTGTGAAAATTATTTGAGAATAATCTGTAATATACAATAATAAAATGTCCATTCATCCGTCAATCATCATTAGAGAACTATTGTCCATAAGTCCTCAGACAATGGATGAACCTGGATCACTCGAGCTAGCCCAGCTTTCTCTGGTAACACATGTTACATCAATATTTTGTAGACTACAATTACTTCTTAGGATATGGAAAGAAAAATTACAAATATTTTAATTTTTTTTTATAAATACTTATATTTTAAATGGTTTTATTTAACTTGCCCTGTTTATTTATTTGTGTGATGAAATTTATATATTTTTTACATTAACTTACCTCATCTACAAACACTTGCTTGTAACATGGATAAGGGTATCTGGTAGACAAAGTTTCTTCATAGAACTCAAAAGCTTCATGTAAATATCTGACAGTATTTTTTAGAATTTGTAATAAATGTGGTAAGCAGTAATGAGTGACTTCATTCATAAAGGGATCTACATATGTCTCAAAAGGCCTAAAAAGAAAATATACTTTTATTTATCCATAGAATTATCCAATCAAATTAAAGTCATATTTTTAGTCCACTTGACTAGTATATGAGCTTAACACTTAACACTAGATGTGCCATATGAAACAGATACTACAATACGATACAAAACATAGCGACTTTTTAAACAAGAGTGTTTACATTAGAATACCTTAATTCCAAAATATTTTCGAAAAGGGACTCTTTCTCACATTGCACCTTATAATATTAGCTATCTATATTAAACAAATTCACTTCAATTTATCTCACACTTTCCACAAAATAAAATTTCTGATGGTAGTATAGAAAGTATAGTAGCCACCATGTATGTTTAATGATGTTTGTATGTTTACAACAATCATATCTTGCTATGAAACAAGATTTATAATAAAATATTTCTTTTAACTATTCCAACTAACCTTAACTTATGATAGGATATGGTACACAACAAAATTCAAATAGCTCATTCGAACCCACAAACTCATGTTTTAGAGTTTAGTTTATTAGTGATTTAAAATACTAAAAAAATTAAAATATACATACCCTATAGCAAGTGCTATATTGGGAGCACAGGCTGGCGTATTGACAACATAATGAAATGTCTTACGTCTGTGGTCAGGAGTATATACCACATCTAACAGCTCGCCACAAGACACCGCTGTTAAACATTCATCCACTGTAAACTCAAGTTTCCATGTGCAAGGCTCAGCAAAACTGTCTACACAGGGAAACCAAAGCCTTGCAGCATGACCATAGGTGAACATATGTGCTGATTTCTGTATGGTAGAAAAAATACAATAAGAATAATATAATTATATATTATATATAAAATAATTATTAGGAGTACAAATAAGTTTCCGCCGTTTTATTGTAGATGGCGCGGCACGGTGTTTCGGTTAGCTTTCGCAGATGACAACCGGCTTAAAAAATACTTTGGACATTCAAGAGCAACATAACCTTTTAATATTATTGATTTTATATTGGTAAAATATAATTTTTATAAGTTGAAAATGTCACCATTTTGAGCCAAGTAAGAGTCATTTGCGGGAAATATTAGTTTACTTCTTTAATTTAAAGAAATCTGCTGCTGAGGCGCATCAATTGCTCGTAGAAGCATATGGTGAGGGTGCTTTGAGTGAGAGAATGTGTCGAGAGTGGTTTCAAAAGTTTGAAAACGGTGACTTCGACGTAGAAGACAAAGATCGCAGTGGAAGGCCAAAAATTTACGAGGATCCAGAATTGGAGGAATTATTGGAGGAAGATTCATCTCAAACACAAAAAGAACTTGCTCCGAGCCCAGCTCTGAAGGAAAAACGCTCTCAATAATATTCTAGACATGAAAAAATTATTCTTCTGCATGACAATGCTCGTCTACATGTTGCGGCTCCCGTGAAAAAGTACTTGGAAACACTTTATTAGGAAGTGTTACCCCACCCGTCGTACTCACCAGACATTGCACCGTCTGATTATCACCTGTACCGGGCCATGGCACATGCTCTGACGGCGCAGCGGTTCACATCTTATGAGGATACCAAAAATTGGGTTGATTCGTGGATAGCCTCAAAAGATAAATATAATTCTTCAGATGTGGGATTCGAATGCTGCCTGAGAGATGGGAAAAAGTGGTTGCAAGTGATGGGCAATATTTTAAATAAATTTATATTACCGTTCTTCTATAATAAATATTTAATTTGTGTTAAAAAACAGTGGAAACTTATTTGTACTCCTAATAAATAATAGAATAATGACATCCTATGTCATACTGTTTTTGTTTTTTTGTTTGTTTTTACATTAGGTTTATCAACAACCAAGGAGATTAGTAACATCTTATATGTTGCATTAATCATTATTATATTTTATTATACACCATTTTTTTTCACACAATTTTTTTTTGATACAAAATCTTATATCTCCCTACTTTCAACTTTTGTCAATTATTACTTAATCATACTTCATTCACCTCAGTCAATGTTCCTTCCCCTTCAGGCACAACAAAATGCAAGCCACCCTGTGGAGATTCCAATGAGAATTCAATGCCGATTCTCAGTCCTCGCCCTTCCCCAACTAAATGTGCGGCATCATCAGGAACTTGGATATGAAGCTCTCCAGAATTATGATCAGGATCAACTTTTTGTGCAGCTGATAGATGATACCGTGAGAAAGTGTCCAATGATCTCCTGTAAATTAAAATATGCTGCATACAATATGATGTTTTATTTGCAATATTAATTATTACATATAATGCTCTAACAGTTCTTAAAATTGATAATTTCTAATGACATTGAGGAAAAATTTTAATTTTCTGCTTAATTTGATTCATTATACAAGAAAGTGGGAAACAGCATATGCTATTCTTGATGTTATAGCCTAAAAACACCAATATGCTGTACAGGTAGGAGTAGAGAGGAGCTTTTGATTAATTAATTTGACAGCTGTTGGTATAGACTTGCATAATCCATACTTTCTCATAAATTTGTATTAATATTAAGTTAAAGAAATTCAGAACTACTTACGTGTTGGGATCTGCTTGACATATATCCAGGAATGGATCACAGTACTGAAAATTTGCTTCATATTGATCATTAAGACAGACTCGATAAATTCGGCATTGCTTTGCATTCAAACGGATAAATCTCAAATTATCTTTTAAAGGCACTATTGTTAACTCGACGAAACCCTAAAAGATATAATAGGTAATGTCAATTATACTGTTTATAAATAAATATGAAACCTAACGCAAAAATAAGACTTACTATTATGCTTCGTCTTTCAAAACTAATGCCAGTTAAGCTCAAAATTTGATGGGCTGTAAAATAAAATACAATAGTAGGCATTTTGTACAATAAAAAAGTACAGTATTTAAGAATAAGAATACTTATAATTTAAAGGGGCGACAATTATCGCCTGTCCGTTCTTTCTTCATTTTTGATATTTAGATTCACGTCATTGATAACTTAATGTTACTACATTTATTACAAAGAAAAATAAAGGTATATGTTGATAATTTTGATAAGTTTAGAGTTAATATTGGTTATTATTTAGGTATTTTATTTTATTTACTGTACGATGAGGATGTGATGACATTGACTGATTCGTTGTTTTGTCAATTGTCTACATGAACTCACAGATAAAAAAAATACAATTAATTACAATATTTAATAATAATAACTGTAAAGGTCCCAAAAAATCGGATGATATCATAAATGTGATAACAATTTGGCTAGTTAATGTTATTCTCCATTCTTATTTTCACAATGGATATATCTTTTTAAAGTAATATGGAACTATGCCGAAAAATAAATATGTGTAATGATGTCAATTTCTAAACTTACATATTACCACAAAAGTTGTCTTGACTCTGTGTTGATAATCTGTCAAAATACGAAAGGAAGGAGAGAAGTAGAGCTTGAGCTTGTGATTAAAATTTATTGCTATACGAAGATCGTATCCTAATCATTTTATTCAGTGTATGAGTTACATTATTTAAGTATTTTAAAACAGTTTACATGTTTGTTTTTAACTTAAGTTGTCAAAATGGGGGACTTGCCTTATTTGACTTGTTTGGTTTTGTACATATTTTCTTTTCAAATTATAGCTACTAATTCTCGCACCTCTAATATTTGGAAACTGGATGTGGAAGAAGGGCAAATCATAGATGGTAGTAAACTACCGCAGGTTAGTATAAATTTAAAATATTTCGTTTTATATAACTTTTTAACATGTGTATAAAATACATTGTTGTACATTTGACCCTTTTTGGATCTTAGTTACTTAACTAGTTAGCCTTGATTTTTAAACCGTACTTCGAAGGGGTTATATTATAAATATAGAAATGTCAAATTTTATATATATGTCGGTGTACATTTATTTACAAAAGAAATCTATACATTAAGAAAATCCTTAATTTTATTCTAATAAATAATATCTTATTTTAGGATGAGACAGAAAAATCTAAAATAACCGAAGTAGATGCTTTATTCAATATTATTACATCCACTGTGTATTATGGAAATACTTGGACTAAGCATGGCTTTGATATGTTCTGCACTGACTGCCAGGTTTATGACCAACAAAGGTAAAAATAAAATGTTATTTTAAACATTAATCCATTTTAGTAAATTACAATTATATAAATTATTTTTATTGTTTTTGTATTTATATATAAATTATAATATATTAATTTAAACATATACTTGATTATAGATATACCCCTGTTACAGTTAAACACCCCTTAAGTTTTAGTGTATTTTGGACAATAAAAATTAAAGTTCAATATAAAAATACATAACCACTACAATTAGATAAATTATTCATTAAAATCTTTTCAGTTAGTTTTTTTTATATAATATTAAAAATATCTTTTTTGTAAATACAAATGAAATATAAATATTCACTCCTCTTACTTCACAGGGTTAGGTAAAAATTAATGTTTTCCGTAGTCTTGATTCATATATATATATATATATATATATATATATATATATATATATATATATATATAAAAATATTTTTGTAGGTAATCTTAAAATTAGTCATCTTTATGATATAGCTGAAACAAACTTTTTAATACACTGAATAAATAAGATTTAGTTCCCCTTTTACTAGGCTGTTCCCCTTCTTCCAATCTAAGTCTGCTGAAGTGTATGTGTGTGTGTGCATGTCCAGTATTCAATTATTATTTTTTTCCTTTCCCTTTAATACTAACATATTCTTTTTTTCTGCTTTATTTACTCTAAACAATTTGAATAAAGGTCCAATAGGTGAAATGATAAAACATGTAAATTAGATGACTGCAAACATAACATGTTCAAGGTTCTTATTATGTATACATTTATTCAGCACCATTCATCTCCATCATTTTGAAGAAAAAAACCATTGTACCTCACCTTGAAATATGTACATTTATAATGCTAATTCTTAACACAGTACAATGTAGCTGACAGACTCCAATTCTGGTTATAAATGTATATTACTTGGAGAATGGTTGGCTTTGGAGCTAAAAGATACTGGAATGGTGCCACATGCTCAATTATCTACTCAAGGTTACTGGTATCTGCTGGAGAACGGTGGCAAGAGCTCTGTGTTTGTGTCTGTTCTTGGGGGAGGCTTTTATCAGATAGACCCTTGGTTGACTACACATGGACACCTAGAAATAGATGTAACACACTCCTCACCTTACCTGAGAAAATCTGCTTATTATGTATTAAATGTGGTATACATATTTTAGAAAAATTAGTAAAAGAATTGAGGACCCTTGGATCTGAACTTTAATTACGTTTTAGTCTTATTTTACTAGCTTGAAAGATATTTCAATTCAAATTGATAATCAGCTGCACATTCCTGCAACAGATACTGTTGCTAGCTGTACCACTGTTCAAATATTTTCCATACTGTAAACATTTACTTGGGGTTTTTCTAGTCAAGCGACACCCTTCCAGTATAGTTAATTTCATCCAAGTCAGCAAATAGATCAATATTTTGCTTTGAATACAGGGATTGAGTTGCAATTTTTTGACCTGTGACTAAGGAGCTTTTACTTTAGACAGTCTTTTTATTTCTAGTACCTTCAATCTTGGTTGCTTTGCATTCTCTTTATTTTTGCTCGGCTCAAAGAAGTCATAGTGTGATGTTAAATATCCTTCCTTAATAATTAGGCCGACACATGACACTGACACAAAGATTTTTTCATCTCTGATTAGTAGTTTCTGAGATTAATGCATTCCAACAAACTCTATAGCTTTATTATATTAATATATATTGGTTTTAATTACTTTGTAATGGACACAAAATAGAATATTTCTGAGTGTTATATTGGAATGTTAACAAGTCTTATGTATGTAACACATCCACAGATGTATTTATATCTTAAACAATGATAATTTTATAACCCTGTGAATATGTGTAGCTATGTTGTGTGTTGTTGCAATGTTATTATTATCCCATGTTTACTCTCTTTCACATTAAATGTGTTAGAAATATTTTAGGAATGCAATGGAAAATGTTGAAGAAGCACCTGTGGCAGAAGGCAATGGGGAGACAGATGAAGAATATTTGGACTGTGGTAAAGCTGTTAACTTCACATATTATGATAATCTCGTCGGAGTGGCGCGACGTCATCGACACCCAAATGTTCCTGAACCACAGGTGATGAATACTTAGAAACAGATCCTGTATACTTTCTAATATGATTTTACTTAGAAATTAAAGGGAGTGCTTTTTGGGCTATTCATTGCATTAGTAAGAGTTACATGTTAACATTATATCAAAAAATAAATAAATAAAATATTGTAGATATAATGAAAGATGGCTCTGGAAGCAATATAATCTATATATTGTGTTAACTTTGCTAGTTCTGTGTATTTTATTTCAGTAAGCAAAATATTTTTTCTAATAATCTTGCTGTACGCGGGACTTGCTCATTGCTTGATGGTGATTGAAAAATCTTTATTTATTTAACCGCTACATTAATTTTGAAGGTTGCGCTTATATTCACAAAGAAAAAGTTATACAAGAATAGTGTCTCAGAGTTAGACATCAATGCTTTAGAGAGACGTTTGAAGAAAGCAAAAAGAGAAAAGCCAAAATCTGTTCAACTTTATAACCAGATTGGGAACTTCTGGAGAATTAAAGGCGACACTCGACAATCTATAGAGTGTTTCCGACGTGCACTTGCAGTCTCGCCTTATAATGCAGAGGTAAGGTCACTTTACGCGGTAAACTTTTTATACTTTCGGCGATTTTTAATTAACATTTGTTTCACGGACAGTCAATAAACATATGGATTATAATTAACTATAAATATAGGGATCACAGACGGTCTTCTGTGGAAAGCGTGTTTGAAGGATGAGGAAATGGCGTTTCTTGTCAAGCTGCACTGCGCATACTGTTATTACCATACGGGGCTAAATATCTTGACCCTCTGGATTACTCCCGGAGATAGCTAGTAACACTAAGGGGTTGCTGGTGTTCATTGGGGAAGACGAGTTGGCTGGAGTTACGTCCTGCCCACAAGCATTTCTTCTACAACTAATGTGGACTTGCGGAAAAATAGGCCGCTTCTACTACTAAATTTATATATACTACAGTGTACAAAGGTGAAGATGGTCAGTGCCTAGTATGTTCTCTGTCCTTGTGTGTCTCTGTCCTTTCGTTTCTTTTTCATGGTATACCATGAACAATATTATTATAATTTTAGGAAATTGCATGTTCCTGTCCGTGGGTCCAAATGTGCTCTAAATTTCAAATTTCCAGTATTTTAAATGTTCATAGCGAAATAATTTTGCCGAATAATTGTTTCGCTTCGCACAAAATACGGACATCTCTGCGAGGTTAGTGGCCATTCTTCAATATTGAAGAGGCATTAGACAAAGAAATGTTCCTAGGTTGAAATATTCAATGACAATACTCGCAGGTGCTGCTCAATCTAGCGCGCGTGTTGTTCACGCTGCAGTACCTCGACGACGCCATCTACCTGACGCGGCGTTCGCTGGAGGTGCAGCCTCCGGACCGCAGCGCCTGGCAGCAATATTTCACGCTGGGAGAGATATTCAAAGCCTATGGACACTATCAAGTGAGTATTGTGCAATCTGAACACGCACGTAACGTCATTTAAATACAACCAGAAACAATGTCTCTTACACCCCAATTTAGAACTGTCACATATGTATCCACAAGTTTACCATCTAATGTGCTGCTCCGTACAGCAGTTACATACAGAGCTAAGTACGAAGCTCCCAGAAGATCAATTAATTTGCTATATTTTGTGACGTAGTAACAATGTAGAATATGTTTATTTGGATGGCGTTATGATTGATACATTAGCTATGACATATTTCTTTCAAAATCGTATCATAATCCAGGAGGCAGCACTTCACTTGAAGCACACGCTGGATCTGCGGCCGGACTTCGAGCCGGCGCTGACCGCGCTAAAAGACATCGAGAACATTCCCGAGGCCTCGGTGCACGTCTACACGCTCCTTATCATTGTTTGTCTGGTAAGAACTTTTTTTTATTAAATAACCACTATCATGTCTTAAATAGGATAAAAAGGAAAAAGTAGTTATTTCTGTAAATCATAACTATGTTTTAAATAAATTATGCAAGTTATAATCACAAATTCATCATTAACAAATTGAAAGGAAGAAAAAGTTAATTCCTTAGCACACGCTAAATATCAGAAATTACGTTACTTGAAGCCATTATAAATCTCTTTACAAACACGCAAACAGATTTGAAGTCTTGAAGAAGAATTGTGAGGTCCACATAAGTTATTGTCCGCGCCGCGCCGTCGGCAGTATCCGAAAACATTAACCCGTCTACATACATAATTTAATTTTATATCCTTCTTGCTAATATTATAAATGCGAAAGTTTAGATGGATAGATGTTTTATCCATGATAAATGTACGGGTAAATATATTTTTTTTCTAACCTACAGATATGGTACATTTAAATAGAAGTTTCAAAAAGGCTTGACCAATCTAAACTAAACAATCAAAAATAAAAACAAATTTAAAATTTGATAACCATAGGAGATAGATATATGTATGTCATTGTGGCTTTTTATTTAGCTTATTTAAAGAGCTACAATTATTTCATACATCATTTTAATGTAATGCCTAGCCTATAGCCTATGTAAGTCGTCAGGGTAAAACTCAACTTTTTTATATTATGCTTTATTAAGAATAACTTTAATTAAAATAATTAAGAGGTAAGTTTATATTTATTTGTGTGCAAAGTGAAAACGCATTTTTAAAAAAAATTGTTACTCATTTCTGTTGCTTTTAAAATATTAGTCACTTTTCTAGTAAGCATACAAAATCAATTGATTGTTTGACGCTGAACCTTATTTTGTTGCATAATTTATTGTAATAGCTGCAATTAGGGCTGCCACCCGTAGTTTATTATAAAGTTTTGTAGTTTATTTAAGATAATTGTACTCTATACTTTATAAGAACCATATAGTACGCGAAAATACTTTATTTCGCATGATTTGATCTCTCTCAGATTTATTTTAAAAATAATATACTACATAGATGGCTGACTGTACATTTTTTTGCGTAAAACAGAAAAGAGTTACTGGAGTCGATGACTCTATCAAACTATTTAGCAGAGATGAATATTTTAAAAAATGCGTAAAACAATGAAAAATATGCATTTAAACAAAATAAATAATAAGTACTTTACTTACTTTTTTCTACCTTTCATAATCAATGTACTTTATCAAAAAAAAGTTGGCAACCCTAGCTACAATCTTTTACAAGTTTTATCGTATATATATCGTATTACACTTTCTTTATCAATGTTAACGTGATCATGTCTTCGGTAATCATTGCCACGTGTGTCCAACAAGTTCATATTTTAGTCACATTTTAAATTTATTAATATTATCACATATTAAGTTTTGATGCAATATGTAACTAAGAGGCCCAGGCACTGGATTAAGGTCGTTAATTCGATTCCTGGAAAATTTGTTGGTTTTTCGATTTTTACTCCGAAAATAATATGCTAAATTTTGAACCCAGCAATTGTTTACACCATGTTGTATTTGAGACATAAAATTTCAGAGGAGGTAGGCAGAGATGACAGGTTTCTATTTGGCGCGATCCTGGCACACCTCTCTCGCCTCTTAGACATCCATACCTCTACGCATACATATTTGTCGGTTACGGGTACTCTTTATATCGCCTTTTAGTATGTCACTAATCTCATCGAAATAAGCTCTCCTAGGACGTAGTGAAACTCACTTCTGCAACATATATTTGGCTAATCGTGGTAAGAATCCCGTCTTTTAAAACCTTAACAAACCTTATATTAACATAAATTTGTCTTCTTACTCTATCTTCACACATCCTTTCAACTGTCCTAACCACCACCGCAACATACCTTTATCTCTATTTTCTTCTAATTCTAGTCACAACATTCACTTTTAAGTCACATTTTTTTCCTTTTGACGCTAATAATAATCCTTTTAGAGTCACACCTAATACTTACATACTTCTTAAGGATCGCATCTCAACGGCATTAACTCTACTAACATGTCATTTTTGGAATACCTTAATGGACGAAACTTGAAGATACATTTTCTAGTGATATATAAAGTATTTAATAAAAGATTCTGTGAGGTCATAGTTTTATATTTATATATTTTTAGAGACGATACAAACATCTATCACGAAGCACTACTAATGTTCTTGTCACAGTTTAGTACGTGGGATCTTTAATTTTTTATTAAACAAAAAAGTCGATTATGTTAACTTACAGGTGATGGGAGTGTTACTAGTGATACTATCGTCAGTTGACACCGGGGCAGATGTGGAGGAGCACAAGACGCAGCGGCACTTCAACAGAGCGATGGCCATGCGGTCCCTGCGTGGGGTGACACTGACAGGGTCCCGTGGCAGGAAGAAAGGCGGCTCGTAAGACCTCTATTCAGATCACTTCACTCATTCACTCGGGCCTGAGTTTATAGCTAAACCTACTTAATTTTGTTGTTTGTTTTTTATGTTATTTTGGTGTTTAAAGACAGCAATGTAAATGTTGTTTCTCATCGAGTTTCTTATACAAAGCTTGGAACCTAACGTCTCGATTATATATCGATGAGGCATCGAAAGCAATATCGATAGTTCGTTTTCCGATATTTTGTAGTTTTAGATTTGATTTTTTCATTTAAAAAAAATGTTTAAGGTAAATAACAAATATTAAAAATATAAAATGTAATGTGGTTACGGTACAATTTTTTTTGTATCTTTATTGCTGTTTAATATACCGTATTTGTTTCACCTTTCCACATGGATATTTATCACATACAATCAAATAGAATATTGTACGTAAATATTTTCGGAAAAATCCTATCTCATTATATTTCACTTGTCATTAGTATTTTGTTCCTCAAGTTAAATATGGATGGGTGAGTGGTTCTAACAATGCTGTCTCTCACTACCCCATCGGGACAACCTGGTCACGAATATATATTTTTCTTACGAACTTAAACCAATGTTTTTAAACTTAGATGATTTGAAATTGTGTAATGACAGTTTGATATCTATGTAATTTCACCGAAACATTGGAAATATAAAGGTACATGTCTTATTTTTCAAGTTACAAGATTAATTCCGTAAAATTGAAAATTTCGTACTAAGTAACCGTAAAAAGTACCGTAAAAAGTACCGTAAAAAGATAGCTTTCTAACTATTTGTAATACTCGTGGAGGTGTCTTCTAGTTAAAACGTATATGATATTGAAATTATATTAAAAAGAACGACCACATTCATATGACAGTGTCTTTTTTCGCAACCACTGGTCCTTCGAGCCGGATAAAATGCTAATTGCATGCAAATCATTAGTAAAACAATGGACATTTTTCCAACGATTATGATCATTATTTAAATATTATCCTTTTTAGCTAAATATTAGATCTTTAATACAAAAATGATCTCCAGACTCAACAAGTCGTGATATAAAGTCGATAACAAAACTGTTTAGTTAATTTACGAGTAATTGTAATTTTATATCAGGCCATTTTTTACTTATTTTTTATTCCAATGAAGCACTTGTTTTTGACGCAATAAGTTGTTTTTTAAGTATAATTTAAGACATCAATAAATCCGTAAAGATTGTAAACTCAGGCTCGAAGCTTAACTAACTCGAAAGAGTCTATCACGTTCTTGATGCATTGTGAAAGTTAAAAACGAAAACTACAAAATATGTTTGTCTGTTAACATTACCGGCGTGACACGTACTGTCCCGTAACCTACGTAATTATTGTACTGTTCTGTTAAAGTATTATTTTTCCAAATTTTAGTAAATTGTTTATTCTAATAATTGTAAAATTGTGGGAAGGTTCGGATATTTACATATCACATAGCACTTTGTGTAAAAGATTTACGTTCATTTCAAATTAAAAGATTAAAAAAGACAAACAAATTGTCTTAATGTCGAATCCTCGCCATTTATAACGAACAGAAGCTATGGTTAAAAGTAATCTGGCACGATTTACATTGGAGTAATATTACTCTCTTTCTTCAGCCAACTGTCATCCACTGCTTCATGCAGTAGGCCACTTCATTGATCGCCACAAAAATCGGTCCCTTACCGCCCTCGTATATGTCGACGCAGCGTAGATACGCCTCTCACAAGATGTACCAATGTTCTGGTCAGGTTCGCCAGAGTCCACTGGATATCATTTAAAATTGCGTCTATGTGCATAAATTAGCAACGTAAAAATGAATAAATTATTGTGTGTGTGAATACTTATTTAGTGGTCGGTTTTATGATAAATTAAGATGTTATATACATATTAAAAATAGATTTTGCCATAATTGTTTTTAATTTTTCATAATATGATGTTACGTTTAACAGAACAGTACAATATCCGCCACGGCTCTTTGTTATTGTGAAATTCGAAATAAATCGCTGCGCATAAGCTCAAAACTGAGACTTTTTACCTCCCTGTCATACCTCCGGCTCTTGTGTATCACCGTCTCGCTCAATCCGTGAAAAGGCGCACATTTCCATAGCTAACTTCAGAGGCACAAAGATCCGTGGCAACTAGAATCACCACTGAATCAAACTATATCAGAGGCTAAAGAATTTCGTACAAATATATCGTTGATCTGTTTGTGTCGTACCGAATGATTTTGTCATGTTTGATTTATCTTTGCTTTGTAGTATTTTACCATTTGACAAGAATATTTATTCGGGTTTTTTTTCAAGCATATTAAAAGTTGAAATTGCTTCTTAAAAAATATTTACATTTTTATATCTAACGTATCCAATAACGGAACGTATCCGTCTCGTTGATTACTTTGTAAGGTTATGTCATGTTTACAGAACGCTTTTGATAAGCAATAACATTTTGAAATAATATTTGTAGCTTTTTTGTATTCGAATAATTATGCTCGTATTAGTCCCCATTTTCAATTTTTACGTAGCCATTTTATTAACATCAATTGATTCGATGTTTATGAAGCTACAACAGATACGAAATGTAAATTTTTGACTCTTATGCTTAATTTTTTTTTAATTTCCAAATCGTAATAATTTTAACTCGATAAACTATATCAAACAGAGTCAATGATTTATATTTCCACCATAAAAAGAGTTCACCAAAGTGTAGAAAGACACAAGTAGGCATGATCGATGTTACAAATAATATCGATGCTTTTTAAATATTACAAAACACCAAATAAGATAAAAAGATACCAAAATTGTATTCTTGAAGTGAAGACAAATAATTACTTTATTAAGAAATGCTACTATATTGTCGAGTTATGGGTTTTATAATTGTTGCGTTGGTTGTTTTATATGACATCGATGTTACTTTCATATCGGAAACTTATTAACATCGATATTTTTGTACTTAACATCACTCATCCCTGAAGTCAGCCGGATCGCGTTAACCATACGCTGAGTGTATAACTTGTGCAACCTAGTCATTCACTTGGACAAGTCGGCCTGCGCGACGCCGGGGGCGCGGTATTCCGTTAGTAGTGCATGCAAGTAACTTGTTAAGTGTTCCTAGTGTCTAAGGATTTAAAGAGAGTTGCAAGTCTTAAATTCTGAGATTGGTAAAAAAATGTACCTGTTTTCAGTGTTTCTTTTGTTAATTTTTGACTATTTATTACTTAAATACATGATTGTCTTAGCATCAATATTTGGTTTTTCATTTTGCAATTATCCCTATGTGAGTTTATAGTATATTGTAAGAATATATGGCATAACAGTGAAACACCTTTTTGCAAAACAGTTATAATACAGCCGTGTATTACTGCAAGGAATAAAAATAATAATCTGTTAATTCATAATTTAAAAAAAATGGATTTAGAACTGATGCTCAAAAATTCGCCTTCCTTTGGCCACATCATTTCAGGATTGTTCCCCTTCAAGGCTGGTGTTCTTAAATACGGATCAAAGACATATATGAGTGATAATTATTTATTTTATGCAACAAGGAAACCTTATTAAATAAGACAGATATTAAGAAATTATAATAAATTTATTACAAAAAGTATACATGTAACTGAAAGGAAAGTCTCGCCATTATTCTTGATTAAGCTGACAATTCATTCAACGAAGCCAAATTATGAGATCCGTAAACAAAATTCATCTAATTACGTGAACTATACAAGACCTCGAATTTTACTATGTAGTGTAGGCAATAAATGTGTGAATATCTTATACCTAGATAACCAAAACAAGATACATATACTATTAGCGTGATGTTTGGCTCATAGTTTGATCTAGCTCGACTCGAATGTTTTTGTTCGAAGGAAAAAGCACGATGATTAGGCGACGTCGTGGATACCGAGGCGGAATATGTCATGCTGGATGAAGAAACTGTCCCCGAGAGGTTTTAACACGAAGCTCTGCATGTACGGGTGTGGGGGGTCCTCATCACACTGCCAACAAAATAGCACGCTTTAAAAACAACTATGTTATACAGCATTCTACGCTTTAAAAAGAAATCAGCATCGTCCATAAGCTGCGGACGTTTGAAGATGGTCTGTCCCAGAGACCCCAAAATAATATTGTTTAAAAATCATAAGGTCTTTACTGAAGACAGTTAAACCCAATAAAACAATTGTAAGCTAAAACCGGATAGTTGTATTTAGCTAGCCGAAGAACCATCGATTTGATAGAGTAGAAACAACTTTTCATGTTGAGCATACCTACACTGGTTTGTCACTTTAAGCTCAGCTGGGCTTGGGCTGTAATATTACCTGGTTGGTTGGCCATTTAAAACTGCTACCATTCATGTTAAGAAGACACGCAAGATTATCTCCTGATGGTAGAGGATTATCAAGTGCACATTTTCTGGATGTCTCTTAGGCTCGGCATTTCAACTTGAAATGCAAAAAAATTATATTAAATAATTTGTGATGTATTTTCAATTTATATCATCATATCATAAATATATGTGAGTGCACAATGTTACGCACAGACACATAAAACTTAATATACATACACAAAACATTCGCTAGTAAAATATTCTATTCGAGATTTTTTAAAAGATAAAATAATTACATTAGAGATAAAAAATGTAAAGTTTCTTACTTATTAAACAATTCTAAGTTGTTAAAATGGTATATTCATTATGGACAGTGTTTGAAATAAAACAGGATATAAAAAAGATGCAAAGGTACTATTAAGAAATAAAATCGTCTTTTATTAGAATGTTCCCTTCTGCAGGGACACTGGCCTCCTCTCTCAGAGAGGGATGGATGGAGGGCTGTAATCCACCACGCTGCCTCAGTGCGGGTTGGTTTTAAGAAATACAAAGAAATATCTTAAATCCTAATAACTGTAACCTTCACTATTAATACATAGAACCACAGTTATCTGCTGGCCCTTTTCCCATGTTATTTGAGGTCAGCACAGTATGACTGTAGTCCTGTATATGTTGTGGCTACAGCTTTTACGACCGGCCGCGTACCTGACGCCAACTTTACTCAAGGAAACATGTTAAAAGCAATTTAGGCACGCTAAGTCTCCTTGATCTACTTCAGGCTGAATTGAATGAATCATTAACAATTTGACGAATCATAAGAACCGTACGAAACAAACCTTTTTCTTCTTTCATAATCATCTCTGTTACTATTTTTATTATCTTCTCTTTCTAATAAAATTAGTGATTTAATAGCAATTTTTTTTCAAAAAAGCATGGGAATGCATGTCAGGGGCAAAGTCTGAAGTCTCCATAAAGATATTTTTACAGGATTTCTATATCCAACTGTTAAATATATACAAAGGAATCAAACCAAGCGATAAGAAAAGCAGTTAACAAATAAGTTAAACTGGCAGTTATTCTGTTACTCGTACCACAAAGTGAAATATGAAAGACATTAGTGCATATAACATTTTTTTAAATAAATGTAGTTACAGTCTTCTTGAACTGTAGAATGGGTGTTAATATACTACAAAGATAGTATTACTCAGTAGCAGTGAAGGGAAACAAAACATTTAATCTTACTTTCTCGCCGTTTGGTGATAAAATATATTTTTTAAACATCGTGAAGAGCCAGCCTGAACATGTCATGTTCTACATAGAACGAGCTTCCTATTGGCTTCAGCACAAATGTTTGAAAGTACCCATGTGGCTGATCCTCATCTGTACTCTCTGTCTGTACCAAATAACGAACTCATGAATTTTGGAATTTTCATGCCTACCGATTTTACATATATTCATAGCAATGTGATGTAGTAACATGAAGTTTATACCAGGGACATGGCATTACTACATTTTACATAATTACAATAGGCCCTAAAGATCTGCCTACAAGTCTAATGGATTGGAATTGAATTATAATGACATGATAAAACTGTATAAATGTGAGACAGTTGAAATGCGGTCTCTGAGAAGTATTGCTAGGCGTGACACTGAATGATAGGATGAGAAATAGCGCTGTAAGGGAAAAGTGTGGCTTAAAAGAGGATGTTGAACTAAAATTGAGAAAGTTATGCTTCTGGGGTTCGGACAGGTTGGTGTTGAAATTATGAACGAAAGAATATTGGCAAGAGAAATTGATGTTGCGAAAGTAAGTGGCAGTGTAGGCCGCGGCCGGCCTTGGCGTACCTATACCAACCAGATTAGTGATATACTAAAGAAAGGTGGTATTAAGAGTACCCATAACCGGCAAGAGGTGCCAGGACCGTGGCAAATGGAAATCCGTAATCTCTGCCTACACCGCTGGTTTAGGGGCACTCAATTCTAATCTAACAACCTAAAGGTCAGACATAGATAATTTAATTCCAACTAATCAATTATTATATAAACATTCCAATTTCCATTGTTGAGAATCATAAAATCAAATATGGGTTTATAATAACAATACTGGTTTTAGCAAAAGCTCCTTGAGAAACATCTCAAATATCAGACTTTGAAAATCGATTTTTTTTTTATGGAATAAGGTGGCAAACGAGCAAGCGGATCACATAAGTGTACGCTACCCATAGACATCCGCAACAAGAAATTATGTTGCAGATGCGTTGCCTACCTTTAATGGACCGAGGAGGGTATAGACAGAAAAAAGGATATTTCCCTTTTCCCGTCAACCCCCTCCCTGTCCAATCCTCTTCCTGTTCCCATCCCATCCTTACAAGAAAAGGGTGGGAAAGGGAGGAGGACTCAAATTAGGCCGCCGGGACCTCACTCATCAGACGAAACGCAGAGTATTTCTACTTCACGCCTGTTTTCTGTGAGGTCGTGGTATTTCACCGGTCGAGCCGGCCCATTCGGCAACAGATGTTGTTGTTGCGGGCTCTACCACTGTTAAATTAGATAGAACTATTAAAATATTTTACAATATCAAATGAGGAGGGAATTGACCACCATCCTGCATATAGCAGTAATCTCAAGAGTGTAGTCTTGTTCCTTTTCACTTTTCCAGATTTTGTTATGCTTAGTATTGATAGGAAATATGGAAGCTATAATATATATATATATATATATATATATATATATATATATATATAAGCAATATACCCAAAAAGAATCCTCCATTAGAAACTAACAGGGGATTCTGACTGCCTGGTTGTGCCTATGCAAATATTGTGTAGTGTAAAACAAGAACAATTGAAATATTAAGTTAGTTTTGAACTTCCGGGAATATGTATTAGATTTGGTTTTGTTATTTAATTCAGAAATATATAAGAGAAGAAACTGACTGACTGATATATCAACGAATATCACAAACTACTGGGTCCAGACAATTTTGAAGAGATTAATGTTATTACGTAGGCAAGCACTACGAAATAATAATTTTAAATTCATTCCCTTAAGGCGGGCATGAAAGTTTTTAAGTTATGTAAGTAATGTTCGTTGACCTTAAATCAATATGATCACATTAAATAGGGTTCAGCTTAGCCTGGGCAATCGTCGGTAAAATAAATGCGGTTCAAACCGCAGGGCCCAGCTTGTTCAGAAATAAAAACAAAATGCTTGCTTTGCTAATCTAAATAAAACATGTTATCTTCATATTTGTAATTTTTACACAAAATTTTTCTCATTCAAATCTGAGACTAGACATACAAAATACATAAATATTGACATTGTGAGGATCACACTGCAGGTGAATGGAATATAGCCCAGGCACGTTAGATTCCCCTCAAGTTATAAGTATTACTACAGAATCTAAGGCCAGGCCAACTGATTATCATCATTTGTAACACCATATTAGCTATGACACTCCAGGAAAAAAATATGAATCCAATGACACTTCATTTTAATTGATCAAGCCGTTTATGCTACAGGTCACATGGAACACATATACTTGAAAAACAGTCCTTTTGGGTCAGTGGGAAAAGCATACCTTCCTTCACATTGGTAATATTTTCTAAATAACATTTTATTTGCCATAATTTATAAATATTGTAGGTACATGGAAGATATGTTCCTAGTGTTTAATATCATGCTCGTTCAATCTCAACTCGTTCAGTTTCAATGGTCGTTTTTCAGGTCATTTTAACTCCTTTTTATAGCTACCTGATAGGGTGTGTCGAGATCAATGATCAAAATTGATGTCGCTGTGAATTGGATGTTTGCGAGATAACTCTTTTGAGATGCTGATAAAGAATTCTATATAAAAGTGAAAATTGAGAAAAGATTTTTGTTTAACTAAGTAAAGCACACAAGCAACACACCTGCAACCTTCCCAGAACATTGATCAGTACACCACCATCGAACATTGGTTGTGAGTCCACAGATGTTACTAATCTTGTAATTTTTTGAAATGCCAAGCTCTGAAAATAATTCAATTAAAATTTATTGAACAATGAAGAACATTGTTATTTACATTTCTAATTTTCTACAGAAAATGTGGTAATGATACAGAAGAAAAGAACATATGAGAATGAAAGTCTCAGTTAAAGAAAACTTTACAAAAACCTAGATTTTACACTAACATACATTACATAACATTTAGTTTTGGACACATTACTAAATTTGAATAATTTTTCAATTTGTTATAATTGTGGTTGTGAGCAACAAACAACAAAAAAAGAGAAGAGGATGGAAGCACAAAAACAAAGATAAGGGCTGAACAGCTGATGTAACATCTGATATCTATTGTTTCCTCTGGTAGTAGTGAGCACAATAAGATGGGTTATTTATCCATGTATAAAAATATTCTAGTCAGTCATATACTTTGATTTGATAAACTAATCTTTTCCTGGCATTTTAACATGAATCTTGTACTGAATTACTCTGGGAAGAATAGATAATTGTAGCACTCACATTTAGTTTTTCCATAATTTTCACAGCACCTTGCAATTGAACTCCCTCAAAAGTCATAAAAGATGTTTCTACCTGTAATGTAAAAATAGAAAACTTAATGTACATATGGTGGATAAAAGGTTCCATTGGTAATCAAACCAGTTATACAGCTTATGTCCTTTCTAAAGATATACCATCTTTCATATAAATGTGTATCTCTTTTTTTGAAAAAAAAATGAATTTAATACTAGCATCCTGGACTGGCGTCACATCCATAGCAACATCAAAGCTTTTTCAAGATCATAATATTTCAACCAACTTATAGAAAAGCTTAATGCTTATGTAAACATTGTGTAAATCACTCCATCTCTAAGTAAAAAATACAGTTGTGGCAAGGGCACTTTTAGGGCCATGAGAGTGCCTGCGAGCCATTTCAATTCCTTGTACTGATACTATAATGCCTATAACACATATTTCACAAATATTAAAGCTATTTTTATTTCTCATTTTAACATGTCCTGATGACAAATAAAGTTTGTCAAAGATGACTCATACTGTAATGTAACAAATTTCAAATTTGCAATTCCAATAAGGTTTTTAAATGTTTTGCCACATCAGAAGATCAGAGACTAAAATACTCCAAATAGATAATCAAATTATATTATTGTTACTTATTTGAACACATTTTTTAAAAGGTACATATATATCGTTAACTAAAAGTTTTCTTACAACTTTGCTACATATATACAAAAACAAAACATAGAAACTTAAATTAAAAATGTATTTCATATTATCGTTGTTGATTGAACTGTGTAGCTTTAAAACGTTAATATATCTTTTGTAACTTTTGAGGTGGCTATTTCTAAAAAACATTGGACTCAATATTTTTAGGCGGGAGAGTAGCACTTAACCTTTAAAACTAAAGTTAGTACCAGAATATAGTGAGAAGCGATAAATACCAGTCCAGAGATAATTTATAACGATAAAGATTTGAAATGAACTCACGTTGTACATATTTGCTAGGCTTGCTCGCTGTGCCGGATCATCGAATAGCGTATAATATTGTTGAATAAATCCTTTACCGATAGCATCGTATTGTGGATTTAGCGCCATTTATACAAATATTTGTGTTTTTGACCGCTCCTAAAGGTATAAATATGCCAATAAAATATTTATTTGCAGGCCTTCGTATACCTCTTGCGTAGCGTTCACGCCGAAAAAATATGGTGGCACTCAGTCAGTCATAAGTGCTGCCATTATAAAAATAAACTATAATATAATCAAATGTATTGCCACTTGCCATTTGTCATCTTACATTTGAAATAATATCGTTTGATTGGCAAATTATTTTTTGAGACACTAAATGACAATGATGTTTTGTTCAACGTGAAGCATAAAAAAATATAATTATACTCTATCTAAAAACATTTTTTTCACCCATCCATGAATGCATACGATTGATTCGAAACAGTGAATAGTTGTCGATGACTATGGCGATGACCGTAACCATCTATACTCTATAACTGTAACTAACCTAAAACTCTAACCTTAAACTTACTCACAACAAAGTAAAGTCTAAAGTTTTGTTCGGGGATTATATTCTTTTACATTGAAGATTGAAAAGTTCATTATAAATAATGTCTTTAGCTGATGAGTTACTTGCAGATTTGGAAGAAAATGATGATGCGGAACTTGAATCTATGATTGACAATAAAACAGCAAATAATAATCATGAATTTGCCGTCCCTTACCCTGTTGTTCCTAAAGAAGATGAAATCAAAAATGTTTCGATTAGAGAGCTGGCCAAATTGAGGTATTCAGATCGCTTACAGCGGGTAAGAATTTTTTTTATCGAATTACACATTTTCTGTAAGGTAAACATAGTATAGTAAAACTGCTATAAGTTATTTAGTCTGAGTATACATAATTATTTGTGTGTAAGTTGCCCGCCTTATATTACTAGCTACCTATTGCAAATATTAGGTATGAAAGAAGATGTTGAATACGTTAACCATCAAGCATTTTTAACACTAAACCTACCGACAATTCTTGTATATCTATTCCTACCGCGTGCGGTCAAATTGACCGGTAATAAAAAGTTTCATTTATTTCATTAATCAATGTAGATAATGGTTGATTTGTTGCTAAATGTGTATACAATAAAGAATTTTCATAAAGTTTCATTCATTTTATATTATATAATTTTTAAATTCTTTATAAAAAAAAACAAATAAAAACTCATTGTTTTTTAAAAAAAGCGGGTCCCCGATTTTTATTCCACAAATATGAGATATCCAAATTTCTCGCCTCATATGCGCCGCGAGCATATAATAAGGAAATAAATGCGTCTAGTTTTGTAGCATTTAGATCCCATTTAGTCCCCAACACCCTAAATGCTTCTTCTTCTGTACATTTTATAATATGACGTATTATGTGCTGATCAATGATAAGACTAAATGCCGTCTTCATTTGTCCTTTCATTATATGTCGTTTAACATTTTTAGGGTAAATATCTACAACAGATACTTTACCTTCTCTTCTTCAAATAAATAATGGTAAAAAAAGTACATAAAAACCTTTTTAGAAGTGCACTACTTGAGACTGTAATCAATACTATTGTTATCTACTCTTTTCAACTATAAGCGACTCTGAGATAACCGTAAAAAATTTACTTTGAAATAACTTTATAACAGTTTTTCCTGCCGGTCTTATTGACTGACCGCGGTAGGTAGGTCACATAACAACTTTTTTTTTAGAAAAAGAAAAAATAACTTAAAGTAAAGAGTGAAGTAAATATTATATGCATATTCTAAGAATTGTAATATAGTTTGATAACAATATTATAACATTAAAAAATGTGTAAATTAGATAAAAAGTCTGAAAACGGTCAATTAGACTGCTACTGGTAGGTTTAGTGTTAAATAGGTTCCTTTTTTATAGCAATTTTCTTGCCTTATATCGATTAATAGTAATAAATATTTTAGGTAGTGATAGAAATAGAACAGAACCATGGAAATAACAGAAAGAAAATTGAGGTCACAGGACTTATGGAGTCAGATCCTGAGTATCAACTTATAGTGGAAGCTAATAACATTGCAGCCGAAATTGATGGTGAAATTGGTAGGTTAAATGTTTTAATTAAAGCATTCCATGTAATTAATATCAATATTTATATTAAATCTTAAAAGAGTATAGCATAAGGAAGTAAAATGTATTACATCAAAGATTAAAGTGTACCTTATGTATATGTAAACATAGCAAACAATTTCATTTTCCAGCTATTATCCACAGATTTGTTCGAGATAAGTATCAGAAAAGGTTCCCAGAGTTGGAGTCTCTGATCATCACCCCTCTTGAGTATATACGCACTGTAAAAGAGCTGGGTAATGATTTGGATAGAGCTAAAAACAACCAAATATTGCAGAGTTTCCTTACACAGGCTACTATTATGATTGTGTCTGTCACTGCCTCAACAACACAAGGGTAAGAATATTTCAAGTTTAAAGAACATTTCTTTTACAACTTATCATTGCAACATATGTGGCCTACATCCATCAAGTTAGACCAATGATCTGGTCATTGTTGGAATGACAGTGGTCCAATCTTTGTGGCAATCAATGGGGGGGGGGGCAGCAGTGGATGACTATCAACTGAAAAGTTGAAACAACTAGATAGTCTACTCATTTGCAATATCAATCTATTCAGTCAATATAACTTATAGCAAAGTGCAAACTGAAAGCTAGATTAGAATGCTGGAGAATATAAAGTGTTGAATACAAGAACAATGAGATTTAGAATTACATACATTTCATAGACATTGTTATAAAAAGTAAGGGTTATAAGTAACTTTTATTTTTTCAGGAAATTGTTAATGGAGAATGAATTGTCAGAAATAAACGAAGCATGTGAAATGGCTGGGGAGTTAAATCACTACAAGTCAAAAATTTATGAATATGTTGAAAGTAGAATGACATTCATTGCCCCTAATATTACTGCAATTGTTGGTATGTAATAATATTGAAACCATTACTTTAACAAGCATATTTGGATAGTAACCGGGCACACTGCCACATTTTATGCCTGCTGCCCATTATTACCATAATTTATTCTTATTATTATTTTCTTCATTATGTTGATCTAATTTTGTGAAATAATTAAAAATATATGCTCATGCCCGTAAACCGGACGCATAGGCAGAGATTATTGATTTCCATTTGGTGCAATCCTGGCACACCTGTTTCTCTTCTTCTACATCCATACATCGCTGCATACAAGCTTGTCGGTTACTCCTTATATTGCTATTCCTTAGAATGTGACTAATCTGATCAATATAAGTTCTCCTTGGACGCCCCCTGCCAATGCTGTAAATTTTGTAAAATGTTATTTATTTTATGGATGTCATTGAAAGTTTTTAATCATGAAATTAGAGGTTTACTAAAATCAACAATTTAACAAAAATATTATTCTTTGGTATGCGCACGCCCGTAACCCAGAGGAGTATGCAGACATCATGGATTTCCATTTGGTGCAATTCTGGCCCACCTCTTTCGCTTCTTCTACATTCATACATACATATAGGTATACATGCTTGTTGGGTATGGGTTATGTCTATATCATATATATATATATATATATATATATATATATATATATATCAAATAAACTACATAACTAGAATTGGAATAGAGTGGCTTGGGCTTGATAATATTAAAAAAACTATTGAAACAGTTAACATTTATTATTGGGAAAATCGTAAATACATCTCGCTTGAACCGGGTAATTTAATACCAAATTATGCTTGTAAAAATGGCCTATTAATATTAATAGAGTATATACTCTTTACATTGACTAACAGAAGATTCTAATAAGTACATACAGGATTCTGTAAACTAATGTGTATTTTAAATTAAAATATTAATTAAAAAAAATCACTTCCTATAAACTAGGATTTAGCATGTACAAAGGACAGAATAATTAAATTTCGGTTAATTACATAACTTTAAGAAGTGACAATTTTGTTAACAGATTTCTGTTTATTTATTTTTTATAGGCGCATCAACTGCAGCAAAGATACTAGGTGTAGCGGGTGGCTTGTCCAAACTATCAAAAATGCCAGCATGCAATGTGTTGCCATTGGGACAGCAGAAAAAGACATTATCTGGTTTCTCCCAAGCTGCTGCTCTACCACACACTGGTTTCATTTATTTCTCGCAAATAGTTCAAGACACAACACCTGTGAGTATTAAATATGCGCTAACACCCATGCCCCAGAGGCGTAGTATGAGATTACGGATTTCCATTTCCATCAGATTCACATTAGTAGTAGTAGGGTGCTACTTTACCGCAACTCGACTACGACTAGCGCGTATTTTGCGTGCAGATTCACATTTCTCTCGCCTCTTCTACATCCACAAGTCTGCGCATACTTACACGCTCGTCGGTTACGGGTACTTCTAATATCGCCTTTCTTTAGTAATCAGTAATTTGATTAATATACATAAGTTCTCCTTGGACATGCCCTGCCAACACTGCGAATCACTTTTGTAACATAAATTTGTCTTAGGCTCTCTTTTCCTTAATCCTTTCAACATGCTTGAACCATCAATGCACACCTTTCTCAATTCTAGAATTGAAAGAACTGGTTCTAAGCCACACTTTCCCTTATAATGCCACCTTTAGTCCTATTCAAAGTCACGCTTAACGTTGTTCTTAAGGATCGCATTGCGACAGGTTACCTTAGTAAAAGTAAATTTCACTAATATCTTTTATCTTTAGTAAGCCTGTTGATTGTTGCGGATATTGATGAGTGGCACAGGTCTCTAATTATATGTTGAGTCTCTGTGGACCTTTTTGGCTATGCTATTTGCTAAGTAATTGAATCTTATAGATATTGCTAATGTTTTTTAGACAGAGTATTCTTCCCATAAAATAATCATACTTTAAAAGAATAGTAGATAGAAAATATTGTCAATAAAAGTCTTACATAAGTGAAGTGTAGGAATATATCAATGTTAAAAGATTTTTGTTTCTTTTAGGAGTTAAGGTATAAGGCCGCAAAGTTAGTTTCAACTAAACTCACTCTCGCAGCCAGAGTCGATGCGTGTCATGAAAGCACCGATGGACATATTGGAAGGATGCTGCGGGAGGGAATCGAGAAGAAACTCGATAAATTACAGGTATTTTTTTAAGTAGCAGCACTTTAAACAGTTTACTTTGTACATGTGATCTTTTTTTTCGAAGATATTACATATTTTGGAGTTTTCAGTAATGTTTTATTTAAGCATTTGTTGTATTTTTTTAGTTTGATATAGAAACACAAACCACTAATGGTTATTATACCACAAAATTTTAGAGTATAATTATTAATTTTACTCTAGAGAGAAAACTGAATAAGGATTAAGTGTGTTTATCCTCATGAAGAGTGATTCGCCACTAACTGCTGATTTGTAAAGCTGAACCCTCCCAATAGCTAGGTACTTTAATGGTAAATATGAATACATTGCTTATAACGCATATGTTCATCTTTTTTGTTAGGAACCACCACCTGTAAAATTTGTGAAGCCTCTACCAAAGCCAATAGAGCAGAGCCGCAAGAAGCGAGGCGGGAAGCGTGTCAGGAAGATGAAGGAAAGATATGCTATGACGGAGTTCCGAAAAAACGCAAATAGACTTAACTTCGCTGACGTGAGTGTAACGTTCATTTTTTTATTGTTAATATATTATTTTCATTCTTATCTCTTTAAAGTATAGCTTTTGACTACAGATATATCAGTTTTGCATTGTAATCTTTGGTTCAGAGTTTTTTTATGTAGAAAGAAGCACGGGAAGGAAAAAATAGACTATTGGGATATTTACCCTAATTGAGCCATACGAAATACGAAATCTTTTGCAAACCAGGATTTCAAGCCCCGAAATTGTGATTCATCGTTGAACGTTATTCCAATTGGCTGTGCACAATTATTCTAAGTGTATTATAAATATAATATCACATAATTTTTGTGTCAAACTGCCAAGATTAAAGTAACAATTTCAAAGCTCATATATTACTGAGATGTCATATCGTGTATTTTTAATCTACGCAACTTATCGCGTGCCTTCTTTCCTATTATCATACACGAAATGCTTGTGGTGCACAATGGCTGCGTTTTCTGACGTAAATCAGGTTTAAGTGTTGCAAAAATATGTCGATAACCTAATAATATCAATACATTTATAACTGTATTCTACCGAAAAGTAATCAGTATGTGTATTGTCTTGTCAATTTATGTCGTGAAGTAAGTAGTATATTTCTGCTTTTTGTCTGTGGAGTGAGGTTCGTCTTCTCTCACTTCATACTTATTTCTGTCCTCCCCTATTCTTCTTTTTCTAAGGCAATGTATGTAAATATTCCGATTGCTGCAGATGTGAATGTTTCGGCATATAATACCATATAAGCCGCTTTGTTCGTTTCTTCTTCCATATATTGTTTTTAACATTGGATAGCGATGTTGATGATCTTATAAATTTAGGTTATAAGATACCGGAAATTAAATCTATAATTACGTTAATAAGACATCTTGTTAATCGATTACAAACGATCGCTTATTTATGTCGACATCTCTATGTCTTAGCATTCTTGTGCACTGATTTTATCGCTTCGCATCCGCGGTAGATAATAAGCCAAGTGCTTTACCCCTTTTTCATTCCACAACTATACGTTTTTCTTTGGCACCTCTTTTACGAATCGGACTCTTGCTACGGAGTTAACTCAGGAGGCCTCCCAGGCTTATTTTGCGCTTTCGTGCCGCCGGCCTAACCCGCCGGCCTAACCCGCCGGCAGTTATTCGGTTAAATTAAAGACGGGCACGTCACTCATCAGACTAAACGTAGAATGCTTCTACTTCACGCCTGTCTTCTGTGACGTCGTGGTATTTAACCGGTCGAGCCGGCCGTTGTTGCGGGCTCTACCACAGTTGAACAGGATAAGATTAGGGATAGGAACAGACCAGCTAAACAAAGAAACATTTTAGTTTTAGTCATTACATATTGATAATGTAGGGAGCATGTTTTTACTGGCCCAGTTTTATATCGACTATTTAATTTCGCATAGCAGCCATACCATAACAATAGCGTGTATTATACAACAAGCATGTATATGAAGTTTTTGTATGCAACGCCTCGTAACCGCTAAATCATGCGACTGCACGATATGCTTATGAGTATGTACAGTAATGATAACCGATATCTCCCACCGACCGTTGCGGAGTGAATATTAAAAATGTGACGTCACGCTCAACGGGGTACGGCACTCGAGAGAATTTAAACGATAGTAGTGGCCTGTTTAGTTTTTGTTTGCGGAAGCCTAATAGACCGCGAGCGGAGCTGTTGAAGCGGCGCGGACGTCCGTTCTAGCCCCGTTGGTTGCGTGTAACACACACCCGCTAAGTTTGTCAAACATTCAAATATGCGATGGACATTAATGTTTTAGTTCTTTGACAATTTTGTAGATATTTCCACGACCTATATATAATATCACATAATATTAATTATTATAATATAATATCACTTGTGCAACTTAATAAAATTTGAAAAAATCCATTATTTTTTTTTATTTTACTAGGTGGCAAACGATTCACCCGATGTCAAGTGATCGCAACCCATAGACATCTGCAACTAACTAATGAGTTGCAGATGCGTTGCCCACCTTTAAACGCTAAACTAATACTAATCTTGGAAGCTCAAGCTTGGATACTAAATCCAAGCTTCAGCTTTCAAGGTCAGTGTTTTGATGAATGAATTATTTCATGTAGTTATAGAGTAGACAGAGTTAAATTTGCATACGGATTTGTACCTTCGGTATTTGCAATTATCAGCATTATAGTTTTTTATTTGTTTGATGTATTTTTTTACCTTAAATAATTTCAATTTTTTATCATAATGCCATCAAGCTCAATGTCCGTGTGTCTCCTATTGTGTTCATAACAATAAAAACATTAATTCGTGTTGACGCGAAGTAATTATGGACTATAATTCGAGGATTAGTTTCTTTGTGTTAGCTAAATACGATGAGTCTTAACTTATTACATTTGATTGTTCTTTGTAACCCGGTTAGGAGGATCGTCTTCTTTTCAGCTGTTTTTATCTTCTAAGAATATACGAGCAAATTTATTCCCTTGCGATTTATTTGTGTACCAGCTGATGGCTGCTCGGTCATCTGCTTTGAATTACTATTTCAGTAGTTTATAATGTTTTGTCAACCATCATACAGTAACATATTTTATTTAAATCTTCTGTTTTCCGCCGTAAACCGATTTCAGTCGTAAAATAAACTTTTTTCTAGACTGCTTAGTTTGAGCATGGAGTTGGAAATTAACATTTATTGTACACAGTGTGAACTGGTCCTTATTTTCGTACATTCAAAGCGAACACCTATAATGACTCACTGAACCATTGAACACTTCTACCCACATGATTTGTTAATTTCTTTTTACTAAATTGTTTAATTGTATGGCTGAAGTGTTATTTAAATTCTAAGTGTAATTAAATTATGTTATGGAAGAACGGAGAATCCTGTCACAGGTATTTTATACTGAAAAGGATGCTCCAACAACTGTTTAAAACTTTTGTAAATGTATTTTTCAAATAAACGAATTTATTATTATGACATTTATTTATATTTAAAACATATTTTTTTATAATATACCTTAAAAAATCTACCAAAACAACAGACATTCTAAAATATATTATATAAAAATGGTGTTCCACCGGCTGCGGAGTCCTTTTATTTCAAGCAACCAGTGGTCAGGGTTACAGAGAGAGGAACTTTCTCACAATGCGGGCAGACTCTAAAATTACCGCTTTTTGTATCAAACCCATAACCCAACCGTCTAGCGAGAGCTTCTCAAGATGTTGGTCGAAGCTCTTCGCTAAAAGTCCGTTCACTGACACGACCACCGGAATAATGGTAGTCGATTTCATACCCCACATGGCGGTAATCTCGTGAGCCAAGTCTAGGTACTTCATCAACTTTTCTTTCTCAGCTTTCACGAGATTTTCGTCATGCGGGATAGTGATATCGACCAACATTACACAACTCTCAGATCGGTCTATTATCACAATATCAGGTCTATTGGCAACAATATTCCTGTCTGTGATAATAGATCGATCCCAGTAGAGCGTGATATAACTATTTTCCAAAACTGGCGATGGCTGGTATTGGTAATACGGTACCTCAGTATCCACAAGGGCATATTTAAGGGCAAGTTGCTGATGGATGATCTTGGCTACTTGGTTATGTCTATGCAAGTATGCACCGTCCGCAAGACGAGAACAGCCGGAGACAATATGTCTAATAGATTCACCGGGACGACGACATGCCCGACAAATGTCAATCGTCCCGTCCTTTAGAATATGCCTCCGGTAGTTATTATTATTATCTAATATTTCTTTCTTTGAGGTCATTTGAGATCCGTTGTAAGTTACTGGAAGTGTGCGTGTGACACATAGCGACTTTAATCATTTTATACACAACCATTTTATTCTAATATGTTTCTTGTATATTTCTTCTCCTGATTTTAAGGATGTAAGAGATTTGAATTTCTAAAATTTAAAACCAGTGTGTGACAAGTACACCATAATTGGGACCTAATGGGCTGAGAAGTAGACAGAAAACCACTCTGTCTACACCACTATTTTAAATATACGTTAGCATATTATTAAAATAATTAAGCATCTTTCGTGTGAAATGCACTTAGCGTTCAATTCATTAAGTGCTATGAGAGCACTAATGTAGGGAAAATTATTCAATCTAACATTACTCGGTGCATTGTTACAGCGTGGTAAAGTAGCTCAACTACATATATCTTGAACTAATATTTTTTTATAAAAGTTATAACTGTTCATGACGACATTTTATTTAATGTATTAATTAACAGGCTATTTTGACTTCAAGTATAACTATTTGATAAATGTTTTAAACTTTAAGATTTATAGAGCTCGAACACAGGTCACATGTCGTTCAGTGTAGTCGTGACCTTATTACTGTATATACATATATAGTAAGAATACAATAAAATAATCGTAAATTCAATGTATGAATAAAGACATTATATGTGTATTTGTATTTTAACAGATAGAAGACGATGCCTACCAAGAGGATTTAGGCTACACTCGTGGCACTATCGGCAAGTCAAGCACGGGCCGTGTGCGCCTGCCGCAAATAGACGAAAAGACGAAGGTCCGCATCAGCAAGACTCTGCAGAAGAACTTACAGAAACAGAACCAGCAGTATGGCGGCGCCACGAGCATTAGGAGACAGGTTTCGGGAACAGCGTCTTCGGTCGCGTTTACACCTTTGCAGGTTAGTACCAAACAGTTTTATCTTTATCTATCGGTCTCACTGAATCCTACACACCTCTTGACTAGATCTGAATGGCACCTATAATGCGACTGCCTATACGAAGCTATCTGTGAATATATCTATGTACATCAACTATCAGCGCCATATGAACAGTTTATTTCCTCTTTGAATTGTTTATCTTTTTAACTGTGTATCTATATCTGAATTCTGCGATGGATTTTTTTATAAAAGACGTCGGCAAACGTGCATACGGTATATTCAACTGAAATTTAATGGACAAAGGAGATAAACAGAAAAAAGGATATTTTTCCTATCCATTCCCTCCCCGGTCTAATCCTGTCCCCCTTCTTATTAGGAAAGGGTGGAAAGGGGAACAGGAGTAGTATTAGGGCTGTGGTTTTTGCGGACAGTAGGTCGTTGTATGTATTTTTATGTATTATGCAATCAAAATGTCAGGTCTATTGCCGTAGTTGCCATAAATCGATTTCTCTCTACCATTCAACATTTCATGTGTTCCTTATTTGTCATGAGTGGGTGTATAGCGGAAAGAATATGTTCCACATAATTACCAGGCGTGTACAACATTCTAATTGCTTTCGCCTTGATTCTTATAAAGATATCAATGAATTGTCTGCTAATGAAAAAATATTTCGAGTTACATAAATGCGGGTCAAGTATTGTTAGTAACGGTGTCGTCGTATTAACTCTAACAAGTTCTATTGTCATCATAACCACGTAACAGTGTTTATTATCACACGGCTCCGCCTAAAGTGCTCGTATAACTGGTATATCTGTCTTGTCTATGAAACTATTTTCTACCGTGTTGATTCTATTTTACTCTCTCCAATAGATATGTTATTTGAACAATGGTATGTACTCTTATGTTCTGATGTAATTAAAATATCTTTTTTTTCCAAGTTCTACTTTTGTCTTATAATCATTTTTTTTCCATGAAAAAACAAATTTTAAATATTATTGTGTGTTTCGTCTGTATCGGAACAGGTTACCTTGAATATATATATACGGACACACTATTATCAAAATCATAAGCTACTGCTTAAAGGAGGAGTTAATCTGGCGACTACGGTAATTTAGAATGAGGAGGCATCGTTACTTTGATATCGTTGATCTATCCTTTGTGCGTGCCGCCTCCGTAAGACATTCAGCAAGCGAAACAATGCATCGTTTAAGATACAAAACGTATGATCCGGCATTAATGATTGCATTTAATGCTATGGATGTGAAATTATGAGAATATGAATTGGATTCGGGTTCGTCCTTAAACTGGGACCAAAACAGCGATAGAGGCAGCAGCAACACCACGTATGAACCGCTTCAATCGGTATAGAACCTCATAGCATACAGTCGAGGAATGTACTTGAAGAAAGAAAGAGAATTTTATTCGTTTGAAATACTTTTTCCCAATTCCCAACTCCCCCTTCTCCTTTTCCTTATCCACTCCAATTCTGTTTCCTTCAAAACTAGCAGCACATCCAGCACTTATCTGACTGTCTCGCGTGTTGATAACTACCAGTTGTTACATGATGCGTGGTCAAATGATGCGGTCGATTCTTCGCCTAAAAGTAATCTAGGTGCTAAATCTGGGATAAATAAACGAGTAAATCATTCACTAGATGTTAAAACATCTGATGTACCGAAGAATCCTGCCGAAGCAGAAGTATCAAGGAATAATATGGAGAAATAAAAATAAATGGGGAAGGAATGAGATTAGGCCCGACTACAGTAATACTTCGAGAACTGTTGACACGGAAATGTGCGGACGTTACGCCACGAAAGTATATGCGCAGTGAATAACTTCCGGCGATAATCGCAAATTGTCATCGTTTTCTAAAGACATAAGAGATTCGAATTCGATGATCGAGGTCAGTTTTTAGTTGCACCAAGGCCTTACAATAACCGACGGGATGTAGATAGGTTTATCGACTGCTGCGTTTCTTCTGGTGAGTAAGAAAACGGGGCACCAATCCGTACTTTGTTCCCTTTAAAGTTTAGGGCTTAGGACCCTTCTAGGTAGGTTTTACGTAACATCTAGCAATATCATGATGTCATTTAATCAGGTGAAGCTTGCGTCTTTGAAATTTTCCTTAAAAGTTTTTGTTAAAATAATCTATTTCAGTAAAATCATACGGTCCTTTTATCAGAAACATTATTCTTTTATATTATATCTAACATTAAAACGATTTATGATTTGAGGGACGCTTACATTCGGGACGTAAAAAAGTTTAGTTTTTAAAAGATATTTTTGCATATTTTTTTTTAAAGTTTAAACATTTTGTACAACAAAGTAATAATAGTATAATATTTAATAAGTAGTATTATTCACTACTTTACCAGTTTTTGTTGTAAACGTCATACAATAAGGATGTATGTATATATATATGAATCATAAAAAGATAAAAATAATTAACAAAATATTTTTTTAGTATGACAACTGGGGAAAAATAAAGGAAAATTTTTATCTTAAGTGGAATAGTGAAATTAGAATTGAATATTTGTTTACCACTTTTCTGTATAATGTTACTATTTAACTTTTTATACAATAAAATTGCCACTAAAATGCTTAAACTGCTTAAACTAAACGAACCTCTATCGAAATATCTTTGTCAAATAAATAATTATGCGCTCGCGCCCGTACCCCAGATGGGTAAGCAGAAATAATGGATTTCTATTTGGCGCGATTCTGGCACATCTCTCTCGCTTCTTCTACAAAGGTCTCTTTGTCATATATAATTAAGTAATCTGAACCAACCACAGATAGCTTTGGAGCTGTTCATAATTTTTTGATATCGTTAAAACTTAATCAAATTTAGTATACTAAAGTAGCTATGTTATGAACATTTCTATGCCGCCCTTATGATGTTCACACAAATTAGAAAACCACAATAAGCCGGCGCGGCTTTGAGATCTGCATTTATTTTTAGACTGTTGCCCATTAATAGTGAGTGTTGGAAGGTATGCTAGGGTTTTCATATAGGGAAACGCGAGACAAATATTATGTATTTTTACTATTTTAACTTTGATAATTCTGCTTGTCTCATGTGTGACTTAATAATCTCTGTAAAATAATAAGCACTACATTATGATATACCATTTCAATGTTTGACATGTTTTTTAGTGAAAAGATATTCCTTAATTCCATCATCAAAATGTATAATTCAAACTCTTTTATTACTACTACTACTTAAAGCGTATATCTTCTCTATTTATAGAACATTAAAAATAATAAAAACGTATGGGAAATATTAATATATAGATATTTACAATATGAGAGATGGCTTTTTTGAAAGTTTTTTTTAATGTGATAAGGTGGCAAACGAGCAAACGGATCACTTGATGTTGTATAGTGAGCGCTGCCCAGAGACATCCGCAACAGGCAAAGTAATTCAACAAATATGTCTAATAAGACCTCCATCATCGAACATCCTTTCCACCGATGTAAGAACGATCTTACTTCCATTACGACGAAATAAGAAATTAAATTAACTTGGTTTGCGACATATGCAAAATATTCGTACGTGCAGTTACGGTACAGTTTTTTTTGTGATATTATTGGACCAAATAACCCGCAAACTAAACCATAGCTTTGTTCAGCTAGATAATTAGACAAATAAAAAGCTTACTCGCTAATAAAGAAGCTTTCCATTGGTGAACGAATTTTCGAAACCGTCTTAGTAGTTTGAGGTAATCTGGATTAAGCAATATTTTTTTCTCTCTTTATAATATTGGTAAACATAGGAACGGTAGCCCTATTGCTGGCTCATTTACAAGTTGCATGCACCGAGCGGGCGAGCGTGGTACCAGCCTATTGGTATTTCAGAAGATCTGGTTAGTACTTTCACCGTCTACATCGCCTTTGGTATTTGTGCTATGGGAATGGCAACGCCCTTCGCTTTAATGTTAAACATCGTTCACCATGCCGAAGATACGTCTCCGATCGAGTCCGGATTAGCTTGCGCCGTGTCGCGGTCACGATTTATTGCCAATATTATTTGCTACATTAACTCATATCTGTTTTAATGATCTAGTGAAACGATAAACCGCTTCGAGTTCTAGCTGTAAGTTACTTTGATGAGCTTTCCTTATAAAGCAACGGTGAGTAATTTAAAATACGTTATAGAAATTAAATGAAATACCGCGACCTCACAGTAGATAGGCATGAAGTAGAAGTATGCTTCTGTGTTTCGCCTCAAGAGTGAGGTGCCGGAGGCCCAATTTCAGTCTTCCTCTCTTTCCCATCCTTTCCTAATAAAGATAGCATGGGAAGGGGAAGAGTATTTGACATGGAGGTGATGGATAGAATAAGGTAACATCCTTTTTCCTGTCTATCCCCTCCTCTGTCTATCAAAGGTAGGCATTGCATCTGCGAATCTTCATGATTCATGATGTCTATGGGTAGCGGACACTTAAAATTAGGAGACCTGTTTGCTCGTTTGCCACCTTCTACCATAAAAAGAAATTAATACATTTCCTTATGCGCAAGAAATACCATGCTACAATAGAAATACTACTATTTTTATTATAATATATGGTACGGTTTAATAGTTTAAACCGTACCGGTACTCTAGACCGTACTCTAGGTCATAATATATAAACTAGGTAATAATATTGTCTTATACTTATGCAGGCCAGAGTAAACTTTGGTACGTCCATACACACATTGATGTAGAAACATTAATGTTATTCAAAACAAAATAAAACGTCTGTAACATCTTATTTGTGAAAATATTAAGGAGCGGCCTTGAAGACTTGTTATCGATGATACACCCGGTGTTAGTCATCGCCTATAAATACAATCCAGTTTTTCAAGTTTTTCTATTATCAACAATCGACTTGATTACAGTTTTATTTTGCCACCTGTGTTATAGTTCACAGTAGAACATAAACAGGTTCACTGCAATGATAGACTTCCTGGACCATACCTTAACACTTACCCCTGACGAACTGTTATACCACGATCTCCTTGTGCATAAAAACGCAAAGCGTGGCGTAATTTTTAATTAGATATTTAAAGCTCTTTTTTATTTATTGCTTGTAGCTTAAAGTAGATTTTGTTTATTTTTTAAAATTTATAATACCTTTGTAACCACGACGTGTAATTATTAAATTACCAATAAATCTGTATATCTGATTAAAGAGATGCGTTTTACAATACAAGATAACTCAATAACAGTCGCTGCCATAGCTTGGCTCATTATATGAAATGAATAATTTGGTAGTCAGTATTAGGGGATTATCTTTGCCAACCATCACTATTGCGTATTTTACGTGTGATTCCATCCAACCAGATACTCGAAAAACCCCAGTAACCCCTTGATGTTACCGGTAATTCCGGTGAACCGAGATATTTAACCGTAAATTTTAAGTGTCGATATCGGGAAGAAAATAATGCACAGATATAAGCACAAATTATGGTGTATCGATGTTACGATATATCGTTACATCCCTACGAACATCAGAGCTAGTTGATTTAAATACTATGAGTACTAATGATATTTAACTATAGTGTAAGGCGGGAACGAGGGGCCATTATTATAGTGCAAGAGCTGTTATTCCTCTGCCCAGCGGTCGTAGTTAGATTGCTGCCGTTATACTCGGCTACGTACAGAGATTTCCTTCGCGTAGTTGAAGGCTTAAGTCGCTGGAATGTAAACACACACTCGATACAATGGAGCGAGAATTGCAATAATTGTGGCACTGCCTAGAGAAGTTACGGAGTTCTTACAATCTCCTCTAATTTGAAAAATTGTCCCGTGTGCTAATATTGTGTTTATTTCATGTTTAGTAGTAAAATAGTTACCTTATTCACTGGTTTACCTTAACAACGTGTTTTTTGTTTCCATTCTCTTTTATTGTTAGAAATTTAAATAACCAGAGATCACATATTTCGACGTCCCATTCATTCAGAACCCATTTAAACACTTTAAACGAACTTCTAGAAGGTTTCGGGTCTAAATATAATTTGTGTCAAGACTTGGGCGGGAGACCTGTAGTGAAAATAACATGAAATAAAATGAAATTAAATCCGTAATATTTATTCTGTGGTATCTGAACAGTTTAGAGTATAAACAACTTAATTGTTGCGGCATAACGGTGTACAACAATAGATCCCCCATGATATTAAATCCCATAGACCGAAAAGGCGTTGTCGATAATCTTTTGACCCTTAATCCCCCGTCGAAGCGTAATGGCCGCATATTTCACTGTCTTGCACTAGTCACCAGCCCACATTGTGATCATGTCTTTAATAGCTTGTACTCTGCTAAATGTTACCTTGTTTTGTAAAGGTTGTAGGTGCGGCTATTTGTCCATAGCCGCGCGTAGCCGTGAAGACTTATTCTTCTGAATTGATAGTAATGGTTCTATTTTACATAAATTATTGAATTTTGTCGTCAAAAGTTTTTTTTGTTCAATTTTACTTCAGGAATGAGGTTAAAGAGCAAAGTTGTTCTTAAAATGATGTTTAAATGGTTGCCGATATCCGTGAAGATTTTTTTCTATGAAAGAATGACGTAAAAGTACAAACAAGTCTCCTAGTTTAAAGTGTTCACCGCTATTAAAAAGCAAGGCGGTAGAGTAGTTTTCAGTTAAGGACGAAGAGAGGAACAAAGAGGAAGTTCCTAAAATAAAAGTAAATATGTAGATTTATGCCAGCGTTATGTTACCTGGTGTACGAGTTATTCTAATTGAATGACCAACGCCAGCTCGCTCTTTACTCATTTACATATTAAACACCAAATTAATAATCGATTTTGCTTCTTCGTTCCTTATCCGAATAGCAAACTAATATAACGAACCGTGACTGTCCGATTCTTATGAACGCTTTCAACAGAAGAGAGAATAGACTACTAACCTACGTAGCATCCTTGCATCGTCGCTTAGTGGCATGGGGCCAGACTTACTATTTAAAAATCCCTAACGATACTGGGTTCATTATGTTTTATATCATTAACAATTCAATTCGTTATTAACTTATCTACTTTCAAATGAAAGTTAAGCGACGATGAGATTAGAGATGTTAATGTTGAAATTTACCTTGAACTAATGACGCTCAAACGATAATGATAAACTATGAAGTTTCAATTACGTTAATCGAACAAAAAAAAGAGAATAATTGGTCACATTTCTCTAGGTAGACAATGTTAAGATTTCGGTTGAGTTAAATGGTTAGTTTCCGTATTGACAACCATGTTCTACTTCATTCCCGCCTTTATCTATGAATGGTGTGGCCAAATGCTAGTTTATGTAATTTTGGGTTATTACGTATGTCCAGTTTTTTTTGGACGTTTAATGCTGTGAAAGAGGTAGTTCTTAGGTAGGTATAGTTTTACCGTTTGATAAACATAAGTGCTGTATTTGTTAAGTTGTACACAGCCGTATTACAAACAGTTTAAAGTTCTATTGATGTTAATGACAGGCGACTATTAAGAACAGAAATCGTAATGTCATTCGGCATCCGCAAGAAGCGAAATGAACAGTCATTAGGCCGGCACGGGGTGTCGCGGCACGGCTCGGCCTAATCACGGCCGTCGTAACAGGTAATAATAACATGGAATGACAAGGCCAACAGCCACGGATCTATCACGCTGCGATGCGATCTCGTTAGGCCGGTATGCACTTGACTTGGCATTATGCGATGTCGTTTACCCCTGTTAGGAATTCCTGAGATGCTGTTTTGGGACCCGAAGTATTGTTGACTGATTTTGATTTATTGTTTGGTTATGATATACATTGTCTTTATATTTAATACTTAATAAGTCAATAAAATTGTCAATAAAACATCGCCGGGGAGCCGTTCACTACTAACTAGTGAACGGATCCCTTTACTTTTTTTATTAATCCCCATTATATATTTAAATGTTAAGATGCGATCCTTAAGAAATTTGTTAGTATGCGTGACTTTGAATGATAGGTTGAAAATAGCGTCTTAAGAGAAAAGTGTGGTTTAAAAATGGATATTGTGACTAGAATTAAGAAAGGTATGCTTTGCTGGTTCATGTTGAAAGGATTGACAAATTCAAGTTGCAAAACTGAGTGGCAGTATCGGCAGGGGATACCCTAGGAGAACTTATATCGATCAGATTAGTGGCTAACCTCCAAATGGTAAACAGTGATCTCTGCCTACCCAGACGGGTTACTTACATGAGCGCATATTATTATATATCTATACATCCTAAATTATGCCGACATGTACAAGACTAGACTACTAGAGACTACTAAGAATAGTAAGACTAATCTTATGGTCCATAATTTTAGAAATGTTGACTTGTGACGTCGGTGATTTTGATCCACGGCTTGCAGATTCTGAACCACTCAACCTATGTTAAATTATTATTAATTTTTAATTATATTTTACATTTTAAAGGTTAAGATGCTTATCAATTGACAAGGGCTTATTAACAACGGACCAAAGACTCTGTTCCTTTTAATGCATTCAAAATGACTAGGTTTTTTTTTGTTTCAGGGTTTGGAAATTGTAAATCCGCAAGCAGCCGAGATCCGAGTTAACGAAGCTAATGCGAAATACTTTTCAAACACCTCGGGGTTTTTGTCCGTCGGGAAGAAGACGACGTGACTGTACATTATAAATTTAATATTTATAATGAAATAAAAAATGATGTACCATGTTTAGAAAGTTCTATTCACAGTACAAAATTATTAATAAAATAGTGGTGCGAAAAATTGCCTTATCATCTATTTCTAAAACTCATCAATAATATAACAGGATGGTCATCAGATGTATTATAACATGATAAAACGTTGATTGATCTTTGATATGTAAGTATTCTAAAATGTTTCCTACGTGGGAAAAGAACTCATTCCATCTATAAACGGGTGACTCTTGTTTTTTAGGTAAATGTCCGTAATCTCCCAGTATCAATGGCTGCAGCGACTGTCTCGAAATGTCAACTCTGTTTTTCAGGTTAAGAGTTCATTTATATTAGACCGGGCCGAGGTCGGGGCGGGCGCGGGCGTGCATTCAACGGGTCGAACGGTTCTGAACTTTGTGTCAACGTGGCAAAACCATGCTTCGTTCGAAACCCCGTGCACAGCCCGGTTTAATTAAAATCATCCCTAAAGATTCGTCTAATATTCCAATATGTTTTATTTATTTTACGACTAAAGCTATTTAGACATAATTAGTGGCACATTCTGTTAAACATACCATTTACGTTCCGGTCGTAAAAGGTTGCAGCACACATTGGTCTACAGTGCAAGCGCGGTCATTACGGTACTTCAACAAAGAGTGGGACACTCCAAACTCTCAGGCGTTTTAATGTTATGGGAACTTCCTTAATTAATACTTAAGTTAAATAACTTTATTGTATCGAAAATGGTAAAACAATCTTCATTAAAATCAGTACGGTACAATACAATTTAATAAATAATAATTTGAGTTTGACTGAACGTGTGTATAATAAATAGTTTAACGGTTGGTTTCTTTTTCATTTTATAACCTTACCTGAGATAGCTAATACACTACTCCGAAATCCTTTTAGTTAGTCCAAATTAGTGAACAGGGTTGAATGACATACAAATTAGTCCTATTTCTGAACACGAATACGCTGTAAAAAGTTGCCCTCAACTTATATGTTTATTTGTTGACATTTATCTAAATAAAAATTGACTGGCGGATATCCGTGGTCGTTGACTTACCATATGCCGTTATATTTAATTTAGTTTTTGTTTTGAAACTACTGACAACCTTCTAACCAAATTTAGTTTTTGAGTGCAATCAAATCAGTACTTTCTTCAATCTTCCGTTTTTTTATCCTGTGCAAGGCCATAAAGAACGAAATACCAGGCAAGTGACAGAAATCTAATATCGACATTCCTAATGTTGCTGTTTATTTATTGCTATATAGTCCCATGTTACATTAGTAAAGATGAGTTAGCCGCTTACAATATTTGTTACTAAATAGACCGAACACGTAAACCTTATCTGCTATACACTGTAAATAAGAATTTTAGTGTACTATGCATTACTACATTAGTTCACGCTTTGATGGATCCAGGTACTGTAAAGATAATGTAAAAATGCTTATAACATCATACCATATGTTTTGTTGAGCCTAATAATATTTTATTTGGTATCTATTGATCAGAACTTTTTTTGGACGTCTGTCCACTGATAACCTTAAGGATTTGATAATTTTAACGATTTGATGTAATTGGTATTTCATTTAAAAATCGAAAACGATATTTTTTTTAAACAAATGTACCGGGGCAATGGTGAAACATCTATGACATCATAATCTCCTCGCCTTTTTCCCACCTATGCGGGGTCGTTACAGTATGCCCCTAGTTCATACTGTATACATGTTTTAGCTATAATTTTTACGGTTAGCCGCATGCCGCCAACCCTTCTTGGGAATGAAATGAAAATAATTTTAACATATATGCTATAAAATAACGCATGCATTTTATCATTTTCATCACATAGCATACGTCAACAACTTCAAATACAACGTGCCCATGATTAGAAACTATTTGATCTACAAGCCTACATTTATTGTTTAGTGTTTTTTAAGTTATAACTTGTTTTAGTAACACACAAATTTATATATTTATAGTAGTAACCAATGTCTAAAATTGTTACTAAATAAATATTTATATAATAGCAACAAAAAGACCTGGTAGCCACGTACAGGTCGACGCAACGGATGGACAAGATTGCCCGATGGTCTGTCTGGTCTAGGTTACGGGAGAACACTGGACGCGCGGAGCTTTGTGGCGATTGCGAGGCCTACATTCAGCAGTGGGACGATCAGTGACTGAAAAGAAAAACAAAGATAAACAGATATGTAAATTATTAAACCATTGAAACTGGATACATAAATCATCTGTACTAGTGATTGTATCTAGTATTGATTGCAAAAAGATTCCCTAACATTCTGAATATCAATCCGAGTACCTATAAAAATATAAAAACCTATAATATATAATAACATATAAGACGACAAAATATCGTATAACCTTTATTGAAATCGTCTCACAATTTTTGTGTGTAGTAATCAAAATTTTACTTTCCTTACCATGCAATCGAACACAAGGCTTTAGCCTGCGGGTTTACCCGGCCCTGGTTAAATAACCTGACTTGGATGCACATTATTGATATTGAGGATGGAATTTTTTTATAAAATTGTTTGTTTTGTCCTTTTTTAAAAAACACTCGTAATATGTTTTATAAATTTAAGGTAAGTATTCACATGCAACAGTTTTTTTTAAATAACGAAAGTCTGGTCTTGTTGCAAGAAATTATTTTTCTTAAGATAAGAGTTTTATAATAGAATTCTATTTTAAAATAGTGATCCGCACCGGCTCCGCCTGGGTAGCACTGATTGTGTTGATGATATATCTATCAAACTTTACAGGTAGTATAATCTGAAGATATCCGTAAAATTTTATCGTAGTCGGTTCAGCTGCTTCGGAAGCTATAGAAAACACAAAAACACATCGCCTTATGTATATAGAATAGACACCTTTTAACCAAAGACAATGTTAGATAATTGAAAAATTAAAAACGAAGGACTCGATATTGTAACAGCGACTTACTAATATTTTTTCAGAATCGCAAGTAAATAGACGTAAGGCGATATTTTAGCAACAGTTAACTTTGTCGGGAAATCGTAAGCGGAATAGATAATGTTCATTACAAAACATCACATTAATGGGCCATTTTTCTGTATCTAAAATGATGAAATTTTTCCTTTTACATAACAAAAGTATTATTGCCGCCACATAATGACCCTCTTAAGAAAGATGAGACAGCATGCCCTATTAACTTCGTAAGTACGTGTTCCTACGTGCAATTGCGTGAATAAAGTGTACCACCTCGAGTTATACAAGTCCGTTTGTTCTTTCCTGCGTTACATTCAGTAAACTTCAAGGACGACATGTTACGTTGATCCGTTATTCACAGCTATTGTAATTAATATTGTTTTTCCTTTATAAAATTTAATGTCATACTGTAGTTATTAAACGAATGTAAAAAATAGATTTATTTAATTCTAAAGATGAATTATTTTAGTAAAACATTTATGGAATCTAAAGTATAAAGGAAACATATTTCATTAAAATTAATAAAAAGAAAAGTTAAATATATAATAATTATTTTACGAAATTCAAACTTAAGTGGGTTTCATATGGTAGTGCGTAAATATTTATTATCTAACACGTTTCAATGAAGGTACACCATTTCTTACATCTTTCTGATTAAATATTACGCTCACTTGCCGCTTTCTGCTTTGGCAACTGCGTATAAAGCAACGACCGGCCGGCAATTAGCAGGCCGATTCCATATTTATGCGAAATATAAATTGAGCAAGCATTTATAGAAGATGCATTCTAATTTATTATACTGAGCTCTTGAGTTTCCATCCCGTTTATTTATTTAACATTCTGCTCGAATAGAAATAATATATAATATTTGAATTGACATTTGACAGCGGCAAAGCTCATATTTTACAAGAAATTGTATCTAGTTAATATCTAATTTACCTACTGAGCTTCTACTCTGCTGCGCAACAGGGTCGGTACGACTGTAGTTGTACCAGAATCTCACACTGGGATCATGTAGATATTTAAAATAATTGTATTTTATAAAGATTTAAAATTGTAAATATGAGAGTCGTTAAAACATTGCTAAACTTAGGTGTGCCTTTCGCATTTGAAGCGAGCGTGGGTTCGCATAAAGGACGGTCAGTTTTAACAGCTAGTATGCGTGCGTTGAATTGAAATCGACCGAAAATGCTTAAAGCTATCCAGATTCCTAAAGGTGTAGTGCGCTCAAGCGAGCTCCGACCGCGTTTGTTGTTGGCTTGTTCGATTTATTTAACAAACGATTGCAAAAACGGACGCTGCGAAACGAATTGGAGATGTGGTTACATTATGTGATGCGTAGATAAGACACACCCGGCTAGAAAAGAACGTTAACGGTTCATTGAAATCGAAATATCGAATCCGCCGAGTGAACACTTCTGGCTCCGAGTCCGAGGAACAGGTTCGGAGTTACATCCCGAGCGGCCGCGGGTCGCGGGTTGCCGCACACAGTACTACGCCGGCCGCTACTGCGCATGCGCGTGCATACAGATTGCGCATGCGACGCGACGCGGATTGGCGCGAACTTGTTTAACAACCGCCGCCTTGTGACAACATATGATTTAAGAGTGCCTCAGTCTTTTTTCACGTTTTTTAATTTAAGACAGAAACATTATTATTGTGTTAGTGCTTGTGGGCACGGTTAGCCTGCTCAATTATCAGATATGCTGTGGAGAGGATCAACTAATTAGCTAATCGCAGCTATGGCTAGTTTCGAGGACCTATCTTACGACTGGGCTTCGCTCTGTCAGGATTGTCCCGAATGCTGGACACCTTCAGGTGAGTGAACTATAATATTGACCCATTGAAGTGTAATAATATGTGCAGGAAATCAGTATAAACGTATCTGAGTCGGATTAAATTAAAAAAAGGTTTTACGGCAACACTTTTCTTTAAAACAGAATTTTGCTGCCAGAAGCTTGACGGATTTGTTTTTTTTAATTAATATTAACTGTTTTTTTTTACCTATGACATCGTTATAGAATAGAAAAAGTATAAATGTTGTATGAGGACTTCAACGTGTATCTAATAATTATAATTGAAGGTAACTGCGATTAGTAATCATTCGTGTAGTGTTTGCTCATTATCACATTTTCGGTAAACGTTCTCGGCTTTATACATTAATACCTACATATATTTGGTCCACAAGTTCAATGTTCATTTCTTGATTAGGTCTATTGATTATAAATTGTCTATCTAGCAGATGTTAATTAGAATGACGATGACGGATTTAATCATGTGTTCAAAACGTGTTGTTTCATATTTGATAGCGACTAAAGAAGATTGCTAAAGGCTACAAACTTGTTTTTTGCAACTTCTATTTTGATACAGATTGTAAAAAAAGCGTATTTTTATTTTAAATCTTAATAACTTGTTTCACTAGTTATTAGGATGTAAGATTTTATCATCGAGGAGTCATACAAGTCCACAGCGTTTAAATTTTGGTGATTTTTTTTTCGATCAATGGAATTAAACTTACCCTGATTTGCAACCTACTCCATCATAATTAACCAAAATACTTCAACCTTTAACTTGAGTCAATCAAATTGGAACATCACCAAGGATCGTCAAGTACCAGTATCTCTTCCCGCATTCTTTGCTCAGGTAATCGGTTCGTCTTGTGGGAGGCCTACCGACGCAAATGCTACCGAGTTCTGTACGGTACTTTAAATGTAACCCTTAAATATCAGTGTTCCGTGGTTATTCGGGTTCCACCACATGATCGGGCATCACCAACAATTAAAATTCACTGCTTAAACGTATTCAAACAACAGAAAATAAGGTGAAATCAGGAAAACTAACCTACCATTTTGAAAAAAAATATTTTGCGAAAAATCCCTAACCTCAAGTCCCACTTCTTTGCCCTTTTCCACCGCTAATACTAATTTTCCCGCTCCTTACGGAGACGAGCACAATCGGTCGCAACTTTGAAGTAAATTTTTGACAACTGGATGCAACTCGCATTTTCTTAATTGTATCCGGGACGGAATTAGTTTTTTTACTGACCGCGGGACCGCTCTACAACTCCAACTCCAATACACCGTCCTGTACGTTAGGTCTATCGAGATAGTACGGCGTGTTAAAGCAGTGAAAGTGTTTGCTAGTTAATTTTAGTGTGTAACTGTGTGTGTTTTAAAGATCTTTTCATTGTGTCATTTGCAATGTTTACAAAATTCATTATTGTAATGAAATATTCATAAACTGCATTAAAATTATTTTATGTAAACTCTAAAAACACTTTTACATGATTTTAGTTTAATCAGAATTGTTTTAGATAGTTTTAATAGCTTATTTTGAAGTGGTGTATACCGCATACATAACTATGCAGAATTAATGGATTTCGTCTATATTTATAATCTTATTTTACGACGATAGCGTAGACAAAATGACAAGAAAACTAGTTTTTTACTTATCTCTTACTATAGTTTCAAAAATATCAGGACTCAATTTCCACCAAATTAAGGCATTGGCCTTGCCATGTATCTGTGGCCTAGCTAACTACATATATATTAACAATATAATTTCCAGAATAATCCAAACAAAGCCTTCAAACTCCATTTAACAACTTGGGCATCGTGGTTATATTATGGTACTGTTTTTGACTCGCTGCACACTAGTTCGTAAAACGTATATATACGTTTGGGATAAATTTGACTTATTTTAAACCTTTAAATATTTACAATAATCTTTGAAATAAATCAAAATACTTTAAAATTTGACTATACCATCTGCGTTATGCTGTCAGTGCGATATGAAAGGCGGAACTTAGAATCAAATGTAGAATGTTAACGATTCTAGCCTGTCAGTGTTTATATGCGTGATAAATCTTAAGGCCCTTTCTCACGCTGGGCTCTTTAGAAAGTGCACGCTTAACTATATATTACCTTGTAAATTATTTTAAAATTGTAAGTCATTTTTAATTGATAACAAAGTGTTAACAATGTTTCTACTATGGTGTAATTACAATAATAATATAATAATATCCTAGGACATATTCACACGTGGCCATCTGATCCCAAACTAAACAGAGCTTTTACAATGGAAACCAGATAACTGATATACTACACATACTACTTTTCTTTTGTAAATACATACTTAAATAGATAATTACACCCAGACTCAGGACAAACAGACATGTTCATGCACACAAATGTCTGTCCTGGGTGGGAATCGAATCAACGACCTGCAGCCTGAAAAGCAAGTATCTTACAAACACGCTAACCGGCCCGTCAATTATGTATACTATAATATATAATAATTCTTCTGTACGTCTGTTAGTAACCTAACTTCTCCTAAACATCATCATTATCATTTTGTCTCGCTCGACTAGCCATCCATTTATTCCTCCTAAACGGTTGGACCGATCTGGCTGAAATTCTATATTTTCAATGGAATCCTGGATGGGTTGAAAATACACGGGACTCGAAAGGCGTGACAAAAAAAAACTTTAGCTGAACCCGCTAATAACACGCAGGATAAATTAATGAAGACATCAGCTGGGTCCGCAAGAATATCAATAAAAGTTAACTAAAACTACACATAAAATAATTCTTTGACAAGTTTATATCTTAGCAACGTAACTGTGCTATCTTAGTAATTGTATTGTAGGAAGGTTACCGCAAAAAATTATGATTCTTGTGACGATATTATAGTTAGTTTAAATTTAATATATTTAAAATAATGTACAAAATAAACGTTTTTAATTAAAGATTTCACAAAGAATCTCTATATTAACTTAAAACTTTTAACTTAAAAAAAGAAATTGTATTAATTAATGGCATCAGAGAAAGCTTCTTAGTAATTATGTTAATTTTCGTGTGTAACCTTTGTAAGAGTTTATTTTTGTCTATTACATTTTGATGAATATGACATTGAAATGAAACGGATGTACAGACAGTAAGAAAATGCATTGTACGAAATATAAATACAAAAAAAGCTGCAACTACAAATCCTCCGTACACGCAATACAAAAAAATACTTATAGATTTATTTTAATATCAATTACAAAATTAGTTTTTAGTTTAAAAAGCTGTATTTTGTTTCGTAACATCTACCTCATAATAACGTTTCGTTTGGTTTTATTTTCTATCTATCAAGGATCAGTCTCCGATACTTTGTCTTAGGAATATGTTAGGCTAGGTTATAGGTTAGGTTAGGAGGTTATAGGATTGCACGATACTGCTTGGACAAAAGACAGTGGAATACGCGAGTTCTCTCAATCAATCGAATTTTATTCATCTAGAATCCTACAGGGTTTTGTGGAAAAACTCTGTACGGAGATACATTGATTGATGAACGAATTTTTCCAACACTGAAATGGCTTGTTGTAAATGTTGAAAAATATTTCCAACAAGAAATTCATATCTGTTAAAATGTCACGTAATAACTTTCTTGTAAAAGAAATTATACGTGATAACGAGGCAGGGCCGGTTATGTGAAGCGCTGAATCTGCAATTTCTGACGCCGCGTTTGTCTAATATTTATTCTACCATTTGTCGCCGCAGTCACGCTTTCAGGAAGCTAACGTGATGTCTAAGGGTCGAGCTCGAGACACAAGCGGCCTGCTAATTATTTTGCCCTGACATAAAGTGTTTTTCGTCGTCTGATTAGATATCCTAATCCTAACTAATATTATAAATGCGAATGTCAGTTTGTGTGTTACACTTTTAAACGTAAACTAGCCTTTCAGCCTTTCATCATAAAAAATTTAAGACGTATTTTCAAGAGTATATAGAAAGGACACACGTTTTATGTATATTAACTTCTTGACATTTTATTATTGTCATGTTATTACCGTGGTGACTAACATTTACCTGTGATACCAATTTATTATAACCATCATCAAGGTACAAAAAATTCCAACGAGGGTAAGAATAGCATGTAACGCAACGCAAATAAAAGGCGGGAATCCTTCGATAGGTACCGGCTATAGGAACGGCTGAGGCTGAAGCACACTGATACATTATTATTGTAACTGTAACCCATCTACAGGTTGGTGTGCCCACTGCTCAACCTCAATTCTCAGGCAATACAATATTTGTCTAAAATCACTAGTAGCTTGTCTCTCAATACAGAAGATGACTCTGTCAAATTTCTAACATAATTAAACAATTGGGAATTGCTACCTAAATCAGTATGCACCAATTTGTTCAAAAGTCTAAAAGGTTTTTTTTACATTCGCAACGTTACTTTCAGCAGGAAAATAACGCGTCCGCTTATACCTTGTACATCGCTGCACGCTGTATGATCGATGTTATCGCATAGGCTTAATGCACTTTTTTTTCGTACTGCATTTGAATGGACAGGTTTCGTGCATTGAACCTTTGTAATCGTAAGCGCAAGACAAATGGTACGGAAACATAATACGTCGCTTTGAATGAGACGTAATAAAAGAACGTCTTTGCATGTCGGACGTTCATTGACAACGCACAGGCTATTACATAAAAGCAGGTGCAGTGCTTATAAAAACGGAGCAGATGCTTTTATTTAGCATTTACACCTAACATATGTTGTGGGTTTATATTAACAGCTAATGCATCTGTTAAAAAAAGTTGATGGAAACCTTAGATGAGTGAAATTTTGGGACACCTAATACGACATGGCGATCTTATAGAATCCACCTAATATATTTAAAACAGCAATTCTTGTATATAGATATATATAATCTGAATCTCGGAAACAACTCTAACGATTTTCGTGATAGTTTGTATTCAGATTAGCTTTTTATTTTTGACTTTACCTATATGCGTTGTTTTGTTCATAAAAATGTAAATAATTAATGTAAAAAGATGGCGCCATCTTTTGATAGGTTTTTGAATTATCTATTGTTGAGTGTTGTCAAAGGCTAACTTACTGCTATCTCATAATTTAGTTGGATGGCAGAATGAAGCTCTGCCCACAACTAGTACGATATTATAAACACAATTATAGGAGGGAACAGGATGAGAGGTAGGCCGAGAAGATCTTTTACGGATCAAATAAAACATAAAGCAGACGTCCTATCGTATCAGGAAGCCAAAACGAAAGCACAATGCAGGTAGAATTGGAGATTGTTCTTAAATTGATGGTAATGAATGTATCTGTTCTTAAATTAAAATGGCGGAATAGAAGTTTTCGTTTCACGTATTATTATATACGTACATTAAATAATTAACCATCTGTATATACTGTTCGTCAAAAAGTCATTCAAATACTTAATTAACACAGATTGAGAATGGAGTAATTAACGTTGGATTGAAAGTGCAATATCGTTTCGCTTTCGTTTCACATCTGTAGGGTGTAATTAAGTAACCTGTTAACAATACGAATGGTTATTCTCTTCGAGCAATTACACTTATTGTTCGAGGCAAACGGACTTATTACAATTCAATTAAATTGCCGATTCATGGCATTCTCACGCTTGAACTAAATTGATGCATCTGTCATTGACCCATGAGATACTTCATGTACCGTAGTCGTGATTGAGTTACTCAATCGCCTACGTTACTTAAATTAGTAAAATAAATTAATAGTCAATGTATTATTAGTGACATAGAATCGTATCTTAAGAACATGATCTATTTGAGGAGTTCCCATGACATATAGAACAGTTTAGTTCTTCGACAAAATCTGCCTTACCAAATTAGCAAGTTGTATTTTAATTGACACTTTTATTGATTACAACATACCGTGGCCATGAAGTTCAGTTGTTGATCGTCATTAAGTATCTACCAACGTCGCTTAACTCTACTGAGATAAAACTATTAGTAGATTCTTTTTCGTCGAGCTTACGAGCAAATGTGATAGGGGCTGAAGCTATTTACATTCAGCACCAGACCTAAAACATTAATTTGTCATTTAATCTCTTTATGTGTGTAAACTATCGCCACATTAAATTATGTTAAACTGGATATGACGAAATCGCCAAATTATTAACAAAAATCACCTTTCACCGAAAGGGATTTCAAAGGAAACGTCAATCACAACGTTAATTGCGTAACATTATGAAGATTTCGCGACATGTAGTTACTTAATTGAGGAAAAACATTTTACGAATTACAAACTACGTATTTACGTCAAGTTGGCAAAGTATTCGCCATTCACGTTTTGGTAAATCATCAAAATTACAATAAGCTCTAACCTATTTCTTTATAAATCCGCATTTTTAGTATCTTTCCCCAATGCATGGCCTCCTCTCCGAGAGCCTATTTCTTAGCTTTTACAAAATTTTATGTAAATTTTCTTATAATTTCAAGACAAATGCATTTAAATCTAGATAATTTAGTTGGAACGGTATTGCGTTAAATTGTAAGAGAAAAAAAACTTTTTTATACTAGTTTATGTTGTTGAGGCGGTATATTGATTACAATCTGTTGATGTTAATGGCTACAAGTTATGCCGAGAGTTCCGGTGAAGTGGTCCGAGTACATTATTTTAGAATTTAGAACATGAGACAAATTGGAAATCAATATAACATTCATGTAAGCCGAAGTTATGATCGTTAGGCTAGATTTTAATCAGTGTTTTGCAAGAAATGTTAAATAACTTTTGGTCTTGGGCAATTTCTGTCTTATTTAATTCACCTTTATCTAAATAGTCACATTGGATACTACCAAATTCCGTCAGCTGGCGTACTTAAGTCGCACGTATCCTGAAATGTTTGTATGTATGTAACCCTTAAAAATCTGAGTTCCGTTCCGCGATCATTTGGGTCCCTACTAATTCCGTCCCGTCCGTTTCAGTAATAGTATAATAGAAAACTATAGTGGATCCAGGAATAACATAGCCTTTTATAAATTTTTGCTTTCTTAGATTTAAAAAAACTGGCTTAATCGCCACTCCTTTGTGACCATTAATACCATCTTATCTCACGCTTTATGAAGAGGGAGAGTCGAGAGGAGTCGAGTTTTGGTTTTTGTTTCGGTGGTACGTAAGTGTTTCAGACTTTTCTTGATTATACCCGACCGGATTTTTTTTACTGGTCGCGTCGTAAACTTTCATAACCAAGATAATGTTAGTTTTCTGAAACCGCCCGTGTGTAGTCGATTAAAAAAATTATTATAAAATATCAAAGAGCACATAAAGCTCTAATTAAATAAACAAACTTTTTCAATATTGACCAATAAAAAAAGTTTATAAATTTTATTCCTGTATAAAGACACGTTTGTTTTCACCACAACCTACGTGGACCCTTAAAGATGGGGCCCGGTAACGAACATATATTCATCGTTAGAGAGTCGTCGGGCGAGATTTTTTCCAGTCTATGGTAGAATAGAACACTATTTAGAATATCTCGATGACATGTCGTAAATGTTAACGAATCACATAAACACACAACACATGCGCGCAGCACTTCTATTAGCAAGTATTGTATATAAAATAAAAATCTGAAAGGCTTAGTATTTAAGTAATTGTTATCTATATATGTGTAATGTAAACAAGCTGTTTGATTTTGTAAATAATAAAATAAATAAATAAATTAACTTCCAAATTCTATTTTTTCCCTTATACGCCCGCTAGCGCCCAGACTTAGCGACTTTTTATAAATATCGAAATTATTTTAGGTCTAAAAAATGAAACATCTTTCATTTCGTGTTTTCTTTATATTACGCCTTATTATTGTATTTTTTATTTCTCCTTTTATTATTTACATAATTAATAACGAATAGTACGATCAATAAAAAGTGACACTTTGATAAGTTACCCTTAAATAGATGGTCCCTAAGTTGGTGAAAGTGAATTTAGGTGAGGGACTGATTTAAGGAATCCCTTAAGTTAGGGAAGCAAGGGAGAGTTTGGGGATGCGTTGGTGAAAACGTGCATAAGATTTATAAAAGTAAATATAAGTTTTGATGTACAGTATTATCTTCAGTCAGTGTTTGTTCTCTGAGAAAAAATATAAGTAATGTTTATATTTCGGGAAATATAAGAAGCGTTAGAAAATAAATTATGCCGAGATTTACGTACGTAATATCTGTTAAGTGCGAATAAATAGCCTTATGGTAAAGGCACGGAGGGTGTAAACCAAAACGCCATTCGATTTTCGTAAACTATTTCAAACCAAGTTTAAACTTTGTTGGGAATGGTTAATAGCAAAGCAAAAATAGAAATTATTTCGATAATCTTCTAATATTACATATATTTGCCCGAGGAGGATTGGCGTCAGGCAGGCGGCCGGCCGTAAAAAACTAGCCAAAACCTGTTGTAGTATGAACTACGGTCGTACCGTGCCGACCCCACATAAAAAAGTGGGTAAAGGGCAGGAAGAAGAAGCACATATTTCTGTATGTAAATTATAGATTTTGATAAAAGAGACAAAATAGCTAAATTAAAATTTATAATAATACTAGCTTTGCTGGCGGCTTCGCACGCATTCATTTCTCATTTTATTCGTTCGAAAATTGTGATTACGCGTGCAATAACTTCCAATTACAAGTGTGTCATAAAGTTGTTATTGTCAAAACATTAAATATTACCATGGCAACCAATATTGTAAATGAAAGTTTTTTGTACCTCGGGAACAGAACAGCCCATGTGATTTTCTGTACCCCTGACATTGTGTGCATCATGATGACCGGTTGAGACGTTAAGTAGTAAAAGCCTAACAAAGGATTCAGTTGTGTCTCACCAAAAATTTCTAACATACATAATGATTTGAATACATAATTTTATCCGGCTGTGTATTGAGTCGTTGCTGTTTTTTGAATTGAAACGTCAACTAATATTTTACATTAACCTTAATGTCTAGTAGTGGTGGTAATCTTTTTTACATTAATAAAAATGGTTATTCTTGGAAATATCTCTTGGATTCTATTACTACACGTATCGCCTAGTAATATATTCACTGCCGGCAGATATATACATTATGTTATTTATGTAAGTAGGGAAAGTGCCACATTCAATTCTAACAAAAATAATGTGAGAGTGTACAATTTAAAATACAGCTTAGATATTTTTCTACACTTTTGTTGTTTATTTCTCTCTTAGCAAAGTCTTTGCTTCGTAATTTTAACATGTTCAACAAATATCTGGATAATTTGTCCAAGTCATGTTGATAACAAGAATGTCGAAAGAAAAATGAATAGGCAATTACTAAAGTAGAATTATATCGCCACCGAAAATTAATTATTTAGCAATTATTTTCATCGAATTTAGTCAATACAAAAAATGGGACCAACAGTATTTCTTAGTGATTTTTGGTAAATATCGATATTAACAGAATGTACGAATGTACAAACATCGATAATTTGATGTTATAGAAGTCCAATAATTCATAAATACCACAAAACTAATAAACCAGTGTCTATTTTTATTGCTTTTTTCTTTCGGTTTAGTTTAGTTCTGTTTTCTCGTCCTATCTATATGTAAGGAAACAAATTGTACAACAGTCAAATTAAACCAACGAACTTATAATATATTCACAGGAAAATTCCATCTATGAGTGTTTCAATCTGTTCCACATGTAAGGAGGTTAACAGTATGACACGGCCAGTGTTCAATACGTATCTATTCCGAGTCATCGTCAAATTTGAAAGGGACGGGCCGTGTCGCCTGCATAGCAATCGTGTGCTACACACCAAAGTTACCGTTACAACGTCAACTGTACGAATTTTAAATTCAAAGTCGAAGTTCAAACACGAAAATACGTTTGTTAAATTATACGCGAACTGCAAACCGTCGAATAAAGTTTCCTGTATAGGTTATCTTACGACTAAATTAATCACTTCTAATGATGTAGGGCTGTATGACGAAAACCTCGTTTTTAGTTAAGACATTGATGACAACAGTAAAAAGCGAAATACTTTTGCTATTTCTGTCTTCTTAAATCGGGTTAAAAGGCTTATTTAATTGTTACTTGGGTAATGGAATTTAAAAAAAAGAATTAGTTTAACAAGAAAAAGGGGCAATTGAGGTAAAAGATTAGGTGATAAATTAATTCTAGCAGCATTAGTTTTTTAATAGCGGCGTTAATATTTTGATTGATAACCTTCCCTTCTCATGTGTAAAATAAAATAAAGGAAGGAAATTTACAATGAAATTATGTGTTAATGGACGTTGAACTTTATTCACGTGTTACACGCAAAGTTGTACGAATTTACATAAAAAGTACTCGTACATATATGCAACACCACTTACATACATATGTTAGAGGACCGTAAGAACGTTAGAAGCAAATGACATTCATACTCAAATCTGCCCATCTCAAACATTAGACACAAAATAAGCAGTGGTTATTTTAAAAAAACAATTAAACGGGCTCGCTCTTCTCTTAAAAATTGGTCAAACCCTAGCCTAAACCTACAGAATATGACAATGAAACGTACCTACATACATGAATATCAGTTTTATTAAATCTATTTTTAAAAATTCTAAATCTTTTTCGAAAAATGTATTATTATTATTATTACTCCAACGTATTTTTCATTCTCAATTAATTAAATGTGTTTTTTTTAATATCTTCCTTCTTAACAACATCAGAATTGTTTTAATTTGCATATTGAATGACCTCGGAATATCAAAGCGAAATTGTGTAAACAACGTAAACAAATATTGAACTTAAACTTCCGCGGTGAGGTTTGCTAAGATGTTACCCTTGACTTGCGATGGACTTGAGACGTGAAGGGCTGGGTTCCTTCGTGTAGGACTATTCAAGGTAGTCTTAAATTTTAAGTTGTTAACATGCAGTGATTCATTTTATAACTATACAAAATAGGCTTAAGACGTATTCGTAAATAGGATAATCAAATGTCAAACGGGTCTAATTATTTTTTAAGAAGATCGTTGATTTCATAACTAAGACGGCTTACCACATGATGCATAAATCAAAATAAGCTCTGGTGTAAAATCGGTTCAATTCGCTTATTCTGTAAATAAGTAGGATATATCTTGCCTCTGCATACATGTAAATATGTACTATACAACAACCACAGTAAGCATAGTATGCTTACTGTGGTTGTACGGATCAGATCAGACAGTTTATATTTATATCGATGTCCATAGATTTACTTTATTTAATTGTTGTGTTTGTTCCATCGCATTGTTCTCTCCATATTTATAAACATTTCAATATTTCTGTACCTAACCGATGTGTCCATTGTTAATTGCTCAAGAGAATATAAACCATAATACTATTGGCTGTGTGTGCTTGCATCAGATATCTCCTATGGTCTACGTGTATGTAAAAAGCATTATTGCTTCAACATGAATTAATGACTCTATATTAATGCACGGTTGTAATGCTTCTATTGCTATGCATGTTGTAAGATTGAAGCTGTAACTCCACACATAGGGCGAGGTCACTCCTTGTTTTATTGAACAGAAAGCTCAACGCGTTTCGTCTACGACCATAACGAATCTGTCTATGGTTGTTGCTCGACGAGCCGATCGAGTTGACCTCGCTTCCACTGAGGTCGGACCTCACCTTTATAATGTTTCACTTTGAAAATTTCTTGGCATTTATTTTATGTTAGCTAAGTTCTGGATGTCGAAAACTAAGGCTCGGCACTAACCAGTACAGGTCGCTGGATTGATCAATACTTAATTGAATCATACTTTTCTTCTGTGGTGTCTTAATTCTCACAATATAAGATATTTATTATTTATTTTAAACAGATTCGTAACAATAAACGATTACGGATTACAATGGTTGACGAGGAATGCTTTTGTTTGAATCTAATGAAGATACAGCATTATTTCATATCCAAGTATATCAATATTTTTTCCATTGTGTTGATGTGAAAGTTGGGCAATGGCTAGTTCATCCGTTTATCAATAAATTCAATGAAGTATGGAAGGATATGATTCAATGACTTTCTCGTGGTAACACACGATATCATTGACTCAGCCATTAATGCTTCGATAAGAGTACAACCTGTTAAACTGTGGAAGATGAGTTAAGACATTTTACGCGTAACGCGATAAAAGTAATGCACTTGTGACTATATGCACTTTGAACTGCAAAATTAAGAGGGAATTACTCAGACCAACACAAACCCTTATACATACGTTACGGAGACATTGGCATTAACAATGTCTTTTCTTTTATAGAATCTTTTGAATTAAAGACAACTTAAACCTTGTGAATCTATTTTTCGACACCAATCTATGTATATATGTCTATCTCTAATAATCGTCTTTGATAACGAACAATAGGAAATAAATGTAATATTTGTTGATGAAAATCTTAAATAGTAAGTGAATAAGTTTGTTTAATACATGACTACTCTGATGTTAATATTTAAAAAAATACGGTTCATTAGAGACACGAACAAAACTGATGATAAAACTCTTATAAATTATTAAAATGGTAAAGGAACAAACATCAGGCGTTGTTTCGTACCGTTTCACGTCCAAAATGTGACCGAGACATTTTACAGTAAATATTTGCAATAATTACCTTAAATATAAGGTTGGATTGAATTGTTTTAAATAAATAATTTGAGCAGTAACCTATATTACTACGCAAAAATGTTGATCCGTAAGAATCACGACCGAAGTCGTACCATTTGCCAATAGTCTACCACCACTTATTAAACATGAATAGTTAATTGCGTTATAATTAAAAAGCACTTGAACCGTGCGAATATTTCTCATAGTATCAATACACATTAACTGATTAATTCAATTTGTTCTTCCGGTAAGTGAACTGAAAGACGCTCGATGTTGTATAATATCGGTGGGAAAAATTACAATCAATGCCTATCGGTGCCTCTTACTCTTTCATACAAAATGCGATCCGAGGAAATCCGTGTTTCACGAAAATTTCTAGACGCCTTTTAAACTGGCTGGATTGGTTGAAACCATGCAATATAGGGTTACTAACACCTTGTAAAGTATAGTTTTAACTGGTTTACAATAGCCGATTTATGAAAATACTCGTAGGAATAGCAACAGTAATTTAAAGTAAATTTATGCTGGTGGGAGCGAATAGTTAAATGTACAAAACCAGCCATGCTAATGCCCGAGTAAACTTAATAGCTTTATAAGAAAACGGTAGTTACTAAACCTTTTTATTAATTCTTTTTTGCAATCTATAAAACCGAGTAGGAGGCGGGGCGCGACCGCGAATTAATCCCACTCAACCTGAAGAAGAACCTCCGCCGGGTCCGAAACTTGTCGGTACAAAATACCGAGGAAAAATGCGAACGTGAGTTTTATAAAAAGTTATTCTCATATTGTTTACTGTAACATTAATACTGCTCTTGAACGAACGTTATATATAACTTATAAATTTCTGTTACATCGTTCTTATAACATTGTATGTCATCCTCACTCATGTAAGGATTACAATAATTAAGTGATTTTCAATTCAATGATGTATATGTTATAATCATGTGGATCATGGTATTGAACTCAATTCATTATCTTTAAATAAATTACTCTTGCTTTGTTATTAATAAAATTGTTAATGTAAATAGTAATAAACTTCGCAAAGTATTAGTCTCGGATAAGGTTGAATTCATACGTACCATAGTTCACGCTTCATTAGTTTGCTACACAATCGCTGTATTGACGGATGAAATTATAAAGTTACGTAATATGATAAAAACTTTGTTCATTGTCCAATATATGAAATCTTTATTTACTAAGCTTGCATCTACTGTTTCAATGAATTTATAAATGTAATTATTTGCTGTCGTTCTTAGTATGTTAGGTTTGTTCTGCCGAAACTGATGCCGCTCCAAAGGAAACACATAATTCTGTATCGGGAAAATGAGAAAAATATTAGGAGTTTCACAATTAATAACACTAGCACTGAAGAATAAAGCTACGACAATACTTCCATCTATACATATAATAAAACTGTAACTGATCGCTGTCTGTACATGGAAGATATTTGAAAGAAAACTTATCATTGAGGCCATTATAAACGAAATAAAACCCAAAACAATGATTATTAGAATTTTTGTCTGTTTGTCTGTGCGTTTGTTACCGCTAGTCTCAGAAACTTAAGGCTAACTTTTCAAGCTTAACCAATTTGGGTGCGGTTTTCGCTAATGTATTGTGGTAAGCTTCACTTAACATCTAGTGTTTGTTTTATCTCAATCGGTTTATAAACAAAAAAGTTATATCAATTTAACCTAACCATGTCAAACACCTGTTCGATAAAAATTCTATAAAATAACAGTTCGGTTGCGTAGGTTGAACTTTTAGTTATACGAGTACATATTAGTTATATTACGATCTTTAAAATGGTGATGATTGAATGTTTATCACGGAGTCCCCTCCCATAGTAAAGACAATTAGTTTATTCTTTAGATGGCGAAATGAGTACAAATTAAGAAACGAAATGCGGCAATATACAATTAGAAAACCAAAAGATAATAAAAGTAACTAAATTTAGTATTACTTTTAATATCAAATAACACAAAACAACTCATTAAAATCAAAATTTGATATTTTTCATTAATATGTCTAAAACCCTAGCGGTAAAAAATGTGAACCAGTACGATAAAACTATAATATTTTGAATGCGAAAGTTTGTGTGTCACTGAAAAACGGCTGAACGGATCCAGATGAAATTTGGTACAGATATAGAGTATAGTCTGGAATACCTCATAGGCCACATCAAATGGAATTCAACCAAGATCAACAATCGAGGTCGAGCGCTCGACTCGCTGTCGGACATACTCGACTTCGACATCGTAGCGCCCGTGGAGCCTACTCACTACCCCCACATAGTGGATCACACACCGGATGTGCCTGATATTGCAACCGTTAAAAATAACAATCTCGCCCTACGCGAAATAAAAGTGATTCACGAACTTAACTCGGATCACCCACAAGTTAGTTTACGGCTAGGGCCTTCTGCACCAGCCTTGCCCCTAACGAAAACTATCGTGCACTGTCACAAGCTCAGTGCTAAGTTCCAAGGAGGCAGATCTCCCAGTGATGGATAACCATCGCTGGGAGCTGCCCCCGGACGCCAGGGACTTGCTGAGACGCAAGAACGCGGCCACCCGAGCTTATGATATGTATCCCACCGAATCGCACCGAAAGCGGCTACGTAAACTACAGCGTGAATCGAAACCTCGCATAGCCGCCCGCAAACTTTCTTAGTAATCGAACGTTCCGCTACCGCGTCGAGGGAGTGTGCTCACAAGCACACCCCGTTCGAGCCGGGATGCCTCAAGGGTCCGTGCGTAGTGTAAGTCCTATTTGCCAACCAACCACGTTTAACCAACTAGTCGATCAACCTGTCGACCAACCAGTCGATCAACTGGTCTGACTTAAAAACTTCTTCGGTCTTAAACAATTATATATGATTGTTAAGCTGTGCTACGACCATACTGTGTCGAACCCACATACGCGGGAAAAGGGCAGAGATGATGATGAGGTTACGTTAGTATTAAATAGGTAATATCATTTCGTGTAAGTTACATTGCAAGGCGGGTGAAACTGCAGGCACAGATAGTTATTATACGTCTTTCTGCGATACGGTGTTATCTTAAATAGGTTCGTGGTGATAAAACATTGTTAGTCCTTAATTGATCGCTTCAAGTTAAGCGATAATTACAATTTAGATTGTCTGACGCTATGGCGATATGGGTGTTTAAATATTGACACGTTAAATATACATTCGGAGAATAGTAAAAGTAAATTCAATAACAAAAGAAGGCATGTTACAATGGCCAATAAAACAATAGTTAAATTTAACAAATTCAAATTCTGTAGACACACGCACGATATTTAAATATTCCTATAGAGGTAGTCGTTCAGTTTAACTATCAAAGAAATATTCCTAAGAATTTATTTTTGGAAAATGACTTGGAATTTGTTATGCAAATTCCCACAAATCCAATTGTTATTCTGCTTCTCTCGTTTAATATAAAAATAAAAATGATGGACAATAATGACATAAATGCGTTGGACAAAATTGTAAGCGAAGTTACAGTCTCACCTATTGTATAATAATTTGTTTTAGATTTATTCACGTTATGTGACGACTAATCTTAAAGCTTCAACGTTAGAATTAACACGACGAATAGAGAATTACATTCAACCATATCACTTAACATTAAGTAAGATTGTTGTCACGCTTGTGCTAGGAAACCCTTTATTATAAGTTATCTTACGGGTGTCATGTACAAATAAAAACCACTGTGATATTTAATTATATGTATTAAATGCTACGTGTAATAGCCGTTAATTGGACTTAATATTCGACTAAAAGTCGAGTGTCGAGTCCAATTACCGGCTATAGTCTTTTAAAACATTTTGCGTGTTTCAACTTAAAAATTTCTCGACTCGACCAAAAACAATTAGCTTGGACTTTCCTTTAGCTTTTACAAATGCTTGTAGACTTACTAAGAAGTAAAAAGCGTTATTTTTCAAACGAGTTTCGTGTGTTTGTTTTCGTTCGTGCACTTTACCGTACAAATGTAAATATTTGTAACTGCAATAGAAGTCATTTAGGGCATTTTGTTAAGTTTTTAGACCATGTTGTTAAGAAATAGAAAATTAATGATGGCCTTTTAAGAAATTTGTACAGTGATTGATTTTATACATAAAACATAAAGTAACAATTGGTGAAAGGTTGTAGCATGTATGTAAGTTTTGACGGCTTGCTGTTACCAACCAAACTACTTAAGAAACATCATGGCCAGTAATCAACCTGTATGCATGTAATTATTCCGATGTACGTTTTAAATACAATAAGGCTAATTAAGATGAAAGTGAATGCGAATCATATAAAGTTTTAAGCAAAGCATGCTCAGCTATCATTTTTGATATTTCGTAACTTTATTCCTAGACTTTGTTGCGTAATTATTATATTGCGTTTGGTTCGGCAATGCTCGATTTTTTTTTATAAAGTTATGTTCAAGTTGACTCTAAAGGAATGCTAACATTTTCTAAGGATGATACTACTCGCAAGAAATATAAAATAATGATTTTTTTTTGATTTTTTTATTATAAATTATATAAATAATTCAATAAATCTATTTTTATGCCCGTATAAAAATGGTCGTGTATATTCCTTTTTCCACTATATTTCACTTTTTAACCAAGACGTCACAGAGCGATTTTGATTGTGGGTGGCCTCAACGTGGTGATTGCATGTAGATGGTGTAAGGGTGTAAAGATATGGGGGTTGTTGTTGCTTTTTAGTGATTTTCTGTGATAATGAACAACATTGGTAGAACCCGCACAACATCTGTTGCATGAACCGGATCCGCCAGTGAAATACCACGACCTCACAGAAGACATTCAACAGTGGTAGAGCCCGCAACAACAACATCTGGTGCACGAATGGTCCTGCTCGACCGGTGAAATACCACGAACTCACAGAAGACAGGCGTGAAGCAGAGTATTCTGCGTTTCGTCTGACGAGTGAGATTTCGGAGGCCCATTAATGGTTTTCTCCCCCGTCCCACCCCTTTCTTATAAGGAAAGGATGGGAAGGGGAAGAAAATCTGACGGTGGAGGGGTGTATAGGAATTGGAAATCATTATTTTCTGTTCGTTCCCTCCTCTGTCCATGAAAGGTGGGCAACACATCTGCAACTCATTAGTTAGTTGCAGATGTCTATGGGTAGCGATCGCTTGACTTCGAATGTACCGCTTGCTCGTTTGCCACCTTGTACAATGAACAAAAGACATGCTTGAAGTAGAAGTATTCTGGTTCGGCATGTGAGGTGCCAGAGGCCTAATTGTAGTAATCTTCCCTCTATCCTATCCTCCTCATCCTATCCTCTATTAAGGATGGGATGGAAAAGGGAAAACGATTTCACAGTCGATTCCTGTTTATCCTCGTCTGTGAATTAAAGGAAAGCAACACATCTGAAAGACATTAGAACTCGGCATAGATGTCTATGGGCATCGGTCGACTAATATGGTGAATTGCTTGCGCCTTTGCTAACTTCTTCCATAAAAAAAAACCAATTTTTTTCTTAGTTAAAATTGAAATTGAATTCAAAGATATTTTACTTCTTACCATACATATATATATGTTAACTGAAAACCTTTTGTGTCACATCTAAAACAAATGACAGACAGGATCTGAAATTTTAGACGCCATTCAAATATCGAATGTTACATAAAAAACGTCACCTTGGTCAGTGTATTGTTTGTGCTCCGTGTATTGTTCTAGAACTTTCAAAAAATACACCCATCTACTCGGTTGTCGTAACCCGAGATGGTCGGAATCGTGGGAGATGCAGGGAGGACGGTTGACATGTGCGTGACAGAGCGCAACCGATCTGCCGCAGTTGGTGCGAAACCGAACTCAGTCAATGACCGGAAGAACGGTGTGGATGCCAGTGATATAACTACACTCAATATCATATTATGTTGGTATCTTTTATATTCCTCACAATAACAATACAAAACTAGATTCCAAATAACGCGAAATTAGCTATTTCGAAATACTTCATGCTATGCGATAGAAGATATTAATTGGGTGTGGCTTCGATGACAAAATTACTGTTATAAATAAAAAAATGGTATGTTTTGTTAATATATTTTAATGTACGGGTGGATTGTGAGAAAGATATCTGTACGGATGTAGATATCTATGTAGATATGACGGCTACAGATAGATATGGAAGATAAGTACATACTGTACCGACCCCACGTAGGGAAGACAAGGGTAGGGAGATGATGACACGAATAGTTTGTTTTGAAACAATTTTGTTTCCATAGAAGTCCACAAATTGTGGTAGACATTGGGGAAGACCTATGTCTGGCAGTGGACTAATGTAGACTGATTTTGATAATCGACAAGAAGTCAAGGCACTGCGACATCTTCCTATGGGCGTTGTAAATAATTGTCCAATCTCGAGGCCAATAACAAATTGTTCTCTCACGCAATTGTGAAATCTTAGAAACATGAATATATTTAAAAGAAAAATACCAGCATATAATAGTAGTATAAAAAATGGAACAGGGGACAGGACGAGAAGTGAGTGAACCGGCGGCGTCGCGCGCCAATCAACCGCATTCCGCCCGCCGCCATTATTTCCTTCTAAACAACCGCACGGACAGCGCGAGTGCTAGCTAGTACTATAATCACTTTGATTGTCTACATCTGACTTCGTTCTAATGGTAAACGTGCGTTTACAACGCATCTAACTTTAATGGCATCGCAAGTCTCTTTGTGTTAACTAAAAATTTCGGCAAATACATACAATACTACATCTGTAACAGTAATGTAACAAGACGTTTTATGTATTTATAATTAAGAAAATTACTCGCTAATTACAATCGGTGGCATTTATTTGAACAGATTCTTTCAAATATAAAACATCTGACCAAATATTTAATTAAAAATCTAATAAAAAGAATATGACCTGTGTGAATATTACACCATAGTATGACTTACTTATAATAAGATTAACACTCCTTTGTATATGACGGCGTGCGACCTATTTTTGTAGAATAGAAGTGTCCAGGTCAATGTGAGAAAAGATGATCTTTTAGATACTATCAGTAAAGTCTTTGCTGTTATGTAAATAAGCTGCGTGCTAGATTTTTATCACCGCGGGATGCGCGCCGGGACGATACGATTACGACACGTGACAGTTTAGTGGCACGCCGGTTGTAAATGTTAAGTAATGAGGAGACGTGAGTTAAAAGTCGTGCACTACATACTTGTTTCTTGCAAAAAAAGTTCTCATAGCACTTGAATGCCTTTTAAAAATGAAATAGAAAAGTTAAAGTTATAACATTGTATGTTTAAACCTAACCACATGTCTTATGTTTCCACTATTTATGCCTTTTAGTTTATTTGCACAACTTTCCTACCGGTTTAGCCTTACGCAATTGTCAGGAAAAGATAAATTATTCATTACATCTACATATATAAATAAAAATGTTTGTTTGTATGTTTGTAATCGAATCGTCCGTTATCTATTTATTCGATTGTAATTAAGCTATTGTGTAGTATTGTGCATAAGCTTGCGACGCAGATTCTTGTATAGATTAGGATGAACGGTGTGAAGTAAAACTATATTTTTAAGGCTTCGTTTCATCTGACATTTTATTTTACTGCCATTCTTCTTGTTGTTTTCGATGTTGCGTTTATAGCGGGTACACCTAGTTTTTATTTCACATAAACTAACTATATAAATAATCCGAAAACTAAATAATAAAGCGACATGTTTTATTAAATCTTGAAGAATTGGATCTGTTGGCAAGTTTTAAAGACAGACCTCTCTATCGTTCTATGATCGTAACTCATCAAGGACAGAATTTTTTAACAGTAAACTCGCTTTAGATCTTGTAGTGTAATATACCAGATTAGCTACACCAAAAGAAATATCCAATTTAACAAAAGATCGCAAGGTATATGTATACTCAATACTCAATGTCATATAAATGTACATATAATTTTCACTTTTACATTGTTGATATAAAGGCTATAATAGCCCGACTTCCAATGGAGATGAATTAGAATTCACCACTCATTGGTGTAAGCATGTCGACCTACATTTCGTTTGTTTTCACCAAAGCGGCACGATAATGAAATTACTACTTCTTTATGAACGCAAGCAAAGCATAATTGCCGGCTCAGTTTTGAAAGTCAAGTGCGTACATAATTGTCGGTCTATCGTTAAATTCGTCTATTTCATAAGTTGATTCGCAAATAAATATTCTTATGAATGTTATTGTCTTTGCACCAGCATTTATTAATCTTCACATCGAAACGTAGACACGGGGTCTATTTAAAAAAAAAAAGAAAGGCTTGGATAATAAAAAGGAGAGGGGAAAAAGCTAAGGACCGTGGCGTCTCAATCATGAGAAGAATCAAGTATGTAAACTGCTACATGCCAGTATCCTGTGAGTTCACGGAACTTGTCCAACTCATACAATACCTGACACAAGTGCTCATGTTATTAATCGGCCATAATTTAGAATTTGTTATGAAAACGTAGTCCTCTTGTTATAAAAAGGATTAAATAGAAAGGATGTATTCTTCTCACGAAAGGACACATAAGTTATCGAACTACATAATAATATTAAACTGCATACCCTGAGACAATTATTAATTTATGGTTCTCCCATCAAGTTAGACCGGATCTTGTTATTGTTATAATGAACGCAATATATTACTGCGTGGGATAGAACACCATTCAGTAGATGTGGCAGCGACTTGCACAGCTCTGTGGCACTTACAACACGCCAATTACAAGTACAAGCCTTTTGCAGTGATATAAATAGTGTGTAGTGATAGTGAATGACAAGTCTCGTTAGTCTAATAATTTCAGCCTGAGGTGTAAGTACTTCATACCAAAAAATATTACGCAATGATTGCAATGGAGATTCCTACTGCTGTATTTTAATGGTGTGATGTAATACCATTAAAATACACCATAAAAGGGTGGAATCAATTTTGAATTGAGATATGTCTGATAAATAATCGTAATCTTGGTAATTAAGTCCAAATATTCTCTGGTGTAAATTATCATTAGATAAAATGGCGTGTTTTCGCCTGAACACATAACCCCCGAATGACTTCGACCACATTCATCCATGTCTGCATACATGTATTACGGGTACACAGTAACCTTCTTTATTAAAGCAAACCGGTCGTAACACGACTACATTTGTCAAGGGCGCATTCTACAATACAAGTACTTGTGAATATTTTACGCAGCAGTAATTTTCTTCGAGTTCCTTGTTTTTCATTCAACTATCCTACGTGTTAAATTATAACAGAGACGGAAACGGGCACCTGCTTATTAAACATGATTAAAGTGCGATAAGAGATGTAACTCCGGACATATGCTTCACTCGGTCCCGCCCCGGGCTTTGTGTAGGTGTTCAAATATGTCTACTCCAATGGCGCAACACCATGTCAAATTTCATCTTTGTTATTATCTTTAACTCTTACACAACGAGCCCGGCGGTCTTCTTGCCTTCGTAGTTTTTATGCGTCGTTCCTCGTCATCTACATACTCGTAAATATAAATATCCGGTCTATATATTTTGTATATGTTTGTAGTAACATTACATGCTATTGATTGTTACAATATTTAACAGAAATCCATGATCCAATTTAAATATCTTCGCAGAATTGAAACTAGTCATGTAACGTACTAGCGTAAGATAGTAAGGTTTACAAATTGGTATATCTCATTTTGTTTACGGAAATGATGCGAAAACACGACATATTTCTTCCGGTCTTATGCTTGGGTCTTATTTTAAGAGAAAAATTAGATAAAATTATAAAATAATTTAATAACCAAAAGAAAGACACAACAAGATAACAAAGTTTTAAAATATTTTACTATGTGAGTGTTCGGAATCTTAAACGTTACGATTAATTAAAATTATACCGTTTTTATATCCTGATGCAGCTGGTCAGGACATTAGAACAAACTCTTCAAATTTCTGTATTATCATCGACCTTTTATAATATGCTTGACAGGTTTAAAAATTACCTAAAAAGATTCCATTGATCGTCGTCGAAAAAACCGTGTTAATAAGTGTGGAATTCACCAAGTTACTTGAATAGTAATTGAAATCATAGATTCCATATTGTTGTAATTCCTTGACTATACAACATTATGCTAACAAGAAGCAATTTCTATATTAACGATGCAAGTAGCTTTATAGTACATAAGTGTAAGTCAAGGTTAGCAACAAAAAGTTCCACAGTCATGCTCCGTTAGTTGTAATCAACCTAATGATGAGTCGACACTTTCAAACCATTATAGCTGGAGCTGCAATGTGACGGTTTCTGATGATTATTGAAAAGAATGTGAGATAAAAATAAAGAAATGATGCTAGGCGTCTATAAACGAATGTTTTTTAATTTATCTTTACTTCGTGATGGTATAATTTAAGATTCGACACGTCGCCAACTCGAGGACAAGGTTTTAATGGCTAATGGCAAACCTTTTTCTGTCCGATAATATCTTTCTTTAAAGAGGCATCATCGGTTTTTCGAGTTTTATGATTGCCTTGCTAAATGACCTGGGTCTGAGCTTATAATCTATTCTCGCCGCCACACAGATAAATCTTGACCTTTAGACGCTCGAGGGGAAATTTTGGTTCGGAAGGTAACTGATCACGATGTGTCCTCGTGATTTGAAGATATCCGAGAGATAAGAACTACAACAGTTGAAATAGTTGAAATTTTGACTGATCGACTATCATTTTCACTGGTATCCTTTAAAAGGCTGCTTGATATTTGGCAACCCATTGCTCGTTTGCCCCCTTATCATGTAAGAACAATAATTAAAATCGAGATTTTCTAATACGCAAAATCAATTACAACACTACACAAAATACGCAAAATCAATTACAACACTGCACAAAATACGTAAAATCAATTACAACACTACACAAAATACGCAAAATCACTTACAACACTACACAAAATACGCAAAATCAATTACAACACTACACAAAATACGCAAAATCAATTACAACACTACACAAAATACGCAAAATCAATTACAACACTACACAAAATACGCAAAATCAATTACAACACTACACAAAATCACGCTTACGATCGCTACAAATATTGTAGCTAAAATACATGCTGCAATATTGATATTGAATACTTTGGATTAGCTTCCACTGATGACTGGATGAACGAAATATTAAGCAAATGATTCAGTTATTAAAAGTATAATTGAACAAGTAATCAATTAAACTCAACACAGTATTCTAATCAATGTTCACGTTAAAATTTTCTTAAAACAATTATAAGTCGTACAATGTGGCAGCAACTGATGTCATGTAAAATTAAAAATAAGTATATCGTTGTTTTCATACAAAATATTTTTATGTAATACGTAAATTATCTTAAAATAAAAGAATGGTTCAGAATGTTCTTCTGCCTAGTGTTATATGGTTTGTATAATACATTTATATATTTGAATTGAAATTGAAAAATGCTAAAGGTAGGAAAGGGATGGATTGCAGTCACCAGGTATAAATAAAGCACAGGGGCTAAATATTTAATAAGTGCAGTTCGGGAAAAACCGCGGGGGAAAAAAATCTCGTATACTAGATGCGTGCTCCATAATTTATACCGTCTATCATCTTTTAATAAAGCGCAAGTAAAGTAATTAAATCATTGGTGATGACCGTAGTATCTGCTATAAATACGCAGGACAAAGTTGTAGTAATTCCTCTTATTGGTAAAATTTTACTTTATTCCAGGAAGTAAGGAGGTGGTATCCTATCATAAGCTGATGAAACAAAAACGTAAACAACTGAAGATAATAATTTTAATGTGTGTTTTCTTGACAGCGTTTCTAATTGTGCCGCTAGCATCAAACCGACTCGCTACATACTATACGTTCCGGGTCAAAAATTCTGACAAAACCGATACAGTATGTGGGTCGGACTTTAAAACATATAAATCGGAATCATCTTTTACGGCAGCAAAGAAGAAAAATCCTAGTATTATAATACTGCATGGTGGTTATTGTAAAAAGGTGTGCCAAACTGACAAACCCATATGCGCTACGAACAACAAAACATATCGGAATATCTGCTACCTCAATTTGGAAAGATCAAAACAGCTGGATTTATTTGCAGTGCACTCAGGACCCTGCCGATTGCGGCTATCTTCTTTCATACAGAACAGGACAGCTGCGTGGAATAAAAAGAGTAGAATTTCCTATTCTTATTATGATGATAGTGTTAGTAGCAATACACATTATGACGAATGGCTCCTCCACGGATAAGAAGCAAATATTATAATCAATTGAAATATAAATTCAGAATATAAGTGTTTAATTCAACAAAATGCCAACAATTTAGATCTTTCTCTTACTAATGATTAGTTTTGTTATTAAGTTAATTTACAAAATCTGGCTCCTTTGATAGGAGCCAGATTGTACCAGGACAGTAGTACTGATAGGATTCCTATCAGTACTACTGTTGACGACCAGTCCACGGGGTGCAATAGCAATCGAATAGTATGCTAATACCAAACAAATACTACTTTCAGAACCTCTCTTAGAAGAAGCGCCTAGTATATTAAAATTCACATAAATAAAACCTTTATCCATTAGATTTGTGACTATCACTTTTATACTATAATATGTTTGTAACATTTACACGATGTTACAATGTTGTTAGTTAAGACTATTGCGCTATATGTACTCCTTTCGATGAATTAGAAAATCATAAGAAGTATGCATTAATCATGTATATAAATATGTCATGGCCGATATTAGTAGACTGCAGTGAAATAATATTGACAAATCAAGCTCTAATGTTTATTTTAGATAGTATAGTAATAAGTTGACTCTGTTTATCGATTACATAAAGTATGTTACATAGGTAATGTAACTTAAATATAAAATACGATAGTAATAAATGAAAAGAGATTAATTTTTTCTTCTTATCACGTTGCATTTTTTATATTTTGTTCCAAATATGGCAGTGTGTCTCACCGTGCACGGACTTGTAATTGAGCAAGTGATCTTTTTGTATATATGAATAGCAAATATCAAGTTAATACTGTTCGATCGTAACTCATAAAGCTATGGACACACGTGATCATTACTAGCTCGAAAGTAGTAGTACGCGTGTCACGATGTCGCTCGTAATGAACATGCTTATTTCGAGCATACTCAAACGTCAATTGACTTTTCAGCTACCTGGAGTGCGGGGGGAAGGAAGGGCATTTCTGGCATGTGAAAACAGGTTTGCTTATAAGCGTGCCAATGACGTTAAGAACCTTCTGGAAGTGTCTATAATATGTATAGAGAATCTCTAACAGCTAGGTATCCCAATTTAATTTACAGTGCTACTGGTAATTAGCTGGAATAGCATCTCGCATATGAGTCTTATTTTTTTATGACACTTTCAATTTTCGAAAGTAGCTCATCAAATTTCTGCGGAAGCGTACCTATGTTTATATAGTTTTGAACTGAAACTATTATATCTTCGTAAGGAACCATATTGACTTGTATTTTCTTCCATTTTGACTAAAAGCATGTTTTTATAGCATGTTTAAATGTGAACAGCTGCAGGGCAGGCTAGTTTTAAGCATGAGCTGTGTGCTTAATACTTTAAAGTAAAATAATTATAACCTGTCAGCGATTATCTTGTGGAATCCTGTTGATTTTTTCGATCCACGGAAATAGTACATCATTACGCACGAGACGTATTCCACTTATTTACGTGCAGCGCTTTTTTATGGAATTATCTTTTCGCGCCTTCACCTTCAGTACCCAATCTCCTCTCACGTTATTTTCCCATATCCCATAGTCCCAAGATCCGATAATCTGACAAAATTCATTTAAATGGTCTTAAAAATAAGTTTGGGCACGATTTGTATTTGACAGAATATTACATGTTACACTCACAAACAAAATAATAAAATAGAAAGTAAAATTTGGTAATTATATCCGCAGTAGTAATATTTCATTACAGTTACCTAATTATTTTATGATTTCTCGGAAAACTACCGAGAGGCCCTAAATGAAAGGGTATTGCGGTAATGAGAACATCAACATACGATTGCATAATCGAGGTAAAGGGAAAATAATAATATATATTCGAATTAATAGTGTCTTATATCCCAATATTATAAATGCGAAAATAACTCTGTCTGTCTGTTACGCTTTCATGCTTAAACTACTAAACTGATTGAAATGTAATTTGGTACAGAGACAGTTTAGAGCCCGAGAAAGGACATAGCTTACTTATTAATGTAAAAAAGGGGTTAAATAGGGGATGAAAGGTTGTATGGATGTTTCGTAACTTTTTAAGTAACAAGCTATATAATAAATAAATATAACATTCAAAGTTTGTAACGAAAATTGTCTTAAGGGGTAAAATAAAAATAGGGGATGAAAGTTTTCATGGAATTATGTAAGGTTTATGTGAGTGTTTCATAAATTTTTGACGGGACAAAATATTAGAGAAATACAGAGAAGAATGAAGGTAGACAGTGTCATTTACGGAGTCATTACAATATGAGAAACTGAAATGAACGCAATTAAGAAACGTGCAAAGCAACGCGCCGCACACAATTAGTTTTTATCTATGTATGAATTTTATTAGCAAAATAATTAGCCTAAAAATTAAAAGTACTAGTGTGGGCACTGCTAGTATAGCTTGTACCTAATATTTATTAAATTCACACAATATCATCTATTTATATAGTTTTACGTATGCGAAAGAGCAATAGCTTTATAACTGCGTATTACAGCTTCTCCTGTTATTGGAATTAAATTGCTGATATTTATCGGTATATGCCAATAATTTAGTAAATATAACATTTACTTTCTTAAACACAATACTTGCCTAAATAGTTAAAACAAATGATCGTGATCTAGTATGCTCACATCAGAGAGTAAAGCTTATTTCAATTATTCTCACAATTATGAATTATTATATTATATATTATTGATTAAATTTTATTCAATAAGATGTAAGTTTAATAATTCATTTAGATATTTTAGTCTAAAATATTAAACCAGGGAAAAGATACTCAACTTGTTTTATTAGTCATGTGTAAGTAATTAATGAAATTTCTAATTCTTAAACAAGGAAGATTTTTGTTTATATTTGGTCCGCTTTAACCGTTGCTTGGATTTATGAAACAAAAGTGGCTGTATGGAACTAGCAGCCTCTGCCTTTGGTGTTTGAAGTTTATTAAAACAACATCGAACGCAATCTCCCGCCAACATTATATGGAAATTATCGAATTCCCGGGAACATTGCGTCCAACATTCTTCACAGCCGCGGAGTCTTATTCGCAAATTGTTTTTGTCAATTTTTAAGATAATATTTACGTTTTGCTTCTCATCTGTCTGTTTTGCAACGTTTTTGTTGTAGTCAGTGCGTTCAAATTTATCATTGTTTTCATGGGAATCTTCATTTTTGTCAATCTTTAAGTAGCAAGGACCATCGTGAAGGACCTGCAAGTCGGCCACCTCAGCTGCAACTAATTTCAGGTGACACACGGTCGGATAGGTTTTTCCATCGGTAGCACACACCGCTGTACGTAGTGGACAATATAGCGCAGATGCTTGTGAGTAGATAAGGACTATTATAGCGTATTTACCTAAAATAAAAAACATTTTAATTAATATATGATCAGTATATGATGACAATTATTATATGATCTGATGATGATGATATAATTAATATATGATCAGTATATGGAGCAGTGGTGGCTCAGCGGTTTAGACCCCGACTTACGAACTGTAGGTCGCGGGTTCGAACCCAGGCAGGCGCTTTACTTTGTGTAAATTTATTTCATCACCACTGCTCCAAAAACGGTGAAGGAAAACATCGTGAGGAAACCGGCATGTTCTTAGAACCATCAAATTCGAAGACATGTGACATCCGCCAACCCGCACTGGGCCAGCGTGGTGGATTACGGCTCATTCCCTCTCTCGGAGAGGAGGCCTGTGTCCCTGCAGTGGGAAACATTCTAGAAAAGGCCGATTTATTATTATTATTATTATTATATGATGACATACTAATAATCTAGTTCACAAGAACTTTTTTGTTCAATGGGTGTTATTCGATTCGGAAGAGCGTCTAGATGATTTATGAAAAACAAAGTTTCACTCGTGAAAATCGCGAAAGTTATAAACAATTTTGTAAAACAAAGGGTTTGGTTTATTGCAAATATTTCAAAAACTGATTGAGATTTTTGAATCTGCAAAAATGGTTCAAAAAGAAGAAATGCCCAAAGAAAGAATATAACTAATGGAAAAAAATTAAGCGCCAAAAAACTTAAAAATAAAATCAGTTAACAGGGAAAATACTTTAATATATGTATACGAAAAGTGTTTTTTTAATTTAATATTACCGTTTACTTACATATCATACCTATAAATATATTGCAGTAATACTACTTAAAAGGAAGGTGAAACATATCTTTGGAAGTTTTTGTGGGATTGGGATTGTAATGACTTGAACTTGAAGCGGTTTCGTTTACTATGGTTGGTAGTTATTTAAAAACGATGAAAAAGTAATTTTGCCTCTTATCAAGGTTCATTACTATTTGACTAGTAGTCCATATGTATCAATTATACGGAATTACTTTCTTTAACCATGGCCACCGCCGCGACGGATTGCGTCATGCCGTCATGTTGTGCATGCCGTCAAATAAACATGTAATGGTGAGCACTAATGAAGGTAACATTTTTTTTTCGTCTGAAATTTGAGCTTTCTGCTAAAGTGACCATTTACATTGATTTCCCAGGGTTAATATATTTTCAATATTTAAGCAATTCTCAATAATACTGTAGTGAGTTTGTTTGTTTGCTTCGCTTTTACTAATCATATTTTTATTAACGCATTATTTTTCACACACTATGAGGTGTGTGTAAAATGCCATTGGGTACTTTCCTTTTATCCCGGTAATAAAACTGTTCCCGAGGTGCATGAAACCATTAATTGCAATGTCGGTTGCCATTCTAATGTTTCATGTTTTGGCAATAACAGACACATCATACGAAGTTATTACACGCGAAATCATTTTATAAAAATTTCCAGCTTGGAAGACAAAAACGAGTGGGTGCAATGGCATGGGCACCAGCTGCTTGGTATATAAATGTTAGGATGATGATGATCTAAGCACTTTAAAGTTGTTATTCCTTCCCTCACTATTAATTTTAAAAAATCCTTTAACTCCTAGTTTTCTTTCTCTTTTACGCCCACTTTATTCTAGAAATGGCTTATGTGAAAAAAATAGATTGACTCTCCGATCGGGTAGATTTGAAAACAGAGCGAAACCATAAGATGAGGACCCCCTCATCTTATGGTTTCTTATGGTTCAGGTGGATAAATATTTATTTCAGTTGTTCATTTTCTAATTCATTACCATTAATTTATCTCTTTTTCCTTATTGTTATTGAGTACTGTTCATTACAAAAAATATTTTGATGTATTGGTGTTGACTATTAATTAAAAGCTTTGACTTGAAATATATTAAACAAGCTGAGCCTCGCGGTTTCACCAGCTGTGTAATTTAATTTGACCGACTGTTATCCGGTCTAAACTGAACCCTACTTAATCTGATTGATGATATAGATCTGAGGTCAACTTACATTGTATAAAAAGTATTTCTCTATACAAACTTGTATATCCTACTTTAGACCTTTAGGGAATGAATTGAACAGAAAACTGCATAATTTCAAGTCTATTGTTCCAGTAGTTTGGGCTCCGCGTTGATATACATTACTCAATCAGTATAAGTATATATAGAAGATTAAACTGTTTGAAACCTACCATTCTAATGAGATTTTATTCCATGAGAATTATACAAGTTAATTTCCCGTTACAGCAACTAAAAAAAAACAATGTAGGAGGTAATCCGGTTCCCAAGTGATTATAATTATTACATTATTATTAAGTTTTGTTGCTTTTAAATACAGTGCACAGACATTTTGATAAAAAAATAACGACGAATTTTAAATGTAATTCAAAAAAGGTTCTTCATTTTTGTTCTGAACCCGCATAAACAGGTGTTATGCGGGACTTATCAATTCCTATTTACAAATTGTGCATGAAAATATTCTACCTACATAGATTAAAAAGGCTTTTTGATCGCCAACAATTATTAAAACCTACTTTTGAATCTTACTTGGAAGCACTACTGCACACTTTAATCTAGTGATATTGTTTTATTTAATATGTGACTTGAAAGCTAGTAAATGGGTTGTTTTCCAAGCAAATTATTAACAAAACAAATATACCAGTAAAAGTTATTTTTGAACCTTAACTATACTCGTATACATTACGTATCTATATAACAGGATATTTATAGATATTTCAACTGTTCCCAGATGGCGCCTTATTTATATTAAATTGGTTAAATTAACCCGTGGCGTGTATGGCGTATGTACATATGTATGTCATGTCACGCGCCGCACACCTGACACATTATAAGCATGATATCAAAACATATGTTCAGTCGAGAAACCTTTCCACTTTATTTATAAAAAAACAGGTTTTTATAATATTCACTGCTTTCGTACGAGTGGTTTTATAAATGTTATATCATGTCTTTTATAATATAATTACCATAAGGGCAACGAGTTACATAAACGGCTACAAATTTGAAGTGTTAATAAAAAACTTCCTTCATGATTTATATCACATGAAAATTAGTAATTTTTGACCCTGTACAAGGTCACAATAAATGCTTTAAGCGTATGTTAGATACGACGGTATGCGACATCACAGTACTTCCCTGCAGTCACAGCGCTGTCTTACTACTTTTCTGGTGGGAGTTTTATTTTTTTAAGTATTGTCTTTCCTTATCTACTTATAACCTTTTAATATATACTAGGACGTGATCTATACTTAACATTTAACTTGGTAATAAACTAGCTTCAGGCCTTAGACGTACGGTGAGGTATTGTTCACTTAAGTTTTAATGTGGCAGTCAAATTTTAAATTAGTTTTCTACGATTTAAGTTTTCACTGCCATATGCTAGTTTTATTTGTAATAGTACTAAAGGAGTACCCGTAACCGACGGTCATACATGCGGAAATGGAGAAGAACCGAGATAGGTGTGCCAGGATCGCGAAAATCAAAATTCGTCTGTCAAATGGACATGAAAATCCGCCTACCCCTCTGGTTTACGGGCGTGAGCGCTTTTGTTTTTATTTGATGTAACAAAACCATTTTCTAATTTCAAAACGTATTTACAGAAACATTGTGATATTCCATTTTTTTTAAAAAAAAACAATATCAATGTTTATTTTTTATTTTTAGGTAAGAATGAGGTGAGGAAATTAAAACAAGCGTGAAGTTTCTTTGTAATCTGAACCTATTTTGTTGTAAATAAAAAGAAAACAAGTTACAATATTCTTTATTCGTTTATTAGACACGGTGATTTTACATCGCCGAGTAAACAGCTTCTGACATGCGATGCAGTTCAGAAGGAATCTCCTTTCAGGGTTCCACGGACGAACCGAAAAACCATATTTTGGGTATCAGTTACAACGTATAATGATATGGCTTACTCAAAATTATAGGCAATCTTTCATTATGTGGAAAATTTTGTTCGTTGTTTACTGTCTCTGCTAAATTTTTTAGTATACAAGTTTAATTCACATTAAATTTGTATGACACTTCCACATATGTATAATTCTTTATTGGACTTACATTTAATATAGTTACATTAAAATAACATTTTCAAAATCTACCTGGGTCTAAGTCCTTACTTGTTCTTTAAATAGCTCTTAAAACCTCCTTATTATGCGCACTTATAAAAAGACGACCGGATTCGAAGAGAGAGAAAGCAAGCATTCACGGCTTTTAACCTGAAAAGATAAATAAAATTAATTAGAAACATTAAAATTATTCCTTTAAAGATCTTCGGCTTCCGCTGTTTTCACAATAAGATTTCTGCTTCGATATTCTGAGCGATTTTGTATTGCAGATAAGGTCAAACTTTTAATCTTCGCCTTACATAAGATTTCAAAGGTCAAGTAACCGCATTCTTACAATATACGCATCGGCTGTTACTTTATACTTTATATATCCTTAAAAGGCTAGTAGTATAGAGTATGATCTATAATTAAAATTTAGGGAGCTTGTTCAACAACAGTTAACAATTTATAATTAGCCTCGACTGATTATAAACTAACGAACATCACAATCGGTCGGTAATCATATAAATTATTAACCTTGTTATTCTGCTTCTCTTTCACCTTTCTGACATTTTAAATGGCGATCAAACGTTACGTAATACGTTAACGATAAGCCATTAATTATTTATAAACATCTCTTAATAATTTAAAAAATACAAAAAATAGTTATGTTTCGTCAAATATTTAACCTTGCATTCTAGCCCTTATGTACGTATTTGTCATGATAATTAATAATCACAGTTCAGGGCGATCGGTTCGTTTCACTGATGTTTTACCGCAATTATCAGCCGTTTGTGTTCGTGACGGTGCGTTGGAAAGGGAGTCGAGAGATCATTCGGTCACGATTCGGTTTCGATGTTCGTAAATGTTAACGAGTGCTCCGACGAAAGTGAACCGACGCTATTGTTCAAGGGACAGGTGGTTACAATGGCAGTAGAGGTGCGCCTGCCCCCATACCTGTTCACTTACGGCCCTGTAAACTGGTTACACAATATTCTATGGTGAAAGAGCGACCCTAGTGTGTAGGACCGATATCAGCGTAGGTGTGCAAAGTTTGCATTAGTTGTCACATATGATACGGCGTAAGAAATTTATACACTCGTCTGTTATTTGATCAGAACCTAGAAAACCTAATGTTAGGTAAAAATTAATATCAACATTGATAAATCATAATTTGGGATTTAACAGTAGCTAGAACCCACTTGTGATTTAGGTCCTGTTCAAATAACAGATGAGGTTATCAATTTCTTGTGCCATATCTTAGACCAACATGCTTATTTATAACAATAAGCAAGTTTAACGGGCGCTTGATAAAGTGAAACTGTACTAAATCGATTGGACTGAATATTAGCCATTTGCTTCTTTCTTCCATAAAGAGCCCTACTGAATAGTGGATCGGCGAAATTATTTAAGCCTTTGCCTACCCCATAACCGTTAAAAGGTCATTAAAAGTTTAATTTTATTACAAATCGCCGTCGATTAAATGCCTAAAAGTATTACGTGAACTTCGATCGCGTAGTGTCGCGTGATCAGTGCATGATTGCAAAGAGAAGCCGTAAAAAATTTTAATCGCGCGAATAATTGCATCTCGTAACACGTTAAATAATATTTGTTTTGTATAAATGTAACATATAATAAAAGGTACACTTTATTCCTATCAAACGGCATTGGATAAATTATACATATTAATTCTTAATTTACTTTCAAAAACATTCTTCGACTTTCGTATAAATGGTAAAGGTAAGGTAAAAATTCATTGTATTAAAAATAAGCAAACGGTGCTTACCAAAATGTTTTTGCTATTTACGTACTATACTATACTATACATTTATTATATGTCATTGGTTTCAACATTAAAAGGTGATGGTGGTCTTATTTATCACAAGTAATAAACTAGTGAAGAAGTAATAGTAAATGCTAATATTTTTTTATTTACCAAAAAAACTCCCAGTGGGCAATAATTAATTAATTCGACGCTTATAAATGTTATTGTCACTGTTTAGACTTATTTTTAATATATGGATAACAGGGCGAAATAGCGGCTCATCAATGTCATTGAACAGATGCGTTGCCGGCCTTTAAGGAAGAACTAAGCTCTCTTCTTGAAGTAGTCGCATTGGTTTAGAAATACCGACAGACAGATCACGCCACAACGCCGTTGTGCGAGGTATTAACTTAATAAAGTTACGCGAAAGCCGTACCGTTATTGTAACTGGCAATTAGATAATATTTGAATTCTACAACAATGTGGTGTATTACACTTTTTAGTCTGAAAGGCAAAAGTGTACATTAATAAACTAACCACTCAACTTTCGCTTTGTTTGTTGTGTTCATGTTGTCAACTATTTATTGATAATAGAATATCTAGGCTTTCTACGCGCCATTAAGTTTCACCAGGCCGACATCAGAAGATGCGTCTAAAGCTCGGCTAATTTCTAAAAGCTCTTCAACGCACTGTCACTTTAGCGGACAGCTATTCAGTCTTAGGAGCAGGCTCCACAGTGCCTCTAATACGGTACCTTAGCATTGTACAGGGGTTAACTAACAAAGAACGTTGAAAGGACATGTCAGATCCTCTACTTTTTTAGCAAGCTTTTATTTATCAATGGAGCAGCATCTTGCAACGTAATTTCAGTCTTCCGACCATCATCATATTTAAAATGAAACGCTGTAAAACCGTAACGTTGTTTTTTTTATTCAAAATGTATTAGAAGATAAGGAATTTTCATTCGTCCGAGTAAAGTCGAGTTTCTCACTCATCTTACAACACTGGAGAATATCCAATTACAAATAAAACGCATAGACACCTACAATCGTTTATCTTATTCATTATCGAATCAAATAAAATTAATAGAGATTTATCGTTTTATTGCAATAGCGATAAAAACTAAACGAACACTTTCGTTTTCCTTAAGCGCGGAACATGTGACGAACAATCAGCTATCGATCACAAGTTGTTCCTTTCGCTTTTTGCTTTCATAAAGCCGCCATGACGTCTAAATATAGAAGAGCAAGACTCGATTGTCTAGACAGTTCTTTGACCAGGCCCTAAAACAGCGAGGAAAGTTGAAATGAAACGTGTTTAACACGATTTCCAGTTTAAACTCCAATAACTTGTAAATTTTAATATACCCTTATAGCATAACGGGCATACGTTTATATTTTTATAATTTTAATGAACGGCAAGTTTTTCAAATATAATAATTAATATACTCGTATATTATCAATTGAAGGCATATCGTGATATTGCCATTATATTACGGCCGCTTAAAATATACAAATGAATTTTCGTGACTTCCCGTAATTTTAGTAATCATTTTTTAAATGTTAATTATGTATAATGTACCATTGTAATACTGAAAGATTTTTTTAAATCCAATAGTTTTTGAGTTTATTCGTTAGAAACATATAAAACTACAAATCTAATATTATTGTAGTTAAATCAAATAATAGTTAAATTAAATCAGCATGAACACTTACGAGTATATAGAGGTAGCATATCATCACATTACCGGGCAGTTTTAATCATAAAGAATATATTGTGTTTGAAATTTGGTCAGTTTTTCACCAATTACTCTTTTTTGTTGCAGGTATATATTTCAATTAAACTATCGATGTATTGGGACATAAGCTTATATTGTCTGCTGGTACAAGTAAGAGGTTCGTATACTTTCCTTGTGTATTTCATAATAAATTCATATTGTTTGTGGATTGATATTGTTGATATAAAGATTATTTACTACTCTAATTTACTACTACTAATAAAAATTATATTAACTACTACTAATAAAAATCCTTTACATATCCTCCAACTCAAAGCACGACTTGAAGTAGCGTTTTATGTTTATGTGGCACATTTTCCGAACCTCCATATTCTAAATCTCTTAATTAATCGGAAGTATTTTTAAGATTTATAATTTACCTCGGCCGAATATCAAAACTATGACTCTCACATTAACAAATGATTATTATAATAGGTTGCTGCATCTAATGTTAGTCAATTTATCTGCAATATTATCTACATATATATCTCATTTAGAATTTTAAAAAATCTATTTAGTTCTTGAAACGGATGTATAGATATCGATTTCAGAGTATTTTAAAAAAAGTGATACAAGATAGAAATCAAGACACAAAAATTAGTGTTAAAAATGCATTTACGAAGCCGTGTTCTAAAAGCGGAAAATACGAGCCGCACTCGCCGGGTCCGATGCACACACATTATATTTTAATGAAATATCATAGAAAGGTGGCTTTCTCCGCGTCCGCGTCGCAATCAGAGAATTTGAGAAAATACAAATCTTACTAAAACTGATGAACGAGTCAAATGACGGCTGCCTTTTTACTAACAATTTAATTACATGGACATTCTAGAGCGCGGTTTACATGCGGCTACTAAAATTATATGCAAATGCGAGATCGTTATTACACTGAAACGCAAATTAACTTCCCCAGTTGATATTTTCACTTAAACACCTACCTCGCATTGGATCTCTAATTATGACTACGTTTTATTTTGTTAAATTAAAAAATGTAGTGATAATCACTAAATATAAAAATGACAGGACGTTCACCTATTATTATAGTATAAATGGCTTAAACAGAAAATCATATTACTAAGAAGATTGTATTAAATTGCTTGTCAACATTTGAATTTTTTTAAGAAATGCGGATAAAACCATAAGTTTCTAAGATCTTATTTAGGACGCCCGGTTTCTGAAAGGCTGACCAAAGGATTAGATAGCTGTCATTTGACAATCCGATCAGTTGTACTTTGTTTTGCTAAAAGCATGATCGTCAACTTTTTATTTTCTTTTCAACTTTCTATGGAAAATGAAATCGATTTTGACAAGACATTTAACTTGACGGGATTGATAGTTGAATAAAAAATTGACATAACTTTATGAAACCGAGTGTAAGTAGTGTCAAAATGTTAAAAGATAACTTATCTATAATAATAATAATAAATCAGCCTTTTTAAGAATGTTCCCCCTGCAGGGACACAGGCCTCCTCTCCGAAAGAGGGAATGGGCCGTAATCCACCACGCTGGCCCGGTGCGGGTTGGTGGATGTCACATATCTTCGAATTAGGTGGTTCTAAGAACATGCCGGTTTCCTCACGATGTTTTCCTTCACCGTTTTGGAGCAGTGGTGATGAAATAAATTACACAAAGTAAAGACCCAGGCAGGCGTGCCTGGGTTCGAACCCGCGACCTACAGTACGTAAGTCGTGGTCTAAGCCGCTGAGCCACCACTGCTCTTAACTTATCTACTGTATCTATGTCTATTGTAATGTAATAAATTATAATATTTAATTATCATAGTCGTCATCAGCTATTTCGCTTCAAAGATCGATCCCGTGTCCCTCGCCAGTGCTCCAGTGCTTGCTCCTGCAATCTACCAACCAGATTGTCGGTCAATCTTGCAGGAGGTCTACTCACTAGATCGTTCAGTTTGTGGCTGGCATTCCTAAACCTTTTGACTTCATCAGCTCTCTATGACGTTACCTACAGACAATGCACATTGTCTTCTGCTTAAGTTTTAATCATTCTGCGGGCAATAAAATTGCCCATATATAGAAACTCTTTCAAGTAAATAACATTACGTATGAACTGGTTTAGGTTACCATAAATACCGTATATATTTTAACTGTAGTAAGATATCTACTTCAATGTCAAACGGTCTATTGAATCTTGTATCAAAAGAAAGAAAACAAGTCGGCCTTAATTCGGTGTAACGTTTCGAATGATCTTACGCTTGCTTACATAATGGCTATCTGTCTTGTTTGTAAATACTTCAATACATTACACTGAGCGTAAGTCACGTAATATATGAAAACCAGATCACCTTATAGATGAGAAAATAGAAGGGAAAAAAACTGATCTAATGTGTGTCGTGTGCGTACGAAGTTTTCAGACTCGCTATTTCGGCTTTTAAGACTTATATACATCAATGGCTCGTGTTATTACCATTAATAGTTTGAAGGTCTGTCTCGTTGCATGGATTCTTCTGCTTTTTTGAAATTCGATGTACCATAAATGTCTTGTATCATTGCCGTCGATAAATTCTTATTAAAGTTGTCTGTCCGTCGTTACTGTTGTTTTAGTTGTTAAACCTAATTTGTAGCAGTTTTACCAGTAGAGGATTGCATGCAGAAGATCTTCTAGTCGGATATCTTTGACCACCTTTCAATCCTTGGTGATTAATTCTATACATAATTGATTTTTTTATATCAAACACTTAAAATAAATAGTTTTACAATATGATTTTTACAATTCAATCAGTGTGCGACATCGCGGCGACACACGCAAACTATTTAACATGCAAATATTCAAAAGGCAATACCTCTATTATTTCCGGCTCGTTGCTTGTGCACACATTCTATGGAGCCTACACAAATGTAAAGTGGCGAAAATAGCCTTGAAAACGTTCGACCTTTTTCTCAAGTGGGACAAAAACATCCGAGGCGCGGTAGCACTCGTGCAAAGAGCTTTAGTATTCCTAACGAGCAGTCTTCGAACTTGGAAAGATTCTGTTGGAGAAAGTTGAATAACCAGGCGTCTTAGTCTCCTGTTCCTCATTATCATAAATCATGACGCGAGTTATGGTAATTTTCTCCATTAGTTCTCATCCCTCGGGCAGGGAAGAGTTGAAATTATAGATTTATAGGATATTTGATAGGGACGTATCCTAGCGGTTACTAAAACACGTCACAGCACTTTCTTTTGAAGAAAGTCGACAGGAAAACTGTGACTTTCTATAACAATATTATAAAGATAAAATATTTGATTACATATCTGCTGAACTGATTTAAAAAATCGTGCCACCAATAGATCTTCTATCATAGCCTATATTTTATTTGGGTTGCCAGTCGTTTAATTTATAACAAAACAGGCTCTAAATTCACTATGGTCCTTTCGCATTCTACATAAATATGACAGATCTACATCTATTTAATAAACTGATGTTCGTTACCGGCGCCCCTAATATCTGCAGCTCGTAACCAGTTGGCGTGGGCTTCGACGGACTCGGCGTTCTGTTGTAAAACACTATAATGTTTCAATATCGCTCTGACTTAAGCTAGTTCATTATGCTTTGATTCACTACAGCTTACGATGTCAATATAAATGTTAGTTCCTCCCACTGACGTAGACTCCGCGAAAATTATTGCCACGGTTATAATACCCACAATCAACTTTACAAGACAACATTTACCAAACATTCTATTCTAAGCATAAATACAATAATTGTTGAAAGTTTTATTCAACGTTTCCTGGTGAAACTATGGTTTGATTGGATTGTAATATGTTAAAAACTTTATATCGAATGTATTTTTTAAGTTTTGGTAATGGTACCAACCAGTATTGCGATGAGTCACCGATGGTTTACGTGAGAGGAAATGCGTAGAATTAATTCTAAACGGACCAACATTCTAAAAGTTATCGCCTCTAATGACTTGGTTTAAAAATTATAGAACCGGAGACATACTTCTAAGACATGGAAGGGTTTAAATCAACAATACGACAGATACAAGGTACTCAGATACATTTCATACATTACATTCATTATCGAAGTTCGAAACTACATAATCTAAGTCCTTCATAAGCATACAGGTTTTATCTTTTTGCGAATAATTTTGGTACTTAATATTAGCAACAAAGCAAAAAACATTTTAATTAATTATAGGTACAAAGAAGAATTGGTTTACCAATTTACAATCCTTCATTGTATCGTCCACCCACAGTAAAATAATATCATCTGAACAAATAATTTCCCTTTCACGCGACGTAACTAGAAACAACTAAACAAATTGCTCACCTTTCAAGCGCAAGTGGATTTATCGCGGCGCGTTTATACGGACAGATATACGGAACAAACGGCGAAACCTTTAGTGGACATAGATCAGGCCCGCGGACAGTTTCCACAGATTAATTTTATTCTGCTACCATAGTAGGAGTTAACAAGAATGCTTGTTCTAAGATAAAGCTACGAACACACTCGCTGATGCGGCGACCATTTAAATAGTCCAGTTCCAAGGCCAGATGTATATATGTTTTGTTACTAGTATACTTCTACTATGTTGATGTAATTAAGTATTTATGATTTAAATATACTTTATGTGCTTTAAACTACAGTTACGTAGGTCGGACTTAATGAATGAAAGGTCGGCCTGCATTTAAATATTATGCAACTAGTGATTCGCCCGGGTAGCTGTTTCGGAATCTATAAGAAACATACATATATAGCCATAAGCCTTTTATATGTATAAGTGGATATGCACCTGTAAAAAATAAAAATAATGTATCCCATGGGATCTGTGTATATATATATATATATATATATATATATATATATATATATACTACTGTACTAGAAGATTGTATGTTTGGATGTTTGTTACTCTTTCACGCAAAAACGCATAAAATGGCATAAAGATAGATTATTGTCTGGAATAGCACATAGGCTACTTTTTATCCCGAAAATATGTATGTATATATATATATATATATATATATATTGTCTAAGATGCTGCTATATGTTAAGATATCACCACAGTAACGAGACGCGATAGGGCGTGAGCCTATCGCGGAACAGATCCTAACAAATGATGTTCTCCTAGTAAAAATACGAAAAACTGAACTTTTTGGTACAAATTGAGATTTTCCTCCACTATCACCTCTGCACGACGTTCCATCAGGGAGCTGTCTATAATACATATCTCTGATTTAACAAGCAACTTAATGAGAGAAGATTGGGTATCTACCAAGAGAGATTTATGAACATCGATAGTATTGTAGCAATGGTTATCAGCGGCAGCCTTTAAGGAAGTGTTCGGCGCACTAATAGATAACTGGATTTACATTTCGTTACGCGCTAACTACTCAAACGACTAAAGGAAGTTCACTTTAGCCCTTACTGTCTGTACATTTATTGAAATACACGAAGTATGGTTATATAACACTTTCATTTACAATGCAACTAAGAATTTACATGTATTTATGTTTATACACTTTCTTTAGACTGATGGATTGGCTTGTGAAGAATTTCAGGCTTGGAAAGGGTCACTCGAACAATCGATCAATCGAATCATAAAAAACGAGACTAACACACTCAGGTAGGAAAGGATTTCGTATTTCATATTTGTAAGCTTAAAACTTGCTAAAACCAGCAACAAAAATATCGTATCTCATCTTAAAAATTGTGTCGATAAAATATTAATAACTACAATGTAAGAGGAATACAAGTAAGGTAGGTAATATTTGCAAAAAAACAGTTGCACATAATGACCTGTACCACGCAATACCGAGAGAAAATTACCTCAGTCCCAAAGTAATTTTCTGTATATGTTCCATGAGAAATATTTCATGTGTTTACATTAGTGCGATTTATATTGACAATATAACAAACATGGGTCTTGTTATTCAACCTAAAATAGATTCCCATACCATATCAGTTTCATGCTGGGCCAAAATAACGTAATAACCACGTATTACTTACACTTTACGTACAAAGTAATTATTTTAAGATTAAATGTTTGTACTATGCATCGATCACATAGCAAATACTTGATTGAATTTTCCTTTTTCTTTGTTTTCGACAGTAGACGAGTTTGCAACAACAACATCTATTGCACGAATGAGCCAGCTCGACCGGTGAAATACCACGACGTCACAAAAGACAAGCGTGAAGTAGAAGTATTCCGCATGCAATGCATGCACGCCCGGCACTTTTGGGGCTCTATCACTCCGATGTATACATCGATAAACGTAAGAGACACGAAAGACTTCTATAAATTTAACGAGTCGTGATCACAGACTGTTAAACAATGATATCACCGGTGTCTAAAAAGCAACAGTATACCAAATTAAATAATTCAAGTTAATCAAATATAGACAACGTAACTAAAGATGTTCTGAACTAGTACAGTCGCGTACATCCGTCAACGGTTTGCCGAAATTCAATATGGGCAATGGAACTAGGCTAATTGCGTAAGGCTCGGTGCGTGCGCAAAAAGTACCCACTCAACCTCCGTCGCGAAATTACAGTAATCATTAACTTGACAGACACTTTGTAAATGCTACCTGTTAAGTGTAATTAAGTTTTCATTTACTTAAAACGACATACGATATTTCTTTTAATTACGCATTGTTCAACACCAGTACCTTAAAATTATAATAATTTAAGAGTTTTTTTTTATTTAGTTGATAGAAAATATACCAAGATAAAATTAATATGTAAATATGATAGTTAGAATATTAATATCTGAGCATTATTCATGCATGAAGATGAATGCCTCTGCATCTGCAGACCGTACAATGTCTAGACTTAAAATGTTTTTTGGGTATAAGGTACTGTTTTCTAGTTTTGGCCCTATGAAATTGTTTGAGATAATATACTTTCAATGTGATTACATCACATTATTGAAGCATTGTTAAATCACTTACGTAAACCATCAGTTAGAGTACGCACTTGAACCTCGGGTCTTGGGTTCGATAACTAATCGAGGTAAAATACGTACATTTGGGAAGTAGTACACGTAGTAATGAAGACGCTTATTTTTAATAAGGTTACTGCGACAAAACAACGCTGTAATTGAATTCTAATCGATAAATTGGAAGTAATTTCTCTCGAAAAGATGAATACGGAAAGATCTGCTGGTGATAGTTTTGTGGGCTATGAACGATACATTATGCATGTTTAAAATAGTTATTACTAACCGTTATCCATGATAAAACGACGATTATATAAATTATATAAGAAAATTCAATAAAATTTTAAATGTCGCTGCTAGATCCCTTAATTTGCTTAATGTAAGTGTATTACTGTTAACCCTCAACTTAATTTACTCAAGGGGAACAATTTCTGCTCAGAACAGCACCATTCAAAATATACGATTACATAAATGAAATCTAATTTTGATAAAAAAATCCCAGGTGTATGGGCGCAAGGCGCTCGGACGTTAAATTCGAACGTTTCCTAAAACAATGAGCATTATCTATCGGCGCTACTATCTCTCGCTCACAGACATACGCAGCACATCGATCGTGCATGATCGGTTACTCTCGGCTCAAACGCAGCGGGACCCGACCGTAACGCTACATTTCTAGCGAATGCCACCATCAATTAATAAGACGTTGTCACGTCAAAAGAAAACAATAGACTCCCACAAATGCTAGTAATACAAAACATCGATAACAAATTACTAATTACGTAATAAACAGAACGTATCACAAGAACCGAGAAACTGTTTTAAAAGGTTACGTTTTGTGTTTTACAAAAAAGCGTAAAGGTTGCATGATAAACCCAGTCGTAAATATTTGACAGAAATGCCTGTTGCATATAAAATTATGTACTTTAAAAAGTTATCAAGTCCCTTAATTCTTGAGATTGAAATCGTAAAAAAACGAACGAACGACCGTATACGTATACATAAATTGCCATAAATTTAGTATTGTAGTCGTACCGGATTTAAGTAAATGAATAGATATATTCTACTTGTTCCTTCGTATTTCACGGTAAGTGAGATAACTGGCCCATCTCTCCCCTCCCGTTTCTCCTTTTTATCTGGCTTCTACTCTTTCCAATATTACATCTACATTAACAAAATCTTTTTTCTCTCATTGATATCGAAGAAATTTTACGTATTCATTACGTTTATTTGATTTTAATGTTCCCAATGCATGCTATGTTTTATGCATCCTTTCTTCAGTAATTCCTCGATTAATGTTTATAGCACTTTTCGAGACCAATTGGTAAATATTTGTAGCAAGAACTGAAGTGTTAAGCTACTGATTTATTATACTCTCTGATATAGCAGTATAATACAGGTATTTTGCACGTTTGTCTCTCCTTGGCATGTCGGAGTAGCACCTAAATTGTAACAGTTGGCATCCTACAACCGAAAGGTTTTTACGCAACTTCCTTGTGGAGTCATTTCTTCTAACGGTAGTTTTAAACCGGTACAACTTAAAATCCCGACAAGACCATTTTCTTTCAATAATTGCTAGCAAAGTGCCTACAGATCTTCTGTTGTAGTGGATGTTCGGTAGCGTAGGTACCATCAGGCAACCCACTGCTTGTTTGCCCTTTTAACATATAAAGCTTTGGTACAAGGCTTTGTTAAAATGTTACCTTTCAATAGCTTTCTAACACAACGATTCCTGCGTGCTAGTTGATCTCGTGCAGGCTGCATTTCAATGATAGTGCACAAACATTTCGATTCACCTTTCCCTTCCGTCATCCTTAGACTTTGTAAGCGGATAATTTATATCATTTACTTGTATCTTAAATTATTCCAAAGGTTATGTTGTTTAAAGTACGTCGAGTCTTAGAACAATTGCCAATACTATTTTCCTTTGATCGTTATGATTCTTAACACGAATGAGTTTCTCGAGAAGTAATTCTTGTCCGTTCAGTTTTGTTTACTTTCTTTAATAGTAGTCAGTTTGTACAACTTTTCATCTCATAGATCTCCCTTAAAGTTATATTAAGGTGGAAATATGACCAAACACCTGGAAAACTCTCGCAGTATGTTACTGATAGATTTTAATTAATAATATTAACGTTAAATAACATTCAAAATATATAACTAAATATTAAAAGTACAAAATAGAGCAGATATGCGTTATATCAAGTGCCTTACTTAATTTAAATAATAGCACTTATTAAAACGTCGCGGCCGCAATCCACGTCGAAGCCTTCACCTTCTTACTGTTAGATGTGTTCATATGAATAACAATATCAAGTAAAAGATGTTAATATTTAATAAGTTGTCTAATTAAACATTTTTAATTTATTATACGAGTGGTTCATCTCCGAACCTTCAATCAAAACCTAACGCTTCTTCATTGGTTCATAGCCTTTAACCCCTTATATACATATACAACTTAGGACCATTTTTTTCTCAGTGAGACAGTATAAGTCTCCAATACAATAAATAAATAAATATTTAACACATCCTCTTCTCTGCGTTTCCTGAACTACTTTTTCCTATACAAAGAAAAAGGCTTCGCAACCTGTTGCAACGTATTTGCAATATGTAGTCATTTTTATTATGGTATTGATGGCTGTAGTGGTCTCTTAACATTACACTTATGGAAGAAGATGGCGAACGAGCAAGCGGTTCCTCTCACGTGGAGCAGATACATTGCTTACCTTTAACGGACAGCGGGTGGGATAGACAAAATAAAGGACATCACCTTTTACTATTCATCTCCACTACCACGAAACCCTCTCCCCCTATCCATCCTTTCCTTACTTGGAAAGGATGAGATAAAGAAGGGGGGATTGGCAACAATATGGTCTTCGCTTCTTTTACTATAAAATGGTATGTTGCTAATGTCCACTTATATGCGTTATAAGTCAAGACCTAAACGAAAATTTATGTTTATTGTACCAATGTGACTGTAAACAACCTATACGGAATCAAGTATACGATAAATACTACATTCTAGTGACATGTTAGGATCTCGAGACATTTTATATAACACCAATGGAATGTAACATGGTTATTATACATTTTTTGTGGCTTAGTCGGCAGAGATTGCTGAGTTCTTTTTTTAGTGGTCGTTGCATACAGGCCGTGGGCGCGCCTTAAGAAAGTCGCCAATACAGGAATGTGTAACTGCGATAAAAATATTACAATATTATCATTGCAGACCTTACTTTTCAAGAAGTGACTTGATCGATCTTCAATAAAATAAATTGAAGTTATGTACTGGAAACGTTTTCTCTCCCCTTGGTCTCAGTTTATTAATGTTACATAAGAAAATATCTGCAGCGTATTTCACGAACTTTATAAGTATATGGCAGTTCGTTCAAATAAATTCATTCGTTATGAATACATATAAGGCCATTCACACCGAGCCATTTGGAACGAACGGCAAGGTAAACTCAACGCAAGAAAGCAAACATTACAACAGCCTTGGCCAAGTTTGATAATTGTTTTTGTAGAAATATTACATGTGTGATATCTTTCTAGTGTTACAAAATTGTCATTAAATTTATATATTTGATAGGACAATACGACGGTATTGTATGATTTTAAAGAGGAAAAATAATAGTTATTAATTTTTTAAGAATATTATTAATTTTAATTTGTTAACATCAATGTGGATTAACTAAGAGTGAGCCTTTGATTAAGGTTTTTCTCTTTTGCAGGTAAACTATCCCCATTTTTGAAAAAATTGCCACTTATAAAATGATGTCTGAATGATGATGATGATGATGATGTGTAAGATTTTTCCTGCTCTCAATTTTCTCGACAACAATAAGGTTCTAATAAGAACCAGAGTGTATTAGATTAAGATTTATGCATTTAAATTTACAACTCACAATATCCAAAATATTAGGATTGTATTTTTTGTAAATTACATTTTTTTTACAAAACCCAACACAAATGCGTAGGGAAAAAACTACTGTTGATGTATACTGCATAAGAGCAGTCTCTCCCAACTTTTTTCCTTCCTTTTATAAATTCATTTATGAGTACCCCTCTCCTAATAACTCCATACTTACTCCTAAAAATGTGTCTCGCTTCTCAAAGTTTCGCTCATAGTCTAGCACCTTAGTAAGTAATTACTTATAAGGTTCATTTAAAACGAAATATTGTAGACTGAAATATTGTACAGTGTAGTTTTAACTTCGCACCAACTTTCTTCTACCAATATAATTTTCACATCCTCCCAACGAGACCTCGCTTACCAACAGAGGTACGCGTACCACATCGTTCGGTTTAGAAGAATAAAAACTAAGACATTTAATCACTGATGAATGATCATTATATAAACAGTAGCAACGTTAAAAATTTCAATATAGATTTATGACTTGTCTGTCTGTGAATATCTTTAATTTAATTACTCCGCAGAACAACAGGTTCCGTTATATTACGGCGAATGACCTTATGTAATCTCAATGGTGTCGATTCTTAAGCTTCCTAACTTATATTACTACCTAAGCACCTTTGAAGTCTGACATTTAACGGTTGACATTTAGTAGTGAAACATTAGAATCAAGTTGCACCATTTAACACACTTCTTTTTATGGCAGAAACGAGAAAATGTTTCGTCTAGTCTTATGCGACTGCCACCCAAAAATATCTTAAGAACAGAGGAATTACGAATAAAATTTTGTATAACAAAAGGCGAGGGGGTGGAAAGAAGATTGTTACGTTATATTAGTGTTTAGAAATGAAATCGTATTAAACGGTGATAAAATACGCATATATTTAGTTTTATTGTCTATCCATCAGTCTGTCGACAGTCACCGCCGGTGTGTCAATAATTAAATAATTATAGTACTTAAATCGATGGTAACAACAATTCAATAACCGTTTAATACTTGGACACACTAACATTTTAGAAGCAAATAATCAATAAAACATACGGACGAATATTCCGTCTGTTTTCATGTTTCACCATAATTTCCGTGTGACATTATTTTAGATAAAATTGTCTGTGATCGATAGATCGAGGCGTTAAAAGGTGACTTTAACAGTGGACACTTTCAGTAATTTAATTGAGAAAATGTCATGAAGTGAAAATACGTTGTTGATCGATGATCTGTTCCTATGTCGGTCATTGTTCACTGTTGTTGGTGAGAACGCTGGATGCGATGTAGATCCCCCATACGTTTGTAATTTGAAATAATTAAAAATTAAAAATCATGGTTGTAAGTTGAACTAAGTTCACAGCTTATAGCACATAAAAGGATGTACGTATCCGTAACATGTATGTTCGGATTCTTTAATAAATTTTAAAATATCCTTCGTTATAAATTTTAACAATGACAATAATTTAAATTTGTGAATTAAAACACAAAAATATTTTTATATCAATAGGCCGGAACAAGAAAATCATTGACCTAATCGAGTACAATGACCTTAAAACAAAAGCATAAAGTATAAAAACAATACACGCCATCTAAATTATATTTCTTTTTAAATTTTAATTTTAAAAACTGGTTTTAAGAGAGTGTGATGAACACCGCGATGTATTTAACACCGCAAATACACGAGTAGCATTACCTCGGTGAATAGATTAAAAAATTTGTGTAATCTTTACTAAGAAGTTCCATTTGCCGAACATCTATAGTCTAAGATCCGGCGCAAGGAATTTATACCCACATCTGTTATTTGATCAGGACATCAGGTCAAATCGAGCTCGTTTTAACATTCTTTTGTTCATATAAAATTGAACTCTAGAATCTCGGACGGTGAGTTACTAAGGGCTTATCCTAATTTCGTTTTTACGATTAAACAGTATGACCAACACAACAGATTTACCTCGGCATTCCACTTCTGATTTAACAGTGTAAATATTATCTAACATCATAAAATCTAGGTTTTAATCAAATAATAGATGAGAGTTTAAATTCTTTACGCCGGGTCACATACATGTAACATACATATTACCTATATTACTCTCGCGTAAAACCTGACAAGTTGTCGAGACGTTTCTTGTCACGTCTTCAAGTGACGAGTTTAAACGTGAGGTTGTAAGTCTGATGAAAGAAATGAGTGATAGTCACCACACCTAGCAAGTTCATGTCAGTGACTACTTCTAGTATGATGTAGCACATGTTTGTTTAATAGAGCACAATTGTATATTGATTTAAACATTCGCGTGCCACGAATGACGTAATGTTATGTATACAGTATTGAATCATGTGTTCATTCACATTATTAACATGCATAATAGCTATTGTAGGCCTGAGACATCGTTATTTTACGTTTGATAAAACATGCTCTCTATTATTCCAATTAATTAAAACAATGATTCTATTAAGTTTTTGTAATAATACATTTTTCACTATTATAAACAGAAGCAATACAGACTACACATTTTAATGACATTAAAAGAGCCATTCAAAGGTTTGTTAGGCGGCAAAATGCCAGGAACATTCGAGCCGAGGGGTCTGGAGTGCCACTACGACAGAATTTTTGCATACCTTTATTTACGATGTTTCGAAGTTCCATTGTATGTGTGGGTGTGTATATATTAGACGTAATAACATGTTGTTATAACAAATGTTTGTGATAACAATAATTGGAAATCCCACCAATGATTTGAGTCAAAAGTAGATTCTGTTTTACGCTCTATCAAGTAAAATATGTCATTTTATGTCTCGCTCCTCTTTTCTCAACTGCCCAATTTCTTTGTCTGCCACGTTTATAGAATTTATTGAATGGCGGTGGAGTAACTCCCAGGCATCTGTTGAATTTGATATTTATCAGTTGCGATCAGAGGAAATACTTACTATTTTCTTTATGGATGAAGGCGGCAAACGAGCAAGCGATGACCTGATGTTAAGTGACCGCTACTCATAGGCATCCGCAACAAGCAAATAAGTTTCAGATGTGTTGCCTACCTTGGACAGAGACAGACAGGAAAAAGAATATTTCCTTCTGCTATACATCCCCTACACCGGCAAACCCTCCGCCCCTACCCATCCTTTCCTTACTTCGTCCAATCCTCTTCCCTTCCCTAAACCATGAAAAGGGTAAGAGAACTGCCACCGCCTCCGGCACCGCACTCACCAGACGAGACGCAGAAGTATAAAATGCTCTTACTACATTACGCCTGTCTTCCATGAGGTCGTGGTATTTTACCGGTCAGTCGGCCCTTTCGTACGACAGGTGTTGTTGGGGGCTCTACGAGTACCACAGTTAAAATGATACTATTTGATAATCATTGTGTCCCTTGAAAAGTGTATCAATGTAATTTTTTTAGGTAACGTTAACCCATTACTTCTAACATTTGGGCTGTAAGAAGTTTGGTGAAATGCGAAATATTCACCGTATTTACCTAACACTCCACTGAGATATTGACGTGAGAGTTTAACAAAACAATCTCCATTTTTCTTTTTTGTTATTATCTAAGAGCAAGACAATGTTTTACGACTATTTCATTACCATCAATCTAATTGAACGCGTCATTCTTGCCTTCGGCATCTCTTTCGCATCTATGATGTAAGTCATTAGGTCTGCTCGTTAATTATTTTTATACTCGTTTACGTGCGCTTGCGCAATGAGCTTTCGCTAGCGGCCGTAAAATAATGTAGCATTGTCGTATCCCTGTGAACAGAGCTTTGTCCAATAAATAGTTCTAAACTTTCGTTACAATTTTTTATACGATACCATCTGTTTATTACATAACATGTTTCAAAAAGTTATATTAATCTTTTAATTGTATCGCAATCTATATATATTATCTACATCAGTTATGTAACAGTGCAATGTTTTTATTAATAAATAAACGGGAAGAACGGAAATTGACAATTGTATGAAGCTACCAGAGCAATGCTTAGAATCTAATATGACGTTAACTAGAATGGCGTGAATGGAAACGACAATATTTCTTTTTTAACAAAACAGGACTGATATTAACTTTAAAACCAAAACTAATACTTTTTAGGTTGGAGGAAACAATCTAAATATTTTTTATTTCAATAAATGCTTAAAATAACTATTTTTAAATAATGTAACCTTTTCTACAATACAAACGAAGAAAATACTATAAAAATATCTGCTATTATAATTAATTGTCAGTATTCTGAGTTCTTGTAATCTCATACTTTAAGCTGTAACGCATTGTATTCTGACAACAGTACATAATCTATGCAGCACAAGTGTAGACAGGCATTTCATCTAAGAGACGTGACGGCAACGCCAACGCGCCTGTGTAAGCTTATCGACATAAAATCTGTCTCGCGCATGCGTGCTAATATTTTCTCGCAGGCGTTGTACGCGTGCGCTGCGTTAGCACGAGGCTAGTTTACGACACACGGCTCTTCTTTACGCGGTTCTGTCGCATAATTGATTGTCCACTCGATACTGACATTGAACGGGCGGTGCGGCGGTCGCTTGCACGATTATTCGCCTTTTATTTATTTAAATTATAAACACGCTTTTGTATCGTGACACGAAATATATATTTTTCGCATCCACCCTACATCTTTAGTGTCAGTCGGACACTTGTACAATTACGTATTCGTATGTATGAGTTAAATCTGTGATATGTGCATGGTGCGGTTTTAATTGTGCTTGTGTAATGTCTTAGCGAGTGTTAAATAGTGTATGGACGAGGAAAATGGAGGTCGCCAAAGAAAAAACTGGAAGGATCGAGGATTTCGACGAGGATGGTTGGAATTCTCGTCGTTGCATGTTAGACGGTAAGAATTGATGAATTACATTACTTATCTTTATTTTAATGTGGACGTGAATATTGTGTGAATATTAATAACATACTTTTGATTGAAATGAAATTCATCGCAATATTATGAATCGCATGGACCAACGTCGAGTCGTGTATTGATTTTTGCTGCAGTTTACATTACGCAGCAGACGGGGAGCTTACATATACATATATGTACCTCAGTAATATCAAGTACCCGTTTCTATAAGTATAAGTACTATTAATTGTTTTTTTATGTGAAAAAATTGCAAATGTCATTAGAACCCACGTACTTTTATTACTAATAACTCAGACCCTCCGTTGCTTAAAAATGTAGTAGCATTGACCTAGTAGGAACCTTTAAAATTTTGAACATTAAATTCTCGGACATATTACAAATAGGTTTGAAACATCGACTGACAATTCTACCACACCTCTAGACTCTTGAATAAATCATTGATAATTCGATGTTTTTAGTCAATGTTCTTTTATATAAAATTTTACGTGTGAGTGGTGACTCATAATAAAAGGCAATGACGAAAAATTGAGTCGTTCGGCAACTGAGTAAGGCAGATGGTATCCCGTTTTGGCAGCGGACGAAACTTATTGTGATCCTTGCGGAGCGTGCCTCTGCGAGCGTTCACCCCGACCTCCCCTCGCCCGGCAACTTTATAGGGTTTTAAAATCGATACCAACCTCCCTGTTGGCAAACTTGCTAAACTGTTAAAGCTACGCCTACTAAATTATATTCACTTGTTGACCTGCGTGGATACATTAAAAAGCTATTTCACGTAATTTCCTCTATACTCATTTCCTCGATTGTATTTAAACTTGGAGACGGACGAGATATCTATACATACAAAAGGCGATGTATGTAAAGATATAACTGGCTTGATTTCGATGAAATTCCAGGAAAGGTTCACTCGGCCAAGCGATTTGGTACCGATCTGAACATTATTAGTTGCTACCCGGGCGAAGCCGGGACGGTTCACTATAAGTAATAAATAAAAACGTTAACACCAATAATACACACATAAATTTTTGACACTCCACTGTACATTTAAATCACGAATGGCTTTGTTTAGTGGTCAGTGGTGCCTGTCGTCGTTTACAAATGTACTTCGGTACCACAATTAACATTTTACTATTATATCAGTCATTTTCAGATTTGTTTGTCTTATAACTAGTAAATAAATAGCCTTTATCAATCTACTTAGACATAGGCCTACTATAGTGCCCCCTGTTCTTGCCTGCGTTTTTATTTAATTTGCTCAATCTATTTATTTTTGTAACTTTATAATGAAGAAAAAAAACTAAAAACATCTACACTACTAATTTTATTATGTTGCCTGAATATTTTTGGGATATCTTTAACACCATGCAATAAGGAATATTTCCAGACGACGAACAGTTTATCCAGATACCTATGATCGACTGGTAACGTTTTGCGAATATCGGTTTTTGATTCAAAAACTAGTCAGATTAAAAATAGGTTAAAACTCGGTAACTTTCCTGTGTTTCCAATAATCGTTTTATAGAGGGCAAAAGATGAAGTAATAATTTTATATTGATTGACCTTTCTGTCGCTAATATCGCTCAATAGTTTAGTTAATATTATAATATATAATGGTTGAAATAGTAGAATAATAACTAATGATGGAGTACAAAATTAAGACTATCTGGAAGTCTAATCAATACATAGGAAAAGTTTAATTTATGTCGGCCATTTATTGTCATCTAAACAAGGAAATCGATGGCTAAGAAAATAATAATAGATTAAGTGCTCATTAGTATTCCGTATGATAATCGGTTGGCATATCTATAGTCATAGATTAAATACAAACATATATCACGTGATATAGTTATATATTCTACTTTGATTCCTAACTAAGCACGGAAGAATAAATTACAGCGTAAATATCAAACGGACTAAATCAAACGGTATAATAAATAAATGTTTACAGTCAGGTTATTATTTTGGTTACGTAATTACCACAACGATAAACAATAAAAATACCGACGAAGTCCTGGGATTAGCATATAGTTCAGTTGCAGAGTCAAGTATTAAGATTATATTTTAAAATTAAGTTGCTTCGTGCATCAATCCGCAATACAGTTATCATGCAGATACATTACGTGTAGACACAGACATATATGTATATTAATAGAAGGGGTGTCTGAAAGCAGTACAATATTAGGGTGTGCAATTAGAATAGTGAAGGGGAGCCACCCTCTGTTACAATTAGTAATAGGGGCGGCAGGATACCTAACATAGCTTATAAGCTAAATTTGAAATTCGACTTTGATGCAGACCGTCATAAAATATTGTCACAATTCAAAGTAAGCTTAGTTTATTATAGGGAGTTTATTAGAGATTATATATAAACAGGTGGTGGAGGAACCAACCTTCTTAGAGTCACACTTGCAAATCTACAGCTAGTGGTAACTAGCAGCTACGGGCCATAAATATGACTAGACCCAGTCATTAGCGGATCCAGGATAGTGATTTGGGGGATTGACTCCCCTTTCGCGGTGGGTTTAATACTCCTAAGGAAAGGTTTTAGCAAAGTTAAACCTAAAATATACACAATTCTTACAACAAATTTTATTAAACTATAATCTGGTCAAGGTAGTGTAAGGCTACGTTTCAACAGATATGTGCAAGGAGGCGTAGCGAGGGATGTATTTTTTAAGAACGAAAAGAATTGCTTCATCTACACAGACTCATGTGGAAACAGCTTAAAGGAATCTGAAGCCCCTTAGCGCCCTAAATCCGAAAAGGGAGCCAACAAAAAATATCATTTAACTTTTTAAAAACCACACCAATATCATCTTATCAAGCACACGCAAAATACGCGCTAGTCGTTGAGTTGCGGTAAAGTAGCCCCCTACTACTACTACTACACCAATATCTTATAGGAGAATAAAAATATATTTTTTGTATTTACAGAATCCCTTATACTGTAATAATATTGAATCTAGTGACATCGCACACGGGTTGTAGCTCAATATTCCCATTACACAATATACTGTACACACTATATACGACTACTTATAACAATCAGTCAAGGCTCGGGCCTCAAGAGGTATTGTCACGACCGTTGACACGAGTACAAACTGAGTCTCCTTCCTTTGACAAGTGCTTATAAAGACTCTTGCTACTCTTTCACTACCGTACTCATACATTTCTGGCAAACCGGAAATGTGAGTGACAACACTAGGTTAACATACATACCATAACAAAAAATATCTTCCTTATACCAAGTTTACCTGATGACTTTGCGAGAATTAAAAAAAAACTTCATCCGCATTTTTATCGGTTAATAAATAAATTTTAATTATATAAAGCAATAATTTATATCTAGGCACTTGCCAATAACAACGTTTGTTTAAAACAAAAGCAGATTTTTTTAAACTCACAAAGACATTATTTGTATACCTGCTTAACAAAAACATATTAAGGGCAGTTTGCAAGAGATTAGTTCTATCTCCTCAAAAACATAAAAAGCAATATAAAGCCAAGCAACGCAGTTTCTCCGAAACAAAAAGTTGTGTTTGAATCTTGAAAATGAGATCTCTCATATCATTTGCATGGCACCTATTCTGCTAATTTAAATACTTTAGTCTTAAGTGCACTGCTCACATGTACTTAGCAATAAGAATAATAGATTATTTTTTCTCAATTATCGCAGGGTAAATATCCATTTCGATGTCTGTTTCTTAGTCGTAAATCAAGAAACTTAACGTACACCTGTAACTTATGTTAATAAAGCAATTTCGCAAATTGCAATACCAATATATTTATGCAACAATGCTTGAGGACATTCCGAAAGTGTCAAATTTCGCGGTTTTCACCCGCCTCCCACCGCTAGCCGCTTGGCGCCGTGATTGTTCGCACCGACCGCGATTGTTCGATACTACTTACAGCCGACCTGACGCTGCGAAACAATACGTGCGTCAGTGGGGCCGCCGACCTGCGGTTATTTCTTATGCATATTGCTAATTCATACATAATTTTCTTATAATTTAATCTAGTTCACAAGTATTGACAGAACGGGCGAAATCAGTGAAACGAGCACATTGCTAATCTAGTGGAATTTGACCATCACTAACATTAACACCTGGAGAAAAAACTAGGAGATTGAAAGGGGATGGGTTTGGTAATGAAAGTTCGTGGTCTCTTTTCAAAGTTATAACCTTGTAAGAAATAAAATTATATACATGAAAACACCTTTGCTTCAATGTTTATCATATTTGTAGGGTCATCTGACCTTACACTCTTAACACTGCAATCATTATATTAGCTTGACTTATTAGTTTTTTTTATTGTATATAAATGTGAAGATGAACTACAGACGCCTTATCTTTAAAGATAACTTAAACGAATATCAAAGAACATCATTGACAGAACTGTACAGGTTAAACTTGGCCACGGAACCGGTATCGAACGCGCCCTTGAACCGTACGGACGGACAGACATCCGGTTTTGCATTTTTTCCATTGCACCTTACCGTAAACATAAGTCTAGCAAAACACACGTACATACGACTAAAATTACAAACTCACTCGGTTTAATTAGCTTGTTATGACGTTATCTTGTTGAAAATATCTGTCTATGAAAGCCAGACAGTATTATCATAATAGCAAGTTACAAAACATTGTAATGTTGGTGCCAATTATCTACTGATTAATTTCAATACTAATAATAAACTGCATAGCTACTTATTAAAGCTGTAAAACATATACATAAGTGTACTATTTCAGTATAATTGTTGCTTATGTTTTTATCCTTTACTGTCAAATAATTACTCCACTCACTCTAAAGGACGGTAACGTTTTACGCTCGCATGTAATAAATACCTCGTATTGTTTAACCCGTTGTGGCTATATAAGCGATGTAACGAGCAGCGATAGGTTGTGACATAATGCCTCCGATACACCACACGAGACTGATTATAGCGGCGACGTAGGTCACAAATACAAACGACTACTTGGCATTTATCGCATCGCGTTGCCTCTCGTAGCATAACCGCGTTTGTCTTTCACCTAGGACAACAACGCCATGACTGCTCTTACAGACTTAAGGGGCACCTAGACGATCAAACGGTTTGATTCAAACACGTAGATTTAGGGTTGACTGAAACCATTTTCATCGTTTACGAAGCTAGTTTGAACGGTTTGTCAAGAACTTTCTGTAGATGTTTGTGTGTGAAACGGTATCTTGAGTACCATTCATTGAACCAATTTTTTTTTTGTGTAAAAGCGCAGCGTACGTTAACGTAATAAAAACGAGGAAATCGCGATCCTTGTTCGAAGGCATCTCACAATTTGTCTGGGCTACAACTGTCACAATCAAAATGCCGATTACGGTGGTATATATACCGAACCAAACTGCGGAGTGCCGTTTGACAACCTTTCAAACCGACATCAAACGGTTTGAGCAAACACGTAAGGTTTGAATCAAGCCGTTTGATCGTCTCGGGGTCTCTGTTTCATTATTATTATTAATATATTGTTGTTATTGGCTTGTATCTGTAACTATAAAAAATTGTAAATAGTTAAACGCTGTTCCAGTCCTAAATTAAAAAAAATAGAATGTCTCTGTCCTGGAATGTCGTAGGTTTTTGTTTTTATTTTCATTAAATTAGCTATTACTTATTTATCAATCTGTACATGTAGTGATGCCGAAGACATTGTCAATGTTTATATACAGACGAATGATTTCACATCACGGCCGATTGAATTAATTAAGGACAGCGTTGCCGGACGTCCATTGAGCGATGACGAATATTATTTTCCGCAATTAAAAACAGTAAACAATTTTAGTAGCCTTGCCTTCGACTACGAATTCGCACACACACATTATTTACATGATCATGAGTAAATACCTCTACCGCTGGACGTAGACCATAAAGCGTCTCTTCCAATGGCATCTCCCAACATTCATTTCATCTATACTAATATTAACTCGAAAACTACTGAACCAGTTTAAAAAATAACATTTAAAGCTCTTCTCAGCGTGGCACAAGGCTCTTAAAACCTTGGTGGGAGCGAATATTTTATTTTTTTATTTCTATCTACCCGAGCGAAGACCGGGCGGGGTGCTAATTCTTTTAAAAATTTGATACAACAATCTGCACTTTATTTAACATTAATTAAACAAAACACTAATTAGTCACGCCATGGTCACTTTACGGTAACACATAAAACCTTATAGTAATTCCACAAATCAATTGCAGCACTCAGGCTGCTCTAATTTTTTACTTGTTTTAAATCATCGTTGCTTACAATGAAGGTTTTATTTTTAGGTTGAATGATTAATACTAAAGGTATATTATTTTATATCTCGAGATAGGTTAGCATAACATGCCGAATGTCTATAACAATATATGTGGGATCGGATTCAGAAAATATCGTTCAAAAAAAATATACATTTCGTCTGACGCCCATTCTTCCGCTATCCGTCGTCTTAATTCATTTTTTGTCATTCTGTCCTATCCGTCTCGCTCTTCCATTCAACGTTCCATTCCTGCGCATAAACTAGTATTCCCACATATCTGATACCTACCTCTAATGTTAAAATGCATGCACGTGCTTTATACAGATTTGGAGAACTAGATGAGAAAAAGAAGTAAGTCGGGCTTAGACACAGTAGATAATTATTAGAGAACTCCTTTAAACTGACTTTAAATACATTTCACACAGTTAATAATAGCAATAGCAGTACAGTAAATAGCCTTCTTATATATATTTTATTATGAAAAAGGTAGAAACTATATCATTTCTCTTGTAAATACTTATTTAAAATAATTAAAATGCTAGTAGACGGTTGCTCTACGTAACCATTTACTTAACAAATCTCACGCAATAAGATTGAAGATTCTAATGTCCCATCTAAACAATTTATCGCAAGAAGTTTTTCAACAATATTAAGCTTTAAGCGCTTTGGCATCACAGTCGTTTAGCGAACTGTTAGTGGATGCAAATTGACAGTGCGTTCTTGTACGCTGGAATTTATCGAAAGCCAGATCAATTTGTTTTAGAAAGTAGACAATTCAACTGAGCTGGCTTTTGCAAAAACGGATCTTACTCACACGTATCTTGTAATTCTATCCGTTAAATGCAATCTGGTATCGGCTATGTAGTCCACTCATTTAGGAAATATGTAAAAATATTACACAGCCGCATACACTCATTTAATTAAAAACAAAAAACAATAAGGAAATTGTAAATTGGTAGGAAAAATTTTATTTTTATCATCAGTAAACGTAATGAAAAACGTACACCGACGCAAGCTCAACGTAAAACAGGTTATTTTTGAAAGACCAAAAAACCCAACTGACTGTATGATATCTTCGATAGGTAGACTGACAAACAATATCCTCTTATTTCCTTAATAAGAGCATTGTAATAAATGTTGTGTCCGCCCATCAAGGATCCTTGATTCCAGAAAAAAAATATGGGTTTTTCGATCCCCGTGCCTGATATAAGGGATTAGACTCACCCCTGACATATTTAGGATTTAACGAGAGCTTGTTAATTCTACCCAGGTTGAGTGAAAGAGATATAAGTGGGTATTTCATTTAAATTATTTACGACGTGCGCAATATCTGAACAAGTGTTTCTATTAAGTCATCCAGACAAGGCTTAAAGGTTAATGCTAATTTTGCATAAAATACGTATTACGTATATAAAGCGCATAATATTGTTTTGTCATGATTTTTATTATACCTGACACTATTTGTATAACCAGTCTATATATGACAAAGTTGCTTAATTGCACTTGCTACAAAAAATTATTAAAGCAGGTCACAACAGCACAAGTTAATGTTCTCACCGGGCGGTAGTATTACTGGTATATTAAATGACATATGGCCGTAGCTCGATAACGTCACTACATCACATGCGACCAACAAACAGACACATACAACTTAATCGCTGGGTCGCTGTACATCGAATGCCGGAAGAGGGGCCTGGTGCGTTCCACGCGAGTCTGATGTTATCCTGCATCCTATATATTTCCTACTTCATTGGGAGAACCACTCCAATGAAATAAAAATACAAAATACTAGCTGAACCGGCAAACTTCGTTCGCCTTTTATTATTTTCGCGCGCATTCCTTTTTGTTTTGAGAACTGGTTATATACTTATTTAAATATATCGTGTAAGGGATTATCATAAGGTGCATGATGCAGGATTAATAATCCATGTAAATAGTTTTCCAATTACCACACTATTCGTGATCATTTTTTTAGAAGTTAGAATGTGTACATTAAGTTATCCTTAAAAGATTAGAGTTATATGTCATGTACGACTTGTTTGTAGATCTTTTTAAGATATACAATTCAAATATTTTTATCTATCTATCAAGATTTGCAATGTAAGCACACAAAAATATTTTTTTACGACGTACATTTTTTTTTAATTTCCTGTTGTTTTAACATATTAACCATCCGCTTGAATCACTCTGTCTATTTATGAAAACTGAATTTAAATCGTAGTTTGAGAGATCTATAAGGACCAGACAACGACGCGACTTTGTTTTATACTATCCAAGTATTATGACGTCATGTCGTCGTTCTGTCAGCCGATGGCCATACACTGCTGGACTTGCCTCATGCATTAATCGGTCCTCTGCCCTCGTTAAGTGGAATAATATGATGTGAAATAAGAAAATTTAAATTGTTTTCTATACTTTTCGTCGCGTTTAAACTAAAGCAAAAAAAACAAGAAATAAGAGACATGTTTATTACTTTCTTAAACATTTACGCACTCAGTTATCAGCTCGTACGTAAATTAAGACAAAATTAGCACAGCTCTTGCAATATATCGATAATAACTTGAACTCGTTTCACAATGTTGGTGTGATTATATTCGACTTAAGATTGATACGTCGCGGATCGCCGCCGGTGTTAACATTTTGAAACGTACTTACATAAGGCCTGTAATATTTAGCCACGTGACCCTGATGAGACGCCACTTTAAAAATTACTACCTGTGTAATACATTCAATACACAGCCTTCCTGTTGACTACAGAGTTGTTGCGACACGTGGTAAAAAACTTTTCTGCGGATGAAATGTAAAAAAATTGTAATTAGTTGACCCGTGCAAATGCATATAGAGGATAACACAACCTTTAATGGTGGAATATTGTACACGTCTGATGAAAATGAATAGGTATATTTTTTATAAGCAAAATATTAATTTAAAAATAGCTTTAAAATTATGCGTGATTTTTAATTTTGATAAAGAATTAAATATAGAATAATCTTATACCATTATTTTGTAGTTCTCACCTCTCACGTTTTTACACACAGGACTCGTAACATGACAACCATAATGTAGAAATTAACAAAAACTTTATTTCCTTGAATGTCTGCGCCAAAGTCTCTCCATGCTAAGGTTTATTTTGTTTTGTTTTATAATGTATAGCTTGCGTACGCGATAAAATAAAGATTCACCGTATATCCAACTCATTCTCACACCTAATGAAATGTCATACAATACACATTCATGAATCGCGACTATTTTTAATCTGACTGCACTATTATATTGTGTAGAAACAGCACTTATGTGTCCCAGTTACACAAAATTATCAGTTTTATTTATAATGACGTCCAGTTTCGGGTTACGGCATCATATTATTTGATGTAATAACTCTTTCTACATAAACACAAAAACGTATTTATTTTGAGAACAACTTTAACATAACATGCAATTTACGAAAACATTCACTTGTACTTCGATTGTCCGGTCAATATTGAATTGGTAAACAAAACTAACATATGATTACTTATTGATACCAAACAAAATATTTAGTTAATAAATTAACTCGAACAGTAGCGTCCAACATTATAGACTAGGTGATACGTTTCATTCTTTATGTTGATTTACTTTAATTATTTTTTGTTATACGTGTTATAATTTTAATAAAGGGCAAGGAGACCACTTTAAAGTCGACATTTCCATGCACCAGGAACACTGACGATTAGATATAACATATTTGATTTGAACTTTATATTGACTAGTATTATTATGCGGTATTTAAAATTTTGTCTCCGTCTGGTTGGGTATAAATATATACAATACATAACATAAAACAAATACATAATTAAAATATATACAAAAGTAATAAATACATATAATATATACAATATATAAATACACAGATAAATAAATCCCAACCAGACGGGATTCCCTCGGCAGGGGAGACCAAACGGCCGAGGGTTAGGGGGAACGGGAGAGAAACCGGCGGACAATTCGGGCGGTGTCGAGAAGCACCGCTTTCTGCATTTGAGCTCGGAGCACACCGTCCCGGAGTCCCAGTCGCCTCAGATGTTCAGAGAGGGTGACTGGGATTAACCCGTTCGCAGAGACAACTATCGGGATTATTTCAGTCGGCAAACCACCCCACATGTCGGTCACCTCGTGTGCCAGGTCCAGGTACTTCCTCTTTTTCTCTGTTTCGGCGTTCACGAGGTTCTCGTCATATGGGATGGTTATGTCGACCAAAAACACCCTGGACTGTGCCCGGTCCATCAGCACGATGTCAGGCTTATTCGCGAGAATAGTCCTGTCCGTGATGATGGGCCGGTTCCAGTAGAGCCTGACGCGGCTATTTTCGAGCACGGCTTCCGGCAAGTACTTGTAATAAGGCAGTCTAACATCCAGGAGACCATATTTCATAGCGAGCTCCTGATGGAGAATCCTGGCTACTAGGTTGTGCCTGTGCAGATACTCAGTGTTAGAAAGCGCCGAACAACCGGAGATAACATGCCTAAGTGACTCACCGGGACGGCGACATGCTCGACAGATGTCGACGGTGCCGTCCTTTAGGAAGTATCTCCTATAGTTGTTGGTCTTAATAACCTGATCCTGTATCGCACAGACAAAACCCTCGGTTTCTCCAAAAAGATCACCGAAACGCAGCCAGTGGAGAGAGGAGATGTTATGTACAAAAGGCTCGTGAAGAGCCTTGTAGAACCTCCCGTGGAGCTCTTTCTCCTTCCATACAGTCTCCCGGTCAGAGACGCTCTGTACCGCCGGGTCTTGCCATTGCTCGATGGCCAAGGATAGGGGGGTAAGTCCTTTGTCACATGATATGACATCCGTGTGGATCCCGTCACCCGATTTGGTCAAGAAGTAATTAGGGATGCATAACAACTAACAACTTTGTTGCACGAAAGGACCGGTTGAAATACCACGACCTCACAGAAAACAAGCGTCAAGTGGAAGTACTCTGCGTTTCATCTGTTAGTCAGGTGCCAGAGGCCTAATTTCAGACCTCTTCCCCTTCCCACCCTTTCCTCATAAGGATAAGATGGGAAAGGGAAGATTAACGAGGAAAATCATTTTTCTTATCGATCCCCTCCTACGTCCATTAAAGATAGACAACGCATCTGCAACACATTTGCTTGTTGCGAATGCCTACGGGTATCGCTCACTTAATACAAGGTGATCCGCTTGCTCGTTTAACACCTTATTCTATAAAAAGTACATATAATATAATTTATAATTTTATATCCAGTTGTCAGGTTGCTTAGAGCTTTAGTTTCATAACGTACTAAGAGTCTATAATGTAATGAATTTGAATACTGACGTAGGTTTTCGTAGCCCGACTGTACATTTTATACTTTGGATGAACAAAATTATTGAGAAATAAAAAAAGCTTCTTTATACATACCGCATAACAGAAATGCTATACATACTCACAACTATACCGTACCTGCTTTTTTAAATTTATTTTGGATATTGAAAGGATATTCCTTCTACTAAAAAAATTTTTTTTTTGGTCATTTGTCCATGCATTCTCTAGAGCAAATGGATTGAGACAACTGAAGTTTTATCTACTTTCAGCCATACCGTTAGCGCACAACGGCTTAAAAGCTGGTTTTTATTAAAGAACAATCGATGTCCGCAAGCGGATTCAGCGTGCAGCATGCATAAGCATTTTATTGGTGTTGCGAAGAACGTAAACCGTTAATTCGTATCGCTTCAAGAAATCTGAAATCTTAGATATCGGATCATACGTTACAGTCCATAAAATTAGCGAGACTTCATATCGTATTTTCTGTACTTAAGACTATTGGATTTAGGTTACGCGGTAGCTCTAATTGTTTTATGAAATATCACATCTATTCAAAAAACCATAAAATTAATTAGGTTTTTTATGCATTATAAAATATATTATGAATGTATACAATGCCTTACTAAATCTAGCATATTTAAATTTAATCTCCCAAAAATTATGCGTAGGTACGTATATTACGTGTTTTGATTAAAAATATCCGATAATGGCACATTACACCAATAGATGGCACTTAAAAATATTAATGTTCATTTAATATTGTTGGATGTGGTGTTATCGAACGTTGACGTTATCAAGTGATTTCAAGTTCATTGATATACATATAGAATTAGATAAACTGAATAATGCAAATATAAGACCACTGGCTGTGAATTTGCACTTAAATAAACAACGTAACATCTAACAATTTAACAACTACGACTACGAAGCTGTTATCAATAAAATAAAATTGCAACTCCTAAAAGATGACGGTTCTTAATTTCTTCTATTCATTTTAATATATAAATAAGTCATAGCGGAGCAATTGATTTCAATCGTAAAGTTTTTATTGCCAATGAGTGATTACATGCAGTGTACACCCGCCCTTAACCTCGCTTCACGTCACTGCAGCGACGTCGTAAAACTAATCATGTACCATCGGAACAGTCGATAACTAACGAACTAGTATAATTCATTGGTAATCAGTTACCAAGCAAACACATAAAAGTATTTCGCACCGCTTTTTTATTGATTGAGAGAAGAATAAGAGACGGTGGCAAAGGAGCAAGAGTTTCACCTGATATCAAGTGACCGCTACCCATACCCATAGACATCAGCAACTAGCTAATGATTTGCAGATACATTTAATGCGCACAGGAGACAAACAAAAAAAAATCTTGTTCCTATTTATCCCCTATGTATCGTTTACTTATTACACATGGATGGCATGCGGCATGCTTACTCAACATACAACAAGAATACTTCTACTTCAGGCCTGTCCTCTGTGAGGTCGTGAATTATTGTACGTCTGATACATTTTCAAACTGCTGTTCTGCGGATCCTAAAGATCTTTAAATGTCAAATTTTCAAAAGCTCAGCAAACGTATGCGCGTAGGTAAACCACCATACGTCAAGAATTGGGTCCATATTGTGAGATTCGTCATAGTTGACCGACAAGTGCACTTTGTCTGGACCTTCCAATGTCACATAACCTATTACATACATTTATGATTTATACCTAGTATAAAAACATACTTTTTCCTGCACTGTTGACGTCAGCTTTTATCATAACAAGTTCTTATAGTATTCGGACGACAAGAGTCAATTAAATTATCAAAAAAGATATTTTCTGTGGCTTATCGCTGTTATAAAATACTAATAACGTTAAGGATTCGTAATTTTGTTTATTTTAAATGCACAATTCTTCAGCGTATTCTTAACGACGATAAGATAAATACGTCAAATGGTATCTTCGTTTAGGAAAGTCAATTGACTTTCTACACTTTTACATAATTTTGAATTTGAATTAACCTTTATAATTCAGGCTAGAGGAATTCACGAATCTGACCTTATCAACGAGTAAACAATCTTTAATAACGGATAAAGATTGCATATTTTTGCCATTTCTAATATGGAAAGTGCTCAGCGGAATCTGAAATCATTTGTTGTTGCAGCTTGTTTGTAAATGACCATCATACAGAGTTAACATATTTAATATTTTATTAAACTAATTTATTCCCTTTACACGTAAACAAATTATCAAGAACACCAGAGGTCATACTCTAAATCATTTACAAATATTGTATATCCATTAACACATAAAAGTGTGTTCACTTCCTTGTTTTTAATTTTAAAATGTCAACGACCGCGCCGCATTTAACAACGATAACACGGTCTGTCAAGCAACGATAACTTGCTCCTTTCCCTCGCTACTTATGAACTTAAATCAATGCTGAGCTTAAATATATACAAGGGACAATTTATATATAGATAAAATCAACTTATTATTTACCCTCAAATATTATACAAAATGAACAGTAATTATTATTTTTTAATTATATGATTATTATTTTTATGGTTTTATTTATATAGAGGTAACATTATTAAAAAACTACTTATCACCTAAAATACTAAGCTATGACCTATGTATGTAACTAGGATTCTTAATAAATCCTAAGTTAAAAAAGTGATAGGTCAGTATTGAAATACAGATGAATTTTACATTGAACTGTTCATACACAAAAGATACGCACAACTTAGTATGTCCACCATCAACTCCCTGCAAATAAACTACTTGCCAACGAAAATAATATGAGTAGACTGATATTTTCTCTATGGTTTCTTAAAAATGAGTAAGTGGTAAATTTGATGTAAGATGATCATATGGAAATCCATAAACATTCGAACCTGGAAACTTACGCACGCGTTGATAACTCTTGCGAATGAAAAAGGTAAGCGGGGAAAAATTTGAATATGACCCCGCCCCCCGGAAATAGATTGCATTTAGCGGACACATTACTATACAAACACAACGCAAAAGTAACTCCACCCTTATAACGTTAGTGGTGATTTACTTTAATTTCTGTATATTAATTAATACGGCTAGACACATTTCTAGGGAAAAAACAAGGTTAAACAAATGATCTTTGCCATTATCTTTCCCTTGAGCATAACACTGTTATTAAAGCATATTAATCAAGTTCTTAGTTAGTTAAGAAGAATAATTATAAAAAACCGAAGCGAGCGAAGCCATGCAGCCATGAACCAGTCAACCACCATAAAAAAACCCGCTGACGCCTAAACTTCAGCAAAATAATCACGTTAAATCCACGAAAGCACTACAAGTAAATTTAAGTTGTATGACGCTTGTAATAAATACTTATTTTGCTTGTTTCGTTACCTTGTCCCATGTAAAAACTTTTCGCTTGTGATGCTAGGTCCACGACCTTCTAGTAATATGCGTGTCATGTCATCGCGCTCTGGTTCTATTCTATATATATATATATATATATATATATATATATATATATATATATATATATAATGTTACTCTTTTATGTAGTCGTATGTTATACGTATTAAGTAATATTACGTTAAGGTGCTCAAAATTTCGTTTTTCAAAGGTTTTTTGTAAGGATTTGAAAACAAACATCTATTATAACTACAACGCCTACCTCGCTTTCTCTACAGATTTCATTTTTTTTCCTTTTTTTGTAGTACATTGGTACGTTAACATTATTTAATTTCTTTTGGTATCGGTGAATAATCGAATGGAATGAGATTGAAATAAGATTGGTGTAATTACTTTGGCGGGCAGTGATCGTCCGCGGTGGCAGCGGTGGTAGCGGCTGTGAGTCAGTCCGACCTGCGCCGCCGCGGCAGCCGCGCCGGCTCATACCGCAATGGCCACAATCACACAGATAAATAAAAACTAAATGACGTAAAGACCGCTTCCGCATGTTCGATGGAAGTAAAATGAGTGAAGAACAGGAACAGGATACATTAAATTCGTGGGAGCTGAACGGACTTAACTCTTTGGACCTCTGGGATTACACCGTCGAACTGGAGTGCCTGCAAGGAACTGAAGGTTAGTTGGTGCTTACGCAAGATTGTGAGAGGAACAACGTCGCACTCGCCACTCGGTTCGTAAAAAAAACTACAACGTGGTTAGTTGCCATGGAATTTTACAAGTTGGACACGCTGACTACTTGGTCGGACGCTTTCGTGTCTACTTAGTATGGCATGGCATAGCACTTTATTACATTTTTTCTTAACAGTTAAAAGATCGCCGCTCCGCTCGTGTATGTACGTTATATACGTTTGTATAGATAGCAAAAAAGAAAGATTAGTTGGGTATAATGCTGTTAATGAGTATGTATCTTACTTGTTTATAATATACTATTTAAATTGTAACATATACCGCTTCTGTTCGAGATCCCCTCCTCTTGCACCCGGAGGTGGCCACCGAATAAAACCCCCGTTTTATTGGGTAGAATCCCACATCATGGTGGGTCTTCACACACTTTCCCCCAGAAAACAAAATATGCTTATAAGATTTCCCTCGATTCCAAAAAAACTATCTTTCCATAAATCGTTACCTTTGTCGAAGTGAAAAATGTTTCGAATGTTTTCGAAAAATAATTTCTTTGCAGAATTGAACGTACAAGTAATTTTAGTCTGTGAATTTATTAAGACAACAGGTAAATTTTTTATATAGATGGATCCATTTGTCACTGTTACTTAATCATTCTGAAAAAATCTATTTTTGTAATCAGTAATCAGCAATAAAAGATAGATAATATATGTGACTGAAATGATACCGGCGAGTACGATTTATAATGCTAATGTTATCGAAGTACGAAGTTCAAAAAAGTTATGCTTATAAACCCTATCTGATGAGATCTTTGAATTTTTAATTAACATATAAATAACGAGCTTACCCAGCAAACATTGTCCCGCCTTATACTTAATTTACATTGTTTTTTTATGGAATAAGGTAGCAAATGAGCAAGCGGATCACCTGATTTAAAGGGATCGCTGCCCATAGACATCCGCAACAAGGTTGTAGATGCAATGTTGCGTTGCGATGCGTTGCCTACCTTTCATGGACAGAGGAGGGCATAGACAGGAAAAACGATATGTCTTTTTCCCCGTTAACACCCTCCCTGTCCAATCCTCTTCCCGTTCCCATCCCATCCTTAGGAAAGGGCGGAAAGGGGAAGAGGACTCAAATTAGGCCCCCGGCACCTCACTCATCAGACGAACCGCAGAGTACTTCTACTTCACGCCTGTTTTCTGTGAGGTCGTGATATTTCACCGGTCGAGCCGGCCCATTCGTGCAACAGATATTGTTGTTGCGGGCTCTACCACTGTTAAATTGTGTTACCTTATTAGCTGTATTAATCGCTGGATGGGTTATACCCGATCCCCTTTATTGAAATGAAATCACAATCCGTTGCGTAGTTTCAGAGATCTAAGGATTCCCTTAGATCTAGCGGAAACGACTTTGTTTTGTACTATGGTAACGAATGTTACGAGCACAAAGCTTAGATGGGGGATGGATCCACGTATCCATGGAAAAACGTAGCAGAACCCAGAATTGAAATTTCTAAGTCAAATATTTACACTCATTCCACCCGAGACCCTTACAGGAACGTCTCAATGTCCAGTAAGTATACTACTGCGCCCTTTCAATAATGAATTAAAATTTTGAACACTCGTTTTTGGCGTCACAATTAAATGAATAACCTTAAAAAAAATAGGTTGAATTTTCTTTCTTATCTAGTAAAACGAAACGTCTAATCTTGGTACAAAGTTTGGTATAAAGATATAGAGTAAACAAATTTAATTTCATATTTGTTATCTTTTTCAAACGTCATCAGACACTATCTTAATCTGTGTTAGCCAATGAATCCATTTATAATTTGACATCGATGACGAATCATTCCAAATATATGCATTGTTATAGATAATTTGAAATAACTGACTACAGCAATGAATATTGCTTAAATAATGAAGCCAATTTGTATTATACTGATTCTACAATACGATTTATATTGTACATATGTACCTCGTTCATATTTAGAATGTAAATATATACACTTTGTTATTTTTTATAGTTATACTCAATACAATCTAAAAGCTTACGTAAATCTCATCATAAAATTCTCGTGTAGAACTATTTAAAAAAAACTTAAAAAACTTAACGTATGTCTTACTTATGTAAGTGTCTGGTTCAAAGATCTCAGGCTCTTAAATTAGAAACACTATCATTATATGAAAGTCATCCATGTAATCAATTAGATGGCTTGAAGTTGAATCGAAGGAAAAATATTGAATATTGAACTGAGAATTTACAGAAAACTGAAGAATGATTTTAAACTAAAAAAAAAACTACACGTAAACGCTCAATTTAGGATTCGATTTCCTGGCAACATGTAGAAATAATTTTCTGTTAAGTGCTACATAATTCTTTACAAAAATGTATATGCATAGCTTGACGAAACTTTTCTTTAAAAAAAACAAATAATTCTGATGAGAATTGTGATTGCTATCTCTGTCTGCCTTATTTAAATTAAAAGACATGAAAACTCTTTATCATGTTATGTGGAAGTTTTATTTTAAAACAATACTGCGTTTAAAATATAAATGTGTATTTAGTGTAAGAGGTACAAGTCAATACATATCTGGTTATTGTAAGTAGCTTAAAGAACAATGCGTTGAAGAAAAATAAAACCGTTTTAAAAAGAAAATCTCTCGCGGTACAAGTGTCAAGTACTTATGTTTTATTGCTTCATCGTCGTGAAACAATGTAACTAGTGATAATCGTCGCGACACTTAACAACGCAACAGCTGTTAAACTTTGCATCTGCTTGTTCTAACTAAACAATTTCTTGTACATTTAATTAGCCTCAATAAGGCATTTCATAATCACTTAGAGCTACAATGACTGACTGAGACGAAGGGCAAAGAGAATTTAAATTACTCAATTATTTGTACTCACTAACAATAAGTACATTGCTTTAGATTCATTGGGTTGTCGGTTTTGTCTAGTAATATATATTATATAGATTTTGCTATTACCAATAAAACATACCACTCTTGTAAAACGACATGAGAAGTCGATTCAATTCTAGACTCTTCCCGGTGTTTATTCGTAAGATCGTTGAATACTGAATCGATCTCTTTTGATCACATATTCTTTATAAGTATAGGTAGTGCTCACAACTCTGATATTTTGTAATGTTTTTATTACGTGATCTGAATTGCTAAGCGATCAGCTATTTGATTAGACGAAGGCCGCGTGAAGCCAGCCGCAACTAATGCTTGTTTTACATGCTTGCAGACAACTAAATCTGACTTTTAATGCACCTTCTGCCATAACATCTCCCGTACTAAGCGAATCAGTGGAGTTGCCCTTTTTTTATAATCCGTTAGAACAGACATTCGTAAACTGTCAATTGATCCTAAAATATAGGACGCGACCGAGCGATCCAACAACGGATGAACTGACGTTCAGTCGCACTCTTCCTGTTGGGAAATTCTAGTGTGTGACTACATCTACACATTTTTGAAAAACAGTCAAGAAATGGGTCATGGGTTGGAATTTTTTTACATGTGACCCATAAAGCTTCTACTACTTTTAATTTAGAATTTTATTTCGCCATTATATCAAAATTAAAATGTAATTGTAAATACTGTTGTTTTCTAATGGTTAAAATATATTAAAATCGGTTCAGAAGTGTCAAAACAAATCTTTTCTCTTTACAATATTAGTAATAACGAAAAGGGTTAACCCGTTGTGTTAACGGCTTAAAAATAAAAATTATATGTTCACATAAAATACTGTTTTTTATAAATGCATCTTATATAAACATATATTTCATTATAAGTACTGTTACATAAATTATGAGAATGTGAATTTTAATATAATTAAAATATAAAAATTAGCAAGCGTTTTGAAACTATTAGGTCGGTATGCGGCATTCACGTTGTTACGAATACGAAACACTCACCACTTTATTTGCTTAATTACATTCAGTTGCTTTAATTTTTTGTTTTTTGCCTTCGCTTAACTTAATAATACATGAATAATTTTTAAAAAATGTATACGTATGTATATTATAAACACGTTCTTTGTCTCGAAGTTTATTTCTGAGAGTTTTAATCAGTTGCACACTCGCCACGGTGTCTGTTGGGACCGGTCCTGTCAAATGTGTGTTCTAAGGGTGTAGATAATAATATTGTGTTTTGTGAAACTTTGTGCGGTTTGTAATATGCATTGCAAGTGTTGTGGTAAGTGGTTGCATCATTTAAGTCATTTTGTCAAAATTTCTGCCATTTTCTACGTAAAACATTTGTATATAAAGTACATATTTGTTTAATAGAACAATGTACAATTGTGATTTTATTTTCATATAGGTACTTTTTTTTGCTTAACGCTAATAAATCATGTAAACCCTTTTTACTAAAATAATTTATCACCAATACAAATAATTATTAAATGTCTGTAGGTGTAGACATAAATGGCCGGACCAAAGATGTTGCTTACCTCCAGATGGAGCATCTGGGACCCAAAAATGAAGCCACCTTAAGTCGCCTATGCATTTCACATATGTATTTTAGACTATCTTTCATAGGTTTTTTTATAAACACCGTTTAAATAGTTCTGCATATAAATATTGTTTTTAAGAACTCGAAAGTATTTTAAAAATATGTTAACCATGTGGATAACGGAGAGTCTATTTAGGGGTATCGCTGACACTCACGACACAAATCGACTTGACTTTTGAATGCCGAATTTGTATGGAACTTGGCATCTCTCAGTCATGAAAATGTTTGTATGTGTTCATTCAATTTACAACTGAAAACTACCGGGTAATTTAGGTATAAGTTTAATACTACGCAATCAACAGTTCAGACATCAGGACCAAATTTCACATTAATTACGCAGGCATTTTGATAATGACAAGAAAAATTATACATAATGAAGATTAAATAAGTATTAATTACGTAGCCCGATTTGATTTATCTTCATTTACAATATCTGAACATTATCAATGAGTTAATTGATTACTTCAAGCGATACGTATTAATAAACACTATTGATTTGTATTCTCCCAAAACTTGACCAAATTAACGCTATCGTGCCAAGGTCTGAGTCAACGTCACGAACAATAAGGTTTCAACATTTACAAGCTGTTTGAAGACAAAACATTAAGTTTACACGCATAATATTATAGTAGTGTAGAAGACGCCTGCGTTTTCGTTCCCGTGACTTTGTAAAGACCTTTAAATTATATTTTTATCGTAGCATTTTAGTGTTAACGAAATACCGCACTAAAAAAATATTTGAACAACATTGTCCTTAATTTGTTTTAAAAAAAATGTTATTCGACATTTTATTCATCATTTGTCTTTGAGATGTTTGCTAGGCGTGACATTGAATGATAGGATTAAAAATAGGGAATTGGAAAAGTGTGGCTTTAAAGTGGATGTTGTGACTAGAATTGAGAAAGGTATGCTTCGGTGGTTCGGGCATGTTAAAAGGATGAATGAAGAGAGAATAACGAAACAAATTTATGTTGCAAAAGTGAGTGGCAGTGTTCGTAGAAGTCGCCATAGGAGAACTTATATCGATCAGTTTAGAGGCTTAATAAAAATCGTCATAGCGCATATTTATTTATTCATCATTAACATAACATCATAACTGCGCTTTCGGACTAAGTAATTTCGTAATTTTCAACAGTGACGCATCTAGTCATATACTTCACCCTCCTACAGTTAAGTTTTAGGAAGGTAAAAACTAAAAAGCAACGACCTTTTATATAGTTTAAATAAAAAAAAGGTACTGACGGGCTAAAAAATTAATCAGAATAACTATTATTCAAGTTTTCTTTAAAACACGTCACGAATGAATTCGGAGCCGCCGTCCTATTGCCATTGCAAGAATCTGCTCGCTCGATAAAAAAATCGATGTCCTATTTAGGAGCGATACGATCACTCTCGAAATGTCTCTTAACAGATGTGCTCAGCTTTTGCTGCTCATTAAACATTAGCCCCTCCACTTCACTCGGTCGCGCGATGAAAACTAAACAATTTGGTAGCATCACATGATTGCGCGACCTCCAATAGGACTTTCATATGTCATTATTTTTGAATCTCGGTACCGCGATCAGCTTCATAGGACGCACGTATCATCACGCGAGCGATGGGAATAGGAAAAGGCGCCTGATGACTTCTCTAGTAATTTTCGTTGCATTTCGCATTCGGTAATTTTATATTTTTGTTCTTTTGTAGGCATGAGTTAAGATAAACCCAGAGATGTCGAAATCGTATGTACCAGTTAATGCCAACTTAGCTCTCTCTTGCGAGGCCGTCTAGTCGTCGAGGCGAATTCAAACTTTGTAAGATACTAGGTTTGTGAGATTAATGTAGCAGTGTCAATGTGACCACAGGGGCATCTTATACTTAAAATTAAAGCATGTATATAAATATAGTAATATACTAATTAATTACTATATTTAATGTACTCGTATGGAGGTAAAAAAATACTTATACTATAACAAAAAAATATATGTTGCAAAAATAAACTATATTTAGTGTCATTATCTGTAATAATGTGATCTAAATTACCATTTCAGATGTCACAGATAAGAGAAAAATATGAATGTGTATTTTTTCAATCTGATTTAACTACAGAAGTTGTTTGGAATGTGTAAAGTATACAAAGCTAATCATTTTTATCAACAATGTTACCTCTTTTTAGAGACCTTCGTAGCTTACCGGATAATTAGTGAACTTGTATGTATATCTAAAACACAATTATATATGAGAGTAACTTCCGGTGCAACCGTTAAAGCCTTCGCGAGCAGCGTCTGCCGGATTATCCGACACCAGTTTAATTTTTGTTTAAGTGTTATACCCAGATAGTTTAAGGCAAATAGTTTCAGCCGACTTCAAGCAAATTACAACAGACAAAAAATAAACAACAAAAGCACTTATTAGTGGATACAAAAGAGGCTTCTTGTTTATTAGAAATATGTACCTCAGTATAAACCAAAGTAGTTAAGTTACTTATTACCGAATCGTGAATTATTACAATTCAACCATTTCCAAACTAAGTAAAAGTTCAGCATCTTGTCACTCAGAATGTTGGCTGCAATACGGTGAACAATAAAATTATAAATAAATATTTTTTCATCAAAATAATTTAATTTTAAATCAAGTTACACAAGCACAAAAGAAATAATTAAGTTTTAATTTCAGACTAAAATAATTAATTAGTACATAAACTAAACTAAACGAATGGAGGAGTAGGACATCAACCTAGCGCGTTATGATTCAAAATCTTGCGCATCAACACGCTTGCGTTCATCGCCTTTAAGCACACGGAGGTATGTCTCATTATATCACACATTTTACAAATAGCAAACTACAAACCGGGACCCAATGATGTCTAGCTGCTACTTAACAGCGAGTATAATAAACTGCTAGCCGCGTTCACCCCGCTTGCGGTATCTACTTCTAGTTAAATTCGTAAATCTTTTATAACCTAATTAAGATCTTGTTGAAGTTGACAAGACAATTGTTTTATAATGTATATTAAAAATGTAGTAATTACAACATATAAAACAAAGTCCTCTCGAAGTCTATCCGAACTCAATAAACTGAAAAACTACAGAAGAGATTATTACCATAATAGATGCGGCGCTTCATGAAGGTTTGTGTAATTTAGCTGAAATATAAAGCAATGTTTGCTGAAGTAAGAAATTGCCTGGTCGCTATCGCGTATTTGTTCTAATGAAAATTGTCTCCTGAGAGTTTTTGCAGCCAGATAGAATAGTATAGTTTTGTCCTCTGCATTCTACATTACTCACGTCAAACTGTAAGTCCCACCTGACTTAATCACTAAACAATGTGAAAATTTTAAATAAGCATTCATACTACCAAATATGGATGAAAAAAAAGATTAATTTACTTATTACTTTATTATTTATTATATTACTTATTTCTTTATTTCACCCGTCCAAAGCCAGGCGAATCGGTAATAGAATGATTTTACTGTAAAGTTGTAGACTTAGGTATATTGGTTCTGTAAATAGTAAATTGTTCATCATTGCTATAATTTGTCTACATGCTTATAATTTGTAGGTAACAAACCTAATAGGTTCATTGAGATTAACATTTATATTTCAATAAACGTCCTTACTAAATAAAAAAAATGTTATAAAATATTTTTTTTACCATGAAATTCTTAGTCGTGATTCGGGTCAATGTAAAAAAAGATATTAAATAGAAATCATATCTTACCGGTCGGTAACGCATCGCAGTGATCCGAATAGACACCAGCGCTCGAGAAAGTTTCGTCTCATACAGACCTCTTTTCTAAATAATAAAGTAATCATTAGAAATCCGCTGGGGCCTTTGTACTTGAACGCTTGCATTGTTTCGATCGAAACCGATTATTCAAATATGAGGCCAGATAATATCTTAAGATTCAATGGATTATTTTCATTATTACACGCAGTACGAAGTGGTCCATATCTTGTAATTATCGTACAAAGTTACATGTAATTACAAAGCTAACATGCAATAAAACACATAGACGAAAGTAGTTTATGTACGGTTACAGTCTTATATTATCCGAGGCCACGCAACTTTCGTTTTCGAGTGCTAAAAGTAATGAAGAAATAAACTTTTCTATAATATCTCTTGCCATGCTGTACCAGCTAAGAGGCTCGAGGAGGACCCATGTCAGGCAGTGATACAATATGTAAGTACAAAATCTTTCGCGACAAACGTTAAACTTACACTAGTCACTCCGATCCAATAGATTTACCTCGTTACTTCAATAATTTCAGCCTACGTCATCTTTTATTTCTTATAAAATCGAATCGAGCGTTATACAATTAAATTTCGAACTATTACAAAACAAATATTAATAATTTTTAAAAACTTCTGGGTTTTCAAGTCAGTTGATATGTAAAAGCCGGAATTTGATTTTACCATCATCATGACCTAGCCTAGCTTTTATGGTGTTTTACCGCAATAAAAGCAAGTGGACTAGGCGTCGAATACTAAGTGTTAGATGGTAGATTAGAATGAAATCAACAACAAATATATCTTTACTTATAGGCGATATGTGGATTGCGGAGGCCCGTTTGGCCACCCTGAATATTTGTGGAGGATTGAGTGTCAAAATTGATGAAGTTTGTGAGTTAGTGAATGCCAGGGGTGTAGACGTGTTGTGTGTAAGTGAGACGAAGAGAAAGGGAAAGGGTATTACCACACATGGCACGCTTACCTCGTACTGGTCAGGTGTTGACGAGTGCGAGAGAGCTTGTCAAGGTGTAGGGATTATTCTTTCAGAAAGGATGAGTAGATGTGTGAAAGATTTTGAATGCGTAAATCCACGACTCCTCTGGCTCCGGCTAAAAGTGGGGTTACATAGACTGTTTGTTGTGGGAGTTTATGCCCCAGACATGTCAAACCCCACTAATATCCGAGAGGAGTTTTGGGAGAATGTAAGAGAAACGTTAGAGAATAGTAGGACAAATGAAAGGATAATTATGTTAGGAGATTTTAATGGAAGGGTTGGTGTAAAAAGGGCAGGATATGAAAGTGCACTGGGAGCGTATGGTGATGAATGTGTCAATGAGAATGGCGAAAGTCTTCTCGCAGTGTGCCTGGAAAAGAATCTTGTTGTGGCAAATACTTTGTTTTGCCACAAGAAGATTCATATGTATACATGGGAAAGAGGGCAAGACAGAAGCATAATTGATTTTGTAATTGTGGATGAAAGACTGAAAAGCGCGGTAGTAAATACGAGGGCTTATCGGGGTTCCAACGTTGGAACTGACCATTATCTGGTGATATGCCGGGTAAAGGGTTTGTTCAAGCGTTGGCGCCACCGAACACCTGCATCTACTACCCCGGTAGAACGTATTAAAGTAGAACTGTTGCAAGATGATTGTGTGAAAGAAAAATATTTACGGTGCTTGGAAGAAAAATTTAGTGAGTTGAATGAAAGGAATTTGAAAGAAATGAACGTTGAGAATGTTTGGGGAAGGATAAAGAATGGAATAGTCGAAGCTGCCACCGAAGTATGTGGAATAAGCAAGAGGAAGGAAGCAAGGAAAGCCAACACAGTGTGGTGGGATAATGAAGTTAGAATAGAAGTGAATGCGAAGAAGAAAGCATGGCTCGATTTACTGGCAGCTAAAGCCAGGCAATCAGACTGTACGACTGAGGATATCGAAAGGATTGAGTCACGATTCCGTTGTTTGAGGAAGAGTGAAAGAGATAGTAAATAGAAAAAAGCAAGAAAGGAAGGAGAGGGATGAAAAAAGATTGTCTGACGATTTTCACGCAAACGTGAAAATGTTTTGGAAATACGTCAAAAATGCCAGAGGCAGGTCAGTACAATCGAGAATGAATGTTGTTCGTGATGCGAATGGGGACCTTCTGAATGATGAAGTAGCAATTCTGAATAGATGGAAGGGATATTTTGTAAGTTTGTTTGAATGTGAGGAGGCATCAGCATCAAACTCGGCATATACTCATGAAGAAAAGGAGTTGGAAAGTGAGATAAGTTTGAATGAGATTGTGATTGCGATAAAAAGAATGAAATTGGGTAAAGCACCCGGGTATGACAGGATTTCTCTCGAAATGCTGAGAGCTGGTGAAGGTTTAGTTGCAAGCCTGCTGTGGGTCTTTTTCAATATATGTTGGAGACATGGCCTAGTACCGGAAGATTGGTGTAAAGCCGTTATCGTCCCTTTGTATAAAGGGAAAGGTTCACAGCATGACTGTAAGAATTACCGAGGAATCAGCCTTCTCAGCATTGTGGGAAAACTGTATGCTAAAGTACTGATTGAAAGAGTCATGAAAGAAACAGAAGAAAGAATGTGGGATGTGCAAGCTGGCTTTAGGAAAGGAATGGGTTGCATGGATCAGATCTTTTCTTTACGTATGATCATAGAAAAGTTTTTGGCTCTAAACCAAAAAGTTTTCTGCGCCTTCGTAGATCTAGAAAAGGCCTATGATAAAGTTAAAAGAGATGATCTGTGGTCAACCTTGGTTGAGTTTGGATTGAACAGTGATCTAATACAAGCGATAAAGTCTCTTTATAAAGATTCTACTGCTTGCGTTAGGATAAACGGGGCCTACTCAGACTGGTTTAGCATCAATAAAGGTGTAAGACAGGGCTGTGTAGCATCCCCGTGGCTGTTTAATCTCTTTATGGATGATTGTTTGAAATATTTGAAAGACGAAGATTGTGGATTAAGAATGGGTGAGTTAGTTGTAAAATGTCTCTTGTACGCTGATGACCAGGTTGTGTTTGCGTCATCAGCGGAGGACTTACAACTTATGCTGAATGTAGTGAATGATTCACTAGATGGTAAAGGTATGAAGATGAATGTGGATAAGACGAAAGTAATGGTGTTTGAAAGAGAACAAAGTAAGACAGTAATTGAAATAAAGGTTAACGGAAATGTAGTGGAACAGGTGGAAGAGTTCGTGTATTTGGGGTGTATGTTTAGTAGAGATGGTAGGCATGTTAAAGATTTTGAACGACGAGTGAGTGCGGGAAATAAAATGAATGGGGCTATAGGTACAGTAGTGAGGAGTCAGAATGTGTCTATGAAGGCTCGTCTGGCAATACACAATGCTGTACTAGTCCCCACTTTAATGTATGGAAGTGAGAGCTGGGTTTGGCAGGAAAAGCATGCTAGTAGAGTTAATGCCGTTGAGATGCGATCCTTAAGAAGTATGTTAGGCGTGACTTTGAATGATAGGGTTAAAAATAGCGTTATAAGGGAAAAGTGTGGCTTAAAAGTGGATGTTGTGACTAGAATTGAGAAAGGTATGCTTCGGTGGTTCGGGCATGTTCAAAGGATGAATGAAGAGAGAATAACAAAACAAATTTATGTTGCAAAAGTGAGTGGCAGTGTTGGTAGGGGACGCCCTAGGAGAACTTATATCGATCAGATTAATGACTTACTAAAAAAGGGCGATATAAGGAGCACCCATAACCGACGAGCATGCATGCGTAGATGTATGGATGTGGAAGAAGCGAGAGAGGTGTGCCAGGATCGCGCCAAATGGAAATCCATGATCTCTGCCTACCCCTCTGGGTTACGGGCGTGAGCGGATATTTATTTATTTATTTATTACTTATAAGGAAATAGATTATAAAAAAACGCTACCACTGATTTTACTCGAAGACACCTTTTATACTTGAAGCACTTTGTTAGTTGTTGCTTTTTTTGTTCAAGTCACTCAATTAACTTCGCACATCGCGAACCGGTTTCATTTAACGGCACCGCTAATGCATGGATTACCTATTAGAAGGAATTTTACATTTACGTAGAATAAGGTGTGTATACATTATACAGAGAAAATGAAATCTGTAAGTAATACAGCCATTGCTGATCATAATTTCTTGATGCAAACAGTTTTATTAATTACCACTACCCAAAATCTAGACTAATTGGAGGTTAAACATTCCTGATTTATTTGTAGACCAGACATGTTTTACTACAGAAAAGGCGAGAAGGAAAATAAGAGAGGGAAGGGGACCGAGTCTTTTTAAAGTAATTGAGGCCGCGATTACGGTCTAGGCGGCGTTAGTTAGCGTTAGCGCATGGTATTTATGTAAACAGTATGAGTTAGCGACCTTTACATGACTTGAACTTCCATATATTTTATTTATTATCTGTAAAACTGTTTTTTTACTGATTTTTCCCTCGCGTTTTCTATTAATCGATCTCATGGTAAATCAGTACTTAAAATAGCATCAACTAATTCATTTATGCTAAAGAGGCAAGGTTATAATCTAGTCGCATTATCGAGCCTTATAACTCAAACCGAGCGTCCAAACGACAACTGACCAATTATGTTATAATACGAAAATTAGCAAATATATGTATATGTTATTAGCGGTCGAAAAGTGAAGATTCGAAAGCGGCCAATTGGGATGCTTTTTTTGTTATTATTTTAATTATGCTATCCTTTTTACACGATTTGACAGCTGTGAATGTTGCTGTCACACTGTCTTTGAAACACTTATTACCGGGGATTTCGTATAAGTATAACATATCTATTTTATGGTTCAGTTAATAACAAAGTAATACACTTACAGTTTTACGTACTTACGAACAGTTGCAAAAGCTGCTTAAGAAACTAGAATGTATATAAAATTTAACGTTCCGTGTTAAAAACGCATCGAGTAAGAATTATATAACTGGCCGAGTTCAAAGCGCATAACTAAAGTTAACTCATCCGTTGAGATATTTTTTCTCATATTTTTTAATATACTCTTGTTAATTTCATAAATACGTTATATTTAATAGTAACATCTGGTAGGATAGACACTGTAGTCTCACGCCTCCACGTTCACATATTACATACATACATATGTTGTTCAACGTGGTACTTGGCTTGAAAGCACTATCGTGTCTCGTGATCAATATTTATTAGACAAGCATTTTCCGTAGTATTCAATTAATGTTATTGAAGTAAAAACTTGTGCCAAATTAGACGATATTTGTTAGGGGAAAATCTTCTAGATTCTTAAGATGGACATACTCGACATGCGACCTGCTTATTTGAATTTAGAACAGTTTCGACGAACTTTTTTTTTTACTATATACAATTTTAACTTTTATTGTTAAGTAAAAGTAGTATAAAATAAAATAAATAATAAAAAAATTGTATTTTTTTGTTTGTAACGAATAAACACAAAAATTATTGGACCAATTTCAAAAATCTTTAATTTATAGAATATTAGCGAGTAACATAGGATATATACGATACATATACGACATATTGACATACGTCGGTCTTGTGTCAAACTTTTAGGTGGTGTAAAAAGTCACTCAATCTATATGCTGTAGGACAAAGTGGAACGTGTCCGCACAATGACTGCGTTGCGCCACTGCTGCGGTAGATAAATTATCTGTTCTTCGCTGCGACGAACTCCTGACGCAACCAACGTGAAATTTAGTACTCTGTACTACTGAATAACATATAAGAAATAAATGTCTTTATATCAAAACTTTGACGGTGAATCTAGTTAAAACTATGATTACGTTAATTTTAAGAAGAGACATTAATAATTGTTTTAATGTATACGTTGGTGCCAATACCAACATATATACATTAAATGCTATTTATTCTCAATTTACACCAATGTAAAAAACTGTCCCCATCAATGCACATGGTGCGTAGTACATAGTAGTATGTACAAGGATCTGCATGTATTTATTATTACATATATTTATTTAAACAACATTATTTTTTAGATATGTCACATCACAATTTGTTGAAAAAAATATACATATTTTTTGACATCTTGTGTTAATTTTAAATTGACGATCAATTATATATTTTGTTACAGATTTGCAGCTGGCGGCTGAACTCGGGAAGACACTCTTAGAGAGGAACAAGGAGTTGGAGACGGCGCTCCGTCAGCACCAAAATGTCATTGAGGACCAAGCGCAGGAAATCGAGGTACATTTTTAATACTTTGTAAATACATAAATAACCACTCACACTAGTAACTTGTAGAGAGGTAGATTGTACTTGTAACCTTTCTCGCTTGTACATCCGTCCATGTACGCATACATACTCGTCGGTTACGGGTACTCGTTACTGTCTAATCTGGTCGATATAAATTCATTGCACTTCCATTTGCAACATTTTGTGTTTTCACCTTTGCCTTGTGAATGGATTATAATAATATCGCCCCATAAACGATACTAAGCCTCAATTAGTTCGCAAATCGGACTAATAAACTACGTCCAGATCCTGCTTAGAGATATTAGTTGAAAATTACTCTATGAGCTCTGTATTACACGCAATGCTCTGTCTTTTAATAATACATACACTCAGCGTCACAAAAATCGCACCTCTCTGAGTTTGCGCGAAAAATGGCTGTAATGGCTAGAAACGAATTATATTTATATAAATATTGGTATGTTCGAAATGGGTATTTGAATAGCTTTACATTATTAATAAAAACATCATGACATTATTAAAACATTTATCATTATAGAGCGTCAAAAATAAACACTGACAAAAGCTCGTTAGTAAGGACGCTAGTTATACCACCTAACAAATACACCGACTTCAGGTGATCCAAAACAGATTCTTGCGCAGAGCCACTGGCTCGCCGTGGTTCGTGCGCAACATCGATTTACACGTGGATTTAGAGCTGCTCACCATAGGTCAACACATGAAGTTGGCGTCGCGCCGCTATTTTGACTCCGCCACCGGTCACCCCAATTCATTAATTGTAGGTGCCGCCACCTACAAACCCATCGCGCTCGGTACGTTTCGCCACGACTATAGACGTCCCAGGCACGTCCTCGGCTATCGAGACGATGCAATAACCATCGCTCAGGCTAGGATGAAACAACATCGCAGACAAATTACAAACCGTCTTCGCCGGCGAGGACGGCTATTACCTTCCCGATACGGCCACATAGCCGGCAGAGTTTTCTCCCCTACTCATGATAGAAGCGTTGCTGGAGTTTCTTCCGCCACTTCTTCTCCCAGCGCTAATGCTTTCCGAAGTGGTAGTAATGTTAGTTGTGGTAATACTTGTAATCAGATAATGGCTACCGATCGAGCCGAGGCTCGGCCCTCTCGGGCACCCTCGAATCGGAATGCTAAACGCGAAAAGAGTGACAGCCCAAGCCGAGTTCCCCTCTCGGGGGCCCTTGAGCCCAGTCACTCCATGGAGCGTCCACCGAAGCGACCTAAGAGCTCGGCGGCTTCCCAATCCGGTAATAATAATAAAGTAACGGCCCGAGCCGAGGTTCCCTTTACGGAGGGAGCCCTCTAGCTTAGTTACTCTTAAAGAGGCTTAGGCTAGGCGCCCTCTGCGCCCTGCCGCCTCGTGCCCGGTGTAGCTGTAAATGCCTCCTCAAGACAAACAGTGACCTTTCTGTCACAAAAAAAAAATGAAATATGGGTTAGTCGTAATTCAGACTTTGCAGTGAACACGCGTGAACAAGTAACCCAAGTAAGAACAAGTAAAGATGGACACCAGCGTTTTTTTTGACGCCGAGTGTATATACATAGTAAGTAACTACTTTAGTTTTTGATAAACTCACCGGATATTAGCGTGGGTTTCCACCGACGTAAAATCATGTCGCGATACAAGTTTTCTCCCTATCTTTCTCTCTGAAAAAAACCGAGATGGAAATATGTTGATGTGAATGTTTTCGGCAGTGTAAACTCACGGCAAGAATTAAAGCGATTTTCGATTATTTAACTCTTATCGTCTATTATTTTTTGATTTCAGTACTTAACGAAACAAACGGTCGCTTTGCGGGAAGTGAACGATTCAAGACTGAGGATATACGAGCAGCTGGAGGTCAGCATCCAGGACTTGGAGCGCGCGAACCACCGGCTGGCCGTCGACCATGCCGCCGATAAGAAGCACATTAAAACGTAAGCTGCTACTTCACTCGCTAGCTAAGCAGGCAGGCATCTTCTACGCCCTGATGGTCACAAATATAATTGTAGGCACAGAGCTATACGTCTGGAAAAGTACAGACAGACGTACAATTCTGTCAATATTAACTGCAACACTTTAATATGATTATAAACAAGTTTACTTGAATCTTGGATACATTCTTTTTACGGGGAATTCTTCTTCCAAGCCTTTTACAGTTTGGTTAAAGTAATCCGCTTGTAATGTATTAAAAGTAATGGATTAAAAGCAACTTTGCGATTAGCCTACATTCATACAGATTCTAGTGGACCACGCTACAATGTAATATAATTATATGTAAAGCCGTTTGTAAACAATATATTTACAGGGATACATAATGCTACATATATTATATATACAATTATGAGGTTCTTGTAACGACCTCCAAGTTTTTTTTGTAAACGGCTAATTATTATACACGCTCTTTACGAATGATGGCCTTTATTACGCCTTTCAAAGTCTTAAAACCGTGAAACCGAAAATGATGAATTGTTCAAGATCTCGTTATTACGACACAGTATTACTGACAAACGCTATTTCTACCTTTGTAAATGGTAAAATTTGCTTAACAAAAACTCTACTATTTTCTCGAATGACAGACATAATAACGTGAATAGAAAAAAACAAAACGTCCCGTTTATAATGTGACCCGTTTGTAATGATACTTATGGAATTATTTTTCAGTTTATGCTCAAACATCGAGACATTGGAGGGGAGATGCGAAGAACTTCAAAAGACTGTGGACGACCTGAACGCCCAACTAGACATGGTCAAGCGAAGAGCCGAGCGCAAGCCCGAGAGCGCCGATAAACCTAAAGAGAAAGTCGCAAAAGTGGAACAAGCTACACCGGACTCAAAAAAGCCCTGCTTGAATAGCACGCCGGTAAAGACCGTGGCACCTCTACCGGAGCTCACGAGAGAGGATGAGGATTTACTCAGGTTGAGTGATGAGTTAAGAGAAAATAAAGTGGCCTTCGCACAAGAACAACGACGAGTGACCGAGCTGGAAGAACAGCTGGCGTCCATGGTGCAGGAGAACAACAGATTGCAAGATCAGCTGAGGAATTGGCACCAGAGAGACGATGAGCCGAAGTCGATGCATGAAGAATTTTCCATTCTGGAAGAAGTGAGGTACAACATTTTTCAAAACAATGCATTAATTATAAACCTGGCGCCTATAACTTAATGTATCGTTGTCAAATTTTCATAAAGGATTTTTGTAATTATAGGGAAGTCTGTGTATTGTAATCTTTATCAAAACAATATCAATAGATGCACATTGGATGGAAATTTAAAACCTATATAAGTCGTCAACATTTTCTGTGACTGGACTGTAAATGACTTTTTGTGACCTTTATTTACATTTGAAAGACAGCAGACAGTTCAAAATACCTATGACAAATAATTTATTTTTAATTCAATACCGTGATGAACTCTACGTATATTATTTTGCTTAATATAGGCAAGGGCAACTTTGCATCAGATGTCTGCGCGGCGTCGAGAGGGGCGACGATATGTCGTCTATACTGGACGGTGATGATGACGACAGGAGTGCGATCAGCTCGCTCATCCTCACGCCCTCGGGCCAGGACAGTCCCCGCGACGATCACGTCACCAGCAAACTTGTCAAATTCGACGTATGTATTTATTGAAAAATGCATGCACGCTTCCCAAATGTATTTAAGAAAAAATACCTAAAACTTTATAGCTTTCTTATCTTTCTGTGATATAGTTTCTTGTTCTCTATTAACCCTGTCTTTTTGTATAGCTATTATAGTAGTATGTGTACACTAGTAACAATATTAACTCACAACTCAGCAATGATATGTGCAAACAAATTAACAATTACTAACATTAAAAACTTTGAAGTGTAAAATAAACATTCAGTAGATTGTCCTATGAATATTAATGCAACGTTATTATGATTTGAAATTCAACCCTAACATATAATAGCATCAAAGCACGAATGGCGTAGTTTAAAAATCTCATACGAATGTTTCGATCGTTTCTAGGCAGCAAAGCTTTTCCAACTGCCCTTGATGTTGTTGATCACGCTTTGCATATGCATTATGAAGCGCATTTGCAGTAGTTTTCTTTGGATATATCGATTGTAGTCGAAGGTACGTCATTACTGACACGTTACTCACCGCGAGTGGACTCATCGAACTAACCAGTGTCACCGGTGACGGTCATTAGATCATGTGTGAATATGTTGTAACGTTTCTTAATTAATAATCACCTAATCGCAGCTTTATCGGAGATTTGACTAACAGCTTATGCTAATTATGGTATACAGAAGCATATTTTTTAATTTCTGTTGAATGTTCTTGTGGAGTAATGGCTGTATTTTAGACTAATAATGAATTGGACTTTGTCATAAAACTAACGGCGAACTTGTGCCTAACAATTCAATAGAAATCTTCGGAACATTGATTTAATTAATGAGTTTCCATTCAATAAAATGTATTTACCTTCAAAATAATCTTATCTTCACCACATAGTAACTTTCGTAATCATTTAAAAAAGGTAACCAGCATTTATGTCGATTCATCGTTTTTATTAATACGGTTGTTACTTCCTACTTCTTGTATTGTTTGTCAAATCACCTTATATTTTATAATTCAGTAGAGGAAAATATAAATCACTATTTTGCAGAATGCCAAGGAAAAATTGCTTCAAGGTATATGGGCGAATAAGGATGACGGCCAAGAGAATCCTTATAGGGAACTAGTCCAGAAATACGAGGCTCTTTTGGAAGTGCAATTGTCACAGGGGAAGAATAATAGGAAAAACAGAGACAATTTGCTGCCCGCACAGAACCAATCCGGCGCCCTCTCGCTGCAAGACGAGCTACAGACGTCCGGCGACTACAGCCAGTTCAACGTCAAAGATACTGACGAGGAGAGCGGACACGGAGGAAGCGAGGAAACTCACAAGGAAAACCAACCCAAGAACGCTGAACCGACATCGCGCAAGAAGATCATCCAAACGCCAGACTTCTCTGAGGCGGAAACATCAAGCTCTGGATTCTCCGACGAAACAAGCAACAAAGCCACACAAACTGAACGAGAGAGACCAGGTTCTTTCCTCTGCACGATCGCAGACGGTGAACATTACAGATTTAGCATTTACGACGATGTCAGTCCAATGGACAGTCGCTTCCGGAACCGGCCGGAGTATCGCGAATTGTTCAAAGAAATATTCACCATTCTTAAAAAGGCCGCTGAAAATAAAGACGAAGGAGAGAGACTGCCCCTTCTCGATGATACTACAGCGGGTAAAGTGCCCCCAGTAACCCCCGCAACGGAGGAGCCTCCGGGCAACTTCACTGACGATACTCAAAGCGTACTGTCCTCAGTAATGTCTGAGCAATCCCTCCCAGTATCCGACATAACCGCGCCGGAAACGCCTACCTTGAAAGAAATGGAGGTACCGCCTCCCGAACCCGTTAAAGAACAAAAGCCTGAAAAGAAAAAGGAAACTAAACCAACCCCAGTACAGGCAACCGATGAAAAACCGAAAATGAAGGTTGCTAAGTGTAATGAAAAAGAAATACAGAGTACTCCGAATACTTCTACTGAGAAAGAAGAAGAAAAAGAAAACGATAAAGAGCGTGTTTTAACACCTCTCGTGCGTCAACCGTTGGAGTACATCGCAGCCACTAGAAAGAAGTCGCGACACCGCAACCGCAAACACAGTCAGGACCGCCAGGGCGCAGACTCACCGGTCTTCCCGTCGCCGCCCAAGATCACCTACCAGAAGCAGTCGAACAAGAAGAGGCGAGACTACAGGCCCATCGAGGCCAGCCCGCTGGTGAGAGTGAACGAAATGGAATGGAATGGAAACACGATGCAGTTCTACAACCGCAACATGCACTCTCCGTCTCCCAGCGTCAGCGGCCGCACCGGGAAGATCTACCAAGGATGGAACTCCGAGACCGACTCTTGGGACATCAAGCAGAGCACCGCCTCTCAAGAGATTCACAAGCTGAGAAAACTCGAGCTCTCCTACGCGGAGGTGCTCAGGAACGCGGACAAAACGAAGAACAGGCGCAAGAAGCACCAATAAGCTATTTTTTAAATTAAAGACCCCATCTTGCAAATTGCAGGAGTCGAGTGATCCAACCGCCATTTGTCTTTGCCAACTGGACGCATTTAGTTTAAGAGTTTTTGTGATCTGCTAGTGTTACACATAAGTTTTACCTAACCTAACAATCATAAAATTGCCATAAGTAAAGTGTAGTCGATACACATACAATAGAACTATATATTAAAGCAAAACTACATTACACATTCCTATAACACAATAGTGAAATAGCTAAGGTCTTAAATACGTAGATAGCCTCTTTATTAACTTTTCAAAGCTCGAAACTATGTTTATATCATGCAATACAAATATTTTTTTCACTGTGTCCATACAATAAGTATCCGTAATAAATATTGGGAACAAAAAATATTCACACGTCAGTTCCTCTACATTGGCAATTCGGGTTCAAGCAAGATTATATTGAAAATGTTCAAAATCTGATTGTAATGTTATTAATTAATGTAGAGAGAGAGTAATGGACAATTAACATTCTGCCATGACAACCTACAGGTAAATCAGACTCGTGGGATTTTACATCGTTCGTCTTTCCTAAAAAAAAATTTACCTATCTTTTTTATGCTTCCATAAAATATATCTGTCTTACAATATAATTTCTTACCGTTTTTATAATGTTTATTTCACACTAGGCAATTTATTTTATTAATTTCCCGACATATATATTTTTTATTTTAAATTATGACGATGAATTTAATTAATTCTTGATACCAATATACGCGTCTTGTCTTACAAATTATGTTGAACATTAGGTATACAATAATGATGCTCTGTGTGAAAAGTGATACATGTGTTTTACAATTTAATTGGACATTACAATGTAATAAAATAAAATTAATAAATCGAAAATACTTCAAGCAAAGACATATTGCCGATATGGAAGATTGATTTTATCAGAGGCTATTAACGTATTTAAATCTTTAAAAATACCCCTCCGATATTGTATTCCATACTCTCCGCGTAGTAAAGTATCAAAAGATATTAAAATTGCATTTAAATTATATATTTAAAAAAATAACAAAGCATGCATAATGGTATTCAGCTGAATTTTTATTTAGCTTTCGTAATGTATTAATTCGATATTTTCAACAGAATAGGTTTTTATCCTTAACTCTATTCCGTTGCTGCGTTAGTCACTATTTTAAATGTATATTCTGTATTTGAATTTATGATTTGTAAATATTCATTTTTTATAAGTTAATATTTTTTTATTGCCATGGTAATGCGAGTATTTCTGATTCGTTATGGAATTGTATGCTAAATTTTTATTTAATGAAGACAGGAAGGTTGAAGGTATGAAATAAAAAAATGCATAATATTTATTGGATTTTAATTTAACTCCCCAGTAATAAATGTTTAGATATAAAATAGATAATCTTAATCTCGACTTTGATGTAATGGTTCAGAGGTACTAAAGGTTTGGTAATAATGTGAATTTAATATATTGTGTAAAGATAATAAAGTGCAGAAAATAATTCAATTTTCTTTATTATTATTTGCTTTTATTTTATTTTAATAAAAAATGATTCTGAATGATCACAGGCTCCTGGACATCTATATAGATGCCTCGATGAATGACGATAAAATGTATGGTATGTAATAATATCATTTCATAGATACGTTAGTCGAACTATAAATTCTGGACGGGTGAATAAAAAAGTGACAAAAATATTTAACATAATATAATTTAGGAATACTTTATACACAGATTACATTATGAGTTAGTTTGTGATGTTCACTTGTTCTGTGCGTCGAGTTCCCTCTCGACGATCTTTCGGTACTCGTCGAAGCCGCCCTCTATACTTGCCACAGAGCCGCCGCCGCACACCCACAGTTCCTTACACACCATTCGTATTAACCGCTCGTCGTGGGACACTAGGATCACACCTCCCTGTAAGATAACGTTTAACGTATAACGATAACGTTTAACGGTAACGATAGAATTTGTATGGGACACTATCGTGTCCCATACAAATTCTATTTTATTCAGGTATCCCTGGAGGTATGTAAATCTATGAGTATTAGATTTAAATGTAATATAGATTTTGTGTAATTAGCAGGACATACCGTATACTTATTGATTCCTTTTCCCAACGCTTCTATAGTCTCAATATCCAAGTGGTTAGTGGGCTCGTCGAGGACCAGGAAGTTAGGGTTGGCCATGCACATGGCGGCGAAGGCGACGCGCGATTTCTGTCCTCCCGACAGGCTGGCGATCGTCTGCAGTGCCAGGTCGCCGCTCACACCGAAACTGCCCAGCTGCCTTCGATACTCTTCCACTGATTTACCTGCAACATTCAAACTCTTCATGAAATAACAAATCCATAAAACACATTTCTAGAGACAGTCATTATTATTAGTAATTCTGACAAATTATCTATGATATAAAAATATTACATTCTATGAAAAAATAATTGGGGACATGATGTTATATGATACAGATGCATGCTTTCATGTAGCAGCTGCTCTGATCGTAATAATGGCTCTATCATTATTCTGATCATAGCTTTAGGACATGATTTTATAAGAGAGTAAAAAATTTAAAATGTTCCAATTAAAAGCTATCCTAAAAAAATAAATAGAATGATGATACAGACGGTCACAAAAATATGAATGTATAATTTTTTGTTACCGTGTTTTGGAGCATCCTGCTAATTTATAAATAGTGTCTTCCACAAAAAGATATTTATTGGTACAATCATATTCTCTTCAAAGGAATCTGAAGTTTTCCGTTATACACGTTTTAGGACACTATGTATAATTAGAGAGCAAGGTTTAAAATTCTGTACAAGTCCTGATCATCCAGTGACTTAATACTAAAAAGACTCCTAGCTTACCAGGATAAGTCTTCTGCAATAACTCTACCGAGTTGACGTTCATGTCGAGCTGGTCAACGTGGTGCTGCGAGAAGTAGCCGAACTTGAGGCCGCGGTGCACGCTGCGCACGCCGCTGGTGGGTGACAGGATGCCCATAATTATTTTCAATAACGTTGTCTTACCCGCCCCATTGTCACCGACCTGTTAAAATATCTTATATAAATAAAACACAATGTTTTTGTGTGTCCTCTCCGTTCTTAAATCAGTTTCAGTTTATGATGAAACTATGATAAGATGGTCAGAGGACGCCCCGTAAATGTTTGTGGCCCAAAACCTCAATGTAAATTAAAAAAAATATTCGATTCCAATGAATCTTTGTGCGATTTGCAAAAAGATTTTTTTTAACTGAACGTCAATAAAATTAGGTCAACGGAAAAAGAAATCGTTTTTAATTAAAAAAATGAGTTTAACTCTATACACCATACTTTCATATTATTTTGACATATTTCAAGAAACTTCAATAAAAATAATATCCAACCAAACACAGCTACTAGTATAAAATATATAAACAGACCAAAAGACCTCAAAAATCTACCGTCCCTCAACACAGTACTACGAAAAGATTACATGCATATATGCAATACTGAACCTCAAGCTCTTAGGATAGCCCTTACCTAAATAAAAAACTTTTTAAGACAACCATGTATTTCGTCAACTTTACTGTATTCTTCAAACAGCTGCGAAGAGTAATTTGTAAGTAATAAATAACTTGTAACAATTGTTCCCGCGACCTCATTTGTTTCTGTGTCAAGTCAAACAAAAAGCCACAAGCCGAGTCTTGAGCCGCCGGCGCCGTGCAATTTAATTCAACAGACGAATGTCCAGACGACAATCCGTCAACATTGGATTTAAATTAATTCTTCATACTTTAAACCTTTAGGGGATAAATTTAGAAAAATCCTTTCTTAGTGCTCGCCTACGTATAATCTGTGCACAATTTTAAGGCTCTAGGTCCAGTGTTTCCGCTGTGCGTGTATATATCAAGCAGCCAGTTTCTTTTATATAAATAAAGGTATTTATTATGTAAATAAACATATGTATTATATAATAGAGCAGTCGTACAGTAAACAATAAATAATCCGGGCTGACGGCTACATTTTCTCCGAGCGACATCAAGGCCGTTGGCGACATTAGAATTGCTAAGATATAATTCTAGTGCAACATTGCCTTCAGTTCTTGACACGATCCTTTATCTATTTATTTATTAATTTATAAGATAACTGCAAAAGAATAATTCTCGAGCAACCTAGTTAGACTTCTTCACCTGGCCTTAACCTAGCATCTGAAGACGATCGTAAATTCGATTACATTACATAAAAAATGGGTGTTTTGGTTTAAGAAAGCTTAGTTTATGCACAGCACGTAAACCAAACCTTCATTCATTATTAATTCAAAACTAAGGCGAGAACGAAAGAGTGCGAGACAATATTTATATATATTGATGGAATGAAACGTCGACCGTCTAAATACTAAATACTCTTGCTTGCTTTTACAACGTGTTGTTTTAAAATTCAAATCTCCAAAATAAATTTAGACAATACTATATACTTACAATACAAATCCTGGATTCCAATGTGGCGCCCAGATTGACGTCGGAGAAAATGACTTTGTCCTTGGAGTAATAGAAGCCGACTTCGTTGAGCTGCAGGATGGGCGGGGAGAGAGGTTCCGTCTCCGGAAACCTGAGCTGCACTTCCAGCTCCTTCTCCACTGGCCTCAATTCAGGACTGAAATATCAGGTGTTTTATAAATTATGATAAACGCTCACCGACTAACGTGGTATTGATAATAACCGGATAATTTTAAAAAATAATTACAGTAGTAACTGCAAAAGTAAGTATTGAAAATAAGAGGATCCTTCACAAGACATCTGTCCCCCTGTGACCACGAGTGCTGTAAGTAAATTAAATAAACGCGATAAAATCCGTAAAATTAAATTCATTTGAACAATTGTAGCCTTAAAAAAAGTTTTTTTTTCTGAACTTACCAAGAATACGATACAATATACCCCTAATATAACTAATACTCGAAAAAGAATACGAATCAGGAGATGGATCAAGCATTGACCATGCTCTGACCATGTGCGTTTCTCAGCGCACGTATTTATGAGAGAGTGTTGCATTTTCTAATTTTTACTGTAAACTACACATCTCGCTCCGTTGTCGCAACGCCCGCGTGCCATTGCTCTTAGGTAAGCTTTACTATCCATTGTTGCCGGTGTAAAACAGTTTGATATATGGAACTCACAGTCTATCGAGCATCTTGATCTTGCTCTGCACGGAGGAGGCTCGGTTGGCGTTGTACCGGAAGCGGTCGATGAACTCCTGCATGTGAGCGCGCTGCTGTTGTTGCGCCTCGTACTCGCGCTGCTGGTTCTTCATCTTCTCGCTCTTCGTCTTGTGGAACTGCTCGTAGTTACCTCTGCAACAAGCAGCTAGTTGTAATATGGCATTTATTTAAGGAAGAAGGAATGGAAATGGGCTTGCTACTCCGACCCTTCACTCACAGGACAAATCGTGGAAGTACTTCCCTGGGTCATTGATACAACTGTCGCCACTGCAAAGGTTTATTACTGTTCTGGCAGCAGTTTAGAGACGTTCCCGATACCAGAGGACATAATCAGGTCCATAATATTTTAATTAAAACAAATATAAGCTAATTTATACCTATATGTATCTATCCTCTGCGAGTGTAGATGCAGTATGTCGGTCGGCACAGTGTCCAGGAAGTTACGGTCGTGCGACACCACGAGCAGCGTGGTGGGCCAGTTCTGTAGGTAGTTCTCCAGCCAGATGATCGCCTTTATGTCCAACATGTTGGTAGGCTCGTCGAGCAGTAGTAAATCAGGTCTGAAAATTATGAAATGTATTACTTCGGAAATTTCACCAACTTGCAACTCTCCAGGAATTTGTTTCATGTTGTCTTACAAGTTTTTATTACCGCACTATTTTAACCAATAATATATATATGTATATATTAGGAGTACAAATAAGTTTCCGCCGTTTTTTAACACAATTTAAATATTTATTATAGAAGAACGGTAATATAAATTTATTTAAAATATTGCCCATCACTTGCAACCACTTTTTCCCATCTCTCAGGCAGCATTCGAATCCCACGTCTGAAGAACTCCTTGTCTTTTGAGGCTATCCACGAATCAACCCAATTTTTGGTATCGTCGTAAGATGTAAACCGCTGCGCCGTCAGAGCATGTGCCATGGCCCGGAACAGGTGATAATCAGACGGTGCAATGTCTGTTGAGTACGGCGGGTGGGGTAACACTTCCTAATAAAGTGTTTCCAAGTACTTTTTCACGGGAGCCGCAACATGTGGACGAGCATTGTCATGCAGAAGAATAATTTTTTCGTGTCTAGAATAGTATTGAGGGCGTTTTTCCTTCAGAGCTCGGCTCAATCTCATCAATCGTGTTCGACAGAGGGCTCCAGTAATTGTTTCGCTCGGATTAAGCAACTCATAATACACTACACCGAGCTGATCCCACCAAATACACAGCATAAGTTTTTTTCCGTGAATATTTGGTTTTGCTGTTGATGTTACGCGTGGCCAGGTAATCCCCATGATTTTCTTCTTTTTGGATTGTCATAATGTATCCACTTCTCATCACCAGTTACGATACGATGTAAAAAACCCTTTTTTATGTCTAGCTAGCAGCATTTCACTTAAGCATAATCGGCGTTCAATATCTCTCGGCTTTAATTCGTACGGAACCCAATTTCTTGTTTATGAATCATTTGATTTTAAACGATGTGAGACTGCTTGCTGAGTGACTTCTAATGTTAGAGCAAGTTCTTTTTGTGTTTGAGATGAATCTTCCTCGAATAATTCTTCCAATTCTGCATCCTCGTAAATTTTTGGCCTTCCACTGCGACCTTTGTCTTTTACGTCGAAATCACCGTTTTTAAACTTTTGAAACCACTCTCGACACGTTCTCTCACTCAAAGCACCCTCACCATATGCTTCTACGAGCAATTGATGCGCCTCAGCAGCAGATTTCTTTAAATTAAAGAAGTAAACTAATATTTCCCGCAAATGACGCTTACTTGGCTCAAAATGTTGACATTTTCAACTTATAAAAATTATATTTTACCAATATAAAATCAATAATATTAATAGGTTATGTTGTTCTTGAATGTCCAAACTATTTTTTAAGCCGGTTCTCATCTGCGAAAGCTAACCGAAACTCCGCGCCGCGCCATCTACAATAAAACGGCGGAAACTTATTATATATATATATATATATATATATATATATATATATATATATATTGTAAAGTAGTAGTACCATTGTACATTTGTTGCATTTTGAATTCTTAATGTAAATATTAAAATTATTGTTCACCATACGCCATAAAACAGGTTTACTATAACCTCAGTGTATAATATTAAAGTAACCATTTTAATAAACATAGGTGCATGATAACAGAGTTGTTTTGTATTGCATCACAAAGAACACATTGCATAATTAATTAATTATTTTGTTTTAAACACTTAATAAAATGTTTACAAATATGTATTACCATATTAATTTTAAACAGTGTACAGCTTACTTGGAAAACAATGCACGGGCTAAAGCGAGCCTCATTCTCCAGCCACCAGAAAATGTTCTAGTTGCTCTGTTTTGCATATCCGTGGTGAAACCTAAGCCGCTCAGGATTATTGATGCACGTGCCGGTGCTTTGTCAGCCTCTATGTTCTCTAACTGAGCATACACTTCACTCAGCTCTGTTGATAATGATGTATCTGTTGATCTTTATCAAAATAAAAATGAAATATTATAGTAACAATATTATGAGACCTCTATAACTTTGATAGGGTTCTATTTTCAGTTATCTTGCATTTAATACTTTTGTTTCTATTTTCGGATTACTATGCGCAAAAAAAATATTCAGGCAAAGATTTTTGCTTGCTGTATGATTATAAAACATGTTTTTTAAGCTTTTCTGGCATTCAATTATTTCAAAAGCTTCTTTTCTTTCTCTTATTGTATTTATAACATTAAAATTATTATTTAAAATGATAAATAATATTTAATACACATATATACATTTTATACAAATCATAAGTACTATTGCCATGCCATTAGAAATATAACGACATTTACATTGGACATGGTCCTTCTTATAATTTTCTAAAATGATAGCCTGGTGATCTGGTCAAAGTTACAGTCTACTGGATGTGGTCGGAAGCAAAGGACAGTAAGAAACAAATAATCAAAACCTTTTTAAGAAGAAAAGGATGAGTGTTTATACTCACCCATTATTAATAGCTATTGTTATTTCTCTTTCTCTTCTTAACAAATCCTCTCTTACTGAGTCACATTCTAGTACACTCTGCAGTGCTAAAGTATCATCTCCAACAACCTCTTGTTCTACATGTAATATTGATATATGTGATGGTATTTTTAATTGTTTTGCCATAATCATTCTGAGCAATGTTGTTTTACCGAGACCATTTCGTCCTACTAGACCATATCGTCGCCCAAATGCCAAAACAAGATCTGCCCCTTGTAATAATACTCTGAAAAATGTGCATTTTTTTAATATTTAAGTAATAATATTATAAAAGCTTTTGTTAGACATTGTTAACTAAATAATTAATTAATTAAATGGACAGAATTTGAAGTAGGGCTCAACAGGTGCAAAACTTGTCAGGATCAACCCCAAAGTATGTAAATGTGAAATAAGTTCTTTGTATGTATAAAGAAATTTTATTTTCTATACTAATATGGCTAAGTGGCTTTTATTAGTAAAACTATAGTAGTTTGAACATAGAAAACATAACAATTTCAGACAAGACATTTAACAGTAGCTCTACCACTCAAGCATAACATCTATTGCACGAATTGGCCGACTCAACCAATACCACAGCCTCACAGAAGACAGAACTATGTTGTGTTTTGTCTGATGAGTGAGGTGCTGCAGACCTAATTTTAGTCTTCTTCTCTTTCCCATCTATACCTAATAAAAATAGGATGTGAAGGGGATGAGTATTGGACGGGGACAGGACAGAAAGACAAAAGAAACCTTATTCCCACCGATCCCCTCCTCTGTCCATAAAAGGTAGTGCAACACATCTGAAGCTCATTTGCTTGTTGTAGGTGGGTAGCAGTCTCTTAATATCAGATAACCCACTTGCTTGTTTGTCACCTTATTCCATATAAGAAAATGGGGTACCAATGTCTTTTCTAAAACAGTTGACTTAAAACAATATTTTCTATGGATCTGATTCAGAAAAAGACAGGTACTTTGATAAATCTATGTATGCATGTACAATTTCACTTCACAAATTTCAACTATTAAGCCAGCCATATCAAATATATTATGTTCAAATTATTATACCTGTCACCATAGGCAATGTCAAAGTTTTCTATTCTTATATCCTGAGTTCGGTTAGTGCCTTTTGCTTCTAACTTGCTGTCTTTCTTAGAGGTGACCTGTGATGCAGTAGCTGTTTGTAAAATGGGAGCAGCTATGGGTACCTTTGCATCTTTTTGCTTTTGCTGTTTCTGTTGAAGTTTTGCCTCCGCCTTTTCCAATTTTTTTGCATCTACTTTCTGAAAAATACACATTAATTTTACAAAGTCCACTAATATGCTCAACGAAATAATCTCTCAATTTTTTTTAGCCTAAAATATATTATATTGGCAATATATTAGCATCAAATGTAGAGTAAAATGATGTATAGAATGATAGAAACAACATTCAGTACAGTATTGAAATGTTGGTTCTTAAAGATCTCACTTTATACAAAAAATACAGCAAAAGGGATACAGAGTTATATAGTTCTCTATTTTGTAGTGGGTCAGATGGTTTCATTGTGGGGAAATTAAACCCTAAGAAAAAGTAGTAATTTAGAAATTATTACTAATTCCTTACAAAATTGTCATCTCTGGTCTGGAGCCATATACTTTTTAGTTCTTCAGTTTCATTTGTAGTAGTTGTCATGGAAGCTAAATGTATTGGTGCATCTAGAACTTTCCTAGGACCATTAGTGTTTTCTGTCTTATCAGGTTGGAGCATGTGCAACAGCTGCTCACATATATCTCTGAAACCGTAAAAAACTAAATTGGTGTATTATCCGATTTCAACGTTTTTCTCCCTAAGATTATTGGGTATTTTGCCCAATAAATTAAGCATATCTACTTCATTTTTAAAATTTCCAGATATGCAGAAAAAATATATTACCTTATGTCATTCTCTGACTTCTGTGATATCCCTTGTAACACTTCACCAACAGCTTCATAAATTTCTTCAGTATCTTCAAATTCTCCAGCACTATTGTCTAAAATATCTAAAAACGAAATCACTTTATATCAATATTCTTGAATAAACATTACACGTGACCCGTAAAAGTAAAGATTATTAATCAAATCATAAATAAAAATATAAAAAATATATATTCAAAACAAGTCCATCACAATTACTATTAATTTATAACAGTGAAACAATTTTATCGTTTTCTAACCTCGTCTAACATACCTTCAACATATTTTTTAAGATCATCATCTATCAAAGGAAATTGACTTTTAATAAAATCACCACAGTTAGCCATCTCACTTGTAAAACTATTGTGATCGGCTTGGTTATTACCAAGTATTATAAATTATTATAACATTTATTTAGAAAAGTATTAAGTTTATGTCAAGATGTCACGTCAACGCCGAGCGAAACTGTCAAATTAATCCTCCTTTGCAGTGTGACCATTACTGCATACATTCATTATACGCTTATTTGACCTTTATGACTGCGTTCCACTGTGTGTACATAACGTCCAAAATGCTCTTTTAGGCGTTTCACTTGACGACGATGATCGTGGTGACGGCAAAAACGTTACTAATGAATTTTCGTTCACGCCAAGCGCAATATCGAATTCCGCGACTTTTAAAACTTAAAGTGAGAAAGAGTAGTTTTTTATTATATTGAAACTTAAATTCATTAAGTACTCCATTAAAATTTTATATAAAATTATATTTTTTTATATGAATCGAGTTAACCAATAATTATTAAAGTTTACACTTAGAAACTGCAACCTAACCTCTTTAAGCTATTACTATTTTTTCTAACCCGCCATTTGTAATATTCACATCAACGCTTAAATTGCCCCATAATTAATTTCACTTGAGTTGATTGTAACGCTCGGAAACAAGTGTAACGGGAAAAACCGTGGTCGTGTGTGTTAGTGTCATGAGTACACAGTGGAACGTAGCCTATAATTACCTGCACGAATATTTAAAAGATGAAAAATTATACGTAATATTGTTTCGAACAAATAGATATGACATCTTTCTAACAAAAGTCATTGGTCAATCATGCCTGCCTGGTCATAACCTAGCCTAGATAAAATGTTTAAATTCGCCAAATTTTGGAACGCCATAAGCGTATATATTTTCTGTGCTCAATTTTTACATTGTTTTTAGTCTCTTGTAGTGATGTACCGACTCGGATAAAATGGAACTCGATTTAACCAGAGTTAAAGTTCACGTAACTCGGCTTGAACTCGAGTTAACTGACTGGAAAATAGTCCATCCGGCTACCGCCATCGGGGCCGCCCAGCACTCCGCATATGCGGAGTTCTTGGCAGCGACCTCTCGCTTCCCGGCGTTGTACACGCGATGCTGGGAAGCGAGAGGGCTTGGGAAGCCGTGGCCTCCTTTTGCGAGATTAGTAATCTCGCAGGAGAGGGAGTGGGAGCGCGAGGGAGACTCCTCAGGGCCCCCGGTCCAGCGCAGGCGAATGGGGAGAAGGCGGCAATACACTGTCGAAAAAAAGTCTGTCAGGCAACAAACTCTCATCGATGCTAGCGGCTCGTGCGGCCTGCAGCGTTAGTGTGTCACGTGTCACGGAGCATGCTCGCGAGACGAAACTCATTCCTTCCACAATATTAATTATCAATAAGACAATGTATTTTTTTTAAAATAAAATTAGGCTAACATTATTATGCTGGCACGTTTCGAACTCGAGTCGGCGAAAATGCAACTCGATTTGGCTCGAGTCGACATCACTAGTATCTTGTATGACGCTTTTTGACGTTTTTCTGCAGAAGCTGAGAAGTGCTGGACGCTGAAGAAGTTGTCAAATTATTCACTGAAAATGACAACTTATTGTTTATTTACTAACTACTGGCCACATAATTATTGCTTATCTACTAACTTTGCTCATTAATTTTTACTTAAGCTATCGGTAAAACCTTATATCTCTCTGCTCTGCACAACTAATAATATAAAGCATAATAAAATGGATGACAATATTGAGAATAATGTTACAGTTTTAGCTATGTTAGATAATCAATGTAAGAATAAGTAATATAGCGTACTTAATACATTATTTAATTGGTTGAAGTTTAACCTTAGTTTTACGAAACGAATTAATGCTAAACAATTATATAAAATTATTAAGTTTTTATTCACTTGTTTTTTTTATAAATGAAAAATATTACAGCATCATCTTACAAACAAACCGTTATATCTGACTATAATCATTCAAATGGAATGAAATCAGAAGAAGCTGAGAGCATTGAAACAAGCAAACATAGTATGTAACAATAAAATTTGGAATCTCATTATAAATAATGCTATAAATTAATTACATTAAATTGATTTATTTATTGTAGACATTATTTGGACAAGGAATGCAACATTACTGCTTTTAAATTTATATGAAACTAAAATACACATGGTGGATAATCCAAAAAAGAAATCAAAAATGTGGATGTCAATGGCTGAAGAATTAAAGGCATTGAATATTGAGGTAGCAGAGTAGCACTTGGCTTGACATTATGAAGCATATTAATATAAAATAAATATGTTAACATTAATTGCAGGTAACACCAGATCAGGTACGGTGGAAAATTAATGCTCTTACCAAAAAGTACAAGGATTGTATTGAAAGTGGACAAGGAAATTTGGCTTTCAAATATTTTAATGAAATGCACCAGATATTAGGGCAATATAATGATAATGGAGCTTACAGATTGGCTTCAGGTATAGGACAACAATGTGCTAGAGAGCAAAATAAGAAAAATACAATTTTCTCTAGTTTGCCTTATCGCAAATTAAGAACAGAAAGAAGAGCTAAAGTTGAATTAGACAAACAATGGTTAGATTATTTAAAACGGCAAGAGGAGAAGAAAGAATTAAGAGATCAAAGATATGAAAGAAGCTTAAGGCTAAGGCAAGAAGAGTTGGAATTAAGAAGAAAAGAATTAGAAATAAAAGAAAGTCTAGCTTTAAAAAAGTTACAACTGAGAGAAAAAATGCAAGAAGAAATTCTGAAATTAGAAAGAGAAAAATGTATGTTGCTACGAACATTCCTTAACCCACAGTAACAAGATATATGCTAAAATATTGAGACAAAGTTATTTATATATATATGAATCATTATTTTAAGAGTCTTCTGCTCTTGCTTGATACAACGTCTGCGTTTTTTTCATTTGTTATTTAATGATTTCCTCCTCCTCTCCTCTTCTTCCCTGCCATTTTTTCATTAATCATTGTGTTTATAAAATTGCCATGCCATGCCAGGTGTCCTAATATTTTCCCATATGGTTCTCAATGGTTACTATCAACTTTTCACTATGCCTAAGAGATATAGAAATATAATTTTGAAGAATTTATATAATATGTAAATATTTTATACAACCACTTTAAGGATTCATTTACGTACTTTACTAAATATCAGTTCTTTCCATCTCATTAGATGGAAAGAACTGATATTTAGTTTACTTATTCATTATTAATAATATTAAATAAGCATGGGGTTATTCAAAAATTGTTTGGCACATATTTTGTGATGTCCATTTCCCATTTATGGTGAAAACTGCATCTATGAGCAAGAGAACTCTCGTGCTAATGAAATTGTTCGTCTATCTTACTAACATTACCGATACGAAGGAATATAAAGATTCTGATCAACATTTATTAAAATCAGAAACAAATCTATAGTATCAAATGATAAAAATAAATATCCATTATGCAACATGATATAGCTTCCTTTTTAATATATTGATGATATTTGTATCATAACACAATCATGCATTATATATTATAGTTAGGATAAAGTGATAAACAAATAAGTATATATCACTGCCACCACCAATATTTATTTCATTTCAGTTTCTATGAAATCGCATATTTGTTTTAAGTTCTTGTCTGTTCTCTGTAACTGTCTGGCCACATATATGTATCTGCGCACATACATGTATATATCGGCAGAGATCGTGGATTTCCATTTGGCGTGTTCCTGGAACACCTATCTCGCTTCTACATTCAAACATCTGTGTGTGCATGCTCATCGGTTATGGGTGCTTCACATATAGCTCTTTTTTAGTGTCACTAATCTGATCGATATATATATATATAACTAGCTGTGCCTACAACTTTGTCTGCTTGGATATTGGATAGACACTATTTTGCTACTAAAATTCATACATATACCATAATAAGCTACCCGCCGCTGCGACTGCACTTACCAAGTTTCTTACTTGCATTCATTTCTGTTTTACATTTTGTACTTCTCTGTACATCTCTATTTTGTCTCTTGTCACAAATTTATGAAATATTCATATATAAATAATACAAACTTTCATCCCCTATTATTTTATTTTAAAGGGTAATCTTTGTACAAACTTTGAATATATTTAGAACATATTTATTTATATCAAAATCAAAAGTTTGAAAATTAAGTTTCAAGCTTCTTGCTTCAAAAATGAGATAAGAGTTTCATTTCCAGAAATATCTTAGTACAAAAATTATTTTATTTCAAAGTGAAAAATCTCTTTCGATCTAACAAAGTGATATCATAGTCGATTTGATAAATATTGTTTCATGGTTACACTTTATCCAGCATTAGAGAGCATGTCATTCATGCATTAATTGCATCTAAATTATCATTTTCATTGACACAATAGTTATGTAAAATGCATGCTGCTACCACAGTATCTGTGATGAAAGCAATGTTTCTATATACTGTAAAATACTTTACTCTCCTGAATCTAGTTTTTAGCAGATTAAATGCTTTATTGCTCACTCTTCTTGCAGATGCATGTAATGTATTGAACTCTCTTTGTTGCACTGTTAATCTATTACAATTCCTAAACGGTGGCACAAGCCAAGGAAGTGAAGTGTACCCTGAATGTCCAATTAGAAAAGTATTCTGGGGTAATAAACTATCTCTATTCTGACATGCTGTTCTGTATAGTGGAGATTTTCTTAACACTCTAGCAGTAGTTGAAGAGCCTGGTTCTCCACAGTAGATATTAATGAACCTCATATCGGCATCAAATGTTGCCTGTAATATTATTGAAAAATAGCCTTTAGAATTATAATAAATTGCTGCATTTTTTGGCTTTGCAATCTTTATATGAGTACAATCAATTACACCCAATGTATCTGATATTCCTGTTTTAGTTTGAAAATCATCACAAATTGTATGTATTTCTGCATAGTTTGTAGGCCACTTTATAACATCATCTAATTTTGTCAATAACCATGCTATTACTCTTCTTATTACCCGAAATGTTGACGATATTGAAATATCAAACCTTGTTGCAATTGGAGTTAGTGGTTCTGTGTTGGCAATAAATGACAAGAATATATAAAAACACAATTTTGGTTCTAGTGGTTTTAATCCAAATTTGTGCTGGGCTATGAAACCAGACTTTTCTAATTCATCTGAAACAACATAATTTATATTTATCAGAATCTCCTTACTTAAACATTATAGCATTGCTAGTATTAACTGTTACCAATAAGTGTATATGCAGTTTTTCGAGAAAGTCGTAAACGATTCTTAAATTCGGAATCAGACCATGAATCAACTATGTGTAAGTAGTCGTCTAATCTTTTTCTCCGTAATCGTAGTAGATAGTGCATTAAAGGAAAAAACAATCTATCGTCTTCATTGTCTTCTTCACACGATTCCGATTTAACAGAACTCATATCACTCCAACTGCTAGAGTCACTGTCGTCATTGCAGTTTATTGTATTGGTGAGCCATAACAGAATTCTATTATCTGACATCAATATTATGGTATAATTAATGAAGCATTACCGAACCGACAAGTTAAAAACAAATCAATGTCAAAAGAATTTTGAAATGTTGTGACATTTATGAGCCGTAGGTTTGGGAGTTTGGTGTCGTGACATTAGCCGCGGCCGCGCTACATGAATGGGGTAAAAACTCAAAGCAGATGTCGCGACTGTCGAGTCTTCCTTCTGTTCCCCATTGTTTTTTGTTTGTTTTTGTTTTGGCGACGATATTTAAAAGCCGCATTAAGAAAAAGAGATGCCTCTTAAAGTTTTTCCTTCGAACAGCCTTCTCCCGCAGTTTTCTTTGCAAAGGATCTTCAAGAAATATATGAATTCCTATATTTTTACAATTAATATATACCCAACGTGTTGTCATAAGAAAATAAAGTTTTTCGGTGTTAATATTTTGTATGAAGTTTGACAGATAGTTGCGTACATCCATACATCCAATAGTAGCGACATCCGTCTGAAGTGAGCAAAAGTTATCCCCATTGAATAACAGAAGACGCACACACCAACCAACCCACACGTACGTTGTGTCGCTTTGATCTGCAAAAATGAAGAACAACATTGAATTTTACGTGGAATTTATTGCAGATGTTGAAAAAAACCCTATATTATACAACCATATGCCCACGGATTATAGCAACAGACGGATTATAGACATTACTTGAACTAAAATAAATATAAAGTTTTGGGATTTTCAGTAAACCGTACAATCTTGATTACACGGATGAACCCAACAACGTGTTTTTCTTTCTCTTCACTCGCCATATCAAGAAATCGTAGTTAAACGATGATGTCGACATTCTTAAAGCAGTGCCACGCTACAACATGGCTACAGCTGTGTTTCCGACGTGTGCCCGCATATATAGTACATTTGCAGCAAACTGAATTGAATTGTAGCGCCTAGAGCCACCTAGCTCAATTATTGTGGCAACGTAAATGTACGGTGCGAGTAGCAAGTGGCGCTGGTGTGTGGTCTCACTAACGAAACAAATTTATGTTTCAAAAGTGAGTGGCATCGTTGGCAGGGGACGTCTAACTTGCAAGTAAAAGTTATATCGATCAGGTTAGTAATATACTAAAGAAGAGAAGGGAAGGGAAATAAGGAGTATTCGTAAGCGACGAGCATGGTGTGCCATGATTGCCCCAAATGGGGCAATCATAATCTCTCCCTGGCTGGCTTACGGGCGTAAGCATATATTTCTTTTAAGAGGTACTTAACTGATGCAAAAAAAAATCTAGAAACAATGAGAAACGAATTAAGCAAACAATTATTGTCTGGCTCTTGCTATAGGGTCATACTCTCATAGCGTATCATGGTTGGTCTTTGTCATTTGTCTTTAAATTTTTTATCTGTTTATTCAAAAACCATGTTTACCAACTTGAGATCCCGCCGCAACGCAAAAACTTAAAATAGTGAAGTATTTTTGATTACTTTAAATTTTTACTATTTGCAATGGCCAATGTTATTTACAAGAGAAATGAAAAGTCACTGGCATTACTTACAACTCGATTCGTTTCATTGTTACAAAAAGCTAGAGACGGTGTTTTAGATTTGAAAATAGTAAGTATATTATGTAGTCTTGTCATTGCCCATCAAAAATAAAAAAAATTGGATGATTAACCAAATTGATTGCTATATTTTAAGGCAACTGATTTGTTGGCTGTTCGACAAAAAAGGAGAATTTATGATATAACCAATGTTTTGGAAGGTATTGGTTTAATTGAAAAACGCAGTAAAAACAGCGTGCAGTGGAAGTAAGTAGAGATTGTAAGAATTTGAGAAAACTTAGAAATGCAAATTTTTAAAATAGACTTTAAATTCGCAGAGGTGTTGGTCCAGATTGTACCACAAATGAAATAGGAAACCGAGTCACGTTATTGAGACGACAGATTGGGCGCTTAGAAGAACATGAAGTTTTGATTGATAAGTAGGTCTTTGTCTTTTATGTAATTTGTAGGAAACAGATTTTGTTTTCCTCAATTTAATGTTTTTAATTTTTTACAGACAACTTCACTATATTGAACAAAGTTTAAAAAATGTGCTTGATGACACAGACAATCACACACTGTCCTATGTCACCGAAAGTGATATCAAGAAATGTTTCACAGAGAGTCAAGTATTAGTTTTAGAAGTTCCTCTTGGTTCAAATTTAGCAGTTACCTCACCATCTAGCAAGGTAATATATATTTAATTTCATGACATACTATTTATTAGAAAGCACAAGATGCTACTAACAACTCAGTCAATGGAAGTTTAAGGGCAATTTCAAGTTGAAATTGTTTAACTTTCTTTTCTTTTTTGATAATGTGAAACCGACCCCTAACTTGAGCTAACCTTACCTAACCGGGCAGCAACTAAGGCATTTGAAAGAAAGGTTTACTTAATTTATTTCTAAATATTCTCAGAAACAGTGCATTTTAAGGGGACTCTGGCAAAGGTAGGATTCTCATCCTTCCCCTCCACTACCTCTAAAGCTGTCGCCTAATTCCCTTAATAATATAAGTGATACAGATTGTTGAATTATCGACTGCTAATTATGACAAACATGAGATAGCTATACAGGGTGTCCCATGGTAATACCACACCCAAGCCGAAAACTTACAATATTGTAGATGGGAAATTTAACTGAAATTAGAATTCATTTTAATTTTAAAAAGGAATTTAAATTTTAGTCAAAATTTTTTTTTGGAGGTAGATTAAAAACATTTCACTGGAAAAAGTTCTGAAAAGCCTGGCATTACTTCAAAGGTATTTTGGTGACCCAAGCTACCTGACACATAGAGGACCGCACCTCTTGCTCTACCCTTGGGCTGCTGGGACTGTTTGTGTTATTTATTATTTTACTTTTATATTGTTAGTAGTATTTTGATTGCTTTTTTATTTGCAGAACAAGGATTCAAATTGCAGTTTACATGTAAAGTCAACAGAACAAATCGGAGTTATACTTCTATCTGACATAGAAAAGGAAAAGGTATTAAACTATATGCACTTAACCATACATATCTGTTATTGAGTTGATAAGTAATGTATATTAATAAAAATTCAATTAAAAATGTTTTATTTTTATTTTAGACAAACATGGAGGAGAATGTAGATGATGAAGAAGTACAGAGCTACACAAATAGTTGCGAAGATGCTCACTCAAGTAAGTATGATTACAGATCATATCAGTCAGTTGCTTAAATGAAGATGCTTCAAAAATAGTATAAGGCTCAGTGTCAAACTATAACTTCATTCAAATTAAATAGATAATGCTGATGTTTCTTTGCTGGTGTACCAATCAGTACAACATCTTTAGAACTTCACCAACTTTAGAACTTTTTTACTAAGTAAGGAAATACACAAGAAATGTATCTTTAAAATACCGCACTAGGTCACAGGGTTGAAACAGAGAGGGTCGGCTTTAAGTTTTCGTTTCGCTTTTTCGAGCTACACTCAAATATAGAGCACAGCGCTTAGCACTTTTTAAACTTGCATTATATTAATAAATATAACTATTATCCAAATTACGCTTTTTTACTTTCTGTTTGCAAGAAAGCCATACTGCATATCGTAGTATTACAGGTGGTCACTGAAGAGGGGGAGGGATGTAAAAATGTGTCATGTAGTAATAGGTATGTTCCCTAATGTAAAAGAGCCAGCATATGCATGAATGTATATTGGTTACATCTCCTCTTAAACTCATTTTTTTTAAGATGATGATGATGACTTGGCAGTTGTTAATAAGATAATTATGTCAATCCTTGGTTAGTATTCTAAGCGGTATCGCTTAGAATACTAACCAAGGATTGACATGATGACACAACACTAATCTAACACAACACTAATCTTCTATCAAGCCTAGTGGCGGCATAGCGCTTGATAGATTAGTGTTGAAAAAGTTGATCTCGACTCGAGAATAAACTGAGATTATAAACACCTTTTATATTCATCTTATGAATACCTTTTACATTTGTAAGGTCAAAGTCTACTTAGTTCATAGGTTTTATTCTGGTCCAGATACTGTTTCTAGTCTAGAAAAAAAAAACACTGCCGGACTTTCAAATGTATGAAATATATGTATATATGAATAGGGTTAGTAATATGAAAGTATTATTTAAATTAAAATGTAGGTCTATTTAACAATATTTGGCAGATTTCGACCCTATGTCAATAGCCGGCAACAGGTCCACATCTCCCTGCTCACAATGTGTTCATGGTATTTCCACGGGGATTATTTATATTATACAGCCAGTACTAAGAAGCAAGCTTTTTCCGATTCTTAGTCATAAAGTTGCCATATTAAATGTGATTTTTCTTCTTTCAGATTATTTATTAAGACTGAGTCCACCGATAACAAAACACGACTTTGCATTCTCGCTGCGAGGCAGTGAAGGATTATGCGATTTATTTGATATACCTTGTTAGGAAATTTATTGAGATCATATTATCTTTTTCATTTTTTTATTTACACAATCAAATACATTGGTTTTATTCTGTTTTATTTTGTGATCATGTTAAATTTATATAAAATCATGTAAATAAAATACTAAAATATATCATCTTAAAGTTTATGAGTACTTTTTTTTACACTTAACTACTAACTTAATAATTTTGTGGTGAAACGACCACTATTTTTAACATATCATAACATGATTCTGCCTTTAGTCATAACATCTTAATAATCTTTAGAGCTGACTGTCGTAAGTGTATTAAGTCCCGCCCGTACCGACAGCATGAGCAAGAGCATACATAGAGGATATAGAAAGATCAGTGAGCTCATCAGCAATTATTTTTATTGTCACTTTTTGAGACAATGTTCGAAAGAAACTTAAAAATATTCTGTACTACCTGTTCCTGCGACTTCGTCCATGTGGAATTCATCAAATGACGTGTAATTATTTAATTACCAATAAATCTGTTCTGTAAAAATGTGTAATAAAAACACGTTAATTTAATTAAACACATCTATTGGTAGACATGCTGAGTTGACTTTCATTTTTTTTGTTTAATTACAGTGTGAACTACTTACAAAAACAATTTTTTTTATAAAAGTTTTTCGTTATTATAAACGATACAAACATACGTCACAATACAGAAGAGTCGGGGATTTTCATAAAATTTATGAAATGAGGAAAGAATATTTAATATTCTTTATTACATTATCCTGTTTGATTTACAGCACCGTGAGTTGTCCCAAAAATATTTTTCTTTTTATTTGAAATTGTATTGATTTTTACTTGTTTCAGTTTAAATTGTGAAACAGAAAAATGTGCTAAAAATCTATGTCACTAAGTCAACAAACTTCTGTTAAAATGGATGGTTCCTGTTACATACACGTTTTTGTTTGTCCTGTCGGATCATTTTGTGAAAAAGGTTTATTGAAAAGAAAGCGTTAGATAGTGACAATGGATTTTATTTTGTGGATTTTGTTTTGGGCACAAATCTGTCTAAAACTCCAAATGATTTCTTTTGAGCAGTCTCTTTCTCGGGTACTAGTATCTTCTGGGCTTCAACGGCTTGATCAATTATTTCCTAGAAATTATAAAATTGTAATTTTTTAATATCTTTATACATATAAAGGAAGAAACTGAAACTAAAATATAAACGCATAGCTCTGAGCATAGAGAAGAGCATTTTTTTTAAATTAATCCCCTTAAGATATAGAAGAGGATGAAAGTATATATAAGACTATATCGTTAGTTAAACATGCTAGAATAGATGTCTAAAGTGTTTACCTTTCTCATTGCATTCTTAATGATTTTCTTTCTTGCTATATTTGTTTTTCCCTTGTTTTTATGCCTCGGTGTGAAATCAACATTCTTGGGCTTAAGATGCTGTAAATATAATAATATATAAAAATAAATTCATGTCCACCAAACAACAAAACATCAGAAAATTGATCGGTTCTATTCTTGATTGCGTCAATGCTTAAAAATGACAGGTCAATAGGATCTTCCATTTTATGAGTTTTTTTGAGGAGAATCACAAGAAATGTGAAGTGTCCAGTTGCATTTAGCTGGTTTATTTTGTTCTTATTTAATTTGTATATTCAAGTAACTTTTGTCTACAACATACCCGTAATTTATTCTTGGCTTCCATTTGTTCTTTCATTGAAGGCACATCCACCTCCATAACATCAAATGGATTGAGAGTAATAAGTTCTGCAGGTATTTTTTCAAGCAAAGCTTTGACCTCAGCCTCTTTTCTTTGTTTTTTAGTTTGGAAGGGATTGCTTTCCAAGGCATCGAAGTTAGGTTCACCACTTCCTGTAAAGTAATGAATATATTTCTGGTAACTTTAAATTACTTTTTCTTAAAATCTGGATCTTTTTTAAAACAAATTAGAAATTGATAACGTAAACGCCCTGGTTAATTTGGACTTTTGTAATCAAAGTACAGTGTAGTGAGAAGTATTAACCATTTTGATACTATATGTGTAGTGTCCCACGCACTACATGCGCACTCTCGGACTGCCAGAACACAACTCCCTTCCACTGAACATAGGCTCACCACTGTGGATAGTGAATATTTAAGATATACTTATAAACAATGTGTGCAATACACTACAACATGTATGTATATGTGCTGTCTCTACGACCGATTTGACCATCTAATCATTTGACAATTATTATTTTAACATTTACTTACCCGGCACTATAATGCTAGTGAAACCACTACTTGTTCCAATACCTAAGACATCCTCATATGGACAGAATTTGAAGTTACTTATTGATTTAGCCATTCGATGCCTCAGGTATGGCCTTTCAGTGGTTTGTGAACAGCAATTGCTGGAAAAATATTGTTCACAGATTTGTTATTTATTTGGTAAAAATGTACATATAAGAAAATACTAAATGACAATTTGATTAAATTAATTTAAATAATTATTAAGATTAATTAAATCAATTTGACATTTAGTATATTATATGTATTTGTGAAAGTGGCTCTACGATTATAGAGCCACTTTGTGGTGGCTGACTGGCTCCATTGGGTTACCTTACAGAATACAACCATATGGTAAATAAAAAACCATAACTTATAACTGGCTGTTTTATGACCCATAAGGACTGCCGACAGAACTTAAAACTCAAAACAGGATGGAAAATAGAATTCAAAAGTGAATACAGGACAGATAAATGAAAAAATGCATGTTGAAACTATCTCAGATTCAAATAAGCATGTCCTGCTGCACGTTGCGCATGTTGTCCGATATATCGTCTAACGCGGCTAAAGAAGTATTTATTCTTTATTTTATTTCAATAAATGAAAATAAGTTCGTAAAGTTTCTTCAAAACTACACCAAATTTAAAGAAGCATGTTGCTGACACAAATTATGCGCTTAATTGATTTCCCCTATCCACCTATTGTCTAACGCGGTTAAAGAAGTTTTCACTTCAAAAATAAATATTTCTTTTATGTTTACTCTGTGGTGAGTAGTTTTCGCAATTTTAATCCTACAATACTTCATACCTGGACCTTAGTGAAAATATTTTTTTGCAACAAACCAGACGTAGCAGACGTGAATATTGGCTTGCCTGCTGCTAGAACATTCAGTTTTTTTCTTTATTTTTCAAAAAAAATCAAAAACAATCCCCATGGAGTTTAGTCCCATAGACACAGAAGACATGCATATTTATTTATATCAACAATACATACTTGTATATCTCTACAACATCTCCAAGTCCAACGGCAAGCATATCCTTTTGTGAGAAATCCAAATCCACAGGAGCTGTTCTTAATTTGTAATGCTGCAATGGACCATCAAGATTTCGTATGTCCCATATTTTCAAACTCCTGTCCACACCTGAAGTTGCCATATACCTTTGATAAAGGGAAAACAATTTACATGATAATACTACTGATCTTTAATATTGTTAATAAATATGAATACTGCACATTATACTTACATTCCTCTATCGTCAACGGCAATTGCAGTAAGGGGAGTTTTGTGGCATAATATCTTAGCTAAAGGTTGTCGTACATTAGGAGTCCAGAGGGACACAACTCCTTTAGAGTTACCTAAACATATAGTAGCATTGTATGGATTTTGAGTCATTACAGTTGTTCTTCCAATGCGGTTATTATAATGGCCGACTATTTCTCCAATAGATATATCCAACCATGACATAAATCCATATTCATTCTGAAATAAATATTAGAGTGTGTCAATTTAAGAAAACTTTCCTGAGAATTGGTTGACAACATCCTTTGAATGATGATAAAAAAAATTGAAAAGCTTATAAAAGTTGTTGCTTAAGAGAATCGAAATTTTCTCTATTACCCCATTTGTGTAACAGATGTTGTTGCGAGCTCTACTGCTGTTTAAATATTTTACCCATTATAGGAAATTAAAGAGTTCCTACTTACAACTGCAGCTAACAAAAAGTGGTAGGGCAGAAATTCCATACGAAGTATTTTATCCATTCTTTTCACACAGTGCAACTCAGTTCCTGTATTATCATAAATATATAACCATTCCTTTTGTGCTGCTGCTATCATTGTTTCTACATGAAGCCAACTGTAAATTGAAATATATATGTATTTTAAAATTCTTTATAATTCACAAGTGCTACTAGTATATTCAATATGTACAACTACTATATTGAATATATTTTGACAATGGTATCTCTCTCCGACATGCACTTACATATTGATTTAGGCTTCTGGAATTTATTTATACAAGACATATTTCATCTACACACTTCTTTTATTTCATTAACTATAGATTTTTTATATTGTTAAATAATTTTGATGTAATAAGAATTACCTTATGTCGTGAATACTCTCCATTACATTAATCTCAAGGTGCAATTTCTTAGTAACCCAGTCAAAGGCGGCAAGATGGCCTTGTTTACTTCCGAGTAGTAGATGTCTGCCATTGCGTGAATATTTTGCTCGATATGGGCCAAAGTCAAGATTCAACTCAAATATTTTAGTTGCAGCTGCAATGTCTACATTATCTGCTATAATTTTCTGTGAGACTGCTGTTGTTTTCTCACCCTCAGCAACTTCAATTAACCTTTAACATAAATTAAGCATACTAAACAATTATGAAATCATTGTGATTACAATTTTTATACACTATTGCTTATTCATAAGCGTAGTCTATTTTCCATATTGAATGTAAAATCAAGAGGTAGCACAAGAGAAGTGTAAGCAAATTTTGTGTTTTATCCAACATTTTATCTTTTCTTAATCATCATCACCAGTGAAAAATACTAGAGCATGTGGGAGTGCCCAAGGATCACAGCAAAGAGTCACTTTTTGATCTTATCAATATCTTATTACCTATTCTTGTGGTTATTTCATGTCAAGTGGCATCTTGAAATGACATCCTTGTCTTTCTGCAGGTTTTAAGTCATCAGTGAAATGTGGGTGACTGTATATTTATTTATAGTAAATATAATATATATTTATTTATATTTGACCCTATATTAAACTTTGAATAAAATATGCTTGGAAATGGTATAAGTTAATGTTTTTTTTTATATAAATTATGAATATAAAATACCCTTGATCTTCTGTGAGCAGAATTTCTGCTCGAGCAGCTTGTTCTTGAGCATAATTATATTTTTTTTCTTTCTTTTTCAACTTCAAAGCATGTAAAGGATGTATTACTCCTTTACCTTCAAGCCCTTCACCTCTAGAATGCCGCTCTAATGTTTTTGGATCAATAGGCGTCTTACCAGGAAAGTTATGCTTACGTCCCCTTTTTAATATATTTTTTATGTTTTTAACTTCCTGAAAGTTTAGTTTATAATTTTGTCAAACAAATACAGTTATAGAAATATAAAATAAAATATTCAGCATTAAAACTAAAATACTTCTACATCAGTTAACAGCAAAGCTAGCATGTGTTCATCGTTTAAGAGAACAAGATATTGAAAGGTTATATATTCCAAAGCATTACATTCATTAAATTTTTGTAGTACGTACTTACCTTATATTTTCGATTCTTTAGAATACGTGGTGTTATTTTTATATTATAAACTTGTACGTCAGTACTGGCGTTAGATTTTTTTGGTTGTTCATCTTTATCTTTCTGAAAATAACGATTCTGGAAAACATAAGTTTTATTAGATAAATATTTATTTAGATCTCTAATAATGTTCATATTACATAAAAAAAATATTAATTAACCTTTTTAGGAACTTTCATTATAAAACAGTTATCGCTTGCTATTTATGTATCTTTCCTACATGTACATTAACCATACATAGAAATACAATAAAAATAATACATGAGACAATAAAATAGACATACACGCGTGTTATTGACATTGACATGACAAAATATAACAGTTTCTGTTAACTTGCCAGACTTGGGTATATATCGATAAATATCGACGATATTTTGTATCTCGATAAATCGATATTTATTTTCGAGTATCAAGTTAAATATATTTTATTAATTTGTTTTGATTAATTGGTGGTCACTTCATACCTCATGCTATTCTTATATTGTTACCATTCTTATTAACGTAGTTATTACATTCTCTTTGATTCTTACCATCCTCATAATCTTATTATCGATATGGCACTTATCGATAATAAGGAAATATATTCGTTCAGAACGTACACGTAAAGGAGAACGTTCTCCTCCAGTATACTTAAAATCTGTTTCAAGCAGCCCCAGAAAACGCTTAAATTTCTATTTGTATTATATATAGACATGAAAACTATAATCTATTAGTAGCTAAACTTTACCGGAGGTTCCAGGTCTGGTTCTATTCCCAGTGAGCTTCTACCGCGTGTGATCTCATATTCAATATCAACTTTCTCTCTCTTTCTCTCTTTTTAATCATGCAATCTTGTTTAATGTTGTATGGTTGCTGTTTTTAAATGGACTGAATTATAAACGGTATTAGTTCTTATAGGCCATCTATGACGTTCTATTTACTTTTTCTACTACATAATCTCTGCTTTCTCGACCATTATGGAGCGACCGTAATATATGAGTTGATACTTATATAGCGATCTACACATTCATAGTTTACGACGTTTGATGTTTGGATTTTTGCAATAGAATGCTTTTCGTTAAAAAACTTTCCTGGAGAATAATCTGGTGGCGGTAAACTTTGTGTAACTTAGAAATCTTCAACAATAGACCCACCTAAAATAATTTACCTTCAAGTTCTTTGTGGTCAAGACAGTCTCTTGCGATCGGCAGGTGATTTTGTTTAGGTACCAAGTGGCAGGCATCATTTTAAAGGAATTAAATTAAAGTCAATAAGAGCTAGACAATTTCAAGATCAGATTATATTGTAAACTAAACTCTAGACCGAAACGAGGATATTGTGCCATGAAAAATAGGTGTCTGTATGTTCTCTGTATTCACCAATTTTTGTAAGAAAAACACCGTATTCTTGGTATTTATTATTTTTATTCTCTTTAACAACACATACTCAATATTTTACAGAAACGTATATGACATCAGAGTAATAACATAGGTTTAGTATTAAAATGCGAATACAATTACCGCTTCCGTACCATGTGACTTGAAGAGAGAACTTCTAAGCTTTAAATAATTTACATATAACAAAACGTTACGAAGTAGATACAGTTTAAAACAATTATTGCACACATTTTGTGTAAAGAGAGCGCTAAATAAAAACATTGCAACACAACACCAACTCGCGACATTTAAGCTATCACATTCCGTAAAGGTAACAATAAATAAGTCGTAACATGTAACATAATCACAGTAAAGTGAAACTTGACTAACAAAGAAAGTTTTCTTTTATTTCTAAAATTGGTTAATTAATGACTGAATTATTTACCTTACTAATGAGATCTCATTATTACCTAATATAAATAAAAACGTCCATATGACGTGTCAACTATGTATTCACAATTTTATTTACAAAAGTGACTAGACAGTCCTCTAAGGAGTTTATAATTTCGTTTTTAAAATATCTATCTCCCTAGCTTAGTCCATTTATATGAGAGAAGGATCGGCTGTGACTGCAGCATTTGGCACATTCCCAGTATTAGAACGCAAAACGTAAAGATTCGTTAACACATCATCTTAATTATTATTTAATACCTTTCTTTGGGAGAAACAAAATAATCCTTCTTGGTGGAAGGATTATTTTGTTACACTGTCGTAGCCCAGCGACAATGAGATAATTTCTATTCATATCGAATTAGGTACAATATTTACACATTCCAAATCCGACAATATAATGTATTTATGTAGGCTAAATCACTTATATGCAATAGTATAAATTTGTTCCTAACATTTAGTTAATTTTAAGCATATACGAGTAACAGTGTTTAAATTTTATTTAAGTCTTACAATAAGTCCTTCTTTAGTTTTTTTTTATATTCGAAAGTGTTTAGAGTGTTGTGTGAATGTCGAAGAGAAGTCACACATCGTATACAATGGTTCACAAAACATTGTTACCTAAGCAGAACACATAAACACCGAATAAATCTATTTTATTCGGCTGCATTATACATACATAGTCATATACACAGAGTATTCACCGTTTTTCTTTAAAAGTTTATAATCTTTGGTTACTAGTTAAATGTTCGAACTTTTCGCTAAATGAATTGCACTATGTCTTTTTGTATCACCGTGTAAGCTCCGCCGATCTGAGCCGGACAATCGCTTTATTGTCGCTCGGTTTCGGCGGCGCTTGTTGAACCTTAAATGGGCGTCGGTAACACTGTGAAGTCTTGGAGCGCGTTTTTCACCGTTTCGTATATGGGCCGGTTTTCATCTGGACAGTAGCCATCGGGCGAGCAGAGGGTTTGGAGCTTCGTGAGATAGGAGTCGAAGTTGTCGTGTGCGGGCTTGTCCCCGGGCGCGGGCGGCGGCGGGGCACCGGGCGTGCCGCCGGGATTCGTCACAGGAGCGGTCCCGCCTCCGGGAATTCGGACATGTTCGAGTAACGTTATAACGTTATTACGCAGACTTTCGTAGTACTCATTGAGGTTGTTGTTGCGCTGAGATATGAGCTGGTTCTCCTGAAATTAAAAAGGAACAATTTTTATCTCAAAGCGATAATGAATTAAATTTATTTGCAAACTTGCGTTACGAGTGGGTGTACTCGAATAGTTATGGCTGTACTCACAAATGTTTGCAAGATGTTAGTAGCACTCAAAGCTGGATGTTTGGAGCCATGACAGTACCATCTACGAAATTTTTGACCGTTGAAAGATTATTATGTAAAGTCGATGAGTTATTGATTCAGCCCTAGCCTCGTATCGATATTACAATTACTCACCCGTTCGCCGTGACTGAGGTGCGTTTCCATCGCGTTGATGTCTGACTTCAGCCGAATCATTTGCGATTCGACGCGTGCGTTCTCCCTCTGGAGTTCTGTTATTTCTTGCTCGAGTGTCATAAGGTCTTCGCCGTTACCAGTCTGCATATTCATTTCCATGCCTGTAATTTGTAAAAAAATATTTTTGGGTTAATTAACCCTTATTAAAATCATTATAAGTGTGATTTTTATATTGTTTTCGATGTACCTGAATATGGTTTAGGATATAAGGGTGTGATGTCATCAGGGTATTTCGCTTTCTTCGGCTGCGGCGTCGGCGTGGATGACCCGGCGACGGGACATCCGGATAGTGAGCGATGCGTTAGAAACGAGCCGTTTATGTGTCCGGAGCCATCGCAACCGGGCGTTGGACAGTTGACACCGTCAAATTTGATTGCCGAGGCGGCCGCTGCGACCGCCGCCTTGTGCTGTTCCACCGTGCCTCCGCTTTCCAACACTCGCATTTTATTCCTGTTCGCAATGGGACAGCCGGAAGCGCTGATAAAAGTTAAAGCGATTAGATTAATAAATAGTAATAATACTACAATTTCTTATAACATTTCCAACATTACGTTAACAGTTTCTTAAATCTATATACATATATGTAAATATGTTCGCCTTATGTGGCCTTACCTCCGATGCGATAAGAATTTCCCTGTGGCGTGTCCAGATCCGTCACAGCCCGGTATAGGGCATCTAAGCAGCGTGCAAATAATCAATCTACTATATGTAAACGATATTTATTGAAATTTTTGTAACAAACAATGTATTGCTTATCTTTTTGTGATTTGAAGAAAACTGGTATTAGAGAAATTTTTAGATAGTATGGCATATGAAATAGTTATAGGCATCTACATATATATTATAATAGGCATATTGTTTTTGTCAATAACGTAAGTTGTATTATTTTTCGTTGATTGTAGATTGTTATCGTTGAATTATCAGTTTGCCTTTTTAGTTGTGTACATTAATTATATATATAAAACAAACTGTACCCACTCTACCATTTACTATGTAAAGTTACTTTCGTAATTATATACTTATATCCCCTCTCTCGGAGAGGAGGCCTGTGTCTCTGCAGTGGGGAACATACTAAAGAAGGCTGATTTGTTATTATTATTTACTTGAATGAATATGATACTTTGTTTTATTTCAAACCATTATTAATGTCTCACTTCCCTCCGTTGTTATGCACGTTTGTATGTGCACACAAACATCAGTCATGTTGTCATTAGATTACAGAGTGTCTTAAATGTTACTATTTATAAGTCAAAGATATATAAAAACGGGCATTATATAAAGTGTATCTGTAGGTAATATTTTACCTGAGTGGCTCCGAGTCCTGTCCGTCCCGGGGCTTGCTCTTTGGCTTGTTGGCGCGAGGGCAGCCGGAGAGCGAGCGGTGCGAGGAGTAGTTGCCGGTGACGTGACCAGAGCCGTCGCAGCCTGGCGTCGGGCACTTGAGCTCCTGCGAGTGCGGCTGCAGTTGCGAGCGGTCTGCGCGCGGGCAACCCGACAGGCTGCACATGTACACACTGCTTACAATGACGTGACGACCCAACGTATCGCATCACACCATGTTCATTGGATACACTTGCTAACAGACATTATCATCATCCTCAGCCATTGGATGGCCTATGGAATCCACTGTTGGACATAGAGCAAGGAAGTAGGGCATGGGATGACTCGGGGAGTTTCTCTACAAGATTAAATTAAAAATGAAGTGATCGACTGCAGAATCAAGGTAGACGACCGTAGTGTTGTTAAAATTTGCTTTTAGAACGGAAGGCTGTTGGGAGACAAAAGGTTGAGGAATGCCACGAACAAGGCAATGTAGCGTGTGGGAGTACCACAGGAAGACCGATGGTCAAGTATGCGGGAGTGCATTCGATGAGGGCAAGGGAACGAATCTTTTTGGCGATCCTTGGATTCTCCAATGATCGCCATAAATGATATAAATAAATACACGAATACAATTATTTCAATATAGTAGTCTGTAATGTGTTTCTTTAAGAATTATGTTTGAAAATTGCATTACATTGCATTGCGTGTTTAACTGAGACTCGATAGGTAACTTTAAGACAGATCAATCAATTTATGAATGCAAGTACAGATGCAAATAAAATGCCATAGTAAAAAGGAATTGTAAAAAGTAAGTAATTTCTTAGAATAATGTAATGAGAAATTTTAGAAGATATCTTTTGTAATTCGCTTTACAATACAAAATTTTTAAGTAAAAACACCACAACACTCAATTGTCAACACTCACTATATTAATATGATTAGGGATGCGACGTTCCATTAGTATTTAAATTAAAATAATTATGAATAATTCAAAATAAATATTACATTATATGCCTAGAGTATTAAGAAGCGTACAGTGATTAAAATTCGCTTGGGACGGGCGATACAATGTACCAATAACATAACAACTGAGTCCGAAGACGTCACAGCGGTGTGCTTGTACGGTATACAAAAAGTTAACGTCGTGAAATGTTTTAACGAGACTAACTAATACTTGCGTCGCTCCTTGTACAGACAAGGGCGGACGCGACTTAAGTTTTTATTTTTAAATAAAAGATCAGACATTTTTTTTATTTGTGTGCCATCATATTACATCTTTACCGACAAGCATTATACCCATAACCTAAATAAATCATATTATAAACTTTCGTCGTGAATCACTCCGTGATATTGTGAATACCGAATGAAATTCCAATAAACATTTTTTGAGTTTATCGCGTTTAGACAGTTTATACAGATAGTCGATTGCGAATGGGATTTTATAATATGGAATAATTTAAATCGGAGCATCTCACTGAGATGCGTATTAATAGATGCGTCTGTGTAGAGTAACATGTGTATGCTACGATCAAGCGGGAATGCATCGTATTTCTATATATAAATGCTCTGTTTGTTTGCGTTACATGCATTCGATGATGGTATCTGAAGTTTTACAGAATGAAAACTAATAGCTTCGATTAGTGTTTTTAGGAGTTTTTTTAGTAGTAATTCCTAGAAATAAAACATTGTACCGTTAGTATGGCTTGAGACCCAGTGGTTGATTCAATGAGGCTAGTCTTGGTTTTAGAAGGATTATGAATTGCACTCGTTTTTTAATGTACTAATATAAAGACACATCAGTTGTTGGTAAGGGGCAAACTCGGAAGGTACTAAATTGATTTATGTAATTCTTTCATTCCATAGAAAGCTAAATTATTTTATATTAAAATGGGATATATTTTATTATCTATTTTTTTATGTGAGTTGGTGGCTAACGAGCATGCGGATCACCTGATGTTAAGTAAACGCTGCCCATAAACATCCGCAACAGGCAAATGTATTGCAGATGCGTTGCCTACCTTTAATGGAGGGCATAGACAGGAAAAAGGATATCTCCTTTTCCCCATAAACCCCCTCCCCGTGCAATCCTCTTCCTTTTCCCATCCTATCCTTATGTGGAAAGGGGAAGAGGAGTGAAATTAGGCCTTCGGCACCTCACTCATCAGACGAAACGCAGAGTACTTCTACTTTACGCCTGTTTTCTGTGAGGTCGTGGTATTCCACCGGTCGAGCCGGCCAATTCGTGCAACAGATGTTGTTGTTGCGGGCTCTACCACTGTTAAAGTGCTTATCTATGTACAATCTTGAAATTCATTGAGGCGTGGGTGGACACAAAATGGTATTGTGAATGTTTATTTTCTTAAAACAGTGTTCGTTAGATGATATACATACAAGTAAAGCTTTATGCTACAAGTCAGCTTTACAAACACGTAAACCAAATCGTTGCTTCCGACGATTTCACGTCAACATTTCGTCATGCGGTTAGTGCACAGAGAAACCTCGGATTACGCCGTCAATTTGTCGGGTGCGGAAACGGGCAAATTGCCGTTCAGGGGCGCGTAACGACACGGCACCACACGGAGCACTTCGCGATGCAAACGCGAATATTCGTGAGTACGCGATAATATTTGCGAGTACTCGAATATTCGCCAGTACTGGAATATTCGCTAGTACGCGAATATTAGCGCTTGCCTGCGGTGAGTCGCGAAGTTGCCCGACACGTGGCCCGAGCCGTCGCAGCGCTCCACCGGGCACTGGAGCAGCTCGCGAGAGTCGCGCCACCGATAGCCCGCTCTCGCGTAATAGTCGTCGCGAACGTAGCTACCATAAAATAAATTATCAAAACACACTAGCAAAACTAGCAAAAATGCCATATTATGTATCAATAACAGTTAGCAGTTGTATTGCACCATTTTTGTATATTTCTAAATGTCCCACTAACACAGAAACGGTATTGTATAATGCTAGTATTTAGCGCTGGCAGAATGTACGTAATTCTACAGGGAAGTATTTACGTATTAAATCCCCGTATTTATAGCTCTTGTACACTAATAATTTAAATAGTGTTAATTTCTTTTTAATAAAGATAATTAGAAATTAATCGAATACCCAATTTATCTCACCTGTTACGCCGCATATCTGTATTTTGGTGCGGGTTTGTGCGTACAATCTTATCTGTATTTATCTGCGGCAGCGCGCTCGCTGGAGCGCCCGCGCCCGCCGGTATATTTAGACTGATCCGGCGAGTGTGATTTAGCTACAATTGAAATCCCACACTTCGAGACAATAGCGTAACGTAACTTTTATTGACATTCCCGACTGTTATTTTCTTTTGTATAAACAATAGCAAATTTAAAATACGGATAAAGAAGATTGGAAAAAATACCGCTGAAAAGAAGCACGTTTGTGGAAAAAATATTTTATGGATGTCAAAAATCTTTTATAAGATATATATTTTTACTTTTATGACAAGTTATTATTCTCGTAAATGTTATCGATCGTCTTTGTCTATTCGACAAAATATGTGACTTGTGGTTAAGTTTCTTCCCTGTCACATTCGAGACCAAATACGATAATCGAAAACGGATACCAATGTCTATCTCACACACAAAATGGATTTATTCATGTTATTTTATAACTAATCGGTTAGAAAGTAATGTTTGTTAATTGCATAATTAATTTATACATGATTTTTTAAAAAGCGATTTGACTTATTTGTATTTAAGTAGAAATATGTAACACCCATTAACTCAATTGGGTTGAAACAAAGAAACTTGACCGAGTGATTCTTTACAAGCTGAGAATCGTATTCCATGCATCAGTTTTTTTTAAACATTGAACCAAAGAGGTCACTATTTATAAATGTTGTTGGAATATATTTCATCTCCAGGTGACATAAATTCATGACAACATATGACGTAAGCAACGTGTCATTGGTGTGCAATTGCCGTGCATGTGTGACGCTGACATAAAATGGATCACTACAGAATATTAAACGTTCTTTTTTCGCCATACCTGTAAGCACTCTTCGTTCAACATAATGTTACTGATCTGTTTCACAAAGTCTGAGTAAAGTGCTGAATAACTAATTGACAAATAAATTAACTGACACATATAACTTGCCATTTAAATAGATAGCGCTTCACAAACGAAATTTATGTGTCAGTTTGTTACTTGAAGTTAGAGTAGAGATAGCCACGTCGCGTTTCACGTTTCGAATTACGAAATATGTGAGAACATAAATCATTTTTAATTCAATCAGTCTCAAAAGCATGTAAAGGGCATGTTTTATGTAGTATTTTATTTTGGTTATTGATATACTTTAAATGCATATTCTGCAAAAATTATAATGATGCAAAAGGCATTTTTTAGTAATCGATTATTTTAATTTTAAAGAAACAAGGCAAATAAATAATCTGTCAACTAACTATAACAACTAAATAACATCTTTATCTGAACGATGATCCAACCTATACTGTACATGGCACTTTATTTACGAGTTTTTTTAAGCTTATTTGGATATTATGAAACGCCATTGATGACTTTATTCATGCATGGCTCTAAGTAGTATGCAAATAGGAAAATAAATTCGTATTTAGACCCATTTAGTAGATACGTCAGTTTTCATATCGAATTTATGCCCAGGCAACAAAAATTGTTAACATATGGTAGTTAGCGAAGTTCTCAATTATTTCCTTAGGGTTAAGTATATCTAAATATCAGTCGCACGAACAAACTCTTTACGTACCTATCTATTGTTGAATGAGCGCGGAAGTTGAAAATTATGTTAAATTGTAAATTAGGCTTACATTTGATTATCAAAGTTAATATATAAAAATTATATTGGTCACTTGTAAGTATGTTAACATTTCGCCAAGGACATAACTACGAAATTTCTATTTTCCGTCTAGCTGACGAGCCAGAACGAATTAGAATAATAAAATGTTTTTTTTCTATCTAATACGGAATTAAAGACGTCGCCGTGAAGCGACAGAGGCATGCCTTGGCTAAAAAAAAAACTCAAATTGCGTCCGTACATGGGCGCCGTTCCAGAACCTTTTCACCCTATCAGCATTCCGTTCTGGTAGCAATATGATCTGCCTTTTGCTACTTAAGTTTATAAGTTCTTCTAGCAATGTCGGTTACCTTGGGTCTGCTGCGGATTACAAATTTTTTGTATGATCTCGGTTTCGAAAGAATAGCCTCTCCTCTGAGCTACCTTGAGCCTGCTTACAGTCATAGGGGTCATAAAGGGTGACATGAGTAACATAAATATATATAAGATACTTACGTGTTGTCTTTGGGCTTGTCGTGTGGCGCGTGCGGCGCGTGCGGCGGTGGCATATAGCAGGGCGGCGAGTAGGGCGGCGCGTGCGGGTAGGCGGGCGGCGGCGGGTAGCCGCACTGGTACTGGTAGCCGCCGTAGCCTGCCGCCGCCGCCGCGGCTGCCGCGTACTCACCCTGCCCCAGCCCGTACCCCGCCACCGGGTGTGGACTCACACCGCCATAACCTAGACATGAAAAAAATAAATAAATATAAAGTATCTGTAGACTGTTAAAAGGGTGAACCTCGTTTAATGTGACACTATTTGACACACTGAGGAGTGTGTGGTAGTGATTAAGCTACCTAATTAGTAAATTAGTAGAACGCAACTTATTCGATGGTTATTTATGTTGTAGTTTCATTTCAGTCTTTCACGTAAATCCATGAAAATGGATTGTATGTGAAATAAAATGAAGTGCAGGCCTTTTTGCCAGCCCTATGCCAATGGCAATGTACCTAATCTCAAATAAGACAGATATATATATATATATATACATATTAGAATTAAGATGTATATATATATATATATACATCTTAATTCTACAAAAATGTACGTCCACAGTAATAAGTAATAAAATTTCCAACAGCAGCATTCAGAGCAGCAATAATATTTCTAGGGTAGGATTTTGTAGCGCCTGTTGTGTAAGATTAGCAACGTGCCTTCTTGCGTCATTTTGCGGCCACGCGAACTCGCTACAGCGCGTTGTATTACGTCGGCGGTCGCGTTGTAATTTGCGCGATGTGTTGCACGGCACCGACATTTATGAAGCCCTTTTAGCCCTAAACTAGGACATAGGGCTAAATATTCGAGAAACGTTGTATAATATCTCTTTACTAAATTCCGTAGTTTATAGTCGTCGTCCTAGTTACATAATGGTACGGGAGCCAAAGCGGAGATTTCTGTACATCTTCGAGCGATATTCATTAAATTAATGTAATTTCAAAAGCTAGTACCTAGTATAGTTTCAGCTTCTGATGTGTCTTTATGTCATTGTAGTGTAACCTTGTGTAAATATTAATCCTAATATGAAAGTTATAAGTTGTGTTGTATTATTACCTGCAGCATCTCTGTGATAAGCTTCTAAATACGGATGGCTTCCGCCGCTGTCAGGTGTGGACTCTCGGCTGTACGACACGCCGCCGGGGAAGCCGCGACTGTTGACAAATTTAATAGCTTAACATAATAGCTTTAGTGAATGTTATGGAACATGCATCGTGATGAAGAATTGGGAAAGCAATCACAGAAAGAAAACTTCAATATTCCTAAGCCAATATGCCTCACCTATGTGGTAAACGGGACACACTAAGGTCGAGGGTCTGACCCTGCGGACTGGGCACCTGTGGGCTGGCCGTGAGCTGGGGCGAAGCGCCCGGCTGGGGACTGCCTCGGGCGCCGCCCCCGCCGCCGCCACCGGCGCTCGTGTACACCGGGGATGCGTACGGACCCTGTTATAAAAATGGGCTTTTTTTAATAAAGACGACAAGGAGCTACGAAATCGAACTTATGCATCGGTTAACAAAAGCGTTGAAAACAATTTTGAGGCGTACAGTCTCACCTGTGGACTACCATTAGAAGTGGATAGGTCTATGGCCGGGCGAGGGTCGCGCGGATCTCTCGGCGTAGGGCTACGCGGTCTTTGCGCCTGCGCTGCAGCGATCTTCACCGAAAGATTGATGGCGGAGAAGCCGGGCGGCACGCTAGGGGCCATGGCTCCCACGCTGCCCACGCCCGCTACTCCGCTACTGGCTTCGTAGTGGTACATTGGTCTGCACCGAGGGTTCACGTTCTTAATTCAGTGTTGAGGGAGATACACAACATAAAATAACGGAATGGTACACGGATAGTGAGCCACGTTTACCACATGTTAGGCATTTTGACAATATGATCGGAAGTTTCTAAATATAGAGAAATGTAGTACTTTTTATATACTAAGAAATTTTAAAAAAAGTACCTTGGATATATCGGACCGGAACTGGTCTCCTGTTCGGATTGATCGGTTTTCATTGGCGTGGGCAGGTGTGGGTCGTGGTAGCGCTCGTCTTCCCAGCCGTACGGGCGCTGCGGGCACTGCGCCGGCTCGTACCGTTCGAAGGCTGGGGTGCCCTCGTAGCACCGAGGCTCGTAGCCGTAGCGAGCATCGTTCATTTGACTACGAAAGTAATATCGTACTTAAGTACAGCAGTAAATACCAGAAAAACTTAGTGCGGTCTACTGGGAAGAACGTAGGCAAGAAGTGCACTTGTAGATAAATACATAAGATGAAGTTATTAACAAGTCACCTGTAGGAGCGTACGTGGTCGTCCGGCGGGCGATCGTAGGGCGAACGCTGGTCGGGCGGCGCGCCGTACCCCGCGTGGCGCGTCTCCATGCCGCCGGGGGAGTCACGCTCGGGCTCGGCGGCCTCGCGCTTCGGCACCAGCAGCTCGGCCGCTTCGCACTTCACCTCAGAACTCGGCGGCGACGCCGCTTGCCCTCGTTCTATTTCGATTTCCCGCTCTTTCTCGCGTTCACGTTCCCTTTCGCGTTCTCTTTCCCGCTCGCGTTCTCGTTCTCTTTCTCGTTCTCTTTCTCGTTCTCGTTCTCTTTCTCGTTCCCGCTCTCTTTCACGTTCCCGTTCGCGGTCCCTTTCCTTTTCTCTTTCTCGTTCACGTGACGTATTCGAGTCAATGCTTGTCGATGTTGTGATTATTGATGTATGCGGCAATGACGGAACTGTACAAAACATGAAATAAAATCGTGTTTTGTAAACATAAGTAATGAAGTCTTATACGATTAGATTATAATTTTTGATGACACTATTAATAATAATTCCTAGCAATTATGACGTGGAATAAAGGTCAAGAGAAGAATGAAGTGAATATACTGTTACTAAACTAGAGGGTCAAGTGCTAGTTTATACATTTAAAAAAGTAATTACTACACAATTAAGACAAACTATCGTATTTTCTGATATGTAGTTAGTCCATAAAGGTTCTCAAGAACATACCTTTAAGAACTTTTTATTAATTACTGTCTTACTGTGGTTTTGAAAACTTGTTTTTGTCCAGTAAACTTTATTAGAAAATGCATTAATATAGCAGCTCAACGAAAGTCATCTCACAAAATATCAGCGTGTTGTTGGTGCACATAATTATAATTTTATGTTTTGTCATGTGAGTGAGGTCTTCTCACTTCCATTCTCCTCGTATCTTCCGTCTGCTTTGTTTTATGTGAAGCTTTATCTATCCTAAGCTCTCCTAGTTTTCGACACACTTATTCCTTTCCTGCGTTAATAAGGAAACGATGGATGGTCTTGGTCCGTGTCGACCTTGTTTAGTGCGGCAGTGGAAGCCGGAGAGCGAGCGGTTTGTGCTGCGGTTGTACATTAGACATACCCGAGGGCCTGGCCCGTTGCGACCTGGCGGCGACCTTGCGTGCGGCGGCCGTAGGGCAACCGGAGAGCGATCGGTGCGTGCTGCGGTTGGAGCTGACGTGGCCGCGCCCGTTGCAGCCCGGGGTCGGGCACTTCAAGATCGTCTCGTGCAACGCCAAAACTGCCACACATACAATACGCAATCAGTCTCTCTGATAGTTGTCGTATTTTACGTATATTGACTTCGATTGAACAAATGTCTGACTTTAATGATATCATGTATCAACCTATGAAAGGAAGAGGCAATGAAATAGATTGAGGTCGTTCCTGTTAGGACCGGAGTATATCTGTCAGCGAACTGCCGTAAATAAATAGACGGATGGATGGGATGATTCTTTGATTTTAACAGGTCTTCTATAATGACTTCAGTAGCGAACTATCTACTGCAGGATTGGAGTAGATTAACCCCACATATTTAAATATTATATGGAAATTAAAGTGTGAATTTAGTTTGGCGCTAGGGACGTAACTCATAGGTATTTGAGCATTCAGAAATTTAAGGCGAGCGAGCGCCCACAGTCAGTTTAATTTTTATGGGGGTAATTTAAATATTTTTTATCAGTCTAATGACCTGCTATGAAGAGATGGAAAGCAAACTCCTATGTCTTTGGTCATGAACCTCAACATGTGAATAGAGCTGTTTTATTTCACAAATTTATGTCGCAACCATAACTCATTTTATTGTATTGCGGGTCTATGTTCTATGTCTTTCAAGTATTGTAAAATGTCTATTTTAAAAAGGAAGAAAATATTAATGCAAAATCATAAGGAACACTAAATACGACAACAGAAAACATAAATTTACTTCAACCAAAAAAAAATGTTATCATTTGGTTTTAAAGAAAAACAACTTTATTAAGCATTTAACATAATTATATATTAAATACTAATAACATAATTAGCTTAAACTTTAATACAACATTGGTATATAATTAAAATGCTTTTTAAACAGTTGTTCGTTCTTTTTCGTACTTTCACCGGCAAGTGTACTGTACAAGAAACACTAACAAATGAAAATGTGATTAAAAAAGCTCTACCGCTACGTATTCGTTGTTACTCACTCTCCGGGGTGACTTTATCCTTTCTTGGGCATCCTGACAGACTGAGGGAAGAAATAGACGTATCAGTGTACGCAGCCTTTGCTTAAAATAATCATTTTTAATATGAAGAGTGAATTCTTAATCTTATTGTACTTTACGACTTAAATTGCAGGTATATTACCACACGATTCAGTTTTTTTTATTATACAGTGTAAGTTTTATACTATGATCACTATAAACTAACCTTCTATGGTGCGTGTAAAGTCCAGTGACGTGGCCCTGCCCATTGCAGCCAGGAGTAGGACACTTGTTGCCTTCTGCGAACAAATCGACCGGTTCATGAATTAGAATTTTCTTAATCATTAGGCGGGGGCGTGCGGGTAGGATCGATACGGGCGGGCGTGTCCACGGGGCGTGCTGCGGCCCCGCCCAGCCCCGGCCCTGCCCCGCCGGGAAACTTAAAAGAAAAAATAAAGAACGCCAGGCGGCTGCGCGACTCGACTGACGATTTTTTTTCAGCTGAAGCGGGGCGGCGCGGCGTCGCTCCGCCCACCGCCTGCCCTGACCCGTTTTTATTGCGCGTCGCTCTGACGTAAGCCCAGTTATCTGCCAGAAATACGAGGAAAACATTTAGGTACTATCTTTTATATGCGTTATCGACGTAGGTGGAGTTTCCTTCTCTGACGGCCGCCGAATAAATTATGAGAGACATCTTACAAATGAGGGATGATTTGTTAACGGATTTTGTTACGCGTTTGAATCTGTTCCGGGACCGATGTCGTTTTGAATAATAACATCGAAACTTCATGTTGGGTTTGACTGCATGTACTCGTTATTTACTATTGACATTTAACAGATTATAAAATCTTAAAATATTACTTAAGTGAAGTTAGGAACTATGAAGGTGTCAGTCGCTCCGGTCGCTAGTAAAACGTGAGAGGCTCGACCTTGAAACCAACTTAGTTGATGGCGCGTTTAGTTGAATGAAACAGTGAGGTCGTTAAGAAAGTTCGGGTTTGTTGGCGTCGCACCTCTTGGCGGCGGCGGGGAGAGCGCGGAGTAGATGCGAGAGTCGCGCGCGGGCTGGGTGGAGGGCAGTGCGCGCGCTTCCTGCAAGGCGGTGGCCGCGCGCGACCCCGCGCCCGCTGGCTGCAGGACCGTATACTGCTTAGAAGCCTTCGCCGCTGAGCTCTTCTCATGCTCGTTCGAGTAGCCCCCGAACGGCTCGCTGGGAAACGACGGGCCCGGGATCTTATGTTTCACCTCCGCCGGGGGTTTGAACGCAGACTGCGTGGAAAACGGTAAAGCCGCCGTCGCCGCTTTGTACGCGTTGTAAAGCGATTGCTTGTTAACGGCGAGGATTTCACTTTTTACTTTATGTTTCATATCTTTGTTGTACTTCTCGTCGTTTTGGTCAGACATGTCTATTTCTAGTTCGTTCGAGGATGAGTCTACGAGCTCGTCAAAACTAGGGCCATCGTAATGATTAGAATACCGACTGTGTCGGTCATCTTCGACGCTCTTTGCTCGATCAGAAAACGATGGTGGCGGCTTATTGTCTTCGTTGAATTCGCTGTTGTTATGTTCTTCACTTATATTGTTCACGATAAAACTTTTCTGCGAGGCCTCGGCGCTTTCTGATGATTGAGATGGGGAAGATGGTAGCATTTTATCTGATCTTTTGTCATAAAAAAGGTTTTCGAAATCATTGGCGTCGTTTTCGTCACCGCTATTCCCGCAAGGTTGGTCTCTGGACCAGCTTCCCGAGAGTGTTATTAGTGCCGCTTGTGTCTCTCTAATAAGATTTTCGTCGTCTTCATCGGGCAGCCGCATGGACTGGGACAATTTGGTTGCGAAAGCCTGCTGCAGCATGTCTGTATCTTCCGTATATTCCTCATCGAGTAAATGCCGGCGACGTTTGTTGATGACCTGCTCGTCCATAGAGACTTCGTTGCCGATGCACTCGAACCGCCTTTCGTTAACTCGGAATGCCTCGATGTCTACTCCAATTTCGAGCCTCCTTTTATTTATTTGTGATAATGATGAATGTGCGTTCAGCGGTGTCGTCCTGAAACAAACAAAATAATCAAATCTGTTCCACTCTACACTTACAGCATAAAAACATGAATAATATAATAGTGTTTTGTACTTGCGATTAGATTTTCCATCCACAATCAAAATATTTTTACGCGGAAATGATTCTCGGCGTTTCCAATTCGACGTCATCGCATTGTAAGCACTTCGTGATTAAGTTTATTTGCACAAAAATCGTTCCCACGTAAAAACCATTTCACTCAAGAGCTTTCAGACCAATATCGTTATTTTGTCAAGGGCGAACTCAATCAAATGGTTTACTGCATTTTAAAAGTAAAACAGCAGTATTAGTTCTAAGTTGGCAAGATATCAATAGAATGACTTATTACACGATTCGAGTTTTCAAAGTGTTAAGTTTTAGGACAAAAGTATAATTATGTTTAGACATACTTCAAGGCTTTTCTAGTTGGATAACAACTCGCTGCGATAATATTATTTTAAATCGTTTAAAGTTTTGTGGAAGCGAAAACTTTTTCAAAAACTTTTAAGATGTCAGTTAGACAATTATATGACGTAAGTGCAAAAAGGTTTAACTCGGAAGGTGAACGAAGTTTAAAACTGACGCAGATATAATAAGTTAATTTTTAAATTTTGGTTGAACTAAGCTTTGAGGTTGCTCTTTTGTATTAGATATTTTAAAAGTACAATTTTGTTCCTTTATCACATAATTAGAAAACCGCAAATAAAAAAAAACTCGTTTCATATAAGGGCACAAAACGCATCGAGAGCTTCAAGCCAGAAAGTGAAAATCATTACGACGATTTCAAGGAAAACCGAGTTTCTTGTAAAGCATCCTTGTTTTCGAACAATCAAATGCTTTATTATTTATTTGTAAAAGTAAAGCAGAAAATAATATATCTTTAAGACTGGTATTTCTTTAATATATGATATTAAAAAGTAATAAGCACAATGAATACCCATAAATTTATTATTCATAGCCTTTTTATTGGACACTAATGGAATATATTTATTTCTATAAACGGACGACGGAAAAGTTATAAGTATAGCGTATAGCAATTGAACCTGATTTATTGATCTCTCCGATATTCCACGAAAGTTGTGCAATATGCGGCCTCTACCTAAGATAGTAATCGATGGCCCTTGACGAAGGTAGCGGCGGGGGCGCACCGGAAACTCGAAATACCGATAGTACGGACGCCCGGCAAACATTTACGTACGTGACGCACCCCTTAGTCGGTACCGCTGTTAACAGAATTCGTCCGAAACGTGAAACGTTTTCAGAAGCTCGCTGAAGGGGTGTAACGCACGAATTTGCGTTTGCGAAAGCGCTTACGTGTTGGCGTAGGGTAATTAGATAAACCCTGAGGGCGGTGGCTGCTTAACCGGTTTAAACTAGTACTAGTGCGGACCTTTATCAGCGGGCGGCGAGTGGTGGGTTATCTCGGGGCCGCGTTAATTGTAATGCCTAGAGATTAGGGCGCAATATACACATATATATTGAGTATATTGCTGAGGAGGAAACAAAGGGGTCGGTGTTAGATTTAAAACACAAAATGTATGATAGTTAATAATCTAACCTAACATACGTGAGTGGCCGGGAATCGAACACAGTCAAAATATAACTGTTGTTGTTTAGATAACACGTTTGATAAATTATGAATTTAAAATGTCGACTTTTATGATCTGTAACCCTATTACAACGCACTATTTAAAAATAAAGTAAATACGTGTAGAAATTGCAAATTTCGAACGAAAGGTGAATCGAGACCCTTTCCCTCACAGCTATAACAAACACGCGTCGGCTCCCCGCGGGCCCCCGACGCCGCGGCTTCCAAATTCAAATTGCACCTTAGAATTCTTAATTATTGAAATCATAAATCAAAACGTGCCGTCTGGGCGGGCGACCATAAAATTGAGTGGGGGCGAGCGAGAACACTCGAGTGTGGTAGGATTAAGACATTATCACTTTTCTTTCAAGCAGTCGCGCCCTCGTCGGCCGCGCTCGGCTGTAAATCAGCGGCTAAATCCTCTGGATTAGATTCATAGAGTTGCCGCGGCCCGGGGAATCCCGTGCCAGCGATAATGGCTCCGTGTGCTCGCGTGATTTTGCTTTTAAATCGACTCCCTTGCCGAGATAAATACACTCCCAATTTGGCTTCGTTCCCAGAGTTACGTTTGAACAGCTTTAGAGGTGACTTAAGTTCATTGCGAATAACAACTGAAAGTGACTGATAACCCAGCGACCTTTCCAAGACGCGGTGTAAAAGTTAATACCGATAAGGAGGATTTAACTTTTGAGTTAAAACCTATTTACGAATCGGAACGGAGAAAATGTCAGTACAATCATCGATAAAAACTAAATCAATTTTTCTGAAGTTTTGATTTTATGTTTGTATTACACAAGGAATAAATGATACGTTTTTTGAAGAATCTGGAAAATAGAGATGATTGTAAATTATTTCAATCAAATGAAATAAATTTAGCAAAAATATGTAACATTCCCGGAATCATTCCGGACAAAGGACTACAATGTATCTGTTATATATGATACAAAATTAAAAACATGGAATAATTAATTAATAAGTATTCAGCTTAATTGCCAACAGTAACTTATACGTTTTAATTTATTAAAGTGATTCTCACTGTAGTCTTGTGATTTTTCTATACTTTAGCAAAATAGTTCGGTTTGGAAAAAACTGCTAAATTAAAGAACTTTTTTTCGATTCATCTAATTTTTGCGACGAATTGTTTATGAATCGTAAATGCTGGCAATTTTTATAACGTTGGATTTTAAAAGTAAAAGTCTAGTTTTAAGTTACTAGCAACATTGCAATAAATGTCATATCAACAAGTTTTACGGATAAAGTACAATTCGAAAACTTTTCAAAAATTTTATTACTAATAATATCCACTTTTCGTCCTTCTGTGTGTATAAATATTAAAGGCAAAGTGTGTAAGTATGTAGACACATATATTATAGACTCCGAAATGGTTTTCTGTCTAATAATTCTATGAGATTTTCAGGAAACCTCCAATTCTAATAGGTGCTGTATAGTTATATATAAATGCTGTATAGTTTGGTAGCAATTGAATCAATATAATAAATGCTACTCGCGCGAAGTAGGAGGCGGATCACGAGAAGATTAAAATAAAAAAATGTGTGGATCTGTTCTGTCTGTTTGTACATAGACTCCGAAACGGCTAGATCAATTTTTATGAAATTTTCAGAAAACGCTCAGATTGGCTTAGCGGATGTTCCGGTGGGTTCCGGTTCCGGAGTTTGATAGCGATCGGATCAACATAATTAGTGCTACCCTGAGCATTAGAAAATTATAAAGCATTAGTATATTAGAATAATTTACCCATAAAATTATATTTTAATTCATTTTAAAACATAAATGTTCGATTAATGTTACCCTAACTGCCGACCATCATGTCAATTGTAACCACCAATACTACAATCGTTTACCGATTACACATTCACAAACTCACTCCCGTCTCTTTCTTTTCCCGAGTCTTTTCCTTCTTCTACATCCATACATTTACGCTCACATGCTCATTCTTGTCCGGATACGCTATTCCACCAATCTGAACAAATTGCAATATAAAGTTGTCACTGCTTCTTTATTCAGTCTCTCAGCATAACTAAACCATCAAAGCAAACTTTCTTAATTTTAGCCACAACGCAATATTCGACTTGCAATATTAGTAAGTTGAAGGCAGAATATTTTTATAAAGTTTATGGATTTTTTTATACCGAAGTAACTGTAACATGTTTTAATCCAGATGACAAAAATATTTTTGTTCTAAATAATCCGCATAATTCAATACTATACTGATTTAATTAAGAATGTAGTGGGAGAGATAGAAGAATGCATAGGGAATGTCCTTCCCGAATATTCCATAAGAATATACTGGAAAATATAAATGAAAAATTATTATAGCGATTTAAATAAACGAATATATTTGGGAAATTAAACTTTAAAATTTAATTCTGTTTTATAAGTATTCTCAATAAGGAAAATTAAATAATTCATATTAATTAGTGCCTCCTTAGTAAATGAAAATGGAAGTCCATGTTTTACTAAATATTTATAACTTGGAGTAATTATTGTTATATTTACCCGAAAATAACGGTTTTATTAGATTTACAGAAGGTTAACTGGCTTGTAGGGCGGTGATTTAGCTGGATTACTGCGGCACGTTACCGTTAATCATTAAATGCTACTTGTTATTAAGTGCGTTTAGGTTCTCGCCCAACAAGACAAACTTTTTCATCTCTGAAGATTACGAGCGCAAACGTCGTAATGCGCACAAGATTTTAAATTCTAATTTCCTGATCAGCAATATTGCAAATACTGAACTTAGTTTGGAAATTCTGAAAAGTAATTCGTAATTAGAATATAACTTAGTAGGTAACTTGCAACGTTGGGACAACTTAACGTTAAGTATTGAATAATATAAAATCTTCCTTTTTTAGTTTTACTATCTTGAATCGCGTAAATACAAAGTAAGTATTAACTGTTTTAGTCTTAGTTTTAGTCCCACGATTAAAAATTAAGCCACTGTAAGACGTATATTGATATCAAACTAAATATTAATGTACATTTGTTATTGTAGGCTAGATTGTAAATTTTCGTGAAAAATTAATATGTATGCGCGGCGCATTTGGTAGCAAGAATGGGGTCTGCATTATAGAGTGAAAAATCAATACTGCAATAGTTAAATTCGCTCCAAATAAGTGGGCTAATGCCATAGTGCGGTACAATGGGAACGGCCCTTACCCTCCTGCAGATGTAGGGTTGGCAACAAAAAATGCTATTAGTTAATTATTGTGTACAAAACATTTTATTTTAAAACTAGCTGTACCCTGCGTTCTTACCGGCCTTTTGCATTTATAATATTAGTAGGACATATTTGGGACTGTTTTTATACAGTGTTTCCTAATAAAAAAGTAAAAAGTCTCTTTTTTAAACTAAACTGAATAGTATCCTCCGAATATGAAACAACCTTGTACTTTACGTTTTTCAAACACATACGTATTAGTATTACATATGCAAAAAAACTTACTTAAATTTGTACATCAAGTTAAAAAAAACCGGTAATACGATTTATTAAATAAGATCAAAAGAAATAGATAAACTTTTGATATTTTATTTATTGTGAAACATGGTAGATTATTGAATAATTATTTTATTGTCCTGGCAATCATATTGAGAATAAGAAAATTCGAAAAAGATTTAAAGATCCAATCAATCTAAATTCATAACAATTATAACTAGCGCTTTAATATATGTATTTAATCCACGAATATCTCAAATTTATTTACCTACAATATTTATCAAATACCGTAAGAAATGTTATTCTTTTTAATGCACTTCTCTTTAATGTTACTCTTTTTAATGCACTTTTATTAGCTTGGTATATATGTATGTATTTATGTTTGTGTGTGAAGGATTCTTTAAACGTGATTGTCAAAACGTCCGATTAATTTGAATAGTTCGTGCAATTGTCCTTACCACGATCTTCAGGGATTTGCAATTTTGCATTTTTTTTTAGAAAATACGAGATCTTGTACCTGGATAGAGTAGAGTTTAAGTAACAATGGATACTAAATATAATGGAAATTGGGTATTTTTAGTCTTTAAAACTATTAATTTATGGTGAAGTATTTTTTATATTTTGTTCAACCCTAAATACGTAGTGCACTCGAGGCGAGGGTTATCATGTTGTGCGCGGGGCCCTTGTGTATGCGGACACGTACGTCGTGCGAACTCCCTTTGCCTTGTGAAATGTACATTTTATTTAACCAGTTGAACTGTGCTGTTATTTTATGTTACATTAACATTTTAATTTGTATATTTAATTAATTGGTACGATTTTAATTATAGTTTTTTTTAAATAACCCAATAAATAGTTTCTCCTACATTTTTTTCATAAATAAGTTTTTTACCCAATTGATTGACACCGCTTCGAGAATTGAGAGACTATGTTACATATAGAACGGAGACCTTACTATCCCGTTGGTTGAAAAAGTAGTACTCGTTAGTCTAAATTAAATCAGTATGAGTAGTAAATTGTCAGAACGTAGTTAGGTTAGTATTTTATTATTTTTTCATTATAATTCTATTTTCTAATTCAAATAAAAGAAGATATTACATAAATTGTGCTTCGTTCTATGCATCATACACATTGTATAAAATAATGGATAATATCCAAAATGTTCTCTATGAGTTAAACTAAATAGTAACTAATTGTTTGTTTGCTGTCCTTTTGTTACTGTGTTTACTATCATACATTTAAGAAATCACTGTTACTAACATTAATACGGATGAATCTGATAAATGGATTTAATTATAATAATAAACTCGCCTGTTCCAGTGTATTAAATTGTCATGTTTTTGACTTATTGTAATTTATTTTGTGTACAAAGTATTAGAATAAAATAAATAAGCATTAACACTGTTAATTATGACGATCTAAATACCTACTAAAATCGCCATCTAGCAAATTAGGCGAGAAATTAAATAAATTTAGTTCTATATGTAGCTTTATATGGCTAAGTTAAATCTGTTGAAATAGAAAAAGTCATTTGTTGGGTGGGACGGGATACCTTCTTTAAGTACTTTCACGTTAATTTTGTACCATGTAAGCTTACTCTTTATTAAATATATTTATATAAATGTTCACTTGCACATCGAAATTATTGAATTAGGCACTATGCTTGTATCCACCTATTTAGTCTTAGTAAAAACTTTGAGGTTTTTGCATATGTATGTTTCGTTTATGAATTTGTTTTAAGACCTAGCAAAAATATATGCTGAATGTTTTAATTAACCTACCTACAAGGATTGTTTATGTCATTTAAAGTGTGTGCATTAGGAAAATCCGTTGGGGTGGAATTGTAGCACAATTAAGCCGGTGGGAAGGTGCCCATCAGATAGCTTCGTCGGCTCGCTGGAAACAATTTGAGGCGGCTATCTGATCGGAGCGCTCGGAGGCGTCACACGTGAAATCGCTTTACCTTAAACCCACCTATAACCGTTTAACTTAATTTTAATGTAAGCTTTTACGTTTAAACGGTATAGAGTAACACGAAAAAACTTTGAATGTCTTTGTGACATTAATTCGTAACTTATAAAATTAATTTTCGTGTGACGAAAATATTTATGATAAGTGAAAATATAATACTACTTTTTTCTTCTATCACAACAAGCGTATTAAACAAGGTTTAATCCTAATTCATACACTAGTTTAAATGTATGCTAAATCGATTTATTTCAATTAAATACATTTCAAATTCCTTTATATTTTTTTTAAATGAACGAAATGTCAAAGATATTTTTCTGACATTTACCACTACTTTTGTTTAATCTTACTATTTTACTATATTATTATAATACAATAAAGCGGAAGAGTTAAGAGTTTGTTTGTTTGAACGCGCTAATCACAGGAGCTACCAATTGGATTTCAATAATTCTTTTAGCATTGGCAGTCCAATTGTTACGGAACGCTTTAGGCTATTTAACATCACTCTAAGACCCTTAGGAGCGGACTTCGACCGCGGAGCACAGCTAGTCTATTATAATATCTTTTGATTTAAGTAAGTACGAAATTAGTTATTTATTTTATTTTGTAAACTAAATTAGGACAAGACCTTTTACAAAAGTTCCGTTTATCTTCTTTATAAGACAAACAACATAAATTTTATTCATGTAGGTATCTGGATAGCATGTCACTATTGAATATATATTTAAACCTGCCACTATTACTCGGGTAATGTTAATAAATCCCCCGTGCTATTGAGGTATACATTTTGGAAATAAAAAAAACATATCAAGTGAGTATTTTTGTTAAAGACTATATAAGTAATTCATTCAATTAAACAACTGACATTGTACTCGAACAGTATTCAATTAATAATAAAAGAAATAATAACCTTAGACATATTTATCTCTTGCTAATAAATATATGTATGTATAACAAATAACTTGAAAAGTTATAAATAGTTTTTTTAAGAATCTATTATGACGTTTGGTAGTTTGATTCGTATATGCCAAGATATACATATTATAAGACGTGACATTGATTATTTAAATAACTCCAAAACTAACTACTTTAAAACAATTAATTTCATTTTGAAAGCATTTGTGAAATGGTTTTACGAGGGTGGGATTTGTGCTTTAACGTTTTATCTTTTTTTAATCTCTTCAAACTTCTTGCGTAAGTTCACCGACGTAGAAAATGCACTGCTGAAATTACAAACTCCCGAAAAAAATAATCATTTAATACACAACGCAATAAAAAATGTTTAAAATTAATCTCGTTTTATTTTACGAGACCCGAATTTTATTTTTTAAATTCTATTATTATTTAACTTACCAGACAGGCCGCACGAGTGCCGACATTTTTTATGAAATGGGGGGTCGAACCCACATCACGCACAGTACTGTCCTTGTACTAATTCACAAGATCACTAACAAACAAAAATTACACTACACAAAAAATCACCGTGTCTAGAGTTCGGAGTTACGTAGCCAGTACTCAACGCGTAGCACTTCGTAATGCTGCTACTTCAGAAAAGTTTGTCCGTAGGCCGTAGCGCGCGGCTACGAGGCGAAGACCGAGGCCGTAAGCGCGGGCTGCTCGCGGGGCGCGACTCGCGGACTATGCGGAGGCCGCGCCGCGCTGCGCGGGGCGGGCGGGCGACACTGCGCGCGCACGCCGCGCCCACGCCGCCCCGCCCCACACACCCGCAACCTATTTATTTCTAGTTACGTAAAATTTACGCGCAATACCAAATAGGTACTGCAATATAACTTATGTTACTATTTTGCAGTACCTAACATGTCAGAGATATTGAACGCCTTACAATCTCTTAAATTTACTTTAAGCGTGTTTCTTCTTTAATTTCTGTTAACAACGGTACGCTTGACTCTTGAAAAGAAGAAGATTACGAGGCATAAAAAGCTTTTCCACAAGGTAAATTATATTAAAAGCCAATCAGTGTTTCTCACGCGGAATCAATTACGGCCCCCGGCAGGTGAGGCGTCAACTAAAAAAAGAAGTCGGACGCCGACACTGGGGGCGCGCCGTCAAATTTGGCAGACAAGTTTTTTGGACCATTTCGATGCTATCAATGTCACTTAAATAAATTGAACGAATCGGAGGGCGCTGGACGATATTCATCGTTACTAAATCCATATTACGGAGGAAATTGTCAATATTTATGTATCAAGTTCAAAAGATGTCAATTAAATACCATGTTCAACGTTTGAATGGTAACAACGTAGTGCTAAAGCACGCACTGTTCACAAATCGATGCGAAACTTGGTCGAAGCGTGTCGTCACAATCAGCTGTTCGCACCGCGAGCGCAACAGACAATGCGATTAAGATCTACGCAGGACAACTTTCGCCGCGCGCCGAGCGGCAGTTAGTTGTTATGAAAGAGAGAAATTTGTAAATTGTTGGCGCCCGAGTTCACGAACTCCGTCGAACCGGAGTTTGTTTTAAGAGTCCAACCTTGAAACAAGAAGAAAAGTAGTCCTGTAAAACAAAGTTTTGCGGCCGCCGTCGCCGGCGCAAGCGGTTCAAGGATTGTGCCCGAACTGTCTGTCTGTACAACTTTACCGATTAAAAGCTCAAAAGCTTCCAAAGTCATTTTAAAAGTTTATCTGTACGAGGGCGACGGGGTGCGGGAGGAGCTCAGTGTAGGCGCTCTGTTATCATCGGCCGCATTACTTTAGTTGGACCTAGTTTAACTTATTTATAAATCGTCTCAGGTCGTCGGCCGCCACGAGTCCTAAATTAAACTGTCAAAGTTGCGAAGCGGCTCCACAGCGCCTATCGCGGAACATATGTTCCGGCGGCGAATAGTTGCCGACGTACACACTGAGTTCCTAGACCCTTCGCTACTTTGTTTTACATCTGTTCCACTTAGTGAACTATGCCTAGAGCCGACGCGAGTTCTTGCATGTGTATCGGCACACACCCGCAACCGAATAGTTTCATAAACATAACCCAACTTAGTTTTGGACGACTTTTCAAAGTCAATGCATACTAACTTTCCATGTCTGGAAGTGCGATATTACTATTGGATCGGATTCCGGGCGACTTTAATGCATTCGTTTGTTCGAAACTTTGCTTTGTGGATCAAACTTTTGAGAAGGTCTAAACAATTTATTTTGTTTCTCTGGACCTACTGTCCAAACTAAGTTATGGTATTGTTTGTGTATGAATCTCAAAACAATAATTTTTGTTCTTATTGTTCTTTTAAGTAATTGTCAAATTAGGTTGTTTTGTTGTTCCACACACACAATAACTTACATCATACAATAACTTCGAGTAAAACATGGTTAATATTTGATATCGAATAGATTAATATATTATTTTGATTAATAAGAAATTAACTAAATTACCGAGTATTTTTCCTGAAGTAAAATTTTAATTACTTCAATAATCTAAGATCTATATATATTTCTGAACATTTTTATATCGTTTATTAATCGCAAAATACGTTTCGTTCTAATAATCAAAGTAATTACCGAAATCTCGAACGGAGAGTCACGATCAAACAGTCAAGCGCGCAGATAAAGCTGCCACAGCCCTCGGCGCGTTGGCTACCACTCTACCGAGACCTGCCAGGCGCCCTATTTGTATCAATAAGTAGATAGAGGTGAGCTATTGCTTTACGTTAACAGAGCTCTATACATTCTGGATGTTCTGTACGTGTTATCTTCCTTCGCCAATAAGTCACGCAATAATTACCGCGAGTTGAGGATCACGCGCTCCCCCGCACATATTTATGCAAGTTACATAAATATACATAAATAAATATCGCTCGCGACAATTGCAAGCGGTTTTATGGTTAAGAATAATGTACGGCCGCAGGCTGCGACTTACACCAGCTCTTATCTGTGCGCTTATGGCGCCATTACGTAGCTCACGTAATGATTAAAACGCTTTCATTATTTATATGCGATACAAATTTTCATAAGAACCATCACATAGTAAATTATTTACGGTATATGTGTGTTTCTGTAATGTATAATGTCATTGAAGTAGATATTAACTGTAAAAAATCTTATATAAATTAATTTTATCATAAAAGTTATCATAACAATGTTGGCTTGTTAAATTTCACAGACCAAAGGCGTTATCGCCTTCTTTAGCTTCTCACAGCTCATTGTAGAATAAAAGTAGCCGTTTGTAGAACATCTAGGTCTTTAGCCACTCCCATTTTACCGGCCCACAGCCATTTATATTCCGGGAGTTTTTTACCTACATATGAAACCTACCCTTGAGACCGAAGAGATAAGGTTTACATAAACGTTTAATATATTATGTACTATATTATATCCTAAAATAAATAAAAAAATACTATATCTTTTTATCCATCCTTGGGGAGATAAAATAATATATAAGTAAAGTATTAATTAATATGTTAGGTAGCAATTATAACAATATATCATACCAACAATAATTTTATAACTTATTTGTTACAATATTATTTTTGTAAGTAAAAATATTATGTTTTCGTGACAGTTCACATGTCAAATTTTGTTTTGCACAACGAGTTTATTTTATATTTTACTTAAGTAATTTTGAAGTTTAATTTTAAACTTTATAGGTCTATAAAAGCTCTTGAGCGTTACTGTGATTCGTCAGATTGTAAAAATCTAATGCTCGACACGGGTTTGCTCTTGCCCTTTTTATTTTTGTAACAAAAGCTTCCTGCAATTTTAGTCAACAATAACCTGTGACTAATAATTACTGTGAATTGTTAGGAAATATTAGATAGTTGCAACTTACATCTGCGAGGTGGAGGGGCGAAAGATTTTGTGCGTAATTTCTTCTCCGTCGTAATTCTGAAACAATTTTTTCATAATTATTCTATGAATGATCTGTTCATTTTTAACATTATAATAATAAATCATTCTTTTTTTAAATGTTCCCCATTGCAGGGACACAGGCTTCCTCTTCGAGAGGGAAGGCATTTTATCGCCACTGCTCCAAAAACGGTGAAGGAAAACATCGTGTGGAAACCGACATGTCTTAGAACCACTAAAGTCCGCAAAACACCGGGCATACGTGGTGGATTACGGCGTCTTCCCTCTCTTCCTCTCCTAACATTATAATTTATTATTACATTACATTAATTTATACTATTGTATATTGTATAAAAATACGGTTTCGACCGTCGTATATTTTACAGCCGTACGTACAGCCGTTCACACACAAGCACCATAGTGAGACATGGGAACGTTGAATCTATAACCAATGACAATTCCTCTGTGATGTGTAGTTTTGATTTAAAACGCATACGTCGCATTTTTATAATTATAACACATTACGCTACTACAATAATTGTTGCTCGTGATAATTGCAAGCTATAAATATATTTTCCATTATTAAAAAACACACGCAATAGATTGCTAAATCCACTATGGATGGAAATGACGGCATTACGTGTTCAACCGGTTCCGAAATACGATTTTAATTGATGTTGCGCGACCGATCACACAAACTTTTTCCTTAGTACGGATAGATCGTAACATTTTTCCTAACCATAGAAATTTTTGTTTCACCTTATGTAAGCTGAGATTTCATCCCACTTCGATGGCCGGCCGCATTCTAAATATAAGTGTTTTGTTTGACAATGCTCTTTCGAAATTGTTACTTATTACAGAAACGCTTCAACATTTTAATTACTTAAGTTCTTTGGATTTTTGTTTTGATTGTAAAGTCGCTTACGCTTTGGTAATAGTGACATTGCGGTAATTATATTTGAAATTGGTTACGTAATATGTTATAATTTGAGATTTATGAAACGAATATGTTTGCTGTGTAAACAAGTTAAAATTATAATTATAAAGTTCACCACCGTGTGTCATCGTTAAGACAGCCTCACACTCACATGTCACGAGTGTTTTTCTGGCTATAGATAATAATCAGTGCTACCCGTTCGAAGCCGGGGCGAGTCGCTAATAATTTATATGTAAAGTTGGCAACAAAGACTGGCAAAGTGGCAACACTTCTTACAGTGGTGGATTTTTATTGATGTGAACGTTTTACTTAAAAATAATAATTTAAAAGTAGACAGTAAAAAGTAACCCTTTTCCTGTCTGTACCCTGTCAATCCACATGTCAAAGTGCGGCTATGTTCTAGCACCGACGGTTAGGCTGTTCACAAACTGGGGCGGTCCGTAAATTTGATTTTAATATTGAGCACGTAATGCCCTGTTTGCTCACCGCCTGTAATTGATACGGCCCTCTTAGCATGCGTCTAATTCCTGTAATTATTTTCGAATTCGTCGGCTTTGCCTTTTAAACAACGGATTATTTAAATGTTTCAAGTTGTCCAACGAATTTTGTATATAGAATTAGAACAATATAAAATTATTCATTGTTTCGTTTTCCAATAACACCTTTGAATTATTTAATACTGATATTGCTTGTCATTTACACATTAAATATAAATATATATATACTTATAACAAATGATTGTAGAAGCAAATTCTATAAAGGCATGGCGTAAATAGTCGGTAAGTCCTCGCTGGGGCCTCTGATAAGACTAACAAACCTAAAAAAATAGAACTAATATGTTGGCTTACGTTATAATTTTATTTTCAAATGTAAATCATAACAAAAGTAATATAAATTTTAAAGCCAACAAAACCTTTTAACTCATTAGATAAATAAAAGCAATGTAACAGTAAAAGTTCGGGTTTCAAATAATTTCTCGCACGTAAAAGTCGTGAGCGTGAGCGCACGTTGCGTGAGAAAGATTCAAGCACATGCTACCTTTAAGTTATAAGTAAGACGATGTAGCTTATCCTAAGTATAATTTCCACGCCGCCGACATAAGTTAGCAGCGATTCATATCCGATACAGGTAAGGTGAGAGTCGCGAGCGTTCCCCTCTTGCCGCAGAGATTATGGCGGCGCCATCAAATATGCATAAAAGCCGTAAAATGCCACACTTAACTGCTCCCCGACGCCTCGCTGTCACCTGACTGCTCGCCCGCCGCCTGCAGACGGATGCTCAGACGTCTTGCTAATTAAAAATTGCACGTCACGAAATTTGCATAATCCGAGACGAACAAATGTGAATCAACGATTAGCATACACGCGCTTGTTACTTTTAGAAGTGTGCAGTAGATTTGAGGCATTTAAATTAGAAAGATTTACTGTTTACATTTTTGTACGTGATAAAGTTCAAAGTGAATATATTATAAATAATGATTAAATATTCTAGCATATTTTAACCTATCTAAAAATTTCTCTGGCTGGGTTCGAACCCTGTACTCCGAGCGCAACGAATGTCGCAAAACCTAAGCGCCGTCATCTCAATTTATTATTATGAATATAGATTAATATTAAATGAATAAACGACAAGTGGCTAAGAAAGATCGCTAATAGGAATGAAAGCATCGACACCTAGTCTATCACCAGTTCTAGTTATTTATTATGCGTCGTTAACGTGACGTTTAAGTAACGTATCAAAACATTATTAAAATATTCCTAGTCAAAATGGAGACGACAATATTATTTGTATATTGAAGAAAGGCAAGTGTTACTTGTGACTTAGCGACATGGAATCTACAATGCCATTATAACAATCATCTTCCCGTTCATTACGCGGAGTCATGATACTAAATTTAAATTAACAGCCCCTTGTTAGTTGAACTATGTACATCTGCGTTGAAATGAATGTTCATTTATTAACAGAGCATTAAGACATTGCCTTTTGTTTTCGAAGCAAAGAATTTGTTTAACTTGTTATTTAGTTGTTATATTTTGGTGTCGTTGAGTTGATTCCGGAAGTTATGCAATCTGAAAAACGTTTTTTAGTGTCTTTGGTAACAAATAATAATAATATGTCATGTTTGTGTCCTGATAATGTCGTTCAAATATAAATATAATTGGGACCAGAACATTAGTAGTGCCGGTTTAACTGGACATATATCTATATATTATCACGATTTAACAGAGTACGCTCGTAAAGTTGTGGTATAAATGCAAACTTCTATCAATATGACTTAGGGTCTTCTAAGAAAAGAGTGTACTTCTTCGTAAAATTTTTGCAGTTCCTCTGGTGTTGCGATTGTTCATGAGCGGCGGTGAAAACTTAACTTTAGGTGACCTCTTTTCTTATATTAAAAAAATTTGCGTTTCGTCTGATGAGTGAAAAAGCGTAGGTCTTTCTTCCCATTCCTTCCTCTTCATTTTTTTTATTAATACCTTCACTTTGCGATGAAAAGGCTCGTATCCGTAACTCTTCAGCATCAGCTGATTGCCCTTATTTCACTATCAAAAAGTAAAATGAGTAGTAAACCTGCAAATAGAGCGCGCGTGATTCGTCTAGCTACACAACCTATTGATAACATCGTTCTTAATTAGGGAAACTAAAACGAACGTATACGAAGATATAGAAGGCTATTATTTGAATGCATTCGGCGGCGTTGTAGTCAGGAACTGGCAATTTAGCCGCCGCCGTCGCCTCCGCCGTCTTTATCGTATCTTTAACTTACACTCATAAACGCGCACTACTCAACGTATTGTGCCCGCTTTGCTACGCGGCTCTACGGAGACACGACGACTGAAGTGAGCTGAGAGCGGGCTTTGTGGGATTTGCGTTTTCTAAAGGCTGCGATACTGTCTCGCTTCTTTAATTATTAGTGACAATGTTCTTCTATTTAATTATGGCTTTGTAGTTTATGATAATAATAATAGTAATAAATAATAATGAGTTGACTTTGGTAGAACATTGAATTAAAATAAATGTATATCTTTACGTTATCGAAATTGACTTACATTTGTTTAAAATATCATATATATCTAGACAGTTCCCAATAAAAGGTTTTTATCATAATTAAATGATAATTTATGGACAAAAGTTTTCTTTATAATAACACAGAGGGATTCAGTTTCACTTTGTTATTTCGGGTTATGGATTACTCAAAAAATTATGATAACCAAAGTAGTATCCTGTCTGAATATTACAAACAACGTTATAAAACTTAGTGTAAATTTTATCTCCCCACGCTTAACAAGTTGTATTTAAATAAGGAAAAAGTTTTCGTAGCTGCCCTTTGTGAAACAATGTACGTAGGCGTCGCGGGAAATGCTAATACGGGCCGTTCGCTACAAATTGATACTCGATCGTCGCTCATATAAAACACTCTGCGAGCAAGATCGTCCCATGAATAATAAAGAATTGCCGAAAGCCGACATCGGCGGGCGCGACCGTAGCGTCTCGCTACGCCGAACGTTTACTTATCTATACTCACATTATAAAGATGGAAGATTTGTTTGTTTGTAAACGCTGAAACTAGTTAGTTGAGTTTAGTAGTTTTAGAGAGACTTAACCGATATCAATCAATTATCTTTTATCATTAGAAAGCAACATTAAACAGAAGTAGCATATTTCTAATATTAACGTCCAATGGTAAAATTCACGAAAAGCTAGTAGAAAATAAATGTAAAAATATATCTACCACACATGTGGTATTACATAATATTGGTAATATAAATTATTACCCGATGCAAAATCAAATTTACAAACTTTTAGCCGACTGGGAATCGAACGGAGGACCTGCTACGACGTGGACACGTAATGCATATTTATTTTTGGGCCGAGTTTTTAAAAACGTCATAGGTAGGCGGCACTTAGATTTTTCTTGGCGCCCTTATTCAATGCACGTACACTATAAAACATAACTCCGATTTTTATACACGCTTATATATATATTGGGTTTGTGTTTTCATTCAGCTAAATATCCCCTATACGTCAAACAGAAATACCCCGAAGGATCGTAAATGATGTCGAAAATTTGGTTTTACGCGTTATTTTACGATCGAATGACACTTTATAAACTAAAACTTTCAACATTGCTATAATTGTTGCATTACATTCTTATAGAATTTAATGTTTTACTAATAGAAGACCAACCAAGGTGTGTTAGTACATATAAAAGCCGTCTTAAAGTTCTAAAGCAACAGGAAAGTAACGTGGACTAGGTCACCAAATGTTACAACACAGAAGTGTGGTTATGTATTGCTTTTACGATCCGGTCGGTATACCGAAGAAAATTAAATAATTATTGACGCCAAGTGCAAACGAAACAAGGCTCTTATCGTATTTTACCATCCCAGTTGTAAGTTTTTTTTAACCTTTAACAATGTTATATACATTGTATTTTACACAGTTTACGAGTAATTAATATAACAACATTGAAATTATAGTTTCCAATTCACATTACTATGTCAAATTGACATCAAACGTAACCCATTTCCGTAATAAATATCAGTTAGTATTAAATCACTTTGTCGAATTAACTAAATGTACACGATCGACGATTAACGTTTACGCATATGTATGTGGCACGTGAATTTACGAAATATCACAGGTGGTACATTTAATTCGATCACAATTTAATTTATGTGTTTGTTCTCGTAATATATATGCCTTTTTTTTAAAGAAAAGTAGAGTTCATTATAACTTAAATGTAAGTTACGATGGTCATGTCCCAGTTTTTTTGCACAAGTTCTTGACATTTTTATATTTTATGTTTGTGTGTAAGTATAACCAGATTTAATACATACATTTTCATTCGTTTCATTTTTAATTAGATCAATAAACGCATTAATTTGTCGTGATAGCTTAAAATAAATAAAATTATTTGACTTCATATTACAACAAACTGAGATGTTAATAGACCGTGTTATTTTCTCTAAAATTCACTTATATCACCAGTATGTGAATACATTCTTAGCTCCCGGGTTGATGTGGTTGTGTGCAAATGTCGGGCGTGTAGTGTTTACCTGCGGAATCCGCACAGACAATTAGCTCTTTATACGATTAAGCTTCGCACATCCGTACATCCGCAGGTGTCGACGCCGCCTGTCACGGGAACGTTCGCTACTCTGCCACGCATCAATGCCATGCGAATTGTTAATGTCAGTAAATAGTGAGACAATTAATTGCTCAATTAGATTGCGCAGATTTGAAGAGATTAGTTTTGTGTATTATTTTGTTTTATTGCACAATGTATTAAAACTAGCCGTTCTCGCTCGTTTATTTTGGAATTAATTACATTATTACACGTTGAAACGGCAAACGGGAAGAAAGTTAATAAGTGTGTATGTAATAAAAAATTTATAAGATTTTAATAAAAAAACTAACCCGTTGATACATCGATTTAAAAACAAATCATACTACAAAATTAATTTTAGGGCGAAATTTTGTTATTATTCTATTAAAAATAGCGACCCGCCCTGACTTCGCAAGGGTAGTTTCTCCATACAAACATTCATCCCCTACTTCAGGTAATCGCGCCAACCGTCAAACGACTGACAGTTATGCCAAAAGCACTAATGCACAAAAGCGTTGAGGTAATGTAATTTAATGTAGGTAAAATTAGAAAAGATAATATGGTCGTCAAATATCTTAATTTTTCTAATGTCCCCCGAAATTTTCTTATTTTTTTAATCGAAATCGGTCACGCCGTTCACGCGTTATGTCGTGACCAAGGGAAATAGGGATTCATTTATATATAATAGGTATTCACATTTGTGAAATAACCATACTCAGTATCAATAGATGTTGGATGTAATAGACTTATCGGGCGGGCAGCTAGATGGATGGACCACAAACATGAGGAGGTCGACTTGTACCTGACGGGACACTGATGCTATCAAGCATACCTATTCACACACGACACTACACGACGATTCCCCCGATTGTCCATACGAGTGCGGTGTACCTAAGGACGCCAAGCACGTGTTCTTCGATTGCCTGGTCTAGTCAACGGAGCGTGAAGACATGGAGAATTCGAATGAACCCACAAGAATAAAAATCATAGTGCAGAGCATGCTCAAAGCCGAAAAGCATGGAATAAAGTGAGTGAGTACGCATAGTGTTAAAGAAATTGCGACGTGCAGAGTGAGAACGGCGCAGAGCGAATAATTAAATCGTCTTCTAATGGAGCAATAAATACGAGACAAAACAGACACTGAGAGAGCTGAGATCACCCTCATGAATAATACCTGAAGGTGATTCCATGGGGCTTTAAGAAAGTCCAGAAGAAAGACGATTTTTTAGTCGGTATAGGCTTCATGTCAGGATAGGTTAGGTTAGGTTAGGTTAGCAATGAGCCCGAGCCCGACCCGGGACGTGTGGGTCCAACGTCTGAGGGTGTGGACACACATTTTTTACCTCTGCAAGAAAAACCCATGCTCTGTACATGTTAAAAGAGACTAATACGAAATCCGCATGCGCAATAATGTATCTATATATAAAACATTTTAAGCAAATGAATTTCAGCAATATAAGTAGAATGTCCCTAGTGTGAAGAGATTTTGCGGAGAACATCAAATGTGCATTCGGTGCGGAGCGAGGAGAACTGGTGTCGTGAGAGACGGGAGGAAGCAGGAAGTGAGCACAAAGAGCCAGCCTGACGCGCCTTGAGGTGCCGCACCGACCACAGATGCAAACTTACTGCCAAACTAGAACTGAAATTAATTAAAACTGATACTGATTTATGTTACGTCTCAGGTTCTAGGGAATAAAAGTTAGGCTTTTTTTGCTTTCTAGGGGATATGCAGATGCTATACATATCTACGGACATTTCTAAGTAACAAGTTTTTTTTAGTTGGACATATGGTGATGTATTATTACTTACATCAAGACTTAAAGTGAATTTTCGAACTTATTAAGTCCTGTGATTATACACGGAAATTCGTTTCTGAAATAGTTTTTATTATTTGGTTACATTACTAAGCGCTGGCTTGTTAAAGAAATATAGTAATACAATTTTGATGTACAAGGATTTTACTTACAATCATATTACTATCGCAAGCACTCACTTTATATAAACATATGCATACTAAAAGGGTCCTCGTTTTTGTGTATAATTATTAAAGTTGAAAAGAAAAAAGGTATATGTATTCCTTTATATTTCCAAAAATGTATACTCTACGCTTTCATATGAAATGTCTATGTTTAATATGTAAGTATCAAGTTAAAGGAGTCTGATTCAACAAGCGAGTGCATCGGCCTCAGCAGCCGCCGGTGTAAAGATATTGAGCAAGCATTGTGCAGCGCAGCATTGTACCACGTCGCGAATCACCGCGATAACACCGACCGCCACCGGCCGCTTTGTCTGCCTAATTGTTATATTCCGAACAAAGACTCGCCAGAAACAAACGACGTGAGCGCTCGTTAGCTCCCGGGCTAAATGCTCCGTGTAATAACATGTCTTCACACAATTGTTCAATGTTAGCGATACGTTAGGAAATTGGCGATCGCCGATGCGAGCGAATCGATCGCCTTTGTTGCGCTATCGCCGTCTCCCGCTCGAGTGGAGCGAGTTTTAATGCTAAAATCTAATCGTTCCGACCGAAATGATTGACGGGCGAGCCTATAAAACAGTGGGGGCCGCAACAAAAATACGAAATTCCATCGGGTAATAATGAATCGCCGGGCGCTCGATGCGGTATAGCGCTAATGATCTTCGTTCTCAAATTTGCAGCGGTTCGACGTTTATTCGTTTTAAAATGTACAAGCGCGGAAGGCGCCGGTCGCGAAGCCAACTTGCCCCACTCCCCCGCTCCCCCGCTCTATGGCATCAATCATTTTTAGAGGGTTTCGCTTATCCAAGTTTTCTTCCTGCCTCCGTCCTCGGCTACCAACTTTTACATCGAATGATCTCCGTTAAACCAACAGAGCGTTCAGCGTCTCGTAGCCGCGTTTTGTATTATTTTTTGTGAATAAATAATATTATTTGACGAGGGAAAGGGGATTGGATTTCGTTAAATATGGTTTAGTAATTGAATTGAAATCTCTCAATGTCGACGTTCAATTAAGCTTTAGATTTCGTTCTTGATGAGGCATTTCCTTTGTTTCTTAGAAAATTATATTTTAATTCTGTTCACTTTGAATGTAATAAATGTAATTTAGTTCAAAAATTAGTTCAGAGTTAAGAAAACGGAGATGGATCGTCGTAAAAAACGTGTACTTATTATAAACATTTTCACATCAATAGAAAATTAATAATTTTTAATTAAATTATAAATGACAAGACTATGTTACGATTGTTGTAAATGGCACGATTACTTGTTAATCATGAAGTCAAAAAAATATATTCTAGCTTGAATTATATTACCTTTATCTCTTTCTTGAATTTATGACTCTACTTTTTTATCTTTTAATTTTTAAGGGCGAAAGATGTATAGTGCGGAGGGATTAACAAATGTTGGCAAATTTGCAGTGTTATAGGATGTATATTACATACGTTGTGTAACTTTATGTACTGGTGTATACTTTGTAGTTGGCTTTGTGTTTTAATCAATCACATTAGGCAATTACGTAATCAATTATCAAAGTCAAGAGACATTAATTACACTATATCCATTACAATGGCTGTCACAAGTGATTAATGCTAATGTCCGCCGCAAGATTTTTAACTAAGTTAAGATTAAAATAGCTTATGGTATTATAATCCGCAGAGGCCCGGGGCGTCGGATCCGTCATCTCTCCCCTACAAATTACGATGACACATCCGCCGGGAGGTTTTAAGCCAATTCAACTTCAGGATGCCCAATACCGCCTGAGAGGTTTTACTAAACGATACCGATATTTTTAGAAATAAATTCCAGTCACTAATTGTTTAATTCTTCTAACATTAATTGACGTGACAGAAGGAATGCACATGAGACTCAAAATTATCTTAAGCATCTTAATTAATCGCCGTGTCAATATGGTTCAAGAGTTTTATATTAGTCTAGCAGTTGCCCGTGGCTTCTGAATTTTTCCTTATTTTCCTCGGTAACTTGTACTACCTATAAAGGTCAAAAATTAATTATCGATCGTCATGGTAAAAAAATGTCAAGAAGTGTTTTATTGTCATATCATGCTACGGCACCAACCTACTATCGGTTGCTATGGTAACCAATAGTAGGTTATGTTTTGCTATACCTAGAAAGGATTTTTCAGGATAGAAGGTTGCTCTTGAAAAATCCTCAATCATGCTATCTTTCCCATTTATAATCTTAATAAGGATTATTATATTAATTGCTTTACAACATGTTACAAATATGACTAATTTAAGACTGGAACAATTTTTTGACTCCATTACGCATAAGATGTTTCCTAAAATAAACTGATTAACTTATTTAAATTTAAGCTTTGTACTTACACAGATAGCTTATTTAAATACAATTACAATTATTTAAATACAAAATTCTATGTATATATAGTAGCTGAAACAAGTCGAACGAACAACCAATAAATAAAAGTAATAATTCGTCGATTTTGGAAAGCAGTTGTTTGTGTGTACAATTTATATTAAAGTAAATTATTTTAAAAGTTATTTGCGTTTAAACACGACAATGATAGACGGGCAATATGAGCAAGGGGTGTACATTTTTTTATATTTTTCGCCGTACGAGGGAGACCGCGGGCTGATCTTTGTTTTATGAGAACGATTAAGAAAAGCATATTTGAAGTGTGTACTTGGGCTTTATTTGCGCCCCGAGAGGGAAGCCACGCTTCATTGATCTGTAATCGTTTTTCGCATTTATTGCCGCTGTGCCTTATTTATTCGAGGGTTATGAGTGTGTCGGGGAGATGAAGTTGTTTTGCTTAGTTTTGTCGAAATAAATCAAGATGATTTTATTTTAATGTGACGTTATGTTCATTGGAGCTCTATTAGTGCGTAACAGGCTTTGATGTTTTTATTTTTTAATTCAGATTAATCTCTACACGTTTGAATAAGCAAAATGCATTTCTAACTTACGGACGTATGATTAAAGTTTAATATTAATATAAATAAATAAATATGCACTCACGCTCGTACCCAGGCAGGCATATGGATTTCCATTTGGCGCAATCCTGGTACATCTCTCTCGCTTCTTCTACATCTACGCATACGTACTCGGTTACGGGTTCTCCATGTATCGCCCTTTTTTAGTATGTCACTAATCTGTTCGTTATTCGTAAATCGTTTCGTTACTCTCTCTGCCTTCATTATTTTCACATACCCGTACGACCGAAGTATACCTTTCTAAATTCTAGTCACAATATCCAAAAATAAGCCACACTTTTCCCTTAAGATGCTATTTTTAATTCTATTATTCAGTAATATTTTAAGTATTAAGACGAAAAGTCTCTAATAAGTTGTAATAATTCATGAAAAATTATTTTATAGCTGTGGGTTGTCTACCTACGTTGTTATGCCTGTTATTCTATAATCTTTTTCCCCCAACGCCCCTTCGTTTGTGCACACACAAGCCCACTTCTATTTAGCTTAAAGAGCTACATGATCATATTATTATTTGCAAGTACTTGTTAAAGAGACATAATTCAACCTGGATTCCGTGTCGCTATCCAGTTATTTTCGCACTTAATTCCCGCGCGTCGAGTCTTCCTCCGGCGGGGCTTCTGTTCGTCGTCTGATTTGAATGCAAAGTGAGCGGCTTGCAAAGGGTTGTCTTAATTGTGCGATAGAGGCACGCCACAGTCGCCGCCAAACGTCGGTCGGTGTGCTCTTTCAAAACCAACGAAAAACCAAGGGAAATTCCTTTCAAGTATATATTAAGAGGTATTAACATATCGGTTCAAGCGAAGATTATTAACTTTTGTTATTACACGGACTTGACATGACTCGTTTATATCATTCAAGCGCAAATAGCCTAAAGCCTAATCTTACGGAATGAGAAACAAGGTTAGCAAGTACAATTCAATCATTCGAATATTCACATAAGTGTGTTAAAGAAAATCTTTTTTAAAAAAATCTGCCATATTTGCATTTCTATAAAAAATATTACCTATGAAACTTTACTAAAGCGTGGTCTAGGTTTTAGTAGTTACTTAACTTGATATAATTTCAACTTTAATTTATTAATTGACATAATTAATTCATCTAAAGGCACTTATTATATTATTTTACCTGTGCTCATTCTGGACTGTTGTGAGCACTACTTTGTTTATTATGTAGGTATTATTAAGTTCAACAGGTATTGCACGATTAGGCTGGTTCGACTGGTAAAATACCGACCTTATTGAAGGCAGGTGTGAAGTAGAAGTACTCGTTGAAGCGTTCCGCTTAATGATTTAGGTGCCCAGTCCTTTTCCCCGTCTCATTCCTTTCTAATAAGGAAACAATTGAAGAGGAAGAGATTTGGCGTGGGAAGAGGATGGAGATCCTTTTTATGTCTATCTCCTTTTCTGACCATAACAGTTAAGCATATGCGGATGCCTATGGGTATCACTCACTTAATATCAGATGAACCGCTGGCTCGTTTGTCGTCTTCTTTAATTAGTTTGCAAATAAAGGTCTGTTAATAAGTTGTTAGTCCAATATTGTCTTAATACTTTACATGTCGTTCCAATAAGCAATTGCGTCAAGTGTTTTTCGTAACTGTTTTCGGTTTGAGTTACAAATTTATCTCTTAGTAATGTAGCATTCCCTTTAGAGGATAACGATCTCTTAACTTACTAGTGATAAGGTTGTACTGGTCAATGTAATGTGCTGGTATAAAACGTAATGTACTTGTTTTTGAACTCTGTTTTTGTTCGATATTTGCGTATAAAATTTTACTACCCCTAATTTGCACATTCGTGAGTTTTATACACCAAAAATGCTTATAAAGACTGCTTGGCAGACGGTTGTATTTCTTTCAATGAATATGTAAACTTCAATACTTATATATCTCCGAATCTTGGTATAGACTATAATCCTATATTAAGCCTTCAATTTATTTCGACTAGACTGCGATATTGGGAATGCTTGTAACAAACCACGACAGCCTAAGCAATTCTTATATTTGGTGGCTTTTGTCACGTTTAGGTCTTACTAAGTTCGGTGTAAATTGTATTCCACGAGTTTACGGACTTAGTTTATTTTGTTAGAAAGCAGCGTAATTGACAATGGCATGAATATACACGAAGAAAAATAGATATGTCAGACCAAATTTCTGATATTTGACGATATTTGGTATGGGAAAATCTTATAGGTTCGCGTGAACAACACGCGTCAGCAACACGGGTCAGCAAAACGCTTATTTGAACTTGGATCAGTTTCGACGAACTTTTTTCATTTATTTTTCTTGAACAATTTTGATCTGATTGTTTTTTAAAATTGACAAAGGGCTTATTTATGTTGATTATTTATTTACTTTTTGTCCTTGTACATTGTCACCTGTTTTGAGTTTTCACTTCTGTCGGTAGTCCTTATGTGTTTTTATTTTATGTCACGGATGTGTCTGTATGCATCTTTTTTTGTAAGTAAGTAAAATTGCTTTTTCTATAATAGTATATCACAAAAGGGATATTATATGAAGGCAAAAAATTAATTGCAATTGGCGTCGTAGTGATTTAGGCAACCGAAATGCGGTCGTTAGAGCGGGCTGGATAGAAAGGGTTGCGAGTCGCTTCCCCAATATAATTTAACTTTATTTCGGGGCGTGCTTTTTATTATAGCTATCGTATTTGTAGTCGTAGCTATCGTATTTGTAGTCGTAGCTATCGTATTGAATATTAGAATCAATAATCAAACATACATTCATTAATCTCAGGCTGAATACTAATATATCCATGTTGTTACAGGTTAGCATTACTTAATACTGCATATGAATATTGTTATAAAATATATTTAACACATAAATAATGTCACACCAAACCAACTCGGAAGTTTAAATGTTTGCCGAGAATAATTTATTAATAAAAAATCTATCGCTAATCTTACAAAGAGATAAATAACGGATACGAGTACAACTAGACGGAATTAATATCTGTTAAAGACCTTTTAGGCATTAATCTAGAGCACTCAAAGAAAGCAATACAATATTAATTATGAAGTGACATGTAAATCAAAGTGAAATGTTGAAATATTGCGGTAACAAGCATTTCACAAATCATAAATGAACGTGACACGGTCCTTTTGTTTCGCAAGAGGAGCGTAACAAAATGAAGGCGTATTAATTATTCAGCGCCACACTCGGCGCAATCAGAATAAGTGCTGATGTTTCTGTCAGGCGCTGGTACGGCGGTCGCGTTGGCGGTGAGCATGTTTAGAATTCTTAAGCCTCGAGCCGCCGATGGCTTGATTAGAGGAAATTAAAATCATTATACTCCGACGCGCGCCACAATGCCGCCGCTCTACCCCGTCTGACGTAAAAATAAGGGAAACGCACATAAAGAAGGCGGCCTCCGGAAACGGAAGCGGCACCATCTTGGAGCCGCCGGGCGGCAAAACAATGGATTCGTTAATTAACATTTTCTTACGCCTCGCGGCTGTCGAACGAACGGTAATCGGACAAAATATTTACGACGCAGACATTATGGAAATTCTCTTACGAAAATTACGGTAGTGAATTCCAATAGCATCATTAAAACTAAAATTGATCGATGCATCGGCGTCTTCTTTTTTTTAATTAATACTTCAATTTGGCCAAAGATAAAAATCATGTTTGTCATTTGTTTCAATAATTCAAACTGAAAAAAGTTTTGAATAGACAAAGCTAGAGCCGAGCGCTCGATTGGTGCGTGTGAAAAATGTTCGCTATCAATATTGCCCGCTATCTGCACTGCGAGGGTGGTTTCAAATTTTGTTATCGATGTTTGAATTAATCACTCACTTTACGATTTGTTACACTTGTGTTTCGGAGGTTCTACGTTCAAACTGTTTCAATTCCAAATTACCAATCAAGTTAATTAATAAACTATATAATAAATAAAAAACATGGCTCGATTTCTAAGATAAGCACGCCATCTTACAGTTCAGTACAATACTATGCTATATAAAGAAGCGCCACAAGAATACCAAATTTATGTTTATGAACATTTTTGGACATTAAGTTATAATTATAATAATTGTAAAAAATCTCAGATTTACTGCTTTGCATATGTGTTTCAGAATGTGGCAAAATACCCAGAACTAAGCCATAGTGAAATTAGTATTCATTTACATATCGAGATGTTATAATAAAGTAATTTGTCAGATATCGATAGAACAAAGAACATCACTAACAGTTACATCGGACATTCATTGAGTCCGTATTGACCTTTTGACGAAGTGGCGTCATTTGTTAGCAGACGCAGCGGAATGCATTTACTGGTGCAGATCAAACGATTGTACGATATCGATTCATCATTCAAGCACACGAATGGTTGTTTGTTTAAGCCCGATGTGCAGTGCTGATGAATTTGACGGTTCGGTTCGAACCTCAAAACAAGTAGTTTTGTTACTCCCCATTGAAATTTTTATCGTGCTTCTATACAGCTTAAAGTTTTTTTTAAATAAAATGCATGCTTTGTTTTTGTCATCATTGATTAGTAACTGTATTTATATTTAATTTATTAAAGAGATAAGGATAAAAACGTAAGACGGAGTAAAATACATACAAGAGACGAAAGAAATAAGGTACACTGAAGGAATTAAGGAGTTGAACAGGTAATAGGCAGAAGTAAATAAAAACGAGGATGTGGATTAATATGAAGGTAAAAAACAGACACTATAAAATGTTGTCGCGTTAGGGAGTTAAAGAAAGAAGGTTTCTCGATAAGTATGCGGGAGGGTCAGCAGAGCCATCGGATTTATATTACTCTCATTAATTTCATATCTATACACAAACTTTCTGACTGGCACGAACACTGTTTCCTGAAGAAGCACGTAAATTGGGGTAGAGCTACACAATGGTTTTTGCTATTAATTGAATAGAAAAGAATGACAAGGGAAGTAGCAAAACCTAGAAAGATATCAAATTACGTTACGAAAGAATCCTGCCTTCCAGGAAAAAAATAAATAGCGGGGAAGGTCACTTGTACTTATTTTTAATCCCGATTGAAATAAGATGGTTTAACAGCCGGTAAAATACCAAGACCTCACAGAAGACAGGCGTGAGGTAGACTATTCTGCATTTCGCCGGCCGAGTGATGTGCCGGAAGCCTAATTGAAGTCCTTTTCACCTTCTCATCCCTTGCTAATACGAAAAGGATGGGAAGGGGAAGAAGACTTGACGGTGTAGGGGATGAATTAGAATCCCCTCGTCTCGTCTGCCTATAAAAGGAGGTCTACCTAAGTTCTGCAAAAAGCATCCGCAACTCATTAGCTTTTTGCAGATATCTATGTGTAGCGATTACTTGATATCGGGTGAAACGCTTGCTCGTTTACCTCCTTCTACTATATAAAAGAGGCGTAAGTAAATGGAGGGTCAGATATAAGCTGCTAAAATATTTCTACATTTTGTGACATGGATGGACAGACAGTTAGAACCCAAATGCTATTTCCTTCTCTGTCTTATCCTAATCAAACTTCTATATAAAGACCAAGGAGGCAAATTTTGGTGTGCAGCGACAGTTTACTGATCACCTTGTTGCCTCTGTGCTTAAAAAATCTCTTTATTATGAACTGAGTGTAACCTTCGAAAAACGTATTCCTCATTCAGATCAAGAATAAAGTGAGCATTGGAGTGTTGCCAGCGTTTGGCTAGCAGAGGCGTATAGTGCTGTGGCAGTAAACCGCACTCAGTAGCGGATTACCGCCATTAACCGCTATCCGAGTTGTAAAACGAGTAATCGATGCGCACCCCGATGTTTATAGACTATTATATCGGACTTATGGCGGACTCTAGTGATGTACTTTGTTGGATGCGAGAATACATTTTTGTGACTTTTAAACGTCTATAAATTGAATGATGCATTTTTCTTTTAAATAAACTTCTTAAAGTTGAATATTAAATTGTGTGGTGGAGACTCCTGATTGACTAAGTATTTAACCTACAATGTGTCCCCAGGGATCCACAGCAATAAAAGGGAAGAAGGGTTGCGACCAAGCTTGAGTATTTCATCAGGTTCGAATGGTGGTATTCGATTAGTGATCAGAATGGTCAAGCCCAAGGTTTTATTTTTATGATTAAGAATTAATAAAAATTATCCGTTTCTAGGAGACCTTTGAACAAACAAGCCGGTTGTTAATGTTTTTGTTTGCTAGTTTTAAAGTACATTGCGTAATGAGTTCTGTAATAAAAATGAAACTATTTTTCCCCTGAAACTTTTTATCAGCAATTTACTATGGTAATGTTATTTACGGTAGTAGAAATGGTTGTAATTGTCGCGGCGGTCGCGTTTATTAATTGTAATTTTTGACGGGCACCTGTCAATTTCGCAGCGCAACCCTTCCCTAATCCTCCCCAAGGCGCAAGACGCGAGGTGCTGGGACGTCTCCTTAGCCGCTCCCTCGGAATAAATTAGCTCTCTCCCGGCCACATCGGGATATAAAATTTTGAATATGAATGGAGAATTTTGCATTTGTAATAAACCGCCTTCGCCTGTAACGCTGCAGATGCGTACTCGAGCACTGGATAAAACCGGAATCCGAGCCGTGTCGCTCCTCAGGTGGCCCGCCATAAATATTTATTAATTATTTTTTCAATAACCTCTCTTCTCTTGTATCCTCCGAGGACGGAGGGATATCTCCTCCGTTAATTGCTTTTTGTTTCATTTGAATAAGTATTGTTTTTGACTGCTCGAGCGTGACGTCGAATTTTGTAAAATCTCCAAGATGAATAATTTACTGTAAAACGAAAATTGATTGAGTCAATATTGTTCTTTTATGAAAGACGAAATTTATAATTTTTATTTTCATTCCGGCGCCACACCTAGTTATATATAGAGGTTTATGTAGTATTTTTATTTTCATTCCGGCGCCACACCTAGTTATATATAGAGGTTTATGTAGTATTTTTATTTTCATTCCGGCGCCACACCTAGTTATATATAGAGGTTTATGTAGTATTTTTATTTTCATTCCGGCGCCACACCTAGTTATATATAGAGGTTTATGTAGTATTTTTTTGAAATATGCCCTGGAATTTTCACTAAAATTAGTAATCCCTGCATAATTAAATTGGTTCTAAGTGATACATTGTAATTATTTTTATACTAGTAAAAATAGGCAGTGAGCATTCCCGTTGCTGTTCTAGAATTCTGCTTTTTAATTAATTTATTAGTTCTGCTAAAATTGAAAAAGGTATACTACGGTGGTTCGGGCACTTTAAAATGATGAATGAAGAGAGAATAACGAAACAAATTTATGTTGCAAAAGTGAATGGCAGTGTTCGTAGAAGTCGCCATAGGAGAACTTATTCCAATCAAATTAGTAGTTTATTAAAAAGGCCAATATAAGGACGATAGCAGATGAGCATGTATGCGTAGATGTATGAATGTAGAAGAAGCGAGAGAGGTGTACCAGGCTCGCGCCAAATGGGAATCCATGATCTTTGCGTACCTCTGGGTACGTACCCTCTGGGTTATGGGCGTGAGCGCATATGTATTTATTTTTATTTATTTAATATTTTAAGTAAGTAAAGGGAGAGTCATCTGATGTTATTCGATGCCCCACCTATATCCAGAAACAGTCATGAGAGTTACTTATGCGTTCGCAGTTTGCAGCCAAGTAACACACGCATCGTATTAAACCAAAACATTGTTCTTATTATAAAGCATTATATAAAATACATGAGTTTATTCTATTTTACATCGTAGATAACCCCGACGGGGACATCGCCTAATTGATTTTGTTACTCGAAGGAGAATTAAAAAATGAACGTGACTCGATCGGAGCAACTGTGGTTTCCTGCATAGAAAAAATTAAAACACAAATTTTCCCTTATTGCTTTATCAGTAAGGTTCATATTGCAACGGTTATCATGTAAAAAAATATTTAGCGTGCAGCAGACGTGGCTGTTACATTTTTATTTCCATAGTCTTGTATAATTTTATTGAAATGAATCGAATCGAAGGCAGTGGATTTATTATTCGTATCTCAGTCAAAAATGTTTAAAACGATTTTACTTTATTTAGGTTAAAAGCAAATTTGATATCGCCTTTCCTTTAAGATAAACAGATTTTTACTATGTTAAGAAAAGAATTTAGTAAAATATGTATAGCCTAATGGTAAAGGGTACGGACTACGAAACATGCACAACATGATCGTGGGTTTGAATCCAACCAAGTTTAGGCTTGGTTGGGAATGGTTAAAATAAATATTAGTAAAGTATTTAGATAATCTACTAATATTTCATATGCCCGAGGAGCGTTGGCGTCAGGCAGGCGGCCAAAAAAACATAGCCAAAACTTATTACAGTATGGACTAAGATCGTACTATGGTCGACGTCACATAAAATTTGGGAAATGGGCAGGGAGAAGAAGTTACTCAAGAATGCAAAACTTGAATACAAATTTAACAACAATACGACATTGAGTTGTACAGCCGGCCGGTACCTGCAGTTCCCATGCGACTTTGTTAATCAAGAATTATCTATCTATCTAATAATGTCCAGAATAAGAAAATTGTCTATTGATTATATTATTAATATTTTTTCAAAAAAACTAACAATAAATGATATTTACAAATCGAGCACTTTGTGCCAGAAAAATACAACCAGGTTATTTTTTTTAACAATAAAAGCAAAATGGTCTACCGATTAAATGCAGTTATCAAATGATACCTTTGTTCGTGCGATATACGGATACAGCCGCGGGCCGTCCGTTGAACGATTGAACCAATTTGTCCGCATAACGTGCGGTCACCCTCGTTGGACGTTAATTTTTTATTCGATCAAGATAGTTACCGATACGACTACCGGATAGTTTGATAATAAAGCCAATTTTTTGATAATACCACCGTGGTATAGATTTTTATTAGTTTATAAGGAGTAAAATTATACCAGCAGACGTGTCATTTGCTTCGTGTAATTCCAAAGTCGTTTGTCTCCAATTTGTCACATTTAGTATTTAAGTAAGGCAAATTAAAAAAAAATGTGCCGGTCTAGTTTGTGACATCCTTTAACTTAAATAGAGATATTTAAAAAAGTTTTTATTTTAATAAATAACATTTATTCATTACAATATGCAAATTTTATGATTTTCATTTTTTGATATCAAGTATAAAAACCAGACTCCAGTTATTTGTTTACCAAGAAATTTACCACAAGTTACTCACAGATATTTGAATAAAACAAACGGTGTCCGTTTACATGGTGAATTGGCCGACCCTGACGAAATGAAACACATCGCGTATCGAGTGGATATGTCTGACAAATGTATCCGGCTCGATTGGACCGATAAACATCGCAGTAACAAATTAACCCGGCGTATGCGCGTGTAGCTACGCGTGTAGCGGGCTAGCGGGTCGGGTCACCGTTACCGCCTCTACGCCCTCGTACATATACGAAACTTTTTTTGAAAATAGTTATAGATAAATTTATTTATATTATTATTAAATTTTCCCAATATTCCTTTGCATTTATTTCATTTTCAAAGAATAAGGGAGTAACCAAGTCGTGGGATAATAATTTAACATTTTTAAGTTGTTTTGATTTGTAAAATTAACCACATCAAGATAACACTGTGTGAGTGGTTTTTAAAAATCCCCAAGTCTTGTTATCGTCTATATATAGTGTATACACAGGAGTGATATTTGTTTAATAATTACAAAGTCAAACTATCCATCCGAAGGCAGGGTAAATAATTGGTTCGTATATAAAGAAACAAAGTAACAATTACAAATGAACTGTAATGCCGGATCGTTAACAACTGTCGACGGTAGATAAGGCGCTGTTTACACGTCCCCCGGCCCCGCCGCGACAGTAATAGGCGGCGCCATTAGCTCTACAAATGACACTAAAATGAAATCTATTCATTTCCTTTGAGCCGAGTCAATCGTCGGTGGATATTGTTCAATTGCACGCGATCCGAGCATTACGCCTGTCCTCGCGGTTTGACGGTTCACCTCCGAATTTGTAACTGGAACTGACACAGATTGACCGCAACTCTTATATTACACGGTACACCGCGTGTGTAAAATTACAAACTTATTTCGGACACCACCATAATGTTTTAAAAGTTAAGAAACGGAAGAATCTTCTTTAAAAGATCATAGGTTCATATAATTAATTCAAGGTATTTCGCCCTACTAATAAATAATTTGTTAGCGATGTAATTATGCAATTTATTATAATATTTATTACGTTCTGACTAGGTATTAAGCAAATAAAACACATACAATTACCCATAATATAAAATTACAATAGCATTTATGTATATAACATATGTATAATAAATTATATATATTTACATATGTTATGTACATATATTACATTTAAAAACCGGTTCATTAAAACATGCCATAATATAACCTTTCTGAGACATTTATCGTATTAACATAACATAACTAAAGTAAGAAATTGTTACCTGTATCAAGTAGTAGTAATATAGTAGTAGTAGTAAAATTTATGAACTATACCTCGTTCTAATAAAACATACTTCAATTACATAATAATGTCTTCTTTGTATTTTCCCCGAAATACAAAAAAAAACTTGTCAGCAATAAATAATACCGTATGTCATTTCTCAGCACGTATGAAATTTATAACACGCGGAACGATTTCGAAGGGCAATTTATTTGTAATAGAGCAGATCGGCAGGGACCGGCCCGGCTGGATAGTGTGGGTGTACAGCACTCGTGTAGTGTGTATTGTTGCTTTATAATGCTGACATTGTATTATTCTTAGACTTAGACTTAGAATTCATTCAATTCCATTTCAATTTAGGTCCAAATCCATGCACTAGGAAATGACGAACTCAAGTTCAGGGGATGGACATATCCACGATCGGTGTTTGAATTTGCAATCTTGAAAAAATAAACTGTTTTACAAAAAACATTTCGTCTTCAGAGATCTTCCCTCTGCTGTCCTCATCCAGTGGATATGTGCTGCATAGCGATTTCTGCTAGCTTAATTTAACCTATTCAAGTTAAAGATGAGAGGACTAACATTTTAATTTTATTTAATAATAAATTATAAATATAATAATAAATTAACAAAGAAAATAAAATTAAAAGTTTTAGTGAAAGTAGTAGTTGGCAACCCTATGCCATGTTTGAAAGTTCGTGAGCAGGAGCGGCAGCGCTACGATTTGCGACTTAATCACTTTATTGGCAGCAAGGGAGCCCGGGCTTATCAGAAAGAAATGTCGACCCGAGGCGCTGATATATGAGTAAACAAGCTTGCACTTTTCCTCGGCGACTTTTGGCGGTCACACCAGCCATAAACTCAACGCTAAACTTTGAATTGAGCTTCGGAAGAATGATTCGAGTTTCTCTTTTTTTTTACATTTTTAGTATTTCAGAAATTCAACCGTGTATTTGAATAGTAGTAGTATATTGTGTCGTCAAAATGTATCGGTAACGTTATTTAAATTCACTTATTTCTTAATATCCCTGGTACCAATTGAGTAGGACATTCGCCTAATATAAATCTGGCTATCTAATAATATGACATATCTACTTCAATAACAATGGACACAGTGATATGCACTGTTTAAAATGTTTAACAATTTATTCATTACTCTATAAATTATAATTTTAATTTTAAAATATAGTGAAAAAAGATCAGATATTTAAATGAGAGATTTGTTCACGTAATTACTTACCTTATCGTTATTGTCTTCGTCACAATCCCGCGCATCTGAAAACAAAATGTTATAATTTTATAGATGTAATACATGAGTAATAATAAAAATATGATCGAATTGATGATTGGAAGGTTATTCTTGTATTAGATATATAGAATTTGTTATATTTTTAAATGTCCATCAAGTTTAGTTCAAAATTAATTTTATTTAATTACATTTTTTGTCAATCCAGCTAATTTATCTAAGAATATTTTTACTTTTAAAAGCTTTACGATTTTATATATCTTTAAATACAGAAGTTAGTTTGCTGTACGTACATTTTTTTAATTAAATGCGATCAAGAAAGGGGTTTGAAGCGATGTACACAAAGAAATCTGTATACACTGGCCAGTGATTAGCAACCGCGAGCACTACGAGGCAACCGGACCTAAATATGTTTGTGCTTCGGCTTTGGCGTACACATGCCCAATATCGGATCCCTCCTGAGGATCAGCCATTACGCAGCCTCTTAACGGCGAACGGTTTTAATTAAAAACTTCTTGCATTAGCATGTGTCCGCCCGATCGGGATACTAATCCCTTCAAAATAATATTTAATTTTAGAAGAGGTTCTTATCCGCATTTTCGAAGTGGTAAATTAATAAAAAGACTTCTTACATTGGGTATCCCTACTGACCTTTCGAGTTGTCCGAACCCACTAAGTTTGTTCAGTTCAGATTATTTCTGACAATATTGCAGCGAAGATAATAAAGGCCTAATATAATTTCAGTCTTCTTGCCTTTCCCACCCTTTCCTCATAAGGATAGGATGGGAAAGGGAAGAGGATTGAAGAGGGAGGAGGTTAACGGGAAAAAGGAAATATCCTTTTTCTGTCTATGCCCTCCTCTGTCCATTGAAGGTAGGCAAGGCATCTGCAACACATTTGCCTGTTGCGGATGTCTATGGACAGCGCTCACTTAACATCAGGTGATCCGCTTGATCCGATTTTAATTCCGTTTGCCACCTTCTCACATTTTCTTTAAAAAAAATTCTACATAAGTCGCTTAGTTTTTATATTTAGGTTAATGAGACCATTTAGTAATCACTTCCACCGCATGGATAAGTGATTAGTATTGTCGTCCATAAGATACGAGTTTTCAAAACTTTCATGTATAATATTTCAATTTATGTTTCAATATTTGTGTTGTGAAGTATAAACATTTTAACACGTAACTTAATAAAGGCATTATTATTCAATAATACTGTTTTATCGATACCGAAATGAATATTTGCCACAAATGGTAAGTGGGTTATGGGGGTCGAGAGGCCTAAGCAAACAGCACGTGAACCTCAAGTAGCGAGGTCTTAGACAACAAACAAAGCCAGGTGGCACAGCTATACCCCCGCTCTCCTATGTCCGCACGAACTTGGGAAGTATTCGTTCAAACACACCGGTCACATTACGTATGCCTCGCTGGCTTTAATTGTGGGGTAAACTAACCCCGAGCCTAATGTTTTTATTATGTATTTTTGAGTGCTAGTAACTTGCTTTGTTTGCTATCGATACTCGTATTCTATAGAATGTATTTTTGAAGTAAAAACTTCTTTAGCCGCGTATACGTGTTTGAAGAAATTCTTATAGATTCAGAAGATCGACGTGCTCAACATGCGATATGCTTATAATTTCGAACATTTTCGATCAATTTTCCTAGCCTAGTTTTGCCGGTAACGTCTTTTGTCTCATGGGTTTTCTTCTCTTGGATAATTTACTCACATAATGTTGACAATTACAATATAGTCCATAGCATTTTATCTCGAAACTAGATCTTCAAACGTCCCCTTGTTATATTCGACATATGTTGTCCCAGACGGAAATATATGGTTCTAGTACACACTGTGTCGCCTCGATGTTACCTATCAACGAACCCATGTCATTTCAATAATGTCGTCTACCCCAGAATGATAATATCAATATATTACTAGAACTATTGATATCTTAGAGGTTGGCCGCCTGTCTAATGATCCGAGATCGGGATAAATAAACTGTGTAACGCAAGTATATGTTTTAGTGTTGGTTTAAAAAAATTGTTGTGTGCGCGGTGCATTACGAAACGCTTTTATTTTGAACTATCTGTGTCCCGCGGATTCTCCCGCCTTGCAATTTGACTGTGTCGACGATTATTCTGAACCTTATTTAATATGATTGATCATACCTTTATGGGATGTATTTAGAAAAATCCATTTTCAGTGGTCGCCTACGTAATAACAGATATCTCTGTCCAAAATTTCAAGCGTCTAGGCCCTGTAGTTTGGACTGTGCGCACCACCAGCCAGTTTATTTTTTTACATTATAAAGAATTGGAATTTAATAATCTAAGTAATAATAAATGGACAGTGACTGTAATATCTATTGTTCGAATATCTTTGCCTCATTGTCACCAGCGATCAGAATCCACAGCTGGGCGGACGCCTTCCACAGAGTTGGTTGTCAGACCTTTTACTAAAATGCTATAAATAGAACGCAATATTCTTAAATCTTAATCACGTTTATAAACGTCCTAAGACGCTGCCAAAATTTCATAACTCAGCGGAAAGTTGCATTGAATCTTATTTATTTTTTATCACTTTTATTCAGCCGAGTTTTAAAGAGCATCTTCCCTATTTTATAATACGGTCGTGAATTAGCAAAAACAGAATGGATTTTGGCTGCGATTATGTCAAAAATAATTAATTATTATCGATTCGGTCGCGGGCAGGGGAGCGGATTGATGGGTCGCACCGAACGTAGCGCGCTCTTTAAAATTAGAAAGCTAATTACTTGGCTACGCAAGAAGAACCGCAACGGGGATGCGACACAGATTAACGAGAATTCCAGCCCTGCAACAACTAACGTGGTAAACCTATTTACTTCACGAATTACGAAAAAATAACTTATCTAATTTAAATTAAACCTCAATAATAATTGGATGTAAAATTATCTTTTTAATTGAACGATTTTTGGGTAAATTAAAAATGGTATCACTTTTAATTTACCTATAACAGTACATTTATGTGATCGATATTCTATGACAACGCTATGATTTATCGTACTGATTTAGGATTTTAAACTCTATGCAAAACTGCTTTGACTAAGGTTGTCTTGGATCAGAAAATAGATGTGTCGTTTTTTAATTAATCTCCAGCTTTTTTAAAAGTAAAATATGCGCACATCACATCTCGGCAATTGATATTGACACAGTGAGGTTGCAGCCCACATGGACATTCTCCTGATTCAATTCCTGACAAGTCGATTGATTGGTTACTATTGATAATATAGTTATTCGAACGCCATATTTATTTGTTTCCAATTGGCGGGTATTTTTTAATGTCGCAACTAGTTGCCAAAAATAAGAACCATTTGATGAATACTCCTTCGGTACGTAAAGCTTACAATGTGAAGTGTATTTAAAGAGACCATTCGATTTCTCCGTTGATTAAAGAGCCGCACGTCCGTGAATGGACTACACAAATAGTTGCCACAATGCGCACGTTGAGAATGAGCTAAACTTTAATTTAGCCAGCACCCGCCATCCCTCTGCCCATCCGTAATGAATTACACCCTCTGTTTAGTTTTAAGAGACCTCGTGTGTGACTCACATTTTATATCGCTCACTTGACACATCTTACATGTCAGAAGATACCGTTTCAGCAATAAAGCCTACTTTGTAAAGTCAATAAATCACGTGCCGTAAAAGTTTTGTGCAAAAGAAAAATCCCAGTCATCGGCCTCTTTTTAAATTAACGCCATTAGCTTCAAGATTTCCGCTTCGCAATAGAGTGCAAAGATTGCCTCTCTCCGTTTGAGCGGCTCCAGTAATTAGTAACGCTCGACTTTTATTTGTTGACATTCATTATGCGTTGATTTTGTACGTTACTGCCGAGGGGGACGGAGCTATTTTTGCTGTTGGTAGGAGCGAGAGGTCGACATTCAATCGTAAGCCTGCACCTGCCGCCGTACAAATTTACAATTTAAATTCCGAACGAATATTCCAAGAGGACCTCCTTAACACGACATCTGTTTAAATCGACGGCGATAGAGTGACTGCGGTCTGCAAAATCTTTGTGATTACGAATTAATTGAAATAAAACAAAACCCCTTTTGTTTCCCGATGAAAATTAGAATTGCCATATTTTAATTATACATTCCACAGTTGAGCTAGCCGCCTACAATTACGGAAGCCCTGTCGCCTTCGATTGTTAATATGAGAGAATAACATATGTCCTAACGAGTAGGTTCGTAAAAGGTATACATGGAGAACCTGAGATGCGTATTTTGCTAAATATAACGTTAGGAAAGGGTGATAAATTCGATGTCACGATGTAATATCGTAAATTGATTGATACGATTTTGGCGGCATGATATATTGTTGTGGGCGTCGTCGGCGGCCAGCTAATAGGTGTTAGTGGGTAAATAAAGAAGCGGCTCGGGCGGGCGGAGCAGCGGATCATTAATAACTATCACCCCACAGCACTTCATTAACAATCAATCACATATGCTCCCGTGTACTGGTTAAGACAGCTTGTAGCGTTTCATATTACATTTTTGTAACATATTTTTTATTTACATTGCAAATTATTTTTGTTATATTAATTGGTAGTAACGATGATGGTTTTTAATCATAACAGTAATGATAAGCTAGGAAATCTTATATCGATCAGATTAGTGTCTTACTAAAAAAGGGCGATATAAGGACGATCATGCATTCGTGTATGTTTTTTTATGTGAGATGGTGGCAAACGAGCTAGCGGATCACCTGATGTTAAGCGCTCTTGTTTTGAGCGCTGCCCATAGACATCCGCAACAGGTAAATGTGTTGCAGATGCGTTGCCTACCTTTAATGGACAGAGGAGGGCACAGATAGGAAAAACGATATTCCCCGTTTACTCCCTCCACGTCCAATGCTCTTTCATCCCTTTCATCCTCATAAGGAAAGGGTGGGAAGGGGAAGAGGACTGAAATTAGGCCTCCGGCACCTCACTCATCAGACGAAACGCAGAGTACTTCTACTTCACGCCTGTTTTCTGTGAGGTCTTGGTATTTAACCGGTTGAGCCGAAATTTCATGCAACAGATGTTGTTGCGGGCTCTATTACTGTTAAGTGTAGTATGTACTGTATGAATGTTCTTCTAGATACTACACGAGAGAGGTGTGTCAGAATCGCGTCTAGTTGAAAACTTTAATCTTTGCCTACCCCTCTGAGTTACGAGCATGAGCGCATATCTATTTACTTATAGTAATGATAAGCACTCATCAATATAACTCAGACAGGTAGGCAGTGAATATGGGTATAGAAAACAGTATCATGGTGCAATTAACGTCGAAAAAATGTCGACAAAAAATAAGTGCACAAAATTTCAAAGTTTCACAGCAAATCGTGGGTCAGACTTACCCTCGAGTAAGACGCCAACGACGCTGTACATTAAAGTTATTTCATTTAATTATGACGACATATTTTGATATGAACATTCATTGTACGGTCTGGTTAATATTCTAGATTGTGTTATAAATGTGTGCATTTATAAGAATGTACTATGTTTGGCGTTGTTTTATATGAGAATGTGTATCTAGGGTACAATTTTTCGAAGCCTCACTACTATACGGCCTAACATTTTAATATTACTACAAATTCGAAGTTAAACTAACTTAAATTACTAAAATAATATTTTAGTAAATTTCCAAACCGTAGCCTTATTCTTAAGGCAGCATATCCGCGACACGTTCCTGTGAGAAAGAATGACTTGTCGGAAGGAGTTAATAATCTTATTAATTTGTTTGCAAGTTCCCGCCGCGAGGCCGCTGGTCCCGACGTTCTTTGTAATTAATGAGAACACCTCATCTATTACATTAGCTGGAGGGCCCGTGGAAATCCTCCTCACATACAAGGACAACTTACCAGCATAAATAGACACATTACACTCCCTACGGTCGTATCAAAACATAAGACGGTGTTACTGGCATGTCTTAATTCTAAAGCTCAACGATGACTGGTTCCTTACCACACAGAGTTAACACAATAAATTGCGCGTAAAGAAAATGAAGGAAGAATATTCATTTATCAAAACAATTCGCAAGTAATTTCGTGAGTTTTATATGATAGATATAAAAGTAATTGCGTTGATAAGCTTTACCTAAAGATATATAAATTTTGGGGACTTTTTAGTCTATTGAAATAGTAGTTAGTTTTTAGTAGTTAGTTTTACTAAACTAACTACTAAAACTACTACTACTACTGTACTATTTATACTTTTAACATTTTGAATGATGGGTCCAGCAACTTTACTTTCTCACTCTCTCTCTCTGTTATGCCAAGGTTTATTCACTGGCACTGGGACGTAGGCCTCTCCCAGTGTTCGCCACAAAAATTGGTCCCCTGCCACCCTCATCGGGATTTGACTCCCGCAACCTTGACCAGATCATCGGTCCATAAATAAATAAATAAATATGCGCTCACGCCCGTAACCCAGAGGGGTAGGCAGAGATCATGGATTTCCATTTGGCGCGATCCTGGCACACCTCTCTCGCTTCTTCCACATTCATTCATCTACGCATGCATGCTCTTTGGTTATGGGTGCTCCTTATATCGCCCTTTTTTAGTAAGTCATTAATCTGATCGATATAAGTTCTCCTAGGGCGTCCCCTACCAACACTGCCACTCACTTTCGCAACATAAATTTGTTTTGTTATTCTCTCTTCATTCATCCTTTCAACATGCCCGAACCACCGAAGCATACCTTACTCAATTCTAGTCACAACGTCCACTTTTAAGCCACACTTTTCCCTTATAACGCTATTTTTAACCCTATCATTCAAAGTCACGCCTAACATACTTCTTAAGGGTCGCATCTCAACGGCATTAACTCTACTAGCATGCTTTTCCTGCCAAACCCAGCTCTCGCTTCCATACATTAAAGTGGGGACTAGTACAGCATTGTGTATTGCCAGACGAGCCTTCATAGACACATTCTGACTCCTCACTACTGTACCTATAGCCTCATTCATTTTATTTCCGGCACTCACTCGTCGTTCAAAATCTTTAACATGCCTACCATCTCTCCTAAACATACACCCCAAATACACGAACTCTTCCACCTGTTCCACTACATTTCCGTTAACCTTTATTTCAATTACTGTCTTACTTTGTTCTCTTTCAAACACCATTACTTTCGTCTTATCCACATTCATCTTCATACCTTTACCATCTAGTGAATCATTCACTACATTCAGCATAAGTTGTAAGTCCTCCGCTGATGACGCAAACACAACCTGGTCATCAGCGTACAAGAGACATTTTACAACTTTGTTGTAAATCTAATAAACATCTATACGGAGTATTAAAAATGTGAAGAGCAGTTTTAGTTACATATACCATTCAACAGCTTCAAAGTAGCTGGACTCTGTACCAATCATAAATCCTTGATTACAAACTACTCGCTTTGATCAATTAAATTTTATTACACGCGTTAATTAAAGGGCGGTCTAAGTGAAAGATTTATTGGAGGTTTATCCTCATAACCGTAGCTTAAAGGGCATTACTCAATACGAGAGGCCCACCCGTCTTACGAAGGCTCACACGATTAAATAGCTATTGGAGAAGCGTTTAAACATTTTATGAGAAGAGAAATATCTCATAAGACTTAAGAAGTTAGTAGTAAATTTAATTTATAAAACTCACAAATTTTATTTATTGATTTGTCAATAATACTGGAAATCTTTTATGTGTGTAAATAAATGTGTTTGTTGATATGTCGGGTAACAATTTAAAGAAAGGCTAACAAAAATTAAAAATACATTTTTAAATCCAGTTACTCCTTGACTACATTATTTACTATTTTATATTTTAAATTTGGAAACGGAAATTATAAATGTAAACATTGAGTTTGTTTTCGTATATCTAAGTACAGACTTACAATTACAAAGATGAAACTACGCTACATATGGTTGGCATTCAGATATATATATGTAGGGTTCATTGAGATTGATGTAATATTATTCTCGATGTAAATCGCTTTCCAGGCGGTTATTACGGGTCCACTACACACGGACTAATCCCACGCAATATAAACAAGAAAGCGGAACCATTTATGTATACATGTGTATATTTATTTACATAGATGGATATTAACTTGGCTTATTATTAAAATAGTTTGTACATTTATTAACGGAGGCATGAAATAAATGTAATGACAATAAAATAATAATGTAAACCTATATGTATCATAACATTGATAACTGCAGGTGCACTGCCCTACCTCGAAAGGTAACAAAATGAAGGTGATTTCGACAGAAAGAAAAGGTTTGGTGCAAGCAAACTTGCAACAAAGCTAATTACAGTTCGCTTACTGGCAAACAATGGTGGTTCCAGCGCGCCCGAGTGATATACGTGCAGTTAATTCTAATGCGAGTGTCAGGCCGCGAGGTGTCGTCGTAAAGCCGAATGTGGAATGATCATAATAAAGTATGATTTCTTGGTTGGGGACGTTGCCTTAACTCGGATAATCACTCCTTAGGCGTACCCATATAATTCCTTAGTGCATAATGAAAGTTGATTAACATTATACCGTGCGCGGCGCTGCGCGGGTGTGTGTGTGTGTCCGCCGCAGATTCCGAGTCCTAATTAAGAAGGAGGAAGGGTGGGCCGCGGCCGCCGGCGGGGGCGGGGTATCGATCATCGCCCGCCAAGGAATCGACGCAGGGACCCGCAAAAAGGGGAAGCCCTCATCTCAAAATCAGCGTCCGACTAAGCCGGCCCGCTCTCAGCACATGTGTTTTGATTTAAACGCGCGCTAAGGGTCAGTTTAATTCGTGCATGCAGAAATGGAACGCTTCGGGCGTTGTTCGCAAATCCGATGTGAATAATTACATGGCTTACGAGCGCTTACCTACTGCCGTATGGTGATTTGCATATTTTCTTGTGGCTTTATGTCGTGCGGCCGGCGCACCACCGCGGCTGTTGAAAGTTGATTGTATATGGCTTTTGTATTAACTCGCATAGGATATGCTGTAAGATTTTGAGTAAGTACAGGCAACGTAAAATAATTTTATCTGACCGAAAACCGCTCTAAAGGGAAATTATTTTAACAACTGACATTTCTTCTGGTACATTTATACAAATAAGTACGCAGTCTAAAAAGGAAACAAAGCTTGTTATAAAAATACTGGAAAACACTTATCGCGCTCCAGTGCAAATCGTCGACTGTCACTTCAATCCCGCCGGCGCCCGGACATAATGGGAAAAAAGTAACAAAAATAACAATCAAATAGAGCATCCGCGGAAATGAGATCTGAAGGAATGATCACGCCCGACCCCGGGGACCGCTTGCCTCTTCAAAAAAGACTTAATCTCTCAATTCGCTAAGGAGTTGAGCTTTAAAAAAATATTTCGTTAGACAACAAAGGCTCCCTCGCCGCGCGGTGTCTTTGACACGTCGCCGCCGGATTTTTTTCCGCGAGATCTCTTTAGAAGCGGGATGTCACTCAGTTTGTATCGGCTTTGTCGTGAGAGGTTAAGTGTCGGCTTATTAGGCTCGGCTTCCGATTCGCAAACGGGGGCTGTGCGATGATTTAATTTTACCGTTTCATCCGCGATGTGTCGATAGAGAAATAAGAAACAAAACGCCTTTAGAAATGTTTAACGGCACAATGCCAAATGCAGCGTAGCCCTCTCACAATCGATATGAAAATGTGATGAGTGGGGTCGCTTGGCAGCCGGCGGTCCTTAATTAAGAATACGTGACAAAAGACGAGACATGCACACAAACACAAGGCGCGCCGAAAAAGGTCCGGATTATGTAACCCTTCTGAGCTTTTGATTTTAAACGTCGCGTGAAGTGCCAATGCCGGACTGTGGAGACTAATTTGAAAGGAGACTTGACAAATCTGGCTTCGGGGCGCCCCTCGTTTAATCGAGCCATCGCTACACGTGATTTCGATATGAATGTTGATACAATGAAATAATAGCGAGGAGTGGGCGGTCACTATGGTAACGGGGCGGATCGGGCGGAAGCCTTATTTGAATGGAGCCGTGAATCGCTTTTAGCCCCGATTGACCATTTCGAACGGGTCAGCGTTTCGGCAGGGCGCCGATTTGCTTCGAGCCGGGATAATTAGCAGGCAAACAAGGTACAGCGTCCGTACAAGTTTTGCGGACCGTTCAGGTGCTCCGCAAACACTGCTGCAAGAACTTTAACAGCAGTTTAATTGCGGTACGAAAACAGAAGCGAACCGAAAACACTTTAGTTTCTGTGAAAAGAACCTGGCCGGTCGTTTCGACTCTAACAAGTATAACGAAAATGTTTGCATTTGAAGTTTGCAAAGAACTCGAGAGAAGTTATTGCTCAAGGATTGAAAATTTGTTTTCAGTGAAAGAAATAAGTGTATTTTCCGACGACGACGTTTCAAGTTTTCTAATGTGGTGTTAAATTATTAAGTGGTTGTTGGTTCGTTCAGAGGTGTACACACTAGTCGGTAAATCTGAGTTGTCAGGCGCAACGTGGTGTTAAGGTGCGGACACACTCGGGCGATAAATTAGTGGTGGCGAGCGAAGAGCGGCGTGCGGCGGGCGCGGGCCGCGAGGTGCGTGGACCGTGACGGTTTTCCTCTACCGTACGTGACGAATCCCGAAGGGATTTCGTACTAGGAATGGATAATACCTTTTTTTAATACAATTTTACACTATGTGATACGCATTACTACATAGGTTAGGTGGAATAATGTGTGGACATTTTCTCTTAAAGTCGAAATTAGAAATAATTTAATCTCCTCGTAAGGAATTGACATTATAGAATGTATAAAAATATTTTGAAATCCTGTTTCATTCTGGTAGGAGGTATCCACTGAGATTAAAAGGGTTTTAGGTAAAATCAAACCCAGCAAGCTACACCGGATGAATGTTTTTGTGCATCGCTCCGTGCCGGGATTCCCCGCTGTGTGGCGCGGCGGTCGAGGCGCGGTCTGTTCAGGGGCCGCGGGTGATATTTTGCGCTTTTGCGGTGTCATTTGAACACTTAGCTGATATTTTGACGGAATTCAAAATTCTCTTCTCAGCGCTAACTGCAAAGTTGAGAATTAGGATAAGTGAATTTATTTTATAATTAATAATAATAAGCTATATTTCCTTAACGGACGGTTATTAAAACAAACAATATCCTCTTTTGCGTATAGTTAATAGATTGCAAGACCCAGGTTCGGTTTATATCTAGAAGTAATATGTAATCCGGTAATATTCTACGTTTCTAATATAACAAAGCATTTACGTTTAAGCTACATATAGCGTGTCTGCAGAGCTCTTGTCATATATTATTATTAATTAAAATCTTGTATTATTATTGTTTTCTTTTATTGTTGTACAGCACAGTATGTAGATGTCGCGAGTGAGTAAGCTGAACTGAAATTGTCAAGCGTAAACAATACTAACTATAACGAATGAGACTCACTTACCGTAAGAAGAATTTGAATGAACTAATCTCGATTCCAAGACATAGTTATAAGAAAAAATCTGTAAAAATAACTTTATTTCATTACTATCGAAAATTCGTATCCTTAAATCCATTTAATGATATTAACCTATCAATGAACACGCACCGACAAACCTGTCGCCTTATATTGTGAGCATGTAAGGATCTAATCCCAATAACGTGCGAGTGGAACTTAAGCACATCGCGTGCAAGACCTCACTGGGGATTAGGATATTTGGAAAATAAGAGAGCAGTGTGTGTTAAAGCGTTATTTTATATTATTATACCGACATGAACTCTATTTTGATAATTTAGCCGTGGAATGATTATGTAGCGCCAATAGGTTTACAATACGGACTGCGAAACATGAGGCAGTAAGTTCTCTAATATTCCACACAATATTAAGCATGGTTAGGATGGTTAGAATGCTAGTAAACAGTACAGTTATACGTGGTACGTTAGTTACGTGTAAAATAGGTATTTGAAATTTAGACTCGAAGACAATTTGTAAAGTATTACGATCAGTGAATACTTAATGAAGTGACCTAAATGAAGAAGTGTAGTTAGTACCGCTGCGACGTTCGTTAGCCGCGTGTAACTCCGGGCGTACCTCAGTGCGGTATCGATCGGGCGCGAGCGACAGAAAACTTTCTAGACAGCTTTTATATGCACCGGCTCTTTAGCCCGTAAGTATACAGGGTGCGACGTTCGATCATTGCGCTCTGTATTGTTTACCACCAATCAACTCATAAACATTTCTTTATTGTTTTAATACTACGAATGAAATTATATAACTCTAGAATGAAGTTACAGAAACGAAAATACAAATTGTTTAATGTGTGTATATATATATTTAATTGAGTTTTATACGATATTTCTAAAAGCAACTATTTGTAATCAATTCTATTCTAATTTTACTCGATCATTGAATCGCGTTCGCCGAGATAAATTCTCAATTACAAGAATTGGAAGATGGATCTCCAGACTCAGCTTCTGTGAGTAATTCTTAAAGTATAAAAAAGAAACAAGAATTAACCAACGGTAAAGAAGCAAAATAAAATTCAAGAAACTTAGAAACGCGCTAATGCAAGCTTATGATTTGAAACTTTCAGAATTGTTCTTACATGATATAAATATTTATCTACCTATTAAGCCGCACTGATATAATTCCCTTCGTTTAAATAATAATTCATGTTAGAAAAAAAATATGGAACGGAAAATTATTTTAAACATGTTTCTTAGTCAAGACGTTTAATGTGCCGTCAGCAATTCCGTAGCGTGCATCCGACACTTGATAGGGGTGTACCACATGTGCTCCGCAGAGGAACCTACTCGGATCCTTATTCTGAACACCGATATGTTTCATACAAGTGGCTACATAGATTGGTTTGCTAATCTGGACTGAAATCTTGATACTTTATACAAATTATTCTTCTACTGACGTGAGCAGTAACAGCTCATACCAATTAGTAGTAGAATTTAAATTTAACCGTGGTAGAGCCAGCAACATGTGTTGCACGAATGGGCCGGAGCGACCGGTGAAAATCCACGGACTCTCAGAAGGCAGGCGTGAAGTATAAGTATTCTGCGTTTCGTCTGGTAAGTGATGTGTCGAAAGCCTAATTCTAAGGTAAGGATATGAAGATGATGAGGATTTGACGGGAGAGAATCAAGAGGAAGGAAATATACTTTTTTCTGTTAAATGTTAAAAATTAAAGGCAGCACGTGCATCTGCAAATCATTAGTAGTTGCAGATATTTTTTTTATGGTTTTCCACCGGGGATTACACCATCTCCGATGGGCGTATATTCTAATTTTCCACAGTATTTACTTATTGTCTATCTTAAATTTAAACATTGGGTCCTTAGAAAAACATTTTTGCATAGTATCTGCGATTTGATACTGATACTTTACATTTTTGTTTTTTCCTATAATTAGGTGTGTTAATGTTATTACTTAGTTGCATATATTACCTACGGGTAGCGGTTGCACCTGATCGATCTGTTTGCTTGTTTCTACTTTCTTCTATAAAAAACAGCGTCCTTGAATTGGCGTTAAAGTACATTATTTAAATATTAAGAAAAAGACAATATTATTCATTATAAATAAATTATATTATATTTAACTTATTATACACATATATAAATTATACCACCATCATGTATCAAACGTGTTCATTTGCTTGCTATTTTTCTTTACGATTTTTCAATACGAATAAAGACTTTTCAATACGGTAAAAATGCATATATCTGCACGTTAATAGATTTATCGTTTTCATGCTTTGTAATAATAATATTTGAATAAATAAAGTTAATTATCTGTCATACGCCCGAATACGGATGCGTGACGTAATCACGCGATCCCATGTGGGGTAAGTCTAATCAGCTATGAAAATTAGGTTCCGCTGCGTATCTTCTGCTTTGTACTCATGAGGAATTTAATTACTATTTGGAAATACTGTTACGCCGACTTACATCTAACATTCTTGATGTTTAATTTCACATCAATTTAAATTAACCATCTAAGAATATTGTAGCTTGTGATATAGATTATTATAATAATCTGCGACATTTGCTACTGGATATGTAATCCCCCAATTTATCAAACATTTCAAAGTTACTTAGGCGTGATTAGGATCAGAGATATCGTTTTCTCAATATAGACATTTAAGGGCGTGTGTGGGCAAAAGTGAACTTTTCTTAGTAATTTTCAACTCAATGGGAAATATAGGCATAGGGAAGTAGGTTCCTTTAAGTTCCGCCTCACCTTATATGTACTTTTATTTAACTTGCAGTAATGTTGACTCCTGTCCCGTTTTAAATTAATATCTAAATTTGTCGTGGTCGGTTTTTGTTCATTATTTGGTCGGTCTAAATTAAGAAAAATATGTTCGCCTTCACCTATATCATAGAAGGAATCTTTGTGGAAAATTTCACGTAACTAGGTCTAATAATATCGCCTGTCCGTCCGTTCGTAATCAAGTTAGTTTCAATAAGATACTAAATAGATTATATATGTGAATAGTCACCAAAGATTCGATGCTGCGGCTCTCCTGCAAGGGAATCTAGACGTGAGTTCAATTTGTAAGGTAAAGGTTGTACAACTCCATCAATATTTTGTAGGTGAAGTTCTTGGGGCCCGTGTTGGCGTCATCCATCACACAATTAGCTTGGCGATCAATCATCTGGCCGATCACTCCCCAGGCCACGGTGCACGATGATTTTTCCCACTTTTGTATCCAAACCGCTAGAGGCTTGTTAATCAATTGTGATCCGGATACGTTACATGTTCCCTTGTAAGCAACAAATATGAAAAAAAAACACAGGCAGTCATAAGGACTGCTGGCAGAAGTGAAAACAATAAAACAGGTGGGAAGGCGCGATAATAGTTCAAAAATAAATAAATAATTTATGAAAATGTAAACCCTTGTATCTTGAAAATAAAATTGAATACAAGAAAAATAAATGCAAAAAAAATCGTCGAAACTGTTCCAAATTTAAATAAACAGTTGCTGACTCATGTCGAGCATGTTGTTCACGCGAACTAATAAGATTTTCCCCTACTAAATATCGTCTAACGCTTCCACTTCAAAAATGTTCTCTAAACATTACACGTGGATGAGGTTAGAAGATGAGTAGGCTTGTAGCAAACAAAAACAATGAAATTATACATACGCAGACATTATGTGTTATAAATATAATATTTTTTTAAAAATTTACTATATATTTGTATATATATGTATGTACTGAAAGCAAGCATTTCCTATGCGTGCGTTATCTCGAAAAGAAAAAAAGCAGTCAAGTGGGTGTTTCAAATCGGCACTCGTTCAATCTTTATAATATCAAATCCAACAAAACGATTCGCTATAAAAAGATGAACAATAATTCTTTTTTATTACGCGCCAAAGTGGGAATCTCATTGTCGGCACCCAAATAAATAATATCAGGAAGGAAAAGAAAGAGAGAAATAACACAACATAAAATATTAAGATTCCGACAGGATTGGCATCATTCTGCGGTCGCGGGATTTCTTTAAGGGGGCGACGGTACCTACGTCTTTGAATGTTAATGTTATTTGCATATCCGAAAAGTCATGAAATAAATCAGCCGGGACGGACAGTGGGGAGATTATTCATTATGCCTCCATTGTTCAGAATGCAATTAACGAACAGAAATCATTCCATTCTAATCATTGTTCTTATAAAGCATTAAAGTCATACATACTCATATATCGAATATCATGGATAATTACAGTAGACTCTTTTCTAACAAGAAAAAGATGGGAAGAGGAATAGGAATTGACGGAGAAGGGCATCCTTTTTTCTGTTTATATCCTCCTATATCCATTAAAGGTAGGCAACGCATATGCAACTCATTGGCTTGTTGCAGATGCCTATGGGTAGTTGTCAGTTACTAGGTGAGCCACTTGCTCGGTTGCCACGTTCTTCCAGCAGTGTGATTATAGTGGAGATTATATATATTTACTTTTATATCTTAAATGGTAGAAAATATTGTTGCCAGAAATTTATCCTAATTCGTAAGTAAAGAATTAGAAATGAAGTCTCAGAATACTTCGTAAGCATAGATATTACTTATTAACTACAAGAATGTCACATTTCATTTGATAAATAACTCTAAAAGATCAAGATGTCCAAATAAATTCTAAGTCCCAGTTTATATTGAAAATATCCACACTGCATTCATGAGGGATCATCTCCGCGGATAATGTGAGAACTTCTCCAAATTGTAGGGTATTGTGTTCCAAATGCGAGAAAAACGTAGAAAGTGTTAGGACTTTATTTACATAAGTCGAGACAGAGGGTCGCGGAATATATACGACAATATTCAGGGCCGAGGTGATGAGAGACCCTCGGGCGAGGCGCGTGTAGCCGGTGAGTTAGGGATATTTAGAGGACAGTCAATTCAAATAAAGATCTTTTAAAAATCAAGACACTTATAATTAGTATTTGGTATTTCTTTTATCAGGAATAGATTCAATTTAATTTCACGGTACATTCGTAACCGTGGTACATTAAATTTGCTGGGATATAATTTTGCAATTATATGCGTATTTGAACGAATTCGTATGAAAGATTATGTCCTGAACTTATATGCACACGTAATTGCTTGAGTGGGTGCTGATTATATAAACTTCAAAATACAATGTAACACTCCCTCGGTAAAATCAGTCAAGGCTTCAAGGTTATTTAGGAATAGACGTGCATTTATTTGCTTTGAAACATGTATTAATATAGAAGTAACTTATTAAATTGACTTCATCGTTTAGTTTTTGTTGTGGCGACCTTAAAATGAATGTTTGTTTACAAGCCAACTACGCGATCGTTATCGATTATGGCGGCGGGAAAGTTTTTATGAATTAACCAAGTAAAGAAGAACAATGAAAAAACAAACTCTTCAAACAAAAATCGATGACAATCTGGGCCAAAAACTTGGTACAAGTTCGTCGGCAAAAAGATTTATATACTTATAAAAAACGGGAACTGAACTTTACGAAAAACTTTAAATTGCGACCTTGAACCGGCCAACTTTGTTTCAGATTACTATTAGTAAAGTTGAAGATAGAAAGTTTTTTATAGAATGGGGTTGAAGCGAGCGAGAGTACGGGAGTGTGGACGTGCTGGGTAGCATGATGGGGTTAAAACTGAGTGCATAATTTTAATTCGCGTATAGAGAGCAATGAACTGGGAATCGATCGATGGACAAATATTCGTCGTTCGCGGCACAACTTTTGAATCCATTTAAAATAAATCATTCACTTTTATTTGTGACTAGTATTACTGAAATCAATATCGGAATTGAAATCCATGAAATTTCACACAAGCTTTCGTTTCACTTAACTTTAACTTTAACCAAGTATGTAATTAAAAGCTTTACTGCTAGTGGTCATATACTTGAATATTGACTTAACAATATTAAAGGTTTTACATATAATAAATAATACCATGTTTAAGATGGAGTATGTTTAAGAGAAGACAAACAAGGAAACGGTTCACTTAATGATCATGACCATGTGCTCCAAGTGACCTTCCAGGTACGGTTTCATTAGATATTGAGACGTTACCGTATTAGATCTTGAGTTAATCGGGTTTAAGCTTTGAACGTTTTTCTTCCTTGATTTTGTTTCTCCTAAGAGACTAACATAGTTTCATCGAAACGAAAAAATAAATCATCCATAAATACTTACAAGGTTTAGAAAATACACGTTATATAATTATAAGAAGCTAAACGAAGTAAATTAAAAAAAGGAGAAAATAGCAACATTTAATCCAGCTATTTTATTAAGATAACGGCCTTTAGCAAAAAAGCTCCTTGTAAAACAATGCGCCGTCACATTTCCATCTAAAAGGCATTTAAAAGAGGCAGCCTTGTCAATTGCGACACCGTTTCCTTTATTAACTGTTAACTAGGACCGGGTGTTTATGTAAATTGTTATTGCTTTTTTAAGAAAATCCCCGTTTGACACGTCGAGAGATCGTCTTGTTATTACTGGCGCAGATCTGCCGGGCCCCGTTAGGGCACAATGGGATTTTGAAGGTAAATAAGTCTTTAAAAGAGGAATAAGTAAATTAGAAGCGACAAGATAGGAATCTCCCCTATTTTTTTTCCGAAGGTTGGGGTGAGAAAAAAGGCGATCGCCTTTACTTTAGCTTCGTTACGTGTTACCAAAGTATGGAGCGAGTATTATTTGTTTTAAAATAAATTTCATTTGATAAGTATGTTTTACTTGTGTCGGAAAGGTACATTTTTATTTTGATTTTTAAAACAAAACTTTCGGTAAAACACTGAAAAATATAGAACCCACGTTATACCTCCAACAACTCATTCCTTCCAACAACATTCGAGTAACAACTTTTAATTTTAGATATACTATTTTTAGCTATATTTAAAACTTACGAGTGTAAAATTATCTTTAAAAAAAATTAACAGACCGTATACGGTACGTATATTGTATATATACAAACCAATAAAAACACACAAAAAAGTGATATTATATAAAAAAATGTATATGACTTTGTAATTTTTTCATATTTGAACCAATATTTAGTGATAAATCATTACAGTAATAATGTATGATTAACAAGTACCAAAATAGACATGTTTAGTTTATAAGTAATTAAGAATATTTATTTTATAACCATCTCCGTAGTTGTTAGCTTTTAAAAAATCTCTTTAAGGGTGAGTGCGGCGACACTCTGGACGGTATCATAACAGCTGCTTCCTCTGATACCGTCCTATTAAGCCATGGAGCTTTTTAAGTGTATCGCTTCTACGACATTATTTAGCTCATGTTTTAAATTATAATCTAAACACATTCTATATTATTAATTACTTCTACAATTTTTAAAATATTGTCTAATTAGCTATGAATTTTAATATGAAACAAAATAATTTTGAACCAATTACTTGTAAGCTTTCTAAAATCTTTGAAAGTTTGTTACGATGTCAAATACATATAAAAGGATAGTTTTTTTAAGATATAGCTTATTTATTTTCTTAATATTTGCGTGTGTGATTAAGTGTCTTTTGTTATTAAGACTAATTAAGAGTGAAACCCTTAATTAAGTAAGGGTTATTTCAAATAAATAGTGGAATGTCAAACCATCAAAGACCTATCTAACTTTAATTTTGTCTCTCACATGAAGGTTGATATTATAGTTAAGAGTAAAGTTTAAAAAGTCCACACACATATTCCCTTAACTTATTATAGCCTTATTATATCTGAGATTAAATTCTCTAAATTAGCTTCGTTTGCTGAAGGGACGTCTGAGCGTGACAGCTGTCAAAATAGTCTCATTCAAACTGAATTAATCAAAATCTTTCTGACATCTAATGATAGATGTTGCTAATATTTGGATTTAAGCTTTTAGCACGGCTACTGTACATGCCGTAATATAGTAACAAGACAATATACGACGAATATTTTGTAGATATGAGACTACATAAATAAATAAATAAATAAATTTTAATAAAAGAAACCTTCTGTAATTCTTTAAATAGATAAAACTCTCACTAGTGATAGTGGACAGGAAATATTACATATTCAATTTAGATTCGATTAGAATTGAATAAAACTTCTAAAGTCTCACTACGGTATTGAAGGATTTCCTTATACAGTGAAATCGTACACAATAAAATGTAGAAATGAATCATTAATTTAGTTACATTTGTGTTGTTTTCTTAGTAAAATATTAGTATTTATAACAATGTTACTTTATTTCCTAACGTTTGTTTTCCATCAGAACATTTTGATAATAATATGAAAATCGCGTGCGTTGTCTTCCGTCGTCGGAGGTAATTTACAAATTACGTCCCGTTTTACAGGTCCCCGTAGACGACGACGCGGGCTCCGTAAAGTCTGAAAATGATCTTACAAAGTGTAGGCTGCGCTCCCCGCGGCCGCCTCGAGGCTTCGAGGCGAGCTACGATAGAGTGTACAAGAGCTATGCAAATGTTATGGACAACAAAAAATAACTTAATATCAATGGTAAGTGTCGCCCTTAGGGCTCGATCAAGTGCCGGCGCGTGGTTTAAGTGTACTTATTTGATAATGTGTTCCCTTATAATTTGTTACCCAAGTTTTTATAACTGCTCCAGTGATGGCACATGTTTGTAATTTGGTATCTATGCCCCCTTTATCTTATACTTTATGGTATTGTGGTGGGTACACAACGATAAAATCAATTGTTTCGCAGTGGAAATAAGCTATGCGTTAGTACCTGAAGCACTTTAATGGAAGTAAGCTATTGACTGTAAGTTACTGACTGTCCTTGACACGGCGCTAATTCTAAATAATTATGCACCAATAAGAATGCTAAATAAAAACCTAACGTACGAGTAATATTAGAATATGTCAAAGAGTTTATTTATTCAACCAAAAACGTATTCTTCCTTTTTACAAATTGGAGACTTCATTCTGCATCCAATTGTCCTCAAGAGGCGCGAAATGAGTCTAAAAAGTGCTCCTTGAGAGAAGTACGTGGAATTAGAAAGAGGTCTCAGCCGGAGGGCCCGCAGCGATCCCATTAAAAGCGCCGGCGAATAATGCAGGTGCTGCGGCCCGCGGTTTAGTGCTGGGGATCCACAAACGAGTTGTTAGCAAAGGGTTTTTGATACTGAATTCGTTTTGTTTCTACATAATGATTAAAGTAATACAGAAACAAATAAAAAGTGAAAAATAATACATCACCATTTTTTTAACAATATTACTTTAAAAATATTTTAGACCGGCATTTAGCTTGCAGCGGCAGGCTTGTTTCTTTCTTGTGACATTTACGAAAAATATAACGTTGAGAAAAAAAGTGTGTTAACACTTTTTTCTTGGTAAGCGCGCTTTTTTATGAATTGTTATACATTGATCCTTCTATGGAAGAAAATACATGCGTGACCATTTGACTCTTTTATTTGTACACGTGACTTGTTCAGGTCAATTCGCGACTCTTCATCTAGATGTAACAGATCTGATTAAGTCAGATAATACTCGATTACTCATTTATTGAAACAAATAAAAGTTTATTAGAATATAATGAATGCAAAATCACGAATTAATATGGAATTACAGTGAAACTTGGAAGCTCTACAGATCCTAGTAACCCCTATCGATCCTGGAGTGTTACATACCTAATCTTCAGTAGACTACCGTGCTACGTACGTGAAGTTTTACATGCAAATGAATTAATTCTTCTCGTTGGAGTGCGCTCTCGCGGTGCATCGGCAAGGCGATGCCTCGTTGCATTTATAATGTGAGTTCATTACCTCACCGTCTCAACGAGTCTACGAGCTCCATCTAATGGGTTTGGAAGAACGTTCCCTTCAATTATGACTGGGATATTAGATCGCTCTATCTATTGATATATCTTGCGTTGCTCAGAATTTTATCTATAATTGCGCCCTAGCTGCACATAGGGTTTGGGTTTATACTGTTTGTTATGTGTCAATAAATTATTATCTTATAAAAATATATAGTTTATTTTAAGATAAGAAGAGAAGTACCCTAAATTCATACTAATATTATAAATATAATTGTAAGTTTGTCTGTTACGCTTTCACACGAAAACTACTCAACCGATCATCATAAAACTTTGTACACATATCCTTGGAAGTACTAGAAGTAACATAGGATACTTTTCAAGAAAAAAAATTAGTGTAATTTACAGGGATTGTCCAGATTGGAACATTACTGTGTTTGGTAGCGATCGGATTAACATAATTAGTGGTACCCGGGCGAAGCCGGGGCGGGTCACTAAGAAGTATATAAATGTAAAAGGTTACTTTATACACTGTGTAAAGTAATCTTCGTATAAGATCGTAATCGTTTCTTATACTTTAGAAAATATAAGAACTGAGAAGAGGGGTAAAGCACAGAGCCTTTTAAAATTCTAACTAAATTTTCGCTTGGCTTAACATATTTTCCTTAAGGCGTCGCCGGCGCGTGTGCATTTTTAATTTTTACAACCACCAAGCTGTAGATGACGCGTTGAATTTTTACTGAGGCGGGCTCTTTCTATCTTATTAGCGGCGACTGAGTTAATTGGGGAACGACCTCTACTGTTGATGCTGAGCATCAACATAGTGAAGTGTCACAGAGTAAACAATATTCCATATTGTAAAATTTTAATAAATAAAACGTTCTAGGCTTGGGCTTATTTTTTTTAAAGTGATAGTTTTTCCAATTTTTTTCAAAATGTACTTCAATTAGAATACAATTTATATTGTTTTTTCAATTTAGCCTACGATTGTGGTAGGATGTTCCACAATAATAGTCTTACGGCGCATACCAGACTTTGGAAATTGACTCCGTAACATTTCTACCTGTCCGAGTACAGGCGAGCATATTTGCAAAGTTATATCTATGTATATGTACATAGAATAAGTGGGAGAAGTACGCATTGGTCGTGTAAAAACGATGAACAATGAATGAGCATGAATCTGTATTTGTCAATGTAAAATAGGTTTCCTGCTACGAATTTAATTTTATTTGGCGAAACTATTCAAAGTCAGTAATTCATTTACGCTTTAACCAGGTGTCTTATCTTACATTGCAAGATAACCTAAGAGAGTTAAGATAGCTTGTCAGTCCATTTCACTACCCAAAAAGCGATTTTGAAATCACTCTATTCTGATATTTTAATGGTGTCTAGATAGAGTCATGATGGAGTAATTCTCATTGCACAAATCAGGGAGTCATGGAATTTAATACTAAACTAAAGTGTAGTTAAATTTACATCTAAAGTATCATTTTACTGTAACATTTCCTTTCATATTTTTGGTGCAATATTTTTTCGTAAAGAGTTTTCGTTATTTCGATAAAATCTTTAGTCATAGCTAATAAAACATAAACCCTTCCGATATGTTTATCACGCTCGAGTCCCATGATTTAGCACATGACAGCCCTATTTCACGGTACTCTACGGAGCGTTTTGGAAATTGAATTGATATGTTTCCGCTAACGCGCGCGCGGCGGCGGTCGCGGCATTTTTCAGACCATATCGCGTATGATGGGCGCGCCAAAACGGTTGGAAGAGTACGCGTGTACGGATAGCAGATTAGAATATTTTTTTTCATTTTCGACCAATTTTGTTTTTTTTTATGTGAGAAGGTGGCAAACGAGCAAGCGGGTCTCCTGATTTTAAGTGAGCGCTACCTAAAGACATCTGCAACAAGCAAACGTGTCGCAGATGATGTGTGGTGTGATGATGTGATCTAACTTTAATGGACAGAGGAGGGCATAGGCAGGAAAAAGTATACTTCTTTTTCCCCGTTAACCCCCTCCCCGTCCAATCCTCTTCCCTATCCCATCCTTTCCTCAGGAGGAACAGACTACTTCTACTTCACGCCTGTTTTCTGTGAGGTCGTGGTATTTCACCGGTCGAGCCGGCCAATTCCTGCAACAGATGTTGTTGCGGGATCTACCTCTGTTGATTTATACTCCAGCGGTTTGGAAAGAGTATTCGTTCGCGCCGGACGAAAAAGAGCTTTGGTATTAAGGGTTCAGGCTGCCTCTACAACTGTCGACAATCGAAAGATGCGGAAAAGTGTTGAAATTTAAGTAGCTTAATAATATATAACAGTAACTTTCATTTTAGGAAGATATATTATGTATCCATTAAATGTTTTCTTTTACATTATTATTACATGAGATGATATATAAAATGGATTTATTTGACTATCAAGACCATTTAATTAGTATTGTATTGGTATTCATACAAATTGTGTTGGTACTCATAACAAATACATAATATGTTTGTTTTTGCTGACCGTACATGTCAGGTGAAGTGTGAGATAGGGGTGTAGTAAAGAGTGCAAACGATCGGGTCGCAGTGTCAGACGTGCCGCTTTCTAAGAACATTGCCAATCCAACATATTTCATATGGTACGTGGGTGAAAGCAGTTACATATTTTCAAGTAGATATTCGTATATTTAATAATAATCTTTAGCTTCTTTGAACTTGTGCGTACAAGAAATACATTATAGTACTTTAGAAATGAAGAGAGTAAGAATGAATTTATAAATTAAACTTTTTATAAACCAAAATACTCTACATACGAGTATAACGAAATATTTTTAGTGCAATTTTGGTTTGTAGTTGTTGAAATTATAAGGAATGAGAAAATTTAGGGTCTAAAAGCCCTAGTACCAGCGTGCCAGCAGCCAGCGAGGAACTATCCCTAGTTATTTATCAACCAGTTTAATATTGTAAGGAACGGCGAAGGTAAAAGTATTAATTAAAGTATGTGTAAGTATTAATTAAAGAAGCAACGTGATACTGAAATCTACATTTTTGTCTCTCCCTCTGAATCAAGGGCTTTGTTGCTTTGATTTTTATTCATCCTATAAATTTCAAAATCAATAAATTGCAATATTAAGATTTTAAAACTAGCTTTTGTAGTGTATGTACATATGTATTTATAGCGATTTAAGGAGAAAAAATAGATATATCCCAGTAGTAAGCAAACAGAGGTTCACCTTGCCCTAGCGACTGTATCAAAATGATAAAAATGTAGAGATCCAATAACCATTCATCCATCAAGTGTCAAGATATAATCTCGGGCCGGCTCGGCGATGCGCGCTTAGCCCTCCGAGTCGGGGCTGGGAATATAAAAATGCCTTTAAGATTTACAGGTTTTGTGGAGAGATATCGCGCGCAGATTTGGCCTGCATTGCGACTTGTAGACGAATGGAAATAATGCGTGCAAACCCCAAAATATATCATGTTTGCATGATCAATCCAATGTCAAATAAATTCTACATTAATGATTTCTCAGTTGTACAATATTAATATAGTAGATCAAAGCTTGTCGATTAAAAGGTTTTTTTTTTCAGTTTCTACAAGACTCTTATTCTAAAACTACATATTCTTTGTTGTATGTAACCATGTTTTCATATCAGCATGAGTATGGACAGCATTCGCAAAACATCACTCCTTTACGAATACACAACAGAAGAAAGCCAGTGTGTAGTGGGATGGACATCGATCGTTGTCAATTATCCCAGTTGGCCAGGGGGTTCATTTTTTTCTGCATTTGCAGCTGTTGTTCATAGACGGGAGTGATTATTTAACATAATTTAGGCTATTCAATATCAACAAGAATATCGCAACAAGTCTTAACATATAAAACTTAAAAGACGTTTGGATACGGATCAACTAAATCATGATATTTCGCAACCTTAGATATTTCCGTCGTAAGTTATCCTGTCGCAAGATATCGTTGAAACTGAGCGTGGGAGAGCAAGAAATCTGTTTGTATCTGGCGTTCCAGGCGAGCGAGCGATTTAAATCTCTTAAGCTCAGTGCGAGCGGTCGCGGCGCCACTCTACGACTCACAAATCTTTCATAATCTCGGGGAGAGAGGGCGTCCTTCATACCGGCCGCTTTTTTGTAAGTTGGGGTCGACGGAAAACTACTCCAGGAAAGGTCACCCTTCTTAAATTTCTCATAATACGTAAAGGTATTCGGGTACTCGAATTTTATTTATCTGTCCATGGTTTGACTGCATTGTTTTTTCCTTTTTTATAGTTTTACAATATCTTTTTTGATTGTCGTAATATCAATGTGCCATCGATGGATACAATTAGATGTGTATCATAATTGCAAGTTTTTACTTAGGAAGTAACAATCGCACGCACATTTTGCAACATTATTAGTAATATTAAATTAATTCAAAATATGTCTTAGTTATTGCAGCGGTCGGTTTATAAAATATAAAATTTTATCATTTTATTTAAATTAGTAATTTTCATTAAAAATAATTAAAAGCTACATAGTAATGACAACATTTCTTAACTATAAATGTAACATATGTATATAGCAAAATATTGGCAATTTTATTTGACTTGTGTGGGTTTCACATTCGGGTTGTATAGAGAGCGAAACGGGCGTGTGCAGGTACGAGCGGTATTCATAAGCAAATACAAGGCGAGGGACCCCATAATTTTTGGTTTGCATTTTTCCATCGCGACCGCGAACTCGATTTCCACTCCCAAGGGCAGGCGGACGCTCGGCCTCAAAAATATTAATGAAAATTTTTACATAAATTTATTCGGCGGAGGGGCCCACGCCCGGTGAGATGGGGCCGAGCTCTTGTTTTTTATTTATTAATTTAATGGTATTTTCGGTCTAATTACCTACCTACCTGACGTATAATTCATTGACTTTTGTAATCACCAGTATTTGTTGGGATATGTGGGAATGTTTTCCAATTTTTTTTAAATAGTAATTTTAATGCACAGTAATTTTTTATATTCTTAACTTATGCTGAAACAATAACGTAATTAGTACTTGATGTGTAGATCTATAGTCTAGATCTATATCTATAGTGTTTTGTCTCTTCAAGGTTTATTGATAAATTATTTTAAATTGCAGCCTGTTAATTAAGAAAAGAGAAACAGTACAGGTGGCAAAGGATAACTCATTATGTGAATGGTCTATATTAAACCAGTGAAAATAAATCTGCTCATATTCATAAATAAGATTTGATAAAATTGTCTCGAAACCGATAAGGATTAAATAAATAAATATGCACTCACGCCCGTAACCCAGTGGGGTAGGCAGAAATGATGGATTTCCATTTGGCGCGATCCTGGCACACCTCTCTCGCTTCTTCTACATCCACACATCTTCGCATGCATGCTCGTCGGCTACGGATACTCCTTATATCGCCCTTCTTTAGTATGTCACTAAACTGATCGACATAAGATTTGGCATCATAATATAAAATATGTCTGCATCAAGTTTCCTGTGACAACGATGGTTTTTGGTGAGGCAACACGCAAGTCATTTAATTATATACAACTCTATCAATTCAAACCGGCCAGAACTTTATGACTAACCGTTATATGTAGACGCATATAATCTATATTAAACTGCAAGGATTCGAAAAATGTTAAAATGCCTCAAATAAAGGCTCATTCAATGTAATCTTGCGAGATAATTATATCGTTGAAATACCTCGGCAAATATATGAAAGTTTTAGATTGCCCGACTTGCGCCGACCTATGTACCGATACCCGCCCTCGGTTTATTGGATCTCCTGTAAAAAGCAAAGCATTCTTGGTTTAACCCTTCACTGGCGGCTTCAAAAGAACAAACGCAATATATCGGGGCTGGGCTTAATTTGCCCGCTACCTAACTTTAATGCGAGTAGCCCGAGCGAATGCTCCAAATTACTCTGCGATATTTTTAACGCTTGGAATGCGAGCGTTTTAGGTTACGCGAACAATATTAGCTGGTACTCTTCGCCGGGACTCGATTAGGATTATATTGGTCAAAATTTAATTTGATATTCCTTAGGTACATATTTTAAAAAGATATGATACACCTCATATTAGGGAATTTTACATTTTTTGTCGATAATTTAGGTGTTGAATTTAACCAAGTATTAGTGTAAGCGATTGTTTATTTTTAATTTTGAATGGACTCGTTTGTATTGAAACTATGTAAGTTAACAACGTTCAAAATCATTGCCAATATCTTTATAGCTTACCCTGGTAGAGTTTGCAAAACATAAGATCGCATATTCGAATCCGTCATTCAACTAGTCCTAAAGTTTTAGTAGTCACCATACTTTCTAGAAGATGTTTTAGGTACGTCAGACATTTTTATGGATAGCGTTAGTACTATAACCTTAATTGCTTATTTTAGTAAAAAAAAACCGAAGCTTTCAGAAACCTATTGCGGTTTTTTGTCATTATTTACAAAACATGTATCTCAATGTGCAATTTCTTCAACCAAAACAGAGGGAGAAGATTCTTAATTTGCGAGGCCCTAAAATTTTTTCTCGGAATGATTTTCGCATCTTAGGGGACATTGGCTTCTTGCCGTGTTTACAGAGAGCTCCCGACGAGTCCCACTTTGTTGTTTAATGAAATTATCGGTTTACCGAGTAAATGAACAAAGCCAGATTTCACCGCTACGACTGCTCGGTCAAAAAAGGGAGGGGGCCTGTTTTTGTTTTCCACGGAGGTGGTCCGAATGGACTCCTTTGTGGTGCGCGCCTTAGCAGTACGCAATACTTAATCAATTATGATCGATTCGTTAATTCGAAATGCAAAGGGGATTAATGAAAATTCTCGCGGTGTATTGTAAGGAAATGAAAGGCGGCTACTTGTAATTGAGTTAGGTTTTAAAACAAGTAGACGGGTTTTTTGTGATTTTTAGGTCAACCCATACTTAATTGAATTTAACGTAAGTTTATTTTTTACAATAATTAAGATAAAGTATAGCCGCTGTATTGTTGAACTGTGAAATATATTGTTGAAAGTTTTTGAGTATGTATTTAATCGTACTAGTGGCAAAAAGAAAATAAAATCTGACCAAAAACAGTTTCGCTGTAAATAGTCGCACCAGATCCACGTTCACAAGCCTAATGAAAAAAGCAGTAAAAATTTGCTCTGTACAAAACGATTTGAAGTAAAAAACAAGTAATCTTTATGACTATTCAATAATCGAAAAAAAATTGCAAATTTAACATTTAAGATTTTTTTTGAACATACTGGCTTGCGTCATCGAGTACCGTACCGTGTTTCGCGACAATAAAGACTGTGTAGTGTTATCAAGAACAGCAATTTTCACCAATATGCAACAATATCATGATTGCAAAATGTCCTGTTTTACACATTTTTAATAGATATCTTAACGTAAATATTATTCCTTTCCTATTCCTTAAATAACGTTCATTACGTTTACTTTGATCTTTTTAAAGACTTATCCCTCCTTAAAAAAGATGAAGGATTGTTTTATGCCAACGCACGCAAACACTGCATTGCGTCATCATTTTGATGGCATGATGCATTTTAGCATTAAGACCGCCAATTGCTTTTCCATCTCTTCACTTGTGTGTATCTTTTTTCCTATTTTCTTTACTATTTTCCTTTTTGTTGTATATAATTATTATGTATACTATGGCGTGCAAGCAAGTATAAATAAATTTAAAAAAATTATCCGAGCGTGTTTTTTTTATAATAATTGTATGCGACGTATGGTTGTAGAAGAAGGTGAGAGAGGTGTGCCAGGATCATACCAAATATAAATCCGTAATATCTGTCTACCCCTTTGGGCTATGAGCGTTACTGTATTTTTTACTAATATAATTAAAAGAGATGAAAAATTGTTTGGCAACTTATTTCCACTGACTCTGACCACCCCTTTGAGGTTATACATTCGTTAGGTTAGGTTAGCTTTTTAATATAATACAAAGAAATAAGTATTATATGTGAATTGACTTGTTCTCGAGACAAACTGAACAAGGAAAACAAAAGTAACAAATAAACTTAACTAAAAGTGTAGTGCGAAAAGTACAGAAAAAGATCAAATGATTTTCAGCAAATAACACAGCCAACTAGAGACGGCCGTGAGAAGAATATGTCGACTTACCCCCAGTTGGGGCAACAGTCATTCCGCTTAATTATATAAAGTGCTTAAGTAAATGATAGCTAATTCAGCCGTGCTCGCCGTCCCGTAAACAAGAGGTGTGACTTTTCACCATTGTCGACGATCTGTCACTTCCATTTCCTGACCTTTTTCTTCTTTCTTTTATTGTTGCCTTTTGCAGTGAAAAGAATTCTTTCTTTTCTGTTTTTCAGAGCCTGCAATTGTCACTCCCCTATGTTTGTTACGTTCGGTGATTAAATACTGCCGACAAAATTAGACTTTTCCTTCCGTTTGACAAGTTTAGATGAATTTCCAAGGTGATAGTTAATAATTGTTTTATATATATATATATATATATATATATATATATATATATTATACATATCTTAGATAAGTAAAGACAAAAAGCTTAAAGCATTATAAGGGAAAAGTGTGGCTTAAAATTGGAGGTGGTGACTAGAATTGAGAAAGGTATGCTTCGGAGGTTCGGGCATGTTGAAAGTATGAATGAAGAGAGAGGTAACGAAATAAATTGACGGTGTGGAAAGCGTTGGCAGGGGACGCCCAACGAGAACTTATATCGCTCAGATTAGTAACATACTAAAGAAGGGCGATATAAGGAGTACCCGTAACCGAGGAGCATGTATGCGTAGAAGAAGCGAGAAGAAGACAGGCGTGAAGTGGAAGTACTCTGCCTTTGATTTGGTAAGTGAGGTCCCGGAGGCCTAATTTTAGTCCTCCTTAGGATAGGATGAGAACGGGAAAAGGTTTGGATATGGAAGGATGGATTTTGGGAGGGCGTTACCGAAGAGGAAATATCTTTTTTCGTGTCTATCCCCTCCCTCCTTTGTCCAATAAAAGTAGGCGACACATCTGCAGCATATTTGCTTTTTGTGGATATCTACGGGTCGCGCTCACATAACATCAGGTGATCCTCTTGCTCATCCGTCTTACTTCCTAAAAAATAAAGTAGTGCCAGGATCCCGCCAAATGGAAATCCGTTATCTCTCTCGCCTGCCCCTCGGGGTTATGCCATGTTATGTTATGGACATGAGTGCATAATTATATATTTATTTAAGTAAAGACATTTTATAAAAAACCTTAATAGCGAAGTTCTTACATTTTTTATTTCTTAACTAAAGAAATTCACTCGCATTCTTTTTCTTCTTAAGGTGCCTCTCCGACTAGCGGAGGTTGGCAGTGAGTTCACTCGCATACGTAGCTCAAAACAAACGTAGGTAGCAAAAAACTGGCACCAAGTATAAAAATAAACAGCATACTCAAAATGGAGATAATCTACTGTTTTTATTAAACCAATTTTACTGTAGCACAATGTTTTAAAGTATAAAAATACACTTTGTTGCCATAATACGCTAATTTTTGTGTAATTGTTGAGCCATTGACATGAGCTTGTAATGAAGGACTTTTACAAAAAAAATATTAGAAGGACCTGTCAAATATTTTGATTTTAAATTATATTTTTTATCCGTGTCGTCGTCGCGTTGAAGCGAATTTACATTTAAATAGAACATCTGCGAGCCAGTCGACCCTCTTAAGGCCTCCGTAGCGTTTTTCTTACCGGCTAATTTGTAAATCGTTTCGTAATATCGAAAAATTAAAATGCTGATGTCATATTTTACTCCCTATTTATATGCTAATAAACGCTCCGTGAAATCGGGGATGCGTAGGGTCATCATTAAAATATCAATGGGTGATTTGTAAGTGCCAATTTAAGACGTTCGTGTTCATACATTGTACAGACTAATTCGAGGCAGAGCGTGCAAGAAATATCAATAAGCGTTCCCTAAACCTTCGAGACGGGGAAGGGATAATGTCGGCCATTACGATTCTAAATTTTGTTCAGCGTAACAACTCTGATGAGCTTTAATCTTGTCGCTTAACCCATCTCTCAAGGCGTAACATCGCTGCAATTATTTGTAAGACGGCAAGGGTTGAGAAGCGCGCAGTAAACCTAATGCCGCAATGTTCGTAAATTAAACGGCCTCCGTCGGCGAGAGACTCGGTAAATATTATTTTTTTATGTTAATCACCACCCGATTGCGTTAATAAAGCTTTACATCTCGTAATTAGCCGACTCATTGTCTGCGGAGGCGGCGAAGCGGGCGCCGGCAGCCAAGCGCCTGGAATTATCTATAGCCGTCTCGTGAGGAATAACAAAAATTATTTCAATTGTTGCTTTATTCACTTTCACCAAATACATCCATGCAAAATGCAATGTTCTATACATAATGTTAAAAATAATGGCAGTAAATATATTTTAATTGTCTGTATTATAATAAAAAATAATAAACGAATGACGAACAAAGTAGTAAGTGACAGTGAAGCAAATTATTCATAAGCACACACGACTCGCTTTCAGTCTTAAAGTGACAATGTTAACACTGTAGTGTTAGATTTTATGTCAATCTACAATATTCAACTGATAAATGCTCCAGTCCGCAACCCAGCCAGGGGGTAGGCAGAGAAAAAAATCGTGTTCGTGACGTATATGTGACACAACTAGTAATCCTCTGTTAAGATTAAGCCGGTCGGAGCATACATGAATAGTAAGAAGTTGTTTCATCTATAATAAATCTAATTTAAAGTTACAATTAACATGGTTGGTAGTTGCGCACACAAATCATAAATTCCGGCAGTGTGTGCCGAGCCGCTGCGGCGTCGTCACCGCCGCTACACTGGGTCCATTAATTAATAAATTAAACAATGCCGTTCTTAATTCCGAGCCGGCTCGCCTGAGCCGCACTCAAAATATTTGCCATGTATAAATTCTCGCCGCGGATGATGAAGACAACCCTTCAACACCGGGCCTTCTTTATAGCTCTATTTGTGTATTTTAATTACTGTCATTATATGCTAATGACTACCATCCCTTTTTCTTATCCTTCTAAATGGGTTATTGCCGACTTATATCTATATCGCGCACTTTTGTTGAGTCATTTCGAAGATTTAAATAATAATAATGGCTGAGAAGGATTATTCCTTTAATTTTTTCCAAGGGCCCGAATGTTTTGATTAATTGTTTCGGTGCCGCTCGGAGATTTTGGCCGGTAATTTGTTTTCTGTTATTAACTCGACGAGGAAGTCGATTGGCCAGTTAAAATACTCGATGCATTTTATTTGATTAAGGACAAAAACAATTTTGATATTTCTTGCTTTTATATTTACTGATTGAATCTCTCAAAAATGATTTTATATAGATAAAATTATTTGGGCTAGGAAAGTGTATAATGGAATTAAAAATATATTGCGTTATGTAATTTGTCTACTGTAATGTGGGATTCAAGCACACATCTGTAGAAATGTGATTATTTTAAACAAAGCTTTGCGGCGAGACTCACCCCGCAGATGCAAATCGCAAAGACCTCGCATCTTAACGACACACATTTTCTTTCCCTCGTTCGTTGAAATCTCGGAATTCTTTTACATAATCATGTGTTGAAAATATAACAGCTTTTTAGCGAGGGGCGTTTGATAAACTCTTGTTATGTATGCATCGTGCGTCGCACCAAATAACACCTACGAGTATTTAACATAATCTTCGGCTGATTTGGACGGCGCCGCGGCAAATAAACAGGTTTATCGTTTTTCTTATCGATAATAACATGTTAAGACTAAGAAAGTATAAAACAACGTATTTGAAATATATAAAAAAAAACAGTAACAATATTTTAGAATAAATTCAGTGTGTGCTATTAAAATAACACTGAGTTAGTTATCAACGTCATGACAATTTGGGCCCGGGTGTATCTATCATAAAACAATGTACAGAGCTAGCCTTCTTACCCACTTTCCACAGTAAGTTTGGAAATGCATCTGGAATTCCTTCGGATGTAGTCAATGTTAATCAGCTTTTTTTAGTATAATGAATAAACTAGCGTTTGACCACAGTCCCACCCGATGTTAAGTGGTGATGTTGTCGAAAGATGGTACGCATTACTTTAGTAACAGCCTATTTACCTACGTCATAATTGGACGGAATGACGCATGCAACTTAGCTTAAACCTTTTCCGTGGGCACAAACAACGAAGATTCGAATCGCTTCGTTCGAACGCGTAGTCGCGTCCAGTTTCTAAATGATCTAAACGGGCTGCGGTTGTTCCTTATTATCAAGATTTAATACTTTGCCTACTTATTTCATCGAAATACACTTAATGATCAGTTAGAGGTCATGTAAGCTTACTAATTTTAATACGGCCACCTAATAATAGTAATGCAATAGTGTATTTGCAGAATTGCTTGCCGGTAGAGAGAGAAGATGAAATGGTACCTTTCTCGACTGCCTGCTGCGGTTATAAACTTAATACCTACTTAAAATCAATTTTTATTTTATAAAAATGCTCTGACATTGTACTTTACACCTTATATTTGCTGTAAATCTAAGAAAACATCGCCTGTCCATATTTACAGGCGTCGTTGCTTTTTATGGAATGTCATTTCGTCGTGTTTACGACTTCACCACTTTATTGTTATGCCGTAAGAAAGGGGTTAATGCAACTTTTCGTCAATATTACAGTTCAACGCAGGTGGTTAAAACTGTAAAAAAAATACTTGGCGACAATGATTCCATAGTAATATTTGTCACGTTTAAATTTTCAGTTTGTGATAAATTTGGGTAAGATTTTTAGTGAAACTGAAAGTTAAGGCCAGATTAATTTTCTTCCTTAATTTATTTAGTTATAATATTATTGATACGCGATGCATGTAGAAATCGTAGAGTAGTTAGTTAATATGAAACATATTCAATAACCACGTTGGCGGCACGTATAATGTTCACTCATACATTTATTACCGTTGAAAATCAAGTCGTCGAAAATTTATTCGTGCGTACGAGAGCATAGCATGTTTCCTTGTCGCATTAGGCATAAGTAGTGCTCTCTCCTCACCCTATTAACTGTGATATATGCGACAATTCTTTTCCCAAATCCTCGAAACAGAAGGGAAGCGGTGTCATATCGCGCGCTCGACTTCGCATCGACATCTCGCATGTGCGACTCGCTAATTCCGCGCTGATAAATGATTTTCGAGAAATTTCGAATTGCAAATTTCTCGGTGATCCGTCACGATCTCAGATATTTGCCACCTGAAATGGGGCGCCTCGTTAGTTTGGAGCCGTTTTTGTGTGATTTGGGATTCTCATGGTTTTCATCAGTAAAAATTCTGAAAAAATAAGCTAACACTAATTGAAGTTTGCTACATTTGGTACATAAAAAAAAGATACTATACTACATTTCAGGAGAAACTTAAAATTAATGATTGCTTGTGTGGTCCTTAAATAGTGCTACGATTTCCAATACATTTAAAATACACACGCATTTGTGTGTTTGACTTAGGTTTCTTTCATGGCGTATTTCTTTCTTCTTCTTCTCTGTCGCAGTCTTTACAGCCTCGTCGTGGTCATCACGTAATTATACTGTCCTACCCGCTAGCCGTCTCCAAGCGTCCCCAACTGTACTTACTGCCTTTTTCGCACACTCATGGAAGGAGACGTACACTGCCACATTTATGCCATAAATCACTATGTGTTAATTTTTGTTATTATCCTTCGCGGACGTTATATTGATGCCAGATTACCACGACCTCACAGAAGAATGAAGTAGAACTATTTATCGTTCTGTTACGTTCGATGAGTGAAGTGCAGGCGGCCCCATCCCATTCCCATCCTATCTTTCTCTTCTTTTCTTTACCGGAATGGTATGGTATGGACGTATCTGTATCTCTTGACAGTTGTGGAAGTCGATGGGTTGCGATAGCCACATAACATTCAGCGACCAAGCTTGCTCGATTGCCGTCTTCTACTATAAAAAATATATAGCTTAGAGCTTTGAAAATATCCCTGGAACCTATGGAAGCATTTGTCAAACCTGACGATTTTTTTTATCATTCTGGCTATCGCCCCGGCTCCGCCCCGGCTTCGCCCGTGTAGCACTAATTATGTTGGTTCGATCTCAACCAAACTTCACAGGATCACCAGGCCATTCTGAAGATATCCTGATGATTTCATCGAAATCGACCCAGCCGTGTATGAGTCTATAGGGAACATACATACCATACACACGTCGCCTTTTATATGTATTGTACAACGCAATTTTATAATATCAACATTTTAAAGCACTTATTAAATTCTACGTAAAATATTCTTCGAAATGTACAAGTTAGGCAAGGTGTACACCCTGCGGGCGATTTACGAAAAAGGTATAAGCAATCCAGACTAATAAGACGGAAACACGCGTCCCAAACGCGATTCACGTGTTCAGACAAAAACCGGCGATGTTCCCCTTCGAAGACATCCGCGTGTGTGATGTATGCAAAAAGGGAATTGAATAAGGTGATTTCGTTCCGCGGGATCGCTCCCGTAGGAAAAGAATCCGCGGTAATGGCAAATACAATAAATTTTCATAAACAAATTGCGATTTGATGGCGCCGTATCGGCTCGGCGCGCGTGTGCCAACTCCCAATAGCGATTGATAGGGAAACAATGTCGGCGCGCTGATTGAATGTCAATTTGCGGGCGACGCGTCCCGGCCTGCCGCTGGAATAATTCCGCGTAATGGCGTACACGTCGCTTTAACGATGTGAGCATCGGCGACGCACGCCGCGCCTCTGATAGATTTGCCGCAGCCGAGACATCGAACTGAATACTTATGTCTTCGCTCTCGCATGATAAATGACGCACACACCGTTCGCATAAGTCTTAAGACTAAGTCAACATGTTTAGAAGATTTTTTTTAAATATACGAAAAGCGCATTACCTGACATTACTTGATGATACTACCAGAGGAAATTGTTCACCTGCTATGAGAAAGGTGGGCACCCTTTTCTTGATGGACCCTAATCTGTATCGGAAGACAGACCATTCAACAAGGTTGTTGTGAGAGTTAGGAAGTTGCGTGAAAACCATACAGTTTTAAGGATGGCAAAATTTCGTTTGGAACACTGATGTTTTAGTCGCGACTCATTGACTGTTCTAAATAATACACTGTTGCATGTAAAATATTATTTGGTTCTAAAATTTACATTAAAATGATAAGTTAGAAGATCTGTATATAGACATATGCTTGGTACACCTGAGAAGACGGCAGACGGTCGGCTGTAAATCACACCGCGACCCTACCGCGGCGTCACCGGCAGATATCGTTATACAACTAAGTGACTTATGACGTTTTCATCCACATGCCGTGGGTTACGAAAAAAGTAGAAAAGGTATGAATAAAGGGATTTTTTAATTTTTTTTTCAATTTTCCATGGAGTAGATTTTTGGCATATTTTGATTTAAATTACTTCGCTGAGTAGTTGCAGTGGTGCAATTTGTATAGGATAAAAGGGTATCATAGATTTAATTTTTGGTCAGGACCAAAATTTAGAAGACTGTAAATATTGTTAGAAAGGACTGTTACATGTGCCACTATATTATACTGTAAGATAAGAGGATAATTGTGTTTGAATAAAAAAGTAACTAACTAGACATACGTAACTGTCTAATGTTGATTAAAAAAACACAGGTCAGAAGGACAGCCGGCAGAAGTGAAAACTCAAAACAGGCGCGAAAATAGTTCAAAAATAAATAAACAATAAACCCTTGTATCTTAGACATCAAATTAAAAACCTTAATTTAAAATTGTATACAAGAAACATAAATAAATAAAAAAAGTTTGTCAAAACTGTTACAAATTAATAAAAATATAATCATGTTGATGACGCGTGCTGCTGACGCGTGTTGCTGACGCATGTTGAGAATGTTGTTCACGCGGCCATACAAGTTTTCACTTCAATAATAATTGAGTCGTACTTGTTTTGCTTTTCCATGTCCCGTATTCTATACCGCATACAAAAAAAAATGGTATTTGCATCATATTGGCGTATCATTTGGCATATTGGCGATACAGTGACGTCATCTCAGATAGATCCTTCGCACTGCTGCTCAGCACTTACGTGGGCGCCGGTGTCGCGTGTCTCCGCGCGGAGGAGTTTTGACTTGCAAAGCAGCCCCGAGATTTTTCAGGAGGGCGGTAATGACAGCTTGACGTGTTTTCTGCTCGCTTTCCGTGGAGGTAGACCGAAATTATATAATACTGTTCTTAAACAATAACTTTTTTATAGTTACTCTTTGTGTATTAATTATGAGTTTCACTCATATTTACTGTACAGCATATATTTATATACTAAGCAAAAAAATTAACCTAAACGTGACACGAAAACAACAAATTAATGTTTAGTCAGTTATTTTTTAAAATTGTTAATATTTTTTTTTATTTTGACCATCAAGAGAACTAACTAACTAAAATGGCGCAGTGACCCAAAGTGGGCCTCGGCCTACGACAACAAGAGTCTCCACTTTCTCCGATCAAGCGCCACCTCTCGCCAGTCTTGAATTTGAAGTTCGCGTACGACCTTCTCAACCTCACTCCACTTTCAGCGATAAATGGGATGGCCAGCTGGGCATAGGCCCCTTGCCGTCCCAAGTATGCAGGCGTCACGTTTTGTATATCATCCGTTATTTGCAGGTGGAGCGGGGTCTGTGTACTTATCTTTCGAATGATGTTCGGCTCGGCCACCAGTTCGTCAATTCTGCTTCTGCATGTTTCATCCTCTCTCCACACTGGCTCTACGATTTTTCCGAATAATGACTATCAAGAGGAATAAATCTAATTAAATATGTTAAAAAGAATTATTTAATAAAAGGCAATACAGTAAAGTATTTATTGCAATAGAACGAAATAAGTAATAAAGTGAATTGGAAATTCCTAGAGTTCATGTTTATAGCATACAAATGCGGAATTGTCATTAACCATTCAAATGTGATTTCCTCACGTATGAAGGAAACAGGATTGTCACAATCCGTATTGTTTCATATCTCATAACGGGTGTAACCCTTTGACTCGACATTTCCATACAGAGTGGCATACAAAACGGCAACAAAGCCGTCTCCACACTTGGCTACCGGCGCGTACCTTTGACGCGCGTATGATTGCCCGCGCCCGCGACACATTGGATCTATATTGTTGTCTTTTTCAAGTTTCGTAATAAGGGATGAGGGTGTATTAAAGCCTTTTATCCGGCTCGTCACGCCGGCTCGTGGGGCTGAGAAAGGGGTTTAAGGTGTGCAAACATTAGCTCTTTTACATTTTTGCAATTTCATCGGTGACATCTAATGGTTGTTTGCCAAACAGTAAAGTACGAAGAAGCTGAATCCAGTTAAAGTTAAACAAAAAAAATGTATTAAATACATAAGCATTCTCTTAATGATACTTATCAAATCGGGGAACCTATAATATAGAAGTCAGACATTTTGAATCGTTTAATTTTTAGCTAATGGGCGTTCTAAAAACGGAATATATATATTTGTGGAATAAATTTATTGACGTGTAAAGGTTTTAACTATTAAATAGAGGATCACGAAATTAAGTTTAAAGCAGAGCAAGTCGCTCATTAAGGGAATACTAGGCCCGAGGCCAAGTCTCAGGCCGCAGATTGCCTGCAAATCTTGGCTGCGTTCTCGAACATTCCAGAAGATGTTGCTCGGATTAAACGATGCAGTATATTCAACAATTACAGTACGTTCGCCGGCGGCGGAGGCCCGCAGGTAAGACTGCATATTTCAAGAGCGAGACAGTATTAGCCGCAGCGCTCGAGTGGAAAATGAGACCGTTTTTGGTGCCTAATTTACAGTGCCCCGTAATGTTTGGAACATATTCACTGTGGAGCTCAGGTAGATTTCGTTTGCTGTGTTACGTCAGAAATGCTTTAAAATTATTATATTAAGCCAGCAGTTTGCGGATTTCAATGGCGGTACAATGCACAACAGTTAGCAAATGCTTGCTCAAATATTATTGTGTTTAATGCTACTATGAGCCAGTTAAACAGTCGACATCGTTTTGTCATGTCGAGATTTGTGAGTGTATTTGTTGTTTGCATTGTAAGTAAATATTAAATAGGTTTTAATTCTATTTAGTTACCAGTTCTGTTAGTTAAATAAATTCAGTAATTGTTCAGTTAAGCTTATGTCGGATGAGTTTAAAATATTGCAATTTTATGCTTGGTGTGTATGTTTGTATGTAACGGAAACCTGATTTTGAAACCCTTCAACATGTCGGATTAATTTGAAAAGTTGCACAGTTATCATAGACCGATAACAATGCAGTAATTTAAATAATTGGTGGGTACCAACTATTTAAATTCTCCAAAAAATCTCTGAAAAAAAGATTTTGGGGGTTACCAATTAAATGCCATCAAGGTGTTAAAATTTAAATAACAATGGATACTAGATGTAGGGAACTTAACTTAGCTTATTTTGGTAAAACTATTTGAAATAACAAACATTATATAATTATTATTTTAAAATTTTAAATTATTTATTGTATTAATGAATTTATGGTTCGGGCATGTTGAATGGATGAATGAAGAGAGAATAACAAAACAAATTTATGATGCAAAATGAGTGGCAGCGTTGGTAGGGGACGCCCTAGGAGAACTTATATCGATCAAAATAGTGGCTTACTGAAAAAAGGGCAATATAAGGAGCCATACCCGACGAGCATGCATGCGTAGTATAATAAGCGAGAGAGGTGTGCCAGGGTCGCGACAAATGGAAATCCATTATCTTTGCCTACCTCTCTGGGTTAGGGACGTGAGCGCATATTTTTATATTTATTTTATTTTAAATTACAATCATAATTATGAAGTTAATTCACGATTAATAACACAAAAGGTTATGCTTGAGTCACTCCAAGGCGTATAAAAGGGTTTTTATTGCGACGTTAATTAAAGGCGGAATAAAAGAAAGCGCTCGGGGCCACAGTTCAAGCGCCGTTTGTCACGCGTATCAGTTGCCGTCAAGACACACTGCATCTTGCACTAGCTAGCTTTATCCGCCCTGCTCTAACACACGAGGTGCTATTATATCTACTGTTCTACCTTTTGTTTTTCGACATATTATTAACTTAAGATTGAAATATTTGGTGAACGAACGGTAAAGGCTTTTTATTATGTAAAAACGGTGTACTTTGAATAAAAAAATATCTGTCTTGTAATGTGGCGAAAACTGTTCTACGTTCGTACTATGTACGTACTATGTATGTACTATGACTCGATATGTTTGATCGTAACGAAACGAGATTTTTTTCAATTTATAATGTTTGTGAAACCGTATGTGTGAATATAAATTGTAAAATGCGTCCCAAGTGGAAGTAAAACAAAAAGAGAACTTTAATATTGTATAACGATTTATTTCGTAATAAACGCAATTAATGCGAACAAAATAACATTATTACCGCATCAACTTCGATATTTAGCACATTATTCTAAAAGCACGTGAGGCGGCAAGCCCTTATAATTACATTCGAAACACTGCTCTTAGCAACTTTCCCATAAGAGCCCATTATTTACGCAGCCACCGTACCATTAAGATTCTCCACATATCTTCGAAAGGCGTGTTATGGTAATTACGGGTCGCCATTTTATCTCGCAACTCTTCGCGATTAGAACTCGCGCGTTCGCTCGGCTGCACGAAGAAATAACAAGTCCACGAACTCGGTTCGTTTCTGAGAACGTTCCGAAATTAATTCGGATGGAAGATATCGGGCCGGCGCGATAGCGGGCTCCTTCCGCGCCATTTATTGCTCGTGTGGTGCCGGGTATCGGTGAAGGGGTAAAGAATATCAAGATGTAACGAACGCCAGCCGGAAGGCTCGCAAATGAGCTCGCCGACTTATCTGTGTTAATGTGGGCGAGGGTTAATTTTGTCTTACATGAGCAATTTGAAGATATCGCCCCCTACGCGAACTTACATTTGTTGCTCGCCGAGACCCTGCCGATTTCTAAAGAAAATATAATCACTATACTCGAGTCGCGCTACTTAAATATTCGCTAAGATTTCGTCTAGACAAAAGGAAAATATTGAGAACGTCTGAGGCGTAAAATGAATGCGGTGGCGCGCAAACATGGATGGATGGTGAGCAAATAGGAGTAGCGTGTATTAGGAAATGAAATTAAGTCTCGAGTGCAATCTCGTCATTGCATGCAGCGGGAGGCCAGCGTTTACAGTACAATGGCGGTGTGTACTCGCAGGCAGCTCAAAGCGGCGTGCGCTGGAGGGCACGCGCGCTTGATGTATGGTCGGCCCCCGGCGCTCTACATATCGCCGACATAAACTTCAAATTGTTCTCACATTATTTCCATGCATGCTTTATTTTTAATAAACACTTCTAATGTCACCCTTTGACATAGACATAGACAGTTAATCAAGGGGCAGAGTAGGCAGCAGTCGGCCAAGGCGTTCTGTTACCATACCGACCAGATTTATGATATACTAAAGAAAGGCGGTATTAAGAGTACACGTAACCGACCAGCATATATGCGCAGATGTATGAATGTAGGGTAAATACCCCATTTAATCCTTACACCGATGATGTGTGTGCAAAATTGCATGTTGAGTCATTACGCAGTTAAATCGTAACAAACAAACTAACGAACAAACAAATAAACAGACAAACTCGCATTCGCATATAGGATTGAGCATTAATAATAATAGTCTACTACCTATTCTACCCCATCCATCCTCAAAATCAGAGGAGCTGGTAGAAAAAGGACAAATTTAATGACGTTCTTAATTTAATGATTTAAAAAAAATCAATTCAAAATAATTTCTAATTAATATAATTTTAATGATCATGAGTTATTCAATGACTGTATTATATTAGATAAAAGTATAATATTAGGCATGCAGGCGAGGAAATTCCCACGGTAAAATATTAAAGAAATCTGTAAAAGTTGGCCTCATGTAATATGCAGCGAGGGTGGCACAGTTCGGAGCGCTCAGCGGCGCATCGCATATTTTGTACAAAAACCGCGCTCCAAAGCCAACTTCCCACACTCCGCATCGTTTGCTTAAATTCTTATATATTAAACTGATTTTTATATTCATCGTATATTTTTAAATCCTTGGCTCTTTGTGAAACGATGTGATGAACGGGATTTAACTACGGTAGAACGGTGCTCAGGCCTTTGCTGTTGCATGGTCGATACCATACATGCATTGTACTCGTATGTGGCACGTGTTATAATAAATACTGCAATATTTTTTTAAAGAAATATTTGTTTTTGTTTTAAATTGAACATTATAAATTTGTATTTTAGATTTATTTTAGCTTTCAGTTATAGATCGGCACGTTCTATATACTATAGTTATTGGTCCCCTTTTCTATAAGTGGTAGAATCTCAACAGTTGAATGAATGAGCCGAGGAGATCGGAGAAACACAGAATGACAATTTACCTTTAAAATTCCATTTTGTTCCCACCTATATTTCCTCTTAGTTTTGATCTGATTGGTTAATATAGGCACAGCTCCTCTCCACTCCAATGGAAACGCAGCGTTACGCAGAACTCTTACTTAATATTTCTAATTCATCTCGACATTTTTAATTCATGGTATCACTTCGTAGATCGACCAATGAATTTAGCTGGTCCTTAAACTTTAAGATAACAAATATAAATTTGTTACCTTATAAAGGTAGAAAACGAGTTTACATCAGTTTAGCTAGACAACTTATATTGGTTTTTATTCAGTATATTTTGATCTTAGATGAGCCATCGCGCTTGTATTTGCGCAAATGTTTGCGGTGGGTGCTAGGTGCCAGCTCAAAGGCGGGGTTCACACGGCCGCGGCGTCAAAAGGATTGACCGAGACACGTAGGGCCGGTGTTTCGACCACATTTCGTTTCCCTTAACTATCGTTTACACGAAAACGGACAACATTTGAAATCCTAGTTGGATTCATTCAGACAAATGATACGATTTTAGGGTTAGGGCTTTTGATTTATGTAGAAATCAAAGTTAGCAGATATTTAATACAAATTGCAAGTATGATAATAATTGAAAATAGGTTTTGTTCGATTGTGTAAATTATGACGTAATACAAGTCGCAATTTTATGCATTAAAAAATTAATTCCGGTTGCCTTAAATCGGGTTGCACGTCTCCGAAACCCAATCTAATTTCGTAATAGTGTAATTCCATAAATAGTAGCGATGGTATACGAAGACGGGGTATAATAAAGAACTCAATCAATCAAAGTTTCTTACGCACAAATTAATTTCTATAAGGAAGTTTTGCTTCATTGACACTCATACAGACAGTAGTCTTTGTATAGTAGTATACTAGTTGTATACTACGAAGGAGAAAAGGGATGAGCAACGGTTATATGTCTTTTTATTACGTTAAAAATACTAAAGATAGACTATACTATTTAATATATCCGTACATGTCATCCATATATGAACCTACCTTTACATATATATATATACATCGACTTCGGGTAGTACTAATAAATGTGTAGCTAGAAAAATACACATGTGTTGAATTCAAGTAATTCTGCTGAAGGAAAAATATTTCTCGATATAAACTTCGATCCACCACTTTAGATATATATGGAATTAATTTAGAAAAAATCCTTTTTAGTGCTAGTCTGTTATAACAGAAATCTTAGTACAACATTTCATATCTCTAGGCCCAGTAGTGTGGGCTGTGCGTTAGTAAATGAGTCAGTTTATTTTTATAGTTCGTATATAGCTGGATATGTATCCATTTGAATTTGCACAATTTCACTTGTAGTGTCAACTGTTTAATGGGTATAGAAGGTGTAAAGAGCGGTGTCGTACTCAGGCAAAGGAGCAACAGACGGCACTCCGAATAAACAGCTGTTTACGTGAGGGCTGTCGGCAAACACCTGCAGCGCCTTTGCGATGGTCTATGTTTGCACTACCGAGTTCAATTACATCTCTCAACGGAAGATCACTCGCTCAACTAATGCTCCCGTTATCTAATACATTTTGATTAAATTTCTCGTTATAAAGGTGGTTTAGAGGTTTGTTTAAAAAATATCCTTCATACTTCTTTCAACCCAAATAAGAGTAAGCAGATGGCGACCGCTTTTCGACTTATACTAAGTTTATTAAGTCTTAAATTTGCTAGAGGATTTATCTGTTATGACCGACCAGAACCGATTTGATATTGTATCCTGGCTCTTTATAAGTGTCGTCATATTACAATTTACAGAAAGGTGCTGGGTAGTAGTTCTCAGAAAAGACAGTCGGATTAGGCAGTTTTCAAGATTAGAGACAAATAAAATAAAACAATAATAATTTGCTTCCAGTAGCTAATGTTTGGATAGATCAAGGTAACGATGATTTATTACCATGATTATGTAAATAATAATAATAAATCCTTCATAAATACAATTATATAGATTTCAAAGCGAAAAAAATATATAAATACGTCTAATAATACTTTATTAAACTTTTAATAAATGTATATTTTAAGGATGAAAAAAATGAGTACAAGGTTTTATTCACTCAAAACGTTCACTCGAACGGTCTTATATTACCCGCATTGCATAGTCGAAAGCCCTCCATCGTGTTCGCGGTGTTGACTTCTGTAAATGATACGGCCTCGACTCTCGACATAATCATAATACCCTCCGCTGCATCCAACAACCCTTCTACATCCATAAACCGACAACAAATCTTAGCGAGCGTTCGGCATCTTTATATGTGGAATAGGACTATCCTTTAACCCGACGTAATGGGCAGGTTTAGTGAGCGGACCGTCGTAAAGTGTCCCGCAAGCGGACCGGTCGTGCCCCACTACAGGACCCTTCGAAATTTCACGAACTATTTCCCCGTACTAGCCCTCCGCACTCAGCTTTTTTTTGTCGACTTTATTGTCCGGATTTTCTGCTCACCTTTATCGTTATTGTGTCCGCTCGAGTTCATAAAGGGCCGTGCTACACTATTAAGACCTCATAACCGTGGGAAAATCTCTTTAGCAGCCGAATGATAGACTTTTATATCTTTTATTTTTAGAAAAAAAAACTTATTTGTTATAAATAATCTATATTTTTTCCTAATAGTTAAAATAGCAGTAGAATTTCCATCCCATGTTCATCGAATTTAAAGTATGATACTACAGTTTTATGGAACACGAATACTGGTTATAGATTTTTTGGTTTAACATGTAAATGAAACGTTGAAAGATTCAATGTTTCGTCAAAGCGATTTTAGGCAATACATTTGTTGTGTAAATAGAGTGTAATGGAATGGGCGTGTTAATTGATTGGGTGCGAGAATGGTCCGTACGGTTCACCCCGTACCAACGCGTGTCCGGTTAGCAGTCATTGCGTCGATGATAATTGCCGGAACGCCGGACGCCGCATAAATTCAACCTATCGGTGTGGAATTGAACGGAAACACACCCAACGTGGTTCGTACGTGTTGCGCGGGGCTCTAAATTCTAGATGAGACAATTTCACAATTATGGAAGATAGACAGTTGTTTTGGATGCATCTGATATTTATAAATTCGTTAAAGCTACGTTCTCTAAATATGTTGTTTACCTTATTAATCACGTTAATGTACAAGACCTCCGAGGTGAACAGTCTGGGACAAACAAGCATAAACTGGATTGAAGCCTCTATCAAAGACCATCACAAAGATCGGTCCCTCCTCGTCCTCATTTAGTGGAATCCTACCATCTCAACCAGATCTTCGCTCCATCTTTTGAGATGGCTACTTATGTTGCATTGTCCCGTACGCGGCTACCATTACCGAACCGAGAACTGGGAACCTCTGTTTAAATGATAAACTTAAGGAAAAGGCACATTATCTGTAAGGCGACTTTATAAATTGATAAATTAATAAAATCTGTGTCCGTATGTACAATTAAAATATTTCTAGTCTGTAAGTGTACGCTCTCTATATCTTTGTCTCTATATCGGGCTTATCGTGTGGAGGACACGAGGCCGGTGCATACGTTCCCGACGGAGATGAACGCATACGATTACGCGCCGGAGCCACAGGTGGCGTATAACATTTTTCAGCACGGGGCGGGCCATTGCCTACCCGAGCGCCGATAGCTGCCCGCCTTAATTTCACCATTCGTTCGATGATTTGAGCACTTTGTTTTTATTGAAAATCGTCGGATACCAGTTGGTTTAATAGTATTGGTTTAATTTAATGTTAAAAACTGAAATGTATAAATTTTTAATAGCGCATTTATTATGTTAAAACATTTTATTTGTTATCATAAAAATAAGAAATAAATGTTCCAAGATAATAAATGAAAGTAAAATGTCATATTTCTAACCTTCTGGGTTAGATTACAATCGTTATCCAATTTTACTAAGCAATGAGGTCTCAAGTGTGCTAGGGGTAAGCCTTTCGCCAGTCAACAGGAAGTGATCATATCTCCAACTAACCTAACAACCTAAATACAACAACTTCATCTAAAAATTGTTTTAGTTGAAAATCGAGGTCACGATTTGCTGCGTCATTTTTAACCTACCCCTTCTAAATATTAAAGATTTAAATTATTCATATCTTGAGTACTTCACTTCTAGCGAGTCAGTTAAGAAGTTATTTAACATCTTAGTTTTTTTCTGTCTATTAAAATTCTATTTGTGTTTTATTAACTAATAGTCTGTGAAGGACCTCTGAAAAGTAAACAGTGGTAGAGCCCGCAACAACAACATCTGTTGCACGAATTGCCGGCTCGACCGGTGAAATACTACGATGTCACAGAAAACGGGCGTGAAGTAGAAGTACTCTGCGTTTCGTCTGATGAGTGAGGTGCCGTAGGCCTAATGTCAGTCCTCTTCTCATTCCCACCCTACCTTTTTAAGGATAGGATGGGAACAGGAAGAGGATTGGACGGAGAGGGGGTTAACGTGGAGGAGGAAATATCCTTTTTCATGTCTCCCTCCTCTGTCCATTAAAGGCAGGCAACGCATCTGCAACACATTTAATTGTTGCGGATGTCTATGGGTAGCGGTCACTTAAGGTCCGATCCGCGTTCTCGTTTGCCACCTTCTTCCATAAAAAAGTGAAAATATTCTATTGAAAATATTTAATATTTTTCAGATAAACAAGTATTAACTTGCTTTAATTAAACATTGATATTTTTTGTCTATGGAGCCTATCGTGGGACTAATTCACGACAAGAAGGGGCATAAAATAATTATTACTCGCTTGACAAATTGCCGGTAAAGCCTACGTGTCGCAGGAACAATCTGATACAATTTTCACCGCCTTTCCACATACGGGCCATCATTTGCATATATGCGGGGTGAGCTTATGCAAATATTTTTTACGTACTGTTTGCACACCCTACAGGAAAAGGAAACACTTCGGGTGCGCATTTTAAAAAGATTTACGCCCTTTGTCGGATCATTAAGTACGGAACTAATTTGCTTACCTTTGAAATGTGTTAAGGTTGCGCACCGGATAATTACTGAAGGGTAAACGTCGCCGTAACGTGATATGCAGATTTTCTACGGGCCAAGGGAAAAGAACATACCTTTTTTTCTGTGTCCCGTTTCCATCCCTCTACGGGAGAGTACTTTGGTGATATTACTTTTAAAAATGTTGGCAGTACAGTAGTAATATATGCAAAGTGGACGAATAAAAATTGATGTGAAGAATGGAAATCTTTAGGTGGGGATTTTTTTTAATTTGCACAGCGCGTTACAAGGGCGTAACTTCTCAGCGATATTGAGCATGTGGGAATCGTTGAAATTAAATTTTCTTTGTTTTCTTTCGCAGTCTGCGGGCCCGCGGCGTTATTAAATTTCCTTGTGTTTTTTAACACAGGCGTATCATTAGATTGAGGGTTTCCGTCAAGAGGAAATTGTGGCGGCCGAGGGGAGAGAGCTGAGCACCTAACCATATTGAAAAAATAAAAATCCGGGCTACTTACCGCTTATTTTTAGTCGAAATGATGCTCTACTTAAATTTTGTTCTTATGAAAGGAATAAGATTCTTAAAGAAAATGCACTATATAATTTATAAAATAGTCTACTTATGTATGTCTTGTGGAGAAACATGTATTTATATAATATACAAAACTGTTACAGTTGTTTTATGGCTCAAAATTTAAAGGGGAATTCCTAACCACGGTACTTTCAGATAGACCGCAAACAAAGTGGAGATACTTTCGAAACGCGCCCGCAGCGGGGTTCGGAAAGACGTTTGAAGTGGTTTCATGAAATGAGTATCGCCGCGACAGAATTTCACCGTTACGTTTGGAAATTTCACCTTAAATATACATATTACATTACGTGAAATTGCCCATTTTTTCCACTCTCCACCCTAGCAATTAGGGTAGCTTGTGTATAAATATTGCACGGCCCTCATTAATGTGCGTGTTCGTTTAAGGACCTATATATTTTTACGGTGCTTTTTGGCCGGCGCGTCTGCGAGGAACTGCGTCGTGGGATGTAATGAATAATTAAGACATGTTGTGGTTATGCCTCCGCGTCCCCTGGGAACTGCCAGGTTTTTTTTCTTTATTTCAAGGTTGTGGATGAATAATGACTTTGACGTAAAGTCAGCAAGGGTGTCGTTTGCTTTTGATGAAAAAGGTTTAGTTTTGTCGACTTAACAAAATACTTAAAGAGAAGGGAAGAAGACAAATAGATGAAAAACGCACCGTGTGATACCTAATTGTTCTTGGGACTTTTTTAAAGTTTGGAGTAGTTATAGTCGGTTGTTAAGCAGAAGTGACCTCGTCACCCATCATAATTATCATTCTACCAACATAAAAAATTGGATTGTTTGTATAATTTTATGTTGTTTTCAGTTTTTAAATTAATGATTTCCAACACAAATGTCTTTACTAAATAGCCGAAGCTTTATAACTAAGCCATAATGAAAATAATTTGAAATGTATTATATCGTTTGTAAGTCGTTCACTTTTGAAATTATCTTTGAAGATATCAAATCTTTATTTACTATTTATATTGTTTGTAAATACTTTAACTCATAATGCATAAAACTAACCTTGATCCGTAGGTGAAGGGAGTCGGTGTATCAGCGATGTCTGAAACAAATAAGCGAGCGATTTCAAAAAAATTGTTCAAAACAAAATTAATCAGTGCAAAAAAGGAAAACAAAACTTAATTAAAAGCGACACTTGTTAAAATACATTAATCAACGCTCCGAAAAATTCAAATTAAAATTGAGTTAAAATTAAAATATGAAACGTTCCGATGATACAAAGCCTCCTTCCGAGATTGCATTTCGACAATTAACGCATTAAGACTTCTCTCGCCAATAAAGAGCAACTCTCTCTTAATTAACGGTCCCTGTTAAAAATTGAGTACAAATTCAAGTAGCAAGTCCCCTCAGCTACCACGACGGGGCGGGATCTAGTGAATGGCCTGTAATATTTTAGTTTGCTTGAAACAAAAACGTCTCGAGCCCGAGGGGCCGACGACTCTCGGCTGAGGAGCTGTCACGTAGACACAATAAGCCTTTTAATTCGATTCGTCAAGACGGACTCACGAGACAAAGGGCCCGAGTTATCATTCAATGGGGCACTCTTACCTTTTCTTATTACTTACTCCGTCTCGACTTTCTTTCGTGTTAATACGACTGCACACGAGATTATGAAATGGGTACATCTCTGACGATATATTTTGAGGTGCTTCGATTTTTTTTGCCTTCAAAATTTGTAAACAATTCATCATCATCATCTTTATGCTCTTTTCCATTCTCTTCGTCTCAATTAGATTTATGATTTTCCTCATCGAAGCGTTGATTTGCAATCAAAGAAGATCAGCCAGTAACCATAATTGTAAATACAGAAGTTCGTAGGCACATAGTTGTTACATCTAATAATATTTGTACATTGTTGTACGTAAAGTTGTAAACTGTTTTTTTTTCATAATTGTTGTATTTTTAAAATTTTGAACCTTAGTATAAAATCTGGGATTACAATTCATTACATTAAACAACCCTAGCATACAAATTGAGTGTTGTTATTTTCCCAAATATTTATTGTAAATTACATAGGGAGATAAAGAAAGTGCAACATTTCGCTAGTGTAAAATAATGTACCAAAAGTTCCAAGTACCACAATATCTCAGGATCTGCACCACCGTGTGCGTACGATCCTCCAAATGCACTTGATCCCATGCGTCGCCGTGACCCGACTGCCGATTTACAGATAACTGCTTTATTTGTTGCCACCACTCTTTTAAACCGTCCACATACATTGGTCACATATTGTTTAAATCGATTTACGGATATATTTTCCGTAGCGGTTGGAATTTAAGATTATCAAATCAATACAATACATAAATATTGGTAAGTCTCCATTGAAATATGTTGTCTAAAGGTCCAGGGCATTGCAGGCATTTTAAATTGTTCTACAGTAAAGGATCGTGCTTCAGTTACGCATTAGTCATTGGCATTAAGCATTTGGCTATACGTTCATGACGCTTTTATAGATTTAATAAATAGTTCTTGCGTCTTAAACCCAAATAAAGTAGATCCATCGGCCTTTTCGATAAAGATGACCGACGATATCAGTTATAAAACAAATAAGTTTGTTTTATAAAAATGTATTAATTTAGGGAGTACAAACTAATGTCATCTGCTCCAATCTGGAACGAATCTCATTTAATTAAGCGCCGGCTATTAGTTGAGCCCCCGCCCCTACTCGATTGCTTACAATTTTCTTAATTTCCTTTAATTTGTAAAACCATCAGCACGACGAAATATGAGCATCGTAGATTAGTCACTTCATATAAATAAGATTTAAGTCTTAGAAGGAATTGGAATTGTCTGAGTGAAAATAAGAACTTCAATAATCTGGCTCCCCGTTAAAAATCGTAACTTCAACACTTTAAAATCGTACTACGATGTTTTATCGTAATACATGTAGACTGATCGGTCACGGTTACTTTTATGTGTATAATAATTAGCAATTTGGTCGAGATAATTTTTTAAGTGATTTTCCAGACCACTTTGAACAAATCGTTTAGTCTCTTCCGATGTATAAGTCTCTCCAGCGATAAAATTAATTTCCAATTTAGTTGCGTAATTAAGCTTTTTTTCGTAAGCGTCTGCTGATTTAATAGGAACAAAAAATCTAGCATATTATCATTTATATACCAACAAAATTATTATAAGATTGTATGGATTTGAGTGTTGGGCCACCAACGGCTTGGATGAAAGGATGCGAATGTAAGATAGATGTTTATTCTGACGAGGATGGATAAAATTAAGAATGAGTACATTTATTACATTTACTAAATATGTACATACATAATGCATTATACGTATTTATATTTTGTGTATGGACCCCGTTCAAAAGCAATTGTTTCCTATCCGTCGCCACCACATGCCATTCCGAACCCGCCACTCGATCTCGTCTGCCCACCTAGCGCAAGGCCCGCCTCGCGCTCTTGTGCCTCGTGGTCCTGACCATTTAATTATAAAAAAAGATGAGTATTTTAGAGGCAGCTTAAAAGTTTCGCCAGTGACAGAGAAATTGAGGAGCAAGAGGTTACCGTGTTATGGGCATGTTATGCGGAGGGTTAAAGGACATAGCAAAAAAAGTAATGAGAATGAACGGGGATGGCTACAAGCGTAGAGGAAGACGGAAGAACAAACGTGCCTACCCCATATAGATGGGAATACGGCAGGGAGATGATGATGATTGGAATAAAATGCTAGATTTATTATTTGAACCTGTAGCTTGTTTGACATAGAGCTCTTTAATTAGACTAATGGAATATAAATGTTAATTACAGATGTTATTCGCGAGGGATACAACTGCTAACTAAATAAAGACGAATGATGCATTATCGTTCAGTTTTGTAAGTGCAATATTATTAGAGATATTGCAAGTTTTAATTGAATTTACCCGGACTAACGATTAGAGGCTCTTGATCACAGTTAATATATGATATTTAGGGTTTTTTATTGTTCAAGAAGACAAACAAGCAAGACGTTTAGCTGATGTTGTCTACATTTGCTTTTACAGGAGAGTAGCGTTGCATTGATACGGAAATGAGATTGGAAGGGAATGGGTTATTATATATTTTGATAATGCCAAGCTAATCAGTTTTGTACAAAGTATGCTTAATTTAGTTCTTTCATTTGTGTGAAGATGTTTCTTATTCCAATCAGTTCATTCGTGCGAACACCTTTAGAGTATCGTATAAATTTAACCTTACTCATAATAAAATTATAAAAATTTAAAAAGATCGTTCATCACAGTCCCATTAAACGGCCATTAAATCACGCTAATTGCGCTTTCATGGTGCTTTGTTTTTATTTGCGGCCCATTTTTTGTTGTCCGCAAAAGCAACGCTTTGACTGGAATTCCTTTATTTGCAGCGCAAACAGCCTGTTTACTAACAGCCGCCGGCGACAAAGCCTATTCAAAAATTATAATGTCGATAAATTACAAAGAAACCAGTGAAAATACTTTACGATAATATTCTAAATATGCTTCAATTTTATTATCGTGTTACAAATAAATGTTATAGATTTTTTTATAGAATAAAGTGACTAACGAACAAACAGTTGACGATATTAGTGACAACACAATCAGTTGCAGATGCGATGCCTACCAATAATGGACAGAGGTGGGGGAATAATATGAATAAACTGGAAAAAAATATTTCTTCACCTTATTAGAAAAGGATGGGAAGGAGAACAGGACCAGAATTAAGCCTCCGGTACCTCATCATCAGGTGAAACACAGAATACTTCTACTTCCGCATGTCTACTGTGAGGTCCTGGAATTTTACCAGTTAAATGACCATTAAGATGCCAGTAGCCAACCTGCTTACCTTGAAAATCTCCACAAAGATAGGTCCCTTGCTGCTCTAGACTAGTGAACAACTGGTAGGAGGGCTACAAACGTAACGTAACTACTTTTCGTAATTTTTTTGTTAGCTTAAATTTAATCATGTAATAATTTGTAATCTCGTGAGCAGGTCGCCCGCCTACCCAAGATCACGTATTAAATGATTACCGTCGCTCATGCAAATCTACAACACTAGGTGCTACAAGTATGTTCCTTGGCCGTTACGAAGGCGGAATATGCACATTTCTTGAAAGATTAGGAACTTTCAAGAAAAGAACTCGTACTGGTATAAATTTGGAAATACCATTGGAGACCGATTATTCCACAAGTTTGCGACACGGGAAGTTACAACAGTGGTTGTAATTTCACACACTGTACAGTTGTGCAATTATAACTACCAAGAAGGTGCGTCCGAAATTGATATAGTATATGTGTATTCCTACATATATCAAGTCCATAACAGTTCTCAAATCCTGTAGAAATAATATGTATGTAGTAATCAAGAACTAATCATTATATAGCCTTTAAAAAGTCTCTTTGATCATGGCGCAGGAAGTGGCCGCGTCCGGGCCATTGTCACGGGAGCGACGCGGTGTGGTCGCCCTACTCATCTTCTTAATTGTTTTCTTTTCGCTAAAGCACTCGCTCAACAATAGATAATGGACACTAGCTTTGATCTGCGTTTGAATGTGCGGTTACAAAAAAGTTGTTGCTATTTCTAAAATATATGTTGTATAGTGATAAGAGAGTTTAGGGCAACTACTACTATGGGCTTTTTTTATTTGTTATATTATAAACCTTGCTATAAAGCTCGCTTGTTGGTTTCGCCCATAAAATAACCAAACCGATATTGCTTCTCACTTCAGTGATAGATCGTTGTCTCTTTCATTCTACGATACGTGGACATTTTTGAACTTGTCACGTTGTCACCAACAAGAATCTGACATAACTACATTAATAAGAACAGGACTTCTGTTTAGAGAGAGAGACAGACAGCAACGAATGTTATTTCAATATAGTTAAGTAATTGGTTCTTAATTTTAAAATTTTCAAACTACGTCCCGGGCAAATTGTCACGTGACATTCGTAACGATCACAAAACAAAGCACAAATTACGTGGCAACGGCTGAGCCTGTGTGCGGTAGTTAAGCTGGATGTTCGGCTGTGTGCGTGCGCCTGAATTAGACGCGAAACTTTCAAAGTTTTCCCAAATTTCTGCCCCCGCGGCCCGCACGCGGCCCCGCTGGCCGGGATCGATAGCGGGCGCCGAGCGAGCGACGACTCCCGCATCTCTGCCTCGTGAAAATATCGGACAACATTTCCACTCTGTGTACTACATGGTATACTCTGACGAAGTTTACTATGTTTAGTATTTGACAGCAATAAAGCATTTTTTTATCTTTTAATAGGAGTTCGTGCCGTGCTTTAAAATCCAAAGACAGCTGGTCAGGTCTAATGGAACTTAAATTTGGTAAAAAAGTAGGCCACATATGGTCAAAAACTGTTACATAAATTACCTGAATTTGGTGATTAAATTTATGAAGTATTCACGTGGACTATGACTTAGAGTACCTTTGCTCGTAAGCTGCGGGTTTTGGATTTTACTCACCATGCACGCGATGACGGTCCTAATAATGTATACGAAATGACATATTTTGCGTTTTAATATCATACTATTACTACTTTATGTTTAAGGCAAGTACAATTGTGTAACTATGTTTACTTTAATTACTAAAATTAGACTATTTGATGAGAGTTTGATATCTACTGCCAAATGTAAATAAAGCTTTTAACGTCAATAAATATTTTATGTTATGTGTACAGGCCAGTTAGCTCGTACGAGTAAAAGTTTGGAGCACGTAAAACACAGATTCACAATCAGAAAGGTGTATTAAATTATAGTGATCGAATAAAGTTAAGTTGGTTAATAAAGTTGAGAAATCTCTCCTTGAGTTGTGAATCGTGCCACAGTTTAGAACGTACTCGCTAATTATAGCGAAAAAAATATTATTTATGCAAATGTTGCGTAACAATCTTAGGTTGCAAATTGCGGATGTGAGGTGAAACCATACATACATTATGTATAACTGGACATACAAAGACATCGCGTGAGCGAGTCCCCGACAACTGTCACCGTACAAAACGAGAGAGACAAGTGAAAATTGGCCGCGTGGCATCGCTTGTCATTAATTGCGGGATTTGCGATGATCTTCAGCGCGGGCCGGAAGGGCGACACTCCTGGGATATATCGACTCGCCAATTGCGTTGACAGCGACCCTCCGCTAGTGGACAGAACTCGAGGTGGGAAAAACTACAGGCTGACACTACTTAACGAACGGGCCAGCGCTCGGGAATTTTCCTGAGTGCTTGTTAATGTTTTATGGGCGGAACTTTTCCGAAGTAATGTGTAGATTGACACGCTAAGTGAACCTTCATAATTTAACACCTACCCACCGCACCTCACACGCGCTTTTAGCTTTCTATCAACACGTACCAACGATCGCCATTAGACATCATAATTATGAACCTCTTTCATCGAAATGGAAGTTAAAATGCGGTAGAAAAGTTTCTTGATTTATAACAATTAGTATTTGAAATATAGATGGTATAGGGAAAGGGACGAGGGCCGACAAATCATATAATACCGCCCCGGACGGAGGAAGCACTGGCCCGCTGCTCGGGGACTTTATTTAGAAATGGAAAGTCTAAAAAATAAACGACAGCCGAGAGCAGGGGAATGATTTACAGGGCGCGGCTAGTGCGCGGCGTTCGATTACCGGGATGATATTTCTCGATATTAAAGTGTTGTCAAGAGAACTGCGGACAATATGACCCGAGGAAGATTTATTGGTCAATTCGACGTGACGGCAACGGCCATTACGATTATTTCATTATATTGTCGGCGCCGTAAAAACGGTTAGTATTATATTTTATTGCAGGTTCGCGGGAGAATTTTTATTTCAATATTTTATTGCGTTGTAAAAACGGATCTGTAGTTGGTTTTGCTTTTGTAAATTTGGATGCAGCACGCCTTATAGAACTAATCAAAATCAAACAAACGTATTTGTTTTATGAGATTTTGCGAGTTTTAGTAAACTTGCTAACTCGAAAACTACACAATTCTACAATTTATATATTTTCCACAAATATTTGACACAGTCGTAAGTAATGCGTTTGTGTATGTACATACATATATAAAAGTCGTTCCTATATTTTTGTAACAGCGTTATGTTGCATGATTTGTGCGTCTCGACGGTACCGGGGGTCGCGGCCCGCGTGTCGATCGCACGTGCTGAGCCTAACGCGAAGGTTTTACCTATGAGCAGTTGCTAAGAACGTTTTGTGAAACAAAACTACAGTAATATGGAGAACAAAAAATGTATTAATTATTTTAGACAACAAATAAACGACAAGATTAGAAATAATGTAATTAAAAAGTGTGGCTTAAAAGAGGAACTTGAGACTAAAATTGCGTTAGGTCATCAGTGGCCTGAGTATGTTGATAGGATAATTAAGAATGACAAGGCAAATTTATCTTGCAGTATTGTACGTAGAAAACCTGAACGAAATTATGTCAACCGAATCGGTGATATATCAAAGCAAAGCAATTTAAGAATACCCGTAACGGATTACACTACACCACGTACTTGTATGTGCGAATGTATGTATACGAAACATTATTACAGAAGTCATATTTGGCCTACATGCACCAGGTATTGTACTTTACAATAGGAACAGCCAAAACATATAGTACATATGTTTTGTCTGTTCCTTTTGACACCCTTAGACAATTACATATTTCTTTATTTGATTTTTGTCTATTATTAAAACATTGGAATCTAAGTTTATAGATACAGCAATAAATGTACTACAATAAAATATATTGGCATGGTAAACCAATAAAATCCGATGTAACCCTATGTCTGCATTTACGTATTCTTTCACGGTAGCCTAAGCGCGGACAAGAGCCTTGCTGGTTTATTGAATAAGTGCATGAGTCACAGCCGCATGCTCCGCTGCTCTCCCCACATATTCTGTTGGATCGAACGTTACGCTAGCCCCGCGCTGTGCTACCCGCGCCCAGACTTTTTATCCTGCTAATGCTACCGGCGACATGTGTCCGAACACACTTTTGTCATGCTTATGAGTCTTCAAACTTATTGTCGTTTAATGTCGCTAGCTTCACAGTCTACTGATGTTGGACGTTCAGTATTATATAGCTTCATTCGTAAATGGTAAAAATAGATCCGTTAAGTAAAGGCAATTATTTTATCGTTTAAATAGTTACTTATCATATACTTTATTTTCTGTGCATTAATAAAATATGTTATGTACGAAAAGGGCCTCCGAAATTCACCTTCCGCCTACTTCAGCATTAGAACGCGACAGCTGGAACGCCGCGTCATCGCCCAGGAGGTTTTTAGAGGCTTTAGGCTATCGAAGGTATATTCAAAGTACGGATGTGGATTTCTAGACGCTGGCGGGTGATGGGTGACTAATATTTTGTTTTGATTGTCATAATAATCATGTGATATACAACATAATACGACACCTACCAACTAACTCGAGGTAAACAGGTAAGAAGAGCTTAAAAGAGCTAAGTGAGTATAATGAGCAATCAGCTCACGATTCTCTCATTGTGAATCTGTGGCAAGTTATCGCGGCGCTCGGGTGGTCGCACACCGGGCGAAACTTATCCGCTATTTGAATGGCTTCACATCAGCGCTGAATTTGTAAAGAGTCTACGTGCACCGCATGCATATGCGAAGCTTTATCTTCAAGCTCTCTTACTGTTAAAGTTCTACTCGCACAGGTTGAATGGTGCGCGCCGCTCGTGTTCAGAACGTGCAACGGACCCGTATAATGCATTTTATTACACACATGTTTGTAGTATGGCTTTACGTTATCATGATAATTTTTCATGTTAGTAAACATATCAGCGAAACCTGGTATCCTTAGCATATTTTGAAATAACACCATTTCTTATATATTTTATGGAATGAGTTGCAGAACGAGAAATATGGGCACTTAATGTTCACCACCGTCTAGGAAAATCTAATAACACAAAATATACAAGAACACGCTGAAGAATTGTATAAACGTTGACTTTGTTGTTTGACAGGGCACCGAGGTTTTCGCTCTGTGTACGTAATGATTAGAGGAGTTCCAGCTTATTTATTTATTTATGCAAGAATGTTGGCAACGAGCAAGCGTTTCAACCCATATTAAATGACCGCTATCCATAGACATCTGCAACAAACAAATGAGTTGTTGTTGTTTGAGTCAAGCTTTAACGGATAGGAGAGGATAAACAGAAAAATGGATATATCCTGCAGCACAGCAAATTGAAATTTATCCTGTTATTTTTTTAAAATACGGACTATCCGAAAGATCCTTCATATCTGGTATACCTAAACCCATGTGAGCATAGCCACGTATTGTATGTTAACACAAAGCCGTCAGATGGAAGGTTCCGGCGCGCGCGCCACTGATCCCGTTGCTGCCCATTGTACTGTCCTCGAGGGGTGCTGAGTTGATACGGCAAGGCATAACCATGCCGCCATAATACTGAAATAAAATGTTTGTATTTGAAATGTAAGTTTGGCAGCAGCTTTCGAAAGATGTTCGCCCTTTTTTAATTTAAATAAAGGAAAGAATGTAGACTTTTCTGTATATTTATCAAGACTAGCTATAAACTATTATAACCAATATAATATTAATATAAAATCTGTTATTAAAAATCAGAAATACGAGTATGTGTTTGAATTAAATCCTTAATAAGATATTATAGCTTGTGTAAATTATTTATTCACTTCTCTGCTCATTCCAACGGATGTGTTATCTTTTATTTAGTAAAATATAAGCAACCAAACATGCACTCACGCCCGTAACATAGAGGGACGGGCAGAGATTTTGTACTTCCATTTGGCGCGATCTTGGCTCACCTCTCTCGCTTCTTCTACGTCCATCTACACATACATGCTCGTCGGTTACAGGTAATCCTTGTATCGCCTTCTTTAGTATGTCAATAATCTGATCTATATAAGTTCTAACTCTTCTAACGCTGCCACTCACTTTTGAAACATACATTTGTTTCGTTACTCTCTCTTGATTCTCCCTTTCAACATGCCCGAACCATCAATCTTTCTCAAATGCCTCTCAAGATGTCAAGAAGCCAAACTAGTCTGAGTAGGCCCCATTCATCCTAACACAAGCAGTAGAATCTTACTTAATCCAAACGCAATCAAGTTTGACTATAGATCAACTCTTTTAACTATTAAAAGCAACCAAATATACTATTTATAGTCCTACCTATAGTGTTAAGTCTAAAGGGCAGATTTAAGCCTGCTTATTATTTAATTATCCGGAGGGAATCACACGAGGTACGTAAGTCGACGCCAACTCGGGCCAGGGCGGCTGTCTGAAGGCTCGTCAAGGGGTACCCGGACACCGTCTTACTTCGGCCACACGACAGTCTAATTAATTAGGCATAGACATCGAATAAGGTGCCAGGCTTCTCCGCAACCTAACTTTATATAATTATATTGTGCGTAAAGTCTTAATTTGAAAATAGAAAAATTGGTAAGATTGCTTTAGTATTTCCTTCTGGGGGGAAATATCCTGAGTCATTTGACTCGTACTTTGCACTAAAGTTGTTTGTAAGACATTTTTTTTCTCGTATCTCAAAGAATGTTATAATTTATATAGTGGCCTCAGCAGGTATTGTGATAGTGTTTTGTTTTCGTTATTCGTCTAGAAATAAAAAAACGAACGACCAGGGTCGGTAGCGCTGCCATCGGGTTTTGGCTCGGGTTCTTTGGGACCTGTCCCATTATGAATTTAAACCATACAGAGACCCACTCAAGCGCCCAAAAAAAATCAGCGAAATCGATTCCGTCGTTTCATAGGAATTGAGTCACATGCGCAGAAGAAATCTATACAGATATTGGGATATTGAAGTGTCTGCATGTAATATCAAAATAAAATTTCCATACTCAATATACGGTACTTATAACAAAAATACAATTTTTACTATTTTATTTGATTTGATTTGGAGGGGACTTTTACTGTAAAATAGGTAATATTGTAAAGATTAAAATAAGCTCATTTAATTAAAAAAAAATAAGGGTTCCGCGCAAAAAGTTAAAACTTTGATTTTGTTATATGTGATATTTTTTTATTTCATTCCACACGGACGAAGTCGCGGGCAACAGGTAGTATAATAAATAATTTAAAAGATTCTTCTAATGCATGACGCGCTGATAGATACACTGATACCGGTATTTACGTGTCAGAAACCAAGTGTTCTACAACTAATGATTACTAAACGTGGAAGTCACTTAATTGTACCAATTATGTTTTATTTTTATTTTTGACCATCAACTTAGTCGACTCGCATGTATATGTAGTTTATATACATTTCCTCTTTAACAATACTATATCTAACTAGTAAAAAGGTACAATCTTATTTATACGTCTCTAATTAATCAAACGACAAAAGGACGACAAACTCGTAGGTACACATCGCAATACAAATGGACGCAAAAACAGGATGGCGAAATAATTTGAATACGTAACGAATCGGAGGGTAACGTACGGTCGGGCCATTCTTTAACTTGCTCTCCTCTGGATAAAGAGCTAAACTTGTTTTTAAGGGATGACCGATCGCAAAATTTATGTATCGTTCACAACGCCGCCGGCCGAGTTCTACAAAAACACGTTCTAGGAAGGGTAGATACAGGAAGATGGCAGACGGAGAAAGAATTATGCTCCCCGCAGGCTGATGAGGAAAATACGATTGTGAACTTTTCGACTCTATGCAAATCGGACGACGGAGACGATATACGCCGGACCCATCGGATTCCGTCGCATCGATATGTCGCCTCCATTTACAGATTTGAATTCCCGCACCAACAAACACGCGGCGGCCGTGCAGTGGCCATGGCTATTGTGCTGCCACAGGGTGTGTTTTTTGTTTACACGGCCGAGGTATGTTCATAGCTACTAACTTTGCGGAAACTTTGATGAGCGTTGCCTCCACTCAATGTATTCAAATTGATTCATTGAATACCGATTGATGGATGGCCGACTTGAGAAATTGCTTCAGTTGAAAACGCTGTTATAACTTATTTCATATTTAAGTTATAAATAAGACTTGCTGTTATGTTAATTAAAAAATGTTCTAATATTCTTAAGTTATGAAATATAATAGAAATATTAAGGACACTAAAATATATTCAAATGAAAGCTAAATGAATTCGTCAGTTTTTCATTTTTACTAAATCAGTGTAATCAAGTTTGGTTGGTTTTAGATATAAATTACATGTATAATGAGGTGTACCGATGCGGGCATAGCTTACATCAATCACTGCATAGTTAGCGTAAATCAATTTGCTTATTAGAATTATAGAGGCCGCTTTAAGTTTGTATCGCGTAAGGTTTCGATGTTTTTCAATCTTAGAATGATAGGCTCTGTTTAGTTAGGGTTAGTGGTATTTTATTGAAATACAAATGAGTGTCGGAGGAATGGACCCGGGCGCGGCGTGTGCTTCGAATAAAAGGGCCGTATTAGAATAATTTGCCACCGAACGAGCACAATTCTTCACATGGAGAGGCCTTAAATTTTACTATTTTACATACTCGGGATTATCATATCTGCGCGGGTGTCGAGGCCCGGGGCCCAACGAGACCCCACTTTTTGTTATCCGCACCCGACCTCTATCGGACCGTCTCCGAAATATTTAGTTGTTACTTTTTGTTGGGCGCCACGTGAGACGACTGTTAATCATACCCGCCTTTGTATTCCTCTTTTCTACTGCGCTACAGATACAATAGCTTTCAATACAATTTTCATACAATTCCAACTGATGAAATAAGGATGGAATACCAATATATAATACAGAGTTATAATTTTTCCATTCGGCCATTAAACATTACTTATAAGATTAAGCATTCCTTAAGACTATTATGCAGTTGTAGAATTTCCTAATACTAAATTAAGCCTGGAGTTGCATCAAAATCCGTCAAGTACATACACAGTTTCAAAGTTCTAACAGAATATTCAGACTGTCGTGTCCGTATTCATTTTATATTATTTATAGTTAGAAGACAAGAAGCCGAGTATACGCCAGAGCTAGTTTGAGAAACAAAACACCAAAGTACCGCATTTAACCTCAATAACCGACGCGGTATTATTGTTGGCGCTAACCGAACTGCCAGACGAAGCCTTTCAACCCGAGGGGATCAGGGGAGCGAGCCTGATCGAAGGTGGGCGAATTAGCCCAACTCTAAAACCTCAATTAAGTCTCGTCTAGTGTGCGTTCAGAAAGGCCACATCCAATTATCGCGGGCGAGCCTTTTGTTTCGTCTAGGATACCGAGTCCGTGAGACTCGATGTAAAATAAATTGTTAATATGTGTTTTAAATTCGTACAATGTTAAACAGATTTACATCTGTACCGTTTAAAATAACTTTCTCGAAATTCTAATAATAATATAATTTCAAACGAATTTATTTTAATTACACAGTCATAAGTCAACTTACAAACACATTTAATACATTTTGGTTAATGCTTTTCTACTCCAGAAGAAGATGAACGAGCTTGTGGCTCTATTGTCTTAAGAAAATCATACTCAAGCTTCAAAAGTAAAACAGTTTTATAGCCGCTATTATCTGTAGTAAATATTCATATTGAATCTGTGTGACATTGTGTACACACTTCCGCACTTAGCAGCGTGTTAATTTGACGATGACTGTCGCTCAGTCATCCGTCACCGCCGCGGGCTGCGACGCCTCTTTATGACACCTAATTGTAAGATCATCCAGCGAACGGAAGGGGTGACTGATTGCGACTGTATGACTTGACACATTTCGCCCGATAGCTTCCAACAGAGAAGATTAAGCTTCGTTCCTGCATTCCATTCTAAACGTTCATTTCAAAGTCACTAAATAAAAAAATTAAAGCCATTATCAAGAGGGGAATGGAAAAAATAAATTTATTTATTAACTGAGAAGACCAAAAGCAAAATCTTACACAATTTACTTTGTATCTCACTTATTTCTATAGTGGAGTTCAATAGCAATTTCCCATAAATATAAACAAACCAATTTTGATTACTCAAACTCTCTCAAACTTGGTGTTTGAATTCATTTTTAGATAATTATTTTTAATTCAATAAAAACATCGTAAAAATATTGTGTTAAATGTAAATTATTGAAAAGACTTTTAACTCATCACAATCTATATTGTCTTTGGAAATACATAAAGTAGTGATGTGCTTCGACTGTCACCACTCTGTGCTAAACCCAATTGAGCTCGACTGTACAATATACACACTAACGCTTGACGTATAAGTGACGTCAAATATCTGTCTTAACTACCTTTGTATATACCTATTTCTAAACTATTCATATCGGTCACATCTCTTACCACTATGTTGCTAAACATATTTAGTCACGCTTCACTATGTGTATATGTTTTTGTATATCTATATATATATATATATATATATATATATATATATATATATATATATATTAATGTATATATATATATATAAGGTAATACTGTATCTTTTATCTTTTTTTGCTCTATTTTTGGGAACCTATTTTTATCTTTATCTTTAGACAGGCTACAGTTGCCTATTTGCCGTTTATTGATAAATGCTTAACTTCCCTGGATTGGCGTATTACGTGTAATTAATTTAATTTTCTCACCCGCCGACGCCGCGGAGCGCTACCATCGGAATTTTGGCAAGTAATTGCGAAATTTATTGCAAGGTGCACCTACCGCCGTGATGTTTCACTTTCAACACAATGATTTATTGTCTAAGGGAACAATTTTAATTGCTCCCAGTGACACGGTGTAAACAACTATTCGATAAAGTTAATTTCATTATTTCTAAGCGTTCGACAATTTGTTTAATGGCCTCGTAATAAGGTTTTAAGGCTCCAAAACATTTCCGATATGGGTAAGTGGTAAGTAAACCGTTTCGTGTTCTGAAATTGGTTTCTATTAAATTACTTTATTTTTAGTGTGATTTTTTTAAATTGTATCGTAATCGAGTAATGTTTCGATGCTTTAGGTAAGCCTTGTTGTAAATTGATACGATAAACTAGAATTTTAGATTGAAGGAAAACTTAGTCCATAGTCTTGTTACACCCTGCTAGATATGCGTCGAGCACATAGACATTTAAAATTTTATATATAATATTAAGATACTGCAAAGCTGGCCTTGGTCGCGAGAAATTGATATATGCTACAATAAACACACAAAATAAATATTCTAACCATATAAACTTCAGTAATTATGATTTGAGTTACAAACAGGCCACCTCAGGCGATAAGATGTGCCGCCAAGCATGAAATAAGGCCCGCACACACGTCCTGTAAGCTCCGTATGACAGAGGCGGTCCATGCAAATTCATTCATGCATTGCTCGTGTGAGACGGCTTTGCGCTCAAAGATGAGTCGATTATGAGTTAAAATTTGAGGAAAATTTATGGCGTAGCGTCCATGTAGAGCTTATGGTGAATATAAGACAAAAAAAATTGCTCAGACTGTAGCAATGTTGAGAAATAGGCATACCCAGTGTGGTGAAAATGCCGTAATAATAATGACACAGCGCTACCAACTTACGTACCTATAACTATCAATGGTAATATTCTAAAAAAACTTTGTAAAAATAAAGATGGAAGTCTAATTTTCACAAGTTTGTTAGTATGGATTTCTGAATGGATTTTAATGAAACTTACTATAATAATTTAGCTTATATCAGAATAACATATATAATTTATAAATATACTGTGTGAATTGACCAAAATATACCGATAAGTGTGAAAAAATTACGCCATAACTATTCTGTACATACAACGTACAACAGTTGTAGCGATTTAGTAAACCGCATATCAATATGTGTACCACCGAGACCACCCAGACATCCAATAACCAAAGTCTTCTATACACCTTTACACAAAACTAATTTAGGCTTAAACTCTCCAATCTCCAGAATGTGTAGGACATACAATGAGCTCTGCAAAGACAAAAACAACATCGACATCTTCAACATGCCCCTAACTACATACAGGGTACCCTTACGGCTTCAGAGGCACAGACGTAGACCTATCTATAGGAATATCTTGTTTGTTGCTATATAATTTTTATTTTATAATCACTAAAACTTAACTTATCATATGATGAATGCTGTGTATACCTCTCATTCGCTAAGTTATCAGCATTGTATTAATTTTAACATATAATTGTGAATTTTATGATAACTAAGCTATTGGTAGACATATAATAAATAAATAAATAAATAAATTCTGGTGTGCGCTGCAAAAACCGTCCGAGATACACGTAATGGAATGGAACAATGTATAATGGAAATGTTTACCGTAAATAGTCCTACAAAAAAGCCCGCGACAGCATATCTTTTATGTGTAAGTCATTATCGCCAAAATAGTGAATCATCTATTAATTATAGGGTGGAACAGAGTGTGCCGGGCCCGCTAGTCTTTCACATGACTTAAAATCGCTAAAGTTTAAACAAAATATAAGTTTATTTTGAGCAGTCCATAGTAATCATATCAAGTTTAGCAATCGTTTTAAAAATAATTAACTAAAAAAATAAAGGAAGGGCTATGCAAGCTTTGTATTTGAACAAAGTTATACACCACGGAAGCTCGTCAGTAGCGGTAGGTATGCGGACACATTGTGTTCTGATTGCTGCGAATGTTATTAGGAGCGTCTAATACGTTAACCGCTAAATCTCTCAGACTAGACTATTTGCAAAATAGCAGCAATATCGGGGCATAGCCGGCAGCTCTCTCGCTGACACCGCTCCTTGGAACTTTCTCGAATATCCGCTAAATTAACAAGTATGTTTACCGGCGAGTTCTCCTTGCGCTTTGAATGTTTTTGGCTAATTTTATTCTATGGTTATGTTACTAATATTCAAGTTTACTCTTGCTGATTTCATACAATTTAGAAGGTATTCTGTCCGATTCTACATATAGTTTAATAAACTAGTTTTGGTACATAAACTAAATATTTTTTTTTACTATAATAATAAAGTGCGAGTCCACTGGATGTCGACAGCAACGGACAAATCTGTGGAGATCCTTGGGTAAGGCCAGGAGTGAACATTTTGTCGTCTGATGATGATCAAGTGCCTAATATGGAAATATTGATGGTGGAAGTATTGCGGTGTAAAAAATATATATAAGGTACCCGTGTTCTTCACTTAAATACTATGCAGAGTATATTTAGATATGCAATAGTGTTAGTAGATGTTAGGAGATTATCACGATCGCCATCCACCTTCACAAGACTAGGAGCGGGATAATAGTGTGCAATATGCTCGTCTTCAAACACCTAGTTTATTATTAAAATACATGTTATTGACACAGGTCTTCACTCCGTTAGAGATCTGAAAGGGGAATGAACTGTAACGTCGGTCTAGGTACTGAATAGTGTCTCATGTCCCAAATTAGAATTACTAGCTGGCCCGGTTAACTATATATCTTTAACAATATCGCCAAAATAGTGGACCATCTATTAATAATACATCGGAATGAAGTATAAAAGAGTAATAAACATCCATACATACAAACTTTCGCATTTATAATATTATTCGCAAGATTATAGTAGGATGATGGTTTGTGTTTATAAATGTATACGTATATAATAATAATAATAATATTAATTAATTATTATTATTATTATACGTCTAAAATAATATACTGTAATAAGTACAAAGTTAAGTAAATTAAGTCTATAGTGAAGATGGACACTTGACTACCGATTTATGTCTGCATCAGAAATTTATAGGGAGCACCTTCTCATTGCATCGCAAGGGTACACTCGATGGAATTAATTTCCGAGTCTATCACAGACGAGACGAGAGCTTCTAACGATTGACCAATAAAGTTTGTCGAATATAGTTTGCGATCGTTGACAGATTATGACATTTTAAGGAGATGATAAGTAAGTTTATTAATTTGACTAATAATTCTACTATTAAAATATCTTTCTGAGGCACCAGTCTCTGTCCGTTTTATTGATTCGGTATGAGATGAACGTTTTACTATTTGTGCGAATTAAAACAAATAAAAATTATTAGTTCTTAGAAATTAGTCTTCTAACATTCTTAGTACCTTAGTAGCTCGTAACTTTGGCAAATATGCCGGTCATGAATGCATATTTCGCAAACAGTAATTATCTCATATATATCTTATAGGTTAAAATGATAGTGTTACATGCTTTTCACGCCGCACGTCGTGGGTTCGATTCCCAACCAGGACACAAATTTCTGTGCATGAACATGAACTGTTTGTCCTGAGGCTGGGTGTAATCATCTGTTTAATTATGTATTTTCAAAAAAAAAGTAGTATATCAGTTATCTGGTTTCCATAGTACAAGGTCTGCTTAGCTTGAGATCAGATGACCGTGTTTGAATTATGTACCAGAATATTATCAATATATGTGGGTAGAGTTGAGATTATTACGATGGCGCCGATCGCATTCAAATAAAAATTTATAAAAGATTCAATAAGACGTAAAAAATCTAGCCCTGTTTTGTCGCCCCGTATTAGATTCTGATTTATTCGTCAGTGAGGCGAGTGGGGTGGACATAGTTTTTCCTATAGAATATCACCAGTTTAGTGAGAGCTCCCCTGCCTCCGAATTACATATGACACTCGGGCGATAATGGGGTTTATTGATAAATCGTCATGTGTCAAATGAAAACGGTAATCTTGCATAGCCTTGAGAAACAAAGATTGCTCCGTTCGTCCGATTGAACGCACCTCCCGGTACTAACTTCCCGCCCATTTAACGTGAATCCATGCAACAAAGGAGGTCGCGCGCGAAATAACAAAACTACCAATTCTTCGATTTCCGACTTACGGCTGAATGTAGATTCTGCCATTTCCCCAGTCACGAACAAAGTCTTTGTACGAAGTTTCCTTTTTCTTTATTAACTTCCTACTAGATTATTTATTTATATTAGCTAATATAAAATAAAAATGTACAAATGTAGTAAACAAATAAATAGATGTTAACCATTTAAAAGGTATCTTAGTTATAGTATGTTATACACTCAAAGACTGCCACAAATAAACTTACTTACTCTTAAGGCTAAAATTCACAAATGTTTTTTTTCTAATTTAATTGAAATAAGAATGTTCAAACAGACGAGGCTAATAGGATATTACGACAAAAAAATCATATATGTATGTACGCTCTACTGCCTGTGAAAGGCGGAGTGCTAGTAATATTTAAATGAAGAATTTATACCATCCTCCCAATCAATCCTTAACCATTGATCCTAAGCAACATCAATGGAAATTAATGTACACATCGTAACACTACCACGATGTGTAACAGCGAGTGGAGAGTAGGCGTTTAGCTAACGCGTACACAAATGTGTGTGTACACATGTGTATGCCAAATAACACGCGATTCTTTTCAAGCTTCTATTCAAAACTACGCATGTTGTCCGAAACGTCCGGTTTGTGTACCCGTTCTTATAACAAACGTTACGAAAGCGCCCGCTTCAAAACGCCTAGTGTGTATCCGCTGTACCTAGTCAGAAAAAGCTTCTGAAACGTCGGCATTGCAACTACGGCTGTTCTGGTGCGACGTTAAAGGGCTGCCGTGACCATTTAAAAGCACATAAACAGATTGTATTTATCTAAATAAATAAAACAAAACTACAAAACAGCTTATATATTTTTTGTATGAATATGTGCTACATAAGCCGGAAGTTTTGTTTTGTTTTGAGAATATTTACTATGTGTAATGTCGCAGCTAAGTCATGAGGTTAGGTTGTTAAGACACTTATTAAATTAATTTAATACGATTAAAATATAAATTAACAATATTACCTTATATAGTACATATGTACTGGTTTTAAAATTGTACAGCAGAAGACAATACGAATAAACACAATGAATTTTCCCGAAGCCCTCTGTTTGCAGTATTTTAATAATTACTTCTTCCGATTTGTTTGCGAGCTTCGGACTCGAGGGGTGAAGTGAAAAGTGAATCGGGGGATGGACGTCAATAAATAATAATACTAAACGCCCATTAGACCTGCACCGAAACATCTTTCGGTTGACACAATCCCGTTCTAAAAATTGTAATGTAGATAGAAACATGTATGATTATCAAATAAGGCTACATCACTTTTAAATATTTACACCAAAAATTGAATGTAACGGAACGTTACTATGCGTAAGGCATTCTTGCCATCCTTAAGTTATGTCTGTTATGAGTTTGATGACCAAGAATTACATCGGATAATCAAAGGACAATCAAATCTTTGAAAATACTAGTATTTAGTAGACACAGTCACTTAGATATAGTTACATATTGCACATTTCTTGTGAACTCTTCTCTGTCGACAGATATTTTTTCAAATGATGGATTAAAAGGGTACAGTATAAGGCGATTTGGTTAAGCATGACCTTTTACAGTGTAATAATAAACAATTTAACTAAAACACAAAATAAAAACACTGTAATAAAAGTTCGATTCGATCTTTAACTTTGTTTTGTTAGGACACAGATCCCTTAGCTCTCGATTGATTGAATTAACATGTTTCTGCTCTATTTAGTTTGTGTGTTTTAGTTCTGATAACGACAAATGTTAAATAAAATTGGAAAAATTTTAATTATAATATTTAATTGAGAAAACTTTAATAGTATGTTATTTAACAGTGGTTGAGTCCGCAACGGTAACATCAGTTGCACAAATGGGCTGGCTCGACCAGTAAAACCACGAACTCTTAGAAGTAAGATGCGAAGTAGAATTATTTTGCGTTTAGGCTGATGGGTTGTGTGCCGAGGGGTTAACTCTACTTCTCCCCCCCTTCCCATCTATTTCTATTTCTCGTTGGGAAAGGATGGGATGAAGAGGAGTATTTGACAAGTAAGGGTTTGAAATAGTACAAGGATACATCACTTTTTTATGACAAGCAACCCTTGCTCTGTTCATCATAGGGAAGCAATGCATTTGCAACTCTTTAGCTTGTTGCAGATGCCTATGGGTAGGGTCACATGACATCAGATAAACCGCTTGCTCGTTTGCCACTTTCTTCTATAAAACAGGAAATATTTTACGCGTCAGTGACGGTGAAAAATATTTTATTTCTAAGGAAGAAATAACTTTTCGTGACCACAATACACGAGATATTGTCAGTATTCAAATCTTTGTATATAAAAACTTTAAGAAATACGTTGGGTACTGTCGCCAATTGATGGAATGTTTCAAAGAGAAGGAATGAAGTATGTATAACTGCCTGGATCATTGGTTGTAGTCTGCTACGGCCAATGAACTTACTTATTCTTAATTCCTAATCTCTATTAAACTTGAATTCTCTGTATTTATCTGTATTAGGGTAATAGGGAAGTAAAAGCATATTTATTCGAAACGAAAGTAAAATCAATGGCAATTAAAGGTACGTATTTCAATTGTACGCGAGACAGACGGAGATCTGGCTCGAGCGGGACGAGTCGTAAAGAATAGGCGTCGCGGGCGAAGTTTTCCCATGGAGGGCATAAATTGGATTCGGAAGCAGATCACGTAACGGTTAAGAGTTCACAAAACTGTGCCATAAATCGGACGCGCGGAGGTGCGCCGGAGACAAACGGCGCCGGACGCGAACAGGGCATTCCCGGAGACGACATTCGATACCTAATCGTGAACATTAAAAAAAATGATATCAATGTTAAGAAAAATATTTAAAGTGCAAATTAATTTTAGGAATCACTTGAGTGGAGTTCGATTCCTTTTATTTGGCATGCACAAGCTCGCTTGTAGCGTGTAATATATGTGTTTACTGATACAATATCGAAAATAATATTACTTCAAAATATGCCATTAAGAAATACTGAAATAAAACAAACATTGAAAAAAGTTATAGACAAAAATTACTGGTACTATAAATCATCACTTAGTGATAAAATAAAACAATTTTTTACATCATCTTACAAAAAAACATTCAACTTTAAAAGCGCTCCATATCTTTCAAATTTAATTTCTGATAGATTCTCCACAAAGGAGCTATTTAAAAGATAGCAGTGGCAGAATAAGCGGACCCCAATTCAACGTAGCGCGTAACGAGCGAGTAATTCACGCCGTCTTACGATACAGGGTCCCAAATGTTGCATGCGCATATTTAAGTAGCTGATTCAACTAGATATCGACTAGTTGTCGTAGCACTACTGTACCGCACTGTAGCCGCTACTACGCCGTTATTTCAATATTCTTATTTGTAGAACGAATCTAATAGTCTTTGTTTAGCCGATAATCGTCCGTAGATGGACGTAGCCTTAGCATAGCGTAGACTAGATCAGTCCCCTGCCGCCCTCATCCAGTGGACTCCCACAATCTTGGCCGAATATTATTCCATGGTGGAGATTCGCGTCGATTACATGAATAAATAGTGGATTAATTGTACAGATTCGCAGGTATCCTAAGTTGAAGTCCAGTAACAGGTCACACACTTTTGCACTTATGGATGGCCTTCCTTAAGGATCGCTACCAAGATCACTACCACAGCCTTGGCATGATCGTTATTCCATCTTGTGAGTGGTCCTACCTAAGCTACGTTGTCCCGTTGGTAGCGATTCGAAAGTATACACTATGTAATTTATATTTTTTATAAAGTTGATTAGAATTTCAAGTAGTTTAAGTGATTGATTAAAACGATATCTTAGTACAATAAAACGTAAGTCTGTGAGGGCCGTGCGCGGCAGAGCGAGTAACGGGCGCATAACTCTGCCGCCAGGTGGCGCCGCGACGCTGCGGTTTGTCTCCACGGAGGCATAAATGTCGGCTAATTCATGTAAATAGCTACTGCCTCAGTGCTGCACGATTTTTGAACTAATTTAATACAATTGCTTGACTTGACACGGTCTGGTCACTTGCTTGATGGACGCTGGACATGATTGTTACGTTTTTTATTGATTTCAAATAATTTTTAAAATTTTATTGAATGACTACTTTAGAAATTAACTTATTGTACTTAATTTAATATAAATAAATAATCGGCCTTTTTTAGAATGTTCCCCACTGCAGGGCCACAGGCCTCTTTCACTCTCTCGGAGAGGATTCACTATGCTGGCCAGGTGCGGGTTGGCGGATGTCACATGTCTTCGACTTTAGTGGTTCTAAGATATGCTGGTTTCCTCACGATGTTACCCTTCACCGTTTTTGGAGCAGTTGTGATAAAAAAAATACACAAAGTAAAACGCCTGCCTGGGTCGAAGATGCAACCTACAGTACGTAAATCGGGGGAACCACTGAGCGACCACTGTACTTCATTTTAGGATATTCATATATCATATTGTTTTGTAAACTTGAGGTATTGCAGTTGGTCCAAGTTATTTTTACGACTTTAGAGCGAAGGTTTTAGGTTGAATGCAATATTGTTTTAGACGTTTTATTTTACTTCTGATGATGATTTTTTTAGGTAGAGTACGATATGTGGTTGCTATTAGTTGATTAAGCCTCAGCACGTTTTGAAATAACAAAAATATTTTCTATCAGACCCTAAACGTGTATTTTACAAATAAAAAGTGTTTTAAAGAAATTACCTAAAATCATTATTGTACACATATTGTTATTACCAGTGCAAAGAATTTTTTTTATTCGATTAAATTTTTGTTGGTCATATATTATTTTACATGCGGAAAATTATTCTATATAAATATTGTTTTATAAGTTTTAATTGAAAAAAAAAACAACTAAAGGAACATAAATCGTAACTAAATCAAAGTGATTGGGCAGCATTGGGGCCCCGCAATTAGTCCGCCATTGTGCATTTGTGTCTGTTTCAATATTCCACGTCGAATGTAATAATCTCAAGTCTATTAAGATCCCCTCCAACGTCAGCACACGCGGTCTTATCATTGCACTACATCTACGTACGAATACGTCTCGTGCCTTAGGAAATCCCATTTCACGCGCCTAATACAAGCCCTTGTTTGGCGGACTGGCTATATTTAGGAGGTCGGGGGCAATCTAAGAGGCATTCAGCCTTGAGAGCCGGCCGACGACATGTCGACGGAGCCCCCGCGTAGGTTTTAGTTCCCAAGGGTTTAGAGGCCATTGAAATGGATTGTAAAGATATTTCCATTGGATGTGGCACTCTATTGACATTAAATTTTCAATAATATTTATTACCTTTACAAGTATTTCATCTCTTATGACGCATTTATTAGACATTGTTATCATCATCCATCGCAATCATCATTTTTATGCGTTCATTTAATTTCATAACTCTCAAGTAAATAATCTATGATTGTAGTTTGCACTTTGCATATAAAGGTCATGCGTGTTGAACACACACATGATTTCTTTTTACGGCAGAGATACATTGAGGACATTACCGAAGGTAAGTATGTCCTAAAATTACTACTCATACTCATAAAAGATTTAACAATCTTAAGATACTTATTTGGTATTTTATTTTGCCATATCTATATAACTTTACATTTATCATTCCACTGTCCGTCCTCTCTCATTATTTACGAAGGGCCGCTGGGCTGAAGTGTGTGACAAGCGGCACGTACGGCCGCTAACGAGACGCTTTGTGACCATCTCAAGCCTCGAGTGTGGTCATCGCTTGTTGATTTTTTTAATGGACAAATTATATTTACTCACAAATCTCAGCGGAATTGCGTGTTCCATTCTCTTCTAAAATACGTTAGCCTTTAAAAGTCTTCAGGGGCACGGAAACTCACGTGCTCTACGAGGTGTGGTGGAAGCTCTGGTGAATTGAAACTTTTCTATTTACTGAAACTTTAAGTTTATTTCTTGTACTGTTTCGTTTAGCAATTTAACTAGCTGTGGACCAAGTGTCTGTGTTATCTTTTGTAAGATCGTGATTTTTAGGAATCAATATTTAGTATTCGGATAATAATAATAGAGCCGTCACTGGAAGTACACCTATATAGACAAATTTAAAAATAAAAACCTTATTTGAATACAAATCGCTAACAGCTCTAAAGCCGTTTCCGCGTAGTGAATAGTCTTATATTTTGATGTCTAAATATATAAACACTAATAAATTTCACATGGTATTATTATCTAACGCTCGGCGCAAGCTGGATACCGCCCACGCCGCCGGTGGCCAGCGACAAGCAGTACACATGATTTTTCATACATTTTGTTAGAACCCGATGCACACGTGTGGCAAATTAAAATAAAAAAAATAGCTAAATTATCACATAAAACTGTTACTAACTGTTTCATTCACTTAATATTCATTTAGTGTTGTGTAGCGAATTGATATTTTATACTTTAGATATATCATACAGTCACACATTTCGATTGCTATTAAAAGGATAGTGTAATTACACTATTAATATTACTAAAGTAAGAAAAAAGAGGATAGCTAGTGGTTGTCACTTAAGTATAATCATAAAGTCATGACGTAGGCTAAAGAAAAAAGCGTCCCAACTGGGACGATTTCCAGTCCTCTTTTCGACCGCTGATACATATTGTATTATAATATAATTTGGAGCGAACTTAATATTTTTTGACAGCAACAAATTTAATTTAAGAACTTGGGCATTACGAAAAATCGATTACATGAAGCTTAAACCATTTAGCATACAATAAATACGAACAAACGTGTCCGTGTAGACAGATCACAAATAACTGTTAATCCCAAACTATCTCGGTCCCAAAGCGAATATAAATTAAAGCACGTTACATTTCATATTTCCACATAAAGCACCGCCGTCCTTCCAGTAACACAAACTGTATAAGCGAGCAGACACTGCGAAAACGTTTTGCTCAGATTTGGTCTCACAATAGCTCATTTGTTATAACCAACCTGATAGCGTAGCGTTATTACGACCAAACAAATTGAGTCGAGCCTTCGCCACCTCAGACTAATGTAATTCCGGAGTGCGCGCACCCAAGAATAGATATTTAGAGTGGATTGTTTTCGACAGACCGTAATGAAACTCTGATGCCGGGGCCCAAATCAGTTTCGGAGGTGAGCGCGCCGCAGGGGAGGCGGACTACATTGTAATAAGACGTGGAATAACCTAAAATAAACCGCCGAACGTAGAGCACAAAGATGGACATGGCGGGGTCGATTCGGCCCCTTACTGCTTAATTTGCCTACCGTAATTACTGTCCTCTCGGGTTGGGGAAGGACCCCGGGGCTCGACCCAGCCGTCTTCCAGGTTATATTGCGCTCGTGCGGGCGCCGCGTGTGTGTTTAGCAAATACTACTCCCCAGTCGTTAAGTACGAGCCCGGGTGTGGACAAAATGTATTAGCTTAGGCTGAGATTCGGACCGTGTTTGCTCGGCGATGATAGATTTATTGTAATTGTGTTATTAACGTTATGGGATAAGGGTTTTACGAGACTTAAGTAATGAAAGCTTCAACCTAATGCCCGAATTTATAGTGAATTCGTACACGCGGCACGCAATGTACGCAGAATCAACTTAGAACGTCGTTGTGTAAAGTTGTTGCGAACTATTTAATTAATTTTATATTTCGCTTTATTGGGTTGCGTTTTATATTAAAGATTACACCAAATATTTTTCAAGTAGGATACTTGTTGTGAAAGGAAAGAGTCACGTGGCTTTCAGAGTTATTTTGTTTTAAAGTATGGTAGGTAAGATGAGACGGGACTGGATTCAAATTGTAGGCAATTTTTTCAACAATTACCGCGTTTTACGAATTTTATAAACAACATTTTCATAGTAGTTTTGTGTGTATATCGGAGTGCATGCTAGGATGGTTTAGATTCATAATTTGGCCCAGTAGGAGGCGCTGCTCTCGGGTTGCAGGAAAGAACATTATCTGGCAAATAATGAAAACGCGTTATCTGAACCAGTTAAATAAATGCAAGACAACGTACAGTGGGTCCGCTAGTGTATATATAAATGATACCCAAGATTATGTTATTATTGTATGTGAGCAAGCGGATCACCTGATGTTGAGTGAGCGCTGCCCATAGACATCCGCAACAAGCAAATGTGTTGCAGATGCGTTGCCTACCTTTAATGGACAAAGGAGGGCATAGACAGGAAAAAGGATATGTCCCTTTCCCCGTTAATACCCTCCCCGTCCAATCCTCTCCCACTTCCCGTCCTATCCTTATGAGAAAAGGGTTGGAAGGGGAAGAGGACTGAAATTAGGCCTCCGGCACCTCACTTATCGGACGAAACGCAGAGTACTTCTATTTCACGCCTGTTTTCTGTGAGGTCGTGGTATTTCACCGGCCGTGCCGGCCAATTCGTGCAACAGATGTTGTTGTTGCGGGCTCTACCACTGTTAGTTTTGGTTAGTGTACATACAAGTGAAAAATAATTGGTATTATTATTATTATTTATGTTATATATTATTGTTAGTACTACATGTAATGCGGAGGAGGGATAAAGGACATAGCGAAGAAAGTAATGAGCATCAACATGGATTGTGGGTTACAAGAGTAGCGGAAGACCGAAGAAAGAATGGATTGGATGAAATATGATGGGTATAAGAAGGAAATCAGATATGATGGCCGAAAGAGGATATAGAAAAAACACAAGTGCCAACTTTAAAGAATCTTAGATTACGCCTCTTGCGTCCAACGTCGTCAGAGTATTTCTTGAATAACTTTTAACTTAATCAGTAATTCACACCTGTTTATGTACACCTTTATTGATAAATTATTAGAAAAGGTTTGGAGTATAAACATAATTGAATATTATTACAATAAATACTTTAAGGTTATCTTCCGTAATTTCCCCCTCTGAGGAGTCGTTACGAGTGAAAATACAAAAACTTTTTGTCTCATAACGACAACAACATGGTTTTTGTTCAGGCCTGGACTCCGATTGAATAAAACATTTATTTCAATAGACCCCCATTAGGATTCGAAGAAGTTTTAAAGTATTTGTAATGCTCTTATTCTTTGCTTATATTGTAGATATTCCTCAGGAATATCTTATCCTATACCATGTTTAAAATTTGTAATTGCTATTTATGCGTAATTTAAATCTTGTTCAGTAAGAGGGACCCGCCCCGGCTTGGCACGGCTTCTAACATATATAATTATTTATAGCCAAAAAACACTTGAATGTGTCCAAGTATTAGGTAAGCCGGTATGAAATGAGCGTTTTTGTGTGAAAATAAAACACTAATGGGAAAGTAAAAAACATTTCATTCAAAGTTTTGGCCATTGTTTTCTACACATTTTGACCACCTTTCTGGCAATATGTGGATACCACGCCAATAAAATTGTTCGTCTTTTAAAGCAAACCAACCAGACACCCAATTTTCGACCTCCTCGTAGGAATCAAAGTGCTGCTCAGCCAATGCGTGTCCCATCGATGAAAACAAATGGTAGTCGGAAGGAGCCAAGTCTGGTGAATACGGCGGGTGGGGTAGCAGCTCCCAGCCAAGTGTTTTGATTGTATCCTGAACCGGTTTTGCTTTGTGTGCAGGTGCATTGTCATGGAGCAAAATTACCTTGCCGTGTCTTCTGGCCCATTCTGGTCGTTTCTCGATCAATGCATGGTTCAAATTGATCATTTGTTGTCGGTAGCGATCAGTATTAACGGTTTCACCAGGTTTTAGGAGCTCGTGGTACACCACACCTTTCTGGTCCCACCAAACACACAGCATTGTCTTCTTGCCGAATCGATCTGGTTTTGCAGTCGATGTTGATGGTTGTCCCGGATTAACCCATGATTTTTTTCCATTTAGGATTCTTAAAATAAATCCATTTTTCATCGCCAGTAACAATCCCATGCAAAACCGATTTTCTTTCGTTTCTTTGAAGCATAATTTCACAAGTGATTTTTCGGTTTTCCATCTGTCTTTCCCATAGCTTTTAAACAGTCAGAAATTGTTTGTTGTGCAACATTTAACATTTCTGCCATTTGCTTTTGATTCAAAGTGTCATCTCCATCCAATATCGTTTGCAATTCGTCGTCTTCAAACTTTTTTGGTGGTCTCCCACGTTCTTCATTTCTCACATCAAAATCATTATTCCTAACCGTTGAAACCATCTTTTGCATGTTGCTTCTGATAGAGCATGATCACCATATGCCTCGACAAGCATTCGATGCGACTCTGCAGCACTTTTCTTCAAATGAAAACAAAAAATTAATGCTTTCCGCAAATCATCACTTTCTGGTACAAAATTCGACATTTTAACACGATGAAAAAATATGGTGTTGTCTGTTCAATGACTTTATGTAGACTAAATATGTTTCACAGATGTCATAGCAAACAAACAAAGAGAAATAAAGGCTCCTTCTAAGCAAATGTTCCCTATCGAGACATTTGTATTTTGACGCTCACTTCATACCGGTATACCTGGATATCTGTCGAAGAAAAATATTTTCCCGTACAAAATTTTAATGAGACCTTAGACCTTAGACCTCTAGAGAAAGAGATTTTAAAAATGCCGACATTGTCCATAATATATGTAATAAAAAGTGTATATGTATGTAAATTATTAAGTAAAAATATGAATGAAGGAAAAGTATTTGTCCGTACAAATTTTCATCCCCTACGTTAGACATTTACGGGATGAATTTAGAAAAATCCTCTGCAGTGCACGCCTACTATTACGAGAAATATTTGTGCTGTTGCGTTGCAAATTTTGAATCTCTGCGTGTGCTTTGAAATATCAGTCAGTTTTTAGAAGATTGGTTGTTAAATGAATTCTGCGGTATAAACGAGACTTCTAATCACAGCAGGTTTGTAATAATTATGTTGTTACACAATTAAATTTAAAAATTAATTAATTCAATACCAGCTAGAAGGTAGGCTCCTCTCTCTGTGACTTTAACAGTGGTTAAAGTGCAACCAGTGGGTTGCTTGAGTCATAGGACCCCGTAGCCGGTGAACAAAGTATATTTATACAAAGTTTTTCAATATCCGTTATTCTGTAATTTTTTGAATTATTAATTTGTTTATTATGTTTTGAGCTTTATTGTTATATTTGTTGGGAGGTGTTATATCGGTTATTTTATTGTGGTGTGGTGTTACAATGGTTGTCATGGTGTCTGCATAATTACATCAGTCTCGGAAGACACGAAATACGAAGTGCAACCTGTTTATCATTCATATATTTGCGGAGCTCCCACTGTACCTACAAAAATATTTCCCAATTAATATAACAAGCTCCGTAACACTTACAATTCTTATACGTTCAGTAACCAACAATTTTGGAATGGCGCTCACAACAAGACGCCAGCGCGAACACGTCTTCCACAAGATAGACCGATAATCTGATCAAGGAGAGGACATTTTTTGGTTGATGACATAGAGGAAATATGTCACAGTTTTTTTAGGAGAACCAGAGAAACTATAGATGCGCTGCCGGCCTTTAAGGAACGAGTACGCTCTTCCCTTAAAGGACCCTAAGTGGTATTGGCAGAGAGTTACGCGAAAACCGCGCGACAACAGATAAAGATATTATTTGTCAAATATTCTGTATCTCTTTTGGAGAACTGTCCATACGTCAAGCGAAAATAATGTCCATTTTCTAAAACATAATTAACACTTTTACGGCAGCGGTTGGTCGGGATGATCCCGTAATAACCTTGTTAACCCTGGCGCAGCGAGCGAGTCGGCTGGCCTTTTAACGGCCGTGTACATGGGCATTAATCCGAAAGCTATCGGCCTTTGTCCCTTTCGCGCGGTGGCATCGCGCGATGCTTTGTCTCGCGTCTCTGCGGGTCCGGTCCGGGGACCGGCGCCTTTTAGTGTGAGGTTTTCGCTCGCCTTAACGAAGGGAAGCAGAGCAAAGGTCGTCATTAGGGCAAGCGCGGTGTAAACAAGGTCCGAAGCGCCCGCTAATGGCTAATTCGTGCGTCCTTCTCGAGATGACCCCCAGGTCTGTCTCAGGCCGCCGCCGTAAATGGGCTTTTAATTGCGATTTTGATAGAGCGGGATCGGATTAGTTCGGTGTTTTCTTATAGTTATGATTGTACACGCGTCTTTAGTTGCTGATTTTTAGAAAATGTAGGATAGCGGTAAATTTTAGCGTGCGAAGGTTAACTTTTAATATATCATATTTTTAATTATTTCATACATTTAGTAGTTACCGTGCAGCATATAGCGTTGCAAGATTTAACGCAGTTAATAATATTATCTATACAACGGTTATCGAAAGTCTGTCCAAAGCTAAACAGTTGCTGGAACGTGGCGCATCATCGTCTTATGTCATCTTGACGGTGTTGTAATTATAATTTCGTAAAATAACTTTAATTGTTACAGCCGTCGAGCAAGCGTGCTCGGTGTGACACCGCAGCGTGTCGCGCGACACGTGCTAGTCGAGGCGAATGTTCCCGCTCTTGTTCGGATGTGAAATTTAATTTCCGCTATGCGGGAATCTGTCACGGGGCGCCGGGGAAGGGGGTTTACGGGGTAAGGGGGTGTACCCGCGAAGAAATATGCCCCGCTCTAAACTTTGTCAATTTGTTTGTGGAGCGAAATTAACTCGATCCAATCTGCGGCCGTGTTGCTCCGACCTGCGTTCTGATATCGGAACGAAGTCGGCCGACGCGTTTCCGCCGACACGGCCGCTGTGCTGACTGGAGAGGTAAGCCAAGCCGGTTCTCTTATCTGGTATTTACAACAGGTTAATATTTATTCATAATTTTAAATTGTGCGTAGACACAAGAATGAAAGAAGTGCGAGAGGAATAACAATGGCTGAAAAATTTGATGTAGTTTTTTTACTAAACCTATATGTACTCTGGGCTGGGCTGGGACTGGGCTGATTCACAGTTAACGTGCTAGGCACTGTTCACGGTAGCATTGACGTCCCATACACCCTTACCATAGGCTGTGCCAGTAGGTTTTGCAACTGCACATAGAGGAAATATTAAGTAACTTAAAAAAAATGAAGACTATATGACTGATGTCTGAATTGACTCAGAGTAGCCATGCCTTTATTTCACTCACAAAAGGGACCAAAGTACTTTTTAAGCCTTCAAGGTACCTTATTCGTCAAAAATAACACAAAGTCGACAACATAACTTTTAAAAATCGTTAGTCTAATTACTCAGGTATTCCCTTTAACATAAATTTATAACGATCAAAAATTTTCCTTATTTGAATTACAGAGGCAAAAGTAAAAATACGCATTTTCAACTTCGTTATCCGTATCACGGCCACGAGTCTCCGGAGAGTGCGTTATTAAAATATATTGTGAACGCAACCTTCATTTGCAGCCTCGACCCGCCCGACGTAAGAGCGAATAAATTAGTTATGCCCAATATTTTGCACCCTAAATGCTATTCGAACGGGAATGTATGAACACGCGGAAATTGGGAGGGCGTTTATCAGATGAACGCTATCTAAGAATCGGCCCCCGTTCGCGAACACTTTTGCATTCTTATAATAAGGTGTAGAAAATTTCCGATCCGCGCCGGATTTGCATACAGATGCCTCGTTCACAGGTGACGCCGCTGTAATTACATTCGAGAAGTTTCCTCAGAAAGTTTATGTAAATAGCGAAACAAGTTTTCACCGAAATTAAATACAACACTTGTATTTTTTTTTGGTTTATTACTATGTGTAATTAATAAAAATTAATACGGGAAAAACTCTTACAGCTACGAGTATGGGAACTAACGACTAGCCTGTTTAAAACAGCATCGGATTGGAAGGCTTAGATTGGATTTACATCCATCGTGAAGACAAATTTCTCTTAAAAAAACAGAATTGGGGTTTTGAAAGATGATTGACGAATGAAAAACAAATTAATATCAGAAAACAACTCCGACAGCAGTGAAACTCAAAACTGGTGCGAAGGCGTGACAATAGACAATAGTAATAGTTCAAAAATAAATAAATGAGCAACAAAAATAGACCTTTTTCAATAAAATTCAAATGTCGTACAAAAATAAATGAAAAAAAGTTCGTCGAAACTCAAATTTAAATAAGCACGTTGCTGACGCGTGTTCCTTGTTGTTCACACGAACCTATAAGATTTATATGGCGACTAAAGAAGTTTTAAATTCAAAAACATTTCAATTTCCCATTTCAAAATTCAGACATGGGTAATTAAGTCATTAGCGCCAAGAATAAGCAAACGTTTTGATTTTGCAATAGAGCCCAGCGTCGATTTATAAGATGTAAATATTGACAGTGAAATGAATCAACACGGCTTCTTTTGACAGGCGCAACCGCCGCCGCATCTTTCATTACGCCTTATATAAATAGCGTGAGGCGTGTTTAATCACGAACGTATCTGCATGCGGCTAAATGAAAGCTGAAGAAGTCTCTAAGAAACTATAGGGAAGCTCCGTGTTTGCTTTGCAGAGATAAATACGGCGCTCGGATTGGAGCAATGCCGCTCCTTTAAATGGAATTGACTTCGGCTTTAAATTATTTTGCTTAACAACAATTTCACAGTCATATTATTGTTAAATTTAACAAAAAGTAATTTTGATATTAGGAAATCGCATTTAATTATTGTATTTAAATTAGTTAATTAACAAATTTCTTTTTTTCATGTTAGAAGGTGGCAAACGAGCAATAGGGTTATTTGATGTTAGATGACCCATAGAAATCCGCAACAATCAAATAAGTCGCAGATGCGTTGCCTCCCCTTAATGGACAGAGGAGGGGATAGACTGAAAAAGAAAGAAAGGAAGAAAAGTTTATTCGTTTGAATAGAAAGTTCCTTTTCCTATCTATCACCTCCCTGTCCATTCCTCTTCCTCTTCCTCTTCCCATCCTATCCTTATTATGGAAGGGTGAAAAGGGAGGAGGACTGAAATTGGGCCTCAGGTACTTCACTCATCAGACGAAACGCAGCAGCATACTTTTACTTCACGCCTGTCTTCTGTGAGGTCGTGGCACCGGTGGAGCCGGCCTTTCGTGCAACAGATGTTGTTCCGGTTCTACCACTGTTGTATAAACGCGATAAGATACATAAAATTAGTTTAATGTCAAAGTGTAGTATTTGCGTAAACATAAGAAATTTTTACATGGCAACACTTAATACACTCTACGATTAATTTCTTTATATTTATATTATATACATTATTTGCAAAAAGATAGTATAAGTAAGTATGTAGAAAAAAATATGAATTTCAACAATCAGTTAAATGCATAAACACCTAGTCTTTTAGGTTTGTGATATTTAATAAGACAAGTAGAAAGTGGCGGTGGCATGGAGCGCATTAGGAAGCGGAATAAGTCACACGTCCGCGTCCCTTCCAGTTATTCTTAGTTTAGGAGTTGCGAAGTTGGCTCGACAAAGGCTTCGAGAGGAAACCATTATGGCACTCGACGTTGTCGGCAAAGCGGTCGCTTCGTTAAAGCAAGGAAAGAGATTCCCTTTCTCATGTAATTCCACTAAATATGTACGTACATATGTTAAATGATTTAAGAGTTATAAATTAAATAAATTATTTTATATTAATTTTATTACTAGGTTTTAGTATCGCTGCGACAATTGTACAATATTAATAGGGATAGTTATATAAAAAAAATCTTCGATTTATTTAGTTGTACAATGTTGTTCGCGAAGTGACGAAGCGCGTTCTCGTTTACCACAAAAAATATATTTATGAAGTTAAATACGTAATAACGAGATGTCATCATAAATAGGACAGTTATTATTCTTACACAATATTTCAAGCTAAAGCTAAAATGGAAGTAATGTTGAAATGCAAAGCTTTTGTAAAAAGTAAAGGGTTTAAAAAGTTTGATTGGCTTCTCTGACGTCTTTACGTCTGAAATAAATTTGTGTAACTCGAGCATTGTGTCACATCAAGGAGCAACTTGGAGCGCGTTGCGTTGTCACAAAGCTTACTATTTTATATTTGCTTCTATGACTAGGTCTTCGTGCCCGGCTTTGCCTAAAAAAATTTCAAGATTGCAAGATTATGTTAAAAATGTATCATATGTTACTACTGTATAATGTAATTGCTTTCTTATGGTGAATGAATTATTAAGGTTCGCGGTAGTTCTAAAATGTATCCTATCACAAACAAACAGATCTTACCTCTTTATACATGTTAATTTTTTTGGGAATTTTGAAGTTCATATAGAAACACTATTGATTATTAATTTTAAAGTTTATAGAAAACTAGGATTTATAATAATAATAATAATCAGCCTTTTTTTGTACCTTTCACCACTGCGGGACAGTAATCGGCTGGTTGGTGGGTGTCACGTGAGTTCGAATTTGGTGGTTCTAAGACATGTCGATTTCCACGGGATGTTTCCCTTGGAGCAGAGCATCACCACTGCTTAATAAATTACACAAAGTATGGCTGCCTCGATTCAAAACCTATAGTACGCAAGTCGGGCCTATACCACTGGGCCACAATTTCTCCACTATCAATTACTACATTTTAATTAGTCACAATGAGAAAATAACTCCACTAAAAAACAAACAACCTTTTGGGTTATTTTATTGTGCTTTTCGTAACGTTTGCTTGGGTTGAGAGACGTCGAACGCGGATTGAACACATAATTACAATATTTTAATATCAGTTATGAATAAGCTATATAATAAGGTGGTATATAGTAGTGCAACTATTCAAACACCCTTCAGAATGGCAGAAGACGCGGCGTTAATTGTAGCGCGTTCGGCGACGGCAATGAGCGGCCGCAGAGTGTCTTATTAGACACGTAGCGAGGCGTGCCTCCGGTTAGCGCTTTGTCTCCATCAAATGTGACGAGCACAGGGAATTAGCGCGGAACGGATAAATATCATTTATACCACCAACTGTTAAAACTTCGTACTAAAAATTTGTTTCTAAACATAAATAGTGCTCTGGTCACTTGTTTCACAATAAGTCAGATCTTAAAATATTTTTTAGAAGACCAAGGGTTGGATATTTTCGCAAAGACTGGAGGCTGCTGCCTCTGGCAGTATTTACAAGCCAATGAGACTTCTTCTTAGAGGTCTTAATGAGAAAAAAGTGTATTTTATTTCTAAATGCCCACGTCGTGTGCGTCGGTTATCTATTAGCTTAATTTTCGATACACTACTTGTTTGCAGTGTAATTAATAACTGTGTTCTGCGTTCTTAAATGACTTACAAAATTCTAAATAACTTTTATTAAATCTTGTAATACCGTAAGATGCAGCGAGTGATCTCACACGACATCAGTCACGTACATTGCTTGAGGAAGATGGGAAATCGATGTCATTATGATAGATTATCCGTTAGGGATGCGTCGTGCGCCCCTGATTGGCTTTGTTAGGAATGCCCGTCTTCGGCACCTGAGAGAGTACTCGATCGGGCGCCGGCGACTAATTTGATAGATCGATGGGCGCTCGCTGTCGCTCTGAGATGACCTTAATGTCTAGTTGCCTCAACGGTCATGCCTGATGGTACTTTTGCTAGATGGAGTCTTCTCAACTTGAGTAGAGATGGGATAGTTTAATGTATTGGATGTTTTGATCTCAGAATATATAGAACGATTAGATAAATTTAAGATAAAGAGTTTGAGTTTTGATAAAACCACAATTAGATTTTTACATTGGGGTTGTTTTTCAAGTTAGATTCCACTCTATTCGACTTAGTTTCATTAGTGGTCCAAAACCAGATTACACTCTGTGATAAATTTTTTGTCTCTATCTATTCCTTTTATCCTCTTGTTTAAACTGTTACCTTATCAATGTTGTTTGGTCTTCATTGTCTCTTTTTTATCTAAATATATATATATATAAATATACATCTATCGAATGCCAACCATCAAGGTGTAACAGTTAGAGTTACCGGTTAGAATGCTTTTAGTTTTTCGAAACATAACCAATGAATTTTTATACAATAGAAGGTGGCAAACAAGCAAGCTATCCATCCGACTTCAAGTGACCTGAGCGAGTTGCCTACTTTTAATGTGAAAGAAAATAAAGGCACTACAACTAAAACACTTTATCTCAAGGTGACACTGGGATTATTTAATAATGCTATAAAATTTGCACCATAGTATAAAATCTCTTCAATCTATAGCAATATAACATACAAAACAGATGAAAAACGTTAAATCTCGTGACTGCTGCGAAACTACTTAAGTTTAATTTATATTCAGAACGTTAAAATTATTATAATGCGTATCCTAACCTCGAAATACGCAGACATCCTGAGGGAGCATGCTAGTTACTTTCCAGGGTGCTCTCACATGTGCCCGCGTAACTCGACAACGTAACGAGTATGCAAATTAAACGTGTTTCATCTTGGCATTTTCATGGGAGCATGTCACTGTCAAGCCCGTATGTCTGTTTATTAACTTTTTGCTAATTAGACGGGCCAGGGGCACGTCTGCAGTGTGTTGGCATTTTTAATTATGCGTGATAATTTTACGCGTCTACCTATTACCCCGCTGTTGGGTTTACGTTTACACCAATTACCTTTTTCATTGTTCGAATAAGTGGTTTATTGAACATGATCAGTTTAATGTGAAATTTAATTTCACTTGTTTTTGCAGGGTTGCCAACTTGCGTCCTTGTTATTTAAAATCTGTGGATTTATAAGTAGGACTGACCACCTTATGTCAGAAGTTTAAGCGCTAAGTTATCATCAGGCGAACATAATGCTCAACCTCAAGCTTATTTATACATAGCTCGGATAAATAATATGCAGAAGATATTTTTTTACTTTAAGTCAAAAACCTAACAAAAAAAGAGAACTAATACATAGTTTATACCATTCATTATTTCTACATTAACCTTCAGAATGCGAGATCTTATAACACATGTTCACATAGTAAAGTAGCCATAAATGACTTCTTAATTGCTTAACACGGTAAAAATGTCACAAATCAAATTATACAGAATGAAAACAAACAAAAGGAAGGGTAAGGTTATGCGATGTAATCACTTCGGACTGTCAAACACACGCGCAGGTAGGAAAGCTTACGGGCGCATTTAAGTTAAAATTTTCACTCCCCAATAGCTTTTTACTAATTCGCCAAGTGAAAAGGGTTCGCCGAAGTAATACAGTTTACTGCTTATTCAGTATTTATACGTTTAGGGGGCTGCCACTCGTCTCTAGACGTCGGCCGGTGTAAGGAAAATTTGTAAAATTTGCTTCAATTAGCTGCTCGCGTTACTCAATATGTACGCAATGAACGCGCGCTAATGAAGAAAGCGGATGAGTTCAACGAACACGAGCATACTTCATCCGCGCTTTAACATAGGACGCTAAAGCAACGTTGTTATAAGATACGTCCTAATATACTATATAATAACAAAAAGTGATTGAAATCATACAAATATCATTTTATCTGTTTATCCCTTCGTCTGTCCATTAAAGGTCGGCAACACATCTAAAACTCATTACCTTGTTGCAGATGCTTCTGGGTACCGGTCACTTAATATTAGGTGAACCAATTGCTTGTGTTTCAATTTATTTTATAAAAAAAACAAGATTTGTCAGCAGATCACCTAGAGTACCGTCCCCTTTATTCGATGCAATGTTATGACCGCTACTTATGAACAGTTCAAAGGTCAGCATTTTTGTTGGAAAGTGTGAATAAAGAGCTCGAAGAGATTGGGAGTGGGTGGAGGAGGTTGGAGAAGCAATCATCACACAGTATTGTGGCTTAAGTCTAGTCCCGGATCCGAACGAGCTTTCATTACTAATACTTTGCAAACACAAATTCCAAACAATATACAGAATATGTTAGCAATAAAATAAATGAATGTACCCCGTACCCGAGTAGTGCGAAGCTCGTTGGATCGAAGCCGGTATATTATTAAAATCCGTCAAAGTTAGATAGGCAATAAAGGCGGAACGGGAGCAAAGCGAGAGGTGCGTTGTTTACGAACCGGCTCCTGTCTCCAATCGCGCGTAATGTATTTATGATTATTGTCGAAGCCTGCCAAGGGAAAATTCGCTAAAAGTAACCAGATTTTTTTAGCAAAATTTTCTTTGCTTTTTCCTTTACACGAGAAGTTCGTTGAATCTCGTGAAAAACAAATTGTATCAAGGATCAATAACAAAATTATCTGTTTTAAAACATGTTTTAGTTGCGTTATTGGTGTAAAAAAAATAACAGCTTTTTGACTCTTACCTGTAATTTCAAGTTGTCTAATTAAACCGTTGTCAATTAGATTTTTCACAAGCAAAGAGTACTGGCACACTGTATTCAGGGGTATTCGCTAAACAAGTACAACTTTGTTTTATTTTATCTGACAATTCACTACTATTGGACACAACGGAGACCGGAGATTATTTCTATGACACCATCTTGCTGTAAGAATCCTACAGGCAATGAAGAAATGCATTTACTTCATGCTTGTAACAACAAGGCGATTAAGGAACCCTCATATAGCGGGAAACCGGAACACCCATAGAATCCTAAGCATGAATCAGCCAAGTCTATCGACAGGCAAACATTGTATATTAGCCGGCGATGCCCTAAATATAAGAGCCCCCGTCCTAATCCATCGATGGTGAGACTGAGCCTCTTCTTAATCCATCACGTAACCGAGAGCCGTCGAGAAATCGTGTTACATCAACGAAAAATGTATTAGAGGGGGTCTACCCCCCTCTATCGGACAAACTTTGCTAATACCACCCTCTAACATAATCGCAGAGCCTTTTACGAGAGGAATTTATAGGGATGGTCCCGATTTCTTGGTGTATTTATGTTTGAACGTGGCCGTTACGTGCCGGCATGCCTCGGTAGTTAATTACGAGAAATAAAACGCTCGAGACGTTATCGCAACAATAAATTACGCTTTAAAATATTATTGTTAGTTTTGTATTGGAAACACGAACACAACACTAACGACAACTCGCAACTAATGGGTTCAATTCAATGAGGGATATATTTTTTATAATAAAATAATAATGTATTAGAAATCGCTCTTAAAATCACTTACTTTAAGTAGAGACCTTGGTATTTTTTGGAAGGTTTATTTAGATGTAAGGCGATCCTGTAGCTCTATACTAGTATACATGTATATATAGCAAAAAATCGCGATCCAAAAAAAACATAATTAAACTAAATATATATTTATTCATAAAAGATGATGTTAATAAGATGCATTAGGTATGACTTGTCAATAAGAGTCAATAACTCTGTGTAATGCGAAGTTATCGATTGTGAAGGTCTTAGCTCAGTGTTTGAGGCGCGCATTGACGACGTCAAAGTTGCGAAGTCTTAGCAAGTCCGGGCCCCAGGTGAGAACGCGCCAGACGACCACCGGGTAGATAGCTCACGACCTGCTCTCCACTAGAACGGAGATACAGTATGTTTAGTTTGCGCCAATCTATTTTAAATTATAATAACATAACAACAAAATTTATTATAAATATATAGATATTTAATAAAAAATGATGTAGAATTTTTTAACCCATAACGCCAACATAAGCTAGCATTTCCAAAACTCAAGCACAACATAAATTTACCACGAAGGTATCTTCGCACCATCTTTTAAAAGTTTAGGATCTACTCATACAACAGTAAAATATTTAGAAGTATATAACTTGTTACGTCCTAAATATAATTAATTTATAACACACATAACATAACATAACATATATTGAAAATATTGCAACAAATAATTTTTACATAAGCGTGTGTCGCTGTAAGTGAATTCGACAACGCAGGAATACTGTAGGTATACTTGTGTAGGACGTAAGTTGTGGCTTTGTTCTCGAAACTTCGCCGAGTATTGTGATATATGTATCTTATTGCATGTGCGTCTGAATGAAGGTAACAACGTTTGCGCTATGCACCTCTGGCTACACATAATTCATCGTTCTATTGAATAAAACATTTTACAATAAATTTGAGTTTCGTCTAACCATTAAATCATAATCTAAATTTTACCAACTGTTTTTCCATTCGGAAACTTGGGACGGATTCCATGAAAAATATTTATTCTAAATTTAATTGAAAAGTAATTATCATTCTGTAAAGTTTGCGAGCGGGCCGAGTCCGCCTATACGAGATCTTCACGCTTCAATTGAGCCAGTTTATGGCAAAATTAATTACTGGCTAGAGAGGATCGACTATAATAGTTTCCCTGCGAAATTATTATTGTGAGGGGTCCACCGCCGACGAAATTGTGTCCGAACAAGAAAATTAGTGAGCGTAAAACGGGGTGCGAATTTGGAAATCAAAGAGCCTGCAAAACTTATTTGGAGTCCATTGTGTTGGCCCATCATTTACATGGGACGATACCTATACGAAATTTGCACAAATTGTCGAAGCGGTGCGTCCGCGTTGGCTTTTGACGATGTGTTACTGCGCGGAACCGGCAACAGTTGTCTAAGTGATTTCATTCTACATTAAAATTTATATGCAACATAGTTATATAGGTTTGTAATCTATACAATTTAATATTTATACCCGTCAATATTTATCTAGTAACTATAAGAGTATAACATACAAGAACATTCTTTTATTTTCAAAGAAAGTGTTCTAGCGTAGTCTAACGATATGATGTTAATAAAAACAAAATAAATTAACTGTCATGACACTATAACCTAAATTGTATCTGGTCAAAAATTCCTTAAAATTGTACTCTTTTTCACCAGAAAATAAAAAATAATAATACACATTCAACAAAAAGTCTATGTACAGTCGACGAAGAGTCGACTTAATTTGAACTCCTTAAAACTGTTCAGGAGTAACAATTATTCGAAACAATTTATGATAGCTAGCTAGTTCACATCTGGCTCATCGTAACGCATAAATTAATGCAAAGACATTAGCAAAATACATCTATTTCTATAATACGTAACAGCAAACGAGAGTCAAAGTACACGGCGCACAGTCTCAGCGGACGTTCCCGCGATATTGCAATATATGGCTGCCAGGGGAGGGTACAGCTGAGATTCGCCCAAACATCAGATTTATGGCTTACCTTCAAGAATATTAATCAATTTCCAGCGTTATTTTACAATTGAATACGTAAAATAATTTTTATAAGAAAGTGATAGGAAACACGACCCTGCAAACCAGTGATAGTACGCCATTGGTTTGATTCCCAGTCCAGGTCGTTTTGCAAAAACAACAAATATTTAGTTATTGTAAGGATTGATGTGATAATCAACTGTCATATTTAGGACCCATCAAGCAAAGTGAAAAGCGAATATTGTTACATACTGCTCTACTACAATTCTCTATAAGACCACTGCTCAGCCGATAAAATAGACATTGCTCTTGAAATGAGATTTGGTCTTAGACGTCCTTTGCTAGGGTGCCTTTAATCTTTTACTTTCTTACGTTAATTTAGTTATCAAATTACTAAAATCAAAAACATATAGCTATATACCTCCGAATCTCCACGCTGCGTCATAGTTATGGTGCAAACGTAAGATTTATTTAAAAAAATATGGGCAGAATACAGGTGCATATAAGCTACCTAAGCGTAGCGGTATAAACTGACGGCTCATAAAATATCCAGAAAGCTATGAACCACGAAAGAATTAAGTATGAAATATGCGTACCTCTGGCGCTCTTTGATTTATGGGACGGCGATTTGGTTTAAATAATGTTTTGCGCGTCTTACGAGATGTTACGCCAAGACGCGAGGGAGACAGTGTATATCAGTAATTTGTTGCTTGTAAAATTTAAGAGAAATAAATTAGGTATACGTATGTCATTAAGTTATTAAATTAATTATAAGTAATCAAAGCGTTGAAAATTTTGAAAAAAAAATCTCACAACTCTTATCTAGAAAATGGCAAAGATTAAGGATTTACATTAAGCACAGACATCACACCTACGCACGCATACATAGGTGGGTACTCATAATAAGTTGATCTTCGACGTCTCCCATTGACTCTGCTTAGTACTGCTTACACGGTCTAAGAGATGGTGTAACCTAGTGTTATTCCGTTTTAAACAAGTTTTGTGTTTTAAATTTTCATATTGAGATAGAATAACTTACTACTAGAAACATGCTACTTTTTATACACTGGTTTGGTAAAACGGTGACGTGATCAGATGTAACTCCAGACTAGGCAGATACAATTACAAAGCTGAGCAAAGCCTGAACTTTTTCGGTTCAAAGTATTATTCAGGACAAAGTTGAATACCTGGAACAAAAAATAATATAGAATAAAATTAAAGTTTAATGTAGAGTAATATCAATACATTTGTGAACATAGCCCTCGGAGTTTAAGCCTACTTAGCCATTACGTATGCAAAGTAATTATTAAATACATATCCAATATTATTTTTTCTAACATACCTGAATCTACAATCGCTTACTTCACTAGTTACACAATTATTTTTCAATATTATGGGGCGATATGAATTGACAACACGGCGATACGCTACTAGACCACCGCCGTATACGAGAGACCCTCTACCAGTAGATTGAGAGTTAAAGTAAGTTTATTTTTAAGTATTAAAAAGCAACGAATATATTTAGAGATAAAGCTCAATGCATTCACAAGACTTACTTTACTTACTAGACTTACGCAGCGAGCGTTTAAAACTGGTAACTAATTTAGGCGAGTTTGCATTGCACGAGTTAATTTGGGCGTTCGCTATCTTACCCGCTCACGAATAAAGCCTGACCGTAAATCCCCGCAGACAAAACTGCCTCACCTGCACTCATTATATTTACGCCGCAATAATAAAACTTTCCAGCACTCGCTGTGAATATTGAATTCGTTGCGGCGCAGAGTGAGGCGGTCGCCTTAGTTATTGCCGTCAGTTATGCAATATGCTCTGTAGGTTTTAATAAAGGCTCGACCGACGGGGCATTTCGAAAAGTTTTCGTTTCGCGAAGGCGGCCGCTGTTGCGCCGACAATGAGCCCCGCAAAGCCGCTCCGACTCGAGTTCAAGCATTTTCGCTTGCCTAATAGCCCCATGTATATTGTCGTACTTTTGCTAGGGCTATATATTTATATACCCACAACAAGAGTACAACAAATACAGACAATAGGATACAGAAATGGGAATACCCATTACAGCTTTCGTTTTACTTCATAATACGAATCAGACGACGCAAAATATGGCATCAAAATGAAATCAACGTAGATTTCGTTTCTACAAGAACAATTTAAAAGTGATTCATTTTAAGATAAGAAACAATCAAACATTTCTCCCATGGGTTACATGAACCCTAATTAGGTCAGGTTGACCTAAAATGGTAAACTGAACGAAACGTGCATTGTCATAGTTGGTCATGACATTAAAATGACAATGTATTTAATGTATTAATATCTAACTAAATTTAAAGAAGAGTGCTACGAAACAAACTAAACTCCCTTTATACATAAAACACTAGAGTAAAAGCCTAATGGTTTAAAAATTACGTTAATTAAAACAACATTGTGACTGGTAAAATGTAAACAGGATCAAAAAGCATCTCGACTGTAATCCCGCCATCAGCATTGATTAAACAGAAGCCGTCGTGAGGCAAAGTGAAAAGTTCCTTCATCATTTAGCGGCCCGTCTCGCGTCAGACAAATGGGATATCAGGCGATGCGTCCTGCAGCCAGGTAGATGCACGACTTAATGCGATCCCTTCAACTAACATTTGAGAGGGTAAGCACTCAACGGTAGCGTTTGGGATGCTTACTTTATCCACTTATGCTTTTGTACAATATTAGATATATATTGAATAAAATTACGTTTTAAATTTTCAAGAGGAAATAAAATATCTAGAAAACAAGACTGAATAATAAAACAGAGATGGTGTAGTCGCCAAAACTAATGAGTGGGCATAAAGTACTTCATTCAGCATATTCTCCAGATTTAGTTTCCTACTATAATTTCCTGTTTCAAAACTTAAAGACATGGCTGAGCGGTGAGAGACATGGGTCTAGGAGGACATTGAAATAAACTTCTATTTTGAAGGCCTTGATAATACTTAATATTTGGAAGGAACAAGAAATCGTAAACGGTACTGAAACGTAATAAATTTACAGGAGATATAGTTAATAAACAAAAATTCCTTCTGTAAAAACATACACTGACTTATAACTGACCTTGGTAGTAGGATTTGCACAAAAATTAAATGTCTTCCGGAAGTTAAGCAATGAGTCACGCACATTATCGGGAGCGCTCTGCGGAAATTACATTAGCTAGCAGCCATCGCGCGTGGTTAGTGCACTCTAGGCTCATTTGTTTATTCCTCTAGAACATTTCACTGACACGAATTAGTCTTCTAGTGAATTCTGATTCATATGATTCTTTTACATTAGGAAGCTACGTAACACTTAAATATCAGGCGATATTATTATACTTGCTTATTCTTGTATCCAATTTTGAGGATATTATTGTTTATTTTTGTTAATTATTTATTTATTTTTGAACTATTAATGCGCCTTCCCTGTTTTGAGTCTTTACTTCCGTCGGCAGACCTTATGACTACTGCCTGTGTATTTTATTATTTATTTAACTTGTTATATTGTTATAAGACACGTGCACGTACGTCACGCACGCACGCAGATATCCTTGAATGGAGCATAACATTTGTCATGCAATCCGTTGCACGTTTGCCATTTTCACGTAAAAACTGTGTGACATTTTACGAACAAATACAAAGCAATACATTCGTGTGACATCACAGAGCGATATTCAATTTGCTTTGAGGCGCGTATCCACAAAGGTGCATTTGGTGCATCGGATTCCATGACGAGGTGCCCCCAAAAGTTCCCGCACAACATCGCAACCACCGGAGCGCCGTCGCTGCCAGGAAATTGAACTCACCTTCGTATTCGACGTACGGAACAATGCTTTGTTAAAGAACATCTAATTTATTTGTTCGACTCGCTTCGTGGATTCTGCTCTATTTAAATTGAATATCGATTTATCATACGATTCCTTAAAACAATTTAATATGAAGATGCTTGTATTGAAAAGTTGATTTTTCTTCTTCGGTATAATAAAAGTTTCTGTATTTGTATTTGACAAGACGAATATTAGACAAAGACTATGCTGTTGTATGTTAGTGAAGTTAAAAAAACATGATACCGAAGAATAGAAAACTATACACATCAAGATATTAATTTAATAAAATGAATGGGGCTATAGGTAAGTAGCGAGGAGTCAGAATGTGTCTATGAAGGCTCGTCTGGCAATACACAATGCTGTACTAGTCCCCACTTTAATGTATGGAAGTGAGAGCTGGGTTTGGCAGGAAAAGCATGCTAGTAGAGTTAATGCCGTTGAGATGTGATCCTTAAGAAGTATGTTAGGCGTGACTTTGAATGATAGGGTTAAAAATAGCGTTATGAGGGAAAAGTATGGCTTAAAAGTGGATGTTGTGACTAATTGAGAAAGGTATGCTTCGGTGGTTCGGGCATGTTGAAAGGATGAATGAAGAGAGAATAACAAAACAAATTTATGTTGCAAAAGTGAGTGGCAGTGTTGGTAGGGGACGCCCTAAGAGAACTTATATCGATCAGATTAATGACTTACTAAAGGGCGATATAAGGTGCACCCATAACCGACGAGCATGCATGCGTAGATGTATGAATGTGGAAGAAGCGAGAGAGGTGTGCCTGGATCGCGCCAAATGGAAATCCATGATCTCTGCCTACCCCTCTGGGCTACGGGCGTGAGCGCATATTTTATTTTATTTTATATTAATTTAAATTAAGAATAATATCTATTTTTTTAATTTCCATTTACTACATTTATTCAAAGTGATTGGTATTTTTTAAGAGGTAAACTAGTCTTTAAGCAAAAACTAAAGCATTACATGCTCGTCGGTTGCGGGTACATCTTACATCGTCCTTGTTTAGTATGTCACTAATCTGGTCGATATAAGTTCTCCTGGGACGTCCCTGCCAACACTGCTGCATGATCTCTGCCTACCCCTCTGGGCTACGGGCGTGAGCGCATATTTTATTTTATTTTATATTAATTTAAATTAAGAATAATATCTATTTTTTTAATTTCCATTTACTACATTTATTCAAAGTGATTGGTATTTTTTAGTATTTCATCTATTTCATAAATATATTTGACAATTTGTAATTGTTACCTGATTTAACTTAATTTAATTACCAAATAAAAAACCGTACGGTCGGAGGTTATAGCCAAAAAACTATTACCACCCCATGGAAACAATCTTGAGATATCTAATCAATCTTATCCTTAAAATTAACGTAAATTTATTATTTATATATATTAATTCGTCTTAATTTCTTTATTTAAGTTCTGATAAAACTGTAAAAAAATTATACGAGCCAGCAAAATTAGATAGTAGAGAAAAAAGTAACATACTATATATTAAAGTATTTTAATATAGTAAATTATAACGTTCAGTGATAGTCTCGATAGAGTCCCTTGCAGAGTTCGGGCGACGTAGCCAGCGCTCGCACAACGCACGCCATTGTAAATATTAGTTTCGTGGAGCTCATCAATTCCGCGCTCGAACTTAATAAAATACTTGGAGCTTAATTGAAAATGAATACTGGCGGAGTCGATGCGATCGATAGAATATTCCGCAGCCTTAATCCGCGATAATGAAGCGGCCCCGCGAAGGGTTGCGAGGGGTCCGGTAATAAATGTTGCGTTCCAAATTTAAAATCAAAGTGCGGAATAAATTTTGATTAAGCGATTAGCTCAGAGCCCGTGAGGTGTTTGTGTTTCTTCGCTGCAATCACTTGTAACGTCGACGCGGCTGTTGACATTACTATAAGGGCTTATACACCGTGTATATACAAGTGTTTGAGAGATTTATGGGAGAAAATTTATGATGAGAATTTTAGATATAAGTGAAAAGTTTACGACTAAGGCGCCATCTGTCAGTTGCGAATATAAAATACAAAGTTATTTTGATTTTTGAATTAAGATATAGTTAAAAGTTACGACTTGGGAATTAGTTTGGAAAGAATCATTAATAAAAGACATTTCAAATAACCACACTGTAGCCAACATACTGACGACAGTGATGCAAAAATTATTTATTAACAAATTAGCTACGCTCATTAGCTTAAGAAGAGAACTTACAAACTGGTAAGAAATATATCCTATACAATTTAATTAAGAACATAAAAGTTATGAACCAAGTTCATACAATTAGCATAAACAAATTCAATTCAACAGTGCACATATATTTCGAGGTATGATGTGAATAATTGAACTGTAAATCACAATAAAACGTCGGATGCGAGCTAGGATAGCGGTAGTGGGTGTGGCAGCCGCGATGCATGCTGGCTGCATATGCACCGACATTTGATCACCGCCACGGTAATGCACCTTCCAAATTCATTATAATTTTATTCATGCACTGACGTGGCTCTCGGTTGATTACTCTGTTTAAGCAAGAACATCAATGTAAGATATTTGTCACTGATATAAAATGAGGTATGCGTATATACGGTCACGCCAGACAGATAGGCAGCGATGACGGTTTCGATTTGGCTCGATTTTGGCACACCTCTCTTGCTTTATTTATATCCATACATCTAAGCATACATGCTAGAACAATAAAGTGTTTGATAAACTCTAAATATTAATAGTGCTGGAAGTGAAACCGAACTAAAAATCTTACCTCGTGTGTAACATATAAAATTATATGAAGTGCTCGAAAAACACAGAAGTACTGTAAAATTGTAACGCTCAAGAAAAAATTTAAATATATACTAGAACTGAAATCTGTAAACCAAATGTATACTAAGGTTATTAAATAGTTAAATTAGTTAGATCATAAAGAGTGTGAATGTAACATAAAACATATGCAAACAAGAGTAAACATGAAGACTCACAAGATCTCTGACCAATATTTATCAGAGGTAAACTAGTCTTTAAACAAAAAATAAAGCATTACATGCTCGTCGGTTGCGGGTACATCTTACATCGTCCTTGTTTAGTATGTCACTAATCTGGTCGATATAAGTTCTCCTGGGACGTCCCTGCCAACACTGCTTACTTTTGCAACATAAATTTCTCTCCTTCGAGTTCAATTTATATAATGTCTTCGAGATTTAGATTTCAACAACTCTTCATTTCGAGTATGCGTAGGTTTTTCATAAATTAATGAAGTTAGTGGTAATAATATAGCAATTGGCCCCCTACCGTGTAAGGCAGAGTAGATAATTACCACAGCTACTAGTATCTTACAGAACGTCTTTAATAATAGTAAATCTTTTTATATTCTAAGAACAAGACACTTAAGTATTGAACTACTCATATTTCTTGCGAGATTTTTTTATATATTCAACTGTGAGCTAATAAGATGCTTTTTTAGTATTCATACGTGCCGCCAAATCCCGCGACATTAGATGTAATTACGCCGTGAGAATGAGACTAACCCATCCCTCGGAAGAAAGCAACGAAACGCCATTAAGCATTAATTGCGGTAACATGCAATTTTAGAACACACGTCTTCGTTTATGAAACATACAGAACATTGGAGTACTTTTATCTTTTTATTCAAGTTTTTATGTCTACTATCCTGATTAATGTTATGAATGCTAATGGGAGTTAGTTTGTTTGTTACGATTTAACTCCTTAATGTAAACATGAAACATTGCACACACATTACCAGGTGTGCAGAAAAGGACATGGGGTACTTACCTTTTTTCCCGAAAATAAAACTGTACTCAAGGTTGTTCTCAACTTGTAGAACTATGATATTTATGATATTTACTTGAATTTACTATAAAAACTCTCTCTCACAATTCGTTACCAAGTACTAGATTTGGTTTCATTTATTTTCTTTATATACATCAGACTTTAGCGTCTTGAAACTTAAGACTAATGAATTTAAACTTAGTTCTTATAACGATAAATTTAGTAGCGTATAGTTTCGTTTTCATTTTAATGTTAAAAAGTGAAGGACATGTAACATCGCCCTCCTTTTTTACGGTGATTATCAAAAAAAATCGTTTAAAAAATTTAGTGTATCCCCAATTTTGCTTCCCCAATTTTTTCATTAAAAGTTTCGAAAATAAATAACAGGTTCTTATATCTAAACACACGTAATTAAGGGAATGACTACTGACTTCCAAGTTTTAATCGGTGGTAATGACTGCAGTAATGACAAGCTTTATGATTATCCTTGACCGAAAGGTGATGGTCAGGTTTACAATATAAAAACTTTTCAAGACATAGATAGATAATTAAATCAAATATTAGATTGTTATAACTTACGAAATATTGAAAAAATACTAGAAATAATGATTTCATCATCATGAAAAGGTATATCAGTATATATCTGTATGTATCTGTATGTATATATAAATCTGTAGTAAACGGTACTGATAGTACATTAAGTTTTTGTTTATTTCATTACTTATTTTGTTTATGTACTATTGTTAGTTTCTCAAAATAAATTAAAAGAAAAAATCTACTATGACAAAGTTATGAGAATCGAATATTTAATTTAATTTGATTTAATTCATTTTTTTTCAGTGGTTTCAGTGTTTTAATAGACTAGAAACCCGAAAAGCTTAAATTAAGAAAATCTGTACTTGGCAGATTTGAATTCTATATAACATTATTAATTAAATGTTGCGAATGCCTTCGCCTGTTGAAGGCAGGGAACCTTGTCTAATAAGCACAGCACTCAGGTTAATGAGTTTACTGCATCCCGGAGGTAGCAAGTTTTTAAAAGTGTAAAACTTCAGGCGCTGCGCTTGCCTTTGCGCCGTTGGCAATTAACTTGCCCGCGTTCGACGTTCATATTAAACATTCGTTTTGCAACCTCTCTACCCCAGTTTGATAGCAAATACTCGACTTCTGACCTACATCCAACTTCTGGTTTCGAGTAATGCTCTTGTACATTAGTAATTACATTATTTTGAAAGTACGAATAAAAAAGAACGAATACGTTTTTTACATTACATATATTTTAAGGTTAAGGTTTGTATTTTTAAGTTTATAGAGGATTTATAAATGGTAGATTTTATTTCATTTTTCAAAGTTATATTCCTATCAGCCAACAACCTACACTCCTGGACGTAGACCTCGCTAAGGAGCCACAAAGGTTAGTCCCGCGCCGTCCTGGATGAGGACATCCAGTGGACTTCACTTTAAATCTTGACCAGATCATCTGCCCATCTTATGGGAAGCCTACCCACACAGCATTGATCAGTACGTGCCTGCCATTCCAAAATCTTTTGACCTTGTCCATTTGACGGGCAATGTAAGAGGTAGTTGGGTATTCATTTGATTATTTTTGCTTTCAAGTAGCTTATAAAAGTTATATATTTTATCACTTAAATGTTTTATATCCTTAAAATTTATTGAAAAACGTGAATTGAAAAATGACTTGCACTTAGGCGTTGCAAAATAGATGAGTTGTTCTGTTGCCAAGATGTGATTCAATGCATCGAGTCGAAAGTTAGAAGATAAATAATACTGGTAGCGCAAAGGAATGAAATGGCATCATTTGGCTACTTTTCAACAACATTAAAGGTGATATTTACAATGCCTGAAGGAGAAATTGAATCGAAATGGAGCTATAATAATAAATATATCTTTTTAAAGAAAGTGTTAACGCTTATAACATCAGATAGTCTAGAAAAATCTCATGTTGGTACTAACTGACCTTGACTATTTCGAAAATAAACGTCTAAGAGCTTAGAATGTATGTAATTGCTACGAATCTTTACCTTAATTTTCTGAATAGTATAAACTTATTTAGTGTGTAAATATTAAGGTTGCTTTCCACTAGGTACATTATTAATATAAGTTGTCTTTACCGTTAAGACCTGGCACATATAACAGAGAAAAAAATCTTTTCACCAAGGTCCATAAATATTTTTACTATCAATGAACAAAAACAAAACATTTTTCATCCGGGGCCGCTCCTTAATCCAGTAGCACCGGGGAGTTGTAACGACGTTAACCGGTCCATTTCTCAATTTTCTCGTACACCGGAACCCCTTCGTTCTTAGAGATGGACGCACAAAAGATATACCTACTGGTGGCAACCCTTCGACAGCCCGGGGCTCTCCAGCCGCGTTCAGATACCGGAGATCGACTCCTATTTTATTGCTTTACGAAGAATTTGAGGGTAGAATTAAACTTTTACCGACAGTATTCAGTCTATAAATATACAAGTGAAACGATTCCGGGAATAAAAACTCTGAAAAATCTTACAGACATAAAATATTTGAGTTTAAAAAATAAACTTTAATCTTGTTGACTCAAAAATACTTGCACTTTATCTATTTATTTATAGTAATTATACATATGTTTTAAAATCCATAAAATCAAAGGAGCTGTAATTGCGTTTCAGGCCTTGTAAGATGATCGCATCCTTGTACATTTGGGACCTTAAGGGGTCAATGAAAACTATAAAACAACTTGTAAAAAAGAAAAAACATTTCTCGGGCTATGTACGTCAATCCGCATCGGGGTCGCTTGTTAGAACATGCACTAAAACTCTACTTACAGAGGATTACTTTACCCGGCAAGAAATTTACTCTATATCTCTGTAATCTGTTGATCTTGGTAAAGAATTCCACATGACATGCATAATAACTTCAAAATAATATGTTAAATAAAATATTGATGGCGTGTCCACTTGGTAATTATGCACCAAACCATACTCGTTTAAAATTTACTTACTCAAAATTACGCCAGATAATCTAATAAACTTCAAACTTTCTTTTCTTGATCGTGAATATTATTAGGCCTTTTTCGTGTAAAATGTTAACGTTATACAATTGCAATTCGTAATGGATTTAAAACACTTAACGAAGCTTTCCTCGCTTATTTCCCACGGTAAAATCCGTCTCATGCTGTCTGCCATTCGTGGTCGCATCCGTTTCCTCGCGGCATTATATTAAATTTTATTATGACCCTGGACTAAGTAATGGGAATATCGTGTAAGGAGCGGTCGTCCGGAGCCCTAGGGCGTTGGAGGGGGTGTCAGACGGGTGTGGGGGTCGGTGATTAAAATTTCGACTACCGTTGATGACACAACAGTACTGCCGAGTGAAAGGATTAATAGAGGTTTTATGAGTGGATTACATTACTTTGTAGTGTCGCTACGACGCATGGACCTATTGTTATTTCACTTCTCATTTAATTACGAAAGCTTAATACGATTGTTTGCAAATTTGAACGCTAAGAAATGATTTTCGTTTAATAAAACACAGTACAGACATCTCAGTTTTAGCGTTACAGTGTATTCATAGTAGATAGTGGGATTTATTCATAGTACATTTTGAAAGTCGATATTCGTGCATTATACAGAAAAAAAAGAAAGGTATTACGTACCTACGGCCAATACTGCACAGTGATGTGCGACGTGAGTGTGTTATATGTATGTTTTCAATTTCACATGTGTTACTTATATATGAAATACATGGAAACTTTAATTGACATTTCTACTACTATTAGATAAAATTAATAAAGTGCTTCTTTGTAAAACTACCTCTTTTAACGGTACACACATTTAAATTGTGAATTAACACGAATAAGGACAAAATAAATCAAATTTTAAGTGCAAATATGACGCCCTCTTTTGTCCTGCGACCATGCAAAGCTAACTGATTGTATTATAATGAGAGCTTGGAGCTGCCCCGTTACCGCACAAAACAAATAAACCGAGGAATTTCTAGTCGTATTACTACACGGTTTACAAAACAATCCGTTAATACCCTTTATAGTTACTATAAATTAAAGACAAAAACTATATTGTTTTGATACGCCTTGTGAAATGTCTACAACTACATATGTATATTTTAATTATATATATTTACTGGTAAACTATAACTTAAAAGTGATAAGATTGTGATCCTCAATTAAGATAAATGTTTAAGTTTATTAATACCAAAACAATTTCTCTGTACTTTTTTTTAAATACCAAAAGATATATTTAGTTTTTTTTTCATTGTTGTTTGTTGTCATTCGATCCAATTGTTTTATTTGATGAAAATGTTTTAAATTACGCGCCCACGTTAATATCACTTAAGCGGGATGAAATGTATAAAAAATATTATTACTTTGTCATAAAGATTATAAACAAACTGGCATAAGACCTCTGGTATATCACCGCGCAGCTGAGAGACCGTAAATAGAAAGTGGCTCTACTACGAGTATACTAACGATATTGTAATTATTTCACAATAAATCGTGAAGCGACCACTTGGCGCGTTGATCTTTCAAGTGTGAAGGTTTATTTAAAAAGGCGGCAATATTTCTTCCCTCCCCCAACCCGAGCTCACTTCGTTATATTTATTAAAACATCGCCCGAGATTACAAAGAACACGATATTTTTTTACACCGAAAGATGTGAAAACCAATTAAGGAGATAAAAAGAGAATCCAGCGAGGTGCCTGCATTAATTTCTTTTTTGCGAGGATTATTTTAAAATTGCATTATATTCTTGTTAAGACGCCGCGCTCTTGGTTAATGATAGCACTACCCCTTCCTTTTTAATTGCCCCGGGCTATTGCGAAATGAGTAATCCGGAGGTGCTGGGCCGGCTCGCCTGATAACAACTTTTCGCGACTCCTGAAATCTAAAACGCATATTAAGTCGGTATGACAAAATTCTTCAAGGCAGCAATTCTTATCTCTATTATTCCTATTTTTTATATTTAATAATTAATATTGATACTCTACTTAGGAGATCCAAAATTACTTGATTAATGGTAGATGGGATAAGTTAACTAACTTAAAACTTTCTCATTTGAGACTAGTACAGTCACATTTTTGATAATATGATATGCGACACTCTCTTGGATTGTTCAATGTATGGCAATGACTTCTTAGTTCAGATCAAGAAATTCCTTGTAAATTTATTTAACCAGTATACAGTATCTTTTAAGTCATAATGCAGTAAGAAATCTTCAATATCGCCAGTAAGATAATCTCCAATAGAAAATTATTGCATTTTGTCATCACGGCTTCTACAAGAGCCGTGTTACAAGCGCGTGGCGAATTGTTTATTACTCCAAAAATTCAATATAGCATGACTCCTTATCGGACTATGTGGTGACATGAAACAAAAAAAACAATGATCGAATAATAAAAAGTAACGGAAATGGAAATGAAGAAATAATACCTTTCCCACGCACAAATAAATTATGCGCCGATATTTCCTACGTGAATTCTGACACGGATCGCTCAATTCGGGGAAGGAGTCCCCGAATAAGTGTTCACCAGAAGTGGTCACGATTACAACGTAAATTTATTCTCCGATCGTGCGTATAAAACGCTCGAAATTATTACTTATGCTCACGGAATAAGATACAAAACGATAGCAGCTGAAACTTTGCAGGAGAAGATTGCGATTACAAAAACTAACCTAAATCTACGATAGTTTTGTACGATTATAGATCTTATTTTTAGTGAAATAAGAGCTAAGGAGATTGCAAGATAATGTAGATTTGACGCAGTCTCGGTTTATTAGTCATCGATGGTGGTGCGATAGGCCGGTGCCAGGCGCGGGCGGCGCGCACGCATGCACTGTCAACACTACCCTAATGAACGGCAGTTACCCAACGCACGTGATGCTAAATGTCGCTATACTTCCTGCAGTAATTTCATTGTAATTTGTGCGTATTTGTCATGTGACGAAAATTATGACTCTATCGTGAAAATATGAAATTTTAACTTAAGTAGTTTCATAAACTTTTTTGTTATACAGATATTTAACATTTATTTTTCATCGAGTCTCTTCGCAAGATTTCTATAAATTAATATAGCAAACAAGACATAAAAGATTGTTTAAATTTTGTAAGTTGTTATAATTGAATTCCGCATTCATTTTAAAACGAAAAGAAAAAGATTGGCAGTCACGAAGATTAGAGATACCGAGTCGCCTGCTGCCTTGATAGATGTCACGAGAAGTAAAAATTAAGGTTCTACCGTTCTACCACAAAGCGACGTCTGCGACGAGGAATGCTAATTACAGTTCATATTTATGCGACTGCAGCGGTTCGTGACGCCGCCGCCGTGGTGACAAAATAAATCGCACTAATCGTCTACTCTTATTGCTGTAAACGAATTAGCTTCTAAACAGTAAAACAATGTAATACAAAACAATTGATTTAGGTACATAACGTCATCATCAGCTTTTAATTTTGAAATATTTTGTTTGTTTCCCTGAAAATTATATAGTATTATTGGTTACATGAACATCAGTATGTTGCTGAAGTCAGTACGATTCATGCAAGCTAAAACAAATTCTTGATGAAGCAGCGCACTAGTTGAGGCACCTGTCAAAGTACATTAGGTATGTTAAAATTGTTAACCGGAAGCTGTCATAGCTTAATCAAAAAAGAGTTGGGGTTCGAATGTTCGAAACATTAATCGAGGCTTCTAAGTATAAATCGCAGCTTAAGTCGTGTACACTACCTACTACTGTTGTCATATTTATACAGGACAAGGTAAAAGTTAACGGGTAGTTTTTGGTAGGACTGTGGATAAGTCCTTGTTGTTTATTAACTATCTAAATAATAAGTAGTCTGTTATTATTTTAGATGATATTATTCTACTTTATTAGATTATATAGATTGGTGTCATGAAAGCTATAATAATAGTGTTTTTAAACGCATGAGTTCAAAATCAAATGACATTAACAAGAATCCCTCTGAAATGTGACCCATTCTGTTTAGAGCTCAGTAAGCGCATGGGACACTGCCGCAGTGGTTTGGATTTCATACCGGATACATAGGAATTAGCTTTATGGGGGCTACAATTTTGAATGAAACTACTTTAAGCGCGTGATACATATGGCTCCTAGTGAATAGTCAGAAGACAATATTTCCTTTGTTTTGTCTTTTCTTTCTTAGTTTTTTCAAAGGTTTTTCGAGCTAATGGAAAATTGTAGTTTCTGTAAGCCCTTTTTGGTAACGTCTTTTTATCGTTGTTAACATAATATCTACTGTAATCGTTACATACTTTAACGCAGTACAAATATCTAAGCACTAATCTTATTACGTAAAACATTTGGTTTAAAAAAACACTTAATCGTTCGTACCTTTAACAAAACATTACTTACACCCTCCATAAAACGGAATCAAAAGGCCTGCAATTTTGTTATCAAAACCAACATTGTTAAGCTTTCAGCGTTTGCAAAATCCCTAAAACAACAAAATAGAATTTGTCGGAGAAGGCAGAAGGCGCACGGGCGGAAGTGGCGTGCGTTTGGGCGGAAGCCCGATCGCCACATCCGATTCCATCTCGACACACGAACGGGCACAAATCTTGTCGGATCGCTAGCGATTTGCAACGATAAGCTGAGGTATTAATAATAATAATATTAGGATTTTTATAATAAAGAAAGTGACTTATTTATTATTTTTATTACTATATTTTATTATTGGTTTTAACGAACATTTTCTTGATTGGTATCGATACAGTCATCAGTACGATTAACTTCAATAAACAACGAGGTGCGAAAACCTAAATATTATATTACAAAATATTATTTCCTAAATTAAAAATAATTATAATTCATAAATTATTACTCTAAGTTTCATATCACCGTTAAAATAATGAATGTTCTCTTTCTGAAACAATCTATGTAATGAGGGTATAAAACAATGCCTTCATAATTTACGGCTTACATCGCAGCGAAGAAAAGTCCGAGCGCTCACAAATTTAATGGCGACTTCCATTTGATAATTCAACGGCTTTTAAGACGGGAATTAAGATTAGAAGCGAGATCGCATGGCGCCTGTCAAAAGGCACCGGTTATTTTTATTATTCAAACCCCTAAAGAATTATTGATTTCTTAGGAAATAACATTAAAATATTGAATTATATACAATTATATATTGAAATATCTTCTTACAGGCATATAAGAAATTCAAATTCAGAATTAGGTAATTAATTGATTGTTCTAAGGTAAACTCATAACAGACGATACTCGTGAGATAACTTGGAACAAAACATTATATAGATTTAATATTTTGGACACAAATACCAACGATGATTAAAGAATAAATTCAGACTTGGTCGTGTTATACACATATATTCTCACGAGGTGCACGAACTTAGTACTACTACTTTTTCCTGAGACGAGAAGGGCGCGCAATAGGACCAAGAGGCACCAAGTGGTGTAATTGACGCGCAATAATTATCTATAATTCTGTTTAAATATTCAAGTCGTGCCTTTACATTACCTTCCTCTTTGTCCCCGTTCCGCAAATCTATAGAAATAAATGTTGAATTCAGTTGCAAAGAGAAACGTGATTCTAAGTAATTATACATTAAATATCTATACATCATATGCTCATGAAATCATTTCAGTGACAGAATAAACGAAACAAGAAATTTCAAATTTCGAACACGCCGTTCGAAACATAAATTAAAATTTGAATGGGCGCGCGGTAATTCGACAATAAAACGCAGCTGAGCCGCGCCCCAATCAGATGGCGATCTTGATAAACGACCACCGTGAGACTGCATTCTCGCCTCAAGACGTGTACTTGCGCATCGCCCTATAAACATCTATAGGTCGAATAAGAAAATAAAATATGGTGTACTCATAAATAACAACCTAAAGAATTTGATGTAGGAACGCAACCAAATAATCCGCAAGCTTATACGATAATAAGCAATGACCATTGAGTTAAGTAGAAATTAGTGCGTATCTCCTAAATTTGTAAAATAAGACCTGCCTTCATATTTAACCCTTCGTTAGAAATTTCATCAATAATCAAGCTGCGCTGTGCTGCAACACACAAAATGACGAAAACACATAAAAAATAAACGACAATGACAGAATGGAAATAATTATTTCGTATCCCGGGCAAGGCGGCCGTATAGCTTCTCTCGATGTACTAAAACAAAATATAGCCGTCCCGTTCTTATACACAGACGAGCGAGGGATGCAGAAAGAGATGGTTAAATGTAGCCTAAATAAAACATTACGGCTGAGAACACGGGCCATATTGCCTCGCTGGAAAAGTTTTAAAAAGTTTTCTTTGCGGGCCCATTACAAGTACAGTACCTTTGCGTGTGTGTGTTGAAATACGCGCCATACACTCGGTCGATAGACTTTGTTCACGTAGCATAAACAAACGTGTCAATAATTATTCTACATCAGTTGACTAAAATAAAAGTTTCGCATAAACCTAAAAAAGTTACACGAGAAAAAACATACTTGAAACTACACCATCACGATAATTTGTGATCAACAGACGTCCGCGCCTAGCAGCGTAGGCCTTCCTCATGAATCGCAAAAAAGATAAGTTGGTTAGCCAGTAGACTCCCACAATCTTGACCTGATTGTCAGTCCATAACGTAGAACGTTTATCTTTTAACAGCGGTAGGGTCCGCAACAACAACATCTGTTGCACGAATGGGCCTGCTCGACCGGTGAAATACCACGACCTCACAGTACACTGTACATGTGTACTTCTGCGTTATGTCTGATGAGTGAGGAGTCAACTTTAGTCCTCTTCCCGGATAGGACGGTCAGAGGATGAACAGGCTTTTTTTTATATCCCCCTCTTGTGCCCATTAAAGGTAGGCACGCATCAACGATTTATGGTTGTTGCGGATGACTATAAGTAGTGGTCACAGTGGTTTAACAGTGGTTTAACAGGTGAACCGCTCGCTCGTTTGACACCTTCTTCAAAAAAAGAAAACGACAGTGAAGACCAAATAACATTGTTTTAGTAAAATGTTAAGCAAGAGAATTAAAGAAAGGAATAGATTAACAAAACCATTGCACTACGTCATTGTAGGATTTACGGTTCCATCAGACATTCCTTTTGTACGAAAAAATGCTACAACTTACAATACTTCAAAGGTGTTCGTTTTTAGGTATTTTGATCCTATTGCAGTAGACAAAGATAGTTTTCGCCTTATCACCAATATGATTAAATAGCAAACGTGACATTGTTCTTTAACAACCAACCTGTAAGGATGCTTCCTGTTACAATTTTGTGTTAACGTGATTACCAACATTTAGAACTTTTATTGTTACATTAACTACTTTATAAAAAAAACTTTCCGAAAAGAACCTATTTAAGATTCAGAGGTATTTTATCCCTGGGAGAGACTCTATTTCATTTCATTTTTGATTTGATAAAAAATTGATATTAATAATATACTGCATTAATGATCGATCGAGGTCGTGTGACCTCGAAGCGGCCAGTATCTGTGTGAGTTGTGCTGACACACACAGCGGCAGCGGCGCGTACACAACGAAAGTAGGTTTATTTCCATGAAAAAGTTTTGAAAATCGATGGCTTTAGCTCCTACGCTCCGAAACTTTTCCGTCATATAACCATAAATACGAGCCGTACGCCGCGCCGGGTCGCGCCGCGCTGTGTTTTGCTCTCTCCAACGCTCGCTCCCAGTACAAGCACAGCTAAGAAAAATTCCTAGTGTAATTTGTAATTTGGTTGTATTATGACAAAAAAACGTAAGATTGAAAGTTTTTTATCGATCGTCGTTAAGTGATTATTAACGCCTAATTTGGTATTGTTCGTTTACTTTCACAATTAAGTGATATTGACAGCTGTCAAAGCAAGGCTGTTTATAAGGTTTTTCTGATAAAAGACATCTACAGTGAAAATAGAATAGAAAATAGTGGCTGAAAACCAGCGTGACACGGGATCGTCATTCCGTGTGGACAAAGCTGAATCACCCCCAATTGCCATAATTTGTAACAGTGTAATTATACTTTTTTCTATGTAAATCTGTTTTCGATGGCAATAAATCTATTCTAATCTATTCTATTTATTTATTTATTTAAATAAGTTATACGTTAATCAATTTAATTTTAAAGTTATTACCATTTAGTTGGTGAAAATAGAGAAAATCTGGAGAACGTATTGCGGTGAGGCTTCTCTTGGTTTGCGGCGGACGCCATCTTGAAAGTATCTGTTTGATATATTATTGTTTATAAATAATGACTCCGCGACCCTCCCAATTTAATTGCGGCGTATCCTCGAGAATGGCTTATTAGGCGGCCGGTTAATATTTCCTTATTGGGCTGTAATTAATTTTGTTAGTCAGGTGCGACGCCGACGGCGGTCGTTCGGTCGCTGTCTAAACGACTATTATCCACCGCATTATTTTGCCGCGGCCAATTTGTTTGAAGCCTTTGACGTCCAATGGAAATTCGGTTTATTAAGTCGACTCGGCCCCCAGATCGGAGCGGGACATCATAGTCGATGTCGACATTTATCCAGTTTATTAATTGAGAATAATTTAAACGATGCCTACAAATCGGATTACTTATTAAAAAATGATAAATACTTCCTAGGCTGGTGAACCGAAATATTTAAAAGCACTAAACATAACAAGGTAGAAGACTATAATTAGTAAAGTTAAATATGTAATATAGGTAGTGAGTGTTAAGTTACGTTACGTAGAAAATAGTATTTTATATTTTAGACAATTAAAAATGCAGGTGCAGCTGTCATCAAATTACATACATATAGTCATAAAGATCAGCTAACTTTTTACATGATCTGAGAGCAACAATGTTTTCTCGTACGTGCTTACAATTATTAACAATTAAACACTATCTTCGAACTCGAGTAGGCAAACACAAGCGTGAACTAGTGGGCAAGGTCGAATTAGCGCCATGACCTTACCACTGCAGCCCTCTGCTAGCTGGTCCAAGTAGTTTGCGAACAACTGCCATAACTCCGGAGGTACTCTGAAACTGGGTGACGGTCTAACCGGCCGTTGACTCCGAGAAAAAGTTCTCTTAAATATTCCACAACTTTAGTTTAGCAACTCAAATTTAGTTTGGTAACAAACGTAGCAACAACAAGCTTAACAAATCCCTGATGGAGAATGGCGCGCGAGCCATTTTCAAGTTCAGATGGCAACGGCGCGTCATGCGTCGTCGTATCGTACATCATTTAACTTCGCAGGAGATCAGAAGTTATCATATTAAAAAATATGACTAATCGTACTCTTATATATAAAATTGTCTTATAAATAAAGTCCGTATCAGGTTTAAGAGCGAGCAATAAAAGCGATATGAGTTCCACATATGACTTTTACGATAATTTATTAATCATATATTATACATATATTTTTATATTTTTCTAAGACATATACAACATTTAAGGACAGTAACAATCTTTTGAAGCTGCTTATCAAACGTTTTCTGAAAAGATATCATACTTGAAGACAACCAATAAAATTAAATTGATTAAGAAATAGCCAAATACTGACTATTTACAACTTTATATCAATATTAATAATATGAGACAACCTTAAATAAAAAATGTTGGATCTCAAAACAGTTACGTAAATGTGTCGTAATGTTATAAAAGAAAATTTTAAGGCCTTGTATCCATCTCAATGTCCCGAACAGGACTAGCACATCAGCTATGCGGCTGGCGCGCCGCGCATGCGCCCACCCGGGCCCCCTCTGCCCCCTACCCGCAACACGGAAAACTTTTCCCTGACATAGGTATAAATACAAGCTCTCACCCGTCGGCAACACTTTTTGCCCCCCTCTCCAGTTGGGTGGGGAGGCAAAAGTTTTGCCAGCCCGGCTCGGTACTCCGTACACAGCGCTCTTCCACTTTTTCCTGTATATTGAAATGGAGGTGCGGAGAAAAGAGTAGAATTTAGAAGCTGTCGTACAAATTTTAATGAGGAGTGAGAAGGTGAGCGGCGTGCCGTGTAACGAGCCCCGCACGCTTTGTATAGCCATTTGATATTTTAATATGCACGACGAAGTTGTTGCCTTGAAACGCCCGATTAATTGAACAGTATAAACATGGCATAAACATTTTTTAAAACGTGTACACGACATTATTCAGCATTTTCTATACATCGGACCGAGCACAATGTTTTCTTAATGATAAGCGACACCGTCTCCTCAAGTGCCTTCCTTATACGTAGATTTTAAATGGTAGCCAGCGAGTGGTCGTCGTACATAGCGTATATTTTAGTCTGCATTTAATATGATTTCGCAACAACACATATTGTTAGCTAATATTTTTCGGACTAAAAATTACACAGATTTTAATATAATTATAACTCACTGATTAAACGGTCGTCGATTTGAGAGATACGGTATGATGAGCCTAAGCTACCTTGTCGAGTTATCTGATCTTTGGATTTGGGTGCACAAAAAAAATTCTCGCGCAAAGGTTTAAGATGATGGCGGGTACCTTGCCTACCAATAAACCTTGTTGCTTATTTGTTTAAAAATAATTATTGTTTTTTAAATATCAAACTCCCACATAGGCGGGACGGGGAAGGGCACTATGATAAACAAAGATTGTTTTTGCGGCAGATTTCTAGTGTAGGACGATAGGTAGGATTATTCATCTACCAAATTTGGCATCCAAAATACTCGCTGAGAACTATGGTGATAAGTAATAAATATTATTTTAATAGATAATATATTTAAAGATGCCCTAGTTTTAATATAGAATAATGAACCCCCGTCTACGACCGTCTACGCACCCCAATAAGGTAATCTCAATGTTTAACTGCATGGGTTATCCAAACAGTTAGTTGGGAGCTGTCAGCGGGCATATTTGAGGTCTGCTTGGGGCACATTCATCACAGGCCGGTAGTTAGTGCATCGCCTGACCCCACCTTATCTTACCGAGGCAGTGACGTGACCCGGACCGCCTGGTGACTGATGACTTGCCTTAATTAAATTTTATAACCTCTCAAGCCCACTTAAATGTTTACTTTTACTATTCACAAATATCTCTTATCCGTATCAAAGTTACCCTCAAAATTAAGGTTTTGTTAGAGCAGCCTCCAGCTCTAAGTCTCTATAACATAAAAGGCCTATTTCATGGCTCAATGCAACGTAGTACCATACGATATACCAACAAATTAGAAGCAAGATAGCCCTATCACTACAAGAAATTGAATTACACAACAGATAACTTAATCTCCAAAATTAAAAAGAAATGAAATAACAGTGTAATTTTTATATTAAAATTGTGTAATTATTATTATAATGTTAAACAACTGTTTTAATACTTAGGAATATTTATACGTGAATCGTTATTATTATTGTATCAGGCTCGAATATCCAGAGTTAACGCAGGCTAAATTTGTAACACAGATCCTTCCCCGATGACGACATCTGTCAATCACAACTTCCAATATTCAGTTGGCGTCGGAAGCAAATGCACGTTACTGTACAGACTGTCCAACTTACTTTCAACCAACTCCGACGTTGGCTTCATCCAAAATTCAAGGAATATACACCGGCATGATATCAAACTGTCCGGCAAACGTGGTCCGGTAGCGTTAAACGGAAATCAAGGAACAAAAACGGAATCGACTTCCAAATAAGCGCGAAATCACTTTGACAGTTCTTAATTAAACATGAAAGACGACGGATGGTATGAAAATCTAAATTAAAAAAAGTCTTGTTTGTGACACGGCCTTTTTAATATATTTAAAAATATAAAAAAATCAAGGAAGTTGTTGTTGTCTTGGAAATGGAGACAATAATAAAAATATTTAGATATACGTTATTTTGTAAAAGAAGAAATGAAAAAAAAATCAGAAAGGGGAAACATGTGTATTGGGAATGGACTCCCAAGATGTATGGAAGTAAAAAATGTCAAAAGAAGTATGGTAGCTTCTGTCTACCCCAGTGGTCAGGGTCTTAGGTGATTAATTTAGTTTGTCTGTTAAATGACTCCATAGATACAAAGGAAACAACTCGTTTGACAGCAGTTTAGTGTAAATTTCGTACGAAAATTCGGATAATATTGTCGAATTAAAAATAGAATGCGATATGCAAACTTTGCTCTCAGCCAGTCTGCGTAAAAACCATTTGTTTAATAAAATGAAAATGGAATTCTCCAATAAAATCGCTCCCTGCAATCAATGTTTCCGATTCAATTTTGTACTAATTAAAATTTATCATGTCCCCAACTTTAGCTGCATTGACATTTTGAATGGAATGAAAATAAAATCTCCGTAAATGGAGACTACGCTAGGTGTATAGATATGCATTTTATTTAAAAAAAAACCATGAAGGTTCTAATGGTTATTTTATTTAATTAAATCGCAGTTCTCGATACGGCACGCAGTTATGCAAAATGAAAATGCAACTTAATATTTTTTTTCTACAATTTTTATTACATGTTAGGATGTAGATTTAATTAAAAAACTATATTATATAACTCATTGATTGCTTATTAGTTTATAAATAAATATGCACTCACACCCGTCACCCAGAGGAACCCGTACAAAGGTTGGCAGAGATCGCGGATTTCTATTGGGCACGATCCTGGCACACCTCATCTACGCATACATGATCGTCGATTACGAGTACTTCTTATACCGCCGTTAATTAGTATGCCACTAATCCGATCGATATAAGTTTTCCTGGGACGTCCTCTGCCTACAATGCCACTCACTTTTGCATAAATTTGTTTTGTTACTCTCTCTTCATTCACCTTTTCAACGTGCCCGAACCACTGTCGTATACTTTTCTCAATTCTAGTCAAAACATTCACTTTTATTATTGATTTATTAGTACATTTGTGCATCTTGTGCGATATATTAATAAGCCTATAACAAACAAAGTTGGTTGAATTTGTAAAACTTTGTTCACAAGCCCAGTGCTAGTCCTTGCACAAATAATAACAAAAACGTGGCAAAAAGAATGTGGCATTGTTTAGCGAGAGACGGGGCCGTAACTCAGCGGCGGCGCGGCGACTCGCTCAGATTTATTGGAGCAATTGACAAAGTGGCAAATGGCCCATTAGAAATTAGGAGTTCCGAGAGAGTATCGCCCGCTGCCGCGGAAAAATGTGCCGCAATATTTTCAACTGTAAGTAAAATTGTAAGCAATAAATAATATCCGACTTGTGTAACGAGATTTTCATTTATTGTACGTGTGGAATTTGAGTTACGCTTATAAATGCTTCATTGTTCTCGTATACCTAATGTTCAAGTTCAATGTATGATAGAGAAAAGAATATATTGACGGTACAATATACGCGAATGAACAGGAGCGGCAACTCTAAATTATCTACTCGGGATGCTTAAACTAAATTTAACTGAATGTAGCTCATTGTAACCTACAAGACTCGGAGGATGTGTCAGTAGGAGCAAAAATGACATTAGCTTAGTAATGTAGCGAGTTTTTGTCTTATATGAATGGGTTTCTCTCTGGAATATATCACAACATCACTTACCTTTTTGAATTTACATTTACTTAGTCTGCGTTTCATATCACAATGATTTCGAAGTGTTATATCCATAGATATAGCGTCGCCTAGTAGTATACTTAACATTATTTCACACAATGGTATTTGCGTATTTTCGGTTTCTAATGAGTTACAGTTAGTTGCAAATTGATACGCCCAATACTAATAATAAGCAATTCTAAACAGGGAATAAATCATGATCACAAAAAAAATGGGAAGCTCTATTTCATAATTAAAAGAAAATAACAACGAGTAGGTACTGTAAATATACAAGTGTACATGTGTAACAATGTAAATAAGGTTTATATTGAGAAAGTGTAATAAAATAGTCTAAAAGTTGTAACTGTGATATAATACTACTAGCTTAGAAAATAAATCAAGTAATTCTGAAGTTGTCTATGATTTGAAAAGTCTTCATTTGCCACCCAGAGTGATGATAACTAAAGTGAGTAGTTAAATAACTATCAATATAGACTATACGAGGCAATGGCATCGATTAAATCGATTACAATAATCGTAATAATAGAATCGATTCCAATGCTACAGGGGAACTGATTCTATATATGTTTTCAGTCGATAGCTTACGACATGTTTATTGTCATTGGGCAATAAAAATGCGTCTAATGACTCGGGAAACTCGGCGGATACGAGACGGGATTGTCTCACTATTTCATATATGGGTCAATAAAATTTTATGTACAGTTAAACTTTGTTAAACGGTCTCAGAGAAGGAAATTAGGCTCACTCTAATCCATTTCACAACCTGCCGTTTAAGAAAACTGATAATATATTATCGTTTCCTTTTTTTAATATTACACAATTTGTTAGCGCACACAGTTTTTTTTCATAAACGTAACATAAGTATTTTGTAATACAGAAAAGTTTTACGCGAGGACAAACAAAACAAATCTGAAACATGTTATACCTTATAAAAAGTTATATATACTGTTATGTAAGTTATGTACTGTTCATTTATTCGTCTTCAGGAATGCACCTTTTGGAGTACTATGACTAACTATCCCAGTTAAAAGTTGAAATAAATCCTAATGTGTCCGAAGATAATGTTACCTTGTGCCTACGATGAAAATGCCTCGTGGTCAAACTAAACAGTAGAAAAAAAATGAAAAACAACTATACTACAGAAAAAAATTATCCTAATACTTAAAACACTTGTAAATTTGACCTACGACGGTGTTTTGCATTATTTTATAGATTTCTTTTGACAAGTGTTTTGTTCCCTTACCAGTAATTCACAAATTTGTACTTGTACGTAAAATGTGTTTTAAAAATGTGCGAATTTTCACATTGAGTGTTCAGTGTAAGAAGATTATTTTGTAAGAATGGGAAGAAAGTAAACAGATTATAAAAAAGACGTTTGGAGCCGCTCCCGCCACGATCCCTTCAGGCTAATACTCTGCTATATTCATACTGTATTTACTTTTCGTTGAAAACGACAAGATCCTACCACAAAATCTAAATACAAGAATAAAAAACACCTTATTTTAAAACACAAACACATACAAAACCACAAGTCTTTGCTCATTTGTATTATTTTATTATTTATCTTGAATTATTTATCACGGGCCGGTTGGCGTGGTTTGTAAGATACTTGCTTTTCACGCCGCAGGTCGTGGGTTCGATTCCCACCCAGGACAGACATTTGTGTGCGTGAACATGTCTCTTGTCCTGAGTCTGGGTGTAATTTATCTATTTAAGTATGTATTTATAACATAAAAGTAGTATATGTAGTATATCAGTTATCTGGTTGCCATAGTACAAGCTCTGCTTAGTTTGGGATCAGATGGCCGTGTGTGAATATGTCCTAGGATATTATTATTATTATTTATAGCTCCTTAATGTAACATTTTTTGTTTCATTTTTGATATCTTGAGGTAAAGGTTTCAAACGACGTATTTAATAATGAAAAATTAAAAGTGGTTTAATTAATTTACTAACTTCTTTTTACGATATAATAAATTAAATGTTTATAAGAAGCAATACTGCAAAGAAGGTAGATAGATATATTCAGAGAAAAAAGGTAGATTTAAAGAAAAAAAGGTTAGTTTGTTTTGTAAGCATGTCGCCGAGGTCCCGCGGGTGCGATACGTCCTCGTGCTGCCGTTTGCCCCTCCTTGCCAATCCGCGCGACCCGGCCACTCGTGCGTACCAATAAAAAATAATTGCTTCCACCTCTATACAACAAACACTCATTTATCCGCCTAGATCTAAGATTTCTTTTACCTTCATTTCTTATATAAAACTCAAGATAATCTTAGAGCTATTCAACTTATAGTACGTGATAACCTCACTTCACTTCTTGTCACTTTTGTCAGTTAGGATAGTCCTGAAATATTTGAACGTGGTACTGCCGCTTATCAGGCCATCATTCTACTCAATAGGAATAAGTCTAATAAAACAGTTTTTTTGTTGGGAAGCTCACTCTACAATTATTGTACTACGTAATAAGTTTTCTGAAAGCGAACCATGATAGATATCTTTCTGCTGCTGTCTTTAGAAGAGCAGTCTTCAAAATATTAAGTTAATGTCTGTTTTATTCCCCTTTTCTAACATATAATAAGCTCATATTAATCATTACGTTAGCTACAATAGATAGATAACGCGGGTGCACTTTAATCGCATTGCGTATACACACGTTTTGTCTTCTCTTTACATATACATACACACATGGTACATACATGGTTTATGATCTTTTGGGATATGAGGACCAAGCTCAGATATGACACGTCTGAGAAGAAAAATCAAAACATGATAAAAATAACTGACTATCAAGTCCAATGCCCCTGTGATATTAATCTCGTGTTAACAACTAAAATTCTAATTTCAAAGTACCAAGTCGAACAATATATACAAGTACATCTAAAATAGTCCCAGTGCAAACGTTTCTAAATCGATAAGTCGCGGCAAAGTTTCCAATTGTTAATCTCGGTTCATTCTCGATTTGCTCCGAATGCGGCTATCGGCTGCAGAGCTCACAATGGGTGCATTGGACTGCTGCCTGCTTCCCAATGCTGCCGTTCATATTTAATACTGCAAATACGAATGTACAGACGGACTCTATTTGTATTCAAATTACAATGGCAAGTTTAATGAATAAACCAAAGTAAATATCGACTTTTAATTGGCAGAGTTGATGTCTGAATTCACGTAAGATGAGTAACTATGCCTTTTTAAATTAATAAGCCACGAGACTAGAATTGAGTTTATAATAAAATTTAAAATATCCGTAGTTCTAAGCGGAAGACAGTAATTTTAACACACCATCACCAGGTAATAGTATTGGGAAATGGAAAGATACCCACATATTTTTAATATTAGGACTGTCTAAGATACCCTCTGAAGGATGTATTTAAAAAAATAGAAATTTGCACATGAACTAATATTAGTATTAGTGATTAGATTACGTAAGTATCTTTTTATTACGTAAATATCATTTTTAAATAGCCATGTTCTTATTGGTTGATGTTATTTGATAAATTAAAACGAATAAAATAGTCTTTAAGTAATAATTAGGCACGCTGTTACAACAACAAAGTAATCAAGCAAAGTGACGAAATTTGAAAGGAGAAGTTTGTAACAAATAAGCTGAGTGCACACGTGAGGGGTCCCATTCAACAAGTCAAGTAACCGCATTGTGCTCGGGTGCGCGATCAATCATAATCACGGCCTCTTTCACCTCGACTAATGGTCCACAAAATGGTGGAATGCGTTTAAAATCTGCCACTGCTCAAGGGAACAAACCTCGTATTGGAAGGTAACCGTTCGGAAATCGCGCACAAAGCGGGAGCCTCCAGACTTATCCATCATGTGTCCTCGGAACCGCAGGCGTTGCGCACCCATTTGCCGCTATTTGCAAACTTAAAACCAATTGCCGTTCAATTTTATTCTCTGATTCTAAAAGAGCTTTTACAATACTGACCATTACCAGTCAGATCAATTTTAAGCTTTTTGTAGAGGAGAGGAAAATAGAGAGGAAAGCGGAGGGGTTGAAACCTGTAGCCATTAAATATTATATTCTATAACCCCCTTTGGGTTATTAGAATGGAGTAGGCAGAGATTATGGATTTTCATTTGGCGATCCTGGCACACTTCTCTCGCTTCTTCTACATCCATACATCTACGAATACTCCTTATATCGCCCTTCTTTAGTATGTTACTTATCGGATCAATATAAGTCCTCCTTGGACGTCCCTTGCTAACCCCGCGGCTCACTTTTGAACCATAAATTTGTTCCGTTACTCTCTCTTCATTCATCCTTCCAATATGCATGTTCGCCTTCGTACTGTCTACACCTACCTTTAAAGAAAATATTTGTCAAGTATCCCAAATTGTGCTATTTCACTCATATCGCATAAGTATGCATTAAAGAATTTTTTAATTTAATCAGCTCCTTCCACATCAACGTATGAACTATGTTCGCCGCGAATCATTCCCGCTCGTCTCCCGCGGTCCTATTGTTCGCTTTGTTATTTTAATTTTTTCCCCGAGCGAGGAATGTCTTTGAAAGTGATCAAATGACGCGTGTAATATCAAGGTTTGGATTCGTCGTTTGATGTACAATGATTAGGGTATTTGTGGAGATGAGCCGCTATTCTGTATTTTTCCCTTAAATAAAGGGAACAATAAAAACGTCGACGCGCCGCTGTCGGATCCCTTTTGTGGTGAACTGAAGTATATTAAATATGTACTTAAGGCATTGCAATTCTCTTTTTATTTTTTTTATTCGATAAAATTGTATTTAAAATTGTTTGGAATCAATGATTATTTAGAAAAAAAAGTTAACCTTACCTTTTTTGATTTTGGGTAATTTCTACGTCTATACCTTAACCTACCCCTACTACTTCATCATCATCATCTTGCCCTTTTCCCACTCATGTAAGGTCGGCACATTATGATTGTAGTCCATACTGTATAAGTTTTGGCTACAGTTTTTACGGCCGGCCGCCTGCCTGACGCCAACCCTCCTCGGGAATAACTGGTTGTATGCATGCATGCAGCACCCTCTTCCGTCTTTATGGAATTCCGCCAGGATCTTTCTGTGTAATAACACATTCGTACTACTACTACTACTTCGTCTTGTTGAAATTTGATGTTTCACAATTCTATTTAGTTTAATGGTAAATATCTACATAAATTATCTTACACACTTCATGCTTAATAAAATTATTTATTTAAACACTTAAAGTGTAGTGCTGGTAAATATCCACAAAGTTGTCTTTCAAAGAGTTGGTAAGTCTTGTTGCCGACTTTTTAAACAAAGTCTTAGGTGTGAGTGGTGGTCGCTACTTTTGTTTGTTTTCTTTGCAAATAGGAAACGATAATGTTTCTTTAAAGAAGTGTGATATTGTTTTGTTTTAATTTTAATATTGAAAAGTGTTAGGTAGGTGCCATAATAAAAAAGGGGGTAGTCAGAGTACCCGTCACCGACTAACATGATATGTGAATATTATAAATCGCGCAACACTCTCTCTTCTTTTAGAAGACAAAAAAAGTGCTAAATGGAAATCCGTCATCTATGCCTACCCAACTGGATGGATTACGGGCGTTAGTGTTGGACCTGGAGACTTTTGCACATAGATTTCTGTTATTACGTAGGTGAGCACTTAGAAAGGATTTTTCTAAATTCTAAAGGTTTAAGGTAGGGGATGAAAGTTTCTATGCAGAAATAATTATAATCCGATATAGGTTGACCTCAAATCAATACGATCAAATCATATTAAATAGGAGTCACCTTAGGCTGGACAATCGTCAGGAAAATTAAACTGCACTGCGGGTGAAACCGCAGGGCACAACTAGTTTATTTATAAATTAATAACAGATGCAATATCTCATAGAGATTATTACATATTCAACAACACGACTTACGGTGGATTGCTAAAATTAAATACTTTCAAAATGTTTTAATCGAAGCTTTGCTACGGTACATCTAGACATTTAATCGAAAACGAATTCTTCACCTATTAACCACTCATATAAATTTACTATTTACAATCAATGGACACTAGAAATTTGAAATACACAAATCAAAAGAAGCTGCCGAACGCAATACGGTGGACGCTAAGCAGAAAATTCCATTGCCGGAAAGTTTTGATTGTCCGAGGCAGCTGACATTCTTCGCCGACGCATTCGGCGAGACGAACAGAATGCCGGATTTCATTGTGCCCATGTCCTTACCAAGTTTATTGCGGTCAACTCATCACCAAGTGTCGTTAAGAAGACAACGGTACGCGAACAAACATCAAACTGTTTCCATATATTTTTCTTAACATATGACTGGAGACAATCGAATTTATTTTTAAATATTGTACAAAGTAATAAGTTTATTTATTCTATTCGCAAAGAGTAATAAGAAAATCTTATAGGCAAGCATAACAGATAAAAGTGTCTCCCCATGGCAGGCTCGACCTGGTGTCTGGATTACGGGTAACAATTTTTCAACACTTTCACCTTCAAAATGCTTAACTAATTTTATTTCAACATTCATAATCCTAAACAAAAAGCAATTAAAAGGCTATTTCACACCTAGCTGAAATTTTTGTAAGCAAGGTTTTTTTATTACGTATAAACTAGCGCTTGACAACAATCCCACCTAGTGTGAAGTGGTGATGTGGTCTAAAGATGGTATGCACTAGTTTAAAAACAGCCTATTCACTCTTCTCTTGATGGTACCCACGTCGTAATCGGACGGAAATACTGTAAATAATACAATAAATACGGTTTTCAGTTAAAATTCAATAAGCAACATTTTCTCACATTACCTTATAATAGTAGCTATCCATATTTACACTTTTTCTCTTCACTTATCTCACGGTTACCACAAAATTACAATATTTCCGATGAAAGTTTAAAAATGGCCGCCGTGTATGGTAAATGACGTTTGTCTCTACAAAAATTATATCTTGCTTTGAATCAAGGTATAGTGTTTTCATTAATCAAATAAAATTCCAAACGGAAGCATAAACACGATAAATGGTAAATAGAACTTCCGACCCTGTGGCAAATTTTTATCCCTTCACTAATTGTAATTTCATTGATAACACAGTTTACAGTTTGACCGGTCCATTAGCGCCAAACAAGGTGGCGTCCGCTCGGGGCCTTTCAGGGGGTATTTATAACCTTTACTATAGTTGCGGCAATAATTTCATTAGCGGGGCACAACTAGAGGCCGGACAAGACAAATGGTGGCCATTAGGAGCCCTAACGACGGCCCTCGTCAGCCCCCGGAACTTTTAACGACGAGAATCAAAGTAAATACGCAGCATTATCTTGTCGAATCGGCTCCATCATACCTCCGCCTAGGCAAGGGTTGCTTGCACTAATAGGATGTGCGACGGTCAGCACCAGGCCCCGCGCCCATTTTAATTAACACCGGTTACTTAGTTACCTTTGTTGATTCGCTCCGACTACAATCCGTAGATTCATAAAACGATGATCCATATGTTACATCTTCGATCGTTAATCTTTTATGCTATACAGGGCTGAACTATAAGTGCTTGATTGAAACATATATTAATATGCGCCCACGATTGTTGTTGATTCAAACAATAAAACGAAAACTTGTTAAAAATCGTCCAACTAACAATCCGATTGATAGTTCATTGACCGAGATTTTTGACTCAGGGATTTATGTACTAATGAAATTCTCATTTTATTGTAATTACAATATTTACAATTACAATTTCATTTACGTAAGTTAAAAACCCTGAAATATGGCAACTCGATATTTTGTAAACTTTCAGCGTAAGAATGTATGTGATTCTTCAATTAAAAAGCACAGTAACACGGACATTTCGTTTAATACGTGGAATAATCACTTTAAAGGTACAATATTTTTTCGTAGCAAGTCAAATTATACGTTCCATGAACTCGTCATAACTTCTTATAACATCGTCCTCGGGAGAGTACAGGAAATCAGTCGCGCGAGTCTCGCGGCGGTTGTATGTTATCGTCCGGCCCGGTCATTAAGGCCCATTCGAGCCGGGTAACTTCTTCTGGTTGACCGTAATGCGACCGACACTATGTGCTTCTGTAAGAACCACTGACATTATGTTAATGTCCGCTCCGTATTTTGTTTGCGGCAAAACCTGGCTAATGAATCACTAGGTTTTGTGTACAATAGTCTTACTAACAGAAATCGTTTTTTTAGGCAAAATATGTCTAAAATATTAATAATTACAAGTCTATTAAATAGATTAAGCCCGAGCAGAATAATTAATAACAATTAATTTTAAATTAAAATTTTAAATTGTTTACAACATTGTGAAAGAACAAATAACAGCAATGTAACCTTTAATACTACGTATTTTTATTGCTAGAATTATACACCTACTAAAGTATAAAAGCCAAATATTACTTGTATGGATCTCGGTTTCCCGCGGATCTTCATAAAATTACGGCGAATGTCCGTCAACTGAACGACTTGCAGTGAGTAAAGTAACAGTAACGTTTGCACGCAATACTGTTGATGAGCCGCTATATACAGGCTGCTATATTAAGACAGGAGAAATAATAGCAAAAAAAGCTTTCCCTTATATAATTACAAAATATATCCACGCGTGATACACATACATGACCTGTAATAAATCGAATAAATATTGTAAATATGTTGCATAAACATCATGTTATTTGTAATAATTTCTTATATTTTAAATTCAGCAATTACAAACTTATGATCAACATTAGTCACACTGGAATATAAGCTTTGTTGTAACTCTGGGTTTTGTATGAGATATAAGCTCGTTACTTTATGTAGATAAAAAACCAAAAAGTGTTAAATTTGTGGGCTCCTATTCTAAACAGATATTAGCATCATAAATGCGTGAAGTTGTTGGTGTCTATGTTGAAATTTGTAAGATGTACACTAAATAAAATAGTATGTGTAAAGAATATATTTTACGATATAATATTTAACTATTGTAATAAATAACACGCTGTATACGTACAGAAAGTATTTCATTTCGCAGATATTGCTGAAGTACAAACCATAACGTATTAAGTTAATGAGAGACAACGCGCGTCATACTCCGGCGATAGGGGAACGTCGGCCAGACGAGTACATCCTGTATACGGAATACGAATTTATTGTTTCATTAACACGGGATTAGGTGACATGTGTGCGCGGAATTCTATCGCTTGCTTCGTGTTTGTTTATGGCGAATATTGCTTATTCTGATAAATTTACACAAAGAAAATACGTATTTTCTCTGTGATTGCATCAATCGACATATGTTCTACTCTCCATTAGACGTTTTCACTTTGCGTTATAGGTAATTAATAATTTTGATGCACATTACCTATACAGTATGGACTACAATCATACTGTGCCGACCTCACATGATTGCGAAGGCCAAGGAGATGATGTTTTAAGTATAGCACCATAAATAAATTAATCTTTGCTTTAATAATTTGTTTTTTTTACAATTGTTAAATTTAATTAAAAAAACAAATATGAATGGATTATAAATATTTATTTATTCAGGCGGCTTAGCAAACATATATGTATAACTTGCTTAAGATATGATTGTTGTAAACAAACAAATGTCATTGAGTGTTTTTTTTAGAAACATTTTGGAATAATCTTTCTTTACAAAAATCACGTAATGTTGTCAAATAAGGTATACTTTTTTTTCTTAAATATACAATCAGAAAAAACGAACCTGCTCTTCGTAAGAAACATTCAATGTATTCATTCATATAATATAAAAACTCTGAAGTTATAGCTTAATTTGGTTGACAGGACAAAACGTAAGTATAATGAGAATGGAACATACGGGCCGCGTACTTCTTTTTATAAATTTACGAAATAAGTTATAATCTTGTTAACGTCCCGACGACTCCATTGTTACGCGACGTTACCTGGACATTGTAATAGGATCAACTTATTAAACACTAAGTACACAAACATCAAAAGCGTTTTACTGAATAAAAGAATCGCGCTCTGTAAGAGGCTTTGTCTCGCGTGCTCTGATTTATAAATTAATGCAATTCTATTTAAAAAAAAAGGACAATGAAACACAATTTGTTTATCTAAAACATAATAAATTCTTTCAATTTAATATAATTAAACTTATACATATAGTAGCCACTAGGAGTATGAACTTCGACATGCTGCGTACTTCTGTGCGCCGGGTATGATTTCATTTTGTGTTTAAGGTGAGTGTAATGTTAGTAAACGACCAAACAACAAGTTATTGCATAACTAATAACACTATTTTTTATATTACCTTGTTCTTTTGCGACAATAAAATTTTTTTTAAAACTATTTTACATTTTATTGTGTTTCTAATCTAAGAACATGTATATATAATTCCTCGAACACTTCAAACATATTAAATTTACGTTCCGATTAAATAAACTGTTACAGCTTATTTTCGACGCAGCAAGAATATTTGGATAATAAAACAGATTTATAGACGGTAAAGCAATAAACATGATAACGTTCCACCTAGACATTTGCGCGCTGAAATATTTGAGATCCATTTACCAAGGATATTAGCCGTTAAAGAGGTGCTCGAACGGCAATGGAGCCTTTACCTTGGGTCCTTTGGGAGGTTCTCAAGGAGCCGGCAAAGGTGTTGTACCCCATCCTAAATACGATCTAATTACGAAATAGTTTCACTTCTTGATTTATAGATTAAGTTCCGGCCGGCCGGGTCGCACGCACGCGGTGCGCTGGATGCTGTTATATTAAAATCCTTTATCGTACATACAAATACAGAACAATATATTTTTTGAAAGGTTTTTCAATCATTTATATTAATTGATGATGATTTTTTAATAACTTCATAAAAATGTATACTGTGGGATATAGAACGGCTTAATAGTAACAAATTCTTAGAACTTAGAATAGTCGGAGCGGAGGTTCTTTTTTATGCGAGAAGGTGGCAAACGAACGACATGGGGGTCATCCTATAACAAGTGACCGCTACTTATAGGGATATTCAAGATGCAAATGCGTTGCCTATCTTTCATGGACAGAGTAGGGAACAGACAGGAAAAAGGATATTTCCTTTTCCAATTCATGCACTCCTCCGTCGAATCCTCTTGTACATCCCATCCTTTTCTAATAAGGTGACGAAATGCAGAATAATTCTGCTTCACGCCTGTTTTCTGTTAGGTTGTGGTGTCTCATGTGTTGAGCCGGTACATTTGTACCCAACAGTAGTACAGCCCAGCAACAGATGCTGTTTCGGGCTCTACTACTGTTCGATGGCTGGATGCTGGCTGAATGGCTAAAGACTGTTGACTCATTGAGTCCCAATCACTCTTTCAAGTAACGAGACAATCAAACGTATTTATAATGTGATCATCATGGACTTCGATCTGTTCGGACAAATCTCTTAAAATAATGTTTACAGATATAAATTATCTTAAAGCAAAGCAAGCGATTTTAAAACTTTAAATTTATACAACGTCTTTAATAATTTTAGTACAAAATTGAAACAATATATTGTTGTAAAATAGAAATTGGAGTGTATAAGCGGTGGTATCGAGAGGTGTTAAAGGAAAGACGGGACAATCTCGGAGGTATTATCGGATTCCGCGGGTGTAGGTCCCACAATGGATGTCTCTGACCGCGCCGAGCTTACACCGTGGGCTCACTGCTTTGTAGCAAATCACTTCGCGTAGATTTATTGCCGAGTGCCCCCATTTACCCCACTCTCCCCCTTCCCGTATAAATCGTGGAATAAGTGTTGCCATATTTACTGGTGACATATCGCTAATCACGGGCACCTTCTGCGCTTACCAGTTACGAGTAGTAGTAATTAATCTTGGCCTATGACGAATCGGAATAATTAATATTTAGAAAATTTATTACTTAAGGTCCACAGGTCAACTTAAGACGAATTCCGTACGTAATAATTCTTAGATTAATACTCACTGTTTGTCTTAGCTAACTGAAACATATATATATATATATATATATATATATATATATATATATATATATATATATATATACACTACTTACTCACTCATATTAAGAGAAAATTGCTCAACGAGGTCCATTAAAACCTGAATTTAGTTCATCAAAAAATCTTCTCTTCAGGTGAACAGCAAGTGAAAACTAACAATTTTTATATCAATTTAGGTCCATACAAAGTCCGACAAGGATAAAGGAAACTTACTGGATATGGCTTAGGATTTTTTTCTTAGCGTTAACCTGTGATAAAAGCTTTGAAGCAACATGTTGAAGTCATCGCCATCTTTGACTTTGTCACATCAATTTTTCTAAATTTTAACATGCTGTTTGGATTTCGATCCTGGGGATCAATAAAATCTAATAAATTTTGAATATCCCAATCTTCATTGAATTAATCAGTATTTAGCAAATTAAATTACAAGGTCCCTTTTGAACTGAATAAGAAATTGGATTTATAGAGACGTGTCCGGCAACAAACCAATGGTTTCTCTAATCAATCGGTCGTATCGGGACCACGGTTGTCGGTCAAACGGACCGCGAAAACAACCTAATTACTCGGACCGATTCGACTGATTCCAAGTGACCGATGACAGGTGCTTAGTAGTGCAATCTAATTAATACCCAGACCTTCTGGACGGTATATCGGATCATGCCAAAGTGAATTTGTAATGAGGGTCTTGACTTATCTTCGGCTTAATAATTTATTATCTTGGAAATGTTTCAAGTAATTTAATAAGGGATGATTTGTAATGGCTCCGCATCAATGCTGAAGTAAGCTGTTGTTGGAAATGAACAGAAAACTAATTTTGTATTTTATTTACAACATAATTAAAAAAATATGTTATAAAAATAACACATAAACCATATGATTTGGTGCTTGAAATTATGTGTGAATCAATAAACACATAGTGTTTGTTCGAAAAAATCGCTCAATTCATGACAAATTTAATAATAAGCAACATACAGACTTTAATAATTCATTACGCAGAATAGTTTTATGTAGTATTTTAGGTATGTTAAGAAAACGTTGTTGCTATTTTCCAAAGACACAAAGATCTGAAGATATATAAGTTAAAGGCATAAGTATATGAATACTGTTAAGGCATAACAATGTTAGTAATAATAGTTAAAGTACAAATAAAATTGGACATAATAAACGAACGGAATTGTAAGGAAAATAATTAATGACAAAAAATGTATAATTACAATTATTACAAAATATTAACTGCCTTAACCAATAACTTGTATATATTTAATATCCATGTAATGACTTCAATAATTGAATTGTTCCTTTAACACATTATTAAACAAAATATCATCATATTTACTCCAAATTAATTAGAGAAATAAATTAAAATAACAAACACTGTCTATGACAAGGATAACAATCGTGAGCATGAGCATTCCACGTGCGAGTGTGCGTCGCTAATCAACTCAGAAATCTGCGACTGCTCAGCACACTCCATATACTTAATTAATTAAAAGAGTCCTCGTGTAGCTCCGAGGCAACTCCAATATATACATCCACATCGGTGTTTACCTGCTCCCGTGTTTGTGCAACTAACGAACGAATTCATCTTAATTATTTATTTGACTTACAGTCGATGCTTTCGAGCAAAATGTTTGCAACATCTGCCCAATCTAGTAATGTACTCGAAATTTTAACTTCGACCGCCTTTGTCCTAACGTAAAATTAATCATATTCTGATTCAATTTGACTACATAATTTACGCAAGACCCTGACAATTATCTTATTAAAATGGACCACATATTGTCGGGTTCGCGTGGGCGTCATAAGAAAATTATATTATCAAGGATCTTATTACCGGGTTCAATTTTGGTGTTAAGTAAATTTGAATGTAATCGTGTTAAACCTTTTCCCGGGGCGGAGTTTGTGAGAGGTCCGGGTTGAGAAAAATGCGACGGGATTTATTGGCTTGTTACCAGGATTTAAAAAAGGAACGGCAGTAGACGGAGCAAGGAGGAATGCGAGCGGTGCGCGCCCTACCGGTCGGCGCGTTTGATGGTTTGAAAAAAAAGGGGCACTCGGCCTGATGTTCATTTTTGTAATCGTTCTGGGTTTTGATTAATTTTCTATTCCGATTCATGAGTTGAAGGAATCATTTTCTTTTAATGTACAACACAATTTATTATATCACGTTTTTTTTGGAAGCTTTTTTAGCCGTGTTAACGATATTTGGTAGGAGAATCTTATAGGTGAGCGTAGACGACATCCGCAACATGCGTCGGCAACATTATTTGAATTTAGAATATTTTCGACGAACTTTTTACATTTATTTTTCTTGTATTCAATTTTATGTTTTATTGTTAAGTTACAAGGGTTTATTTTTGTCGATTATTCATTTATTATTTATTTTTGAACTATTGTCGCACCTTCGGATCCGTTTTGAGTTTTCACTTCTGTCGGGTGTGCTTATGACCCACTGTTTATTTTTGTTAATTTAAGCACATTAACAGAGAATGAATGCACCGTTAATCTAGATTACGACTCTTAACCTGCTTGTACCATTATATGTCCTTTTTTGGAATCCAGTGTACTTTAAAATATTTCGCTAATATCCGTTATTGTTTACCAATAAAAGACTCAATTTATGAAATTGATGACAACGGTATCTTAGTCAATCAGACTTGACACGCAATCTAGGAAGTGTCCTGTTATTTAGACTTCATTTTCGAATCAATATATTAAGAATTTAAATTAAATACGTGTAGAAGTATTACAAAATAATGATGTCCAATGTTAATTTTATAAAGCTAAAGATTTAAAGATCAAAGGTAAATTTAAACAGTCTCTGATTTGTTTCAAGGCAGTGTCTATACGTTCCTGTCCCTAACTGGATTGCTCATCAAGGATTTTAAGTGACTCTCGCGAGCCTCTTGAGACTCACTCGAGAGGTCTTCTTAAATATTCACGGGACGTAACTCTCGATCGTATCTTTCAGTTACCGAAACTTTTCTAAGCTGCCGGCCCCGAGTGTTATTAGTTGATTTGAACGATGCCGCTTTGAGACCATATTTCATTAAATTTAGACGACATCTTGACATATCGTTACTTAACTATATGTATGCATGTATGTATGTTCCCTATAGACTTCGAAACGATTGGATCGATTTCGATGACATTTTCAGGAAACGTTCAAATTGGCCCAGCGGGTGATCCTGTAGTTTGGTAGCGATAGGATCAACATAATTAGCACTACCCGGGCGAAGCTGGGGCGGATCACTAATATTAGTGCAAAAATAAATACCTCCTAATTAAAAACCTATTAGTGTAGTGTTTAAATAATTGCAATTCCAAACCAAATAAAATCATTAATATTCGTATAAACAATCTAAAGGAAACCCAAGATTTGTACGCGTTTACAATGCCATGAATATTTCAAAGGAAATGTCGACTTTTTTCTTACTCTTTCCTCAGAACGTGACGTCGAGGGACTCGCAGATATAAATGAGGTAAATTAATAAAGGGGGCGGTTAGTTACAATTACGTTTTTAAATGTAAGCAAGCCGACTCCTTGTTACGCTTTGATTTTTCTTACGCGACACGCTATTTGTCGGCACGGCGCTGTAGACCAAGATGGAGAAAACTGCAAACTTTATGCGATGTTTTGTAAAATTATTATAATATTTGTACCGTCTATTTGACGGCCTAACTTATACAGTAGTCAACCTGTCAGTAGTAAAATATAATTTCAGCGGTTATACTGACACAGACATTGTTACTTATTTTTACATCATAACATTTTCATCACCTCGTTCGCAATGATATTATAATACAAAAATTAGCAGATATGCGAATAATGTCGAAAAGTGAAGACTTGAAAGCATCCTAATTGGGACGCTTTTTCTTACTATCTTACGTCATATGCTTACATTTATTTATTTATTTTACGCTTAAGTGACAAACACTTGCTGTTGTCCTTTTCTTATTATTTTAATTACGCTATCCTTTTAACACCATTTGACACAATTGAATATAGTCACTGTCTAGGGAACACTTTTCACCGGTGATTTTGTGAACATATCTATAGTATAATATCATTGTACCAATGCAACCGACATTGCCCGAAGAATTGCAAACCTTAAGTGGCAAAGGGCCAGACATATTGTTCGCAGAAAGCTGATGAGGCCGAAAGGTCCAAGGTGGCGGCCACGTACAGATCGACGCAGCGTAGGTAAGCCTCCAAAACGATGGACCGATGATCAATGTTGCCACTGGATCAGTTTGTGAGCCCACTGGATCAGGTTGGCAGGGGACCGATCTTTGTGGCGATCAATGGGGGAGGCCTACGTTCAGCAGTGGACGAACATCGACTGGAACGACGACGATAATATTGTTCGTTCGTATATATTTATAAATATTAAAAAATTTTAACAGTAACACATATTAATATTGTATATTACTGCAAAGTTTTTTGCCATAGATGAATTTTCAGTTGCATCCATTTATACGTAAACTGTTACTAAGCTATACTTTCGTCACAAAGCAAAGGGTTGCTGGTAAAAATCGCGACCCTCCTTAGAAAAATCGTGCCGCGGAGGGTAACCTTTAAAAGAAATTCCCATCAAGCCGTTGTTTTCTCCGAAGACGGGGGTAGCCAGGTAGAGAGCCAAATGAATTGCAAACAGCATTATTATTTCCTCCAGGAAGTCGTATATATTCACGGCCGTCTTTATTTTAGCGTTTCTCGCTTTATTCATTTTTTTTTCGCTACCCCTTTTTTATTGCCGACAAGCTCGTAATATATTGTAAAGGCGCAGCAAGACACGGCTGTAAACAACTATTACAAGTTAATAGGGTAACGGCCTGGTTTCAAAACGTTTTATTTATTCCTTTCATTTTCCTTAAACGAAGAAACTTGTTCTTCTTTTACATGTAACGATAGATATATACAATCAAGATAAAAATATGAAATAAGAATCTAATGCGTACAACCAAAACTACTGGACAACCAAGACGTGAAAATTTACGTAAAGTTGCCTCTCATGATCTAGGCGAGTACTGACAAAAGGTTTTCGATTTTTTTTTCTTTCGGAGTATCGCTATTTATCGATAAAAAAAATTATGGAAGAAGGTGGCAAACGAGCAAGCGGTTTACCTGGTGTTAAGTGACCTAGAGGTCATCCGCGTATCATCCCAAAGGCATCCGCAACAAGAAAATGAGTTGCAGATGTGTTGCCTACCTTTAATGGCCAATGTAGGAAACGATGGGAAAGAGTAGAGGACTGACATCGGGCCTCCGGCACCTCACATATCAGGCGAAACGCAGAAGTATAAGATACTCTTACTTCATGCCTGTGTTCTATGAGGTTGTGGTATTTCACCGGTCGGGCCATTCATGCAACAGATGTCGCGGGCTCTACCAATGATATACTAAAAAAGGTGTACAAACAGTAAACTAAATACATATACGTAGAGTAAATGAAATTCAACCATGTCTCAGATAAAAGTTCATAGTGAATAATCCATCCAATTATTTGAGATTCCATAGCTTCTATTCTCGCTTCTATCAGTGCCTCACACAAAAATACTCGAGGAGTAGTCTAGTCAATTAAATCTAGATTAGTTCAATGTAACTGGTGATTACATCGGTCATGAAACGTAAACGGTATGGCCACGTAATTAGCTTTAACAAAAGCTTCTCCAGGATAAGAACAAGCACATCTCTTGGCTGAATAGTTTCGCTCGTAAAATCCGCTATAAAAGGGCGATAAATGCCGATTATGGCCTCCTTAACGGCTCTCTAATAATGAATTGTCTTTAGTATATCGCTTGAAGGAGATTTTAATATGTCAGTACAGTTAACGTTGGAGTAGGAAACTACGAGCAGAATATTTTATAAATATTTATAATCAAGTAAAAAAAGGACATAGAAGATAAAATTAGTTTGCCAATTGACACAACTGCTTAGCAACAATATTCTGCCATGCAGCGCTATTTTGCTAAACTGCAACATGGATGGACATGCATGAAAAAATTATTGCAAAGGCCCGCTTGTGTTGTGCTCACAGTAGATGCAACAACATATTTTGTCTTTCGCCATTTGATGTCCGACAATGGGATATGGACAGTCGAAAGAAAAAGTACCAGTCTTGCAGTTTTTTACATATTGTGCAAAGATCGCCAAGAGGTTATCATTTTAAACGACACCGTACCCTATAGAAACTATTTACACAAGTACCCTCTAATTGAACAGGATGAAATATTAATAGACTGGTTACTTACTATTCTAAAAAAAAAGAAAAAATCTGAGGTTGGAAATGATCGTTGAGCATTTATCCTTAATCATCGGAGGCACGTAAATATTGAAATAGATAATAACATATATCGGAGAGAGTAATAAAGCCCGCGAACGGAGCCAATAAACGTAGATTATCGGGAGTTATGATGCGATTCTCGTTAATGCGACACGACAATAGGCCGCGGGCGGGGCGCGCGCCGACTGGCTACACAAGTACGGAGATCACTTCATTATGCATCAGTCACTATTAATACTGCTCTGCTACTCAGTGCTGCTAATCATTCTGCAAAAGCAAAGTCCTTACGTCGATTCAGTAACATCGCTAGAATCTTTTAAGGCACAAGGCAGCACAATTATATTTATTTTTTATAATTTTACTGAATTTAAGTTTGTATGGAGTAATATTGTAATCCAATGGAAGTTTACCTCAGATCTATAGGATTAATCTTATTAAATATGGTTTCAGCTTAGACTGGTTGGTAAATTAAATTAAATAGCGGGTAAAAGCGTGGGGCATAGCTAGTAAGTAATAGATTTTATTAATTTATCAATTTTGAACAGTGGTAGAGTCTGCAAAAACAACACCTGTTGCACGGATGGGCCGGCTCGACCGGTTAAATACCACGACCTCTCAGAAAACAGTCGTGAAGTAGGAGTACTCTGCATTTTGTCCGATGAGTGAGGTGCTGGAGGCATAATTTCAGTCCTTTTCCCCTTTCCTCATACGGGTAGGTTGGGAACGAGAAGAAGATTGCATTGGCAGGGAAAAGGAAATATCCTTTTTCCTGTCCCGTTAAAGGTAGGCAACGCATCTGCAACACATTTGCTTGTTGTCGATGTCTATGGGTAGCGCTCACTTAACATCAGGTGATCCGCTTGCTCGTTTGCCACCTTATCCCTTATAAAATAAATTACTTAAATATAAAATTATTTATATTATAATAAGTATTTATTCCTTCAATATTAAGAAAGTAGAATCCTTCTCCACACTAGTTGTTGTACCCGGAGGGCGCATCACTCAGAGCGCATAGACAAAAAGAGCGCTGGTTCATGTTATGAAGTCAATTTATCATCAGCAAAGCGAATAATTGCGCAGCGGAACGCTTTGATCGTCCCGAGCGAGACTTATGTTTGATGTTAGACCTTGTACAACGTGATGTATTGATACCCTGGACAATATTACTGTCAGAACAGCTAAATAAAGAGGATGGGTGTGTAGGTATTTATCATAAACATTTATAAGCTATGTTTAAATCATTTATATTTTTAGAATAATATAATAAATAATACGTGGATGGGGATCACTTAAAAGTTGGTAAAAATATGATCATTATTAGAAAGATTCACAACGTCTAATTTGATTCTATATATAAACGTCTATTTAATATTATTAAACCTTTTGCGAGACATTATTGACTAAATAATTAATAAAATAAAACGGCTTACCTCAGACAGGTCCAAAACTTGTCGGTATCAGCACGAATGTATGGGAACGTGAGTTAAGCCATTTTTATTATTCGATTTTGTAACTTACCAGCCTGAGCCGGATGCGAACAGCTATTAGAAATTAATAATGAGAGTTGTATGATATAGTAAATAAAAATATACTCCACAACTCTTTCATCTTTTAACTGGAGTATTGTGGAAACATCCGACCGAAAAGAACATGCCGATCCGGTCCGATACTGTGCAAACACTTCGACACAGAGTCAATGTTGACTGTGCCCCGGCCTCCCCTTCTCGTGGTGGGACAATAAATCGTATAAATAAATTACTGCTGTCAATCTACTATGATCTTATTTGTTAGCCTCGGCGAACGATGGGAGATGACGCACATTTGTTCGTTTTGGTAGAAAAATAAAAATATTTATCCTGAAATATGTGTTTCAATTACTCTTTTTTTAAATATGGTAATTTGTCTTCATGCATGTAGTTCATTCACTAGTTGTCTTAAATTATTTTGAAGCAAGACTTAACCGAATTAAAAGAGAAGTAGTGATTGGTCCATACGTCTACCATACAGACGAACATAGACGAATGTTGGATCCTTAACTAAGTTAACCCTACTTCTATGGGTAAATGCTTCATTTAATTTATTTTGTTAAATAAAAAATAGTTGGAGGTATAACTATAGCATCGAACACTTAGTTTATATATTTCGTCTTTGTATTCATTGATTAATGTTTTATTACGAGAAGATTGTTTATAAAATTGTTCAGTTTTTCAATAAAAACAAATTAGGCACATATCAATATAAAACTAGAAAGAGAAAAAGTCAAAATGCGTGGGGCGGCCGGAATACCGACACATAAAGATATCGGCGAGCGGCGAGCGGCGTGCGCAAACAAAACGATACGCCACCGCCGGCGTCGTAAAAAACACGTTAACATCCATTCACATTTATGTCCCCTATTTGCGCTCGACGACCGCTGGCCAGGGATACAAAGTAACTGATTGCCTGCAACAAACTACGCTATTTGCTTTGCCAGCAACGTCCTTTGAGCAAAAACAAAAGCTTTTGCACTAGAAATGTGAATCAAGGGGAATTCACTTTTACGAAATTAGATATTCATTAAAAAAAATGTATTGTCACCCACAAATAAGTAAGTTGTAAGACAAGTGGTTCGTCGCCGTTGTGAAGATGAAAAGGTTTTCGTCAGTTTATTAGTGCACCGTTAATTGTACAGTGACAATATTCGTACAAAATAAATAGTTTATTTTCTCGCTTCTGATAAATTTTCATATAAAAAACGCCAAGATCTTAAGAACATTTTCTGTATTATGTAAATGATGATGGCCATTCTTCTGTATCCTTTATAACTTGTGTAACTGACTAAGGTGCACAAAACAAAAGTTTTCCACCTCGAAGTTTTATCACGGCGTTCCCTCAGGGCAGGAGGGTCTTTTGACCTATTTTTCACATCATGATCTATGTTCGCAATTTTTTCATTGAGAAAAATATTTATACCCTGAATTATTTATATAAACACTAGTGAGCCGCCCCGGCTTCGCCCGGCTAATTATGTTGATCCGATCGCTACCAAACACAGGAACACCCGAGTCTATAGGCGTATACTTCGCTTTTTATATATATTTTTTTTCATAAAAAGTATCCTATGTTACTTCTAATACCTCCAAGAATATGTGTACAAAGTTTCATGATGATCGGTTGACTAGTTTTCGCGTGAAAACGTAACAAACAAACTTACATTCACATTTATAATATTATAGAAAAGATAGATGGATAGATAGATAGATAAAAACCTATTCTCAGACCTACCGAATGTACATGCAAAATTTCATTGAAATCGGTAAAGCCGTTTCGGAGGAGTATGGCAACTAACACTGTGACAGGAGAATTTTATACAGTATATAGATTATCTTACTGAATTTAACCTATATTTTTTTTACAATTTCCTACAATTATTATTTACTGTGTAAAGGATATTTCAATTTATAAAAGCGACTCATAAATCCAAGATGGCAGACAGCGTCGTAATACACGTCCGCGGGCACAAATCCACTCGCAGCGGACTCCCTTATTGAGTTATCACAGTTCCATCCTCGCGGACTACATATATTTATATTGATTAGATGGTTCTCAAAGATACAGAGGCTACAATTTTACTCCTAAATAGTTTTGGATTAAATCGCGTTTAGACATTTTGTGTCTTTTGAAGAGTAAATTTTGTGCTTTCGTTGATGATTGTCAAAACGTGACTTAATTAATTGTTATGTCTACGAGCATTTGCGTACATTTAATTGCTTATGTTTATTGAATGGATGATTTTGTTAAATATATAATACCGTTATAATGAAACGACAAAAATGGTATCAATATTAACATAAATAGTATTAAGTTACATTATAAATTAAAATTTAAGGTTCTTTCTCGGTGAAAATATGATGAACGTGTTAAATTTAATGGAAAAGTTAACTAAGAAATGATTTAACAATGAAGGATAATAGGCCACTAAGGCACGGGCGAGTCGAATTCCATTCTGAGCTTGGTAGTTGTTTATTTTCTCGACTTGCCATCGTTTTCCGACCCCGTTTAATGTTGATTACATTCCACTTTCAAGGTTCGACTTTGCGATGGAAATAACTTGTACCTCCTATTAAGTAATTAGTCTGTATAAAGCGATGCTTAAGTAATGAAGCATCATTATAAGAGAGGACACGTCTTGGAAGCAGAATAATTAAATCAATCATCCCCTCCCCTGGTGTATAATCTTTTCAGTGAAATTAAGTTTGAATTAAATACTCCGCTCCAAATTACTCGATGCTCAAATAGAATTTTACTAATCTAAAGAGCCGTGCTCTTTGTGTCAGTTTATTTAAAATACTGAAATTAATTGATTATATTGAATTGAATTGAACCGACGATAAAATTCTACGAAGCTTCTGTTTTTTTTTCGCAAATCGTATTTTTTCGGAAGACATTTAGCATTCGGATAATGTCATATCACCCCAAGAAAGATTTGAGTTATCGGTAAATAATTATCCATTGGCAATAATTCAAGTACTTGAAAGTCACCAATTAAGAAGCCCTTACAATAGTTTTTATGTTTAGTATTTCATTTGAATATTGCTTTTATATAATTTCGATTGTAATATCTTAAGATAACATATACTTTAATAATTTGCCTCAAGAGCATTTCGCATTAATAATATTTGATTGCAAGCCAAATTTAAAGAGCACGTTGGCGGGCCCCCGGGGAAGTCAGAGGATGCGGGGCCTGCCTAACTTTTAAAGATATTATCCAGGAAGGGTTGAGGCGAACGCCCATGCGTCCTACGTGATCTGGCGTGCCATCTGTCTTCAGGATACATGAATTTGTATATATATATATTATTTTGGAATGTACAAATTCTATTCATATAGATTGTATTGATAACGTAAAAATATAAAAATATATTTATAGTCCGGTTTTGCGTTCACATACCTGCCTCCATTGTATGAGGTTTAACACTATATTAGGTAATGACTTAATTACCTAATATAGTGTTAAAAAGAAGATGACAATTGCTACGTTTGTTTGGAACTACTAGTAGGGGAACAAAGTTGCTCGTGTAGGAGCGACTAGGTGACTGTCAATACGCTTTTTGTGTACTGAACCCTCAATCCAATCATTTAAAGAGTATAGAGCTTACTTGTATACGATTATTATCTGGATTGACTCCAACTACACGAGACGGTAGCCTATAAAACTTTTTGCAGTGCACAATTAGCTTTTCAGGATACTTTTGATAAATAAACAAGACAAAGACATACATACATACATGCTGATATGTTATTTAAAAGAAAGGTTGCATATTGATAAAAAAAAGTATTAGTCACTTATTAACTACGTCTGCCTACGTAGGTATTTGTGAAGACACAAGAAAGTGAAACGAATTATGCAAACGTGCCGCAGTAACCATAAAAATCAAGTATCTCCTCCCAAGACGTAAAAATGAATCGAGACAGGAACTGGACGCCTATAAATTTATCATTTTCCACTGCATAAAACATAAATTCGAATCATTGGTCTCCTCTAGAGGGTAGCCGGAGATTTGGAAAATAATCTTTGACGCTATGTTTACAGTATTATTTTAAGTCGGTGGAACAGAAAGACAGAACTTAGGTTTAGAAATGCTATGTTATCTGTCTCATTGTACCCTATATTTTAAATAACAACTAAATTAAAACAAAATGTATACCGTCGTCAAATATTTTGAGAGTCATAGGGTCCGGTCCATTCATGATAAGTTAACAGGCTCAATTAAACAATTCTTAAGTACTCGTGTGTTTAATCTCGCTTAATAAGAAGCTTTGATAGATTGTCAAAAGGAAATCTATGATATTTACCTGATTCTTCTATTTTTTTTGTTATTTCAAACTAAAATACATAAATCAATCGATATTCCAATTTATAAGAGTATATTCAGCCTCAAATTTGTACACTTTTAGCAACTGAAAAGAATATAAAGAATAGGTCCATCGTGCACAATAGAAACCTTGCCTTTAGCTATTCACTTCGCACTTGTCAACGGCACGGTCCGAGGGTTCAATCTACATAAAAATATCCATATTTCTTAAATTTGATTTCGAAGTGGAACTTCGTAGCGGACAAATGTTTGCTATTGGAAATTGAATGGGGTTGCGGCGTCGCAGAATCTCAATGCGTCACATACTGCTGCAAGTGAATGCTGTATACGTATGTACATTTGGGGGAATTTTTAGATATTGGTCGAAGATTTTTCAGAGCAACCACTACGTATCAAATATTGATTTGCTAAATAATCATTATACCTTGTTTCATTGCAAAATATGATTGTTGTAAAAAACAAACGTCATTTCCATAAATGGCGGCCATTGTAATTTTTATAGTTTCATTGGAAATGTTGTAATTTTCTGGAAATTGTGAGATAAAGTGAAGTGAAATTGTGTAATGTGGATAGCTAATGTCAAAGGGTAATATGAGAAAAATATATTTTTCAAAAATATTTTGGAATTGACGAATTGTAACGCAAAAATCTTTATTTACAAAAATCACATTTTGCTGTGAAACAAGGTATAAACTTAGTCAGGTGTCCTTAATGTATTTTAACTAGAAGTCGTGTCCGGTTTCCCCACCGGAAATTGGTAAAAGCCAACTTGTAGCATGGACCGACCGATCTGGTTATAGTTGCGCGATTCCACTGGACGAGGGCGGCAGCGGGCCGATACTAATGGCGATTAATGGGGGAGGCCTACGTCCAGCAGTAGACGACAGTCAGCAGAAAGAAACTTGCAGCAAACTCCAGAAGATTTATTCGCAATTATTAGTAAGGAGATCCTCGTCACACCTGATTCTTATTTGCTCTTAATAGAAATAACCCTTTGAGTTCAACGACAATTTTAGTCATCCTCAATAAGTGTAGTCCGAAGTATCTAATGTAATATTTTTGATGTATCGATTCTAATCCAATTCGCTTATGTGTACCTAACCTCAATATGAAGCGATTGTCCCACAGTAAGTAAATAATCATGTCACGGTCGTTAATAATTTTCTAAGGACGGATACGCGCCGTTCGCCAGCGGCGCTTTCTCTTGAAAACTTTGGACGCTCGCTGTACTCAGATGTACAGAGAATACATCTTCGTTGGCCCCAGACCAAGTTCTGGTACAGTTACGGTACTGACGACTCCCAGATATGTCATATTCGAGACCCTACCCGCGCCAAGCGCACCGCAACGGACATCTTTGTGTGTAGTGCTGAGTGATTGTAATTGTATAAGGTTTTCATATTCTTGATCCTATGAAGAACCGTTTTAAAATTGTCGATATTATATTATAAATAGAATTTTACAAATATAAGTTAAGTTTAATTCGAAACGGGTTCTTGTAAGTCATAATTACTTTCTTTTTTAAAGAGAATAAGTAGCAATGTAGTAGTGTAGTACACCATAATTTATTAATTATCTAGACCGCTTGACAACTACTTGTCATATGACGATGACTATTTGTGGTTATTGTTCATTTTTTTATTGCTTATATTTATTTTCCCTGGGTTTTAGAAATGATTCACTTTTCGTATTACACACCTATAAGATTAATGGAGGTTCAAGTGTAATTAATACATAATATACATATAAGACTTGAACCTTTTATTGATTTTTAACCCAGCTAACGGTTCTTGGTATATTAAATAAAACAAATACTACAAAATATTTTATCAACAATCAAAACATTTCAGTCGCGCTATAAGACGATGAATGAAATGAGTTAGTCCGCACTCACACTCAGCGAATACAAGTTTTCTAAGGAACATGAACAAATGTAAATTAGAATTTTGAAACAGAACGGATATTAGTAGGTTTATATTATAAAAGTAAGAACATATCTTTATAGGCTGTCGCTCAAGGGCAATTTAGATCAACCCTATAAATGTTAAGATATAATATAAATATACCCACTACAGATGGCCGGCCAGGAATACGTAAAATGGACATATGGAATTTGTTCTTAAATATGTATGAAAGGCATGTTACAAGGATGAATGAAAAGACAATAACAAAACAAATTTATGTTGCAAAAGTGAGTGGCAGTGTAGGTAGGAGCGCCCTAGACGAACTTATATCGATCAGATTAGTGCCTTACTAAAAAAGGGCGACATAAGGAGTACCCATAACCAGCGAGCATGCGTGCGTAGATGTTTGAAAGTAGAGGAAGCGACAGAGGAGTGCCAGGTACACGCCAAATGGAAATCCATGATCTCTGCCTACCTCTCTGGGTTACGGGCGTGAGCGCATATTTATTTATCTATGGAGGATACAACTAAGGACAAAATTGCAATGAAGACTTGTGATGATTCGTAGTAAATAAAATAAATGGAGATGGACTCACCGGACTAAGTACGGAAGTAATCAATATGAACTTCAATTTTATGCAACATGAACTTTAATCATATGGGTAAGGGTAAGTAAAAAAATTTTATTGGGTGTGATGTCAAAGATTAAATTGGTGATATATAGGTCGAAAGGGCTTACTTTTCATCAAATAAATGAATAAATGAACCTGAAAAGCTTGTCAAATGTTTATTCTTGTAAAGTTAAAAGACGTGTCAAATCGATTTTAATTTCTAATTCTAAAACAAAAGTTGAATGATGACCATGCCTCTAGCAACTAATGACATGAGATTTGACAGCTGTTTTCAGCGTTAATAAGTCTTTCAGAAACCGGGCGTCAATCAAACAAATGAAATATTAAACTGTAAAGGACAATGTCTATATGAAATCGGTTACAACATATAATACGTTTATAAATATATGTAGACTTGAACTTGCTAGTAATGTATCGGTTCGAATAATCGCTTTGGCAGCGAGAATCCATCTCTTGCATTCTCAATATGCTCTCAAAGGGGTTGTGTTTGATTTGGGTCCGTTAGACCCACATAGTAGTTACAAATTGCGTTCTGAAGTCGTCTGCTTGTAAACCTTTGTTTTTCCGCAAAGGGCACCATTCGGAATACGGGAATAGGTAAAACTATTCTCGAAATAAAAATAAGAAATAATCTGTTTTGTTTTTATATGTAACGGTAAATATAAATTCACAATGTTGTTTAAAGTGACGCAATATAAGGTAATATACCGAATTCAAAAATAATTTGTAAGGAAAATACATTAATAAGAATTATTTTATTTAAATAGTGCTGAAAGTTTTAGACGCGTAACATATTTTAAAAGCAAGAGTAGGGAACTGAATTCGTAATAGAATGTATCCGATGTAAAATTACAACGGTGCTCGGCCACCCGACCGCCCGGCATCTGCATAAAGCAATTAGCGCGTGTAATGTGGGCAGGCCCGGACATGTCCGAGCATGTCTCAAGACATCAGCTAAGACGCGCCGCTTGTAAACGACCGTCTGAGATTCCTGAGGGCGGGCGGGACTTTGCATACCGAGGCCGGAATGTGTAAGTTTTATCGTAGTCAACATTTTATAGCCGGCATTCTGTGCGGTAACCTCCGGACAAGGATCGACAATATTTTCTATTTATAAAATTACAGTAAATATATTTACTGGGATTTAACACATTACTATCTTACAAATCACTTAAAAATCACCAAAAGAGCAAACAACTATTTTTGTCCTGTATAAACACAGTTTTTTTTATAAATAATCGCGTATTAAAATGAGCTGAATAATGACGCTAATAACATCAAAGGCAAGGACAAAGTTTACTCAACAGAACTAAGCGCGGTTTACGTAACCCGAAAGCCTATTTTCGATAATCTCTGTAATATAGGTATGGATAATTTATTAGATCAATATTGCTGGTGAGGTCTAGCCGAGGCGGGCTGTAATGGTTATCGCCCCGAACGTTTAATTACCCATACCCACTCGATTCCGAGACAATGGTTAATAAGAAACGATGCCTCAGCACTATCCCTTTGATTTATCGAGCCGTACTTGCAACTTTGGGCGGAGATTAGATGAATTAGTAACTACAAACAACTTATAGTGTAGGTTATTTGTTAGTTAATGCTTTAAAGGTAAGCTACTTTGGTAAACGTATACAAATATACTGTTCAATTTATTCGATATTAAAATATAAAATAGTACTGTAATTATTAATTTTATGATTTTTAAATAAAGTATAAGCAACTTCATTCACGGCTATACCTATAGGGTGTGGCCAGGTAACGCTAATTCATATTTTAGGCTCGTTTCATCAAATTTAATGTCGATATTTTAACTACTGTCTATGGTAATAGTAACAATTACTGTGAGGTAGAATATACGTTTATCAATTGACATAACTAATAAAAAATCTCTAGCTCATCCACTCAAGTTGGCTTAAAGTCAATTACAAAATGTTGCCTGAAGAGAATATACCACAGCAAGTTATTCGAATGTAGTAAAATGCAAGAAGAAATAATTGAAGAATATTTTAATTTCTGTAATATGTAACGTTTTTTCTAATGATAAGAATATTCAACGCTTGATATAATGTTAAGCATCGAGCACAAGCTTTGCAGAATACATCCATGAATTTGCAAAATGTACACATCAAAGATGTCGATTGAATATTCAGTGAGATCGGACGTGGTATTATGTTATGAAACTATCGGGTCCGCGCGTCTCGCCCTGCTAATTGATTGAAATTTATTCAAAGTAACAATTTGTACCGCCGCACTTCGGCACACAAGCGGACTTATCCGGTCTCTTATTGAGAGAAGTACGATATTAATTTACTAATAAATAATATCTACTCGAGTATTACAAGGGGGTAACAGAAAATAAGTATAACGAAATGTAATTGTGACGTCAAGGATTCAAATCCTATCCCAGCAAGACAACCACCCTGTCTGTGGCTTATACCAGACTGTTCCTTTAAACCAGGAAGTAGTTACGTGCCCCTACTACCAACCTCTTCACAGAAATATCGATTAACAATTACCATTGATTTTAGCGACATTCTCCTTGAGATATCTGTATTATCACTTCGGTGTTAAGGCGGCTTAAAGTTTTTCAATAAAGAGATGTTTTTGAGAGTTCTTCAGTCGCAATCACTCGAGTGTACGAGTAAATATAGTATAAGTACTACGACCTGTGGTAGGCTACATGTATACACAAAGCGTAATGACTATAAGATCCATTATCGGAGGTCCATACGGACTTATGTACGCAGTGGCTATTGCTATGTAAGGACATCCCAACTTCTTAAGGTAATTGAGTGACAAGAAGAAAAACACGTGTCGCAATAATTAAGAAGCAATTCATGATAACGTTGTTTGCAAGTTAATGTCACAATGGATCGCCACGAGAGCAATATTCTGTGGACTCAAGCTGCCTACGTAATCTAAGATCTAATGAAAGGCGGGGGCAGCTGACGCCGCGGCGGTCAACTTTTCTTATCTCGTAAACACACTTCACGCTGGACCACTCGTGATCGAGGGGTGAGTGCTCGCGAATAATATAAACAAGAATGTCAAAAAGGAATTTTGTAACAATAAAATGTTTTGGACTAATGATTGATTTATTGCATACTCTTAAATCAAAGTTATGTTGTTAAAAAAGCAATGTTATATCCCTCCATAGGACCGAGACGCAAAAGTGAAGCCACCCTAAGTCACTAATTGGCGACTCCATAAAGTCATTCGTTTTCCACCTAACAAATGTAAATACTTTGTGATTGTATTTAAAAATGACAGACATGACATGTTCTATGAAATCGTGTAAGAACTATAACCTCAACGAAATATAATTGTACGTTCATCACGTTTCACAAGTAAATAATTTTATGACGTAACCTGAAACACAACTAAATATAAAATTTCAACATTTTAAAGGAAAACATTACAAAATTATATTTAACCGAAAAATAAAAAATAACAGATTGAAAAAGTGTTATTAATATAAGTTTTGTAATCTTATTTATTGAAGTTTTATTTAAAATAATGTATAATGAATCCTTTGCTTTTTGATTATATTATTTAATTATTTTAAAATATTTTATACTTTTATAAGCACCATTATGAAAGTATTGTTTTGAAATATGTTACGTATACTTTCCATTTTGGGGTATCGCCACCACGCTGGCTTAATACATTTGCGGCTAAAATCGAACTTCAGTTTTGAATGTTAAATTTATATGGAACGTGGTATCTGGAGATATATAATCTATGTCTTCAATATGAAAAGTAGAACTAATATTATGAAATTTATGACGACTTTGAAACTATATTTATGGTTTGAATGTAACATGACGTAACAATATATTCAGTTATTCTTAGTATTTAATTTAAGACTTTTTAACATTTTGTTTATCTATAATATTAAAAAACACGAAAATCGTGACCGACTGTATCATTATCAACCTTTACAACATCATTATATCACCTAATAAAACGAATCTAATGACAGCTTACTCTTCGAAATCGGTTAAGTAGTTTAGGCTGCAGGAAGTCACAATAGAACTTTCCGTCTGGGTCATGTGGGTAAAAATACAGTGAACTCAATATAAGACCTTATACATTCGTTTAAGAAGAAAATTAGCTCCTAGTAACCATCGGTTTTACATCAACATCCCAAGTGCAAGTGGGTAACTTTGTAAGTCTTAAAACATACATATGTATATCAAAGTACAAAGCAAATTCAACACCATCATCTTCCATTATACTATGAGCATATAAAAGAATTTAACAACGAGAAAAATGTTATCTAACAAAGCCCTAAGCAGATATATAAATCGACCACTTCCTAAGGGCAACTTGCGTTGTTTACAACCGATCGCTTATTAGCGATAGTCCGGCGACGTCGGGATCGCGATAAGACACATCCAGTGGAAACGTAAACGCAGTTACGAGTTGATCTCCTTTATTTCCGTCTTCGACTGTCTCAGCATTTCATATATGGAGGTATAAGCATGTCGATTTTATTTCTATTTAAAAAATTCAATCTTAGAAACATGTTGCAAAGTATTGGTTCGCTAGGTCTCTCAGTCCAATTATCACAAATACACCTACACTACAAGGCGAAGTAAATCCAATGGATGGATAGTTGTCACTCTTTCCCGCAAAAACTACTGAATGGACTTTAATGAAACTTTACAATAATGTAGCTTATATATCAGAATAACATATAAGCTATACATAATAAAGGTATTGTGTGAATTGTCCAAAATATATCGATAAGTGTTAAGTAAGTAAGAAAAGAACATTATTTAATTTATTTATAATATAATTATTAATGTGCGAGTTATTCAGGTCAATCATAATAGGGTTCAGCTTAGGTTAGAAAATCCGTGAAAGTCCGTTAAATCAAATTACATGGCGGGTGAAATGGGCACAGCTAGTACAATTATAATATGAATTAGTTCCGTCGTATGAAGAAGATTTAAGCCGAACTCATTAGTAGGTATTCAACTAAACACTAACTTTAAGTAACTACAACGTTGACTAAGTTGTACAATATAGACATAGATGCTCGAAAACTCGGCAGACAAAAGTGTGGCGGCTTCCCCTCGCGTATTAAATTTGGTTATTAGCCCCCAAACTTTGATCAGCGGAGTTGACCCGGCCGGGTTCATCGATCCGCGGCGACTTTCACCCGCATCATAAACTGAGCCACCCACTTTCAAAACTTGGAAAAAAAAGACCAGTTCCCGACTTACTTCAGAACTAAGTCTTTCTAATCACGCGGCGCCAAAGTTCCCGTAGAGTTTTTTTTCAAGTTCAGCTTAAGTTCATCGATGTGGAGATCGTTCACCCCGGTGAGGACACTTGCATACGACACGGGCCTTTCTTCGGGCCGTTGAAACAAAATGTGGAGCAAGGTTGGTCAGGATTACTTTCGTCGAGGAACTTTTTACGGATCGATACGGAAGTTAAAAAGTTGATCAGCCGCGCGGCCGCGTGCGCTCGTAAAGCAAACTTCGAACGATGTCGACCGGCGAATATTTAATGGCGTAGCCGTTTTTAATTAGGACCTCGATGACGAATGGTTTCCGTGTCTGACGTTCGGCCTAGATCGGCAATTAGTGCCCGGAAAGTTAGCTTCGTTACTCGAACGTTCCCAAGGAACCTTTATTTACTTTACACATAAGCCTCGCCAGCTAACGAGCGGGGATACCTGCCCGACATTCGTATTCACAAAAGGTTCACGCTACCTAAGGCGGGCGTGAAATAGGAGGCGAGTCGGGAAGGAGGCATAAAGGAGAAAATAAAATAAAGACGGCGCCGGCGAGCGGATGCGAGGTCCGCGAAAAAAGTATGAGGAGAGCAGGCTTAATGGTGAGGCGCAGGTGAGGTGGGCGGGGCCGGTGGGTGGTCCTCGGCGATTGGTCGGCGCCGCCCAGCCGCGAGCACGCCCCCACCCCCATACCCGTCCCCCACCCCGCGGCCACCCCGCGGCCACCGGCTATCGGGCGACCACCTACATCCACCCGGCGCGAGCTATGCCTGTGTCGTGAATTAGTTTGCCAACTTTCTGTCTATGGCGGAGCTCCGACGCTGTAAGTATGGACGACGGGCTGAATAATCGATAAAGGTGTTTATTGAAAACGGGTAAGGACGAAGCTCTTTATTGCTTCTTTATTATTTAAGCCCAGGCTAAAACGGTCCACTAAGCTTTTACCGACAGTTAAAACTCTATACCTATCCTCATCCCAACCTATCAATATCCTAGTTCGAATCAATCGACTGTGAGGATATAATTACTAATTCCAATATTTCGTTTTGTATACGCCTAAATAACAGTTAAAATAATTCAGATACGAACCATAACCCACCTAGGTTAGTTGCAGTATAAACTTTTTTATAATGTGGGCCGCTTTCACGCAGAGGGCATACAGTGCTCTGCATGTCCAGTATAATAATGGTCTCAGGGCACTGTTGGGGTTACCATGGTCTTGTAGTGCTTCAACAATATTGCCGAAGCACAAGTTAATTATTTTTTTCGCTATAATGCGTCAGAGAATTGCTCAGTTAATGTCGCGTATTCAATCGCGTAATAATTCTATCCTGATTGTTTTTGCAGCCACGTGGGATAGTCCAGCATTGCGCCACTGCATCAAACTGCACAGCAAACTGTAAATCCTATCCGGTTAATCCTACAATGTTAAAATGTTCTTAATGTCTAGATAATTTTGCTTCTCCCAACATTAGTTTAAGTTGTTGTTGTTACTAACAAATATGGATGTATTCATATGAAATAAATTTTATTATTATTCTTATATAGTCTGCTATATCTTTCTTTTCCTTTCCTTTAATAAAGATTTCAACCTAAGCAATAGGACTCAGTAAAACATCCAAAATATTCAAGACTAACGGACCAGGTACGAGTGCTGACGCTGGTCAAAAGTCAGTATGAATATTGTTTAAAAGAAAAGACATGCCAAGTTTTATCGTTGTTTACCTTACCTAACTTTGATCTGCGAGTACAACATTCCATTTCTAGTCAAGATAAAATTTGTAAAACACAATTTCTTAAGCATTACAATATAGTTTTTTTTTTATTTGTCCTTCCCTGTATTCTGACTATACGTCAGTCTCCCTATCACATATGGCCTTAATGAGCTCAGTGAAAACCTTATACAGTTTGCTAATTCTGTCGACCCTAATAAAATGTTTAGCTCGAATAATCCTGCCTATGAGTTCCTAAAAATTACCCCTACCGTAACCATTACCACCTTAGTTGCGTTAAAAGTTCTAAAAGCTTCCTATCTTTTATTAAAAATAAAATAAGTGAACGCTAACGTTCGTAACCCAGATAGGTAAATAGGTAGGGGTTTGTGTTTGGCATTTTATTGGCACATCTCTGATCAGATTTTCTACAATCTACATTAATATCACTTTTAATATTAAGTTAACGATCTGGTAACGACATAAGATCAAGGATATTCCTGCCAACACTGCCCACTCCCTTTTGAAACATGTCTTGTCACTCATAGTTACTTAAGATATTCATTTAGACATTGATATTAATTTACTACTAGTGATCCGCTCCGGCTTTGTGCGGATAACACTGACATATAAATATAATGTTGATCCATTTGCTATCAAACTTCAAAGGATGATCACATAGGCCATTCTGAAGATTTTCTGAAAATTACATCGATATCGATCAAGCTGTTGCGGAGTTTCGGAGTGTCTAGGGAACATTCATACATACATACACACATCGCCTTTTATTTAGTTAGATAAAACAAATATTAGTAACGTAAATGAGCTAAACACAGCTCAAGTACTGTCTAACAATTGAAATATAGAGGTTAAATGAAGCGTAAAACAGGAAGTGTCATAGGTGAAGGAAACGATTTACGCCCCCTCGCGTAATGTTGCCAGTCACGCAAGTAATCCTTAATTTTCTTACGACATATTATTACTAACGCTTTCTAAGTTCTCGGCCATAGCATAAGTGGCACATATAAAATACAATAAAGAAAAAAAAAGCATTTAGCAATATTTTCATTGAGACTTTGATACTGACAATAACAGATATCAGTGACATAATTTTTATTATGATTAAGGGGTCGTACGTTCTCTGTTAAATGAATTTGCTTATATTAAAAAAATAACCACAGGCACAGATAGGAAGACAATATTAAATAATAATAATAAATAAACCCTTCTATCGTAATAATAAAATTTACCAAATTACCAAATATCGTCTAATGCGGCTAAAGAAGTTTTGACATCGAAAAGGAATATACAAAACGGTTAAAGCTCATTGATTAAGCGGCCGGGATGCGATCCGACAACTCTTGGTTCGATTACGGTCATTTTAAATATTATATAGAATAATCATTAATTAAAATTCCCGTCAATCACGCCAACCGAAGCGCTCCTTTGCATCACAGACCATGACCTAACTAGACCACAACAACACTAAACAATAAAAGTACTTACAATATATGAGTAAAACTTCTTGAAGTTATTCTAAAAGTCGACGAAAAAATCAACAAAACGACCTCAAAACCTGCTACTTGACAGCCATCGTATCAATTCCCCAAATCAGAATTAATAAGAGCATGACGCGTTCCCGGACACTGGAAAAAGAGTAAAAATCCCACACAGCGAAAAAAAGGAGTGGATATAGAAAAAGAAAAAAGATCTTGAAATACCCCAGCCCATTGTTCGACGTACACAATACCTTTACGACACCGGGTAAATAACGTTCGGTAAAATGTAAAAAAAAATATACCGGCCGTGCAGTTTGCGGGTTCCGGGTAAACACGGCGCGGCGCTGCCTTATTGAGTTGATCTGGCCATTTGAACGCCCCCGCCCGGCAGCGAGAGAAAAAAGTCGGCCGCCAAATTCAATTCTCTCGATATCCATTTTTGACGTGAGGTGATTAGAACGCAGTTTGGTCGTTAGCGGCGGCGGGGACGAGTCGCCCGCCTGCAAGCGGCGACGGGGTTCAATTCGTATACTTTGATTTTGACCGGTTATTGATTTCAAGTGTGAATTCGCGCGTATGTTATGACGTAACCTCGACGCTACTGGCTTCTTTTTATCTTTTTATGAAAAGTGTTCACCGCTGTGAGCAAATATAGACATTTTCTGAACAACATTTCAAACTATCTTTCATTCAATATCGATACATGCAAGGGCGCTCAAGCTTGTGGCCCAAAGGAGCAGGCAGATTACAGATTATAAAGCCCTCTTTTTGTACATTTGAGATGTGTATACACACGTAATATAAGTACATATACTGTTTAGAATTCAAAATCCTGGGTAATGCCACATTGTTTCGGACACACATTTATTATATAATGAAATATATTGTAAGTCCTTAGTAAATTCGTAAAGAAAATGCATATGGTATGTTCATCCCATCCACTCTGTTGTAATATGTAAATGTATGATGGACCTGTTGGCGTGGTTTGTAAGATACTTGCCTTTCACGCCGCAGATCGTGGGTTCGATTTCCACCCAGGCAGACATGTCTGTTTGTCCTGAGTCTGGGTGTAATTATCTATTTAAGTATGTACATATTTACAAAAGAAAAGTAGTATATGTATGTAGTATATCAGTTATCTGGTTGCCTAGGCACATGCTCTGCTTAGTTTGGGATCAGATAGCCCTGTGTGAATATGTCCTAGGATATTATTATTACTATTACTTATACTTAATAAGGGAAGTCTATCAGTAAAAAAGGGCTATATAAGGAGCAACCATAAAAGACGAGCATTCATGCGTAGATAAGTGCGAGAGAGGTGTGCCAGGCTCGCGCCAAATGGAAATCCATTATCTCTTCCTTCCCCTCTGGGCTACGGGCGTGAGCGCATATTTTTTTCGTTTATGAGTAAAAAAAAATTAAATCGTCTAATGTGTATGTGTGATAATTTATAGAGACAAAAATAATTAAGTTAGATGGGCAGAAAAACAATATAATACATCTCGCGGGTGTCTTTGAATGGTCTTAGTGTAATAATAAATATATCATAGTTATCCTCGAGGGACGAATAGAAGGGAAATAAAGCAAATCGCGCCGCTGCCTCCCGGAAGGGTCGCGAAAGAAAAACGATTAATATTAACTGGAATTGTTATTGCCCATTTATTGCGACTATTTCATACTTTTACTGCGATGAGAAAGAGTTAAGATTTTACCTAAATCGATACTCGTTACATCAGATAATCTCTACTGTTATTATAATTTGTTATGGCGAGAAATTTTTGAATGAATGAGAAACTGCGCGTATGACATTTAATAAGATTTAAATTTTGGATTTCATTCTAACATTGCATAAACTTATAAACTTGTATTCTTTGATTTTACGGACCAATAGTAGGGACCTGTTTAATGTTATCAATAGGCCTAATAAATATAAATAATGTGCTAAGGTAAATATAGCTGAACTTATTTGTCAACCTTTTTCGAATCTCATAACATTAATGCAATTTTAAGCTTTTTTCCTTCAGTGTAAATATAAAGTATTTGTTTGTTAACGACCGTCCAAATCCATTTTACCTTTAATTAAGGAGACAACATCAAATATTTAATAACAAAGACATGAGAGATACGGTTTTAATCAAATCTCATCTGATATTAAAAGCGAAAAGAGACATTTTAAAGCGCCCGTGTTCGCGGACGAGAAATGAACCCCTTAACGAGCGCACAGCACCGTCGCGGCATTCTTACATTAAATTGTAAACATTACCCCTTTACCGCCAAGTCGACGTAGGAACGAATTCGTAATTTGTCTGCGACATTAGACAAATACAAACGGGCGGCTGAACGCTTTGATATCATGTATTGTTTCATTTTTCGTTACGGTCAGTAAAGAAAAACCCAGTAAAATGCCAGTTTGATTATTGTACATGTATGATAAATATTATTGTACATCAGACAAAAAAATGTATTTTTGTGATAAATTGCAACTTCAAATTTCGTTGGTGTTGGCCATTCATAATGGCGTCTCAGTTTGCGACGGGTTATGGATTACATTCATCATCTGACGAATAATTGCATGTTGAGACAAAAGGTACTTTTACTCTTTAAAAGACAATAAGAAACTCTTTGAACAAAATATATTTTCTATTTTATATATTTTATTCATGTAGTTATTTAAAACACGGCATTTCTCCAATTATTGTATATCCTTTTTATTGTGGTGTAATAACCGTTCGCTTGTGTTATTGCAACGCGGCCTCATCTAAGTGTCGAGTACCTTTAGAGCGGTCATCTCAGCTGGGATTGCTCCCGAGGGCATCCTAGACCCCAGGTCTCTGGATTTATTCCATTTGAATACTATCGCAGCAACGACACCTCTGCGACGCTGAAAGTTTTATGGCGTTGCTAGAGATGTTTTTGGCTATATTAATACATTTTGTTCGCAATTTTTTTTGACATTGTATGTGGTATTTAGTACATGGTTTACAAATTGATATATACCAAAATCGATTAAGTTTCTGTGAAATAATATTAATTTATCTTTTTCTTTAATAACCTGTGATTGTCAATAAATATTAGTAAAAACACTTTGAATACACGCATCTTTTGCTAAAGTAACGATGAGCATTTATGAAGTATATAAAACGTTTGAATTAGGTAACAATACTTGAATAATCGAGTGATCGATCCGCTTTCAAAATTAAATCCCAGATGAAGCAACGAATTGACGGTCTTTCTAAGATTCTTGTATTAGGGAACGGGTTTTTTTTGTTTTCGATAGAAGATATTAGTAATCTTAAAATAAATTATTTCATATTTATAATTTATGGGTAGCAAGCAGTATTTTTTTCCTACAGATTGTAACTGAAAACAATTGAATTAAATCTATTTGCTTTATCAAAATTGAGGTTGAATTAAGCACTGAATAAAACATTTTACGCTCGAAGGAAGATAGAAAAATTAAGACTACAAAATAAGAAGTAAGGATAGTACATTGTTGTAAGGGATCTTGTTAGCACGTAAGCGCTCTGCATTCACGCGTCTGGACTAAATTGAAATGTACATTTATTAAGTTTGGCAACAGAAGGCTGTCTGTAGTGCAAGCGATGACTCCGTAGTGGGACAAAAGCTTTTAAGGTTTGAACTTTATACCTTGTTAAGTACTGTTTCATTTGTACGAATCGGTTCTTGACTTACATGTTAATAAAATAATTGCATATATAGTTTTCATGATTCTCGTTTTTATTTTCAGGATAACGCAACGAACATGAAGCTGTGGTCGAAGATGAACAGTCTAGATAATAAGGCGAATAAAATAAAAGTTATATATTCTTACCAGAGAAGATAAGTATTGATTAGTATTTGCCTTTTACATAAAAAGTATATTCAGAACGAAGTGTGGCCGTAAAATTTCGTTAGTTAAATCAAAATGTCTGAGTAACACGGAGCGGTTTCTTAATTCCGCTTAACGACTGTGAAGACGGTCGAATTCTTTAATTATTTAGCTCTAATGGCAGTCGAGCTTGTCCTTTGACGTCACCCGCTTTAATTTGAAAGATTCCTCCCCCAAATTAAAAATATAATGAGACTCAGCTGAGGCGCTGTTAATTGGAAACCGATCCGATATCTGCAAAGGCGGGAGTGTTTAACTTTAAAGTTCGACTTGTCTCCGAACAGTGGCTTATTTGAATTTTCGTCGTAGCAATGTACTCAAATTTTAAGCTCTCTATCTTCAGATAACAGCTCTAATTTTCGAGAAATATATTGCTAAATATCTTAACAGCTACTTGCTATTAGTCCGCTATCGTACGTTGGAATTAACAAATTAAGTTACTGTTCAATCAGCTGACCAGTTTGAATAAAAAGTCTATGAATTAAAAAAGTACTAACCGATAAAACATTTAATCAGAAGTGAGTTTTAGATGTTTATTTCTACATCTATTCATTGTAAACATTTGTAAACAATATTTTCGTATGTTTATATTCATGGAAGTTCTGAATTGTCAGGACACGAACGGCGCCAAATAAAAAAGTGTAATAGATTCAGGGAACAAAATCCATCACAGTGACAGCACGACGTGCGGCGCAGAGCGCGAACATACATCATGTTTCTTCTCATACGCCGGGTTATTTTACTCGCGTTAATTTTATTTCATATAAACTCTGTTCTGCGTCATAAACATAAAAGTATTGTACATAAAAAAACTATTTTCGTGGTCCTTGTGTGTAATATCTAGCAGTATTAATGACTATCATGCATTTTACATATGTGCATATTTAATTATTTTATCGGTTGAGAAATAGTATTTCTTTAAATTTATAGGAGTGGAATATTATCGAAATTCATTAAATAATCAATTCGATCACCAAAAAAGGTCAGTTTAAGTTCAGTACTCGTGTAATTTTAATATATCAATGTACATAATAACATTTTAACGCTACGGAGGAAGCGACTGCTACGAGAGTCTACGCACGTAGCGTTTGTGAAAATTTAAAATGCTTTCTCATTATATTGCTTACAAACTTGTGAGTAATGTCCAATAAGATAAACAAAATCATTAATAAATATAAAATATGCGCACTTTCGTCATCATCCCGTATTTTAGTCGCCTCTATGTACTTTACCGCTGCAATATTTTGCCCACCTTTGGGGTCTCCACATTATGCATAACTGATAAGCCCCATTCTGTATGCATGCGATCCTTAGCTCGGCTCCGTGGCCGTAATGACGTCGAGGCCCCAGAGGATAGTGCGAACAGTTTTTGTTGGCCAACAATGTTCAATTTCTTAACAAATTGATACAATAATGACAGGATGAATGTATTTTATCACTTTTCCAAAATGTGCGCATTGAATGCCCTATTCAATCAAAAACAATTTTAAATTAAATGAATATAAACTGATTAAAATTTAATTAGATAAATAAATATGCGCCCACGCCCATAACCGGAGGGGTAGGAAGAGATCATGGATTTCCATTTGGCGCGATCCTGGCACACCTCTCTTGCTTCTTCTACATTCATACATCTACGCATGCATGCTCGTCGGTTATGGGTGCTCCTTATATCGCACTTTTGTAGTAACCCACTAATTTGATCGATATAAGTTCTCCTACGGCGTCTTCCTTCCACTTTCTTCTCTTACTTCTTTTCTTCCTCTATACATTAAAATGGGGGACTAGACTAGTATTGTGTGACAAGCCTTCATAGACACATTCTTGTCTTCACTACTGTACCTATAGCGCCATTCATGTTATATCCTGCAATCACTCGTTTAAAATCTTTAAAATGCGTACCATCTCTACTAAACATAAAAATTAATTAGGTAATTTTCTCTATGTAAAATCAAAATAATGTTTGTATGTTTTTTTGTTTTCTTGTCCTCTATACGCTCCTAAACCACTGATCAGATAGTGATGAAACTGTTTGCAAAATGCTGATGTATTTGAAGAGACTTCAATAAACATAATTATGTGTTACGTATAATTAACCCTTTCTATCTTTACGTGTCATTACAACGCATGCCGTGGTGCATCTAGTATTTTATAGATTCCGGCTAAAAATTGCGTAGTGCTTCCAAAGTCAATGTTCGTCAAGGCGAGCAGTTCTATCTTTCAAAACAAATCTTCATCGTGCTTAGTTTAAGAGTTTTTATGTTAATAATATAAAAAAATACATTCAAAAACATGGAAGAAATTTAAAAAAAACTTTTGTTGTTTAAAAAAATACATTGATTTCCTATAATGGATTTGTTATTTGACTTATATTCAGTTCCGTCCCCTTCTCATTTTAGTTGTATCAAAAAACGTGTTATGAACAGAATATTTCCTAAAATAAAATATACAAGGAATAGATACTACTCGCAGAAGAGAAACTTATGAATAATAAATACGTGCATTGCTAATTTTTTAACAGCGCGTGGTCTGCGCTTTGTCTAAGCGTTTGTGGCGATAAAAAGTCGTGTGTTTGCTAGGCGTTCTAATCGCGTTTCACGCGCGACGTCCACGCGCACAAAACATCATGTGCAATATTATACAAGGAATGTATTTAAATAAAAGGTTCATTCTACTATATTATAAATGCGAAATTAACTCTGTCTGTCTGACTGTTACGCTTTCACGCTTAAACTACTAAGCCGATTTGACCTGACCCCTGACCCTGAGGAAGGACATAGGGTACTTGTTAATGCAAAAAAAGGATTGGCCTAAAAAATTAAGAATGCTGCCCAATGTCACTATTCCACGCAGACGGAGTGGCGGGCACAGCTATTATAGTATTTTATAATTTAAGCTACATATTTCGGAACAAAATAACTATATTTTATGCTGTAAGGTTTCACATGGGATATATCTAGAGAAAAAGGAAAGGCACGGCTTTCACTCTTGGCTCATGCCAATCACGCAACGAGTTACCCTCATTCATACCGGATATTCAATTTCTGGACATGTCCAAACTGGAGCGAAACAAATATTTATCATGAGCTGTAAGGAATACGTAAAATGACATAAAACATGTCGGCTCGGGACAAACAAATAACCGCCGCCCGTGATGGATTATTGCGACTGACCGCCTCTATTTCCTATTGCTATAAGGAATTACCATATGCGCCTCCTGGACATTGCGCCCATCGGATAATTTAATATGGAAACAGACTTTTTCATTTCAATTAAATATATACGATTAATGAATAAAGGTACAACCTCTAAGTGATGGATACCCCTTTTGAATCTTTTTAAAATATAAATAACTAGCGACCACGATCCCACCTGATGTTAAACGATGATGTATTCGAAAGATGTTACGTAGTAGTTTAGAATAACAGTCTATTCACTCTTCTCTTGAAGGTACCCACGTTATAGTTGGACGGAAACACTGACGCTGGCAACGTGTTCCTATCAGTTGTCGTACGCACGAGATCGGTATATCCACTATAAAAGGACTGAATGCAGTCGTGTGTCTGATAAGAGAATCAACTCATGAAATTCCAGGGCGTACTCTCCAAAATGCATTCCGTAAAATACCCAGATGCTAGGCACTTTGCGTCTGTGCTCAAGACTGAATTAATTAAGGTCTTGACCATTGATCATCATCCTGACCTGCCTCTTCACCGAAACAAGCGCGGCGAGTTGGGGAACATTGTTAGGAATGCGGCATCTCAGAAGGACATCAATATTTTGGCAGGAAAACAGGGTTAATTGTGTACTGAGGCCACTTCTCTAGCCCTTCTAAAATGCTAGAGGCTCCTAAATGTACGTTCACATTGGTGTTTGAGTTAGGCTGCTATTATATCGTAACCGTGTATCCTTGCTCTTTATCGTTATTTAATAATCATAAAATTTAAACATAAATTTAGTTTCTATTGTATTAATTCACACATTGTTTTAAGCACGGTGAATAAAGTGTTCTAAATCTAATGCAAACAATTTCAAGCTTTAAATTCACACCCTTTTCTTTAAACTCATACTAAAGAAGGGCGATATAAGGAGTAGAGTAACCGACGAGTTTGTATGCGTAGATGTATGGATGTAGAAGAAGCGACAGAGGTGTGCCAGGATCGCGCCAAGTTTATATCCATAATATCTGCCCACACCTCTGGGTTACAGGTGTGCTCGTACATATAAAGTTTTATTTATTAATTCCGTTCTTTAAATTAAAAAAAGCAATCTTTCGATATGTTTATTTAAAATGTTTGACATAGAAGCCGTTTCCATATTATAGTTGCATTCATCGGAGCGCGTGGCCGGTGGCGTCGCGCCGGCGACCGGAGACCCTTCAAAAAGTTTGATAATAACAGCAGCAGCGGCGGGGCGCGGTAATGTGACAGCCGATACGTCGCCAGCCCCGCTCGCCGCTCCGCCACCACCTCTGCAAAGGACAATTTAAACTTCCAAGCTTCGTTTGTCCGCACCGTACAGCAAAAATATATTAATTAAATCTTCCACGCAATGACGAATAAATATAAAGCACAGTCAATTTCTACGGTCTTGGCACATTTCTCTCACGTCCATCCATTTCTGAAAGAAAAGGGGGTTGACTTTATACTAAGAGACCAACACTAGAGATAAACATCATCAGCCTTCTGCCATCTGCATCATAACAGGAGAAGTTTAGCAAGGTAAATAATGATAGGTAAATGAAATGGGGGAAGTAAAGTAAAGAAATAGAAATCGAAGAGAAATGTGAGAAGGATTGAACCACCCCACATCGCACCCAATGTTAGCTACTGCATCCCATGAGATCATGACGGTTCCTCGATTTAACCAATACATGCACACAAAAGCAACCTCGAGAAGTCTAAACATAATAAGCTTTTCGCTACTTGTGGGTGCAAGCTATATCCGATATGAGAGCACAGTAACAAATTGTGTTTTTTTTTAAAATAGAAGAGCTGTAAAAAAGCTATAGGGTATTAGGAAATCCTTCAATATAAAAAATATAACAGTGGTAGAGTCCGCAATAATAAAATCTGTTGCACGAATTGGCCGGCTCGACCGGTGAAACGACCTCACAGAAGACAGGCGTGAAGTAGGAGTACTCTTTTCGTCAGATGAGTCAGGTGCCGGAGGCCCAATTTCAGTCCTTTTCCCTTACCACCCTTTCCGCATAAGGAAAGGATGGGAAAGGGAAGAGGATTGGACGGGGAGGGGTTTAACGGGGAAAGAAAATATCTTTTTTCCTGTTTATGCCATCCTCTTTCCTTTAAAGGTAGGCAAAGCATCTGCAACACATTTGCCTGTTGCAGATGTCTATGGGCAGCTCTCACTTAACATCAGGTGATACGCTTGCACGTTTGCCACCTAATCATATAAAAAAAATTATAAAGACTCTGAGAGTCTGAACAGCGACACCGTGTCAAAGCAAAATATTTAATCATTTTATCATTAGTATGGATAAATATTTGCTTGTAAAAAAATTACAAACTCATATAATTGAAGTTTTCCATCGCATAAAACAAACAATATCAACGGTATATATGAAATATTAAGAGTGACAAAGTAAAGATGACGGTTGGTATGATTAATGACACATTCATAAGGTGTCGAGCGACAGGCGGCGGCTTACATGTGTCGGTGAGGTAATGCGACGGGGTCCCGCATGATGTCACACAGCTGAATTATTTACCCTAAGCGAAAAAAACTAAGGTATTTAGCGAGCGGCTCTTAATGATTGTTATTTCTGAGGTGAAAACTTCTTTAGCCACGTTACACGATATTTGGTAGGAGACAATCTTATAGATTCAGATGATCGACAAGCTAGACAACTGATACATCAACGCACATTAGATCTGATCTATTATATATCTATAACAAATTAATTACTTGACTAATTCATTAGTAAAAGTATTGATATTTCTATACGTCCCTGAAAATAGATTTGGGTTTTTTAAGACTCAACCTTCAGCGTAATTATCCCAAAGTACGTACGTACTACGTACGATCTTATACAAACGCATACCGTATTTATTTCACTTGAAATGTTTAACAACGTAAGTCAGACGTCAACAACAAAGGTTGATACATTTTGACAAGTCAGATGCTAATCAGTCAACCCTTCAGGTTGACAAATCGGAAATTAGAGACGCATGAGCGCTCGCGGGTTAACCCTGACTGTGTCCAAGAAGGGGCCGTCTCGGCCCGAGAGACTTGCGACAATTCCGTCTTGTTCTTTGAATATTTAACGCGTTATATGTATACGTACGCTTGCACAGGTTTATATGATTTCAAGAATTATTTATTTATATATAGGTTTGGCAAAGAAGAAAATTCGATAGAGAAATTTATCGTGTCCCTAACGCTAGAGTGACAAAAACAATTATATAGTTAATTTTAAAAAACAATAAAACCGACTGACAGTATCCCGTATGACACCCGGGAAGAATATGAATCGCATCGACACCAAACTCTTCAGAATCGGTAAACCCGTTTTAGGGTACAGAAGGTTCCTACAACCTACATTCCGCAAAAAAAAAATACGTTCGTGTCAATCGGGCAAAAAGATGACTAGTTATGGATAATACAGCTTTTAACCGGTAAAGGAATTGTTTTTACAGTCATTTCAGAAAAAACCAAGCAATCAAATCTTGTCCCTTCAAGATAAGATGAGGCACTGAGATATCGAGATCCATTATAATTATAACAATCAGCTTGTTCATTCAGAATGTATAAAACCTGAAAACGAAAATCTCTGGTCGTGATGCAAACTAGGGCCTTCAAATGACAAGAAAGTGTCACAAATCTTTATCGCAAAAATATTAATACACGCCATTCAGTCGCAATAATCGGTATACTAGGACTGCGAATACAACCTTTCGAAGTAACATTCCACTAATAGAAATGTTCAGCTTGAAGAGTTTCTTATTCCATACAGTTAGTTCCCAACCAATGAGTGCAGCAGTTGCTCTTGAGTTAATTTACTTCAGTCTTCAATTTCAATTAAGAAGGGCTATATGAGGAGTAACCGTAACCGACGAGCATATCTGCGTAGATGTATGGATGTAGAAGAAGCGAGAGAGGTGTGATATGTTTGACGTATATTTTTTAATATTTTATTTATTGGAATAAAACCAATTTTACGGATTTTATCGCGTTTTTTGATTCCCTACTTTTCGAGTACTTTACAGCGCCTGGTCGCGAGAGGGACTGAGGTGTCTGACGTCCCAATGTCAAAAGTTGCTGGCGAAGTACCCACTTATTTTCAATTGATTACTTCTGCTCCGATGTATGCAGAATGAGCTCACTGTATCTTGATCTGATCGAATTTTCGAATTGGATTCGTTGTAAAATTAGTTTTATTCCAATGTGTAGTATTCGCGTAAATATAAGAAATCATTTTATTTATCTTAGACTAAGATATTATGTAAAAAATGTAAAGCACCTTTTAGAGTTCGACGTATTTCGTGAGGTTCGTACCGCTTTGATCATGTTACCGTCCGATAGATGTACTGTTGACGCATTCGAAGTTAAATACACACGATAATAGTCTTTACGTTATCAGAGTTAAGATACATAATCATAGTAACGTAGATATATAAAAGAGACTAACTGCGTAGAGGCATCGGCTTGCTCAGAGCGTTCAAACTTGTTCAGCATTGTAATTTGAACGTCTTAAGTCTTTAGTTAATCTTAATAGATAACCTAGTCTTGTAACATGAGCATTGCAAAATATTAGCACTTTGTTCGTTGTAGCTTAACGCACATTGATACAAGACCTTTTCCTTAGAGTATTCCGTGAAAACATCATATCATGCAATATCTTTCTGTTTACTAAACAACCATAACTGTGTAACTGTAACAGCAGAAAACCAGAACCTACGTGAGTTGTGAGCACCTGAATTCTAAAAATTGATGGTTGAACGGAGACAACCCGTCAAAGTAACGATAGATTTCAAAGGAGGACATAAATTGATGTTATTTTGATTTTTGTTCTAAATTTAACTGTAGATAAATATTTATTTTCGGTTCATACGTAACTTATTGAACTCCGATGGTGTAAACGCTCATGTACTAGCAAGTAATAAATAACTAGAGCGGCCGGACCCACGCCACACATTCCTCGGCTACCAGATGACGGCGACATCTTAAAATATGGCCGCCCTTTCTTCAGCTGTTGACTAACCCCTTAGTCTTAATATAATTAATTAATGACCCACACGGCCCCTTAAGGCCAAACGTTTTGGAACATGCAACAACAAACAACGGTACGAAGTATTGTTTACACTTTATAATAAACATTGTGCGCATAAGTAAAGACTGATGAATTTATTCTTGACCAGAGAACGTGAGCCTAATGTAATTAATATAGGTACCTTGACCTCAAGTATTATCGACATAAATTCAAGGTTTAATAATTCTGTGTTATGTCTAATGAGTACACTACCACAGAATCCCATTTCCGCGTCATTATTTTCTTAGATTAATTTTATTTCTTTTATAATTCACAATACCGGATTATTCCATTATGACTTAGGATCTGACGGAATGGATGGAAATAGAACTTTGGAGTTCTATTCAAATCAAAACACATATAAATCTTATAAGAACATGATCTACCTATAATTTACATGTAAAAGTTAATTTATAGATATTAAGAAGTTTGTTCTTAGATGTTACCGATTGTAATCTTACAAATTGAAGACATCACCGCGGCTTGAATAATGCTCTTAATATAACCGTGTGCAATTAAAAGCAAACGGTCGCTTACTATAATCGAAATAACGGGCGGCGACCATCCAGGGTCGTGCCCGTACTCGCGCCACCGGCTCCCATTAATTACTTAAATTTAATTCATACGAGACCCACGCACCACTATTTACATTCAAAAACGCACCCCCAACACCCTACCCGCATCTTCGCAACCCTTGCCGACAAACTTGGCCGACCCTAAGACGCTAACTCCTAAGTAGACTTTCTTTGATAGTGCGCTCCGCTGGCTTTGAATAAAGGCCACCGGGTCGATAGAGTTTTGATCTGTAATTTTATAGCATTGAGACGGCCCCCAGCTCACGCTCTAAGGATTGTGGCCTATCGATCTTACAGTTGTCTGTTTTTGTTAATATCATAAAGAGGTTTCTCTAACCAGATAGCTAACTTGAAACGCGGTTAGTAAACGCAATCAAAAAGTTTAATTCCAACCACAACCTTGATATAGGTTTTTAAGTTAAACAAAACGTTAAATAACACGTAATGAAAAGACACGACGTCCAAAGTTTTGATATATAGAATGGAATAACCAGACTGGAATATAAAATGACTATTCGGCAGCTATAAAACAAAGCTGGTTAAAAAACCTATATCTTACCTTTCAATCGTAATAGTGTTGTAACGAGATGTATTTAAGGTAAGGTAAGCAGAAAAAGAATCTTCGTATCCGGCTAATAACGAACGAGTGTAGGCTTCCGTTTTTCTACAACATGTTAACTTTTTTTATAGAAGTAGGTAAGCAAACGAGCAACCGGTAAGGAGATAAACAGAAAACAGGATATATCCTTTCCCTATTCATCCCCTCCATTGCAAATCCGCTTCCCCTTCCCATCCTTACCTTATTAGAAAAAGAAAAGAAGGAGGAAAGAACTACGTTTAGACCTCCGGCAAGAAACGCAACTTCTATTTCACGCCTATCTTCTGTGAGCCTATTTGAGCAACAAATGTTTTTGCGGGCTCTACCACTGCTAAAACTGACTACAAACTTATGTCTTATGCTCAGTATTTTACTAATATTGTAATGTTTGCATGCCCACATTAATGATTGGTGTAAGGAATAGTTAAAGAATTCACCTATATTCCACTCGTACAAGAAGTACTAGAGTTCCGTTTTATACACGTCCCAATAAGGGCGAGCACTGCGAAACCTGACGTCGTGATTTGGAATCTGCCACTCGACTACTCTCGTGATCAATGTTCTAGCACAAGCAACTTAGTTGCAATGTTTAAAATAAATATTAGTAAATTATTTTAAATCTAATGTTTAAAAATTAAAAATGCAATTTAAATAAAAATATATGTATAATAAATAAAAAAGATGTAAGAGTAAAGGATAGCCCTTATCACTGTTCACGTAAGCGGTGGTACTTATATGAGTGCCCCTTTTATTGCATTAACGGGAGGAAGGGTTGCCCTAGCGGCCCTTCGTCTTAGGGTAACTTCTTACGAATACAAGAATTTATAAATAAGTTAACTCGGTCCCGGCCTTATTCTGCGCCTCGGCGTCTCACTCTGTTTTATCATATTTAAATTATTATAGTAAGATGTGGAACGTGTACCTAATTGCTGTACTTTGTTAAGATAATGTACCTTTGGCGCGACTCCACTTTTGTTTTCTTGTTTTCAAGCGATATAAATTCACGGGAGGACGACGCGGTAACGCCCAACTTTCGTGTTCCGTTTTTGTACGGACGCTCCTTTTCGAGGATATAAAATTTGGTATGCAGCCATTTGGAGGCTTTGGGTGCTATAGAATAATACACAGAGATTAAATTTTAGTAACGGAACTTTAAAGTTTAAAGACGTTTAAAAGTAACGCTACGTTTTAGTAAACAATTTTGCAATTGAAAGATGCCCGAAATATTTGATTTGCTCTCTTACAAAGACGTATGTAAATGAAGTAAAATATTAATTAAGAATCAGTCCATTTATTATATTCTTAAAGTTTATATAAACAAAGATATCATGTCCATACTAAGAAAATTGTATCTTCCTTATTTTAAACAACACGCTAAGATCCAATTTGATAGGATAAATCGGTGGAAAGTGTGTTTAGTGGAAATTACGAGGCTATTGCAACATAATAATCACCTTATCACTGGGTCGGGTGCAAATTTTGCACAAACGTATTATGTCGGTGTGGAAAAAATATCTAAGAAGCACCATATCATGAATGACTAGATCTGAATCGTGCCTGTTTCGTTGCTCCATAGAAATTCACTATCAAGAAATAGCTGTCTCGTGACAGTACCATGTTTTTTATTCGTAATTTAGCTTTTAATAATTAAATAACACATTACCATTGGTTAATACCACAAAAATAAACATGGATCCAAGTTCAAACAAGCTTTTAGCTTCGGCTATAAATCTAATCGAGCCGTCTAAATTAATTCAAGAAAACAACGTGTTATTTATAACAGGAATAATATTTTGAGTTATAAATCACATTAAAGCGTCGTTTAATTTCCTAGAGAACCCTCGCATGCAGCACACGCATCCTACGAACAAGTAATTGAAATTTTGAACTTTTGATTTTACCGTAAACGTCTACGCCCCACTCGAAATTATTAAGGACATCCGTTTCTTCCTGTAATGGGGCTGCCCTTAAATAAATTATGTTTGGTTCTTGATCTATAATTATACCTAGTAAAATAAAGATGACGACGAGGATTTCTATAAAGTGATTATTGGCTAGACTTGTGATGGTTTTTTATAGAAAGTGGCAAGCGAGCAAGCGGTTCACCCGATTAAGTGATGGCTACCCATAGGCGTCTGGAATAAGCAAGTGTCGCAGATGCGTTGCCTTCTTTAATAGAGAAAGAGGAGGATAAACTAAAAGAAGGATTTCTTTTTCCTATCCTTTCCCTCCTCTGTCAAATCCACTTTCCATTCCCATACTTATTATATTAAAAAAGGGACTTAGGCTTCCGGCGCCTCACTCCTCTGTCCATCTCTACCACTGTTAAATGTATTCAATTTTTTTTTGTTAAAACAACTCCCAGAGCGTTATGGATGTTGTTTGCTTCAATAATAAAAACTAAAGCTTGTTGGTTTAAAACAAAGTATATGCTGAGCTTTGGTGATAAATGGATTCAAATAAACCTTCGCTGAATAAGAATGAATACGAATCCAGTGTATGCTTGAGAATAAGTTATTCTTCTACATCCCTCTATTTTTTTTTATTATACAATACTTAATCACATCCATACATGAGCACCAAAGCACATAAAGAATATTATTTTTTGATCTTGTAGTATATTATTATATAGTATCGTTGACAACCAGACAACATTGTAAATTTTTATTACACCATATATCATCTTCCGTCAACTATGATCGCTTGCGGTCACAACGTCGTCTGCAAACCCTTTGATTGTCGGCTAGGTAGGTAAATTTGTATTCGTAGCTAGACACTTTAACAACCGATCTAAAAGGTCGTCACATGTCTTCCCGTTATCACCCTTTTTTTTATATGATAAGGTGGCAAACGAGCAAACGGATCACCTGATGTTAAGTGAGCGCTGCCCATTTTTTTATTTACTTCACTCCTTCCCCTGCACATAGGCAAAACTAATGCGAGGGTTACGAATGTTGAAGTTTGGCCATGCATCTGTTTATCCGTTTGCTCATTTGCCATCTTTTAATGCAAACAGCATACAGTACAGTATAGTAGTATTAGTAAGCCACCATTAACGTAATATTGTACAAAATAACAAAGTAACAACATCCTTAATTCGACTATTAAAACCGGTAGCAAGATGTTCACAAGGCCGATAAACAATGGGCGAACGCGAGCGCGAACGTGGAAAGTTGGCGGCGCGCGGCGAGTGTAGAGGACTCCTTAATGAGGGTTGGAAATTTCGGCACATTGCGGGACCAAACCGCACCCGCCTTCTTGGCTTATTATTAATTCCGTAAGACGTGTCCCCGATGTCCAAGACGTGCCGAGATTCGACACAAAAGTCACAAGGGCGGAAGCCCCCCAGCCACCCCGCTACGTGTGCCGCGTCCGCAACGCGCAATATGCAGGAGTGTGGGATTTACAGGTGGTTTTAATAACGGCCGAGCTAATGTCGCAAGATGAATACTTAATGCATGGATCATCGTCGGATTACGGAGGGAAGACGGACGGCTTGTACTTGGAATGTATTGTTTGTATAAGGCTAGACTAGTTTGTGTAAGAGGCTAGAGAACCTATCTATATAATTGTCGAAGAGCAAAGCCAGTCCAATGACTTAGGTTTCGGAAAGTCAGATCCTTAAATAATATTATACTGATTTATTTATGTTGAGCAAAAAGAGTCTTAATTACAATGTTAAAATGTGTCTACGGCGTAAAGGATGAATGAAGTAATCTATGTAAAAATATATTGAACTAGTTTGGTAATATAATGTAGAGATCATGAAACCGGAAAAAGTAGTCAGGTTCCACACTAATGGTAATTTGTGATCAGAAATTATCTTATATTTCGTTAACGTGTAGTTGTTTTTAAGATCGGAAGATGATGGTAGATGATTTATATATTTCAACACAATTTGTACAAATATATGAATGGTATAAAGCTTATTCAGTCGACAGTAATATAGAATCTAGAAGAGCCAACAATAATCTCGCCTTATCGTATCTATTTCATAGGCAGCAATATACTAACAAAGTGAAAATCCCTTTACGATGAGTCCGTTGTCGGAGGCGTTCAAAAACTCGTTAGGATGCTGCCACACTGCGGTGGAGGGTCACGTCTCGTGAGATCGCGCCTCACGACAAAATGTTACTGCCAAACTTTGTACTCTGCACAACGCCACGGCGTAATGAAGCGCCTTCACAACAACAACATTGAAAACACTAACATCAAGCTGATCTTTGAATACTCTTTAACTATAATATTTTAGCTCTTAAAATATTGGACAACTAAGTTTAAGAGGTTTTTAATTATTATATATTTAAATGATAATTAGTACCCATAATATATACAGTTATCAGACTTTGAAACAAAATTAATAATTAGAATAAATAACATTTACTTGTTAATTAATATTTAATAATACGTTACATTACATCTTGATTATTTTAAAAAATTTTTCAAGATTCCATGAACCCTGTACTCTTATAACTTAATTATTATGTAATATATCATACACATATGAGGGTTATGTTAAGTAGTTATCACGTCATATTGTTATTAAAACAGTATAAAAAGAATAATCTTATGGACCGCTCTGCCGATAAGGCGTGAGTCGCACGCGTTACGACCGTTTATCGGCAAGTGCCCGCGCGGGGATAATAACGCGCGCTAAACACGAAATCGTAACTTATTGCAGGAAGACATATTGTAGACGCGACTTGTATTGATTGTCCAATAGAGAAAATAAGAAGAATGGTTCAGTTGAAACAAAAAAATCATGAACTCACAGAATACAGACGTGAGCAGAGGTAGTGCATTGAGATTGACCGAACTAATTGGGAGACATATGTAAGTGCTTGGAAAACTGTTTCATTGGGCAATCAACAGAAAGTAGGAATATATGAAATTCAGATATGTTAGTGCACAAAACATGTGGTATAATCAATGCAGTACATATAGTATGCCTATAAAATTGACGTTTTTTTATATAATAACGTGGCTAACGAGCAATTGGCACCTGTCAGTAAGTACCGCCACCCATAGGCATCTGCAACAAGCTAATGAGTTCCAGATGCGTTGCCTATCTTTAATGGACAATGGAGGGGATAAACAGAAAAAAGAATATGATATCTCTCACAAGTTGTGGCCTACTCACTACTCACAACACAATATACTGTTTTTTTATAGTACTAGGTGGCAAACGAGCAAGCGATTCACTCGATGTCAAGTGATCGCTACCCATAGACATCTGCAACTAACTAATGAGTTGCGGATGCGTTGCCCACCTTTAATGGACAGAGGAGGGGACAAACAGAAAATGGTTATTTCCAATTCCTATACATCCCCTCCACCGTGGAGTTTTGTTCCCATTCCCGTCCTTTCTTTATAAGAAAAGGGTGGGAAGGGAGAGAGAACTAGAATTAAGCCTCCGGCACCTCACTCCTCGGACGAAACGCAGAATACTTTACTTCACGCCTTTCTTCTGTGAGGTCGTGGTATTTCACCGGTCGAGCCGGCCCATAAACTGTAAACTGTACACGCTAGATTCCAGTCGCTATCATCTTGTGCTTCAAACCATCGCAAGGCAGCACTTAAGCATGTAAACGCTTTAGAAGCAGCTGGTATATCGTCTTCATTTTCTAAACCAAAAGTTGATGTAATCCTACCAGTATATTATTACATATCCACAAACCAGTAGTTCGGTTAAGTGGTCGTTTGGTTGATGAACGTGATAATCGACGCTGTATTTATATTTTAGGTCTCGTCTGAGGAGTAAGTACCACAAGTTCCACGCCCAACCCTATTCAATCCCCCCTCCCTCTGGTCATTTTCTTTATCAAAATTAGATTTTTGAATTTAGGAAAGAGACAAAAAGACTCACTTACATGTGTCATATTGTTACCACTAGTGTCTTTGCCATTGCTTTAGGTGAAACTGATGTTCAACCCTAATAAGAAGACCTTTATGATAGTATGCGCGACTTTGTTATGAATGCATTGTTAAATTCTTTATTACGATAAATTATCCTTTTAAAACTTGTGTATAGTTCGTTATCAGCAATCCTTATTTTAATTAATATCAACACTATGTTTCCGCTCGTTTCATGTCCATTGTATTTACTGTAAATAAATAACAATTAGTCATTATGTTTCAATCGGCTGGCGTGCATTAAGGGCGGGCAGTAAATCGCCGGGCGGAGGCGCAAGTGTTCCCCGACGATCGAAAGAAATATCACCTACAGCTGAAGCGGCGTTTATTTATTTTTAGTGATTGGACCTTATAATATATCGATACGTATTGAAATGGTACCGAAAATCGAAGAACCAGAAATTGACAGTGGTAGAGTCCCGCAACGTCTGTTGCACGAATAGGCTGGCTCGACCGCTGAAAGATCATGACCTCACAGAAGACAGTCGTGAAGCAGACGTTTGCGTTGAGGTTCGGGAGGCTTTATTTTGGTCCTCCTCTCCTTCTCATCCATTTCTAATAATAAATGGATGGTAAAAGAAACGTTTATTACAGAATTATGTAAGAATTAAATCTTACTTTGATTCGATACCGTCGTATTAAAGTGTAAGTCAAGCGTCCATTTTATTTAATACGATAACTGATCAGTGTTATTGCTTTAACTTTTGATCGCCTGGGGTTTAACAGCTAGTCAATCGACCATACTATATAACTGTCGCCTACCGATTGTAAACTGCGTTAGTTTTTAATCGTATTAAAAATTGCCAGCAAAATAATGAACTAAATGAATCATTCACAATTGGACCTGTATGGTCGAGGCTTATTTATGGCACAATTTATATTGCTACTGTTGACTCTACCATTATTTTGGTCCTAGTTTTAGACAAATAGTGAACCAAAAAGGTTTTCATTAAGCCTGTAGGTTTGCTGTGGAGGTGACTGTGTCACGATTTTCGCAACTTGTATTCTGACGATGATTTAACTGAATGTGAAATTCTCCCATTATGATTTCGCATCCATTAGCCAACTGATTGTCGATAGATAACTACTTTATGGTATATCGATAAAAAGAGCACCACACTATTTCGCCGACAGCACATAGGTGTTTAACAAATCAGCGTGTAAGAGACCGCCCGGTCGCCCGCTGAGTGCTTAATCACTTAACACTCGCCCGATTAACGACAAATTTATCGTCCAAAAACGCCCTCCCTGCGCGCTTGGATTTACCGACGAAAAATACAATGGAAGGCTCCATTGTCTTACCTTGTACCAAACAGTGTAATGAGGGATTTTCAAGAAGAAAAAACAAATTAATAGTGCGCAGAGACAAGGACGACTTGAGTTGTTGTAACGCAGTTTCAGATACATGAAAGCTGGTGTATATTTGCTTTATTGGTCAAACCAATAATAGTTTGAAATCCTATCCTACTATTATCCCTTCGAATGTCAGTTTGTTTTTTTGACACGCCTTAATGACTCAACCGATCACCATAAAATGTTTCACTCACATCCGGCGGTACAGAAAAGATCACGTGGTACCATTTATCCTGAAAATAAACTGTTCCCGAGGGATAGACGAATATAACCTTCATTTACACCATTGGTTGCCATGGTAATGTTATATATTTAGACAATAACAACTTTACTTGACGTATGCGCGGAATCAAATTAAAAATACGAACTTACAAATCAAAATAAAAATACATTTCGATAGAATTTACAAGCGACGAGTTGATACGATTTGTTATCGTATTTTTAAGTTCCACCAACATGCTAAGTAACATTATTATTTAATTATTTCTTCCTTAAAACTAAAGTAAATGCTCGAATTGCTTGCCTCCGGCTCGAATACAGGCTCTGCATCGCCTCAGAAAAGATACATTCAACAGTCGTGCAAATCTCCTAGCATTTATTTCTTCAGATGCTACATCAATTTTTTGGCGTAGCTCCGGTACATTTTGGAGTAAAGAAAATCTACTGTTGATCTACTACTGAAAATCGTTGAGTTTTGGGACACCTATATACCTCTATCCATTGCATCTTTTCTGATTTTTACGGATCGTCTACCTAATTTGACTGATAAATAAATTAAATCTAACCTAATGTGTATGTGCAGACACCAATGCACAAATCACATGTCCATTTTCACATATTGAAGAAAGTAATAACAACATTTAAGAATTGTTTAAACAATTCCTAAAAATTGTTTAATTGAGTATTAATCCTTTATTCCTTACTTTTGTTGTACTTAGAGGTAGATATGTGATTGAATCGGTAGACAACTGAAACTGGGCACGACATTCGGACATTTTTTTACGATAGTCCAAAAACGTTAATTTTAATCCCAATAATATGCAAAATATTTATAGCAAAGTATATTTTAATGCGCAAAATATAAGTAAGGCTCGTAAATATAAAAGTGCGCCATCTGTGTAACATTGGCGAAACTAGAAAGTCCTTGGCTATCATGAACGATCCTCCGGCAAGGGTTGTTTACACAACAAGTGTGTTGTGAATCCGTCGCTTACTTTTTCGATTACCATTTGTTTTGTTAACTTTTAGATACAATTTTTTTGGATTTTTTGACTAAAATTTGATAATGTGAGTAAAATTTTAAATAAATATTTTTTATTAAAAAATATAGTAAAAGTATAAAGACATAATAACTGCGAAAATAACGGGAAACTCAATCTCTAAATACAAGATTTGAAAAACTTCTATGCGACCGATAGATGGCGCGGTATCCGAAGAAAACGTCTGAGATGAGAAGCGGCCGGGGGTGAGGGCGATGGAAACTACTGAATGCTTCAAAGTACGTACGGGCTGTTCCCGTGCTCTGTAGTGGCTCTTCAAAAAATGTTCGCTACGGAATCTCACGATGCCACACTACAAGATGTTTAGTTCTACTTCGCGGCCTTAATATTTTCGGGAGGGGTTTTTAATAGTCAAAAAATGATCTACATAAATTAGATTAGAAACCCGATATTAGATACCCGAGTATCAAATGCCAGTCACCACTTCAAATTCTTTTTAAAGGTTAGAAATAACTTTTCCATAATTTGTTAATCTTATTTTTGATATAAAAGATCGTATGGGAAATTAAACGTTAATTTCTTTGCTAACTAAACTACAATTTACTTAATAATTAACTAAAAGTTTTATTTTTGCTCCCCGAGTCCTTCTATTTCTTTTTAACTTATCCCTTTTGCTTTTTCACGATTAGCTACAGTTTTTAGCAATAGGTACGATGAATAAAATAAATGCATACCTATATAGTAGATAGTTTATTTTAATTTTAACACGCTTTTGTTAGCTCGGTGTGCTTGTTTGTAAGTATGAAATATGATTGAAATGTAGATCTTCGAACATGATTTTGAAACTCTTTAAAACGTCAAATTCATTTGAAATTGAAACGTTGCACACGTTTGTCCCATTATCTTTAACTTTAATTAATTGTTTTGATATATTTTTATCGCAGATTTTGCTATTAATTAAAAGAAAGATATAATTAAAATAACTTGTATACAAAACACTTTTAACTACACAACAAGTCGCCATCATAAAAAAGGGAGGACAGTAAGAAATAAAAGACTATCTACAAGGAGGGATGGCCAATGGCCAAACTCTATATCTCCAAAAAAACTATGTGTCTACAGATATTTGTGTATTCATTGTAGACCTAACAGACTTTGTCTTCTCCAAATATCAATTTCAATTCAAATTTGCTTGTTAACCTTTTTGTGAAAAGCTATTGGATAATTGTTAATTAAGTAATTTTAACAAAAACTTATTTCTAATGCAGAATAACAATATTTTGCCGTAAGTTATCCAATGAAAAAGCGATTACGCATATCAAAATTGTTAGAATCATGAAAAAGTTACGTTTTTTCCGGATCTTACGATTTTACGGACAACTTTAAACAATTTTATCACTCTCCCAATAATATTGTTTGGTATTCCCAAAAAAAGAATTAAGCAATCCTTCCGGGAAAATAATCCAAATGAGTGTATTCGTTCTCGAGTCATAAATATCGTCTTCCACTAATATTGCAATTTAGTTTATTTAATTAAGATGTACAACGGAACTACAGATCCGTAATCAGATCAATTTAGAATAGAGTACATACTATACTATTATAACTGACCTTGACGGCGGTCGCGGGGGGGTGCGGCGTGTGCGGGGCGGGTGGAGCGGGCGGGCTGCGCGGCCCGCCCGGCAGTTGCAGCAGGTGTCTGATGCTGTAGCCCTGCCGCGACTTGCGAGACATCCTGACAAAGGAACGAACGCATTACACAATGTAGATATCGTTGTTATGGGACTCTTACATCAATATATGGGCTATTAATACGTTACAACCACTAATAGCCTAATGGATTTACGACGCGATTTGACACCTGACCATTTTCTTTACAAGTCCTCGTCAATAAGTATTCATTAAATATGTTTTAGATCATAACCTAACCAAAAATTCCTCGACTATATTTATATTATGATTACACTTGTCTTTTAGACTTTTTATGGTTTTGACCAGTTCATAAATTCGTAATATAAAAGTGCGTATTGGCTATCACAGATACTCTCGCACGTCCTTGCCTTGCTTAATCCGATATAATGCTGTTGCAATAAAACAGAACAAAACGAAAAACAGTTTATTACAAACAATTATGTTTACGAATTATCGTAGAAACACTAGATCGCATTCACCAATATTTCTAATTTTGTTGACTTGTTCGCTCTGTTAGAAGTTACATATACATGTGAAACTCGCAAAATTTGCTATAATTAAAGATACTCTCCTGACATTGTATGTATCTGGATTTATGAACGTATAAGGAAAGGATATATGGTCCCCGCGAACAATGAAACGAAACAATGTGTTTATAAATTTGTATTGTAGCCAATTGCTAGGCTTCAGTACATAATTTTTTCTCGGTCTACGTAAGCGAATATTACAAGCAAACAAATATTTTATTTCACCTTCTTAAAACAATTCTTTTGTTTTAATTATTCAATAGCATACCGAAATAAATGACTGCGTCTAATGGTGAAAACCGTAAAATCTGAAGTTTTTCGCGTAGAGATTTTAAGGCCGTTTATTTTTTTAACAATGTTCTATACATAAAATACCAAGTGTGTAATCGTAAATTAAACAAAAAATACTTGTCTATAGCTATGACTACTAACATTCAACACGGATATACCACCGCAGCGAGCCTCACTAGATGCGGCATAATTATTTATTTATCATCATTCGATTAAATTTACCTTTTTCCATACATTATTCAATAGATTTTGATGAAATTAACGATAACTTCAATTATTTTAATGTATGTTATTCATCTGTTCTTTCTATGTTGCACTATCTTGATTGTTTTAAATGGTTATTTAATTTTTTTGTTAGATTTTTTCATAATTGACTATTAATTCCTTATAACATGAGTTGATAAATTTGAATATATTGGATAAAGAACTTAAAAGACAGTTGCGTTCCCAAGGGCCATTTATTGTTCAAAGTAAGTAAAAAGAAACGGAATAAACGTAAATAGATAGTCGTTAAAGTCGTTTCAAACTTACTTGTACAAGCAAACTTCATTCTTATTACACAACTGTAATGGCGAGTTTCGATTGCATAAGTAAAGGGTGGATGGAACCTTTTCGATCTAAGGTGTTATTACAGTTTATTCAGCGCTAGCAGTAAATTCTGAATACTGTGCTCACATATAAATTATATAATCACTATGACATTATAGTGGCTTTTCACTATTTTGTATATTCTGTATTCCGCTTTAATTGAATTTAAATAATGTTGTTTAATAAATTTACATTTGTACTATTATTTCTATAATATCTACCATTCTTGATGTTTTGTTAAAACTGACATAACTATTGAATATAAATAGCCTTTTAATTTAATTTCTAGACAACATAAAAAGTTTATCGTTACTCTATTTTCTTTAAGGTCATTCAGTCCCTTGCTATTTGCGATACAAGCAATACCATCTATAGTGGTAGAGCCCGCAACAACATCTGTTGCATGAATTGGGCGGCTCGACCGGTGAAATACCACGACCTCACAGAAGACAGGCGTGAGGTAAAGTATTCTGCGTTTCGTCTGATGACTGAGGTGCCGGAGGCCTAATTCTACTTCTCTCCCTCCTACTCCTCCTTCCTCTAGAAAGAAAACTTGACGGTAGAGGAGATGTATAGGAATTGGAAACTGTTTGTCCCCTCCTCTGTCCATTAAAGTAGGGCAACGCATCTGAAACTCATTAGTTAGTTGCAGATGTCAATGGGTAGCGACCACTTGACATCGAGTGAACCGCTTGCTCGTTTCCCACCTAGTACTATAAAAAAAACCAGGCACAAACAAGAGTATAACTAAAAAACAGAAAAATAAAGTGCTAAAACAAACGCTGTAATTGACGTTTTTATATGTATAGTGTCAAGGTCATGAACCTTATTCTTATAGTACACCAACGTTCGATAACAATTTAGTATTCTACAGCTTGGTATGGAGGACACCCATTTTAAAGTACAACATGCATTCGTCAATAATAAAGAGGGAATAAATCAATAATAAACACTAAAGACAAAGGCATTGACGTATAAAAGGTGCCTAGGGAAGTAACGTAATAATAGTTTTAGTAAGCTTTATGAACACAAAGATTACCATCAATCTCGGACAAACTTCTGGCAATCGATACATATACCTATTAAGACAGCTGCAGGAGACGCCATTTTGAAGTGCTTATTTCCATTATAACATTGTACTAACTACACTGAAATGTTCTACAAAAGTTCGCGTTTTGCTTCGTGAAGTCCACAACTTCCAACTTAGTAAAGTATACCAACTCTCCAATTGGCATTACGCGAAAACAACATTTATTACAAGCGTGCACAGATTGAATTAGCTCGCGGTGGAAGTCCGCTTACAACTTTGCGCAAATAGACCAAGTTCAAGTTATCTGAAAAGTTATTTAACAAAGTTTCATAGCTTTCTTAGCTGTTATACAAGTTTGCACTTTAGACTGTTGGGATTGGGTTAATTATTGTTTAGAGATTGGATTGTACATGGGACCTTTCGCTTTCAAATAATGTTTGCGTTATCCCATCGAGAGCCGTGACTGTAGGAAGATTTTCCTTCTCTACAATGGATTGAGACTAGAAAAGGTTACCAAAATTACTTTGTAATACCGTCTTTAGGCAAAATTACACGATTAAAAAAAACTACTAATTTTATTTTATCAAAATCCTCTTTACATACTTTCAACGGTCAACTATTTCAATCCGTCATAAAAAAAAATATATAGCATGAAAATATTACTTAAGTAATAAAATAATCAATTTGTGAAGTATTACATCAATGTTATGACACATTAAGACCAAAGTACGTTATCAATGTTTATTATTAATGCGTGCCTACGCTCTTACAAAGTTACATCACTAAACTCAATTTAAAATTTCGCTTTTGTGCGATTTATGACTTTGATCCAGGAAAAATAAGAACAGAAATTTCACCTCAAGGGGCGTTTGAAAATGTTATAAAATCCTGTTTATTTTCCATACACTTTTGAATAACTTCACTTTTTATAAACAAACATTCCTTTGTTGTGCAATGGAAAAGTTACTTTCAAATCATAATTCACCTCATTATCCATCTATTGCTTGAAATACTAACTCACTTTTAATTCACAAACTGTCGTAGCAACTTATACAATGACATACTCGTAAATACTTTTGACCAAAACTTTTATCAACACAACTTTTAGGCAGTGAAAAAAAGTAGTAAAAGTAAGTTTATTTGTAATTACCTTCAAATTATTTATTTATCCGTGTCATGAGCAAGGTCAGGAAGTGATCACAGCGTCCAGCTGTGGGCTCCAGATGTAAACAACAACTACAAAGACTTAATCTCACAATAGTTACTTGAAATTCACTTCAAAACAATTCTTTAAATCGGCAAAAACACTTGTTTTAGTTTATTACACTAACACAAACACGTTAAAACAGCAGTTTTTAGTCACAGTAATACATTTCGTCTTCAAACATAACCTCAAAACATCTTACTGACACTCCGCGGCCCACAGGAATTAATAAAAAGTTTCTTTATAAAACAAGTGGGTTGTGAGCATGTTCCAAAATGGCGGAACTTTGCGTTAACTTCGGAACGTACAGCGGCGTGAAGTTGTAGGGTGCGCGGCTCGCGCCGCTCGAACCACGTTTGCGCAGTCACTCCTAACTTTTCCCATAACAATTCATAAAAAAACTTGTCAATAGTTAGTTTTTCGGATGGAAAACTTTTTTGATGACTCATAAGCTGATTTAATCGATTTGTTAATTGTTGAAAGTACTTTTTTCGTGTTTTATAACAAGTTACAAGACGAAATCGTCGTCTTACCGGCTCGCGAGTCGCGTAGTCGTCGGGGTTCGGTCGGGGAAAATCAATAACTTACGGCCGACTCTCTCTGCCGCTCTCCGCGTTTAATCATACACTTTGTGAGCAAAACATTAAAACTTGTCCGTTTATTTGCCGGAGGGGGACGCTGTCGGTCGCGGCGCGCGGAAACGGTGGCGGTTAGGGAGTAGCAACTAGCAACGCAAGCGGAACGCTACGCTACCAAGTGAGGCGCCCGACGTATTCACTATTCAGTACTTCTGGAGTTTTCTTTAAAACTTTATGAGGTATGCGTTGTTGTACTGCAATGTGAGAAATATTAGACGACCTTCGCTCTGCCCAACCTTGCTTCTTTGTTAACGTTTGCAAGTTCGAAATAAAAATTTGTTAACTATGATTTCTAAAGTTTATAATTGCTTTTTATTACACAATACTTGGATCTTATTTACCAATTATTTATATCAATATACGCACACAATCGATAGTATAAAGCTGTAAAACAATTTAAAACTAGGTTTAGTACTCATACGATATATTACGTTGATATTTTGAAAAGTTAAGAATAAATGTAAATCCGACTTATAAATTTAAATGTTTTGTACATAAATAAACATAGCGCTTACAATCTTTCAGTAACTAACTCGAAACGCAATTATTCTAATTTGAAGATAAAGTTCAGAATTGCTGATACGCTTGAACACAGAATATCGACTGAAGTGATTTAATTCTTTAAGTAGTGTAAACAAGTTTTGTCTATAAACGCTTCTCGCTACCCCGCCTTCCAAGATTCACCCCCTAACTAACGAATTATTCGACAATCAATCCGACAAGAAATCACGAAACTAACATTAATAGACCCGTGTGACTTCCAACAATATTAAGAAAAACTAGCTATCAGCGTAAACGCAAATACCGGAGCAAGGAGCACAGTAAATTGGCTTTATGTAAAATCTGCCAACTGGTCGAGCGACTTATCCAGTACAAGCAGAGACAACGAAGCCAGACTCCGTCCTACCTCCGACTCCCGGGGGTTGAGTATTAACAAGTACTTTGCGAGATAAGTAAAGTTAGCTTATGAAATACTGTCGACGTTTGTGAGGATTTTTGAGAAAGTTGGATAAGAATTATAATGCGTCGTTTATTCTTGTGAATGTATGAAGAATGGAACAAGGTTGCGATAAAGGTCAACGCGTTCTTGACTTTTATAAATCGATAAATGTACTATCATACGACCTGACAAGAATACGTCAGGTAGAAGCAAAATATACGTAGTGATTTACATTACTTTCACAGAATACTCTAATAAAATGATCGATAGAAAACTTAAAAGTAAAACATTGTTTTATTATCAAGGGTTGGCGTGAATGATTAAAACAGAAGGATATTAAAACCGAATTAGGAAAAATGTATTGTCACACTTGTCCTATATTTATCATACCAATTTTTTGCTTTTCTTGCTAACTTTCAATAAAGGTGACTTTCGTCGTTGTTTCTCATTTGTCGAGGTTGTTGTTCACTTCAATTTATTCCCTTTATCTGCTACACAGGTAATTAAAATTGAAGTGCTTGTATGCAATATCATAACAAATTTTCCGTACTAAGTACACATGACATACACACGTTATTTATAACAAAAGTACAATTTATAATTTTTTTGCCTCTCATTCTGGATATTACAGGTAATCTCCGAAACGGCTGGATGGATTTCGATGGGTCTTTTACTGGCAGATGGGTAATATTCTCAGGAATAACATTAAGAATTTAATTTTAGTTGTCAACGTTCGGCGCAAAAAGTTAAGATCTCTCGAAATTATAAAAAAATGATATGTCACCGCATCGCACCATTCATTAATCAGTAAAAAAATACAAACTTTTTGCTTGAATAATTCATACAGTTTCGAAGCGGAAGAAATTCCAAACGGCGTTCTAAGAAACTTTTGGTATCCAAATTGTGTAACTAATTGTGGGTACTAAGACAACTAGAGTTGGTAATTTGATATGTTCCCGTTTAATGGATTTATTTAAATTTTTTGGGTCCAAGCAAATGAGTATGTCCCCGTCTGGCTTTTTAACAACGGTCATACTGTTCACCCAATCCGTTGGACCTCGACTTTAGCAACTACACCTTGCTCGGCTAACACGTCTAACTTTTGTTTTATACTATCTCTTAATGCTATTGGTAACTTGCGAGGTGCAATATCAGGAGCAAATTATCTTTTAATTGAATAGTATATTCTCCTGGTAAGTAGTTCGATAAGAAACATCTTCCAATACGTCTAAAATGCAATTATTAAACTGCGCATTAACTGCTAAAACACGGTGCTCTACGTTTAACTCCTCGCACGACTGACGATCTAAAATAAGTACGAAGTTCACATTTGCTACAATAAATTTAAATATATATTCATTATTTTTATATATAACTTTTAAGTTACATTTCCCTGTCAGTGTGTCCGAGTAACCTGCTAACTTAGTACAAGTTGGAATAATACTTTGTTCTTTTATATCGACTTTTATTCATTACTTATTTGGCAAAACATTCACGTCTGCTCCCGTGTCCAGTTTTGTTTTTAAAATACATGCACCACCCAATCACTATTTTTAAATAATAAATAATTTTGAGAGACCTGTTCCAAAGAGTCCTCCTGCACGGCATGAATACGACCCGCCCGGCACATTTTTGCAAAATGATTTAATCTATTATAATTTCTTCATATATTTCCGTATGCCGGGCACTCAAACTTTGAATGCGCAATGCCGCAGCGGTTGCACGCACCGCGCTGCCACTGCGCCGTTCGCGCCGGCCGCCGCGATGACGACACCGCGCGTTTGCCGCTGCCGCCCCGACTCGAGCTGCCGCCACATGTACATACGCTGCCGGACGAACGATTGGACCGGTGTACTGCATGAATGTTTTCTTCAGATGTCCCATGCTCACGCATTAAATTGTCTCGCTTTATAAAGCTAGCCTGGCCTCCTGATATTTCTGCCAACTTGCAGATTTCCACTGTTTTTCTAAGAATGGGGTCGTGCTCCCTCAACAGTCGTTCTTTGATGCCATAAATCAGCCTATCTTTAACCAAATCTTCATGCAGGCCTAGAAACTCACAGGACAACGACAATTTACTCACCTCGTATATTGTTCAACTTCAATATTGTTCCATCGACTCACAATCGACTTGATCCCGTCCAAAAAAATTGTGGCTCTCAATCGTTCGATTGTTTTCCCCCTAAAATATCCGTCGAACTCGACGGTACCTGACAGTGTCGTAAGATTTAGCTACAGTTAAATAAAAATATTGTTAAAAAAACGTCTTTTTTTCAAAAAATCTTTGAAATTATCTGCTTTTCTGTACTATAATATGCATGTATTATACACATTAACACTCAATCACTCTGTCTATTGTTGAAAACCACACTAAAATCCGTTGTGCATTTTGAAAGATTCAAGGGAACGGACAGCGAAAGCAACTTTATTGTATACTATGTAAATATATAAGAAGATATAATATGATTGTAAATTGTCCATGGGCGTCGTTGATCACCTCGGTGTTCACACCACTCGTTTGCCCCCTCCTCTTATAAAAAAAATAACGTCATTTATTAAACTGGCAAGGGCAACCTGAAAAACGTAGAGGCTGTATAGAGGCAATGGGCAATCCAAATAACTGGTATCTGCAGTTATTCGGCGGTCGTAGCTTGTGGGCTACCGGGTGGCCTGTGTTGCGTAGCACTTGATTATTCGTAGCCGGTATGAAGTAAAAGCATTTTTCCTATAAGATGGTTTCGAACTAAAATGAAAATTAGCGTTTATTATTATTTTATAAGGCAATTAATCTATAATTACGTTAATAGCTGGGCTAGTGTTATGTACTTTGTTTACTAAAGCGTCTTTTAACTGACTAAATGATTTAGTAATACTATCAATAAGTTTAATTTAACTTAAATTGAATCTGAAATAAGTTTTATTTGCAGATTGACGTCTGGATATATTTCATAACTGTCTGTTTACTTCTTAAAATTATGCGTAAACTTAAATCTTTGTTTATGTGTGTTTATTTGTAATAAATGTTTTCCTTTTTAATTATATAATAAATGTTGCCAAGATTAAAATAATGAATAAGAAATAATAAATGAATCGATATTAAATAATTCTAATGAGGGAGATTAGTTAGAGTTTTATTATGATATGAATAACCGACTATCATGTTGATTGCGCACTAGTATTCTCCATACTAGTGTTACCTGGAAACTATATATCATCAGCAAAAGAAAGAACATTACTTGATATATACCTTCTGTGAAGATGGTATAAACTCCTTGCCAGGGCCTTTTGGAAATCCATTGCTGAACGCAGGCTATAAAATAATATGTTGGTAACAGCGGTGGCTCTAAAAAAAAGCGTGAAAAATGATGCTAATCAGCTCTGAATTATCCGGCAACAACTTGGAAAATCGGAAGTAGGAAAATGCCTTTCTACGAAAATTAATACCAAACTAGGTACACAATGTACAGGCCATAGACACATTTTATGTTGTTAAATTTGATGACACTTACGTTATTTCGCAAGCATTATCGCGCGTCGTAAATGCAATTATGTCGCATAATTAAAGTGCAAGCGAGCCTCGGGCGGAGACTGCGCGCGGGTAACGGGACTGCTATGAATATTTACAGATAAGGCGAATGTATATTCGTTACTTCTCAAGTCTCTAGGCTCAGTAGTTAGGGCTGTGCGTTGATAATATATGCCAGTCCAGTCAGTTTGGTTTTTTATAGACATATATAGATATGGGCAAACTGGCCAGCAACTCTAACATAATGCATACTGCTACACCACCAGTCCAGCGTTCGATTCGAAGCTGGTAACGCTGTCACTGTTGAGACGTAAATTGTTATATACCCCAAAAATGTCAAAAGACGAACGAGCATTTTAAATTAATTTAATTAAAACTTACACGGTTTCGCTCTTCCCCAGATTTTCGGTCAAGTGACAAAATTTCACCCTTTCACAGACCGTATTAAATTATTTCACATTGATATATATTCTTTAAAATGTTAATTAATTATACATCGCCCCATCAAAGGGTTGGCGGAGGGAAGCGGGCTCGTTCACATCGGATTTTTTCACAAATTTTTTAATATAAATTCCAATCCTAAAAATTAGATTAAAGTCAATATTTGTACTCAAACGGAATTTTGTCATTTATCAGTAAGTAAACATAAAGAACGACATTTACATAATACTATCGAATCATTATGTAGCTTTTTATGCATTAGTGAACGAAAATAAAAATAAATGGTGACGTAAGAATATTTCTAGTAAACTCTGCTAGATACGCGAAATAAACTACCTGAATCAGGTCTCATTTGCTGATCTATTTATTTTAAATTGAATGAATTACCCAATTTTGTTGTGCGTAAAGGAAATGGTATGATTGATTTATCAAACTGTATGAAACATAGTATCAAAAACAAGAGACTATACGAAATACAACTGGTTTATTAATAGGGTTATTAATGTAAAGATATTTATTATTTATGGTTGACCGATTAATTATAATAACACTGTCAGAAGTCACGACAGTTTTTATTGGCTATTTATGAAAGGAGAATGACAGTTTTTTATAACGAAAATTGTGTTACCTGAATAGATAAATTTAGCAAATATGTACACTTTACTTTTGCGACCTTTATTCAATTTTAAAGCGATGTTAGGTACATCGCTTTAAAATTGAAATTGAAATATTCCAAGACTGGCTAAAGTGATATTCAAACAGCGCCACGGCTTAAGTTTAATGATTTCCATTGCAAATGTGTCAGTGTTGAGATCGCTGGAGCGAGCTCCATTTATCGTTACATACGTCAGCGGGCTGCCGAGCTGCCGAGCTACCGAGCCGCGTCCGTCGGAATCTATTAAGAGGATTACGTGATGCAGCAAGACGAGGGTCGCATCCGTGTCTCATACGAGAAATGGCACGCAGTCACACCGACTCGTAACTTATTTTGAAGCAAAATAATTTACGTGTAATTTTTAATTGTGGCTTACTAAATAAGGGCGATATAAGGAGCACCCATAAACGACGAGCATGTATACGTAGATGTATGAATGTAGAAGAAGCAAGAGAGATGTACTAGGATCGCGCCAAATGGAAATCCATGATCTCTGCCTACCCCTCTGGGTTACGGGCGTGAGCGCGTATCTATTTATTATATATATCAACGCACAGCCGAAACTACTGGGCCTAGACTTAAATTTTTGCACAGAGATTTCTGTTATTACGTAGGCGAGCACTAAGAAAGGTTTTTCGAAATTGTTTGTTGAAATAATTGTACTCGTAGCAATGTAAATTGACCTTAAAACGATATGATGAATCATATTAAATAGGGCTCAGATTAGAAGAATTAAGAATTACAAAGGTCAGACTCCTTAAAGGCGCGCAGTGCAATTGCAGTTCGGAGATAACCCCTTAACATTAGGTGACCTGCTATTCTATTGCACCTTTTAACACAAAAAACGATAAATTGTGTATTAACTCTAATATGACAAAGACTTATAGAGTAAATTCATATTGGAATTAAAAGAAATAAGGAAGTTTAAAGGGAATTAACCATTCAAGATCAGTCTTATATACACTTAGGAATAAATATATAAATTAGTAAATGAATTAAATCCACGCAAATTTATACACATTAAATATACATAATAGAAACAAAACAAAACATTGACCACATTCTCTTGCCATGCATCAACTAATCCATGTATTACGCGCCATTGTTAACGCGGTGTACTTAATCCAACGTCGACTAAATAATTTATGCATTTAAAAGGATTTAGTGTTAATATGAGGTGTAGCGGCGCGGTCACGACTTGCCGGCTCCGTCGCTGAAAAGTTAATTACGTTCGCCGTAATAATGTTACGCTAAACTTTCGGATGTCTCATTTGAGCGCTCACTGTGCCGCGTATATTTATTTATTCAAAAAAAAGATATTTAAGCTTGTATTTAATTGTTCTACCTATAGAGCATCAGAACAATAACTTAAATAATTAAGTTGTTCAGATTTAGCGATTTATTTAATAGAGTGGAAGAATGACCAATACTTTAAGCCAAATGGCTTAAAGTATTTTATATAAAATAAAATTATCTATGACTTTATTCATTTTTACAATTTTGCCCACCTCGATGTTATTGCTTACTAACTAGTAAAGTTACGATTACGGTGGGTTTCCACCAGCGTAAAATCGTATCCCGGTACAAGATTTTTGTATCTTTCTCTCTGAAAAAACTAAGATGACAAAATTTTTTATGTGAATGATTTCGGCAGTGTGATCCATCCACACGGCTACGACTATAATTGTAAGTAAGAACATTCTAAAAAGGAAACTCTTATATAATTGTATAGAGTAAAATAAAGCTTATGTAATATAATATAAAATAATATAATATTATATAATGGACAAGTCTTATACTGGTTGGGTGCGTTACCTTTTTATTTTAATTTCTAAGCAAAATTCTTTTTCAAATTTCAAAAAAGCATAGACGGAATAATTTGCTTCACAACCTTGAATAATATAAAAGGATTGCCGATAAAAGTGAAAACTCAAAACTGGTGGGACAACAGTTCAAAAATAAATAAATAATCAAACAAAAATAAACCCTCGTGTCAAGACAATAAAATTCAAAATTGAATACAAGAAAAATAAATGACAAAAATTTATCGTAACTGTTCTAAATTAGCATGGTTTTCACGCGAACCTACACGATTTCCCCCTACCAAGTATCGTCTAACGCGGATAAAGAAGTTTTCACTTCAAATATGTCACATAGAATTAGCTTATTAGAATGTTTGTAAGCTCGCGACGGGTACGCAGACTGTTTTGTCTGGCGGCGGTCGCCTTGTCGCCGCTCGCCATTGTTCCTTCGTTAACAGACGCGGAGAACCAACACCAATTATAAAGTTGGGGAAACCTTTCAATATGGGTGCCGCGATACAAATTGCCGAGCGCTCGACAAACTTGTCAATGATTCAATCGGTTTTATGACAGCTGCTAACAATACAGTTACGAATTAAATTGTACCAGAGCTGCGAGATACTTTCTAAAACAATGAGCCAGTTTGTTAATTAATTTTGTGCTCAGTTATTTCAACTTGAAGCCTTCTTACACACCACGTATTTCTTATATGAAAAACTAGTTGCAAATACCATCTGGGTATTTTATTAAATTAATAATTATACAATTATTAGTGCCGCCCCGGCTTTGCCCGGGTACCACTAATTATGTTGATCGCTACCAAACACAGGAATGTTCCAATCTGGACAATCCCTGTAAATTTAATCGAAATCGGTCCAGCCATTTCAGAGTCTATAGGGACATACATACTTCGCTTTTTATATATATTTTTTTCATAAAAAGTATCCTATGCTACTTCTAGTACCTCCAAGAATATGTATACAAAGTTTCATGATGATGAGTTTGAGTAGTTTTCCCGTGAAAGCGTAACAAACAAACTTACATTCACATTGATAATATTATAGATAGATAAAAACTTATATTCAGACCTACCGAATGTATATGCAAAATTTCATTGAAATCGGTTAAGCCGTTTCGGAGTAGTACGGCAACTAACACTGTGACAGGAGAATTTTATATGTATAGATTGTTAGTTATCATATTATCGAAAAATAAATTTTCAACCCGCGTATCTTTTAAACCCTTTCAACCATCCACAAGGAAGCATCATAATGACACACCAGGATATAGGCTACAACCACTCACAGTTACAATTGCTCTGTGATGTGTAGTTTTGGCTAAAACGTGAAACATAGTGAAGTACATGTCCATTTTTATATACGCTATAACAGAGGATAACGAGAAGTGCCGATCGTATTTTTCTAAACCCAATCAATCAGTTTTCGTCTATCTAAACGCTTTTTGTGACGTCGAATAGCTATAACTAAACTATAAGAAAGGACTTGCTTCCAGCATTACCTGTCGTACTACTCGTATAAGTTATACATTCATCTTCTTGTAACAAATACCATTTAAGAATTCATAACGCACGGAAAACATTTAATTTAAATTGTTAAGACATACAAGTTTTGCTTTTTAATTTTCAAGGAATCATGACATTTTAAAGCATTAATACTATTACGAGCATAAAAAACAAAAACCGCAAAGTAGATTTGTTCTTAACGTCAAGGATATTAAAATAAACTCGTGCCAGGTTCACCGTGGGATAGTGTATTTTTGATGCGGCCGCGACGACCGCAGGACTTAGGGAAGTTTCCGCTCGTAGGAGCCGCAGTATAACGAATAACTTAAAAGTTCCGTCGCTACGTCTTAAGGGTGCTGGTGGGGCGAGCGTGGCTTGTTTTGTTTTCGTTTTCCGCCTGCATATAGATCGCCTACTGAACCTCAGTTGACCTCATTTCCTGTTTCCTTACAATTTACATTATATTGCTGTGTAAGCACCATTAAGGCAACGATTGAATATTTAGTGCGTTCAAATTTGATAGGTTCGATTTCAGTCAGCTTTAAACAGTAACCGACTTTCTAAGTCAATACAGAATCTTAATACAAAAAAACAACTGGGAAAAAAGACTACGATATTCTTCCAATGCATTTGAAGGTATGTAAAATAATTCGCAAATCGAACACGTCCCGATAGATGCGATGTGGGGCCGACCCGGTACATCCCGATCGCCTCAATTGTCGCGAGTATTTCCCAAAAGGCCCATTGAGCATTCGGTACCGGCTTCGATTCCTTGCCTCGGATATTCGCCGATCATACACTTGTAATTGGCGCTGAGAGATTTATGGCCGCTGTCTCGCTGAGTTTGCTTCGGCGAGCGTTTTATCTAATCTTCTGGCTCATTATTTCTTGATTGAGTACTTCGCCTTTGTTCTGTTATTATTTGTTTATTAGATTACGGCCTTGATTCAGAGTAAATTAGGGTTGTATTCATTATGGTGGTTGCGAACCTTTTTTACCCTTAACATTAACTTGTTTTGTGAAACTTTTGTTACGTCTCTTTTAAAGTAAAACGTTGATAGTGTAGTAGTTAGAATGAATTATTCCTTGAATTATCAATATAAAATATTGGATTTCTTAGCACAAGCCAACAGTAGCAAATATTACAATAGAACAATTAAAGATAAATATAACCACGCTCTTTATCTCTGGGGTATGAAGTATTTTCAGATTTTTTCGCAAAATGCTGTTTCTCTTTTCTTTCACATCGATAAATCTGTGCGTATTACTCGTTAGTCATTGGTATTCTTAATACCTTAATTTATAGAGCCCGCAACAACAACATCTGTTGCATGAATTAACCAGCTCGACCGGTGAAATACTACCTCACAGAAAACAGGCGTGAAGTAGAAGTACTCTGCGTTTTGTCTGATGAGTGAGGTGCTGGAGGCCTAATTTTAGTCCTCTTCCCCTTCGCATTCTCTTCTCACAAAGATTGGATGGGAAGAGGAAGAGGATTGGACGGGGAGGGGGTTAACGGGGAAAAGGAAATATCCTTTTTCCTGTCAATGCCCTCCTCTGTCCATTAAAGGTAGGCAGCGCATCTACAACACATTTGCCTGTTGCGGATGTCGATGGGCAGCGTTCACTTCATCAGGTGATCCGCTTGCTCGTTTTCCACCTTTGCACAAAAAATGGATTTTCTTTCTCATTATCAAATTAATAAATACTTCACGACACAATTTTGGAAGAAAATTCTTGATACTGCTACACTCGTTCTTGTAGTGTATAAGTCCTGAGGCGAGAAATGAGACAACGTATCGGTAGCACAGTTTATTCCGGACTGAATCAATATGTACAAATTAGTTACGGTAGTCTTCAAATATTTAGATGTACCTTAATACATTACAGTTCTGTTGAATTATTCTGTGAAAATATAACAAAAGGGTCCTTCGCTTCTGATACCAATAAAACCTGAAAATGAGATTTTTTTATAAGCATCGACCCGAATATTTTGCTTTAATAGCGAATTGTAGCAAGGACCCGCGGGAAGATACTGTACTACTGACTAGTTAGACATAGTTTTAACACATGATTGAAACATAATGTGCCATGTTCTATTTAATCTACACTAGCAGTTGCCCGCAGCTTCACGCGCTTTCGTTTCTCATTTAATAATAATAATAATAAATAATAATTCTTATTATTATTATGATAATTTTATAATAATTTTTTTCTAACGTGATTTCGAGTATAATAAGGTCGCCATGGTAATGTGTGACATGACAATAATGAGAAGTAAAGAAGACAATAGCTGTCATATCATACCGACTTACTATGGCAACTGATTTGTTTTTTGGGATAAAATGTCGTTTTTTATAATCTTAAAAATATGTATACAAAATTTCGTGATAACCAGCTGAGTAGTTCACGTGTGAAAGCTAAACAAACAAACAAAAACACATTCATATTCGCATTTATAATATCGATTTGGATAAGGCATTCAAGTATAACATGACAGAAACAATCAATGCAATAACATCAATAATTAGTAACGAGTTCTGTAGGAAAGTTTCCAAAGATGAGGCAATAAATGAAATCGTAATAAATCCGCCCTCCGGCAAATGAAGTTAATCAGTGTGGCGAGGGCGGGAAAAAATTCCTCCACAATAAAAGCATATACCTATCCTGTTCATAAAAAAATCTCATTTTCCTTTATTGCAGTGGGCCTAATTTGAATTGAGTGCTATGCCGTTACGACTCAAGAGAGTGTATAATTTTAAGTGACTGTCTTCATAATAAGTAAGCAAATACAAATTGTTTCCCCTTATGTGATGAAATGCAAATAAATTCACCATATCTTAGTACGAATTAAAATTAAATATTTTATTACAATTAATTCGACTATTAAAATTGCTTTTATGATAATTACAAAAAAATATTAAAAAGTGACAAAAGATTAGATTTAATTATAAGAACAGGAACAATTACTATTGCGTAAGTTAAAATTTAGTCTCAACGTTCTTGCATTAACTTCTGAAACTAGACAGGAAGGCATCTGGAATTCCTGTCTATTACTTTTAATTTATGGCCGTGAGATAAGACGTAATAAATTGGTCTGAGGAATTACGGTGCTCGCAATCACCTTAATTTACCTGAAGATGCTCTAAAACACAATTGGAAAGTCAATCGACTTTAATGGTATCAAATATATTAAAAAAAAACGTCGGCAGTGCGGTGATATAAATTATTATAAATTGAAATCCAACGAAAATTAATAATCAATTAAATAAATATACTAATAAATTACTTTTTAAAGAAATCTTCTATGCTTCGTGAAAGCCCAGGATTCACTTATCGGATAGAGAAGAAATGTGCCAATCTGTAAATAAAAAACTATCGATTTAAAAAATTAAATTGATTTATCAATGTCAAAGCTCACAGGTAACAAATATTTAAAAAAAAACAAGTGAATACAAAAATACAATTCGGTTCAAAATTGTAATGTTGCGTAATTACTTTTTCATTTACAGTGCTAAGCGTTTATAATTCAAATAAACGAATGAAATGAATAAATCACTTGTTAATATAGATTTTTACGTGTAAAATTTTCTGTTTTTAGTTCCAATAATTGAACATAATGTTTCTTTCAATTGACTTTAGTTAATCAATTGTAATGGGAATAAAATATTTTCACTCAAACGCAGAAGTCCTAGGATATATATATATATATATATATATATATATATATATATATATATATATATATATATATATATATATATATATATATATATAATTACATACTAATAATAATAATCCGCGAATCAGTAACAAGTTTGCAGTTATTTGACGGGTCGGTTGACGTGGTTTGCAAGATACTTGCTTTTCCCGCCGCTTCGATTCCCACCCAGGACAAACATTTGTGTGCATGAACATGTCTGTTTGTCCTGAGTCTGGGTGTAATTTATCTATTTATGTATGTATTTACAAAAGAATATTAGTATATGTAGTATATCAGTTATCTGGTTGCCATAATACAAGCTCTGCTTAGTTTGGGATCAGAAGGCCGTGTGTGAATATGTCCTAGGATATTATTTTTATTATTCGAACCGGTTACCCTAGGATCGTAAGTCAAATTCTTAACCACCAAGATGCTACCCTACTTAAATTGCAAGAAGTCAAAAAACTTCTTACAGCCTCTTCTAAGTAAAACAATGTTCATTTGTTATCAACTTCTTGAAACTCGTATCTAATCGAGGCGAAAAAAAAATCAACAGAACAGAATTGCAAAACAGGGAAAGTTGATGAAATCTTTTGCGGGCGAGGAATTTAATTAACATTCCGTTATTCCATTCCGTTCCCTCGGCCAGACCGGTGGACACGACTGGGCCTAATTTTCAGCTGTCAGCGTCAGACCCGACACCCCGGCGGGTTCCAGCTATTCCCTCAATAACCATACGGGCATGGGATGCATGATTGACTGTAGTTTTATATTCGGAGGCAACCTTTTCCCTGCATGTTTGTGGCGGGGAAATGATCTGTCACGTGATATCCTTTTTTCTTAATCAAGAACTGATTTTAACATAAATGTACACAAAGCTCGTCCGCCTCCTAGCCTAGTAAACTGCACGAAACTATCTTGGCCAAGTCTTTGTTCAATGCGATCGGTGCTGTCGAATAGTGGATTTAGCGTCAAAACATAAACGTGAAAAAATATATTCTATAAATAACAAACTATTGTACATAATATATTTCGGCTATCTGGGAAACGACTCTATGATTCAGATATTTTTTTATTCATATATGGGTTTTGTACCTGCGGAGGGTTGGTGTTAGGTAGACAGCCGGCCGTAAAAACTGTAGCCAAAACTTGTATAGGTATAATGGACTACGGTCATACTGTGCTGACCATACATAGCGTGGGAAAAAGCCAGGGAGATGATGATGTTGTCAATTGGCTATAAATTCCTGGTACCTTGAAACAATCTAACAATACTGACAAATATTTATGTAGCTTCGTCGCTCGCTATCCAATGATATCGATACGAATCCAAGCTTATAGGAGTTGTGATTGTGTGTGTGAATGTGTGGCATTAGTTGCGAGTCCCACGTGGACGCTTGTTCTGTGGCTTGGCTTGTTCACAACGAACCTTATCTAATATTCTCGGTGTTCAATAATCACGTCTTAACGTTTTCGCTTCAGCTCCGAAAGGAAAGTACGATGCTTATAAAATCGTTTTATAATAATAAGACATCTAAAGAAGAGACAAGCCTTACATACAGGTCTTTGATATGGCCAACAATGCTTTATTCTCAGTGTTTTTCTTCATCGACAATTACTTGATGTAGATATACCACTCCTCAGTGGCTTCTTAATACATATAGACACAGCCATTAAGTCGGCTAAGTATATTTTTATCCCGTAGCTTCATAAATTCGTCGAGAGCCACTGGTGGCTTTTAAAAAGTAGTAAAAACTCTGCACATTAAATCCTGAAGATGTCGACAGGTGCGGCGCGGTCGATATCCTCTTGTTTTCTGTTTTCACTAAGCAGATAAAAACTTTAACATCTTTTTTTGTAAATCTTCATTTTTTGTAACAATACCGGGTGGACAGTCATTGCTATACCCTGTCCGCTATCCAGGGAGCATATCCGTGCGCAAATGAGATATAGAGTAAGTCATTGCCACACCACCCAGAACGAACGTTTGTGATTTTTGTAGAGCATTATGCCAATTATTCGTAACGATTGGGAATCGAACTCAATATCCCTAGCCTGTTTGTTGTCCCTCATATGGTTTACCAGGAAATCGGTGTATACAACACTAACACATGAAGTCATATCGGTGATTTTAGACCACTGAATCTATTTAAACACTTCTCAAAAGGATGGGCTCACTTTTGCTCCTGTCAACTAACGTGACAGCTCCTTATAAGTGTCGATCCGTGAGTATAAAAATAGTTGTCATATATTATGTACATTGTATTATACAAAAAAATACAAAAATAGCAAATTTATTGGTAATTAAATAATGACAGATTACGGTTAAAAGGACATTATAAATTAAAAAAGTTTACAAAATCTTCTTCAAGCTACAAGCAGTTAATAATATAAATAAAAAGCTTAAATAATAAAAAATATAGACTTCAATCTAGGTTTAAGAGAGGGTAGGCTTGTAGCCACTGTGACGTGGTCCAGCAGGCGGTTGATGACGGCGGCCCCATGATGTGCGTCGACTCCGTCTTCGCCAGTCTGTGCGCCGCCAGAGCCAGCCGCCAGTACCTCACGCCGCGCTCTATTCTATTGTTGCTGATTTCTTTACGCGTTTTGACGGCAGGAAGCGTTTGTCGCGTGAATAGGCACCAGGAAAATTATTAAAGACGGTAACGTTAAAATTCTGTGCGTGAAAAATAACAATTTAGCTGAGGTAGAGTATTGGGCTACAACCAGTGAGAGCTATCAATTTATAACTACAAAGGTATTTAAATCTCTAGCACAGTAGGGATTCAGATTCACCCGGGGAAATTCTTGATAATTAATTTATTCTTGTAATAAAATTTAAAATCCTTAATAAAGTGTACAAAATGTTGTTCTATGTTAGGCTATAAAAATATGTTATCTTCGCCCCATACTTTAAACCAAGGGTTTATTAAGCAGTCGTAAAACGAGTTGCAGGGGTCCAAATACGATGCATCCGATAATGGGAGTCGTAACGAAGTAATAAACTCTCTAATTTGTAGCAGCCATCTTGTTGTTAAATCTAAGAGCAAATATTTTTTGACACAGACAACTTTTGCACAAAATAGCTCGATACTCGAAATTAAACATGTCCAGACTTACAAGTCTCATATTTCAAAGATTAAGACAGCAAAACCTATAGTTATTCTCTAACACACGACGAAACCTATTTAAAATAGATTGGCTTTCCTCATTATTAGGGCATCATTTTTTTGTAGAAGAGAACTCGAAGCGAAGTGATTAGAATATTTAATCTTACCTTGTATTTTAGTGAGATATTCTTTTGTTCTCAGGTCTGATCACAGTCTTGTCATATTTAATATCTGATAAGCCAAATCAAAATGTTTATATCATTTAAAATGTATGCTGTTCCTTGTAACACAATGAACTAAGCACGTAAATTGCACGGAAATACAGAATGTTGGCTAGCGTTGTGGCGGCGACGTTGCTAATGAAAAAAGTTTCAGCGACAGACCAAAACCGCACTTCGATCTGTGACTACGTAACGTTTTGAATTCGAAAAAATGGAATTAACTCAACAAGTTTTAGTTCAAAGCACACAGAAAATTAAGTTCTAACCTAATTAGAGTACACAAAAACAGGATATACCAATAATATAATATATTCATTCATCCGCAAATTAGCTAGAAATTGATCCCTCTCTTAGATCATGAATCTTTGAAATTAATTCATCTTATAACCCAACTAGTATTGGATAATGTTTCATTAGCCACTCCCTTGTACAATGAGCATTATGGTATAACTTGCAAAGAAGCCATCAATTGCAAATTCATTAAAAGAACATCAGTCAGTGCGAATTTTTTTTTCTCAGTATACACTACAAGAGTCAAACCACCGTATCATTTTAATAAAACCAAATCAAATCAAACCTTGATGTACAAATTAACTTTATAATTTCTCTCCGAGACTAAATATTTAAACAAATACACCATACAATTTTCGGGTTCACAGTTCACAAGTTGGTTACAGACAAGAACTTGGTCGGCGCCGGTACCTTTCGGTTCACGAACAATAATTACTGACAACATTTCACTCCTTAATAATTACAAATAATATAATTTGTCGTTGAAAGTGGAACCTTATGCGTGCGCTATTAAGACACTGACGCTGAAATGATCGATCACACATTAATTGCTACCTTCCGATCGTCACATGGGAAATGGCCGAAAAGCATTTAACCGTATCAAACATAAATGAGTAAATTTGTCGATGATTACCAGGTACACTCTATGATTCGGGAAGTCCCTTGTGAATTATAAATACGCTTTGGGTTCGCATAATAAATATTTACTGAGGTTATATTGATATGCAGATACGTTAATTTTATTTCAGGTTAATTCTGTAATATTATAGAAATGTACATGAATCTAGTCTAATTCTAGTCATCTTCTCCTTCCCGCCCTTATTTATTAAGGATAGGCTGGGAGGGAAGAGAATTTGATGAGGGAGAGGATGGATAGAAAAAGAAAAGATGCCGGTAACCCGCTTGCTCGTTTGCCACATTCTTGTGTAAAATAAATCTTTGAATGAAATTTTGAAATTGCCACATCTCAGTGTAGCTTTTTTGCTTAGTATAAACACATTATGTTTTATTTATTACTACAATATCTCACTTTTAATTGAAAAATTGTTGATATTTGAGTAATAATAAATAAGTTTCCGCCGTAATAAAGACGGGGAGCCGAGGTGTTTAGAAAGCCCGCTTTTATATTTAAAGGTAGCCCTTTTCATCTTCCCATCCTTTGCTAATAAGAAAAGCTATATAACTCATTTGACATTCGAGCTGGTACAAGTCTGTTGGGCTTGCACTCCTATCGAGCGTCATGATTGAGGACGGGACAGTCCCGCTTTCAGCGAGGGCAAAAACGTCCCGCTTTCGAAAATAGATGGAACGATAAATTAATTAATTATTTTTGTACTTGTAATGTGTGGTGGAAGCGCCATGAACTATTTTTACCCAATAAATGGTAACGGAATTATGCCACATTTGAAACCCGTATATCAAGCAATCCTCAATGCAAGTCTTGCAACTATTAGCCGGTAGGTGAACTATTTTAGCCGTATCCTTGCAGCGTCGTCGAAGTTGGAGCAAGATTAGTGCCGCGCGCCGCGATCTAAGTCTAAATTGAACATAATAACTGTCGGGACAAAGGTGGGGAAATTGCGTGCGGTTTGCGGCGCCACCTTACTTCGCTAACAATTTGCGGCCGCGCCGAGTTACGTCCTCGTCTTTCCCCGATACGCCGCGTTACGTAGTTCGCATTTATTTAGGATTAAACAAGTCTAATGATAGTTTCTAGACGGATAGCACATACCAATACTTTTCTTTGGTGGTTATTGGGGAATTTAATAGAAACGAATTACATTATTGTACATGCTTTATATTTTTGAAGTGGAAATTTCTTTAACCGCTTTAGACGTTATTTGGTAGGGGCAAATCTTATATTATAGATTCGGAAGATCGACATGCTCCACATGCAACATGCTTATTTGAATTGGAAACAATTTCGAAAAACTTTTTCCATTTATTTTTCATGTATTCAATTTTGAATTTTATCGTCAAGACATGGGGTTTATAATGAATGCTATAACATAAAAATAAATAATATATATTAATACAATATGTAATAAACAAATAAATATATCCCAACTAGACGGGATTCCCTCGGCAGGGGAGACCAAACGGCCGAGGGTTAGGGGGATTATTTCAGTAGGCAAACCACCTAACATGTCGGTCACCTCGTGCGCCAGGTCCAAGTACTTCCTCTTTTTCTCTGTTTCAGGGTTCATGAGGTTCTCGTTATATCTGTTTGTGCAGATACTCAGTGTTAGAAAGCGCCGCAACTGGAAATAACATGCCTAAGTGACTCACCGGGACGGCGACATGCTCGACAGATGTCGACGGTGCCGTCCTTTACGATGTATCTCCTGTAGTTATTGGGCTTAATAACCTGATCCTGTATCGCACAGACAAAACCCTCGGTTTCAGAGATCACCGAAGCGTAGCCAGTGGAGGTAGGTCACTTAAAATCTTCGGTACCGTTAGCCACCTTCTCCCATAAAAAAAACACAGGCAGTCATAAGGACTGCCAAAAGAAAACTCAAGGTTCAGAAATCAAAAATATGGAGTAAAAAATGTGGGCTTGGCTTGAGCCCTTATCCCTCGCCGCAGCCATTGCTGTTAGTTAAAGGGGATATACGAATTGTTCGTTTAGCGCCTGTGAGAATATAATAGCAAATGTTACATTAATAGATGCGGCTGCAACACCAAAAAATGTTTCACATCGAATCTAGTCTGTATCGATTTTGAAGGCAGTCGGGTCCAGTAACTAAATATTTCAAGATGGCAGCTATTTTTTTTTAAACAGACTGCAGAAACGCATTCAAAAACCACTCAGTCTAACCAAGTACTGATTTTGAAGGCAATCGGCCGATTAGCAAAAAACTTAAGATTTTTTTTCACTTTCAGAAAGCACTCGGTCTGACAGCAACAGAAAATGTGTCGTTTTCGTGACGGTCCAAAGTAACAGGAAATTTTAACTCCCTTACGTCGATAAAAAAGTTTCACTTCAATAAAATAAAACACGTGTTGAGTTTTAATATTATTTTATTATCCATACATAAATGGACACAAAACCACATGCTCTAGCAATGTCTTTATAATCACATGATATATAAAAACATTGTTAAAGTCAATTTAGATATCAAATAGAAAAAATTATAAAGAGGACCCTAAGAGGAATTACGTCATTAATACTAACCACTTAATTTATACGATTACATATTTACTAAGTTTCTACGTGTGTGTCTTATTTTGAGTGCATTTGAACCATATAACAGTACACCAGAAGACTTTTACTGGAAAAAGTCCGTGTATACAAAGTTTCTTTTCCTACTTCATTCCTTTTGACATTTTCAAGTATTCCAACAAAGTTCTTTAGATTATACGAGTATACTAATTGCATCAGTTGTTAATCCAGAATAAAACAATTCTCTTAACTGGTTAATTCTACAGTGTTGCCAGTTACATTTAATCATATAATGTTGCTAGTTATTTAATATGAATATTGTTAAGTTACAAATTAATACACTACTGTATATAAGCAAATAAATTCTAATACGATTTAACGTAAAAATCACATTCTCACAAACATTAAACTTAATACTAACTTAAAAGGAAACTTCCGTAAATAAACTACATACAATCATTCATTCTCATTTGGCCTGTATAACATTATGATTTTTATTAAAATTAAAATGGCAGTCATTCAATACTTTAATTTATAAACAGACAAACAGTCTTATTCAATATGTAAATTAAATAATAATTATACTCTTCAATTCAAGAAATGAACGCAAACATGAAACACACATCAAACTACGTAAATGCGCGTATGCTGATTAATTATTTTAATCACTTATTATTATTTTCGTCAGAAAGTTGTCCGCGTTCAATACAGTCTAAGCTACAAGTTTGCCGTCACATTACTCATTGGGACAAACAGAATAAAATCTCGTTTACGTTGTAATATTAAACTCAGTTTTATTTTAAAAAAAACACTAAAAAATGTAAAATATAAATGATAATGCTTGAACGCTCACACCCTATTGACGCAAATGGTGTATACTAACAAATTTTAAAGCCTAGAAAAAACTTACAATTAAAAATTACCCTATGTTCCGATTACACGCGTTTTATACATTAGCGTATAAAAGTTCCGATATAATCGATGCAGGGACGCAGTCGCTAAATACAATTTTGTTAATAAAACAAAAAACAAAATTTCTCCTTCAATAGCACCAATGTCAATTGGATATGTTATAAAGTCAATATAAATTTATGTATTTTCAATTTTTAAACAATTAAAAAACAGCTGCCTTTTAAATTGATATGTGATCACAGGCTATTTGCTCTTCGCTTCATATTTCCAAGTCACAAAATCATTAAAAGGATACATGAATTTGTACTAAAACAGATTGTATTAATAAAAGTCAATGACAAATAAGTTGGTAGTAAAACATACCATTCATGATTATATTATGAAACTTAAGACTTAAACATAAAAAATCAAGGATTATAAAAAAAGAGTTAAAACATGTGGACGTAATACAACACAATAAATACATAATTACGTAGTCTATAACCAGTGTTCGTAACCAACCTTTTTATATATTTGATAGAAAATAAAGTCTCGGGTAGTAAGCATACCATTTGAAGTCAATACAATATTGATTAGTATCAAACGCCTTTTTTAGTTTTGCTTTCATCTGAGAATTTTTACATTCACACAACATTTGCATATGATGGACGATAACGCAAAAACATGGACGAAGTCACAAAATACAGCGGAAAACAAAAAAAATTAACAGCAAATATACCAAGGTTTTGTTTTTATTATAAGTCCACAATAGAATTTAAAATAAAGAAAGATATTATTTAAGTTGTTGTAATTTGTAAGTTGCAATTTGACGTACAATAGAACAAATGCCTATGTATTGCTACTGGCCTGTAACAAGACATAAGTTTTGACAAAAAACATAAAATGTGACATATGTATCGTTGTATCTGTGACGTCACAGTGTATTATAATCTGCATTACCAAGAGAGCACTACAGGTCGGTGTCGTACCAGGCGGCGACGTTGTTGTTGTCGTGCGGCGGCTCGGGGAAGGCGAGCTCGGCGGCGCCGCCGGCACCTGCTGGCGCGTCCGCCTCGCCGATGTCCATCTCCATGCCGAATGCGCTGCCGATCTCTAAGCCCTGCATCGAGTCTATCGGGATCTGATCGTAGCCTGCTGCTGGTTCAAGTACATACATATTTTTATATACAAAATAAGATTTTTTTCAATTATATCAGCTATTTATTACTGATGTAGGTGGAAGCTGAATAAGCTCTTTCTAAAATAAGATTGCATGGTATGAAATAATTGGGAATATAGACTCAACATATCTAAGAAGTCACGCCTAGGAACCAAGAAATCTATATTAGTGTCTCTTTAATGTAGGAATGTGAAGTAAGTTTAACGGTTATAAAATGAATGCAAAGAGATACGGTATTTCGAGATATGCGATAGATGGTATTAGAATAACTCTAATTAGAAAAGGGGAGCACACAATATTTAGAATAGGATAAATTTAAGCAGAAAACCTTCTGTTAACCGTTTCATTGAAATGATGAATGAAAACAAAACAAAACCGCTCCATGTGGAATATTTTAGAGGGCTGTGGGAAAACGCATATCGACTACATGTTGAATTACTAAAGAACAGTAATAACCGATTTATGATTAAGGATTAGAAAAAGAAAGAAGGATGGTGAGGATCCGTACGGGGTACCTACTGCTCCGGGCTACAAGCGAGTTGCTTTTCGTTGTGTTTTAAATTCAAATAGTCAAGTCAATAACTATCATAAGTCTTGAAGTAGAAATTTGATAAATTTCTCAACTTGTATACTATGCCATTCAAATTCAACTGTCTTTTTTGAGAGTTGAAAAGGGGAATTTGTCACAAGCAATCAAAGGCGTTTAACAAAACAAATATTATATCTTTTTCATTTCAAAATCTCTTCAAACATATTAAAGAATCCAAAAGAAGCCTAATATTTGGAGTTTTAATAAAGCAAACACGGATGTTTATCACAACAAAAATCAGCTAGTATATTGTTATTAAAAGCTAATGGAATAAATACATATATACAGTATATATAATTTGTTATGAAAGAAAACACACACTCACACACACACACATACAAATAATAATAATATTCCCATCACCTGTGTTTAGTGATATATAGGTCCCGGATTAAGCTGCGTGTAAAGAAGAGAGAAACATATTTATACAGAAACGTTTATAGTCTATGATATGACAGATATAAAATATAGCAAGTGCTCTTAAACGCTATTGCATTTGCCTGATAGTAATAAAAGGTAAAGCAATTACTAAAGAATAGCACATAGTTCCTAGACACTGCTTCAGATATACAATCATGATTTAAAGATAAATATTTTAGAGAAATATTGTGTGAATTTGTTTTCTGACAATTAAAAAATATTTTGTGATCCCATGATTCAATTTTGTCATTGGATGTATCCAAGATAATAAAGATTTCTTAATGCATTTTGTAACATTATTTAAACATTATCAATGGATATGAATTTATATTGAACAAACTCAACTTGCTTTGTGTTAAGTTTCTATGTTTTTAAATCTTTAGTAATAACTTTCGAGTGCCAGTGAATTTAATAAATCTCGAAATAAAAATAATTAAAGAAATATAAATAATGTATCCTGGTTAAAATAATAACTAGACACTACATTGTCCATACTGTGTGTTAGTTGACCAAGCAATTACAAATTTACTAAATCTTACCTTGCTGGTGAAACGACGGTCGAGTGCCGTACAGCCCCTCATATCCTTGTTCTGGCCCCAGCATGTCCTTAAACATTACTTTTTGGATCAAACATCGAATTCAATTGAGACTATTTTTCAAAATAATATAAACAAGAATTATTTGTTTGTTCGTAATGCATAAACTCTGAAACTGTTATACCACGGGTCGGCAACAGGGGAATCGAGAGACGTGGAATATCAGGTCGCCAAATATTGTTAAACATAGCAAGATATCAGTTTAAATAATATTTTCATATAAAAAGTCCCATTTCCATACATTCATATGCCAGATATAAATGTTTACTTTTCTCGACCTCGACATAATTCGACAAATTGTCAATGATTCATTCAGTTCACAATTTCCTGACAGTTTACGATATCGTCGGATTATAAACTGTCTAAGTTAACGATCGATCGGTGACATATATATTATATATTAACATGATTGCTGTTTAAAACTGATATTTTTGATACAGGTTGAATAAGGGCAACATATTGAGTTGTTTTTTATATAGTTTATTGTGTAATGATGTCCACATACCTGCAAGTCGGGCTGCATGGTGAGGTCGTTCGGCCACATCTGGTGATCGTCGCGGAACAGCGAGTTGGTGAGCTCCATGGAGAGCCGCTTTTTGTAGTCGTGAGGCTTGTCTTCAGACATGCGGAACAGAACGGCGGCCGCGTATGTAGCTACTCCTGAACCAAATCGCTCACTTATTACAACTGAGTAACTTTCAACACAAACAAAAAGTGAAAAAATTAATGTTACAATATTGATTCTGTTTTGTACAACACTGAGCAAGAAGCAAATTTTAGAATAATTATATTTATTATTCACTGTATACTGTATACTTCTATAATCGATTCATTCATCGTCCGGCATTTTGGGATAATTGAATGGAGAGAGAGTGACAAGACAAATATATGTCGCAAAAGTAAGTAGCAGTGTTGGCAGGGGACACTCCAGGAGAATATAGCAATCAAATTAGTGAATTGTGTAACTTGTAACCGACGAGCATGCGTGCGTAAATGTATGGATGTAGAAGAAGCGAGAGAGGTGTGCCAGGAAAGGGCTAAATGGAAATCCGTGATCTCTGTCAACTCAGGTGTGAGCTCACGGTTGTAACCCATAGGACTTTATATTATATAACCCAGACAGGCTACAACCCAGATATATAATATAAAATAACACACATATATAATAAATAAATATTTATTTTAAGTGATTCAACCACAGACTGCTCTTTTATTGTGATACTATTTCACATACAAAGAGTACCTATAAATGATTTATGCATATGTAGTATGTCTCACACAATTTGATTGCGAAATGGTTTTTTTTATGGAATAAAGTGGCAAACGAGCCCGCTGATCACCTGATGTTAAGTGAACGCTACCCATAGACGTTCGCAACAAGCAAATATGCTGATAGACAGGAAAAAGGATATTTCCTTTTTTCCGTTAACCACTCCCCGTCCAATCCTCTCCGTTTCCTTTCTAGCCTTAGAAGGAAAGGGGAAGAGGACTCAAACTAAGAGGGAAAGAGGTGGTATTTCACCGGTCGATTCATGCAACCGATGTTATTGTTGCGGCCTCAACCACTGTCATATGAATAGATATTGTGCACTCGTAACAAAACAAACCTCATCCGTAAAGAAAGATAGATATATCCATTTAGCGAGCATATCCTCACAAATCATCAAAGCTCATTCGCTTTTCAACATTATGATTAACTCAAAAGAAAAAGTGCATGAATGTATGGGACAGCATACATGCACTTTTTCGTTTCAGTAAATCGTCTATCTGTTTAAATTAGTAACTTTTGAAGTATGTTTTTCTAAAATCTGCTAATCATTTAAAACGATTATATTGTATAACACACTTGAAAAAACAAGTTTACAATAAGAATAAATAATCACCTTCATTGCGCGAATGCAAGAGTTCAGTGAGCGGTGCTGTGGCGCCTTCGGCCTCTATCATCTCGGCGCCTTCCTTGTCGGCCGCCAGCTCGCACAGCACCCCGGCAGCCACGCGCTGTATGTACAGTTAAAACAATTGTACAGTCTTGAAAATGATTTTACAAAAATGCTTCAACGATCACCTTCCTTACCAAGAGCACGATACTCTTACTATAACCTTAATTTAACAATTGATGGATTTTCCGTATACGCTAGAAGCTTTATTATTATAAAAAGTATTATTTGTCAGTACACAAGGTCCAATCTAGCTTAATACAAATATTCACCTAAATTGGTTAAGAACTTTTTATTTTGTGAATTTAAAATAGAATAGGAGTGATAAACTTTATATGTACTAACAGGATTTAATGAAAATTGATACAGCATTTGAGATGAAACCTTGGAAAAAGTCAAAGTAACCATTACAATCAAACGAAATGGGGAAAAACAGCTACTTAGTAATTAATGTGTTTTTTATGTATATTTCACCTGTATGTTTTCTATTTCGTTAAAGAGCAGCTGCACGAAGATGGGTATGACGTTCTGCTGGCGTATGAGCTGGCGGTTGAGGCCCTCGCGCGCCAGGATGTGCAGAGCGCCCACCGCGCCCTCCACGATCTCTTCCATGCGCACGCCGTCCGCGTATGCGCCGCCCGCGCCACCCCCTCCGCCACCTCCGCCGGACACAGAGGACCGTTGCTGCAATAGATTCGATGCACATGTTTTACAATTACGAATAGGTAATATCACATATATAAAAAAAATTGAATAATCCTTATAATTAGTTAATTTAAATCCGATTTTCTCACATTATTGTAATACTTTTTGGATAATTCTTCGCGGGCCTGGTTAACGTGCCAATAATGAAATGTAATATACCAGATTTGCGTTTTTCCAGAATCCAGAGCTGGCTTACAACCGGAAATATGTCAACCCACAATGAAATGGACCGGATCTAGTGAACAATCCAGTCTAGTGCACTGGATTGGCGGTCTACTTATGCATCCAACACGATACCAGCGTAACTGGAACCATATAGAAGGTCAACGCAGTGCTGACAGAACAATGGTTCAAACAAAACGATTTGACAGCTTTTAAATGACTGGAATCACGTAGAGATATCGCCAGTCCTGTCTATTCCATTTCAGTGCTACCGGGTTACTGAGCTGGAATATTGTAAATCAGGCCTTACTCTCTGCGTATCGTTGAATGCGCGCATCAGCAGGCGCACAAGGTGGTGCACGGCGCCGTGCTCCCGTAGAGGCGCATGGTTGGCGGGGCAGAGCGCCAGGTTGCGCACCAGCCCCACCACCGCCTTCACCAGCGGCCAGCGCGACGGCGGCTGCAGCAGTTTCACTATTACCTGCAAATAACATATTCAAAATTGTATCAATATAGGTGGTCAGAAACTACAAATGCAATGACGCAGAAACTAAGTTACAGAAGAAAATAATCCTCAATACAACTTATTTAGTTCTTCATAAATAAATAAATATACGCTCGTAACCCAGAGGGGTAGGCAGAGATTAGGGATTTCTATTTGGCGCGGTCCTGGCACACTTCTTCTACATCCATACATCTATGCATACAAGCTCGTCAGTACTCCTTATATCGCCCTCCGTTACTAATCTGATCGAAGTTCTCCTTGGACCTGCCACTCACTTTTTCAACATAATTTTTGTTTTATTACGCTCCCTTCATTCATCCTTTCAACATGCCCAAACCACAGGAGCATACCTTTCTCAATTACAGTCACAGTCCACTTTTAAGCTACACTTTTCCCTTTTAACGCCCTAACTCTACTAACATGCTTTTCCTGCCAAGCACATCTCTCACTCCCATACATTAAAGTTGGGACTAGTACAGCATTATGTATTACCAGACGAGCCTTCATGACACATGCTGGCTCCTCAATTAAGTACCTTGTACCAATAACCCAATTCATTTTATTCCTTAGATTATTTCCTTTAGATTAGATTGAACAGCCACGGAAAACTACACAGAGCCCTCTTACAGCTTTATTGATGCTAAACCAGTCTGAGTAGTGAGCCCCGTTAATTCTGATAAGCAGTAGACTCTTTATAAAGAGATTCTAATGTTTTCTTTTCTTATTTTCATATATTTAGATACTCCATTGTATTATATAAAGTGGAGGTTACAACAGCCAGAGGTGACATAGGCTTGTGGTAAGGTATCGTGTATATCGTGAGAGTAGTGTACCGGCAGTCCGTAGTGCATGCGCACAGCATTCTGCGCTATCTCGCTATCGAGGTGTCGTGAGGAGAGGTGGCGCAGCGCGCACACGGCCGGCTCCGTGATCTCCTCGCGGTCGCCCGCCGATATCACCGTGCGGACCAGCGCGTCCACGCCGCCCGCCTGGCATACCGTCACCTGCATAAAACATACACGATTTATGGGCGTACATTTTCAATAAATATTAGTGCCCCCTTTTGTAAATCAATGAATTTTAACAGATTTGCAAGCCCGTAAAATTATCATATTAATTTTACTAAATTGAAGAAATACATACTAGTGGATAACAAAGTTTAATTAATTTGATATGTATTATTAAATATCTGTAAAGGTTATTGCTATTCAAATGTTGTTGAGAATCATACAAACACTTTTCAACTAGATAATCTGTTGTGAGCAAAAGGCCTTTGTTGGGCAAGTACACTCCTATACAGCCTCTTTTAGTCTGCTCCTAATCGTAGTGCTATTTAGTGTACAATTTGTTCCGTACCTCGGAAAGTCGAAGTGCGGTTTTTGAGGACACTCACTGCTTACATTAAATCTGTTGTCTCTGTTGTTTTGTGACCTTGTCTTTTACGTCTTGTATAGTCTGGAGTGTATACAGACTGGAGTCTGCTGTTGTCGTTTAACATTGCGAAAAATCACAGACTCATAAAGTTTGAGCCACTTCATTATAAGTGTAGTTATTTTCGATTAGAGTTACATCGGACAAGATCTGGCATTACTCAAACATAACAAATGAAGTTCTCTTCACTTCAAGATAATGACAACAAATTTTTGTTCAAAGATAATAATAGATTTGTTCACAACTATATATACATTTCTTAAATATTTTGCCTCAATAAAATGCATGATTTTGAGCCAAATTCGATCTGTTTAATTTCCGTTAAAAATCAAAAACATGTGGATAAATTGTATTTCTCTTAAGTAATTACCTTATTGCGTTGATTGTTACAGGTCAAGTTGGACAGGATGCCCGCGGCGCAAGTCACGATGTTGACGTCAGTGGACGCAAGTACTTGCACCAGGCCTTGGAGTAGAGCCTCCAGACCTTCAACCTATACAAGATGTGTTTTTATGAAATAATTCAGAGGAAGCCTTATAATATTACTTATATTAGGATAGGTCATAGACAAATAATATATTTCTTATTTACGCTATATCATTTAACATAGCCAGGGATGACGTATCGTAGTTTTAAGGTCTGCATTCTGTCAGATTAAGTTATCCTGGCGAAAACGAAAAATCCATAAATCCACATTATATGTTAAAGTTAGAGCTTTATTACCAAAACTTCTCAATCAATTAGAATGATTTAAATAAAACATTCGAAATTGTTAACAGAGTAATAACAATACCTTAGTAGCGGCATCGGACAGATTCCTAAGAGTCCAGAGACAGTTCTGCACAAGGCGGCCGCTCGGGTTGCCAAGATGCATGGCCAGAGCTTGCATGCCACCAGCCTCGACAATCGCTGGCTTGTTGCTGGAGCAAACTGACAACACCTGCAAAAATATGTATTTTTAGCTTTACACTAATTTAAGGCGCCTGATTTATGTACCTTACCTCCACTTTTTAATGAATGCATTTATTTAGAATATATAATATTTTCTACGAATAATCTAGACAATTCTCAATAATAGCTAAATTCTGAATTAAATCCTGCTGATAATATTTTACAGTAGGAACCATTTTAAAGTTAATGGTTACTCATGTGCAGACCAATGGTATTTGTTTGTGACAATTTCACATGAAAATACAATTTAGAAAGGGTTCTTCATAGTAAAATATAATTTTTCGTAATTATCATTAAATACCTTTCATACATGAAAGGTGTAATGCCAGCAGTCGCCGTCTACGAATATTCTTAGCCTTAGGTTTTTTATGTAAAAAGCAGTAAACATCACAATATATTACTGTATTGACACATATTTCAGAAAGTGAATGACACTATATCTATATCTTACCTTCAACACCCTGGAGGTGGTCCACAGCAACTTTTCATAGTCGTAAGAACGCATGATACGCACTAATTCGATAGGGCCCTGAGACGCTAGAATAATGAGCTTGGATTCTTGATTTCCATATGCCAGGATTTGAAGGCAATCAGTTACAATGGCCAGAAACTTAACATTGTTTCTTTGGAGCAATGCTACCATTTTCTGTAGGCCTCCTGCCAAACGAACAGCCATCTTGGAACCGTCTTGGTGTAGTAAGAGATTATGCAAAGTTGTGATCGCATAGAAGAGTACAGACTCCACGGGAGAGCTAAGAAGCTTAACCAGAGCTGGTATGCCACCACTCTTGAATATCGCAAGGAGACCCTGACGGTGATGAGACAAGTTGTGCAGGGTTCCAACTGCACCTTTCGTAGTTTCAAGATCATTGCTGTTAGAGATCGCGCGCACTAAGGCAGCAACCATCTGAGGCGAGTTCATGATCGCGTGACGGGATGCCTCCTTCTTGGAAAGCTGGTGCACCATCATCGCAGCCTGAGACACAACCACTTGATCTTCATCATTAAGAAGCTTGATCAACTCTGGTATGGCTCTGTAATAAAAATATAAAGAATTTCAAATAATGAGATAAAAATACTCTTTAAAGATCCGAAATAATTAATGGTTTATTTTATTATTAACATAGTTTTTTTATAGATTTAAACTATAAAAAACATAATAAATAAACACATTGAGGTTTCACATGCAAGTTTTAAACCTGAAAAAAATGGTACCTGGTAGCCAAATCAGCATCATCTTGATAGTTGATCAAGTTGACAACGGCATGCTTGAGCATCTGCGACGGCTCCGCGAGGCGTTGCACAGCAGTCGGCTGAGCGGGATCCAACTGAGTGGAAGGGATCTCAATGCCTTCCTCCAATGTCTCCGGGAACATTGCCGCGCGAACACGCTGGGAGCGGGTTTGCGAAAGCTGCTGATTCATATCTAGAGATAGAAGTTAATAATTTTTTCAGTGATTGATAACTGATTCAATTCAGCGATAACAAAATTTGTTGCATACAGATAACCTCTAAGAAGGAATTTGGTCATAGAGATCAAAATTAAAATAATGAGAAAACCTACCATCAACTTGTTCCTGGGTAAAACCCTGAGCAAAGCCCTGATCCAGGTCAAACATAAGCTGGTCTCCTTCCATCTCATCATCTTCCTTTCCAGTAAGTGATGGCACCTGCAAAAAAAATTAAATATGTGGAATTATGATTTCATTTTAACCACTAAAAGGGTTAGGCAATGAATGGAATCTTCCAGAAAAACTTTTGTGTAAGGTAGATCTAGGAATTTTACAATAATTGAATTTAATCTTTGCCAGGTTACAACTGTACATGTCTATTTTACCTTGCCATTCGTGAATAAAAACAATTATTTGACTACCGTAAAAAGAGTTGAGAAGATTACATCTCAACTCTTTTTATGGTTTAAGATACTGTATTAACAACATCTTAATCACATCACCATCATGTGAGAGGGTTGGGCATTAGTTGCTTGAGAGTTGGGCATTAGTTGGTTGTACCATACAGATAAAGAAACAGATAAATAAACAAGTTAGGTTAGAATTTCAGAAAGCTAACCTGAGTTGCTGCTCCAGAGTTGATACCAGAATCCACCAAGTACGAGTTCTGCTGCCACATCAAGGTCTGCTGTTCCTTGCTTGGTGCCATGGGCACATCAGACCCACCATAGCTACTGTGCGACACTATAATAAAAATAATAATGAATATTTCATACCATATAAACTTCATTATTGTAATCTGTAAAACTGACACCAATGCAATTTTACTCTTTATTCTATACTATATGCTATAAGGCTACAATTACTGAATGCAAATCTTCTAAATGCTTTAAAATTTTGGTAAATTTAAGCCTTCTGTTTTAAAGAATAATGGAATAATTAAAATTTTCTTCAACAGCTTATTCAATTAGCAAATCTATAAGCACTCTATTAATATATTCATAATAAATATAAGTTATGGAATTTTGCAACAATGGTTCTCCTGGTTTTTTTAACATTTTTTTACCTATTCTAGAAGTTTTATATGCTGACAATATAGACATCCAAAATAGTTTTTTTATAAAAACCAAATCTGATGTGCAAAAGTATAAATTGAAAATTAAAAACCTATATTTATGACACAGTGATTTATTGTCACTACAACAATTATCAGACACAAAGCGCTGCAGTAGAGCCTATCATCTTCCTGCAAGAAAGGAATATTGATAATATCACAAAGTATGAAAGTAGTATTTAAATTTGTATTTTAAAAAGGTTTGAAATGCATATTGTTCATTGGAAACATTTTACCTAATTCTGTTATTATAAAAATATTATATTATTATTTATTACTTATAACTAACTAACACAGTTGAAAAGTTAAAATTTAAAAAATATATACATGAAGCTCTTAATATTGTTGTTTTTTTTTTGATGTTTTGATTTTCACTTTATATTTTTGATATATTGATGCTACTGTTCTCATTGTAGTTATTGGCTTAGTTTTTTTGCTTATTTTTCTGCTTTTTTGTTCACAAATATTTTTAAGTTGTTTTGTCATCAAATTCATCGCAATGTGGTTTGCACCTATAATGGAGATGGCACTCGCCAAGCCTCATAGTATGTGTATCCAACTGTCTAAAGTTAGTTTTCCATCTTGTTGGTGAAACATAATTAAATAAATAAGTTGTATGACTTTTATGCTGATTATTGTTTGTCAATAACATAGATTGAACAATCGCTATTGTTTAGTAAACAATATAATTTAAATTAAATTAAAAATTGACTGTTGTTGTTAATCTTATAGATTACTTGTGTAATTTTGGGGCTGCTTTAGAATGAGGTGGCAGGTACTCAACTCAAAGTTGAAATTTTTCTACCTTTTCTTCTATTTTCACTAAGCAAACCTACACGCTTACATATGCTAACAGTTGTTAGTAAGCAGCAACTAAAGTATAAGATTTGACTTTTTATTTTCTCAGGAACTATGCATTTTCTTTTTTATACGTTATAAGGTGTCAAACGATCACCTGATGTTAAGTGAAAGCTACCCATACACATCTGCAAGAAGCAAATGTGTTGCAGATGCATTGCCTACCTTTAATTGACTGAAAACGGCATAGACAGGAAAGAGGATACTTCCTTATCCCTGTTTACCCCCTCCCTATCCAATTCTCTACCCGTTCTCATCCTATCCTTACAAGGAAACGGTGGGAATGAGAAGAGGACTCAAATTAGGCCCGCACTTCACTCATCAGACAAAACGCAGAGTACTTCTACTTCACGCCTGCTTTCTGTGAGGTTGTGGTATTTCACCGGTTGAGCCGGCTCATTCATGCAAACAGATGTTGTGGGCTTTACCACTGTTCTTGCAATTGGAGTGGTGTGAAGGGAAAGGACTCTCGCCCTCCTGCCCCTCCTAAAATCTCTGCCATGTAGTTCAAAATTTTACCAAAATTACCATTATTAAATGTCTAGTATTTTTCTAGTAATTTTTTTGTTTAGTTATATCAGCATCACAAGCGCTGATTATATCAGTTATTGAAAATGGAAATTCAGGATATTATAACAATGATAATAACAACATTTAATTAAACTTAATAAAAAACTAGCCCTTGTGTAATTACCATACCTAGAAATTTTTAGGTATGCTAGTCCCACATAAATAAATGAATGAGTCATATTTCCAGATATTTATCTTCTATATATAACATCAGTTGTTTTGCAATTTAATACTTAACACATAATTAATTAGACATTAAATATGTACTTGATTTAGTTTAATAGTTCGCCTTCGATTATAGTAACATTCGTATAGTTTAAAAGGGCCTATCAATACAGATAAATATAATAGTATGTTAGACGAAACCATTACATTTTGTTTTAACGCGGATGACAAATTATACTAATATTATAAAGATTTATTTATAATTATAGAACTTACTTGTGCGGCTTTGCGATGATGGTATCTGATAGCTCATGATTGTAGATTTCAGTGGATGCAGCAATGCACCCTGCGCCTGTAGACGAAATGAAACTATGAAGCGCCGTTCACCACGCAGCCGTGGCTATCGATTTATAAACAACTGAACAAACAAGAGTCAAAAAGTATCTTGTTATTCACATAAACATTTTCAGCCTCGCCTTAAAAAATGCAACGAACTTAGATATCGAATAGTTTACTTTAGTAGTTATAACAAAACAAACAAAGTATCCTAAGCTCCGTCGTGATCTAAATACCACACCCCGACATAATTAAAAGCAGATTGGATCGATCGATTATGGTAAATACTATTAGAAATAATTGCAAATCATATATTAAATATACCTGCAGTCGTTAAAGCCGCGATTAATTGAGCAATCACTTATTTTAAGAAATTTATTGAAACAAAACGCAATCTGCGTTCACCAGTTTCTTCTATCCTGACATGACAATATGGCGTCACCTTCGTTTGTTTCGTGAGTTCGTTCGGAAAAAATCGGACACATTCGAGTAGAAAAGACAGAAACATATAGCCAACTCGTTCTCGGTTATTGATAGCATAACCTATATCAACATTTCTTTCCTTTCAAGTTGAAATGCAAAATAAAATATATTTCACCGTCAGTGTGTAATATCATATTTTTGTATGTTGTCACATTAGCGTTTTTATTCTTAAATATCAATTAACATTTTACGCAATTAAAAACAGAATAATTTTAAAGATTTGAACAGTTCATTTTTTCAAATTTTTATCGCAGCGACGCCAGTATATTTTTGGGTATTGCGGTTGATATGGTATGGTAGCTAATGATTGCACTCGTGGTTATCGATATTTTGTATCATCCTAGGATTTGCCATTTTCCTCACTAGACACAATAAATCAGCTAGGTGGCAATAATTTTTGGTGTGCCAGGATTTTTTTGTACTCCAAATGCTGCAACTACTTTGTCTAATGCAGCAACATTGGGTTGGTTGTTTTACTTTAGGTTATTCTATCGAAAATATAAATGAGAACAAACTCGAATATTAAACATGATTATATCAATGAGATAATTGATAGGGTGGACTAGCGGCTATAGCAATTAAATAAAACGTAAATAATACGTGAAAACATTGTGTTTACTTGCATATGAGAAAATATATAATTTTGTAATGACACCGCACATTAAAAGTAAAAAGAACATTATTTAAATTCAGTGCATCATATAAAAATATATGTGGACAGCATCACGACCAATAAGAATCAGATAATGAAAGAATAGCAATTTAAAAATTTACATTTACTATCGTTGAAATCAATTTTCAAATTTTAATTCAATTTACGACAATAGTTACGTAAGGTTTATTTGTTACTTCATTATGGAGCCTTTTCACTTGGCTGATTTCTTTACTTATACCATCGCAAACACACAATGAATCCGTAGCCAAGTTGAATCGGTCGGACTGCCAGGATTAGGGGGTTTTAACCAGATACAAAAATGTAGATGTCATTTGCGAGCGAATAGTGAAGACTTGAAAACCTTCCAATTGGACAATTCTTTTGTTCACGTTGATTCACGTTATGTGTTTACATTTATGCAGTGACAAAGTGAGAAACACAAACTGTTCCCTTCTTTTCTTATTATTTTCATTACGGTATCCTTTTTGACATTGTGTAAATGTTGCTGCCACTGGTGTCACTGTCTTTGGAACACTTTTGACGGGTGATTTTGTATGAGTATAACATATCTATTTTATAAAATAACATTTTTCTGGAAGAAGACAGAGAATTTAAACGGATACTAAAATTAAATTACACCAATGGATAAGAAACGCAATATTTCTGCTCAATTTAGTATACCTATGCCGGGAATGAGTGAATTGGATAATATGCAGAAACTTATCGGAAATTACAAGAATCGCATATTAAGGGAATTTGTTATCGACGAAAAGGATTTTAAAAACACTTTGACTGTCACTTATGCCATGAAGAGGCCACCAGCGCCGAAGAAAACTTGGATTCAAGAGAATTACGACCAGTTCCTTGCAAACTCACCGAATGAGTATTTGGTGGAACAAAATTATTTGACGCAAGTCGGTTTCGTTTGCTGCTTGATTTATACTCCTAATGGCGAAAATATCATCGCTGGGCACTCCAGTGGATTGATCCAGGTGTATAATTTTTTTGATATAACTTTTTCATGATGACATGAACAGGACGTGTACATGATAAGTACTACTAGTGGACAATAACGTGAGATCTGAGACACAGGGACGTGTATATAACAAATTTGGGTCATGAAATAATCTAAAGATACTAACGAATATGATTGAACGCTATGACTGAGTTTAGGATGGATCTATTTATTATATAATGCCTCCGAAATTAACGTTACGATGATATCTCTGAAACCATAACGATAATATATATGGCATGAAATTTAACATTCATGTGTTGTAAAGGTACCAAACAACGCCACTAGATGTCACTGTTTTAAAAATGTCATTTTAAGAGATAATAAATGTAACAAAATTATTTTAAACACAAAGAGAGTATAAGTAATGATTACAAATGCTTATAATAAAATAACAAAATATGTAAAGAAATACTTAAATATTCAATTATGGGCTTAGCTGGTCTAGGAGAAGCTGAAGTTTTAGCTCTTATTAAAACAGATTTTTTTAAAAATTTTATGTAGTTATTTTTTTTAATAGGAAAAGAAATGCAGTGGTTTTATATCTATTCGGACCTTTTTTAAGGTATTTAAACCTTAAAGAAAAGAAGCCTGCTGAAGCCTTTTCCGACTGCTTGATCAATCGGGTATGTAGTAATCCCGCCAGGTCTACAGAGCCTTATCTGCTATCTAACAGGGTGCACCACAGAGCCGCCAGAGGCTCGTGCAGGCTTTTTAGGTCGCGTGAGATGTTAGTTCAGCTAACAACTAGTTTGTTAGACCTAACGTAAAACCCAGGTAAAAGAACACAAAGCTGATTTGAAACAGAGAAATAGAGCGTCGGGCTCTAGAATGTCTGCGGTCTGTGAATGATCACAAAATCTAAGTTAATGACGATGTCATTATCAATTTTATTATTTTTTAAGCCACAAATACTCGCAAAATATCACTTCCTACAAAGAATGATTCGTGAGGCTATTGAAATTTAAAAAAAATATCCAAAGTCAATAGAGAAGATGGGTGAGTGCTTGGAATACTGTGATTATTAAAATTTAATCTCGAACCAAACAGACTAATGCCAGACCTTAAGATATTGTGAGGTCATTCTGCATAGATCGGAGCAAAAATATTAATCGAAAAAGACGGTATCTCGCTAACAGCTATGATGACATTGGGACTTCAAACGCCTGAGTCCCGGGGGACTATGCTGTAAAGTACGTAAAACGTCGAGAACGTAAATGTTAAAAATGAACGCGGTAAAATCCGTTTTATCCGTTTAACATTAGTTTTGTTTCAATACCCGGTTACCACTTTTTATTATCAGTATGAGATGTAGTATCTGCCATTTGATTTTCTACATTTTTTTTACTACAGATTAATACAAATCTAGTAGGTTGTTTCAAACATGACGGGCCACCAAGAGATTGTTGCAAAATATGTTGACAATATTCTTTCTTATTACAAAAATGAACGAAGTCCACAAATTTGGTATCCAATGTTCTATCACGGAGGTACCAAAGAAAAAGATCCTCATGGTTGGGTTAAGGAAAATAATGTAAAATTTTTAAAAGACACACCTAACAAAATTTTATATAACCGATGGTTTCTTTCTGAATACGGTGCTATATCGGCACTAGCTTATTCGCCAAATGGATGTCAACTAATCGTTGGTCATTCGTCTGGCTTGATTCAGGTTAGTTTTTGCGTAATCGTAATATAATTCATAAATAAATAAATATGCGCTCGCGCCCCTCCCACAGATCGTGGATTTCCATTTGACGCGATCCTGGCACACATCTCTCGCTTCGTCGTTCATACACCTACGCATACATGCTCGTCAGTTATGGGTGCTCCTTATATCGCCCTTTTTTAGTAAGACAATAATAAACTAATTAAAGTTAATATAAACTAAATTCAATAATACCTTAATTCACATGTAGTACGTTGTATGTACTGGCTAGTTTGGAGCCCGTCGGGGGCCCTTACTCAGAGTAAGTCGATAAGTGAAACGTGAACTAGTCGGTACATATATTCGTGAGTTAACCCGTTATTTAATAAATTTATTGAAAATGTTCTGTAAAGCCGTCATAGGTGCATAGTACTACAATGCTGTATTAGTCCTCACTTTAATGTATGCTCTGGGTTACGCGTGAGGCCATATTTATTTTATTCTTTAATAGCCTAATACTCCCACCAAGCAGTAGTGTACACATGCTAAACTAGTCATAAAGTTTTTAAAATATTGTCTTTAACTTTTAAATAAATTATATTTTACTAGATGCGGCACGGCAGTACAGGAACGGTGCTTTGCACCTTACGGAATATCCAGTATCCCCCGAAGCCAATTTACGCACTCGTGTATAGTTTACATGAAGAGAGAGTATGCTATGCGGCCTGTATGGACGGCGCTGTTTACCGTATTGAAATACCAAATGTATGTAGTTCCATTCCATTAATTTAATCAGGTATACATTTTATTGAAAGATCTTATATCACAAATATTTTATGATTTTATAACAGTGGTAGAGCCCGCAACAACAACATCTGTTGCACGAATGGGCCGGCTCGACCGGTGAAATACCACTACCTCACAGAAAACAGGAGTAAAGTAGAAGTATACTGCATTTGGTCTGATGAGTGAGATGCCGGAGGCCTAATTTCAGCCCTCTTCCCCTTCCCACCGGTTCCTCATACGGATAGGATGGGAACGGGAAGAGGATTGGACGAGGAGGGGGTTGTTGGGGATAAGGAAATATCCTTTTTCCTGTCTATGCTCCTCTGTCCATTACGGTAGACAACGCATCTGCAACACATTTGCTTGTTGCGGATATCTCTGGGTAGCGGTCACTTAAACTTCAAGTGATCTGCTTGCTCGTTTGCCACCTTATTCCGTAAGAAAAACTCTAGTGATCCCCTTAAGGATCTTAAACCTTGAAGATTTTTTGTCGCCACTAATATCGTCTTATATTTTATAGCTTTGTTTGTTTGATAAAACATTTTATTTTTAGGTACGTAAACAACCTTCAGTTCTGGTTAATTATTACTTAGGTTTAAAATTAAAGTATCCAATAACTGAATGTGTTTTCAGTACAAACCCCTGTGGTCTGGAGAATAAATATTGTTCCCGACGTCGGCACGTGTGCCGTGCTCCGAATAATATTTGGGCACAATTGAGGCCGCGCGCTCACAAATATATTACGTTACCGTCGTAATGTCGCCTTATAATTACAGCTTGCACGCTGGCCTGATACCAGAATGGCATTATAAAGTTATGACATAACAATACCTTCTTGTTTTCCCTGCCCTTTTCCCACTTTTTTATGCTAGTTCAGCACACTAGAACATACTGTAATAGGTTTCGGCAATGTTTTTTTTACGGCTGGCCACGGCATGCGAGGATCGCTCCAATTGGAAATCTATGATCTCTGCCTACTCTCTGGGTGTGAGTCACGGTCGCGGTAGTGAGAGAATATTAATTTTATTCATTTATTAAAAAAATTAAGTAAATGTGGGTCTTGTATACACAAAGTATGTTTTTTATCGATAGATAAATGTATCGACTCAGGATCCACCGGATTATTGCATCAGGGCGGATCCCGCTCTCGAATGCTTGAACACACAGTTCTACGGAGCCCCGGGGATCTCGTCCTCGGCCACTCCTTTTGTGACACGTATGTTTATTGGATACTAGCTTAGACATTTAACTAAAATAATATGTTTTAACTTGACTTCAAGATAGGAAGAGGAGACTTGACCATTTCAAGTTCAAACTTAGCCAGCTCATGGTTAATTTCCATATACCCATGGTTTTTTCATGCTCTAGATCGGTGCGGTTGCTTCCTAAAATAAAGTTATTCCTTTCCTTTTACGATCAATTCGGTAACGAGACAACTTATTTCACAGAGAGAACGCCGGCTCTTTCTCTGGGCATTACAGCTGACCAGTCGAAATTGGTCGTTGGCTACGCGGACGCTAGCATAAAAGTATACGACTTGGAAACCCAAGAGGTTATTTCGACAATTGCTTCTTATATATAATATATATCTCGATTGCACAGCATGGAATCCAGTTCACAATTTGACATTGCAAAACTTTTATAACATGAGTATAAATATTGAATATAAACTCTAATGTCATAGGACAGATTTAATCTCACTTTATAGCCGGTATAGTATCAGCTTTATAGATCTTTGAAGATCCTTTAACCTTTATTAAATGGGTCGCTGGTCAAGGATTACGTGATATCAGATAAGAAGATATTACACGTCTTCATCTTATTGTACTTTGTTTTAATATAGGTTGAATCCTATGTAAGTAATAAAGTAAAAAATATTCTATATTAAGTTATCTGGAACTTTCCATCAGTAAATTGGTATAGAGCGAGGAGTCTGAATCTATGTAGTGAATGCACTGTCAATACGCAATGCTGTACTAGTTCATTTTAATTTATAAAAGAAATTAGGTTTTAGCTTTGCTTAGGTTTTGGTAGGAAAATAAAAGTAGGAGAGCTAACGTCGTTGACATTTGATTCTTAAATAATTAGTAGTAAGGGTGAAGCTTAAAAGTAAATCTTGTGAGTGATTTTTAGAATTGAGATTTGAAAAAATAATTAGATTACTTTTCTTATTTTCATTGTTACTTTTGTTACAGCTGGACATGACTTACAAGGTGCAGAAGTTGCGCTTGCAGTTTATCCCTAAGAAGCTTCAGCGTATGCACATAGACCAGGTCTGTGCGCTGCGCTGCCACGACCAGAACGTTTACATGTTCGCTAGCGGCGCCTGGGACAGAACTTTGCGGGTAAACTTCAAGAGCGATTTTGGAATAATTAATTAAAACAAATAAAGAATTATCTTTATATTTAATTTTAAAAAATAAAGGAGGATCTTTTCGTTGCAGATATGGGACGTTAGATGCCAAATCGGTTGCGTCACAACATTCGAAGGAGTTAACATATGTGGTGATAGTATTGACTTAAATGTAAATGCACTTTTCATTCCTGCAGATTGTTTCAATTTCGATTGTGTTCTTGTGTCTTATAATTCTAAAGGTCCTCAGCCAGATCAAGTAAACTTAAATAATAAATTTAATAAAAAAGACGGAGGTCTTATCAGGTCATACGTTAGAACGAAGTTCCTTCCGCTATATCTTATTGTGTTTGTATTAAGTAATTATTAAATAAAAAGGGTGTTTGAAGAAGATAAGAATGAAGGTGAAATTGACAGCAAGCTGAATCGATTATAAAAGTTTTTGGTATCCTAGATGATCGTGAAGTGCTTCAAAAATCACTGCAAAATTAAGTAGTGGCGTTTTTCATTGACACAATTAGTTTATTGTAGCCCCTCAGCACAGAATATAAGATAATACGTATAGTACATACAGAATACAGAATATGTCGTGCTACTATGTACTATTACTTGCCCTCAGCTCGCAAACAAACGAATAACCTGCCATAGAGAACTCCGTCTAAAAAAATAGCACAAATAAATACTCAAGGAAGTACACAAGTAGAAAATGGTCTGAAATCAATATAGATTTTTTTCTACCTTTAGTAAGATCCTTTTATTAGCAAGCAAGCTGGGCTTTATTTTTTTTTAATAATTTATCTCCACCCGAGCGTAGCCGAGGAGGGTTGTTAGTTATAAATAAAGGGCTTAAACTATGGACGTGTGTCACACATATGTTTCAGAAAAACCAATGCATAGTTGGCAGTTGGCAGCCGACTGAAGCTTTGACAGTTTGGGATATAGTCGCCAAGAAAAAGGTTAATGTCATAAGAGTGCAAAATCGACGACCCGATGTCGATGGAGAATATATTTATACTTGTCGGTACTGGAAATCAACAGAGGTATAAATATTTTTTCAAATTTATTTGATTAAATTGTCTTAAATTATTGTCATATAAATCTTGAATATGTTTTTAATAATGATTATTAAAACACGTTAGCTTTTCGTAAACCACCGACTTTATTAATTAATAATAATCATAAGCTAAACAGAATCATAGATTATATATAGAGTTTTAATATCAAGTTTAATCAAACCATAAACACTTTATAATTATGTTACTGATATTCTAACCGTAATTGTTATGCACTATGACATTTTAGGGTTCCAATTTCCATTCAGTTTTTTCATAGTTGGAAATTTCTATATCTACAGAGAGTTTATTCATCATTATCATGACTCTTTGATCATCTTTATCATATAATCGGAAAGTCGATTACCCGTGGACGTAAAATGTTGGTTGACGTTCCAGTATACTGCCGTTTTAGATCGTCAGTACATCTCGTGGAAGCCTTCATTTCATTTCATTCTTTAACTTTTGGCCTTATCGGTTATCAGTTTAACGAGTCATTTCCTGTCCATTACTGCTTAAATTCACAGTTCAAAATAGGATTTATTACATAAAAAAGAAGACGAAATAAAAAATGTATAGAACAATTTTATATTATAAACTTATATTTTTCAGTATAACCGCAAAGGCAAGTACGCTGTCATAGGAGGCAGTGGGACAAGTTGTTTGGAAGTAATCAACTTGCACAATCGATATATTAGTTGTTCATACCCAGCCGCCGGCAGTATCTTAGCAGTTACCAGCCACCAGGAGCGCATAGCCTTCGGCGGTACGGCACCGGTACTGTATATAGTCAGCTTCCACGACCCCAAACACGAGAAGTACAAAGACGACGCCGAAGTCGATTCTTCGACTTGGACACCTCGGAAAAGCGATCAGGATTATTCTTCAAATGTGTTACAGCGAGTCGATAGTTGAATTTGAAAACTAAATAATTTATTTTATAAGCATTGTTTAATCAACAAGTTCAAATTAAGGAGGGTGTTCATTAAAAAAGTTGAGACACGTCTGGACTTTATCTAGCGCTACGACGCTACCCGTCGGCAAAACTTTACTGCTTTCTTATATAAGCTAGCTATTATTAAACTCTTCATTTCTGTACATAGTTTTCTTTTTAAGCTCTATTAACTATGTACGACTTGTTTTGTAATCGTTTTGTCAATTTGGCTTTCATGCAAATAAGTACCTAATCACTGGAATTTCGCAACATTTTCCGTATGCTGTTACTTATAAACCAACCACTTCCAATTCTATCAATACCAATAAGATATTAACTAAATTAAATGTTTCAATTGTGTTTTTGAAAATAATTTATTTTGTAATTTAAACCATAATGAAAAATAAAACATAAAATGTTAAAATAATTAACGATGCTTTAATTAAAACTAAATTGTTAATTATAATAAATTTTAAGCACGCCGTGTATTTAATACTGCATGTTTTTTTTGGCGAAAACGCTGCTGTAAAGACTACTTTTATGTTTAATAATTATACAGCTTAATAACCTTAGCATGCTTAACTACATTTCTTAGTTAAAAATAGTCAAAGGCATGCCACTTAATCTAATAATCGTGTATTATAATCGCGATAGACCATTAGTTAACTACGTACCAGACATTTTTCAAAGATTTTTTTGTCAGATGGGTCGAAGCCCAGTTAACTTTGGGAACCAATGTAGTCAATAATCAATAAAATAATCACATTTTGTTTGGACAAAATGTGCTGCTATTATCAGATAAGTTGTCACAAGAATTGACTATCTGGCCCTCAACCGAGTTGCAAATGTGAGAAATCGCAAATTATTTTACTTCACCATTGTTATTTAATTCTAAAAGACACTCCACTGAAAAATATTTTAATGTGTACTGAATAAAACATGCCGTAGAACGAGCAGCCAACGGTGTGCGACTCTATACATCTATTAAAATATTTCGCTCGTCGCTTAACTTTTCCAATTTATTTATCAACTTTTCCTCAAGCGTTCGCTGACGTCACAAAGACATCGTCCGTAAGGTTCTGAGAAATGGATCCTGTGGATCTGGATCTTAAAGTTCCAGAACTTGTGTAACAAAGAATTGACGTTAAAGATTAATAGAATTTTTGTGCCAGGCTATTTTATTATTATTTTATCAATTTTCTTCTTTCCTCACATTCCAGTGGTTAGTATTAACCCTAACAGGAATTTTGAACATGATATTAACACGAAACAAAGAAAATTGTGTGTTATTTAGACACGTATTCTGATTGTTTCCAACAAAATATTGATGTATGTAAAATGTATGTTGGTGTTTCTATTAGCATGTATATGTACTTATTTGCGACGGAGATATCATTTCTAAAACATATTTTTGTTTTCGGCTTTGATGTTAATCCCAGTTCTGACGTCGGGTCGCGCAGCGTTGTCCCGGAGCCTAATTCTATTATTATTAATAGCGACAATGCCTAATGGAACACGGCTTAACGCTGTAATGAAAATGAGCTTTTAATTAATTAATCTGCTGAATAAAAGACCTCAAGGTATATACGTTTTTGTTTTTAATTACGCTTACGTACACTAAAGACCTTCCGTTTATATTTTTTTAAGCCACTGTTTTATTCAAAGACACCATCGTTTGCGAACTGCGGTTTAACTGGACGTATATAATAGTTAATGAAATATGAGAATTTAGTGTGTGTTACCATATTTTTGTTACTATTAACGTAAATCACTATTAGACTGTTGTTGGCCAAGTAGCTTGTAATTAAGTGCTTATTATACGGACATCAATTTTATTATTTGTTCAATACAGACAGACAGACTCTCCGGTAACATTTATATCGTGCATCTCGAAATTAAGTTATGGTAATTAAATCCCTTTGTCATAACCAGGTGTGCGGATTGCTCGTTTTCATTCTGTAAATACATACTATTAAAAATATTGCATATACAATAGAGGATAATACAATTTAATACATACAAAAAAAATAAAATTAAAGAAATACTTTGGTATCCGAAACAATTGTTCGGTGTAACGTTTAGGATGGAGTCAAAAATGTTACTTAAAAATTCTTAAAAACAAACCGAATAAAATATGTAAGAGAACAAAACGACGACTCAAAGAGATTGTCGAGATTAAAATATTTCACTTGGCGGTTAAATGCTCAAATAATTTATTAAGCGTTCCTTTTGAGCGTTTTCCCGTTGTTATGAAGTTGAATTACCCATTCTTTGTGCTCGGAACTTTATGAAAATATCTTGGCATTTCTGTTCATAACATTTCTCTAATTACAATTTCTAAATTTATTTCCGACAAATCCGACAGAACATTATACTGATTGCATTTTTCAGAAAGAAGACGTCTACGGTCTATCAGGGTAGAGCTCACCTGTTGTTACATTATGCATTCTCCCATTCTACCTTACAAAACTGCCAGCACCACGTCCGTAACTTTTGTCATGGTAACGTTTACTAAGACTTTAAAATACCAGTTAATGGACCAACTAAGTAACTGCCCGTCTCGTCCATTAGTTATATAAAAATACAAGTGATCTCCCTAAACATTGTTAATTAAAAATGTGTATTCAGGATCGCGACAAATAGAAATCCATGATCTCTGCCTACCCCTCTGGGTTACTGCCGTGAGCGCATATTTATTTATTTTTATTTTTAAAAATGTGTATTCCTATCATGTTTTTTGTTGTAAATTACTACTATTATCTTAAAACTTACTTTAAACCTTTAATAATGGTTTTGTAAATATATTATGGAATTGTAAGGCCTAAAACAATACTCCTGTGTTATTAAATTTCGTGTTTGTTTTGAAAATACAACTACACAAAAGCGATAATATTATTCGAGAGTTACTTCGTTTGGTATCGCTGAGTTGTTGAAAACTATCTTCTATGATTTCAAACTTGTTTTAAATTCAACTGCTCCCTGCTGTTGAGTTAAGCAAGTTCGTTTTGTGGTCGTCTTAGTGAATTTAGATCGTTTTAAGTTAAATGAAATGAAGAGATGAGAGAGACAGAGGAACAATTCACAGTACTTATTTGCAAATAGAAGTGCAGACACTATCTTGCTTGTTACATTGAAAAATTGGACTCGGCATTACGTATTCAACAGAGACTACAATGGGAACAAGTTGCAATAGAATTTAAATAAAGAAAGCGATTCCTAACAGCGCGAACTCGTGTGCGGGGCGTTGGTGAACTTTCAACTTTTACTCGCTTCTGTAGCTACCTACCTACGCCCCCCTCGTACCCCCACCCTCAAAGCGGGAGGCAGTCGTGTTCCGTACTTGGAGCGGGTATTTACAGCGCAACCTAAATATAGCGTGCCTCCGCTCAGCTGGCACGGTAGGGAGGGGATTGGTGGGTAAACATATCTCCCTCCACCCTTCGCACCGCTAGTGCCTCGAGCGTCGAAAGGCCATTCCGGCTCCGGCTGCGAAGGTGGGTAGACGTCCCTACGGTTTGACGAGCTCGAGGTCGTATCGCGACCATGACCGTACCAAGCTCAGGGGTGGACGTTCGCGGCAGCAATAAAGACTTTCAAGGTTACGACGTTACTTCAGACATGCGATACAGGTTTATTACAGGTTTTGTTATCAAAGCAAGGGTTTGATACGCGTAACTTGTAACTTACTTTTTGCCGGAAGAAACATGAGAAAAATAAACGGTTCATTCAAAACTTATATTTTTTTTAAACAATCAACCACTAACTTTCATTTAACCCGGAACACTTAAACATTTTTAATATATGTAGACCTTATAGACAACCATTTAAAATAACTTATTTTAAATGTCATTGATTACAGGTACGATTTGTTGCCTAAGTTCGCCTCATTCAATTATGAATGCCCGTTCAATCGATCGCTTCTACTAAGTAAGCTCAGAGGTCGAGCTTCAATTACCATTGAGTTGAATCGGAACTTGAAAACATGAAAGTTTGTAGTGAAAAGATATATAATAAATTAAGGATTCACTTATTCAGTAATGTATAAAAGTTAAAAGATTTTCTTTTTATGTTTTTTTTAAATACTAGTGAACACGTGTTTCGGTGACCCAAAGACTAATCTTAACTTACGATCTGTCAGTTAGTTCTGCTTAGAGCGATTTTCAGTAGGGGTAAAGTTATAGGTTCGCGCCACCCAGTACGATGTGTTCAATAGATGGCACTAGTAGTTTTACTCTACTGCAACTATTCCAGTTCTTCTTAATTTCAATCAATGACTGCCTATATTTTTATGATGCAATATGCACCGAGCATGCGGCATGTGATATCAACTGATCACCGCAAGCCATTGCCAGCTTTTGTTAAGGGCAGAGAAGGGATGTAGTTACGAAATAGGTCGAAGAGTAATGGGAAAAGGGACAGTCCATATTTAGGAATATTACACATTAAAATCTTGTTAAAACAAATAAGTGTTGCTCTGTGAGCCGGTAGTAGGCCTAGTGCAATCTTAATAGTCCAGTTGACATAATTTTATCGTACCTTAGATATTTGTCTGCTTGGCATCTGCAACAAGCTAATGAGTTACACATGCGTTGTCTAACTTTAATGGACAGAGGAGGGAATTAACAGAAAAAAGGATATTCAGAAAGGGAAAAGGAGTAGAATAAGGCGTCTGGCACCTCACTTATCAGCCGAAATGCAGAATACTTCTACTTCACGCCTGTTATTTGTGCGGTCGTGGTATTTTACCGGTCGAGCCGGTCCATTCGTGCAACAGATGTTATTGTTGCTGATTCTACCACTGTTAGATACTAGGACAATCTCATTTTAATAATAATCCAAGCAAATACACAGAAAGCAAACTTTTTTCTGTTTTCTTTGGCTCTTAGTCTTCTGTCAAATGGATTAGGGGTACAAATCTTAGAAAATTAATAGTTGTACGTCACTGGGATTCGAAGCTCGGACGGTGAGATCGTAAGTGGTTCTTCCAGACGCTTGTATCAATATTCGTACAATTTTAAGCACATTTCTAGTTTACATATTAACAGATTTCCATAAAACTTTAGCTTAGCGCTGAGTAATACGCCGAATTCACGAATTTTATTTGACTCCGCTCTAAAATAAAACATTTTGTGTAACTGCTCCATAACTTTCAATTTCGCTTTACTTAGACGCATTTTAAGAATTCCAGAGAGGATTCGTCTCACTTATTCCTAACATTAAAGAAGTGGGAAAGATTTTAGACATTTGAGAAAAGCTGATGTAATCTAAGAATAAAAAATTGTCTGCAATTTTGAAGCGTGAATATTTTGTTTTTTTGGTCATTCATTCTTGCCTTAATATATAGATATATCACCTCAACTTAAATTTGACATGATTACCAAGCTATGGTTTACGAAACAAAATCGTAAGTCCAAATTTTTCATTCATATAGAGTCCATGAACCATTTACTGATTAAAATGTTAGAAAAAATTGGTAAAAAAGTGAGTCAACCTTTTTTTTTTTTAAAAAAAAAGAGTAAAACTCTTGCTAACACCATTATTAGTCGTATATTATTAATAATAACATAAACAATAATTAACAGCGTATTATTGAGTCTCATCTTATCTCATCCCGAATTCGATTAAATCTCAGTATCAGTAACGTAGCTACATTTCTTTGTTTATATATAAGAAGGTGGCAAACGAGCAAGCGGTTACCTAAGCTACTAAGATACGTTGCCTACCTTTTATGGATAGAAGAAGGGATAAGCAGAAAAAATCCTATCCTATCCATTTTCCCCTTCCCATCCTTTCCTTGTTGGAAAAGTGTGGGAAGATGTAGAGGAGTACAATTAGACCTCCGTATAATTGAATGTCGAATATAATATACATAAATGCATAGAAATAACATTTTTTGAGACGTTACTATTAATAATATAAATATACATCCACTATATATCCATATATATAAATCCACTTCAGAATCAAGTCAAATAAAATCAATTTAATTAGTTAAAAAATTCTATTCAAATTTGCTATTGGATTTATTGGTCCAGAACTAGTTAGTATATAACTGTGTTAAAATAGTTTTACTCATTTTATAAAGACTAACGTTATAATTTATAATAAAGAAAGGTAATATTAAAAACACCTGCAACACCCGAGTATATGGATGTACCTGTATTGATGTAGAAAAAGCGAGCAAAGTGTGGGAAAATGTTTTACTAACTGGACATCCGTTATCTCTGCCAACCCAGCTAAAGGGGTGCGCTATTTATTTTTATTAAATTTGAAATATCTTTTAAGTTTTTATAGCTGACCTTTTAAATCAGAAGTTAAGAACATTTTATGAACATGAAAACAGGACCAATTTATCCCAAGTGCCTATAGTAAATAAATATAACGAGAAGCTAAATATAACCACCGTAGTCGAGCGTAGCGTTTGAGCTGTAGCAGCGTAGCACTGTGCGGGTGGGGCGGCATAGCCGGGCGTAGCACCGGCGTAGCTGCATCGATCCGCGGGCCGTGACCTTGACCTGGCCGCGTTCCCGGATGTGCTGGTGCTCCCCTAGTTGCGCTATTGTCGCTTCTCTCGGCTTCAGGCTTTTATTAGCCTCGTTTCATTCGGATCAGATTTATAAAGTTATATGCGCCACTGCACATTGTTTATTTATTTAAAAAAATATTGTTTTTTTTAAATTGTTATATAGTGATAATGCTGCAAGTAAAAAGTTACTGTAAAACGAATTGTTCCGCAAGTAAACGTAACTATTTATTGTCAATTACCAACCGAATGTTATATGGGAAAGGACCTAAACATCGAATTCCAGTTTATTATGTACGTCAGCTTATATTAAATAAAACAAAGTGTATTCGTTCATACAATAACAATCAAAGTATTAAAATGACATGTAAGTTGATCTCTATTATTTAGTTCCATGTACCTATACCGTTTGTAAAGGTAACTGGGTTCTGAATTCCTCCTGGAGAGCATTGGAAACGGTCATATTCCTGGGCAAAATAGAGGCAAAATACTGAAACTTCTTCTTCTCTTATGCTTTAATCTGCTTTCATATCATATACAGTAAATTCAACGTCTCGTCAATGTTAATAGCATTGAGAGTCTTTGTCGTAAAACGTATGACCGACAATTGCACTACCGTAAGTAACTTTTGAGAAAGATAATTTGCCCAGAATCCGTCCATCGGTACACCCTTTTCCCATTGCAAGACAGAACGTCTACCAATTTTTTTGTATATCTTTTTAATATTTATTTATACAGAAAGTTACCAAATTCGAGAGATAGAGAAACGACGATCTAAACGTGGGTGTTATATTTTAATGCGAATGAAGATCCCTCCCACAAATAATACAAAAACAGGAAATGAGAGTAATTTCCGTAGCTCGGAGAAGCAAAAACGGGTTTTAATAGCGCACCAGAGTTGTAATATAGAACAGTTGCACGGCATTTGTTATACAAACTGTGCATTTACATTTACGATAGCCCCGATTGCGGTCAGCTTTAAATGTTGCATGCTCGCTTTATTCTAGAATAAGTCTGATATGTAAGGTGAATTAGTGCTTATATCTATGATGCTGCGCATTGTATTTTACTGTGGAAAATATTTACTGTAATTATTAAAAAAATTATCCATAATCCTCTTATATTTACAACAGTGAACTTATATATTCAAAAGTGTATCGTATAATAAATAGTTCAAGTCAGATTATGGTGTTTAGGGACAGAGGCGTCGTTTTGTATAGAGATTTACGGTCAACCAAAGATACGTTTTATAATTTCGTGGGGTCGTTTATCGTTCAATATTCATTATAACATAACTACTAGTCAACTTAGCTTTGACTTAGTTTTGACAATAGTGATTTATATTATGTATTGATAAATTAAGAGTAGAATGTAAAAGATTTTTGTTATTGCTAAATTTAATTAAAATTCAAAGGTCTATGAATAATAACATATGTAATTTGAATGCATTGTTCCGAACCTACCGAAATTAGTAATAGGCCATTAGCTAAATGATTTATGTCATTTAGTGACATAAATCATTTAGCTACAACAAATTTATTGCTATTGCCGTTTCGGCTTGATTATTCATACTAAAGCAATCTGGAATAATAGTAACTGGTCCTGTATGTGAATTAATAACAACATCTAGCGGTTAGGTTAGAATTAGAAAAACAAATTAATAAAGAGGGAATACATATTAATGATAAACTAATGGTAATAAGTAAACATTAGTTTTACGAGGAAACAAAGACGTAACCGAAACATTAGTTGCCGGAAGTTCGTTTTTTAATTTTATTTTTTTCGGGACTAGTCAATTACATCTGGTAATCACTCACATACCACACTTTAACTGACTACGATTGAATACGGATTTACATATTTTTATGAATCCAGAAAGTTAAATAATACAAATAACATTTGATGCATACACACCTATAACAAATTCGAGCGAAGGTTTACACAGCGAACTTAACTTAACTTAACTATCTAATATTCATCTTCAACGCGGAAACTGTATCGTTGCTTAAGATTACAAAATATTTTAAGGTTACATCTTTGCAATAAAAATACATAATGGAATATGCCTCGTTTGTACATATAGCGTATATAAAATAAATAAATATGCTCTTAGGTGGTAAATTTGAAACGGTTGGCCTACATCCGGAGCATTTGGTATGAAGCCAAGTGTTATTGCATCCAATAACGCTGTAGACTCGTACATGTGACTATAGCACATTAGTTATTATTCTAGCCGTATGTACACAAAGTTGAAGATAGGAATACATTGCGATAAAATTGTTTTTATTTATTTGTATAACATATGAAACGAGCGGGTCGCCTAAGATAAGTGATTATCGACGCACATGAACATACACATTACCAGAGGAACTGCAGATGCCTTGCCGGCCTTTAATGAGTATGCTGTCTTCTTGAAGGACCCTAAGTCATATTAGTTTAACGTCTTAATAACCTAGTGGCTCTAAGCGACACAGCTATCCATTATAATACGATAACAAACAACATTTTGTAAACAAAACTAGTACACAAATACGCTCTTTGGGAGAATTTCAATCTTATGTTTCACTAGGGCGCTGATTCTAACTTATGATGCAAATTAGAACCACTTGTTGGAGACATCAAGCGTATTCTTCAGATTAAAAGATAAGGCCAAATCCCAAAGACCTGATATAAAGGGCCCATTAAGGAAAGACGAGAAATAGAAGTGTTGGCTACAAAATAATATTGGACTATAGGAACGAGTGGAATACTCGAGAAAGGTGAGTTAGTGTCCTGTAATGCCGGAATCTTTACCTCCTATGTTCAATAATTTGCTTTGCTTCACTCAATCGTAAATAGAACAATCGGAAGCGTGATGGATATCGTCGTGAGCTGCATATCTGTGTTGTTCACGTTCACGACGGAATTATTCAAATGTATGCAATCTGGTTAGTGGCTGTGGCGTTTGCGGAGATGGCGCAGCACAGATATATATGTAAATCCGACTTACTGCACAGGTCACGCGTGATATGAAGTAAAATTGTAAACTGTATTTTTACCTAAATTATCTTATGTACTATGTTACGAAATAAAGATATAACAAGCACAAGAGAGTTTCTCGTATATAATGCATTTACTATTTTACATTTTATATTTACAGAAAGTAAGTAGTCGCTTACGTAAGTTAAGTTATGGATTAAATATACGTCGGCTTCATGACATGTCAGTATGTATCATGCAGTCATAGGCTAACATTTCCAATCTTCTTGAACGTTTCAGGAATAAGTAATATACTAGTACAGGACTATTAATTAAAGACTTATATAAATACAATACAATAACGACACAATTAGCAAAACTACGAGTATTATTATAGTGTTGTGATAGCTAATCATTAATTATCAACCAAAACATGTACTATCATCACCTATCTCCCTGAGGTTTTCCCACTGTATAGGTTTTGGCCCAAGTTTGTACAGTCGGCCGCCTACGTGACGCCAACCCTCGCAAGCACATGCATGCACTATAATAATAAACTCAAAATGAAACAAGATCAACTTAAGGTTTTAACAGCAGTGTACTCCTTATTATACAGACTAATTGTAGTCCTTTTAGGTTGCGTGCACACATCGTATTTATTATTTATACTGCAGAAAAACGTGCAGAGCAATGCCGTGTGAACGAGGTCTTAGAGGCATAAGTTTATACATGGAAATGTTGTAGCTTGTTTACCTTATTTACATTTAAATGTTTCACTTTCGTGCTTATAGTTTAAAGATCATTTGCATTTGCGTCATTTTGCATTGGTTGATAATACTGACGTACAAACGTTACATTTATGGGCTGCTTTATTTATTAGGTGTATTATTGCTTTGGTTAACAACACAACAACAAACAACGGCGTCAATATCATCCAGTATTAGAGTAGGTTGGTATCATTTTAATAGCTCATTGTTGCCGAAAGTTTATTAATTACAATTTTACCCTTCTCTATATGGCCTTTTAGGTATCATATGATTTTTGAACCACACTGATCAGTCTGATTTCACTGTGGGTTCTAGGTTAGATATTACGTTTGATTTAGAATTACGAATGGTGTAATTAAATAGCTTCTAGAGATCCGGTGGCGGATTTCCAGCTGTCCTCAATAGATCTGCCGCAATATCTTGTTGTTATTTAATTGTTTGGCGATACTAATCTAGCTAATATAATCGGACGGAACATTATATAATTGTGGATCAATCCGTCTTTTGGATTGATTACCATGTGGCACTAAAGCCCGTGTTATAGCTCTCCATAGAAACTCCTTACCCCACGCAAAAGCTCACATGTTGTTTGGGTGACACAATTCTCTTACTACAGTTAGTAGTTTCGATAACTGGTTTTGCTCAATGTACAAATCCCGGGAAAACATACTGGAGCATTTCTTTCACTTGATAGCCTCTTCAAAATAATAACTATTACGATACAATTCGTTTTAAAATCTATCTATTTATCTTTTCATCCGATGGCATCTCAAAATTATTTCGCGTTTTTCCTCCATGAGCTAGAGAGTAGGTTCAAACAGTTCTTGAATATCTTTGTGCGGCGGATCTTGTCACTGTACTGGTTATTTTTATAATTTAATTGATTGCAGGAATTATTCAATATATAGATTACTAACGCCCCAACTTCGCTCTATTTCTCCATACAAGCTTTCATCCCCTACTTTAGACTCTTAGGGGATGAATTTAAAAAGATCATTTTTAAATTATCGCCTACGTCATAACAGAAATCTATGTGCAAAATTTCAAGGGTCTAGACCCATTTGTTAGGGCTTGCGTTGATATATCTTTCAGACAGTGTTTTCCTTTAAACATATACGATAGATTTAATTTAGTACAAATTTACGAAATCACTTCCCAATTATGGCGCTTGAAATGCTTGGTTTGCTAACTGAAAATGGTCCTTTAAAAGTTCAATTTTTAATGATATACAGAAAACTAAGAACACCGTATCCACGCTGTTAATTACTCTTCATTTAATTAATGTGTTAAAGGTTCATGCTTGATCTGTAATTAAAATATAGTATAAAATTTTAATAACGTTACCTTTTGAACATCTGCACAAACGAGAGGAATATTATTGGAAAAACATAAATTTAATATTAAATTAACTTTAACGATCATGTAGCGGTAATTATATTTGTTTAATTATTTAAATTTTGTGCACTTTCAGCATTAATTAAGAATATAAAATGTGTATTACAAAAACAATAATAATTCGTACTGTGCACTAAGTCTCTGTTAATAATTGAATTCATTCCTTATCTAAGTCAACTTGTGTGTTGTCGCACGAAGTTTTATGTGTAATATACCATATAAAAAGTTTAATTAACAAAAAAAGACAATCAACGATCAATGGAGTCTAATTTATAACAGGTTTAACGAGTAGAACTTTTTTATGGAAGAAGGCGGCAGACGAACAAGCGGTTAACTGGATATAAGTGACTCCACTCATAGGCACCAGTAACAAGCTAATGCGTTGCCTGCCTGTAATAGACAGAGGAAGGGATAAAAAGATATTTCCTTTTCTTATCCAACTCTTCAAATCCTCTTTCTCTTCCAAACCCTTTCTTATTAGACGAGGATGGGATGTGCACGAGGATCAGAATTAGGCGTCCGGCAACTCACTCATCCAACGATACACAGAAATACTTCTACTACTTCAAGTAGTACTCTTCTAATTACCCGTCAAAGACAGGCAGTCACAAGGTTTGCTGACAGAAGGGAAAACTTAAAATAGGTGGGAAGGCGCGACAATAGTTCAAAAATGAATAATTAATCAACAATTTAAATGAAAAAAAGTTCGTCGAAAATTTTCCAAAATCAAAAAAGCAATTTAACGAACCTACACTAGATTTTCCTCTACCAAATATCGTCTATCGCTGTAAAAGAAGTTTTCACTCCAAAAACACCGTAAGCCTCCCTTCTTTGTCTCTTTTTTCCTTAAAATGTTGCCACCATATTTAACATTAAATTTTACCATAAATAACGATGAATAACGAAGCAATATATAATCTTTGTAAATAAAGCAATATATAAGCTTTGTAAATATTAATAGAGACTAACACTTAGAATTTTAAACACAACACTTACTTCAGTCGGTTGGTTGTTAGTTTTAGTATTATTCGGGTTAATGTTGGCTTAGTTTTGTGCTTCGTGTAATCAATGTGTACCAATGTAAGATTTACTAATAGAGAAATATACGTTTGTCTGGAACTACATATGAGGTAAGATTGTAGTGTGACAATGTAAAGATTGAGAAAGACCCTCACAACTCGTAAAATAAAGAAGTGTTTCTATAAGTCCACCAAAGTTATGCCTTTATATTTTATTGACCTAGCAAAAAGAAAAAGGCTTATTGTATCCTATAAAAATATCGTACAAACCTCGTAACAATACCAACAAAATACTTCCCAAGACGCAAGTTTAGGGTGGGGTGGGTGAGATAGAAATAAGAGCACTGTTACATAAAACGCACATAACTTACAAATGGAGTCATTAATCTGGACCATTTTTGTGAGGGAGAGACAAACAACAAAGAGCTTTCGGGTCTGTTCTCTATTAGTCTATTTTCTATTTGCTGAAGACATTATATTAAGCTTAAATACTTATACCTAGTGAATGCCGAGTATTGTTATACTTTATCTTATTTTTTAGTCTAAGTTTGGTATCATGACTTTGCGGGAGGGTTCATATTTACAAATATTTGGATTCGGGAACGTCACCGGGAATTTAACATAGAAATTACTCTCTCAAAAGAAGCTTTTAATTTTGTACGGTAAGATTGACAAGAAATTATGGGACATAATTTTTGTACTTTCCAGTCAATAGAATAAATCCGAAGAAGTATTTTACTAGTAATTCAATCTATATAAGGAAATAACGAAGAAAAAAGAACGTATAACTTCGTTCATTAGGTAATTTACGACGCGCAACCTACCTGATTAATAGCTGGAGGCTAATTTATTTTGTCTGTCCTTCCGAAAATTTATCTGAGGCAAACGGATAATTTATTATTTATGAAACCCATTTGCTTCTAATTGTTACAATAAAAGTGGTTTAATTTTCATAATTACAATTTTTTATGAGAAAATTTTGGCAATCTAAAATTTAATTACTTCACACAAAGTAAAATTGTTTAATGGGAATTTAGCTAATAAACATCGTTTCCTCTGTAAAATATGGGTTAAATTACTTGGTAATAATACAATTCTTAATTTTTTCGTACCAAAACCAGGGCTAAAGCACAAGTTATTGTGATATTTGCGTACTTTTTATGATCTATCTTTTCTATCTGGTACTACCGGGTGTCTGCCATTTTTACAGGAGCGAATTTCTTTCTATCATGACCTTAATCCCTTCTGGCTGTATGAATATATTACCATTTTTAATGTAATTCCAATAAACCGCGGCGTAGTTTAACAAACGAGCCAATTTGTTTTACAAATTTGGGTCTAATCCTATGCGTAGACTGGTCTCTCTTTGAAGGTTCCTTAAATGTCGAAACATTTGGTTTACCTATAAGGTGTTCTAGTAAATGTTTACCAGAAAAAATATTATGTTTAAAACTGTAATTGGAATTAACTCCCTTTTAAAAGTTTTTTTTCTCTTTTTAGTGACGTCAACTTTTGCCTGGAGGAGACATCTACAGCTTCACCGTACTTGTGGCAGAGCCCAGAGGGCGCTTTGCCTGAACTTCTTTTAAGAGTAACTAAGCTCGTGGATTCCTTTGGGAGCCTCGGCTTTAGCCATTATGGTATATATATACCGCATTGGGAGGCCACCGAGCCCTCAGGACGCTTTGGAAGACGAGGACTTTCCAGTCAGACGAGATGAGTGACTGTGCGCAAGGCTTCAGTAAAGTTGCGTATGGTATTTAAGACACATAAATGTATTAAACTTCGTCGACACTAAGATCAGTGCGACGCATTGAGGCACACACTGAGAACAGCTTACGTAAATTAAATTTGTAACTAAGCCATAATCAATCGTGATTTATTTACGAACTGTAAAATTTAATGGAAGGCTTCACACAATAATTTTTATATGTAACCACTTAAGCTATAGTACATAAAATTGAAATTCTGCTCGGTTAAAGTAGTATCGCTGTTTAACTGTTTTAGGACGTGTCAGGGGTAACACAGGTTTTTAGAAAGTAGAAAGTTTTTATTGTTGTTATTAGTTTTTATTTTTTAAATAAATAATCGTCTAGAATAAAATAAGACAAGACGACCATTATACGGGTATTGTTATAAACAATGTTCTTCAAGCTGAACTACTGTAAAACTCCCGAACTCTTTGTTCGCTGTACTATTTAGTTAGTGTTTTTCCCATAGTTTGAGAGAGGCTTAAGTGAAAATTCCTTTGTTCTATCGTGCCGAAACGAGTACTGTAATTGCGTTCTGCCTATTCAATGTATTTTAAATGAATGAATCAATTATTTACAAAGAGAAAGCGCGTCGAGCGAAAATGAAAGGGAAAAGTTGATGAAAATGTAATAGCCTACTGGGAGATTAATGTTTCTGATGAGGTTCTGCATGCGTTCGAGAACGTTTCATTGAATTTATGAATATTATAAAACAAAAGTCTAAATATAAAGTGAATCGTATTTGAAAATTAAAAAAAAACGTTTTGATCCAATAGAAATGTAATCTCGTGTAATGTAATACAATCAGATGTATGTTGAACTTAAAAATGGACGGAGTCCACCTTAATAATATTTTATGTATTCCTGTCTCAAAGTTACTCATGTGAAATCAGATCGGTCCACTACCACACGCAAGCTTTAACTTTTAACCCATAACAGCACTTCATCGTCGTCGTCTTTTCAACCAACATTCGTCCACTGCTGGATACAGGTATCCCCCATTGATCGCCACAAAAATCGGTCCCCTGCTAGTCTAGGTCTGCTAGGTCATCTAGTGGGCCCCCTCAACCTTGACCAAATCATTGGTCCATCGTGTCCCACACGGCCTACCGTGGTCTACAATAGCACACACTCACTCACAATCCTCCAGATTGATCCCACTTGAATTATATCCCGAACCGATAATTTATTCTATTCAGGATTTTTGTAGTTTTCCTGATGATTGAAATTGAAAAAGGTTGTTAGTAGTTTTCCTGCGCTTAAACTATATTAGAAGATATTTCGATTTAATTTAATCGTATGGGTATCGTAGATTTATAAACAAATGCTAAGTTACTTAAGTCATATACTCTTATTACGAAATATCATATAAACTCACGCTTACCCACAAAGGGGAAGCCAGTAATAACGGTTTTACATTCTTCAAGGTCCTGATACTTCCTTGTTCATTTACCCATACATATTTGATCGTTACGAGCAATATGTATGATTTACTTTCAATACCGCTATTATTATTTGAAATACGTTTTACTCTCTAAAGAAATATGTTTACTTAGGGTCAGGCTCTCGAACGGGCGCTTCGAAAGAGCGTTATAGCAATTATAGAATACATACAATGTTTCGTTGTTATAGAAAATCAGTTTTCGGTACTGAACCAAAATAAAATCCGACCCGGATATTTCTATGCACGATCATTTTGTAAATAAAAATACATTCATATGCGACCGACCGAAATTTATAGAAAGCTTTCATAGAATTTATTTTTTAGTTCAGTTCGTAGCATTTCAAAGGTTTCTCGGGGCGAGCGAAAAATGTAAAAGAAAAGCTTGTTATAACTTTATACAGGAATATACAACTTCTAAAGCTGTTAATTTATGAGGAAGGACTTGTATTCATGACAAGTTTTAAAATAACATAAAAAAAGCATTAGCGGCCTCAATTTTAATGTTAGAAGTACTACGTATAATCTGACAGTAGAAGTTTTTATTCTAATCGAGGGTAACTGAGTTTCAATCACAGATTTATTTATTTTGTTAACTTCCTTTGTACCTCACAAAATATAGAATTAAATATGAAAACAGTAGCGTCCAATTTTCCTCTATCTGTAACACTGTCCGCTATCGTGATAACTTATAATTCAATGTTTGGTTAATACGGACAATCTAAAATATCTTTAAGAAAAAATATAATTGAATGGTGGCTTCGCCCGGGTACCACTAATTATGTTGATCCGATCGCTACCAAACACAGGAATGTGCCAATCTGGACAATCCCTGTACATTTAATCGAAATCGGTCCAACTGTTTCGGAGTCTATAGGTCTATAGGGAACATACATACTTCGCTTTTATATACAATTTTTTCATAAAAAGTATCCTATGTTACTTCTAGTACCTCCAATAATATGTGTACAAAGTTTCATGATGATCGGTTGAGTAGTTTTCACGTGAAAGCGTAACAAGCAAACTTACATTCACATTTATAATATTAGTAGGGATTATAGCATTTACTCGTTGCTTCATTGTGTCTCTCTCAAACTTTCTAATACCTCCTTCATTGCTTAAAACCGGCTTTTTCCAAAGTTGCCTAAAAAGGAAACTAGTCGGAAAATGAAAAAAAGGGTTAAATAATTACATAGTTCGATATTGATAAACAAATATGCTCTAACGTCCATAACCCAAAGCCATAGCCAGAGATCACGGAATATTTCGATAGATTCATATATCGGTATATATAGTTCTGCATATTTCGCAACTTCTACATGGCGTTGTAGCGTATAAATAAAACCTTCATCTTTACTATCTTGGATTTATCTAAGGCTTTCGATACCGTCTCGGTCCCGATCCTAATATCTAAAATGGCACATATTGGAATAAGAGGAGTAGCTTTGGATATATTTAAGGATTATATGACAAATCGATCTCAATGTATTAAATTACAAGAACTAATAAGTGAAGAAAATAATCTTAGCTTCGGTGTCCCTCAAGGTAGTGTACTGGGACCTACTCTATTCCTTATATATGTAAATGGCCTTTGTTTATTAACTATGCCTAACACTAAACTCTTCTCATACGCAGATGATACTGCTATTATTATTCATGGAAATTCGTGGGAAACTGCACGTCAATATGCCGAAAATGCTCTTTCTACAGTGATGAAATGGCTGTCGTGTAATCTTCTCACATTGAACCTGGATAAAACTAAGTACATTACGTTTAGTTCCCGTTTGTCAACTCAACCGCACAGCAATAACTATAAGCTAATTGCGCACACTTGTCTGCCGTCCCAGAGAGAAAATTGTATTTGCAAATCTATACAACGATGTTCAGACACCAGATACCTCGGTCTTATAGTTGACAGTACACTTAATTGGCGTAAACACATATCTCAATCTGCTGCACGTATTAGAAAACTCATGTACCCATTCAAACGACTGAGAACTTCTGTTGAACCACGTCTTTTAAAATGTATTTATTTTGCACTAGCTCAATCTCTCTTGACTTATTGTATTTCAGTATGGGGTGGTACTTATAAGACTAATTTACTTACTTTGGAAAGGGCACAAAGATCTATTTTAAAAATCATGCTGGGTAAACCTTATACTTATTCAAGTTCGTCCTTGTATAAAACTTGGGAAGTGCTGACTGTAAGACAGTTATATGTGCTACAAGCTGTCTTGCGTAAACACAAAACTGTACCCTATGTACCATACGACTATGTCGGTGGTAAACGTCGAAAAGATATTGTCTGCGTTTCTCAAAAATTTAGAACTACACTAGCTGATCACCACTTTTTTGTTTTGGGGTCTCGTCTCTATAACACCTTAAACAAGTCTGTCAATATCTACCCTCTTTCGTCCATGAAGTGTAAATATACTGTTAAGAACTTTTTACTGAAATTAAGCTATGATGAAACTGAAAATTTACTATGGCCTGATAGATGATATTGTGACATACATACATGCAAACACGCGTACACAAAACAAACACTCACACATACGCACACACACACTCAACATAGATAATATTGTGACATACATACATGCAAACACGCGTTCACACAACAAACACTCACACATACGCACACACACACTCACACACATTTACACACAAAAGAAACAGTTAACACCTAGAACCGGACTATTCAAATTTGTGTAAAATAGCTCAGTACATTGATAAGGAAAGGCGCCGGTGCTGTCACACAGTTGATACTATGACAGGCACCAACGCTTGACCTATTATTGGTATAATTTTGTATAGTTGAAATAAATAAATAAATAAATAAATAAAAAATAAATATGTACAAAGTTATGTTCACTCGCGGGCCTCGCCTCTATCGACACCGACTTAAGTCTTGAAATCTCTCATTAAAACTTGTATGAAAGTCAAATTATATCATGTTTACTTTACAGGTTGCATATTAAGGGAGATTCCGTTTCATCGTTTGCATCCAAAAACAAGTTTAGCAAAACTACGTAGTGCTTAATCGCGTTTATAGTTCGATTCTAATCTTGGTTTTCGTTAAACGGATTTCACCGGCTACAAATTTATTGCGTTTACGAAAACGAAATTGTATTGACCTAAAGCGCAAACATCGCCTTCAATCTAAGCGTTGACGTCATGTTATGCAGTTTGTCAACGTCATAACTGTCAAATTGCTTTACAGAGCTAAACGCCAAAAATGGGCTGCTCGGAATCTAAACGCGCGTTTATGCGTTTAGTTTATGTTGTTGAAATGCAATTTGGAGCTCTAAAGTCAGTTAGACACGTAAAGTGAATTTAAGTCGAATTATCGCGTTTATAGTAAACGGTGAAATGTCCCTGAGGTTATGTTAGTCAGTTCCAGTTATTCCCAAAAGTAATTTGGCCTAATATGAATGAATGAATGTTGATGTCGAAATCTTCATGGCACAGAGAAGGATATTATAATTTCAGCGTAAATCTCTTAACAAAGCTTCTCTTGATTATATCTACAACATAAATCTTACGGACAATAATTATTATTAGTGTGTGGTGACACTAAGAAGTACAGTATGAAAATATCTAATTTATATTTAGCGGTTATTTATATTTATTTTTATTTGGTTGCCGTTTTCTTATAAAGGAAGTGTGACTTGAATCCTCAAAAATGTTACTATAAATTTTCGGTTTTAAGTATAGGTAACAGACTTGTAAAATAGGGTTCTTTGGACTATGTTTGTTACACTTTCTTAAGGTTAGAGTGGTAAGGTATGCCATTAATCCGGCTCGTTAAACCTGAATAAACAAAGGTAAATAAAGAAATAAACTCACGACTTCAATTTAAATCTAGACGTACATTTAAACATAATTTTACGCGAAACTCTATAAATTATAGTCCATGTATTAAATGTTTCTTTGTCAGAACATTTCTCGTTTCATAATTCACGTCCGTAAGCAGCCTTTTCCAACTTAACCGCTTTGACAAGAACAAAGGAGCATAAATATCCCTTACTCGGTTTTTTATGTATCCCCGCCATTGGCCAAACGGTATACGTAATTGCCTACTTAGCTGAAGGTCCTGAAACAATATTTGTGCGGAGGACAAATGGTTTTCGGAGTCCTATGACGTTTTGCGAATATTCCCTCAGGCCGATTTTGCCTTATAAAATAGAATTTCATAAAGAAAAGCTAATTTTACCAAGAGCAATAAATTACCAATTGCTAGAAGGAAATGGCAAGTATTGCGAGTATCTACGTTTAATAACGTATTAAGGAGCAATAGAGAGTGCTAATTTTTAAGAAGTCAGAACAGATAGAATATTTAAAATACAAATTGTGTGTTTTCACTTTATTCATTCTTTTTATATTTTGCAGATAATTCGTGACATTAAATATTATTAAAATCTATGTTATTCCATTTCCATTTCAATTAGCGATAACTTTCCTCTCACATGAGCTCCGGCCAGCAAATCAACGAGATTATCAAAAGTTAGCACGTCGAGTCGATGATTAGAAAACTTTTGATCCGAGCGTAGGTTTGGAGCTTCATAAGTCACACAAATAAAAAAAACTCAATGGTGACAGACAGACAGTAAGTACAGAAAACTTGTGCTTGAAGCCGAGCGAGCCGAAAGAGTGAGTGTTCTGGAATCTCCTGAAGGACAGGAGATGAAGATTTCCGTCACCATTGACACGAAATGGTCCACCGATCGGGTTACTAGTCATCTACGAGTTCTATGGCGGCTGTATATTTAAAAAAAGTAGTATAACGATGATTTTTTTATAACTAGCAGTTTCGAACGGCGTTGTACGCATTCGCTTGTTATTTTCTCATTTGATTTTTTTCTAACTTGTTTTCGCGTATAATATACTTGGTATAACAGGTAAATGTCAAAAAGTTGTATCGATCGCCATGGCAATACCACATGACACTTGAAAAATATCAACAAGTTTTGTTGTCATGGCATAATGATTTACCACGGCAACTGTCAGTAGGTTATATCTTTCTACCGCTCAAAAGGTTTTCCTCGGGATAAAAGGTGGCTTTCGTCATTTTATATACTCTTGAAAATATGTGTACAAAATTTCATGATGATCGGTTGATCATACCCGTAATCCTGATGGGTAGGCAGAGATCATAGATTTCCATTTGGCGCGATCCTGGCACACCCCTCCCTCTCGCTTCTTCTACATCCATATATCTACGCATACAAGCTCGTCGGTTACGGGTACTCCTTATATCTCCCTTCTTTAATATATTACTAATCTAAAGAAATTTAGGTAAGTTTATTTAAGGACCTACGATTCACCTACCTTTTGTTTAAATCGAAATTGCACAGTACGTTATGGGAGTAGAATTTAAAAATAAGTTGACGTAACATCGCGTAACGTAACAAACCGCACATAAAGATAACTTTTAAAGTCGAACTTTACGACAGTTTCATCACACGATTCATATCCGAGCTGAAGGCAATAAATAGCATCTGTCGCTGAAAGGAAACTTTGTCAGTGGTCCTGGAACGAGTTGTACGTAATCCGCGTTGGCTTTCCGCAAGACTTAACGATCGACCGATATAAAATTGTATCGCCCGCTTTTAGGAACTGTAATACAGATAAAAGATTTATGCTTTAAATTATGACTTTTGAAAAGATAAATGTTTTATATCTTTGCAAAAGGAAACAATTTATTTTCAACATGTTTTTCACACTTCGTCCTTGTGTCTCATAATCATTACCTCACATTCATCTAGTGCTGGGCGGAGAGCTCCATTATAAATTGTCATAAAGATCGGTTTTATGTTACCTATGCATTCCCGCAACTTTAATCCATCATGTGTAGAGTATACCAACGCTGCCGTCAACCAGTACGTGACCTCTGATCTAGAATTTTTGGCACACATTAAAATTTAATATCAATTTACAATCCAAAAACATTGAGTTTTTATACGACAAACCCTAAACATTAAATGGTTAAACTTTCCAGACTTAAATGCGTTTAGTAGTATTCCGAGCAGAGTAATTAAGGCGGTTATGTAGGGCAAAGCGGTCGTATCTGATGTTACCTTACATAAATTACATTTAATATCCTTTATAGGCACTGTATTTGTGTAAGCTTTAAATGTGCTAGATATTAAGTCTAGCACAGGTGGTTGAAATTGCTTTAAGCTATTTTAACCACCTGTTCAAGTGTCAAGGTCCATATGACTACAAAAATATTAAATACTACGCTTAGTACAAATATGTCTTCAATGCAATAAATATATTTTGTTTCAATATAATAATAACTCAAGAACACACGGATTGTTAACATTTTTAACACCTGAGAACCCTATTTCAAAATAAGTCTAAATAACTATCTAGGCTTATTTCGCACATTACAAATTACAAATTAAATTCCAAAATCCCTGTTCTAAGATTCAATTAAAAGTTTTCTTATCATCGCTGGTTCAGTAATTATAAGTTATGCTCGAAATTCTATTTTTTTTACATTGCTGGAACTCGAAACCTTTTTATATCGAGGAATTTATTAACACTTGGATGAACAATAATATTATACGAAATATTCAATATAAATAATTTATCCAATTTCAAGTGACAGGCTTTAAAACTGTCATCAATTCTTTATGAGAAGCCTTTATATTGGAAACTGGAGGTTGCAGTTAAAGGTTGAAGCTTACCTCTTATAGATAGGTTCGATTGTATTTAAGTCGCTTAGACGAATCGAGAACACCTAGGATTTTATTGTAAGGGTTTTAAATACAATCCTTAGTGTTAATATATATGTACCTATGTATAATTATTCTATACCAATGACTTTATCTATGTATTATGACCTCTAGAAGCAAATTAGGTGTAGTTATTCTTTGTAGGTCATTCTTCGAACATGTTTTTAGTAATTTTTTCTTTTAAATAAAGTTGGAGACCATCCTACGAATACCAAAATGACAACCTAATTTAGCATGTCGTTACTCGTCATATCACCGTTACTTACGTGAATGTAGGAACAACATTATGCATTAATACTTCATAAATATGAAAATCATATTAGATCCGACTCGATTCGTCCTGATTTATTTATCTTATTGCTAAAAGTTGAATCACGGCGCACGCATTCATTCCATGTTTTTGTAAATTGATTTCGCGTGTAATAACTTGTAATTACAGGTAAATTTCAAAAGATTTTTCGGGATAAAAGATAGAGGATCTTTTTCTGTACCCCTGACAATATGTGTGCGAAGTTTTATGATGATCGGTTGAGTCGTTAAGGCGGTATAGCGTAACAAACGAACAAACAAACTCACATTCGGATTTATAATGTTCTATCAACATATATCAATCATGCGATGATAGAAGTTTTCGTTGTCAGGTTATGTTTTCTTTTATCATAATAATTTATACATAGTAGTGCCTCACATCTAAAATGAATTTTCCTGTCTATCATTCTAAATTTAATGTTTTCATTACATTGCGCTGATCTTTTTCTGCTAGGAATAGTTAGATTATTATCTTTCTTCGATTAAGAAGCACCTAAACATAATCTAAAGGTCAAACGAAGGTAGGTAATTTTTGTGTGATTTTTAAAAAATAACAATCTTTGTTCGGATGTAACTTGTTCCCACTCTAGGGGATAATTAAATCAGGTTATATATTATAACTTAATTTGCCGGACCGTCGAGTTTTGTAGACGTAATCTATATTTTAAGTAACGATATTAAATGAAATAATGGGCGTCACATGCCTACAGGCAAATTTGACCGCGACTGTAATATCTAGTGTTAAGCTGTAAAGCTGTCAGAGCCTTTAGAGTTTATGCCACCAGCAACCCCGCACCCGCTCATAGCTTGCATCTTAGCTGTGGGGGCGCGTTCGCGGACGTCGTAGGCGGCCGCTACATCGATCGCGCGACCCCTGACATTAAATGAAATACAGGCGTGTTCAGGGTGAGGGACGACTTAGTTCCTATTCAGTTTTAGGTAATCAATGGACTATCTACCAAAGTTGATTCTAAGTATGTTCATATGATTGTCCATTGGAAAATGACGTGTCCGTTAACTAAAGCGCGGAGATGTTATCACTAGTTTAATTGCCGAAAGGGAGAGACCTTCGACCGTTCCACAGCTCATAATGGGTGTGTACAACAAAAGACAATTTATAATCAAGTATAGTGCCTTCTTATGCAAGTTGCATACACTTCCATATTTCTTGACCCACCGCATTGGATCGCATTGTTTGGCCGCTCTAGTACTACCTTTACTTACCGTTCTTTTCCTTTGTGCTCAGCTCCCAAGGGTCGTGGCGTGATGTTAAACAGCCTATAACCTTCTTTAATAATTGGGCTTGCAAATGCAAAAAGAATATTTCAAATTCGATTCGTAGTTTCTCAGATTCGCGCGTTCAAACAAAGTCTTCATCTATATTATATAACAGTATAGATTATTAGTAAAACATCTAAGTATACTATTATACTAACTAACTAACTAACTAATAAAATATTTTAGTTAGTATTTCGTAAGCCCGAGTTTGTGTAGACAATATAATTACAGTATTAGACACCTTTGGGCTAAGAAAGTGAGTTTTTGTATTGAAAAAAGATTAACTTATCGCCAAAAAATGGTCACCGATAAAAGTGCACATAATAATAAGATGCAAGAGAAATATGCTAGATTGCGTTTATCGATAGTGTACATGAATTCTAAATAAACTAATTAAGAAACATGTATGGCTTAAAAATTATAATATATAGTTCTCCCCAACATTTTATACTGGTTAGATTTATAAGGTTAAATTTATTATCCTTTACTCGCGTAACTTAAAAAAAAGTATTCCATGTCAGCCCGCTCTTATACATAGTATCACTTACTATGATGTGAAGTAAGCAGCCAGCGCGGCGGCGAAAAATAGGTCACGCACACAGTGCCGGCGGTACGCATACAAACCTACCCTAATAGGGTGGACCCGATTGCATGTAAAGCTCGCCCCGTCGTGCTCAGCGACGCGTGAAGGGTATTACACAAATAGTAAGCTTGATTTATTTATTAATGACATAGAAATAAATGATAAAAATTTGATAGGGCCCATAGATTTGAAATCTTGCACAGATATTTCTGTTATTACGTAGGCGAGCACTAAGTAAGGTTTTTTCTAAATTCATCCCCTGAAAGTAGGGGATGAAAGTTTGTGCGGAGAAATTTTAAAGTGGTCAACTTACTGTACAAATGTATTCACATTAAAATCTATATGATCAATGCGGGTGAATCCGGTGGGGCTCCGCTTGTAAAACATGAAAATATATACTAATATTTCTAGAGATGTCTCACTGAGAACAATTAGTATTACATTATTAACACTGCGATGAAGAATACAAATTGAATGACATCTCACTCTTCAAAATCTGTTAAGCAGCTTAGGCTTCAGAAGGTCACAATAACGGAAATATAAATAGCCGCGAAAACATTACCCTCCTGTCAGTCAGGCGAAAAATTGAGCCTTCGATCTGATGGATTAGTGCCAGTAATGAATATCTTGCCAATAAGGAGTGTTCTCGTACATGCTTTGTTTTATATATCTATTTGGTATTATTTATTTTTCATTCGGTAATGATATGAAATATTTTAGGAAGAATTTCTTTTTATGCTTAAAGCTACAGTTTTCGTAGCTTAAAATAACTTAAGACTTTAAAACTTTATAAGCATCTAAAGTTGTCTGAAATTACGGATCCGGTCATGCAGTTCCCTTGTCGAAAAGTTGATGCTGTAACAACACAGTGTGAATTCGCATTTTAAATATAGGCATCTCGCCTTAATAGAAGTGGCTATCAATGTTGTAATTACCACCAATTGTATATATGTAAAATCTGTTCCGTAGCTACATGTATACAAACGGGCAGAAATTTATTTGTGGTGTTGGTATAATAAACCGAATTCGGGTGCTATTTATAATGAGATGTGTGTGGCCCGGAAAATCTTTAAGAGCCGACTGAGATGGTGTCAGAACAATGAAGAACAGGTAAAAATGGACATTATGGCCTCTCATCATTCAAAAAACGATTTTCGATCCTTTTGGAAAGCTACAAATAAACTTAATAGTAAACCGGTTGTTCCTGTGTTTGTCGACGGAGTAAGCGATGCAGGGCAAATAGCAGATCTGTTTCGACAACATTTTACGGTCAAATCCCCATTAGGGTCCTCGCAGTCTGTAATCGATGTTAAAAATTTTGAACAGATGGGTTTTAGATGTACAACTGGAGAAGTGAAGTTGATAATCAAATCGATGACTAGAGGTAAATCTCCTGGCCATGACGGGTTGAGTATAGAACATCTGCAGCATGCTGGACCGCACTTAGCGCGATTGTTGGCCATGCTATTTAACTTTTGTCTTAGCCACTCATATCTGCCAGACGAGATGATTAAAACAATTGTAATACCCATAGTTAAAAATAAGACAGCTGATCTATCAGATAGGAATAACTACAGACCTATCTCTATTGCCACAGTAATATCGAAGGTTTTTGATGGCATGTTGAATTCACAGTTGACCAAACACATTGAACTTCATGACAATCAGTTCGGCTTCCGTTCCGGACTATCTACTGAAAGTGCAATTTTGTGTGTTAAGCATGCTGTCAAATACTACACAAATCGACAAACTGCAGTCCATGCTTGCTTTCTTGATCTTTCGAAAGCCTTTGATCTGGTTTCCTATGATATTTTATGGAGAAAGTTAGAAAAAACTAATTTACCAACAGAACTCATCAACATCTGCAAGTACTGGTATGGAAATCAGGTCAATGGCGTGCGATGGTCAGGAACAATGTCACAATCGTACAGGTTAGAGTGCGGAGTTAGGCAGGGGGGATTGTCCTCGCCAACTCTATTCAACTTGTATATGAACGACCTGATTCGGGCACTCAGTAGCACCCGGGTAGGTTGTCACATAGATGGTGTTAATGTAAACAACATAAGCTATGCTGATGACATGGTTTTGCTGAGTGCTTCGGTATGTGGCATTAAGAAACTGATTACAATTTGTGAAGAATATACCGTGCAGCACGGGCTAAAATACAATCCACTAAAAAGTGAAGTTATGGTATTTGAGGCCAGAGGAAACAGTACAGGTAACATATTTCCAGATATTATGCTAAATGGTACAGCTTTGCGTAAAGTATCTAAATTTAAGTATTTAGGTCATATGCTGACCTCTGACCTCAAGGACAATGATGACATTGAGAGAGAACGGAGGGCGCTGGCAGTGCGGGCGAACATGATAGCTCGCAGGTTTGCACGTTGCTCGACAAAAGTCAAAATTACGCTTTTTAAGTCCTATTGTACATCTTTCTACACGTGCAGCCTGTGGGCTGACTATACCCAAAAGTCATACAGTGCCCTCCGAATCCAATTTAATAATGCGTTCAGGGTGCTGTTGGGGCTGCGGCGATTCTGTAGTGCATCAGGGATGTTTGCTGAACATCGGGTAGACTGCTGGTACGCTACCATGCGTAAAAGATGCGCATCCCTGGTGCGCAGAGTACGTGGCAGTACCAACAGTATCCTTTGCATGATCGCTAGTCGGCTGGACTGCAGTTACATCAATCACTGCTGCGCCATTTCTCATGGAATGGCACAGTAATGAGTGGATTTGTTTTCATTTTGTTTTGTTTTCTTTCTTTTTATTTTCTTAAATTTCTTTATGAAGTAAGTAGTAGTAGTTTTCGATCGTCCATTAAAATAATATTTTAATTAAGTACGCTTGTGTGATGCGCCAGTTATTACAGTTAGCTGCATAGCATAACATCTGTCCAAACGATTTTATCACCTGTTATAATCCTAATCATTTTATATCTTTGTACATTTTTTTTTAATGTATATGTATGGACTCATGGTCTGATAATAAACAGATTATTATTATTCATTAAGGTGTATAGAAGATTTGCTTTGAAAATTTCGATGGCTGTTAGCGTAGTGCTAGTCTTATATCCACAGCTGGAGAGATAGGCGAGCGTACAGGGTGTCTCCCTATACGCTCGCTTAATAACTGAGGCCTAAGCGACGCTATTGGGACATGCAATACCGGGCTGCGAGCTAAACCCTAAAGTCCTATCTTCTTTGAAAAAAGAAGATTGGACTTTAGGGTCAACGTGTGGACAAGCGTTGCTGACCGTGAGCATCGATAGTGCCACTGTAGAGGTTCAGTCGCTACGAGTCCGACGTAACCATCCTTGAACCAGGAGATTGAGTATGCAAAGGCTTTTCGCCAGGTAAAATAAAACAGTAAAGGGTTGTAAGCCTAGTTTCACAGCAAGATAGAATTTTTGTAAACAAATAAGCATCTCTACTTTTATACTATATTTGTACTTCCCATCGGAAATATGGATAGGTAAAGTTATATGGTGAGAAAAATATGTTTTTCGAACATTTTTGGAATTTACGAATTTTAACGTATTAACCTATGTTTATAAATTCCATCTTGCTGTGTCAAGGTACAGTATAGTGATACCAATCGTCATAGTGTTAAAAACGACTGCATTTTTTATCTATATCTAAAAAATAATATATTTATGCAATCAAGTTTTATAAGTATAAAGTAGAAAATAAAATATTTACTAGCCAATACATTTTTACATTTAGACTACCTTTTATTCTTCTGTACATTTTACGATATCTTGTCTCGGCACCGTAATGTCAAAATATTTGTCTCTAGATTCACTTACTATGTTAGGGACAAAAGATGCCTTGATTCAGTAAACATTACGCGCCTCGTATATATTTTCGTTTATTTAAGTAAAACGGGGACATGGGCGATCGACAGTCTGCCTCAGAGGAAAACCGATACGCCGACGTCGAAATTTTCAGGTCGGTGAACCCTCGTTCGTTCGTCTGAATAATTTCAAATTTACGCCGATTTGACACCTCTTTGATGAATTCCGGAGTATAGTGAAATTAATTTAGCATTTCTACAACCTATTTAAGTTATCGTATATAACTTTATCATCAACGGTGTAAATTTGAGACACCCAATCCCATGTTTTAAGAGGAGTAGGAAAATACTTTATAGTCGTTCTCGTGAAATTAATACTCGTCAATGTCTCAATTAATCACGGATATTGAAAAATTTTGCACGAGATTAAAAAAATCTTAAACAAAACATTGATGCCGAAAGGATTGTATCAATAATATTCACCTACTTACAAAGCCAGTATAAAATGTTTATCACAGCATGGATTATTACACATTCGGCATTAGGCTAAGTAAACAACTTCCTTACTAATATATGGACGTATTTGTAATTAGCTTACGTATTAAATCAACATTCCTATGAACAATTCTGAATACACCAAAATCGTGTAATGAGATAGGTATAAGTCAAATAGCTTGCTTTGTATTGCGTTAATAAAAGCTTTGTGTTGAAATTATATTTTGTATTTAGAACAGAATGAAATACCCGAATGAACAATTAATTTGGCCGCCCTCAATTAACAATTCAAACAAAGAGCATTCTGTCTATTCACATACAAATCTCTCTGTTCAAATAAATACATTCAAAGCAAGCTCTAGTTATCATGAGGTGAAATTAGGTGATTTTGAACACATCTCTGTTATTTTTGCTCTTTCGCCTATTAAAAGTTTTCCTTTCTTAACCGACATCAAAAATGAGGCGGTTATCAATTAGACTGTATAATTTTTTATGTATGTAACCTCAGAACTTCGCTCCTAAAAAGAGAATTATCAAAATCGGTTCACCCGATTTTGACAATTCTTTTTTGTTCGAGAGCTAGCTCTTCGCGCTAAGGTAGGTCTGTAACTAGGGACACTGTCGACGCGAGTTCCCGGAGTTCGTGTGTTTGGTAGCGATCGGATCAACATCATTAGTGGTATCCGGGCGAAGCCGGGGCAGGTATAACTATAATAGTATAGTATAAAATTCATTGTAAAATAGTTTTCTTAAGACATTCTAGTATATTGGTATTTCCTTAGCTGACGCCGACTGCAAAAATTAGTATGATTAAGAATTGATTTTTGTATTTATTACTACAAGTACTAGTAATGTTGAGTAGTTATAATAAAAATGTTGAGCGCTTGAACAGCACGCCGCTAGTGTTATTATTTATCCGAGGAACCACTAACCAATGACAAATAATAGGGTTGCTTGTCAAAAACTTAGAACATATTTGATTGACAAAACATCAGTTGTTTTTCAGATATATGTGGCTACTAAATTACTCCCCTTTGACTAAATCACTCTGTTAGACGGAACTATAAGCATAGCATAGTACACGTGTCACACAAAAACTCGTCTACCGATTGGTATCAAGGCGTCTCTGTCTATGATCTCAAACCCACCCATTAATAAATCCACGATACAGGTATTGCCTTTAAGATCGCCACTGTACACACTCAATACTGAAGTCGACTCTGTAACACTTCTTTTCATTTCATTTTATTTAAATAATGCCAACAGTTTTTTATCAGTACCATTTAATGCTAACGGTTTATTTCTTGCCCAATCAAAAGAATTCTTCTTCCTACAATTACACCCGGTATATTTCTTATCTGCTTTCATTTGTTGCAAAAATAACGAAATACCTTAAATTACTTACAATTGAAGAAAATTATTCGTCTGTGCGAAGCGGGTCTCTTTGTTCAAGAAAAAATATCGACACATTTCCTCCAACGCTGATAAGACCTTTATATTTTACTCCCCGAAACAAAATTACTTTTAAGCTTGTTACTTTAGTCCTAAGATACGATAATATCCACCGAAGGGCACTGTAATGAACTACAATACTCTTCTGGGAAGTTTAGGTTAGAATGATTTTATTTTTGATTAAGAGCCATCTTTTATGGAAAAAGGCGCCAAACGCGCAACTCGTTCTCCTGATATTAAGTGGCCGCAACCCATAGGCTATCTTAGTCATCTACTCATGGGCATCTGCAAAACGTTAATGAGTTGCAAATACGTTGCTTACTTTTAATGGACAGAGGAGATGATAAATAGAAAAAGGTAATTCCTTTTCTTACCCATCCCCTCCCCCGTTAAATCCTCGTCTCCTTCCCATCCTTTTCTTACCCATCCCCTCCCCCGTTAAATCCTCGTCTCCTTCCCATCCTTTCCTTATGAGAGAAGGAAAGGAACGGGAAAAGAACTATGATCAGGCCTCCAGCATCTCACTAACCAGACTAAACGCAGAAATACATCTACTTGTCTGCCTTATGTCAGGCAGTACCGGTCGAGTCAGCCAACTCGTGTAACAGGTGTTGTTATTTGTTCTACCACAAATAAATCTTGGCAGGGTAATAAAAAACTTGTAATTTAAACGAACAGAGACAGGTATTTTATGTCTTCTAATGTTAATTTTGATTAAAGGCAACAAATATATCATTGTCATTTGTCCACAAAAAATTATCATAAGGTTACGTTGGATACCATAAAAAATATAAAACCAACCTTAAATATACACATGCGTTTGTTAAATATATTTTGTTTCAATCTATTCACGTGTCTATCTACTCTATCACAGTGAATAAACAGTAATATGTATCTGTATACTAAAATTGTGTATATAGCAATGTTTTCCCTCAGTTTTCAATTTCCGGTGAAACAACGTATTTATTTTGTGGTTGGCTTATCTCAGCTCTGCTGTTATTCCAAACCTCACGATGTTTATAATAAAAATATGGGTATTAAGTTAACAACAGTTACAAGAAATTGATTTAGGCTGGCGGTTACCGAAATTTTGGATTCCTAAACTTTTTACTTAAGAATGAAATTTTTTTTCGAAATCATCCGTGGAGAGACATGTCACTTACCGAATTGACTTGACATATAATTCAAATATAAGTAAACGTCCAAGCATTCTACTATAAAAATAATAGGAGAATCCAGAGGATGATCAACAGTGCAGTAGGAGGTCTTTAAAAGGCGAAATTTAAATAAGGGAAAACGTTATAAATATATAAATCTAATTCTAATAAGATAAAAGTATGGCCGCAACAGAAAGGAAATTACATTTCCAAATTGAAAAAAGAATAGGATTTCCTGCACAAAAAATTGCTAATAATTTAATATTCCGCTTTCGATGGAATGATTGGATTGGATCTTTGAAAATAATTCGGTCTCAGAAGCATGCGTCAGGATTGGATGAGGATTATATTAATAAATCGAGTGTCGGTAGGAATTATGACAAAATTCTTATCTCCATCGTATTAATATATATTTAAAGGTAGGCATTAGGTTGTTGCAGATGACTATGAGTGTCACTTATTATTCGGAGAGCTGCTACTGTTTGTCATCACATCTGCTTCTTTAAAAAAATACGGATCAGTTATGAAGTGGTTAGAGATATCTGCAATATAAGTTGCCTGCACCTAATTTTTACCAAATACATTCGGTTACGACTCCCGTCGATCCCGTCTCGTTTCTACTACGTGTCTATTACTGGGAGATGTTAATTTCCATAGCACAGATATGATTTATGCCGATATCTTTGTTATTTGATTTACGTTCATACATACATCTATGCGTACATCCTTATTGGTTATACGTTTTTTTAATGTCGCTATTCTAATTCAGACACACACTTTAGTAGTGTATATTGGCCATATCTTGTTTGGTAAGTATGCTTCAATGCGTGCGTGATTATCTTATCTATTTATTTCTTTAATACTGTAAAATGAAACTAAGTAATTTATTACGGAATCCCTCCCATAACGGTGCTGTGGTAGACTGGTCTTACAACTGATGGTAAGATATTGGCATCGTAAATAACAATGTTCGTCAGGACGAAAGATGGTACATCAATGGCCGGCTAAGTATTTAAGTAAGTAGGTGCGGTGCACCCAGGGATTTTAGTGAATAAAACTTCATATAACACTGTCCCCTCTAAAATAAAAAACATAAAAGGACATAATATGGTACAACGGATCCACTAAATACTTATTTTATTGAATGTAAAATAGTTTTTGCAACATAAATACTCGTTAGTGTGTGAACTATTACAACAGACAAAAAGTCGACTTGATTTCGTTAACTAACATTCTAATGGATTGCATGGCAATTGGTTAATTATATTGAGCAAGTTATTAAAAAAACCAACTAACAACTAACTTCTCTAAAGTAAGACGAATGCGCTAAATTGACTTTTGCCTACAAAGATTAAATTAAATTAATATTAATTAAAATATCTTTATCTATAAATCTCAGTCCGAACAGATCTTACAAGTTCTGCTCTAGTTGTGAGATTTATTTGTTTACCCTCGCAAACCAAGTCTGAGTTCACGAGGCAAGTTACTTAAATTAATAACCAGAGCGTAATTATATTAAAGGCATTCATTTAATTACTATCAAAGAAGCTTAAATCGAAGCCTGAAGCAAATTAGAGATGTTAAGATTTTGACTTTGCCCTCAAACATTTTATTACAAACGTTACATACAATTTTAATGTATACTTCGAAATTGTGTTTTTATTTATTAAATTACTTTAAATATTACTTAATTTTCATTCAACCATATAGTTTGATAACAATTTGTTTATGTCCCTGAGTGGTTTATATGTAGATGAACTGTGTCTGGTTGTTGGTGCTGCGATGGAGTCATAGGTTCTTTTACACCGAGGAGAGGTAGGTTTTTTAATTAACGTATATTTTTTTATATAAAACAATAAGTGTACTGTACTTATGCTACACTATATATATATATATATATATATATATAGCAGTACCGTCAAAAACAAAAATTCAGTGTTAAGTAATCTATGATTCAAACGCTTGCTTTTAGGCATGATAATGGCTTTTAGGTATGCGACAATCTCATACCCTTTAGGGCCATTTAATTTCCTTTTTGTACTTTCATAATGTATCTAAGAATTCGTAAATATTTCTACAAGTCAGATAGGATAGGAGGAATAGTATACCATTAAATAATTACATATTTAGTACATTCGAGGAGAGATAAAAGAGGTAAGCTTTCTAAGATCACCTCAGGCATATTGCCCGTGTTAGTGTGTACACGTTCCCCGAGCAATTTCTTTTGCTTGGTCAAGGTTGCGGCGTTTGGCTTTCAGCCAGCGTCATCCGCTACAATGACCCTACACTTTGGCAAGTAGTTACACGTTTTTGAACGTTAAATCAAGGTTAGTGAGTTAAATGTTTCAATACACATGTAAGTTCGCTTTTCTTGGTCCAAGTAAAAGCTATTTAAATTATTTTCAATGTGAAAAATTAATAAATTCTTTTTTTCTTTCTAAAATACTATAATACTATTCAGACAAAAATACAGCGGCCGCGTAGAGATTACCTTGTTTTCATTTTTTAAAAACACATGTTTTATTTGTTACATGGTACTTGGTCTTGTTTACAAATGCATCCAAAAAGCGTCATAAAACACAAAGCGTAAAACATTTCCAGTTTTTTTTTATTATATTTACTCACTATTTTTTACAAAATTGTTGTAAATCTTAAAATATCGACATGTACTTACAATTTGCCTTCAATACATTATTCGCCTTGCTTGTTTACTGAAACTTGCCGCGTTTTATTACATTATTTTACTATTTCGCATTTTTACTTTTCTTTTTGATCAGAACCTAGGTTTATGAGAAATTATATGGTAAATAATATGTAAATTAATAAATATTCTGATATAGTTATAAGTACAATACTCTTAATATGCATATATGTACTTCTGACGTTTCCTGAATACTTATACTGAATACTGAAATACTAAATATGTTTGTATTAGGCAGGCAAACATTTGGGTAGGATATGGTAGGCCATGTTCGATAATATGGTATAATTAAGTAAGGAATGCTTAAAATTTTCTAATGTACTTTTTTAAGTAATTCGATAATACTTACATAAATAAATTAAATTGATGCGAATTAAGCGAACATTTCAATACTCAAGAGGGACGGGAGCTTTCCTTCAGCTTTTATCCGTCAAATTAAATACCTCAAAATTCAATAAAGTTGTAACACGAACGTCTCTTCAAAGTAAAGTTTGCGTCAACCTTAATAGATTTTTCAACAAATTCTCAATTTAATAAGAAGTAAGTTAGAAATATTAAATTTCAGTTTTACAATTAGATTAAGATGTTTTCTTACTATATTTAGCAATACAAAATGTAAAATTATGAAATTTTAATTGTCTTAAATGGTCACAAAATATATCCATTTCAACAAAAATACTTTTTTATAACATAAAAGGATATAATATAAATATTATGTTAGTTTGCTTAAACTCGCCAATCTCTTAAAGTTATTTATCGATGGTTTTGAAATTTTTAAACAGCATGGTATCCAGAAATTTTTTTGTTCCCGTAGAAAATAAACATGAAAACTTTATTTCCAATATCGGTTATAATAGTAATTAATTAATTTACAATGTTTTCACAGCAACATCTTTTCACACCTGTTACCTGTAATTCGACATTATCTTATGCGAGATCACATCACAAAATACTCCAGCGAGGAAAATACAAAATGTACGCGTGCGACGCCACGGGTATTAGCTAGTTATTAATAAGTGTTGCATATAAAACGTAGTACAATAATTTTAAACTAACTATAATGTATAAATGTAGTACTACTACTAGCCCTTAGGGATGGGGGATTGCGGTGCTAGTTTCTATTTCTGTCTATTACCATAAGATTAAGAAACTACGAAGCATATTAGTTCATTAAGCGATTAAATCATTAAGCGATTAGTTTTTGACGAATATGTAGATCTACTCTAGACCTACGCTGTTATGAACACCATAATGGACCAGAACACTTTATGCCTGGAATCGATATTTGCCTGGAAATTTGCCAACTTGCATTGAAATTGCTTCCAATGTCACTTGAAAATTCTCCAGGGAAGTACGTAACTGCAGCTGTCGTATATAGTTTAAAGTTTTAAACATATTTGAAGCAATTGTACAACATACATTTATGCATTTACCACTTTAAATTTTGGTGGAAAAACAGACAGACAGAATATGGCCCTAGAACGAAAAAAAAACAAGGTTTTTACGTAAAAATTCTAATAGCCGAAAAATTATTTACAGGTCGATTCGAAATCCCGACAATCGGTATTAGTAGATCGCTTATTAAAAAGGCGCCCTATAATTATCTTCCATTCTTACTTTAACAATTTGGCGATTTCCCTGTGACAGTTTGAAAGCTGTTTACTGATGATGTGAATGTTAAATTACGTGATTTGTTCGAAGGATTGATCTAGTTCCTAATTTGTTGACTGTTTACGACCAGAAAAAAAAATCATCTCAGAAATTTTGGCGTAGCATTTGACCTCACTGCTTCAATGATATCAATTAAAGTTACCGACCTGACCTTTTAATTATATGGATAAATATTAAGTCCAAGCACGATCAAGTTACTTCAGCGCGTTAAATCCGACGCCGTGTACAGTTAAAACTCCTTTCCAGCTACTATCAAGGTTGTGCGGTTTTGGGAGCGAGCCAGCTAAGTAGATTATAATGGCGTTTATGATATTAAGAATTTTATCTTTTTAAATTTATATAATATATCTTTCTTGAGATTTATATATCTCAAATAATTTTAAATTTAACTTCTAATCCTAATCATTGAAAGAGTATCTTTAAGCGGATCTTTAAGTCATTTCTTGTGTGTGTATTGTTCAACTAATACACAATAACTAAGTATATATATTTTAAAGGAAGCAAATTATAAGCATATTACCTAAATTTTACATCTACGTTCTTTATCTTAAACTAGCAACCCCCTCCCCCTCACTTTAGTCAGGTAGATAAATAGACAATAAATGATATATATCCAATATAAACAAAAAAGAAATAAGTATAGATAATATCAACTGTTGTCGATAAAAAAAATCTTGTACCATTTTCATACAGAAATATAAATTTGTTTCATTAAAAAGTTTGAACACTTTGGGCTCTAGAACAAAAATTTTAACTGGTACCAAACAGCAATTAAACGTACCTTAACTTCACAACTTTGCTCGATCAGAACTTGGTGGAAATACCCACTGCGCTAATGAGATTTATTTGTTTACGCTTTGCTGAACGGACGACGCAAGTAAGTGGAACAAACTTACTGAAAACAAGTACAAGGCGCAAATTCATTTGTTTTTAGGGGAGTAGGAAGGAAAGGGAAGCGAGTAGGATAAGTAATAAATACAGAATATACTTATTTGTATCCTGTATATCCTGTATGGGCGCGTACACACACAGTGTGTACGCGCCCATACAGGAAGGAAGTCGGCGAAGTAGAAGGGGTGTCACGCCGTTTGCCGTCACGGCAGACTAATCGATTTTACCGTCAACGCGAGCCCATAAATGTTTCACAGCAAGCAATCCCTTTCCAAACTATTACATACGTTTTTATGGCGAATGCGGCAAAGGAGCAAGCGGTTTGTCTGATGTTAAGTGACCGCTACCCAGAGACGTTGTATACCTTTATTTTGGCCAGAAGAGGCGATAGATAGGAAAAGGAGAAAAGGATACTTAGGGTAAAAAAGAATAAAAAGCAAATAAATCCTGACCCTTCTGTTGCGGCAACACCGGCCCCGGGGTTGCGTGGCCAGTGCGCGCCGAGCGTCGGAACCTTTTTCGTTTTTTACTTTTTTATTCATTGTCATCCTTTGTTCAATGTTTCTACTTGTCAATTTTAAAATATATTTTTCTTCCTTGCAAACACAGAACTTTTCTCTATATAAAACTATCGAAGCACTCATTGCACAACTAACTTTAATCAATGAACGAAATAAAAATTAATATATTTTCTAGTTCAAGTTAATAAAGGTATTTCTGTTAACCATAAGCCTTAAAATCTTCACTGAAAATGCTTCATGAACAAGTTGTAAAAGTAGACCAGCTGATGTCGTGTCCCTGAATTACAGAAAAGAAGAATTTGTTTCGGAATTCTACTTGGATTTGTTTTCAGAACGTCTTCAAATCTAAGATCGATATCAAGTCAGATAAAAATGGTCAAGCTTTAGATAATTAAAACATATATCCAGTTTGTTTAAAATTAAACTGTCTACGTACTTATGTATGTAGGTAACAACGTTAGCAGTAAATTTTGTAACAGACAATTTAAACGATTTTCCTGTAACAGCGTAAGATTACCAACAATTAGTGTCAGCCTTGCTGAATTATATACCAAAATTTGTGTAAATTTTCAGCAATTTGCTTAACATTGACTTGGAGTTCTCTAATTATAATTTCAAGCATTTCAAATGACATTATAAATATGTTGGGTAATGCTACGAAGTTTTGTTTAAGAATTATATTAATATTATTAGGACATGCTTATGATTTTTTTTTATCGAGAAATGTTTTTCATAGAATTCGTATGTTAATATTATGAACAGTATGACACACCATGGTAGGTTTAAGCGCCGGGCTTAACAAGACGTGACCGAACTTTGTTTTCCAGATTTCTGGAGGCTTTATAGTGGATCGGACGTGTCGAGACTACTCGCCCAACAAACTGTTACATTGGATTAAAAGAACGTGGTGGAAATATTAAATTATTTCACACGTGTCTTATTAGACGTAACAAAAACATATCTAAAATTAGCAACTCGCTCCAGCTTAATTAATAATTAATAATATTACCTATCATATTTGCTCATAAAAGAGCTTTTTAATGGTGATATTATTTTGAAAATTCGATTAGTAGTTTTTGATTTTCTCCCAAACAAACAATTAAATCTCAACAATCACTTTATATTAGTATTTTACATCTAATACTACGTAGCCTTATAATTCTAAATAGCTTCTATTATAAAGTTAGCCCTCAAGTGTTTTAACTAATAGGAACTAGCGTATTATCGGAAATAATACATTCCAAGCGTGATAGCGTATCTTTCCGTATCTTTTTTTTATATGATTAGTTGGCAAACGAGCAAACGGATCACCTGATGTTAAGTGAGCGCTGCCCATAGACATCCGCAAATGTATTGCAGATGCGTTGCCTACCTTTAATGGACAAAGGAGGGCACAGACAGGAAAAAGGACATTTCCCTTTCCCCGCTAACCCCCTCTTCGTCCAATCCTCTTCACTTTCCCGTCCTATCCTTATGAGGAAAGGGTGGGAAGGGGAAGAGGACTGAAATTAGGCTTCCGGCACCTCACTCATCAGACGAAATGCAGAGTACTTCTACTTCACGCCTGTTTTCTGTGAGGACGTGGTATTTCACCGGTCGAGCCGGCCAATTCGGCAACAGATGTTGTTGTTGCGGGCTCTACCACTGTTAAAATTTTTATTTTCTAATAAACGTTTTTCATATTGCACTCGATGGGGACCGGTCCTTTTGTTAATCCTTAAGAGACTATGTCCAAAATTAAAATACAATGGCTAATGACGATTAGGATCTATAGAGTAAGTAACGATTAATTTTACGCAGGAAATAAAATTTAATAGAGTTAAATATGTCACTATTGTAGGAACACCTTTCGCAGCTCTCAACAGACATCGTATCCTATCTTTCGGCCCGTTATTAAGAAAACGTATCTCTTAGTATTTAGAGTTCTCGGCTTCTTAGTCTATGTTTCTAAATTCAAAGCCGTGGCTATTTTTTTATAATAGAATAAGAAAGATTTAAATAACAATTAAGTTTTTTGTCCGTAAATAAGTTGGATTGAATGCAGTTTTTTTCTGTTTTTTATTGTTACTTTGTATTGATATCGTTCATATTTCGTCTAATAAAATAATAAAATACACCTAAGTTCAATAAAGTAGTAATAAGCACATTTCTTCTTCGAGTCGACATTTCCTTTCAAGAGAGATTTTTATTAAAATCTTTCATTTCCCGCCAATTCAGCGAGTTATTTTCAGTTTATAACATACGAACGGTCGAGCATATCTTATTTTAAAAGGAATTAAATGTACTTGAATTGTAATTTAAAAGGCGTGGCTAAATCAAATTCTGAGTAGAAGTAATAAGAAAACAAAGGAAGATTGACAAAGGATAGCTGTTAGCTACCAGAATCTATTGTCGTAATGGGTGTTATATTTACATAATGTAAATGTAAAAAAATATTTGGGTATTACGAAAATATTCAAAGTAAAGTGCGAGGGAAACAGTAAATTCTTTATAATACAATGAGAGAGACGGCTTTAAATTTACATAAAAAAAGAAAACAGCCCCTTGGTCATTATCATATGACTAAAACTTTTTTTATATACTTACAAGGAACATTTATGAAAGCTATTGAAAAGCTGACTAGACTGCTGAAGATCCTAATGCTGCACTTTTCAGTGTGTTCTCATTGAATTTTAGAATTTTATTTTTTAAAATGTTTAGTTACATTTAATAACAATTGAGTTAGTTGTAAAATGTCTCTTGTACGCTGATGACCAGGTTGTGTTTGCGTCATCAGCGGAGGACTTACAACTTATGCTGAATGTAGTGAATGATTCACTAGATGGTAAAGGTATGAAGATCAATGTGGATAAGACGAAAGTAATGGTGTTTGAAAGAGAACAAAGTAAGACAGTAATTGAAATAAAGTTTAACGGAAATGTAGTGGAACAGGTGGAAGAGTTCGTGTATTTGGGGTGTATGTTTAGTAGAGATGGTAGGCATGTTAAAGATTTTGAACGACGAGTGATTGCGGGAAATAAAATGAATGGGGCTATAGGTACAGTAGTGAGGAGTCAGAATGTGTCTATGAAGGCTCGTCTGGCAATACACAATGCTGTACTAGTCCCCACTTTAATGTATGGAAGTGAGAGCTGGGTTTGGCAGGAAAAGCATGCTAGTAGAGTTAATGCCGTTGAGATGCGATCCTTAAGAAGTATGTTAGGCGTGACTTTGAATGATAGGGTTAAAAATAGCGTTATAAGGGAAAAGTGTGGCTTAAAAGTGGATGTTGTGACTAGAATTGAGAAAGGTATGCTTCGGTGGTTCGGGCATGTTCAAAGGATGAATGAAGAGAGAATAACAAAACAAATTTATGTTGCAAAAGTGAGTGGCAGTGTTGGTAGGGGACGCCCTAGGAGAACTTATATCGATCAGATTAATGACTTGTTGCGGATGCCTATGGGTAGCGGTACTTATTTCCAGGGGCCGCTTGCTCGTTTGCCACTTTGTAATATATAAAAAAAAAGAATTACAATGGCCGAACGCCCGTATCCCGTCTTTTATTTCCTAAAATCTAAAGGATTAGTCCCCAAAAAGTTGACTTAAAAAATCCCAGTTAAGTATTGATGTATTCCTTGAATTCTGTTCACGTTTCAATTGTATTTAGGTAGGTTACAATATTACTCGTCACAATCCAAGTTTTCTCATCCAAACAAATGTGTATCTGATTCGTTACGAAGTTTTATAGACGAATCAAGATCCTACGTGCGGAGATTGCTCACCGATCGCAAATATGAAAAGAAGAAACCTAAAATAAAAATACCATTCTGTGACAGATATTTATATACGTTTTTTGCATTATCCTTTAGGATACTACGTTTTTTTATAGATAAGAAGAAGGCAAACGAGCATCTAATATTAAGTGACCGCTACCCGTAGTCATCTACAACAAGCTAATGTTGAGAGAGGAGGGGATAAACAGAAAACGGATATTTTCTTTTCCTTTCCATTTCTTCCTCCTCGGAATGCTCCACCTCTTCCCATCGTTTTCTTATTAGAAAGGAGCGAGAGAAAGGGAAGAGGACCACACAGGAGGAGGGAGGAGAATACATGAACAATCAAAGTTGAAATTATAAATTGAACTATACGATTTTAAAAAGCCAATCTACAAATTAGTAAATAATCCAGTCCAAGAAGGATTAGTTACGAGTCGTCAGCCGGACCTCTCTCATAATTCGGCACAGAGATCGGTCTCTGATCGCCCTCATCTAGTTTGGTGGACTCTTGACCTTCAACCAAATCGTCGAACCATTTTGTGGGAAGAGGATTTTTGGGTGTAGGTAACACTGCGTCGATATACGTGGCCACCATTCCAGAACTTTTTGGTGTCATCGGCCGTCTGTCTTATTTTATTGTTAATTTTACCACATATAATATATGTTAGCTATTCAATTCTATTATTATTGAAATTTTTATTTAATACTGTATTTTTATACACACAACTTCAGGGCATAAGCATAAGTAGCAGATATGTCCTTAGGTCGAAAAGTGAAAATTCTAAAACGTCGCCCAATTGGGACGTTTTTTCTTTTGCTTACGTCATGTGCTTACAATTATGTGTAAGCTAGCTAACTACTAGCTATCAAATATGTATTTTCATCGTTCGTTTCTACCTATTGAATATTTTTTTTCTCTTTGACCTTTTCACTACAAATAATAAAACGAAACCCAATAATGTAATGGGACAGCTCCTTTCCCAGAATTGGATTTAGATGGAATGCGATATAGGATATTTTTGAGGTTATTTCCGAAGTACATCGCCTACTTCGGTTATGCTCTGTATATTTTGGGTTGTTTGTAAATTGATAATAATTTATCACAATCACTTGAGCAATTGTAAATAATTAAAACGAAGCAGAATAATGGAAATAATGTTAATTTTATTAGAGTAATTTATAAAAAAATACTAGTTTTGTTTCCTATGCGAATTTCGCATTAGATTTGCATAAAAATCGATATAATAGAATACACTGAGAAATTAATAAGCAATAAAGAAATTGTGAAAATAAATAAAACAACTTGACTAAGGTAGGCTAGGCTTAATAAAAGATGAAATATCGATCTTTCATCAGCAGCGCATTGACGTCTGATGATAATGATGGTAACGTTGAAACACACCACACATATCGCCTCATATAATCGTTAGTAGAAAAGTTCCTCACAGCAAGTAATTGTAAACAGGATTTTGAGACCAAGCAATCAAAACAGATCCCTACAAGGGTGTCATCTATAATAATCTTCTATACTTATAAAGAGAAAAGATTTGATTGTTTCTTTGCTCCCGATGATCTCAAAAGTACTGAAAGGATTTAAAAAAATGATTCACCAGTAGAAAGTTCTTCTATCAGCTAGTATCTACCCGTGCGAAGCCGCGCCGGATTGATAGTACCTAATAAATATAATAAGAACATATCAAATGATAACAAGTATCGTCGAAGAATAAAAACAATTCTATGAGTGTGAAGCATACAATATAGCAATGCGAGGGTCCCGGGAGACAGTAATAAAATATAATCACGAGAGAGCAAAGTTATTAACTAGGGGAGCCATTTAAAACTAATATTAAGTGCTGTACAAGGAGGCAGAGGAAGTAATCTTTGTAATTTATTATTCTTAATTCCTTTGTTTTGCTCGCTCTTACCAGGCTACATTATTGTAGTTTTTTTTTCTCTCATGGATATAATATTATTCTTTGTGATCATTTTATTTCTCGCACAAAATACACGAATAAACTTAAAATAGGCTTTATTGTAATTGAGCTAGTTTGTAAAGGGGATAATTAAGGTCGCCACGGTGTAGAAATACCTCGCAGTGGAAGGTTCGGTGTAGCTTTTAAAACCAGAAAATCAATCAGATATATCCAGATGCATGTTTTTAATGAGACATGGACTTATAGACAAGTTTATTAAGAAATTTAAACTAATGCTTAAATGTAAAAGGTGTTATACAGAAGGTAATAAATACAAAAGTTAGAATGAATATACGAGTCACCAAATGTTGAAAGTGTTGCCCTCATCAACGTTGTCAACATTAAAGCTAAAAAAAAGCTAAAGCAAATGTTAGGAATTGAATAAATTCACTGTAAAAGACACATAACTTCACAATCGGTCGTTTGGGCTGACTTTACAATGTTCTGATAGGTCCTTATTTTATCTGGTTCGTAGGAAGAAAACTTTAATGAGCATATTTTTACTTATTGCCTTTAAGTTACGAGAGTCGCTGAAAATGTTATGTGACAAAGAGAAATTTCCAATTGAGTAAGTACATAAATCGACCCAACACAAAAGCGAACATATAATAAATTCTGATCGATAGACAGGACAAGAAATATCAATGCTGCCGATCTTCCAAAAGGAGTGCCATAGGAAGGGAAAAGAATTGCCTCTTTTATTATTATGTATCTAATCAAAGCTTATTTATAACAGCAATTTGTGTAATTTCTTAATAAAGGTTTGCCGGTCAACGATACTTTTGGCATCATAAAATTATTTAAATTTTAAAGTAAACTTAATAATTATTATTCTGTGCAATTTTCCAGCCAGCATTACACATTATTCATCTGTGTTGAATGTTTTCTACGAGCTTCACTTTTGAATGTCGAATTTGTATGGAACGCGGTACCTGGAGGTAGTATAGTTTATGATGCTAGCTAGCATTGTTTATGGGCTAGTCAGTTTACAACGCTAAAGTACCTTTCGAAATGTTGTGTGTAAAAGTGTACAATAATAGAATAAATTTATTGTATATAAGTATTAATTTGTTGTAATTTCCTATGCAAGAAGTGTTTCATCATACAACGAGTGAAACATTTATTGTTTGATATGTTTCCAAGATTATAGAAAGATAGGAATATTCTATTCCAATGGTTGTATTTTTTAAAGACACAAAGAAAATCCTTTAGTGACAAAAACGTATCGTAGATTAACAAAGGGCGTGTAACAAAGAGCCAGTTTGTGGCGGGCAAGTGACGTCAGGTCGCTCTGACGTCAGGACCTGCGTACAAGTGGGTCAATAGAACGCCAGCCCGGCCCGGGCGTAGCACCCTGGCAAGTGAAATAGGTCACCGCTAGGTAAGTAAACGCTGGAGCCGGGAAGCCTTTCTACCTTTGTCGGTTTATTTTATGAAATTCCGAGTCCTTTGATAGAATTTGAACGTTGTAAAGACGGGAATGTTTTAATGCTATATTTTCTCTGTATTGAAAATAAATCTTCAATGTTTTTAAACATAAAATAAGTGGGGTAGATGGCACGTAGAGAATTAGGCACGGACTTCCATTATGTGATCCTGGCGTAATTATCTAAGTGCAGTTTATTCGAAACTATCAAAGCATAATTTTATTATCTATGACCATAATATTTAAATAAACTTTTTCTTTTATAACATTTATTTTCTTTTTTTTCACGATTTCCAAATGCTGTTTACAGTATTGTTTACATTTACTTAGCGTGAAAGACAGCATCTCTACGGCATTAGCTTTCTATATTATAAAATAAGCTTTTATACACCCAATGAAGGTACGTAGAATAGGGGTTCCTGTATATATACTGTAATAAAGTTATGAAGGGAAATTTCATAAAAGGTAATTCCTTTATACAGTCCATTTAAGGGAGACTGGGCAAATAAATGAAACTTGTCCGAACGTCCATTAGCCAAAATTTATTGAACATTCGCCTTGTGTTAGATGGATTTATGTGCTCAATTGAAAAAGATCGTTATTCTTTATTACAATTCACAAATTAAAAAAGTACATATTTATCCGTACATGTAAAATCATGTTAATTATTATACTAAATTATTCTTAATAATGCGTACTAAAAAGTCGGTTAACTGGGGATCACATTAAAATGATGTATGACAGGATTGTAGCTAATTAAATATGGTAAATAAAAGTCCGCAATGATATATATCTATCTTCTATGGTGTTGTCACTATAATCATTTTTTTCTTAAGAAACATAGGCATACGCCACTTATCACGCTATTATTCGTGTTCAGTATGAATCCTTATCCATTTAAATGTGTTAATTATCAAGGAAATTTAATGTAGATTATAATAACCCGTTGAACTGTATCATTCTGGCCAAAAGTTAAGAAGAAAAAATGAAATATACGCGCAACTCTAATGCGAAAAACGCATTTCCACTAGTCTGATGAAGTTTCACTTCTACTACGTGTATTTTTAACGATTTTATTTAACATATGTGTGACAAAAAATTGACACCTTTTTTATTGACAATTATAAAATCGCACACAATTCGGCTTCAACATTTAATTTACAAAACATTCAATCTAAATGTTCCAAAATGAGCAATAGCAATTTGTACCCTCAGTTAGTTACTGTTCCGTTTGTGGTATTTGAAATTCCGTAGCTCGTTTGTGGAATCCGTTTATGAGCTCCGCATATCACTGTCGTATCGACCTGTTATCTAATGCCACGTATGTTCCAAACGAATTGGCAAACACATCGGCTTACATCCAAACGTGTGCTATTTGTTTATATCGCTGTGTACCCGATGTTTGTGCTTTTGTGACTCGTAATACGATTTTTATAGTACAGTTGGGAAACTTGATTACGTCACATATAATGTACTATAAAACGTTGTTTATTATTTTCTTTGTGTCTACCTAGTTTCGTCTACCTTACTTTTTAAACTTAGCTCTAATATTTCAATTGTTGTTTTATTAAAATGAACCTCATGGAAAAATTTTATTTAATTTTATATCAAACAATGGAGATGGGACAGAATCGGCGGAATTGTTTTACAACTTGACAATGCAATCAACTACGAACAGAAAAATCTCGACGCGTACTCCAATTTTATATTCAAATGGAAAGACTTGATACAAGTAGAAGTAGCTGCCACGTTTTATGTGATCTATACATGTAATCACACGAATCATTTCTGAAATTGCTACATTAGGTACTGGTATTTGGTACAAAAGGGATCAAAACTGTTTTGAGGTCAATTCCCAGTTACTGATTTGATCTCGCTACAACTACACAAGAATGGCGTCCATTTTATCCGTGACAGGGGTATGTTCTTTTCGAATTATTTTTCCTGTCTATCTCCCCCTCTGTCCATTAAATGTAGGCAAAACATCTGCAACTCATCTGCTTCACTCACTTCAACATTCATACATCTTCTCATACATACTCGTAAATATATAGAAGACATGTTGTTGAATTATTGATTTTTGATCTAGTGGTACAAAATTATTATTATTACAAACAATAATATATTATAATAATATTTATTAAAAAAATATAATTACAGTGTAGTATCTTGGCACATACCAATGATTTCTCATGTATCCAAATGTATCACATGTATGAAACATCGAAAATTTAAATAAAAAAATATATGCATTTGAACTCAAGAACAAATTTCACAATTACCAATACAACACAAGCTTCACACAGGACGTGCCGTGCTCCACTTCACTGTGCAAATAAAAAAACTGATTCAACTAGAAACGAATGGCATACGCTATTTGGAGTTTCAAAATTGCATACGATTCCAACACAGAGATTTTTTACTCGTGTACGTGTTTGACCTTATTTCACTACATAGTTGGATTGTGTTTTTGAGGCGTGAATTTAAAAGATTTAATATATAAATGTCGTTGTTGTTATTTTAGGATAACTCGAATTTCCTTCCTTTCAGCCGACGGTCGTCGACTGCGGGACCTCGATCTCTTACCATCCAGTGAACTTTGACCAGATCATCCATTCGTTTTATGGGGGCGTTTTTTTTTCAGTATCTTTCGGCCATCAGCGAGCATTGTGTTCAGTCCGTAAGGATTATTATGTAGTATTCTAGTTTATTTTTTAATTAACAACAGGGCTATAGTTACGCTAAAACTTTCGCCACAATAACAACGCCACGAGAAGAACGATACGAGACCACGATCTCATAGAATAAGACCTTCACTTATTAACTCTACAAATGCTTTTCGTCTGATTTTGTGGTGGATAAAAGAATAACTAACAAAATTTCAAATTAAAATCGACTTGAATAAATTAATACGAAATCGATTCGATTCGTTATGAAATAATTAACCGATGGCGTTACAATCTCGATACCATTCGAGTGGCTGTCAAATTAAACAAGAGACAAGTTTGTTGACGTTCAATTACATCTCGGTGTGGTTTTGTTAATAAGCTGCGTCGGCAGCCGGGATAATATTACCGTTCAAGAACGTGCCGTTGAATACATTGTTTAATGTTATTTTAATCTCCGAATAAAAGGAAAACATTTTTATATTTTAACTGTGTGTAACATGTATAGCTGATAATTTATTTTGTATATGTAAGAAGTGCATTATGTCAATTTTAAATTTATTTGGATAAAGACTCACAGTCTTTTGACGTAAACGAGCGATAAGAGCTCTTGCTCTGAATGAGGCCGTCTGACCACCATTTAGAGAGTAACGTACATTAATGCATGCTTTACTTGATTTCAGTCAGTTCATTTATATTAAGTTAACTTTAAATACTGGCAGCATAATACCGAGTAGAACTTGAGGTTCAATACTTCAAGTTCTACTAGGTATTAAATTTTTAATTAGACTCAATGTCTAATTAAGAATTTGAATCTTGTTTAAACGTGTATGACAAACTGCGGAAGAAAAAAGTTTCCGTTCATACAACGAATAGCCTATAAAGTATAATATTGCAATATTATATTAAGACTAATATACTTTCGTATTTGGGTTGATATAGGACCAAAAAAATATGACAAATCGTAAAGCTGTCACCTACCTGTTAATATAACATTGAGAGCGATTCCTTTTCTATCCATCAATATTTTAATATAAAATGTAAGAGTTCGCTACACTGATATAAAATACTTTATCAAAAACCAATATAATTTGATCTAACTACGGCTGCTTTAAAAATGTTAAAAGTGTAAGTTTGTACTAAAGGTATGCCAGAGCACGATCCAAACACTATAATATTTTATCAGTGCTTACTCAAAAGCTTTTAATTCAACAATGGTTGCCCATTTGTGTAAAATTAATACTAAAACGTGTTATTGATTGGGTAGTCTATATATATGGTATATTGCAATGTGTATAAGCTTTCCCTTATTCATAATTTCCTTGCGCTTTTTAACTTTATGTGGGGTTGGCTCGATCTATCCATCATCCGTCATTTCAGTCGTCACTCTCTTAATCGTGCCATCTTTCAACCAGTCTATCCATATTTTCTTAGGTCTACCTCTATCCTACAAGGCGATCCCGGGATGGTGGCAATATGGCGAGGCTGTGGCCCTGTGTTGCCGTAGCACTGCGCGCCTGCTCCCCAGGGTCGAGTGTAAACTCAGTACAGGGGGCACCGGATTTTTCCACTGGTATGCCGTCTATCACAGTCGAGCATTCCCAAGACTATCTCGCCTCATATTTCTAGTTAGTTCTTAGTTCTTTTTTATTACTGGTGCAGTCTTCCCTGAATATACTCGTTTCATACCTTATCCATTCATGTTACCCCACACGTCCATCTCATATATATCTTTTATGTGAACAAAGATTAAGGAAGCAATTTGCTAATTATAATTACTATATATTTTATATTTCTTTCAAGAATCTTATTTACATAATGAGAATTATGAATAAAGAAAACAAGTCACAATCTCAAGTCATGACATTCTTAATTTATTATAAACGGCACTTAAAAAATCTGGGTCGAGGTGCGCGAGAGACACTCCAGTGTGACAGTGTTAGATGTCTTTTGTTACTGCCGGTTCTCATTTCACTTTGTTCGCTATTTACATCTAAAGCAGAATCTTTAAGCGCCACGATGCTTCATCGTTATAATATTTTAATAATGTAGTAGGAATACCTACAATACGGGAAATCGAAAGATATATGAAGTTCTACGCTAATGTGTGAGTGAACGTCGAATGACCTGGGTTCGCCTCGGCTTTTCTCAACCCAGAACTATTTTCTTACTAGCTTCTATTATTACTTTATTATTTAAAACGATCATAGATGTGTTTATTACTAAATTCTATTATGCATAAAATTAATAATATGCTGTATTGACACATCTTTAACGTTTAATTAGTTTTCACGCTTGTGCTTATTCCATTCTACGATCTTGAAAACTGTCGAATACTTATGATGTAGGTCTGATACAATAATTATTTAAAATGCATCTGCAGTTACCATGGGCGTCGTTGATCACCTCGGTGTTCCCGCCGCTCGTTTACCCCCATCTCTTACACAAAAAAAATGCAAATCTCAGAGTTCAATATACCAATTCATATTTTACGGTCCCCATAAAATGTGAATTAAGAGTGCATTTACTGCATTTGGTGCAAATAATTTCTATTTTACGATACTCATTGTAGGGTTGGATTTGTATCCGAATGTTGAACTCTAACTGAATGGTACGGATTGGAACGTCGATGGGTCTGATAATGTCCTCGTGAAATATAGCGTTGAAACCGCCATAAACATGGTATATGAATGGATGCTATAATAAACTTCAGAAACAAAAACAAGAGTCTATTATTCCCCCAGTTACAACTTTTAGGTTAATAATGAATACTGCAAACTTAAAAAAACATGTCTAAGATAATATTGTATGGTAATATAATTTGACGGGCGAGGGTATGTATAGGAAAGAAAATATAATTTTTCCCGTTTATCCCCTCCTCTGTCCATTAAATATAGGCATAGTAGGCAACGCATCTGCAACCACCCAGTAGGAAGAAAGTGTTTCACTGAGACGGACAATTTTTACATCAAAACTACACTTCAAATAATGCTTTTTCCGTTCTTCTTTTTCCTCTTCGATCTTCTCACCATCTGAATGACAAGGATATCTAATCCGATAAGACCATCGCTCTAAATTTCCACAATTAAATTACTTAGACATTTTAAAAAACATTTCACTTTTTGCGGTAGCTTACCGTACAAAGGTATCATTTCTCCAACAAAAAGGACAATTCATTACAAAGGAACTCCGTATAAGTTGGGCTCCTGCGGTTATGCAAGGTAAAGTTCATTTAAAGCGCGGCGACCGAGGGCAGGGCGTTGAGCTCACAGTGCTTGCATTATTTATTTAGTCAGTACTGCTGAGTAATACATCCTTACATAACGTGGTATAACATACAGCTAATATCTGTAGCTATCGGATAAAATGTAAATATAAAATTTAATCTGTGCATAATAACTAAGGTATGTTTCTTTCAAAGTTTGTAACGGATTACGGAGGCTTAAAAACGGAACAATAAACGAGAGCCCTCCACCAGTGGGCTCGTGAGAGTTTTAACGCTAAAGTACACGTAAAAACAACCCTAGTTCAAAAAATAGACCATTGCAGTGGTTATCAAAGTTGTCTGGGCGCCGACTCAACTGATAAAGATTTCCAATCTTAGAAAAAGTAAAAATATAGCCACGTTCTAAAATGTCCTAACGGCAATACAGCCATTAGACATTTAACTTCCGGCTGTTGACTCAGTATTGCACTAAAAGGCATATTCAGTAACTCTGAAACAAGGTTCAGTGAAACAATTGATCTTCGAGCGGTCATTGACCTCCGGTTGAATATATCAAAATACAAATGTTCAAGTGCAAAGTAGATGCATAGTATATGAGATCGTAGATAATAGATACCGTAGCTCTGTTGTACCAGTTAATAGATTGTTCAACCCGGGGCGCGGTACACGACAGATCTGAATTGACCGATAGCGTGTTATGATTCAAAGCAAAGCTCGTACATCACAAATCTTAATATGAAGCAACATGTAATCTTGAGTTTTTATCAACGTTCAATATCTTTTGGTAAAGGGTTAATTGTAGAAAAGTGCACCCATACACCATTTTTTAAGTAATAATTTAGATAGCTTTTGATTTAGAGGCTACAATAAAATATTTACGTGATTATATAACTATGACAAGTTACACGGTCGTGTGATGTGAGTCTGAATGTACAAAAACTATTTAAAATTACTTTAGCTGTAGCATCGTCAGCACCACAGCACCTTCATGAGCCGATCGATCCATTCAAAAGAACTTAATTACTCCCTAAACGTTTCTTTCATAATAAGACTCTTCTTCCATCTGTCGCTGACTAACTCGTCAAATGTGACAGGACAGGACAGGAAAAGTGTTTCAAAGCCGTGACAGAAACATTCACAGAAGTCAAATGGTGTAAAAAGGATAGTATAATTATAATTGTGTGTTTGTCACTTGAGCGTAAGTGTAAACAAATGACGTAAGACAGACAGACTAATAAAGTCTGTTGATTATGACGATGCTAATGTTATGTATAATTTGACCAGGCATGTTGAAACTGATTTTAAATAAGTAACGTTTGCGCCATCTTGAAATAAAAAAAAGAAATTGAGTTAGGTCCATTTAAAAAGATGGAGTGGACGCAAAATAATAAATATCGCTATTATTGCGCTGCAACGTTGTGGTGCGCGCAAATTGCGATTTTTAAATAGATTCAAAATTTAGAAATCATCTGTAGTTCATATGTAAATGTAGTACTTTACAATTAAGTGTATATTTGATAGGCGACGGCCAGCAGTATAGACGCAAATCTAACGACGACAGGACTCCTCGGTAAGCAAAAAATTATAGCTCTTTAATTGGTATTAAGCAGAAATACTTTTTGAACATCTGGAGCGAGCCCAAGGTTTGAGGGATCCTAAGCGTTTGTATAACGGTACGTGAATAACGAGCAATCGTTTTTAAGGTGACTTTTTTAAGTTCTAAGAAAATTTGAACAAATAAAATTATCAGAGAATGCACAACAGAGAAGAAGTAAGCAGGCGTGTCTCAAGAATCCCGCGAGGGCAGTATCTGGCAACATCCTTACATATTTATTGTTTGGTTTGGAGTCCGATGTTCAAGTCTTAAATGAGGTGTTTTTCCGTAGGAAAAATGTGAAAACTCGCGCTATTCCCTATCAAAATACCCTTCAAAGGTTGTGGCTCTTTGTGTGGAATGTCTTTTTTCCAACAAGTCTCAGCAACAGCTTAACGAGCACCAAGCATGTGAAACGGGCCCATGAAATCGATTTAATGAGGCACGACGAGTGGCCCTCTTTCATACAAAACTTAAACCCGTCAGATAACAAAATTTAGCAATATTTGGAGGAGAAAGTCTGTGTTAAACTTTACCAGGATTTGGAGTATCAAGGCCTCCCTTATAGTGACTGATATAAACATGCACATTGTGCGTGTTGCGGTAGACGGTTAACCCCGGAGGTTGAGGTCCTGCGTATAAAATAAAGGATTATTGGAAATAGGTCGATATATCGAAGGGTATTTGGATTAACTTCACTAATTTTTTGAAATACGTTTACCGAGCTTTGTGTTTATTTAATCAAGTGTTTGTGACAGAGCTTTTGGCGACGCAAGTAAATACAGGTACATGGCTGGGCGACCGTTACCTACTGAGATGCGCGAGAGATTTTACTATTTTTTTGAAATACGTTTACCGAGCTTTGTGTTTATTTAATCAAGTGTTTGTGACAGAGCTTTTGGCGACGCAAGTAAATACAGGTACATGGCTGGGCGACCGTTACCTACTGAGATGCGCGAGAGATTTTACTATTTTTTTGAAATACGTTTACCGAGCTTTGTGTTTATTTAATCAAGTATTTGTGACAGAGCTTTTGGCGACGCAAGTAAATACAGGTACGTGGCTGGGCGACCGTTACCTATTGAGATGCGCGAGAGATTTTACTATTTTTTTGAAATACGTTTACCGAGCTTTGTGTTTATTTAATCAAGTATTTGTGACAGAGCTTTTGGCGACGCAAGTAAATACAGGTACGTGGCTGGGCGACCGTTACCTACTGAGATGCGCGAGAGATTTTACTATTTTTTTTCAAATACGCTTACCGAGCTTTGTGTTTATTTAATCAAGTGTTTGTGACAGAGCTTTTGGCGACGCAAGTAAATACAGGTACGTGGCTGGGCGACCGTTACCTACTGAGATGCGCGAGAGATTTTACTATTTTTTTTCAAATACGTTTACCGAGCTTTGTGTTTATTTAATCAAGTGTTTGTGACAGAGCTTTTGGCGACGCAAGTAAATACAGGTACGTGGCTGGGCGACCGTTACCTACTGAGATGCGCGAGAGATTTTACTATTTTTTTTCAAATACGCTTACCGAGCTTTGTGTTTATTTAATCAAGTGTTTGTGACAGAGCTTTTGGCGACGCAAGTAAATACAGGTACGTGGCTGGGCGACCGTTACCTACTGAGATGCGCGAGAGATTTTACTATTTTTTTTCAAATACGTTTACCGAGCTTTGTGTTTATTTAATCAAGTGTTTGTGACAGAGCTTTTGGCGACGCAAGTAAATACAGGTACGTGGCTGGGCGACCGTTACCTACTGAGATGCGCGAGAGATTTTACTATTTTTTTTCAAATACGCTTACCGAGCTTTGTGTTTATTTAATCAAGTGTTTGTGACAGAGCTTTTGGCGACGCAAGTAAATACAGGTACGTGGCTGGGCGACCGTTACCTACTGAGATGCGCGAGAGATTTTACTATTTTTTTTCAAATACGCTTACCGAGCTTTGTGTTTATTTAATCAAGTGTTTGTGACAGAGCTTTTGGCGACGCAAGTAAATACAGGTACGTGGCTGGGCGACCGTTACCTACTGAGATGCGCGAGAGATTTTACTATTTTTTTTCAAATACGCTTACCGAGCTTTGTGTTTATTTAATCAAGTGTTTGTGACAGAGCTTTTGGCGACGCAAGTAAATACAGGTACGTGGCTGGGCGACCGTTACCTACTGAGATGCGCGAGAGATTTTACTATTTTTTTTCAAATACGTTTACCGAGCTTTGTGTTTATTTAATCAAGTGTTTGTGACAGAGCTTTTGGCGACGCAAGTAAATACAGGTACGTGGCTGGGCGACCGTTACCTACTGAGATGCGCGAGAGATTTTACTATTTTTTTTCAAATACGCTTACCGAGCTTTGTGTTTATTTAATCAAGTGTTTGTGACAGAGCTTTTGGCGACGCAAGTAAATACAGGTACGTGGCTGGGCGACCGTTACCTACTGAGATGCGCGAGAGATTTTACTATTTTTTTTCAAATACGTTTACCGAGCTTTGTGTTTATTTAATCAAGTGTTTGTGACAGAGCTTTTGGCGACGCAAGTAAATACAGGTACGTGGCTGGGCGACCGTTACCTATTGAGATGCGCGAGAGATTTTGCGCGAGTGAGTGACGTGCCTGCCTCGATGCTCGATATAAAGTTCGTCATAATATAGGAGCTCCAAACGTAATTGTGGTACATTTTAGTAATGAAGTGCCTGAATGCAGGCATCGGGAATGCATTTGATCATTAAGTAAAACGCTTCCTCTATTAAAGCTCAAGGCTCTCGTTAAATTTAAACCCTAATTGAGCTTTCGAAGTTAGGTAAATTACGACTTAGTTACACGTTAACAGAGTTTTAACGGTATATTATATTTTGTAATGCAGCAATTAGTAATGTGACGGTTTTAAATTTGATTGCAGTTAAAAGGAGGACGATCGAAAATTCATTGGACGTGAGTGAGCTATGAAGATAGAATGTAGCGCTGTAGAAAACAAAGAGGCGATTTTATAATGGTTGTGAGTGGATCTATCACAAAATACACGGTAGTTAATAAGTCAATCGACAAGCTAACCTATTAGTTAAAAATATACTGACATATTAAGAATTACTTTAATGGTCTCATAAAGTAAATAATGTGCAGTATAACTTTCGGTTCTCAAACATATATAACTTGCTTCGTAAACAAAGGTCGGGCAGCAGAAGCTTTTGTGGGTGCTCGCTGACGTCATAGCGCTCTGACGTCAGAGCTCGCGCTGCGTACATGTGGGTCAATAGAGCGCCTGCCCGGCCGGGAGCTGCACCCTGTAGCTAGAAATGGGTCATCATTCTAAAAATACTGGCCTCGCTTCAGATACCTTTTTCTTGTTGTCGGATTATATTTGGGACCTTACGCGTCAATTACTGTTGAAATATTTAATAATTAATTTAAAATAAGTTTTGCTTTATGAAGAGAAATACATATTTGTTGATTAACTAAATGGCTATTACAATTTTATACTTCGATTAGAACGATATGTCTGCGTAACCATTTACGTCACCAACACAAAACCAAAATTTTTGTTTACAATATTAAACTGCCCGAAATTGATTTTTCGAGGCTTGTATATATTGCCTTCATAGGACGTCTACATTTTCATCGGGTTCTGAATTGGCCATGTTCCAAATGTGCTTGGCTTGTACCATTTAAAGAATAACTTAAGTTAAGAGCTCGACTTGAGCCTAAAGTTGAGTTACTTATATTATATATAAGTAACTCAACTTTGGTTGAGGAGTTAGGTCATGTTTACTTGTTTATATATACACATGTGAATTTGGATGGGTTACATACAGTACAATATCGCATGTAACAATCTTGAGTTTACCGAAGCCCACTTTTCAGTGTCCCGCCCCTAGCTGCGTCTATCCGTATGAACTAAAACCAATTGAACAGATTTTCAAAGACGAAGCGAAGCGAAGTAAGGATTATAATTTATTAAGGTTATGGGTAAATTAACTGAAATATTACGGTGCTTGTTGAAGACGTAATAGGCTCGTACCGATTATGACCGAAAACACATTTCGTATGCTCTAAGGTTTTTTGGTCGGCTACCCGTGCGAAGCCGAAGGTAGTCGCTAATATTTTAAGAGAAAGTGGCAAACATGGAAGCAGTTTTCTTAAATGACCGCTACCCATAGGCACCTGCAACAAGCTAATGAGTCGCAGATGCGTTGCTTATATAAAATAAATGAAATGAGATTAATTCCTTTTCCTATCCATCCCATCCTCCGTCAAATCGTCCAGGGGAAGAGGACCAGAATCAGGTCACCGGCACCTTACTTATCAGCCGAAACGCCTATCTTCTGTGAGGTCGTGGTATTCCACCAGTCGATCCATTCGTGCCAAAGATGTTGTTGCGGGCTCTACCACTGTTATGATAATAAATATAACATATTATTAAGAAGAAAGACCAAAAAAAGGATCTATCTTGTACTCATATATTCTAATAAAATTTCGTGCAATGCTTTTACTATTCAGTCTGGCCGCCGACTTATTCAGACTTGCTATTCTTTCAGCGGAATGTTCTCTATGCAAATGTATCGAACACGAAATTACGCCGCAGCCCGTTCTGTTTCATAGCAGCGGCGTTTCAAAATTGATTTTGGTGCACACTAGTAGTACATAAATTAATACGGATAGTTGTAGGTAACTGTGTAACAAATGAACGTTCGAATTTTACACAATAGACCTCATGAAAAGGCATTGGGTCCTGTAAAGTGCAAGGCCCGATAAAATCGAGTATTTCTCGGAGGTCGAATGATTAATAATAAAATTCATTGTTGGATAATTTTATATCGACGAATAACAACATTTTCAAATTATTACTAGAAGAAATTAATCCTGACTATTTACGGCTGCGCGTCTTGTATTCCTTCAGTTAATCAGTGGTAGATTTTCATCTTCTAAGCCGTATTCTATGGCTAATTTAAGTAATTAAATATTTTAAAAAGTATTATTCAATCCAGATAAATACCGAAAGTTGTAACCTGTATGATCGCTGAGTTGACCTCTCTCCTGAGGTCAACATAAGAGTCGCGCTCGTGATCCCACAGAAACGTAATGGCGTTGTTAAAGCATTGCGCCCTCTTTTGTGCGATCGTCACAATAGTTATGATCCTGTATCGATTGAAGTTCAAATCTTTTATCTTGCGCATTACTTCGCCTGCTATACGCAAGGCTAAATTAGGAGATTCCTGAAAATAATAATTTAAATACGTTTCATAATAAATAATTTACAAACACTAGGCAAAAAGTGAATTTAGTAAATTTCTGTTCGTGTGTTTTATTATTACTTACTTGATCGTTATACTTGTGGTCAGTAAAAGTTTCATCTAATATTTTATTAATCTCTATTTCCACAATTTCGTTGCCAAATCTCGGTTTTGGTTCCAGCTGATATGTGTTCAAGTACATCAATGGCGGCCGTCTAAACTCCAGACCTACCTGGACGAAAATAAAAAAAAATCTATTGGTAAAAGTATTAATTTTCAAGGGTGGGTTTTATGTAAAGGGAGTAATAGAGGGAAAGGGGGAAATTCCGAATAGCAATAAAATACAATAAAATTTCATAAACCTAACCTTAAAACGCCTTAAAGTCGCTTCTGTCACTGCTGTTCGCATGTTAAGGTGGACTGGATGGATTTTGTTTTTTCTTCTTAAGTTGTTAAATTAGTCTTTAATTCAAGAGATATTTTTGTAAGTAATGAACAGCAAATTGTATAAGCAAACCTAAATTTACCTGCGACGTTCTTTCTATTGGCTTAATGCCCGGAACTCCGGTGAACCCAAATGACGCCTTCCTCATTCTAAGCCTGCTTATTGATTTTGGACCGAAGTCCGCTGCCGACCTTGTCGTCGACTGACTCTTGAGGACCTGCATTGATACTTTGCTTTTCCTTCGTTCCTCCATTTTCAACAGGAAAAAGATATATAATAACGGTGCGAATATATTTTATACGATATTTATGAAAGTTACAAAACATTCAAAAGAAGTTGCTATCACAGTCAAATTAATTATTAATTGTAGTATAGTTGGTATGACATACGCGTACATATATTTGACAAGCAAGAAGAAATCATTCATACAAAAAGTATATCACCTTTTTTACCAGCAACCAAATTGGATAAAATTTAGATTTTATCAAAGAGCATATAAAAAAATTATCAACAAAGTTAAATATTTAATTTTGTGATATAGAAACAGTGATCCCCAATTGCCATTTCTTATTCTCCGAACATAACTATTCGTTTAATCACATGAACACGGATTTCGCTTTTTTTAATTTGTCCTTAAACTTCGTTGTCACTCGCTTTAGAAGCATAGGGCTTATCTGTCCCTCTTTCATCTTTTCATATTAAAACCGCTGCAGCCTACTACGCTTCTTATTATATTTTAAACTATAGTTATGTGATACGCATACAAAATTAATACAGTCAAAAGTGTTCCTAAAGCAGTGGTGATAACATTCACACATGGCAAACGGTGTAAAAGGGATAGCGTAATTAAAAATTAAGAAAATCAGATGACAGCTAGTGTTTGTCACTTAATGGTTAATGTAACATATAGCGTAAGCTAAAGAAAACACATCCATTGGGACGTTATCGAGTCTTCACTTTTCGAACGCTAATGTCATATTGCAACATTTTTAGGGTTTCGTACCCAAAGGGTAAAACGAGACCCTATTACTAAGATTCCGACTTCCGTCTGTCACCAGACTGTATCTCATGAACCGTGATGGACAGTTGAAATTTTCACAGATGATGCATTTCTGTTGGCGCTATAGTAAGAATTACTAAAAAACAGAATTAATTAAATGTTTAAGGGGGCTCCCATACAACAAACGTGATCTTTTATATATAATACGGTATAACAAGTGCGGAACTCTTCGAGCGCGAGTCCGACTCTTCAGTAATACAATATTCACTATTATGCTTATTCTTCTATTACCTGTAACTCTAGGAATTTGACTGTAATATCATTAAAAAGTGGTGTTGGGGGAAACAAATTACTTTACCGAGAATATGACGTAAGAAATGTTAGAACAGTTCTAAAAAAACATTGGTTATGATTGAAATAGAAATACAAGCGACGAGCGAGTGCAAATAGAGGTTTGCTTGAGGGCAAGGGTAGCGACCGGCGGTGCAATGAGCTCTGTGTTTTAACTTTACTTATCCGTCTTTACTCTACCTGTTGCTAACTTTATAAATGAAATATGTAATGCTTTTTCAACGTTCAATTAATACATGCAGTCGTTTTATTATAATCATATGTTTTCTTAAAATCTTAATACTTAAAATTAACTCCGACACTACTCAACAAACCAACTCTTTATGATGATGAAGCTTTGTATATCTTGTGTAATTTGGTCCAACTCGAGTGATAGGATTGATTGTATTTTAATCAATAAGTTTTAATTTTTCATTGCAAAATAAATGTTATATTTATTTACGAGTTCAATTTCCACCAGTATATAAATTCTATTGTCACACGCCACACCTTATTTCCTGGCTATTGATTCATCATTTGTGCTAGTAGTAGTAGTACTAGCTAGTAATAATCGACAGAAATAAACTCTTGACTCTTAACAATAAAATTCAACACGAAAAATAAATGAAATAAAAATTCGTCAAACCATTTCAAATTCAAATAAGCATGTTGCTGACGCATGTGCACGCGAGGATTTTCCCTGCCAATTATCGTCAAAGGGGCTAAGGAACACACATTTGATAACTAAAATACTTCGAATATGATTCTTATAATTTTGATAAAGAATATCCTGTGAATTACACAGTATCATATGGTTATTTTCTTTTTCAAAGCTTTGTTATTATTTAATTAAAATTCTGTTTTAAAACATTACAAAATTCAATTAAAAATTACTTTAAAAATGCATCGTCTAATATCTCTTTGTGCATAGCACGTGAAACTTCTAAACTATTTTATGAGTTAACGTATGAAAGTTTTTGATGATTTTGTTGCATTTTAGCTGAGAAGTATTTTAATTTTAAAACATTACACGGTGCATAGGTTAGGGTTAACAACTCCATATACTTGCAACATTAAAATTAAATATACATTCAAATGTTCAAAGTTATGTAATTAATGTTGTTTAATGTGTCTTTATAATATATCTATTAATATTTAAAGCGGAGAGATCGAAGAGGTACATGTAGATAATACTCAATTAAACCTTTTTTTATAAATCCCAGCGATTAGAAACTTACAATTTCCTACACCTTAGGGTCCGTTCACACAGACCGGCTCGCAGAGGAGAGCAGATTTTGATCGCAATTAAAATAGAGTTTTGGTTGCTTAAAACAAGTTTTATTTTTACATTTAACTTCTTTTGTAATTGAGAATAGTCGTAAGCCAGCCATTGCGGTTAGAGTGGAACAATAAGTGGAGCCAACCGGATACCTCTGATGATGTGTCCTTTCGCTCGCGCAGCCGACCCACTCCGTCAACAACTTCATCATCCTCGTCCATTGAATTCTATCACCTTGACCAGTTCTTCGTTCTAGAATTTTCGTTTCAAGCCGGAACTATTATACTCGGGCTATAGGGTGTATCTATTATTTATGGATAGGGCAAAATATATCGACGTATTACTTTTATAAGTTATAACAGCAGTATAGCCTGCAACAACAGCATCTGTTGCACGGATGGGTCCTCTTCGCCTTCCCATTCATTGCTAATGATGAAAGAATGGAAAGGAGACAAGCATTTGACAGGGGAAGGGATGGATAGAAAGTGAAATATCATTTTTTCTGTTTTTCCTGTTCTCTGTCCTTTAAAGGTAGGCAACGCATCGGCACCTCATTGGCATTTTGCAGATGCCTAGTAGTGTAGGGTAGCGGTCACTTTATATCTGGTGAACCGCTCATTTGCTTTCTTCTCCTTACCTTCTCCTATACAAATACACATATGCCAACGACGACGCGGATATTGGAAATTTGTTTTTTTGTTTGTGCTATTTTTTTAATAACGGTTCACCGTTATTTAAAAAAATCGGAGGTACGCGCAAGGGATGTTCGCTCGCTATATCAACGCCAAATATTCCGGATACGGGTGAAATAAAATAGAAAGGGAATAAATTCTTATAGTTTTAATATGTCAAAGAATGCTTTGTACCGTGAAAGCATTGCTCTCGTGTACCCCGAGCCTGTTAAAATATATTTTCGCTTCAGTTTGGCATACTTTAGATTAAATACGAGCTATTTAAATATCTTCTTTGACTAATAATTCAATTTAATGTGAAACTTGCTCAATCATCCTGGCCATTTTTTTTATGGAAAAGGTGTAAAACGAGCAAGCGGGTCGCGTGATATTAAATGACCGCTACCCATAGGCATCCGCAACTAGCAAATTAGTCGCAGATGCGTTGCCTACCTTGATTGGACAGAGGAGGAAAAGAGCGATTTTTTGCCCATTACATTCCCGTCTAATCCTTTTTCTTTTTCCACACAATTATTAGGAAAGAATGGGAAAAAGGAGGACTAAAATCGGGCCTCGGCACCTGACTCATTAGGCGAAACGCAGAAATACTTCTACTTCATGCCTGTCTTTTTTGAGGTCGTGGTATTTCACCGGTCGAGAAGGCTCATTCGTGCAACAGATGTAATTGTTGCGGGCTCTACCACTATCACACCTTTCTACTGTTGTTCACTTAAATACTACTTTCCTAAATTCATAACTTATAAAATCTTGTATGTAAGCCAAAGATGTGGAAGCGAGCCCTTAATATAGAGAACAATTACAATAAATTGAATTCTCTCGTTCGGTTTGGCCTTATGTACAAAGGATTGAGTCTTTGGAAAATAATCTTTGCAATCCGGCTTCGGTTAAAAGCTTGGGATAAGATTATGAGCATCCCTATCCATTCCTTTAAGCAATAATGACCACGAAAGCTTATTTAATATTGTGACTCAATAAAATAAAATAAACTTAATAATCGCAAATACATAAGAAATTCTTCTCTGACAGATTTAATTCCTTGTCCAGCAAAACAATAAAGGCATCTTTTATGTTTTTTGCTTCACTAAGACTCGACAAGACGCTAATAAAACTTGACACAAAGAAAATGCTTCACGAGCCATTTCTTTGTCAGGTCCTAGAAAAAGATATTGAAACTTTAATGTACGAGACATTATTAAATTGTTCGTCAATAAAAAACACAGGGAAAAATGGGTATTCTATGTACTTTTTTCATATTTTCTCTTATAAGTTAATTCTTTTAAAGTGTACTGATAGTTGTTGGTATATTGATTTAAAATTGTGCCCATAGATTGTACCTCGTTTTAATTTTATGAATTCAATGAGGGCAATAACTAAAAAAATCTTTCTATAAATTTTACATTTAATGAATATCATCAAGGTTAGATTAACAAAATTACCATTTACAATTACAAAGCGTAAAATATGTAATTAAAACTCTGATACATCAAAAAATAATCAGAAGAATTTTCTTTCAAGAATCAAAAAAAGTGTTTTTGTTTGAACGGTCCCTGTATGCAGCGGCTTACTTCTTTGAGAGGTCTCTGAAGTCATTGACCCTGAACCCGATGCATCACGAAGTATTGTAACAAGCAGCATGTACTATTTCTCGACGTTTTCTTTCTTGAGAAATGAAAGTTCAACATGTCGCTACAAAAACACAAAGAGCTATTGTAACATCACGAAGTTGTCAAGCTATTTGAATTTACTTGTTAAATGTATATCAAAACGTATATTCTTCATAGTTCAATCAGCTATTTCTAACATTTTATTCAAAGATTTTCAACTTTTATTTTCTTGGATACCGAAAGAAAATAAGTTATAATACATATATAAGTTTTATCTAGCACAACTTATTTTTTTTTAAATGTAACCCCTCTCTCGTTGACAGATTGGTCTGTTATTTGGTACACACCTTTTATTGTGATGACAGTACAATAGTATTATCTTGAGAAATTTCTCCCAATCGAATTCTGAATCTCAAGATACAAGCTTTTGCTCAATTTGGGATTAAATGTATTAAAAATATGTTTATTTTTTATTATTTGCATTAACATATATATATATATATATATATATTGCAATTACTTTAGTAACACTTATATACCTATAAATTATGTATGTTATTCTTAGCATTGTTTTTGTGAGATGTCAACTATTGACGTATACTTGTTATTGGCTCTCCGTTTCTGATTTATTATTCATTCTTATTATGTAAAATTTGGGATAAATTATACCAAGTCATGTAAACAATGACCAATAAAATGAATTTCAGTCTTGATTAAAGATATAAGTATGTTGAAATACAATTTACAAGACAGAATGTACATTGCGAGGAGGACGTAATCTCGCATTTTGTGATATAGCGAGGTTACGACATCAAACGTAAATTCAATAAGTTGTATTGAAAATTTCTTACCCTCCAAGGAATAAAGCGAAATTGATTTCTCACACAGCCGTAACACAAGCCAGTCAATTGATTTTTTTCTTTGATACTAACTAGCTAGATACGAATGCTTTGTTGAAGTAATCCTATATCGTATGGACTTAAGATCATACGTTTTTTTTTCTTTAAATGTCCCTGTTAGCCGACGAGGCATTTACAGCTACACCGGGCTCGAGGCGGCAAGGCGCAGAAGGAGCCTAGCCTAAGCCTCTTTAATAGTAAGTTACAGCTACACCGGGCTCGAGGCGGCAGGGCGCAGAAGGAGCCTAGCCTTTTTAATAGTAAGTTACCTCGGGGACTCCCTTCGTAGAGGGAACTTCGGCTAGGGTCGTTACTTTATTATTATAACCGAATTGGGATATCGCCGAGCTCTTAGGTAGCTTCGACGGACAATACATGGAGTGACTCGGTTAAAGGCCCCCGAGAGGAGACCTCGGCTAAGGTCCTACATGGTACTGCTGACAATCTATATTTATATACAAATGTTATAGAAAAAAGGATTTATAAAACGTTCCTTATAGCTCTTTATGTAAAGATATTTGTATGCGTGAAACTAACCCTTAATCTAATGTTATAATAAAGGGGAAAGATATGTTTGTTTGTAATGGATAAACTCTGAAACTAGTAAATCAAGCTTAGTAATTCTTCAACTTTAAAAAAGTTATTTTTAAGTGAGTTATCCAGAAGTAAAATGGGTTATATTTTTGTGGACTATTTAATTTAATAGATCCATGCAACGCCGTGTCTTACCTTGTTTAAAATAGTAGTCATTATTAAACGTGCTTTATTTGAAGTGATACTTTCCTTACCCACTTTGATGATAAATCAAAAGATTTAGGTGCGAGTTAACAACATGTGTAATATGCCTCAGGAACTTCTATTCCTTTACTTTTCTTGTATGAGTTAATTTAGAATATTATTATTATAGGTACAAGGATTCATTTTTGTTGTTTATTTATTTCACTTCGGCAGTTCTTTTTATTTACGTTTAATTTTCTTGTTTATAGATTTGCGTGAAAATTTTCCATCATATTCAATACCTGCAAGCCATAAATACCTACTTCAAGTTTTACATCTGTCTTGCAAATTGAATCTCAAGCGAACCGACAAAAAAAATAAACGTTAGGCGCGATACAAGATGCGCATTTTTAACTATCGGGCAGTTGATTGACTCAAGTGTAGGACCCAACTTCACTTTACAATATTTATTTTTCATTTTTAACATATTTTCGAGTATTTACATAAATTCAATATGACTAAAATGAAATAAAACCAATAAAATATATCGTAAATAGTAACACCAAAAGGCTGCCATATTTTGACAGCCTTTGATCTGTTAGATTTATCCACGCCCCGAATAGTAACTAATAAAATATGTGAAAATATTCAGGAAAAATAAAACATTTTCTCAAACAAATTTCGTAAACGTCATATATTTGATGCAATACAAAGATTGTAACCATACATATCCCTATACTATACGATAAACATCGTATAGCTCAAGGCTTCAATGAAGTAAATCAACCCGAGAGCAACCAATCCAACAAAGAAATTGATTTAGCTAATAAGGTAACATAATATAGATTATTTTAATCCATAATTAAATTAGTGTCCGTGTCACCTAGTATAATTATAGATCAATCTAAAATGATAGCTAACTTATCCTGAAGATTTCATCCAGGAGTAAACTCCCATCATTTTCGGATCTAAAAAGACCTAATGAACTCAGTTACAAGCGGATAGATATCGCTAGTTACTCTTATTAGGAGGAAAGACTGAAGAATCCTTTCACTATCCAGTAATAGAATTTTTTAATACGCTACATGTAAGAAATTCCAATATCACGTTAACAAGTTGGCCGATGAGCGTATAAATCCGACATGGTATTGGAGCGAGTAATACGTGGCATTGCTGGGGCTAATTAAATTGCTGTAGCCGGTCGCAGGGGGTAAGCAATTTAAAGCTCACTTTGCACTGACCTTACTCATTGCGGTATTTTAGTTTCAGTAAATATGCATCTATGACTATATTCCCGTTGGACTTTTAACTTATAGTTTCTTATTTTAGTTAACATAAGAGTTGAAGTACCTGTTATTAGAGGATTACTAAAATTAGAGGATGAGTTCACGAAGCCGAAGCATTTAAAATGAAAAAAGTGGTAATTCCTGAACTTTCAAATTCTTCTGATATATAATTTATGTCTCTGTACTTTAAATTGATTAAATAAATACGTTAGCGTATATTGCCTATAATTATATACATTAATGTTTCCTGGAACCTCATACAAAATGAACAATTTAAAAGAAAGCGTTTTAGCATATTCAGTACTTCGACAAAGTGTTCATACTTTTACGTTTTCAATTTCACAAACAGATTACGAAGAAGTCCGAGGTTTTCTCAAGCATTTACATCCCCGAAATAATGAGGTAGGTATTATGCAAATTGTATTCTCCGCGCGAGATGATTTGCTAAGTGAAATAATTTTCTTTATACTCCTGGGGAAATAAAATAAAATTGCCTCGATTCCCCCGCGGCTGTCATATTTACCTGTGCCATTTTTTACCGTGTGATAATCATCAAGTATTTCTTGTCGTCTGTCGAATATAATTATGCTTTTTTTATGTAGCATTGTATCCAACACGACTAAGGTTCCGGAAAACTTTTAATACAGCTCTAGTTACGAACAATCTCGGATGATAGTTCTCGTTTTCATACAGCCTAAATGACTATAAAAACTTTACTGAGTTTCTAAAATGGCTCCGTGAGCTTTTACTACTACTTGCCTGATATCCAATATTTCTGTCTCGGGTGACTACAATAACAATATTAACAAAAAACAAAGGCATCAAAAGGACTGACGAGACAAGCGAAAACTCAAAACAAGCGTGACAATAGTCCAAAAATAAATAAATAATCAATAAAAATCAACCCTTGCATCTAAAAAATAAAATTCAAAATTGATTACCAGAAAAATAATTGAAAAAAAGTTTATCGAGACTGTTCCAAATTCAAAAAAGCATGATGCTGATGACAGTTGAACGTGTTGTTCACGCGAACCTATAAGGTTTTCCTATAACAAATATCATCTAACGCGTCTAAAAACCGTTTTTCACTCCTCCTTAAATAAGTAATAACGCATACTCTTTATTTATTCTTCTCACAATCATCTTGGGCATATATTTAATAAGAATTGATAACTTAATAACAATGAAGGAAAAATTTGTGCTTAATTATCATATAAACAAATGTCTGCAGCGACTGGCTCAAGTCATATGAATCTGTTATTCATCAGCTACCGTGGGCTTACACTGCCAAAAACAACAACATATTGTCATCTCAGTTTTTTTCAAAGAGAAGGATAGGGAAAAAGCGTGTATCGTGAGACTATTTTACGCCAGTGGAAACCCACGGTTATATTAAAGTAACATATCGGTTAGTGGATCTTCATTTTAATACCGATGACAAATATATTTAATTAAAGTTGTTTTTAAGTTTTCAAGTAATCATTGGTACGCTCGGTTCAACTGTTAATAAGGCTCTTTAGTTTGGATTTCTTGATTGAAGCTGCATTTATTACCGTTTTTCTCGTTATATCATGCAAATAATCTTACTAGTATTTTATCTCTATTTATTGAATAAGGTATTGTGTGCTACCGTATTTGTTATCTAGAACAAAGGATGTCTATAAAAGCAAACAGGATTATTGAACTCTGACACAGAACATACAGTATTAAAGTGGATATATTCATCTCCCCGCAGGCGGCTGGGTCATTCAACTCATGACATATTTTTTTCATTTAAAACAAACTTTGCACTCCTACGCTTTATTTCTATTCTATGACAGAGGAAAACAAGCTATATCTTTTTTTATTACAATAAATGAGAGATGACATTTTATATCTCATTTAAATAAAAGGAATAAAAGAAAAACCTAAAGTATGTGTACGTATAATTTCAATGTTCGAATGGTCATTGATAAAACCAGTGCGAGACGGGCTGCAACCGTGACCTCATACCAGTCCCAGTCACCCTTAGGTAGGGCTCCCGAAACCAGTCGGTACATACACCGGACCGCATGTAAGTTAAGCCATTACCTAATTAGTTGTAGTTATATTAGATTCTTCGCCGCACAACGGAACGGCACCAGCCCTACTTGTACTGACCCGTCATCGCACAGCCATTCCTACTTGATGAGCTCAGCTTCGCTGACGTTGCTCGGCCTCGCTTGTTTGGCGCACGCAGTCTGTTCGATATCCAGAGCGTGCGTCAGTGTAGACGGCTTCTGCTCGAACAGCCTGTGGCGTCCGGAACCCGGGCCCAGGCCGAGGACGAAAGATCCATCAAGGTCGTTTCCAAGGCCGCGCCGTAGTCGCAGAAACTTGCCAGACCTCTTAATTGCGCCGCCCAGTCTCCTAAAGATTTGCCTGGACGATTACTCGCTTTATAAAAATTTGCCTTGTGCACAAATAAGCATTGTTTCGGCTTAAAGTTTCCTTCAAATAATTGAACGAGGTCAGTGTAGCTTAATAACTCCTCTTCTTGCGGGCACGCTAGATTACGTACTAAATGGCATGTCTCGTCGGTGAAATGTGTGAGCGAAATTCGGCGCTTATATGCGTCTTCTATTTTGTTAATTGCGATAATTCTTTTTTTAAAATTGTCCACTCATGGCATTTGTGGTAGAAATTTGGCATATTTAAATAAATACGTAATAAATACGCCATTTTTTTCATTCGTGGGTCACACAACACTCGTCGCCCGTGCAGTGAGATGTTTGAACGCTGATTAAAACAACCACTCGTGGACATCACATCACAGTGACAACTTTGACAATTTCTGTGTGTACTCCTATATACATCTACTTGATGCCCGTGGTGTGACCCCTAAAGCTGTGTATGCTGGTGATTTGTAATACAATCAAGTATAGGTCTTCATAGCCTTGTCATTTTGTATTGCGAAGTAAAAATGAAGCAAATCTAATAACGATATAGAAATATGTTGATTATTATTTCACGCGGCGCTCCCGCGGGCAGCCGCGCCGGCCCGAGGCTCTGGTGGCGAACGCTCGGCTCCCAAACAAATATATAATTCAGGGTTTCCTCAGGTACGGATTTTCATTACTCCCAAAATAAATTTACCACTCGACGTTGCGAGTCCATTGCCCTTTGGGATACATGGGAAAATACATACATCATTTATATGGGATTTTAATATTTTTCTGAGAATTATAGCAATAATAAACAACATTTTATCTTTGTAAACACCGCTATCAGTGAGTTCATCTATCAAACATTGGCACTGCGATGTCTAAACCCACTATCAATATATAAAGAAGCAAATTTAATTAATATGCACTTTATAGGTCAACGTATATGTCAAAAATAATTACGTAAGCCGAGCAAAATGATTGGGCAACGAAATATCCTACTTCTGAGGATGATAAGCGCTAAAGTGATACTATGTGATATATAAATGGATAGTTATGTTGAAACAAGCGTAGCTTACAGAAGGGTATAAAGTCGCTAAGCTTAGTAGGCTTCGTAGAAAGTTGACAATCAAAAAGACGATACATTAAACCTTTAACAAGGCTTATGTCTTGTACAACTTGTAAATGCAAACAAAACACTCGACCATAAGGACTAAGTGTATTCGTTTCTCAATTTTCCATATTAAATATTGTAATAAAGCACATGTAAATTTAAACAAGCTGATTTCAAATTGAAACCCTTAATGCAACAAATATTTGTTTACGTTGAAATTAATATGCGTTTGTAAATTTGCATTGAGTGTACGGACGAGTAAGCGAAATATTTATTTAGTTTGTACTAAAAGTGGAATAAATACAAAATCAACTCTATAACATTTACTAAAACATTAAGATTATTTCAAACTAGCTGTGCCGCGCGGTTTTACTCGCTGCGTCGTTAAATTATAGCGAACGTAGATTAACTTATTGTAAAATATATATTTGGTAGTTCCTGAGTTAGCACGTTCTAACAAACAAACTAAATGTTCAACTTTATAAAATTAGTAGGTACACCTGTTATTATTTATTTTTTGGTTACCACAAGAATTTGAGTAAGCTACCATAGGTCAATACTCCTACTATTCTGCCACCTCCCCCTCTTCATTTCACTCTTTCATTGTTTACTAAAGAAATTCTGTCCTCGCATATGTAATACTAATTGTTGCAAGTAAGAAGGACTTTTTCAAGCATGGCTGCTACGATGTGTAGAGTTTCTTTTGGAAATATTTCTTTAATGTATGCATATTTATGTAGTAGAACGTATATACAGGACAGTACGCTCCCTATATAATAGACCCTCGATCTGATCAAAGTCGCGGAATTCATAAGGCCTCCGCCGCGCCGATATTTGTGGCATTCCTTAACAGGCGGCTTACGCTTGACTTATTACCCTAAGTCCCCACTGTGCGGCCAAGGAAGTCCACCATTTACCATTGCCTGTCTTTTTTCCTGTATGGCAGTTTTTCTTTTATTCTATTTGAGTTCTCTGTTTACGTGATAGTTAGCTAGTTGAAGGTCATTATAATTTTTTAACTAACGCAACAAAACAAAGGGATCGAGACGAACACGGGTTGTTTGTTAATTTTTAAATTGAACGCCAGCGTGTTGAGTGTTCACAGTAGCCTAGCAATTAGTTGCCGCTGCAAAATGAGTTTGCCTTGTTATCGAGACTGGCCCTTTATTCTTTTTTATAAAACATTTTTTGATTGTAAAAAACTAACTTGCAAATTAGCAACTAACGTTGTCATTAGACTACAAAGTGAACTTATTAGGATATAATTTGTTATCGTTACAATTAAAGATCAATTATTTTATTGGCATTACATGTGAGTGAACATTGAATACAATTATTTAAGTACATATAGGTAATTTCTTCTTATGGCTGTCGGCGACAAACAGCAAGTGGCTCATTCGATGTTAAGTACACCCTGGATAGGTGCATGCCGAAGTGTTACAAATGTATTGCTTTTGTGAAAAAGAAATGAGAAGCAGCTAGGATGGGAAGATGATTGAGCGTGAAGCGCTTGACCTGTCGGACACTCTGAAGTACATATAAACAACTTTAAACCGGTATTCTAAAAGGACTCAATTATGCAACAACTCTTGTTCCGTTTTACCACAGTTACTCTGTGCCTCGTTTCCCTCATTATTTTCTATAACATTCAGTCACCATTGTTACACATAATAGTGAGTTTATATGATAAAAGAAGTTCGCTTGTATTAATACATTCTCTACCATTATACAACAGTACATTGTAGTGGAACTCTTACAAAAAAACAATAATTGCAAGCGACATAGGGACGGGGCGACAAAATGCTTTAGTGCTAAAACTAATTACAAAGCAGTTCGTAACGGTCACCGAGCTTCTATCCAATTAAAAAGTACACATTTTACAATGATTTTGTCCTTTGTGTGCTTACAATTTTAAATAAAACATTGCTTTTCTTACTATTTGAACTATTCAACATTTTCTGTCAACGACCTTATAGATTGACAGAACAAAATTAAATTAATAAGAAAGTACTTACGAATGTTTTTCTCTATTTATCAAAGAGTGAAAGGCAAATTAAAGTTTCGACATTAACATAAAGAAAATTCTTGCGTTTCCAACACAAGTCGAATTGTCGTGGGTGTTGAGTGACCACCACCATCACAGTTGCCAGTCTTTTTGTGGTAGAGTTAGTAACAAGGGATCTAATAAGGAAAATATAAGGCAGGGATATGAAGGGTAGACAGCTTCACATTCTTATAACAAGATACAAAAGCATAATTATGTTAAGAAAGATGGTTTAACAGTGGCAAAGCTCGCAACAACAACAGTTGCACGAATGGGCCGGCTCGACCGTTGAAATACCACGATCTCACAGAATACTGGCGTGAAGTAGTAGTGTTCAACGTTTCGTCTGATGAATGAGGTGCCGGAGACCAAATTTCAATCAAAGGGAAAGAAAATTGGAGGAACAGAGGAAGGATAGAAAAACAAAACATCCTTTTTTTGTCTATTCTCCTCCTTTGGGGCAAAAAGTAGGCAGCGCATCTGCCATTCATTTGCTTGTTTCGTATGATGCCTATGGGTAGTGGTATGTTAATATCAGATGACCTGCATGCTCATTTGCCACTTTTTTCTATTAAAAGATATTTTCGACTTATTTTTGTAAAAGATTACCGACGATATTTATCCAAGTCACAGATTAACAAATCCATAAGTTAAAAAACAAAACAAATTAAGCTATGTTTTATTTAAAAGTACAAAAGACAACGCCAGTGTAAAGTGTCAGCTTTTAATTTGATAGAAGCGCAGACCGCTTGGACCAACTCAGCAATTAGTTCCAGCACTGACGCAAGTATTTGTTGCTTGGATGCCTCGAGTAATTTTTGTTTGTATTTTCGACAGGTTACAGGCAAAATAATTTCAAAGGGAAAGTAACAATCAAAGTCTATTAAACAACTTTAGTAAAGTTCGCTTGAGAGTGTTGATTACAACTCTATAGAAATCATATTTTCATTTAAATTGTAAAATTATGAGCAAATATAAACGTTTTACGGAAATATGCCTTAAATGATACGGAAATCACAGTAGAAATCGAAGAACTAACTGTGTAAAACTTTGCGAGGCAGGGAAGTCTTCTATTATAAAATGTTAACAATTTTTTTTTTAATAGTACATATAATGTAGATTAATTGTAACATTATTTATATTTTACATTAAGATGTAAGTAAGATTGTAATCTATTTATATATGTATATAAAAATGAATCACTATTCCCCTTGGTCACGGTATCACGCATGAAAAAATAAATTTACGCGGAAAAATAGAAAATTAAAGAAAACCTAACGACCATAATTATTAACTTTTCTGCGACTTAACCATAGCACCTTAGGCATAACTGTCGTTCGTTTGAAAATTGGCGCGATTACCTTAAGTAGGGGATGAACGTCTGTATGGAGAAACTACCCCGCTACTATCAAGATTTATGAGAGCCTCCGCATCGTATCGTTGTTTTCTTTTATCGTCTACTTATTGCTACCTATGAATATTCAGGCGCTTGTATTTCATTTTTATTTGCATGGGAAATAGTGGTGGTTTTACGCCTAGGCTCACGAGGCCCGGGCCGGTATTTGGAGGGCGGCAAATTTTTCAGAACGCCAAAATTTTTAACCCAAAAAAAATTAACGATAAACGGAATTTTGAAAGGTTGGAGGGTATGAGTATTGGAATATTAGAATATTTGAATATTCGAATATATTGGAATATTGGAATGTTGGAACATTGGAACGTTGGTATATTGAAATGTTGGAAGGTTAGAGTATTGGAAAGTTGGAAAGTTAGAGGTATGGATATTATAATGTTGGAATGTTGGAAAATTGGAAGGTCGGAATATTGGAAAGTTGGAACATTGGTATATTGGAATGTTGGAATATAGGAATGTTGGAAGGTTGAAAAGTTTGAGAACAGGATTGTTGGATTATTGGAATATTCGAATTATATTGGAAGGTTGGACTAATGGAGAGGTTGTAGTATTGGAATGTTGGAATATTGGAAGGTTGGTATGTTGGAAGGTTGGAAGGTTAGACTTTTGGAATATTGGAAGGTTGAAAGTTTGAGTAGAGGATTGTCGGATTATTGGAACATTCGAATATATTGGAATATTGGAATGTTGGAACATTGGAACGTTGGTATATTGAAATGTTGGAAGGTTAGAGTATTGGAAAGTTGGAAAGTTAGAGGTATGGATATTATAATGTTGGAATGTTGGAAAATTGGAAGGTCGGAATATTGGAAAGTTGGTACATTGGTATATAGGAATGTTGGAAGGTTGGAATGTTGGAATATAGGAATGTTGGAAGGTTGAAAAGTTTGAGAACAGGATTGTTGGATTATTGGAATATTCGAATTATATTGGAAGGTTGGACTAATGGAAGGTTGGAGTATTGGAAGGTTGGAATATTGGAGAGGTTGTAGTATTGGAATGTTGGAATATTGGAAGGTTGGTATGTTGGAAGGTTGGAAGGTTAGACTTTTGGAATTTTGGAATATTGGAAGGTTTAAAGTTTGAGTAGAGGATTGTCGGATTATTGGAATATTCGAATTATATTGGAAGGTATTGGAAGGTTGGAGTATTGGATGGTTTGAGTATTGGATTGTTGGAATATTGGAAGGTTGGAATGTTGGAATATTGGAAGGTTGAAAAGTTTGAGTAGAGGATTGTCGGAATATTGGAATATTCGAATTATACTGGAATATTGGAAGGTTGCAGTATTGGATTGTTGGAATATTGGAAGTTGGTATGTTGGAAGATTGGAAGGTTGGACTATTGGAAGGGTTGGAAGGTTGGAGTTTCGGAATGTCCGAATATTGGAAGATTGGAATATTGGAAGGTTGGAAAGTTAAAGTTGGAGTATTGGAGGGTCGAAATATTGGAAAGTTTGGAGTATTGGACGATTGGAATATTAGTATATATAATTTATAAAATATATATAAATTAGTATATATAATATTAGTATATTGGAATGTTGGAATATTGGAACGTTGGAATATTGGAATATTGGAATATTGGAATGTTGGAAGGTTGGAGTAGATGAGTGTTATATTAAACTGCAACCTCACATAATACAGGCTTGAACTGGTTCTTCTACGTCGTGTCTAGTGAGTGCGGTGTCACAAGCCGTGTAACCTCATCAATCTAGTTCTAATCTTGGCATTGTATAAATGATAAGGGATATCTATATGCCTATGGTTAGTTTTATATCAGGTTCATTATCGACTTGGAAAAATTAAAAAGACATAAAAAAATTACAACTTAATTTTTTTTTTAAATAATTGTCAAAAAAATAAATTATTTCAAATTAAATGTAACTTAAGTGAATATAAACATAGGCTTTTATTTTTTATTCCACTTGGAATCAATTGCATATTGAAAGCATCGCAATGCTTGTTACTATTTCAAGTGGCCCCAAAAATATGTTGATTGTTAGTCATCTACTAGCTGGAGAGAGTAAAATCATGAAGATTTTATGAAAATGAATGTTAATAATTACATAAAAAGTAGCGTTTCTTGGGAAATTTTATTTTTATGACCCATACATACTTTTCATTCGTTTATAACGAATACAAGAAAAATATTTCTTATATTTGATACTGATCGTACTATCATGTTAGAGTTTTTATAGTGGTAGAGCCCCGCAACGACAACATCTGTTGCATGAATGGGCCGGCTCGACCGGTGAAAGACCACAACTTCACAGAAGACAGGCGTGAAGTAGATGTATTTATGCGTTTCGTCTGACGGCCAAGCCGGCCTTGCTTTTCCTAACCGAGACGCAGATATCTTCTCCGTCGGATATCTCGTATCTATCCTACCCCGGGTACAAACTGGAACACTCCTTTTTGCCCCGGGCTGGTGTGTGCGGGTACGTCAGAGAGGATATCTGATACCTATCTATTCTGTGGCTGCGCGTAGATGGCGATGACCATCCGCGAGTTTACGCGTGCCTCTATAGGTCCCATGGCGGTAATGCCGATGCAGACCAACTCATGGACCTAGTCCAAATGGGCACAGACTCTGTGTTGGAACAGATCCCATCTGCCAAAGTCGTGGTATTAGGCGATTTTAATGCCCACCACGCCGAATGGCTTGGATCACGTACCACTGATCACGCGGGGAGATCTGTCCATGACTGCTTTGGCATATGATCTGACACAACTGGTTACCTCGCCTACGCGAATCCCAGACGTTGTGGATCATATACCTTCTCTATTGGACCTTCTGCTGACCTCATATCCGGAAGGCTATCAGGTTTCCGTCGATGCTCCATTGGGCTCGTCGGATCACTGCATGATCCGGACAGCAGTGCCTATCTTGGAACGCCCACGATTGCAACCGATGGGCCATCGTCGAGTCTGGCACTATAGGACGGCGGACTGGGATGAGATGCGGGCTTTTTATGCATCCTACCCATGGGAGCAGGTTTGCTTTAAACTGGATGATCCCGATGCCGTTGCCGATTCTGTTGCTGATGTGGTGCTGCAGGGGATGGAACTCTTTGTTCCGTCATCTATGGTGCCAATAGGCGGTAGATCCCAGCCATGGTTCGGTCGTTCCTGCAAGCTAGCATCACGCAACAAGCAGGAATGTTACCGAGCATGGGCCGAAGCATCAGCGTCAAGAGATGTAAATACCAGTGTCCTCAAAAGAAAGTATAACTCTGCCTCCAGGTCCTTCAAAAGGCTTATTGCCGGGGCAAAGTCGGAACACGTGGCCAGCATTGGGGAGAGGCTAGTGCGTCTTCCTTCTGGAACTCGCGCGTTCTAGTCTCTGGCCAAGGCTGTCCAAGGAAATTTCTGTAACCCATCGTTACCACCTTTGCGCAGGGAGGATGACTCGTTGGCCCATACTGCAAAGGAGAAGGCCGATCTTCTGGTCTCTCTTTTTGCATCTAACTCGACACTGGATGACAAAGGTAACTCACCGCCTAAATTCCCGCGCGGTGAGACCTCTACGTCGGAAATCCATTCTCCAGAGATTGGTGCGTAAAGCGCTTCAGTCTCTGGATATCCATAAGTCGAGTGGGCCTGACGGAATCCATCCTATTGTGCTTAGGACATGTGCTCCTGAGTTGGTACCGGTGTTAACGCGTCTCTTTCGGTACTCCTACTCCTTAGGCGTTGTCCCAAAATCCTGGAAGACTGCCTTAATCCACCCGATCCCAAAGAAAGGCGACGGCTCGGATCTGTCCAACTATAGGCCTATTGCCATTACTTCTTTGTTCTCCAAGATAATGGAATCGACCATTAATTGCCAGCTCATGCGGTACCTAGAGGATCACCAGCTGATTAGCGATCGTCAGTAAGGTTTTCGTCAGCGACGCTCAGCTGGTGATCTTTTGGCTTACCTAACTCACCGATGGGCGCAGGCAATTGAGAACAAAGGGGAGGCCTTGGCGGTTAGCCTGGACGTAGCCAAAGCCTTCGATCGGTTTTGGCACAAAGGGCTTCTTTCGAAGCTGTCTTCCTACGGGCTTCCCGAGAAATTATGCGAATGGATTACCAGCTTCCTTGAGGGTCGTAGCATCAAGGTCGTAGTCGACGGTGCATGCTCGGACACCAAATCCATTAATGCTGGTGTACCACAGGGCTGTGTACTATCTCCCACCCTCTTTCTTCTGCATGTCAATGACATGTTGCATAGTAAACGTTCATTGCTATGCAGACGATAGTACCGGTGATGCCCTGTACATGGCCCGCGCTAATATTTCTCGGTATTGCGTCAATGAGTACCGGAGCAAACTTGTGTCTGAACTTGAGACTCTATTGGATAACGTTTCGGATTGGGGGCGACAAAATCTTGTCCAATTCAACCCCAAAAAGACACAAGTTTGCGCGTTTACAGCCAAGAAACAACCCTTCGTCGTTAATCTGAACTTTGAGAACACTCCCCTGGTTGCCTCTGCTAGTATCAGTATTCTCGGCGTTGATATTATCGAGCGACGTCCAATTTCGCGGTTATTTGGAAGGTAAGGCCAAGTTGGCCTCCAAAAAGCTTGGTGTGCTCGGTAGAGCGAAGCAGTATTTCACGCCGGCCCATCGCTTAAAGCTGTATGAGGCGCAGGTTCGGCCTCATATAGAATACTGCTCGCATCTCTGGGCTGGAGCCCCCAATTACCAGCTTTTTCCACTTGACCGTGTACAACGAAGAGCGACTCGAATCATCAACGACCGAGCTCTTACTGATCGGCTTGACTCACTGGCATTGCGAAGGGACATCAGTTCTCTTTACATTTTTTATCGTCTTTACCATGGGGAGTGTTCCGAAGAATTGTTTGGAACAATTCCTGCCGCTGAGTTTCGTTATCGCTCAACTCGACAGAGCTCCAATTACCATCCTCCTGGTTGGCATTCCACTACGGTGCGGTTTTCGCGTAATTTCTTGCCTCGGACAGCCGCATTGTGGAATGATCTGTCGCCAGCGGTATTTCCAAACCAATACGACTGAGGGTCCTTCAAGAAGCGAGCGTACTCCTTTCTTAAAGGCCGGCAACGCATACGCAGTTCCTCTGGTGTTGCGGATGTTCATGGGCGGCGGTGATCTCTTAGTTTTTAGGCGACCCGTTGCTCGTTTGCCCCCTTATGCTATATAAAAAAAAGTTTTACCGTATGACCGTAATAATAGAATGAATTAGTATTAAAATGTAATCATAACAATAAAGAACTTAAAGTATATTTTTCCAACTTTTGCCATTTTGTTTTGCGTAAACAGTCAAATATCGTTTCGAATTCGAACCAGTGTTGGAATATCCCCGGAGTAATTTATCAAGCCTGCTCAATCCGTCACTGTCGCGCCGCGTTGAAGCCCGCTTTGGCCTTGGGAGCGCGATAAGGAACCACTGAAGTGCCGGGGTGGACATCGAGATTAATCAGTGTAAGATTTTTAAAATGTAAGAATAAAATGTACATCTTGATTTTAAATGAGCTAAGTGATATATACATAGGATTTAGTGTACCAACTTAATTTGATTTCTTTAAATTTAGGTATATAATATCTACATATGCTGTTCATTCTTTATCAGCTTGACTAGCTGTATAGGTATGTATCTATTGGTCAAGGTAACGAATTCTTTTTCCGTATACTTAACGACGTAACGATGTCTGATTAATTAAAAAATGATACCCTTATCTTAACCGATGACAACACAAAAATTTCAAGCCTGTCAATGTCCATGATCTTTAGAAAACAACAGAAAAAAACAATTGCAATTAAATATTGAGAACACCGCCATCTATTAAACTGTTCAAATATTTACTTTCTTGATCTTACTTTACTTTTATGATTTCCGTGTTCTTCGTACCTTACTGATTTACTTAAACGTTGATTATGCGCTCATGATCGATGTAAAGACAGACCAATTATTTTGTAAGTGATTGGAAAGTGTTTTTGATATTTATTACTAAGAAATATTGTACTTCAAATATTAAGAGGTATAATATTGAAACGCTTCAACATTTGAATAACTTTAAATCCGTTGAAATGTTCAGCATACTCAAGGGAGCTCCGCCGAAGTTTAATCCACTTAAATTCATGTGCACGGCTGAGGACGCCGAAACAAACAACAACTTAATGTTGTAATGAGCTTTATCTTTGTTCAGGTCTGAAACGGAGGCAGCGGCTTCGTGATATCTCCGCCAGGTGACAAAACAGACCAAAGCGGTGCGCATCAAAAGGGGTTTGCGAATTTCAAAGATTTCATTGGTTTTAATTTAATATTTTGCTGGCAGACAAGGTCGGTATGCATATATATTAAAGCATGATAACACACTGTACATATTATTGTAACAGCAAATTCCCTCTACATGTTAATAAACTAAAACAAAACTATAAGTTTTTGACTTAAATACTAAAATTAGAAAATGTTATCTGTATGTTTTACTACTCGTATAAAATATATGTGTGCGTGTAATAAAGTAAAAAAAAATCTCACTAAAGATATACATGAAAGGTTAGGTCCATGAGAACACAGTAAACTGAAATTTTGTTATCTCATGCTAAGACTATTGTCTAAATCAAGATAGAGTCTGTCTACAATGTCGTTCTCGAAGATTAATATGCACTCCTCAATATACCCTATATTTCTCATAAATATGTGATAAAATATTGTAAGCCTGTAAAGGATTTGAAATAAAATAATATCTACGATAGGTCTAACCAGATATGATATTACGTAAATAACTATTACTGCTACATAAAAACTAAATGGAGCGCAATGTGAAACACAAAATTATATATTTTTTTAAATTATTATGAGATAAAATATTTTCTGCTTATTTAATCTTACATCGCTTATTATAAGTATTAAATATCTGTCTCTTTGTAAAATGGCCGCCTACCTTGTTGTTAATTTGAAAAAAGTAATAAAACCAATCCAGTTGAGTTAACTGTAATGAGAATTTGTAAGGTCAAAGGTTTACCCGCCCTCTGCGGGAAACTCTGTCAAATCACTATCGATCACCGGTGCGCAATCGGGTTCTGATAGCGTTCAAAACGAACGTTAAATGTCATCGCTTGTTAATATTATTTCAAAGGCGAAATCTTCAAATAACGCCACTGACTTTTAACCTTTGAGACCGGAATAGGTATTTTTCTGCCTATCATCGAGGTACCTTTAATCCGGAAAATAAACCTGTTCGACTTACATAAAACTGCATTAACAATTTCGGTTGCCATGGTAATGGTCCATGTATTGACAATAACAACTTTTTGAAACCAAGCTACCTTGTACACAATTATTATACGCAAAATTTCAAGCGTGGAAAATGACAAACGAATGCGTGTGAAGCAAGTTTTGGTAGCAATAGTATCTAGCTAGTTTAGGGCAACTGTTTCTGCTACATATATAATAAGTACACTACATACATATTTAATTGTATTATGCTTAGAATTTCCTCTTATGAGGTTCACGGTTTCTCCCGGGTAGATGGACGATTAAAAAATATACCCTAGGTTAGTCGCTGACAGAACTTCCTATCGATTCTGTAGTTTTATTTTATAACGAATAAACATATATTTTTATATAATGTAAATAAATGATTCGGATCTATAACTGATTATTGCGTCAGAATAAAACTTTCGATTCATTTAATAATTCAAAACTTAGATAGAAGCGATCCTGGAATTATCATCCTAATCCTTCTTGCATTCACCTCCTACCCCTGCACGAGAACATAATTTAAAGTCGCTTCTCCAATTTAGGAGTTTGCTCCGGTACAGAAAGTTCTGCTCAACGTTGAAATGATATCAAGTGAAGTTTAAAAGTCGATCGTTTCAGTAAAATTTTACTATTGAATTTGTAAAAATAGCGCTTGGAATTCTAGACACTCGTAGCGTTAGATGCAACATATTATAAAATTTGCACATATTTTGTAAAAAATTTATACAAAAAAAGATAATTAAAATCTTCTTTAGCATTAATGATTATCACAGGTATATCATATCACATGTCTTTCTTCAAATGTATCTATACTGATAAATAAAATTGAAGTGTCTGTATGTAATATCAAAATAACATTGCCATACTCAATACATTAATATAAATAATTGAGTATATGTGTATCGTACCAAAATACAATTTTTAAAAATTTTGTCTGTCTGTGTATTCCGGGTAATCTCTGAAACGACTGAATCAATTTGGATGGGACTTTTACTGGAAGATAGCTAATATTGTCGAGATTCAAATAGGCTAAATTAATTTAAGCAAAATAATTAGGGTTCCACCCGAAAAGTGAAAAACCCTCGAAATTGTGAAAAAACCTACGCGGCGCCGTATCGAAAGCGCCGCCCGCTACCTGCAATGTCACAAAGGTTGTCTTAAGTAGTAAAATAACATAAACATTGTACTATTTGAAGCGTAAAAACTTCCTTAGCCACGTTAAACGACAGTAGGTGGGGTAAATATTACAGGTTCACGAGATCGACATGCGCAACATGCGTTAGCGACAGCGTCAGCAACATGCTTATTGAACTGAAAACATCTTTATCTGCGTTAGACGATTTTAGGTAGAGTTGGTGGTAATCTATAAATTAAATTAAATTGTTTGTTATAATGTCAAAATATAATTTTGTGACTGATGTTTTACGTTTTATTGTTAATAATACAATTATATACCTTAATCCTGCGAAGTTAATAATATGTTTTAATTTAATTCTACGCGAACGAAGTCGCGGGAAACAGCTAGTAGTAAATAAATGAATAGAGCATATGTTGAGAGCACATATTAGCTATCCTCACCAACAATAAACCACAAGAAAAAAAGGTTTTAAAGCATTCATTAGTCAACATGTCTGCTAATTGTGTTGGGTACTTACTACCTAGCTAATCAAACTTAGGTTAAACATTCGAATTTATCATTTCTCTGTTATAGTGAACTTTTAGTTAATAAAAATCTTTTCAGTAGGTAAGTTTCAGTTTTAAATCTGGCTCGCCTCTACACCGACAATTCAAAAGGTAATCCAATTTCGTGAAAAGCTTGAATAGACTCCGAAATACAGAGCGGCCCATTGCTATGCGATATGCGAATACCTCTCGAATTTCGGATCTGTTTTCTTTCAAATTTCAACGCCACACATATAAAATGGCGTGACGTAATAATCCTGATCGTATAAAACAAAGTTGTGATAATTATAACATTTTATAACTCAAGCACAGATGTGTTTGATCTTTGATTTGTCTCCGCCCCTAATAAAAGAATATCTAACGAAAAATTCACAAAACAAATATATTAAGAAAATTCATTTAGCTATATTTTAGCATTATGCATATGCGATGTCACCTCTGCTGAAATAAATCTATAAAGATAATTATAATTATGCATCGTAACAATAAATTAATGTTGTATATTTTAAAGGTGTTTCAATGAAGGGAATCGATGCGAGTGTTACTCATCCGTCGAATACAAATTAATACTGCTAATAAGGGAATAAATACAACATAAGTTACTTGTGAAACTCGGGCGTGTTGAAAGGGTGAATGACGAGAGAGTAATGAAACAAATTTATGTTGCACAGTTGAGTGGCAGCGTTGTCAGGGGACGTCCAAGTAGAACTTATATCGACCAGATTAGTGATATGCTAAAGAAGGACGATATAAGGAGTACCCGTAACCGACGAGCATGTATGCGTAGTTGTTTGGATGTAGAAGAAGCGACAGAGGTATGCCAGGATCGCGCCAAATGGAAATTCATTATCTCTGCCTACCCCTCTGGGTTACGGGCGTGAGTGCATATTTATTTATTAAAGTTACTTCTATGGCGGAACTATGTTTGCCGAGTCAGCTAGTATTATTACAAGCGTGAAGGTTAGTGGTTACCCATGGACGGATGTTACTCTTTTACGTAAATCTATTGAACTTGAGTTATATAACTTATCCACTTAAACTTACTTATATGTATATTTAAAGATGGGAGCCGTGAATTTATATTTTAATTAAACATGTACCGTAAACATTTCATTGTACCTGTATTCCGCTTCTGGTATTTGAAGTAGATTGAACTTTGTATTTTATACTACTTCGGAAAAATAGATTTAAAAGTTAAGCTGTCTTTAGTGGCGAGCTGTAACGGACGAACAAAGATAGTGTAATACGCGCCCATAATTGTTTAAGTGGATCGAAGTGTACGAAAGTAGAAAGTAAATTACATATAAAATCCTAAAGTTGTGGTCGCATTCGTTTTACGCCGTAGAGAATCATTAAAGTAGATCGGAAAAAAACACAAATTTACATAAATCGAAATTATTTTGTATGTATTGAGCTTCTAAGCTTAGTTTAATTGTATTCTGTCTTTGCGGTTTAAAAGCTAATTGTTTAACTCTCAGTACTCCTTGCTTTTCTAAGACGGTTAAACAAACCTAATCAGACTTTACAGTTAAATAAGTATTTCTTAGTATACTACTTTGAGTTATTTATATTATTACTGTTCTTGATCGTTCATTGATAGGAAATTTTTGACAATATATTTATATTATTGAAAAATGTATACGTGCATATCATCACCATATAGACTTACAATTATAGAATTTCCCCACCACACCTCTCCCATATTAATCATATCTATATGTGTTATACGTACATATGCTGGTCCATACTTTCATCCTTTAATGTAGCTGTTAACATATATAATATGGATATAGATGTAGTATATTGGTGTCATAAAGGCTTTAATGGTTAGGATATTACATTTGAAAATGTACCATTTGGCCTTGCGGTTTACCTCAATAGCCCCTTTAGAGAGAATACGGATCTTTGTGTTTTAACGGCCAAAAAATTTCAATAGTATTTTTTTAAAACAAAAAACAAATTTAAACTCAAACGATTTAAAAAAAAATTGTCGTTTTTAGTTAAATGTTTAATTATACTGCATTGAATTTAAGAATTACAATTTTGAACAATAAGATAAAAATATATAATAAAATAAAAGGCGAAAGTGAAAAAAATCATTATAATTACAATCCACAGATTAGTAAGCGACAGTTTTGTCAAATAAATAAATGTGAAAACTTCTGACAACATTGTCTCGATACTCGAAAGCCTACACTAACAAAATGTATTTGGGAATCTTTAGTTAGAACACAAACTTACGATAAACTTGTGCCGTTCGCAAGCCGCTACAGAAAAATTCATCACAACGGACCGCAAATTGTTTTCAATGTTGCGAAAACTCGTATAACATGCCAATGAATAAATTAAACTTCTCAATTCTAATGAATTTTATATAAATTTGACAAGTTTAGGCCACATTATTAAAATATGTTTGTGCATTTCCAAAATTTATATAGAATTAGCAAAAAAGTGCAAGCCGCACTATGTTTTGTTTTTATATAAAAATGGGGCAAACGAGCAAGCGGTTCACCTGTAATATGACCGCTACCCATAGACATCTACAACAATGAGTTGCTAATGTATCGCCTACCTTAAATGGACAGAGGAAGTAAAAACGATATTTCCCTTTTTTTTATCCATCCCCGACAAATGTAATAAAAATGTTTGAGGGGGAGGGCTACAATTAGGCCTCCGGCACCGCACCTATCGGGCGAGACGCAAAATATTTCTACTTCACGCCTGTCTTCTTTGAGGTCGTGGTCTAGCCGACCCATTTGTGCAACTGATGTTACGGGTTACTAACTACCACTTACTTCATTGTCATTTATTATTATATTATTATTCACATCATTATCTTTCGTACAAATCTAATTTATAAGCTGTTTAGTTTATTAATTAAATCCATTCTTAAGGATGTAAGGTGAGAGAAATTTCAGTAAATTAATTTAGAGCAATAATATTACCTTTGTGTTTAATTAAACTAAAATAAGCTAGAATCGCTGAGCGTTTCGGCATTTATCTTTGAACTTAATGCAACTTACTGCGCACTACTGGTCTGCGGAGATTAAGGCACTTCTATCCCATGTCACCGCAGTCGCGTAAAGACAGGAGTGACGGTATTGCGCCGAGGCACTCTCTCGATCCCTTAGATATAGATACGGACAGGTCGCACCGCAGATGCGTTAGTGCTGGGCCCAAAAGAAGAGGAGTCGACTTTTCCTCAGGTCTTAAACCGTACCTTTTGCTGACGTATGGTTGGCGGCGAAGCCTTAGAACAAATCCACCGCTAAGGGCGAGACAGCCACTCACTATTCTGGCACTTATGGCCTTAAGGTAATAATAGTGATGAGAGTTCAATGGAAGCCTTCACCCACCATTGAAATAAGGTAAAAAGGATGTACAGTCAACCCTCCTATAACGCGGCACTCTCAGAACGCGGTTTCCATATAACGCGGAGCTGAAATTGCGACAGCCCTCCTATAACGCTACCGCGTTATCGGAGGGCTCTTACAGCGCGGTTTCCGTTCAACAACGTCCCATCAGTTCTTTCCGTGCACCCAATGAATGGTTTTAACTGCATATGTTTATATCAGCGTGGTTCACGGGTGGGGCTCCTCATGCGCTATCTTCCACTTCTATTAAGTAAATAGTTTCGCATCGACAGCGTGCCATGCGTGTGTGTGTCTAACGAAACTGTAACATGAAAGATATATATGTGATCTTTTGACTGATGGACACACCTCAAATGCATTGGTAAACGAAAATAAGGAAAACGAATGGGTGCCAAACCTCGATTTACAAGATGTGAAAAAAGGGCTAAATTTGGCTAAAGAATTAGAACTTCATTTCATTGAAACTGATCATTCAACGGTGCGCAGCGCAAAGTTTAAAAGAGAGTTAAGAAATTGCTTAGCTCCCTATAGAGAGATTTTAGTGGAGTTAGAAAAAAAAGCTACAATCGAAAACCAATGTGAAGATCAACCAAGTGAGGAAGACATTTTGCCCATTAAAAGAAGGCGAGTTAGGCGACTCATATCTGACAGTGAGGATGAGTGTTGAAAGATTACATCATTTACAAAAGTCTTTCTTTTGTTTTTGTTGGAAAACAGTTTTTAGTTTAGTTTTTGTTTCATTTTTTTCATCATTTCCTTATATGAACTCTTCAATTCAATAAAAATAATTTATAATTTATCTTGTCTTTTGTATTTATTGGTCTCCATATAACGCGGTACGAATGATGTGATTTGTACTTATTCTGAGTCTCTTGTAGCGCGGTTTCCATACAACGCGGTAGACGGTTTCCATAGAACGCGCTACGAATTAGCCTGGTTTGTACGGTTAAATCCGAGTTTCTTATAGCGCGGTTTCCATATAACGCGGTACGCACTCACCGCGTTATAGCAGGGTTGACTGTATAGGAATTGTAAATAACCATTTTCTGTTTGTCCTCTCCTCTGTCTATTAAAGGTGGGCCACGCATCCGCATCTCATTAGTTAGTTGCAGATGTCTATGGGTAGTGGTCACTTAAAATGATCCACTTGCTCGTTTGCCACCTTCTGCCATAAAAAAAAATATTGCATTTATTTATGTAGTACTCATATTCCTTTATTATCTTATTGGATAAGCTCATTCTATTAAATATGAATGAAACCCTACATACGCATTCCCATATAAAAGGAACGCCAAATCGAACTCGATACTACTAAATATTTATAAATGCACACATTTTTAACGCAACCCAGAAAATAAAGCATACAATGAATGTTCATGTCAAATGTAGTCGACATAGTTTAATCACAAAAAGTCAATGTACAGCGTCTTAGGTGTATCTGACGCACGATTGCACCTTGAAATCTTGTGCAGTTATCTTTCGGTACCATTTTTTCCTAGCTAACTGCGCATGTATTATTTTCTATATCAATGTATCAATGAGATTAAAGTGGCCTTCAAATATCAAGAATTGGTGGCCCAATTGTAACAAAACATTCTATCATATACTACAGAGCTATCTCCTACTCCTACGAGTAATGATTGGCTAAGATAATAATTAGCTCTTCACTCCGAATCCATTTGTATGCTTCAGTACGAAATGTACTATAACAGTCATACATAAATTATGTACAGGACTCATGTAATAGTTATAATTCGCATTAAGCAGTAAGTATATAGCAATATTGGTTACATTACACATTCGCTGATAAGTCGATTTTTCGGTGGCAACAACTACGGTAAATTGATTACGTAAAGCTTTGTTAGTGCGATAAAGAATCGTTGCACAAGTACGAACAACGAAACGATAAGACGTATATTGGCGACCGATGTGTAAACAATGGATGCAATATCAACAGCGTTGCATTGAAAAATTGCAGTTTCGAAACAATTTTGATACTGTTCTTGTAAAGTAATGTATACAACTATATAAGTATTTATATGTGCAAAATTCACGTTAATTTAAAATAATTAATCATACTTAACATTTATCTTAATGATGATATTTATAGTTACATAAGTATAAGAATCAAGAGGATTTGAGACTTGTTAAATGTTTGCAGAACTAAAAACATTATAGTACTTACTACTTACTTATATAAAGTACTTTACAGCATTTATGGTCATATTGTGTGACGTTCCGATATCAAAGAAGTATCATTGTTATTGAAATTAGGTTGCCACCCCATCACGGGGGCCGAGATCATGAGTTTTTCTTTATGGTGTAAGGTGGCAAACGAAACCGGATCACTTCATGTTATGAGCGCTACCTATAGACATCTGCAACAGACAAATGTGTTGCAGATGCGTTGCCTACCTTTAATGGACAGAGGAGGAGGATAGACAGGGAAAAGGATATTTCCTTTTTCCCACTACCCCCCTCCCCGTCCTATCCACTTCCCATTCCCATTCTATCCTTATAAGGAAAGGGTGGGAAGGGGAAGAGGATTGAAATTAGGCATCCCCCACCTCACTTGTCAGACGAATCGTAGAGTTCTTCTACTTCTCGCCTGTTTTCTGTGAGAAGAAGAAGTATTTCTGCGATTTGTTTGATGAGAGAGGTGCCGGAGGCCTTCCCCATCTTCTCTTTCAAGCCCTTTTCTAATAAAAAAGTATGGGAGGAGAAGAGGATTGGACAGAGACCAGGAAAAGGAAATATCCTTTTTCTATCCATTAAAGGTCGACATTTTTTCTTGAAGCAGATGCATATGGGTAGCGGTTACTTAAAGTGAACGGTTTACTCGTTTGCCGCCTTCTTCATTTCATAATTTTGCAAATCAGATTCGGACTTTTGTACATCAAAATCACTCTTAAAAATCGGATTCAGAGGTGTCCTTGTTAAACCGATAAGTAAATGTCCAAATTTGATTTGGAAATTGATTGAATTATTGCCTATTGTGTAAGGCTTATGAAAATTCGGCATACCACAAAAAGATTTTAATAACGATAATGATTTACAATTGCATCTGCACCGGTAGAGTTACAAACTTGAGAATTTTTTTATTTTTTGTTTCATGTCTCACTATTTTTCGATATTGTACACACTACATAAACTAAATAAGTTATCAACTCATTTAGTTTATGACGATGATGATATAGACGTATAAAAGCTTTCATAATTAATAATATAATCCATTCTATTTCTTCAAGGCCCGCTCACAGCTAATTACGAATTTAGTTAATTAGTGATTTAGCAGGTCTGATAGGTGTTTCAACCTTTTTAATTAAGCTCGTAGACCTGCTTTATTTTAGCTCACTGTCAGAATTACAAATGCGCTAGTAATTGCCTCGCTTCGCCTTTTACCAAATGTTAGTATGTACTAGAAAATTTGTTAGTGGTTTCCACTCTGTTAGTATCGATTTACTAATGCCTTAGCCTTTTTTGCTGCCAGTGTAAGCTTATTTCGTTAAGGAGTTCCTTTGTAAGCGCTTTATATTCAATTTTGTACATCTAACAGCTCGTTAATGGCAATGTGTCGGATATCAACGCTATCAACTACCCATACATATCATTTTTGGTATTTGGGGAAAGATTTTAACCCATAGTTATCCCTAACGACCGAGTCAGTAGCAAATTGCCAGCCCTTATATTTGACAGGCACTGATACCGATCGGGAAGCCTTAGCCTTAGCCCTCCTTCCTTAGTTCGCTTCGGCGGATGCTCCATGGAGTGACTAGGTTCAAGAGCCCACAAGATGGGACCTCGGCTTGGGCTCATTACGCGTTTAGCATTCCGATTCGACGGCGCCCGCGAGGGCCTTGAGAGGATTACTTTAGTTATGGGATCTATATCAAACTATAAATACCTCTAATTACCACCGTATGCTGCGAGATCGTGATGCTTCTTTCGCCGAAATGGGCTCTTCGTGCAGCTTTGCCAACGTTCCAGTCGTAATTTTAGCTGACTGATATATAAAAAGACCTCGGTGTACACTAGTATTCCTAGAGTCTTAGGAAGAACACATTGCCCAAAATTTTTATATAGAAAAAGATGGCAGATGAGCAAGGGGTTCACTTATTTATTAAGTAACCGCTACAAACAAGCTAATGAGTTGCAGACGCGTAGCTTACCTTTAATAGATAAAAGAGGGGATGAATAGAAAAAAGAATATTTCCTTTGCCTATTCATCCCCTCCTCCGTCAAAACCTAAAATGGGGTTTGTCCATCTTAATTTGTTTGTAAATTTATCTACATATGTATGAACATATGGCGATAGACTTGTGAAGAAATGAAAATATACATTATCGAGGCTGAGATATTATTATCATATCTTATCTAAAGTTGTGCACGATAAGCGAGAGGTACTCTCAGTAGATTGAGTATAAAAAGGTTTAATTTGATACATGTCTAAAATCCATATTATTCGTTTTAACGTTATTATTACACTAAAATACTCGTACTTCTGCAAAAAAGAAGGTATTGTCTCTTTATTTATGAATAGTTGCCTCGGTAATACCGGCCTCAAGAGTACTCGCAAACTGATGTCATACGCATATTATTTACCCAAATATTGTAAATATAAAATATTAAACTAAAATAAATTGCCTTCGAATAATACAATATTGCAATTCTATATAACGCGCATAAAAACGGCAAAAAGTCAATGATAATGTATCCTTATTTTTGTGCAAGAGGGAAGTCTTTTCTTACTACGTTGTTTACGCCAGCCTTCGAGGCCCTTCGTGGGTTTTTTATTGTAACCACAGTGTTTTTCACGACGGAACCGCGTTTAGGAAGTAAGAAATGCATCTTGTTTGACCTCGAGTTATATAGATTCAGTCACGGTCTGGCGAACCTTATTACAGTGCATTATTGTCGGCTGATAGATTAATATCTTGCTTTTCCGAGGTAAAATATAATATGGATGACCACGGAATTATTTTCACGACTGCATGTTTTTGTAATTAGATTCCACGTACAACTTCAAATTATGTAGGTACGATGCGTTAAAACGTAACATAATAATAGCAACCGATATTGAAAATTAGGCTTTTACATTTTTTTCTGTCCCTCGGGAACAGTTTATTAAAAAAATACATTAAATACTGCTCGCATATGAATGAGATGTTGTGTTAGAACAATAAGTACAAACGAACATTAAATTAGTATGCATACATAATTGTATACATACAAATATAGCGGCGCCAATAGCTTAACGGTTAAGGGTACGGATTGTAAGCATGCACATTCGACCTTTTGTTGTGAATCATTTCCAACCAACCAATTAAGCTTGGTGGGGAATGTAAGGAATATTAGTAAATAATATTTTAATATTTCATATACGAGGTGGGTCGGCGTGAGGCAGGTGGATGGTCTTAAAAAAACTATAGACAAAACCTATTACAGTATGGACTATGGTCGTACTGTGCCGACCCCATATGAAATGTGGGAAAAGGGCAAGAAGAAGATATACATATTGTTGTTCTTACATCAATTCAAAGGTAATAAAAAATATAAATGGCAAGAATAATGTTTAGAATACATTACATTCACTTTATTCACCTACGTTTTTTTTAAGCTATTAACACAATATATTTCGACTTGGCAAAATGGATTCCAGCATTATACAAAAATTACGCAGCGCTATTTCAAACTTTGTACCGGAGCGGATTTCGTTGTGTCATCGCGAAACGATTTATCATTGTGCCCGCACTGTAGGCGACGGCGCCCTTACCCTACTGCCCTAGACGGGAAATCAATATCGCCTAATCCCGTCTAACATAAATAAATGTAAGAGATTTCCTACACGCTTACGTAGTCAGATGTGTTAATCAATCACTCCAGATTCTCCTCTAACGCCTATTATTAACGAGCCATTTATTTCACAATTCTTTTACGGAATTGACTTTGTTCCGCGGTGATTTTAAATAAGATAGGTTTAAGATTCCCCTCCCCCTCCTTTTTTGTTTCTGGGGAAAGAGGTGAGGTTTACTCACTTTAAAAAATCGATGGCCTTGGGCTCCGGGATCTTCAGTGGATCACAGCACTGTCTGGTGCCTAGTACGTCGTGTTAAATTTGTGTACCAGTCCACGGCCGCGTAAAAAGTAAAAAAAGACAAATTTGGTCCAATTATCTAATGCACAATACGACTACAGTGTACAAGGACTCTAATAAGAACGTAGCAACGCTGTAGTTAGCGTAGTGAACTAAAAACCTAATTACTGATAATGGGACATTTCACCTTAGCCATTAGAGTTAATAGTTAAAATAATGAAAGGAGGTAGGCGAGTAGTGGTCTTGAAACTGTACGGTCGTTAACTATCTCATTAACAGTGTGCTTGTTACATCTATCTAATTTCAACCAATTGTTTTCTCATATAAAAAAATAATATGATTACAAATTATATATTCACTAAATGTGCCTACATGTATATATTTCTAAAATTGTTTAATTCTATTTCGAGTGATATTTGGATACGTGCAAACGACTGTATTCTCATCTAATAACGCAACGCAAATTTATTTATTTGCCGTTCGATAAACATTCCGTCTGCAGCGCCTTAGTAATTTCTGAGCGTAGCTACAGGTTTACGCAAGTTCGCTTTAATTTGAACGATTTATGTCACTGCAGCGGTAGGTGGTTCATGATAATGGCTCAGATTTGGGCGTGTTATGCCTCTTAAGCGCTTACAAACCACTGATTTCGGCAAGATATTTTGCCTTGAAGCAATTTTAAGTCTTTTAACTAAAAAATATACAACTATAGCTGTCATTAACAGATTGTGTATTTTCGGAAGTTATTTTAAGTTCGAATAATGACATCTAGCGTTATTTCACAGAAAATTTGGTTTCAAGAATAATTTTTCATTGTCATCAAAACATTTACTATCCATGGCCTCAGAGATGGCGGTCTAAAAATTTAGTAATAGTTTTTTTTCTGTGGAAATTCGGGATTTTACAGCAAAGACACACTTACATACAGATAATTTTAAAAATTAAAACCGCATCTAAATTTAAAAAAATCACCCAAATCATTAGAGCCATTTCCGAGGCAGCCAAAATATGCATATATATTAACATTTATATTATATTTGTGTTCTGCAACACGTATGATTACGAAAGTAGAGGAAAACCGAAGAAAGTATGAAAGGATTGTGTGAATATCTTGCATATAGAAGAGCGTAAATTGAGATGTTGGATGCTAGAGAAGTACGTGCTGTGCCGACCCCACATCGCTGGGAGTAGGGCAGGTCGAACTCTTTTTATTTCGAGGTATGCAATGGAAGTTGACATTACTTATTTCTTTATTGAAAATCACGGGTTGAATTTGTGCGTCATTAAGATTGGCTTGTACAAAACTACACTTTGAGAGTGTGGGTGCGTCTATAACATAGCAGTATATGTTTAAATACGAACAGGGAGAAGCTCGACCCGCGCAATGTAACGTCAGGAAACGATCAATAAAATACAGGAACACGAATCCAGGTCACAAGCCAGAAGCCTAAAGTTCTCCGTGAATTTTACTAATGTTGAATTCAATAAGGATTTCAGGTTAGAACAAATATACGCTTGATTCGACTTTTCGATAAAATCAAATAACTCTGTTATATTATTTTTTGTTTTGTTATTACTTTTTTATATTTGTTCCGAACGGTCGCGAAATGCTGAAACATTTTCTCTGCATTAGAGTAGAAATATTAAGTTAATAAGCAGGTTAAAATGGCAGTAAACAACAAATGATCTCGCTAACTCTATTATGTATTATTTTCTTTGCTCCGTGTAACAGAAACAAAAGAAATTGCGCTAAAACGACTGCTATTTGTTAAACTAAGCGTAAGTAACGCTTATTGGATATAAAGTACATTCTGCAGCGTTATTCTTGCATATGCTAAAATTGAATTGCGCAGCGTTTATATATGAAAGCCAACGCGGTAAGACTCTGTTGAGATTATATTAAGCAATTCGGTCAGGTGAAAGCTATATTCACATTTTAACATCTATACGTATTTTTTATAAACATACATATTTTTGAAATGAATAAATTTACGAATAAAATTATGTTCCAATGTTAATTAGAGTTTTGTTGCATTCTATATTTTTCAAAATGCATGATGAACAGTGGAAAACCTGCAACAACAACATCTGTTGCAGGAAAGGGCCGGCTCGACGGCGATATACCAAGACCCTACAGAAGACTGGCGTGAAGTATGAAGTATTCTGCGTTTCGTCTGATGAGTAAAGTGACGTAGGCCTAATTCAGGTCCTTCTCCTTACTAGAAAAGGATGGAAAGAGGTTTTGACGTAAGTGGGAATGGATAAGAAAAGAAAATATCCTTTCTTTCTGTTTATCCTATCCTTTGTCCCTTGAAGGTAGGCAATACATCTGCAACTCATTAGCTTGTTGCAGATGACTACGGCAGCGGTCACTTGATATCACGTAAACTGCTTGGTCGTTTTCCACCTACTTATATAAAAAAGTATCCTAATTTCCCTAATACCCTTTTTAATTCCTCTCCTCAACTTTGTACCACCGTATGGCGCCTTAAATATTTTTAAGCCGATTCCAACAATTTTCGAACAAATTCGCCGCCGAGTACGAAGCACACATAAACAAATTTTGCATTTTCTGCAAGACAGTACATACAGCTACGGTGGTGCTCAGAGATCAAAAGGCAGTTAATTCGGAATGTTAATTGACAGTTTGAGCCACAAGAGTATTGTCAGCTTGGTATGACAAGCGGCCGAAGTCGGGATCCAACATTTGCTCTGGCACCACGACAAAGCTGCCCGGCACACTTTCGTCAGAATACTTGACTACTTCAGTTCAAAATAGGTCACTATTCTGCTTCACCCGCCATATTCCATTGATCTAGCACCCTGTGGTTTTTACCTTTTTCCGAAGATTAAATAAAAATTAAAAGAAAAGCGTTTTGAGAACAAAGAAGATAGCTGGCTGCTCATAGCTATTAAATTTTTGAGGTATTTAAAGACGAATGGAAAAGTGTTCACGGAGAATACTTCAAAAATTATAACTGTAATAAAGAATAACTCTGTAAAACTTTTGAGTAACTGATATCTTTTGGCATGACCCTGCGGGTGTACCTGGAAAATCTTCATCTTCTTAATTAACAACTCAATATCTTCTTGCATGCTCTGCCTCTATAAAATAAGGCATAGAAGGTAACGTTTCGTAACACGTCACGTGAGTACAATCAATATAACTCTGTTCAACTTATCTCGATACAAGCGCGCTATCAATCAAGACATGACACAACGAAAGTATAAAGTTACTAAGCCTTGTGACAATACTATCTATTAACCCAATTAGGAACATTCACCGAAACATACCATCTCAATTTTAGTAACAACATTCACTTTAAGCCACATTTTTCTCTTATAATTCCATTTCTAATTCTATATAAATATATATATTGCTCGGTATAAAACAACGCATATGTACCAGTAATTAAAAAAACATTAAACACTTTTTTACAAAATCTATCTGTAACTAAAACTCTATCTATCATTGGTGGCTCTCCCCTTGCGAAACAGCTTGTCTTTCGACAAAGGCTTCGTGTAAGAACTCCACTCCATTCTACCTTTTGCGATACGGGAATGGTATCTATGGTTCCACTGTATTTCCACTATGCTCTTCATCGCAAGGAAACCTAAAAAAATACGTGGAGTAATTGTCGTTGTTTTCAAACTTCGGTTACCTCGAGGCCATGTTATTATAGCACGTAAGTAGGCATTAAGGTGTTTCGTCTAATGACGTCATAGGGGGATGATTGCGTTTAGATTGACGTAATATGCGATTGGATTTAGTTCAAGCTTTGCTAGAGTGAGGTTGGCAATAACTGAGTATTTAAATTGAATTGAAATGAAAAAAATTTCTCCGATAGCCGAGTTTCCAGCGTAACAACATAATTGTATATTCCCTGCATAAATGTATATTTATGTATGCCACAGGGTAACGCTATTTTAAAACTGGAATAAAGTACGAATGTTACAAGGGCGTATTGTAATTAATTCGATTGGAGAGGGCATTATTGGTTTTTATCCTCAACATTTAAAATATGCGTCATGTCCTCAGTCTCGTTGTAAATTACTTCGGCTACGTTTAAAAATATTTTAGTAAATTTTGCTGCTAATCCTAAAACGTCTAGACGAGTCAGATTGATTTTGTTTTTATTAGTAATAATAATGAAACACGTTATAACTTACGCCGACGCCTCATATTTACGAGAACAAAACAGAATATCCGAAAAATTGGTCACAGTACCAATTTTCGAAAAGAAAAAAACCGACAGAAGAAGACAGTAATATTACCTTTATTGCACATTGAATTTCGGAATCCTAACTAATTGACAAAGCCTTTTTTTACGATAAAATGTTTATAGGTTAAAAACAACAAGCATAACGCATTGTACTACTAATCATACGATAATGTTTATAGTTATAAATAGATGGCACTATTCTCAATCTTAAAATGAAATTCATATTCTTATTCAGATTTTCCGACAACATGTTTGGATATATAGCAAATAAATCTGTGATGAGCATGATGTTGAAGAAATGACATGTTTAGAGTATTTGTTATACTTGTGACGTGTTACCGCCGTGATATTTCTTTATATCGTTATTAAATTTAACCATATGTACTTCATGATATAGTTTCGTTGGAATACATTCATTTTGATACGAAATCTCAAGTCGGCGGAGTAATCTACACAAAATCAGATAAAATCCAGTCTGTAATCGTAATCTCTTATCTCAAACATACTGTGGAATTTTTCATGAACATGCAACTTTTCATGAATAAAGGAATATCGTCTTGAACTCACGTTTTCGTGTTATATCTTTAAATTAACGTATGGAATGTAAATATATATGAATGCAACTTTTTTGAGGGAAAGGACGAACGAGTATTAAAATGTCAATAAATCTGAGACCATGAAGTCCATCGTGGACAGATTATTCAATAAAATTTCAGCTTTTAGGTATAAACCAGACCGGAGGTGTGACGGTTAAAAAATACGACAAGAAAGGAGCCAGCGCGTGGTTTCTTTGGCTCGGCCTGGCGGCAGATGCACACTAGCGCGCTCTATATACACGTGTAAGCGTTGATCGTGTCCTAATTATACCTAATTTAATATGATTGATCATATAGCTCTGAGGTCAACATACACAGGAACAGGCAAAAACCTCCGAAATTATCAGTTTTTCAATACATATTTAACTAACGTTTCAGCTTATACAACTGAACAGTTATTTTATGACAACGAATAAATTTTCAATGTGATACTTTAATTAATATAACTTTTTTATTTATGAACTGATTGATTTAATACAACCACAAAATTTTAAATGAAGTTTACTACATAACGTTAGTGAAAACCGAGCACGAATCGGTTAAGCCGTCATTGAGATTAGCGCGCACTAACGAACATACATACGGACAAACATTGAGTAACAATTATTATTTGGGTTCTATTGCGTTTGTACTAGTACAGAGAGCAGTCAGTAACATTTTCATTATATGTATGTATTTAATAATCAGCTGAATGTAGTTCTCTAGAAGCGTTTTGATTTCTTTGTTCAAAAGTCGAATGGAAAAAGATTTATTGACGGTAATAAAAGGCTTTATAGACCAGAATCGAATCAAATATATTTCGACCTCGGCTTGGGTTTGATAAATAGCACTATCGATTGAATATATCGCAATACATGTATAAAAAGAAAACTAACGCATTAAAACTCAGCTGTGTGTTTTTCCCAAAAAAGCCTTCGCCTTGTTTTAAAATCTGCGTTCTTTCTTTTGAATAAAGAAATCGTCTGAAGTTCAAAAGGTTACCGAGTTACTTATGACATATTTTATGAACTTATTTACGATATTGTTGGGTTTGTGTCGTAATAAGACGAAGTTAGAAATATTAGAAAAGAAAAAAGTTAAACACAGTTACATCAAATATTTATATAAAATAACTATCTTAAAACAATGCAGCCGTTACGTTTCATTCTTCATTGCAGATAGATATTAAATTTGTTTTATTTCGGACTCTGTCCATATTCGTAATAGTTGCAATTAATTTAAATTTTAAGATTAATATTTTTTCGTACTCGAGCCGCCTAAATGAACATGTACACGCAGAATAGGGTAGTCAGTCTTATGACTAATTTGTCCTAAAATTGTGTTGGCTCTCCCGTACTCTATGCAGAAGTGATGCGGCCCGTTTGCGCAATACGGTGTGAAACCCATTAGTTGGTATGCGCTAGCAAAAACATCTCGGATGCGCTGCGCTGCACGTTGAAGCAAAAAAACTCCAAAACCTTTCCTTAACATTATTGCACATTATCGATTATTTTCTTCATTTCAGTTCGATATCCGCAATTTACAAATTGGCTTGACTTCATACGTTATTTGGTCATAGTTTTTCATAGCATTTTCTACATACTATCATGTATCGTAAAGTTCTTAAGATATTATTTATTTAAATAATTTCGTGCAAATGCCAAGGATGAATAAGAAAAATATTTGATTTTTCTAAATGATAACATTCTAACAACTTCACCCAGTCCAGTACACCCACTCAGAATAACTCGGCGACTTAAAAATTAGTCAGAGTTCTACCATGTGAATAAGCAAAACAACTGAAATACTCTTAAACAGTTCGTTGATCCCGCGCTTAACGTAACGTTTTCATTTAATCTGATGACAGTCTTCATATGAGGATAGTGCATCCAGTTCATTCGACACAAGCGTCGTATTAGCGGTCTAAGTTTTAAGAGCATTCGACAAATTTACCAAATGAAAAATGTCTGCTGGGAGCTCACTTGTGAAATTAGTGTTAAGACGAGATGATGTTATTTTGTTTATTGCTTTTCTAAAAAACTTCTCACCATGAGTTAATCAAATATGTTGCTTAGATTTTAACACTAAAAAGTTTTCTTAACAACGTGGGAGTAAGTTAACTAATAAACAAACATAAATAATTATAGTCAAGTACGTACAGTCTTAGAACATATGGTTCTAACGTATATTGAGACAATTGATGGGACCCAACAATAGAAGTGAAAACAAAAGAGAAAGGTTACAACATTACAGTAATTAAAATCAACGAGAAAGTAGACAGCAAAGAGGAAGCTGTAATACACGATGGTCTAGAGCTACACCATCAAGAATAATCACGAGGACTATGACTAAACATAAATGAATAACCTAACCTAACCTTAAAATAACCTGTATTATAATATATTTCTTCAGACATCCTAACTAATATTAAAAATGCGAATGAGAGTTTGTTTGTTACGCTTTAACTCCTTAACGACTCAACCGATCATCATGAAAATTTGCACGTACATATATTATCTTTTATCCCAAAAATAAAATTGTTTTCTAAAAACTAAAACTTCCAGTTTGGAAAATGAGAAGCGTTAAAGCAAACTAATAAGCGAACTATAAAGCAATAATGCGAGATGTTACAAAGATCACGTGAGTTCAATGCAGCTGTAACCGGAATAATCTGCGCCTGTTATTCGCTCAACTAACAATCACAACTTTAGGCTGACACCTAAGCGATTTCATTATCGCCTTCAGTCGCCTGGCGGAAATTTGTCGTTATACGACGTCATTTAAAATTCACCTTGGAAATATACAACTTTCTATTGATAAATAGTATGAAAGTCGTGTAAAATGTAAATAAGTATTCGAAAATTTAAGATACAAAATGTATGAAACAAACTGTAATAACAACGATGAACCATGTCATCTGTCATACATGTCTTTACTTACCTCGGACACCTTTTAATATTCTGCAATATAGCATAGCTGATTATACTGCAAATCTTTATTTTATATAGATATAACAAAGTGAAATCTTCGTTACTACCAAATGAGTTAAAAGATATAAGACTTTTTCTGTAACAAAAAATCAAACATTACTTGCATACATAAAATAATCTTTTCACCAATGGCGCTCACATTTTTTTAATCTATTTACTATTTACTTTAAAAAATAGCGAGGAGCGGATTTATATTATTACAATTAGACGAACATTGTCTAGGATGTTTATTTATTTATTGTGATGTTTAAAGCTTATTAATGCATATCTATAAATTACTTTATTGATTTCATACCAAACCACATATGTTTAATAATTTAAATCGAAGACGCTAGTTGCGATGAAATCACTCCATTCAATTGGCGTGACGCGAACAATTTAAATGTTGGGAAAAGTGTTGGAAGCCGCCGTAGCCCTTTGTCTCTACGTCAGCGACCGTGCTACGAGACCGTAGCGGTTCCGGTAATTGTGACTACGACTAATATCATTGTTACGTCCTTAAACTTGTCAAGTGTATCAGCATGGTAGAGTGGGCAAGTGCAGGCCCAGTCCCCGTGACCTACATCCGACGACCCTCGCTCGGGAAGCTGCTAATTTCCACCATCGCGGGCCGGAGCCTACGTCACGAGAGGTTCGGGGAAGCGGGGAACGGCAGGAAAACGTAGCGACGGCCCGCCGGCTGGCTGCCTCGCTGCGACCAGTCCGCCGCCCAACTCCGCTCGGTGAACACGCGCCCGCACGCCGTGGCAAAACAAGCCGCCCCGCGCGAACTAGACTTCGACATTGCAAACGCCGCCTGAACTTCAAGTGACAGAACTTTATTTTTTTAAAGTGAGTTGAGAAGGTGGAAGATTTTTTTTTCGAATCAAACTCTGTGATAGCGAGTCGGGCGGGCAGAGGTTCGGGCGGGGCGTGTTCCGCTGACACAGTGGCTCAGTCTCAGTTGGCTGCCGGTCCTCGGGCAACAAGCACCATCGATTTTCTCCATACGACTGTACGCGAGGTACGTACGATCACGTGCTAGTATTTTCATCGCGGCTATTTCCACGCGCGTCGTATTTTCGAACCGCTTAACGTTCAAGGCCGAGTATGTTTGCGTTAGGAATTACGTTTTCGATTTACGTTCGTATTCTAGTTTACCTAATTTTGTGATGTATTAGTATTTGTAACTCACGTGTTAGGAACAAATCGCTTTGTGGTTTTACATGCTTTGACGCGCGCTGGAAATAAGTAACGCGCACTGACATAAATTACAAACATACAAGGTTACAGTTTAGCTATGAATCCTACATTATTGATGTATGACATAAGTTTTAATTCATATATTATATAAATAGGATAATCAGAGAATAGTGACTGTTTCAGGAATTCTGAACTTACTCTTGATCGGCACTTATTGAGATGAGTAATATGCCTTCTTCCGGGCAGCCGTCTCGAAATCTAGAGGGAAAATCACCTTTTATAAACGTAGATATGCACCTGTAAGAATCAAAAACAAAATTATCCCACGGGATCCGTACTATTTTCCGGGATAAAAAGGAGCCAATGTGCTATTCTAGACTATAATCTATCTCTGTGTCAAATTTCATCCAGCTATCCGTTAAGCCGTTTTTGCGTAAAAAGTATTACAAGTTATTAGTTTAGATCTTCAGAGTACCTACTGTACGTACCGTACATATTATTTACGTATCTACGGATTATTATAGAAGTAGCAATAGGTAATACTCTAGATAAAGTAATAGAAAAAATAACGAGATACTGACATCAGTTTGATCGTGACCTAGACGTGAGCCGCGAGCTATGCCGCGTACCTTGGCGTGCGTTCAGGCAGGGATTCATTCAGACGATAATGTAATTACGTTTACAGTACTCTCGTACATTTCATTTATATCTCCCGTCCACCGATGCTCGAAACCGTTCAGATGTGAAAATTAAATTACAATATACCTTTCAAATCAGTTTAAGTACCATTTACTTGATTAAATTATATAAAAAGTACACCCAAACTTTTGTATTTAACAATAAATCCATATCAACATTTCGTTTCATCGGCAGAGCAATAAACTAACTTTATTAGATTTTTATCGTGAAATGTACCTACCTACAGTTGAGGCGTGATAGAAACAAAAAACTTTTTCACGTAATACTGGCTGGTACAATGTTGCCTCGAAAGTATTATTCAACTAAGTTGCATTTTATTTTACATGGAGTTTCATTAGTTTCGTGACCAATGGAGATAATTGTAACACTCTCATAGTACAGAATTTTTTTTTAATTTAATTTTAGCTTATACATATAGGGACTACATTAGTTCAAGCAAACTAAAATAAATAGATAAATCAAACGTACTTACATAAGGATATTGTAAGTCTTACAACATATCGTTTTTACTGTAAAAAGTTGTGTTCGACGCAAAGTTCTGGCATAATAGTTTCTAGGATAATAGTTTGAAAGTGGATACCAATTGGTATGCTGCTTATTCTAATTGGGTTAAAACATATGCAAATATTATTATTTAATCATTCAAAACTACCAACATTTCGAACTTGACCGACTTACAAATAAATCGATTTTAATGTTTCATTATCTTAATCTAACTACAATGTTATCAAAAGTCTATTGTTAGAAACAGTTATAACAGAATAAATCGCATTCCATATTACACATTCATAAGGTCAACACACACCTTAGTGTATTTATAATATAATTATATTCCATCATCTTCCTCGCCTTTTCCTTTATATCTGAGGTCTGCACAGTATGTGCTCCTCTTGCATATCCTACCAGCTGTCATATCTGTATTCACACCCTTCTTACACACATCATCTTTCACACAATCCACCCACACTTCCTTCGGTCTTCTTTTACGATTGTAACCATCTATTACTGCTTGTATTATGCTTTATGTCTTTCCGCATAACATGACCATAGCACGCTAACCTCTTGCTCCTCAATTTCTGTCACTGCCGCAACTTTCAGGCTTCCTCTAATATACTCTGAAATAATATTTAATACTATTGACGCTAAATAAACACAACGCATGACGGTAATTATCAATAGTGTCACTATTTTTTTAATGCATTGGTTTTAAAAATTAAAATTACAATATAAAAGAGGTAAATTTTTTTTGTGTATCAATTATTTTGATAAAACATAATAAAAAGACCTCGGCAACAGTATTACGTTTCGGGTCTAGAACAATTTATCTTTCAAGCTTGATTCAACCAATATACACTAATTGAATATCGTATGAATTTGTCGTGCGGTTTCGAGGGTTAAGATGTAAGATATTATGTCAATAGCTTTGAGCATACACTGCAGTTGATTTAGCAACTTGTATCAGCCTAATTAGTTACTACCAAGCTTATTCGGTCTTTAATGTGGACGGTATGAACCAATCTTTGGTAACTTATCAGACCTATAAGATTGCACAAAAACACCAGTGGTAGAGCCCGCAACAACAACATCTGTTGCACGAATGGGCCGGCTCGACCAGTGAAATACCACGACCTCACAGAAGACAGGTGATGTATAGGAATTGGAAATAACCATTTTCTGTTTGTGTCCTCCTCCGTCTTAAGGTGGGCAACGCATCGGCAACTCATTAGTTAGTTGCAGTTGTCTAGGGTAGCGATCACTTGACATCGGGTGAACCGTATTACTGTTTAGTTGATTATTTACTTGTGAAATGTGATGCTCGTGCACTTTTATTTCCTCGAAGTTACATTGATAGGATTTCACAGCACAATCTGTCATTTTTCTTAATTACAAACATGGTGACTTAATTCCTACCGTGTGAACCGCGTGTCTGCGGAACATTACGTAGTCAATTAGCGACCTAAGTGACTCCACTAGGCTGATGTTACATCTTTGATAATAATAATGAAATGATACAAGTCGTAAGCTTAACTTTAACCCATAACAATGTATTTGTATGTACATATATGTTTAAATGCTATGTTACTATAAAATATAGCATCACATTATATAATATTGAACGTCTAATTGGCTTAGTAATTTCACTAGCTATGCTCTAGATCTAGGTTTTTATTACGAACACGATCCTTGAACATCATTTCTTGATGGCATAAAATACCTACTTTCAGTTCATAAACAAAAACACACATAAAGTTTTTTCTATATATAAATGCTATGTTTATAACAGTTACTTACATCGCATACTATGTTAATATATAAGTGAAGCCGTACACATTATAATTTCATCTCCTAATCTTATTAGATACATCCAGTTATTTTACTAAGGATTTTATAGTTATTGCATATTTAACTCTGTTGTAATCGGATCATCTTAATACCCAACCCAATATAAAGTATCCAAATAAATTGGTCTTTGTTTCAAACAGAATAGAGAAAGAGGAATCAGTATTCACGTACCGGTTGGCCGGATAAAATAGGAATAGATTGATTCTATTAGAAAGATTGGTTGAGGAAGGCATTGGGGAAGGCCTGTGGCCAGCAATGGAGTGATACAGGCCGATGATAAAGTATTCAAAACACGAAACTTACAGAGTTGAATGAGAAAATTCGAATCAACAATTATTAACTTGCGAGGATGAAACATTTTTGTTTTTATGCACAATGTTGTATCAAAAATGAATAGTAGTGAAATAGATAATTTAAAAATTATGTACTAATATTAAAAAACCCAGCTTTATTTCGAAATTTAACGATTAGAATAGCAAAAGTATTTTTTTTATTACAAATATTTGATGTCGGACTCAGCCCCCGTTCAGTGTTCGGCGACAGGTTAACACATCTTACACGTATTAATTTCTATAAAAAGGGGACATAATTGCCTGTTTATCCTTGTAGACTTGTCTCCATTATAACGAGGATAGATGTATTTTTTCTGTATTTTTCGTGAGGTTTCGAGTAATGTAAACTAATGGAGAAACTTTTAAGTTACTTAACCGATCCTAATAATTCTTCCATTGTTCAAGCTACGTTCTTCAAGTAACATATATGCTATATTTTAATTGTAAATATAATAGTAATATTGAAATTCATCCGGGTGACGTACGAATACAATGTTTTTGTTGATATTTAATATAAATATTAATTAAATTCCGAGCCTGTTGTTAATTGTATAAAGGTCATAATATTCTACATATTGATGTGACGGCGCGGGCACGTATTGATGTCAAGGCGTCAGTCAGCGCATCGCGGCCGACGGTGACGTCGCTCAAATCTCGCGACACAAACGCAAGCGACCCATTTAAAGTTATAAAACAAACAGACCAAGCGTCATGTTGTGTTTTCATTTTACATTAGATTAAAATAAATGATGTAGAAACGGAAACCAATTCAAATTTGTTTCTATGAAAATCCTAACCAATACTATAAGTGACTTCGAAAATATTCACTTAGCTTAAGCAATAAACTTTTAGTTGTTACTTGGTTGTAACAGGTTAATGAATCGATATGAATAAACTCACACTTATACTTAAAACTAACAAAGTAATATTTATATGAGACGCAACATGCGCGCTGATAGAATGTCTTGCTAACCTGACTTTATCTTGTATAACTCACTCACTCAGAATATGTTACGATACGAAAAATCGTACAGAACTATGCATTATAAATAAATATATTTCCATGTTATATAGAGTTGATAGGATAGAAAAAATACATATATTGGATCTGATCAGTAATTTTTATTACATGTATCAAATATTATTTTTATTACATCCTCCCAATATTTTTGGGTAAAAAATGGTATGTGGTTTAATAGTTTTAATTTATAATACAATGTTTTTGACTTCACTATTATTAATTTTAAAAAATCACATTATAATGAACAATTTATTTCATTCACCGCTAGATTTATTTCGACGGACATAATTAAATAACCCTTTCGAGGTCACGCAACAATATCGAAGTAAAAAAAAGTATTTCGCTTCCCGGGCGCTTGTTCTAGCGCCCCGCTTTCTTGATAATCAAACCTATTCATTTGAATAATTACTATAATGTTTATTAATTATACCTTCATTTAATAAAAATAATTATACTAATAAAAAAACTACTTGGTCTTACTTGTACTTACAACGTCCGCTAGATTGTCAAATCTAGATTTGTCCTACAAAATTAGACGTTTAACAATTCATTGATTAAAACTTAACATCTGAGCAGAATTTTTATATATAAATTATCAAAAACTCGAACTAAGACATAACAGAAACTTTTGATTTATTAACATTAAGTTTCTTATTTACGTAACTTACCAATATTACACTTTAACACATTTGAAATATAATCTCACAAAAGTTCCATCTCTATGATGCAAAACTAACATTTCATTCCTTAATGATATTTAGGGAATAAATCTATATAAGGAATATGTAAATATACGTCGCTTTCTGGAAATTGTTTCTGCGGAAAATGTCTTTTTCTCATGCATAGAATAATTGTGTGCATGTTCTCGTTATAAAGTTCCTCGGGGTACAGACTGTCTAATAAGCTGGTATTTCAAAGGAAAAATTCAAATATCATCAATGCCAAAAATATTATGAATTGGAATTAGCAACGATGTCATCTTGGTTTATGTAGACTTAGCCATTTATCGGAACCGTGATAGCTAGTAGTGTATTGTCATGGGGAAATAAGCACGTACCATGAACTGAACGTCCTCATGTACTCGAAGATTGACGTGAAACCTGAATACGATGTCATTGAACAAGTCCAATAAATTTGAAAACCATTCAGTCCAACGATTCATTCACTGTAACGCAACAAGATGTTTTTGTTCTCTATTATTATATAGTTTTTTATCTCTTCGTGCTTTGCTATTCCCTTGGGCGACGATGTCGGTGATCTTCTGAAACGCATTTCTTTGGATCAAAAGAAATATATAAGTAAATGTATATAATATATATTATATAACGCAACGAAAGCATCATTGTTAGGGAGAAATGACTAACGATCGAACGATAAACACGCGATACAACTATTTTCTCAATGAAATTACTAGAACGTATTCGCCCTCATAAAGTACCCCTACAAAGAAAAGTGATTAATCAATTGTAAGAGCTGTTCACTCACTTTCGCCGAGACGTAAGTCACGATACGTGATAAGACGACTTATCAGATGATATCCTTGACATGCCACGTCCATCAATATTTACTTTTTTTAAATAAAAAACATTTTTGGCGTTTAATTTTGTTAGTTGCGTTTCTATTCTAGGTAAGATCTAAAAAAAAGTTTCAGACGGAATTATCTACTTGTGGCTACCTAATTACCCCAGCGTAAAAGCGAGAGTTTGTTATACTTAATCTGGAATTGAACCCGATTTAACCATGAAGATATAATTACTTTTCGTGCACATCTGTGCATATTTCAGGTGTAAGGCTTATTAAAATCTAGATGCGTATTGAACACGTCACTCTGTCTTTGCTCTGATTTTGGCAGTGGTTTTAAAATATTCATTATTGGAATGTACTGTTGTTATGTCATACTTGGCACATAATCCTCGTCACTAGAAACATGAAGAGTTTTAAAATTGAGCAAGTGATTTGTACCCATGTAATAACAAATGAATTCAGTGTCACTTCTATATGTTAATAACTCTGAAGTTCATTTCGCACTGGTGACAGATGTGACGTCACTGCAATAGTGTTTTATGAAAAAATCACGCCGATCTGTTTTTAATACTCGTATTTGTTATTAGTATTGACTTATCATTGAGACCTTGTGATTTGCATAACTGTGTATTGCTTTGATTAATTTATAGCTTAAAATTAGTAATAGCAATAAAATATACATACATATATGTCTAAATATATGAAATGCCATCTGGTTTCATGAAATATACATAATGTATTTATTACCCTTTTAAATGACGTAACTTGTTGCACTATATGATTAACAAATAAATTTGGCGTTAATATATTATACTAAATTTTATGTCATACGTAAATACATTTATAAATGTAAGCATAACACACAAATTACGCATGTATGCCAACGCCTCCAAAGTGAATAAAAAATTTAGATTACAGTTGCCTTCTTTCTTCAGAATTTGCAAGTGAATTTTGTCGTTTAGTTCGCAATATTTATGTAGGACAGATGACATGGTGTAAGAAAAAAATAGTATGAGCGGATCGGAAAAGATTTTGGGCTCCGGACACCAATCTTCGTGTTCTTTTAGATATTAGATACCTCCCCGTCCAATATCATCAAATAGTTAAATATTATAATTACATTTAGGAAGTTCGCACAGGAACTACATGATTTAATTACCTCATCTCCATTCTACTATCGGACTTTTCGGAGTACAGCTAGTACGCCTTTAGAATTGATATAACTCGCGTTTGAACGAAGCGATTTGAATCTCTCTTTTTCGTGGCTACAAAAGATTTGAACAAGTTGCCCGTATCAGTTTTTCGGATAAACTAGTGATAGTGCGACTTTCGATCATAATTTACATTAATTATGCTCAAGAACTAGTTCTGTTTCTAGAACATATTATTTTAATAATGGTCATTCAATAGACACGACAATATTTAATTATATTGTTATAATAAACAAAACCAGCATTTACATACTGACCTTAAACTCATTACGTATGAATAGCTTGATTTCTTTAACATAATATACTGATAGAAATTTCATTTGTGGTTATATGTGTGTCACGGTTCCTACGTATCTTTGTTATAGTAAGCCCATTAGCGCGGGACAATATACAAGCACTTTTCGCAGGTCAGAGTCGAATTATATTTTCCCTTTCTAACGTCAACAAGTGATGTTGATGATTGTTGAATATAGTAATTCTTACTGTAATTCGCTTGTAATGATTTTTCTTCAATAAGCAATGTGACAGAAGATTTAATCTCGTTAATATTCTGATGATGAATCAATCGTTTAAAATTAAACTGTTAAGTTTATTAAATTTTCATAAATAGTACCAAATATTAATTTAGCCATAGTACATAAACAAATATTTAAATGTAGCCTTAAGACGTCCATAATAAATATTGATATAAACAGTTAAAGCCAAAATTAACATGGCATGGCATTAAAACTCATCGCATCTATTTCTAACGATGCCATCTGATTTTGAATCCAGAAAAAATTATTTATGTTTAGTATAACCTTGAAACTATATCACATTATATTGGTTTTTCTTTAAAATTGTTCATGAGTACGTCTTCACTTAGTTCGAGTAACAACGCAAGCCGCGGTCCCCTCTCGAGGGCTCTTAAGCCTAATCACATGTAGCGTCCGCCTTCGCGACCAAAGAACTCGTTGACTTCCCGATTCGGTAATACAAGTAAAGTAACGGCGTGTGCTGAGGCTACCGAGGGAGCCCTAAAGCTTAGTTACTGCTAGATGTAAGGTTAAATAAGATAAATTACCTTCTGCACTTTCCGATGCCTGAATCAAGGCAAACAGTGAGAAATCAATTACGAAAAAAGACCTCACAGAAATTACATAGATCAAGAGTGTTGTATGTCAACAATCAAAAACTACTTAATAAAAGAGAATTATAATTTTTTCCGTGCAATTAAATTGGCACGTTGCTCCTTCGAAGGGCACTTGACAGAAGAGAAGAAGAAAGGGTTTACAATTCATAATTATTCGTAATCACGTCTATAAACATACGTCACAAAATGTATCTTATATTTTAAAATAAATTAACTATTAACCGGTTATAGTTTCTTACTTCTCAAGATGCACGGAATGAAACGCTTTCAATCTCATTATGCAGATGTTATGCGACTTTTTACTATTTCTCATTTGTAATAACAGTTCGCCTTCGGTACAAACTAATTTATAACAAACTGTCAGCATTACAAGCTACATAGTCGAGGTAGTAAATTGAGCTTTTTTAATCTCCAACGGAATTATTCCCTACGTCGTAAAGTTTTATTGACTCGGGCGACATCTCTAGTGTATCACGTTCAATGAAGTAACCGCATCGTCAGGGTTAAAACTCAATAGCCTCGCTAAGTCCAAGTAGTATGAATATGTATTTTATATTTATTGTTTTTATAATATCACGTTTAGATGTCTAACATATTTCCTTTGCCTTTGCAATCTGTTAGATAGATGTCGTGAATAGGGACGGAAGTGTGTAACAAGATGTCGGGAACCGCGCGCTATTTGATTTGACCAAAATGCCGCGGTGCCCGTCAAATGATAGCCTGCGACGTTACAAAATTAACTTTGACATTCTTATAAAATACAATTAGTTGTCACGTTTCGGGCGTTATGGTTTTACAATTTTTGTTAAATTACAATGAACTTGACACTTCATGCAATCACGTATATCTATCGATTCTCAAGTATAACATAGCAGTCACGCGTTTGTTCGCAGTTATAACAGCTACTATAAAATAAAAGTGATAGCATGCTATAGCAATAAATAACTTTAACACTGTATTAGGACGTTAACTGGAATAAAGATTTAACAGCAGTGCAGCGCTAGCGTGCGCCGTGCCACTATTATCGTAGCATTTATCAGTTATAAATTATTGTCGGGTAAAAATAGAGCTAAACTTTTGGTTACACTTGCCATTCGCCTCTACTTGATATATAACGTAAGCGTATAGCGTAGCGACGTAATATTTTAAAATTTCTATATCTAGGTACTGTATCTTCTTTACTAGCCTACTAAAAAGTGAGATATAACGAGTACCTGTAACCTACGCGCATGCGTAGATGTATGGATATAGAAGAAGCGAAAGAGGTGTACCAGGGTCGCGCCAAATGAAAGTGAATGATCTCTAACTACTCCTTCTGGGTTACGGATGGGAGCACATTTTTTTCTTTAACTGTCTTTTGGCAGCTAATATAGCTCAATCAAGACTGTTATCAGTGCAATAAACTGACTTTTTAAGGCAGTAACCTACTTTAATTGTGGTAGACAATATAGTTTTACGTTCAGGTAAATAGAATATATTAGTCTAACCAAATCCGTTTTTTAAATAAGTTAAATACGAAACATAAAGGTCCGTTGAACTAATAAATAACTTTTTTAGGAAGGCGTCAGTACAAGAAATTTACTTTATGAAATAGGTATGTTTCGTTAATCTTGGTTTAGGGAAATACACTTTTACTTAATGTATACCTCAATTTTTTATGTTAACTACAAATCTATTAAACTAGATTAGAAATGGCAGGAAAAAATAGGAGTTGTTGTTGGCGAAAAATTCATAGACACATTCATGTGATGCAGTAACGAGTCAGAGTGCAAAAAACTCGTAAAGTCTGCGACGAAACTAGACAGCGTTGGTTGCAATCAGAGTCAACCGCGTGCCTGCCACTGGGATATTAAATAATGAGCTTAGATCTAGCCTAGCTCGAACACTACCAGCGTATATAAATCTAACAAATAGAAGACTTGAAAAATACAAGAATAATCTCTACATATGGTTGCTAAGTCTCGAAATAGCCTCTGATGAATTTTGTCAAAGAGAAGGTTGTTCCACAATTGTTTCATCATGCTCTACGGGTTCCTCAATAAAAACAGGAATAGAGAAAATAAACATCAAGAGCTTCTTCAATCAATCAAAAACAAAAATGTATTCGTAATTCGTTTTATTATTTATATTTTATATGAAAAATATACATTTAACATACCGTACAACATTCTGAGAAGTATATAACTTTAACCTTGTTATAATGTAAATTTTGGTATCTAAAATACCAGATTATCGGATTACGAGTGTAAATTAGTAGGATACTCTGTGTGCTAGCTCGTGTGTATTTATAAGAAACTGTCACGATTTCCAATTCGCGTGGATTTTGGGATCGGGTACTTCCCTCGCTCTTGTTAGTAGTACTTAGTTACTTAAATATCAATCTTCTTTTACACTTGTCACTTTAGTCACGTAACATATACACTGGCTTATATTTTTCGCATAAAAAAATCTATTCATTCATAATCATTGAAAAAAAACAATAAAAATTCGACCAATAATATAACAGTAAGCATTCGCTTCTATAGTTATATAACGTAACGGTCTAATAGACCGTGTAACGGCTAGCGTGAAGGTCATATTTTTTAACTGAATTATACAATTCTGTCGTTGTTCGTAATACTTGTTTTTTTAACACTTCTCTATGAATGTTGTTCAATGAAAGATGTTTAAGGTTATTCGAGCATCAGTGAGCCGTAGCTTGCGGCCGATTTCCGCTTTTTCAATCGTACGCTCGGAAATTCAGTACCCGCCTCGGTTGGTATCTAGTGTTGTGTACCATAAGTGTCGCTTTTGGGATTCTTTCGTATAAAAGTTATTCTTAATTTTTTTCTGTGTTGTATAGTCTTTAGTTACATTTCTACCAAACAATGAAATGCGGTTAGTATTTCTATCTCATACTGCAACCGTTAGCTTAAAAATATTGCGTAAGATGAAAATTTATAGCTCGGTTTATGGACACGTTGGCGTGCACTTAAGCCGCATGTGAATTAGCGTGTAATCTTGTGATGTATACTGCTCGAGCAATTCATGAGACATTAAAAGCGCGTTTGTGCATCGTCACTAAAACCTTGAATGTACTTGAATTTCAAATATGTCCTCCTAATATATATAACGTGTTTTAATACATGAAATCAGGCTCAAATCAAATCCAGAACGATACATGATTTTCGCCTCCATATATTAACTCTTCAGTCAGAATATCTATAGTAAACGGCTGCTTATGCCATAGACTTTTATTAGTTTTCCTTTCATGCCAAGAGGAGTGGAAGTCATACTACAGAGGGTATTCTTGAGAATATGCGGGATTATTTGCTGGATTATATTGCTTATAAGTTATCTTTTTGTATTCGAAGAATCATTGCTTTTAAACCATTTAAATACTCAAACTTAACATCATAAATAATGGGCTTTTGAAAATGAGATCCCGGCGTGCGAAACCAAAGCTAAAGGCTGGTTTTAGCATAACAATAAGAACAGGTAAATCTTTGCCTTTTGTTTATTTAAATAACTGTCACGGTCAGTGTTACCTCAACCGTAGAGAGTATTGCATGAGACACCTTCAAATGTCCAAGTCACGTCGTGCAACCGGGAAAAAAAGAATAAAAATAAAACAGTGTCACGCATCACAAAACGTCCGCGCGCGACGCCAGCCGAGCGATGAATGGCCTCCGTGACATTGCTTCGTAATTCGTAACGCGCAATGTTAACTGCGCCAGTCATTACAATAAGAGCAGGCACACACTGCATCTCATGACAACAATACCTATAAATATATATAAACCTTATAAATAAGTTTGAGTTCGCCAGCTCGGAGCTGATTACATATTCTGATGAGTAATTTAAAATATCATTGGTGTTGCTATTAAGGTGCGAATGAGTGCACCGCGACCTTTCAATTTTTAGTAGCTTGTATGCTAGCTATGTAAATGAATAAAACATACATATATAATTAAAAACACGTTGGTATTATTTAAATAAAATTACAATTAATTGACCAACGAAGGGATATCAATAATAGTAAAAAATATATACATGTGTGTGTTACTATAAAATACATTTTCATATTGTTGCGAAGGTTACAACTTAACATTGTTTAACGCGTGCAATCGAGGGTTATATAATCTAACCAATGTAATAATTTACCGTTTCCTAAAAGGATATTTCATTTAACCCCCTTGTTCTAATCAGAACCGACCTCACATTGACCTTTTGGCGCAAAGGTCGCTAAGTGTACTAATGCGGGTCAATAGGTTTAGATAGAATACTATGTGGCGCTAATTATACTGTTTTAAATATCTGGCCAAGTGACCTTCTGTCGTCACAAGGTCACGTACATCGCGTGTTCGTCATTACTGGAGCGACGAACGCCTAGTCGTGCAGAATTTATACGTTTTGCACGTTTATGTTAGCTTGACCTGGATCTATCAATCGATGTGAGACGGAAGAACAGTCTCGATGTAATTTTTACCGACTTTGAGATGTCCAATTAATTTGAATATTATAGTTTGTTTGTTTGTTACATTTTAACGACTCAACAGATCGTAAAGAATTTTTCATACACATTGTCAGGAGTACAGAAAGTGACATGGGATAAAAGTACTTTTTGTGCCAAAAATAACACTGTTTCTGAGTTACATAAAACTTGGATTAACAATATCGGTTGCCATGGAAATGTTTCATGTTATAGCACTAATAACTTTTTAACACCATGTTACCTATAATTGAAGTTATTAGATACAGAATCATCATCCAAAAATTTCAAGCGTGTAAATGGGGAATATTCGTTTCTGTGTAAAGCCGCGGACAACAGCTAGCTTATAATAATTTCATAACTTTGTTCTAATATCGTGAATATAAAACATAACTATTTAATTTTAAGATGTCAATCTTAACGTAATAACGCAACCTAGTTAAACTGAGATGGCAGTGTTTAAAGCAGTTGGCAATTTTATAGACATTTAGATATCTATCTGTATGTATAACAAGTACAAATGCCTGGAAGATGAAAGAAATTGAGTAATGTGTACAATTCTAAGAGATATTTTAAAATTTTTAAGCGAATACAAATCCATATATAAACTCATCCATCAAAACTGTTCCAAAAAAACATATATCACGGAAATGAGGGAAAATATTACACTAGTGTCCTTTTACAATCCCACATCAATCAAGTTTTTCTCGCGGCCATCCCTCGGGATCTTTACAAAATAAATGGGCAACATTAATCATTATAGATGGACGTAGTTTGGCCCAGTTTCTTTTGAAAATGTCGCCTTTATCGCCGAATTTATCTCATGACTTTTTTACTTTACGACGTCGTCTAATAACGTGTCAGAGAATACAAACAACGACAGTATATTTCTGATAGGAAATTTATTGTGCGACTTTATACGTAGACATTTCTATGCGTAAATAAAAAAGCTTTCCGCGATATTAATTCCTTCGTCGACGTCTTATAAAAAGGAAAATGTAATTAATTTTCTATTTGCGTCTATAACCTCGCGATGCCCAATCAATAGTTGTTGACATATCTTCCCTATTAATAAATACTTTCATGTATTGAGAATATTTGAGGACCAATTATTTTTTAAATATGATTTATTACTTTCTGAAATAACATCTGTGGAGCAAAGATTTGTCTGACTGGGAATAATACCATTCGATAATAATACGAAAATAATAGGTTCAATGGATATTTATTAGACCACCAACAGGCGGCGATTTACCATAATCGTTCGCTCTCGATCGCTTGCTCCCATCAACTGCCCTGGAGATAAATAAAAAAAAACATAAATGTTTTTGGTTTGTAAGAGACGGAATTCTTACCACGATTAGACTTTTTAAGCTCCCGATATTTCGGCACAGTTGCATGCGCCATGGTCACGGGCTGACTGGAGTTATGCGGTAGTGCGAAAAAATGTTATAGGTAGCTGTATCGATCTACCTTCTTTCCAATTCTTCTAAGTCTAATCGAGGTAAGAATCCCGTCTCTTACCAACCTTATACTAGTAAAAACCGCGAAAGCTCAAAGTTATATATAAATGTTTTTGTTTTCGTAAAATAAAAGAATAAAAATTAAAAGAGTTTTCATTCAAAGCTTGAATTCTGGTTGTTCTTAAAGTTTTGTAATTAAAAAAAAGCTAGGTTGTTACCGCGCGAAGCATCGGCACATGAAGTTCGCACCGAAACAAGATTATTAAACGTAATAAAAAACTTTTTAACATGAAAGAACAGCAATTCAGCCGCCACTTAGGACCGCCAAAGAAAGCTCTTAACTTCGACCCGGTTGGGATTTTTTTTCAGGTTTACGTTCTACTTTTATAATAATTTATTCATCATACAAAACCAAAGCGGCGTTTTATAAGCCTCTCTGTAACTTATTTTAAACTTAGAGAGCATTCAGACTCTATTTTAATGGCACAAAGTTCTCATGTTGAGGTTCCCATTCACACACTCTTAGCTTATTTATTCGTATTTTTGCAAATTCATACATATGTACATTTGTACGAGGACATTTTTTATTGAGGCCCAATTTCAGTTCTCCTCCCTGTTCCATCCTTTCCCAATAAGGATGGAATGGTAAAGGGTAGAGGATTAGACGGGGAGGGGAGGAATAGGTAGTGGTAATGGGATAGCATCAGATGAAATTGATAAGACTTTCGACTATTTATGATATCTTTAATGTGGTAAATTACGAACGCTTGTAACATAACAGTTTAACGTCAGGATTTGACCACGTCACTAAAATAAACTAAGCAAAAACTATCCATGTGGTATTTTCTCACATATATGTACATAATCTATATTCGGAGTAATTTAATCTTAAGTTCAACGAACTCGCCTCAAAGTCAACTTAATTAATCTCAAGTCTAAAGTAACTTTTCTACAGCGTCCCGCATCCTCAATTACCATACAAAGAGCCCTACAGAAATCTTTAGCTTTACAACAACCCACTAACGGAGTAGACTGGCTTAATTTTCCAGTAGTTTAGCAATTACAACATCACTGCTAACCTTTTACGGGATTCTGATCTGTAATTCCTATCGCAGAAGCGTTAATATCCCATATACTGGCTGCCGCCTACTTCCCATCGACTGAGACCCAGTAGCTTGCCTAATGCGAAAACTTTGACGTCAGTGTCCCATATATCGGGACCGGCGCCCCTCGACACTTACATTTCGGTAACACATGTTCCTGTTATGGGGACGTTTTTGAATAATGTTGAAAATAAAAATATCGTAATTCTCACTTAGCACCGTCGAAACTTTTCGGTCTTGTTCGTGAATTTAATTACTATGGGATTCAGAACAACTTCTTTTCAAGTTGGAGCCTTTTTATAGACACAATTTTGTTTTCTTCTGTTTCGTTTGCGTAGCAGGCGCTAGCAGCAACAGAGGAAAAGTATTTTTAGAATTTTACAACCATCACAAATATTTGTGGTGTCATTTTTGTATCCTTCACCGTCCATGGCTCATTGGAACCGAATAAACTTGGTTATAAGCGATATCGATGCATCGCTTTTACTGCTAATCCAAATAAGTTTAAGAGGAGGGAGCTCATTTCTTATATATCAATAAATGTATTATTACTACAAATTGATATAAAAATATGAAATTATTGACATATTATTAGACATGAAAACGAAACGGCCTTCTTAATGGTGTTAATAGCGACCAAAACTTAATTCACGACACGTAAACGTGATCTTACGTAAGGAATACATATCTTTGGCGCTAATGGAGCGGGACTCCTCGTAATGAGGCGCTCATGAAAAATGCTAACGCAAATGTCCTACGCAATTTCTTTATGTACCAATTTCGGTCGACCTGTTTTTTCATAAACGTTTTGGCAAATATTGCATAAATCTTTTCTTCAAAAATCACTAGACAGAGAAATAAAGCATGCATACATTATTACATGCTTATAATTCGCCTTAATCGAGGAAACGCTGAAACTACTGAACCGGTGATAATTATGCTTATAAAGCTACCATATCCAGAATAAATATGATAGAGCCAAAAGGTTTATAAATGACTACTTACGTCTTATAAGGACTTGTATATGACTAGTGATTCGCCCCGGCTTCGCCCGGGTAGTCGTTTCGAAATCTATAAGAAACATACATAAACACATCGCTTTTCATATCATACATATACACCTGTAAAAAACAAAAATATGTATTTCACGAGAAAAGTACATTTTTCCTGGATAAAAAGTAGCCTTTGTGCTATTCCAGACTATATTAATCTATCTCGGTGCCAAATTTCATTCAGATCCGTTCAGCCATTTTTGCGTACATATATTGTGGCGAGCGCTGTGTGTGCAATAATGAAAAAGGCTGGTATTGACGCAAGCAACGCCGGGTATCAACAACTATAGTGTTCCCTTATATTAATACGTAATATTATCGTATTTTAATAAAAATAAAAGAAAGCCTATTTAATAAAAAAAATGAAAGTACTGTATTTATAAGTGAATCAGTGACAGTACAATAGGGTAATATTCGAATAGCGTGACTATTCACCTACTGGCATTTTCATTTGTAAATGTCGGAAGCGGTCTGCATAACATATGATTTTTATGTAATACTAACGACACTTGTGGCCTTGTTTTCATTATTTAAGTGATGTTAAGTTGTTCAACAGCCTTACAGCATGTTCACAACTTGAATCTTTTATAACATTGAAAGATAAAAATCTTTAATGTTTCAAATGTAGTTCTATTCAAGATTCTTAAATATTATAAGAAAATAACTATAATTCAGAACAAAATGACATAAAACGTACTTTATTTATAAGAAAAGGTATATTTAACAAAATATGGTAACGATTACTACGAGTACACAAATAGGTTTTGTTAATTATTAATATTTAAAAAAACCCGTATCCAAAACTGCCTACCTCCTTGGGTTACGGGCGTGAGTCTTCATACATATATTCAGTTATGGCAGGTGCGATAATGTACTTTTCATTTTTCCTGCTCTATTGCCCAACTTATTCGGCCTTCTCTTGCCCTTAAAGCGCTTGTAGGATTACGAAATCTCATTCGTTTAAACTTTTTGTGTAGCTTTGTTGTCATTGGTCATAATATAAGGAAGAAACCTTCACATATTAATTCGTTATCCTATTGTTATCTGTAAAAAGGATTAAACCTTCATACTTCATGGCGTTCTATCATTGACGGCGTCTATAAAACTTTTATAGGGCTCGAGGTGACATAGATCTCTAAATAGATAGCTAGTAAATCAATATGTTTGTGGAACAGTGCATTGTCTTTTCTATTGAATTAGTTGAACCACACTTATATTAATGACGACTACCATTGAATCATTCTCTCTTCGCAAAAGCAGTGTTTCCGAATGCTTGTGTTTTTTCCTACAACGTGGTATATGTGGTAAATCACTTAAATTGTAATAAACTGTTTGGCAGGAGTAAAGATCTATTAAAAAGAACACCATTACAGTGGTTGAGCCCGCAACAATAACATCTGTAGCACCAACGGGCCGGCTCGACCGGTTGAATACCACCTCACAGGAGACAGGCGTGAAGTGAAGCGTTTTGTGTTTAGTCTGATGAGTGAGGTGCCATAAACCTTACACGCTTCGATGTTTGCCTCCTTCTTGTATATAAAAAAAATCAGATTGCTCACATTCAAAGAAATTAAAATTGACTTTACTAGTGTACCTAAACTATATTAACCGTAACGGGCAACAAGGAAGGCTTATTGTTAGTAGAGCAATGGTTGGTAGGTGAAGTAGTCGAACAATACAAAATCAATTTTTTATATTAAATCAATATCAACTATTGTTGATTGTGGCTAAATAGTTTCACAATTCTAATTACAATAGTTTCAAAGAAGCAAATAACTTTTTTTTAAACATTGTAAGATACTAAGAGAAGGCTCGTTTAAGTAATATTGACGTACAACCATAACTATCGGATTTAATTAGCATTTTAATTGAAACCACGCTTAATGTCTAAGCCGAAGGTAATTGCTAATGAGATATGGACAATATAAAACTGTTTAGCTTCCTTATGGTATTTACTAGCGTATCTTTAAAGTAGAATATAGTACTTGACCCTTAAGATCACTTTTCTTCGCACCGTTTTTTTTTCATTTCTTTATAGTTCTTAACTGTTAAAAATAACTACACTTAATGTACCTTCATTGCGGAGTTCCAATAGAATTTATTTTGAATTTAACAATATCACTAATGAAAATGTTAAATTTGACAAAAACAATTATCCAATTAAAATATATTTAGTAAACAAAATGACCGATTTTAATTATAATTTATTATACGCATTGATACTGACGCCATTCGTGAAATTTGATTAGTATTGTTAGGTATTCTGACATTGCTATTTAACAGGGACAATAAATTAAGATAATCGTTACTTGATATTGTACTAATATTAGAAGCTTAAAATAAGTATAATGAATAGGACAAGACTATGGTAAACGTTTTTATCCTTCAATATAAATTATAAATAAATAATTGAAAATACGTACGATTACATATATTTACATATACTACATAGTGTTGTACTCACATTTTCGGTTTGCCACAAATGTATGAGTACGGTACTGAAAAGTATTTGACTTTAGACAGCAAGAGTATTTATAAGCACTTGTCAAAGGAAGGAGACTCACGCAATCCGATAAGAGCTACCGATCGAGCAGAGGCTCCGCCCTCTCGGGCACCCTCGAATCGGAATGCTAAACGCGTAAAGAGTTACAGCCCAAGCTGCGGTCCCCTCTCGGGGGCTCTTGAGCCGAGTCATTCCATGGAGCGTCCGCTGAAGCGACCTAAGAGCTCGGCGGCCTCCCAGTCCGGTAATAATAATAAAGTTAAAAAAATAAAATAAAGTAACGGCCCGAGTAGTTACTCTTAAAGAGGCTTAGGCTAGGCGCCCTCTGCACCCTGCCGCCTCGTGCCCGGTGTAGCTGTAAATGCCTCCTCAAGGCAAATAGTGACCTTTCAGTCACAAAAGAAAAGGGAGACTCAGGTTGTACTCTTGTCAACGGTCGTGACAACACCTCTTGAGGCCCGAGCCTTGATTGATTGTTATAAGTAATCGTATACAGTGTGTACAGTATATTATGTAGTGGAAAATTTAGGCTACAACCAGTGAGAGATATAATATATAACGTATGCAGTTTAATGTTTATGACGCATCGTTAAAGTTATGTTCTTTTGTAGCTATACTGTGTTATTTAATACGACGAGTCATGTTTTGAAAATATTAATTACAAAGACATCAAATTTATCAACAACTCTGCTACTTTGTACTCGATACAATCAAAGTTTGACAATTTCGTAACTTAATTGGTGCGTTAATTATTCGCTTTTGCAGAATTAATTACACAGCCGTGCGACGGTAACAAATTTTAATACATTTCGCTGAACTTCGAACGATATTGCTGCGTAATAACGTTTAATCTCATATTCACTGACTTACAGCAAATAGAATGAAACATAAGCAAACCAAAAATTGATACCACGAACTATGTTTTAATTCTACTTTTACGTATAGAGGGGTGGAACCACGGAGAGAGTTATATTGTTGCATAATTATATAAAACGTGAAACATCGTACAATCTATTGTTATTTTTTCTTAAATCCACTACGTAATATTATCATTGTCATTTTGATATCGCCGAAGTAGAACCGCCGCGCCGCAAGCGTCCGTTGTGGTTTGAGGTCTTCCGCATCCGCCGCTATGGTACGGCTTGTTATGAAAACAGGTTTTTAAACATATCTTTGAGTGGAGGGCACGCGGCTATCCGAATCCGCCCAGCGCGTTGGATCTCTAGAAAACTGGTGAGACACAATAAAAGTGGTCTCATTAGTGTCGTTTTTAATATTTGCTGTTCTATGTTCCACGCGCTCATTGACGTTATGTAGAAGAAGAGTAGACAGAGATTATATTTTAAATTTCACAACGATACAAGCGTTTCTCCATGACAGACACAATTTAAGTCTTCTTCACACTTCTTATCAGACTAGAAGCGTGACAACCGATGTGCTTATCAAGATTTTACAATCCGAAAAATCGTGATTCATTACTGTAGACATTTCACATAGTCGCAAATAGTCTTTTGATACGTCATTACAAGTGTTTTTCTATGATATAAAACTACGCTTCTTGCGACGTAATTCGTATGTTTGTTCAAACAAAATACACCTGCGTACACCGAAGCTTATTGTTACACGAAATATTTTCTGACTTTTCTGACGTCGTCGAGGCAATTAAATTTGCACATACAGTTTATTTACTTAACGATTTGAACGAAACAATTTACGATGCCTAACCCGTTTGAAACATTTTGTGGACTCCTTTGTAAAGATGCTCTGTGATTAATTGAAGAGTTAAAAGAAATTTATAGGTAATTAAAAATTTCAAAATCATTTCAAAATAGTTAGTGGTATAAGTTTAACGATCGATATTTAGTAACATGCATTTTTATATAAACCTACAGATAATGTAATATATAGAAATAAATGATAAGACCTTGGTTGACGAATTCTAATAAATGTATTTCCTTTTAGAAATCCAGGACATGATGTTGTCAGTAAACATAATTACTAACATATTTCTCGTAGTAATTTGATCGAATTAAATTCCTTTTTTACCATCCATGTCTCTCTCTGCCTTCAAATATTATTAGTGATACTGTAGCGATAAGTACCTTTGGTGTAACCAACACAAAAACTGTTCCATATGCGAGCGGCGTTGTGTACATGGTTAGCAAAACACTGATAACCCACATTGCTATCCTCGTATCCCAAAAACACATGTGAAAGTGCTCTTATCTATATTAATTTGCATAGTTAGTGATAATGCTGCGAGCACGCAGAACGGCGAGTCTGGCATGTCTAGAGTTTGGTCATGGTATTTTTATTAAAATAAATGCGTTTCGCGAACCATGATTTAAGTTTTTAACTTTTGTATGATGAAATCGAAAACGGGCACTTGGAGTGACGCAGGTTGCTCCTAGTCAGCGACACTTTACATCCCAATAAAAATACATGTATATATCCAATATATAAAATTGTATAATATTTTATTATACACAATAACACATTTCTATCGTGAGACAAGAAAAACATTATAATACTCCGTTGTTTAAAACGAAAAATTATTTTGAGCTGTGTACAACAAGAAAGTGCATTATTATTATTAATATTGTTAAGTTCAAATTTCAACTTGAAAAAATTATATTTTACATAATAATATACCAAAATATCCCCACATTGCAAATCTGTCTATATCTGACAACCCGATCAATCAGCTAAAAATGTACATTTTTAAAAGAATAAATTTGCCTGCCATACATATTTTTATACTATTGTATCCGATTCTTATCAATCCAAAAAAGTTGACATATTGTGACGGACAATATGTATTCTTATTTAGTTCTTTTATGACGTACGACGAATAAGTATTTATGTGTTCAAACACTGTGCAAATATACATAAGATGCAAAACATGCACACGTATTGGAGTTATCATCTTGCGACTTCTATAATACGAAACATGCTAAAAGTTGTGACAAACGCCCTTATGCGTGTAAATGAAGTTTATTAGTTTTAAATTATTTACTAATGATATAAAAAAATATTTCAATTGATTTCAGTACTTATGCAATATCACATAATATATTGTATGTTTTGTGATAGATTCACTGTATATTTAAATGTGATAGACTTACTTATAAGTAAGTTCATATATGAACAAGAAAATAAAACTGACATTGTAATAAAAAAACCTGTTTAACCCGTTTTTAAACGTTCATTATCATTCATTTAACTGATATTTTTATAAGTGAATTTCAAACATAGCGGAGTCGATGCCCTTTAAATTGATATTGTACCTCCTCAACTCGACCTAAACCGGAAGATATTCAATGCTGATGGCACGTTGTCGCTTGTTAATCCTGATGCCGCCATCTAAACGGCAAAACGGGACTTTTTATTTCGTTATTAAACAATTCCCATGGTCTTTCGAGCCGGACGAAACAGCTTTAGTGACATTACCTTTAATATTATTATTTATAGTAGTTTCTTGCTTGACTACTGTATAGAAATAGATTTTGTTATTCTGAAGTAAGATTTTAAAGGTTTTACGTTTCTAAATAAGATTGTTAAGTTACCTACTATCACTATACTTAATTAAGAATACGTATGTTAAAAAAAGTTTGAGTAAGTGTTAAAGGTTTGTTAATTAAGTGAACGTTAATTTATGTTTTTCTACACTGGTAATTATCGTGGTCCATTTTAAAAGATGTGTTATTATTTTTATTTAAATATTTCTTTTTATTTCAAACTTCCTTTTCTTCAAAAGACCTTTAATTTTTTTTATAAACGTTGAGAATTTTAAAATGTGATATGTGAAGGTTGGAAGATACTTTATCGTCGGTGAATCTCTTGCCAACAAGGATAATTAAAGCGACCCCACAACCCTGATTTACATCCGAAACTAGCGGCCTTGTTTGCGCAAGGCGTTACAACAATCACACAGCGACGCATACTTATTAGTGTAGCACTGGCATAACAATTGAATTAACATTATTTAATTTAAAAAAAAATATAAGATTAAGTGAAAACCAAACAACAACAAAAAGGTGATTTAAATATATTAGCATATTGTCAAGTTATCGTAATGAAAGATAAATGAGGAGTAACGAGACAAATTTATGTTGCAAAAATGAGTGGCAGTGTTGGCAGGGATGTCCCAGGAGCACTGCTATCGGTCAGATTAGTGACAAAATCAAAAATCCGTGACCTCTGTCTACCCCTCTGGCTAATTATTTTTCAGAACAGAACAGAAGAGTAACATTTTAGTCACTTTTGTTACATGAAAGAGAAGAAAGTTATAACGGTAGATAGGAGAAAGAGTGCTAAAGTCATGACGTAGAAATGCAAAGAAAACAACTTTAGATATGAATCATTCATACCCTTCCTCTACAAGAGTAGACTTAGCAGAATAGTGATAAGAACGACACTGAATGTCTAAGTTTATTTGAAATAACGATGCATTAGACTATAACTATACGTGTTTTATGAAAAAAAAAACAGCTTGTCCTTTTCAGAACAGCCAGGGGCATTTTTCTTTTTATTCTGTTAAGGCGTGTAGTTTAATAATTCAAATAATTAAAAACAGTTAAACGAATTTCAATGATAATGTAAATTAATGTTATTCTCATTTAATGAAAAAATACTAACTCGGTGTCTAGTTACAATACATTGAATTTATAAATGAAACAAGTCTTTCACTTAAATTGTAATCATTTAAATGACGGTACATATAAATGTTTCGCTGCGTCGTATAAAGTGGTTCAAAATCCACATTGAATAGCGTTACCCTAAACGGACGGCTTATATCCCTCGGTAATGTGGGTTACACTTTTGTCATGGAAATATGAAAGAGGAATCGCTTACGGGATTTATTATATCGCAAAACCTTTAGCACTTTATGTAAATGACGTAGACGTAATTGTAACGCGTATATATTCATTAGCACAAAATGGTCGTATAATCTTGTATCTATTTTAAAGGTTTACATATTGCAATAAGGCTAATCATAGTTTTAGTAAGAGTCTAGTATTCTAGCTGGACTATGTTATTTATGTAGCCATCAAAAATTACTACATGAGGCTTGACGTAAGTCATAGTTAAGTTACATGTTACACGCATTAAGTCGTTTGTTAAACTTGTGAAATACGTATGGTCAGTCTAATTTATTTTAACCCTCTACGCACCCTTGGAATATGCTATCTGTGTTGCAAACCTGTCTCAACGGTAGCTAGATTATCTTATTATTTTACCGAATAGTAAACAGAAATAGGAAAACCTATTCACTTTTACTTAATCCATTTCACATCCGCTAAAGATGTCAAGAGTTCAACTTATGGCTACAAGCATTTGTATTTTACGAAAACGAAAATTTAAATAAGTCTTTAATACGAGTTCAATAATTTCTTGAAAAGAAGCATCTTAAGGAATATTCTATACGCTTAATATTTCTGACGTCATCTAAAAGTAAATATATTCAATAAATATCGATAGAACTACCTTTAGGCATCCGTTCGTCGGTCGCCATTCAAGCGAAAAATATATTTAAAAGCTTTCAGAGAGCTACAAAAATGTAGATGGAAAATATGTCCGTTCATCGTCTTCAGACGTCATTAAATTCACTTCGAATGTAAATAATTTCGTAGCTCTATATTTTTTATAATGGTGATGTGACTATAGCAGTAATGTCCGTAAAAGAAGGTAGAATTCTTTATTAAAAAAAACAATCTATTAGATCTAAAGCCTTTGAGATCTAGAGCCCTTACAAAATGTTTGTATCTACTGCTCTCTTGTAGTGGGCGAGGAATGCAATAAAGTAAGCTACGTAATTCAATTGTTGATACATCTAAAACGGCTTGAACTTAAATTGGAATTTATTCAAGTGTTTCACTCTTATACGTCTTATTCCAGACACGGTAAACAAATTTCTTTCACTTTCACGCGTTCACTTGCCATGTTTCATTAGATTTATTGTTCCTTATATGTATAACAGAGAATGAGTATATGGTGTTATATCGCCCGAGAAATAATATTTTTTTAAAATTTGACGTATGTTATTTAATCCGTGGCTTTTCCTACACGAGGAGACGGAGGAAAAGTCACGCGCCATATAGGTACATAATAAGACTAATGAAAATCTTCCAGCACCTGTCTCATTATAGGCGAAATACGGAAATACCACTACTTCTACGGAAATACTACTACGCACCAAGTACACCTTGTACTTGTTGCGGGATCTATCATTGTCAAAACTGTGTTTAACTAGTAACTTACGATCTCTTAATGAAATAAATGGACACAAAGACGTAAGTTGATAATTCACCACAGCTTAGCTGAAGCTATTTGATCCGCAAGATGAGAAGGATTAAAAGATTATTTTTGAAGTTCCAAAAGATACGTAAGGTGTTTAAGACACTAAAAACATTCGCAAGTCAAATGGTTTATAATATATGTTAATTTATCAAATTCTTAAATTTTATAACCATATAACATATACTTATTAAAAATTGTTACCAGCCACTTTACAAGACCGTCATTACCAGGTGGTAATTTGTGGTACCGGTGGTAAATTTTATTCCACAGCAGCTCATACGTGAGTATGTATTTCACTTATATTTAACGCTCTAAAATTGGAAAAGTAATAATTTATGTTTATTTATAGTAGAAAGAAGGTGGCAAACGAGCGAGCGCGTCACCTGATGTTAAGTGATAGCTACCCATAGACATCTGCAACTAGGAAATGAGTTGCTGATGCGTTACCTATCTTTAATGGACAGAGGAGGGCATAGACAGGAAAAAGGATATTTTCTTTTCCCCGCTAACCCCCTCCCCGTCCAATGCTCTTCCCGTTACCATCCTATCCTTATGAAGAAAGGGTAGGAAGGGGAATAGGGCTGAAATTAGGCCTCCGGAACCTCACTCAGACGAAACCCAGTCTACTTCTACTTAACGGCCGTTACTGTGAGGTCGTGGTATTTCACCGGTCGATATGCATTGTACTCGTTATGAGTAAGAAAGTTTCCAGAAGAAGTCCACGTATCTGGGAAACGTCAGCCACAGAGACCTATTTTCGGGTGTGGACAGTACGAGCTTTGCTTACCTCACGTCAAAGGCAGACGTAGCCTTGTAACAACATTTATCTTTGTTTATGAAAGATAAATTGGAACACAAACAAAGCATTTTGATCGTGAAGCAAATAGAAAACATCTTTAAATATGTATGGAAGTTGAATTTGCTCTAACTATTTAAATTGTGCTAACAGCGCGTGTAGCGCGCCACTGCATTGTGAACTTTGCTGTTATTGGTATAAGAGATTTTAGTGAGTGAGCAGATAAAGGGGTTGTCGGGCAGTGGGGCGCCTGATCGATAACGGGGGTAAAGATATAAATAGGACAAGCAAGCTCTAAGGCCGTACGCCCTAACGCTCGGTTTCATTCTCGTGAATCGATTTAGAGATGAGATGCTGTAATAACCTCTCTGGTGTCACAGCCGCTTGCTAAATTGATATATGGCGAAATGAAAGTGGAGCACAATAAAATTCTTTTATAGTATTTGGCCTCGCGTGGAATTCGTCACAGATCTTCTGAATTTTTACGAGGAATCGTAAAACAGACGAATGTTTTACTAAAGTTGTTACATTTTCAGACCCGTTTGTATAAATGAATTTCTTTACTTGGTCGTATATAGAAACTTATTTAATTTATTACGTCTGTGTTTAATGATAAGCGATTCTTTTATGTCCTATTAATTACCCGCCCGGCCCTGGGGTGGCACTAATTGAGTTAATCGGAATGCTACCAAACTTCCTACACAAGAACACCCGCTAGGCCAATCTGAACATTGCCTGAAAATTTCATCGAGATCAGTCCAGCTGTATCTGAGTCTATAGAGAACATACATTCGCCTTTTACATATATAGATTTAAAAATAACAAACATAATATTAAACAAATCTAAACATATATTGTAAATTTAGATTTAACTTACGTAAGTTTATTTTCTCCAAATATTTCAATTATCGTCGTCGCAGTCGTAATGGAATTAAAACCACATTATTAAATGTTACGCAATCGATTATGTTATGTAATAATTGCATGTAAGCGGTTCCCATCATTACAGCTCGTATACATTGTTATCCTTGTACCCACGCGAAGGTCGCGATGAGAAATGACAACTATTTGATTCTGACTCAATATTTCGTTCGTTTCGTATATTTCGTACTATAGATGTGTTATACTCATATACTCGTAAAATCACCGGTCGAAAACGTCCTTATGTCAAATGTTTTAAAAAGGATAGCGAAATAAAAATAATAAGAAAAAAAGACGGCAGCTAGTGTAAGTCAAACGTAAATGTAAACAAATGACGTAAGCTATAGAAAAAGCGTCATAATTAGGACACTTTCGAGTCTTCACTTTTCGACAGCTATGTATCTCCCCTTCATATAACAGTTAAATTAGTGTAAGTAATACTATACTAATCCATAATAAAGCAATATGAAAAAAACATACTTTTATGGAATAAGATGGTAACATATTTTGCTAGCATTACAAATAAGTTGATGTGGCAACATAAAACAAGATAATATACACGCCTAAGCGACCGGACTTTAATAGATTAGACCGTGTAAATTATAATAATGCTTTCTCAGAGCGCGACAGTTTGCCGAAACATGCGACCCGTGAAGTATGAAGGTCAAGATAATTAATTTGGCGGGCGCTAAATCACGTAGTCTGCGAATAAATTTACGTCTAGCGATGTCGCTATAACGATAGCATTTATTGACTTTTAGCATCTAGCACTTTATCTTGTCTGTGGCTTATTGTCGCCGGAATTATAGTGACTGGACTTTTCTGGTCAATAAGCGAGTGTCAGACGGCTGTTCGATATTTCCAAATTTAGTTTTTTTTTCTAGACGACATCTGTTAAGAGAAAATCTTAAATTTAAATTAGTTTTTAAGAATTTTAAAACAGTTTTGACGAAGTTTTTTTTTATCTATTTTTCATGAACTCAATTTTGAATTTTGATGGTTATTTATTTATTTATGAACTATTGTCCCGCCTTCCAATCCTGTCTGTCAATGCCTGTGTTTGTTTTTAAATCTATTTAATATGACTATAACAGAATTATACATTTTCTTCCAATACTAAGCCACTAGTAGTCATTTATAATTAAGCCGAGCAACCGCACAATAATACTCTACATTTGCCACTTACCTCTGACGGGGCAAGTAACAATCGATTTTTATTGTCATTTAAGTATAATATTAAATTACTAAAGATTTATAATATTTAACGTATATCATTAATTTGGCTGTTTATACCAAGAGTTCAGTGTGCGGTTCGTTAGTCTTAAAATAATTACTTAGTATTGCAGTTAACTAATAACTATTCAATACTTTTGACCATCCCAAGGTTTTATGGTCGTAAAATCTTATTATTACTATTATATATATTTATAATTGTATATTTATATCAAATAGTCGTATTCTGTGGTTAGTTATAAAGTTTCCTCAACCTACAGAGACCCGCATAAGGTTTCGTAAAGTTAATAACTTCCAATCATTCTCCGTTTCCAGTGAATTCATCTGAGCACCGCACTGTATCAAAGTAACTTATCTCTTCAAACTTGTTCCGAACCCTTCAAAGAGCTCCGAAGTCCCTTTCATTTATTACTGTAGAAAAACATTTGCCTCGTTCCTTATCTAAAGCCTTCTTACGACAGATAGCGTAATTTCAAGAGAAAGGGTTGTCTTTCCGGCGACAGTTTGTTTTTATGTTGGGCGCTGCGAAATGTGTGATTTTATTTATAAATATCCATTTAACTTTACTTGTTCTTTACATTTTCGTCGAAGATTTATTTTTATTTTAAATCTGTCTTGTATAGGATTGTCACTTTCTCTTAGTATAAAATATCTTCCGTACATTGCCCACTAAAGTGGAGACAGCAAACACAAACTATACGAAATAATTGAAACAAATTGGCGACGTTAGTGATCGCGTACCTCGGGAGAAGAGTACCCTGAGGCTAAATCATATTGGATCAGATCGCCACTTAACATGGAACAAAATTGTAGAAGTAACATAGGATACTTTTTATGGAAAAAAATAGTATTAATAAGCATAAAAAGCGAAGTATGTATGTTCCCCTATAGACCTATAGACTCCGAAATGGCCGGACCGATTTCGATGAAATTAACAGGGATTATCCAGATTGGCACATTCCTGTGTTTGGTAGCGATCGGATAAACATAATTAGTGGTACCCGGGCGAAGCTGGGGCGGGTCACTAGTTTACTATAATCGAAAACTTTCTCAGTAACGCTGGTGGACTACAATAGTCGATATATTTGGAAACTTGACGAAATACTCTTAAACTTCCATAACTCACTCAACACTACATCGTCACTTCGCTAATTAACTTCAGCTAAGTATGCAGATGTGTTAGGTAATAATGAAATAAATATGTGAAACATTAAATCATGATTGCTTATGTTAAAATGTATTCAACGGACGGTCGATTTTGACAAGATTGTCGTTAGGATGTCAGTGCTTATATCTATTTTATTCATATATAATACATAGCTGAAAACTGGATTGAAAGTCGGCAACGAGCAAGTCGAAACAAGAACCAGTGTATATTGTTAAATGCACATGAATATTCATAAACTAATATTGTCATATAGCTTGCCCTATTTTTGTACGTTTGAAAGCTCCGTATGATTATTTCTGAACCAATATCAACTTCATCTGTATCTCACTTGACGACGGTTTTATAGGATTATGACTTGGTCAAAAATTATTTACGACTTTTCCTTTGTATTTCAAATATTATGATAAATTGGAAACAAATCGAATAAAAGCTATTGAAACCATTAAAAGGAAATTGATAAATTGTCTTTGGTTATTTATAAGTGCTGTTTAAATATATCACTTCACATTTTGGCAGCTAATTTAATTTATGACATTCTTGATGATCTGATTAATGGATGTCATTGGTTTCTTGTTTAATTCAAAAGGCATGACGTCAACACGGCAATCAATCGTTGAGTACAATCTGTTGATAGTCAATTATTTTAAAATATTTATTTATTTGATGATTTTAAAAAATGAGTTTGTCTTCAGAGAACCGATGGCAAATCTTAAAACCTTTTTGTAAGTGTATGTATATCTATGTATGGTATAAGGATATGAACTAACGTAACTTATGAAATATCGTTGCCAATTTTCATACAAACAATACTGTCTTAAAATAACATAGTCTATTTTACAATTAACGTATGGTATTGAAAAAAATGTAAAAATATAAATCTCTACCATTACCTAACCTAATATATATCTTCAGTCAAAGATATTTTGTCGTTAAAATACGTATATTTCTTTCAATTTTGTACAACAAATCGTCTTCACATCTCATGAGCACCGCGATCACGTAGCAGAGAAATAACTCGCGACTCAAGGCGCCGAGGACACAAGACAATGTTCAGCACTCGACTGCACTGCATAATACGCTCGCCCACACTCTGTTTCAATTTCTTGTCTTAAGCGAGTTCGCGTGATGAAAGAGTCCAATGACCTTATAGACATCACAAGATATTGAAACTTTACTCATAAAATTATCGGTAATTTTCTCGATATTTGATGAAAATGGTAATGAAATTGTACTTGAATACTAACAAACACTGCTGATTGGTGACGAATATACACAAATAAATGTGTACATACATAAGCTTACATAATATATCTGCTCTGTAAATCACACCTATACACAACTGTAAATTTGACATATATGTGATAGTGCCAAAAACTACTTGGCTGATTTGGACTTTGTAACTTAGAATTTTCACCACAACATATTTAGAAGGTTTGATAAATTCTCTCAATTTCATAACAAATCATAAGCTTTCAAAATGCGACATACGAAGCTCTCGCTAAGCTTCTTATTGACTACTTTTTACTTCATTCCATTCCATTAAATAAATGCGCAAAAATTGGCCAAGAGTCTTAACCTTCGCTGGATGGAGGCTTAAATATTTTTCGCAAAGAACTTTAGATGTACACATCCTCTTAAGCCTTATGGGACTCGGATAGTACGAAGTCTGAAATATTTTCGGTAAAAGACAGATAAATGACTTTATTTATAGTAGTTAAAGCTAATATTTGTCATCGGTTAATAAACGAATCATAAGCCTTTTCTGTTATAATTGTGACTGGACAAAACAGAGATATGATTGTTGAGATAAATTTATCGACATAAAATAGACGGAGCATAAATAACGAATTATTTCGAAATGAAGTGTTACCTATTAGGTATGGACCTAGTAATTAAGTCATATCTATGGGAACTTAGCCAGACGTTCTGCCACTAAATTTAAATATAATTTAGATTGAAATTTGATAATACATCGTTAAATTTTAATTGAATATTGTTTGATAAAATAATACCTTGCCTCTGTTTAATCTGTATCAATATGGCGATAAAATGTCAAAGGATGCAATTAGTCTTTGTTGTGTAAAACAATATGAAATAGAAGTTTGATCAACTCTCCATGCATTCTGTTTTAAAACTAAATAACTCGTATTTATTTTACAGCAACAAAAGGGAATTGAAATTTTAATTAGTTCTTATTTTTAATAAAATAATCAGGTGTTAAAGCTAGTACTTGTCCAATTACTAGACCGGTTCATTATAAATAAATACATCTAAAAAAAGTAGTTCAATCAAATAATAGTTAAAATTTCCACAGTAGTGCTTAATATAGTTTGCATAAGATAAATAAAAGTTGTGCGAGAGTCAGGGACATCGCACGTGACCGGAGCTCACAAATAGCCCGCTGTCCATACGCCGCGCTACCCGACGTCACCGCAAACTTTTCTCGTGAAAAATATTGTATCATTAAAATATAACCTGTACATTCGCTGTCGATATTTATACATCGGAGTGGACATTTGTTGCTTTCCTTCCCTATGGAAATCCTTGTTAGGTTAAGGTTCATACATATGTACATATATACTAGTGATCCGCTTCAACTTCACCTGATTGGCACTAATTATGTTGATCCGATCGCTACCAAACTTTCTGTGCCAATCACCGGCTGTGCCAATCTGAACATTCCCTGAAAATTTCATCGAAATCGGTCCAACCGTTTCGGAGTATATAGGGTACATATACAAACACATCGCCCATGAATAAGAATATTTTAATAAACCTAAAAAAAGAGCCAACTTTAATAATCGGTCACGACAATGGAACTGAATTTTAACTAAATATAGTAACTGTGTGTCAATTAAGTTATCTCAATAAGTCTTCATCCACATGTCACAAGGACGATGACGAATTTCTTAAAGACGATTTCGCGTTTTTATTCCAATTCGTCATAAATTGGAAAACATGAGTATGTGGTACTCATGTTTTCCAATTTAAAAGGAAACCTGTTTTTATTATAACCGTAAATAGTCAAGTACTCGTAGTATTTTATAGTTGTTATCATTTACCTCTCAGAGGAAATTAGGTAAGAATGTGAATAACTTTTTGGATAGTCTTAGATACTCTTGGGTTGGTTAATATATTTATTTTTTAAAACTGCATAACTTTTTTAAAAATTAAAATTTTAAAAATAAAATATTGGTTTTCTCTTGCGTATTTAACTTGTATCAACTCTAAATACAAACATTTTCGACGTGTTAAAATGATAACGTAATTTATTGTGACCGGAAGCATACGGCACAGCTCTGTGGACAATATTAACCCACTCAAAGCAGACGCTCGCAGAAGGTCGGCTAATTTTGTACATGAACCGATATTAGTGGACGTTTCATGGGCGAAGTGAGGCCGGGAGCGATGACCGCCTATCAAAATATACTCAGACGAAATTTTTCACTCAGTTAATGATAGAGACAAAATGCTTGATCGAAATAGAAGGAAGCAGACGTTTTATTCGTGTTTAAATTATCAATTTTCATTGAATATATTGGAAATAGTACATTTTTGTAATTTATGACGTAAAACATTACAATGCATGAAAAATCGATTAACACAGTAAATGATGTTCCAGTATTAGCGAAGTACGATGTTTACGGAAGCAATATGATTGACTGCCGCGGAAACCTCTCATTCAAACAATTGTTATGGTTAGATAATCATGCACTGTCACGCATTATGGCCCCAGAGGTCGTAACTTTATAATTTTACGCATTACCTGTATCGCTACCTATTAACTACAAACAATATTATGTACATACCTATATTTTACGATGGTTTTACATACTAGTAATGTACAAGTAAAACAAGAAAAAAACATTTTTTTCATATTGACATTTTGTTTGAAACATGTTTCTATTTTAACATTATATTAGACCCCAAATGTGACAGGGTGACCCGACCCTATCAAAGTAACGCAAAGCAATCCGGATGTCAAAGAAACCTTTTAATCGTCAGGTTTCATTGTTCACAGTGATAGCAAAAATGCACATTGAAGTACAAGTCGCGCTCAACTTCGTTATATCGTACCTGTACAACAAACTGCCCCGGCGGCGGGTGAACATCTTCGGCGAGGAGCTGGAGAAGGCGCTGAAGGATAAGTTTCGCGGCCACTGGTACCCAGACCGACCCTGCCGGGGCTCCGCCTTCCGCTGCCTCAAGACAGGTGGCCCGCTCGACCCAGTACTGGAGCGAGCGGCGCGAGAGTCGGGAGTACCGGTCCGTGATGTGCTCGAACACCTCCCAAGGGACCTCGCCGTTTGGGTTGATCCAGGTAATCACTATTAACATTTTAACTCAGTCTTTTCTAGTTTGGACAATCCCCAGACTCGATGTTTGAAACTAATGAATCTGAATTATAATTGTGGGACAAAAATAAGTGTTATATATTCTTTTATCTTCACTTCACTTCACTTACCACCCAAAAACTACCTGAGTACCGGACCGGTAACTCTTCTAATTGCGAATTTCGAAGTAGCGCAGGTTTATCAGGTGAACCTCATGTCTCTTTGCCTCCTCTTTCCAATAAAATAGACCGTCTTGATGGGGTTCAGTTTTACTCACGCCGTTGTCATGGCCGCCTTTGCTATTTAAATATTTATTTTAATGAATCTACCATGTCAATACAACGCATATAAAACATGTTAAAAAAGAAGACAATAACAATTTTAAGAAAACAGTTCGAGTTCAAATAAACGGCACGATTTGTTTTATTTTTATTTTACCTTAGCTTCACAAAAGTTTTAGCAAATTGAAATTCAGTCCGTGACCAATGCAGTTACATAACATGATGTACTAACAAAATAAGTACATCAGTTTAATATTGTCGCTTGGCATTGCGTAAGGCGTTAAGTAGACGAGGTCAGGTGGATCACGTCACCCAGTGAACAAGTACCTATTCTAATATCTACTCATAACGTATCTATTTCAAACAAACCTTCCTTTTACTCAATTTTTCTGCATTATGTATGTTATTTTTCATTCCATTCTAATTCCAGTTAAGTCATATAACCTGATTGGACAACAAAAATACGTGTTATATAAATCTCACATTTAAACCAACCAAAACCCTACCTAAGTGCCCAAGTGCGTAAATTTCCAAGTTAAGGATCGCAATCCACAGTGGGTAGTGAGCTAATAAGTGGGCGGTCGCTTTGATTTCGCAATATTGGCCGTTAGGACATTCAAGCGTTGTGACTATATATACCCATGTTTCTAAGACAGCCAAGAAGTGGGTCCCAAGATTGGAAAATTTTGGAAGATCGGAGATCAGACAACTTGGGAACCGCTGGCCTATTGCTTAACTGGGTTTCCAGAGCAGAGTGCGGGGTGCGGACGATAAACGAATCGACTTGTTGTAATGATGTGTTGGATCATATTTCAATGTTTTATTTTATTTCCAGGTGAAGTTTCCTATCGCATCGGTGAAAAGGGCGCGGTGAAAGTTCTTTTCAGCAGCGACGAACGAGCAGCCGACGAAAGGACCGACAGAGAGGTAGTAGACTATACTTGAAAATAACAAACATAATATGATACTCTAACACGTGGTGTGTTGGGTCGCAAGCAAATATTAAGTGGGTCCTAAGTCCAGCAGCCATAACTTATTATCTTTGGGCCGGACGAACCCCGCCCGACGGCAGTATTGGCCTGAGATCAGGCTAATTTGTTGCTACATATGTATTTTTCTAAGACAGTGAAGAGATGGGTCCCAAGATTAGAAGTTTATGTTAGATGGAGTCCAATCAACTCAGGGAACAACTGCTCTAATAGGTTCCGACGTCCTTCAACCCAATGTAGAGACAGCAATTTGTGTCAGCTTTTCACAGATTTTAATAAAAACCATAATTACAGGAGCGAACCTATGGCCGTGGTTAATCGAGCTTGGCATGTAATCTCATCCGTCAAATCATACTTGAGTAGTCAGCCACGGTGGGGCTGTAGCAATAACGTTTTAATTAACGAGAAACGCATAGTAACTGTTTTTAATTTTAAAGCCAAATCAACCGTTGCTATTAAAGAGCAAGGCGTAAAGTGAAGCCTATGACAAGGGGCCAATCAATACAAACCACAACCGTGATCGTCCGGCTAACTGCCGACGTAGTAATCAGATTTATGACTGTGTACAGAATCGATTTTCCGTTCATAGCTCGTGCATTGATGGCCATTGTTTCGAAAATCATGACATTTATTATTTGTAACATTCATTAAACACAGCACGAGCTATTTTATGGTGTAGGTAAGGAATAGCGGCGGTAATCTTATCTGCCTTATGTCTATCCTTTCAAAGTTTTAATTCACGGCAAATATTAAAATGTTTTTTTTTCTTTGTTATTTGAAGCGTTAGTTACTTAAAACGCTTTCTCGTTTGCGTTCTTCTTCCATAGCACAGAGTCGTTTCTAGCTGCAGCTTGACTCCATGAAATGTTCACTCCCCACTTAGAAGTCCATTACTGAGCGTACTACAATTGGAGAATTATCCGATTGCTATTGGCATCTTAGCATCAGCGAATCAAACATTATAAAATGATATACCTCTCGCCGCGCATTTACCTAAGGCGTGGTACAGTGCTTACGGTCATACTATACTTAGTCTCCCACTAGTCGCATCTTACTATAACCCAGGAAATGCGTGGATGGTACAATCCTGCAAATAAACCCGGAAACCTGTTACTTTTAGTAGTAGTTAATTTTAGTATTGTTTGTATTTCAGGTGACTCGCGCATTTAACCCCGAAGCGCAATGTTTCCGGCCTGTAGAGCCCGCGGCACCGTCGCCGCCCGCACCAGCCGCCTTTTCGCCCGCGCCACCCTTCCGTGCGCAGCCGCTCACCTTCACCACGGCCACATTCGCGCAGACCAAGTTTGGCAGCACTAAGCTGAAGACGAGCAGCAAGCGCGCAAACCGCATGTCGCCCACCGAGTTCAGCAACTACATCAAGCAGCGCGCCGTGCAGCAGCAGTTGGCGACGCGCGCGCTCTCCCCCGCCGCCGACGCGGGCGCGTACTTCGCGCGGCGGGAGGCGCCGGCGCACCTGCTGCTGGCCAACTGAGCCCGACGCTAACCGCCCCGCGACCCTCGCCGCCCCGCGCGCCCATAGAGTCTTTACTTTTGTACGAGAGAGGCGCGCGCCGCGATTTATTTTTTTATTTTCCGCGGGGACGCCCGCCGCTTGTGATAACCGTACGATTTTCCATAACTTTTTGTATTCTCGTTCGTTACGTCGATGTGTAAATTTATGGATAGGAGCAATAATCGGCCGCGCAACTCGCCGGCGATTTATTTTCGTAATATTTAAAACGTAAGCCGAATCGAGTTTTTTGACGTCTTCGTTCGATATCGATATTCGTAGGGTGTAAGAGCGAGGCCGAGTGGCCGCGTGCGCTCGCCGCGACGCACCTTCTGAAGCGAGCCTCTATACATACGTCCTCCGATCTAAGAAAATACTGAAATATTTAATATGTATGTATTTGTACGCGAAACGTATAATTTTTCACGTGGAAACGAAATGCCAATAGAGAAATTACGTATTTTTAATATTGAAATTGATACTTGTATTATATAGTGTACTGGCATGCGTCGCAGTGGAGCGGCGCAACGTTTGCATATCCGCCGGCCGGCCGGCGCGCTCGCAGATCTCACCTAGTTCTAATCATCACTCTTACGATCGTACCCTTGTAATAATTATAATATACATAAATTTAGGTCTAGCTACGTTTCAATCTAACAGTATTTTTTTAAGAAGATATTAGTCCTCGTGTACACCGCCGGCCCCCGCCGCCCCCCGCCCCGGCGGCCGGCCTTAGTCCGTATGGTATACTTATCGTAATATTGTTATAAAAGACATGAATATGATAAATGATAGAAAAAAATATATTTCTCAATTCAAATAATAACGGGTGCATGCGAATTCATGGAAAAAAGTACTATGTGTTATTTATCTTTTTATATTTCACTTGGCACTTGGGCTCAGTGTTTCAATCGAGGTATGAAGTGGTATGATCTGATGTGCGCAGACGTTTCGGGTTCACTTCCGTAGCTACCGGCCGCGCTCACTGGCCAGCTTGTGTACCGCGACTCCCGTGTATCTGTATAGGCCCCCATCGCGCCTAGAGCGTGTTCATAACCCCCGCGGAGCTGCCTGCTGAGCGACGGTCGCGGTATCTTGCCCACTATGGGCACACTATGTTCCGATGCGCAACAATGACAAGGTCTATAGGGAATTTGCATCTATTTTTTTACTATTTTTATATTTTGATGATTTAGATTTAAGTCTAGTTGTATGATTTTAATACTTTATGGATACCCTATTCTTATTAAAAGGATGAGTAAGTGTGCGGGCTCGATTGAAAACCTGACCAAAACGCTACAGTATTTTGTAGATAAAATCTATAATGTAAGTCTAATATGAATAAAAATTAGCGCAATGAATTTTTTATTCATAATGATAACTTTTTATTTTCTTTCTTTTGTAAGATATATTCGATGGAAGTGTTAAAGATAATATAATATTTGCATAATATAGTGAATGCGGTACTCCATGGCCGCCAATATAATTAGTCAATAATTTTTCATATTGTTGTACGACTTTTTAAGTTTATATTAAAATGTTTTGTGCAATCTACGATGTGTTTCAATTGAAAAAAAAACAATCTTCATTCGAACCATGCTTTGAAAACGCCAAAAAGGCATGACACTTCTAATGGCTTGTGGCCATACCATAAAAAAATATATGGAGAAAACAGTTGCTGATGGCTGATGCCAATTTGAAGCTAGTTTCAGCGGGATTCAAGATGTAAATGTTCAAACCATACAGACAGCAATCAATTTTGTTGATATTAAATCCTATGTGTCTCGGTGTGTGGGAGGTGAGGTGAGCCACAGAGACATCATACTTGAAACTTAATATTAACAGGTGATAAGTGAGACCTACATAAGTAAGATCTTATAAGATATGCTTCAATTGATCGGACCATGTTGAAGGAATCAAGAAATACTTACTTAACTTAGAAATATGGTAGAAGTATTGGTGTACGTTGACATCGTCACCGTTGTGTAAAGGGCATTAAAACTTGACCTGGGAATTTCTAGAAGTTCCAGTTACTTGAGGGAAAATAAATATATAAGACTGCCGTGCTTATGTCAAAAATAAAAACGGAGATGATGCATAATAGTGTCTGTGTAATCGGGCATTTTGAAATAATTTATTCGTCCATAATCATAAGATCTTAAATTTCGCAAGATGCAAGGTTCCTACGTCATGCCTCACCCGAGCCAACGATACAACTGTCACAACACGCCCGCAACATGTTGCATTCTGATTAAGAATACTCTGTAACCGAGGAGTATTTATACTCCTTCCTTACAGACCTAACGCATCCGCAGTTCTGCTCGAACTTTGGGTTACGGGAGTGAGGGCTTGTTGATCACATCTTATAATAAAGTAAAATAAATAAAAGACCACCCCATTTATTAAGTCACTTTATTTACCAAACCACGAAGATGACAAAATTGAACCTCATCTATGGACCACAATATTTTTAATTGAAAATACGCAATTAGAGAACTTTCAATTAAAATACCGTATCATGCAATACGCATCCCTCCACATGACAACTCTTATAGTTACATTTGTATAATAGTCTTCTTAAAAATATCATTTGAAAGAAACTTAATCTTTACTAGTTTAACATTCGAAATCGAAATCATATCACAATAATTGCTGGCGCCGGTGTGATGTCTCAAATACAATGCGGTGATAATGTCGGTATGGACCATACCGCTGTTGCAGGTACTCCTTCACTAAGATAGCGTGGAAATCGATTCAAGGTTTAATTACAATAATAAAAATTATACATCTGGTTCCCTCGACTTTGACGACAAGCTGGACACGCACAAAATTTGGTCAGAAGTAACGAACACTGAAAAGTTCATTTGATTCATTTCATTTCAATATAATAAAATACTCTTCATGTCTTCAAATAGTAAAAATCGTACAATTTATTGTATTTCCGTTAATATTAATTAGTAATAATATACAATAAACTTTGATACTTAGCCTTACATTGATAATTTATTTTTGTATAATGAACATGGCAGTAAATTTGCAGGCATTTTGATCCAGATTGGTATTGTACATGACATGGGTGGTGAGTTGGTATTTTACACGTCGATAGTTTACAGTTTCTAAAATTTTAAACTATACACTAGATTAAACTTAGATGGAAACGCATCAAGCAAATTTTTGGCACTATTTAATATATAAGTCCATAACACAGAACTATCATTAAGTCGGCTGTAGTATCGTGCAAAAGTATAAATCTAATGTAGTTGTTAAATTTCTTAAATTCTAATTGAAAATAGTCTAAAATGTTTAGTTACTGTGCATACCTCATAGGCCCCGTGACGATACAACAGCCATCGCCATAGATGAGGAGATACGCCACTAGTGGTTAGTTTGATTTATATAAAATATACATTTCGAAATTACTATGAAATAATCAGTACATTTTAACGCAACTTAAACGACCATTTTTAGTCAAAAATTATCAACATCCTAACGAATGATCGCCATGGTAATAGTTTAAATTATTCACATGCAAATTGTATTTCTAATCTTAGAATATCTTAAAAAACCTAAATAAATCGCCACCGATCGATCACAATGACCGCGCCCAGAACAACATTCAATTAAACGATACTTATACAAAGAAAATATAAAAATAAAACCGCTAATTTATGACTGGGTTTGACTACTTAATAATTTTGGCCCGTTCCAATAAAAATAAGACTTGTATATAGAAATAGATACTTTTTCCACCAAACAAATACACGAGTACTGTCAAGATTAGTACGTCTACGACTTATCCGAAGCGAGTAATGTAATCACGTTACAATAAAAGATGCAACTCTCAAATCACAATTGACAGAATAGTGCGATAATAAATAACACAAATGAGCAATGTCTTAGAATAAGAAATGAAAGGAACACTCCCTATCCACTAAGAAATAAAACCAAATAACAGTCAAGGAATGACGATGGCATGATACCTAATATACTTTCTGACAGTTACACTGTTGTATAGTCCGAGAGGATCCAAAGATCGCGCAGCCTACAAATATTTACAACTACGTAAAGTTTTATGGTACTCAGTTGACTCGCCGTTTTACCCTAGGGTGTGGAGGTAGCGGTCGCTCCTCTTGTCGAGGTGAACATCAGTGCGCCATCTCGATGTGCCGCTGCAAACTCTTCTTGTTCATGTAAAATCTGTCGCACATCGCGCACGGAAAGAACACCTTCTCGTTGTCTGCGTGTCGCGCGCGCGTGTGCGAAGAGAGGTCGATAGCGCGCGCGAAGTACACCTTGCAGATGTTGCAGTAGAACTTGGTGGGCGTCGAGTGCATAGTGCGGTGGGCTATCAGATCGCGAGGTGTGGCCACGCCGTCCCCGCACTGCCCGCATGTAAACTCGCCCGGCGGAGGAACACTAGTACCCTCGTCTTCAGAGTCTCCTGAATCATCACCGTGATGCTTCGCCCGGTGCGCTCTTAAATCGATTTCATTCATGAACTGAGCTCCGCAAAAGTCACACGTCAAGCTATCGTCTTCGTTCTGATCCGCAGCGGTGGAACTGCTCTCGCCGCCGCCGTAATGTTTCTTCATGTGGACGATCAACGTCGACTTGCGCGTGAAACTCTTCTCACAGACGGGACAGAACACGGAGTTGGGCTGGTGCACTTCATCCATGTGACGCTGGTAGGCTGCTCGTTTGGTGAACTCTTTGTCGCATATGGTGCAGTATCTATCGTCGGCTCCGGTGGAGGAATTGTTCTGCTGTTCCAATTCTACGGAGTCGTCAGAACGCAATTTCTTGTTGGGATTTACAACGGTGACTTCGACTTCCGGCGGCAGTCTCCTTTTGGCGACGCTGGCCGGCGTTGGCGTCGGCGTCGGGGTCGGCGTCGTGTGAGTGACTCGCGCAAGCTGCGAGGGGTCGACCACTTCGTGCTTACTGACCTTGGTCGTAACTTTATGCTGAGGCATCCACAGACCGGAATTGTTAGCGGCCGCCTTGCCGTCCGGGGAACGCAAATGCCAACCGCGGTGGCTTTTTAGCGCAGAAATAGAAGTATAGCTCTTGTGGCATATTTCGCAATCGAAGGTCTGAGGTGATGACTCTAATTGATTTATACATTGGTGGTTCTGTAACGCGAGCAAACCAACGAATTGTTTACCACAGGTGTCGCAGGGGTAACGGGCTTGATATTCCGCACTGGGGTCTACTGAATCCTGGTCACCATCATATTCCACTTCTAAATCTTGGGTAATATCTTGTTTAACGGGACCTTGGCTCGCGTTATATCCGAGTAACTCTCTAGCGTGGGCAGCTTTGAGATGCTCATATAATTCTAATGTGGAATTTAAAGGTTTTCCGCATATTTTGCACATCTGCGCTGAGGACTTATGAACGTGCTTTCGGTGGCGATAGTACGACTTTTTGTCTGAAAATGTAATTTTACAAATCGTGCAACTCGATCTACCGCCTTCTCCGGCCATTATTGGGGAATCTGAGCTACCACTGGCACTGGCGTTAATGATTCCATGCTTGGCGCGTTTGTGTTTCCACAAGCTTGTTCGAAGTGGAAACCGTTTGAAGCATAACTCACAGGAATACGGTGTGGCATCTTGGGAGGCTTGCTGCTGTAAGCTGTTTGTTAAATTCATAAAGTTAAAACTATTGAATTGAGGTGTCGAAAGAACGGCGCCATTTTCGTCTAAATTGTATTCGTCCTCTTCGGTCGAGGCATGCATTGTATTCTCTTCGCTGTCGTTTCGGTCACCGGCGTGGTCCGCGTGCAGCACTTTCTTGTGCTTCCAAATGTTTTTCTTATGCATGAAACCTTTTCCGCAGATATCACATGAGTAAGGCGCATTCGGAACATTACAATTAGGTTTGAAAGAAAGAAAATTAGGTTGTACCATCGAGAAGGATCTAATCGGTTTGCCGACAATTTGCGGAGCGAATCCTTTCGGTTCTCCGGGTTTTCTATTCGTGGTCGGCACTTTAGCGTGTATGCGCATGTGGTTTGAGTAAGCCTGGCGGCTCTTAAACGGCCTGATGCAGATGTCGCAGAAAAAGTCATAGTCCATGGGCACGTATGCTCCCGCAGCTCCGGGATGCTTTTGCTGAACATGTTCAGAAAGCTTTTGGGGTGTGCTGTACGAATTGGAGCAAATGCTGCATGGATAAAATTTGACCCTCAAATGCGTATTCTTGTGCTCCGCTAATTCTGATGGTCTTAAGAATTTCTTTTCGCACTGGTCGCAGTGGTGAGCGACTTGATTGTGTTCAGCCACCTGATGATCCGTCCAAGCGTCGACAGTTTCGAATATGGCGTTACATTCTGTGCAAGAGTAGTGGTACTCCTCCGTTTCCTCCTTCACGAGAGACATATCGGGCTCGTTGCTCTGCACGCCTAATGTTCTATCGGAATGCTCCATATAGATGTGTTTATTGAGATCAGCAGCTTGTTCAAATTTAGAATCGCAGTGCTGGCAGTAATGAGGTTTCTCCTCGCTGTGGATAATCTTTAAATGTTTAACTAAATTCGGATAGCTACTGTTCTTCTTCCCACAAATGGGACAGTCCGTCGGTCTTCCGTCGACACATTTGTTCTGATTATCAGACTGTTCGAAGTTACCCGCATGTACGGCTAATGCGTGGTCGTTGAAATGTTGCATGTTACCAAATCTTTCAGAGCACAAATCGCATGAAATATAAACGGTACATTCTCCGTTGCGGATATGCCTCTTCCACAACGCCTTATCTTTGAATCTGGAATTACAGTGAACACAGACGAGCTGTACGCGAGACTGGCCATCTTCATGTACGTCTAGTACATGTTTCATAATAAACTGTTTCAATTGGAATTTCGCTGGACATAATTTACATGCATATGACCTTGCATTAAATATATCTTTATATTGGACTTTGGTATCTTTAGGTTCATCCTCCAGAACTAAATCTTCGGTGATGCCATTTTCATTGTAAATAATCTTCCATAAATCTGTGCAAGTGTTGGAGCGCATGTGACTGAGCAGAGCGCCGATGTGGCTGAACGTAACAACGCAATTGTAACACGTGTGTTTAGGAACTTTGTGTCCGTTTTTCTGCAAATGTTGTATGACAGCTTTGCGGCGAGGGTGTTCCCTATCACAACAGAGGCATCGTTTTGTGTTAATCTGTTCGATAATATCCCGATATTTATGTATGAAATCTCTCTGCGTCTTGGTTACATATAGCTTATCAGGATCGAGTTCTTTGACATCCTCTGCTGTGTCGTTAGGGTCGGCTGTTTCATCGAGCTCTTCGTCATTTACTTCACTGTTATAAGAATTTGTTTGCATATCTTCATTGATTTCAACCACGGGGGCTATAGGAGGCAATTCGTCTTCATCATCGTCGTGATTGTACTCCATCTGTTCATCATTTGCTTCATCACCTTCTTTGGTTTCATGTTCATTTTCTTCATCATCCCTTCCTTCGTTATCGTTGACAATCTGTAATCGGTCTCCACTATCGACATTGTAGTCTATTTGATCATTCTCATTGTCGCTTTGATTTCTTTCCATATTTTCATCATCATTATCTAAATGATCCATTTCATGGCCTTCCTCCTGTTCGTTATGAACCAGGTGATCATCGCCATCACCGTCGCCTTCGCCGTCAACAGCGTTTTCTTGTTGGCGAGCGATCTCAATCTCATTTTCAGAATCCATGTCAACAGTGTCGTAATTTTGACCTTGATTATTTTGCATATCACCATCTACATCTTCATCGTCTTGTTGAATGTAAGTATCTGGTTCTGAAAGGATAGCCTCTACTTGAAACGAAGCTATTTCTGGCTCAGATATCAAAGTTTCTGGACTTCCCGGGCCAGAATTAATTATTTCTGGTTCAGAAACCAAAACTTCGGGTTTTGTTGTCAACAACGTTTTAAGGATTTGCGGTTCTTTTTTTTTTATTTGTAAGTCTTTTAGAGCCTTAATGCGAAGCGGATATGGCAAATTATTTTGGGCGCCCTTTGGTGTTTTAATTGGTATAGGTTTTGGTGGGGCAAAAGCTTTATGTTGTATGATTTTTGAATTAATCCCTTTAGGAATTAACTGCATTTTATGACTAATAGGATTAGGCATGAGCCTCGCTTTGGGATTGAATGGATTGGGTCTAAGTTTTGTGTGCATGTGTACATTGTGTGATTTCTTGGTGGTTATTTTGTTTGTGTATCTGTCAAAACTGTGAGCATTGAGTTCATGGCGTCGGGCGTTATGTGAATATCTATAAGAGCGACCGCAGACGAGGCAATCCTTCGAAGCGAGTTGTTGAATCCCTTGACGAGCGTGCAAAGTCTCACCGGTAGGACGCATCACAGTGATAGAGACCTCGGGCATGTTAGGTACATTTGGAAATTGCTGACCGGAATCGTTCATGTCTTCATCGTTCATTTCTTCATCGTCCTCATTATTTTCGCTCTCCATCCCCTGGAATAACATAATGTAACAATTCAACATTTACTATACTAAATAATTATAAAACTAAATAAATATTAAATAAAAGAATAATTAACAAAAAAACATTCAAGTCAACAATCTAAAAGGAATTGGCTGCTGAGTTTTTCTAGAGAATAAAATTAATGGGGGAGACCTTAGTTTACTATATATCTTAGAATTCTTATAAAAATAACAATAATGTGTTGGAAAATAAACTTTACATTATTCTTTTTTAAAGGGTTAAAATCTGTTTTGTCTATTATGGCATTGGTTCAACATACATAAGGTTATAATTATATACTTTATTGTAGGCTCACAGAATTTAAATATCATTGGATTTATTTGTCACAGCCAAAAGTTTTGCACACAATTTCTAAATGTGCGATATGAAAACACAAAAATTTGCAATTTAGACATTGTTAGTACAGACTCATATAGCTTGTATTAAATTAAACCCGAATCACTATAATAACAGTTTAATATTCATGTTCAAATACTCCATATTATATGTCACAGATTGCATGAACACAGTATGCTCTTTACATACAAATTGGCCACATTAAATACAACATTGTGTATTTCTTCAACATCTTTTCGTCCACTGTACACAAATTTTATATCTCTTCCTTCCTTCAAATGGTGGAAGATTTTCCAAAACAGTAGACTTTTTTATTGGATGATGAAATGATAAGTTTTCCTTAGTTTCCAAAAGAATACTGCCTAATTCCTTGTAATAAACAAACGTCTGTTTACAATTTTTCTAGTATATTCAGAAGCCCATACTACTTGAGCATTCAATGCTGCTATATTTCGTAACATAAAAAACAATGAATTAGTCCAGTTGTTGGTGTTTTGCATTGTGGTATGATAATTCATCAGGACATACGCAAGTTGGACCATGGACAGGTTCTTTTTATAAGGTGATACAACCAAATTTGCCGCTTTTGTAAAACTTTGGTACATTAGTTAATATATTTATTAATTTATGCTTAGTATTAACCAAGAAAGTCAGAGAAATATTCTCACATATATGGCCAGTGATGCAAGTTTCACTCTTTCTAACACTCGGGAGAAAAATGTCAAAATGTCAGTTACATCAATATTACTAATATACAAATTTGAAGGATCAACCATTAGCATAATTTTAATACCACCTTAAAGTGGTTTCTTTTCAATGTTGTATCTAAAAGGACAGGGTGCGAAAAATAGGTAAAAGTACTTCATCAATAACAACTATGTCAAAAACATCAAAAACTTTTCTTCAAATCAATGTAAACATCTCGGAAATTGTATGAATCAGTTTTATTGCATCAACTAGTTTCAGATCATCACCATTATCACCATGAAAACTCAAGTTCTCAAGAAGAAATTTAAAGCAGCTGAACTTCATTGCATTTTGAACACATACTAATACCACAATCATTATGCCAGAGGTCACTGCATTTTTCATTTGTAGGGCGCAGTACACCATGCAAGTATAATATACCCATAAATGTTTTTATGTCACTCATGTTTGTGGATGCTGAATAATTTATCTTATTTCTTGTAATTTTTACATTAGTAGCTATTACTACAAGCTCCAATATGTAGTCAAAAACAGTTGCCACACATTTCTTGGCAACATAGAAATCTTTCTCTCAACATTTTGTTTACATCTCAATGTTTTATTTATTATAACATGATTATTATTTGGTGTAGGTAATATAGGAATTTTAGAAATATTTTTTTGTCTCTAGATAGGTAACCATTTTTGCAATCAAGATATTCCACATTAATGCCACAAATTAATTCAGTTTCTGAGTGAGTCATGATCAGAGTGATACAACACACATCATTTTTCAGCAGACTGCATAGAGTCAGTGACCTCATCATTTTGAATCAGATCCATTATTGCATGTACCCTTTGCCAGTCCATATGTGGATCTACATAATTCTGCGAATGAAATGAATTCTTTTAAGGTATTCGCATATCCATTTTGTTTTCCAATTCTCGTTACCAATAGAAGAATAATAAAAAGTACAAAGACCATCAAATGAAAACAAAGACATATCAATTTTTACACAATGGTACAATTTTCACTGTTTAAATGATAAGACAGGCATGAACATGTTTAATCTTTACCTTATCACTCCTTGGTGTGAGACCCAGCGATGCCAAGATAGGGGGGCCTTCTGGCTGGGCTTTACTTGATGTAGATGCACACTGAAATGGTTTAGGACAAAATTGGTAAATAGTGTCATTAGACATTGAAACATTTCTACAAAATTATTATCATTACTATTGGAAAGTATTTTTTTATGCATTCTAAAATACCAGATCTATTTAACTAGCAACAGTTATATTATTCCTAGAAGTGAGTAACACAACTTTTAACTCAAGTTACATTGAGTATGCACTGCAAAATAAATGACCTTGACACTAATATGTGGACAGCCAACATTAATTGTAATGCTTAAATTGAATATTTTTGATTACTAATTAATATTTTCCCCAAGCAAATGTTCAAATTATTTAACATTACAGTAAATTAATTTTGAAACAAATAACATTTAATTATCACATAGTATACCTCAAGGTCAGGGTATGATGCTTCAATAACCACTCCATCATCATAAGCCTCATCAGAAAAAGGTTCACTTTTAATTTGCACCTGTGAAAACATAGTAAATTTGTGTAAACAATGATGAAGTTGACAGTTGAAAAGCTAATAGCAATGTCCAATCAGAGAAATAAACCAACCTCTTCTAGTTGGCTGCCATCATTTTTAATGAGTGTCTGTAGTTTGTTTTGTGTCCTTTCACATACATCCTTAAAAATGTGCCAGTTATTCACATTGTCACAGCATTTTCTGCAAACATTAGTTGGCAGGTCGTCGTCTTCGTTTATCTGAAAAATAATCATACGCAATCAATGTATGAAGGCCGACGGACGCGCATTTCATCAGAACGGTCGAGTCAAACCGCGCTTCGTGTATAGATACGACGCGAGGAGAAACTAAGTAGGCGTAGGTATAACCGCGCGGCGGACGGCTGCTCCTCGACCGAATAAGTAGAAGCGAGTCGAGTGGCAACCAGCGAGCCCCTCGAGGGTTACCGCGATATAGGCACACACGCACACATACACGTCAATAGCGAACTCACGCAGACACCGACACTCGCTCCGTTTGAGGGATAAGCTGCATGGCCTGGTCTCGTCCGATAAATCAATACATCCAACGCCATGCCTCTAGTTGCACGCAGACCCCCTCCCGGCCAGACCCCCGGGAATAATGCCAAACCCGACCCTCATAATACGCGCCATTCCTCGCCGGCTGAACGGAATGCGACGCGACGCGGCCACGAGCCGAGCGATAGCGGTGGAACATTACAAAATGGTGGACGATCTTACGACATCTCCACCTCGACGTAGTGTTGCTCGAACAGGGACGGATGACGAGTTCTTACGTACACCAAGGGTCTACTTTCACTCAATACATCATTCAGACACATATTTTAGAAATTACTTACCTCCACGGACACACAATCCCTGATTTTTGATGCGAGGCCAGGAGGTTCCGAGTCATCCGAACTGGTGGTAGGAAATATCGGCAGTAATTCGCCTCGAGATGACAAGCACAGTCTACAAACACGATCATAATTCACACTCATTGTAAATAAACAATTTTTTTAAAGTATAAACATTTACAGCATTGAATAAACGGACGCCATGTCACCACGAACACTTCAATACAATGCACTGCACATCGTTCTAGCTTGAGTATGAAAGCGGCTGATGATGAGCATGAGAAGTCGATGTTCGGTCGGAATAGCTGGGTCGAGTCGCCGACCACCTGTCGTTCTGCGCATGTGCGCGTAAAATGGTAGCAGGATTGCCAACATAACGACACGAACAACCACTTAATATCAGGTATCGCCAACATATTAAATTATGTTCATTTCAAAGTTGGTGTAAAATATAGCATAAATAAAAAAAACATCTTTTAAATTAAAATAACGCTACGGTTTGCTAATGCAAATTTAAATCTATGAAAGTATAATTACGTGTAGCAAAATAAGTGTTAAAAATTGCCGTAGTAAAGATTTTGTGATTAAAATGTTTGATCGATTTACTAGTTTTGTAACTGGTTTAAAAGTATTAAAAAAACATATAGTGTGGCTTCACAAAAGATGGTAATTTTTTTAATGTTGTTTGCTACCGCATTGAATTGTAAGTGTTGGTTTTTATGAAAAAAGTCCTAAGAAAAAATATTATCAAATTACGTCATACTTCGTGTAAAGAAATATTATTGTTAATATTATTCAAACTTAAACTCAATACACTTAATTCATTGTTTTCACTAAAAGCATCGTATATTGTTCTATAAAAGGTGTAGAACCTCTGGAATATATATCTATCTCTGTCTAAAGTGTCTGACTGTAGCGCTAAATTCAAACATCAGTGAACTTAGCAGCTGTTTTAACGAAGCGGGAAATATGAATTAAAACGAGTAGTTTTTACGTCTACTTAAAATCTTATGTAAGAAAAATGTTCAGACAAACTAAGCGCTTAGGTCCATGTTTGTTACAATATTAGTGTACAATATTATAATATATAAATTTATCTGAGCTCTAAAAACAGAATTAATTTTAAAATGTTTCGTCAAAAGAGTTTCAGTGCTGTGTTGCCAGATTAATTTTGTTAAAGTTTGTAGTGCTTTTAGAAAATAATTTAAGTATGTTGTTCTGGTTAGGGAATGATATTTAAATAAATTTATTAATACAGTTAGAATTGTATAAATAAAATAATTTGTATATAAATTATTATATACCACGCCCCTGGCTTTTAAAAATGGATCGAGCAGGGTTTAACCCATCAAATTAACCAATTAAATTAATACAAATACCCAGCAATTAATACAAAGTTAATACAGCTAACAAGACAAATTATAAATTAAATCTAAGGCGGAATGAAGTTTGCCTGGTCATCTAGTAGTATATTATATTCGTCAGTTCTTCTGGAAAGGTTCTCAATTTTTTTTGTCGTTTGCTACCTCGGAACTTCGACATTTATGAACAAATTTTGACAATTCTTTTTTCGCAGATTGGCCCAATCTAAAATGATAATGATATTTTATAATAATTATATATACTCATACAAAATCACCGGTCAAAAGTTTTCCATAACATTGATAGCTACAGTCACCCATCTCCAATGATGTAAAAAGGATACCGGAATTTAAATAATAAGAAAAATAGGACAGCTAGTGTTAAGCAAAAACATAAACACGCCACGTATCTATAGAAAAAGCGTCCCAAGCGTGACACTTTCGAGTCTTCAGTTTTTCACCGCTAATGGCAATATCTATTACTTTTTGTACTATAATATTGGAATGGATTTGAATTTTATTGGAATTTTAACTGATTAATGAACTTAATAAAAATGAAATTTCTTTCTCACTTTTTATACACGAGCAAAATGTAAATGATTTTAAGTGCCTTTAACAAGTGATTTTGTGTAATATCAATAAGTAAAGTATGATGTTCACTTAGTAAATAAAACAAGTTATTTTTTTATATGCATTTTATTATAAGCAACATTTAACATGCTAGACATTTACAATTATTACACAAATAGTCTATGAATTGCATATTTTTATATATCATGTACTCCATAGATAGGATTAACGTTCTTAAAAGGTATATTATTAATTTTGAGTAATGCATATACGTATAGGATTATAGCTACCTTAGATTTATGATTACATTTAATAAAACCGTTCTCGGTTCATGTTCAAAACATCAGCTTATCACATTTATTTTTTCAGTGTTTCATTTGTATTTGTTTTTTGGAAATGTAATATATTTCATTTCACTTTCCTACTATCTGTGGGAGTAATTTCGTGAAAAGGGACGGAAGTGTGTAACAGGAAGTCGGGGCAGCGCGCGCTATTTGATTTTACCAAAGATCATAAGCGGTGTTAGAGTTAGCTGTAGATGGTACCAACTCATTTTCCGAGAGATTGGTATATAATGTTAATTGATATCACGGTGATATGTCACATGCCACTACTGACTGCAAGGGCTTCTTCACACGGAAGTCCGCTTTATCGTATACGTGTGCATATTCGTTTAATCATGCACGTTTTTATTCGGCATTGGCGTATGCAGTTGTATGAGAGAGATCACGCACACAGCAATACTAACATACTGACCCGTTTAACGGATCGATGCTACGTGCCTTCACGAAATCTTTGCCTCAAAAGAGAATGTAGCCAATAGCGCTGTGGTATCCAACAAAGAAGACGACGATGGTAATAAATCAACACGAGAACGTCCGTTCTTGTAGAAAGTTGGTGGTGCACTGGTAAACTGAATAAATGTGGTGTGAACATTACACTTACACCAAGTAGTGAGGGATCCTGTAAAACGAACCTATGTGACGAGCCTTAAGTTTGTGCGTTAAGTGCATTTTTTATTTATATCAACGTATTAAGTACTTGCTTATTCATTTTGTGCTTATTAATCATACATATAATGCAATAATCATATGGCATAATATTTATATATTTTTTTAAATTATATAACTTTGGCATAAATTGGATACATTTTCTTAAATTAATAAGCATTAGAAATTTGAAATGCTGAAAAATTAAAACTGTGTTTAGACATTTTCTCATAATCACTGTGCTATTAAGGAATGTGGTAACAAAAATAATCTTCACAGATCATACTATTAAAAATGCCAGCAAGAAACATTTTTAGCAAAGTTTGAGCTTATAATAGCCATATAGCTTTGTACGATCAATTCCAATTTGATAAACATTCATACACATACGCTCGAGGGAATTCTGGTGATACGAAGTAGATGGATGTTTTAAGCTGTACTTAGTAGAACGTGATGAAGTGCCACTTTAATTATGTACACATGCCACGATTAATTGTTGCAAGTTTAGATTACTCCACTTCGAATCGCTGGCGTTCTAATTTAAAAAAGTGGCGGGAGAATGTGCGTATCAGTTTACGAGCACGGCGGACACGAGGACCTTTGTTCTTGCGATGGCTGCGCGCGCACCGCCAGCCGCGCTGGGTCGACGGGGTTCGCTTTCGCGACGAGTGCCCGCGCCACATGGCCGAACGCCGCTTCCACATTCAGTCCGGTTTTCGCTGACGTCTCCATAAACGCGACTTGATATTCTCGCGCCAAGCGCTGCCCCTCCTCCCGCCGCACTGCCCTCTCTAGTCCACTGTCCGATTTGTTTCCTGTAGAAAAATGAGACTTTGTTAATGGTAGCTATCCTTTTATTCCTCTAGTCTTTAGTCTAGAATCTTCTATACAAAACATAAATACAGTTCGTTATTACGGAATAACCGTCATCGAATACCTTTGTTTCTACAATATAACACTGAAGACAAAATTAGCCAAAGGTTTTGAATTTAAAAATATAATATATCTAATAATCAAATTAATATAATATACATCAAGTTATAAAATATTAATTGCGATAACACAATACTTACAAAAGAGTGAATTCTACTATTTCCGACATTGTTTATATATGCAGTATACAGTATGGAAGGGCTTTGTATCCAACATTTATAAACGAATGCTTAGATGAGATGTGAGGTACTTGACATGTGTAGGTAAATATGTTAGGCGTCACTTTGAAATATAAGATTAACAAAAGCGTTTTAAGGAAGACAGTAGGTTTTAAGATAAGGACTAAAGAGGAGATTGCAAATAAAATTATCCAACCCAATCCTAGCTTCCGCGGAATGTGGACATTAACATACATACATATATCATTATGTGTTGCCAGAAGTGCCTACCTTGATTATTAATTGATAATCATTTGACCATTTGGTAGGCAGTTTGAAGACTTTTTTATACAGGAGAAGGGGACAAACGAGCAACGGGTCGCCTTAGATTTAACTGACCACCGTCGCCCATGAACATCCAACATATTAGAGGAACTAAAATGCGGTGCCGGCCTTTAAGGCAGAAGTAAGCTATTTCTTTGAAGGACCCTTAGTCATATTGGTTTAGAAATAGCTCTTAACACAATTTATTCAATAAGGCTGTTGTTCAGTACATAACTGAACCGTTTGCGGGAGAGATTCGCGGGGGCGCCTTCAGTCGCACTCACCAACCACCGCGCGCGATTCAGTCGCAATAGCAACGCGCGATCGATTACGTTACTGTGTGCACTTGGTCGTACAAATACAGACGATACAATAATGCGCCGGCGATTACTTTACTTTATGATAAAATATTATCAATTTTATACCCAGCAAGCAAAAAAATTGTGCAAGAACAGTTTACCCAGAAGCATGATGACAACATCGTCCTGCGCATACTCGCGTATCTCGCCCAGCCATGCACGAATGTTGTCGAAACTTGTCTTGTTGGTCACATCATAGAGAAGTAGGAGAGCTACACACAAGAAATACTAGTTATAGACATTTAATAAATCGTAATTAAAATAGTAATTATTATATCTTGTTTCACAGCACTATGGGGCTTGACTAAAAAAGCGACATCTTATGCAGTGATTTATGATGCACTTCATGATCACCTAGCAACCTAAAACTCTTTTCAATTGTTTCACCTTGCCTTCTTTGAGAATATCCAAGAATATTTATAATTTTAATGTTTTAATAGCCTTTTTTTATTTAATTTAATACAAACAAAAAAGCAGCAATTTTTTTAAACTAAACATTCTTTTGTTTGTTGACCACAGTAGTTGGATTGTGGATACTAACCGTGGCTTAATGCCATAAACTATTAAACTATAGGCGATTTTCAACTATTATTATCACCAAATGACTATGATAAAGCGACGTCTGTTGTTACATTCATAGCACTAACTTCAATTCATTGCCGCGCGCACTCAGTAACTGCCTATGAGTAATCGACCTCATTGATACGTCGACCACATAATACGTGTAATTAACGATTTAACTAATGTGCACTAGCTAAGATATTTTTAAGTATTATTAGAATCTGTAGGAAAAAATCTTTTAAGATGGAATTATTATCAAGCGATCAGAAGCGGACATAACTTAGACTGTACCGTTTTCTGCCACTAAGGGTGTGGCGATTGATTTAAATTAGGATTCTCACATTCTGGTTACTGACACTAGTTTTGACACAACACTACATTATGAAATATGTATAAAGTCACATTAGTTCGGTTTGGCAAGTAATTGAGAATGAAATTGTGATTGAAAAATGACCAATCGGTTCCTACCAAATAACTAATAATTAATTTTCACGTTTCATCCTTAGATCGCAACCATATTGAAAATACCTTCTCAATAGCTGGTTTGGTCAATAAACATAATGATTACATACACATATAAGTGATTAATCGCTTTTTTAATTACTTTAAAATTTACTAAACAGATTTAATCGATGGAGACTAAAACGGTCATTTCAATTTACATTTTAAAACACTATTTTATATTGTAGCCATGCGGCTTGTATAACTAGCATGTGACCAAGTCAGTCCTTCATATGTACACGTGATCCGGTTTGTTATTTTGGACTACCTGAGCACGTCAGGCCCTCGTACGCCTTGTATTCTCAGCAAATCGAGGTCATTGCGTTTGTTAACAAAATAATATCTGCAAATATACCATCTTTATATCGAATTACCACGACGAAAGCTAACATTTGCGATAAATGTTTATGTTTATTTAGTAAAAAAAATAAGTCAAGAAATAGAATAGGTGTTTCTAAATCCATACCGATGTTTAACGTTCGTCCAACAACTTAGAATTTACAGTTTGAAATATGGTTAAGCTGAACAGTACTCTTCATAGATGGCGTGGTATTATATTGGAAAATGTGTATTTTTAAATCAATCCTAAAATTTTATAAAAAATAAAACATTAAATGGTCTTATGTATATTGTAACATAATTAATTAAGATAAAAGTAAAAAATTAAATGAAAGAGCAACCATTTCTTTTGACAAATTATTAAAATCTTTCGACAATTTACACAGTAAAAACAGTCAATTTTAAAATAAAAAGATAATGAACGATTGCCATAAAAAAATACTATTATTACCATGAGCATCTCTGTAGTAGGCATGAGTGACGCTACGGAAGCGCTCCTGTCCCGCCGTGTCCCAAATCTGAAGTTTTACCTTGATACCATCCACTGTCACTACCTTGTTCTGCGAACAGATGGCGCTATGAGTACGAAAATTTTAAATAATTGTAACATTAAATTAACAATATGTGATTAAATTATTTATAGAACAATGACCGAGTTGAAAATAGTTTGTTAAAAGTCAACAAATAACAGACATTGAAATATGCGTCATTACATTAAATCTATTACACATCTAATATACATAAATGTAAGTTGAGGATCAATCCATTTACGATTGAAAAACAACTACAAAAATTACAATTAGGTAAACATAACTTGTTTAATATATTTACATCTATTTTTTATCTTACGTGTATATTGTAACTAATTAACAAAAAAACCTTTATCAATAACAATGATGCATCTGGGTTATAATAAAAAATAAAATAAAATATGTATAACAAGTATTAAACACGACAATTTATTTATTTTAAAATTTGTTACATGTACATATGCGAATAATTTTTTGTTTTCAGTCGGTACATCATATTTGTTTTATAAATTAAACATTTTAAAATAAAAACAATGCTATGAACGTTATATATAACATGATGCCGAAAAAAACCTATTCTCGTAAGAAGCAAAAAAATATGATTCCCTAATTCAGACAATCAAAAGCGAAGGGCAACATTTAGGGTTTTTATATTAAGTTATCTCGGTGATATTAATAGCAGTCGGCGACAGATGCAATAAATCAGCAGGCAAAAACTGGGAGCAAAAAAAAGAATTCCACGTAACAATAAATCACTCAGCGATGGAGTCACTTCAGTTTCACAGCTGGTTTAGGGGCGTGCTCAGAATAGCGCGCGGAAAGCAGACCAATGGCGCGGTGCCTACCAGGACGTCAGCAGTCGTGAGTGGCCCGCTCGACCGAACCCTTGGTTATTATTACTTAATTGCTTTTTTATTTTATAATACGGCTTGAGACTAAAAAAAAAGAAGAACATCTAGTCAGCCAGATATCTTTTTGACGGCTAACAAAAGTTTTATGGCCACAAAAAGGTTTTATTCGTCTTGTATTAATGTGGTTTTAAAACTTGACAGAAATTTATCAAATAGTTGTCATTTATAAAATGTGGTTGCGTGGATGGTACTAATAGTCCGTCAATCATATAATATGTGAGTCAAAATGAAAACATAGAGGTTGTAGTCACAATAGCTTTTTATGAAACAACAAGTCGATTCTTTTGGTTGATTACCATTGTTTAACTTTGAGTTTATATCATTATAAGATAAGTGTAGGTAAGTAAGTAGCGTAACCGTAGGCTCGAATCGCTAAAGAGTTTAGTAATTTTAATGTTTGGAAGTTTAGAGGTCGGGCTTGGGTAGGTAAATCCAGAGGCCTGAGAAAGGAAGTCACGTGGGTTGTAGTCGGTACCCGGAAGTCGATGCCGACGGTGGATATGTAGTTTCCGGCGAGGAATGTGCCGTCGCGGAAGCGCACCAGCATGCACGTCTTGCCGACACCGCTGTCGCCTAGCAGCATCACCTGTAATATACAAATCCTGCTGATTATATTGTTGTACAACCGTTTTCAAAATGAAAATACTTTTTAAATTTATACGCTAGCATATGCAAAAGAATACATCGGTTTATGTGGCGGTGTATGTGTATTATATACCTAGCTATCCCAAAGATATGTAGTTACCCAAAGCAATCCTACTAGTGAAAAGTTTCCAGTTGGAATCCAGAACGGGAATAATTTAGTTTACCTCTACATAAGCGGAGCTGCTCCACCAAGATCCTCATCTTTCTGATCAAGGGATCTTTGAAGCGATTTATTCGGAAGCCCTACGTCCAGCCTTGGATTCCTCTGGTTCATAAAAATTCAAAAAGTCTTTATATCCACAGATAAAATTTATTGGTTTCTAATAAGTATAAAGAACTAACCTTTCCGAATACATCAAATTTATCTTCTTGTTTGTTTTGCTGTTCCCAAGTTTCTGTAGGCGAGGGAGGCTCGCTGTGTGGCATCACACCAACTTCTTGATCACTCTTGTCGTCATCGTCTCTCGCATCGGGGAGGTTCCGAGCCCAAGTCGGCCGAACTCTCCCTATTATAACTCTCTTCTCCATCTGTCTGTTTTCCATTGCGTTTGGATTCCACATTTTGAACTCGCTTGTCAATATTTGCACATTTCTCGCAACAATAAGTGTTTGCGTTACTTTAAAAAACTCTTGTATGAAGTCCAGTTTATTTTATATTAAGTTCAATTACTACACTCATGACACTATTTAATGAAGATTTTTTTTTAGTTAAAATTAAAATTGTATTTTAACCATAAAGAGTTGTCCATCGATCCGGTAAATGATGGTTCAAAACAGTCTCCACTAACAATCTATAGGAAAAATTATGTCTGCAACTACCAAACCGATTTTCATTAACATTTTCCATGTCATGTCAATTAAGGAAACGTGCGTTGGTAGCCGCCATCCATCAGGTTCTTATATCATCCCAGGAAGAGGTATAATGGCCTATTTAACTCGGCAACCCACTTGTGATTTATACATATGTGTACATATTATCTAAATAATCTAAGTCCTGACCAAATAACAGATGAGATGAACGAGGCTTGCCACTGGGGTATCGATACAAGATTTCTCTCTATTTTTCTCTTTAAAAAACTGAGATCAGACAGTGAGTCAGTGGAAACCCACGGTGATACTGGTATAGTCTGGCATGTTTCTTCACAGCTTTTTGTTTCTTGAATTGACTTACTCGCACGTAATTACCGCTAAAGCTTCGCTTACTATCTCCACATAAGTTGTACACATAAGGTTTGTTACAACCTCAATATTAATCTCATTACATGTCATCCTTTAAAGAGAGAGGCCAATTTAAGGTTAAACGTAACGTTTGATGTAGTTATTAGTTCGGAATGGAATTACTTAGCTTGTGTTTTGCCTCAAACAGTTTTAATGAAAAAGGTCGAGGCGTGTATTGACATTTTCCAGGGAGCATTAATTAAATCGCCTGTAACGAGCATCGTGTGTTTCGCAAACTTTATACCGAGATATTATAGGTACATCATTAAAAATTAACAGAGCAACGGAAGACGGTTTAATACAATAACGTAAAATTTACTCTGCAATCTAAACTAGTATCTCTCTCAGAATCTCGTCAGCAGTATTGATTTAAAATACTTTATGTACGACTGTGAAACATATCAATGGGAAGTAAATTGTTTGCATGGACTTTTGTGTGTGCAAAAATACTATTCTGTTACGACACATACAACACGTAGTTTGCACATTTTGTATGTATTCAAAAGAAGCCCAAAATTGAGACCTGGTCACTAACAGAGGGTGTACACTCTAGCCGTTTTGGTAACGACCACTTTATGAACCATCGGGATACGACCGTATACATCCGTATAATAAAAGTTAAGCTGAAAATCTATTTGTAACTGTAATGGTTTAATTAAATTAATTATTTTTAATATTACTATAATATTTTATTAACTAAAAAAAACAGGTTCCCATTAGATACTTGGTATTTAAACTTATACCTAGATGGCGTTATTCTCATCCATAAAATGAAATTATTTTTATCCTCATAATCCTGATCGGGACTAAGACAAAGTTATGAAAAATGTATTGTCATCACTTTTTGATACGAGTGAGAATTTACACTAACACAGTGAAAATTATGACGAAATTCTGTTTCCGTCCGATTGCGTGACATATGTACATACAGACCAAGCCAATAAGACATGCTAAAAATACAAGAGCGCTTAAAAAATAGCTTAATATTTTAACAAGGATAAATACGGAGTCTATAATAATCTTAACCTGTAAGAGAAAAAAAATCAACCGGCTTTTAAGAATTCAAAGCTTTTACAGATGCCTTTGATAAACGATGAAATGAAATTCGTTTGAAGTGTGGCTCAGATAATTAAGTTTCTTGCCATGACGTTACTGTAGATTGCCAGAGCGGCCCTCTGGCATTCGGTACAATAATAAAGAATATTAAAAAAAAACTGTAGAAATATATACGTCCTTTTTTGTGTACCTTTTTAGAGAACGAATAAGGAGATTACAGAAGGAGACGGAGTGCCTAGACAAAGGACATACATTCGCTCCGAAGCGATTCCATAACAAACATCCCTATTTATTTATTTTATTTTACAGCCGTTTCGGAAACAATATATACAATGTTTTTTTTATCTAGTATTCTTCATCTGCTTCTGTGTGTCCTTTGACAAAGGCCTCCTCCAATCTTTTCCAAATTTCTCTGTTGCGAGCCAACCTGGTCCAAGTTTTACCAGCCACTTTCACTACATCATTATGCCATCTCTTTCGTTGTTTTCCTTTCCTTCTTAACAACAAACTTCCCTATCGATTAGCTAACACAACAATAGCATGGCCATTACAATGTAAGTATAAAAATATTGACAAGATTTTATAATTGGTTATTTTTTTCGTATTGATGAAAATTTCACTTTAAGTTTTGTAAATATAATGTTTCCGGGATATTCTTCCACTGGTAGACGTAGACGCGTTGATCGCCATAAAGGTTCCTGGACCCATTTATATATAGTATGAAGTAACTTCTGCAATTAACCGTTTAAAAAACGCCAGGAAACGTAGTTGACATGGCAAATCGATTGACTCCATCTTCTGTTTTTTTAATTATTTTAGTGACAAAGCACTTTTTTATCTCTTATCTGGAAATAATAAAAACAAAGCAATCCAAAAAACAACATTAACACCACCAAAATAACAATTATTTTGACAACCCAAATCAATTAACATCCATCCTATAATGTATTTGCCTACCTTTCATTCCCCCGTAAAATACTTTTGCCCTTCCATCCATATTAAAAAAGGATAGAGAGGGCAAGAGGTATCATAATAGAGAGGGCAAGAGGTTGCATAATAGAGAGGGCAAGAGGTATCATAATAGAGAGGGCAAGAGGTATCATAATAGAGAGGGCAAGATGTATCATAATAGAGAGGGCAAGAGGTATCATAATAGAGAGGGCAAGAGGTATCATAATAGAGAGGGCAAGAGGTATCATAATAGAGAGGGCAAGAGGTATCATAAAAGAGAGGGCAAGAGGTATCATAATAGAGAGGGCAAGAGGTATCATAATGGAGAGGGCAAGAGGTATCATAATAGAGAGGGCAAGAGGTATCATAATAGAGAGGGCAAGAGGTATCATAATAGAGAGGGCAAGATGTATCATAATAGAGAGGGCAAGAGGTATCATAATAGAGAGGGCAAGATGTATCATAATAGAGAGGGCAAGAGGTATCATAATAGAGAGGGCATGAGGTATCATAATAGAGAGGGCAAGAGGTATCATAATAGAGAGGGCAAGAGGTATCATAATGGAGAGAACAAGAGGTATCATAATAGAGAGGGCAAGAGGTATCATAATAGAGAGGGCAAGATGTATCATAATAGAGAGGGCAAGATGTATCATAATAGAGAGGGCAAGATGTATCATAAAAGAGAGGGCAAGATGTATCATAATAGAGAGGGCAAGAGGTATCATAATAGAGAGGGCAAGAGGTATCATAATAGAGAGGGCAAGATGTATGATAAAAGAGAGGGCAAGAGGTATCCTAATAGAGAGGGCAAGAGGTATCATAATAGAGAGGGCAAGAGGTATCATAATGGAGAGGGCAAGAGGTATCATACTAGAGAGGGCAAGAGGTATCTTAATAGAGAGGGCAAGAGGTATCATAATAGAGAGGGAGAGATGTACTTTATTAGAGAGGGCAAGATGTATCATAATAGAGAGGGCAAGAGGTATCCTAATAGAGAGGGCAAGAGGTACCATAATAGAGAGGGCAAGAGGTATCATAATAGAGAGGGCAAGAGGTATCATAATAGAGAGGGCAAGATGTATCATAATAGAGAGGGCAAGAAGTATCATAATAGAGAGGGCAAGATGTATCATAATAGAGAGGGCAAGAGGTATCATTATAGAGAGGGCAAGAGGTATCATAATAGAGAGGGCAAGAGGTATCATAATAGAGATGACAAAAGGTATCATAATAGAGAGGTCAAGATGTATCATAATAGAGAGGGCAAGAGGTATCATAATAGAGAGGGCAAGAGGTATCATAATAGAGAGGGCAAGAGGTATCATAATAGAGAGGGCAAGAGGTATCATAATAGAGAGGGCAAGAGGTATCATAATAGAGAGGGCAAGAGGTATCATAATAGAGAGGGCAAGAGGTATCATAATATAGAGGCCAAGAGGTATCATAATAGAGAGTGCAAGAGGTATCATAATGGAGAGGGCAAGAGGTATCATAATAGAGAGGGCAAGATGTATCATAATAGAGAGGGCAAGAGGTATCGTAATAGAGAGGACAAGATGTATCATAATAGAGAGGGCAAGAGGTATCATAATAGAGAGGGCAAGAGGTATCATAATAGAGAGGGCAAGAGGTATCATAATAGAGAGGGCAAGTGGTATCATAAAAGAGAGGGCAAGAGGTATCATAATAGAGAGGGCAAGAGGTATCATAATAGAGAGGGCAAGAGGTATCATAATAGAGAGGGCAAGAGGTATCATAATAGAGAGGGCAAGAGGTATCATAATAGAGAGGGCTAGAGGTATCATAATAGAGAGGGCAAGAGGTATCATAATAGAGAGGGCAAGAGGTATCATAATAGAGAGGGCTAGAGGTATCATAATAGAGAGGGCAAGAGGTATCATAATAGAGAGGGCAAGAGATATCATAATGGAGAGGGCAAGAGGTATCATGATAGAGAGGGCAAGAGGTATCATAATAGAGAGGGCAAGAGGTATCATAATAGAGAGGGCAAGATGTATCATAATAGATAGGGCAAGAGGTATCATAATAGAGAGGGCAAGAGGTATCATAATAGAGAGGGCAAGGGGTATCATAATAGAGAGGGCAAGAGGTATCATAATAGAGAGGGCAAGAGGTATCCTAATAGAGAGGGCAAGAGGTATCATAATAGAGAGGGCAAGAGGTATCATAATAGAGAGGGCAAGATGTATCATAATAGAGAGGGCAAGAGGTATCATAATAGAGAGGGCAAGAGGTATCATAATAGAGAGGGCAAGATGTATCATAATAGAGAGGGCAAGAGGTATCCTAATAGAGAGAGCAAGAGGTATCATAATAGAGAGGGCAAGAGGTATCATAATGGAGAGGGCAAGATGTATCATAATAGAGAGGGCAAGAGGTATCATAATAGAGAGGGCAAGAGGTATCATAATAGAGAGGGCAAGAGGTATCATAATAGAGAGGGCAAGAGGTATCATAATAGAGAGGGCAAGATGTATCATAATAGAGAGGGCAAGAGGTATCCTAATAGAGAGGGCAAGAGGTATCATAATGGAGAGGGCAAGAGGTATCATAATAGAGAGGGCAAGAGGTATCATAATAGAGAGGGCAAGAGGTATCATAATAGAGAGGGCAAGAGGTATCATAATAGAGAGGGCAAGATGTATCATAATAGAGAGGGCAAGAGGTATCATAATAGAGAGGGCAAGAGGTATCATAATGGAGAGGGCAAGAGGTATCATAATAGAGAGGGCAAGATGTATCATAATAGAGAGGGCAAGAGGTATCATAATAGAGAGGGCAAGATGTATCATAATAGAGAGGGCAAGAGGTATCATAATAGAGAGGGCAAGAGGTATCATAATAGAGAGGGCAAGAGGTATCATAATAGAGAGGGCAAGATGTATCATAATAGAGAGGGCAAGAGGTATCATAATAGAGAGGGCAAGAGGTATCATAATAGAGAGGGCAAGAGGTATCATAATAGAGAGGGCAAGAGGTATCATAATAGAGAGGGCAAGAGGTATCATAATAGAGAGGGCAAGAGGTATAATAATAGAGAGGGCAAGAGGTATCATAATAGAGAGGGCAAGAGGTATCATAATAGAGAGGGCAAGAGGTATCATAATGGAGAGGGCAAGAGGTATCATAATAGAGAGGGCAAGAGGTATCATAATAGAGAGGGCAAGAGGTATCATAATAGAGAGGGCAAGATGTATCATAATAGATAGGGCAAGAGGTATCATAATAGAGAGGGCAAGATGTATCATAATAGAGAGGGCAAGAGGTATCATAACAGAGAGGGCAAGAGGTATCATAATAGAGAGGGCAAGATGTATCATAATAGAGAGGGCAAGAGGTATCCTAATAGAGAGGGCAAGAGGTATCATAATAGAGAGGGCAAGAGGTATTATAATAGAGAGGGCAAGAGGTATCATAATAGAGAGGGCAAGCGGTCTCATAATAGAGAGGGCAAGAGGTATCATAATAGAGAGGGCAAGATGTATCATAATAGAGAGGGCAAGAGGTATCATAATAGAGAGGGCAAGAGGTATCATAATAGAGAGAGCAAGATGTATCATAATAGAGAGAGCAAGAGGTATCATAATAGAGAGGGCAAGAGGTATCATAATAGAGAGGGCAAGAGGTATCATAATAGAGAGGGCAAGAGGTATCATAATAGAGAGGGCAAGCGGTCTCATAATAGAGAGGGCAAGAGGTATCATAAAAGAGAGGGCAAGAGGTATCCTAATAGAGAGGGCAAGAGGTATCATAATGGAGAGGGCAAGAGGTATCATAATAGAGAGGGCAAGAGGTATCATAATAGAGAGGGCAAGAGGTATCATAATAGAGAGGGCAAGAGGTATCATAATAGAGAGGGCAAGATGTATCATAATAGAGAGGGCAAGAGGTATCATAATAGAGAGGGCAAGAGGTATCATAATGGAGAGGGCAAGAGGTATCATAATAGAGAGGGCAAGATGTATCATAATAGAGAGGGCAAGAGGTATCATAATAGAGAGGGCAAGATGTATCATAATAGAGAGGGCAAGAGGTATCATAATAGAGAGGGCAAGAGGTATCATAATAGAGAGGGCAAGAGGTATCATAATAGAGAGGGCAAGATGTATCATAATAGAGAGGGCAAGAGGTATCATAATAGAGAGGGCAAGAGGTATCATAATAGAGAGGGCAAGAGGTATCATAATAGAGAGGGCAAGAGGTATCATAATAGAGAGGGCAAGAGGTATCATAATAGAGAGGGCAAGAGGTATAATAATAGAGAGGGCAAGAGGTATCATAATAGAGAGGGCAAGAGGTATCATAATAGAGAGGGCAAGAGGTATCATAATGGAGAGGGCAAGAGGTATCATAATAGAGAGGGCAAGAGGTATCATAATAGAGAGGGCAAGAGGTATCATAATAGAGAGGGCAAGATGTATCATAATAGATAGGGCAAGAGGTATCATAATAGAGAGGGCAAGATGTATCATAATAGAGAGGGCAAGAGGTATCATAACAGAGAGGGCAAGAGGTATCATAATAGAGAGGGCAAGATGTATCATAATAGAGAGGGCAAGAGGTATCCTAATAGAGAGGGCAAGAGGTATCATAATAGAGAGGGCAAGAGGTATTATAATAGAGAGGGCAAGAGGTATCATAATAGAGAGGGCAAGCGGTCTCATAATAGAGAGGGCTAGAGGTATCATAATAGAGAGGGCAAGATGTATCATAATAGAGAGGGCAAGAGGTATCATAATAGAGAGGGCAAGAGGTATCATAATAGAGAGAGCAAGATGTATCATAATAGAGAGAGCAAGAGGTATCATAATAGAGAGGGCAAGAGGTATCATAATAGAGAGGGCAAGAGGTATCATAATAGAGAGGGCAAGAGGTATCATAATAGAGAGGGCAAGCGGTCTCATAATAGAGAGGGCAAGAGGTATAATAAAAGAGAGGGCAAGATGTATCATAATAGAGAGGGCAAGATGTATCATAATAGAGAGGGCAAGATGTATCATAAAAGAGAGGGCAAGATGTATCATAATAGAGAGGGCAAGAGGTATCATAATAGAGAGGGCAAGAGGTATCATAATAGAGAGGGCAAGATGTATCATAATAGAGAGGGCAAGAGGTATCCTAATAGAGAGGGCAAGAGGTATCATAATAGAGAGAGCAAGAGGTATCATAATTGAGAGGGCAAGAGGTATCATAATAGAGAGGGCAAGAGGTATCATAATAGAGAGGGCAAGAGGTATCATAATAGAGAGGGCAAGAGGTATCATAATAGAGAGGGCAAGATGTATCATAATAGAGAGGGCAAGAGGTATCATAATGGAGAGGGCAAGAGGTATCATAATGGAGAGGGCAAGAGGTATCATGATAGAGAGGGCAAGATGTATCATAATAGAGAGGGCAAGAGGTATCATAATAGAGAGTGCAAGAGGTATCATAATAGAGAGGGCAAGAGGAATAATAATAGAGAGGGCAAGAAGTATCATAATAGAGAGGGCAAGAGGTATCATAATAGAGAGGCCAAGATGTATCATAAAAGAGAGGGCAAGATGTATCATAAAAGAGGGCAAGAGGTATCATAAAAGAGAGGGCAAGAGGTATCATAATAGAGAGGGCAAGAGGTATCATAATAGAGAGGGCAAGAGGTATCATAATATAGAGGGCAAGAGGTATCATAATAGAGAGGGCAAGAGGTATCATAATAGAGAGGGCAAGAGGTATCATAATGGAGAGGGCAAGAGGTATCATAATAGAGAGGGCAAGAGGTATCATAATAGAGAGGGCAAGAGGTATCATAATAGAGAGTGCAAGATGTATCATAATAGAGAGGGCAAGAAGTATCATAATAGAGAGGGCAAGATGTATCATAATAGAGAGGGCAAGATGTATCATAATAGAGAGTGCAAGAGGTATCATAATAGAGAGGGCAAGAGGTATCATAATAGAGAGGGCAAGAGGTATCATAATAGAGAGGACAAGAGGTATCATAATAGAGAGGGCAAGATGTATCATAATAGAGAGGGCAAGAGGTATCATAAAAGAGAGGCAAGAGGTATCATAATGGAGAGGGCAAGAGGTATCATGATAGAGAGGGCAAGAGGTATCATAATAGAGAAGGCAAGAGGTATCATAATAGAGAGGACAAGAGGTATCATAATAGAGAGGGCAAGATGTATCATAATAGAGAGGGCATGAGGAATAATAATAGAGAGGGCAAGAAGTATCATAATAGAGAGGGCAAGAGGTATCATAATAGATAGGGCAACATGTATCATAATAGAGAGGGCAAGATGTATCATAATAGAGGGCAAGAGGTATCATAAAAGAGAGGGCAAGAGGTATCATAATAGAGAGGGCAAGAGGTATCATAATAGAGAGGGCAAGAGGTATCATAATATAGAGGGCAAGAGGTATCATAATAGACAGGGCAAGAGGTATCATAATAGAGAGGGCAAGAGGTATCATAATAGACAGGGCAAGATGTATAATAATAGAGAGGGCAAGAGGTATCATAATAGAGAGGGCAAGAGGTATCATAATAGAGAGGGCAAGAGGTATCATAATAGAGAGGGCTAGAGGTATCATAATAGAGAGGGCAAGAGGTATCATAATAGAGAGGGCAAGAGGTATCATAATGGAGAGGGCAAGAGGTATCATGATAGAGAGGGCAAGAGGTATCATAATAGAGAGGGCAAGAGGTATCATAATAGAGAGGGCAAGAGGTATCATAATAGAGAGGGCAAGAGGTATCATAATAGAGAGGGGAAGATGTATCATAATAGAGAGGGCAAGAGGTATCATAATAGAGAGGGCAAGAGGTATCATAATAGAGAGAGCAAGATGTATCATAATAGAGAGAGCTAGAGGTATCATAATAGAGAGGGCAAGAGGTATCATAATAGAGAGGGCAAGAGGTATCATAATAGAGAGGGCAAGAGGTATCATAATAGAGAGGGCAAGCGGTATCATAATAGAGAGGGCAAGAGGTATCATGATAGAGAGGGCAAGAGGTATCATAATAGAGAGGGCAAGAGGTATCATAATAGAGAGGGCAAGATGTATCATAATAGAGAGGGCAAGAGGTATCCTAATAGAGAGGGCAAGAGGTATCATAATAGAGAGGGCAAGAGGTATCATAATAGAGAGGGCAAGAGGTATCATAATAGAGAGGGCAAGAGGTATCATAATAGAGAGGGCAAGAGGTATCCTAATAGAGAGGGCAAGAGGTATCATAATAGAGAGGGCAAGAGGTATTATAATAGAGAGGGCAAGAGGTATCATAATAGAGAGGACAAGCGGTCTCATAATAGAGAGGGCAAGAGGTATCATAATAGAGAGGGGAAGATGTATCATAATAGAGAGGGCAAGAGGTATCATAATAGAGAGGGCAAGAGGTATCATAATAGAGAGAGCAAGATGTATCATAATAGAGAGAGCTAGAGGTATCATAATAGAGAGGGCAAGAGGTATCATAATAGAGAGGGCAAGAGGTATCATAATAGAGAGGGCAAGAGGTATCATAATAGAGAGGGCAAGCGGTCTCATAATAGAGAGGGCAAGAGGTATCATAATAGCGAGGGCAAGAGGTATCATAATAGAGAGGGCAAGATGTATCATAATAGAGAGGGCAAGAGGTATCATAATATAGAAGGCATGAGGTATCATAATAGAGAGGGCAAGAGGTATCATAATAGAGAGGGCAAGAGGTATCATAATGGAGAGGGCAAGAGGTATCATAATAGAGAGGGCAAGAGGTATCATAATAGAGAGGGCAAGATGTATCATAATAGAGAGGGCAAGATGTATCATAATAGAGAGGGCAAGATGTATCATAATAGAGAGGGCAAGAGGTATCCTAATAGAGAGGGCAAGAGGTATCATAATAGAGAGGGCAAGAGGTATCATAATGGAGAGGGCAAGAGGTATCATAATAGAAAGGGCTAGAGGTATCATAATAGAGAGGGCAAGAGGTATCATAATAGAGAGGGCAAGAGGTATCATAATTGAGAGGGCAAGATGTATCATAATAGAGAGGGCAAGAGGTATCCTAATAGAGAGGGCAAGAGGTATCATAATAGAGAGGGCAAGAGGTATCATAATGGAGAGGGCAAGAGGTATCATAATGGAGAGGGCAAGAGGTATCATAATAGAGAGGGCAAGAGGTATCATAATAGAGGGGGCAAGAGGTATCATAATATAGAGGGCAAGAGGTATCATAATAGAGAGGGCAAGAGGTATCATAATAGAGAGGGCAAGAGGTATCATAATGGAGAGGGCAAGAGGTATCATAATAGAGAGGGCAAGAGGTATCATAATAGAGAGGGCAAGAGGTATCATAATAGAGAGGGCAAGATGTATCATAATAGAGAGGGCAAGAAGTATCATAATAGAGAGGGCAAGAGGTATCATAATAGAGAGGGCAAGAGGTATCATAATAGAGAGGGCAAGAGGTATCATAATAGAGAGGACAAGAGGTATCATAATAGAGAGGGCAAGATGTATCATAATAGAGAGGGCAAGAGGTATCATAAAAGAGAGGCAAGAGGTATCATAATGGAGAGGGCAAGAGGTATCATAATGGAGAGGGCAAGAGGTATCATGATAGAGAGGGCAAGAGGTATCATAATAGAGAAGGCAAGAGGTATCATAATAGAGAGGACAAGAGGTATCATAATAGAGAGGGCAAGATGTATCATAATAGAGAGGGCAAGAGGAATAATAATAGAGAGGGCAAGAAGTATCATAATGGAGAGGGCAAGAGGTATCATAATAGATAGGGCAAGATGTATCATAATAGAGAGGGCAAGATGTATCATAATAGAGGGCAAGAGGTATCATAAAAGAGAGGGCAAGAGGTATCATAATAGAGAGGGCAAGAGGTATCATAATAGAGAGGGCAAGAGGTATCATAATATAGAGGGCAAGAGGTATCATAATAGACAGGGCAAGAGGTATCATAATAGAGAGGGCAAGAGGTATCATAATAGAGAGGGCAAGATGCATAATAATAGAGAGGGCAAGAGGTATCATAATAGAGAGGGGAAGATGTATCATAATAGAGAGGGCAAGAGGTATCATAATAGAGAGGGCAAGAGGTATCATAATAGAGAGAGCAAGATGTATCATAATAGAGAGAGCTAGAGGTATCATAATAGAGAGGGCAAGAGGTATCATAATAGAGAGGGCAAGAGGTATCATAATAGAGAGGGCAAGAGGTATCATAATAGAGAGGGCAAGCGGTCTCATAATAGAGAGGGCAAGAGGTATCATAATAGCGAGGGCAAGAGGTATCATAATAGAGAGGGCAAGATGTATCATAATAGAGAGGGCAAGAGGTATCATAATATAGAGGGCATGAGGTATCATAATAGAGAGGGCAAGAGGTATCATAATAGAGAGGGCAAGAGGTATCATAATGGAGAGGGCAAGAGGTATCATAATAGAGAGGGCAAGAGGTATCATAATAGAGAGGGCAAGATGTATCATAATAGAGAGGGCAAGATGTATCATAATAGAGAGGGCAAGAGGTATCATAATAGAGAGGGCAAGAGGTATCCTAATAGAGAGGGCAAGAGGTATCATAATAGAGAGGGCAAGAGGTATCATGATGGAGAGGGCAAGAGGTATCATAATAGAAAGGGCTAGAGGTATCATAATAGAGAGGGCAAGAGGTATCATAATAGAGAGGGCAAGAGGTATCATAATTGAGAGGGCAAGATGTATCATAATAGAGAGGGCAAGAGGTATCCTAATAGAGAGGGCAAGAGGTATCATAATAGAGAGGGCAAGAGGTATCATAATGGAGAGGGCAAGAGGTATCATAATGGAGAGGGCAAGAGGTATCATGATAGAGAGGGCAAGAGGTATCATAATAGAGAGGGCAAGAGGTATCATAATAGAGAGGACAAGAGGTATCATAATAGAGAGGGCAAGATTTATCATAATAGAGAGGGCAAGAGGTATCATAATAGAGAGGGCAAGAGGTATCATAATAGAGAGGGCAAGAGGAATAATAATAGAGAGGGCAAGAAGTATCATAATAGAGAGGGCAAGAGGTATCATAATAGAGAGGGCAAGATGTATCATAATAGAGAGGGCAAGATGTATCATAATAGAGGGCAAGAGGTATCATAAAAGAGAGGGCAAGAGGTATCATAATAGAGACGGCAAGATGTATCATAATAGAGAGGGCAAGAGGTATCATAATAGAGAGGGCAAGAGGTATCATAATAGACAGGGCGAGAGGTATCATAATAGAGAGGGCAAGAGGTATCATAATAGAGAGGGCAAGAAGTATCATAATAGAGAGGGCAAGAGGTATTATAATGGAGAGGGCAAGAGGTATCATAATAGAGAGGGCAAGAGGTATCATAATAGAGAGGGCAAGAGGTATCATAATAGAGAGGGCAAGATGTATCATAATAGAGAGGGCAAGAAATATCATAATAGAGAGGGCAAGATGTATCATAATAGAGAGGGCAAGATGTATCATAATAGAGAGGGCAAGAGGTATCATAATAGAGAGGGCAAGAGGTATCATAATAGAGAGGGCAAGATGTATCATAATAGAGAGGACAAGAGGTATCATAATAGAGAGGGCAAGATGTATCATAATAGAGAGGGCAAGAGGTATCATAATAGAGAGGGCAAGAGGTATCATAATAGAGAGGGCAAGAGGTATCATAATAGAGAGGGCAAGAGGTATCATAATAGAGAGGGCAAGAGGTTTCATAATAGAGAGGGCAAGATGAATCATAATAGAGAGGGCAAGAGGTATCCTAATAGAGAGGGCAAGAGGTATCATAATATAGAGGGCAAGAGGTATCATAATGGAGAGGGCAAGACGTATCATAATAGAGAGGGCAAGAGGTATCATAATAGAGAGGGCAAGATGTATCATAATAGAGAGGGCAAGATGTATCATAATAGAGAGGGCAAGAGGTATCATAATAGAGAGGGCAAGAGGTATCATAATAGAGAGGGCAAGAGGTATCATAATAGAGGGGGCAAGAGGTATCATAATAGAGAGGGCAAGAGGTATCATAATAGAGAGGGCAAGAGGTATCATAATAGAGAGGGCAAGAGGTATCATAATAGAGAGGGCAAGAGGTATCATAATAGAGAGGGCAAGATGTATCATAATAGAGAGGGCAAGAGGTATCATAATAGAGAGGTCAAGAGGTATCATAATAGAGAGGGCTAGAGGTATCATAATAGAGAGGGCAAGAGGTATCATAATAGAGAGGGCAAGAGGTATCATAATGGAGAGGGCAAGAGGTATCATGATAGAGAGGGCAAGAGGTATCATAATAGAGAGGGCAAGAGGTATCATAATAGAGAGGGCAAGATGTATCATAATAGATAGGGCAAGAGGTATCATAATAGAGAGGGCAAGAGGTATCATAATAGAGAGGGTAAGAGGTATCATAATAGAGAGGGCAAGAGGTATCATAATAGAGAGGGCAAGAGGTATCCTAATAGAGTGGGCAAGAGGTATCATAATAGAGAGGGCAAGAGGTATCATAATAGAGAGGGCAAGAGGTATCTTAATAGAGAGGGCAAGAGGTATCATAATAGATAGGGCAAGAGGTATCATAATAGAAAGAGCAAGATGTATCATAATAGAGAGGGCAAGAGGTATCATAATAGAGAGGGCAAGAGGTATCATAATAGAGAGGGCAAGAGGTATCATAATAGAGAGGGCAAGATGTATCATAATAGAGAGGGCAAGAGGTATCATAATAGAGAGGGCAAGAGGTATCATAATAGAGAGAGCAAGATGTATCATAATAGAGAGGGCAAGAGGTATCATAATAGAGAGGGCAAGAGGTATCATAATAGAGAGGGCAAGAGGTATCATAATAGAGAGGGCAAGAGGTATCATTATAGAGAGGGCAAGCGGTCTCATAATAGAGAGGGCAAGAGGTATCATAATAGAGAGGGCAAGCGGTCTCATAATAGAGAGGGCAAGAGGTATCATAATAGAGAGGGCAAGATGTATAATAATAGAGAGGGCAAGAGGTATCATAATAGAGAGGGCAAGAGGTATCATAATAGAGAGAGCAAGATGTATCATAATAGAGAGGGCAAGAGGTATCATAATAGAGAGGGCAAGAGGTATCATAATAGAGTGGGCAAGAGGTATCATAATAGAGAGGGCAAGCGGTCTCATAATAGAGAGGGCAAGAGGTATCATAATAGAGAGGGCAAGATGTATCATAATAGAGAGGGCAAGAGGTATCATAATAGAGATGGCAAGAGGTATCATAATAGAGAGGGCAAGAGGTATCATATTTTTTCTCAATTTCTTACATTGTGAAGTTAAACGATTTGGTTACTGGGGCGTTCATGTTTTATTTAGTACATGAGCTGTGTTTACTTATCAAAATAAAGTAACATGTTGTCGGTATAAATAATACAAAGGGAGCCGTAGGTAAGGTTAGATAATTAAAACAAAACGAATAGTAATATTTTTGCATAATAATGTTTATACAAAGTTAAACTTCAAACTTCAATCCATAATATTTTAGGTATTTTTAAGTACATAACGTCAAGTGCTCTTGATTTCAGGAGGTCACAGGTAACTAATTTAACTGTTTTGTTTTACACTAGCTGCTGCCCCCGGCGTTGTACGCATTCGTTTTTCATTTTCCACGCTCCTATCATTATCAAGATGATTCCGCGTACCCGTATAATGAATTCGAATTATAGGTAACATGCGTCTTAAAGTTGCTATTGCCAAAACATGAAACATTACCATGGCAACCGATATTTTCAATGAAGGTACAGTTTTTATTACGGGATAAAAGATAAGTATCTCATGTCATTTACCGCATACCTGACAAGTGTGCAAGATTTCATGATGATCGGTTGAGTCGTTTACGAAGTCAAATAAACAGACATTCGTATTTTAAATATTATAATTAAGATTTTATTGCGTATTAAATAGATTATATACAAAATGCATCTGCCGTTTCAGTTTGTGTAAAATAAAAATTGTCTTTTAATCTTTGTAAATTGTATGCATAGTTAAAAGGTTAAGTCGACATGAATTCGACGTCCGTCGAGAAGAAGTCGCATGACGTCACATGCATTTGCCAGTTAATAAATAAACATATAAACGGACAAAACTTTAAATGAAGAAACTTATAACTTCTCTGCTTGAGATTTGATAGCAGCGCCTCTCAAGAACAAATGTTAGGAAACTTTTCCCTTTCTGTCTATTGTTGTTGATCTTGTCTGTTTAGGTAACAACAAGTTTCAATTACAAATTCAGGTAAATTTAATATTAATATTGAATATTAATTGTTTCCATGTCTTTCTGAATTATCTTTTATTTAGAAAAATCGATTAACATAAACGTTTTAATTAAATAAAATACATGCATTGCCAACGGTTTGGTTTTTATTATTATAAAACTACTTGTTGCCTGCGACTGCTTTTTAATAATTAATAACGCTTTCTATTTTTCACACACTCTTTTAATTTCTGAAAATACTTTTTCAGTGTTAACTTACGCAGCAGGTACATTTGTGTTTAACGTGTTCCTAGGACCAAGCGTTTCGGCTGTGCGTCGATAGGTAAGTCAGGTTATTCTTTTATACTAAAGCTAGCGAACCGCTGCGGCTCCGCTCGGGTGGTTTCTCAATACAAACTCTCATCTCCTACTATACACAGATAGATAGATTGATATCGATGGGATCGCAGAAAAAACCCAAACGATTTCCACCCACTTCAAATCACAAATCAAAGTTGTGAGCAGACATTCGTCCGCGGCGAGCACGTTCAGATCGCCTCGCGTTTGAATTTATTTAATGAGAAAACTTTTTCTGTTTAAACTAGTGCAACGACTATTTTATACTCGCTGCGAATTTCTTTCCAATAATTATTAGTTTTCCCTATTACATTTATTAATACCCCATCGTGTTTAGCATTGGTTTGGCATTATGTTTAGCATTAAAACTGATTAGTAAGCCTTTACGAGACTATGGCCATGCGGGATTATCTCAAGTGCAGCATAGAGTATCTACGATGAATTCATTAACATAAATGTTTTATCTTCAAATATCGACTACTTAGTAACTAATAAAATTAAGAGTATTTCAATATGTTTGTGTCGAGAGGATTTCAAGGGAAAGGGAATTAAAACCGTACACAACAGAAGTAATGCAAAACCATAAATATGTAAACAGCACAGTGAACAAAATAATTACAAAACATTAAATGAATAAATAAACTAACGCGTTAATTAAATTATTTAGTTATCAGTCTTATGGTGCAATGCGATCAATTGCTTTGTACTAATACCGCTAATTAACTGCTCAATGCAGCTGTTCACACCTGCGGAAATTATTGCGTAACGTTCAGCTGTTGTGAGACAGAAATTATACACTATATCAAGTCAGTGCACCATAAAGGGTTACCGCTCTTATGTGTTAATACAATTCTAAAAAAATATATAAAGGACTCGTGTATAAGTTATTCTATACGAATTGGAAATAATTCCCATCCAAAATCTCATCTCCACCTACTTGTATGACAAATGATTAGAACATGTCGCCAGCAGCAGTATTTCCGTGCTATTATGATGGGTAAATAGGCTGTTGCTACACTAGTGCGTTCCATCTTTCGAGCACATCACCATTTATCAGATGGGATTGTGGTTAAGTGCTAGTGTAATAATTATAAAAATAACAATACCGGAAAATAATCGACATGTAGGTATCACATTTACTCACTACTCAAACATAAATAAATTAATGTTTTTTACATTTATATTGCAAATTTCTTGGTATACAATGAGATAACCGTATTGGTGATCTCGCATGTGGAAATTATAAACTACGTCTATGGAGCTTATACAAGCATAAATCTGCTAATAATTAATATCTTTAAGGTGAATTATTGGGTTAGAAAAGAGCTTTTAATAAAGTTATTTAGTTTAACGCACATTCAAAAAATAATTGTAGCAGGTTAAAGTATAAGTTTTTTTGTCCGATTATTATCAGGTCAGTATCCTAAGAGAGGAATAGTTAAATGTTAAAATATAGTTTGAAATGTAGCTAATTCGAGACCAAACTTGTAGACAAAGAAATATCAGTGTCCAAGTGACAAATCACAGCTTGTCAACATTTTCTTTATAGACAAAAATATTATTTTAGTTTATAAGGTCATTTTTAGATCACATCGCCACCTAACTAGGCGGAATTGTAGTCAAGCGCTATTTTATCTTTAGTTTTTTAGGTATATGCTGCTTTTTGGTTGATAGAGCACGTAATTAAAATGTCCGCCTCCCATCGCCGGCGCTGCAAATGCTTTTAAACGAACACTCGCTAATTAAAAATAAAATTTCTGTTACATTCACGTATGGTGTATAAAATGTAAAAAACTGGAGTGAAAATTTCAATTTAAAGTTTCACACAACAATTGGTATTTAATAACTCGACCCTTCAACACATTTAGGTGATTTTAGTTTTATATAAGAAGTGTGAGTTGACTTTAATCCATGTGGAGTTTATAGGTATTGTTGAAAGAGTTATTTGACTTACTCTTGCTTACGGTTGACTTAGATCGAATTTTAAAGTCATTGAAAAGTACCGAGGATGCCATTTAAAGAAATCTCATTATCTAAAAGGTCACGAATCATTTCCTGTAAAACGTGGATGTAATTATAAAGTAAATGGGCCCTCTCCAACACAGCTGAATTAAACATTATGAACGATTTCTATTATGGTGTGAGTCGTGTAAAGATTTTAGCAAATTAAAATCAACGTAATAATTAATCACACGGCTGTACTGGGAGAGAAGTGCTAATATTAGTGAAACTTTGAACTACCATCGGCTATGATATAATTATATGCATAGTTTAAACAATATAATATCTCAGGTAGATATTTTGTCAACGAGCAACTTTCTATAGAACTCAACCCGTCTAACAATCGAATTAAGAAAATCAACAAAACAGTATAAGTTGATGAAAATGTCAGTCGGACTAGCTGCTAGTATATTAATTACTATTTTAATATGTTTGTTATATTTATATTATGCAGAAATTAATTTTCAACGACAATTACGTACAATAATTATGTATCCCATTCTAGTATATACCAACGTAGTCATGTTCCTAATTTTATATCTCAAAGAACATAAAGTGAAGGAGGCCGCAAACGAGCCCGCACCATAAAATATTTGCGGCCCTAAACTTCTCTTCGACAGCTGTAAACAACAAACTTTTATTAACATCTCAAGTTTTAATTACCGGCCATATTGAAGACAAAACATTACGCGCAAAGTTAGGGTTGCCAAAATAATAAAGACTCAGTTTTCTGTTAACTAACCGACTGAAAAAATATGTTATAGAGATACAATACTACCACAATATAAAAATACAAGTTTAACTGCGAGTAAAGTACTTACAACTTGAATTCTTGAATTTTATGAACTACACATTTTTGTAGAGAGTAAACTATTTTTCTAACTTTTCCCACTTTGTATGGGGTCGACAGATTTTTGACTTGCACATCGATACATCATCCGTCATTTCAGGCGTCAATCCCTTCGTAATCCTGTCATCTTTCTAGCAATCTACCATCTTTTCTTAGGCATACCCCTACCGTCATATCCTTCCACATTCATATCTAACACGTTCTCCTTGTTAATGCCATTGCTTCCTCCTCATAACATGCCCGTAGCATGCTAACATCATCATCAAAGAGCAAACTCTTTAACTTTTCCACTATTACTGCGGCGCTACTTTTAAGTTTACATAATACACATTTCTCCATGGGATTACATTGTGAAACAAAAAGAAGAGTGCAAATATGGAACAGCTATATTCTTATAGTAACGGCTAGTAAGCGTTCTGCATTATCCTTCATCATTATTTATATTTATTTTATGTTAAATTGGATGGTGAGTTTCCAAAGATGTGGCAGCCCTACGCCTTAACTCGAATGGCGAAGAGCTATTGTCAGTTAAATGAAGCTTAACAGCAATCTAAATTATTAATTGAGTATTTTTTGGTGATTGCAGCAAATTTGAGTCCTGATTTTATTTTGATTACTTTATATTTCTTGATTACATCCTAAATATCGTATTGGCCTTTATATTTATCAGTCTGATCTGTCTGTCTAAGATACAAGTGAAACGCACATTCCACATCGATAATCACGACTATGTCGATCTGCAAGATCACATCAGAAGCCTTAAGTGGCAATGGGCTAGACATTGCTCCCAGATGATGGCCGATGGGCCCGAAAGTCCTGGAATGGCGGCAACGTAAGTCGACGCAGCGTAGGTAGGCCTCCCGCAAGGATCAAGGATCTGGTCAAAGTTGAGGGAGCCCACTGGACGAGGGCGGCAGTGGACCCATCTTAGTGGCGGTCAACGAGGTAGACTTATGACTATAGGACCTAGAATTATCTATACCCTCGATGAGTAGATAGAGTTATGGACACTTGAAATATTCAGTAGTGCACATTTTGTGTTTCAATTAACAGTTCAACACCTCTAGATTTGTCGGTGATCTGTTATATTCCACCTTATCTAATTTTTACCCGATTGACCCACAGGTTAATCGGGTAAAAGTTAGCCTCGTTGTGACGAGGCTAATGTTTTGCGCGCGCAAGCATGCATGTATCCTGGGTTTGCCCTGTTTTGAAGAGCGAGGTGTTATTAGATTTGTAATCTTCCCCAGAGTGCCGCATGTAATATGATGATGTGATGGATGATGGTTAGTCGGTTTTTTAAATTAACTATGTATTACTTGCTTAATTTTTCCCAAGCAAAGACATTTCATTAGGCGAATCGCTTACCCGTTCCCTTTACCCCAACAAAAGAAATGTAATTTGTCAATAAATAAATACAACTTGAATAAATCATTACGTAGCAATAACGAAGGTTAGCTCGGCTTGGTACTTCGATAATTGAATAAATAGCTGAGGCAGCGCTTCCAAAGCTAGTAAACCGCTTTACGAGGTTGCGCTGGTATACATTTTGTACCGCCAGTGATTTAATTAGTGAAGATTACGGCGGGGAACGTGATCTCAGTACACACGCATCTCATAAGTTTGTCCCGGTTAGTTCAATTATTGGGTAGTAACGTTGAAGTAATATTTACATGTAATGTACAAGTACTCGTGTTAGGCGATAAAGATTTATTTCCTACAAAAGACATTCAAGCAACATTAACTTTAAAATCCAACAAAACAAAGTATTATTTCAAAGTATAGGTGTAACTATTAGTAAAAGGCATATTTTCGTCATTTTGGTGGGATTTCCATTTGGTATAATCTGCCTCGCCTCTCTCGCTTCTCATATTATCGAAATGTGGATTGCGATGTTCTATGGCACGTCTTCTAAAATAATAAATATTTAAGCGTCTTCTGAAGATTGATACCAAATCCCTACATTTAGAAGCGGAACGATCAATCGCTTAGTTGTCATGGCTTTGTTATTACAATATTTTCATGTATCATTAAACTTATTAGCTTAATGAAGACATGATAATATTCAAAGTGCTACGACATTTACAGTAAAGTGCTACTCCCTGCTACCTAATTGGTTTATTGTTCGATACAAGCAGAGTGGCTTTAAAATCCTTTTATCCGTAACCCGGGCTGCAAGCGCTTTGCGCAGTTTTTTGCTTTTAGCTTGATTATTGATTTAATACAGCTTGCATTTCTGTATTGCATTGTCATAAAATAATTGTATTTTTATTTTATTTTATTTATTATTTTTATATCTATTTGTTTAAATGTTAATAACCTAAAAGAATACGATTACAAAACATGCGGACCTTCAAGCATATTCAACTAATTTTTGACTTCTCTTAAGTTTTTTCCTATCGTACTTTACTTTGCCTCAAGCAGATTCATTATAAGATATATACATATGTAAAAGGAAAACATAGAAAAATAAATAATCGACGTTGTATTTAATGACGTGTACTATCTAAAGTAGTACTGTAGTGTAAATACTTTCGATATAGTCACATTTTTACGTTGTACGTCAATTTATAAAGCATATGTTGTAATTCAATGTTTACTTCCAAGACGATATGTATGTATTATATGATATAGTATGATTCATCACTGACCCTATACACGTCCAGCAATTAATGAATGTTGGGTGAATCGTAAACGACGATTGTATCGACTTTGATGTCGTCTTGTTTTGATTTTTAATTAACAAAAACATATCACCTTTGTTACCTCCAGCGACGACTGGTGAGGACTTAAATGAAAATATTTTTGTATTCATTGAATAATCGAAGTGAGTCGGCTGTAGGTGGAGGTAATTACTTCTGGAGAGCGTTGGATGGAAATAACGATTGAGTAATGATTCCATTGCTTTTCTGCATTTTAATTAAATTTGCTTTTTCATTGGCCATGTGTTAATTTTTCTCGGGTTAAATTCGTTTAATCCGAGTTTTTTCATTAAAATACATTCAGTGCTTTCGCATTTATAATATTATATAGTAGGATTGATATAAGCCGATAGTTCTAATTAATAATTTAGAATAAACAAAAACAGTAGTCTAGCAAAGTGGTAATCACGCATCGACAGTGACAAATGCATTAAGTCGCTAGTTTTACCTACGAAAAGCATTATACCCAATTCTACCACTTCATTATTAAAAAAAACACCAACTTTTTCGGTTACTCACAGACTTTAATTTTATAGTTTTAAGTAGATCATCTACTTTGATATAATACCGATAGCAGAGGCGAAATTCGGTTTGACTACACAGATATCAACTCACCCATAACTTGTGATAGTTGCGGATGTTAATGGTTCCCGGTGGTAACTAAACTCTAGTAATCCGCTCGCTTATTTACCTCCTTTCTGCCATAATAATACACAATATCCTCTTAAATATTTTTTTGTATTCCTTATATAGTACATAAATCCTAACTTAATATTATATCAAGTATACTAAATAAAGATTGTTTGTTTGTTACGCCTTCCTACACAAAAAGGATATAAGATACCTTTTACTGAAAAACACAATGCAACAAGAAAATTATGACCTTTGCTTACAATATTATAATAATAATATCTTAGGACATATTCAGACACGGCCACCTGATCCCAAACTAAGCAGAGCTTGTGCTATGGCAACCAGATAACTGATATACTACATATACTACTTTTCTTTGGTAAATACATACTTAAATAGATAAATTACACCCAGACTCAGGAGAAACAAACATATTCATGCACACAAATGTTTGTCCTGGGTGGGAATCGAACCCACGACCTGCGGCGTGAAAAGCAAGTATCTTACAAAACACGCCAACCGGCCCGTCAAATTGGTTATTATGGTAATGCTATCTTTTGAGAATAATATTTTTTTCACATGCTACTTATAGTTCAGAGTTATACGTGACACAAAGTCACAAAATTTTCCAACACGGAAAATAAGAAACGTATTCGTGCGATGCCGCGGGCTCATAGTATGTATGTATATGATATTTTACAATGTAACCTAACTATTTTGGCATATATTACGTAATGGAAAAAAAATTATACTAAAATTTATCAGCAAATATTTAATTGCAATTAATTTGGTCAGACGCCGAAGCGACGCTGTCTATTCGACATTAACAATGTAGCATGAATTTCATTAGTCAATGGACGCTTTGTGTAACGAGTACAACTACAATTTCCTATACTATATAGTACTTGCAGGCACTAATTATTCTACTTGGGAAAAGATCATGTTGTACAGCACATTTCTAGATTGCTACAACACAAGGTGCGACTACTGCTCAAGTTATCTTTAAAATTATTTCTTAGATACTGTTTCTTTTTACCCGACTGATGGTGGGATAAAGCAGTAGGAAAATGTTCACGGGTATGTATGTACGAGTGTGTATGTTCGTTCCGGTGTGACCTGTAGCCTACCGGCTTGACTGATTTTTAAGATTAAGCTGTCATTAAATTCGTTATTATCTCCAGAGTGTCATAACGATAGTCAGTCGAGTTTATTGAATTTCAAATTGACTATTGCTTGCTGTATTTACATTAAGAGACAGGCATGAATTAAAAGTATTCTGCGTTTCGTCTGATGAGTGAGATGCCGAAGTACTGTTGGACTGTACGGATGGATAGATGATAGATGATATGATCTCGAAAAAATATCTACAGAGTTAATTTTATTTTATTTATGACTTTTCCAATATGTCAAATTAATGTCAAAGAATTATGCCAAAGCTTAATTAAAATTGGAAAACACTTTTATGTTTATACAATTTTTTTTGGACCAGAAACCTTTGCAGGCGTCTTCGGAACACCCTACCAAATCTTCATTACAATCAGGTTTAGGAACCCATAGAGTACAAACATTGATTTTCATTTATGTACAAAGATATCAGGACGGGTAATAAGTTAATAAACTAAACTAAAATGTATTGAGGTGAACTTCACTCAAAATTGAAAGAACTGTGAAATATAATACAGATAAAATTTTACGTAAGGTTAAAAGAAAATCTAGGAAATACGGCTTTAAAGTGAATGAATAAATGAAAGCACTCTCGTAAATGGTAAAGAAAATCCTCTTGTACCGGTGCTACGAAGGATTCTTGGTACTCAATTTATAACTTAAAATGATAGCAAATTTTGTAAGAGCATTACAAACACATTTGGAGCGGTAGTGGCTTAGCCGTTTAGGCGACGGCTTACATACTGTAAGTTGCGGGTTCGCATCCAGGCAGGTGTTTTACTTTGAGTAATTTATTTGTCCTAGACCATCAAATTTGAAGTCATGTGACATCCACCAACCCGCACCGGGCCAGCGTGGTGGTGGATTACGGCCCATTCCCTCTCTCGGTGAGGAGGCCCTGCAGTGGGGAACATTCTAAAAAAGGCCAATTTATTTATTATGAGAAACACTTATTTAAATTATGTAGTCTAAGCTTACGATGTGCAAGTAATATTTATTACCTCGGTTGAATTCCCCGTTCGAACAAATAATAATCGAATTTCGACATTCGAACAGTCGACCCACGACCGCCTTTATTTTTTTAATTGCTCAAAACTAGATTTTTAAGTAATGTATTATTTAAAACATTTAATTTAATTTTGTTGGTTTTTATAAATCTTTATGTGCATAAAAATATGTATTTCCTTTTGTTGAAAGATTTTAATTTTAAGGATATCTATGAAGCCTGCATGAATAATAGTTTGACGCAAAAAACACCTTGAAATGGTTCCTAGCCAAAATATAAAACTTAATACTTTATGGGGTTCTGCGTCAAAGCTTTATGAGTGTTCCTTTGATGCTGTAAAATGTAGAAAATCCGTTTGAAGTGAGTTGTAATAAAGATAATCAAGTCTCGCTACACAATATTACGGATCCCGTGAAGGCCGTTTCGTAATTGCAATGACAGCTTTTGTATCTCGAAGGGAAACTCAAATTTTGTACAAATAAAAAAAATATAACATTATTCTACATCACGTTTATTTAAATTTAAGCGGAGCGTTCAAGATTCAGTAGCTGAGGAACTGACTTGCTTTTCGGAGTATTTGTACAAAAAAAATGGCTTGAATCGGTCCAAAATATAATAAAATCTTTTACAGCAATGAAAGCACACACGGTACTCGTGGATCATGTTACCGGAGTCCGATGACGTTACATCAGCGTTCTCGTAGTGTACTGCCTAGGTCATAAATGAATCTAAGGAGACTAACGAACATCTAAGCGATATAGCTTCGCTCCTAATAGAAACAAAGGCGAACGCGGGGAGGTGAGACGTGAGTACGCGGATGTTCAACGAGACATTTGGGTTATTGTGTATGCGTATTATTGCCGATACTGCAATTTATACATTTTGTATCCAACAGCTGTCTGCTTTATTCAAGAAGCCTAAGTCTAATACTGGGGGTTGTACTTCCCCTATTTCCTTATGAGTCATATAAGCGTACAAGCTTCTTCACGCCATAGAAATTGTTTTACGAAACAGTTTTAAATATAAAATACGCCGAGTGCTTACACGGTACCCCGACTAAAGCTCAGTGTGTAAACTAAAGGGAATCACTTCCACACGAGGGGGTCCGCTCCACTGAGGCGTTACTTAGTTATTTTTAGTTGTGGGAGGGTAGTTCCGGGACAAGAGCAAATACTGGAAAGGGATAACGCATTCGTACGTTTGTTTAGGTCCTACCTAATTTATTATAATTTATTTCAAGCCTTTTATTTAATTTTCTGAAGAGAAAGGGAAAAATAAAATTAATCTTCTATCAAATATCTACCTAGAAATTTCGTCTTTGTGAAGTTTGAATAATTGCGAAGGTCAGTTTTAACTAAGGTTTCATCTTTTAAGATGAAAGAATAATCAAGACAGCGCTAGAGCACAATTTTTTAGTTCTTTTCTCAACTCATTCGTTTTTAAAATCGATTAAAAATCAGTCAATTTGTCAGTATCAATGTTTACGTCCAGTTATGACTTCGGTTAATACTATAGCATAATTTCATATGATGTTTCTAGTTTATACATACATATCATTAAAGAATATGGTAAAAACCAAAGCTAATTTGATTTTATTTCAATAAGTATAAATAGCGTTCCACATTAAGGTGGCGTGATTTAAATGGATATGCACTGTAAAGGAAATTAAGTTTGCACGAGTCGCTCCGACATACTGGAGTGGCTTTATGTAGCTCAACAGGGGAAGCAGGGCGGCGATAAAAACAAACAGGGATGCAATATTGTAATGGATATTAAAAGTATTTGTTTAGGACACGAAAATAGTTATATTAATACCGAGCCTTGGGGTTTTTATGTAACAATCATTTTAATTTGTATTTTTCAGTTCTCCGATTGCCGTTTCCGATGAATTGTTAAAAATAAACACCTTAAAAAGTCCTTAATTAATATGAGAGATTCAGTATGAGAAAGACATTATTTTGAGTCAAATTTTACACTGTGGTGGATGTTGTACATACATATATGTACACATCAACTGTCTTATTAAATTTGTATTGAATGTATAATGTAATAAAAAATATTAATCTATGGGCTAGACAGAGATATTCCATGGATTAAAAGTTTTTCTTATTGGATACTGGGATGGTTTAGATTCACAGCCGGTGGCGCTACTATCGGGCTCTAGATTTGTTTTACTAATAAAGTAAAAAAATGTAACTGAACCCTCTAATGGCAGGCAAGCCAACGTATTCTATCTATGTCCTACATCATCTAGATCGCATATAACTGTCATCATCAATATGCCAACCATAGTGTACAGAAGAGATACGCTAGGTAATTTATCCCTGGTATAGCGTCTGAGCGCTCGGTGAGCACAATAGCACTGCTTTGCATATTATCGTCTGTCAATAATGCGAGGCCTGTCTATTGTTTACATTATTGCTTGGTCAGAAGCGTTGTCCCTTGTATGTAAGCTGATATATATGTATACATCTTACCTAGGGGCTCTTGAAATAAGAACCTATACGAATATTATATATTAATGATCTTTTATCCGTTATTCAGAGCGTTTTAGTTCAGAAACATGGAAATAGTGATGGCCAACTAACGTTAGTACTGCACGATATGAATCATCCGCAACCATGCAACCAACATTGCTTTAAGATATCATAAATTCTTCTAATTTTTATTAGATGAAATAATTGTTTTATGCAAGAAAGATGTAAACAAAACAAGCTCTCCTTTTGCTACCTGCTACACATTGTAGGAGAAATAGAAAGTTTGTATGAAAAAGGAGAGAATCACAATTTCGGACACCTCGCTTATGACAGAGGCAACGCAGAAGTATACGTGCACATTTACGCCCCCGTTCTGAGCGATCGTGTGAATTCCCCGGTCGAGCTGGCCCTTTATTCAATCTGGTTCTACTACGTTACAATTGTAAAATCTACACTTACCCTTTACAAATACCGTTAGGGTGGACCGAAAATTTGTTTAAGATGTAAAGTGTACTAGTAATGTGAAACTAAGCCATAGAATCAACGTTATTAATAAATCAATTGAAATTTTAAACGTAAATTCTCGAATTTATAAAAATAAAACGTTTTTACAGAGAGCACGTGTCAGTGAACTGTGTACAAGCGTATCTGAACATGGCAGGGATTCATGCAACGCACGGATAAATCAGGTAACAAATCCTCTCATTAATCAATATGTGAATGTTATTTTTGTCAAATATAAACAGACAATCTGACTGGAAGTGAGTCGATACAGACCTAATTTAGTTTCAGGTTTGTACTATCATTATTATGGGTGAACTCAAAAAAGATATTGTTAAAGTGTCTTAAAAGAATTGTTATTGTCTTAATTCTTTTAAGCCTATAAGTGTACGAATTTAATAGAATCTTCCTCTACTGAACTAGGCTTGAATACATTAAGAAAGCAGTGCCTTCTCTTAAACTGATAGTTAAGCCTTATATTGGTAAGTATTATTAATAATTTCTGTAAAATAAAAAATAACTAAGACTTGGCTTACGCGATTACCGCAATGTGGGGCATGAATTTGACTACCATTATCCAAATAGTCGTATTTAGCAAACAGCTTCGACCAAAATCTTAATAAAATTTCGTTTAACAGTTAAATTATGAGTACGATCCAAAAATCCGGGCTATAGGAGGCATGCAGCCGGTGCAAAACTATATTACAATATATGTTTGTTTGTAGATTTCTTTAAATATAATATTTTCTTTAAATAAGTGAAAAACGGAATAAGAAAAAATGTACGTCATATCAAAAATGATTTAATATTTTAATATTTTTTATTACAAAGCAGTAGCTTGATTTAAGTATATCAAGTCGTATTACATAGTACATTGGCTAAAAAAGATTTCTCGAGTTGTCTATTTCTTAGAATAAGCGTTTGAAGGGAAATTCAAAGCTTTGATATTCGAATACCAAACTACGAACTACTATATTCATTAATGCTGGAAAGTACCTCTAGATTTTGTGAACTCATGAACCCACGTCAAATTGAAGCCTTTTAAGGCTATTTAGAAAAAAAAACAGAGATTTTATTTTTAGAATAGAATCGGGCCCACAATAAACTGTAATATTGTGGGCCCCGTTCAACCGTCATAAGAAACTTCGTTGATAACTTGTGCCTAATTAAACAGTGACACCTACTGTTTTTAATGTTCGTTAATTTGTAAAGTTATATCTCTACAATTTGAAACATTTATTCCAAAAGATGGAGATTTATTACATTTAACTTTATTTATCTCTTCATCCTAATTAAGAAGCTTTGGAGAAAGAAGAAGCTTTTCATTACGTCGCCTATTAATGCCGAGGGATAAAATATATATAAGGTTGTATGAATTTCTCAAATCAATTCATTTAGTTCATTTATAATAGTTTATGTTTGAATAAGTAAATTATTTAACAATGTTTAGTTTATTTTATTACTTCTACTATAATATGTGATTGGAACAGATTTATGTAAAACATATCCTTATTATAAACCAGCTGACCCGGCAAACTTCGTTCCCCCTTAGAATTTATTTATATTGTTGTGTGTGAGTTGATGTGATGATTTCAAGTTGGGTTGATCTCGGGTCCATTCTCATATACTCTTTGGAGTTTTCGTCATTTCATCAAAGATAACGGCGCTTACGAAAAATGTATACAAATAATTTTTTTTCGTCTGCGATCACATCACGGGAGTTTGTTTTTATTCAATTAGTTTCAACCAAGAGTAATTAATTTCAATTATATAGAGTCACAAGCATGAAATAGAAGAACATATAATATGAAGAAAGGATTCAATCCTAACTAAAAATGGTTCCTTGTTAAACTTTCACTCACAGAAAATTATGCACACAGAGTCAACGTAGTACAGAAAAACATACGGTTACCAGTTACAGGCGTTTGTATGCATGTTTGTTACTTTTTTACGCCAAGACAAAACAGATAAGGATAAAATATGGCACAGAGATAGATTATAGTCTGGAGCAGCACATATGCTATCTTTTATCTCGGGAAAATATATGGTTTCCGATCAATACTTTTTTGTTTTTTACAAGATCATATCTACATATATAAAAGGCGATGTGTGTATGTATGTATGTTCCCTATAGATTCCAAAATGACTACTCGGGCGAAGCCGGGGCGGATCAGTATTAACCTCACATGTCATGTGGTTTATGACGTGACCATAAGAACTTACTGATATATCATGCATTACCATGGCTACCGATATTAAGTTATTTTTTTTCATTTACGTATAATTCTGTTATTACAACAGCTTAAATATCCTTGCACGTCCTCTTCAAGCATTAGCTAAAAGCTGTCTTGAACTTGCTTCAATTAATTAAAAAATAATTGTCAGTTGCTAATGGGCCGCCATTGTAACAGCGACAGTAGCCGTTTTGATATAGCAGCAAATTATGAAAATAAAAAGAATCTGTCTGTAAAATGTTTGTAAATTAACAAAATAAATGTTTTTAAGTTCCTTCTGTTTTTCTTAGAATCGAATATGCGTTAAAAATTTTCAGATTAAATTCTAATTAATTTTAATTCAATCCATTCCTTGGAATCTATCTACATCAGAGACTTAAGTTTGACCTATCTCTATTCCTCGAAATGTGGTTAATAGATAGTAGTAGATACTATAGATCTAGGCTGCAAACAAACCATCAAGTATAACAACCTCCACAGGAGTAATTAATAGTCCCAGCAGTTTATCGGAATGGGTTTTTGGTTTTTCTTTTTGTAGTTTCTTTTTTTTTATTTATTTGAATTAGTGCGGTTTATCTTTTACGTCTTTTAAAGTATTGTTTATTTATAAGTTAAAGGCTCCTCTGAAGAGGCGCAGGGCTGCTAGTGGGTTGGGCTAAAATCCAGCACCATGTGGCTTATATGTCATGCGGTACACTCTCAGCCTGTTACCTTTTGTTATCTCTATTAGTTATTAATATTTACTTTACTATGTTTTGTAATTTTTGGTTTTTAAAGATAACAATAAAAGAAGTTTTATTTTATTTTAAAGTATCAATTTCATCGTTTTCTACCGAATACGGATAGTAGCATTTTTTAAATGGAATAAGGTGGCAAAAGTGCAAGCGGATCACTTGACGTTAAGTGACCCCACCATTTCACTACCCATAAACATCCACAACAAGCAAATGTGTTGCAGATGCGTTGCCTACCTTTAATGGACAGAGGAGGCATATACAGGAAAAAGGATATTTCCTTTTCCCCGTTAACCCCTTCCCCGTCCAATCCCCCTCTCATTCCCATCCAATCCTTATAAGGAAAGGGTGCGAACGGGAAGAGGACTCAAATTAGGCCTCCAGCACCTCACTCATCAGACGAAACGCAGAGTACTTCTACTTCTCGAGTATTTTATTTTATTATAATAAAAAAATAAGGCAATATAAAGGCCTATTCACTTTTATTTGTGGATTTATTATTATTATTCTTAGGACCCATCGGTACTTTTTACTAAATATTATAAACGCGAAAATTTGGATGGATGTTTGTTGCGGTCGAAGTCGGGGGCAAGTAAATAATGAACCTTATAGTAATATTACCGACAAGACATAATAATGTACCTACTCATATCAAAAACTAAGATTAAAAGTACCTATGTACTGTTAAAATAGATTTCGTTGCGGGTACGGTTATAGTCGATTTCCTATTTGAAAGTATCCTCAATATTTTCAACTAGTCGAGTAGGATCAGTGGCTAATATTGCGTGTACGGTGTGCCTCGATCACGGAGGTGCGACGAGACCACAGAGTGCAGGCGTGGCTATTTATACTCCTTCGTTTTGTTTTGTCAGAGAGGGCACAAGCCCTACGCAATCTCATTTCCTATACTTATCCCATTCTTTATCTGCTCGGCTATTTTTCTGCACCGAAGCTGGCGACGCTTCTGTAGTTACAGAAATCTTATATATCGTCGTAAAGGTAAAGAGTCTTGATTGCGGCGATCACTTGAAATTAGATGAACCGCTTGGTTATTCGCCATCTTTTGCTATAATTAAAAAAAAACATTGTAAACTAAATAATATCAATAATTAGGACTCCTAATAGGTTAAGCAAGTTAGAAATAATTAATTTGGAAGAAATAACTAATCAATAAACTAGTGGACCGAAGAATCATTTCCAGTGGCTGATCATGTCGCATCAGAGCTCGTCCCTTTGTACAGGGTCTGTGTTTTCCACAGCTTTGGAGTGCCACACGGTTGACTAATCCCATTTCACGGCTGGCACCCATATCTGTTTTATCATCGCTCCACAATCAGACAAAATATTACACGGCATCACTTAAAATATGGTATTTCAAAATAACAACCAACCTACATCCAATAATTTTATGTTAAGAAGCTGTTGTAGATATAGTTTCGGGTTTTTGGGTAAAAGTCGAGAAAAATTGTTTTTTTTAATCGAATGGTTTGAGTCTATTTTGGTCCCGACTTATAGCGACAAGGTACAACAACAACAAGGTTGTAACGGAAAAACGTGGGTGAAAAACATGCAAGTTAATTTTTTTATTCAATTTATCCTATATTTCACAAAAAAATGCTTATTTTTGTTCTATCGATGTCATTCTGTAAATACTTAAAATGCTAATTACTGTCTTTGAAGACTCCTTTAACCTCCGATAACCGTTCTTTGTAGGTGTACCCTGTTTCAGTTGAAAAAAGTATGAGAGTTTATCTTATACAACATTTACATCCATGAACTTTACAACGCTTTGAGTACATTTTATTAATTTTCCAGGAGCTCGAGTCGTTGTTTACACTTTGAACATCGAGATGCGATCTGTGGAGATACGCGGTCATAATTACTGTTTACATACATAATGTTTGCTTATTTGACTCGTTACCTGCAAATATTGGAATCGAATGCCATATTATTATTATTAATTATATTACATTTTCTTAGCGATGCAATGCGGAGAAAGCAACATACGTGCATGTCTCGAAAACAGCATCTAACCAACGAAAAAACAGTAACCATAGGCAAGAACAGCTTTGCGGTAGTGGACAATTTTGTTTATTTGGGTTCAATGGTAACGAAGAAGAACGAATTATCTGCAGAAAACAGAAGCCGGATATTGGTGGCTAATAAATGCTATTTCGGCCATATGAAATATTTCCGCTCTAAAATTCTAACCCGGAAAATGAAACGGATACTTTACAAAACGCTCCTGAGACCTATACTCCTATGGTTCTGAGACCTGGGTTCTCATTAAGGTGGATGAGAACGCTGCTGGTGTTCGAGAGGAAACTCCTGAGGCATATCTTTGGCGCTGTGTGCGAGGACAACCAATGGCGGAGCCGATACAATCAGGAGCTTTATGACCTCTACCGAGAGCTCCACGTGGCTGTACACATTAAACTAAACAGACTCAAATGGAATGGCCATGTGCAGTGGATGGATGAAGCCAGAGCGCCCAAGTGCCTCATGGCGAAAAATCTCGGGGGTCGTCGAGGTCGAGGAACACAAAAATGTCGTTTGTTGGACGGCGTGAATCGAGACGCCAATAAAGTTGGGATAGCAAACTGGAGAACTGTAGCCACGCACAGGTCGACGTGGAATAAATTGCTTGACCAAGCCAAGGCCCACAAAGAGCTGTAGAGTTAAAAGAAGAAGAATAATTACATCCGCAACAATTGGAATATAATATGGATGTAATGGGATGGGGGTAAGAATTTCACCATACAAACGCAGAAGTGGCTAATACCTTTTCATCACGTTGAAGTACTTACACAGCCTAAATTAATGTCACTTAGGGCCTATTTAGCAATTGTCCAAGTAAAGTCCCGAATGAACTTCTTGCAACTTATCTGACGAATAAAGTCATCGTTGGCGTTTCATAATCTCCAAATAAGCTTATCTGGTTAATAAAGTACATTTTAGGTGCGATCATTCGTCAGCTAAGGACATTATTGGGTAGTTATAGTTATTTTACACATTATTTCTTTTACTGACATTTGCCTTACGTTTTGTTTTAAATTAAAATCGATTTCGAAAACATGCTTTTTTATCATAATTTTTGCAAAATACGCATTGAAAATATATCAATAGGTAACACGAAATAATGCATAAAAGATTTTAAGTGCTTTTGGAAGTCATTAAATTAAAAAAAAATAATTATGCCGCCATCTCGAACGTACAAGTAACGAACACCCAAACGACACATAAACTTAGTTTGAGAAACACAAACTATTTTAATGGGAAGTTTTATATGTCAGTTAATTTGTCAATTAGTTATTTAGCCCTTTCCTCAGACTTTGTGAAACAGGCCATTAGAATCGAAGCCAGAACCGACGGCTAATTGCTAGACTTTAACCCTAACCGTAGCGTCCTATTCAAATATAAACTTAACATAATACAAGTATATTGAGTACGATCTGTATCAACAAACAAGTTAACTACGGACGCAGACGTTCTCGTCTCCCCTTTTCTGCTTGAATACACAAATATACAAAGAGCAAATTCAATAGAGTTGATCTTACACGTGTTTCCCTCAATGCAAACACCCCCGGCCCCAGATTTAAACTAGCACCGGAACATATACGTATTTTATAGAACTCGTACTAATATAAAGCTAAATAATATTATAGATGAGAATTTAGGTTCTTTTTATTACGCTTTAACTCCTAACGATTCAACCGAATATCATGAAATATTGCACACAAATTGTCAGGGGTACAGAAAATGACAAGGGGTACCTTTTATCTCAAAAATGTTACAGAGGGGTAGGAAAATATATAAGACCTTCATTTACCTATCGAATGGCATGGCAATGTTTCATGCTTTGACACATGTAATAAAAATAGGTGATATTTCGAAGTTATACGTACAAAATATCCTGAGTGGAAAATAAAAGACGTGCGAAGCCGCGGGTAATAGCTAGTTTATTATCTTATTAAAATAATCAGGTAAAAGAAGCAAGTTGGACGGACGATCTGGTCAAGGTTGCAGAAGAATCCTTGGGTAGACCTACGTCTTTTGGCTGAAGATGAATGATAATTAAAATGTTTCTACAATTGTAGCAACAAAAAACTGTTTTAAAGTAGTAAACCGTATTCCCGTGCGTCGGTCGATGGATGAGGTGACTGGAAGCCCAGTCCTCTGCCATTCTCTTCTATAATATCCTTCCCTATCTCCCCAGCAAGGTCGACAACGCATCTTAACTTCCTCCTTTTATTGCAAATGAATGTTGGTTTTAGTTAATTTGGTCTGTGATCGTTCGACTGTTGGACTTTTAATTTATCGCATAGTGTTTTTATAAGTTTAATGACGTAAAACTAGTTAGAAGAAACAATAATCAAAGTTTTGATTTAAAGCAAAATAAATAAGGCAATGTCAAATAAATGTGAGCCTAAGGAAACCCAAGGGTCGGCAAAAAAATTGGTAAGAGGCTTAGATTGTTCGTAAGGTTTCCCTAAATCCTCCGAAAGGTTTATAAAATGATAAAATAATAGCTCCGTTTGAGTTAATAAGAAAACCAATTTAAGAAAGAATATGTTTTACCAAAATGTTTGTAGAATAAAAAAATACATTTTTATTTATTTTTCTATGTATTTTCTTCACGCAACCATGAACACGCTTCCGAAGATATTTCGAGAAAATTACGCCCGTATAAAAGATCACAGGGAATGCTGTCGTCATTTTCTCGAGTAACTGTCTACCGATAGATGAAATAAGTTATATACCATTATTTAGCTTCACATTATTAAATTCATTAATTCAGTCGGTCGTTTATTCATTTCTCCAATATAAATGAAAAAAACTTGAGATTTATACAGGTGGTCGAAGTGTAAATTAAAACATCAAATAGTGATGAACGTTTACTTTACTAAGGTCTAGTAAGGTAAGGTACTAATAATATAGTGATTACATAATGAATTTTGCTTCTGATACGTGAACTCGAGGTAGTTCGTTTGTATCCCACCGCAGCGTCTCTAAATGTTATTTTGACATAACTTAAAATAATTTTTAACTGAACTTACGATATTGGAAATTCTAAACGACGGGATACTTCGAAAAGAAATCGACTTACTTCCACATCAATGGCTTAATGAATGTCTTTAACATAAAATTGATTGCCAGCAAGACGACGAGACTTTCGTTTTATGTGTTCCTCGACTTCGTCGCTTTACAACAATTGCTGTAATAAAAACCTGACGAAACGGAATTATTGTTAAAGTAAATATTAACTTATTTTTTTCAATTTTGGAACGGATTTCATTTCGGAGATCGTTTCAATTTAAAAAAAAAAGAAAACTGTAGCGCCCGCGATGTAAAAGAATAAGTTGCCATTAAAGAGATCGGACTTACGACTTATTGGCACAGTTCTTTTGTTTCAACTAAATCCGTGCCGTATTTATTCACTGACACATTATTATTGTCTTCTCAAAATAATTCGTCCATTTCAGTCTCAATAATTGAGTACCCTAACGGTTCTACCAAAATTCAAACCAAGTGTTAAAACAATTAAATGATATTTGCAAGATAATTCCATGTGTTCTAGTAACTTTTAAATTAGCATGTTTTTTCTTTAATAAATAGCTCAACACTGTTTCGACTCTTCGCAGTATAATTCTAGTAATGGCCGAGACGGAACTCAACGGAAAACAAAAGCAAAACCAAAACTCGCTCACATTTAGCAACGTCGCTCTCGCTGAATATAACATCCATGAGTCTTTCAAACTTGGCGGATGACAAATTCACTCACAAATTTCGATGCAATTATTTTAAGTGCAGTTCATACATTCATATGCCTGTAAAGCTTTATGATGATGTTTTTAAGCGCACAAACTATACAGTATAGTAATTTTAAACGGAGATGCAATGTTTGATAAAGGCCACCATATTACAAAATATAAATTACATTATCAGATATACCTCTGAAATTATCAATCCGTTTAGAGAATGTGTATTGTCCTTTTATATATGTAATATATATATATATATATATATATATATATATAATATAATTACTGTGCAAGCAGGAGTTGATCTGTGCCAGATTTGTATGAAAATTAAATTAAAATATTTTAAAGTAAATGAAGTATAAATTAATGTCAACATTCATGTTAAAGTTTTACTATTTGTCAATAAAACAATCAATACGTTGTACATGATAACCGCCCACGATACGGTCAACGAGACTTATTTGGATTAGAGTTCAGTTGTCAAGTTGAATGAGTTTATAAATTATTTGGCAAATTTAAATCCTTCGTTGAAACATGTTCGACATGTAACTACGTAATTACATACCTATATAATCCTTTTTAATTTGCTTAAAATAAATTATCCAAGCGTGGAGACACATTTAGAATTTTAAAAAGCATCGGCTTTGTGAGTCTGTTGATACGTCAGGTTAAATTAGACTTTAAAAAAAACATCTTTTAGTAAGTTCTTATTGCAAAAGTTAAAGATAGTAGTAAAAGAAATTATAAAGATTGTTGTTGATTGTTATTAGATACATTTCAAGGAATTAATAGTGACAGAAACATTATGTTACATGAAAAACTTTAAGATCTGAAGCAAGAAGAGATTCGGCTGCCAAGCTCTTGTTTAGAAATTGTAAAAATAACAATAAAAAAGTGGAAATCTAAGCGCAGCTTCAATTTGATTCAGTGTAAAAATTGTGTAAAAAGAATCAACGGTATTTGTTTGAGGGTTTTTCGAAGTATAATCTGTGCGCATAGAGGCTGAAGCCGGGCCTGATGTGGCTCGTTAATATTCATAGAATCCGCACAAAATAAATTCTCGTTGCAAATTCGTAGATACTGGATTGTGCATACATACATAACTTAAAGATTGATTATTCTATTAAATCACTAACAATTTGTACTCTAAAGGAACATTTTACTAACCACGCGCCTGGCTTTGGACGAATAAAATATACATCAAAAAATTTTTTGTCAATAAATCGTACCAACTTGTAACGGGTTTGATTGGTAATCGCCTTCACAATCAACGTGATGTAATGATATATACACACACACACATATATATATATATATATATATATATATATATATATATATATATATATATATATATATATATATATATTCGTCATATAAATTGCTCCATTTATTATAGCTATAGCTTTTACCTTAAAACTATATAAAAGCTCGTTAAGTAGTTTTTGAGAGTCGCGCTTTCAGATAGACAGGACACGCGGCGAAGGGCTTGTGTTTTTTTAAAAGGAGGTGTTGGCAAATGAGCAAGCGTTTCACCTGATAATAAGTGACCGCTACCCATGGGCATCTATGACAAGTTGAATAGGTGCAGATGTGTTGATACCTGCAAACTTTAATGAACAGAAAAAAGTATTTTCCTACCCATCCCCTCCCCTGTTTGGAGGGAAAAGAAAACTACAACTAGGTCTCGCCACCTCACTTATCAGACGAGAGAGTACTTCTACTTCACGCCTGTCTCCTGTGAGGCTCTACTGCTCTATGTTTTATAATTTGTAATGTGAACGACATTAGGGCTTAGCGGTAACTACAAGTTGTTTAAAATAGTACTTACGTGGATATACGTACAGTACATAAATGGAAAGTACTTAAAAAGGAAAATAATGTAAATAAAGGGATGTTATTAATTTAATGTAATAAGTATACAGGTGATACCTTTTAATCTATTAAAGTTAAGCGCACTATCCTAAGACTTTTATACACATTTACATTGAAAAATATCCCAATCGAATTTCACCGAAAAATTACGGGATTGAAAAGGGTTTTGTGTGAAGAAATCAAAAAGAAGGCCGCAAGTGCTTTTATTGAGATCGATGGAGAGTCCATGATGTTGATACTAAAAAAGGGTGATTTATCAAAAAGTTTCGCTTCACTGTATACAACGACGATTAGGTTACAGTTCGCCACGAAAATTGCCATGAGACTTCAAAAACATATAGTCCGAAGTCGATAGGCAGAAGTAAACTGAATATATTGAGATGAGTTACGCTGTTACAGCTGTGAATTCTTGTTCACTATATATAAGGCCAAAAATCTCATGCTCAATGTTTGTAGAATATGTTTTTCAGAAATGTTATATGGTTAGTCCAAGTTATCATAAATGTTAATTATCTTATCTCTTCTCTTTTCTGTAAGATGAACAAATATTGATATGCTGATGCAAGCTGCAGATTAGCTTTAAATCTCAACTTTCAATTTAGAAGCCTTCCGACTCATCGAGCAATGCGCCCTTTATTGTAACTAAAAGCGGATATTCGAAGCCAGCAAGGCTTTACATTGCACAGAAAATCGATGAGCCACGAGCTTTGTGTCGTTCGTCAGCGGGATCCGAATGTTATTAGGCTTCATGTGCAGTTTTCAGATCTTACTGTACTTTAATAAAACGTGTTTACTCCTTTGCTATAAGCGGACTTAAATAGAATGATCAGGCGGTGAAAGTAACATATAAATTATAATTTAAAACAAAAAAAGAGCACTCACAGCTCTAATAATTTAAAAAAAGGTTTCACAATTTTGCTGATTTTATGCAGGTTAAGCTAATGAAAACTTGTTTACTATATTATGATCAAGCCTGGTTAAAACACACACAAATAAAGAGACACAGAACAAAAGGTAGGTGGATAATTTAAAAATATATGGATGCTTACTTCCTGTGTACTAGGTTGATAACCACCTAGATATATTTGTCCTGCCGTCGATATTATAGTGTCTATTTCAGCTACTAAGAGAAATTTGAAAACAATCGACGACGCAGAATAGATATATTGCAATTTAAATATGGATTATCTGTTTTTATAATTTATTTAACGTCAGCAATGATTTAAAGGGATAGCAGTAGACAATAAAATAACAATTAAGTGGGCATTGTTAATTGTTTAAGGCCTCGAGTGAAGTTAGCAATTTAGTTGCGTCGTGGAGTGGACACCGACGCGGGACCGCTTTGTTCGGTCGCGCTCCACTCGCCCACGTTTATTACGACCAATAAAGACTTGCCAACCTTGCCGCGTGGAAAACACGTCTCGTACAACCAAATTTAATTTAACTTCGAATGTAGGTAGTGAATAATATGTATTAATTTATTATTTTGATAACTATCAATGTCAGAACATGTATTTTTTTAAGATGGATAAAATTTTAATTTTTGCTAGAAACCATAGAGAAGCGTTAGCAAGAAAATCGGATTTTGAAAAGGCATAAGGATAAGTTAAAAGAGATGACCTATGGTCAACCTTGGTTGCGTTTGGATTGGACAGTGATCTAATAAAATAACTAATAAATTGGCGTTTTTTAGAATGTTCCCCACTTCAGAGACACAGGCCGAAGGGTCCGTAATTCACCACGCTAGCTCGGTGCGGGTTGGCGGATGTATCCAGTCTTCGAATTCTCCGTTTTTGGAGCAGTGGTGATGAAATAAATTATACAAAAAGCGCCTGGCTGGGTTCGAACCCGCAACCTACAGCGCGTAAGTCAGGGCCTAAGCCGTTGAGCCACCACTACTTTGATCTAATACCTTAAAATATCTCGTCTGGTGCTTGTATTAGAATTGACGAGGCCTTCTCAGACTGGTTTAGTATCATTAAATGTGTAAGACAAGGCTGTGTAGCATCCCCGTGGTTGTTCAATCTCTTCATAGATGATTGTTTGAAAGCTTTTAAGGACGAAAATCGGTAAAGAAGTGGATCAGATGAAAGAGTTTGTGTATTTAGGATGTATGTTTACTAGAGATGATAGGTACGTTAAAGATTTTGAACGACGAGTGAATACGGGAAATTGGTACCGTAGGTATTCAGCATCAGTCTATGAAGGCTCGTCTGGCAATACACAATGCTGTACTAGTCCCCACTTTAATAAGCGCATAATAATATTTTATTTATTTAATTAAGTTAAATACAACCTAATATGAAAAGAGACTACATACGAGTATATCTTTTATGGTAAATTTTTATTGTATGGCAATTAATTATACCTTTCAGTGACATGCGTACAAATATAGTTTAGGTATCCAATACAAATACAAGATCGTTACCGGCATGGGACGATTCTTATTTCCACTTCAATAATTCAAATAAATGAAATCAAACTGAGAAGGATGATTCGAACTCGAGTAGCGTAATAAAGAAAATTACCGTCGAGTTCTCAGCGAGTCAATAAGAACGCCGTATTACGAGGTCCAAAGAATAGAACTCTTTACATTGAATACATGTCTATTAATTTTTATGTTTTTACTCTTCGTGGAGTCGTATTCCTAATGTCTTAGGTCGTAAACACCCCCATCTATCTTCGTCCTTATGATGGTACGTCATCTTGTTCTATCTACAGCAGCCCGAGTAAACGAGAATACTAGAGAACGAGGAGAGCATCGTGGAAAGTGCAGACAAGTGTGCGCACGCGTTTGATCTTGCATGCATTATAAATACCAGAAAGTATGCGTGCTTGCGTTATAAAATCTAAAATATTTTTACCATGGTCAACAATCGTTAACAAAGGTGTTCTTTCACTCGGTATTCCGAAATACGTAGAAAGTCATTTAACTTTTTGTTAACTTTAAATTGGAACTCGCCCTGTAACTACATCATGTGTAGGTAGCATGTATAAAAAAATAGTTATTGCTTTCGAATTGAGCCATTTCACAACACCCGCAAAGCCTTTGCTTGGGATCGAGTTTACTCGTGTCAATTTCGTTAGACCTTTTGAATTAGTCTCACATCACTGGATGAAAAATGTTTCTGTTCCAACGATACAATCAATATATTTATTCGTGGAACACCTTTCAGCATCTTTTATTTAATTTTATAAAAGTGAATATAAAAATATGAAATAAAATAAAAGCAAATGTACGGAATTATAAATACGTGGTTGAAGATTACGGTTTATTGATTTTACTCGTCTTCTTCCACACCCACACATTGAGTTATTCTCTTGAGTGGGTATCTTTTACAATCTCCTGTAGTACATTACTTTTTCTATAATATATAAATATATATAATTCGACTCAGATTATTAAATAATAGTGTGTCTCATTCACTTCTTATTAAGTATATCGTAAAACGTCTCCTACATAAGTTTTCAAGGCATGTTAATAGTTCAAGTAACATTCGATTACGATAAGATTCAATAACTTTTTACTCATTTCACAGAGTAAAAAATAATTTGTGACTCCAGTCTACTCCAATGCTACATACGATTAACACTATAAAGCGATTTACGTCTTCATTAATAATGACTCAAAATTAATGATAACGCAAACCCTTTTCTCTGTGTTTTGTTTCAAGCAAGATGGTTGCAACTGTTGCGAGACCCCTCATAGATTAAAATAGAAAATTTAGACACAGTCTTAGATTTGAGTTTAAAGGGAAGTATAAATATAAATAGTCCCGTATTAATAATGGAAGATATATATGTAGAAACTTGGAACATAATAAAAAATAAGGCACTTCTAGCACAATAACAAAAATAATAAATTAAGAGGAAGCAAAAAAAAATTTATTCATCAATTAGGATCCATCCATTTTGTTAAACTGTGAAATTAATTCTTCTATAAATACGTAGGGTAAATGTTTGTCAGAAGCTAATAAATTACAAAAGCTGTTGTTTGAGAGAGCCATAACGTTCATTCTTACTGAAACGATCTGATTGCTTTAGGTGTTTCCTGTCTTAAATGTTTTCTCTAAAGGAAGCGATCAAATGTTACTGGCGCAATAAAACACCTTGAAGCTAGGTTGCAATAAATCTACAAGGCTACAGATAGTCTGTGCGGCAACTTTCAAGTTGAGAACACTTGTAGCTTAATTTTATCCTACCTATTAAACCAATGTTCACTTTTTGTATTCGTCTTATCTTCAGTTCTCGTTTCGTTACCAGCTTGTAAACATGACAATTTGTAGCCTCATTTCATTTCTTTAAAGCTGATGGATTAGGCTTCAGAACTAATAGAGCAGCGACTTTTAGGAAAGACCATGCACTGCACTTTTTATTGGCGATTTATAGACAACGATCATACCATCTAATGAAACAAGGTGTACATACATATATCTGTACGTGTCAGACGATATTCATACATATATAAAAGGACGACCACGCGTTTTGTAATTTAAATTGATCAATTTTATTTCGTGTTAGTTCAAATTATCTTTAAGAACCTTTAGATCTATCAAGTATATGGTAAAGTCAAGTATTTGGATTGGTGTTATTATATTTAGCAGGTATTTACAGATGAAGCAATTACTTCCTACCTTTGACTGAAATTATTAGGCCCCTAAATGTGGCAGGACGCCTATCGGTTTTCTCTATATTTATGTAGGTACAATGCAAGCACGACAGACAAACCACTTCTCTCGTATATGAACATAAGCTTTATTACCTGAGCGTAAATCTGTAATGTATAATAGTACTTATTTCGTAGTTAATTCTGTAAGGCTTATAATTTATAAAGACGAATATTTGTTATTCTATTAATTAATAAAAGGTTCACTGACCTCTGGAGAAATATGAAAACCCTCAATATATCATATATTCCGTTACATATGAACCATATTAATTTGATTGAAAAAGGGATAGGGAGAGCTCGAATAAGGCATCTCGGCTAAAAATCGAGTGAATTTATACTGAGATCTTTGATAAATATTTGATTTAAAGGTATATACTTAGGTATGATATTTAATATATGTGATAAAATATCACCCGAGACAATTCTTGCACGATGTACGGACAAAGCTGTATGTGTCTCGATTCATGGCTGAACGGTTGTATAACAAGAAACATCCTAGGTGTGTTATATATGTCGACTAGTAATCTAAATATGGGGGATATTAAGAATAACGATTTTGAATTCCTTTCCGATTTCTATGAATAATGATCTCCTATAGAAGTTCCGTGACTGTTCTAACTCACGACAATTATACAGAACCCGAATAAATATCCATCGGTTCCTGACAAGCGAATAAGCATTCACTAACTACCCAAATAAATTAACATTAGTGTGTGTTTTTTTTATTTCTTATAGATGCAACTTGACAGGCTTAAATTCAATAATCAATCGGAGGTAGCCGTGAAAAGCTGTTAACTAGGTCAGACCTGTGTGCTTTTTGAAAAAAAATCAATCGAGCCCCGGCGTCGGCGAAATAAAAACAAAATTACTTCACAACAAAAGCATGCGGCGTACTGAAAGCAAACTTTATTAAAATGGACTGGAGAAAATCACTTTTAAGTGAAACCAAAGACTTGCTAAAACAATGAGAGAGAACAAGATTAAATGTCAGAATAATTGAGATATCAGAAGAACCAGTTAACTTTCACCCACACACACTTAATACAAATTTTCTATAAATCGCGTTAATGATGTATTTTATTAGTATTTTCCCTATGCACTATATAAGAAGTGTATGGGCACCCTCCTTACACCAATGAGCACGTGAAAAATGTGCGGAAAAGTGGAGGACCGCATATTTTGGAAGGCATTGGCCTTAGGGACATTGATCTTGTAGTGGAATAGATGTAAAATGTTAAAAATATTGAATCAGTGCTAATATAATTACTATATATGATTCACATTAAAATATAGCTGGTACGACTCTACCCCTCGCAGCATAAACCAAGAAAAATATGAAACTAGTACGAACTCATTTCCTTTTTATAAGCGACATTCATCAGCCGATGTGGAGAGACCAAGGCTGAAACCTTTTATGCCACTTGCTACCTAAAACACATTTCCTTTCATAATTACCTTGCACTGCACAAAAGCGGAAGTGTGAGGCCGCAGAGTACGCGTTAAATGAATGCGGTTTGCTTTATTTGAAAAGGAAGAAAGTAACGTATTTTCTTTGAATTTGTCAGAAAAATAATAGTACAAAAGCTTCTCCCAATAATATTTACATTGTTTAATTTAATTTTTAAGTAAACTATGGCTGATGGGTAGAGAATTGAACATTACAATCTAAATGGTGGGAATTCGAATTCCAATAGACTTGTATCAATAAGATCACTCTTTTTCCGGATATTGAAGCAAAATTAAATCATTTGATAAGGTTTTTCTTTTATAGTTGCAAGTCCAAGAGTATATATGTATGAAAAAAAGTATTACGACTACTGGACTTTAGAGCTTAAAAGGAGACAGCAATATCTATCTGGTTTTCAATAAACATTATTAGATTTTAATGTTGTACATAATTACCCTAACGTATTTATACAGGGGGATAAAATACTAAGAAAATATAAATCACGTGACTCGGAAGTGTTACGGATGCGTTGCAAGAGTACACAAATAGAATGGGGGATAGCTGAGAAATACTAATAGAGGACGAAAAAAGAAGGCAGGGCTTTTTATAGTTCTAACCACCCTATTGTGGCTTTTTAAATTCGTATTATATTGTTATTAAAGTTTCCAAAGCGAACAAACCGCTAACTTTGAAGCCCCAGCAGGTGGGACAATGCCGAGCGGACATTAAATCTTTACTCCCGCAAGCCTGTCACTCACTAGTAGAAACTGGAGCACAGGTGTGGTTAGTCTTTTTGTCAGCTTAACCACATTTATTTGTTCGGATTAGGTTGATGTCGATGGTCATTAGTCGAGACTCGTACTACCAAGTGCAAGTTGCAGGCAACTTCGGAGGCTTTGAGTTGACGGTTGACATTAAATAAAAAGTTTACATTAATTTCTGCTGATACGTCAGACTGATATAGCAAATAAATGGAAGTACCAAAGAGCTGTGAACTTCAAGTTGACGGTTATTTAACCAAGTAAATTAACAGTAAGTTGGTATGTCGAGCCTGTATGCTTAGATGTATAGATGTGGAAATCAAAAGTGACCTGCCGTGTTAACTGAAAATCCGTAATCTCTGTTTACCCCTCTGGGTTACGGGTGTTCGTGGTAATATTATTAATGTTTTTGAATAAAGCCCTAGGTCACAACATTCGAGCGAAAACCCAATGAATACAAATGAGATTACACGTGAAAGCAATCAATAAACATTTTGCATATTCAATATATTGGATTTAAAGAATATGTAGAGTTAAATCACATTAAATAGAAGACGTAATGACAGTGTAATAATAGTAACACAATAACCATTGTGATATTGACATGAGATGTCGGAGTCATACATGACATGAAAGCGAAATTCCAATGTAAAAATCAAATCCTTTGTATTGATTAATGAATTAAGTAGAAAATTATTTACAGCGTAAATATTATAAGAGTACAATACAGTAAGCAAAGGTAGACCTCCCACATAATGAACCGATACCCGGGCAAGGTTGCGGGAGTCCACTGGATGAGGGCGGCAGGGGACCGATCTTTGTGACGGTCAATGGGGGAGGCCCACGCCCAGCATAGGACGAAGATCGGCTGAAACGATAAGGGCGATGACAATTAAGTAATTGTACTAAAGAATAGCATTCCAACTTGTTTACATTTTCAAATCTATAGTGGGTACATGATCGTGAAAGTAAAAAACATAGGATTTACCTGCGATTCGTGACGGTGCATGAAATTGTGACATATTTTTTTACATTTTATGTCAAAAATCGACATCAACAATCATTTTCGATAAAATAAGTTGATGATATTCTTGACATTTATATTACGGGTATATATTGTAGTTTGATAATTACGCAGGGAAATGTTTTTCGAGCGCATGTAGTCGAAATAGCTAGACTAGTTTTGCAGAGCGAGGTGTCATTTCATTCTTCTCTGGGTTGTCATAGTTTATGTGACCTCAGCACGAGAAGTTACGTTCACTTGAATTTATGTATGTTTTATAAATTTAATAATTAAAGGAAGTAATTGGAACATATGTTTCACAATAATTACTTATTTATCGTTTTAGTCGTAAAACCAAACATATTTTGTCTTCCATAACTTTTAAAAAATATGATTAGTGGTCGTGGCATTCGCAAGCCCTCGGCCATCAAAATATAGCCAAAGGTAAAAGTAGCCAGACCAATCAATTTCTACACTATCTGCCCGTGACATTTGATGGCACCGATAATTGCCATGTCAAAACCAGAATCAGTTTCAAAATGGTAATCACTATGAAGCATATTTATACGAGTATAATGTTATCGTATTTATCCTTGCAATATGTTGTGAGAAACTGGGTTAGATTAATGTGATGGCCAAAGATGTTAAATACTTCCAGATGGAGCATACGTCCTGTATGCTTCATCTGGAAGTATTTAACAAAAAGTGACTCTAGCTATCCAGTATTCGTTTCCCGCCATCAGAATACATAATTTTTTCTTTGGTAACTAACTAAAAAAATAACTATTTGGGCTATGAAATCGTAAAATAAATAATTCTTTTATTTTATACACAACTAAACATTAAATATTAAAATTAACAATGCGACGCTATAACATGTAAGTGTTGTCCACATTACAAAATTATATATTAACCCTGAAAATACAACGAAATATAAAAACGCCGGATTAAGAAATTATTATTAAAATTTGTTTGGTTATTTAATTTTGATTGACATTTATATTTATATATGTACTAGTGACCCGCCCCGGCTTCGTCCGGATACCAGTAATTATGCTGATCCGATTGCTACCAAACACGTCGTTTCGGAGTCTATAGGTATATAAGGATACATACTTCGCTTTTTATTATACTATTTTTTTCATGCAAAGTATCCTATGTCACTTCACGTACCTCCAAGAACATGTGCACAAAGTTTCATGATGATCGGTTGAGTGGTTTTCGCGTGAAAGCGTAACATAAAAACTTACATTCACATTTATAATATTAGTAGGGATGCGCTGGTATACATTCGCGGCAAAAATCGAGCTCCACTTTTGAATGTTGAATAAAATGTGATATATATATATATTTGTAGTTTGGTAGTGTTAGTAGGGATAAACCTAAGAAAAGATGGATAGATCGCGTGAAGGATGACATGAACAAGAATATAATGATGAATGAATGATTAATTATTTCTTAAAATATAATTATTTATAAATTTATTATTGTCATAAGTAAAAGCTAATCTTTACCTAGATTACTTTAGACACGGGTACTCAATTTTATCAAGATTTTTAAAATCGTTAATTGTTATTTATATGGCATAAAAGTTAAATACAAAATTGTAAGGTTTTATAGGTATCAAAGACTTTTGATATAAAACGGGACTATTCAATAACGTACTTGAGGTACTAATTGCTTTATACGTAACTTGTTTCAGGCGAAAATTTCGTATTAAATCTCACATATCTCAATTAAAACTGAAAATTGCTGCGGGATGCAAAGATAATTAATTTCTCTCATGTGATGTCTTAGTAATTACTTTCTTGTACAGAATATACTTAATGTATTCAGATGGTAGCATTAAAGTAAATTAATCCATCTATAATTCGTCTAACTTTCAATAATGTGACGCTAAATACGTCACATTATTTGCCAAAATTAATGTTATTCGTATGACCGCAATAATTAAGATACATTTATTTACAATATTTAAATAAAAAAATGTAAAAATACAAAATTAAGATAAATACCAAAACCGGAGAAAAATTGATCACTTTTTAAAAAAATAGATAAGTTAGTAGCTCGTAAAATGAAACTTTTCGCGCGAATTCACCCGGCGAGCGTCCCGAGGGAGCGTCAGCGGGCCCCGTCATAAACCGACTGCTCGTAAATCCTAGAGCGCTCCTGAATCCCGTCTAGGGACGTCCCTCCCGCGCCCTGCGTCCCTCGCTCGCGTTACTTCGGCAACCGTATTGAGATGTGGGGCGGCACAGTATCGTTTATGCCAATTAATATTGGAACGTAATAAAACTACAAAATAAATGTATACGTATAAATATTTCATTGCACGATATGATTGTAGTAAACAAACAAACGTCATTTATCATACATGGCGGCAATTACCATCGTCATACTTTCATCGGAAATGTTGTAATTTTGTGGAAATCGTGAGATAAAGTGAAATGAATTGGGTAATATGGATAGCTAATCTTATACGGTAATGTGAGAAAAAGTTGTTTTTCGAAAATATTATGGAATTTACGAATTTTAACGTAAAAACCTTTGTATACAAAAATCCCCTATTGCTGTAATGCAAGTTTAGTAGTAACACAAATTTAGTTGTAACAGAAATTCTAGTCATATTGACCATAAAATACTATATCAATTGGCTTTCAGTTTGTTACTTAGTGATCAATATATTACTTGTCATAGAAATTTGTATTTGCGAGTTCCAGTTAGAGTAACAGCACATTTTAGAGCATTACCAAAGAATCTCAGAGGTTCATACTTAACAGAAATAAATGTCACAACGGTACCTCGTTTTAAAACGCCCTGTAAATAAATGAGTACTTTTACCTGTCTTGCCAATCTACTTAAAAGTAGTAATAAATTCCGGTTTCAGGTTCAAGTTTGGTAGAGGATCGGATAAACATAATTAGTGCTCCCTGTGACGGATCACTAGTAATTAATTTAATTTAATTATTTACGCAACAAATTTAATATATATTAACTTTGTCAATAATCGAGGGCTTATTGTGAAACATCACTAGGATTTAAGATTAATTATACTTCCATATACAACACTGTAATTACAATTAAATACGGTTTGTATTAAACTTCAATTTACACTAGTCGACGTTAGATAAACCGTGGTAATAATTTTTGGCTGAGCGTACCGTGAATACAAGCTATCTTCCACGTTCCCGACGAGGGTTAGCGTCAGGCAGACGGCCGATTCTAAAAATTGTAGCCAAAACCTATACAGTGTGTATATACCTATACAACCATACTGTGCCGACCCCACATGAGTGGGAAAAGGGTAGGGGAGATGATTAAGCTGTCTTCAACATTCAACTCCTGAAGATCGCCGGCAACATCAGATGGTTACTGTGACTCTTTTAGAAGCTGCATTAGCTAGGGAGATCCATGTCCCACCGACACGAAAATATGCGCTAGACGTGGAGGTGCGGAGAATAACCCAATAACTAAGGAAAAGCTGCTGCTGGTAGATATAAATCAATTGTAAATTTTTATGGTGAAAGTAAAAAAAGGCGCTTTACTTTTTGTAATTTATTTTATCACCACAGTGAGGAAACCGGCATGTTCCTAGAACAACTAAATTCGAAGACATGTGACATCCACCAACCCGCACCGGGCCAGCGTGGTGGATTACGGCTCATTCCCTTTCTCGGAGAGGAGGGCTGTGACCCAGCAGTGGGAAACATTACAGAAAAGGCTGATTTATTATATATTATTATATAATAGGATAGGGACAGCGTCAGCGAAGTAGTAATTGTATACCTTAATTTCGCGACTATGACTTCTATGAGATCCTGGTTCTTTTTCGCTCAAGTTGGCCTAATCGTACTACTCGTGCTGCTGCTGGTTCATACGCTGTTAAGTGACCCAGTACCGCAATTTTAATCATACTGGTTCAATACATTCAATAAAAGGCAAGTACATCCAATGATTCCACTATAAAAGCCCTCACAAATACATACAAAAGGAAAACGTCCGCCGCATGGTACTTAGGTTTTAAAAATATATATTTATTTACTTCGATACCATTCTCTTGGGATCTCTACTAATGAACTGGCGCACATCGTATTATCTCATTACGTTAAAAGACAAAAACCATCAGTGTCTTAGAAAAAAGTATATTCTCTTCACAAATAAAAGCGAATAAAATTGGCCTTCGTTACATCAGGCCGGCCTTTATTTTATCTAAGTAATCTTAAATCGCCTTTGAAAAAGGACCGAAGTAAAATTAGATAAGTTACTATTTGAGAAATAAATTCATAAATATTTTATAATAGTTTTTACATACACATATGTTAAGATTTAAATAAATGCTCTCGAGGGTACTCGCCACAATTTTTTATTTTTCACTTGCTACAAATATTGTGACGTAATTTACATTCCCAATGTGTTATTTTAATTTTTTTAGAAAGTAAAAAACTTACGCTTATAAAAATCAAAATGTAATGAAATTTCAAAAATTCGCAACTTTCACTGTACAAAGTAATTTTATTTGTAAGTGGGACAGCCAACTGGTCGTTATATGGAATTTACAAAATGCGGTATAACGAGCGACAATTCCCAGTCGCTGTTTGCTTTTGATTGTTTCGATGGTTTTCGTTACTTTTTACGGTGACCTTTTGTTTTTTATTTTTTATTTAGACTAACAATATATGATCAAAGTCTATTTATATCATATTAACCTTTTTTAATAATTCTACACACGGGTATTCAATGTAGTTTTTCCGAAATACTTCATCAGTAGCTTATTCATTGTTGTTTTTTTTTATGAAAAAACAGTTTTTGGACAATGTTTTTAATCGAAAATGATTCATGATACGTAATGAGTAAATCATTCTGAATGCTTTTGCTTTAAGTACCTAACAAGAAAGAGGTAAACATTAAAAGTAAACTTGCTGTACTTTCTTTAATGTTTTTACCTTATAATTGTAATGTATTATGAATTATGTACACTTGAGTACTGTATGTGTAATAATATATTTATTATTACACATAAGCAGACAATATTGCTCAGTAGGTTTAGGTAATTTCCCCGTTTTACTTTATAAAATAAATATATAAGTTGTTTACCTTAAGGGCTAACGAAAGAACTTTTCATTTCTATTGAATTACTTTCTATTGGTTCAATGAAGTAATGACGTTCTGTTCTGATTTTATTCAATAAAAGTTAAATTCTTATAATATTTAACTGATTTCCTGTAAATAACATTTTGGTAAAGCTGTTTGTTCCAAATTAAATTTGAATAGACTACGGAGCAATTCGTAATAAGATTACAACCATTTTAAATTTTGTGTTTAAATTCTTTGTTCGATTGTTAACGAATTCCAAAAGTAAAGACAATACAAACGGACTATTCATAGACTCAAAGTCAATTATTTTACTGTATTGTATTGTTAAGTAGATTATTTTATTGTGTTGAAATTATTTGACCAGGATTTTGTTTTATATTACCAAAAAAAATCTATTGGTAAAAAACCTGCTTGTTAGGCAAATATTCTGACTGAATTCGATTCACGAGTAATGCAGCTGGTGCTAGCCAGATGAATAACGCGGAACCCAAAAGTGAAGCCATCGTCAGTCAGTTATTCGTTTCCCGCCATACCATTACAAAAGTTGTGGTTGTAATTTAAAAAATTACCTCAAAAAAACATTTACGAACATATTACTTATTAAATGTGAATAAGTAATTATCTGATGTAACCTGAATATTTATACGCAACTAAATATAAACATTTATCAATAACAGTGGGACGCCATGTTGTCAAATAAATTACAAAATTATATTATATTTACGGTAAAAACGCAATGAAATATAAAAGACTAAGAAAGTGTTGTTGAAATATGTTTTGTAATTTAATTTTGATTTACATTTTTGGCTTTTAGAATATCTTTTAAAGGTTTCTGTTAGTTATTTGAAATTTAAAATATTGAATGTGATTTCCCTTAAATATTATTTTTAAAAACTCAAAATTTTTTTAAATATGTTAAGCATAGCACTTTGAGGTATCGTTGATACGCTGGCAAACATTCACGACAAAAGTCGGACTCCACTTTTGAATGTTAAATTTGTATGGAACGCGGTATCGGCATATAAATCTATGAGTGTATTTATCAAGAGTAGCTACTGTAACGCCAATAAACCGGCTCATCTGAGAAATATTGGCCTGCAATAGATATATCTGCGTTTCGTCAGATGCGTGAGGTTGCTCTGTTTTATTCTTATTTACCTAGATATGCACAACACACACAAACACAGAGATCAACATTCTGCTTACTTGCAGTGAAATATTAGATTATGAAGATATAAACGTAAGAAACTAGGCGTGTAAACACGTAATTGCGGTAAAAGCGTAGAATTATGATTCCGGGTTGGCTTAGAGTAGGGGAGCGAAGCCAATGTCAACAGCGCGTTGGATTTCGGAGACTCTCGGAGACTCTAAGTAATTATCTCATAAGTTCGTCTCGCGGCAGACTGAGCTTCTGGCTCAGCTGTAAATGTAATCCTCTTGTAGGTGTTAGCGTTTAAACAGAGCTTTTTTGTAACATAGTGTACATATGAGTTTGTTGCTTGATAAAGCGTACTATGATGTTTTAATTAAGTTAAAGCTAAGATAATTTTGTTTAGATAACGGATTGAAGGCATTACCACGAGATGTTTAAGCAATTATTTAAATAACTTAACTACGTAAGTTTCGTAGGTATGGTTTTTATTTGTTTTCTTTGTATAATGGTGCCTATTTATTTACTATTAGAGCAGTCACGATAAAGTTACAATAATACCATACATAAAATAAGCCATTTTACCTGTCGTAGGTCTAAATGTTTATTAGCATACATTTTGATTCAAGTATACAGATGGGTACAAGTAGATGAAGTACGAATAATATAAAAACTTTTCAATAAATGTAAATCTATTACCGCCCAATAGGTGGTGTTGGTAACATGCATCGTTACTTAGGATTCGCAGTAGGGAGTAAGTATACTACGCTATGTTATATAAATGCATTTCTACTCCAAGGCAATCACACAGTTGTTACTGTTACTGTAACACATGAAAATAAATTGTCAATTATAACTTACGTGTTAAGCATAATTAAAAATTATTATATAGTTACAAATAAATGCTTGACGACTTGCCATCAAATTTATTGATTTATCAGAATATTAATGGGAATAACGCTTCTTAAAAAGCGATCCGTCAACACGGGCCGGTATCGCCGACAACGAACATGGCATCGGCTTACGTATCAAAGTTTAAGTTATTAACTTGTAACTTAACAGCGCTCCTGTTATACTTGAGGAGCCGGCATTCTCGAATCTAATATCCGTTAGCTGCAAGTTGTGATAAAGTTGTTTGCACTTTTATACAAAAAAAATTATTTTGCACAAATTATTAGTTTTGTTCTTTATACCTTTATCTAAATGATAGCGCATGGACATATAGAGGATGATATGTTACCTAGATAGACTAGGTTTTTTGTACTTGTATTTTTTATGTTCTGGTCTTTAGTCACGTTAAATTTTATTTAAATTAATTTGTCTAAAACTGATAAAAATATGATTGATATAAACCCAGGAAATAGCTCAATATCATCATCATGGTATCAGTTGCATCGTGCACGCGCGTCGTGTATGGTGGCTAACGATCCATGATAATAGATAATGTATTCCGCTACGTGTCATTCTCCTTACCCTGAAGTTAAATGACAACGCACCCTATCTGTACCTATATACATATATTTATAAAATGTCTGTAACTATAACGGTTTTTGATACTTGCTTTTCACGCCGCAGGTCGTGGATTCGATTTTCACCCAGGATAGACCTTAGTGTACATGAACATGTCTGTTTGTCCTGAGTGTGGGTGTAATTATGTATTTAAGAATGTAATGTACAAAAGAAAAGTAGTACATAGTACTACTTTTCATACCATCATTCATTCATCCTAAAGTCTAAGGAAGAACGTAAAAAAAAGAAAAAATATTTTAATCTAATGTATGTTGACCGCAAATCTATATAATCAGTCATATTAAGGGCTCAGCTCAGACTGGAATGCGTAGGTTAAATTTAATTGTACGCCGGGTGAAACCACAGGGCTCAGCTTGTATGATATAAACCGGAGAATTCTCGTTTAATATAAGCACATAAAAATGAATTAATTTTGATGTGTAAACAGAAAACTGTTGACAGTTAGCTTTGCCTCGTTGGAAATCGCATTTTCGATGTCACTATTATTAATTAATTTTATCTGTGAATTATTGTGTGTGAATTATTTACAAAATTTGCTCACAGGAAATTTAACTCAATTTCGCTCTTAATAAAATATCACGGTTAAATTAAACTAACTATGAATAAGTAATAAAAACATGTTTTATTGTACACTCTTACAATCAATTTCAATAAAGACTTGACACCCAAAGTAGGTTGCCCTGTATTTCAGGAGTCAGTCCCTTGCCCTGTATTTCAGGAGCCAATCCCTTGCCCTGCTTAGTACATTTTAGTGCCAATAAACATAGTAAGCAGTAACTAATGAAACATTAAAATTAAGAATTAACTAACAGAAATAGATTAAGAATTTAATTAACAAGCCTAAATAATTACAATATAAAGGTTTTTGACAAAATTGATTATAGGAAATAAGTAAACTGACGTCAATGGAATTTTTATTTAAAACTAGCTATTGCCCGCGGCTTGACACTCATTCCTTTCCACAATTTTCTTGACTTAATATAACCCAACTTGGAATTATAGGTAAAATATGTCAAAACGCTTGATCACGAACTTTATAAGTATACCTACCACATGTAACACCACCAACACACCATTCTTTTCGATTGTTTGTATAGAATATCTAAATATTGGAAAAATATACTATTTAAAACCAAACATCTAAGCAATTTTTTAACTCAATTCGTATACAAAAACTACATAATACAGTCTTGTTTACAAAATAGATGGGTTAATTTCGGAATAAGCGTATTAGAATAAAAGGTCTACTCAAGGGAAGACTTATCCATTAAACAGGATCCTAAACTAACAGTCTTATAGGGATGCTATTTACAATAATCCTTGATCCCAAACGTCCAATAAGTATAAATCCCGTAGGGCGTAGTCATTGATATAACGAGTAAAGTTTAACTGATATTTTTTATATAACTAACTGGAGAAATAAGAAGGACGTTTGACTTTTGAAATTCCGAAAACAATTATAAATAAAATGTCTACTAAAGTTTGTGCTAGGAGACGACAAAAGTACATAATTTTAAATATTAATTTCGGCGATTATTCAAAAGAATTATGAATGTGAATGAAGTATCAATCAGTAGAGTTTTCACAACAGCACCAAATTAACAAAGATCACGTCCGTAACCCAGAAGGGTCGGCAGAGATTACGGATTTCCACTTGGCGCGATCCTGGCATTCGCTTCTTCTACATCCATCACGCTACGCATACTAATTTAATTTCAATAATCAAACCTCAACTTGCAGATTCAATACTGAAATTTATCTACACATCTTTCCTACAGAAAGGACGGCAATGAAACCGTCACTTTTTAAATTGACACCAATATTGGTGGATAGTGGACACCACTAGTAGTTTATAATCAGACTAGGCAAATTAGAAAATGTCAGCAACAAACATAACAAGCTTTGACGTCGAATATTTATAAATTATCGAATTGTGAATGATTCGTTGAGTTTACAATATGCTCCTTGACCTTGTTAGTAAATTGACGAAGTTCAAAATTGGTCGCGACGGCCACATTACATCAGATGAGCGGCTGGCTTGTTCGTATTTTGGCCAAGATAGGAATCTAATCCGTTATCCGTAAAGAAGTAGTCATGCTCTGTAAACATTGGGCCATAACGCGACAGGAATCTAGGCATCCCGTAAAAATAAAAATAGCCGAAGTACATTAATAGAAGACAAGATGAATAGAAAAGTGTAAGGGCTTCATTGTCCGAGCGAATGACGAAGCCGTAAACCCACACCGCAGAAAATTACGACCGACCTTTGAGAGTCTAGGTTCCAAAGTAGAAAACTAAAAGTATTTTTATGTCTATTGTTAGAAAAGAGGCTTGCTCTTTTGTGCTGTATTTTTACAGATAAAATATAAAAATTGTTGTTGTTGACAAACTATTATTCTACATTGAGAATAAATCTAGAATGATTACAAATTGAGAAGGTGCCTAGTGTGGATTACTCCAATGGATTAAGGTGGCAAACAGACATCTGCATCAAGTAAATGAGTCGCACATGCGTTGCCTACATTTATTAGACAGAAGGGGATAGATAGGCAAAAGGAATATTTCCTTTTCCGATTCATCTCCCCCCGTCCATTTTCTTCCCTTACTATCCTTATTAGAAAAGGATGGGAAAAGTGAGCGGAATGAAATTGGGCCTTCGGTACCTCTCTCTTCAGACGAAACGCAGAAGCATACTTCTACTTCACGCCAGTTTTCTGTGAGGTCCTGGTATTTCACCGCTCGAGACGACCCATTCGTACAACAGCGGTTGTTGCGAGGTCTTCCATTTAAAAAAAACGTTTTTAACAGCGGCTCAGTACACTTCAGCTGGAGTTATATTTAGAGTTTATAATTTAGTTTCTCCTTATTTTAGTTATACTAAGAAATTGCATAGTATTATCAAAATGATAAAATCCTTTTCCCTTGCCCTCTATTCTTTCTCTATGTACTAAATAGATTGAAGGTTTGTGGGCTAAGTAACGTCCGCCATAAACATCGGATCACTCACAAAGGCACGTAAGAGCACATCATTAAACCATACACACCTGCACGTTGATATCCCTTCGCCTGCTTTAGTTTAGTTTACGAGAAAAGCATCGACTAGATGTAAACTAATTTATTTTGATGATCGCTGAAAAAGTAACATTAGATCAATCTATCTCAGCTTGATCTAAGAACTTTTTTTCTTTTGAAAAATTATTATTACGTACAATTCTACGTAAGTACGTAAACTAAACTTATTGTAGAACAAGCTGAGCCCGCGGTTTTACCCGCCGTGCAATTTAATTTAATTGACAATTGTCCTCGGCTGGACCCTATTAAATATGATTGATCATGTAGATCTGAGGTCAACTTGCATGGGATTTAAATTATTTCTCCATACAAACTTATATCACCTACTAATCCTTTACGGGTTGAATTTAGAAAAATCTTTTCTTAGTGCTCCGTTACGTAATAATAGAAATCTAAGTGTAAAAATTGAGTTTCGCTTTTTTACCAGCTCTGTTTCTTCTTTTTTAACAGCTTGCTGTTTATTTTTTGTCTCTAACACAAAACTAACTATCTTTGGCCAACGTGTCACTTGTCAACATTTCAATTTTGTTATCGACATATTTAATGCCGAATACAATCCATATTATACGTAGCGACTGATAACTGGTTTGTTCAGGATGTAACATGTTAATTTACAACACAATTTAAGACATTTAAGTATATGATATTATTATTCTAATACACAGAACAGTCAACCGAACATCATATGACAAAACTATGTCTTACGTAATACATAATACATACTATAAAATAACAATTTTTACCGCTCAAGAAATGAAAATAACAAGAAAATATTTTACATATTATTTAAAACTATCAAAAGTCGATTACAACATGCATATACATAGCTATTATGCAAACATGGCACAGAAACAGGTAAACATAGTAATAATAATAAAATTATGAAGTTATTCAAGCTGAAACTGTGTGTTGTGTGACCTTGTAATGGCGCATGTTATCGTATTATATTATTATTTTGCACATATTTAGGTTAACAAACTAGTTTTATAAATAGTTTATCAAACTGTTATCAAGAAAAGGTAAGTCTTTTTACGTACAGCTGGGGTACGAAAACATTCGTCAGTTTTCAAATTCGTTTCTTTATCAAGTCATAGACACTTAGTACTTCACAATACTAAAGCACTAAGCATATAAAGATATAAATACGTACTTGTTATGATGATGTTTAAAATAGTAAACACTACTAGTCAATATGAATTTCGAATCCAGTGGAACAAGCAATGTCGACTTTAAGGTGACGAACGTTTTTTTACCCCGACTAACAATAACATATTCACTTACCGTAAATCCAATGCCGACTGTCGCTGAGAAGTTGCCCGGCTGGAACTTGCCGGTCTCGAATTGTACTAGCAGAGACGTCTTGCCCACGCCGCTGTCGCCCAGCAAAATCGTCTGTGCAATTACATTTTTTCACTATAATTATTGTTTTCTTGTTACGATGTCCGCTGTACTGCTAATTCACTAACACCTTGCATACGACGTTTTTTGTTTACGTTTGTGCCGATACGTCACAACGCGTCGACGGACTTGCGTTCGCTAGGCGCCTTAATAGCGATCTCCGAGCGTCGTCCGCGCGCACAAAAAAAGTTTGCAAAGGCTCTTATTTTGAATATTTCCATAACAATTTACGAAATTAGAAATAACATTACGGCAGTAGAAACTCAAAAAGATTTGTTTTGAAAACAAAAATCCTTCTTATTCAAATTTCTTCTTCGCATATTTCCTTTTTGTTTCTGCCACTGACGTCTCACAATTAATTTTTTCTTTATTAATATTGATTAAAAATATATAACATTTTATTTTAACAATCGAAGGATTAACGAAAATAAGGAATACTACCTATTTGTATGGAATTTAAATTATTTTGTTAGATTACAAACCAAAGAGAATGTATTCGGAGAAGTTTAGAAGTCAGAGAGACAGTTCCAAATATAAATCATATATACATAGATACCTTGTTTCTTTGCAAGATATAATTTTAACAAAGTACATGTATTGGCATTGGCATTTTTTTGATGGATCGTTTAAATATGCGACTAAATCGAGACGTAGATCGGCCCTGTAAGAATCTGAATGGACCGAACGAGACGACTCAATTAATAGCTTAATTCAGATGAAAAATTGGGTGCGGTATCTCGACCCTAGCTTATGCCGCGTACAACTATGAAAGTTTAGGGTAGAAGAGAAATATGCCAAGCATATGTATCTTATGAGATTAGTAGCATGTATCGAAAAATAAAAATAAAACAAAAATAACTACCTTGTGTATGGGCAAGTCTTCATCGAGCAGCGTGCGCGAGGTTTCAGTGGGGGGGCGGTAGTCCGGGTAGCCGGTAGGGGAGGGGGTGCTGCGCGTGGCGGGCGCGGGCGCACGCAGGGTGTCCTCTTCGAACACGTCGTCACTCATGCTGTCGTCTGTTGCCACTTGCTGAAAACAATATTTAAACCGTTTTACTCGAGGGCCCGGACTAAAAGTTTCGACCACCAATTATAAGTAGATACAGTAGTTGGCCACCGACAAATTGGACTAACAAATTGTTTAAGTTCCTGTGACGATCCTCATTTGGTAAACTTATTCATTTCGTCGCTTACTTGGTTATAACTTGTTTTAATATTAACGTGTATCGTTCATCTGCTCTTAATGCATGAGGAAAATTTAATCAGGACGCTATCAATTATCTGCCGTGTCGCTGCGGCGGGCGTGCATTCATTGTGCATTGAATACATTAATAAGGTAACGCAATATCGAATGTGTCCAAAGTAATAGTATGAAGCAAACTAATTTAAGTTGAAAGTCAAGTTTTACTGTAGTTAGTATAGAGTTCATTTAAAAAGATGTAATATTTTTTAAACACGGAGTCGAATCGATTCACGTGATTACCAAGTGATAGGGCAGCAACAACGTTATTTCACGAATTATTGAAATACCATAATCTGACAGCCTAAGCCTCTTTAAGAGTAACTTAGAGAAGGCCGATAGTTTAGCTCGCAGTTTTAGATGGAACAGAGTATGAAGGACTTCCTGATTACTCTGAAGTTTTGTCCTATTACAAAAGACTATGCATAACACTTTGGCAGGAGCACTTTGATCAAAGGTTTTTGAGAAAGGTATTTGGTACAAAACAATTCAGAGTCACCCCCCAAGTGGTTTGATAGGTGTGGACTAAACAGGTCATCAGTTGTATTGACTCTGCGCCTTCATTCCGGACATATGTATTCCGCGTGGTAGGTTTGCCTTCCTGATGAAGAAGAAGCAATCACCTAATTGTGAGTTGTGCGACACTATCCAGGATGCAACACTTGCTTGAGGAGTGTGTCCTAAATAAGGATGCGAAAGAAGCACTCCTTAAAAAATACAATATAACCAGGTACAGTGTGGGGGAGTACCAATCCATCTTATCTAAAGAAAAGAAGAAGAGAAGAAAAAAAAAGAAGAAAAAAAAAGAGTAACTTAGCTCGAGGGCTCCCTCCGTAGAAGAAGCCTCGGCTCGAGCCGTTACCGAGCTTTAGGTCGCTTCGGCGGACGCTCCATGGAGTGACTTCGCTCAAGGGCCTCCGAGAGGGGACCTCGGCTTGGGCTGTCATTCATTACGCGTTCCGATTCGAGGGTGCCCGAGAGGGCCGAGTCTCGGCTCGGTTGGTAGCCATTATCGGATTACAAGTAGTTTGTTCAATAACAGCCTATACGTAAGGCACAGGAGGGATGTAGGTATGAAAAAGAACAGGTGGAAGGGATGTTACAGACGTCGCGCATGGATGTGAACAAAGTCGCAGGCGTCTGCCAATACCCGACTTATACGTCTTTTTTTATGTGAATGCATATCTATATCCAACAACTTTTTATTAGCGAAATATTTAATAAAACATTATTGAAATTAAATAAATGATAACGAAGCAAATACAGTCACAAAAACTATCAGTCCTTCATTATCGTCACATAGAGTTTATTTCCTTCCCATATATCTATAATTATGGATTACCGGCCTTAACTAATGAAGGTAATACGGTTTATGAAGGACAACCTTAATGAAAGTCATAATACTTATTTGTACGCTATATCTTGCTACGTCACAGTATATGTTATAATTAAAACGGATTTCGGACAAGGATTTTATGCTTTTATGCATTAAAGAAAAGTTTATAGCAACTATTTAGTAGAAATTTTGTAGATTGATTTACATTATTATGTTCTGTATTTTTACATTATTAATAAGTAAAAGTAAAATAAAAATCAAGTTTATATTAATAACATCAAATTCAGATTCGATCTAATGCCTAGTGAATACACGATCGATATGTTTATGGTATTATTTTAAAGTCTAATAAAAAACAAGAATAATAAAGACCTAGATTACTATTATTTACATTGTAAACAATGTTGTAAATTCAAATCTATTGTCTTTTTAACTCGAGTTTAGCTGTCTAAAGCGATATCCTTCATTGTTTATCAAGCAATAAAGGGATGGGCTCGCTTCGTAAGTTTGGGGTGAGAGTAACAATACGCTTTACGCCCCATTACACCGGGACGCGTGTTCGGTCCCTATCTGATGTCCCTCGCTACAATAGCGCGCGTGATGATATACATCTTAACCCCGGAGAGAATGACCGACCCACACAATGCATTACACCAGCCATGTCTTACCTTAATAAACCAAACTACTGTAAGAAACTTTATTCAATCAATTTTCATGAGATCTTTTATTCAACTGGTGCAGTAGCAGGGCAACCTATAACTGTGATAGTAAGTAGGTACGTAATAACGGACAATTTTTACAACAACCAGTCAAATACATAATTAATCCCATCGGCAGATCCAAGAGCGCTAAAGGGCTTATGCCGGACGGAGCCCTAATTGTTCCAATTTTGAACTGATGTTATTAATTTTTATTCTAACATTTTTTTAGGCAGCATTACATTACCTTGTTCTGGTGTTTGTGCTTTTTAGTTTTCACCCGCAAATGACAATCATGGAGCCGCCAGTGGTAAATCTAAGCTATAATTGTCCACAACATTGTCCCAAGCTCATTGCCCAAATTAATTATGTCAAAGGTGCGTGGTGCAGCTTTACTGAATCTTATTTTAGTTAAAATTTACTAACTTTGTATTCATGAAATATGTAACTGTAATAAATAATTTTAAAAGTTTTATCTAGTCTTAAATGATTATTTTGATAAGAAAACCCGTTACTTCTTTTATTTTTGTAGTATTTATTTTATATCAAAAATTAAGAAATGGGATTAAAGAACAAAACTAAACCTATAACGATTCACCAAAATCATGAAATACCTCAAGTCCCGAGAAAAAACTGTATACATACATACGTATATATATATATATATATATACGTATATATTTTAGGCGAGGAGGAAGATTGCAGGCCTCCAGCTGTAAAAAATGTAGCCAAAACCTATATTGTGTGTACTACAATCATACTGTGCCGACACCACATGAGTGGGAAAAGGGAAGGGAGATGATGATGACCTACATCTGTATTCATAAGTGTATATAAGCTTTCGTCTTATTAATTTTACAACATATGTAAAATTAAAATGTAAAAACGATAAATAGTTTTATAGAGCACCTTATAAAATACCTACGTATGTTTTGGTTGAACACCTAAGATGTTTTACTTGGTTTCTTGGCCTGGGGATATTTCTTTTAGAATGGTTAATAAAGTATGTTAAGCGTTTCAATATTTTTTTTATAGTTATCAAACTTTTTATCAAAATAAAAATCAGGTATGTACTATTTGGCCAAGAGTGGAAATCTGTAAAAGCGCCATCTATCAACAGCTTCCGGAATTGTGCCAACCTACAAAGGGACTTACTCGTTCAGACGCCCTTACAGTACATTTCAGCAGGTTTAATCCAGTTGCTATAGATGTCCGCGAATTTTAGGAATTTTATGTATTCACCTAATATTTATATTAACATTCGTTTAATTTTACAAGCCGATCGTTTAAAAGAATATGTATACATGATATAATATATAGATAGATATTTCATATGTAAAGAAATATTCATGTATAATTAAAAATGATTTCGCATACCTACCATACAACACCATACGTGATTTAAATCATAACTTGTGTTAACATTAAAAACAACTTAATAATCAAATTACAAAAAGCGAATTAACTTAAGCAATTATTTTTATACAAGCAATGTAAGAATCACCATTATTTTTAAGGCAATTCATAGGAGAGGCCTACGTCTAGCAGTGGACGACTCCTCGGTTGACATGAACGAACTTACGAAGCTACGAATCCTGTCAAAGTTAAAGTGACGTAAGCTTTTAATTTCCATAGGACACATACAGACAATAAATGTAGGGTGTATTCTATTATACGTATAATGTATAGAGCTCACGCAGGCACATAGTAATAGTGATGTAAAGGTAATAAAATCGATGTTACACGTATAAATTCAATTACGAAAGATCTAAAACAAGAGCAATAAAAATTCAACGATAAACACTCATGAATTTATTCGTAAGGTGTTATCGCCTCACAGTGACGTAAGTACGATTAAATCATATTTTAATATTCGGGGTTGCCGTGTAATTTAATAATTATCCAAAATCCTCTTACTAGGATTTTATGTGATATAAGATCCTAGTAAGAGGATTTTGGAGGATTTTTGTGTAAAAAAGTGCTTATACGGAAGGTATAATATAAAAAAACATTATCAAGTGGGAAAAAACTACGTCCTAGTAAAATAACCAAATAGTACGATAACATTTTAAAATTGCATTGAATACCTGGGTAAACAGTATCGATTACATGTAAAACGGAAATAAAAATAATAAAATTTCGTCAAAACAATATATTCAGCTCATACTTCAGTATACCTTTATATACAATAAAAAAAATAGACCGAAAAGATTACGAATTACATAAAAAATAATTATTATCCAATTTATTTTGATTCTATCACATCCCTAGTTCCATGTTCCATGGGATGACGTAAATATGGGTCAATGTCGGTCTGCATTCAACTGGTGTACTTACACCACCCACTCCTCCTTCTCCTTATCCCATGCCCCCACACATCACGTCACCCGCAACTAATTGAACCTATTCAGAAGCTATTGATTTTTATTTGTCGTTAATGATTGCTTATCTACGTTCGTTTATTTGCTGGCTTATTACAATGCATGATATGAATTGATTTGTGTATTTTTTGAAATACAATGTATTGTTTGTATCATAAAGATCATTAATATTGTATTTAAATTATTGTATATACTTTAATATTCGAGATTAATGTAGTGTAATAATGATATAAATCTTTGTATTTATTTAGAATTTTTTATTGACCTAGTGTTTTATAACAAGAACACAGTAATCTAATATACAGTACAAACAGTAAATATATATATATATATATGTGTGTGTGTGTGTGTAAAAAAATTCTCCATTTTTACTTTTTTAATAAAAAAAATACCTAATATAATTTACTGTCGTCGTATGCCTTAATACAATAAAGTTTAACTTTAATATTAGATATTAATAAAATAAAATATGCACAAAGTAAAATATCGTAATAATAAAAATAATTGTCAAGATTAATTGAAGGATTAAATCAAATACATGCTTTAATAGTATAATTACATTAATACATTTAGGAGACCTGACTTTGATATTTTTATATTATTTAAAGGAATTTTTAATTGTTGAATATGTATTCGTATTCAAAATTTCCAAAATTTGAACAAAAAGATTTATTTATATTATTTTCAGTGATGGTAATGGATGGTAAAAAAAACTTTTATGCAATATGCTTTCAAATCCGGCTTATGTGCCTGTTATGAGAAAATTTTCTACGGTTACTTTGATAAGATAAAGAAAAAATTTTTGTTTTTGGAAAAGTCAATTTAGGTAGCAGTGTCGGCATAATCTTACAAATATCTTAAAGTATGATCCACGTCAAATTACTCTGATAAATACGCCCTTACGGAACTGACAAAATCAATGCTTGATACTCACGCTCATTTCTATTGAACGGTGAACCCCTTCGAAAACATTTAAACACTCGCGTGAATCAACTCACTATCATAAAATATCGTACAATAAAGGATCGCGCGACATGTTTTGTACTTTCAATGGCACGGGCGACGCAAACTCCAACGCAAACGATTGAAAGTGGCAATAAATTCAATTCCAAATTCGGCATTAATTCACGCCCACTTCCTACCGATATTAACGCAAAAAAGCACAAGTCCACGTTAATGTTTCTTTAGAAAAACAGCTGTTGTTCTTAAACACCACAAAACATGTTCCGCGTGGAACGAAATCTCGAAATTTTGAGGTTATCTCGCGGTAAGTGAAAGACACATTGCAGAGCAAACCACGCTTTTAGGGTTGAAATTCGCCCGCTGCCAACCCTGTGAATGTGTGAGTTCATAGCAATAAAACCCTCGTGTACGACAGCTATGTACCTTCACAGCTGTGTGCGTAAGGTCAACCAGTGATACTATATCAGTGTGCGTGACAGTTATCGTAAACGGAAATGAGTTTCCCGGCTTTATCTGCAGATATGTCTAACGATTTTTTTGTTGCTTCTCATTTATAAAATACTAGCTGATGCCGTCGACTTCGCACGCATTCGTTGCTCTTTTTTCCTCGCTGAAATGTTTTGTAATAACCCCTATTACTACAAATATAGCCTTTGTTATTCAGTGGTAATATAACATCTTAATGGGTTTTTTTTGAAAAATCGGTTCCGTTGTAGTTGACTTTATTCGTTACAAACAAATAAAAACACAAATTTTTAGAATATTAGTATAGATTTAATATCGTGGACGTACATGTTTTCACCGTGAAGTTTAAAAATCTAGATTTCTTGTAGCTATACCTCATAATTAAGGTGTTACATTCGTGTTTGATAGAGATAATTAATCAAAACCTTAAAGAACACACAAAGGTGGCTTCCACTGCCGAAGATATTCACATGAAACATATTGTCATCTCAGTTTTTTCAGGGAGAAAGATCAGAAGAGAAGAGAAGAAAGAAAAGGACCGCAACAAGATTTTACGCCTGTGGAAACCTACGGTTACACATATACCCGCTCATGCAAATCCAAACAGCTATGAATTTAGAAAAAGCAATGAATTTATGACAACATAAATGATGTAATATATTCACCTTATGAAATCAGAGAGGCCTACGTCTAGCTGTTGACGGATACCGGCTGACGACGACGATGAATAAATATTTCTTTAATCGTGGAAAATCTATCTCTTGTAAGCTGACATTACTAGAGATCGATGCGCAACTGAAGTTCGGATGTTTGCGCTACGTCATACTTTTGCAAATGAAAACAAGTTCCATTAAAATAATATTATATACTGAAAGGATAATCAGTTAAAGGATAATTACTGGAGTTTGGGATATTTACAGAATAGCATTGCTTTATATCCAAGGTATCGGTACAAAACATTTTTTTAATTTAATATATTTATTGTCGGGTAAAGTTGATTTTATAAGGTGGTTTATAATTTGCAATTTTCAAGCTGCCGAATAAATATATACGTCATACCTTACGAAATAGAGTATAAAAAAAATAACAACCACAAGGGCGAGTGAAGAGTAAAACTAAAACTACGGTAATTAGTTAGGTTAAGGAGAGAAAAATGATGCAGTTCAAGTGCGTTTAGTTTTTTTTTTCGTATTGTGCTTTAGACGTGAACTATCATTTCTAACTTGATGAATATTTTTTTTATTTCTAGTATCAAAACAACACTAAAATCGTTCTTTTGCTTTATTGTTTTCCTTTAAAATAGTGTGATTAGCATTTAAAAGAAAGTAAAGAATGCATTAGCTCTTCGAGTAAAGGAATCTAATGCTAAGATGTCATTAAAAAACTATGTATTTCTACGTGCATCGTACTTGCCATGCGCGTGGCTGCGCCCCACAATCGATGGAAACCTTATTTGTTGTTGTTTTGTCTCGCTCGCGCCGCGCGTCCTGCTCACCTGTCAATGTGACGGCCGACGCGATGTGCAACTAGAGGACGTTACCCTAGCAAATCGTTCCGATACATTCTCATAGATGGCGTTGCTTGTCGCTAAATGGTTTTAATTTAAGGTATTTGTATTATATATATTTTTTTTCATAATGAAATTAGATTTAATTTGGTTTAATATTTATCGGTATTCTCAATTGACAACCAATGACAGTGTTATTGAATAAACAGAAGAGTCTTTAATCAAACTTTCTGTCTTTTCTTCTTCTCCCTGCCCTTTTCCCGCCATTTTATGTGGGAAAAGGGTACCGCAGTCTATACTGTAATAGCTTTTGGATATAGTTTACGGCCAGCTGCCTGCCTGTCGCCTGGCCTCTTCAGGTATGTGCATGAAATATTCGTAGATTATCGAAATAATTTAACTCATGTCTTTTAACCATTCCCATTTTTTCTTTCTTTTCTATCTTACGATAAACCACTTTTATAATACATGCAAATAACTAATTTCTTTTTAAAGTGTCGTATAGCGAAAATGTTAGACACGTAAATACCTACACAACATCAAATGAACTAAAACAAGTGTTTTCTAATGTCCCGGCAAGAGGACGATTTGCAAAGGAGTTCTGCGTCGCGCTCAAATCGTTCTATTGAAATGCATACTTAGCAGAATGTGCGCAACCCTTAACGTCTTAATCTGACGCGTTCGAGTATGTCCCGTCGTCGATTTTTTTTTAAATTGAATGGGCTACCTTAAGCTTGGCTACATAGATGACTGATTTGTGGTGTTGGGTACTATTAGTAATGAACAATGTGACGCGCTCGAGGATGTACAGAAATCCCTGCTTCAGCTCCCGTACCACTACTAGACCGTCCATTGCGGTAGAGTTGCCGTTGCGTCGCGCGGTCAGTGAAAAAATGAATCGCGTCCCGGGTATGTATACTTAAAAAAATCCTATATGCCGTTGCATCCCGCCGTCAGATTTTACCTGAAAATTACATCCCACTCGTTTTCCAATTCCATAAGGCGCGTGAAAAATTTCCTTTAAAGGCGAAAAGGGTAAAAGAGTGAAGGGTGTCAGCTGTGTAAGTATGTTAAAGAAACGGACGAGACGCAATTAATGGGGACCCAAATGACTACGGGACGCAACTCGGATGTTTAAGGGTTATATTTCGAACGCAGCTTGGTACTACCAAATGGGATACTTCCTACTACGGGGCATAGGCCTCGTCCTTCTGAATGTAACGGGTGCATGTCTTTGCAACAGATCATCGAACTAAAAAAAACAAGGAGATAAATGATGTTACAAAAATTGTAAATATTAGAGTTTAGTGAATGTATTTTAGAAAACGTTATAAAAAAAACTATGAAACACTCACAGGTGCCAATTAAAATCATTATGATCGACGTTTCTTGTTTGAAAAACGATTATTATTCCTTCACAATAGCCGGAAGTACGGGCTGAATCCAGACGTTGCCGCTGGCTACAAAAAACATCGTTAAAAAGTTGTAAACAAAAAATGCTACGCTACATCCGAGCGACCGCCTACCGCAGCCAAAAATAAACCACAAATCCATCTTTACTGAAATAAAAACACATATGACCCAATCTGTACGAGCATTATGAACCTTATCACTTGACAGTAAGCTTTACATTTCAACCGAATATTATCCCAACTTCGGTTATTTATGCCTAACTGAAAACGATTTCGTGGTTACATGTTGGCAGCCGAAATTAATTCCTGAACGATCTCAAGTTAAACACAGGGTTTTAAATAACGAAACACTGGTCGTCCTTTCAGTTCAAATGTTCATTACCTCAGGAGAGTCAGTTACTTTCGTAACGTTATTAATATTGGAGCTGAAGGATGCATAACTAAAAACGTACATTAATATATATGTCATGCTAATATTAAAAATTCAAAAGTAACTTGGTTTGTCTCTTTAGTGAATATGGAATCGATTGCCAGATGCTATGTTATCCCTAGTACAGCTTTACTTATCTACATTCGTGACAAGAATAGGAGTTACAGATGCGTCACTAACTATCGAAGGAAATAATACGACCAGTTTGAATAGGAAGGAACGTTTCTTATGTTTTTAAGCTTAAATCACCAAATTAATTTTGATGATTTTAACATAAATAATGTTTGGTGTCTAATCGAATATTCGCAAAACTAAACATCAGAAAGAATGAATTAGGGAATGAAGATGAAAATCTGTATACCTGTGGCAGCGTCTGACCTAGGGTGTACTTTAGCTGAGCGAAGAGGGAACAGTGTGATATGCATCGTCGCTCTTCCGTCTCTGCCCCTAATCCAAGTTTCCACTGATAAAATCTATCACATGTACATATACAATCCATGAAAATGATTTGTGATTCACAGACAGACAATCCAAAGTGATTTCTACACAGACGAGGTTGTGTGCGAGTAGGTATCTTATATTGGCTATCGTCATCAATTTAAGAGCTGGACAAGACGTCGGTGGAGCAATCTCCAATCCTCCCCGCCTTATGTGTTAAGTATGAATATATTTCCAAAATATAATGTCAAGTCTTCAGCTTAACAAGGAGATAGTCTAACACTAGATTAACACATACTATCCGTATGAGTACTTGATTTTGTGCTTGTTTGCTTTTATGCGTTGCTAATGATCGCACGCTTTGGATTTTTTTGTATTTACAAAATAAAAGGTCAGCTGACCAACAAAACGGAAAAACGATCAGGTCAAGGATGCATGTATTAGGACGACAGTTAGTGCGTAGAGAGGTGTGTGACCGCGCCAAACGGTAATCCATAATCTCTTTCACCCGTCTGGGTTGCGGCTGCGGTCGCATATTTATTTTTAAATTTTTGTGTTCTTTTTACAAAAATATCAATAGGTGGTTGTAGATATATAAGGTTTTAAAATGTGGATGGCAATTGATACTTCTAAACTAGGATCTTTTCCCGCATTGTGCTGCCGTATTAAGCTATCGTTTACGCGTTTAATCGTATTTTACAAATATTCTTAGGTAAGCAAACAAATTAACATATTATCTAAACACAGTTAAACGCTTTATTGCTAGGAAGCGTAAAGCAAAGTTACCTTGTGTTGGCGCTAGATGGCGCTAGATGGCGTTAGCTGGTGTAATAACTAAAGTTGTTTTGCGTGAAATGTTTCATTTATGAGCTGTAAACACTTTGGTTGATTTGGTAATTATTCCTCTTTTTATCATTTTCACACCTATTTTTTTTGAGTTGGCCACAATCTTACCTGATTTGATATAGTTGACAGATTGTACGCATTTGTTCAACATTCACTTTTCTCTTACATTCACTCTTCTCTTTTGTTCGGAAACGGGTACTAAAATCGTGTTATTCCTCCCCGAATGCATGCAACCTGTAAAACACCGAGAGGCCAGCTACTTTGCGTCTGTGCTCACAAACTTAAGGTCAAAGGACAAAATTAAGGTTTTGATTACCATAGGTTTATCCCCCTGGCCCATCTCTCCATCCAAGCCAATGCCGCAACTTGGTAGTTGATTGCTCGTGCCTAGACAAGACAGCAGTACCCCATTTACGGTCGACCCCGTGCTGTATGTATAGCCAAAAGCTGTGTGACATATTGCCGTATCTTTATAAGAACTCCAAGCCTTGAAATGTGGGAGATCCCTCGAGTGGCGATTTGTCAGGATTTCACAGAATACTGTAAAATAAAGTATTTTAAATGAAAGAAAGAGGCCACATACTAAATCAATTGCCGAATGGCCACCGCCGCATGGATCTACCATCGGTATATATATCTGTCTGTATCTGTCTGGTTGTACCCGGAAAAAAAACCTACATAGTGAGGTCTAGATGACCTATTTTTCAATCTCTTGCTTAATTATTTTACCTTCTTTTTTTTAAAGGTAAAAATATTCAAAGCCTAACAACAATTAGCGTCGGGCACTACACCAGAGTGGATTTATAGGCAGGGATTAGCGAAAGTCCGATAAAAACCGGGTTCTAAGATGGTCAAGCGCCGAGTAGGTAAGCTTACCCAGACCTCTTCAAAAGTATGTAACTTAGCTCGGTTTATAGCTATTTATCCAAACTTTCCAACTCTAGCTATTATATTTCCGGATTTAATGATAATAGCATCATTACGCAGCAGGACCAATCAGCCATCCAGTGTTGATCCGAAGCATTCTTCGCTTTGTTCTAACCAAAAACTCTTAGGGGCGATTTAACCATTTGCATTCGAAACCAAGTTTAACAAAACTACGATTTGTTAAACTTGGTTTTGGTTTTGATTCATCGAGTTATAGTTCGATTCTAATCTAGATACAATTTGATCACGTTCGCTAAAACCAAGTTTAGTGACGTAAAGCGTAAACATGACGGTCAGTCCAAGCGCAGTTGTCATGTTATGATGTTTGTCAACGTCAAAACTGTCTCATATGTAGCTGTCAAATTGAATTAGCTAAACGCCAAAAATTGGCCGTTCAGTTTACACTTAGTTCTGCTCTAACGGAACTTATGTTGGTGAAATGGAATGGTGAAATATTGAGCTCTAAACTCCGTTAAAGGCCTAAATGATTCTAGGTTGAAATCGCGTTTATTTTCAACGGTGAAATCGGCCCTTGGAGTCGATCGTCAGATCGTCACTTGGTAAAGAGTACCTACATGTCTGTACGCCAACACAAATTTGTGTGACATCTTTGTACAATCAACCTCATTGTTTTCGTGCTACCATCGGTTGTTTTATGTGAGAAGGCGGCAAACTAGCAAGCGGATCACCTGATGTAAAGTGAGCGCTACCCATAGACATCCACAACAAGCAAATGTGTTGCAGATGCATTACCTTGACCTTTAATGGACAGAGGAGGGCATAGACAGGAAAAAGGATATTTCCTTTCCCCGTTAACCCAATCCGCGTCTATTCCTCTTACCTTTTCCATCCTGTCCCCCTTATGAGGAACGGGTGGGAAGGGGAAGAGGACTGAAATTAGGTTCGTCCAGCATGCTTCTCCCTCTCCATTTCCTTACACAAAGAAGAAAAGAGGTTTTTCTACAAAAAGTTGACTAAGTTTTATAACTCTTATGATTGTTGAAAATATTCTGATGGTTAGATATAGTTAGAAAACATAGGTTATTACCCCGACCCGCTTGCTAGTTTACCGCCTTCTACTACCTATAAAAAGCCTGGCCTGGCGAATAACGACTGATGTCTGCGCCTAATGACGTAAGTGATCAGATTTTTTGTACAATCGACGATTCAGACTAATATCTTTACATAGTAAAACAAACGCTCTCACGCTGTCTGATCCTTTAGATCCTCCAAACTACGGAATGGGGTTTGATGCGGTTTTCATCAATAGAATAGAGTGAAAAGAAAGATTAATATGTTTAATATATGCGTATTATAGTATAGGTAAACATAGAATTGATTTCAAAGATTTATAATGTGATGTAAAAATATATTTTGGTATCCTTACATTTCGAACGCTTGCTAAATCTTCCAAAATAGATTAAAATAATGTTCTATGGAATTGTTTATCTCAAAAAGATCTACATAAAAGCATATTACGATCTATCTATCTTCAAAGGATCGCTTACTGTACTTACCCATTTTAACTTCTAAAAAATGGTCACGTACAATGCGGTAATCGAATAGCCATTTAGACGGATACAGTATTAATCCTTATCAACGAAAATACGATAGTTATATATAATATAACCCTTGACTTTTCCTTAATCGATTCTTCTTACTAATTAATTCACTCATAAGCTTATCAAAGCAATATGAAAGAAAAAAATCCTACGTCGTAAATTGAATTGTAAATCTTTATTAATTATACCTAGTGTTGAACATCGCACGACGTCAGTAGTGCGGCAATACAAGGTCACTTTGCGGCAAACACGGAGCGGGCTGGCAACGTCGCAGCGGCAGGCAAAACAAGGCCTGCGATATACGCATTACATGTGTTAAAAAGAGCTAACCATAATTTTGTGCACCGTTTCAGAGCGAACAGCCTCAGTGAGTGCTCGTGACCCGCGAGAAAGCCAGACACGAGTCAAATAAGTAAGGGGAATAAATTAAATACATTACTACCATTCTTAAAGAAAAGCAAAAATATAGGGTTTTGTTTTTTTTCCTCTATTCATTATTGACTAAGATAGGTATATAAACATGCCTACTGTAGTCTAGTAATGTGCAAGCACTTATTACTCTGTTCATAAAAAATTTAGGCCTATATTTACCGCGTCGGATTGCTAGGTCTGTACCGTCATTTATCTGATTTTAAAATGAAGGATTATGGTAAATTCACCACAGTTTAGTAGACTTTCTTTTTTTCATTTCTTCCCATTTTATAAGTATTTAGTATTGGTTATCCAGCAACAAGAATATTTAAAAAATCAATCCTTGTATTGATTAATTGTATAAATTAATAACTTATTTTCCGACGGTTCTTAAATTATAAATAAATTGATTTATGATTAGTTAAAACTTTAAAATATTATAATTATGCGTATACCTCGTTTGTTTTTCGTTTTATTTTTAATCTATTATTCCCCTTTCATTAAAAAAATGTGGACACACCAGGAAATGAAAAAATGAAATTCTTTAAAAAAAATATAAAAAAACTGCCGAAATCCGGGAGCAAAGTACCAGGCGGACAGGAATGAGTAACGCATATTTAGGCCTAAATGTCGGATCTGGCGCCATATAGCCGGCTCCCGTCCCGTCTATGCAACATTTTATTTCCCTCTTTATTGGGCAACATGGACTCTATTAATTAATAGTTATACTTACAAAATAATTAATTAACACAGAGAATAGATCGGCTAAGATTATTACATACATCCTTACATTATTTTTGTACGTTTTAACGGATTTACTAGTACTTTGGCGGGAAATTATGGCATTCATAAAAATATATCACTTTATCCTTTGTATTTTATTATTACAAGATCCTGCTTGTGCCCGATGTCGTGTCTTAAAAAAATATAGCTACATTACTTGTGCATAATGTAGCTTTCTAATTGTGAAAGAAGTATTGAAATAGGTTCAAGAAGAAGATTCAGATTTCACCTATTGCAAACTTTTTCTTCTTTGCATTAATTACCTAGAGATTATTATTTTGAATTTAAAATTTAAATATGTATTAATTATCAATAATAATGTATTGTTGTACCTGATTTTATCGCTATAATAAATCGAATGAATTATAGTGGAAGAGGGCCACCGAGCAAGCGTGTCACTGGAAACTATCAACATCCGGAATTGTCTAACCGGGTAAAAGATTCGTCCATTCTTTATTAAGTAGACAAAGATGGCATTACTTCCAGATGCAGATACCTAACCGGCATGTCAAAAGTGAAGCAACTTTAGTAGCAATTGGCGTCTGCTTAAAATCGCGCAGTCTGGGGTTTTCAGCGTTACGAATTAAATCCCCGTATTTGAAGTAATAATAAATAAGGAATTGTGCGGTGAAATCGTGTAAAGCTAGCCTGGAGGACATAACAGTGCCCGAATAAAGCATTTCACAAATAAATAATCACGCATCGGATATGTTTCTGTACAATTAAGGTAAAATAGCAGTAAGGGTTAATTTTGTTAATGTTGAATTCATAATGGAACATGATGTAATGTGTAAGAAAAAGGAGAGAAGGGACGAGTGGGACCTAGGGCAGCTCACTCATCTTGTTTGCTGTGACATACTGACGTTGTCTTCTGTGAGGTCCGTGGTACTTCCCCCAGTCGAGCCAGCCGCTGCAACAATTGTAGCTGAATCAACCAATGATATTTATCATAAGTCACAATTGTGCTGATTGTGACTTACTAATAAAATTAACGAATACAACGTTAGAAAATCTCAATCTTTTAGAGATTATTTAGGTTAGACACATTTCTATCTCTACGTACGGTACATAGATATGGAAATCTATGTTATTCTTTAATACGCCTGAGGTTTCAAAAGTGAAAGCTGGCCCATCCCTGGGGAGGGGGACATTCCCTTCTATCTTTCCCCATGTAGTACTGCAATGGCAATAAGATAACGCAAAAAGCACGGCTTATGATTTCTGCTGATATACTCCCCCGAGTTCGACATCTGGATGCCAGAAAGTCAAGCGCTTTCTCTCGCTTTTCCACATCCACCGGCAGATCTACTGCTGCTGCATTTACCGTACCCCAGAAAACAAAGGGCACGAAGAAACGTACCTTAATAGTACCTAGGTATTCCAATCAATACAAATCTCTCCCCAACTCCTCAAGGCCGCATTCGCCGTACGGCCTCACTAATTCTTGGTGTAATATTTCTTCTGCGACTTCACAACGATTTGGGAGTAAAAGAGCAAATTAAGCTACTAGGTAGTTGTAATAGTCACAGCAGTGGGTCTGCCAGGCAAATACATTTTTTTATAGTAAAAGATGGAAAACGAGCAATTGTATAAGTGACCGTTACCCATAGATCATCTGCAACAAACAAGAGTTGCAGATGCGTTACCTACCTTTAATTGACCGAGGAAATGAGAAAAAAAACTAGGTTTAGGCCTCCGGTAGCTCAATCATAAGACGAAACTTCTACTTCACGCCTGTCTTCTGTGAAATCGTGGTATTTCACGTATCGAGCTGGCCCATTAGTGCAACAGATGTTGTTATTTCAATTTACATCGGTGATACTACATTGTAGAGTCTTCAATATGGATAAAATCCCAACAAAATAAGACTTCATGTGCCTGATCTAACATAACAGCGAGACTTGCGATTCAGGTATTGGGACACTTGGAGGAAAACTGCTAGAATCGGTTTTTAATAGGTACTTACAACTTGTATTACGCTGTGAGCTTCTATTTTCAGACAGTTCAAAAACATTGGCAAAAAAGTATGTCTGCAGTTACAATTCCTATGAAACATTTTTTTAATTTACTTAACCTTTGAATTTAATTTGCCAACATTTTGCTATAAATTCCTAGAGAACCAATGTACAGTCGTTATTATAAAATTGCGCTTGCGACACCTGCAGTCTGGAGTCTAGTTCAACGCTGTAACGACTTTTGTTCCGAATCCAGTAACAGTTTTTACATCTCGTGACGGCGAACTAGACGTTCAAGTGCAATTTATATCTTATATATCCATACCTAGCTTCACAGCAACAAATTATGTTAATAATTCGAAGCGAAATAAAAATAATACGCTATGCAATGTAATATTATGGCATGTAGATTCTATAACATCATCTATGGAGCGTCCCTCTATAAAATCCGTCAGTAAAAAAGGCTCTACGTAACGGATACCAAGAAATCCATATCTTTAGTTACTTGACCAGAAAAAAATTTAAAGTAACTACAAAACAGAATACTAGTACGGTAAATAAAAAATATAGACCGGAAGTACCAACTGACTTTGGCCGTAGCTTCAAATGTCAATCAATGACATTATAATAAAACTAGCGACCCGCCCCGGCTTCACACGAGTAGTTTCTCCGTACAACATTTCACTCCTTACTTTAAGCCTTTGGGAGATAAATTTAGGATAATTACGTAGATTTTTATGCATTTTGTAATAATTAATGGGTTATGTTTTTCTTTATATCTTAAGATCGCCTTTTACAAATTACAATGTCAGTCTAATAAGGTAAATTGGCTAATGGAAAATGTCATAAGACGCCATGTTTGAAAAGTAGTAGAATGTAAAATATATGTTTTTTGTTTATTAATTTCATATATTTGCGGCACATTTTATGTAAAAAACTTTGTCAAATATCACACAAATTCACATTATTCTTAAAGTTTAAGAAGAATATTTTGATGACGTCTTTATTAATATGTCAAAATTATTTACGTCTTTTTAAATAAGTTGCTTAAAATCTCAAATAAAATCGAAAATCATTTTAATTTCTTTTTGGACATTTTTTTGTCGACCAACCTTCTCGGGTGTCGTTGGAATACCCTTCCAAAGTTACACCACAATCTGATCAGTGGTTTAGGAATACATAAAGGACAAACGAAAATATAAAAAGTGCCCCAATTAGGACGGTTTTGTTTTGTTGTTTAAAATGATTCATAGCAGATGTCAAATTGATCTTACTTGTTATTTTGCTTTGTACTAGTGCAGTATCCACTGTATTATCATCTAATAATAATAGGGGATGCTTAATGCATTCAAAAAGGTATATATGTTTTCCGTATTCTGGAAATTTGAGTTCATCATTCTATACAGTTCATCAGTTGTGTATTTATATGGTCACTTAACCCGTTTACCTTTAGTACTGCCTTATAAGCACGTTCTGCTTCAAGAAGACTATTTTTAGAAGCGCAACTCCAAGAACGCACACAGTAACTCAGTAAGCATTGACAAAGGGCATTACATGTTTTTATAGTCACCAACAGCCCGCTGTTATTATTAGATATTAATATTCTATTGTAGTTAGCTACACAGCCTTAGTCCTTTTCATGAAAGAAATCCCACAGACGCAGCGCTTTACTCGCGTGACATATAAATATGCCCATTTACCTATATTTCTGTTATGTAAAAAGTATATTTTTATTTACTTTTATAAGCGGTGTTCTACCTACTTACACGGAAAAGATGAGAAAATAGGGTAAATAAAAGCATTACAATTTTAGTCCCAAAAATCACTGCGGGCCTTCTTTCATGAATAGGAATTTGACATGCTTTTTTCTAGTTAAGGTTGTTACCGAGCGCCAAGATGATCAAATGTGCTCGCTTGTTCTATTTAACACCAATTGCACTTGGGCTTGGGTGATTTCTTCATGTTACAAGTAGCTTCGTGTATAAATATAGATAGGTACGAATTTATAAAACGCTGCGTAATGGTTGAGGGTAAGTAGATTGTTTTCTAGCCACTTTGAAACTGTAATCAATCCATTTTTTGTCTTTTTTAACAGTATCCTTCCAAGAACAGTTTAACTGTATCGTTCGCAAACATAAATAGATCCGCATTTGGAAGTTTAATTTCGCATAGGTGGTTTATGCAGATTAAAACTTATCAAGTATACCGTGCGCATCGCTAGCAGGATCGCTATATATTTTACATTGTTTAATTGTTACACTTAACTGGCAATTCATGGCATGCAGCACGAGCCTAGACGGATTACCATGATTTTGCAAAATACAGGCGTGAAGCTAATACCTACCTACTGAAGTTCCTGCATCCTCTTCGCATTTCTACACATCTATAAAAAAGCGACCAGCGCAGCCGTAACGCCAGCCACCCACTTGCGTTTGGCCGCGCGACTGAAGAACGCAAAGTATGGTCTGTGACAAATCAGAAATTGTTTGCGATGCGGCCATTGATCGTCTTTTTGTAGCACTCCATAGAGCTGAATTAGGTTAATTTTAAAAAAAAGTTTATTTTACGTTTTTGGTCCCGACGTTTCGAGTACTTTACAGCGCTCACGTTAAACTACCGGTGACGGTGACTGAGGTGTCCGACGTCCCAACGTCAAAGTTGTGGACGAAGTACCCTCTTATTTACAATTGTTATTAATGCTCATCTATGCAGAATGAGCTCACAGTATCTTGAGGTCGTGCAGTTATATTCTTGTTTTGGGATTTAAATTTATTAATCACGGCAAGTGCGCGAGTGGCCTAACATCAGTAAATTGTTTCCTTGCTGCTCCTTATAAAAAGGAACCTACGATGTAACTACATATTTTTTCTAAGAATAAAAATACAGGTACTGTATCTGCTATCAGCAATCGTCTTTCTTATGCAAGGATGAGCCGATATATTTCGATTCGAAACTGGGCACAAAATTCTTGACAACTTTTTGTAGATTATCATTACCTACATAAATCGAAGAACTGAGTCATTGGTGATATAAATAATGTGATTCCAATCGATGATTCAATATCTATGTGCACACATAGGCATTAAATTGACAATGGCAATTATAAGATTGTTGGCGCATTGCCATCGCGGAATGCAGCGTGCAGACAACGAAACTGATCTCGGGACCGCGTTCAAACATATCGTTTATCTATTGAATGTCCTATTGAGGGTGGCACATGCGATGCGACCAAATCGTTTAGTTATAGTCTTGTGACCATCAACATATGATATAAATCGACTGTCCGATCAAATGTACTGCATGTCCTCACGGCGCTCGCACGACCAAGTAGCTGTCGCGTTATTTAGATTACCAAGCATTATAATAGAAACATTACCCATTAGGCTAATGTAATGAAATCGCAACGCATCAATTCAAAAGGCCCGCGTCTTACAGTTTGTAGCTATACTATCTAGGTACCTAGAAAACGAATTCCGAATGGCGCGTATCATATCTTTTGCTGTAAAATTAGTTGTCTTAACAAAGATGTCGCTGATCTCCCCACTACGTCACATAGAGACTTATTTTAAATTATTACTTTGTATATCCACCCCATTACTGTAACACAGTCCTGATCGTTAAACATGTCTTGTAATGTCTATAATGCATGTTATATTATAAATCAGGAAAAACTACATAAAAAGAATTTTTATTCATGCTGTTGACCTTAACTTTAGTATACAATCTAATTCTCAAAGCCTAAGTTAGGCCTTCTCGTACGAAGTACAAGGGCGTTAGCGCAGGCGCAGCGCCCCTCCTTGGGGCGGGCGCTCCGCCCCCACGCCGCCCTAGCCACGCCCTATCGGGCCCTTCGCCGCTTCGGCCCTCCCAATTTAATACAGACCTCTTTAAGTGCTAAGGTGCCTACCTCGAGTACCCTTTGTTCTTAGCTTTGTCTCGGCGTAAGGTAAAAAAAAATGTCGATAAATCTTGATATGGCACCTCTTATAATTGATCGAAGGGCTACTTTTAACGATCTCTGTATTTTCCCTTTGTTTGTTTGTTAATTAATTTAAAAACGAGTTGGCTTTATTTACGAATATGATTGATTAAGTAAAAATGATTATGAATTACAGAAGTAGGATCACGTCCTCTCTTCTTTGTTAGTTAACGAATTACCAGAAAATATAACTACGGGTGAAATATTCAGGTATTACGCGACGACGAACGCGGCCGCGGGGCAGATGGCGTATTGACTCGGGTGGAACAGGGCACTTAATGTCAAAAAACTCATTATATCCATTTTCGATGTCAGGTAATAATTCACAAAAAACTTTGCGTCTCAATAGGGACGAGTATCGAACTATACGACTTTTTTGGGTTTCCAGAAACCGGCAGCAATAGGATGGTGCCTCGCGGAGGTCTGGCGGCTGGCACTAGCGGCGCACAGACTGGCAACGGAGTCGACGCACGTCATGGGGCCCGCCGACTACAGCCGCCTCCTGGAAACTTTACACTAGGCATAGGTACATTTTATCCTTTGATATTTAATGAAACTTTTTTTGGACGTATATGAATGTCCTTAAAATGCGGTCGCTACAGTATTCGAGCGCAGTTATCATACCTTTTTTATAACGGAAGTGTGTAACTATTACCTAGTGGACAGACGAGAGGTACACACAAAATGGATATGCTATCCATCCTCCTCCTCTGCAAACCCAAAATAGAAATCTGAAAAACCCCTAAAGAAACCCCTCCTTTAGTACCTATGTCACTAATTTGATGGATTATATAAAAAGTAACCGTAACTTACGAGCTGTTCGGATACGTAGATGTTTGGATGAAAATGAAGCGAAAGAAGTGTGCCAAGATCACGCCAAATGAAATACCTCTCCGTGCTTCGGGCGTGGGCACAAATTGATTTACCTACTATTTTCTGTTTGTATTGATAACGCCTTTACATACGACATTCTATGTCAAGATGGAGAATTCGTCTGATGAGTGAGGTGCCGGAGGTCTAATTTGAATCCTCTTCCCCTTCCCACCCTTTCCTTATAAGGATAGGATGGGAACGGTAAGAGGATTGGACGGGGAGGGGGTTAACGGGGAAAAGGAATTATCCTTTTTCCTGTCTATGCCCTCCTCTGTCCATTAAAGGTAGGCAACGCATCTGCAACACATTTGCAAGGTGCGGATGAGTAGCGCTCACTTAACATCAGGGGATCCGCTTACTCGTTTGCCACATTATTACATGAAAAAAAATGTATAGATATGTTGGCGCGGTCGTTTGATAACAAGTAAATCTTTTAATATAATATTTTATTTTCAATAAAACAATAAGTTTGTTCCTTCAAAATTTTAAGTATTGTTCTAAACTCCATACCACCATACGACACACCCAATTTATCATACCTATCTGGAAATAGTTTAATTATAAATTAATATTATTAGATTTTTACCATAGAAATAATAACATACGCACCTTATTTTTTATTGAAGTACGCCAAGATTCTTAAATCAACTACTTTGTAATATTATAATGTTTTAATAATGAACAAGAGATGGCGCTGAAGTCGCAACAGTGCAGTAGTAGCGCTTTACAAAATAAGTCAAACGCCCCAATTGATTTTTGGATCGACTATTGAGGTACTTTTTGCCAAATAAAATATTTTTATGATATAATCATGGTGTCCGTGTACCTAAAACTACTTTGATACCTAGACAAACTTAGATTTATTACTTAGGTAAAATACCGCTTTTCACCACTAAAGGCAACTTCATTGATATTTAGTATAAGCTCTGTCTGAAGAGGTCTTTCTTCAGCAATTCTTAAAGCTGTTTGGAAAATAGGGCACAGGCAAAGTCATACGAATTACATTAGCTAACTTTTCGTGATTCTGATAGCGTTTCACTGGTTCTAGCAGCGTGCCGCTAAATATATTATCAACGTCTTCTAAAACATCTATCTAGACAAACAAATAGATATTGGACATAGCGCCATCTCCGTGCCCTTTTCCCACTTTATGTATGGTCGGCAAAACAGATTTTCGACTCTACTTTCATCATTCCCTTCTTAAGCATATCGGACACAATAAATGTATTTATTTTGATTCAATTAAACAAATTCAAGCGCTGTTGCCTTTGTAGTCGGTCTCCTCTACGTAGTGTAACAAGTTTCTAGCATCTCGTAACACTACGTTGTATAGTGCAGTATTAGCTACCGCTATCTGCCAATACAGAGTCTAATAGATACGGTTCTTGCGACGCCACGAACAGTGACATATGCATGTTTTTAAACATATCAGATAATAAAGTAAAAACTTTTAATACACAAATAGTGTTTAAAAAAAACTTCTCAAATTTACCATACGCACATACGTATTTTTTTTGTATTAATAGCCCAATTAAGACATAGCATTAAATAGTATACCGTACCGTCTACAGCGGTCAAATAAAGGTTCCGAACTTTAAGCTTCGTATTTTGTAGATAGTACCAAAATCACTGGTTTTGGCTTGGTCACTTATGTTCAATGTATTATGCATTTTGGGGAGTGTGCGCAGGAATTACACCAGTTGGTAACCCCATCAGCATTTTACCATCCGACGCGTAGACACACAGCTGGTCTTCATCATTTTATAGCGGATATACCGCGTGTTCGTACGATGCGATTATAGTCCGCGTCCAACGTGCGCACGGCAACGGATTGGATAAAGATTGCCAGCATCAGTATTTCCATCCAACTATGACGTGGGTACCTTCACGAGAGGAGTGAATAGTCAGTTACTCTAATCTAGTACGTACCATCTTTCAACCACATCTCCACTTAACATCAGGTGGGCTCGCGGTCAAGCGCTAGTTTATTTAATATAAAAAATAAATGTATTACAAAAATTTCTTCTTGACTTGACTTTCAAGAACCAATTGGATCAATACAGTTTCCTTGCTGCTAAGGGGCCCGGGTGTTGTGGTGGGAGTCCAACCCGCGGGCCGCGCGCGAGGGGCGTGCGCGTGGGCGTGCCACTTGCCCGCACCGCACCCTACCACCTCGCTGGTCATGCTGCCCTGGTACCTCCGCGTACTTCTACCTATCTGACGGACTGGATGACATGCCTGACGTTCTTGAAATTGTATTTGGTTACTTTAGTACGGAAATTTCATATATCCCGTTGACTTTTTTTTTCATCAAGATTGTTTTAAGTTCTTCAGCTAATTTAATAACTTGAGTTATTTAGTTACACATCTAAAGATATTCTAAGTGTTTCGTCGACAATTCATTTCGCTTTTTAGTACGAAATAATAATGAAAATGGTTGCTATTTCAAATTAAAGTTTTGGTTTCAATTCGTCATATTAGCTATTTTTGCTAAGCACCATTGAATATGCATTTTTTGAAATTAAATTGCCACTTAATTTAAAATACAGAGTACAAAGGGGTACGCAAACTAGGTAGCGTCTTTATATTTAGGAAAATTTGTACGAAGAAACGAATTCTGACGGAAACTGCTTGAGTCCTAAATTCAACAAGAGAGGGCAGTACTGGCTTGAACATTGAAAAGTAGGAATATATTTGTAGAATTTGCGCTTCTTTTCGGGCTATATTAATAAATGCGATTACATAGTTCCGTTTAAGGCGTAAGTATCGGCTCTTATATTTTGTTGGGCACTTAAAAGGAAAGTGACGAAGCGTAATTACACGAGAACTTTATTTATTTTGTCAATTCAAAGAAAAATAAGCAAGTAAAAATAATAAGTTACGCAAAGTAGTCATTCGTTATAGTGTAACACGGTGTCCTGATAACCACACTTCCAGCCTTCTTCCATCCGGTAGTCTGATTGGTTAAATAAAGGATTTCCTAAGCGAGCGATCCCTCCGTGTTTTCATAGACGGATTCTAATCCGTCCCTATTTTTATATAGGAGAAGGTGGTAAACGAGCAAGTGGTTCGCCTAATATTAAGTAACCGCTACCCACAGGCATCTGTACTAACTTAATGAGATGCAGATGCGTTGCCTATGATGTAATCGTAGGCAACGCATCACGCAAAAAGATGTTGTTTCGGTCTCCGGCCATGGTGTGACAAATATAATCTATACATATTATAAAACTGTAACTGATCGCTGTCTGTACATGGGAGATATTTGAGAAAAACTATTATTGGGGGCCTTCATAAATGCAATAAAAGCCAAAACAATGATAATTAGAATTTTTGTCTGTTTATCTGTATGTCTGTTTGTCTGTGCATTTGTTACTGCTAATCTCAGAAACGGCTTAACCGATTTGGGTGCGGTTTCCACTAATATAATATTGTGGCAAGATTTATTTAACATTTAGTGTTTGTTTTATCTCAATCGGTTAATAAATAAAAAAGATATAGCAATTTAAAGAACCATGTCAAACATTTGTCCGATAAAAATGATATAAAATAGCAGTTCAGTTGAAAGTTTAAGTAAACTTGCACGGCGGGTGAAACCGCGGAGCACAGCTAGTATAATAATATAAGCCACTATAACGGCAAACGCCGATGTTCGGGGTTCCCTTCTCTCTGCTACTTCTGGTGTATTTTAATGACTCGCGCATTCCCGTCTATCTATGGGTATGCAGATGACAGAACCTACAGTTGTAGAGAGATATTGACATGATATTAATATTTACAGGACGTTAGGACAAATCGGGATGCAATCTGAACGTGAGGCCTTAGTAGAGTCCAAATCACACAGTATCACTGTAGGCAATGACCTGTACCAATATCAATATTGTGTAATACGATGCCGCCGAAACGCAAGCTCAACGCCAAAAGCCAGCTCACCTGCGACTTTTCGAAATGTATTCCTGATCTTTGGTACTCACTGGCTGTCTGCAGTTACTGGGAGTCGAAATCTCGAACGACGACGACGTTTCGTAGCAACGCAGGCGCATGTTTTGCGAGCGCGCATCTACATTGCTGCTTTTGGTCGTTGGTTGCACTTGCGACACGCGACTGTCAAGTCGTTGTAAGTATTTGTGGCCTTCGTTTCTATCATAATTAGTTGCGTGTTAATTATTGGTAGTTTTATAAAACATGTTTTATACGCAACACATGTTTTATAAAAGTGACGACCAGTGTAAGCACAGTTTGGGTATACATCTGAGATAGACAAGATGGTATAAAGGATTATCATAATGTACATTAAATGCTTAAAGTGAGAAACGTATTTACGTTGATATGGAATACCACTTTATCCGTCTAAATGCCTTGTCAACTACCGCATTGTACGTGACTATTTAAAAAAATTGAATGGGTAGTAGTAACTATCCTTAAAAGAACGATGTATGCCATCACGGACATTTTTGTAGATCGCTTGAAGATATACAATTTCGTAGTGCATTATTTTGAACTACCTTGTAAGGTTTAGCCAGTGTTTGTGATTATCAATAATTTATCATAAAACATTCCCACTTCAAATGATACTATGTTATATTTTCTATCCGTCTAGAAGTTTTTTCGACGTTATTTCAACCCCTTATATCTTTTTTCCTTCGTGTCTGGACTTCCAAACGAACGAATCCTCTATCTCATACCCACGCAGATTTTCGAACTTTCTAAAACGTTAGATTAAACGTTTTTCCATTTTTTATCAAATAAATAAATATGCGCTCACGCCCGTAACCCAGAGGGGTAGGCAGAGATCACGGATTTCCATTTGGCGCGATCCTGGCACACTTCTCTCGATTCTTCTACACTCATACATCTACGCATACATGCTCGTCGGTTATGGGTGCTCCTTATATCGCCCTTTTATAGTAAGCCACTAATCTGATCGATATAAGTTCTTCTAGGGCGTCCCCTACCAACGCTGCCACTCGCTTTTGCAACATAAATCCGTTTCGTTATTCTCTCTTCATTCATCCCTTCGACATGCCCGAATGAAATATTTTTTTTATCAAGTGCCTAAATATAACGTTTTATGCTTTTATCTTCGACAATAACCAGGTTTCACACGAACTTTTATCCCCTATTTCAACCTCTTCAACCTTTTTTCGCCGATAAAAGCCTTTCCCTAGGTCTAATCTATATCCATTAAAATTTCACCAAAATCTGTTCAGCGTTTTAGGCGTAAAAGCTTAACAAACAGATAGACACAGTTACTTTCGAATTTATAATATTAGTAGGATTAATGTGTACGCGACAGAAAAAGCAGTAGTCCGTCCCTTTCTAACGTATAATACTTTCGCTATGTGTTAGTTCGTTCCCACTTAAACGTGACTTAAGAGGATGCAATCCATTAGGTTTCCGTTCATTCGGAAAATATATGACAGCTAAAGTAAGAGTTTAACGTAAAGCCTAATTGTATCGCTGCGGGACTCGTGATTCAATATCCAGCTGTAGAGTTAATCATAAGTCGTTATATATTTATACTATTAAAGCATCTATCCCCTCCTCTGTCCATCAAAGGTAACTCATTTGCTTCTTGCAGGCTATGGGTAGCTGTCACTTGACATCGACGAGCCGTTTGTTCTGTAGAGTAAAATGCTAAGGGCCCCCGCGAAGAGACCTCGACATGGGCTGTTACTCATTGCGCGTATAGAATTACGATTCGAGTCTTCTTGAGAAGGCCGAACCAAGGCTCGATCGGTATACGTTATCGGATTGCAACGTTGATTCGCATTGTTGATTGACTCGGCCTTAACTTAACCCATTGTTCATCTCTATAATTATTACATACATTTACTTTCGATACTTGTTACCAGATAAACTTTTTGATTTCAATGGCAGGGAGCGGGAAACGTGCAAACAGCTCACCTAATGTTGATCCTGATGTGATGACTGCCACCAATTAATATCCCAAGCAACTTATTGTTTGGGACCTTCGTAACCAAAGTACCCCTCTCCGTTGTTAGGGAGCGGAATAGGGTCTGCGTAAATTCACTATCAGATGAAACGCAGATGTATGAATATTTTTACATCATGCATGATGGTTAGGTCGAGAAATTTAAATAAAAAAACGACGTATTATTATTAAAGTCGTATTATAATTAAGTACTACATATACATACAAACTAAAAAAAAACGTACAACTTATAAAGGTGTTTTTTTTATTTAGTCTTTTAAGTAATACAACCAAGTAAAAGTAGGTATATACTTTTTTAGATATTTTAAGTTAGAGAACGCATGTTACGTGACCCGTTCAGGGGGAGGGTGGTCATAAAAATACCTCATTGGGCCCAGGGGGTCAAGGAGGAGGGGTTAGGTTTTCGTCACGTAGTCAATATCCTCTAGAGGAATCTCGCACTTTTTCAAGCTGTATACTAATGGCGGGCAGCGCTTGGGGTTATTTTAACTAATTACCGAATTAATAAAGCCAGAGCCAAACGGTTTTTTTACTTCTTGTTTGCAAAAGATGTTTTAAAACCATATTTATGCATAACCCCGTGAAAATTGAAGTGGGAAGAGATCTTGTACTCTATACTACGGTGAAACTCTGTAAGGAATGGGTCATGTAGTATGGGTACGTTCCCTTAGTTTTATTAATTGTGCATGTCTTGACCTTGCCGGTTCTGCTGCAGCTTCATTCGGCTCCGTGTCGCTCAAATATAAACATTTACTGAATTACTATTTAATCACTTTTCTTTACATCGAAAATCTTATATTTATTATCAGATATATTTTATCGTATTTAATCTGTATACCGTATGTAAACTATACCAAGCCCATTATATTTTTATTAATATTTTTTTACAACAAATTTTTAACCAACAAATTTTACTTAGAATTTTTATCTCTACTATGAAAGGACGGAGACGTGCCGTTTGTCTAAATGTCCGATGGTAGAATGGAGATGGGGGAGCTAAATCGTGTAATTCCTGCGCACATTCCCCAAAATGCAATCTGTAAAACACCGAGTGGCTAGGCACTTTATGTCTATGCTCAAGACTAGTCAAGTTAAGGTATTGGTCACCGATCAGCCTCCTAGCCCGCCTGTCCACCGAATCTAGTGCCGCAAGTTGGTATTTGGGCAGCCAAATACCAACTCGCGGCACTAGATTCAGTTGCAGGCCTGCCCAGATATGGCAGCAGTACTCCATACACTGTCAGATCTGTGCTTTTTATAAAGTAAAAAGCTGTCCTGTTGTGAAGTACCACCGTACCTTTGAAAGGGCTCCAAGCTTCCTAGCAGCTACCTTCCCCTTAGATTCGATGAACCGTCAGAAGTTAAGGTTCGCCGAGATCTCGACTCCCAGTAACTGCAGACAGTCGGTAAATTTCAGAGATACATTCTGAAAAGTCGGAGCTATGGTGAACTGACTCCGTTTAGCACTGAATAAACACGTCTGTGTTTTCGTGGCGTTGAATCTCACAAGCTTGGCATTGCCCCAACAGGAGACTGCCTCGAGTGTGTGATTAAGACGCTCTACCTTGGTCTAGGGGCTTAGGAGCAAGGTACATTGCTCAATTAGGTACACGTGTATTATAAAGGAGAATTAAATTGTCAAGACTCCCGGTTATTTATGTGTGGCATTTTTCTACGAGCCTTATAAATATTAATTAGAATGTCTAAGAATGCTTTAATTAAGTAACTTATGTTTCTACTTGAGCAGTAAACAATAAAAAATAATGTAAAACAACTGGTGCGAATAAGGGCCGTGAACATATATGGATAGGACCGCACCTGCGTGAATTATAAACTAATTCTATACCTACGGAAAAGGTTAGGACCGGTCCGGAAGGTATTTATGAACGAAACCTGTCGTTTACATGCATTTGTTACCCGGGCGGTGGGATCGATGAGTCGGCTCATGCGCGCTCGGCCCTCGACCACGTGGTCCCAACAGATGGCGTTAGCCGTCACTGCGCATGCCTCATAATATTGAACGCACTCACACAAATAGATTGCCTACACACAAGTGCGCTGACATAAATCATATGTTTGTTCTTATCCATACGGCTTCGAATTACCTTCGCGGCGCGTAATGACGCAAGTCTTTATAAACATTAGATTTTATATCTTAACGCATACAATTAGATTTTAATTTTGTTTGCATATCCGTCTTCACTATTACAGAAGTGGTCGAGTGAACTAAATGGCTCGCGAGACGTCAATTATAGTCGATTTCATCTGGCCGCCGTCCGTACGATGTTTGTTGTGACTGTGAGAAACGGCCCTTCTCAGAAACTGTTCCGTTGCCAGTCCTCATTTGATTCTATAAGTACTTGAAGCATCTTGAATGTTATGAAAATAATTTCCAAGAGATGAATACTTCAAAGTTATAAATTTATTACATTTCTCGCTACCGAAACGATTTGCTGGATGTAAGATATCTAAGATAATAAGAGATAAATGATATTATGCTTTCGTGAAAAGAATTTATGTATATCATACTAAAAAACAAGTCTTGTTTCGTTTGCGTGATATTAAAAAACTTTTAATCATTCTATGTTCAATTTTTGCTTTGACCGCCGACTTACCCTGATATCTTACTGGCTTACTTTATAGTTATTGCTATATTATAGTTTATTTGGAATATCCATAAATATTGAATTATTTTCAATGAGTTATTTTGATTAAATATAATTGATTAATTACATTAATTTAAGATACCCACAGAATCTGTTTAATACTTTTTGTGTTTATAATAAACTTTCTTCTATCCTGACAATGTTATACGTTATAATATTATAATGATTGTAAATTTGTATTAGATAGTTTTGAATCCTCCACAGCCGCAATGCGTATCGAAGGTGGTACGTTACATATCATCACAATACGGCAAGACATTAATGGCTTAAGAACTGAAAATAAGGAAACATACAATAAATTATTTCACCCTTTCATATATCGAGTTTTTATTTATGATGACATTGATGAGTTTTGGGAAACATCACAGAAACTAGACGAATCAACATCAGGGCACAATAGAGAAAGCTAAGAAAATTGGGTACAAAAAACGTAAGAGTATATATCATGCGTTACAGATGTGGTCACCAATCTGCTTGTTGGATGTGGTTCCAAGATGTGAAGAATTGCGAATTAAGAAAAAATCATAATAATGAGTTGATGATGAGAATTAATAAAGGAATGCTAATTGTGGGAGGTAAGTTTGGAAGTCTTGGTTTACTTGCAAGTGTCCACTAGTCTTTGTAGACTATCAACCACTAAAACCAAAAGCCCCTGGTCTATAAAAAACAGAAATGCTCGTCAATGTGGTTAAAATGCTCTTGTGCACAACCACATATTCGCTTGCCGTGAGAAATTTGCCGAAATTTATGAGACCCATTCAAGCGGTGTACCTTTTCTTAGCTACAAGCGCAGCAAACCGCAAACTACGGCTAGAGAGAGACAATCAAGTACCCTGCATCACAAGTCCTCTTCATCTGCGGAGTTGTTCCTGTAGCATTCGAGGTGTCGCAACTCTAAGCCGGAAAGAATGGAGTAACTACCACTAAGTATAAACTAATCCTCAGAGGACGTCCTAAGCTCAACCGAATCCACCCGAAGCTGCAAACTATAGTTATTATGGTTGGTTCGTCATCACGTCCAGTGGGGGATTTACGCCTAGGCCCGTGTTTCCTGGGCCTAGGGCGGCAGGACTTAGAGGGAACGCAAAAATTTTAGAAATAAAAAAAAAGTAACGACAATTTATTTGAAATATTATTTCTAATTATTTTTTATGAATTTACAGATTTTTTTACCAACATGTCAGGTTTATACTCAGGAGTGCAGTCACGAATGAAGCCGATGAATCCATTAGCAGAATATGTTCCTTGTGTTGCTTATTCGTTAAATTTAGTGGGAACGTGTGCAGTTGAATCTGTAGCCGAAGCAGTTGACTTATTTCTTTTTCTTACTGATCTTCTTTTTTACTGTTTTAATTATACTTTGTTAATTAATGCGTTAGAAAACGAGTGGCCTGGAGTGAACCTAATTCATGCATTGGAATTTATTGCTCAAAACAGCGAATAAAAGCGACTATCTGAATAGGATTGCAGGGCAATTATAGTATCTACAAACAGTAAAACTAGTCATTGTTTGGTATGTTCTTTTAGATAGTTGCAATGATATGAGTATGACGGACGGATAGGTGGGAAAGGAATAATCCTTTTTCCTGTCTATGTGATCCTCTGGCCATTAAAGGTGGGCAACGCATTTGCAACTCAGTAGCTTGTTGCAGATGCCAGTGGATCATTAAACATCAAGTGTTTGCACATCAAATGCACTTAAAATCAACTTTCTCGTTTGCCATTTTATCCTATAAAAGTTATGATTTAAGAAATCTTCCAAATAAATTAGTTAATAAGTATCCTGACGATTTGTAAGAGACTTTAGGGAATGAATGCATAAATGTACACTGTCAACTCAAAGATTCCCAAGCAAATACGAAAGATGTACGTTCCGCGCAAGAAATATGCAATGTAGCCATTGCTCTACGAATTGTTCAGGAGAAAGATCTTTTTCCACCTTGAAAAGAGTACAAATATTATTTATGCTCAAGTCTGGGCTAAGATAGACTTAATGCTTTGGCATTATTAACTTTTAAAGCTCAACTAGTTCAAGAAGTTGATTGCCATGACATATGTAGTTAATGATGACAGAAGAAAGGACATTATTCACACACGGCCCTCTGATCCCAAACTAAGCTGAGCTTGTGCTATGGAAACCCGATAATTGATAATTACACCCAGACTCAGCAAAAACAGACATGGTCATGCACACAAACGTCTGTCTTTGGTGGAAATCGAATCCACGACCTGCGGCATGAAAAGCAAGTATCTTACTAATCACGACAACCGGTGCGTCCAATACACTACAGTAAAAAAATATTATTATATTATTATTCGCTAGAGTTTATTAAACAATTATTTGCACTGTTTAATATTAATATTTAAATAAAATAAAAATTATATTTAAATAATAATATTAAATCAAAAGGAATAGAATAGAACAAGCGGTTCACCCGATTTAAAGTGACCGCTACTCATAGGCATCTGCAACGAACTAGGGATTTGCTTGCGTTGCTTAGCTTTAATGAACAAAATAGGACATTTCCTTTTTCTATCAGTTCCCTCCCTCATCTAATCCTTTGGTCCTCACATCCTTTCCGCTTAAGAAAAGGATAGGATGGGGATAATCGCAATCACCGGACGAAACGCAGAATGTTTCTACTTCACGCTTGTCTTCTGTCTGCAATGTTCGTGCACCACAAGTCGACGACGAAACAAAACTGTTAAAACTAAAAAAAATGGCCCAGAAGGCTTGTCGACTAGTAACCCTTACCCTGTCGCTTTTGCCTCCCAGTGCATGTCTAGTAGGGAAAAGTGAGAGCCATCTCTCGTCGACTACTCTCACCTGGCTCATCTGGTCTAATACTAAGTAGTTGTACTAAGTTAGTCATCGCCAAAAAAATGAAAAAAAAACTAAAAAAAATAATCAAACCTCAGTGTGCACTGAACTGAATGTAACTTAGTTTCACACCCTGAACCATTTTTGTATACGCAGTGTTGTATGAAAAAGGAACTAAATAAAGGTTTCGAGAATCAACTAGTTTTCATACTTAGGCATATGTAAGAATCTGAAAAGAGAAAAAAGCGCTGCTCAAGGACATAATGCCCATATAGGGCTATTGGCGTGAAAAGGTTTATCATTTTATTTTATTTTATAATTGACAATAAAATTAGAACGTTCTGTGAAATCTGTCAAGTCACCAACAACTCGTTGCCGTCCATCCATCTTAGTAAGTGATTGTATATTCCCACAAACATTGTGAAACTGGCCCTAACTGTGGCAGCTAAAGAAACATAAGTGAAATTATCGTAAATAGTAAGCTTATGTTCGAGTATAAGCAAATATTAATTACGTTGTTATAAACAATATCTGTATATTAACGAAGTGATGTGTATATGTCACCGACCGATTGTGAACTCCGTCAGTTTGTAATCAAACAAGACATATCATAAATTCTTATAACTCTCAACTACTCTCAGAAGTAATAGGCTAAATTACAAAGAAATCGAAGAATTCTTATAGCTCTATGTGTCATGAGGCCCTTAAACTATAACGTAATAACGCAAGCAACGCTGATATTTATTTTTAGTTGTCACTTGACGACTTGACTTGAGTTACAACATGATGACATCACAAATTCGTTCATTACAAAATTTGCTTGCATTTTATAATCTGTTTAGTCTGATTATAAACTGACGAAGTTCACATTCGGTCGGTGACATAAATATTCGTATTCAAGTGGACGCGTACTTAATTTATGCATATCTAAGTATATGTTATGGTCAATATAATTAGCACCCGGTTGCGTACTGAATGCGAATAGCGAAGGACACAAGTGCCGAAGATTTTGCTGCAAACTGTCATTAATACTTCGATGCGCCAACTTCGCCGACTAGAAGTTTGCAGAAGCACTTCACTGTTAGAGAACCTTTTTTATCAAGTGTTTTTTGTTTATTTATTAACTTCTGGTTGTGATTTATTAAAAATGTTTTAAGCCATGTGTTATGAAGAATATTGCTGCCTAGGAAACTTTTGGATACCTAAGATATATATATATATATATATATACAACAATTATTGTAGTTTTTAGACCTGCATTTGTATTACAGAGTAGCTGGTTCCGCGACGTCGTCCGCGTGGAAATCAATAAAAATGTTTTTCTCATAAGCTTGTTCTAACATCATTCTTCATTTTTTGTGTTATATCTTTGTTAAGTTTTAATAACAAATTTAATGAACAGACAGTTTTCTATCCTTATATAGAGAGTCTACTTTTGATTGAATGAAAAAGAGAAACAACCAAATTCACAATAGTTTTTTTTCATGTACTCGTAGTATATGCGATGACCTCCGCTACCTCTTCCAGTTTTTACACCATTCATGAATATACTTTAAAATATTTTTTAAAAAACTAATAATTGGGCACATATTTATCATGGCTCATGTAAAGTTCTCCTCCTCACAGACAATGCTATCCAAGAGTAACCACGTACGTGTTTTAGGCAATTAAAAACAACATATCCTCTTGAAGCCTCTTGAAGTGGCGGGTGGCGCTTTGCATGTGGCGACGCATAATGTTATTCACAATTTGGAGGGTTCTTACCTTTTTGCGCGGAACCTGGATTCTTTTTCAAAATTAAATAAGCCCTTGTTATTCCTCACATTATGATCTATATTCCAGTTGAAGTTTTATCAAAATCGGTCCATCTGTATCGGATATTACCCTCAACAGTATAAGGAGCACATTACCGAAGAGCATGTATGCGTAGATGTATTAATGAAAAAGAAACAAGAGAGGTGTGCCAGGATCGCGCCAAATGTAAATCCATGATCTCTGCCTACTCCTTTGGGTTACGGGCGTAAGCGCTTATTTATTCATTTATATTCAGTATGTAAATTTGATTTCGATATAACATACAGACACTTCAATTTTTAATTATCTGTATAGGTTTAAGTCAATGTGAATTCCATTCGTTTTTCACTTTTGTGCTAATTGGAAAACAACTAAAAGTATGATTTTTAAAAGCGAATATAAGTTCCATTAAAATGTAGCGAGGAAGTTAGTAAAATAATAATAATAAAATAATGATATATCTTTAAGGCATAGGAAGTAAAACTTTATTCTTTAAAATAATGATGTATTTGATTGTTCATATATTGATGACAGAATTGGTTTGAAACAATTTAAATCAAACTTCATCCGTAATCCAGTGTGATAACATAATAAATATTATATTATTAATTGAGATAATACACAACATTTTTGGCTCTACATTGATAATTACCCAATATATATTTCTAGGAATCAATAAACTAATATTGAAAATGTTTCATATGTCACACTGTATTTTGCTATGCTAATAAATTGTGCTTATTTTACATAATTAACAAATAAAGAATAATAAAGTTAGTTCTAAAACAAGTATTCCACTTTAATGGCGGCAATAATCGCTTATATTCTTGAATTTTAATAGACATTATTCGTGCCATAGATAACAAAAACTAGTTCGGGATCCCCCCCTCACCCGCTCTCACCACGTGATGCGGCTCGTTAATTAAAAGGGCGACAAATGCTCAATCGAAACTGATGACAAGTACCAGGCGAGCATAACACGCGAAGAGCGTATCGGCTCGGTAGAGACAGCATCTACTCGAATACTTGTCACTACGCTCCACAACAAGCAATGTAGTTTTTTTCTTTTATATTTCTTTGAATATCGACAATATTTTAAGGAATAATTATAGTTACTTTTTTCAATAAAATAAAATAAAATTAGACATGTTGTTCAAGACGAGATAAGTTTTCTCTTGTTATTGTCGATAACAAGAGAAACTTCAATCAGCTTAGTTTTTTTTCAACTTCAACTTAGGTACGAACCTTAGCAAACGTTAGTCATTTTATGAATTTGAATTCTAAGAATGCCATGAATTTGTACAGAGAGGGGATCCCGCGTGGGTGGGCGTCGTAATGTTATTCTCGATGGGAGGCGTTAATTTATTGGCGTTGGGTTATTTACTTAATATTATTTAATATGTAATGAAACAAATCACTTATAAACTTACTTTATGTTTTTTGAGCTGATGTCAGTTCAACAACCAACAAACTTGTTAGTTTTACTTCTTTCAAGTACCTAAATATGATGTTTGAGGTTTTGACAATGTAAAGTTACATATTTTAATTTAAGTATTAAGTTTTAAAACCAGCGTTACTGTCAACATGTTAATCATACCAATGGCAGTTTTTCATCAAATCTCGTACACAGTCATGGTACGGGACTTGGCATGGTAACAAATATATGGATTCGAACTATTACCTTTGAATAGTGAGCTTAGTCAGATAATACCTGAAGGTAACGGCAGCGGCAACGCACTGGCCGAAGCCGAAAATACACAAACATCTGCCGTTTTCTCAGGAACGTGCCAAGTTCCCCTAATCTCCCGCCAAAGTACAAAGGAACCATGCTACGGTGGGAGCGAGATGACGAGATATAACATTAACGAAGTGGGAGTAAGATAGGAACAAAACCGGAACATTGCACAAGCGGGTCTCGGTTGACGGGTCCCGAACAAAACGAACGAGTCGGGAGGCGATTAAAATGCGCCGTAACATCGGAATGAATGAAAATAATAAAAAAGGCTATAATTGCGTAACACGAGGCCAGCGGGGACTTGGAAAGGAATAATGATCCGAACCCGATGAGTTCCGAGTCGAGCGCTCCTTACTCAATCCAAAAATGTTTGAAACGAATAGAAAAAGATTATTAATGGACGCCAGGTACAGCGTTAAGCGGCTTTTAAAACGTATGACATTCTTTGCTAATTGCTATTACAAGAAATTTAAGAATACTTTGAAAAAAATATAAGATAAATATAGTCTTCTAACGCAAGCAGTTGACCTGATAACGATCGCAAGAGTTAAAAGATGTGTTATATATACATGAGCCGTGTGTCTCTTTCCTTCCAGAAAAGGAAAAGATGAAGATGGAAATAAAACCAAGCCACGTGTAAACTCTTTACTATAGGAATGGGCTGAGGTCATATGTAAAGTCCTTACTGTAGAAATGGAATCGGACCAAAATATTGATATTATTATCCGCTTTTTTTTTGTTTGTTTGCTTGGTGATAATCTGTTAAATTAATTAAAGTTATATGTTTAACGTTGTCACTGTGGATTTAAGTTGAGCGTTTCATTTAAAACGACATTTCGTCCTTTAAATTTTTTGCAGAACCGCGTGACAATTGAAATATCATCGGGCATGTTCATTAATAGTTGGTCGTTAGATAGTAATTGGATCGTACGCTATAGCCAATAGTTCTCCGTCTGTTCTGTCTGTCCTTACCTTCCTTATAATTAGCAAAATATTTAGCAGTGGTGGAGCCCGCAACAATCAATTCTGTTATACGAATGGGCCGGCTCACAGAAGAGAGGCATGGTTCTCGGCGTTCCGCCTGTTGAGTGTGGTGCCGGGACCAAGTATTTTTTTTAATAAGAGAAGGGGGCAATCGAGCGGCGGGAACACGGAGGTGATCAACGACGCCCATGGATTGCAACACCAGAGGAACTGCAGATGCGTTGCCGGCCTTTAAGAAAGAGATAGGCTCGCTTCTTCGTTTAAGTCCATTCCATTTCCCATCCTTTTCTAATAACGATAGGATAGGAGGGGACGAGGATTGGACAAGGACAGGACCCCTCCCGGCCGAAATAAAATCGGATTAAATAAATGGAGAAACGGAAATATCCTGTTTTCCTGTCTATGCCCTCCTCTGTCTATTAAAGGTAGGCAACGCATCTGCGACACATTTGCTTCTTGCGGATGTCTACGGGTAGCGCTCACTTAACATGAGGTGATCCGCTCGCTCGTTTGCCACCTTATTAGATAAAAAAATCATAGTTATTCTAAAACAACTTGAGGTACCTATGTAAGGTTAGGTTAAAGGGTCGTAAAAGGTAAGGAGTTGTAACAGCTACAGGTATTAATATGTAGGGGATAATAATCTATAGTAGGTGTTACCTGTAGCTGCTAGCTACCCCTGGATATTAATCCGGGGATAGCTAACTACTGTCTACTATTAGTAGCAGAAGAGGGGTAGTAATAGGAAGAAGATTCATAATAGTGAGGGGAAGTAATAGGTGGAGGGTAGTAACAGAGGGGCTAGTGATAAGTGTGGGTAGTAATAGATGTATGTAGTGACAGCTGGGTAGGTAGGTAATCTATTACTACTCAGTAATTGGTGGACAGTAGTATGTGGGGGTAGTAGTACGGGGAAATTTGGTACCATCTGAGGCGGTAGTAGTATGAAGAGGGCTGGTAGTAGTTGGGGGTAGTAGAAAGTGGGGAGTACTAACAGAGGGTAAAAGTAAGTGGGCGGTAGAGGTAATTATGCCCCCTAGAATTGCGCCTGGGCGCTACGCACCCTTTTCACCCCCCCCCCCCCCCACCCTCCTAACCCCTCGGTTACACGTCAGCAGTAACAAAGTCCATTTGCGGCGTCGGCCTGTCAGGACGTGATAATCTCAATCAAATCAAATCAAATGATCAAAATATGACTTTTGTAAATAAACAAACGTCATTTGCCAAACATGGCGGCCATTACACTTTATACTTTCACCGGAAATGTTTGATTTTGTGGAAATCGTGTAGTGATAACGAGAATTGAGAATGTGTAATGTGGATAGAAAATGTTATTTTTTGGGATGAGAAAAACTGTTGTTGTTTTTCACGATCGTCTTATGATTTATTATTATTTAATAATAAGGGTTTAAAGCATCAAGAGATTATACCTAACAAGACCGTAACCCAAAGATCATGGATTTGCATTTGGTGCGATCCTGGCTGATCTCTCTTCGTCTGCTTCTTCTTCATCCATACATATTACATCCATACGTATATGCTCGTCCCTTACGGGTACTCATACCGCTATTTTTTATGTTTTATTTCATTAATATGATCGACATAAGTTCTCCTGCCCACACTGCCACTCACTTTTAAACATAAATTTGTTAGTTATTCTCTCTTAATTCATCGTTTCAACATTCCCAAACTAAAATTATTTTTCTTTCACTTTGTTGTATGATTTTTCTTTTACGTATGAATCCAAATAAGAGAAATTTCGTCTCTAATTGCAATATCAAATCATATGAATTGAACAACTAACATTTCAGAAAACAACCACCTTAACTACGAAATAACAAACGGCAATTCTATATACACCACTACTTCTTATCCGTGAACGATCGTACAAACATAATGGATTGTGAAGCAATGTAATAAATTACTTCATAAGCGGTGTTCAGAAACTATTAATAGTATTTATTAGAACAAAGACGGCGGCCGCTGCTAGAATGTATCTGTCATTCACATGAGCGTGCCGTCGCAGTGGGCATTGCCGGTATTGTGCGGCGAGTGATACCCTTCTCGCGCTATGCGCCCCTGGTACTCACAACTACTAGATAGTGTAGAAATAGTCATGTCGCCATTTCGTAGGTAAGTGTCGAAACAGTCGTCTCCTCAGTCACTTCGTCTCTCCTCGTATATGATATACAATCTGACAAGAACTATTTATAGAAAATAATATAGCGCTTCCTAGCGTCAGTGTATTCTAGTTAATATTCTTTAAAACGTTTTTCACATGTCAATCTCTTTAGCATAAAATGGCAATCTTGATAAAATTTGCAAGGCTTAGTCAAATTTCTGTTTTTTTTATTCCAGCGTTAAAATTTAAAAACAAATCTAGTATATTTTAGAACGAGTGATTTAATTACAAAACTTATAAACTCTCTTATCCCTTTTAACGCCAACTCGCCACTTTTTACGTATAAACGCTTTAAATCGCTACTATATCGTTTAATATAGTCACAATGCATAAGTTTGTGATAATCCAACGCGGCTAATATGCGCCTACAAGAAATGTGATATGGGAAAATCAAATACTAGATCTACTAAATAACTTACTAGATAGTGAAGTACATAAATGAAGCGGCAAAGGTGAGTATGGTCTGGGCATGTTATGAGGAGGGAAGAATGTCATGCGACACGAGGAGTCTTAGATATGAATGTGGAGGGATGAATGGGTAGAGGAAGACCAAGAAAAGTTGGATGAATTGCATTAAGGATGACACGATGACAAGGAAATATATTTTTAAGATAAGAGCTGATAGAAATGTGTGGAAGAAGAAAACTTGTTGTGCCGACCCCATTAAGTGGGATCAGGGCTGAATAATGACATAACTTACTACAGCAATATGTGCTGGAAAAGCGTAGCGTGGTAATTTTATATATATAAACTGCAATGGTCTTCTAAGGCAGACTAAGGGTTGCAACCCACCAGTGGGTCGCTAGCGAATATTGAGCCGGGCGGTCCCTGTATGACGGCAGGACGGCAGTGTTACCGTTTGGATAGTCTAGTTTGTGGCTACATCTATTCTATTTTTAGGACAGTCAGTGGGTTTGATTGATTTTATGTCATGGATTAGGGCCCAGTCCACTTTGGGAACCACTGTTCTGAAGGATTATGGAAGTTTGAGCTCTTATTCGATTCGATCGTTCGATATTAATTCATCAATGATGTCTCGGGTGCGAGATGAATAAATTAAAGAAGTAAATTGTCTAAAGATGTCATGATTAGATGGGACCAATATGACGATCTGCCCATTTACATGGGAATTGTAAGGTTCGTGCCACACCAACGTAGGCGCGATATTATATTTTGATTTTAGCAACTTTTGTTGAAAACATCATATTGATGATAATATTAATATTAACACTTACTGCCTACTACTATAAACAACAGGAGGTTTGACGGGACTCTTTAATTCATTATAAATAAGTTAAGGATTGAGTTGTTTCCAAATCTAATGACTTCAGATCAAATTACAAATGAATATTCAGGACTGTTTTATAAATAGTTGTACTATAAGTTTAGCCAATAAATGTATCAGGTGATGGAAGGAAAAAAGTACGTACCTACTCAAGATGTATCAACAGTTTTACATATCAAAACCCAAGACAAGGTCGTGTTCACCATCAGGTGAATATTCTGCTTTTATTTATTCCTATCACATCATTATGTATTAAAATATACCTGACTCATTAGGTATATTTTACTTACGTTTATTTTTCAAAATGTTTATTAACTTAACTTAAGAAGAGTTGCAACTTATAATTATATATAAGCTTATATGTGGGGAACAATTTAGTTGTGTAATTATTCTTAGAAATTTTCAAGTTACCTTACATCACAATATAAAGTTACTTCAACTCGTCAAATATATGTCTTTAAGTGTGTATAGCCCTAAACAGCAATCATGCTACGTCAGGGTCGACGCACGCGAGAACGGGGCGGCAATATAGAAACTAGCGTGAGAAAGCGAGACACGCTGTGTTGATGTGGCAGCGAATACGGTCGTAAAGTAAAACGCGGTTTTTGCTTTTCGTTCCATTGGGCTCGAAGGAAATCTGCTGGGCCCCGTGTTGCTACAGCAAAAAACTGTAATAAAAAGTTAATCGTAATATTAAATGTGTTGGTATTGTATAATTAATTAGTACGCAACAGGCGTTTACCTCCATTGGTTGTGAAGTAGACCTTAACTAAACGTAGCAGTTTTTTAGATTACAATGAAAAATTAAATGCAAACACGAACAGAGATAACTATAAGACATGTACTGTGTTTTATTGTGAATTCATTAAACCTAACCTTTTTCAAAATACGCCGTTGATTGCTGGATTTTATCAACAAATTAACTGCGACATTATATGACAAAATAATTATATAATTTGATCGCGTAGCCATAGACATGACAATCTCATAAATCTCTCTATGGAATTAGTACAAGATTGCATAGGGATACGATTTGTTAGAGGTTATATTTTTAGTTTAAGGTCTTGATAATCAAATAATTTACGCCCATGACCCATAAGGTTTAAAAAAAATTTCTTCTTCATACAGAAGAATCGTCGAATCTCGAAAATCGATTTTTGCTGCCTGAAGCAGTAATCTCGTGCTTATAAATTACTGACGAAGATTTTTAGGCATTGAAATTCATCCTGTAACGATCAGGTTACCGACGGATTTTTAATTTTCTCTTCTCCCACATATCTATAAACTTAATTTGTCAGTTACAGATATTGTTAATCTTAATTTCCTTTCGTTACCAATAATAAATATACTCTTATGCCCGTAACCAAAGGGGGGTAGGCAGAGATTTTGAAATTCTATCGCAATCCAGGCACGCCTCTCGGTTCTTCCATAGTACATCTACGCATACATGCTCGTCGGTTAATGGTACTCCTTATTGTCGCCTTTCTATATTGTACTCATAGTTTTCATCAAGTCTATCGTAAATTTTATTAGCATGTCTTATTACACCAACCAACATTTCTTTCTGTTCACGCTCTTCTCAAATCAAGTCGGTACATGCATACGGTATTTAACTCTTCCATCACACACATCTCACATGTACACGCAGCCGTAATTGTATCCAGATAGACCGAACATGTTCATGACCTCACACGCTCTTTCTTTCTGTCTCAGCCTCTCCATTAGGTACCAAATTAATGTGAGATCTGACATTTTTTTGGCCTTTAAGGCGGGTTTTTTCCGTAAAAAGTTACCATTAGGCGAACTGCTTTCACGTTTTCGTCATTCAATAAAAAAGACGTGTAGGCTTTATTTGATTGAATGCTTTAAAAAATAATAACCAATAGTATGTAAAAATAAAAGTCATGTTTTGTCGGTAAAATACATTTTCTAATAACAAATTCGATAAAGATTTTTATGTGGTTTAGTCCAGTCAGTTTAGTAGTAAAACTGAAGTGCTTAGTTTCATCACTCTAGCAAAGAAATGAAGCCCACACAAAAGTACAACCCTAATATAGTCCTTTAAGCCCGCTACTATAGAATGAATTAAATTTTAGATTTAGTTCATAGATCCATATCAGTCTCTGTCTTTGAATAATTTGTGTGCGTTGTGAATGCTTCCCAGGCTACCAATTAGGCTATCGCTAATGCCGGATAGCATCGCGCGCAACGCACGCCGCCCCCGCCTCATTGTATTGTTACTTTAGATACGTGCATAACTAACGAGCCGTGTTTGCCTTACTTGGACAAACATATCCCACTCCGTGCACTATGCTGTAAATTATGAACATTTCGACATTTTTTTATCCCGGATCCATCAAAAATTTAGCAGTCTTGCTAGCGACAGAAGATAGACAACTTCCATCGACTAGATATAAGTACTTAAATTAACATATATTAAGGCAAGATAAGCCGAGCATTTACACGTGTATGGATGTAAAAGAACATGATGGACATGTACCGCGATCGTTCCCAAGGGAAATTCGTAACTTTATCTGGGCATTTGTGGGCTACAGGATTGATAGTTTATTTGTCATAGGCTTATAAGCACTACAACAAAAACCCGCTGCTTTGATTTGACCAACTTATGAAGTTGTCATATTTAATCAAGCTATATACTTTCTACTATTTAGTATTTTTCTACTACTTATTATACTATACAGTAGTGGAAGTAATTAACTCGATGCGTGCAACCAGATAGGTGCCGATGCACCTTACTAAGACATGAAAAGCACCGTTGTTTTCCCGTCAGCTGTCGGCTTTCGTATCTACGCCTTGCAACTTCTTCTGAGTTAGTAATGTTGCTGTTGTATTTATTTGTTTATGGCCAGTTAAATGATTACAAGTTTCTTAATTTGTTTTTACAGCAAGAGCTACAACTCAAGCTGAAGAATAATCCTATAAGCATTGAACATCGAATAAGTAAGTTTGAGCAACAATTTATTTGCATTTTAATAGTCAGCTAATATCGTTACATGCAAATAAGAGGCATGATACTCCTAATGAAAAAAAACCTAAGGATCATTGTTTTGTTAGAAAATAAATACAATTTTTTAATTCTACTATTTAAAGTAAATAAATTTGTATTATGTTTTTAAGAGACGTGGTGGTAAGATTCCCGTCTCTTACAAGCCATAGCAAAAACCACGACAGTTTAAAGTGAAATAAACTTGTTTTTTAAACTAAGTTATTTCAAATTCCAACCAATGATTTAGAGGTTACGACGATTAGAATGTCTTTAAATGCTCCATCCAAAAGTTACGAATGATGGTTCAAGGTTTGTGATCTTTACGCGAAGAAAGTTGTCTGTTCTCGTTGCGGTAAGGAAATAAATTCCTTTAGTAATACTTGAGGTTATTTTATCCCATTTGCCTTTTAAAGTGCATTCATATCAATTTATGTAAATTATGTAACATATATTAATTTATGTAGGTAGGTTAAAGTGGCCGTCTCGCACCCCAAGGGTTGAGGGCTCGCCCCGCGGTGCTGTCGTCGGTGGAAGCAATTAGGTGAGCCCTCGCCCTCGCTGAGCCCTCCCACCTGTGTCTCATGTTACTGCTCAGGGCTGCCACTACCTTGACCACACAATACAACACAGTAGAGCGCCGATTATACGAACTAATTAGAAGACATGGGTAGGAAATCCGGGTTATAATAGGATAATCGAACTTTATAATTTTTTTACATGTTTTATATACATTTAACATAATTTATATGAAGATTAAATAAGTTAGTGCACAAAACATGTTGTATTAACGTATTTAATATGCCCTTAAAAAGAACGGTTCAAGAACACTTTAATATTAGTCTGTCGAAACGAGCCCACTAGCAGAGTGAGAACTTTTCGGTTAAGCGGTCGTACGGTTGATCGGTGCTCGTACAAACGTCGCTTTACTGTTCAACAAGTGAAATAACTGTTAAAATTTTGAAGTTTCTTCAAACAAAGATAAAAGGTAAAAAAATGAAGCGTCTTTGTAAGTTTTTTAACTTGATCATAATTTCCTGTTAATATTATGACCAAGATATGAAAATCAAAAAAATAAATGTTTACAAAAAAGGAGAAAATTAGCTAAAGAAATTCAGTGACAATATTTAACAAATTTTTATAACAGCCAAGGACCACCTCGGTGAGCCCGATCGCATCAGCTTTCGAACAGAAAGAACCTATTCAGAATCGATCACATATTAAACAATTTCTAAAATGTCTAAGTTTTTTGTTATCTTTAACAAGTTCCTGATTCATCTGCGTCACTAACAACACAGGTAGGTTGCGGAATGGTGAAATTAGTGTGGTTCAAATATTCCTTACTCATAATCGGTTCGCAAAATATACAATTTTGTATTTATATGCCTTAGTATTTAGTTCAAGAAAAACAAATACTACTAACAATTCTCACACACAATTTAGATTTCATCCATAATCCATTTCAACCTTAATTTAATTCGAAAATAGTTTGACAATACACGAGCATGTTGCCAACCCTAATAATAATGTTTTAGGATACAGAATTAAGATTGATTTGGGTATCTTTCTTGTTTGTTCAGTCGTCTAGTGACAAAACTGGCCCTAATTTCGTCCAGATTACATTCGTAGTTTTTTTATGATTAGGCCAATGTCTGGTTTTAGTTTTGAAGATAAAAAAATACCCATTTGAATAAACTGTAGCAGTACTTAACTCTATAATTTCAAAGTCATTTTAAATTATTTTACGATCAGATAATTATTCTTCTTCTTGAAGTGCCATCTTCTTTCGAAAGTCAGCAATCATTGAGACAACCTTCACTCTTCATACCGCAGCTTAACAGCGAATGGCTGTTCTTTCCAAACCACCGGCGTAGATTCTTTAGCCAGGATATTCTTCTTGCCCCACACTTCGCTTTAGTTGAATCTTTCCAACAATGTATAATGAGCTGCTGCAGTCCATATTTTGCGTTTTTCATTACGTGGCCTAAATATACATAATTATTAATAATATCAAATAAAAAAGTTTGATTTTTATTATTTATCTTTATATTTGTATTAAAATAACATTGTTTGAATGTATTTATTTTAAAGTGGTAGAGCCAGCAACATCTGTTCCACGAATGGGTCGGTTTGACCGGTGAAATACAAAATCACAGAAGACAGGCGTGAACTAGAAGTATTCTGCGTGTGGGTTGATTACTGAGGCGCCGGAGGCCTAATTCTACTTCCCTATCTCTTTATAATAAGGAATGGATGGAGGAGGGGAAGAGGATTCAACGGTGAAGGCAATGGCGAGGATAAGAATATGTAATTTTTCCTATAGGTAGCGGTCACTTCATAACAGGCGAACTTTTACTATAAAAAAAATGACAGTGGATATTGTCGCAGGTGGAATGTAGCCGAATTTAATATGTGTAGAATTAGTATAATAGCTATCTTCTTTTCAGCCAGCAATCATCAACTGCTGCACGTCAGCCTCCCCCAATGATCGCCACAAAGATCCCTTATCCAGCGGGCTCGTACGTGAATCAAAACTTGTACGTACAGCATCAGAAAAAATGATAAGTGAGAATAAACTGCAACTACCTTAACTTAAAGATTTATTTCGATCATAACTTTTCTTTTGTCAACGTTTGCTTTGCAATTTTTTCTTTAGTTTGAGTAAAAAAATTATCGCCATGCAATTTAGCAATACTGGTTGAACCATTGTCAACCCATATGGTGTCCCATAAACACCAAACTTACCTCGTTTATTAACCCCCAAATGACAACAATTTACCCCAATAATAACATAGGGGTAGAATCGATAACCGAGGGTGGGTCACCGTTTGACACTGATTGGTTTCGCCACAAGCAGTTGTTTTGTACTTGAAAACCGGAAATAATTTCATTCGAGACCATAGAGAATGTCCGATGATCGATTAATTGAAATCAAACAATACAAGATTTACATTATTATTTCTGTATTTTATTTTTACATTCAAGCACAGGAAACATAGCATTTAAAGTTTACACATTATAGATGAAACATATACAGAAATGTCCGTACGTACGCTTTTAACATGTTATAAACTTAATTTTTACCGCTCTTGCTTTAAAATGTCTTGTTTCAAAATCTTCAATACTCTTATATCGAATAGTGTTTTTTTTGCGCTAACAAAAAATAACTGTTTACGAGTAAGTTTATTATTTACTTAACAATTAAGAACGTATATAAATATGCATATAGTGTATGCATATGTACTATGTTATAAAGGATGCAAATGCAATCGACATGGGGAATTTTTACTGCATAACTCCATAAACAATCACTCCAGTCCCTTGACTCAACCGATTTACAAAATTCACTCATCTCGATTTTCTTCCGGAGGGTTCTCACTTTCTTCCACGGAGACCTGCAGGACCGCCTTTTGGATCAATTGCATCAGCTTACTGCGTGCGTCTTGCGAACTCAGCTGTCGCAATTGTGAGGCAACGAAGTCGCCGAATACCTGTAGATCAAGATCTGATCAGTATTATCAACGAGATTTGCACTTGAGCAGCTCTGAAGAAACCATCCTGATTACAAACTCCGAAGTCTCCTACACAATGGATATGTGTCTCTGCGTTTGCGTCTCTGCGTTTTGTATTGAGTAATGTGAATGAAAGCTTAATAACTTCACTAATTACTTATATAGGTACATACTGGCTTCATTTACTATATTAACAATTTAAATGGAAAGGGGACAGCCAAAGGAGAGAACTTTGGTTGTTGTGAATATTGAGCTCATTTAATGTTAAGTAAAAGAAAAGATATTTAAACAAAAAATATATTACCTGGCATTCATCTGGCCGCGGCTCCTGACTGACGAGGATCACGGGCTCCTCGTTCCAGATCTGTGGAGGCAGCGGCATCGGCGACGAAGAGCCGGCGTTCCTCACCATCAGTATGCGAGGACTCTGGCTCAGGCGGCTGACCCTGCCGAATGCCACTTCCTCCTCGGCTTGAAATTCTGCTAGCTGTGTTACAAATAAATCTTTCAATCATAGATATAGAATATTGTTACTTCCACGTCCTTTGCAAACATAATGTGCCGACTGAGAGAGCTATCAATATATAAACATAATGTGCCGACTGAGAGAGCTGTCAATATTCGCTTTTTAATAAGATTATAAAGTGTGAGCGATATTAAACAAACGACTACTACAAAACTAGAAATTTGGCATTGACCAGAAATTAAATCCGTAATCTGCATTGTAATAAACTCTAAGCACTTGGCTTTGAGGTTGTCTTGTCATTTAAATAAGAGATATAAATATGCATATTCAATCAGTGTATGCGCGTGTTAATATATAGTTGCCAATTAATCATCGGCGCTAAATTATTGGTCAGCACTGCATTACTCACGGTCGACTATAACACTTTACAACCGCTACTCACTGTATTAGCGTAAACACATTTGATAAAGATTCAAACAAAAAATTGTTTTACTTACTAGGTGTAGTGAGTGGTTGATCACTGTATGGTGGTAGACATTTCTTTCAATATAATCTAAATTCCCTACCTTATACGTTCCGTCAAATTATTAATACTTTTGTGAGACATTATGAACTTTATTTAATTAATTATTTAGTTATATCTACACAATTATTTTGCAATATCCATTGAGTCCGTGTGATAATAATAGCGATAATACTATCTCTGTCTGTTCAATAAATTACGAGATCATGTAACACGGGCAATATAAAGTTGAAAGTAAAAAAAACGATATCAAATAGCTTACCGCAAGGTTGACCCCCTTAAGGGGTGAGACGAGGGGTACGTCGAGGGGGTCGGGGGGCGTGCGCAGTAGGAACGTCAACGCGTCAAAGTATTCCCAGCCGCTAATCCCCCCCGCCACCAGCCCCCCCGTTCTCCTCCTTATCTTCCTCACTTCATTGTTAAACTGCGTCCTCAAATTGTGTATTTTTCTACTTATCTCCTCCAAGGTCGTGTCGAAAAGGCCCGCCAAATACTCCATTCTGGCTTGCCGCGCCGCTCTGTCCTTATTCGCCGGATGTTTTACGTCCCACAATTCTTTGCACTCCTTCTCCATAGTTTCGATGAGTTTCATCGTGTTCTCGGAATTCCAATTGTAACGAATCTCCTTCTTGTTCGATGGTGATTCAGGATCTGCGTCCAATTCTATCTTCGGTAGGGGCATGTTGTCAAATGAGTTGGGATCCATAACGAAGCGCAGTTATCGCACTAGCGCTCTAGCGAGACTGCCGACGACTGCGGAGAGCGGTGTCGGGAGGAGCGGCAACGTCGCATTCGTTCGACGCTACGTTGTTGCCGCTCTGCCGATTCAATTAATTTCAACGCATTTCCATCGCTGCAGCGCTGAGCAACTTTGAGACTCTAAAATGACTGAGCGTAATATGTTAGCTGTAATGAGCGCTGCCTTGTGTAACGCAGGTTGCTTTTTCCTGCGCAGATTGCACAAAACAGATACGTCAATACCAGACTTAGATGTTGAAGGATTAAAAGCTTTGTAAATAATGATGTTACTCATTTTATAAATAAAAGTATTTGTAATAAATCGAATCTTTTTTGTGTTAACAGTTTATTATTTGGAATAGTTATTTTAAGATATAGAAAAATATTGCGTAAATTGTTTTTCGATATTAAAGTGCATTACGTAAAAATATTATTCAATGGAATGTTACAAAAGTATTATTTCGTCTATTTCATATGAACAGCGCCAGATAAGTGTGATAATTCCAAGTTTAAATAAGTTATTATCTATAGAAGGAGCAGGCGACATCTGAACTTTATTGAACAAAGTCACACATAAAAGCTGTAAAATCTCACTTAGATACTTTTAAACACTTGTGTAAAGTCGGTGAAAAGACTACTTTTTTTACTACTCATGCGTAAATGATTTAAAAAAAAAACATTTTTTTATGGGAGAATGCGGCAAAGCGATACACCTGCTATTAAGTGACCGTTCTTACAGGCATCCGCAACATGCAAATGGGTTGTAGATGTATTGCCTACGTACCTATAATCGACAAAGAAGGGATTAACAGAAAAAAGGACAAGAAGAAGGCCTGCGGTCCCAACTCATAAGACGAATACTTCTGTAGTCTGATTTTTAATTCGACGGAATTCTCACATATTGTTAAATGTTGCCAATAATGAAATATTTTCACTAAAACCGAAAAGCATTTTAACAAAATAAAATATAAACCTTTCTTTTTCTAAATTTATTTTAGTAAGAAAAACTATGACTCAAAAATTACTGATAATAACTTACGATAACTGTAAAATGGTAATCAGATTTTGTATTATCATAGGTTTTATTATCATAGGTGTTATTGAAGTTAAAATAAAGTGATACAATTTATCAAGGAAATTATTTTTCTACTACAGGATGCCCTGTCCAATGATAAATAGGTTGCAAATCTTTTTTACGTAAACCTCTTTCTTTGTAAAATTTTTGCTTCTTCTAAGTGCCAATGTAACAAGATGCCAAACCTAAAATTAAAAAAATATTTACTCATCATCATGTTGCCTGTCATACACGTTTTTCTTCTCTTCTCCCTACTCTGCATGCTGGAATGTGCTCACTGTGTGTGTTGCGATCTTAGATAAAGAATTATATAGATTTGGCATATGTAAATATAACCCGATAAAATTTAAACTGTCTGACAAGCTTAATGAATGGCAATAAATTTAAGGCTACTGTCTAATTTGGTTGATTAATGCAACTAATGACGTGATAACCAATAACATTTTTAAACATTATTTCTATAGTTGTCACCGTTTGTGGCGCCTTCCGTTCCACCACCATCACTTGAAATTACGTTATTACTTAATTTTAACAGATTAATATGGGTTAATCTTGAAATACAGAAAAAAAATACAAGTAAACATTAAAAATAAATAGTTTTTCTTATGCCTTAAGCCTCGTGCCTCGTATTAGACTCCAATGTAGTCTTGTTCTCATTATATTGTCCTTGATAACGCTTTTTAAACTTCATTACATTTTAGTGATAGCTTTCCCCATGCTCTTCTGAATATGCCCCCAAGCTATCTTTAAACTGGCCTGAGCATGGAGCTTATGAACTTTAAGGAACATTCTACAACCCATGAATTTAAAGTTCGGAGAGCTGAAGAGCATCTGGTTACTTTTCAACGTAGAAAATCCGAAAATAAGCATTTTAACAAACTGAACAAACCACACTTGATGACTTCAACCAAAGATTATGTACTAGCAATATGTACGCTAACCCGTTTCTAAGCCTGCGGTCAACACATCTATTAAAGAACCATGTAACTATATTTTAATTTTCTGTTTACACTTATAAATATTATTTTTTATCTTTCTGCCTTCTTTTAAATAGGTTTCAGCGAAGTGCCTCAATACTCTTGATGAAATTATCGATGTCTGCAGTGAATTAATAAAAAAAATAAAAATTCCGAAGTCATGACTAGTTCAGATATCAGATAGACAGACGAGCTGTGTGACACGTGCGTGCTATGAAGAGCACGTGTTGAGCTGCAGTCGGCTGCTCGTTAAACGTGTCCTGTTTATAGCACGGTTTATGGCTCCAGATTACAAGCCGGACATCCAGGCCGATTTGTTCGGCTGAGGAAATGGCGCTAATGATGATGTCTCACGACAAAGATGGAGTTAGTACATTTTAACGCACTGCAACTAAATGAACTGTGCTTGGGCTTTCTCTAGTGGGCTTTTTTCAATAGTTTATAAAACGAAGATCAATGGCCACCCAAGAAGAGCAGTGGGGTTATAGTTCTAGTGGGAATTTAAAAAATGATGGTGAACTGTTCATAACATAACTAGTACACGTATATACTTATAGCAGCATATCGTAGAATTTCAAGCTACCGGTAAGTTATCTTCTATTTACAATTGATAAGTATGCACAGATATCCCTCGCCGCAAAAATATGGCGTTCGCAAAATTCTTTTTTTAGAGTAAAAACTTCCTTAGCCGCATTTTTTAATAGTACTAGGTGGCAAACGAGCAAGCGGTTCACCCGATGTAAAGTGATCGGTACCCATAGACATCTGCAACTCATTAGTTAGTTGCGTTGCGCGTTGCGTTGCTGTTGATGTGTTGCCCACCTTTAATAGACAGAGGACAGGAATTGGAAATAACCATTTTCTGTTTGTGAAGGACAACTATACATTCCGTCCACTTAAAATACACGTTCACTTAAGTGTTTGATTATAATTCAATTAACGTTAATAATGTATCGTGCGAGGTGGAGCTAAACTTTAATTACACATAGATACATTGATGTGAATTGTAAAATTTTAATGGCCTATTCTTAAAATAAGGTTTGCACCCAAATGAATAACGATCGTTACGATGCAGCGTGTCACGCCTATTTTATAAGTGTCTAACATTTTAAGGATTAGCCTATAAATAAATACAGGCACCACGTGTGCGACTCAGTGTAAAAGTTAAACATTTTCCAGTTTTATAATAGTTTAAATATTTCTAAATAAATAGATTTCGACTGTGAATAAAATGTACTGCTTTATGTGTAAACTGTTACGTTTTAGGATTTTTCTACCGATTTTTCACACCACCAATTCAGAAATGTGTTATGTTAATTCAAAGACATGAGCCTTATAAATTTGTGGGTTTGTTTGTTGTATATGTTTTGATATACATAAATAAGTGCACAAATATTTATTTTACGATCCCCAAAAATTTATATTTTTAAATTTATCACTATCATTCTAAAGGTGCGATATATTTAATAAAAAAAGGCATAAGGTTAAAATAAAACAATTTAGACTTATGCTCGGCAAATTTATACCAATACAAAGCTTAATCAAAATTGAAGACCAAATAAAAGAATCGTAATAATAAATTAAAATTATAAAAGTATTTATTATATAATTTATCTACAAGTAAGTACAATTTTGTCGATGATAAAATTAAAATTTGGAAACTATGCAGCATAACAAATTATGGTGAATGTTGATATAATCCAGATGCGGTAAACCGGGGGCCGCAAGCGTCGCGTATTAATTAAAGCGGGCAAGCAGAGGCGCCGCGCGGTGCAGCCACGCCGGGAGAGGATTAATATCTAAATAATGAGGCAGACGCCCCGCCCCGACCCGAACCGATAACAAAAAAGTAAGCATTATTTTATGTTCATTTCTTCTTTATTTAAATAAAACTATCTGGACGTATAAAACATTTTTAAGGTATGTAACCCGTATAAAGCATACTTTGCCTCCCCTGGGAAACATCGACCCAGGCCCTGTGAAAAATCTAGGTAATTTGCCCACTATAGCGCCATCTAAATTAAAAAAAGGGTTGACATAAAACCTCTTCCCACCCGACCAAAAGGATGAAGATACGGTACGTCAAATCTAATGTACCTACTATGTAACGATTTTTAGCGAAAGTGATTCTATAACGAATATAAAATTAGCCTAGATCCAGGTTGTGGTTAGCCTTTCGCTTATTATCCCCTTCAACGAGATAACCTAATAGATCGGTTAATATAATTTCTTGATTACATAATTTAAAATAAAAATAATCAAGAAAAACTAAAAAATATTTTAAATATACTAATTAATATTGCTTATTTTATAAATAGCATAAATTAATTTATTTAGTCCGGTAGTCCACTTTGTGGCGGTCAATCGTTGGCCTACGTCCAGCAGTGCACGACTATTGGCTGAAAAAAGGGAAAAATAATTTATTTATAAAAAAAATAATTTTCTATCGGTACAATCATTCTGGCCCGTATCTCTCGAGACAGCACTCGACACGGGCAGGGGTGGGGGCGGGGGTGCGCACCGGAAAAAATGTCGTTCACCGGCCCTGATTTATACGTCTATACGTCACCGTCTGTCTGTCCGTGCGGCTGCGGATATACGCCTCAGTGATATGCGAACGCTACACAAAGGGTTGCCATGTTTCTTTCAGAGATAAATGTCTTTGCATCGTGCTGCTTTTTTTTAATGTACTCTTATTTATTTTTCTTATTCCTGAATATTCTCGAATAAAATGGAATAGAGACGAAACGATATACAAGAATAGAAGTGAGACGATATAAAATATATATGGTAAACATTCAAAAACAATACTGAAATTTTCGTAGAATGAAGTAAGCTATTAATTTTCTATTAATAACCAAGTCAACCCCTGGTATTATTAGCCATAGCACGCGATTAAGAACCGTAACACGTACGGATTAAAGATCATTATCAACTGTCCACCAGAATTAAGGATCATTTGAATGGAACGTGCCCACTAATTACTCAGTAATATCATTGAATAAGCTAATGTAATTGGATGCGCTGCGGAATGAGCTATGATTACAATTTGTGCGTGTCTCTACACCTTATATTATTGCCACACACACCATGTGGCTCAGTAATGCCATTCTAATTGTTTGCTGAGTGAATTTTTTTTTCATTTGGTTCCAATATGTGAGAAGTTTTGATAACGCCACCAATCCGACTACGTCCATTTATTTCTAATACGAATTCGACCGTATTCGGACAAATCTTTCACTATTGCGTGCGTCCAGGTTTCGATTTGTGGTCGCCAGATTTAAATCTGGCTCACCTAACCGATCCGCTGATTTAAGCAACAAAATAATCAAAGAATACGTCTGATAGTATCTAAACTAAATGATGCATTCAACCTTGGGTATAAAGATATTGAATGATAAATAATATTCAGTGAATATTTAATGACGGCATTGCCAGTATTGTATCTCAAATATGGTCGATATAATGTTACCTCGGGGCGGCCTCTATATTTGCACTCATATTTGCATTTTTACACTCAATGTCCTATGTGTATTTATTTTTTAAGAATACACATATTGCACATTTTTTTTTCAAATTTTATCATATGAGATATGAGGCGAATTTAACGAGGTCTTTATCATATGAGATATGAGGCGAATTTAACGAGGTCTTTATCATATGAAATATGAGGCGAATTTGCAGGCGTTCGCTGTAATCAAAGAAACAAGCAGGAGTTTATGGCTGACAACGATAGTGTCGCCATAACGATGTGCCTGTGACGCGGAGAGTAACTTAATTGGCTCAAACGTAATAACTTGTAGCGAGGTAAGATATATGTTTACAACGTAAAGTAAATAACATACCAAGCTCGCGCTTTGTTGTTTCGGGTTGTATGACCCGAGGGTCGTTGAGGCTATAGGTTATAGTAACTTGCCCCTTATTTTCAAGTCAGGGATTCCGTCGCTCAACAAATTTAGTTATCGTAAACGATACCTGTCTAGTAAGCTTTATCTCTGGAGAAAATTTGCGTCCTCAATGGAAAATGTAATAGAACACGTCCATCCACATCAGGTAAAGAACTCCAAATTAGTCACCAAAAACGCCTCAAAAATGTCAATAAGTCTTTATGGGCCTTAATGAAAAATTTCATTTTTTGTTTAGCAGAGTGGAGAGCTGCTCAATCCACTGTCTCCCCCATATTATAAATCTTCTTCAGGTGGGCCTTATTAAAAAGGTAACGTAAAAATAGTGAATGTAAAGGGTACGTGAACGTGATGCAGTGATGTCCTGCGTATTTATGATTTGCTATTATTTTCCTGCTTACCTAAATTTCAGACGACACATATGGATTAAATTATTTTCTTCTAAACTATAATTAATGAAATATCTCAATAGTTGTGCATAAATAATAAGTGGTTCTAGAAAATTTAGGTTGCCTTCTGTCTGCTACTCATCAGTCCCACTTCATAATATGTATTTTAATTTATGCAAGAAACAACTTTATTTATGCATAATGTACAGCTTATAGTTCAGTTTTATTTAATTGAAAAACTAGAAAGCATTCTAAGAGCACTAGTGCAAGATTGCTTTTCATATACTAACTTTGTGGAGTGGTATAAAAATATTTTAAAATCACAGCAACAGATGTCGTTAGTTGTCACTTAGCTATACTGATTTGTTGGGATGGCATGCCGGATGAAGAAGCTTACATAGTGTAATAAATACGACGTAGATATGGTTACCTACTATACGTCTAATGCTTAATAATTCAATTTCTACCGGGCTACTAATACAATTCAAGAAATCGTACGACTAAAATGGATGGTGCCCACTACTCTAATAAAATATTAATCGTCTGGAATTATATTCGTGATATATTTAAGACTACATCTTTTTTAACTTTTATTAAGGAATGATATCTAGTACGTTAAAAAACATAGCTGTTAGTTTTTGTCATATTGGTGAAAGTAGTAAAACTGCGGTATAATTTAAATTCGAACCGCATACCCAACTAGTCTGTTACCGCGGGAACTCGGCCAAGTCCCGCCACAAAAAGCGCAAGCAATCTCTGAATATATTTTAATAGCGGCACGGTGACGGCACAAAGGCGGTTATTTATCGCACGCCCTCTCTCGCTGTCGCAACACGCCGAGTTTCTCCACCAACATACATCGCCCCTCTAACAACAAATATTAACTATAAATCAAACACAGTACAGTTCTAATTCACATGACGTTAACCTGACGAATACGACGTTCGAAAGCCAAACATGCGAGCCTAGTAATCATTCGATGCCCGTTTCCAGCCGGTCTTACCGGTGCCACAACAATATACAAGAATAAGCTCTATTCCATAGCTCATAAGATAGGAAGTATAATTTGTTGTGGACCGAGAAAAGATGTTTAAATAGAGCATGAAAGTCCGATAATGAATTGACAACGGCCGTGGAACAAGTTCGTGGTTATTCGTTCAATTCGAGTGTGTACAGGATGTGTTAAAGCTGACGTGACATTTCGCTGATTTCCTATTTAAAAATAGCTTTATTTGGTTTCCTTAATTAATGATCTATGTAAGTTGGAAACTATAGTTCAAGGCATAACATTTGAGTTATCTGGTTTGGGCAGTTTTTGGGTTGCGTTATAAGGCTAAGAACAACATTTGAGACCTTAGGTGCGAATAGAGTTAGCTATCGTTGTCACATGCATAATAATATCCTTACTTTTGAACATAGTACACGCAATAAAAATTCTTTCAATACTAAAGTACCTCCTGTAGGTTTTAAGATGGCCACTTTTCCTGCACTTTAAGGTAATAGTTCCCTCTCTAATAATATTACCTCGTCACCGTCTTAATTTCTCCTAATGTCTTTGAAATTAGGAAGACCAATGCTAATGTGAGGTATAAATCTGTATTTTGAGATGCATTCGCTGTTTCGGCCATCTTTTGTTATTGACTTATTATTATTTATTTGACTGTATTTTTAAATAAACTACGTTGTGTAGCTGCTTTCATATATACAAATTATCTACACTTTGTCCAACCACGTCATACCGGTAAGGCGATTTGCGAGATGAATAAGACTCCACATTATTCCGCCTTGTTCCCGGTGTAATAATCATGTTTATTAAATATTTAGAAATTAAGGTATGTTTCGCTAAGTAAACGTCACTGTGACCTTTGTCTTTAAATCTTTAAAAAGAAAAGATGTCTTTAAAAAGCAATTTTCTAATAATGATCAATTATCTATTTCCATACATAGCATTGGGGGATCCAGGGTGAGGGGCTAAGAGGCTTGAGACCCTCCTTAAATCTCTAAGTGATCATAAAATAAAACAAACGAATACATAATCAAATGGGACGGACTGATGCTACTTCTTTCTTTTTCTATTAAGGAAGACAAAAGTATAAGTTCTCTGCTACATATTATACTTAACCTTAATAACTTTTATCGTAACCAATTCTGTTTAATGTTTACTAATCATATGTGAGGGATAAACATGACGTCATCGCTGATTACCCTAACTGCGGTGTGCGTTTACTGCATGAGTAGCGGCCACCCACAGGCTCTGATTTGTCACTCAAACTCCCTTTGTGCGTCACTGTATTCCGACAATTTTATTGCTGAATCACAAGCCCATTCGTTCACAGGATATTTGTAACCATTATAATATGTTTTAGAGGAACGAAGTACTTTTAAACTGCCTCATAAAACGACGCCATAATGCGCACATCAATGACAATCGAAACAAGATTATTATGAATCTGTCAAAGAAATGATATGTGTCAGGATGAAAAGTTGTCATCTATCCATCGGACGGGTATCGCGGGGATGAGTATGTTTATTTTGGTTGAGATAAAATCCGAATTTAGCTAAACGAGACGAATAGATACCGATGCGTCTGTAGTACAAACAACGAAAACATTTTGATCGTACCGACTGCGATTGTTATTGGCGGATAGTAATAGTTGTGAACTGAATGAATCATTCCCGTTTTGTCGTACCAGGTCAAACGCAACAAACCTATTTTGTTCTTTAATAAACATATTTTTATGATATTATTTTTACATATCATATTCCTGGTCGTCGCATGTTCTCATAGCCTTAGAACATAGGCAGGATTGTATTATTAGTGTCGAATTAAATAATCTATCCTGTCATTTCGTTTAAAACAAGTAATAAGGCAGAATTGGCAACCACTATCTCCTTTTCGTCCAGTGCATTAGGTCGCAAGTGTACACAAATCGATACACAAATATCGAGCACTATCGTCATAGCATAAATGTTTCACGCATTCATAGTTAAAAAATGAGGTTGCAATCGGAATATCAACTATATGTAAAAATATAAAAATAAAATAAATAAATAAATGTTATGCCGCAAGCCCTAGTTCTATTTCTTAACAACGTAAAAGGTCTGTCCTCTGCACAAAGTAACATTCGATCATAGATGTCGCTAGTATAAAGGTAAAAATGTATGAAACTGACATAAGCTTTTGAAATGTTGTCTATAGTTAGCGAAACTACAAATCCTATACAGTGTATAGATTACTCTATTTCATAGACAATTTAGCGAACGTCAATCCATACAAAAGCGTTGACAGGTGGCACATTTTGACAAGCGATATCGCTAACTAGTGATTGTATATCGATAGCGAAGTTCGTTATGGAATCGCTTCGGAACGAATGCACTTTGTCTGGGATCTCTGATCGCGGAATTTAGCGATTGACTTTGTGTCTCATTTGAAACTTAACACTGCCAATGAAAAGTAGGAGTATACAAGATTAGATTAGATATTTTATTACATTGCAGCAACTACAATTTCCATTAGCCGAATCCGATCTAACTAATTCCGAATCTAACTTCGATAATCACATCACAAGACGAGTACTAGAGCTACAAAACTTTTTTAAACTCAAATAAAACGATAAAAAGTTAGTATTAGTCCGCGACCCGGCGCTGTACTGACACACAGAGAGCCGGGAGTTGCTCCAATTAAAATCCCGAATGTTCGTTTAAATTTCCTGAAAAAAAGAGCATTGGTATCGAACGAGCGCGCCATTGCGTTTCTTTTATTATTACGTACTCTTTTAATGGATGTTTTAGTGTGCGATGGACTTGAACTGCGCGTGTGTTGTTTAGTTTTACGTTAAGCACGTCTCATGCAAACTGAATCGCATTTATCAAAAATAACAATACTAAATTAAATATGCAGCTATAATTTAATTTACAAATTTAATTCATATTTACTTATAGTAATTTTAACGAAATAGTACCTTTAGTTCTTGATTGAGTAAAATGAACTGAATAGTACTTTTTTGTGTGTTAAATCTGTTTCTGTGATCTGTTTTTCTGTTAAGACTGTTATTTCTCGTCTTTATATACAAAAGAAGAAACTGACTGACCGATATATCAACGCGCAGCCCAAACTACTGGGCTAGATACTTGAAATTTTGTACAGAGATTTCTTTCATTCCATAGGCGAGCTGTTAAAAAGAGATTATTCTGGAAATTTTTAAGAACAATTACCCGTGCGAAGCTGAGACATTTCGCTAGTTATGTTTAACTAGTTGAGCCGGCAAACTTCTTTCCGCCTTAGAATTAATTTATCTTGTGTTAACTTATTACCTGTATAAATTGCTGGATGGTTTATACCAGGAGCGATCCCTTTATTGAAAGCACATTGACAATATATACATATTAATCTTCCTCTTGAATCACTCTGTCTGTTGATGAAAACCGCATTAAAATTCGTCGCGTAGTATGAAAGATCTAAGGGAACAGACAGCGGAAACGACTTTGTTTTATACTATGTAAAGATTAAATACGATTAAGTCGATAGTCACTGGCTTGACGTAGCACACACGTACTTCTGTACGATATCCGAAAATATGAATATCTAGTAAAGGTCGCGGAGTAACAAACGTTTGTGGGGATCTCTAAGGCAACTTACGTTAAACAGTGGATCTTTTTTGGCTGATCACGAGGTTATTAATTTTGTATAAAATAGAATAAGTGACGTAACATATGAATGTTTCTCCTCCCGCCCACTCACAGAAGTGGGATAATTACATGTGGGTAAAAAAGTAAACATTGGTAAAGATATTACGTACAACACGTTGTACCGTATTTATGTTTGTCTATTTTATATTTATGAATTCAAAGTGAAAAAACAAATCATTTCACCCTTCAAAACCTCGACCACAAAGTAAGCAGCCAGTGGAATTTACGAGGTGAGAACATAATTTATTCAGCACAAAGAAAACTCGGGGGCGAGTGAAGCCGGCGTGAAATTGAAACAGAGATTCACGTTAAAAATAAATATAAGCTTTTATCGCGTGTCGACTCCGCGGGGCCTTGCGAACTTTACCAAAGGAGAGCAAACAGTGTGAAGTATGTTGGAGGCACTTTTATCGCGTGTCGACTCCGCGGGCCTTGCGAACTTTACCAAAGGAGAGCAAACAGTGTGAAGTATGTTGGAGGCACTTTTATCGCGTGTCGACTCCGCCGGGCCTTGCGAACTTTACCAAAGGAGAGCAAACAGTGTGAAGTATGTTTGAGGCACTTTTATCGCGTGTCGACTCCGCGGGCCTTGCGAACTTTACCAAAGGAGAGCAAACAGTGTGAAGTATGTTGGAGGCACTTTTATCGCGTGTCGACTCCGCGGGGCCTTGCGAACTTTACCAAAGGAGAGCAAACAGTGTGAAGTATGTTGGAGGCACTTTTATCGCGTGTCGACTCCGCCGGGCCTTGCGAACTTTACCAAAGGAGAGCAAACAGTGTGAAGTATGTTTGAGGCACTTTTATCGCGTGTCGACTCCGCGGGCCTTGCGAACTTTACCAAAGGAGAGCAAACAGTGTGAAGTATGTTGGAGGCACTTTTATCGCGTGTCGACTCCGCGGGGCCTTGCGAACTTTACCAAAGGAGAGCAAACAGTGTGAAGTATGTTGGAGGCACTTTTATCTCGGGTCGACTCCGCGGGGCCTTGCGAACTTTACAAAAGGAGAGCAGACAGTGTGAAGTTTGTTGGAGGCACTTTTATCGCGTGTCGACTCCGCGGGGCCTTGCGAACTTTACCAAAGTAGAGCAAACAGTGTGAAGTATGTTTGAGGCACTTTTATCGCGTGTCGACTCCGCGGGCCTTGCGAACTTTACCAAAGGAGAGCAAACAGTGTGAAGTATGTTGGAGGCACTTTTATCGCGTGTCGACTCCGCGGGGCCTTGCGAAATTTACCAAAGGAGAGCAAACAGTGTGAAGTATGTTGGAGGCACTTTTATCGCGTGTCGACTCCGCCGGGCCTTGCGAACTTTACTAAAGGCGGGCAAACAGTGTGAAGAATGTTGGAGGCACTTTTATCGCGTGTCGACTCCGTGAGGCTTGCGAACTTTACCAAAGGAAAGCAAACAGTGTGAAGTATGTTGGAGGCACTTTTACCTTCTTAATTATTTTTTCACATTTAAAGTTGAACAGGGATTCAATTTCATAAGTAAAATACCTTGAGAAACTTGAAGAAACATTTTCTAAGGAAAAAGACTTTTTATAACCACTAACAAGATTTTTGGGATAATGATTTATCATAATTTCCATTTCGTTTTAGCATACCGTATGTGATTGAGAAAGCGCATAAATAGATACGAAGGGTCGCTGTTGACCCTTTGCATTGTAAATCTCTTGAGATTGTCTAAAACATAACAGCGTTTATAAAGCTTCGTTGTGTACTAACGAAAACTATATTTATTTCTATGACACGATGAATGAAAATAGATCGGCAACGAAGCAATACACGACGCGAATCCGTAAGCGTAGGTAGCTATTTGTGTATATGAATTGATTGCTTTTGCTGTGCTCACAATGGGGGCGATAATGTGCCGCTTCATTCAACCTCGCCGATATTCCAAGTGTCGGTAGATAACATTAAGTGCCCTGATACTTTTAGATATCTTAACACAACCAGAGCGCAATCGCATCAAATAAAATATTTAATAATATTTGCCGATAACCGTCTCTATGTTTGACACTCTTTGGGAATTTTATGGGAAAATGGAATTGAACTTTGATGCCGTCCCAAGAAGGGGGAATGGCTTTAGAGAACTAGCCTTCAGTGCTCATTGGTAACCTCCAATGAGCACTGATCTGAAAAATCTAATAAGTTTCGCGCAAGATTCTGCAGCGGTTTGGTAGTTAGCTAGTAGCTATAATGTAGTCCATTATCGCAACTCCTGCTATATGGTAGCGGTTGCCACATATTGTCGAGTGAGACGCTGCTTATTTCCGGCCTTTTACTTTAAAAACGAAAGGAACATTCATAAAATAAATTTTAGCTAACGCGTCGGGTATTGTGAGCCGCCATCCCCTATCTTGTTCGAACATCGCTAAGTGTCGGATTACAAAGTCGTTTGTATCGTAATGACATCCTATTTATATCCCGGGATATTTATTTATTATACCTTATGAATAATCATCCTTGCTTACTTTTGTATTTTAATAAAAATATTTACTATAGTTTGGTTTATTGTTTTAGGTTTTTTTTAGTAAGAATAGTAAGAGTAAGTTTTTATTTTTAAATAAGTATATGTCATATTATCTCATTTAAAAACAGTGTAGGCATTGATTTTTAAAATAAGAGCTTTAAAATCTATAGAAACGAACCAGAAATATGCGATAAGCCTTTATTATACTAAACGGTGTACTTTACATTCTTTTACGATATATCCTTGAAGTTTTCTGAGGCGATATGTCTTGTCAATAAAGATTTATATCCGAATGCTCTACACCATGCTCTAAACGACTAACTTATGTCACGGAGAAAAGTTAAAAAGAAGAGACATCGAGATATATGTGATGTTCCCAAAGATAATGAACCTGCACTGAATCAAATTCAGTGGAAATTGGGTAAAAGTTAGTCCCGGGAGGGTCATTAATCTGAACCTCGGTTGGTTAGAGGACTGCGAAGCATTGCGAATTGTACGAAAATTACCTTCCTATGTTATTCAGTTGGGCTCGGGAAGTAATAAAAAAAGCAACTATAAAAAAGGAAAAAAAGCTACGAATAAGATTTGTTCGATAATTTTACACGTATCTTAAGGCGCGCCTGTATGTGGCTGAACCACTAAGCCGCTGGACCGATTTAAATGAAATATTTAGTTTGCGTTGAGATTTATAAGGTGACCCGGTAGGTCGTGCTGAAATCGGTTTCCTACTTTTCTGATTGTTACATTTTTGGAAAGGTTACAATGCGACCGGATTGCAGGAATGTTTTTTTAACCAGTATTTTTTTAATATTTCACGCATATCGGAACATGTTAACACAAAATTTAAAGCTGTAGGAACTTTAAAATTTGTGGTTACTTGGACACTAACCAACATGAGACATTCAGTAATGTTCTCCAATTGTCACCAAGATAATCATTTTTTTACGGAACAAGGGGCAAACGAGTAAACAGCTCACCTGAAGTTAAGTGACCGCTACCCAGGAACAAATAAGTCATAGTCGTTGATGTTCCCTACAATGGGCAAAGAAAAGGAAAAAAGACATTTTCCTTTTCACCCCCTCCACGTCCCAATCCTGTCCCTTTCCATCCAATCCTTATGAGGAAAGGATGGAAGAGGAACAGGCTTAAAATTGGGCCTCCAGCACCTCAATCATCACATCAATACGTCAGCTTCACTGTCTTTTGTGAGGTCGTGGTGTTTCACCGGTCGAGCTGGCCCATTCGTGTTCCGAATCTCCTTTTGTCAGTGTCAGTCAAGAGGCCTTGTTGAACCTTACACGACAACTTTGCTTTGTTTCGAACTAGAACCCGGTACTAATACAACATATAACCACCTGGCTTCTGTATAAATGAAAATAGTGTTTAATGATGTATAAAACAATAAAATTATTTCTTTGATTTAATTTTTGCGTACTGATAACCTAACCTTGATATACCCTACCCTATCCCTAACCCTATCTTCTCCCTCTCCCCTCTTTTAGCAAAATTGTTTCATTGTCTTTTCCTTAGTTTTTAGATAATTATTGAAATTGTTATGTGTTTTCTTTATTTGGAAGTACAATTTGATGTATGATTAATTTTTGTCCATCTCAGACATTTTTTGTATGGCCGATGGGCATTCCCTTATAAAAACAAATGACGAACTTTAAAAAAAATTTAAACATCAAGACTCGTATACTTTTCGAACAGTGCATCCAATTGGCCAGGTCTAAATAATTTCAGTGTGATTCTAGTTTTCTTGAAATTGTCTTAAAGTTGGTTTTATTTAATTTAATTAAAAAAAAACTTCCTTAAGACTTATGACATACATCTTTCAGTTCAAATCAAAACGCTATGCAGCCAACTCACAACCCGTAACTGCCACATTAACACTAACCGCCTGCTTCTGTCTTTACATTCTACTTTGTTTTGTGGCTGAAAGATCAGCAATACATTACAAACATTTTAAAATATACGAATAATGTTTTACGTATTCCTTGAACCCGTAGGGTTTGATGGATAGCAAATGTCCGCTTTTCCCGCAAAGTGATATGAGTGAGTTTATGCTGCGACTCATGGATAACACACTATTCTATATACAAGCGTATTCACATGTAAATAACAAATCTTTATAGCGCGCAACAGTGACTTTCTAAGTGTGCAGAAGACATTGCTGTCCTGGGATTTCTATGACAATATTCTTGAAAGAGTAAGATTCGTCCTATTTTTCATAACCTGGACCTGGGTTCTAAGGGGGAAAGAATTAAAATCGGTATACTATTTTAACAATTTACCCAATACAAGCAAAAATACCTTTTCTTTTATTAAGTGCAAAATAATTTTTGGGACAATAACTGATTAGTAAAATGGAGTTAAAATTGTCGCTATAAGATAAAGATGTGGCCTAAAAAGTGAATGTTGTGACTAGAATTCAGAATGATATGTTTTAGTGGTTCGGGTAATTTTGTGTCCTCGAAAATAATACCAGAGTCATAAATACAAGCATCGGCTACTGTTGTAGGTCAGTTTGTGAATGTATTTTTCTTTAAAACATGATTCGATTTATTTAAAAATAGAATGTGTGAGCGCGGCGATCTCATCAGTAGTCAGCGCGCGAGCTCGGTGCAAACCTTCAGGAGAACAATAACTAGTTGTTTGGCCGCTGTCGAAACACGAGGTCGTGCGAAGGTGAGCCGATTGCTAACACATCGCTCACGAACGCACGCACTCACAGCACTCTTATTTACATCACAATTACACCAAGAACTCTTTAAATACCTCATGCTACACCTATAGCCTCTTGTTTGTATGATCCGGCGGGGGGCGCGGTAGGTCCGTCTGGACTGAACTTGTTCATATGTGTGCAACTGTGTCGACACATCGACGCAGAGTGGAGGGGCACACAATGACGCTCCACACGTAAAAGTAAAACACGCTGTCGAAAATTTGTATACCGTCAGAATGTAAATGGTTTTAAATTATCGTAAATTTATCTTCGGATATATATTTGTTAACCTTAATTTATAGTTGCTATTATTTCTTGTAGATTTTACTTTACAATATTGTTTGCAGTAAAGTGGTAATCGTGAGAGATATATTTTTAAAGAGATGCAATATTTGTGTTCTTCTTTGTTAATCGCAAATCGTATTTGATAGACCACCTTTAGTCCACAATAAAACGTTATCTGATAAGTAAAATAGGACAGTACTTGTACCTTGTAATTAAGTATACTACATTTACACCACAATATTTTTACTAACAAAAAATGTGAATTTATCAGTTGTGCTGACGGTACGTTCACGCGCGTCGGCTCAATAGGGCGTCATTTGCATTGGTAATGGCCGGCGCGCGGCGGATTGTAAACAGAGCGATCTACCTCGCGCCCGGACCTCCGCCCGGTGGATTACATGAGGCCACGAAACCGGCGATCACGACTCTTGCGACGATTCTTCAATTATGTGGGAAACAAATGAACAACGCTGTGATTTGATTTCTAAATGAAACCAATATATATTTCAATGAAACTGGTTACATGACTATCATAATTGATAAATAAGTTGTTTAGCAATGAACGACAAAACAGAGAAGACAGATTATAGAAGATATTTGTTATTCTTTCACGTAAATACCCAATTGATTATCGAATTAATTGATCGCTGACGCCCATGAACTCTGCAACACCAGAGGAACTGCAAATTATTTGATTTTTGTTAAATACATGGCATCTGGCGGTCACTTCTGTGATTTGATCACTGACGAAATATTGATAATGCGACGTCGTCACATCGCTTCACATTTATTTGTTGACGCCGTTCATATCGCACTTGTATGCCAAAGTTCTCAGATGCCCATCACAAGGTGGAGCTAGTGTGACTATTGCAATCTGTAAAAGACAACGAATTACGAATTAACGAATAATAAAAATCTATTATGTACTAAACAAATTTTAAATTTGATTTTAAACATCTATTTCTATGTCATGGTATTATTTATGTTAGGAGGCATACAAACAAGGGGTACCAGATATTTAATGACCACCCTATTAAACATTTCCAATCATCAAACACCAATACCGTTATAATAATAAAGTCCAGGCCAAGGTTAGCAAAAGAGTCCTAGAGCTAAATTACTCTTAAAGGTGTTGTAGACACCTGTAGACGCCTGCTCCAGGCAAACTGACAAGTCAATCGCAAAAAATCACCAAAAAATACAAATGCATATTCAGCATCATATAGGAAAGAGACACTTCGGGTTTCACTTCTCCTGCTGCACTGACCCATTCATGCTGTTGTTTATTGGGTCTACCGTATATGTTCATTCATTCGCCTGCCCTGTTTCCATTTTAAGTTGGATCGCTACGATTGAACTACACGTTTTCTTCTACTACCCCTTTCTATCAACTGACACCTCAGAAGTCACTCCTTTCTTGCTGATGTTATCCTTCACCCAATCCATGCATCTTTTCTTAGGCCTACTCGTAGCAACATACGTAGAACTCTCCTTGTCAACTGTCCTTGTCTGAGAAGACAAGCGTCAAGTACAAGTATTTTATGCTTCAGCGTTTCGTCTGACGAGTACGGTGCCGGAGGCCCGATGTCAGTCCTCTTCCCCTTCTCATACACATTCGCCTCATTATTCTATAAATAATAGAAAGCGCTTTTTTTCGCTTTTAAAGGTACTGTCCCTTTTAATGTAGCTTTTTACGTTTAATTTTCTTGTTGATAACTAGTATAAGCGGCTGACCAGAATTCCAAGTGTTTTGGATTATTACTTGGTTAATTAAGAAAAGATAGAAGTGTAGGCATTCAGCGTGTAGAACCGAATGAGTCATACACAAAAGTATATTTTCATAAATTATTAATAAATAAAAAAATTTAGATGTTATCTACTCTACTGTTTTCGTAAAAATATCATAAATTGATTATAATTTAATTTAATTTTTCGACGAGCAAAAATAAATAAATATTAATAATAGGACAGGATAACAAATACAATAATAATTCTGTGGTAAATATATGAAACACTTTATAACAAACCATATTATTTCAATCAATATAAATGTTAGGAGCTTACTAAGAAACGTAACATAAAAAAATTATAGGTACACCGAATTTTTTATGTACTGCATAAATCCAAAACAGTACAAACAAAATAATACTTATGATAATATTAAGATTTCGCAATACGTACCGTATCGGTTTCGTAAGCGTTACAGTCCACAAATAAAATCGTGTCAGTACTTGACGAGAGCCTGTCATTTTCTCGCAAGTCTAGCGGCAAGGTGCAATCGGCAAGGTTCGGTGGCAATCTAACCTTGTAAGGGACGTAATGTCTACTGGACGCGATACGGTATCGCTCCGCGAGTTTATGTAATTCACTTTATTACTATCGATTAGAGTAACCATGTGTCATATCGAAAAATAGGGAAACTATTTTATTTATCGAATTACCCTGTCATTATTTATTAATCGATCGATACGCCTTTTTGTCGTTACGATACTGATACCGATACTATTATAATAATATCGCCGATTCCGATACCAATACCAACGCTTATTGAATTTAAATTAAATTAAGGTAAAATAATAAAACACAGGTTTGGTTACTGTTTATCATTTTTATTAAAAAAATATAAAAAATTACAGACCTTGCATGAGGTTATTAGTTATTAAAATTACTTAATATTTATACTTAATTCAATCAACGACATATAAACGATGTACACACAAGATTTTGTATTTTATTTAGCACGGAAAAAATACTACGCGTGGTAGCCGTTAAAAGCCAACAAAAGTATCATAACACTGATTAAAGCGCGGGGATTCTCCGAGCATAGTCCGGAGCTCGTTTGGAACGAAATAGACGAAATGAGATGAGCATTAACGATACTTTTTTAAAGCGGGAAATTCGAAAAGTATCGGTATATCGGCAATTAAAATATAACCGATGCCGTTGTATCGGAAAGTCTATCGCCGATATATCGGTATCGGTATCGGACGCATGCCAATTCGCGGACAGACTCTACAATTACCACTTTTTGTATGCAACTGTGAAGAGAGAGAGAGCTTATAATGTGCAATTAATTTAAAAAATTCTTTTGTGATTTAATCAAAAAGTTTTTTTTTCATTGTTTAGTCTGTGCTTTCTTGAACCGTTTTTTTTGTTTGTGCACCTAATGTCACTATCTGGCGCGAGAAAATGACTGTAAGACAGACCTTCCAAGAATTGCTGTTAACGAAAATTTGTTTTTTACCGCTGATTTAACTAAAAATTATCAGTTTGTGGTATTGCTCAATAATCCTAAACGCTTGGAGGAAGATTAATTGTGTCGTGCTCGCCAGACATTATACTGATCAGAACACTCTATAGAAAATAAACTTAAAGTGACGGTGGAGGCAAATTTGGATAAAAAGGAATCTACAGCTAACGCTAAGCCGGGCGACAATAAGGAAGTAGGTTCGGGCCCATGAGCCCAATAACTTTTTATTCATTTTTTTATTTTGCCAGCAATTAATTAAATGCTAATTTTATTGTATTTACTTTGCGTTATTTCGCCTAAATTAATAAATAACGTGACAAGCTTCTTAAAATGTGTACTTTAAAACAACTGTGTATCAAGCCAAAACGGTGGGCACGTTACACCTCCGTCGCGTTAGATAAATTTTCGTGTATTAAACCAAGATGATTAGTACGTTTTCCGCAATTTTCTCTGTTCAGAATTTTTTTCTAACATAGCCCGCAATTCCGAAAGCCTATTTTTGCGTTCTTCATTATTCTGTTTTTGAAATGGCGCTGGAAGTAGATTTCCTATTTGAGATAGACGTTCCGTTCTCCCTTCGCTTGTCTCATTTAAACGACGCTGTCTCATATTAGCAGCGCGTTTCGTAGGTCTACCCAAATCCTAACAAAGAAATTTGATATACTAAAAATCTATACATAAACTAAATTTTATACAAAAAACTGACCTAAAAAAAAATTAACTGCTGTCGCCAACTTCAGACCTAAATATGGTTGACAATTGATTTTGTATGTTAATTAGCGTAAAATAATTCTTATTTTAATTGCGTAAAATATTTTTTTAATTTTTAGTGCAGTTTTTTGTTTTTAAAATATATTATAGTTGGTTTTTGTTATTCAACATTTTGTTTATTATGCATTGTAAAAGCGCGCTGTCACCAGTGACGTCATTGCACAAGTGGTGCTTGTAATTTTTATAAACAAGAGAGAACGAAAATGTCTGGTCCGGTTCGATGTCCAACTAGTAACGAAGTTTATCTTAAATATCACTATCAAAGTAGCGTTCTAGCGAGCGGTTACCGCAGCGTGGGCGAAACATGGCACTAGACAAATAACCGAACGGATGTGGAGGCTGTTTACACTACGATTTATGGCTGTTCGCTAATTTCGCGTAAGTTCACAAGAGTTTATGGAAAATAGATTTACATCGATTTGCACTAACATATCACACGGACTTTAAATATAAAAATACCTACGTGCTATTCCCTGCAGTGCAGATCTATAATATAATTTTAATTCAAAAATAGACTAGCATAATGTTTTCATTATGTTTTCGATATAAATACGAGCATTATAGTTTAATACTACTATTAAAGTAATTACAGACATGTATTTAAGCTGTTTTGTGTTAAAAGTCCTTAGCGTGGTGAACAAAGCCCACAAAATGATATTTCGAAAATTCGATATACCCGTACATGTAAAGTAGCATCCGTGTTATAATTAACGTGTTAATTTAAAAAGATTAACGGTGTTCGTTTTAGCACTCCTTTGTGGCAAATCGCAACCGAAGCGGTTGTAAGCGAATGGAAACGACCGACGCGACCGGAACGAATGCCGCGACAAATGAACCGTGTAACCGGCTTACCGTTCACACATTCATTCGCAATCAGTGTCGCCCACTCGGGAACGTAAACGTATTAGCGCGGATTAAAAATTGTAGATTGATTCACAACGCAAAGATATTGCGAACATTATGAAGAAAAAATGATTAAATAAAATTTTAAAAAAACTCTTAAGAACTCGAGAGCCCAATAATTTTAGATACGGATAAGGCTTGATTACATGTATCGAGTAAACTAGTGAGACCGTGCTCTTGACCGAGTACTCGGTAAGTGTATAGACATTGCGTTGAGTGCTCGTCCAAGTGCTTGACCTGCGAAAGCAGTGAGATAGTAGCGCGGTCGATGTTCCACCTGCTAGGCCGAGTAATGTCGCCGTTTTGATTAGTATGTGTAATCAAGCCTTTACTTCCACCAACAGATTTGTGAACAAAAGATCTGAGAAAGACTACCTGAGTCCATATAAATGCTATATGGATATGCGGTATAGAATGCTATACTTCCTTCTCGTTAAATATATAAATAAAATAAATAAATATGCGTTACAAAACAACCGTAACCCATAGAGTAAGGCAGAGATCTTCCGAGATCAACATGGATTTCCATTTGGCGCGATCTCGACACGCCTCTCTCGCTTCTTCTGCATCCATAAATATAATTATATCGCCCGTTTTTAGTAAGCCAATAATCTGATCGATATAAGTTCTCCTAGGGCGTCCCCAACCACACTGCCACGCACTTTTGCAACATAAATTTGTTTTGTTATTCTCTCTTCATTCATCCGTTTAACATATATAATAAATAAAATTTTGTAAAAAAATCTAGTTGTTTTATAATATTCCAAGGGAAAAGTCCCAAATAAACGTGATGATATATTACACGTATTACTACAGAGCTCACGGCACAAGTTAATAGGACCGGTTCTCATTGTTCCATTCTTCACGACAATTGACTTCATACGCGGTGCGCACGGATCGGAATCGCCAAGCCGAATCGCCCCAGTACGGGCACCGCAGTTTTTTCGCCATTAATTACGCCCTTGGGCCACATAACGAGTTATTTGTGCGCCTTATTGGTAAAATTAATTGGCAAAGAAAATATATAACTTCCAATTAAAACTATTGCAAGCCATATGTTTTATAGCCCAGGTTTCCTGTGATATTGTTACCTGTGTTAAGGTTAAGTTCCCCATTGCAGTCAATTATTGCATTTTGTTTGCTTGAATTCAATCGTTTTTACTATAATGATAAATTATTCAATCGTGAATGAATGATTCATTCGAAGGTTGAATGGTTTATGGAAAAGACTAAATAAGACAGTAATTGAAATAACCTTTTCGGATTAGAACTGGTACAGATGAAAGAGTTTGTACATTCGGTATGTATGTAGAGTAGAGTCGGTAAAAGGTTAAGGCACTTTAAAAATGTATAGCGAAGATCGAATGCGGGAAAAAAAAAATTTAGCTACAGACACAGTAGTGAGGAGTCAGTATGTCTCTATTAAGGCAAGTCTGGCAAAGCTGTACTTCAATGTATGATAGTGAGAGATGGGTTCGGCAGGAAAAACATTTTAGTTGTACCTACCTATTAATGCTGTTGAGAAAGTAGCTAGGCGTAACTCTAGATGATAGCATACAACATAGCGTTGAAAGGTTTTATTTTGTTCACTTTAACGAATGATAACCTGGTGCTGGCGATGTATCTTAAAATTTAACATCATCTGTATATACGATATTATCGGAATTCTAAATATGTTTTGTGGAAAAACACGATTTTATTCTTATTTTTGTTCTTATTTTTTAACCGAAATTATAAGCGGTGGTATAGTTACTTAATTTTTATTTGTTTATTCTTAAACTCTTAGATTACATTGAATATTGCTTTTTGACCTAAACAATAAACATACAATGTAAACATACAATAAAATAAACAAAACCGACTTCAAAAAAACTATATTAAAAACAATAACTGCACTAAAAAGTATAAAATAATTTTATGCCATTAAACATAAGAACCAATTCTTAATAATATTTATTTTTGGAGCCGGCGTCAGCCAAGGAAATACCAATATAACAGGATGCCTTAAGAAAACTATTTTACAAATGAACTTTATACTATACTAGTGACCCGCCCCAGCTTCCAGTACCAGTAGTTATGTTAATCCAATCACTACCAAACACAGGAACAACACAGGAACACCCGCTGTGCCAATCTGGACAACCCCTGTAAATTTCATCGAAATCAGTCCAGCCGTTTCAGTCTATAGGTCTATAGCGAACATACATACATCGTCTTTTATACATATACTACATGCATAGACTATATGAAAATTACACTCGACTGTTCCTACCTTCTAACCGGGAACTCGTGTCGACAGTGTCCCTAGTTACAGACATACCTATGCCTCGGTGATTGTTCGAACCGGCCCGTCATTTGACTCTATTCGGTGAGATAAAGGAGCGCTGACTGTCTATTCGCATTTCACCAAAATTTTGTACGCGGTAGGGAATAACCCTATGTTTATAAAACGAACATTTTTTAGGCTCGAAAATAATAAGAAATACTCTGTAGTTTGGTGGTTATCCGGGCAAGTACTACGACGTCCTCACAGAAACCAGATGTAAAGTAAACATTTTATACTTCTGCGTTTCGACTGACCATCGACAAACATTCTTTTCCAATCTCCCACCCTCTCTTTCTACTTCCCCATTCCTCCCTATGAAAGGCTGGCGACGTGTAACTTTTGACACTTGCAGATGTTGCTAGGCGCACATAACATCCGATCCGAATAGCAGAACAAAACGAGCAAACGGGCTCGTTTTGTTCTGCTATTAACCAACCCTCCCGTTTTCTTTTTTTTGTTTACTCCCCTCCTATTTCCTAATTAATAACGCGTTCATCACTCTTCTTTGTGATGATGATGATGGATGAAGAGACGCTGACTCGTTTGCCTCTTTTCACCTTAAAGAATTGTAACCTGGACAACTAAATAGATGTTGGGCAATTTTCGTATGAAGCTTTGTAGTTTAGCGTTTGAAGTAACTAGTTTTGTGTTGGTAACAATCGGCGCGTGCTTTAGTGCCAGTAGTTTTTTATTTTTGTTTACTCGCTCCTCTGGCATATTTTGGGCTAGAGCCGTTCAGTCGTTTCATTCCCCTTACCATATAACTATAAAATCACTATATCCTATTCGAAATATATCTCTAACATGATTAGGTTTTATTTACATTTTTCATAATATCACAGGTCCTGTCTCAATATTTATTTCAAGGGCACAATTTGCCCTGTGCATATCAAATTCAGGGTAGTCTACTATGATATGCAGATATGATGATTTCCTGCGTCGGATCACAGTTGCAGGAGGGGCTCTCCTTACATTCCATCCTATTTAAATACCCCGAGAACTACCCGTGTCCCATTAGCACCTGTAGCATCTTGCGGAATACTGGGTTCTGCGAGTAGTACTTAAAATGTTAGAGCCCCCTATGTACTGTACTCCGCGGAGGCGCAGTGGCTTGTCGTGGTTGATTGGCAGTACAGCTGCGAGCGCGCAGCCACGGTGAAGCTCCGTGCTTTAAGGAAAGATGATGTAGGTCAATATTTTATTTGTAGATATAAATCTATAATCGAAAAAACGACGGAGTCAGTGTCAAGGCGTATATATACCCTTCTCCGAAATTTTTATTGCTTCGAAGCATTAACTATCGATTTAACTTGGCAATAAATATTTATAATACCTACCGACACTGTTATGTGTCCGGTTGTAAAACTGAAATAGTTTTAAATATCTAAATCTAATCTAATCTATCTAAATTTTTCACGTTGGTAAGCTTACAATAATTTTGTCATAGTTCGGAATTGTCTATGACTAAGCTCCGATAATGACTTACAAACAAACAAATCTTTCCATTTTATAGTAATAATAAAAATATAGACAAGGATTGTTCATATATAAGGATTGTTCATAAGATTTAGCTCTTGTTGCATTGCATTTTAAAACACACAAACAAAAAGGTTGATGTTATATTTTCAATGCAGAAATAAAAATGTAATCTAATTTTATAAACAAACGAAGAGCATAAACATCTTGGAGTTGGCTAACACTTCGATACGTGATTTATAACCTCGTCTTGTGTCGGCGCGGCGCGAGCTGAGCGGAGATCTGTCTATTGAGAGCCACTTAAATTATTTATAGCGATCAATCAAATACGAAATGTGGTTCGATTACGTATCGTGATATGACGGCTATTGCCATAGTTGTTTTATTTAATATTTTAGCTTGTAAGATATTGGAACTTAATGCAAACACTTTGCGATGCAAAACTTTTTCATTTTTAGTAATATTTATATGAATATGCATGCAATATGCATTTATGTAAAAAACGTATATCGAGGAAAGGATGAAAATGGATAGAGAAGTAAGAATGTCTACAAGAGAGATCTTGAAGAAACAAAACTCCAAGTAAAAATCGCTGTCTTTCATATTAGCGTATTGAGATTTCAAATGTGCCCACATGTCCACATTACACTGTTTCACACATTGTCGAAAATATTCTTAAAAAATATGTTGTTATCTCTCTCTTTCCCTCTGAATAAACTAAGTTGACAATATGTTTTATTTGATTGTTTTCGCCAGTGTCAACCCACGGTTGCCATTATATCCTCGCTTATTTTTAGCACCTTCCTTACTTTCTGGAAATAGACAGTAAATGAATCAATACATCTGCGTTATTCGCTATTGTGATTTCAATTAGTATTAAATGAAAATATCAATTCTGTTTTATAAATTCGATTCAACATATAGGCGCTAAACATGTCTATTGTTTAGTTACGTAATTGGTGCAAGCTTCGTGTGAGAGTGTGTCGTGACGCGGGCGAATGGAAACGCGACGCGCAAATCGTGCTCCGCCGCGAGTAGAAAGCGCGTTTCACTTCACCGAACCCCTACTACATTAACTCACTTTTTAACATACGACTTACTATTGAACATTTATATGAATGATGTATTTATTCAAAATTAACTTTGCTTTGTTACATTGTTATTTTTATGAGAGCAAGCAAGCAGTTCACGTAATGTAAAGTGAGAATTAAAATGTACCCCGTACAGTGCTATACTATATATAAGCTTCACATAGGCCAATACCTTTGCATGTATGGGCCGCGTCAATTATTTTTTCCCTTTTACCATCCCTTACTCTTCTCCTCACTTCAACATAAATGCGCCAAAGATCGGAGCTCGTCAGATTGTTTCTGTTGTCCTTTAGTAACATTATTTACTTAACATCAGGTGAACCGCAAGCTCGTGCCTTCTTCCATAAAAAATATATACATTAATAAGAATTTAGTTGTTAATTAGCTGATGATATATTTGATTTGATAAACTAACATATTGACAAATAGTATGGCTCGATATCCATTCCGGTGGTACAAAACACGGAGTGCGTGCTACGGAAAGTAATGAGAGAGTACTCCGGCTTGCTGCGGCGGCGTGATGCCGTCCATTTGTCACGCTCTGCGGCCGCCGCCTATACATCTCTATAGCGCTCTCGATGCGTGATCGCGAATACATTGACGTGTTTGCGCTTAACGTTCACTTTATTTTTGTCTTTATACGAGTCCTGCCCCACGGCAGCCTTCCCGCCGTCCCGCCGTCCCGCCGTCCCGCCGTTGGCGCTGTTTGATGTTAAGATTAGATAGTTTAGGAGATTTTGATTTGATTTATTTCATGTTAAAACTATTCTTTACATTAAGTGTTTCAATGGGATAGGGCCGCCCGTGGCTAATGGCAATAATAGCGTCAATCCCGGTGAACTACTGGGAACCTAAGCTGCGGTTCCGTGGAGTTTTGCCGAAGTCAACTCTCAGACATAAGATTCAGGCTAAAGGTTTTGGTTCGGAATCGCGCGACCGGCGGAGGATGTGCACAGCTTTTCGTACATGAATATTAAAAAAAATATCCCATACCTACAGAACAGAATGTCTCATAAACAGAGCCATAAGTATATTTAAACCATTAATTGTAAAACAAGACTAGTTGAATGCGTACAAGGCAACGTCAACTTATCAATACTAACATTACAAAAGATTTGATTGTTTGTTTGATCAGGATATACTTAAGAAGTACTGGACCGACTTTATAAATTCTTTCTTCATAAAAGATCCTACTATGAGTGTGTAACCTCGGGTATATTATATTTTTTATTTATCTGTCTATTGGAGCGAAACCGAATCGGGTTGCAAGTACTTAATAATTAATAACACTTTAAAGTTTATTTTACTACCGTGAACAAAGCGTAAGAAGTATAATCTTATTCAGCAAAGGACACTTCCGAACAATGGTTCGTGAACAAAGCGCGTCGCGGAGGCAAGACCCCGATAATTGTTATTCCCGCCCCGTCTCGCCGCCACCAGGATAATCCAATTCATTCGCTTGTGAACTGTACATCGCTTGCATAATGAGGGACACGCTGATTATGTACCCCAGCTCGGCCGCCACGGCACGTCCTTATAATTAACATCAATTATGACGCTAGAGGAAGCGATAAAGACTATGTTATTTATAAATATGTATTAAATGACCTATGAAGTTATTTAGCCCTGGTATTAACGACTTGTTGAGCATAATCAGTGGTTAGCGCGTTTGTTTTGTTCTGAGATCATTAACGATAGCACACCTTATTGAGTGAGTCCTTTGTTTTCATTTCATTATTGCAAATTAAGATCCCGTCGGAACAACAATTGAATCGTCTGTGGAAACATATATTCTCTCGTATCGGCTTAGAGAACGATCTCAAATGATCTGAAATCTGATAGTATACACAATAATACCTTATAATGATAGGTCAGGATACACGTAACAATTTTAGTTTACGTCTTTGACAAATTTGATAAGTTTTTCAATTGCGAAACATCAATAAACTGTATCGTAACTATGAGTTACACCAACAGCTGTCTAATCGGCTCATGTCCGGTGAGGTCATTAAATAGAACAGAGAGTTAGCCGTAAGAACGGTCGACTCACAATAACCATGTTTTCCACTTCAAAAATTTCAATTAAAAATCAATACGTTATCGACGCTATTTTCACAAATTCAGTATTAGTGAATTGTTTAGTGAAATTAAGTGAAGATTATAATTGTCTTTTACGCTGTATCATTTCTATAAATAGCAATACAATATCGACAGCGGCGGCAAAACGGCCGGCCGGGTGCTCTCATCTCGTTCACATGGTATATAAAAGAAAAGGAAGTCGCTCTGTCTGTCTGTTTATCCGCTAACCCCTAAATCATATGACATATAGTAATTATAGCTTCTTGTATAAATAGCGCAATGGTAGCGCAGTGGCAAAGGCCTCAACTTACGTACTCTAAGTAAAAACAAACAAAACCAACCCGCACTGGGCCAGCGTGGTGGATTAGGGACCCTCCCTCTCTCATGTACTAAAAAAAGGCTGTTTATATTATTATTATAATATACAATTAATATGGATAGTATGTAATGAGTGTATGTAAATGTTGTGTAAATTGAATGAAATATAATGATTATTTTAGAATAAAGCGTTAAAAGCCTTGTACGATACTGAGACGGAAAAACAAAGTTGGTATATAAGTTTGACGTTCTGCTCCCCGTGCGAAACCGGGCCGGTCGGTAGTGAGTTCTCTTCTTAAGAATCTGTATCTATTTAACATTTGGTTGGTTTTAAGTTTTATACAACTATAAATTTATCGAAAATAAAACAGTAATTAAGTGTGTTTTCTACTTTGCCTAATAGATTTTATATTATGGGTAATTCGGGAAATTTAATTAATTCTCTTCTTATGTTACATGCACTTACATATTGGTCATGGTTCATAATGACCTTGAATTACGTATAATGACCAATTAATTACTTTGAACATAACATATATGTATATTAAATTACGGCGTTATACCTGAACGTGAACGTGGAATAAAACCTGTTCAATATTTATCTGCAATTTGTATAACTTGATCGTATATTTACGACTCGTCCTTCTAACTTATCTTTTTAATAGGAATTGCTTATTGATAAGACTAATTGTGTTATCAAAGAATTATGGTAATGCTAATGCTATTTCAACTTTTTATTTTATCAATCTCTTAAGGTCATACATGATTATTAAATTGTTAATAACAATTTATGTATCTGTGGAGATAATTTAATCAAAAATAATAGGTTTTACTCCCCATTAAAATAAACGAATGCTTCACTTATTTTAAGAAACAAATTGATAAAAAACTAGTTGTAACGTTGTTAGCTGGCGCCATACAATTATCGATCTTATGGTATGTATGTAGACTGTAAATGTATATATAATATCTACGCGAATATTACACTATTTTCCCCATTCGATTCGTGTCATGATGTTTGTCTGGGATAGATTCAAAGGGTACTAAACTGTTTTAGTCCAACTTAAAAGACAGAATTGTTTTTGTCTCGATTGAATTATAACAGATGGCGGTGTACGTTAGTTTAATGACACTTCAACATCTTTTGTCATCAAGTGTGTAATAGAGTAGAGTAATTAACGGATTTATTCCCCGTTGCCACGTCATAATCAATAATGCAGCTATGACTATAAGCGAATGTTACCTGTATTGAGATCTTTGTTTTTTATAGCATAACGTATAATAGTGGTTCAACTCAGAATCCCAAATGACCTGTGGATGAACTACAACAGCCCGACGTCAACCCTCCTCGAAAAAAAGAATTAAAATAAAATTGTCAATTAAAATAGTTTGCGATTCTACACACGACGTAATCGTTATCCCTCGTATCTGGCACACACAACTAAGTGACTGCAATTTGACGCGCCCATTTGGAAACCCTTTGACAAAGTTCTTTTTATAAAGTTTTGTGCCGAGGGTTTTTCAACACATCGCCGTCTTTCGGCGAAAATACACGGTGAAAAATTTAGAACCGCTTAGCTAAAGTCTAGTCGTTGTCTCAGTTATTTATAACAGTTTTTAATACACCAATATATAAATATAGTTAATGGAATACAAAAATGCACCTATAAAAGTAAAGAAGAGAGAAATTCCTCTCTTTAGTTCTTTACAATTAATTGCCCAGCAAATGGAAGGAGTAAGCGAACATAGCTTGACGCAACTCTCGTGATTTTCTTAATGACACCCGGGACGCAATTTACTATTGCCTGTCGCGGGACGCAACTCCACAACTCCGTCTGAACGTAACATTTTAGTCCCTCGAAATGATAGTAGAAATTATTACAAGAGAGGTGTTTTTATAATATAAATCTTTTTAAACGTTATATTCTTGTAGCACTCTAATAACGATGCTCGCACCCGCAAAGATATCCACTAATACCTTTTAATGGGCGAGAACTCACCGACAAAGGTGTTGTGAATAAACTGAAGATAATGTAACAAAAAGAACAACAAAAAATAATTTGTTAACATTTTATTGATGCGCCAGCGTCGTCCAACTTCATGCTCCTGATAATATCTTGTTCTTAGAAGGTCTGAGTTCTGTCCCATTCGTGCTTATGTATGTCCATATTTAGCTATCCCTTACTAACAATCAATATAAGAGGACATGACGAGTTGTGGATACGGCATTTGATATTAAAAATAAAACTAAATTGTGTTTACATATTTGGTAGTTGATATAGTTGTTTTGTAAAGTATTATTGACATCTGATTCATAGTGAGTTCGAATTACTGCCGGATAATAAATACTATACGAAAGGGTTCCTTAGAGTTTTATGTACGTAGTACTTGAATGGTATTACATATAGGCTAAGTATAGGAGACAATGAAGATAGATACATATGTATATACATATATGATCACGTAGGTCGACTACGCGGCGGTTCAAAACTATTGTAAATTAAAAAGTTAACTCTAATTTGACGCGGCATTTCAAGATCTGCCTGGCAGATAGACACTTTATACGAACGTGTTTAATATAAAAAAGAAACATTTTTTAAATCCAATTGGGAGACATTGCAATTTCTTCATCATCGTCATCAGCAAAAATCATCATTCTGTACTAGTTTACAGCTGATCATGGTCCTACTTCAAATATTTCCTTCGTATAGAGTCCTCCACTTTCCGCATCCAACTACCTCGGGCCATTTTTATGAGAGAGAACGAACGCCTGCCCCATTGAACACCGCAAAGATCGGTATCCTGGTTGCCTTCATCTAGTCGATTCCCACACCTTGCCCACGTCATCGTTCCATCTTGTGGGACCTACCTCTCTGCGATTTACGAGTCGATGCCGTTCCACGATTTTTAGCCACATCGGCTAGATATAAGTCATTTATATACGTAGATATGTACATCATCATCTCCTTGCCCTTTTCCCACTCATGTGGGGTGGGCACAGTATGACTCTAGTCCATACTGTATAAGTTTTGGCTACAGCTTTTACGGCCGCCTGCTTGACGCCTACCCTCTTTGGGAATAATTGGTTGTACTTAAGTCTTCTTATGTCAGTGTGATTAAAGATAATTCTGTTGCTGAGATAGTCAAATGTCGCGAGGCCTGCTATTGCTCGGGCGCATCCCTTCTCGTTGGATTCGTCATTAGCTCATTGGCATTTATCTCGTCTGTGATAATAATTCCGTGCTACTTTCAATTTCAGAAGAACCGTCTCTCTTCCGTCTTCGTGAAATTCCACCAGTACATCTTACATTACATTACATGTCACAATACATGTACGTGTTGATTTCGAAACAATCGAATTCAGCGTGAGAAGGCAGCCTGCGGTAGACATTCAACATAACTTACATCACATTTTCTCGTTAGTAGCATCGTCCAGTCATTGTCAACAAATGAGCCATTTGATATATGTAGATAATTTAGTTTTTTTATAAGACGTTTGTATAATATTAACAAACTAACAATATTAAAAATACATCCTACGAAATAAATAAATTCAAAATAATTTAACGCACAAGTAATATCAATCTTATACTTAGTCTAACAGCGCGAGCTGTTGGGATGTTGGGTTATGCTCTACGCAGCGTACCGTTTTACTGCATCATGAAATAGACATGTTTTTTGTTCACCATTTACTATGACTTTGTAGTGTCATTTTCGGTATATCTAATAGAATAATTAATCGTTCTTTCCACCTTTAAATTAACATTAAATATAAGTTACTGCCATTTAATAGTCGTCTCTAAATTCTATTAATAAAAAATATATTCGACAACCCTAAGTCATGGGTACAACGAAATTCCAATCGATCGGCTCAATGAAACAAGCGCATACCGGGAGCGCCGGGACAGTCGGCATTCATTTTTTATTGCCGCCACGTACTTCTTCGGTGCCCGCAGTTACGGACATGTCAACTATATTATCATTACCGTTTACTTGGGATCGATATATTAATTAGGTCCAAAATTGAAATAAGATGCTGGTATTCTAGAGTGGTAAGCAGATATAACGAATTTCGATTTGACACATTTCTCTTGCTTCTGTATACGCTACGTATTCGTACATCTCCTCAGTTAGACGTACTCTTATCTAATATCACCTCTCTAAACCACCAATCTGCTTACTACTACCTACTTACTTACTACTTACCAAAAAATATATTGTTTTTAATACAACATTCAAGTGAATGAAAATTATTATAATAACTGGCTGGCCCCACAAACTTTCTCCTTGAGAATTAATTTATGCTGTGTTACCTTCATTTTCTTGTCAATTTTTCTTCTTCAGAAGTTCAATGTGCCAATAAATAATAAAACAATATGTAGGCATCATCGGCATTAAGTCAATGTTTTCTTTGTGTTTCATATCAGTAGCCTTTTAAACTTAAATGTGATCAAAATAATTTAACAAATTTATAATTTTCCCAAAGCGATTTTCCACAAGGCCGGTTACCCGATAGCCGCAAGCCATCACAAGCGGCCCGCGTTGTGTGGTGTGCGGTGTGGCAGTAACGAGGCGGCCTGGTTTCGCACGCGCGCCAAATTCCGATCGGATATTAAAATTTTAATCTGTTTGCTCGATCCCTGTCGCAATATCTATTTATGGAATATTGCTCGGATATTGGACGTATCTATAGCTACGCTTTATTATAGTATAAGAGTCTAAAGCAGCGGGTCGCCTATTATATAACTGATCACCGTCGCCCGTAAACATCCGCAATGCTAGCAAAACTGCAGACGCGTTGGCGGCTTTCAAGGAAAGAGTACGTTAACTCCTTGAAGGATAAGCGCGGATAGACTGGAAAAATGATAAAGGGGAATATTTGTTTGTTTGTTTGTAATAGTAGGTCCGGAAGTACTGAACCAATTTTAATATCCAATCCTTTCACCATTAAAAGGTTTTTCATTGCTGTCCAATATTGAAATTCACCCAGGTGACGCCCGCACCAACTAGTTATAGGTGCATATATGTTCCATTGTAACCTCTCCACTATTTTTATATTAACTAGAGATTCCCAAACTATGAGTAGTAAATATTGTGTGGGCCGTAATTAAGGATGCGAGCGACGAGCTAACGGCCGGACAGTCTGAAACTGACTGATGAAAGTAGAGGTTTAGGCTGATTTAGAGGCTTAGGCTAGGCGCCTTCTACACCCAGCGGCTTGAAACCCGGTGAGTCTGTAGATGCCTCTTCCAGGGTAACAGTGACAAGTCATAAAAAATTACAGTGTTGACGTAAGGACATTCTAGGTCATGGCTATATCTACCACCTCTATATAAGATAGACAAGAGGGAGGTCCCAATATTAGTTTTTTTTGTGAGATTTATCGGACCCCAGTCAACTTTGGGAACCACTGGTCTTAAGGAACGCAAACTACAGTTCACTACGAGCTTTCCTTTGGATCCTATTTTCTTCACTTAGCACTGGTTATACTATTTCTTAATACACGTTAGCTCAACTAGTGTTAACTGCGTATTACTTAATGTTAAACTGCTCAAAGAATTACATCCAATTTAAACTCCAGACTCCATGGAGTTACATTATCAACAGATTATATTGGATCATATCGGCTTTACACAACTTGTCGGTTAAAGAACCAGTTTTTGCACAAACTGCTTCTTACACAACTTTGCACTCTATAGGTTGTTATTGCACAAAATTATAACACCCATTAGATAATACACTGACACAAAGGGCAGGCGGACATCGCTGAATCATTCAAAACATTTAGCATATATGTAGCTTATATGAATTAGCATCAGTATGCGTATTAGGTTTTTAGGGTCTTGTAACCAAACGGTAAAACGGGACAGACAGACAGCGGAGTATTAGTGATAGGGATCACTAAGACTCTACTGTCCGTCTGTAAAAATAAAATAATTATTTAAGGGGCTCCCATACAATAAACGTGAATTTTCATAGATGGTACGGAACCCTTCGTGCGCGAGTCCGACTCGCAATTGACCGGTTTTTAATAAAAAAGGGGGAAAACGAGCAAGCGTTTCATCGACATTACAACATCGCTACTTATAGTCAACAAGCTAATCAGCTACAGATGCGTTACCTATCCTTAATGGACAAAGGAAGACAACCAGAAGAAATGATATTTCTTTTCCTATTTATCCTCTGTCAACTCCTCCCCTTTCCACACTTTAAGCCTCCGGCAACTCACACATCAGACAAGAAGTCTCTTCGCCCTCTTCAGTGAGGTCGAGGTATTTCAGCATGCGAGCCGGTGGAAGGATGCAAACGAGCAAGCAGGTCACCTGAAGATACGCCACAAGAGCTAGCCATCAACATGCGAAACTATTACGATTTACACGTGCGTCATTATACACTACAGACCTGTAACTCTAACGGTTTTTGCAGCGCACACCAGCATAGCTCGCATATGGGTGAATTTGTCTTCCTTACTTGACACTTTTCGTTATATTTTGACCAATTCACACAATATCTTTATAAATTTTAGCTTATGTGTTCTGATGTATATATAAGCTATATTATTGTAAGGTTTCATTTTAACTATGGATTTTAATCCATTCGATAGTTTTAGCGTGACAGAGTAACAAACATGCATACATAAAAACTTTCGCATTTATATTTTAACAGTGGTAGAGTCCGCAACAACAACATCTGTTGCACGAATAGGCCGGCTCGACCGGTGAAATACCACGACCTCTCAGAAAACAGGCGTGAAGTAGATGTCTGCGTCTCGTCTGCTGAGTGGGGTGCCGGAGGCCTAATTTGAGTCCTCTTCCCCTTCCCACCCATTACTCATACGGATAGGATGGGAACGGGACGAGAATTTTGGGAGGACGAGGGGCTTGGCAGCGAAAGGAAAATATCCCTTTTCCTGTCTGTCCTCCTCTGTCCATTAAAGGTAGGCAACGCATCTGCAACACATTCGGTTGTTTTTCATGTCTATGGGTAGCGCTCACTTCACATATGGTGATCCGCTTGCTGGTTTGCCACCTTCTTCCATAAAAAAAATTGTAAGATTTTGCTAATTTAATTTTAGTTGTTAAGTCTTCCTCCTCCTATCGTTTTCTAATATGTAAAGAATGGGAAGGGGAAGAGGATTTGACGGATGAGGAGGGGATGGACAGGGAATGGATATATCCTTTTTTCTGCTTATCCCCTCCTTTGTCCATAAAAGTAGGCAACACATCTGGAACTCATTAGCTTGTTGCGGATGCCTATGGGTAGCGGTACTTATTTCCAGGTGCCGCTTGCTCGTTTGCCACTTTATAATATAAAAACAAAAGTTAAGGATAAGATAACAGAAATAAACTGATATATATTTAATTAATGTCAGTTTATTTTACCTTTACATATGAAGTATATACATATTACTATACATAATTTGTACGACTATTTGATATACGTAGTGGAGAGCGTAGAGAGAGTACAAAGGGCTTCGAGCGCCAACTTATAATTAGCAGTAATGTAAAACTTTACATCGGCCGCAATAAAAAAGTTTACAAAACTTCAGTAACGACCTTAACAATGTGAGTTATTGCGTAAAACTGCGCGAGTGAGAGTGCAAGTTGTTTCACCCGTCGCGTATTCCCTAGGGGCGAAACTTTGTGCGCGGCTCCGAATAACTTTGCCGCAACTCTCCGCCCGTCCGACTTGATCCAACTTGTTCCCTCTCACAACTTTTGACAGAGTAAAGTGCTAAGGCTGGTAAATTTCAAATAATACTTTGTTGTTTGTACTCACGGACACCTCACCAAATGTTCTTTTTAGATTGTTATTCTTATGTGCAGACTTGTATTTATTTCATCCTAGATCCTTTCACTTCAGCTAAGAATTATTTAAGTAACTTCCTTACGCATTTACTTTAATACTTTTTGTTCTTAATCGGACTTAAACATTTGTTTGTTTATTGAATTATTTGAAAAATCACCTTCAAAGTATAATTAATTTTCGTTTAAACGTGAGTTAATTTCAGTTAGTTAACGATTTAACAATCAGGTGATTTTCCACCAGAGTGGCGCCGATTCTAATGTTTTATTTTTATTTTATATATTATTACTCTACTAACAACTTTTAGGAAAATCCAAACAATATCGAAACAGCAACGTATTTATAGGAAACTTAATTTAAACAACCATAAGTAAACCGATATATATTTAAACCTAACAAACCTAACTTATTTAACCTAAGTTATCTTCCATTCTAAATTAGAGGTAATAACGCGAACTAAATATCAGTTCGCTTTGACGGTTTGACCTCTCGCAGTTTTTAAACTGTCGGTATGACGTGTCGAATTGTGAAGAATTTGTTTAAGACTTCACAATCGGTCGCTGTCGCATGTGTGAAGGTAAAAAATACTTCATCTGTAATATAAGCTTATAACAATCGTGTAGATGCATTTTAATGTATAAGTGTATTAGTAACTAGGTGCTTGCAAATAACGTCATAACGGTAAATTTTTAATATCTAACCATTGTTATTAAATTATCATTTTCCAGCACCATACAGCGTACGGCGAAAGGGAACTACTTATACGATCTGCGAAATAAAACTAAGCACGGCAACGAGTACCGCCAATTCATTACTTTTGTCAATTGTTTCAAAATAAAGTGAACATTTACAAAATTTACTAAACTTCCTTGAAATACTCAAATACCATCTTTCGATTTAGATTCAAAGTTTAACATAGAAAAGTAGTCTAAGGCGTGTATTTATCTTTGCATGGTGAGCCCTCGTTTCGTGAAAGGAGGGTAGTTGAAAAAGAGTAATTGCTTCCGTATTTGGAGACGCCTGCGGCACTCAATGTGGACTAGTGCCAGCATTCGTTGATATCGTACGACAGAACACCTGAGCAACTTTGTGACTATTCGTTTGCAGTTTTGTGTTATCAGTAATCTATTTATAATTATTATGTGCAAAAGTAAAAAGATCTCCAATTTAATACTACAATCGGAAAAAATCTGAATATCTGCTTTGGGTTGAATATTATGCTTCGTCCGAAATATGTTAATATTATAGTGAGAAAAGTTATGTCTGTTACAGATAAACTAAAACTACTGAACTGATCCTAAATTTTCAATCACCATCTCTATCAGAATAACCTCGGCTATATTTTTATGTGCCTATGTATCTACCTGAACAAACCAGGACAGGTTTCTAGTCTACAATAAGGAGTGAACAAACATACCTGAATACTGATAATTGTTATGGTTACATAAACATTAATCATATCTCAAATTTTGGCTTAACTAGGAATACAAAGCTAAACTGCAGTACTATCAGTTGGACAACAGTTATTAGTTATGCCATACGATAGCTGTAGGAAGCTGTTATAACATTCCGTATGTTAATATTGAAATATTTTTAGAGCTTAAAATAAACAATGCGAAAATATACACGCGCCAGCACATTTCGGAATAGGATCGGGGGATTCCCCCGGGGCGGCGTTGCCCGGATAACCCGGAGGATTGTTACGGGGGTCGCAAATTAAACGCTGCGACAACACCGACGCCAGGGTTGATCTTCCCCACCCTTTTGAGTTATTAACGTTTTTAAATTATTATTATAAGCCCTAATAGACACTTGCTTGTTTATTTTTTCAGATATTTCTGGAAAATGTGTATGCTATGATGTATGTTATACGGTGAATATATAATAACTAATAGTACGATTTCTATAAATGACCCACTGGTCAATCGTTTGACTTGCGATCTAGTGGTTAGCAGTTCACTTCCTTTTTTTTTATAGTGCCAGGTGGCAAACGAGCAAGCGGTAAACCGCTTCACCAATCACCGCGATCACTTGGCATCCCTCCTTGGGTGAACCCGATGCCAAGTGATCGCTACCCATAGACATATTATAGGTATCAAGGACATGGGGACAGAAAAGAGACGATCACATTGGGAGCACTGAGAGAATCGCTGTATGTATAGGTTTACTACTTTTCTTTAAAATAAGCAAGAGTTTATTTAATAAGCCATAATAAATTGCAATAAGCAATAGTATTATTGTTAGAATTATATATTCCTTTGGAACTTTTTTGGAACTTGAAAATCTTTAATTTTGTCATTACGGCGAAACCTTTACAGGTAACAAGAGGTTTTGGCGGGAACGTTTCACTTTTATTCTACTTATTTACTAATAAATGATATAAATACCCTCAGATCCGCCGCCATTCTGGATTTTATTTATTTATTTCTAAAAGGTATACCAATAACATGTTCAAAATAGTTTAAATACAATAACGTACAATTAATAAGAACAAACAGATGAACATATCGATAAAAGGTTCACACAACATTTACAATATCTAGATTACATTTTTAAACATAAATAAATTAACTAAAATACAATAACTTGTTGAATAATTAAAAAAGAAGAGAATGAGAAAATATTACATGGACTCTTTGGCCTAATTCGTTCTACCGAGATCTCTTTCATTAACTTTTCAAATAAGCTCATGATGTCATCATGATCGATCACACGGAGGGATAATTCGATAACGATTATTACAATATATCCTTCTTAGCTTTCAAAATACGCAGGAAGTTTAAAATACAATAGCCCCAGTTTTGATGAAACAGACATATTATATTTTGTAAACCGACATACTACGAAATAAGCGCATTTTTCATATCGTGGACATATATATGTACGTCTTGACGCGGCACGCTGGCAGCACCGCGAGAACTGCTTAGGGTGCGTATCAATGCGCATGTTTGTGTGAGTTTTTTGTTACGAGCATTTGTTCGGAGTTTCCGTACCGTATATATAATATTTATTCTATTATTTAAGCATTGGACGCTCAGACATGCGACGGCAAGACCTTTTATCGTGGATATAGCGCGCATTCGAACGTAGCGATTCGTATCGTCGTTCATCGTCCGTACGGCAAAGGATTGGTACGTGTTGCCAGCGTCAGTGTTTCCGTCCAATTATGACGTGGGTAAGGTACCCTAGAAAAGTCTGAATAAGCTGTTGCTAAGCTAACGCGCACCATCTATCCACAACATCATCACTTTCCACCAGGTGGTTAAAAGCTAATTTATTCGATGCTAAAAAAAGAAGTAAAATGGCATGACAAGAAAAGTTTCGCTTGGTAGAATTCGCTACTTGGCAGTAGTAGAAATCGGAATTCTTGTAGACGTAATGCACTAGACAGAGACAATACTAATTTCGGTAGTAAGTAGCGTATTCGGTGCGTTATATACTGGGCTATTTAGTTCATCTTCGTATAAAATATATTAAGAAGTTTTAAAGTTACAATATTAACAACGCAATTCTTCTAACAAATAAATTTTACTAGTTACGAAATGATTATTCAATGAACCGATAACGCCGGTATGAGATAACTCAGCGCTTCCGCAAAACGTATCATTAAAATAAACATGCCTCGGATCACATTACAAAGGCAAACTTTTATAATTCTGTTTCAATGTATGCATATTTACAATTTAACAGTACAATAATTGTAAAAAGCTATGACTATACATTATATATATATATATTACATACACTATACATTTTTCATCAAGGCACTATGAATAAACTATCACTTTTTCAATAAAATCGTAAAACTGTTTCCCGTCAACCTTACAATTAAGAGGGAGAGGGTTCCAGTAAAATTGGCAATTCCGGACTAAGCACCCAATTAGCTGGTAGGAGGAGGAGGGGCAGTATGTGCGCGGAGATCGATATCGCCAAGTCACTCAATACATCAAGCAACTCTGCAATATACCTTTAATAAATACATCAACTTATTAATTCAAACAAGTACTCTGTTAACTTTAACGTTTTATCGGCAAATCATACTTAACTTTATATAATTACTTTGAGCATGGTTCCCGAATGTCAAAAATATTATAAGCCGAACTCCCGACTGACAGAACGGTAATGTTTTTCCCGGGTATGTAGGTATGTTTGTATGCTCATACTAGCTGCAAACACCCGCTTCTCAGTCGGTCACATTTCTGGTTTATACTAAATGCATGAATACAGCATTAAAACATGAAGTCGCTGACTTCAGACAACAGATTCTTTATAAGCGCCTGTCAAAAAAAGCACTTGTGCTCATGTGACCCGGGTCAGGAGCCGGGCGGCCTTCGTATTAGGCCGTCAATTTCCAATAATTAACGTTATGAGTAAAATGTCCCTCCAGAACAGGGTAACACTCTATAACCCTGTGGTACGGCCTATAATGTTACGTCGTATGCTAGTCCGGTATTCGCGCACATACGCTAAACAAATACACCGACTTTAGGTGCTCCAAAACAGATTCTTGCGCAGGGCCACCGGGTCATCGTGGTTCGTGCGCAACATCGACTACACGTTGATATACATATAGCTGCACACCATAGACCACCACTTAAAGTTGGCGGTGCGCCCTTATTTCGACTCCACCTCTATCCTATCCTGTCCTCTCGGGGCCCTTGATCCCAGTCACTTTATGGAGCGTCCACCGAAGGCTCGGCGGCCATCCTAATCCGTTTATAATAATTAAGTAACGGCTCTATCCGAGGTAAGCTACTCATAAAGAGGTTCAGGCTAGGTGCCTTCTGCGCCCTGCCGCCTCGAGCCCTGCAACTGTACGTCGTATGCTAGTCCGGTATTCGCGCACATACGCTAAACAAATACACCGACTTTAGGTGCTCCAAAACAGATTCTTGCGCAGGGCCACCGGGTCATCGTGGTTCGTGCGCAACATCGACTACACGTTGATATACATATAGCTGCACACCATAGACCACCACTTAAAGTTGGCGGTGCGCCCTTATTTCGACTCCACCTCTATCCTATCCTGTCCTCTCGGGACCCTTGATCCCAGTCACTTTATGGAGCGTCCACCGAAGGCTCGGCGGCCATCCTAATCCGTTTATAATAATTAAGTAACGGCTCTATCCGAGGTAAGCTACTCATAAAGAGGTTCAGGCTAGGTGCCTTCTGCGCCCTGCCGCCTCGAGCCCTGCAACTGTAGATGCCTCTTATAGGCAAATAGTGACAAGTCAGTCACATAAAAATCACTTGTCATTTGTCTCCTGTCAGCTGTCGTGACAACACCTCTTGAGGCTCGAGCCTTGAGTGAGCCCGAGTGATTGTTATAGGTAGTCTTATATAGAGTGTACAGTATATTGCGTAGTGAGAATATTAGACTAAAACCTGTGAGAGATATTATCGGATAATACATTTGCACCTATAACCATATCACCACAGTGTCACATATGAACGAGCAGGCTGCAACCACTCACAGTCACAATTGTGTTGTGATAGTTTTGGCTACACGTCCATTTTTGTATGCATAGTATATCTATATGTGTGTATGTGTGTTCTATTTTGACCTTGTAGCTTAAAAGGCTTAATCGCTTTTGAAGAGGTGTGATAGGGGCACAATTAGGCGGGCTACTTTTTTTATTCATTATTTCTTGTTAAGTTGATACCTGTACTTGAAAAAAGTTTTCGTAAAACGTTCATGTACCCACAGTGTGTGTGTGTGTGTAGTTTCCATATGTACGAGTTGAAACTAATGTAAGAACGGAACATAGAAACAAAAAGTAGAATTGTTTGTGAATATACAACAATAAAGTGAATACATAAATTAAGTATAATAGGCAAGAATAAAAGCTACACCGATTCTTAATAATTACGTATGTTATACACACAAAAAGTTTCCGTAGGTATTATAGTTCTGCTAACGTGAGGCAAAGTTTCATTCATTAAACGAAGCAGAGGGGATTATACGAGGGTTTATATGGCCGATCGCGAGGCAGGGAAACTCCGAGCCTGTAAGTGCCGTCTCACAACGACGAATCATATTTTCTGCTCATCGTTTATTTTGATAATGTTATACATCTTGAACAACATAAGTTTATATCAAGGCCATTTTTGAAATTCTCTTTTATATTGAATTAAGTTACCAATCTATTTGTTTCTATTTTTGATCTGTAAACACTTTATTCAACGTATTATTGTAGTTAACCTCACTGCAAAATGGTACGTTTTTAAGTAAATGTTCAAAAATTATAAGCCATGTGCATGTTTTTGAATCCAATGCATCGATTGCCAGTCGCTTCTCTTTCATTGTTAAAAATTATATTATCCACTAATTTTGCTAGGGAAACGAGCGAATGGTTTAGCAGGGGGTTATAAAGCATTCCAAGCCTTTGTGAAGAAATAGAGGAGGGTGGGGGTAAAAAAAATGGAAGGGAAGATTCATTTGCATGCATTATGAAATTTGTATTAAGTTAGTGAAATTGGATGTCAATATCATTCGTACGAGCGTGTTATTAGATTCGACGTTGTGACTTATAACCTCGAGCACCAATACGCAGCCCCACACCCCTCATTCTGAATTTTGTAGGGCGAGACCGTAATCTGATTTAGTGGTAGTTACGGACAGGTAAAGTGGTTTTTGCGCGCCGGCTGTAACCTGCTCGTCGGTGATACACCGGCTTTATGGGATCTTAATGTCTGATCTCTCCGACAGTCATCGTTCAACTGGCTTTACACAGACTCGGTTAATTATACTGTCTTAAAAAATAAATTCATCGCCTTTTATTTGAACTGTATCGTTTGATTTAATAATGCCTTTATTAAACCCACGAATTGCTAATGCGCCAGGCCACAATTTTGGTGGTTTCGTGACATTGGACACTCAGTCCGGTGAACACACTATATTTGTTGTTGTTGTTGTCTTCTTTGTTTTAAAATGAGTAATTTTCAATAATTCACAGCCATGCTCTTTCAATTATTATTTAAATATGGAAAACCAGACAATGGCAAAGTTGATCACGGATATTAAACATTTGAAAATGAGATTAAATTACTATTACTTACAAAAATATTGATGTTGACGTGTTGTATAATATCAAAAATGAACCTGTGTACATCACAGCATGGCATGGTGGACGATAAGAGGACACTTACCAATACTAACAGTCTTTTTATGAGTAGAAAATATATTTATTATTATTTTTTATGGTAGGTGGCAAACGAGCAAGCGGATCGCCTAATTTTAAGTGACCGCTACCCATAGACATCTGCAACAAGCAAATGGTTGCAGATGCTTTACCTACCTTATGAACAGAGAGGGGCCCAGATAGGAAAAAGGTTATTTCCTTTTCCCGCCAACTCCCTCCCGGTCCAATCCTCTTCCCGTTTCCATCCTATCCGTACTTATGAGGAGGAGCGGAGGCCTAATTCTTAATTCCCCTAATTTTCCTCACTAAGGGTGGGAAGGGCAAGAGGAGTGAATTTAGGTGCCGACCTCACTCATCAGACGAAACGCAGAGTACTTCGACTTGACGCCTGTCTTCTGTGAGGTCATGGTATTTCACCGGTTGAGCTGGCCCATTCGTGCAACAGGTGTTGTTGCGGGCTCTATTACTGTTTTGTATTAATAATTGGTTTTATTTTTTTAAGATGCCAATACAATAATTATGCATTTAATTCAATACTTTATTGAATACTAATAATTAAAAATACTACCATAATTATTGATAAATTAAATTTATATTAGAAATATTTTCTTAGTAATAATTTTAAGTTACGGATGACATCATGTGGATATAAATTTGACAAGGTACCAGAGCATTACCAACTTGCGGAGGTAATAACATAGATATATGCACATGAAATTGTTGTTGAACACACATAGTTAACATTGTTTATCATTTAGCTACATATCACATTGCTATATAAGTGTTGTCTCTGGTTCAATGTTTAAATGTTATATAAGTCGGCCATAGATGGCGCTGCATTGTTAAAACTGGTTAGCATAGATGTTGGTTTTGGAAGGATAGTGCCAGCATGCTTCCTATACCTTGATGTATTAAGCGCGATTTATCTCGGACTTGCACTGATGAAAATATCCTACGCGAACTCACACCTGACCTAGGTGCTTAAGATTTATGGACCGAGTGAAGTTGTTGAACATGACAACTATTGACGGCAACATAACAGTAGGTATTCTTCTAGTTTATTTGGTTTTAAATCGATATGATTCTTTTATTGTGAGGCAACATCGACAAGTAGAGATAATAAATTCGCAATTCTAGAGGCAAACTACAAATCTCAACTCCACTGCACCGAACATACCATGCAAAATCTTGACTTCGAAACAAATAACATAAGCTCTGCCAATCGAATCTGAACATTATGGTATTAAAATAATGACGGCAATGCCTAAGCCTAATCGCAGCGTGCGACTGAAATGAGTGAGCGTGTAGCGCTAATGGCCCATGAAATTGCCAGCCGCCGCCGTATCGATGACATTTTAATCTTACTTTGCCAAATGCGACGACGTTGCCACTGAAAATAGAATTTTATCGATCCTAATTTGAAAACAGTTAAAAAGACCGCTTACAAATCAGATCAGTTCTTTGTTGCACTTCACTTTTCGAGGAGAGAGATATCCCAGTACTCTTCATGATAATCTTTACTTCCTATGTTTTGATCATTTGCAAATAGTCACTGTATCGTATACGAACTGTTAAGTTAAGCAAGTATTAGGGGGACCAAACAACAGCCCTCAAGATTTTATACAAAATCTGCAATTGTAATTTTATTTTAATATTCATCATTCGTACATATATATTATTTGTATTACATACATTGCATGATAGTTTTGATAACAATGTAGTACAATTGTTCGTTTTTTCTTCTATCTCTATTACCCACAATTATAAATCCAACGTCGTTACATTTTGTAAAATAAAATTTGTAAGGCGTATTAAATATTAAAGTTTTTTATTTCGTTCATTTGAAATATTATCGTTGAATAAATTTAAAACGTTTTTACCTCATAAATATTATGAACGAATGGAAGATGCAGCCGATAAGCCGAGGCTTTATTCGACTTTGGTTTGGTGTATTTGTATGGAAATGAGATATTGATTATGAAATATTGTCAAACCCGTTACACCGGCCTACTCTTTTATACAATATTTGTCTTTTAAATGCACGATCAGAAGATAAGACGGAGCCTGGATACATAACTATAGTTACATAATACGTTATCATAAATTTACATTAATATCGTAACTCTCTTGCGTAATCTTTGCGCCTTTTTATGTATATTTTATTCTTTTCGTCAATTTGGTTGTTAAAGATGAAATGTCAATCACAAAATCATTTTATTATTATTCATGTATTGGTTTATTAATCTGTAGACACCAATATTAAAGAGATAGAGGTGTAATATATTAAACAAAATAGGCAAGACTATAAACAGTTTGCGCATAATCTTGATCACATATATTAAACATCTAAATTAGTAATCATCTAGCCACGTGCACGTCTTAAAGGCATAACTTCTATTTCCCTTGTTACATAAATTTCGTTTGTATAAGTGACTATTTTAACGCAGCATATCGAGCGTTAAGTAACGAACGTCGTAATGATTGAAAGATAGTATGTTTTTATGACACGACACAACGCTCCGAACCGCGGCTTATGGTTGCATAACGCCTTTATGTAATATAGATGGCGTTACTATGGTTACCAAATATGCAGATATATTACTAAAATGCTAGGATACATGCGTATATCCTCATGAAACGCGTCAATAATATAACAGTGGTAGAGCCAGCGTCTTTTTGACTGACTTGTCACTGTTTGCATGAAAGAGGCAGATATAGCGGCCATGAGACGGCAGAGCGGTGAAGATAGCCACCCAAATAGTTTTATAAGTAACTAACCTCGAGAGATGGGCTCGAGCTGTTACTATTTTTACATTATTACCGGATTGGGAGACCGCCGAGCTATTGGGTTGCTTTCTCGGAAACTCCATGGAGTGACTGGGATCGAAGAACCCTGAGAAGGGACATCGGCTAGTATAGTTGTAGTATAGACATAGGGCTAGTTAATATCACTCAAGCATTCCGATTTGAGGTTGCCGAGAGGGCCGAGCCTCGACCAGATCAGTATTATTAGTAGAGTATTATATTATTATATTAGTATATGTTATTAGTAGAGTATTATCAGTAGAGTTAAAGAGTTAACTTGCGGCGTTTAGTATTTTATACTTCGCCCTTAACGTTCTCGTTCCTTCTATTTGGCTAGAGAGAGGGGAAACCCTATGTGTATCCAGTACAGTAAGGATGGCGACACATTTGCAATTCATATAATTGTTACGTTTAACTGGTTGTATCTAAGTTCTACTACTAGTTTCTTAAATAACTGCTAGCCGTTTTCTACGTGCTTACTGCATTTGTCTTGGATATAATAACTTAATGAGAAAAATATTCTTCTTTGCATTATTCCATATATCTCGTTTGTTTGCTTAGAAACGGCTGAGATACACTTCCATCACGAACAGATGATGTGGTGCTCTGCAATAATGAACACGCCACGAGAAGAAAACAAAATTAGCGCGAAGTAGACGGCAGTTCCTGTACTCGTATTGATAAAACGGGACCATTGTTTATAGTAGCTCTACTTCAATACTGTTATTAATTTAACTCGGCGTACCCAGAGTTTCAAAACAAGCGAGAGACGGCCGTGACTAAATGAAAATATTTCGTCGTCAGTTGTGCAAACAGTACATTATTAACATCATATCGACCAGTGTAACTTGAACCCTGGGAAGCGCGGTATTTATCATATTACATAAAACTCCAAAAACCTCCGGCAGCAATCAAAAAACAACTGCGCATACCTGTATGTAATTTAACTTTTTTAAACTAATCTTGTATTATCAACAAATAAGTTAAATACAGTTTTACTGAATAAGAGCCCAAAGTCCTATTTTTCGTTGTGGCGGCTAAATATAAGTTCTGAAAACTATTTATGTGATTCATGACAGAACATGCGGTAGTCGGATATCTTTACAGTTATCTGAGTAACTAAAACCGCGACTGGTCCTCGCTTGAAGGTTACGAACGATCTGCAAGCGCTTTGCCGCAAGAAGTTTCTTGTCACTTATTATTCAATTATTCATTATTATTAATTAATTAATCATTAAGATATAAAATCAGTTATTGCCGAAAATATTTGTTGAAGCTACGATACTGAGCAGCAGCCAACACAAACATTTACAAACAAACATAGCTAAATATAGATACTATGATGGCGCTTATTAGAAGTGTGTTGGAATTTTATACTCTCTATGCGGACCCAGCAGACGTTGCGTTGCGTGAATGTTGACTTGCCTGCTGTTAGCTAACACCATTCCACTAACGGCAGCGGCAACTAGCGGGTTCCATTCAAACACCATTTTCACGGTTCAGTTATTTATATAGAGAATTCAGTCACATATATAGTCACAACTCGGGAAACAAATTATAGGTATCTGTTTATAGATTCGTTTTTTTATTGCGAACAAAATGAAACTAAGAAAAAAACTTTGTTTTTAAAATTCCTACTAATCGCTACTAATATTATAAATGTGAATGTAAGTTTGTTTGTTACGCTTTCACGCGAAAACCACTCAACCGATCATCATGAAACTTTGTGCACATATTTTTGGAGGTACTAGAAGTAACGTAGGATACTTTTTATGAAAAAAATAGTATATAAAAGGCGAAGTATGTATGTTCCCTATAGACCTGTAGATTCCGAAACGGCTGAACCGATTTCGATGAAATTTACAGGGATTGTCCAGATTGGCACATTCTTGTGTTTGGTAGCGATCGGATCAACATAATTAGTGGTACCCGGGCGAAGCCGGGGCGGGTCACTAGTGTTTTATAAGAGATTTAAATAAGCATCATTAAATTTAAAATCTTAATTATATTAATTTATACGATCATTAGGCTAAGAGAACCCTGTTAATGGTAATACAACTGCATAAGAGTTCAAGTGAAATGGTCGGATGGCATGGTAATGCGTCAGCGTCAAAGTAAACGTCGCGATAAGCGGCGCGGCGACACACGCGCGATAAGGCGGCCCGCACGCCAATTGCATGCCAACATGTAGCATACAATATTATATGCTGGTTGCATCGCACATTATAGATACGATCAGGCGTTCTCAAGGGTGACGCAATATACGATGAACTGCAACCTGGTAATTATGATTTTCTAGTGGAGAAATGAAGCGGGTCAATAAAATCTCATAGTATAGGTTTTTTTTCAGCAACATAGATCATTTCAAATTCTCTCCATCCCATTTGGAGTACAGCCTGAAATTGCATCGAACGAAATAGTGGCATAGCTATCATCAGCATCAGCACATTCGGGTTTTACCGGGAAAAACTATGTTTTCACAGGATACCGACAAAATTAGGTATTTTTCTGCGTTTCGTCTGACTTGTTGAAATCAAGGCTACAGCCTTGAAACAAGGTAATGTGAAATTGTCTTTTTGGCACCCATTTTTCATCCATTTTCCTTCGGCGTGACGAGAAGAAAGGTCGCCAAAACTCAATCTCGCTGCTCTCTTGGCGCCTTTTCGTATGGCTTTTTGGCGTCCTTGCCTCCGCCCTCACTCTACTATTATCTCTTCCTTTCCGCGGGCAGTGAAGTACCAAATTCTTTCCCGGGTATAATTAAGAAAATTCCCTTCTATAAGGTTCGGGAAAAAATGTATTAAGTATTAATGGGAAAAACGGCAAAGTTTTATAAAAATAAATCTTATTTTTTATTTAAAAAAATATAAAAAAGGTTAACTTATTTATTCCTGATTAACTCCCAATTTTCTGCTGTGTGAATAAATTTAAAGGAGTGTCTTTTAAGTGCTGAATTTGTTAGAATTTCAAGTAGCGGACGAAACTCGGTAGCATCCATGATAATATTGGATGGTAGATCGCCCTTTTATCGTCGTAATGAAACACCATCTCGATGGTTGTTATTTCATAGATGTACAGTTCTTGTATATCTTTCTTTAGCGGTATAAGCCTATACAACTTACATAAAATGACTCACTCTTACTTAACTCACGGGCAGCGATGTTTACTTAAACTCAAAAGTTTCGCTTTTCTTCTACCCCTTAAACTATCTTTAAACATTAGCCGAAACTAAATCCTAACTTCAGGTTCAATAATAAAAGTTACTCTTCACTCGTAGCCGAAAAACCTACGGTCACGCGGCTTTTTTATCCAAGCATGATAGATAAACATGTTAAAAAACAAAACATTATTTAGATAGTTTATTGTTACAAATAAATATGATCTGCTATTGATACGGGACGTATCTACTAGCGTGACAGGAACTCACTAAAGCTACAATTTGCTGTAATAAATAAAATAAACAACGGTGGCCACCGCTGCGGATGCGTGGCCTCCTCTGCCTGATTTCCAGCGATCCCCTTTATACTCTTTTCTTCGCCTGTCTTCTGTGAGGCCATGGAACTTCTCCGCTCGTGTTCGCCCATTGTTTTGATGCAGCTGTCTTCCACAGAACATTACTTTTTGTCCTACTTCCTTTGTCACTATCATCCGCAAAATGTTTCTACAATTTTGTTGTAAGTAAATCTGCTGTAATATACAAATAATATGAAGAAAACAAATAACGCTTTAGTATCTAACATTGTTTACTAACGTCAACGTGTTACTGAAAAAATAAATTAATGAGTACTAAATATAAGCATTTTACAATAAGTAGAATTGTGCTATTGTTTGATTGAGCCTGCCCCTGTTAAGCCAATATATCAGCCGACAGTAGCAAACATCCCAACATCCCTTCATTTGTCCCCCGCTTCCCGTTGCAATAGCGTTTAACAGTATCAATAAAACAATTATCCAATCATCGGGCAATTTACTACGATTGTCTCGACGCAGTCCTTCCCTCTCGCTCCCGCCAACACACCCGTGACAGCGTCTCTCTTAGTACGGAACGGCAACATGCGAGGACGGTGACACGGTACTAACCAGTTTGCGGTGACCTCTCGTCCAGTTCAACTAGTTTCAAGGTCTAGTCTGGACGCTTGGTGATTTCACAGTTTCAGTTCGACGTTTGAATTTTAATGCGAATCTCATTTGGTGTCGGATTGGATTGCGTCGCTGTCGCAATGAATTTTTGTATCGTTCTTTATTTTTACACCAACACTTTACGTGTTTTATTTTGTATCTATCTTTGAATTTCCTTTATAGGCTTTCGTCATTGTTTCAAATTTTTATTATTAATTATTTAAAAAGATTGAGTAGAAAATACAGTGACATTTGAATGAAAACAAACAATCGCAATCAAATAAATGCATGTAACCGCATGTAAAGGACTCGGTTGCAATAAATATAGTTAAACTAATTTTATCTTTTTATTATAATTACAGTACTTTTAAAAAGTGTTTGGTTGCATATTCTATTTATTGAAGTCTAGTCAAAATAATATAATGCATTATGCAGAGTTCCATTAAAAACAATAATATATAGAGGTAATTCTTTTAAAATAACTGAAAGCATTGTGCAAAAAGTTTCGTTAGATCGAAAAATATTTAGTTTTTAATATTTTTGGGTAACAAGCCTTTGTGGGCGTCCTCGGAACACCCTACCAAAGTCTCATCATCATCACAATCTGATCATTGGTTTGGGAACGTACGCAAAGAAACATACAAACATCGATATTTATTTATATAGACAAATATGTGGATTTAAATATTATAACATCTTAATTTTTTTCCGAAACGAAAAGCAAATTTTTATTCACCCTTTTGAACATAGTCATTGAGATGTAGCTGTGGTAGAGCGGTCACATTTGGTGCTTAAATGAGCCGGCTAGTCCAGAACACACTATGACCAGAAGACTACTATAACAAGATATTTACAGTGGTAGAGCCCGCAACAACAACGTCTATATGCACAAATGGGCCGGCTCGACGGTGAGGTGCCGGAGGCCCAATTCTGGTTCTCTCCCCCTTCCTACCCTTTTCTTATAAGGAAAGGATGGGAAGGGGAGAAAACTTGACGGTGGAGGGGATGTACAGGAATTAGAAATAACCATTTTCTGTTTATCCCCTTCCTCTGTCCATTAAAGGTGGGCAACGCATCTGCAACTTATTATTTAGTTGCAGATGTCTATGGGTAGCAATCACTTGACATCGAGTGAACCGCTTGCTCGTTTGCCACCTAGTACTATAAAAAAAATGACCACACAGAAGAAATGCGTGAAGCAGAGCTTCTGAGTTTAGGCCAAAGACTAAGGCCACGGAGACCTAATCCTATAACATTACCCATACCATTTTACCCTATTGACCACGAGAGCCTTGACCTTATGTTTTTCGCGGGTATATATATATATATATATATATATATATATATATATATATATATACTCGTTTCAAAGCGACCTCCTGTAACCTAAACGGCTTGGACGATTTTGAAGACTAAGTCAGTGGATTCGAATTCTTTCGCGAAGTTCCATTTCATACAGACACTTCAATTTTGTTAATTAGCTATGCACTTTCTAACGCTACCCGTGCGCTAACTGCGCTAGTAGCTCACACAAGAGGACCTGCCCAAATCCGCCACAACTATGTCCATGGAAAAACTGCGCTCGTGAGATGAGACAACTATTAACAGATTTAAAGCTCTACTGCAGACCAAAAATACAACTACTATGTGTAAATTCTTAATTCGCTTTATTATACATTAAACTTTTCAAAAACTACAGATTTTTTATTTTTTACCATAGAACACGCAACATAAAAAAATCGAGACTAAAGCATGTAATACAAGCTGGTATTCGTATAAATTCTCATAGATACCAAAAAACAAAAAGGCTGTGTTTTAATTTTTATAATAGTCGGTAGAGGCTCGGTATTTTTATGGTCTGAGTTAATTTGAACAATGCGCAATTGGTCGAACAATGGCAGTTGTGACGGCTGCGGTCGGCGGCAGCTCACCGCGACCAACGCATGGGGGCAAACTTAACTCGTTTTATTTTTTAAAAGAAAAACATGGCTTATAGAGAGCGCATATTTATTATGACATTTATATACTGTTGAGCCTTACAAATTAAGGCTTAGGAGGTAATTACTGCATTGGGCTTGTGTGCTTATGGATACGGAACGGGTGTTTTGTGAAGGTTATCCCTGAAATCTGTCTCTATCTCGCAACGTCTTCTATATGTTGCCTTCAAGAACATTCTAGGAAGAGAGCGAGTGGAACCATTGTACAAGAGTGAACGAAGAAGGGGAAATGGCACTTCAACTGTGTGTTACTGTGTTACTTTACTAAACACTAAAATTAATTGGTACTTGGTAATTTTTTTGACATAAAATTAGTATTTTAATGAGATGCGCACTCAAAGCGCACTTTGTATGGTTACTGCGCCTCACGAAATTAGCTCGTTACGTAAACGAGCGACGAAAATAGTTGTTATAAGGAGCCGTAAAATGCCGCTTTCATCTCGCATATACGAATACTTTGTATGCGGCAGTAAATTATTCGTCGCACATCACGCGGACATGTTTTATGGATTTCGAAAATATGCACAACGGCATTTTCCGTTCGATCCAGTGCTGTTCAGATCGAGCGGGGAAAGACTATCTTAATAGACGAAAGAGTCGTTTTTGAATCAGGGCTTAACGTAGCTAAATAGATACAGCAAGCCCTAAATTCTTCTTCTCCACATCCTGACAATTTCAGATCTCCTTAAATCTGGACGACTTAGCGTACGGTCCGGTGCAACGCACTGAATAAATGCTACAGAGTCGTTCTTAGCGGCGAATTGATTGGGGGCGGGGGGGGGGCTTTATCAAATCACAAAAGGATGATAACTTGTCAAAAAAATTCTAAACACAATGAAAATCTTTTCTGTATATTTAACAGGTAAACTATTGAAGCTATTACAATAGTTCTTTCAGCCTTAAAAAGCCTAATAACCAAGAAATTTTCTGGTACAAAATTGATTTTTATTTATTGCTTACGAACGTACACAACTTAAATTCCCTCTGGCACGCAGAGCACCCAGTAGACATCCCAGAGGTTTACGAATTTCCAATTTCCAGGGGCGAATACATAGCAGCCATAAACAAATATTTACGATTATCTGAAGCAAACGAATGTTTCATGTAGTTAATGTTATTGAATACTTCTTCGTCCGTTACTGGCAGATCTATAAAAGAACGCGCTATCCATTAACATCCGCAACGATCAGAAGAGTTTCGAAAACGAATAAACCTGTTACTTGAAGTGAATAAAACAAGAGAGGGAAAGGACCGGAAGTACAAGAAAATACAACTACAATTATTTTATTTCCGTTTTAATTCAACTAACTCTTAAATATTCGCACTTAAGTTACTTTATAATATTTTAAACATTACAATAATTTTAATTACGAATGATCCCGCAATATTTTTATTATTTCCACACTACTAGCCCGCGGCTTCGCTCGCATTCCTTTCTCATTTCCCACGCTGGAAGTTTTTGTAAGGTGATACTGCTTATATAACTTCGAATTATAGATAATATATTTCAACAAGTTGGTAGTGTCAAAACATGAAACATTGCCATGGCAAGCGATATTGTAAATTACGGTTTTATCTACCTCGGGAACAGTTATATTTCCGGTATAAAATATAAGTACCTCGTGCTATTTTCTGTGTGCTAAATTTCATGTTGATCGGTTAAGTCGTTAAGGAGTTTAAGCGTAACAAACAAACTAACATTCATATTTATAATCTTAGTTAGGATTTAAAATTACTTCTTTAATTTACTAAACAATTAACAATATTTACGTTGACAAGATCGTACAATATCCAATAGTTACACATCTCCTATAAATGTATAACAAAACCCATAAACTATGCAGTAAGAGAATGAAACCGAATCTACAAACTCCGTACAAAGCATGTTTCATTCAGCGTTAAAATCAGGTGAAACGTGGCTAATAAGTTGGCGCGTGCTAATCCCTCAGACGTGATGATGCACTCTCATTAGTGGGAAGCAAGTGAGTGAATGAATTAGTGCGGGAGTGAGTGAGTGAGTGCAGCACACATCCGGCGCACCGTTACCGGCGGCCCGCCTGCTCGCGCGGGTCGTTGCCCGCGCGGATAGCGGACAAATCACTTCGCAGATTTGGTGCCCCTGCCTAATGCGATCAGGGTTGAGACAGCTACCGTTATTGCAGTTGCTATGCTAAATATAGCAACACATCGCGGACAGTCATACAGTCAGTCAGTTAAAATGTAATAAACACGTTTTAACGCAACCGCTGCAATAATTTAGGAATGTGTACCGAAACATTGAAAACCACAATTGCCGACTATCGTTCACTTACCTCCTATACTTTTATAACTGTTAAGAATATTTCTAAGGTTATGAATGAAAGCTTTTGTCATGTCATTCTTCGAATTTCTCGGTTGTAAGAACATTGTACCCAGTTTTGATTGTAAGCCGAGAAATATAAAAATTATACTTCCAACAAAAATCCAAATACTTTGGTACATCAAATATTATTATGAAATGAAGCTTGAGATTTTAATATCCTTTAATATAATCTCAGACGCTATGATAATAAAGAACAATTCAGAATTGAGTTTAATTAACAAGTAACTACAACGGTGTTTTACACGTTTAGACATATATATCCCTTATTAAAACCTTCTGTGATATTCTTATACTACCCAACTATAGCAATCAGCAGCCTCACCTTATGTTAAGCCATCACCGCCGTCTGTGGACGTCCACAAGATTAGAGAGCTGTAGAAATATGATATGCATAGGTAATTCTGGTAATTTTGAAGTTGTCCCCCTTCTCTTGGAATTTTGTCTACGTGCTTTGACATAACCAAAGAAAGGCACTGCACAAATAAATAGGCAACTAATTCTGCGAGGAAGAAGAAGAAATATATACACTATCGGAATCCTCGTCTAGTCCGGATGTCGATACAAATAGAAAGTCGGGAGCTTGCAGCCTGGGTGTCCCTTACGGCGCCGGCCTTCCTCTGGGTGTCCCTTACGGCGCCGGCCTTCCTCTGGGTGTCCCTTACGGCGCCGGCCTTCCTCTGGGTGTCCCTTACGGCGCCGGCCTTCCTCTGGGTGTCCCTTACGGCGCCGGCCTTTCTCTGGGTGTCCCTTACGGCGCCGGCCTTCCTCTGGGTGTCCCTTACGGCGCCGGCCTTCCTCTGGGTGTCCCTTACGGCACCGGCCTTCCTCTAGGTGTCCCTTACGGCGCCGGCCTTCCTCTGGGTGTCCCTTACGGCGCCGGCCTTCCTCTGGGTGTCCCTTACGGCGCCGGCCTTCCTCTGGGTGTCCCTTACGGCGCCGGCCTTCCTCTGGGTGTCTCTTACGGCGCCGGCCTTCCTCTGGGTGTCCCTTACGGCGCCGGCCTTCCTCTGGGTGTCCCTTACGGCGCCGGCCTTCCTCTGGGTGTCCCTTACGGCGCCGGCCTTCCTCTGGGTGTCCCTTACGGCGCCGGCCTTCCTTCAGCTGTGGCAAATAATGATTACTGATTATATAATATCGTCTCGGCTCTTTAAATTAGTTAATAATAATATTTTTTCTATCAATTATTATTTTATTAAAGTAGTTACGTCATTTTAATAAACAGTCATAATTCCACACAAGTATTAACATAATACGCAGAAATATTTATATTTTTCAGGTCCCATTGACCACTATTTTTATTGCAATTTTAGGCCGTACCCGGATCTAGAATAGTCAGTCTGACAATGGAAAAAAGTATATTTAAAATCATAGCCAACTAAATTTGAAAAACTTTAACAGCGCTGTGCTATCTTTTTAGCTTAGTTTTTGAAATTTCAAACTTTTAATTAAAAACGATAGTTTACGATAGTAAACTAAAATAAAAATATGATAAAGTTCAAGACTTAGTCAATTTCAGGATCACCACACCCGATAAAAAAACCTTGTACACAATTATACGACTGCTCGTCTGTCACGTACATTACTAAGTTACTAGACATTTGAAAGTCACAGTACTTGTTATCAATGATACCATCTTAGAGTGAGGCAATTTCGTTCGATTGATGTATAAATCGTGTCGGAGACAGCCCTATTAATGGAGCAATTGCTTACAGCGCGCGCGGTCAACGTACCTCGCGTCACGGCACGCCGCGCGCTCTAATGCGCTTAGATTACTGCCTACTTCGCGACCAAGCTATCTTGATCCCCATCTCCTACCATAATACACCGCTGGCCGCATATCTCGAACGGTCGGGGGAGGGTGGGAGGCTCGAGCTAGAGTAGGCAGCGATAGCGTATTGCGCGGTATGCTATTTGTTGAGGTTTCGTACATGGCTTACATGCGTCCGTATTAATAAAATATGAATATCGTTTTCAGTTGATGTAAGGCGTTGGTAATCGAGTGAGGCGATACCGTATTCACGCAGTGCGAATAAATTGCTCACGGAACAGCTACAGCGCATTGTGTCTTCAGTTTTTGGTAATGCGTCTTCTTGTATTACATATGTATTAATGGTGTAAATGTAAGTTTTCCTGATTCATTTTATTTTATAGCATTTTTTTAGGTTTAGTCATTTACTCCTGAAACCTGTTCCTTATTTTTCTGTTTAGGTATACCCCGAGATGAGGCTAGAAGGGTTAAGGTGTAAAGATAAGAAGCATATATGATAAAAAAGCAACTCTGTATCGCACAGAAGTTCGCACAGCTCATTACTCTTCAATAAGCTTGAAACCCTTAGAGGATGCGTACCTTCTATGGAACCCAGTATATGTAACCTTCTATCGATAGATATTTTCATAATATTGCAAATAGTTAATTATTTGAAATAACCGTACGAATCGGTTTCTCGTTAACATGATTAATGACCGTGGCATGTCGACATTCGATCCTGTCTGCTCGCTAAGGAGCTCAGCGTGATGCGTGTAATTGGATGCTTGATGCGTGCACACCGGTTGTTTTGTTACGACAAATACATATGAGCACTGTCAGCATCGTGCCAAATGAAAATCGGTCATATCTGTTAATTCTGCTAAGTCACCATCTAATGTCCGAGTAACTATTACTTAACATTTAAGTAAAGGAACAGCTTGTGCGACAAACACGAAAAGCCGAAAGCATGTATTTTATTAGCGCGTATAATAACCGTATTGGTAAATGTCAATCAAGTTGTCTTTGGTTGCCATTGAAATGTATGGCATTATAATATCAAAAGTATGTTATTAGGTGAGGTTTTATTATCTTACCTCTAGGTTTTAAGTCGGAATAAAAGATACGTTTGTCGATGTCGATGTCACTTTCTGTACCCCTGACAACGTGTGTGCAAAATTTGGTGATGATCGGTTGAGTCGTCAAAGAGTAAGAGCGGAACAAACAAACTCACATTTGTATTATTAGTTTGGATTAAGATGCAGAGTTCGTAGAGCCAGGGCCTACACGCAGAGGTATTTATTATTTGCGTGTAATGTTACTTATTGCTTAATAAATGTAATGTAATGCAGTCAAGAGCACGTACCGATTTTACACAAAATGTTTTTAAGGTATTTTATTGAGTTCAAATATCCATATTTAATAATTTATTTCGATTTACGCACAAATTAATGAAGGCATATTTTCAATCAATTAGCAGTTGTTGGACCAGGCGATATCTAGTTGCACGATTGGGCCGGATCTACTGGTAAAATACTACGACCGCACTGTGTTCTGCCTTTCGTCCGATGAGTGAGGTGCCATTTTTAGTTCTCTTTACCTTCCCATCCTTTCCTAATAAGGATAGGAATTGTAGGCGAAGAGGAGTGGACGAGAAAGAGATGGATCGGAAAAGGAAACGTCCTTTTCGTGTCTATCATCTGTCCATCCATGTCCAAAGGCATCTGCAACTCATTTGCTTGTTGCGGATGTCTATGGTTAGCGGTCACCTAACCTGAACCACTCGGTCCCTTCTTGCTACCTTCTTCCCCAAAACAAGGATATCATCATTGTCATTATTAACAATAAGGGTCAAAAAATCAATTGATGTTAATAGTAAAATAGGGTCAAGAAAGTATTCGCATAATTATTACTCAATCATAATATCATGTAAAAACTACCTGACCGATTCTTGGGTAAGCTAAACATAAATACTTTCTTCTTGTTTCTTTTCTAAAACCAACGCAAGCAGTAAAGACAACATTGTATATCTAATTATTTTATAAGTAAATTATCTTAAATGCAAATTTTATTCTATTAAGTTCGTGATAACAACAAAACCATTTTAAAATGTTTAATTACGATCTTTGCCAATCATCGGTCCCTTAAGTTCCAGACAATAATTTGCGAATTTTCTCTCAATTCGCGTCCCTCACCCGCAATCTCATTCGGTCCCTCCCCAATTCTTAGCCGTTTGGGGATTGCGGATGATTACCTCAATTTGGATGTTAACTGCCGCAAGCTCTTTTGTTTCTTAAGTGACTTCTCTTTGGGAGTTATTATTTATTGAATTTAAGTTTAAATTGAGGAATTTTGAGTCGGGTGAGTTATAATGATTCGCGTTAAAAAGACAGTTACAGACGAGTATTCTCAGCTCAGCAGCCTCAGCTCTACCATCTCGACAACGGTGCCTGTACCCTTCTCACAGAACATTTGACTATTTCAGTTCAAAAAAATCACTGTGACTGTTACCTTTTTCCTAAGATTATAGAAAAGTTATAAGAAAAGCGATTCAAGAACAAAGACTATGCCGTGAATTATGAAATTTCTGAGTTGTCTAAAGAATAGTTAGGGGTCATTCTTATTTTCCAAGTGGCTTAGACGTATACACATCTCCACCCGTTTAAACCACTTGGTTCACATCAAAAAATAGACACATATAATAAAGAGTAAGTGTTAGCAGGACATTTTATCATAATAGATGGCGCTAGTAGTTTTCAAAAATTGTGATGTACAAAATTCTCCATCTTATATCCATTGTTTAATTTAATTTCGAATAAAACTCTTTTTACATGGGACCATCTTAAGAGTTAAACTTTTTAATAATTTTTTTTAAATAGGTACCCAAAAACGAAACTATTTTCTGTCCTGAATGTCCTTACAGTTTTAAATTAATTCAATATTTATTTGACATTTATTCTACATTTTTAACAATTTACTTTGCTTACTCTTTGTTACATTTAATTGCATAATTGATTTTAAATTAACATCAGAATAAACTAGAAATTTGGAACGTGACATAAAGCAAAACGGGTCACATGTTAATTGCTACTCGACGCATCTAATTCTATAAATATTTTCATTTAATGTTTTTCGTAGCGGGACCATACAGTCAAATTAAATATTCATAATGTACAAATGCATATTATATAAACAATGTGAATGTGAAATAGTTTTATCGCCACAAATTTTAAGCAACAGTGAATGTTGCACAGACTAAACTTGTTTGATACAAGCAAGCATATCGAAAACCATAAAGTAAAACGATGATTGGATTATCTATGCTTGGATAAGAAACAACTCCGTTAATAAACGATCAATTTACGCATATTCACGGATCTACATTTACCTTAGTCTATTATAATACTATCGCATCCTTTATTTCTTCTTTTTTTGACAAAGTGCTGATATAAAGACTAGATTTAAAATTATTCAGTAGTTGTGCCTTTTATTATTAATTCAGCGGAAAGACGTCCACTTGAATGCTAACAGAAATTCTAGAATCCTTTTGCCCCATGACCATTTATTTTACGTGCAATGTGCCCCATAGTATAGATACCGATTGTTTATTATTGTAGATGTGCAAGAAATTTTTAAATAAATAATACAAATATTAATCTAGGCATCTAAACCGATATCACATGCTCATATAAATTAGAATTTGAGGGGACGATTCCTTCCTGTATTCGTATTCATATTGTCATCGACATTCGTTCTGTCACCGATCAACTGTAAGAACAATTTACAATTTGTCGTGTTGTTTCTCGACAGATTATAAGCTGTCGCTAACGTTAAAGATACGTTACAATGGAAACCATTATTGATTAGGTTCGTCAGGTTGGACATGACAGTTATGTATTAAATTATGTCTAAAAAATATGTTTATTAAATTAAAAAATAGGTTTGTTGCCTTTGACATGACACGACAAAACGTGAACGATTCGGTTAGTTCACAATGTTGTTCACAGTGCTGTTATTTCAATTATACTATAATACAAAAAGCAAAAAGTAGCAGATATGCCATTAGCGGTCTTAGAGTGAAGACTCGAAAGCCTCCTAATTAGAAGGCTTTTTCTATAGCTTACGTCATGTGTTTACATTCACGCTTAAGTGAGAAACACTGGCTGTCATCTTTTTTCATTTTAATTACGCTATCCTTCTTATACCGTTGGACTTGTGTAAATGTTGCTCTTGTCTGTCTGTCTGTCTGTCTTTCGAACACTTTTGACCGGTGATTTTGTATGAACATAGCATAACTATAGTATGAAATATCATTGTGTTGTTTGTAATATGCCGGGTCCGATAATAAACTAAATTCCCATTCGGTTGGTTACGTTACCATAATGCATATCTTTCATGCGGCGCACTGACCGTAATAAATACATATATGTATTTTGAATCGTCTGAAAGGACTTGACTTGTAAAGTACTCGTAATATCGATGGATGGATAAACAATATTTGACCTAACATTCATTTCTTGTTATATTTGCATTCTAATTTTTAACAAACGAATAGTTTTTGAATAAAATCTTGGGCAGCATCTACGCTTGACTGTTTCCTATATCAACACTTAGAAAACTCCATATTATCGATACATAACTTTATGAAGCCAACAACTTAAATTCTTTACGGTCCGTTCCAATTTATTTTATACAGGAGGTCAATAATTTCGTGATCGTAATTATACAAGGCAGTATGATCGAGTTACTCGTTAGTTAGTAATAGAGACATGCGGCGAGAGTGAACGCGGGCCACTGACCGATTGCTCGCTATCACACGCGCAACGTCTCTCAAGCCCCGTCGCGATCTGCTCTCCTTTCAATGAATATTTTAAGCAAATTGACGCTTATACGAGATTGTTTTCACTATTATGGATTTTGTTTATTATTATTTTATACATTGTATGCACAAATCTTTTTATTAGAACTATCAAAGACAAATGGCATTTAGGAGAAAGCAGCTTATGGGAAGAAAAGAACCTAGCGGGAATTTGCAATTGATTCAATATTTTATTATAGGAGAAGGGGGTAAACGAAATAGGGCTCACCTAAAGTGAAGTGCACATCCACAATATCAGAGGAACTGTCAATGCGCGGCCGGTCTTTTAGGAACCTTAATAGTGTTTATTCATTAGACGAAACGCAAATGTTTTGGAGACTCCTCTCCTTCACGACGCATTGTTTAAGATGTCGGTAGTGTTCGGACCGAGCCACGGTTGTCGACTCAACATAGCTCTGCTGTTAACATCTTTTGTCTTCGACTAACGACCACTAACCCTTTGATATCATGGATTAAAGCTACCGAATCCTGTGAGGCGACATTGTACCATGCTTCTGAAAAATATTATGTTTGTCTGCTATAGACAGACAAATTTTTACATCAATATGTTACCATCCTTTTAGGCAAAATTGTCAGATTGTTGATAATTTTATAAAACAACGATATTGATTTACAAAAATATTGCCACCACGTGATGTATAAAATTATCCATGAAAGACGCTGTGTCGCACGGACAAAGAGCCGGCTTAAAACATCTTGAAGACACACATCCACACAGACAAACATCTCCGACATAATTAAATATGTTTCTCATCACAAATCATAATCCTCGGGCCGCTAGCGAGGCTGTCAAAACATAAATAAAGGCGCCTACGGACAAGCGGAGGAAATCAAATAAAGGGGCTCACAGACAGGAAGAGCGGCGACGCGGCCGCGGACTCAATGGATTTATTTAGATGTCATTTTTTATGTGGGCGGGGGCTCGCGCTGCGAGACGCCTGCGGTGTACTTGTATGGACACGTCATAACTTTTGTAATATGGATTTTTGTTAAAAACTAGATCTGTAGGTCAATAAAATATTATAGTATTTGTGCATCTCTTACAGATGTTTTATAGCGCTTAGTTTTTCTTTAAAACTTTACACATATTGTATTACGTACATATGTAACGCAAACAAATACATTATCCAAGGTTCATATCAAAAACATTGTAGATATTATAACTTAGTGGTTGCTTAATCAGACAAATGTAAGTTAGTTTAAGTACCTGATGTGCCTGACTTCCTAAAGATTTAACAATTGTTATGTTCGATCAAATATCTGATTAGTCACTGCTTATAAAGGTTTAAATGTGTTTAAAATATTACATATTAGTAACCCGCCCCGGCCGAAATCTGCCCAGCCGTTTCGGAGTCTATAGGTTTATAGGGAACGTACATACTTCGCTTTTTATATGTTATTTTTTTTCTTTTTCGCGTAAAAGCGTAACAAACAAACTTACATTCACATTTATAATATTAGTAGGGATGATTTAATAAAAGAAAATAATATAAATTTCAATTTAATGTTATTAGATTTCAAGTCAAGCAATAAACTATACAGTAAAGAGTGGATCTTAAGAATTGAATTTTTATATAAAAGAAAGAAATTTTACATAGCTTACATGACATAAACGCGGCAAGGCGGCGGCGCCATAAGCAACTTTGTGTATCAGAAAATCAAAGGCATAAATAAACTATTAAAAAATTCTCATTCACCAAATTTAATCAAGGAAGCAATAAAAAGTTTTAAGCCGGTCCATACTATGACCACCGTAATAAACGTAAGCCCTCAGTTATCCCTCGGATGCGTTCCATCTCAGGGCCGCGCGAGTGTGTGCGTACGAGCGGTGCAGCACACAGACGCACCTTAATGCATTTCTCTCGCACACATCCACAACCAGCTCGTCCGTGCACGTGCGTAGTACGCACGCAACACACCGTGTCTGTGTGCGTGACCAGACTTTGGTATTTTGATTGGTCATGCATTTCACGTGTTTATAGCCTCGGCGCGGCCGCTCCAGTGCGGGCGAGCAATAAAAGCTATAATTTATGCCTCGATCCGGCGCCCCGTGTACCTAAGGGCTGGCGGATCTTGTATTTCACGTTCACGATAAGGGATCTAACGTGGGCTTGTAATGTATGCGGCGGATAAAAGTTTCGCATCGTCTCGGGTACACAACGTTGCGACTTGAAGGTTTTTTTTTCCAAATTCGTTTTGATATTGTAACATTCAATGTTACCGCATGTTTTAAGGTTTTCATCATGAAACTTGAGCTTTTTTTAGATTTCTACTTCTGTTTTAGTACCTAATCTTATCTTTCTGTGTAATTATATAGCCGTTTCTGAATATTAGCATCGCAGGTTTAAGCAAAAATTATAAGGCATATTTTTGTTCTGGAATACCACGAATATACACGAATAATACATGAATTAAAAAATGTGATCAGAAGTCTACACAATACTAACAAGCAAATATTCCCTGTGTCCGTGTTTCTACATTTTACTTTTGATATAAATTCACATTGCATACATATTTATATTCGCAGATGATTTGTTACATTACGTATAGTACCAATGACCGCTGTCATTTGATATCAGAAAAATAGATAAAACACGTTTATATCATTCTTCCGTAAATTATCTCCGCCCTCCTTCATCCTCCTCCATCCAAAACAAACACGAATAAAGAAATCATGCTCCATAAATGTTTAAATAAAAGATTCGGTTAATAACAATAAAACAGTTGGAGAGCTCGCCCAATCACCCAAACACCACAGATAGACAACGTTAGAATCATACTGTATAGTACTAAATTATTTCTTAGCTAATGATTTCGTTGTAGTTACATCCCTACTAATATTATAAATGTGAATGTAAGTTTGTTTGTTACGCTTTCACGTGAAAACTACTCAACCGATCATCATGAAACTTTGTACACATATTATTGGAGGTACTAGAAGAAACATAGGATACTCTTTATGATAAAAATACTAGTATACAAAAACCGAAGTTTGTATGAGGACTCTGAAACGGCTGGACCGATTAGGATGAAATTTACAGGGATTGTCCAGATTGGCACATTCCTGTGTTTGGTAGCGATCGGACCAACACAATTGGTGGTACCCGGGCGAAGCCGGGGCGCGTCACTAGTACAATATAAATAAAGGTAATCATTTTAATTCGAGGTTTAAATTCTACCGACTTATTACCTCTTAAACAGTGAGCTGTAAGCTGCAGAGTCAGTCGTCAAGAAAGGCGATATAAGGAGTACATCTAAGATGTTATATACCTCCAGATGGAAAATCCGGGATTCAAAAGTGAAGCCACCTGAAATTGCCAGTTGGTGACTTCATAATCTCGCGCAGTCATTCGTTTCCTGCCATACGAATACAAAACTTGTGCTATGATATACTGTAAAACTATAACTTACTAACTACTGCTACTAACTAAAACTCAAAGAAAGATTAATATGAACATGTTTCACAAGTATCCTGAATATTTACAAAACTAAATATAACATTTGAACAATACGACGCCATAACATGTTCTGAGTGTTGTCAACTTCATTACAAAATTACATTAAAAAAAAACAATATATTAAAAAAAGTGTTGCAAATATGTTTTGTAATTTTATTTTCAATTTATATTTCAGTATGTCTTTAAAGGCAGATTTTTTATGGGAGTAGGTAGCAAACAAGCAAGGGAGACTTGTTATTAAGTGACCGCTACCTATAGCCATCTGCAACAAACAAATGAGTTGCATATGCGTTGCCTACCCTTTGTTAAGAGGAGGGAAGAGAAAGAAAGAGTATATCTCCTTTCCCTATCCATACACTCCTCCGTCAAATCCTCTACCACTTCCCATTCTATTCTTATTAGAAAACGGTGGGAAAAGTAAGAGGCCTAAATTTAGGTGTCACTCATCAGACGTCACGCTTCCACTACTTCACGCCTGACATCTGTGAGGCCGTGGTATTTCAATATTGTGCAACTGATGTTTTGCTTGCGAGCTCTACCCACTGTTGAGCAGATCGTCGCTCCATTTTGTGAGATTTATTCGTTTAATAAAACAGATAAGCGTTAGATAGCCTTGTAATACATTTTGTTATTTTTATAGTCACTTTTAGATCTATTTGATATACATATACAACACTCAAGGGTGCCTGAATTCATCATTATATAAGCCTGATGCCGATATAAAGTGACCGCTACCCATGAGCATCTACTACCAGCTAGTACGTTGTAAATGCGTTACCTATCTTTAATGGACAGAGAAAAGGATAAGTGAGGTCATGGTATTTCAATAGGGCAACAGATGGCAATGTTGCGGGCTCTACCACTGTTTAAATTAATTATTTATATTAGTAAAGTATTTCCATAATCTATTTATATTCAAAAAGAGCAATTGGCACAGCGTGCACTGTCCGCGCAACAGGATCATAGTGAGGGACATAGAAATATTTCTATTACACACCTAAGATTGTTGCGATAGTCTTGCATACGTAAAATCAGATAAATATGCACTCCTGCCCGGAATAGGCAGTGGGCAGGCAGTGACTACGGATATACATACTAAGGAAAGACGATTTAAGGAGTACCGATAGCATGTTTGCACAGATTATGGATGTAGAAGAAGCGAGAAAGGTGTGTTAGGATCAAGCCAAATGAAAATTCGTAATCTCTTTCTTTAATCTGCATTAAAACGCAATTATTAAAACACTCTAGGTACAATGCCAAGAACTGCAGTACACACACCCTTTCGTAAGACAATCTAGGTGTCATCCTACAGGTTGTTTTACCACAAACGTAGAAAATATATAATGTGAACCTATACACCACAGAGGTCATATCTAACATATTAAACCCTTGATTTATCTGTGGTTTTATTAAATACATTTCTTAAGCCACGGTTCAACCCAAACACTCACCCTCATATCGCCATAACTACCCTAAATTTACTGACATATTAAAAATCTTGAGAAGCCGAAAAGACAAGTGAGCGGCAAATCTGATATTTTTATTGAGCTAATCTTATCCCAACAAAGTGTTTTCGGGTGCGCAGTTTTGAATCGATTTTTATTTGGGTTCGGTTTTATATACGAGCCGTTGAATCAATTAACATACAATGTTATGAGCGACACGCGACCGTTTGATGAGCCCGCAAATGACATAGAGTCAGTGTATGCAAAAACATTTACAGTACCAAATCCACATGGCAAGGTAATTAATATAAAAGTTACTTGTAGACGTGTTGCGTAAAATATTTACGTTTTAAAAGATTTTTATTCACACGCAGTGACTAAATGTTTAAAAAATTAATGTATCAATTAAAATTTTTATCAGTAACGTTTATTTGTATCACTAATTACTTTTAATCTGTTTCTAAGCGAGGTCCATTTTCAGTCCCCTTCCCCTTACCAGCCCTTCCTCACAAAGATAGGATGGAAATGGGAAGAGCATAGGACGGGAGTGGGGATGAATACAAAAAAAAATTATTTTTCCTGTATCCAAAATGTAGGCAACGCATCTGCTTGATGTCTATGGATAGTGGTAGTCACTTGATAACGTGTAAACCGCTTTTTTGTTTATGTAAGAAGGTGGCAAACGAGCAAGCGGATCACCCGATATTGAGTGAGCGCTATCCATAGACATCCGCAACAAGCAAACGTGTTGTAGATGCGTTGCCCAACTTTAATGGACAGAGGGATAACTGGAAAAAGGATATTTACTTTTCCCCGTTAACCCCCTCCCGGTCCAATCTCTTGCCGTTCCCATCCTATCCTTATGAAGAGAGGGTGGGAAGGGGAAGAGGACTGAAATTAGGCCTCCGGCACCTCACTCATCAGGCGAAGCGCAGAGTACTTCTATTTCACACCTGTCTGTGAGGTCGTGGTATTTGACCGGTCGAGCCGGCCCATTCGCGCAGCAGATGCTGTTGCAGGATCTACCACTGATAAAATTTGTTGAATTGAAGATATGACTCCGTATTTTTCCACTTAACTTGTATATGTACGACAGTCGTTTGTTTATTTACTACTGCTGCAACTGACGCACTGACTGACTGACTTATTTCCTCTAGAGGTAATAAGCACATATCTGAGTAAAGGCCTTATCCATTCAACATTACAACATTCCCTTTTTTGGCGTGTTTATTATGTAATAAAATTAGTGTGCAATGCTTATATATATTTCTTGAATGGATTATATAATTATTTAATTTTTTTTCAAGGTGTTTTATGTATGTACCAATTAAAACATGTTTTAAATGGAAAGCTAAAAATGAAAAGCTCTTATAAAGACCTTAATCATTCACGATACAGAACTATAAGAGTTTTGCTTTGCTTTTGAGAAGTGACCGATTGTCTCACGGGATAAAGAAGGCGGACGAGAAATCGCTTCATCTGATGTTTGAAAACAGACATCCGCAACAACGTACTTAGTTGCAATTAAACATCGTCACTGTATGTTTTTTTTATGCTGTTTTATGCTGCTTCAAGCATGTTAGGTGAGATGTTACAAAGATAAATGCATACATGCTAGACACATAACTAATGTTTTTTTAAACGCAAAGAACGCATATACACTTTTCTAGATGGAAAGCGTATATTTGCTTACGCATACGCTAGAGACGAGTTTTTCAAACCCTTTGTAAGTATCATATTTAACATGGGTAGGCGTGTATCCCCAACCATCAGGTAAACGCCTTCCTTGACTCACCGTATAAAAAATAAGAAAAAAGAGAGAGAAAGAGAGCCTATAGTGAGAGTTCACACGCGGAGAAGTAAATACTATGGAGGTGGTAAACACAGAGAGGAAGAGAATTAGATCTACAATTTTTTATTGGGTGTAATAGGAAAGATGAAAAAGAGAAGAAAGAGATGGAAACGCTCAAAATAACATGTTAGTACAGAAATTGTTCGATTGAATATAAAAATAACCCCGTCCCAAAAGAAGGTCCTCTATCGTATAGTTTTTGAAGGGTTCATCAAGAACTATACGATAGCGGAATGTAGCTTGTCAACATACTAAATGAGGCAAGTCAAAGAAGGTAAAGGAAAATTTCTGTGTATATTTAATCCTCCCTTGCAATGCGGATATTACCTTTGCTTCTGAAATTAAATTTTCAAAATATGTAAATTAGTCTCGTAATAACGGCACTTGCAAAAAGTCCCGTATTTCGCGGGTCCCAAGTTAGCAACACGGTAACTACATAGGAAAATGACGAAACGGGAGGTTGGATTAACAATATTAGCACATACCAAGAAAATGAGTTTTCTCATACATTTTTCATATGCAAAATTATTTGGTAATGAAAATGTGTGTCTAAAAATCATTTATTAATTATTTCTAAGAACTTTTCCGGGTCAGCTAGTTACATATATATTATACCTATTCTTCTAATAACAACATCTATCTTAAGTCTTTCTAGAAACCAATTCATAATTTTATTGACGAAACGATTTTTCTTACATTATTTATTTATTTAATATGCAGCAAGTGAAAAGAGCTGGTCAGGGCGATAAGCCCTTGTTACAATCTATAACTAATTGTACATAATGTGCCCGTACTCGTATCTATTTATGGATATTCCCCATCTTTTACCTGTCAGCCACATTCCGCTGACGTCCCGTACGCCCTCGCGCCAATTCGTCCTGTCCTAACTCACACATTCATAAATCACAACACAGTCGATTACCTACAAAATACAGCACAATAGCTGCACGTGGACGATCGCTTTAATAAATACATCGTCTATTGTAATACAAAAGTGGCAGCGGTATAAGCGCTTTATTCGTCAGATCCTATATGTGTGCGTGAATTATTTCTATTGATTACTCAGCAATTTCTGTGCTTTATATTGATGGTGCGTCTAACCTTAACAAATATTGAAGCAGTACAAGCGCTAGAAGAGTGAGCGTGAAGATCAATAGCAGAGAAGCGACGTTGCCGCTCCGTCACCCCTGCGTCTCGTCGCTGGCTGGGTCTTTGTACTCGAGTACTCACGCCGTACAAGGGCGGCCGGACTGAATCTATGAATTGAAAATAAATTTTATTTCTTACCTTAAAATCCAAAAACATTAAAATTTTTAGTTTCTGTTAGATTTTTATTTTTATGTTCAACACAATTAAAGTTATTAAAATCAAGCTATCAACTTGATTCATATGCGTGTGTATTAAGAAAACCTAACAGTTCGGCCACCCTACTGTAAGCGAGTCCCATCGCTTTTTTTATAAGTACCTTTTCATGAATTCGACTCTCCACCTAGGGTGTCATTCATCAATCTCAACTCTCCACCTAGGGTACCTTACCATGAATTCGACCCTCCACATAGGGTACCTTTCCTTGAATTCAACCCTCCGCCTAGGGTGTCATTCATCAATCGCAACTCTCCACCTTAGATACCTTTCCATAAATTCGATCCTCCGCCTAGGGTACCTTTCCATAAATTCGATTCTCCACCTAGGGTGTCATTCATAAATCTTAACCCTCCACCTAGGATACCTACCCTTGAATTCAACCCTCCGCCTACGGCATCGTTGCCGTTTCTTTCCATGGCTCATTTTCTCCTGAAACTTGATCACCAATAGTATTACTATTTATGTCCTAACAAAACTCTTTCAACAATTAAAAAAACAAAGAACCGAGGCATACATACGAGCAAGTAATAGTGATACATCGCCATAAAATGATTGAAATCCAAATTTTAACGTAAGTTCGTGGAATCAAAGCGTTGATTAGACTGCCGAGCTTTGTCCGCCAAACGTGAACTTATTGCTTTCTGCACCAATTCGCTTCCGAACGCTATTAACTATGAACGCTGTGCTAATCCGAGTATCTACGTCATCGCTTGCTCATCGGTCATCGGTGCGGCTCACACTAGAAGGAGCTCACCGGGTAATTGCCTATGTCAGCTCGACCCTCCTCAGTATGATAACGTTAAAATTAATATACATACATTACAAGCAATTTAAAATTATATGAAAGTAATTTTACACTCACTCAAATGTGTTGCTCTCTCTCTCCCTCTGCAATCTTTAGAATAATAATATCTATCGTCTTTACGAACAACAATGTCTTCAAATATGAAACAAGTAGCTACAATGTCCAAAGACCGTACAGTGATTATGTGATACGTGATTTGAGTTTTATATCTACATAGATTTATTCTAATGTGGTATGGTCGAATAATATCACCATATAGAACAGTAGCAATATCATCAATAAGGTATCTGTCACAAGCTATTTAATTCCTTATTTCCATATACTAAAACAAGATTCACGTTATCTCTTTATTTACATGTAGGTAAGACAAGGAGTAACCACACAAAATAGTAAAAGATAGTATTCAATATATATTTAAAAAAAAATAAGAATGAGTAAAGAAACACTGTTCATTCCCATAAATCGACAGAAAAATAAACTATTATTATGACCATCAAATTTTTAAATAATAAAAGACAATATTTGTTTTTCTTTAAGAGAGAAGAAAAGTGCTCGATTATCCGATAAGTGCATCGGTTTGTTTTTGTAATAGAGAAAATCAAGTTAAACCTGAATTGAATCAAAGATAGTTACGATTTCTTACAAAATATTCCTCATACTATTAAAATAAAAATATCAAACATATCTCGCCTTGCGTTTTCCGGGCCTGAGCCCGTGAGAGTGAGCGTGGCAAGAAAATAAGAAATTTTCTCGTCTATCCCGCTTCTGACCTAATGGAGTTCTAGCCCAGGGGACTCACACGCAGAATCACTCACAGTATTTCTTATTTACTTATTATTTCTAATTCACTTGTGGTTTCCCTTTGCTCCCTCTGTAGACTGTCGGCCACCACCAGTGCCTCGCTTTATTGCCTCCCCGCCACCATCGAATGGCGGTGCCATCGACAACGTCGGATATAGGCGCGACAAACGGAACCAACACAACTTATTATTCTTATATTATTAGTATTGTTGATAATTAGAATGTAAACGTCACCGGATCTTCGTGACGAATTTATATTCAATAATAATTATTAAATTCCAGCTATCAACTTGATTCTTACGCGTGTATATTAAGAAAACTAACGGAAGTTCCACTAGAAGCTTATTAAACTTATAAACTTTGTCAGACAAAACTCTACTTTGTTCACTAGTCTCTAAAAACAATTGAACGATTATATACAGCGTCAACTTAGAGTGGTAGGTCCGCAACTACAACATCTGTTGCACGAATTGGCCGGCTCGACCCGTGAAATACCGCAATCTCACAGAAAAGAGGCGTGAAGTAGAAGTACTCAGAGTTTCCTCTGATGAATGAGGTGCCAGAGGCCTAATTTCAGTCCTCTTCCCCTTCCCACCCATAAGGGCGATAGGATGGGAAAGGGAAGAGGATTGTACGGTGACGGGATTAGCGGGGAAAAGGGAATATTATTTTTCCTGTGTATGCCCTCCTCTGTCCATTAAAGGTAGGCAACGCATCTCGAACACATTTGCTTGTTGCGGATGTCTATGGGTAGCGCTCACTTTACATCAGGTCCACTTGCTCGTTTGCCACCTTCTCACAAAAAAAATCTGTGTTCACTTTATTTATGGTTAATTTATATTAGATAGACTAATGAGAATAAACATGTCACTTCCTGTCACCGAAGAGGTTTGATCGAATTTACGGCAATGTATTTTACACGGCTTAAGAATTGTTCACAATTATCAATTAGGCTTTATTATCAGGTTATATACCCGGTGTACCGAATAAGCCCTGAAAACACCTCGATACTCTTTCCTTCGCCTGTTTCTATTCGACATACCAACCCAAAAGCCACAATAACAACTGAATTTAGCAATAACAGGTAACAACGTCCACCTTATTTAACCTTATTTAATACGATACGACCTACATAGATGTTAATTCGTATCAATTACCTTTCAATCACAACAAAAATGTAATGGCGGTCACATTTCCAAAACTATACACTAGCGGAATTAATACCAAAATCATTAAAAAATCTTACGTGATAAATGTTTTAAGGGAGAATTACACTACCTTATCATGCGCTAAACTATATGAAATCTTTAAAAAAAATCTACCTTCTCTTTCTAGGCTCAACCCGCAAGATTACGCGACCTCACAGAAAGCAGGCCCGAACTTCAATGTAAAGATCAATTTTTATAAGTGGTATAAAAATCATTGGTAATAATGGTTTAATCGACTTGTGTAGATACAGCAACGACGAAGAGTTTTCGTCTCCAGAAACAGAAAATTAAGGCCACAGTGCATGCAAAAATAGTTTTCTCGAACTTCTATGCAGAAAGGTGAGATGAGATGGCTTACTCTGCTGGACAAATGAATAGCGTTCAAGCATCCATAAACATCTGTTGTCGCTCACATTTCCGGTTTTCCGGAAATGCATGAGTACAGTACTAAAGCGTGAAGTTGCGTAGCTGACTTTAGGCAGCAAGAGTCTTTATAGGCACTTTTCAAATGAAGGAGACGTAGTTTTTACTTATATTGTACAGTAGTACAGTATATTGCGCAGTGGAAATATTCGCTAAATATTCGGCTACAACCTGTGTAAAACATCACGTCGTTCAAATTCCTAACTTCTAACTAACGTAATTCTATGTCCTAAGCTCAAACGAGTTGCAAAGCTCAATCAAGTTGCGGCGGATATTATTGCCAGCGATTCCCATAATGGCATTTCATTTTAATTACCTGATTCTTTGGTGGTGTGGATGTTTATAGTGAAAAACACGAGAAGAGCTTTAAAAGACTGCGACGTAGCTAAGTATCTACTTAGTGCGATAGCAGATATTTATCTAGTATTCTTTAAAACAATAATTTGAGGGCATTCCGTATTCCAATAGCAGGTTAAGGAAGCTTGATTGCCTTTTAGTTTTAGAGTAGAGATGTGCTTGTGCTACAAAATAATCACTGGAAACTATAAAATGTTCGTAGTTTTTAAGTTTATCGCTTTCAGACTGAGAGGCAGCGACGGACTTTTTTTTAGCATACATATATGTATATAAGATTTTCTGTGTTAAAATACAAGCAAATGCTACACAAAATTTAGTCTTATTAAGAATTTTTTAACACAAAAAAAACTGACTAAACATTTTATTAACGTTACCGCTAACATAGTTTAAAACTTTCGAATTTTAACTAACCGTTCGTTACTGACCGTTTCTTAATTAAATGGCAGTAGAAGTCTTTTTGAGGGCTTAGCTAGTTATTTAACGGCTAAGTGAGCAGTTTTGGGATGGGAGAAAAACAAAGACGACGACAAACGAAAGACAAATATTTTATCGTAAAGATTTTTTTCGTTAAAATCGTTGAGATATTTACCCAAAACAAAAAAAAATGTTTTTTCTTATTATATCCCGGCAAAATAATAGCAGTATGGGAAAAAGCTTAAATGAAAAAAAAAATAGGAAATTTTACCTTCTTCAAAAAAGGTCTGTAGTAGTTTTAACGTAAAACTCACGGTATCCGAGGTACTTGCAAAATGGCGTTTTTCAAGATGGCAGCTAACGCTCGCGTTTTCCCCTTTGCGTAATCCGATATTGATTACCAGTGTTTTTTTTCGTATTTCCAAAAAATATTGAAATATTTACCCAAAACAAAATTTTGGTTTTTCTAATTATATCCCGGAAAATATCAACAATGTGGGAAAAAGTTTAAATGAAATAGATGGGAACTCTTATCTTCTTCGAAAAAGGTTAACTATTTTTAAGTAAAACTATCCGAAATATTTGAAAACAGGAGTTTTTCAAGATGGCGGCTAACGCTCGCGTTTTCGGACAACAGAAACTTGTTTTTTTCAAAAAAGATTTTATGTAGAGCGAATGTCTAAAAATCTTGGACTGTAAAACGTTTTTTGTGAAGATGAGATTACAAATAATCAGTCATAGGACTACACGTCAGAAGTGAAACTTCTTGTAACACAATATTTTAAGAAAGTACTTCTTATTAGAAATAATTTTTATCAACGTTTTAATAAGTAATAACGTTTTCATTTATTATAAAAATCTAAACTTATTATTAAATTAAAAACAAATCAATTAATATATATATATATATATATATATATATATATATATATATATATATATAATATGTTATAAAATTTTACCGATTGGATTTTCAACAGTTTTCATCTTGCTCTTCTACGATACACAGTTTTTTGAAATAGAAAATGACGTGGTTACCTTCAAGGCAAAATCGAATAGGTTGTTAATATATGTACTAGTTCTTTAGATTGGACTACATCATCTACATCAACATTTAGCATCAGGTGGGATCGTGGTCAAGTGCTATTTTATTCATGTTAAAAATATAACTAAATACACGATCTATATTAGCTGCTTTTAACAGCGGGCTTTTAGTCCTCCTACATTATCTCTATGTTCTGACTACGCTATAACGGCTACAGCTACTGCTTATAAACATTACCTTTTAAAATTATACTTATACCATACTGCCGATTGGCTCCGAATTTGCTCGGTTAGCAAAGCATAAACGCAAAGATAATGTTCAGTTGTTATTTCGTCTCAATCATCTACAACTATTATCAATGCATACAGCCAATTTACAAAACAAAACCTTAATAAATCATACACATAGTCGGTCTAATAATTTACTCCGTGCATTGGTTGATACCGTCTGGACACAAAAAGGCGGCGAATGGACTTCTTTTTCATAACACTTTTGCATAAATGGGCTGGCTCGATCGGCCACTCCGGCATCACGGAAGACAGGCGAGGAGTAGAAGTATTCTGCGTTACGTCTGGTAAATGAGGTGACGGAGGTTTCTTTTTTCTATTTACCCCGTCCTCTGTCTATTAGATTAGAAGTAGAATTGTATTTTTAGATATGACGAAACATGAACGACGAGCATAACGAAAAATGGAATTAACATAGTAAAAACGTTTCAGGACATTCCAGATTCACCCCTGTCACGTGTGAAGCTCATCTCCGTAAACAGCGTTTCTTGTGTTTCTGTCATATCTTTAAAAAAATTAAATCGAATTTTAACGATGAAATAATAATATATAATACAAATTATCCAATATTTTTTCTCATACATATTCAATCTTAACAATTGACTGACGTGTTAGGGATACGGTTTATACTTGGTAATAAATTGGAACGAGGCCGCAAGGGGCCGTTGCTAGGGGACCCTCCCGGGGCGTTCCTGGCGGGGGCCGAGCCGCCGCCGCAGCGCTGCGCCGCGGTCACAGCCTGCCGCGCTGGACGCAGTCTACCAGGAAAACATAAGATACGTGTAGATCGCGCGTCGGTTTCATGCACCACAGTAACTAGATCCGCGTCGTAGCTCCTCGCACTCGTGCGTAGTATACGAGTGATGACAGAGACAGAAGACCTATTAATATTGGAAGTTTAGTCAAACAGCTTAGGCTCTAGTGTGCGTGATTAATTATCATTCTCAGTACAAATACACACGTAGATGGGTATGAAACATTTGGATTGCTTGCATTTTAATTATTTTGATCCTTTTATTAGCTCGTAGACAAATAAATTGTAATGAAACTCTGCATACAATGAGCGCAAGTGTTTGCAAAATAGAAACAATAGATCTCTCTGGAGTAAAAACTGAGTTTTGATTGTTCGATACACATAGTCGGATGAACAGACACAACTCATTACCAATTACAAAAATCGAAATATTTGCTGGGGCACAAAGAAGTGAAACTTCAAAAGCAATATTGTCCTTTTCTTTGTTGCTCTTGCATTTTTCAGTTGCGCGTATTTTTAATCTTTTGTATCTTGATAACAACATCTGTTGCACGAATAGGCCGGCTCGACCGGTGGAATACCACGACCTCACAGAAAACAGGCGTAAAGTATAAGTACTCTGCGTTTCGTCTGATGAGTGAGGTGCCGGAGGCCTAATTTCAGTCCTGTTCCCCTTTCCACCGTTTCCACATAAGGATAGGATGGGAAAAGGAAGAGGATTGCACGGGGAGGGGGTTTATGGGGAAAAGGAGATATCCTTTTTGCTGTTTATGTCCTCCATTAAAGGTAGGCAACGCATCTGCAACACATTTGCCTGTTGCGGATGTCTATGGGCAGCGTTCACATCAGGTGATCCGCTTGCTCGTTTGCCACCAACTCACATAAAAAAAAATCTTCTAAACTATTGGTCAGAATGGTATAGTTTAAAACACAATAAATATAATAATTACATTAAATTCTCTTGATAATCAACACATTTAAATGGATAAGGGTTCATACCGAACAAGAATAATAGGTAAGTGGCTTGTGCGTATTAATAAATGTTTCTTAAGAAAAAAAGGTTAGTGTAAGACAAGTAGAAGATAGGAATGTTCATCACGGACTATTCGGTATATTTAAAGAGTTACAGAATCTTTCACGGAGCTACGAATTGGCAACCATAAAGAAGACATACTGGCGCCGAAGCGCGTTACGTAACGAAGCGGTTTACCCTCGCATAAGAAGTTATAACTTCAAAAACAAATGTACAATACAAGAAGAAAGAAAGAACAGAATACGAAAAAACAAATTGCGTACGTGTTGACCTCTTCACGAAATATTATGATCATCATACATCAATAATAAATATCAACGTTGTTTTCCCTATTAGCTTATGCCAATATGGTTTGTTGTTTTTAGGCAGAGTTCCGCATACCATAGCACTGTTGACTTTTCGGCAGGCACGCAGAGGAGCTCACTGTGTGCGCGATGCCCACTCACTCACGAGGTTCCTCGTGTGTGCAAAGCGTGTGTGACGTCTTGTGTCTGGGAGTTGCGCAGTGCGCGCTGAGTACCAGGCAAACATAAAATGCAGTCGATGAACTTCACATTCTACACATTTCAGAGCCTACCGTTATGAATCTAAGCTTTATTAAGAAAGAAATACGTTGTAAAATTAAATGTTTCAAGAATAATTTTGTCGAGGGGATGCTAGCCGTGCCCCGACACATGGAAGGTACGACGAGCATGCGCTCTGTGATTCAATAGCATCTATCATTTTATGATACCTTAGTAATAAAGCCCGCTATATCGTTGCACGCGCCGTCTTATTTTGCGGGGAATAAATAAAATAAAATTCACATAAATCACATACTTGGTGGTCCAACATATGGTCTTAGAGACTTGAAAATATGGAATATAAAATATATTTTGCGTTTAATAACAAACAGATTTTTTTAAATGTAAATGTAAAAGTGGAATATTTGTTTAATTTTTGTAAGGCTTGTAAAAAAGGATTCTTTTTCGTTCATATCGATTACCAAAAAAATTATTACATTTACAATTACTTAAAATGTGGTTAGTTTAAAACAAAAACAATACATTATTTTTATGATATCATATACCGTTCTGACTGACTGACTGAAGATAAATGGTTTTCTAACTATTCTTCTTAAATATAATAATCATCATTATCTCAAAAGTTAGGAAGAATTTCAAGATTTGAATTAGGAAATAACATAATGAATAAATTTATCTTTATTATCTTGGAAATGTAATTTGCATGCCGCCCGAAGGCACACCACTAACTATTGTTTCTTGTAGACAAAATTAAATTCCGAATGGCCTCCACGACGCACTACTTCAAAAAGGAATGTCAACTACGCTAAAATGGTCCTAAAGCGTTGCTGTAACTAAGGTAACATAGGTTTGCGAAGTTTAACACAAATGCTTGCAGTTCCATAATTTTGTAGTAACTTTTAAAACGACGTAGTGGAATAGAGATGAGGTTATAAAAATCTTAATTCAAAAAGCAATCTTATAATTTTGCGATTCGGTTTGTTGTTAAATGGCTTACTGTTTAAAATCGATGTCACCATTATTGGTTGAAAAAGCCCGTCGATAGTGTGAGTGAGACAGGAATGTGAGAGAAGCAGGCGAATGGCACGCAGCTCTAACCTCCTTGTATTTCTGTGAGCCTGGTATGTGGGATCGCTTACGTGTGTGGCGCGGCGACCGAGGCCGGCCCGCGTCGCTCCAACGCCAACGCCGCGTCACCTCCGGCGCGTCATATAACGAAAACAATTCTCTTATACTAGAAGTACCTAGTATGTTATTCATTTTGTAATATGTAGTAAGTACAGAATAGCAATTAGAGAATCAAACTTCGGCTCTATCTACTCAAAACACCCTAACCACCTCGATTTATTCACAAAAATGTTAACATTTAACTTTCAACAACTTTATGCCGTGTTCAATCCGAAACATGAGATGATTGACTGATGACTCCTTGCATACATACAACTTTTGAACAAGATTTTATAATTTGTACTCTCAAGCTCTCAGGTGAGTAGACAAAAATATAAGATGTCAAAATTACCCTACGGCCCTATGAACAGATTTCTTATTCACTCGACACGGGTTTCGAATGTCGTAACGAGCCCATCATGTTGCGTTCAATTGGATCATTAGAGCAGTCCCTCTGCTCGACGATCTGCTGCTGCAGTCTCGGCGATCGGTAGCTTTACGACCTGGTCTGTCGAGGCGTGCTATCCGGAATGTGTGGGAACGGTATCAGGAGTCTGGTATTGTGGCCATAAGGGAAGTCGATCAGGAAAAAATCTAATCACAACTGTTCAAAAAGATGAAAGACAGATCATTCATTTAACTGTACGTATAGATCGAGTACAGACAGATAAATGAATGTATCGGTCTTACTCTTATGTATGGGTAATATCGAGAAATCGTACCCTTGCCGCTCGTACTTTACAATGGCGACTATGGAAACCCACTGATAGACTCATTAGCGACCAAACCAACAGACTTTATGAGGACGGACAACGATGCAGAATGAATCTTATTGGCAAAAGTACAGTCGAAGGTTCGCGCGGGAGCAGACGGACCATGGACAAAGGGAGCCCGCACTGTACTTTATTGTACAAATGAGTGTAAGGTGAAGTTTTTTAGTGACGACTGACCCGTACTGACGTATGTGGAAGATGGAAAGCGAACGTTTTATGGAGCCTACCCATGAACCAGGTCGGTGGGAGGCCTGCGGGCCTTTAGTTATGGTCCAATTTATTTAATTAGTTTATTTATAGCTATAGATAAATTAATTCTGAACATTACAAATTTGATAGAAATACAACATTATTTATAATTTATATTATATTATATATTTAATCAAATAAAATATTTTTAGTTCATTTATTTAAATTTTTTAATTCATGTTTTACGATTTTTTCCTTCTGACCATTTATCGTGATATTTTGTACGGTTCACACAATAACGTTATAAATTATAGCCTATGTATATTCTGATGTATATATTATTGTAAAGTTTAATTAAAATTCATTCAATCGTTTTTGCGTTAAAGAGCATCCACACATCCATACATACAGACTTTCGCATTTATAATATTGGTAGTAGGATAGTAGAATTGCGCGATAAATATGATATTGCAGTGGAATAGTCGTGCCATAATTATTGAGGAACGGTAGGTCTGTGATGCGCTCAGGCTTGGGAAGGGAGTTCCGGATAAAAAGACAAATGCCTAATGATATACGAGTGACATTGGAGGAACATATCTGTCCTTTTAAAGAGCGGCCATGTGGACACGCTTAATTGCCTTCTAAAGTGGTTCACGGAATGATGAATTAACATTTTTATTCATAAAAAACATTAAGATCTTATCTCCTTAGCACTATGGACAAAGAATCTATTTAGATCAAAGAAACTCGTTGTGTTGATGCAATTAAATTAAGTTTTAAATAAGAATTAATTATTGAATCATGTTTAATAAAATATTTAATTATCAGTATGTTGTTTTTCTTTTTTTAAACAAAATACATTAAATATATTAATAAAGCCATATTATCATAATATTATTTTTATAATTATAATTAATTAAAGATAATTATTTAAATTGTTACTTTATTTAGAAAGAAAATCGTTGTGTTTATTTAAATAACAAATTTCATGGCTACAAGGTTAATAGGTAAATTGCAAATTATTATTTTAATTCTTAAAACTTGAAAGTATCCTTTTGCTGAGGTAATTACGCAATTTAATAATGGACTAGCTCACCCGGAAAACTTCGTTTTGCCTTATTTATTTTAGTTTATAACGCGATAGTTTTTATTTTCCGACAACTCCCAAGACATTAAACTATATTATGGTGTAAAGGATTATCATTACGTGTATAACATTTTTAATGTAACTAACTAACTAACGATAAGTATTAAAACTGTATTGTTCGTGCTCATGTTTTTAGAAGTTGAAATTAATATAATAAGTAATCCTTAAAAGATGGGCTGGGATACGCTATCGCGGAATTTTATGTAGATTTTTTTTAAGATATATTCCGTAGTACATTATATTTTTACTAGTGATCCGCTCTGGCTTCGCCCGGGTACCACTAATTATGTTGATCCGATCGCTACCAAAAACAGGAACAAAATTTCATCGAAATCGGTCCAGTCGTTTTGGAGTCTGTAAGTCTATAGGGAACATACATACTTCGCTTTTTATATACGATTTTTTTTCATAAAAAGTATCCTATGTTACTTCAAATACGTCTAAGAATATGTGTACAAAGTTTCATGATGATCGGTTGAGTAGTTTTCGCGTGAAAGAGTAACAAACAAACTTACATTCACATTTATAATATTAGTAAGGATTGTATATCCAGCGTTTGGAAAGTAAACGCACAAAAATATATATTTTACGACAACGCATTACAAATCTTTGAAATTCTCTGATTCACTCAACTATAATACGCATGTATTATACATATTAGGCTTCCTCTCGAATCACTCTGGCTATTGATGAAAACCGTATTAAAATCGGCTGCGTAGTTTTTTAAAATATAAGAAGACATCGGACGCGTTTGCTTTATACTATTTAAATCGAAATCCCGATATACAATCTGCAAAAATCATTTGTATGATATTTTTATATTGTATATCAACAGATCAATAGGAACTACAGTTTACTACAGTCTATCGATACACTAAGGGTACTGTTAGGGTCAAGCATTACGCAATATTCAGAATCATCCCTAAAATCGAAATATTATTTACCTAAATGCTGCATCTAATATGTCGTACGAAGAAAACAATATCGCCCAAAAGATCGCTTATCTTCCACCCTCATGCAGCGAAGTCTAGCAAAACTTAGTTTAGTCGTCATTCTACCTAACATTAAGCAATATTGCTTCGGCCGGTACGCGGTCGCCGTTCCAGAACCTTCTAGTCTCACCGGCCATAACTTCTAGGAGCAATACGTCGCCACTAACATTTTGCTCTTAGTTATACTACTTATATGCTGTTTAATATTTCTAAGTAATGAAATATATATACTACGCGACTTCGTCCACTCTAGGATTTCGTTAAAAAATATTTTATATTTAAGTGATAAAAACTTTATTATCCGTAGATGTAAGATGCTCTTACGAATTTTCTCATTCTTTTAATTTGCGAGCTCTTAGTTTACTTTGTAAACTACTATTTTTGCCGAATAAACAGTAAGATCTGGTATAAAAAGTAGTATGTGTGTAGCGGTAAGTAGTAAATCTGGAATAACATTATGATCTATGTTTGTGCTAAATTTCATTCGAATTCTTTCAGCCCTTTTGGCGAATAGCAAACATCCATCCATTTTTTTTCATTCCTTATATTAGTAAGATTTTTATACAAGGAAAGCACCTATGTCGATGTCTAATTATGTTAATTTCCATTAATTACTATAACGTGTTTTCCAAAATCTGTATTTAATAAGAACATAACAATATAGAACACAAAATAAACATATTATGATATAAAAGTTTTTCCGAAATTTTACAAATGTCAAATCCGGCATCTTGTCAAAGTTATAAATATTGTGTACATCCATTTTCCCGCCCAAATGTTCAACGCAATGTAATTTGCTGTAATTACGTTCGGCGTGGATTTATACATCAATCTTCAGTTGCCAACTTATGTTTATCAATGGTTAAAAATAATCCAACGCGATTTTGAACTCTGTGATCCGCGTTCAAAGGGAAACGAGTTCTCGATGTCGTCATCAGAATCGAATGGAATCGATTATAAGGATTTTATCTTCAAACCCGGGCGACGCTCGGGGCATTTCGTAAAGTTCGAATCATGCTCAAGACAAGGACGGAGTATTTAAATGGATCAATGTAAGAGTGAAAGGGAAGACTGTAAAAGTGGAGGGTCAGAATTGACTTTCGAGGGTGGCGCGCCCTTATGAGCGTCTCTATTCAAATTCTCTCCCTCTGTTGGGACTGGTGGTGGCGCGGACATTTTTTTTGTTTCTTCCATTATTTAATTTCGCAATGGTGAATAATTTTAATATGCAATTTACATGGCGTCCTATTTGCACATATGGACGTGACTATCGTGTGGTCTAATGGCGTTTTTTCTTTTATCACCATAATCAATTAGGTATTTACGGTACAATCTATATATCTCTTAGATTTATTGATGTCATAGTGTATTATTTCTATACATAATGCATTATTCATTACCTGTATCGAGCATCATATTATTTTAGTTTTAATATCTATTCACTGAGAATAAACACGAACGCACTTATCACATAAATTTTAGTATATCCTTATTATATTTTTACCACTTTTGCTTAAAGTTGACCTTTGTACGCTACTCTCAGGGAAGTTCATACATGAGTATAACGATAAATTTATTGTAATTCTTAAGTTAATTTAATTAAGCAAGACATGTGTTTTTGGAAATATAATTCTGTCCATGTATTCATGAAAGAAGGCTTTCAGCATGTTATGTTGAACATCGGCCTCAAAATTGCGATTTTTAGACGAAAATAAATCTTATACTACCTGAAAGCAACTGCCAATGCCTGAAGTCTCGTCTAATCCGAACTATCTGATATCTGAGGAATCTGGGTTCCACAGTAGCGCTCCCACTGTCAAACTTGTGTATATCTTGTCGTTATGTTTTGTTTAATTCTTCTAACCATGTAATTTATTTAAATGGATGAGGCGTACGAGCAAGTTGTTCACGTTATACAGAAAGAAGTTCGCGGTCATCGCGTTGCACCGCTGTGGCTACGAGCGAACAGCGATTTTCTATTGAAAATAACACTACGCTTGTTTATTGCACTATCAAACAATACACTGCAGATTCAAGCTTTGAAGATCGTCAGAGGACCGGCCGACCTCGCAGAGTTAAGGACACCAGTGATCATCAAAGCAGAGCAGGCGCGAATCTAACGAAATTCTTATCGTAAACAAAAAAAATCTTAGATGTCAGGCGGGGCTGCAGAACCACGGTAAAAAGAGTGTTAAATGCAGACTTGGGACTACGAGCCCATGGCAAACGGCAAAAGCCCGGACACTTTTTGAACGGGCATTCAAAGAAATAGTTTGGATAGATCCCGCGTAATGTTACAGTGCGCGGGAAAAAGTACCAAGAAATTAGTTTTCGCATGATTTTTTTTTACCATCGAATAAAGTAACATTAAACCAAATGCCTTATCATTTGCATGCCCACACAAGTAAAGAAGCCAGCTCACGTATTCCGAAGGTTCAACGAGAGCATTATCCTTCGTGGTTTGGCTTGAAGTTTCGAATTCAGGCTCAACTGAGGTGTTTTTTTTGTGAAAGAGGTGTAAAAACCTTGGTGGTGTGTATCGTTTGATAGTGCGATAATAAAACCATAGCGCTATTTTAAAATTTAGCATAATATTGAAAATCTCTGTTGGCGCGTTACCACCGCGGTGTAACGCGATAACCGCTATTCTATCTTCTTTCTTCGACCACTCCATATTTGGTAATGAATGAAAATGACTCTCTTTTTATGTTCGAGACGCGCAAACTCCATTATTAAGTTAGTCGAAGAATATTTGGCAAGTATTCGCGAAATAAAAAGAAAAAGGTTTTGACAAAACCTATGACTGGACTAGGTATTAGCTCCGTTCAGTTTCCATCATAATCGTAATTGTTTTTTGATTATCGTTTATTACTTTTGCGACTGGTAATGTCGAAGAAATAACGACCAGCAGTTTTTCTCTGCGTCCACGATGGCACAAAAAACGTTAAATGTTGATAGGTTAACAACCAAATATTTTTAAACTATGTTCGCTCGATTCTTGTGTTGAAACCGCGGCGGTAAGCTCGCTTATCGGGGCTAATGAATGCGCTATCTGTGAGCCGCTGTGTAGGCGGCGATAACATTGGTGAGGTCCGCGTCATCGGGCGCCCGATACCGCACCGCAATGTCACACGCGACTTCTCTACAACTCTACCTATTATATTTAACTACAGGCCACTATCAGGCATATAGTAATAAAGGCTCAGAAACTTTCATGGCGAATTGGTAATACTTAGATATATTTCTGCGTTTGATCTGATAAATAAACCGTTGTGCTCGGTGAAGTAATGCGATGAGAATATATCACGTAGTCATTGTATGGGCTACCATACAACAACATCAAATGCACGAATGGGCCGGCACGACCGTTGAAATACTCGCAGAAGACCGGGGTGAAGCAGAAGTAATTCTGCGTTTCGTCTGATGAGTGAGGTGCCGGAGACCTCAGCCTGGCCGACTACCCCTTCCCACACTTTTCTAATAAGAATAGGATAGAAAGAAGAGGATGTGACGAAGGAGGAAAAGGAAATATTCTTTTTCCTGCCTATCCCCTCAACTTTCCATTAAAGGTAGACAACGCATCAGCAACTCATTAGCTTGTTGCAAATGGCCATGGTTAGCGGTTGCTTATTATAAGGTAAACCGCGTACTCGTTTTACACATTCTTCACATTTAAAAAAAATGACTGTTCACTCTGGGGCCAAATACGAAACAAATGACAGCTCGCTTTTCCAAGTCGGTAAATCCCTTTAGGCTACAGCAGGTCACATTGTAAAGGACATACACACATAGGTACATACATTCATACGTTACATACCGGCGAAACTGCCGACGGACAGCAGAGACGAGGAGGTAGGTATATAAGTACAAATACGACAATGGCAGAGGTATTGAGCTCGACCCTCAGTTACCATGACTTCATGTTAGTAATTTATGAGGTTGTAGTATACTACTGTAAGCTTTCCTAACCGAGCTGTCTCATTAGTGGCTGCCACAAGCACATTTAAACTCTTATTCATTAATAAGAAACTTATAGCGAACGCGTTGTTACCTGCTTAGTTACAACGGCTTCGTTGAATACGATTGTTCTACAAATAAGATGGTGTAGAATTTCTTGATAGTACGCTTATAACTGCGCGATAACCTGACGACCCAAGTCGATAACACGCCGTGTAGCCGGCGTTTTTGTTGCTTCTCGCAGACGTGCTCCGATAGTCGCCAACTTATTTATAAACAACGATTACACGTGATGGCCGGACAATTTTCGAGGCCACATTGTATGTATATTGCTCTATCATCAGTCAACAGACGTATTTGTTGTACGTATATGCGTCCCTGTAGAGCGCCACAAAGACACAAACATTACTTACCCTCATTTAGTAGAATACCGCAACCTTTATTATATCATCAGTCTGTCTTAGGGATAAAATGTTGACATAATTTCTTGAAAATCATGTAGCATGTACCGTTTATAAGGAAAAACATTTTTATCAGAAAACATCAGAACAGAAAGGAACTTAGTATACACGTACGACGCTTAGACACACGAGGGTTAGGCAGAAAATACTCCAGGCGGCGCTGAGACTACGTACCGGTGAATGTAGGCTTCATGAAGTCCATTTTATCACACTCTGACGCGACCAGGCGGCTTTGCCAGCTCGTTTCCTGAACCTACGTGTAATGTATACATATTGTAAAAAGTTAAAATTGTACTATGAGGTTGGCTCATATTCTAATTGAATGGAAATCTCAAAAATAGCTCACAGATGTGACAGAGAAACGTTTATATAAGTCGTTTATAACTTGCTAGGAACCTGCACGTCTTCGTTCGGGTAGAGAGATGGACATTTTTAAATATATATGTTCATGAAAGAAGTTTTAAAATCAGTTAAGTAGTTTTTGAGTTTAACCGGAACAAACAAACGATCAAATCTTTTCATAAGTTTCAGAACAATCTCTTCGTGAAACGTATGACATTCACGCTCACACTCTTTAACCATCAAGTTCCGTGAATAGGCCGCGAGCTAAAGAGCCGGTAGAGTAGTCAAAACAAATTTTGTCATACTTTTAACATTTATCATTTCAAAATCTCAAGTTAATTATGTTAAAAGATGTAACGTTTTAATTAAGACGCAAAAGTTTGATGTTTACGCGGCGGCGTCTTGACGGAAACGTCGATAATTTCATCAGATCTTTATCTTTGAACCAGTTGCCTCGGCTGCTTCATTAAGATATTTCATATTTTTTTATTTCCTTTTTTACACGTGAGTCTTTGTGTCGTTTTATTTTAATGGTCGTGTCGTTGTTAATATAGAGCACCAAACAAGGGATTGGCATATAATAGATAATTCAAAAAACTAAAGAAACCCGGCTGTATAATCACATTAGCAAAGTATTTCTATACTCACATTCAGGTAAACTTGGCAGCTTTAAAGTTTTTATACAGATAAAGGGTACTTATTTGTACGCGTTGAAGAACTAAAGCACTCAGTTAGTAGTAGGCAGAGGTTATATATGGATTTCCATTTAACGCGATCCTGGCACACCTCTCTAGCTTCTACATCTATACATCTACACAGACATGCTTGTTAGTTATTTCTTATGTCGCCCTTTTTTAGTATTTCACTAATCGATATAAATTCTCCTTGGACGTCCCCTGCCAACGCTGTCACTCACTTTTGCAACATAAATTTGCTTCGTTACTCTCTCTTCATTCATCCTTTCAACATGCATGAACTACCGAACGGACGTGTTTAACATCCATTTATAAAGAGTATGAAATAAATCTACCATATAACATTTTAAAATAAAAAATACGCCACACCATTACCCCACATCATCGATGATAGTTTTCTAACCCGAGGAACATTATCTGACCTCTTACTTATCAGGTATGTATATCCTCTTGTATTGCAAAAAGACATCTAATATGTACTATAAATCTATGCATATAAAAATCGAAAGTTCGCAAACTTCCTAAGTTCTGTAGATATAGTAGATATACCGATCGTTTTGAAATTTTTATACTACGTTATATTCATGATCGCGTATGCTTTTGTGTATTCCTTTTGTCCCGAAAATTAACTGTTCCCGAGGGATACGAAAAATACATAAAGGCTTCATTTACAATATTGGTTGCCATGATATTGTTATACCTTAACAAATTATAGACACATGTTACCTATAATTCGATATATTATACCTACGCGGAATAAGATTACAAATATTACCAGCGAGGAAAATAAGGAACAAATACGTTCGAAGTCGCCGGCAACAGCTAGTACAACTATATTACATTCTAATCGGAAAAACTATCTGAATTAGTGAGGTGCCGGAGGCTTAATTTCAGTCCTGTTCCCCTTCCCACCCTTTCCTTATAAGGATTGGATGGGGACGGGAAGAGGATTGGATTGGATATATATATTTCATCGGTAGATAATTCGCAATAAACCGCTTAAAATATATGCAAAGTTAATTAAAAAGTATTAAACAGCTTACTTTATGGCCACGTTTCGTTCTCTATACGTCTTCATTGTTCTCTTGCAGACTTTCTGTGACCTCCGGGTGGCCCACGTGATTGTTTACACCCTACTCTACGTTTTCGAAATATGTGAATAAGTAACTAGGAGCTGTTGTTTTATTGTCACATATCCTTTCAGCTCTTAGTTTAAAAAGAATTAACCAAAATTATATCGACCTACATATTTATGATTTTAAAAATCGAGGCCCGCTTAATACTGCAACAGTGTCTAAAAACTGCTGACTCCAGCTTCCTTTTGAATAGATATTAGTTATTATTTTACGACCAACGACTAGGTGACTACTTCATTTTTTCAGTGGTTTTAATGTTATAGAACTAACATATGATTGTACGACACTGAAAATTTTACTGAAACTGCTATGAAAATATTGGTAAAGCTGATAGCAATCGTTTGAAGAAGGAACCGTTTCAATCAATGAGGTACTAACCCCAGCTCATCTTCCGGTGTTCAGCTCATATACACCCCCTTTCTTGCACAAATGTGTAACACTTGGGGTAACTTAACATCAGGTGAGCCGCTGATTGCTTTCTTCTAACATATTTTCTCATTTTAAAACATCAGGCGTGATATTTTACGTGTTTCATCGAGATGTGTCATAATTCATAAAATCCCATGAAATTTGAGTTGCTAGTCGTGAACCGCGAAAGTTGGAAAGTGACTTTTGCCACGCGAACCCATGGTAAGGCCATGCCGGCAAACGGTGACCGTAAAGCAATTTTACGAGGCATTGTGTACGCTTTACAGCCAGCCGACTAGCGATTGACTGCTGACAATAAATTATTATTTTCTATGTCGCTTTTTAACGCCATCTCTTGTTTTTACACTATACATAATCATATGGCAAGTCGTAAGTAAAAAATATTGTAATACAAAAATATGCAAATCGTTTCTTTATACACTTTTACTAGGTTTTAATAAAATAAAGAGCTGATCACATAATTAGATGAAAGCTAAGCGCCTCTGGCTATATGTCGAACTTGATATTCAACGTGATATTCAATTTAATAAAGCCTTTTATTAGTGCACCGTTCTTAAATTAATGCATCGGGTTTCTATTGATTTTCCTCTAAAGTAGTTATTATATATATACCCAAGGACTACATTGAATAATAAAATGAAAGATGAATAGTAAAAAATATATAATGCAACCGAAGGTCCAAGTAATTAACAGTACAGATATAGTTAAGTAAATGAAGATCTGACTAAAAAGGTTTTTAATAATCCCATTACTAGATCATTGTTTTTTTAAGAATGGTTGAATCATAATTTTATTTGGTACCCGGGGTACCTTAATAATTTCATTCAATACGTATTTCTGGCCCCGCGTACATTGCTCGAGCGTTGTGTCAACATACGTCGTTTTGACGCACCGTATGACAGTTGTTCTGATTTCGATTGCAAAACTACATGCGCACAGCAACACGCCCGTGTGGCGAATCTTTTAGTCTGTTTTACATAATGGATGCCAGGTATCTGGTTGTCGCGGAGTTGTTGGGTAGCGGTTACTTTTCTATAAAAATATAGGTATGTCATATAAGACCGAATCTCATTATATAGAGGTGTACATAAACGTTTTAACTGTGCCGGCCTTATTTACAACAAGGCAGTAGATCTGAATCATTCGAGCATTGATTGCACATTCCATATTTTATCTATGTGAAGGTGTGAGTCAGGCGCAAACGATCCGCGTTATCAGCGGATACATTTCTGGGCCGGTGTCATCGCATTACGCTGCATCTCTGATGATGCGCACGCGCCGCCACTTTCTTAGAACATAAACAATAGCCGGAATTATGTAAACAAAGAATATGCAAGCCATTGTTTTGACTTGACATACATTTTTCTAATTACATTTTATCATTACGTAACTATTAATAATATAGTAATACGGACCAAACTCACTCGGGGTCCAAGTTTTCATATATATATATAGCTTCAATTTGTCTTTTCCATGTCGTAAAATATGACTGATAGAATTGAAGTCTCGTCACTTGGTCTGTATATATAGCTGTATATCTAGTATAGCTACTACGGAATTATTTCCGGTATATAATTGAGATGACACCACATGCAACTTTCAGGTACAGTAGGCCTGAAAGTTCCGTGCTTAGTTTGGTCTGACTGTATTCCTCTTCCCCTAAATGTGGGGGAAAATTACCGTTAACGATGTAAAGGCCAAGGGCCGCTGCTTTGGTTAGGTTAAGTATTTCTACAAATTCATTATTTATAATTATACATTTTGCTTATCTTTCCTTATAAGTATGTATTTTGTGCATAAGGTGGTTAACAAGCAGCCTGTAGTCTTATTTTAAGTGATCGTCGACGCCCATTAACATCTACAACAACAAAGGCACTACAGATGCGTTGCCGGCAATTAAGGAAGGTGTCTAACGCTAATATCCCTTTTTATCTATATTCAACCTCTTTGTTAGTATTAATATCAGAGGTACTGCTCAGGAAGTCGAACTGGCCACGCGCACGCTTCTAATATATAAAAAAAACATAGGTGAAAAAACAATAGAGAAGCACGGGAAAAGTGACAGTCATGTAGCGAATGGAATAAATTCTATGTTGTTAATTATATTATGTAACAGTGTTCGTATTTTAATGTGTTAATATAAATTAGTTTTATATAGTAATAAACATTTATTTTACAACAATGGCGGTTAAAATTCAAAAAAAATATTGTTTTGGTAAAACCGCTGGCGTCTGATCATGCGGGCATTCTCCAGGTTCTTTCTGATAAACTATCGATCTTGGTGATAATTTTAGTGAAGGTATGTTAAGTGGTGGCGTGGACACTTTTAATGTAGAGGGGGTAGGCAGAGTAACGGCGACGACGCAGCTCGGATTGTTAAGGTAGTATCAATGACATACCTACTAAATATTGATAATTTTACATTAACAATCACAATTAACACCTCGATATACATTGTATATAATTATATAGATATCAAAGGGCTGCGCGGCGACATGAGCATCTACGTATATGTGGCCCCATTCACAGAGCGAATAATTGATAGGGTAAAAAGGTTTCACGTCAAGAATGAGAGTACAAAATACCGTTTTAACGTAAAAGGTTCTACTATTTTCAAAGTAGGTGGTAAAAGTTTCGACTTTACGATAACATGAGTTGATTCGCTGTAATTGCCGCCCACGAAACCATTTTCGTCGTAATTCCGTTGCCGCCTTTTAAAAAAATCACAGGCTTTCTTTTCGGTTTTCACTACTGATGTTTATATTGGAATTGTAAATGGCAAAAAGATCTTTTAAATGGACTAGCCGCAAACCCCGGCGGCAGTATATAACACATACGCGTATTATAATTTAACATCGCTTTCTGAAATGGCGAATTTTTAAGCTAAATTCAGTCTTTCATTAAAGTTTGGTTCTAAGGGTCGTAGTACCTAATCCGTATTATAATTATAGAAAAACCAATACATGCCCGCGTCACCGCACGCATTCTTTTCTTATCTTCCTCGTTAGAAACTTATGTTGAACTCGGTTTCGAGTATAAGTTTGTATTACAGGTTTACAGATAATTGTTATAGTTCGCCATGGTGATGTATGACATGACAATAAGCAAATGTCAAGAAGTGGTTATACTCATGTCATACTGACTACTATGGCACCCGACAGCAGGTAGGACATTGATATTTTATACTATCGATATGTATTATTCTCAGAACATCATCCGCTATCAACATCCACTCATGTCAAATGGTGTGAGAATAATAGAGTAATTAACATAATAAGAAAAAAGATGACAGCTAGTGTTTGTCACAGCGCAAATGTAAGCTTAACAAAGTGGCCCGAATAGAACGCTTTCGTGTCTTCACTTTTCTGCCGCTAATGGCTAAGTGTGGAGCTCACGATACGCACAAGTTAGACCCTTAAGCACGATGGTCAACAATATCCAACTCCGGTAGGGCAAGCAACACGAGGCAGATGTCTTGTATTAGAAGATGGAGACTGAATACACCGTCACCGATAGCTGCTAATCAGTCTAAATCTTTTTTACTAGCAAACTTTACGTTAGGAAATTATCTCACTGCCCGTTTCCCACGCCTTAGCTACAGTTTTTACAACTCCTCGGGAACTATTGGCTGTGCTTAAGTCTTATTCTACCAGTATCAGTCAAAGACAATTCTATTGTCGAAATGGGTGCATTCCTATTCGTCAGGTTCGTCGATACATAGCACTATGTATTGTGGACCGGCAGACATGTCTTCTGCGTTATAATATTCCAGTGCTATTTACCATTCATGGAATTCGCTAATATCCCTCACAAATTTGACATGAAATTAACAAAGTAACAATATTAAAAATATCTCCTACGAAATAATAGTAATCTTGCTTTTAGTAATGAAGTGCGTTATGTGCATAAGTCTTTTATGGAAAAGGGGTGCAAAGAACCAAGATTTTGATTGATCACCGCAACCTAAGCGCAGCAACTTGACAGGATCTAGCGACGTGTTTGTCTTTTTGTAGTAACTTTAACTTCATATAAGGTCCTATCATGTTTGACAATAACAAATTCTGTTGATGTTTGTAATGCAAGTAAAATCAAGCCAATCGCAGCTGGAGTTTTCTGATTAGCTTCCGTTTTCTTATTCTTACGTAGGCTAGGATAGAATCACAAAATTTGTAACTTATTGGGCTAAGTGGTCGTTAGAGCTGGATTCTTTTTGTTTCATTTTATATATATTTACATATTCACATATTTAAATTTTACATGTTCGTTTCTCGCTACTGTATTGTATAAGGTTTGTGATTTTTTCTCATAAGAATTCGAAATATTATGTATCATCGACACAATGAAAACAATTGTAACTATGTTGTATAATTGTAAGCAATTGTGTGTTGTAAAACGAATTACCACAAGTATTGCGTTATCAATGAACAATAGGATTAGCTAAGTGTAAATTACATAAAAGTATTCCAACCATACGTCAATTGCGACAATCAATGGCCAGTCAGCGAAACTAATTTGCTACTAACAAGGCCAAAAAACGGTAAAACAAAAAATCTGCCAACTGACATCGATTCTATCGCGTCTCGTTAAAAAAAACAAGCACAATGCGCCGGCCGTCCCGCTACCCTCGCTCCACATTAAATTTACAAGGTTCTATCTGCTACTAGACGTATTAATTTCAGCTCTATATCGATACGGATAGAGTAACACGTCGTAGTTTCTTTTTGAAATGGAACTTTTTCACATGAAAGATGAATATTGAAGCTAGCTTGGAATCCGTCGTGGAGCGCGGCGACGTTGCCGCTCCGGCAGGGCCACGACGCTGCTTCTCTATGTATATGTGTGTACTTGTGCCACAACTGGCGCCGAATATTTATTGTATACTAACAGAATACTGACAGGGCTTTAGGGTGACACGGTTCCATGGCGATACGAACACTCGGAAAATGTGTTGTGTGCATAAAGCATAGAGTTTATTTTAGAATAAACTAGTATTTGGTATGACTTTGTTTCATTAATGTGTTTTTCTATGTGACCGACCAGGTGGCTATGTATAGGTCGCGTGGCCCGTTCGATACGAGCTCTGAATAGGTCGTATGTTGGATATAATGGGTTTATCGTAATGATAATTAATTTATCCGCGAAGGTTTTATCGCGGCGAGGCGAGAGCGCGGCGATATGCCACACACATGCAGGCGCACGAGCGTGACGCAACCAGTTCACTTTATTGTATAGCAACAATGATTATTCATGCAATTTGTGTTAACATGTAATGGTTACCTTATTAGGAATAAAAGAATTTACAATTTCACTTTGCATTCCTAGGCACGCTTTGATGTTTTTACCAGTTTTAATTGAATTAAATGATCTACACCACTATACAATGGAAACTTATAAAATACCTATTTTTTATTAGAAAATTTAATATCAAATTCTGAAGACGCCAAAACAAGTTCCGGACAACGAATATCAATTGGAGACAATTTAATTGGAACCTATGTCCTAAATTAACGATAAGAATAGTGGTGTACCGCAGTGGCGTCGAAAATGATGATGAGGATCAGGGTCGCACCCTGCCAGCAGTATTGATTCAGCATGGAATCAAGAACGCTGCCTTGGCACTGGTTTCCTTCAGGGAAGCAGTCATGGTTATAAGCGCGCGGTGAGGGCCGAACCCACTGGCCCTGATCGTCCTTCAAAATAATCCCGGAAAAACGGCAAGATCACGGGTCTTGTGGAGCAGTAGCAGAGTAAAAGTGCAAGGGAAGGGCCAGGTCCCATAGGTCGGACACAAGCATAGTGGCACCGGTGCCATTAGACATACCAAAGCCCCCGCCCGTCATTCTCGAAACGAAAAAGGGACGTAGTGGTGAAAGCGAGTGCATAAATGAGCTCAGTCGATTACGGCTTCATAGAAATTCAACGTAATGTAGAAGTTTATTTATGATGTTTATCATGTGAATTTAGTGACCGGAAAATTAATCCTCTTTCCTTCGCATCCCCTCCCGACTATTTTCTTTTTTCTCCTGCATAAAGGTTGGCAGCACATATAGAACTGAAACACCACCAGTTTTTATTATTTTTCTGTGTTTCGTTTTGTCTTGTCTATGGCTAGCGACAGTCCCTTAACATCAGATATGAACCAGAGACTTGCATATTCTGTAATTAATATAGACTTTGGTATACCAGAGCTTGTTACATCTCGAGCGATGTTAGACCTCTCCTCATCATATACGTAGCTACTATCACAACTACGTTTGCTTTGTCGAAAGAAAGTAGGTGCTTGTCAATCCATGATCATTAGCTACGTCTTTTTCAGTTCGGTTCCGGCTGAGAAATTGTCTGTTCCCGAGAAATTTCTGGTAGCTTTTTATCGGATATTGCTTCTGGTAGAAAAAAACAGGAATTTTTTGTTGCCTTCGACGGATTCCTGGCGTCCAGAAACCTTTCGTTGTATTCCACGTTTCGCATCCATAGACCAAGACGGATATCGTATTGGAAGGTAATATCGTGACCCACACTCGACGTATTAGTTCTGTGGGTCGCCAAATTTGTCTACGTTAAGGATGTTTGGATCCCAAGCTTTAGGTTACGATACGAAAAATGTATTAGTTAGGAAATGCTTTAATATTGGTCTGTATCTAGTGACATTTCCAAGTTACATAGATAACTTTTTTGTAGTCATAACATTAAACTTATGGCATCGTCACCATAAATACTCAACAAGAAATTCGCTGAATCCACTCTGTTGGTATCAATTCATAATAAAACCGCACTTCGTTCCTTGTAGACAAATAATGTAACTAAGGTTAAGGCTTCTCACATTTCTAACGACACACTACTTGAAGGATTGGGCCGAAAAGTCCTGGAATGGCAGGCACGTACAGGTCGACGCAGCGCAGGTAGGCGTCCCACAAGATGGAATGATGATCTGGTCAAGGTTGCGGGAGCCCACTGGATGAGAGCGGAAGGGAACGTCCTTTGTGACGATCAATGGGCGAGGAATGGGGAAAATTTAGGGTGGCCCATGTCCAGCAGTGGGCGACCTTGTGCTGAAGGGAGAGGGTAAAGTCTTCTCAAATTAGGCAGGACTACGCGGTACGATATGATCCTAGGGTCGTTTTGAAGGAATCGTGCAATCATTATTTGTGAATAAATGACCGTGGCGATTATTGATTTATATATTGTTACAGTAGTTCATAATATTACCTACCTATACATTATACATTCAGGGTAAAATTGTATATACGTGTTTTTTTAAAATATATTACCTATATACTTAGATTGTACTCAACTTGACAATGGAACGTGTAGTGTTGTACACAAAAAGTCTTTTGAAACAATAATGTTAATATATGTTTTTCATATTTTAATTTTGTACTCATTAAGTGGTATTCATATTTTTGTTACATTTTACGTCGTATTTATTACTGTTTTGTATTGATTTATTAAAGTATGGGTTCAATCCCTATGTATTCTGAAACTGTTTTGTTTCAAACATAGAAGTTGCGCAAGTTACGCGGTAGCAATCTAGCGATTAACGAGTAGGTAATTGTCGCGGACCGTAGCGCCTACGCTGTCACTCACATTTGCATAAACATAAATTTGTTTTGTTACTCTCCCTTCATTCATCCGCTTTACATTTCACAAGGCTCTCCATATTTCATTTTTACTAGTTTAGGTACATACATACATTAGGTAAATACAATGTATGGAAATAACTCTTAACACACAATATAATTATACACGTTACAAACAAAACACATGACATGCAGGTGCATACAATATGGCCACACAATATGTTATTATATTGAATGTGTGTCTATTACCCACGATTTCAATTCACTTTAAAATATCTGATGATTTCCGCTGTCAAGATGAAATCAATTCCTGCAATCGTCAGGGCTGAATTTTAAGGCTTAACTTTAACTTTTCTAAGTAAGGTAATTATTAAGGATTTCTGCCTGCTTCAAATAAGCCGCAACTTGAGCGGGCTACTTCGTTTTTTGCAGTTTTCGAAAGTTATTGGAAAGAAATCGATTACGAAAGCGCTCCATCTAAAATTCCATAAACTAACTTAACGTTGAGAGAAATCTAGTGACGACCGACGCTGTTTACGCCTATTTAGCAATATACGGTAAATATTCGATACATAACTTGTTTCTCGAGTCTCTCTCCTTATTTTTGGTATCATTATAGCAGTTTTTGGCGTAGAATCTTAATTTGTGTACATGTGGGTACGCGATATGGGTTATTATCGTTTTTTCTCCGAACTTGCCTAACCTCCGTTTGGTGAACGGCCAATATAAGTAGTAAAATACGGCAAACAATTTAATGTGAGGAAACGTCTGAGCTTATCCGCTCTTACACTTGCACCATTAATATAATTAATTAATTGACAAATAAAAAAGTTACTCGTAGAACGGACGGCGGCTAAAGATGTAGATCAGATAGTAGATGTATGTACATATATCACGTAATGCGGCCATGTATGGCATGGCAGTAAGTGGAAAACGAGCAAGCGATCCCTTGCTGATAACAGAACGCAACGCAGAATATTTTTACTTCACGCCTGTCTTCTTAGAAGTTGTGGTATTTCACTGGTCGTGACGGCCAATTCGTGCAACAGATGTTGTTGAGGGCTCTACCACTGTTTATAACTTGTCATTTATAAGTACCCCTCCCCTGATAGCTGCATACCTAAAATAAAATGTGTCTCAAAATACAACCGAATGTGCTGCATTTTAGCAAGTAACGCTCACAGTTCTAGCACATTAGTAAGTTTTTAGTTATAAGGTTCAATATTATAATACATTATAATATTGTTAAGATAAGTTTTAACTTCTCAGCTTTTTCGTGATTACCAATATAATTGTCATGTACCCCCAATGGGACCCCGCGCATCCCTAGGGGCTTGCGAACCACAGGTTGGTCACCGCTGCTAGCGGCACGCCCACAAAACATAACAAGAGGTTCTTTCGAAAATACATTGCGTTAAACATTACTAAGCCAAGTAGATAATTAAATCTTATATCCTGTTTTAAATTTAATCGGTTGAAAGTTATGGGCGTTTTTTACAAAAATATCTTATGATACTCTCAGTAATTCATGAATTAATATATACTCATAATTTTTAAATTTGTCGGTAGCCGCTTGCCGCGATTACAATCGACTTAGATTTCCCGCAATAAGAACTTTCTTCAAATGAAAGCGGTAACACACTAAAATTGAGAAGTCCCTAAGCTAAATGATTTTTTTAGTATCCCTGTAAGCGACGCAACGAACAGGGCGTTCACATTATGGCATAAGTGATACGCCTACCCGAGACAACCACGAAGTTATTGTATAACAAAAACTTACACAAGTTTCTTTTAAACTAAGTAATCTAGGCAAAAATGATAGCTAAAGTTTCCTTTTAAGCTGGAATACAGTTATTTTTGTATGCAGCGAATATAAATGCCGCAGTAATAGAATTTTAACTGTATTCAAAGATAAAAAACGACTGCTTCAGCGGAAATCGATCCCGCCAAAATGTGAACAAATAAAACATCAGTTAAAATTATTTCACTGATAACTATTACCACAATGGACACTAACTATGAAGTGATCCAATATGTAGTAATGCAGTTCAATGGAACTTTTAAAGATAAAGCATTATATTTCATGTTCTTCCTTTTATCTGACATGCTATGTTGTATGGAGGAAAACAATACCTCAATACTCTAGATGAAACCTTTTGTGCTTCCATGTAAAATACAAGCATTTTTCATTTCGCGGGCCGCCATTACCGCTTAGACAAGAAAATGCTTAAACATCTTTAATTGTAGTTTAAATTCTTTTTAAAATTAAAAAAATTAGTCTCCTTTAGGTAAAACTTCCTATTTATGATATTTAAGAAAGTTCAAAAATACAGGTGGTTTTGTTTTTTGTCGTTCCTGAAAAAGAAATACTACTACTACTTAAGTAGAGTCTAGACAGTTCTAGGTTTTTTGAGGTGTTAAAAAGGTTTTTTGGGTGAGGTTAAGGAAAACAACTTTGCGAAGGTAATTCCCGAAAGTTAATATGAACTCTAAATTAATTTTTGACAACTATTTTATTGTGTTCGTTTTGTTATCGCTTTGTAGCGGTCCTAAAATGGTATTATAAAGTATTTAAAGCCAGGAAAATGGGAGATTGCAGAGCCACTGTTTCGTAGCTCAGAAGCAAAATGTGAGTCGATTGACAATTGAAATCGAAATGACCTGAAAGCGATTTTAAATCCGCTTGGATAAGAACTGGTTCTAAAGAAACGTCATGAACCAAGCCTGGGGCTGAGGGTTGTTTGTTGAATCAAGCGATGAGGCATAGTAAACTTTTTCCAACTTCTTAAGAACTCATGAAATGTTCAAATTAGTCTATGGACAGTCAGGAGCCGATGTCTTGCTGTCGTACACGTTGTCATAGCTCGTCTCGCGGCCATAAACCTTCGTGAGCACCGCGTTAGCAGGCTTAGCTTTGCTCGGAATTGTCTTAGAATGAAGAAGATTTACGACGAGAGTAATCACGTCATCGTTCACCGTGCCGTGGGTTGTTACTATAACACGGAGAACGCTTTCCAAAGGCATGTATTAAAGAAATAACACCTTATAATACTTTTAACTGCTAAAGCTAAAGCTTTTTTGCACGAATGGGCTCGACCGGTAGAATACCACAACCTCACAGAAGACAGACTTGAAGTGGAGTATTCTGCGTTGCGTTTGATGACTGAGGTTCCGCATGCCTAATTCTAGTCCCCTTCCCCTCCCCATCCTTTGCTAACAAGAAAGGGATGGGATGGGATGGGAATGAGGACTTTACGACGGAGGGGATGAATAGGAAAGGGAAATAACCATTTTCTGTTCATCCACTCCTCTATCCATCAAAGGAAGGCAACGCATTTCTGCAACTCATTAGCTTGTTGCAGATGTCTTGATTGGTCGTTTGCCACCTAATACTATAAAAAAATAACACGACTGCGACTGCGTTTCGCCACATGGGTGAAGTGCCGGAGGCCGAATCCTAGTTTATTTACTTTCTATCTATTTCGAATAAGAAAAAGAAGGAGCAGGGAGAGGAGGAGTTACCGGGGAAGCCGTAAAAAAGAATTCACTCTCGCCCTTAACCCAGAGGGGTAGGCAGATATAATGGTTTCGATTTGGCGCGGTCCTGGCATACCTCTCTCGCTTCTTCTACATCCATACATCTACGCATCCATGCTCATCGGTTACGGGTACTCCTTATATCGTCCTTCTTTAGTAAGGCGGAAAAAGGAAAATATTTTCTTAGTGTTTTACCTCTGTCCACTAATGGAAGGCAGCAATGCATCTGCAACTCATTAGCTTGTTGCAGATACCTATGGGTGGCGATTGCTTGAATTCGGTTTCTTGTTTCCTACCTTTTATTATAAAAGACGACTCTGTTATGTTTTAGGCAAAACAATACGTTGGGTCGTACTAAGTTAGTCTTCATTGAAGACGGCACGTTGACTTTACACCAATAAACGGAAGTTATAATTTAAAAAAAAAATGTTATTTATTAACGACAACGCTCGCGCCCACTCTGGCGACGTGGAAACATAGCTAAAGATCAGAAGTCGTAGCTTGTATTGGTCAGCTAGAATTTCCAAGAAACTTAGAACTGACAACTGAGGTCAATCCATTGTTTAAAGAAAGATAGAAGTACACTTGCCAAAACTCAATGGATGCTGAGAAATATTTTGCCTAAAACTACACTCTCAAACAAACTCTTACGTATCTAAGAACATCTAGAAATTAACTCAACTATCAACGCTGCATTAGAAATCTCCCGTCAATAGCAGTATTGCGTGGAGTACTGATATTTAACTGTTAAAACGCAGCAAAAAGTTATTAAAATTTATGTATATAATATTAAAGTTAGTTGATTATTTTTTATAACACCGTGGCGATATAATTAAAAATTAAGGTGTATTAAATATACATAAAATAAAGTGAACTTCATGTTTATGACATAGCATAAGATAGTAAATACACTTGAAAATATAAAATTAGTATACGATAACAAAATCAAATAGATGTTTTAGAGCACAGCTCCTAAATACTGTATGGAATGGCAGCGAGCTGGCAACGTCGCGCGGTGTCCACGCTGCGGCCGCCTCCCGGTAGAAAGCGCGTTTCTAATCTGGACGAGCGGCGCCAGTCATTGACTCCGCGATCCACGCGCTCCGCCGAACTCGCTCACCATATTTACGTATCTTCTCATCTGCATTTACACAATATTATTTACAATTATTATCTTGTGATTTACTGCTGTATACGAAATTATTAAGATGCACAAAAAGGAAACAATACTCTAATTTGTTTAGGATAGTTTCGTAGTTAAAGTACAATTGTGTTTGTCAAAGAGTATCATTAAAAGTACAAATAAGTAGGATAATAAAAAAACGATTAGTTTTTCTTATTACAAGCAAATATAGTGCGTAACAAATCAAGCAGCATTCGTTTAAAATGGTCTGAGTAAACATTCAAAGATAAGGAGGTAATAATAACGATCTGTTATGTATTACAAACTTTATATATATATAAGGCTTCGGAATCGAAATCTTGTGAGACAAGAAGTAGGACTCTGTACAAAAAGGTGGTCCATATCCGAAACCCTTTTTTCACAATTTCAACAGTGGTAGAGCCTGCAAAAATATCTTTTTCACGAATGAGCGGAGTCTACCGGTGAAATACCACGAATTCACATAAGGCGGCTTGAAGTAAAAGTATTCTGCGTTTCGTGTGATGTATAAAGTACCGGAAGCCTAGTTCTACTCCTCTCCCCTAATTTTGAGACGGAAGTAGATTTAACGGGGGAGGGGATGGATGGATAGGAAAATCTTTTTTTTCGGTCTATTAAAGTCAGGCGACGCATCTACAACTCATTAGTATGTCGCCCATGCCTATAGTTAGCGGTCACTAATTATCAAGTGAATCGCTGGCTCTTTCGCCACATTTTTCTATAAAAAGCAAGTAATTAGATATCAGTCCTCCGAACGATGTGACGCGCTCTCTTCTAAATGCAGTTGTTTTGTCCGCATCGTTATAAAAATAATAATAATGAAAGTCTTTCATTGTTTATAACCACGATACAACGCAAAATATCTTCGCCAGGTTTCCCTGTCCTCAAAAACAGTACAAGATATTGCGTGATAAATTAATTACAGTCATTAAATTTGACTTTACTATCGCCAAGACAAATGAAGCAAGTTGATAGTAACACCAGCTATGGACGTGAACAACTTGTATAATGAAGGTATGCATCAAAATGGCTTCACTTAACTACACACATCTATCAACGTATATTCTAATGAGTGAAACGTGCGATCGTTAAAACGAAATATTCTAAAGTAAACGTCGTTTTTGTCACGATAACTATATAACTTAATATTAATACCGCTTAAATTAACAGTCTGACACATTCGGTGCTATTTTTAACGTCTTACAGTTAAAATGGCTGCATTAAATTGACAACAGAATATGCAGTGTCATTGCATTTAATGAATTAATGCGATTTACCTGTTTTATAAAGTTGATTCTAAAAACATTCATTTTTGCGCGCTTATTATATTATTTGTAGAAGAAGATGGCGAACAAGCGGCTCACGTAAAGTGACTATCGGTAGCCAAAGGCATAAGCACAAGCAAACACATTGCCCAACTTTATTTGTGACAGACGAAGCGACGAATGGTAAAAGGTATTAAGGAAGCTATGGCCAGGGGAAGGCGATTGGAAATGGGCCTCTAGCACCTCACTCATTAAACGAAACGCCTTTGCGTTTCATACTTCTGCTTCACCCCTGTCTTCTATGAGCTCCCCGCTCGAGGCGGCCCAATCACAGCTGCAGCTATTGCAGGCTCTAGCACTTTGTTATTACTTTAACATAATGCATTTAATTTGGTGCTAAACTGAAATTAGAAACAAAGGGTTTATCAGGACGAACGGCGAATTAATATAAAGTTTTTTATAGGTAATAACTACACATTGAGAATTATTACCTATATCATTGTTATCTTGTATTTCAGTAATTTGTTTCATAAACCTATCTACCTACCATAAGCAATAGGACGTCTCTGCCAATCATCAGTCAACTTACCTTTGAGCATTTTCATATAATTAGCCCTATTACGATACGTTTCATAGCCCCTTATGTTTCGTTTACTTTACTTGACTCCAGGCGCTTTGGAGGCAGATCAACTTTAGTTGAGGCAACTATCTTTTTTTTTAATTACCAGTTCTTACAACCAAATAACCCAGCTTACGGTTGCCGCTAACAATGACAAATTATTTGTACCCATCGTTGGCTTGCTTTCCATCCATAGATTCATTTTCCACTCGCACCGCACGAAAGTCAGACACACAGCGATACCTCGAGGTTGAGCAGAGCAACCTCAACCAAGAAAGGGAGAAAAGAGGACGTGGAGTCGGTCGGCGCGTTGCGATTGCCGGTTGGGGAAACCATCAACTTTATACAATTGATACAAATTCCACAGTTACTGATTCCGCCAATTAGAAACTGTTGTCGATCACCGCAACTCGCAACCCGAGTTGCTACGTGTGCGCACTTCCACTGAGATCTATGTAAACAGCTAGTTGCCAGTTACTGAACTAGTTGCTCCATCTGCAAAGTGCCTAAAACTACTTACCTTCCGTATATTAGAGTCCAATTTATTATTATATCATTAATAGGTGACCGAGACCACTCAACCATAACCGTAGCACAATTAATCTCCTTAGAATCTAAGGCCTAGATGATCGTCTATTTTAGCACGTTAGATTAGCGACAGTGGTGATATACTAATAAAACAATCTTGTTATGCGTGATACGCGTTGCACTTAAGTATAAATAAACAAAGACAAATAATTATCATTTTGGGAGTTTGTCGCGTCACGGGAACCTTCCGTTACGGCGCTCTTGGTAGGTATCTCCAGGTGACGAGCTATCGCCGGCTGATAAGCTATCAGTTGCTATCGGCATCCGCGCAGCTGCCTGCTCCTTCGCGCCTCAACTCGTGTGGAAATAAGAATGACGTGTTATGGGACTAGCCAACTCTATCAGCAATTTGTCAATTTATTAAGATCCGGAAATCGAGTAGGTATGGAATAATATGGAAGAAGCGATAATTTAACAAACATACTAAAAATTTTATACTGCGATAAGTGGACCTGCTTGTTCGTTCTATTAAGTTTTCTTTTTATCAGGACTATTTATTTCTTTGAAATTTATATTTGGGAATCTTATTATAACTATGAATTTGTATTTGTGAATACTCGTCTGCGTAAATTTTAATCTTGCTCTGGACACCACTCTTAATTTTATTCCGATGCCTTTTTGATACTGCTTTAGTGGAAACCCATCACCTCTTTCACCTGCCTTTTGAGAGAGCGAGATTAAAAACCTGGAAAAGAGACACAGAAAAGTACGGAGAGAAATCGATAGATGGCACAAGAAAGTAATAATTATTAAGAACTAGCTGTAGCTCTCGGTTTCACTCGCCGTACAATTTAATGTAATCGATATCGATTTACAAATACATGACTATTAGTTTGATTGAAAAAAATATACAATGTAAACATGAAATTTTTAAAAAAAAAAATTTATTTGCCATTTTTCTATTGTCTTCAAATCGGTCCCGCCGATCACGCGTGATGCCATATCCGAGGGAAATATGGAGACATATCTATATAGGTGAATAAAAGATGCACCAAGAGTAGAACTATTACTCTTTTTTATATAAATATATAACCTGAAATTGATAAGGAATGAGAAAAACATAAAATGCAAAGATACAGCTTGCTCAGTCCAAAGGATATCGCTTGATAGCTTGTTAATGAAACATACAAATAATTGAGATTCTCGCTTTTTCTGCGATATTTTTAAAACATAACTTATAAGATACAAGAATGACAAAATCTATTGCGTTAACTATATGCATTAAACAACTAGGTCGCGGTAATCTGACTCTAGATTAGTAAGCAACAAAAGTATTAGAACGGATGTATCTGTAGACAGAAATATGTATGAAAATTAGTAAACTAAGCGCATGTCCAAAATGTAAGAAAATGTCTACACATTGTGAAGCTATGTGTCCCCCGTGGCCCATTGCCCGCCAGACTACGGGATGATCGGACCTAGTTATGACTAGGACGAAACAAGTTAACCGATAAACAAGACTATCGAGCATACATTAACGGCCGTATCTAAAATGTAAGCCTGTACTGACAATAGTTGTACGGGTGCTTTTAATTTAGTTGGTTATTTGTGCTGTAGCTAAATTGACTAATAAAAACGGTGGTGCTAGCGGTGGCGGTGGTCTTGTGTTATTTAAGTGGCTACCGGCGCCTCTCCATTGTTCACTGATTGCACCGTCATTGTCTCTTATTGTACGGCAGTGAGAGCTATTGACAACATACTTTTGTTGTTTACCGGATATGTCCGGATATTTACGAATAACAAAAATAAAATTCTTAACGCCTTTTTTATTTACCAAGAGAATGGAACGATTACCAATGTTCAACGTTGTACAAAATATGTGATTTTGCAGAAAACTGGTTAATTTTTAGGCATTACAAATAACATAAAAATATAGGATGTTATTTTGACAGATTTTTGCCAGTATGACTGTCGGGTCTGGTAAGCGTATTTTAAAAAAATAATGCATTTTAGTTACTTTGTAAAAACAAAGGAAAGTTTCCTTTGCGTAAAATTGGCTATATCCAATATTTAGAGTACTTTTCCTTCAATTTCATGCTAAAACTCAACCATATATGTTATACAAGCTGTTTATTTAATTTCAATATAATAAAAAATAATATATTAATTAAATAATATATGTATAAAAAAATAATTATTGTCTAAAAACCATTAAAATTGGTTCCTCAGATTGCCATTTATATTAACCCGTTACAAACAAACAAATCCGTAGGCAAATTGAAAAAAAAACACAAAATGTTCTTCCTGTAAAATAAAAAATATTAGAACGTTATCTGTTGGTCACGGAACATTTTAGAACAAAACTAAACAATCAGTACGGTAAACGAATAACAATCGAATGAGCGCTAATAGCCGGATTATTTTGTTTAATTCCGTCACTACCGCACTAGTGACGTGCGAGGTGCGAGGTGCCGCGGAGACCGCCGACGTTATCTCTGTCGGAGCGGAGTAGCGCAGGGCTACTGCAGTTAGCAGACTAATTGATTCAATAGAAGGCAATGGTGACGGGGCAGATTCCGCGCCGCGCCACTCGCTACGACCGATGTAGATTAAAATCATGTTAAATAATTGGTACTGGCCGATATTTATTGAAGTTTAATAATATGGATAAATCCTAACTTTCTTAAAATTACAAACTCTAATGTAAATTTCTTTGTTTCACTTCTCACGATTCAATCGATTATTATGTTATATACAGTAATAAGCATATGATACCTTTGTCCAAAAATAAATAGAAATTCAAGTTATATCCTGATGAAAACCGCAACCAAACCTAGCCGTCGTATAATTGTTTTCAACAGTGTAACTCCATGACCGAACAAAAGAATTGATTCTTCATCATTTATATACTATGCTATAAACTAGTAAGTGAAACATACTATGTATTAGAACAGAGTATGGTTCACTTACTCAACTTACAATTTAAAGTAAATTCTAAAATCCATTAAACTTCTTAACGCGGGTCACCGTTCAGCTTGGATCATCAGTAGCCATCCGGTGAAGGTACCCATTCTTACAGTTCTAACACAAATGGATGGATTTTTGAACAGTTAAGTTAGCAGATGCTTAGCCGTACATACGGTAGCATCTTTGTGATTGCAGGACCTAATTGTACTTTTGAAAACACAGAAGAAATTTTCCATAAGGAAAAAATGGCAAAATCTAGATTAGAGCAATTCATGAAAGTGGACATCACATAAAATACTATATAACTCTTACTTACACACAAGCGATCTGCCCCGGCTTCGCATGAGTAGTTTACCCATATTAATGTTTATCATGGAACTTTAGCTCTTTAGATTTAAATGCATTCCATTTAGAAAATAAAGCTTAAGCTACGTATTATCAAAAATTTCGGTGCAAAATTTCAAGTCTGTATTAGGCCTAGTAGTGGACTGTGCGGTGATATGTCAGTCTGTTTCTTATCTTGTAAATGTAATTGTTTAATTAAGAAGAAGAAAATCTTGGCTAAAGATCTGCGGAGTTTTATAATAAACCATACCATTGTTATATAGAGTGGTCGTATAGGGCTTACAAGTCGTGACTGTCAACCAAAGCCACAAGCTACAAGGTAAGAAACAACACTTTTTGTATAATTATTTCTTATATTTACGCAAATCCTACGTAAACATTGAATTTAACTAGTTTTTGTGTGCGGCTGATAACTTGGCAAGGCGAATGGCGAAAGGCGCTGGCGCGGCAAAATCCATAAAACTAATTACGTATTAACTAAAAATGTAATCATGTTTGGTTGATAGATAACTCCCAAAAGTCAAACAAACAATATGGTTGTAATTGTACAATAAGGTTCCAAGATATTTACCCTTTCAACCGAGAACTTATACCCTTTTGGAAGTCTTAGATCCGCGACAGTAATCCGATTAAGTCCTGAGTGACGCGCCAGGTGAAATAAATATTCTTTTAACAGCTGTACAAACGGAGCACAGACTCAAACTAAGGGAATTAATTTTTAAAAAGGTAAGTTAATTACCTTAAATGAATTTCCCTGCATTTTTTTATAAGATAAGAACCAAAGTCTTTTATAGGGGTTCGTTTAGGTTTTTGTCTGTAGTATTTTCGTATCGTCTTCGTGATAGCCGCACGCATGACGTACATAGTTCCGTCACAGTTGACAAAACTTCCAAGCTAAGTTCAATTGAACGAGGATCAGGATAAGGTCTCATTGCACTTGGGCACTCGTTAGCTATTATTATATTTATATAATACTATAGGTACATTGCAGGAATAGTGCTATCACTATGTCTATACTTATCTCACATTCTGACTAAACACGGCCAGTAGAAAGCGGGCTATATCACCACATATTAGTATAAAAAATACTTACGTGAGCGTTTGTCTTAACGTGAGAAACGTAAAAACTACTGAACTTCATAGTTATCACAAATAGGAGTTTTTGATCAGAGGTGTAGGTATTAATTCATTAATGCTCTTTGAAATTTGACAGAAATATGACGATTGTTTAGGTAGAAGTAAATGGCTTCCAACCTTGCGAATTCCGGTCGAATAGCTAATCGGTAGTATATATGTATAATATACTTTTTTTGCTCCGAATGGACTTTATTTAACTGGAACACGTATCAGTTCTTTACTCTTAGGTACTCTCTTTTGTTCTAAGTTATCTCTTTCTTAGTATACCAACATATCGTCTCTATTAAACAAAAACAATTAACGCTTAACGCAAACCTTAAGCGGTAATTGGCCGGACAAATTGCTCGCAGAACTGCCGATGGTAAAGGTCCTTGAATGGTCGCCACGCAGAGGTCGACGCAGCGAAGGTAGGCCTCCCACAAGATGATGACAAGATGGACCGACGATTTGGTCATAGTTGCGCGATTCCACTGGACGAGGGTGGCAGGGGGGCGATACTTATGGGGATCAATGGGGGAGGCCTGTGTACAGCAGTGGACGACGGTCGGTTGAAAAGAAATAGTAGAATTCCTGTAGTACAGGAAATCGGCTTGTTATGGTGTTATGTGTTAATGTTTGTTTACTTAATTATTTGTGTAAGTCACTAATTAATATTATTTTATTTGCCAACTTGTATGTCTCCTCATTAAATCATCAATTCCAAGCCCTATCTTTGACTTTAACAAAAATGCCAAAGTTAAGTATGACACAAAATAATATAACTCAGAAAATAACAATATTTTTTATTAAATATCGTGTTATACAAGTAATCTATTTACTAGACTACACATCAACAAGGACTTGTACGGTCGGCGTTCCATCGTTCGTTCACTAAACGGGCATCAGTTTAATTGGATTGCAATCAATGACGAAACGCTTTACAGCAACAGCGTAAGTAGACGAATGTGAGCCGGCATTCACCGTAGTGTACACAGGAACAATGGCCGGCGCCGACGTCGCCCCAACAGGGCTACCACACAGAGAATAAATATAATCGAAATAAATTAACTCGCACTAAAGATTATTATCGGACTAAAGTGTCCTCCGTAACCACATAAACGTCGCATTAATGCAAGTATTGTTTTACAGCGAATAATGTTTAGATAACTAAACCTAAATTCTCGTTTTATGGCAAAAAGATATTATTCTAATTTGTTATATAACGTCGCTAAACAACTGACTTAAATATATGGAAGTAACTACATTAGATATCGCAGCTACAATTAAAAAACAAAAATTGGAAACATTTGAAAATGAAAAACTTTTTAATCTAATAAAATATTACGTTACAAAAAGTGAAGCAGTGTCAGCCCTGAGTGAAGCGAGTTCGGCGGCGGGCCGCTACTGTTTGCGCAACGCTTTCCGCCCGGCCGCGCCTGACTCACGCGATCGCCGCCACAACACACACACTACTAAACTATATGCACGAAATATATATGTCATATGTATCGTTTAACTATAATGTAAGCTCTTTATAGCGAAATTCAAGGGACCGACCATTTTTAGCCTTATATTAATAATATATATAATTATATTTATTGAAAAAAAAACATTAAAAGTAGGCAACGCCTCCGTAACTCACTAGCTTAATGCGTGGGACGCCTACGAGTAGCAAATACTTGATATTGGGTGAAGTGCTCGTTTGCCATCTTCATCCACACAAAAAATGTGTTTACTTTAAAGGAGGACATTAAATAGTAATGCGCCCTTTAGAAAAAAACCTTTAACGTTGCGTTATCTTTGTAGCTATAATTGAGATCGTCATTTCCAAGGCAATAAGCTAAAGCGACTGTTTATGACATGATCGCAAATTTCGGGAACTCAAACATTTACACATGCCCTTTATAAAGTGATAACAAACAATAATATGTATTTATTGACGTCGAAAAGTGAACTAAATTCATCGTAATAGACAATTGCTGTTGCGCCATAGTAAGCAACCAATTCTGGTCATTTCCAAATCGTTAGGAGTTTATCGTAATAACGTCACAAAGAGTTGACACGGTACTACATATCATGAATAGAAATACCATTCAACTTAATTTGTCATGAGGTCCTTCAAGAAAAGAGCGCACTTCTGCCTTGAAGGCTGGCAATGTATCTGCAGTTCCTCTGGTGTTGCTCTTGTACATGGGCGTCGTTGTTCACTTAACACGAGACGCCCCGCAGCTCGTCTTCCAACTTATTATATAAAAAATATAAGTGGTTCACTCTTATACGATATACTAACCTCGTACCTCCGCGTCTGACAAGTATCGTTTTGAATTCGCTGTTTATTACTTATATACAGTTTGGCTTTATTTATCTAAAATGCGCTAAATATTAGAGACTCCTAGGAAGTGTCAGGTAATAACAATGGTCCAATGAATAGTTACTACACGAATAAGCCTACTTGAACTTGAAATGGCTATGTGACGATAAAACATTTATAATTTCTGTGCTGCATATGTCTAGTAAAAGGAGATCCCATCGCCTGCTATTTTCCTTTTTCTTATTTACTTCTTCGTCATTTCTTCATAAATATTGGCAACGTGTCCACTATGTTTATAGTTGATGGTTTCCGTTTCACAACTATAATTTACCACTGGTGAAAAGCATTGGTTTCAGTCATAATCCGCCCGACGCTTAGCATCGTGTACGATGATAGGAAAGGATTAAGGCTAATTCTAATTCAAAGTATGGTCAAAATAAAATGTAAGCGCTTGTTAAAAAACAGCTATTATCTTAAACTTTCCGGAGAACTGGTGGCGGTTGCTAGCTTACTCCTGGCTCCAGTAAGTTTGAGGTAAATGACAAAATTATAAATAGAAAACTTTCAAAATGAATAAAAATAAAATTAGTAGTTTTGCAACAATGTATGATAATAAAACACAGTGGCAGAGTTCAGTTAACAACAATATAAATGGACGATAGCTCATAGCAAACTACAGATTAAAAATGATTTACTACAGAACGCCATTAAGATATCATGTTTGACACCGCATATAAATTTACATTAATTATTTGTGAAGACATACTAAAGCTGTACAAAATATCCTAATCATAAAAATCTAAGAACAAACTCAAAATTGTTAATTTGGTTAAGGTAAAGATGTTAGATGCTAAGTTACTACTAGTTCAGATCAGTTTACCCGTGCCATAAAGATCAAATACGGAGTGGTCCTGTAACTTTCCGCTATTAGAGAAACTTTCGGCCCCAGCAGCTACCGTCGGCAGTTCGTTCTACAAGCAATGTGCCCGGCCTATTGCTACTTAACTTAAAAAGCAATGTCGCTTCTGGGTTCTGCTTCAGATCATTTTTGATACAATATAAAGATATTGTTATAGAAAATCGGTTATACAAAAAATAATTTATTATTTAAAACTATTCATTATCGGGTGATGAAGATACACTGGTAGATTGTGAAGTATGTTAAGAAATATTAATAATTAGTTGGTATTTGTTGAAAGGGGAGGCGTTAAAAGATACATAGAAATGAATGCAAAAAAAATAATGCCCAATAAAATACCTAACACTTGGTTTGTCTTATTATTCATTCATTTTCTATTTGACCTGGTTATTTAATAAATAACTTAGGTACATAATTCAGGTTTTGGTACAAAAAACATTACATGAGCAGCGAATCAGACTGAAGCCTCATCGATACTATATATGCCAAACTCTGGATATATATGTATTTATATGGCGTCCCGACGCTTTTTGTTTTGATGTCTAAATATGGCAGTACAGGTATTCCGCCTCGAGCATGAACTTAATCGTGGCTACAAAATTTCTCGTCCCCTTGTTGTTGTTGTCACGTTTTCGTGATAATATAGCAATATGTTTCTACTAAACAAACAAAACTACTTTCGCCATTTCCCAGAATAAAAACTTTTTTGATGTTTTATTCGCTGTATGAAAATTTTCTGATCAAATTGAAATAACGGAGACTAGACTCAATCTTCTGTAGCCTCTTTGAATAATAATGTTATTCCGTCGTGCGTAGGTATCCTCAAACTTGATACCCTATCGGGAATCTTTAATCTATGTAAAACCGTAGTACCTACTAGTACACTTATACTTGTACAAGGTTTGTTAAGTGAAAATCAAACGTTGACAAATAAGCGACTATAAATTTAAACGCCTTTATATGTATAACAATTAACAAATAAATTATTTACTTGACGGCCATTCAACGAATTCCCTGTCGAAGGCGAGTGAGGCGCGCGAGGAGTCCGCGGCACGCAGCCGAGCGCGGAATGAGGCCGCGGCACAGTAACACTAGCGGGCCCGCAAACAATGCCACGACTCAATCTCACCTTTAAAATATATTCATAAAAACACACAATAGCTTGAGGTCAAAGTTTTGTAGAAGGATGTTTTTTAAGGTAATTTAATAACGAAGCCTAAATTAAACTTAACTTAAGCTAACCCTCTTTATAAAGAACTAAGGATTCCTATCTTAGGTCTCCCTCAGGAACTTCAGCTCAGACCATCACTTCGCTTAAATTACATAATACATAGGCAGCCGAACTCCTAGGTCGCTTGCCGGGACGCTCTACAAAATAAAGCCTTGCCAGCTTTTATATAGAAAAGAAAGGTAATCAGAAAAGGTAACCAGGGGATGGTGAGGGGATTGCACTTTCGGTCATTTAATTTACCGAGCTAAAGGAAAAAATAGGCAAACTTCTACGTCGAATTCAATTACACCGACCGTTAAATGTTTCAACACGAGCGACGTGACTACCACATAATGAAAAGAATTTCTTATTCTACAATGTAGAACAATTACTGGGCGAACGGTAAACAATTCCGATTATGTTATAGAACTAATGAAATTATCAACAGAATTTTGCATTAGAAAAATCAAGTCATCCCATCAAGTCAAGTCATCTGATTATTATTACTTACAACAACTGGACTCCCGCACCCTTCCGCAAAATGGAACAATGATAATGTCGTTGGTCTATTTTGTGGGAGGTCTCTAGGACCTTTGGGCGTCCTCAATTAATTATATTAAGGACTCGCTTTTTATACTTTACTTAAGATCATTATGTTCACATATTAAAATGCTTTAAGCTTCATATATACATCGTGGTAATATTAAAATATACTATACTAGCTGACCCGGCAAAATTCGTTCCGCCTTAGAATTAGTTTGTTTTGTGTTCCTTAAAAGATAGATCCTTAACAGTGGTAGAGCCCGCAATAACAACATCTTTTGCACGAATGGGCCGGCTCGACCGGTGAAATACCACGACGTCACAGAAGACAGGCGTGAAGTAGAAGTATTCTGCGTTTCGTCTGATGAGTGACGTACCGGAGGCCTAATTGTAGTCCTCTTCCCCCTCCTACCCTTCTCTAATAAGGAAAGGGGGGGAAGAGGAAGAGGATTTGACGGATGAGGAGGGGATGGACAGGGAATGGAATTATAATTTTTCTGTTTGTCCCCTCCTTTGTCCATGAAGGTAGGCAACGCATCTGCAACTCATTAGCTTGTTGCGGATGCCCATGGGTAACGGTATTTATTTCCAGGGGCCGCTTGCTCGTTTGCCACTTTGTAATATAAAAAAAAAAAGATATATGCCATTCCGGACTTTTTTGTAGATATTTTTAAGATATACAACTTAGTAGTACATTATTTGGATCTATCTCGTAAGGCTTGCAAAGTAAGCGTACAACAATATGTTTCTACGAAACTATATTACAAGTCTTTAAAATTGTCTGCTTTTCTGTACTACAATAATATGCATGTATTATAATAATTTGCCTTTCTCTTTAATCCCTCTGTGCATTGATATGAAAACCGCCTTAAAATCCGTTTTATACTATGAAAAGACTTCTCACAAACCAAAATTCATTGTTGCAAACCTTTACGGAAAATACTAAACGTAAAATTAATGATTAAATAATGAATTCATACATATATTAGTGACTTTAATGAGTTCTTAATTATAAATGTAGATAATACAATGAGAAGCTAGACCCGCTAATGGGAGATAAGCTAAATACGTTTGTTTTTACAGTTTTAATTGTTGCTTATTAACACCGACTTAAAAAGCGATAATAAATTAAATTAACATTCCTAAGCATTCTAGTTAATTGCGGCCTTTGAGAGACAGATTTTGTATATCTGATACGGCTATTGATGAACACATTAAAGGAAGCGAACAGCTCGATCTGAGGATCTACACAGACGGATCCAAGACGAAACAAGGCACAGGCTCGGGCGTATTCTCCGAGGAATTAAAGTTAAAAATCTACAAGCCTTTAGGAATTTACAACACTGTCTTCTAAGCTGAATGCATGGGAGTTATAGATGCAGCGCTAGCCATTACTGCGAGAGAAGTCAAAGATGAAAACATTCGAATTCTCTCGGACAGCATGGCAGTACTACAAGCACTGAACAGCAATATTATGACCTCCGGCCTTATATTTGAATGCCATCAGCGTCTCAATGAGGCAGGGGCCAAGAACAATATAATCCTCCAATGGATTAAAGGACACAGTGGATCTAGAGGTAACGACGCGGCGGATGAACTCGCTCGCAAAGGCTCAAGTATTCGACCAATTGGTCCAGAGCCTATCGTTCCTCTACCGCCAGCATACCTCAGGTCGAAGATAATGGAAAGAAGTCACATCCTTCACAGCGACCTATGGCATAACATAAAGGAGTGCAGACAAACGAGAGAAGCCCTACCGAAGTTAGAGAGGAGGACCTCAAGTAGGTTACAAAACTTAAGTAGAAAGCAGATCCGAATAGCCGTGGCAGCGTGCACAGGACACGGCCTATTCAATAAACACCTGTATAATTTAGGAATCACTGACAGCCCTCTTTGCAGAGCGTGTATGGAGGAAGAGGAAACGGCGTCACACGTCATGCTACGCTGTCCTGCATTGTCCTAGTACAGGGTTAAGTATCTTGGTTCGCTGGGATCGCTCCCGGAGATAATCGGCAACATTAAGAGGTTGCCGGGATTCTTCGGGGAGTTGGGCTGGCAGGAGTGATCCATGTCCCGCCCACACGCAAAATACGCGCTAGTCGTGGAGTTGCGATAAAGTAGCCCCCTACTACTACTACTACTACTACTACTACTACTACTACTACTACTACGGCTATTGATGAATGTAAAATAAGTCATATTAATTTAAATTCAAGTCTATAACGGTCTTGTTTATGTGGTGATAGTTATAAAAAATTTTTTTAGGCCAATTGAAATCATTAGACCACACAAGGAGCGTTAAAATGTTTTCCATCAGCCAATAAAAATCAGATTTCTTTTTTTCTCGTTATATAAGACAAGCTTTTAACAATTTACAAGTTTTTAACTTTGTAACAGTGTTAGAGGTCGCAACAATATCTGTTACGAGAATGGGCCGGCGCGATTGGTAAAATACCTCACAGAGGACAGGTGTGATGTAGAAGTGTTTCGTCTGGTGAGTGAAGCCGGAAATCAATTATAGAAATTCCAGTCCTCTTCTCCTTCCTATTCTTTCCTTACAAGATAAGGATGGAAAGGGGAAGAGAATTTGGAGGGGAAGGGGATGGATGGGGAAAGGAAATATCCTTTTTCCTGTCTACAAGGTCCGCTGTTCATGAAAGTTAGTTAATCCGTCTGCAATTCTTTCACTTGTTCCAGATGCCTATGGGTAGCGGTCACTAAACCTCAGGTAAACTTGCGACTTTCTCGCTCGCTAACAGATACGTTAAGAGATTCCGTGTAGAGCAGAGAGAGCAGATAAGGAAACGGATAAGAAGAAAAGGATAGAATTTAGGAAATTCGAGCAGGGGATGGGGCATGCCCTCGCACTTAACTCATTACAGGCATCACATCATCATCCTGCCCTTTTCCCGCTTTATGTGGGGTCGGCATTAGTTTTCGATTTCCATGTCAATCTATCATCCGTCATTTCAGTCGTCACTCCCTTCTTGATCATGTCATCTTTCACGCAATCCATCCATCTTTTCTTAGGCCTACCCCTACCGACATATCCCTCTACATTACAGGCATCACAATTGTACAAACATCGATATCGGATCTAACGTTCTAGTCGTAATTTAAGGTCATATTCGGATAATGTTCAACTTTAGACCATACTAGGTACAGCAAAGTGATAATTTTTTAAAGAATTTGATGTAAAAATTGGAACCAAGTTTAATATTTGTTCCAAGTTTCAAATTTCAACATTGAAAAATAAGGATTTTCCAGAAGTAGAATAAGCATATTATTAACATGGATTATTGAAACTCATGCCAGCAACGCGAGGTATGAAATCTAGTACCTATTAAATAAATATTATTTAACAGTGGTAGAGGCCGCAACAACAAAATCTGTTGCACGGTTGCTAGTCACAACATCCACTTTCAAGGTACACTCTTTCCTTATAACGTTTTTTAAACCCTATCATTCAGTGGCACTTCTTAAGAATCGCATCTCAAAGGCATTAACTCTACCAGTATACTCTTTTAAAAAGTCTATAGTATTAAAAGTAAAAAAGGACCGTAAAAGAGTATTGCGTGACGGCGTTTTTATACTTGTGTACAAGTAGATTTTTTTTATAAAGTACTAAGGATGTTAGGTATGAGTTTAAATTCTAGTTGACAAAATGCCTCTTATTTATTTGTTTAATGATATAGAAAATTAACAATATATTTTACTGAACTATGAAAACGGATTGTTGCAATAGATACAAGTCGTTTGGCCGGCGGAAGTGAGTAGTGTGAGTAGTGAGAAGTGAGTAGTGTGTAGTGGCAGTCCTCGTATTTCTATGTTTTTTCAAATCGTCCTTATAATACCATTTCGTAAAGCCAAAAGACGTTGTTTTGTTTAATTTTTTTTTTTGCGTAGTTATAGGTAATTCTCTAAGTAGTTTTGGCAAATCTCTAACTTCTTGAATTTTCATCCTTTCTTTTCCGTAATATCATATACCTTCATATTTTCTTATAAGTAAGAAACAACCTTCCTAAAAAAAATAGTAGCTTGCGTTTTGTGTACCTCCTGTAAAAGAAATAAATGAGTTACGATGTCTGCCACGTCAGCCGGCGATGTATCAAAAAAAAATATTTATCGTAAAAATCATAAAAAGTATCCTATGTCACTTCTAGTACCTCAAAGAATATGTGTACAAAGTTTCATGATGAGCGGTTGAGTAATTTCGCGTGAAAGCGTAACAAACAAACTTATATTCACATTTATAATAAGTAGGGTTATAATATTAGTAGGGATATTTCTTCTGTATCTGTGTAGCTAGTAATATAAACTCCTCCGCAACGGCTGCGCGGATTTTAAGCAGCTTTGTGGCAGCAAGCTTACCCGTTATTAAGTAATCGCTACCCATCCGCAACACGCTAAGTTACAGATGCCTTGAGAAGAAGATAAGCCAAAGTAGGACAACTTTCTTTCTTTCTTTTTCGTTTTCCTCTTCCTTGGTGTTGTCGTGGTGTTTGACCGTTCGAACATCCGTTGAATAGACGAAGCGCTTAATTGAAAAATCTGTTATGAGAAGCTCCAGCTCGGAGAAGGGAAGAGCATTTAATGTGAAACTAAATGTGCGTCTTATACACCTAAAGCCATGGGCCATTATGAAATACTGATTCTAGTGAAGACACTATGCATTTTGTATGTGAAAGGTTCGGGCAAATAGTAATATAATATATATTAATAATAATAATTATTATTATTAGGATATACTAAATTAAGTTCGTACATATTCTTCTACAGTAGATAATGTCCAAATTATATTTCTCTTTATATATAACCAATAAATTTATCAAATATTTCTTTAGTTAATTCACTATATGCGCACAGTCTATAACAATTTGGCTCGTGTTTCAGAGCGGTGTACATTATCGAAGTGGAAAGCCTTGACGACATTCCCCCGCGTATCACTCGGCCCAAGTTAAATGGTTCGTTTTTTTTTCTCGGCAGCCGCGGATTCTGCGAAGCGCAAACAGGTCGGACGGGCCGTGCGCGAGTTTTTTCGGCGGGCAACACCGGGGCGAACTCGCCGCCTGTGTTACCAGTGTATTAATAAACTTTACTGCAATTATATTATTTACATCAAACAGTCGTATGTAGTAATGTTGAGCGATTACTTCCTACCTGTAAGATTAAAAGAACAAGAGAAGAATCCTTATATGTCTATTAGGAAAGAGTAAGAACCAGATAAAAGAAGGAAGCGAAAAGGCTATTGATGTTTTAATACTTTAGTATTACAAAGTGCTGTATACACCGGTATACCGTGGGATTTTGATAAAAATCTAAATGCTGATGCTCATTACTTAGCGGTTGCCTTTGGACATGTTTTAAATACTAACGTCTCACAAGATCCTCTCCATAAATTAATTACATTTAACCTACTTATATTTTTTTATTTCTTTGTAATTATAATTCTCTCTTACGTATTACTCTTTTCGAAACAGATATTAAAATTATTTATTATTTATAAATTTTACCATAAATTATCGTAATATCTAGCTTTTTTTAATATAACTAAGCTGTTGTGGTAGCATCATTTTTTTGAAACACACTAATAATATTTAATTTGCCATGTATGGAAAGTTTCGCACTGAGAGCGGCAACACTCGCCGGCGGCTAATTGGCGGCCGGCCACGGAATACTAATGGACGGATTAAAATAGTTTTATGGTCCATCAGCGTTGCTCAATATCTCGCTCCGTATCTTGACAGTATTGGAAATCAAGAAAGTACTTAAACTTTAGAGAAAAATTGAAATTAAGTCTACTAGTATACAGGAATATAAGTATATAGCTATCTCATTATTCCTGATTAAAGTGCATTTCGCTTATAACAAACTCGGTTGCAACGACTGTTTGGTTATTACTACGTAACATCTTGAATATAAATATACATTTTAGAGAACTTATTTGGGAATACCGTTTAAATAAGGATTTGCAACAAGTTCCAAGATACACCTTTCTGATACAGCGACACAAAGATCCATTCACAGGATCTCTTTTATTATTGCAGCAGTTAAATTTAAATCAGTTATTTACTTCCTCTTAAATTTCTACTTATGGATATAACAAGTTCCTGCTATAGCGACGGAATCATAGTGCTCCCTCCCTACTTCATCGTCCCTTTAACCTGAAAAGTTTATTGTAGAGAGTCTAAGTACTTGTACTTGACAACAATCTTGCTTGATGAATATGTGGCGATGCTATAAAAGAAAGATAACCGCTCCTTTAGCCTTTGTACCGTATTTTTTGTCCTCTTGATTCTTACATTATTTATACTCTTCCTTCGTAGTTATAAAGTTCTACAGACGCCCGCTTGCTGTATCAGTTAGCAGAGACGCGACACGGTTCTTAAAGATTTATTGCTGAATACTAAACACGGTAAATAAAACTTTTAATATTACTTATAAAAAGCCGTAAAGGGTGAGGTATTAACTGGGAAACACATCAACAACCTACATCTGAGAATGGCTACCGGAATCAGCGCGACATAAAATTACTGAAGTTACGTAAAGCAATCGACTTAAAAAGTGCTTACAACATTTTAAGCGCAGCTACAATAACTTACAGCTCCATCTCATTGAGAAAATATTAGGAATTAATTTCGAAAACATGGAAGTCGATGACATCGTGACTATTTGCCCATTGAGGACTTAAAACGAACTAGACCTATAGCTTAATTTTCGTTTTAGGATTTCCATGAATAAAATACGCTTTTAATTAAATTTATGCCCGGTGTGTATAGGCACAGTTTTAAACATGGACAAAGTTGCTCGCTATAGAGCGAGAAACTTAATGTGACATTTGAAACACAAGTTAGGAACAGTTTGTTTTTATAAAAACATACATCTTAGTGAATGTTTTGAGTTTATTTCTTGCCTTTAGTACCTATAGCTACACCTAAATAGTTGCTTATAGAAAGAACAGTACTAGATGCTCAAAAGGACTCAGATGGATATCGCTACGGTGAATTACGTCACTTGACCCAAATAAAGCCGCTACCAAACTTAGATAAACTATGCCAAGTGTTGCTTAAGTAGTGCTCATTCATACAAGAGTCTTATTGCGCGACTTAAATAATAATAATATTTAATTCGAATTTAATAGTATTAAAACTATGACATATTTTTATGGAAGAATGTGGCAAACGAGCAAGCGGCAAGCACCCGATGTTAACTAACCGCTGCTTATAATCATCCGCGACAAGCAAATGAGTTGCAGATGTGGTGCCTACCTTTAATGGATAGGAAGAAGGATATTTCCTTCTCCTTTTCTTCCGTTCCCCTTCTCATTCCAATACTCTTCCCCTTCCCATCCAATCCTTTGTAAGAAACTATGGGAAGGAGAAGAAGACTGACACCGGACCTCCGGCACCTCACTCATCCGACAAACCGCAGAAGTATACATTACTCCTACTTCACGACTGTCTTCTGTGAGGTCGTGGTATTTCACCGGTCGAGCCGCTCCAGGCTACCACGGTTAAAATATGCATTGAACAATGATTATTTATACTCCTATAAAATCAACGACACGTTCCAAAGACAATGACAGCAACAGTCGCTCATGTCCAATGTATACCATTTGTATATATTTTATTGTATGTAACATATATATATATATTATTTTATTACATTATAAATAAAAAAGGTAACATAATTAAAATAATCATAAAATAAATAAATATGCGCTCACGCCCGTAACCCAGAGGGGTAGGCAGAGATCATGGATTTCCATTTGGCGCGATCCTGGCACACATCTCTCGCTTCTGCCACATTCATACATCTACGCATGCATGCTCGTCGGTTATGGGTGCTCTTTATATCGCCCTTTTTTAGTAAGTCATTAATCTGATCGATATAAGTTCTCCTAGGGCGTCCTACCAACACTGGCAGTGTCTCACTTTTGCAACATAAATTTGTTTTGTTATTCTCTCTTCATTCATCCTTTCAACATACCCGAACCACCGAAGCATTCCTTTCTCAATTCACACTTTTCACTTATAACGCTATTTGTAACCTTATCATTCAAAGTCACGCCTAACATACTTCTTAAGGATCGCATCTCAACGGCATTAACTCTACTAGCATGCTTTTCCTGCCAAACCCAGCTCTCACTTCCATACATTAAAGTGGGGACTAGTACAGCATTGTGTATTGCCAGACGAGCCTTCATAGACACATTCTGACTCCTCACTACTGTACCTATAGCCCCATTCATTTTATTTCCCGAACTCACTCGTCGTTCAAAATCTTTAACATGCCTACCATCTCTACTAAACATACACCCCAAATACACGAACTCTTCCACCTGTTCCACTACATTTCTGTTAACCTTTATTTCAATTACTGTCTTACTTTGTTCTCTTTCAAACACCATTACTTTCGTCTTATCCACATTCATCTTCATACCTTTACCATCTAGTGAATCATTCACTACATTCAGCATAAGTTGTAAGTCCTCCGCTGATGACGCAAACACAATCTGGTCATCAGCGTACAAGAGACATTTTACAACTTATTCACTAAAAGAGGACAAATAGTCCCAATTGGACGCTTTCTTTTTAAAATAAGACCATGCCCTTATTCTTTAAACGGTCCTATCGTAAAACATACAAAAAATCATGAAATACAAAATATGCTGCAAAGAAATATTTTTATTTTAAAACTTCAAATAAAACAACTTATTAATAAAATAAACTTATTAAAACGTTTGCTTCCTTACATTACGGTGTTGTTTCCTTGTGCCGATGCAAATGACAGGCAACGCCGACCGGCGGCCGCCAAATCGAGAAACAACGAAGTTCCGCATACTCCAAAGCGCGCAAGTTATCAAGTGATTAAGTCAATTACTTACGCTGACGCTACTCTTATTTTATTTGCTTAGCATTGATAAATACCTCTTGCTACCTAGTGATACAATTCCATGATCACATGTCCCTCTTCAATTATTTTGCCTACGGCAAAGGATGCAACGAATTACCAAGGTTAGTTATGACGTGGGGGTGGGTGCCCTTAAAAGGAGAGTGAATAGAGTTGTACTAAACTTTATATTAAACATTTTTAAGCGTCAAAAGACTAATGGTAACTGCCGAATATAAGTTCGTGGGTTCCATTCCATTCGACTATTATCATGAACCATAACCTAGCACAAGCTTTGTCAGTTTAGTTGGAATGGTTAAGAGAAACATTTGTAAATGAATACAAAAATCTACTAATATTTAAAAAAAACTAATGCGTTGTTTACAATGATCCGATCGGATCGGATTATAATTGCACACGAGAAAAATTCAATTAACTTTTAATTGCTCTCAAGTATTATGATCTTATAAATTGCCATTTCGCAGGCCTACGATCAAATATATTGCGCAAAACACAGTAATCGAAATTAAATTACCTGAGACGAGTTGCGTGTGGGCACTGACTGCGCTTAGGTTGTTACGAGACACCTTCCCGAACAAAAAGTATGAAGAAAGCAATCCAGTGAACTCAAATAATCGCTAACATAAAATGACAAAAGCCGAAACTTAATCACTACTGTACAAAGATTCAAAAATATGCCATTTTCTAAGTGAAGCAAACGACAGAACGTTAAAAAATATAAAATAGTAATTTGACGAATTATTTTTTGAATTAATTTTGGAGAGTATGTAATGTATATTTACTTAAAGATACTGTTATAATAATTAACAATTCTGTATAATGTATGGTGAGCGTTTGCCAGCATGGGTACGACAAATAATTCGCACTTATTGCAAAGTTGAGACCTTGTGGTTGCCGGTAAATAAGCTACACTACTATTGTAATGAAGAAAGTTTTTTTACAACTAAACTAAACTCTGAAACGACTGCAGTGATTTCAATAATCTTGTACCATTAAAAATCTGAATTATATTATATTTATTATGTCATTTATTTATATTTAATACATATTTTTTTATAATATACCTTAAAAAATCTACCAAAACAACAGACATTCTAAAATATATTATATAAAAATAGTGATCCACCGGCTGCGGAGTCCTTTTATTTCAAGCAACCAGTGGTCAGGGTTACAGAGAGAGGAACTTTCTCACAATGCGGGCAGACTCTAAAATTACCGCTTTTTGTATCAAACCCTTAACCCAACCGTCTAGCGAGAGCTTCTTAAGATGTTGGTCGAAGCTCTTCGCTAAAAGTCCGTTCACTGACACGACCACCGGAATAATGGTAGTCGATTTCATACCCCACATGGCGGTAATCTCGTGAGCCAAGTCTAGGTACTTCATCAACTTTTCTTTCTCAGCTTTCACGAGATTTTCGTCATGCGGGATAGTGATATCGACCAACATTACGCGACTCTCAGATCGGTCTATTATCACAATGTCAGGTCTATTGGCAACAATATTCCTGTCTGTGATAATAGATCGATCCCAGTAGAGCGTGATATAACTATTTTCCAAAACTGGCGATGGCTGGTATTGGTAATACGGTACCTCAGTATCCACAAGAGCATATTTAAGGGCAAGTTGCTGATGGATGATTTTGGCTACTTGGTTATGTCTATGCAAGTATGCACCGTCCGCAAGACGAGACAATATATCTAATAGATTCACCGGGACGACGACATGCCCGACAAATGTCAATCGTCCCGTCCTTTAGAATATGCCTCCGGTAGTTGTTCGTTATGATGACTTCGTCAATAATTGCAAAGACAAAACCTTCAGTTTCCCCAAAGAGGTTACTGAAGCGTAGCCAAGCCACGGAGGATAATTGGTCCACATCAGGCCCTGTCAGGACGCGATAGAACCTACCGTGTAGCTCCTTACCCTTCCATACACTGATGCGGTCTGAGACACTTAGTACCTGCAGCCTACGCCAATTCGTGGTAGCCAAGGAAAGCGGCGTGAGTCCTTTGTCCACTGCTACAACATCCCGATACATCTCCACGTTCCCCTTAGGAAGTATTCCCTGAGATTACACACCTCACGGTTATGTAGGTTTTTGACATTTAAAAAGCCACGACCCCCACATTTCCGTGGGATGTACAATCTCATTACAGACAGATTTATTATTATTATTATATCTATTAGAATGGGAGTAAATTCAACATGTCTTTGATTGAAAAAACTTTTAAAAAACAAGCTTGTTTATGATGTTAATAAAAAGAACTAAAGGCTTAAAACAACACACAAACAAAACTACTCGTCAAGACGGTTCGAATGAGCCCAAGCTCGATGAGGCTTCATTGCGAAGTTCCTTTGGCCACCTTCCATCTCCATCATCAGAACCGCACTATGTCATCATAATATTGCATTGTTGTGTATGCAAAATTTCAGACCAATCGGTAAACTAATAGTGGATCAAATTTAATTGCAAGATTTAATGACAAACACCGGACAGCAGAAACTAAATAAACGCTTGTAAAATGAACGATGACTTAAGCAGTAGCGTTTTCACATTACATCCATCGTTAAGGCCTATCGATCATGAGAGCACTGGTTCCGTGACGTCACGTTAGCTGTGCTACAGGGGCAATTTAGGGACATCAACGCAACGGTGTGTGGTCACATCGACAGTTAGATACGACGCTCTCTCGGCGATGGCTTCTTGTCCACACTCTTCGTGTTATTTCCCCGTAACGGTGATTGTGAAACGACTAATGGCTGCTTGAGTCGTGTTCTCGTCTAACTTATATTTACCGCATTAATAACTGTTATTACTAAAAAGTCTTACTTAATATCTATATTAATAATATAAACTAAACACCTACTACTGCACATGTTTTCATTACGGTTTTACCAATACACGAAGTGAGATGAGGGAGTCTGAGAAAGAACAAAATGTTGGCCTAGGTAAGTGCTGTGCATGCGCTTTTAGCTTCTAGGTTAGCTAGTTCAGTGTAAATGAAAGTTTATAAATATTCAATCTGTGGTGACCTTGTGTCCGTGACAGCACTATCGCAAGTCATTAAAACGACAAGCGATAAGAACAAAATGTCAATTTAAATATAAAAAATATTTATTGGCTCGCGTGACAAACAACGTTTTATCTTATCTCAAAAGAAATGCCTCTATTCTTTATCAATTTTCGCGAAACTACTTCACGGTAACAACAATGCTCGCAATCAACTAAAAGCCGAACCATTTTCCAATTCCATTTCCGCTGCCCGGCGAAAATGAACACGAGGGGTGGGGGAGCGCAGGGTGCACAGGGCGCGCGCGGAAATATTCGAACCCCGGCTAATGGACAGTGTCAGGGAACGTTTCTAACATCCCTTAAATTTTCGTTTCTCCGCGCAAATGATAATAATGTTGTTCACATTGAAATGTTAGTATTAACCTTTTCATTAGCCAATTTGTCCAACAAATAATATACACACGTTACCGAGCTCTATACCAATGGACTATATGGAACGAGTCCTTCTCATCCATCTTATTTTGTTTATTGAATGATTTGGGTTTTAAAGGTTGTATGTCGTAAGCTAAGATCTAAAATATGCAATAAACATGTTTGTTTAGGGAATTGTCAATGAAGTCTCGATTTTCAACACTCGCTCAATAAAAGTGTATTTCCTATAGAAACGATAAGCTTGGCATTATGTTTCTAATTAATACGATAGAAGTCACTCTCACAGGCAAATTAAAACGTCACTCGACATCCCAAGCTATATTCCTCAGCAGACTGCCGTTAATACGTTTAGCGTTAATCGAGCCCGAGGCTTCTTTTTAACCGACTTCAAAAAGGAGGAGGATATCAATTCGTCTGTATTTTTTATATTTATTACACCAGAACTCCGCTCCTTGTGAACCGATTTCATGATTCTTTTTTTATTCGACAGCTGTTATAATAAAAATCCACCAGTTTTTGAGTTATTCTTAATAATGCGTGATATGACAAAGTTGAGTTTTACTTTCTCGGCTTAAGTAGGCTAAACTATAGGACGTACATAAAAATGATGTATGAAAGAATTTTAGATCGCTAAAAATACCAAATAAGAGTCAGCGATGGCATATAGTATATCTTCTACAATTATATTTTTTTTTGACCATCAATTAAATATATCCTATTTACAACACCATTTTTTCGTATTCCTTATTAAGTCTTATCCACGTAAACATGTTTGTAAGCTAGAGTATTAAATGTAGATTATAATTGCCTTTACATTATAACGTTCTGACGTATAGTTTAAAAGATATAAAAAGTTTAAAAACTATGCGGAAGCGAAAACTTCAATATCCGGCGGGCGCGCGGTAGCGGCCCGGGCGATGTGTTGTGAACTTCTTGTTTTCTTCTCTTCTTTTTAAGTCGATTTTGAGATTTTGTTTGAAAGTTGGTTGTTATCATATATTCCCATATAAATATGATCAAGATCTATCCAGTTGTTTTTGAATTATTCTTAATAGAGCTTATTTACTTGTCTTTGAATACATTGCCGTCATCTCGTCTTGTGTTACAACGACTGTATATCAAGCCAAGTCAAGTTGCTCCTCCGTCTCATAAATATGTTTAAGAATTTATGTTTAATTACGTAAACTACATCGACAACATTATTTGTATGGATGTAGAAGAAGCAAGTGTGGTGTTTAATGATCGCACCAATTGGACATCCGCAATCTATGCATACCCCTGTGGATTACGCACGCGTGCGAGGTAGTATCTTTTTATTTACTTATTATTGCTAAAAGTATAAATACATATTATTAGAATAAGTCGGCAGATTTAGTTTTTCTTTCTGATAGAGGTAACTTAGTTAAGTTGCCTCTAACACATTTTATTATATGTTTTATAAATAGGCTTTAAAAAATAAAAATAAATGCGATAATAAATAACTATCTACTCTTTCAGTTGAAATAAAACTAGAATATTTTTAATACCAGTGTATTTCTCTTGTTGAAACAATCCATTGTGTCGATCCCTCGGAGCGAACACGCTGTAGGCGCGCCGCCACCCCCAGGGGAAGCGGGGGTAGCGGGGGCAATGGTGGCAGTGGGGGCAGCCCACCACCCTCTCTCGTGCGTTCACTAATTGCGCCCCTGAATTGGGGTAATGCACGGAACAGCAACGCTCGGGGTTTTAATAAAGCATGAGCCGGGCGCGGATCAAAGCGACCATTTGTTTTAGTTAGCGCAGCTCTTCTCGTCTTGCATAATCCGACTGCGTTGCAAAGGCATATTTAAATTAACGAGTTATTTTAATTTATGAATGATCGTTATTTTTTTAATGTTATTACGTATCGTTTATCGGGTTGAGTGGGCAAGACACAACCTTTGCATACATAACTAATTACCAATGTAATTGTCACGGTGTATAAAAAGAAGTAACAACCATTTTTTGTTGTAACATTGCGAATATATATAATTTCCATGCTGTTGAAAATAGAAGTCAACAAATAGAAAATTAGGTACATTGACAATATAATGAAGACGAAAATGATAAATAACTAGACGGCTGAAACCCTAAATGGTGTTTATAGTCTGAATACTGTAATAGCCAATTTCGCGCAATTGCGTTTTTGGCGAGAAAACAATTTCTGAACCAATGAAATTTTTGATGTTAAAGATCTCTTGCAGCTCTGCCGTCGAAATGGTCGATACAATCGCAGGAATGATCAAAGTTGAGCAGTATTCAAAAAGATGATTGGTGTTTGGGTATCAGACCAATTCACACAAACAAAACACGATGGATCGTTCCGTCTGCGAAGCCTCGTGGACTAGGACTAACGGCCCGGAATGTTCTGCTGTGAATTTGGTGGGACTGCATTGGAATCATTCATCCATTATGAATATTGAATATATGAATACTGGACCGTATGAAGCTATTTATCAAAAACGGCTAGAATTGGTCAATGGGAAAGGTGTTGCATCAAGACAATGCACGTCTATAGTGGCACTCGCCACAAGCTAGTCGGGACTTGGTGGTAAGTGATTGCCATGTTTTTCTCGCTTCAAAAAACTTCTATAGCAATAAAAATGAGCACTAAGGGGGAATAAGACTTCTATGATAGAGCTCTTATGAAGCTAAATCTATAAAATGGCAATAAATTACACAACAAAACGGTATAATTTTGATCAAAACTGGTAATCCGGAACACGTTAAACAAAGACTTGAACTTTAAGTATACATAATTAATTTCTTTGTCCTCAAACCAACGTCACTCCAATTTCTGATGCCTCTCTTTTCGAAAGCCTCATATCTAATTTGTATGGACTAGTTATTTTCCTAGTTGTTAAGCGAAAGCCAAGATTAAGTACCGGATTAAACATTATCATGGGCATTAATATCTTTTAAAAGTTTGCTCGTAACGGGTTGTAATAAAATATTTAGAATAGAAATAGAATTTATTTCGTTTGTTTTACGTTTTTGTTCCCGACTTTTCGAGTACTTTACAGCGCTCATGATCACGAGGGGGGAGGAGGGACTGAGGTGTCTGACGTCCCAACGTCAAAGTTTCTGGCGAAATATTAAGCTATTTGCAACTGCTCCGATCTATGCAGAATGAGCTCACAAACTCTTGAAATCTTGTAGTTGCGTGATGCGTGGTGTGGGATTTTATTTTATTAATCACGGGATCCCAAGTGGTAGCACCCAGGCATCTTCCTCATACAAATTAGGATGTTTTTTACATATCCATAGCCGCGTATCATCCTGGACTTATCAAATCTTATTATTACTTATTATATAATGATCACAGACTACTTGCGGCGTTGGTGTTTTAAGTGTTGTTTTACTCGGGTTTTGATGGGTCTCTTTGCTTGTCCTATATAAGAGAGTACACACTGTCAACCAAGCTTGTACACTTTAAGCTTGTTGTGTTGTTTCCTAAAATCCATAATAATACTTTTATTCCAATGTGTATTCGATAATTTCTATTAAGAAATCCTTATAAGATATAAAAGTTCGATTTAAGTATAAGTCTAACAAATACTAAATTCTCTATTATAGCCGAACTAAAAAAATAAACGACACATATCATAAGCATTCTCGCCAAATATAAGTAATAACGTGAGCGAGCTGTCAAACGCACGCGTTGCAATATTGCGCGGGCAGCGGATCACAGCGGACAGAGCGGAGCCAACGCAGGGCAACGCCGCGAAAAACCGACATAAAAGCCGATTGAAACGCCGTAAATAAAACATGCGGCGTATCTCCCTTCGAGACGTTCGCGTTATTAACTTACGCGGATCCCGGAGCGTTTTGCCGCCAAAACAACGAGCATTTTGCCCCCCGGCGCGCGTAAAAACATCCACGGGGCCAGACCAAGAGAGGGGTAGAGCACCAATCCTCTAGGACAGAAAGGGATGGTTGCCTTAATATTTTATCACTAATCTTCTCATCGGGAAAACATTGCCTAATGGAAATTAAGCCTTAAGTCTAAGGGATACGGTCGTTAATTACTTGTTAATAATTTCGATTGCGTGTGTGCCCTTACGTCGGTGAAAGGAAATTACAACCACACCCACGTATAATGTTGCCGCAATAAAAAACGTGTGAGAAGAAATAATGAGCGGTTACTGGCGAGTTGAGAGTCGGTTCCAGCGATTTCTTTTTTCTTTAGCCCTTTAATCGATTAGAAGGCGCCGTCAAAGGACGCGAAGTTTTTAAATAGATGTACTAGGTGATGCGCCGAGTGATGAATGAATGTAGTCGAATACCTCAACGTAAACGGATACAGGAATTCGTAAAATTTACCTAGTAATATTTCTGTATTTCGTAAAATCAGTTCTATTCTTCTTTTTACTATGTAAGGCGGCAAATTACCACGCGAGTCACCTGACGCTATGCATGAATCGCTCAAACCTTCAATATCCTTAAAAAATCACAACTGATGCTTTTCCAGGCTTTTTGTAGGATGGATACGGGGCACAAGAGGAGGGGGACGAACAGACACGAAACACACAATTAAAAATGGGTATCTTTATAGCACACTTATATCTATTATGTTAGTTGGTGGTATTCCCTGTTCTTTGGATTCTACTTCTTTCGTGCATAAAGCAACGCATCTGTAGGCCGTTGTTGTAGAAATTGTCTGGTAGACTGATAGACCTAACATCGAGCGGACCGATCGCTTCTTTGGTTACTGCTGCTACTAATGTATCTGAGAAACTAATTTCAAATCTTAATTTGTGATGCACATATTCAATGGAAGACGAGTCGCGTCTTGCGCTCGATCAATTGTCATTCAGGACGGCGTGGCGATATATGGCGTTGTCACCGCGGCTGCGATATCTTTGTTCGCTAGTCGGATTGCTTGCTAAGTGCGCTTTGTTCGCACCGGACACGCTTGACGAATAGATTACACAAAAAAGATTATATTTAAAAACAATACCCCACGAACGGAATATAAAATGCTATACGGCTTGAAGTTTTTGTTTGAATGCGGGATCGACACGATCGGTCACCAATAACATTACGAAGCATTCAATGGTAACTAAAGATAGACGTATTTAAAAAGTAAGTAAAAAAAAGTAATTAATTTTAAAAGATTTACGTTAAACTAAAACAAACAACTGATGTCTCTTCAATACAAAAAGCGGACATGAGCAACAACGAAACAAGATATGAGAAATACAAGTAATACAATCCGTAAATTAATTTGTGTTCAGCGTTACCTATATTTCTCTATTCGTGTTAAATATCAGAACGAAACAAATCCAACGAACACAAAAGTACTCTGGCGGGAATGCCGAATGAATTAGCAAAGTTAACATTCCCGGCGCGGTGACTTCTCGAAACAACTTTAGTTTGCCGTCGTTGCCACGATATTACGTATATTATCATCCCATTAAGTTTATATACCTAATATTCGGGTAAAAAAAGAAATCTCGTTCCAATAAATATTATTTTGTTTAACAATAACATTATGAAAGAATTAACAAAGAAGAAGAAGAATTAAAAACAAGATTAAACAAATTAAAGAATAGATAGATATCTTTTGGAATATAAGACAAGACACGAAATAAAAGGGACGCAGGAGGGAGGAGGTTTGCAATGCAAAGCAAAGCCAAAAATATGGCTCCTGTTCATTCCCTCGCGTTGTTTCCTTCTCAACATCTAAAAGAAAAGCAAATCATGAATATAAAGTCGAAGAATCGAGTTATTTTTTAACCTTTCACTTGCTTCCATAATATTTTAACGAGTCAAATCATCAAGTCGTTAACATCGGCAAGTAATTCTAAATATTTCCCCTTTTTCGTTACTCAAACGATCATAAGCTTTCACGATAGGGAAAACTGACCAAGAAACGTTAGTACTTGATGTGTATTGTAAAGGAATCAATGGAAAAAATAGCAAGCAATAATCACAACCACCGTTAACATCCGTAACATAAGGCAGAGGTGCGGCGGATGCGCTATCAGCCTCTGTCTAGATAAGAGACGCATGGGTAAAGAAAAGGATCGCTGATCAGACGAAGCGCAGGATTGTGACTAGATAGCGTCGCCTACTACCTGTCAGTACTCTATAAGGTCGCGGTACATCCATAGGTGAGCTACCCTGTGTTACCGGTTCTACCACTGAGCCTCTGCTTAATACCATCCATTTTTATGTAGCCTCCAGATGCGTCCAACTTCAACCATCCTTTCAAAATCGAATACAACGCCTCATATTAGTAAAATATAGGTATATCCAATAATATAGTACGCCGTAGCATGTATGTTAAACGCGCGCACGCGCACGTCGCATGTTAAAAATATACAGATGCAAACTATTGATAATAATCAAATAGTAATTATAGGGAGCATCTTTCTCTGTACTTTGTATATTATGAAGAGAATAATTAGAAATTTATAGAGTTTATTGTGCGTGCACTACAACTGGAAGCTCTGGCAGTAGTTGTGACTTAGCCAACGCTTAGCTTACCCAAACTTAAATAAAAAACAAGTTAGTAATTTAATTACTTATTTAGTTTAAGAAATTAAAAGAACACGCGAGACTCAAGTAAACTGATTGACATTCTTTATCTAGGTGGCGCTTTTTCTTCAATTTTAAAATAATGTTAATTTTTATAGCCAACGAGGGTTGGCGTCATGCAGGCGGCCGGCCGTGAAAACTGTACCCTAAACCTATACAGTATGGACTACAATCATACGGCGCCGACCCCATAAAACCTAGGAAAAAGTTTATTAAGTAAGAAATTATGGTCGAATATCGACCACTGGGCGATCCTTAGTCTTAATAATAATGCTTCTGCTGGCGTAACTTGATGCGCATTACACGAACAGTTGTTATCATTTTAAACATTTTTTAACAACTCATAAACTATTTATCATGCATAATGGAAGCGAGGAACACAAAACCTTTAAAATTATGACGTCATCTTATGATGTTGATGAGTTACTTCCGTGTATACGTCCGGCTGCGACCTTATCTGTACTGAAACAGCATTGCGATTAACAATAAGCCGATAAAATAATTACGGGAATAACGGCGCCGTCCTTCATTACGGCGTAACCAACACAAATGCAGTGTTAAAGCATACCCATAGAAATACCGGTAGAAGCAATCGAAGCTTAGAAATTACAGATAAATGAGATCGTCATTAATATCTTTATAGTCACCATGAACAGATGTATCTCTACCTATGTACCTACCCTGTCTATGTCCGGACTGAGTAACATGGAAGGTTTCAATGCTTTTTTGGATTTGCAATTGGCCGAAATATGACTATGATTGTTGAAGAAGACCTAAATGACTTACATTACGATAGAAAGAAAGATGTTGGCGTATATCCTCAGCCGGCCGTGACCGGGGAGGATAGCGGAAGCGCTGTTAATTAAAAATCTGGGATTCATTGTTGGCTATCACTTAGTGTTAGATAAAGTTATCACTTAAACATAACGCTGTTGAGAGTCACCAAAAGGAGCTCGCAAAGATATCATTGGACGGGACGTATTATTACGTATTATTAGTACAGACTGACGGGAATACCTGGAAGACTTCATCATGGATCGTATTAGTAATCACAACTGATTAACATTGTAATGCATTATAACTTAATTCTGTATTGCGGAACGCCAATCCCTCGGACGGGAAATTTGCTTCTAATACGCGGATTCTTCATCGAAAGTAGAAAGTAGTGACGAGAAGGGAAGGTAACATAGCAGGAGAAGCACAGCCTCATAAGCCGATCGTGATGAGCGCACGAAACATTATCTATCGTAGTTTGTGACAACATTTTTACAGCGATGCTATCACTTCGCTTGGATTTATAAGACGCCATTTAATTCTAGGCATCTTTAGGTACTTCCTGTATAATTAGTTTATTCGAGAGCCGTATGAGTTTACTGTTCGCCTTCTTCTTTCTATCAGTGCCACTTAGATTTAAGAGATCCTGGCGTCTTCCCCCGTCGCACTCGAGGACATCCAGCGAGAGGGTGTTAGTTGGTGTAATTCCAAACCTACATCCCATCTGAAGGGATTTTGCTATAGTAGCTGCTCCCCCATCTCGACAAGGCTGGAGCTCAACATCGGATTATGGTGATGCTTTAGACTTTGCAATATACTTAATATAAATTAATAAATATGCACTCACTTTATATATTCTATAAAATAGCACTACCTACCGCTCTTCCAAAGTTGTTGTAACGGCTTAATAGTTAGTAATAGTTTAAAATCTACGATCGAATCGGAATCACGAGGCGCGATGATGATGACTAGGTACTAATAATGACAAATACCTTAGTTTGTTCCAAATTGAAATAGAAATTTTGTAAACAAACGTCACTTCAATATATGGCGGAATTTTGTGAGAGAAATGGAGATAAAATGACGAGAAATTGTATTACAAATGATACTTAACATTATGAGATAATGTTAGAAAAAGTGGGTAGTCAAAAATAATTTTGAATTTACGGATCATGTTAACGAGTTATCTGTGTTTTAATGCGAACATGATTTTGGCAAGCTTTTCTTACTACAAAATATATCGGAATATTGAAAGGGTTATAAATATTAATCTTTCAATTAACGAAGACTCTAAGTTCTCATGAGGCTCGTAAACTAGGACAATCACTTTTATAGGATGTATTTTTTTGTTTGTAATTATTTTATTACAAAGATAAAGTGTAAATCTATCTTAAAAGTACCTAATAATATTATTTTATTATGTTTAATGTATAAAATCGTTAAAAAAAAAATTTCAACCGATAATATTAATTGAAAATCTGATAAATAATTATGATTCATTTAAATGAATTCCTGAAGTAATGACATTGCGGAATTAAAACATGTCAGGCGAGATACAAAAGCAGCTTGGAGTTTCTTCATAAGCCTCAATTACAACGTCAACCATATATTGCGATATCTGATATAAAAACGACATATATTTTACACAATCTCTCGCCAAAGGAACAGTACCGGAGAGTGAGCCGCGAGCGAGCGACCGGCAAAAACAACGCGCATCAGCTCTAAAAATACGCGCGTATACGTGGCGCGTGCGCTGGTGTGCGGCTCCAAGCTAAGGCCGCCGCGACACGCTCGAGATCGCTCCGTCATCGACAGATTGGGAACTTCGTCACTTTATTATCAAACTAATCAAAATATCTACAATAATAAACTGGCAGTACAATGTCAACAAAACGATTCATTGACAATTTGCCGTATCAAACCTCATCAAGCCTAATCTTTCTTTGACTGAACATCTTTTTAAGATATCATATTTTAAATAACTATCATGTCCAATCTAACGAACCTATCCTATATTTTTTTTCTATTCTAACTTAAACTTAAATGCAATACCGCAAGCAAAATATAAGTTCACAAGTTTATAAGCTGACGAGAAAGGACACTTCAAAATTGTTTATGAATTAGCCTTTTAGTTTATAATGTGCCTAGTGCGACTATAAACTGACAGAGTTCACAATTAATCGGTGACAGCTACGATGCATTAACTGCCCCGCGGTGTGTGCGAGCTTTGCACCGCTGTGTGGGTACGTTGCTTTCTATTATATTCATTCACCGACGCCGCACTCGCGCGCGCGTGTGCGTGTCGTGAAGTGCGGGGCGCGCGTGTGCGTTACCTTCGAATGAGGTTATCGGCGCGCATGTGAGCTCTAGGCCGCTATCGTGAGAGGGTATTATTTCTTTTGATTCGTGCTCCGACGTTTTAATAATTTCATTCCCCAGTCCCAGTTTCTCGTCACGCTGAAAGGGTCAAGTGAATAACAGCTTTATAAAGACGTCGCTCGACGTGGGAACCGCTCATGGTTATCACTTATGATTTCCGAGATAATCCCCTCGTTTGTTTGACATCAATGGCCATTGATTCTATTATTGGCACGCTTAAAGATACTCTTTTCGGACTCGCTATTTGTTCCATTGTTGTGGTTTATTAAATATTTCAAATTCAGTGGACCTAAAAGAAAAAGAAATCATAGAAGGTAAATTATAATTATATAGAGACTAGCTGATGCCCCTGGTTTCACATGCATTCCCCTTCCCTTCTCATTGTCAACGCTGGAACTTTCTATAATAACTTCGATCTATAGGAAACATGTGTCGAAAAGTTGTTATTGTCAAAACATAAAACATTACCATGGCAACCGATATTATAAAGTAATGTTTTATCACCTCGGGAACAGTTTTATTTTCAGGATAAAAGGTAACCCCAAGTATTTTTCTGCATCCCCGACAATGTGTGCGCAAAAATTAATCATGACCGGTTGAGTCGTTCAGGAGCGTAACAAACAAACAAACAAGCATTGGCAATTATAACACTAGTTAAGATTTTTTGTTAATGGAGTCATTTCCAAACATTTTGTAAAGTACCGTTCTACGTAGATTGTTATGTAATCATAATAAATCTCTTATCGAGATTTAAGCTGCCTTTATATCAGGCAAAAACAGCCTAGTCGCTATATTATCTTTAAGACTCCAGAAACAACAACTTAAGCGAAACAATAACTTTGGAACGGCTACTATCGCGTCTTTCCATTTTAACAGTGGTAAAGTCTGCAACATCTATTGTTATTGCACGAATGTGCCGGCTTGACCGGTGAAATACCACCACCTCAGAGAACACAAGCGTAGAAGAAGAGTTTCGTCTCATGAGTGAGGTGCAGGAAGCCTAATTCTATTCCTCTCTCCTTTTCTAATAAAGAAAGGATGGGAAGGGGAAGAGGACTTGGTGGTGGAAGGAATTAATAAAAAAGGAAAATAAACATTTTCTGTTTGTGAAGGTACGCAACGCATCTCCAACTCATTACACGCTGCTACGCTTGTTACAGATGCCTATGGCTAGCGATCACTTGATATTAGGTGAACAGCTTGCTCGTTTGCCACCTTCTACTATACAAAAAAAAATATTCCATTGCAAAACATGTCTGTGACATAAGTTCTGGGATGGATTTGGGATTTTTTCTTAACTGCTTTGGTCTGCCAACAGGAATACCCAACTGGTAAAGTTGGCTGCAGCTCTCGTTTCATGAATTGGTCGAGTCCCGAGGAGTCACACTTGCGCCAAGTAAAATTTTCATACATCTACGTTTCATTTGGTGAGTGAGTTGCCGCCATCCCCGCCCCCATATCATCTTCTCATGTCCTTTTGTTCTTCTGCTAACTGCGCGCCGCGGTTTCACCCAGCGCCCCTGTTAATTTCAACAAAATCAGATTAACTATTTCTAAGGAATTCGGAGTAGACGATATTTTTGTCAAATCACGCTCGTCGGTCGGCTGCATTGCCTAATATGTTCGCTTAACTTTCTTTTTTGTACTCGGCTACTAAGCGTCGTAGCGCGATAATAAATAACCTGTATCCTACCATAATAATTGGCATGTCAAATGCAAAAATATTTTTTTATATTCTATTGGTAGTTCCTGAGATTAGCAAGACCAAACAAACAAACCCTTCAGCTGTATTATAATGATAAATATATAAATATATACTCCTACACAAAGGCTCAAAACGAATCTTTAACTGCTCCGATTATTTAAAAAAAACGAAGATTACATTGATAAACTTTTAAGATTACATTGCAGTGAAACATGAACATAGACCTTCTTTCCATAGATTTAGTTATTTTATTTAAAGCCTTTGGAATAGCTCTAAAACAGTTTTTTATAAAAATTCACCGTTGCGCACAGCGCATCTGTCCGTCGTTTAAAAAGTAATTGCGACATACCACACGACAATAATATACACAATATTACAGAAATAGATATTCAGATAAAGAAAAAGAAAGTAGACGGCGTATCGTGTCAGGAAGTAAAAAAAAGCCCAATTCAGTGAGGACTGGTTATTCCACCACTGACACGAGCAAAAACCTCATAAATTTGTGATGAGGGCTCTTTAAATGGCGTTTCGCTAATGTAGTCGAAAATATCACCGCGCATTCATTCGCTCATGTACAGTCAGGTATTATTATTACCTAGTACCTACGCAGAAGTCCGATCTTCCCGTAACCTTGGAGTCCCTTGTAATTCGTTACACCGTTCACTGATTACGTTATTTTATATAGAACCCACGTTATCAGTAGTAAGTACATACATAAATTTCCAGACATGAAATATCAGCAATCGCGTGGACAACAGTAATAATTCACTATCGTTATTCTATACATACTTGACTTGTGATAAGGCTTGCCGGATGTATGCGAAAGTCAACCGTATTACCTAAGCGATAAAGTGCGTAATTTGACACACATCTATTTGTATCTGTAACGTATGTACTGTTTATTAAAATTTGTTTTATCGATTGTTCTTTACGTCTTGTCGCCGGCTTACATTATCATACTTTTATGTACGTCACATATAAAATTGCAAATCGTCTAAATGAAGAATGCAAAAGACTACGAGGCTCCAGTGAAGTATTATTAATTGAACACCGCTGACCTTCAACATCCACTGATAAGAATTGGAAAATAAGAGCATTGCCACACGGGCATTGTGTCTGCAGCAACGACGGAACGGTGACGCTATGTGATTTTATAACACACATCAGAACAATAGGAACGCGTCAAAACGACGTGTGTTAACGGAACGCTAGCGGAACGGACATGGGGCTAGAGGAACGTGGCAGTGAAGAGTTGTACCACGTTGTGGCGCCGTAGCAACTACACCTTGCTGTGCCGAAGAGCTGCGCGTTGCCTTACGTCACCGCGTGTTCGTGTGGCACACTGTCGACATGATAGCGGTGCGACGACACAACACCGACGCCAACGCCTGTGAGGCATCGCTCTTACAGAAACGTTGTAAGTTTGTATACATAATTACTGGCTTGCTCCTGCTAGCTCTACGAATATCTACCGTAGTTGAGCGAGTCCTCTTCCCGGAAAATATTTTATTATATATTAACTGATTTTGACATCCAAAACTTTGGACGACACTTTAGTCATGTTTACTCTGTGGTAATGAATCATCAATACATAACCGAAATGTGTGCTAGGAGCTAGTAGAAGTGAAACTTCAACGGACACTCACCGACACCGCGAACTTTTTAGCATATTTAAAGAGATACAATTCTTTCATACATCAATTGTATGTAGATCTTATACCTACCTACCTACGCAAGCCAAGAAAGTAAAATTGTTCATTTCTTTGTTACATGCTCTTGCATTTTTCAGTTGTGCGTATGCTTAATCTTAATCTTGATTTTTTCTGTACTATTGGTCAGAAAGATAATTAACACATTTTAATGGATAAGGATTCAAATCGAACACGAGTAATAGCGTAATAAGTAATGTTTCATAAGAAAAAAAATGGTTATTGTGAGATAACCATAGAAGATAGATATATATCATCACGGACTTTTATTTAGAATATATATAGAGCCAAAATTATTCCATAAATCATTTTAATGTCAGTCCTACGTGATCTAAGAATGCATAATTGTCCTATTTTTAAACGACTATTTGGTAAGTAAGAATAACTCAAAAACTACTTGGCAATTTTTGTTAAAAAAAATGGGACCACATGACAAGTACTACCTGTCGAATAAATAATAATCGTTAACATGGTAAATCGCGGAGCTACAGATTAACAACCATAAACAAACTCCCTCCACGCGGCCGTAACGCTTTTTCGTGAAAAATCTTAATATAATAATACGTCAATGTAGGATTTTCACTTCAAAAATGTTAGTCACAATTTTGTCTTTATTTATAAATTTTTAAAAAATGCCTATTTAAGACACTCTCGAATAATTCAGATGAGCTTTATAGATAACTTATAGCCTGAAGTCGGACATCATTTATAGATCTTGTTACTTACTGTATCGTCATCATCATCATCTCCGGAATAATTTGTCTTATTCTACCAATGTGTTCAAAGACAATTTCGTTAGCGAGATAGCCAATTGTCGCGAGGCGCGAGCGATACTGGTCGTGTGCATGCGCTTGTTACTTACTTGACATTTTTACTGAACTGTTATAATACAATTGCATCCTTCCTGGCCAGTAAATTAAGTGCAGTCCACGCTTGTAGGCTAAAGGGGTAGGAAAGCCCGAATCTCATCAATTATGAACAGAGAAATACCTAGAATACACTACATACGACGCATATATTGTTTAGTACGTCATCAATACGGTCGGTATATCGCTTACAAATATTTCCACTATCTTCCGCAACGCTTTGGCTGGTCGCCCTTTTTTCTTTGTCTTTTCTACATGTCCGAACACATGCCGATATTGTATCCACGAGGAACTGTTTGTTTATTATCATTTGTGAAAAACATTAACATACATCATAAATACTTTATGTGATTGAATATTTGTAATTATACCGTGGTGGAGAGCTCATAAACTGCGGCCTGCAGTTCATGGTAATGCTCAGGAACCGGTCGTCGGTGGGACAGGACATTCGGTGCACTAACGCCGCAGCTAACTAATTTCAATACACGTACAAATATAATGAAACCTCAAGTACATATGTAACATAAATTACTACTTTCCATTCTACTCTTAAATTCCAAAGGTGTATTAAGTTCGATCAATCATTGATCCATTGCAACAATTGCTGCATATGCTAAGCTTGAAATTAACTAGTAAACGCCCGCGACTTCGTTCGCGTGATGTTCAAAAACCTTCAATCGTGATGCGTAAGTTATCATGTACTGTTACAGTCCCATTCAGTTTAGCAGCATGCAGCTTCATACAATATTATCCACGTAACTTTAAAACCATTTGTCTAGATTAGTTAAAGTTAAAGACTTCTACTTTAAATACCACGCGCGATCATTTTTTTTACGAGAATTTAACTAATACTGCAATATGCATACTAAAAATGCAGTCTCGTATTTATATGTAATTACGTTTTAACATTTTGGGTTTGATGGATTCCACATTAAAGAAGCTCCAAATAAAAACAGCGACAAGAGATTTTATGTTAAAAAACAGATAATCCTATTGCATAAAGTTTTAAAAAGGTTGACATCGCTATTGTTTCTAAATTTATTTACGATAACGAACTATTCGACGTGAGACTGTTATCAAACGATTACATCTCTCTCCAAATGACGTCGTAAAACTATCGCCTTATCTTTGACACCTTTTATTTGACAATGTTACGCTTTGCGTTCACGTTCTTTAATTATGTCACCTGAGCAACTATCTAGTATTTTATTTCCGTGTATTGTATGTTTGTTCTCTAACATTTGAAAAATGCATCTAGTGTTGCTTAATACCTACTCTATCTTTTTTAATTTGGAGTCCGAAACGTGAGTCCTTCCGATAAAAAAAAATCCACTACCGTTTTTCTATTATACCATTATCCTTGGTGGTCATCCTCGAGTGCCCACCGGAACCCTCTGAACTAAACCTCAGCACGAGCCAGCGGAAACCGAAACTCCTCTTGTGTCTACTCCTACAGGTTCGGGCGTGAGTACCACGATGCAATAAATAACGATGTAAACAAAATAATTAACTTGCTAATGCAACTATCAGATGCTTCTTTCCATCATACTTACATGGCTTGAGAATTTTTAACATGCGTCCAAACAAATGTATGGCATCATGACTGGGAAAAACGTAAGTACAGGTACGCGGAATTCCGCGCGCCTATATACGATCAACGTCGAAACTTTTAATTGTAATTGTTTAAAAAAAAGCCTTTTGCACTCTTAATACCTTTTTTCAGCGATACCGCATTAAAAAAATTATTTAAATTTAAAGATCTCGAGTATATTTTAGTTTGTAAAAATACTGTGCTCTTTTTAAGAATTAATAAGTTTGACCTTTCGTAATTGGTTGTTCCTTCTTTTTTATGGTGTATACCTATAGCTATTTTAATTGAAAAAAAAGAATAAGAGAGTTTTTACTATTCGCCAAAGACCAGCTTGTTCATAAAATACTCTCGTAAAATAGTAAACTTTAGCTTTGTCTTTAAAAAAGAATATAAACCACCAGTACCTTATATAAGTAATATTCTGTGCAGCGAGGCAGTCATAGTGGGTAGCATGGTAATCACTTGTCTGCTCTACCGCCAGACGACATTGTGCCATGATTACCAACTGCATAATACTTGGACAAAAATAAGAAGATATGTCTCATATAAAATGGTACTATGCCATCTTAGATGTTTAGAGCTAACTCAAACGAAATTCCCCGAAAAATTCCGAAATCTTGGTTAGCATCATGCGTACCATTTGTCATTAATTGCGGTTGTCTCAAGGGTTAATAACAAATTATTTCTGTGGCCGTGTGCTAAAGTATCTTCGTAAGACCTATACGTAGATCGCATATGTCTGTGGTAGGATTATAAAGTACTTTTTTGACATAAATCACAAAATGCTAGTGTATAATTTAAAAGATAAGACGTGACATGTTACGCGCAAGGCAGAAGTCCAATGGTGCCAGTTTGGGAAATGTTTCGATTATCCGAGATTCTGGGAAGCGGTCGCTCGCTGGCCGGTCGGCGGTCGGCGGTCGTCGGCGCGGTGCGTGTGCTCAGCTCGTTAACGTACCGCCGGAATCCCGCTCCCGCAACCGGTCCGGCGATAGCCACGACAACGCCGCCAACGCTATGTGGCCGCGCGTAGGTAAACACACGTATGTTACGACTAATTTAGAAACGCTCTCAATCATTAACAGTATCCGATATCCCAAATCAACCTGAACACAATCGCTTAAAAAATACATGGAGTATATCTAATCTACTTCTGAACAAAGGCATCCCTACACTTCTTCTTCCCGTTTTTAATCATAGTAAGAGTAAACAAACGGCTTATTACGTGCTTAGCCGTTTACGTCATCTGAAGTTAAATAACAACCACTAGTAGTTAAACATCACTGAAAAAGTAGTTTTAAGTGCTCGCTGTCCTCAATGATGGTGTGATTAGGATATTGAGAAAAGGAGAAAATGGAGGGGAGGACACAGACACAGACACCACAACATTGCAGGAGGTAACAACACCTCCTGCAATGTTGTGGATGAAACATTATTCTGAAACATCATGTAATACTTTCCGCCAAACCACTTTCAAATACATGGAGGTAGAAATATCTATCCGCATTAATACGACAGTGTGTACCAAGTGCAAAATAAAATTCGTAGAAAAGTAACTGACCACTATATAAACAAATAGCTGCATTTTTTTAGTTAAGAATAAAAAGGAATTTAAAACCCATAGATCATTGGAAATGCTACGACCAATTATGATAAACTACAAATGCGAAATTACTGAAACGTTGCTATTGCGCATGGCCGGTTTTCTATGTGAGACTGAAGATATATATTATATGTAGATAACCTACTTCTCCACACGACGGGGATTAGAATGTACTCTATAGAAAATTAAAGAAAAATGTTAACGCTAATATGTGAAAAGTCCATAGCAAACATATGACGTGGCAATGGCAACCGATATTATTTTTGAAGGCTACATGTTTATTTTTTTAAGGATGTGAAGTACTCTATGTCCTTCTCGTCTCCTATCCCCGACTATCTGAGTGCAATATTTAAAGATGATCGGTTAATACGTTGAGGCGACGAACAAACAATCTAACACTCTTAGATTCCTTTAGCCTTTTTAATATTAGGATGTATAACTACATATTTATCAAAATCTTACATTTACATACATCTACGGCTACGACATTTACTGTATTAGTAGATATATTAAGATAAATAATAAAGTAAAAATATTTAATCTTGGTTCATGTGTATTTTAATCATCACAGTAGCATTCCAAATGCGTGGCTCGTGCATAAAAGAGGACTTTCTCCGACCGCATACTATTAGTACAGGGCATCGGGCAGTGATGCATGCACGGTTATTACCGAATCGTCTAATTGTCCGCCACTCGCCACATGGCCAGCATATGGCGGCCTAACGCCGGCGACGTCTTGCGACCAACAATGGATACGCGCCAAGGCGGTTATTTCACCGCGATTCTAATTACGGTCATAACGTCGCGCTAATATGGTATTTATAAAACTGGTATGTAAGTACTTTTGGTGTTCAATACTTTTGAAACTTTTATGTTAATTATAGTGGTGGAACGAACAGCAGTTACGACCAGAAAAGTGCCGCGATTTCACAACACAAGACAGTACTCATACGTGTACGTTTCATCCGATCAGTGAGTTGTCGCAGGCGCCAATGCTTTTCACCCCTTTAATCGCGCTTTCCATATCCAAAACCATCTGTAACTCGTCTGATTGACACGAATGTTTACGGGTAGCGTTGATGCCTTGATGTTAGGTAAGTACTTGCTCGCTTCCTTCCTACATCTCTCTTCTTCTTTGTCCTTTCCTCTTCTTTTTCGGGTTTCGGTCGGTTAGGGTCTCCTTACGTTCCTAGCCAAGGCAATCTGTATTGGGTTGTCAGTTTAGGCAATCCGGTTTTCTTGAGGTCTCTTAATATATTTGGCCGGTAAGTTTTAGAGGAACGGTCTGTACCTTTGCTATGGCAGCTGCAAAGTAGTCCACATAATGTATATGCCCACACCATCTGATTCGAATTTCAGTCATTGTCAGCGATTGTAGCGACTTCAAAGTTTTTCTTTTCTTGTATATTCTGGTACGAGTTCCTCCTACCAAAAACAAATCTTATTTATTCCATGATACCACACAATGGTATATAATGTGACGATTTACAAGCGCTTGTATGTGTCTTGTTGTAAATTCTATGCAGTACATATTCAAGGCTGGATAGAACTAGTTGGACCTCGGCCACCGCTCCGCCGAGCCAAAGCACAGCTCAGTCGGAGCCACGACGACGTATCAATGGACGACACGATGATGGATCGCGGCCCTTGTCGCGGCCTTCGCTCCGCACAGCTATTGTCTTGTCTCACCGCCAACAATCGAACGAGTGAACGCAGAGTCACAAGAGCAAAGCGTTTTTACTTTTGCTTTATGAAATGTAGCATAAAATCAAATAAATTTTACTTTGCTTGTCGCTATGAAATAAATATATTATATATATATATATATATATATATATATATATATTTATAGTAGGATTCTTCTTCTTTGAAGAAGGACCTCCGACAGGTCCGAAACTTGTCGGTACAAAACACCGAAAAAAACGCGAACGTGAGTAAAGCCGTTTCATAAAAAGTTTATTGATCTTCATAGTGCTTAGGGAGCATAGACTTCCAGCTTATATCATAAATACCTAACTCTTATTCATTGTTTTACATATAAATATATTTTGACTTACACTTTATATTCAGATAACTGTGTTTTAGCACCGTCTTCAACTCGGTATAAATGTAATGGCACTCGGGCTAACAACAGTCTTCTTGTATAATAAAAATGATGCATAGAATTTTAGGTGACAATGGAAATCGCTAATATCTTATGTTGTAGCGAGGGCGGCTAGCGTGTGCGTCGCCCGCCAACGATTGTGAGATAGCGGCGACACGGGCTTGATGCGGGCGCTATGCAGGAGCGGCACGGGCGCGGTGCGGCGCGATGCGGCGCGGTGGAAGCGCAGCACGCTCTGTTCTCGTCCGTGTGCCGCTGCCAATACTGATTTATATTAAGCGCCTCTGCACATACAAACCATGCCAAATATTATTTCACCAATATACCAATAAAAATTCATCATCACTAAGAACTTGTCCTATATATTTATAGGACGAAAATCAAACGTATTCCATTTTAATATGATTTCCATGCATGGCATAGGCTTGAAAGTTTCGTTTCGTTTCGGATTCGTTTCGATTTGGATTTCCTAAAATAGGAAAGTAGACAAAAACATTTAATTTTTATTTTTAAGTTCTAATAAATTGTTCATACAAGCTATTCATCGTAAATATGTAAATTTAAAAGCGCTCTACAGAGAAGAAAGAGCCCAACCAAAATCCATCCGTTTATCCCTTCCTCTGACTATAAAAGCTGGGCACTCATCTGCAGCACATTGGCTTATTGTAAATGCCTATGGGTAGTGGTCACTTAATATTGCCCGAACCGCTTGCTCGTTTGCCACCAAAAATAATTATTTTTGATATATATATATAGCTCATCCAAATACAAAGTCCAAGTACGTTAAAAAAGTCGCTTCAGATAACTTAAATGTCCTGATCTCTGTCGACACATCATTATGGGTAAAAACATTTGCATGAAAAGTTGTTAATAAACTGAAAAAAAAAATTATTGTTGCGTTGCGTGTTTTCGCAACCGTTTGTGCCAAAATATGGAGCAGAGTGGATGTTACGTCGATAAATTTAAACGCGGAACTGTGACCGACGAATGTTGGTGAATATGTAATGAGCGAACCGATCATACGGAAAACACACGACACGGAAATACATATAGAAATACGACGCGCTGCGGTCGCACGGAGGTTTATTTTCACACGGTCGACATACTATCGCAAGAGTAGGCGCGTACGCAATTTGAGTGCCGTCGAGTAATGCAATCATATTGCAATGAGAGAGATCCACTTGTGTGAATTACGTTATTTATATAAATTTATATACTTATATAAATGTATCATTTATAAACAAGATACAGATTTCGATTTAACACAATCCTTGCACACTTCTCAGGAATTTTCTTCGTCCATGTACTCTGCCGTTCTTTAGTATGTTACTAACCTGGTGGGTATCCGTACATGTAGGGCATTTCCCAACAAGTGTATCTTAATTTTAAAACATGTTTGCCTTCTCGTTCTTTCATCATGCCCGAACCATGTTTTTTTTCCTTTGCCGCATTTCTATTGATAATCATTGGCTTTGTTTTTGCCTTTATAAACATATTGACCAAAGTCATGCAAGAATCAAATCTGAAGAAATTAAAACAACACAAAGTCAAGTCTTTCCCTTCATTAACAGCTGCATTAGAATTTTAATTTACATCGATCACTAGGTTTTGCTGTTAATTTCTTGTCGATAAAGGTTTGCTGGTAATTTTAGTAATTGCAATAATTCTCAATCTACATTGATTTATTGAACGGTACTAAAAATAACAATTACATTTCATTATGGGCCTATTGCCCGTTCCTATTCTTTGAGCTCGTTAGTTTAAATTCTGCCATGCCACTAGTAGGTAATAAGTCATTACAATCTTCGTCAAACAAAATTAATGTCACGTGAAAAACCCAATGGCCATGAATCACGCGTCACACTTGATCGAACCCATAAGAGTGCGCCGAGTGTCCCGCTGCCGCTGATAAGTGAGGGTGGATTTATGAAGCCGGCCTTGTCGCCGCGAGGTTTTCAATTTCCGCACCCCCTACTCCCCCTCCTACCCTGCCCCGCGCCGCCCGCCCTCGACCTACCCTTCCTCTAGCGCTGCGCCCTTTGCCGCGAGTAATTTTATTAAAAACACGTCGAGCGAACGCCACCGGGAGAGAATTTTTATCTCTTCATGCATTCCAATCGGGTCGGGGATATTTTCAAAGGGGTTCGTTTCGTGGAATGGAGATACGTTCCCGGATGTAACATTTTTATTACTCAATAATTATTTATTAATAACAATACAATTGCATTTGGATTATTTTCCAATTCGATATTATATGTAGTTTAAATTATACTTTTAAATAGTTATAAAAAAGTAAGAACAATGAAAAAAACAATACCAACATAATAATACAAAGAATAAATAGCTAAACACTTGAATTCACATAGTCTTCCACACATTACAATGCGTATCTGTTATTCATGCCTTCTTAAATTTTAATCCTTCTTTTTGGTGGCTTAAGTTTTCAATTATTAATCTTTGCATAGTATAAAACAAAGTCGCTTCCGCTGTCTGTAAGCCTTTCCAACTACGCAGCGGATTTAATGCGGTTTTTCAAAGGACAGAATGATTCAAGGGAAGGGTCTAAAAGTTAAATATTAACCGTTCCATATATATAAAAGCAGATTATAGTACAAAATTGTTTCAGAGTTTTAATTAATGTGATAGCATTAAAAATATTTATTTACTGCGCTTACATTGCAAGCGCAGGCTAAAGATTACGAGATAGATCAAAATAATGTATTTCGGAATTCTATATAATAAAAAGATCTACAATAAAGTCAATTATAGTATATATCTTTTAAGGATAGTTTGCTATACACATTCATCCTTTTTTAAAATGCTCACGTACAATGTGGTAATTGGAAAGTTACTTAAACACACACTAAGTATTTCATGCACATTATGATCATCTTGTCCGCCGTATTTCTTAAATAAACATCTTATGAGCCATCGCAAAATAAAAAGTATCGCGCGCGAAATAAAATCAAGCGCAGGTGTCACATCGATGACGGGATTCGCTTGATGCAACCATCCAACCCCGCGACGCTCGCTTCACCCACTTTGCTCCATGTGCTTCGATAAAGGTACTTTTGTAAGCGAGTGTTACCCGTCCAATTTAATACAAGCAATTAATACAGCATATTACTTAAATTATACTTTGCTTCCATCGTCGGACTAAATAATTAGTAAGTTATCTTCATTTTTGACCACCCCCTTAGGATGATATAGTCGTAAAGCATATTTATCTTAATTTATTGCTTCCTTTAAATTCAACGGATACTTCTTTGACAGCAAACATCGATTCACGTGTTCGATTTGCATACAAATGTCACTTCTTCCTCCCCCCGTTCACCATTGTAGCAGAATCTTTACAAACAAATTTACATAGATATTAATAATGCTAGGTTAAATAACTTGGTTAAATAATTGTTAGTTTAATAACATTAGATTTAATAACTATCTATGCGTCAAATAATTGTCAGTGATTTTAAATACTGCTAGCTTAAATAGACATCCGACTCGATAGTTGCGGGATAGGTTTCTAAGTGAAAATTTAGAAATACGTGCTGTAATTTATATAAGTTGGCGTTCAATAATAAAAAATACTGCCTCTATACTTTGTAACTTTTTAGTAGTTTAGTGTGAAAAGTATAACTGACGTTTACGAAATATTGATAGATTTAAAACGTCACATTGTTTAGTTAGTTTGTGAGAATTATTGCTGTTTCTTTTGCAAACGCAAAATATTTATCAAGAAGCCAAATAAGGTAAGCTGCATCTTCATAACAAACTTAATAACAGGCAATGTGTGGCTTAGAAATAACGTTGTGAGTAACATTGTGAATGGTAGCTTATGCTTCGATTATTCCGGCAAGTTGAAAGAATGAATGAGGAACAGTGACAAGGCAAATTTAGATGTGCGAAAGTGAGTGGCAACTGTCGACCAGATTGATTGGATTTGCTTACCCGTGACCGTGACCCGTAAGCAACGAGCATGTACATATAGATATATGCATGTAAGTTGAAAAGTGTGCCAGAACTGTGCCAAAAGTTTCCCAAATCATCAGAATTCTTACTTGACAAATGTTAAAGTGAGATTGATAATCATTATTCTAATAAAATTACTATCGTGATGGTAATAAAAAAAATACCGTGCTTAATGATAACTGAAGATTCAGTATCAATAAACAAGTCTACTATTGGTGACTGTCAGTGTATACATTTAGTTAGTTACAAACTAACCGTATTCACTGCATGTTGCGTAGGGGGATTGGGGTGGGGGAGTGACGTTGGTGTTCCCTATATTGTAGTTGGTAAAAAAATTGTTCCTCGTTAGTGTTCGGGGGCCGTACAAGAACCCAAATTGTATTGAAACGTACTTACAAATTGTATTTCTTTTAGATTTTTGCAATTTACGTACGTCACGTAGAATTATTTTTAATAGTACTATTAATACATTAAGTTACTTGACAACTACAATTTGTGACAGAAAGCATAAAACAAATTTATACTTAAAGCTTACGCTTTGCTTATCACACGGTTAAAGTAATGACTATGGAATAGTAGATAAAAAAGTACCAAAATTTATTTCCCTTACAAAATTTTAATTGTACATACGTAGTATCAGTTCGGCTATTCAATTTATTCATTCAAGTAATGCTTAGCAATGTTTGCACTAACAATCCGATGAAATCATTATAATTGTTTTTTTCCTAGAAGGAACGAATAAAACTGTTTAATGACGCCACCAAAAATGACACACGTACTTCTTTAACAAACATTTTGTCAAAATTAATAAGACAAAACAATTTCTACTTAATTATGCATCACATAGCGGAGTGAAGTAAAGCAAGTGAAGCCTTCGCGAATACATTATTCCTTTAAACCTTACTAACTGGTTCTTTTGTGAGACGCCTCGCGGGCCACATGGTGACGCTCGCAAATTTGCACAGGCATTGCAAAAAGCGGCGGCGTTCGCAGAACACCTATTGTGTCAGCACAGAGACGCGCAATTTTGTACGAACCTACATCCCCTACATAAGACAAACGAATGGATTTAAAATCCGCCAATCCAATTTATGCTCAAACTACAACAGAATAAAGTTCATTTTCTTGTAGTTAACCGTGCTGGATGAATGTGATACCCTCGGTAATTTTGCCCGGGGCTTCGGTTGTAGTTTTTAAATAATACAGCAGTACAGCGCTGTCAAGCGGTTAGACGTCTAAAGATAGAATATTGTGTCAGCGCTGCTATGCTTGACTGCTTGCAAGAAGGGAAAGGTGGTCGTTAGATCGACAGGGTGCTTTTCAGCGTCTTTGTTAAACGAACCTTTTCCTTCGTCTTCGATATTGAAATCCCCGAGAATTAGGTATTTAAATGCGTCGGTTGCATTTTTTGCTCGTTACTTTGAACAGCGAGCACATAGCAGTTTTTTGCCGGCGACCGCTCTAGTGCTCCATAAAGAATCATAAACTTTTTTGTCGTATAGTTAAAGGCGTTCCATTATTTATGATTTGTTGCCGGCTAATTATAGATGATTGAGTATTGTTTCCACTTTGTTTTTTTTTGTTGCTTTTTGTCATTGTGCCTACCTAATATAAATCTAGAATTGTTTTATAGCACTATGTTTGTGGTTTTCAGAGTGAGGTAACTGTAATTTTTAAATTTTGACGAGGATGAGCATTAAAAATTATATTTTTATCGGCAAAACTTTTTAGTCTTTGCAATAAATTAAAAAAAAAACTTGTAGTCATTTACAACCTAACCAAGCTAACTTCGCACACATTTTTAATAGTAAATCATATTTAAAAATGTGTGTCTCAAGCTCAGTGTAATAATGGTTAATAAAACTTTTATAAAAAATCAAAATGCTTGAAATGAAGCATTTATATTGCTATCGCAATTTAAACAATATAACAATGATTTTCAAGACAACCTACAATTTTTAATAAAGGAGAAACATTAGCGTCTATCCGAATCAAAGTACAAGCTCGTCGTTCTAATTCAACGAGGTCTCGGGAACCGGGAGACACAGGACAAGCTAACCGTGGGTGTACACTGCCGAACACATTCACATAAAACATTGTCATCTCAGCTTTTTCAGAGCGAAAGCTTGTATCGCGAAACGATTTTACGCCAGAGGAAACCCATGGTAAAAATTGTAATAAGTACACTCTTCTAAGAAGGTGACACTTTAAAAATTGATTATCCGCCCCCGCAGCAGTGCAGTCCGTGGGGTAATGGTATAATATTTACTTGCTTGGATACTATTTGTTTGCTTGGATTTTCGATCAAAAAACTTGAACAGTGGTAGTGCCCGCAACAACATATATTTCACGATTGTTTTTTGTGACTGAAAGGTCACTGTTTGCCTTGAGGAGGCACTTACATCTACACCGGGCACGAGGCGGCAGAGCGCAGAGGGCGCCTAGCCTAAGCCTCTTTAAGAGTAACTAAGCTCGAGGGCTCCGTAGAGGGAACTTCGGCTCGGGCCTTTACTTTATTATTATTACCGGATTGGGAGGCCGCCGAGCTCTTAGGTCGCTTCGATGGTCGCTCCATGGAGTGACTCGGCTCAAGGGCTCCGAGGACCCCCGGGGACCTCGGCTTGGGCTGTCACTCTTTACGCGTTTAGCATTCCGATTCGAGGGTGCCCGAGAGGGCCGAGCCTCGGCTCGATCGGTAGCCATTATCTGATTACAAGTAGCATTACAACTAACATTACCACCACTTCGGAAAGCGTTAGCGCTGGGAGAAGAAGTGGCGGAAGAAACTCCAGCAACGTTTCTATCATTAATAGGGGAGAAGACTCTGGCAGCTATGTGGCCGTATCTTGAATGCGATGGCCGTCCTCGCCGGCGAGAACGGTATGTGATTTTGTTGCGAAGTTGTTTCAAACTAGCCTGAGCGATCGTTTTTGCATCGTCTCGATAGTCGAGTATGTGCCTAGGTCGTCTATAGTCGCGGCGGAACGTACCAAGCGCGATTGGTTTGTAGGAGGCGGCACCTACGACTAACGGATTGGGGTGACCGGCGGCGGAATCAAAATAACAACGCGACGCCAACTTCAGGTGTTGGGCTATGGTAGGCAGCTCTAGGTCCACGTGTAACTCGACATTGCGCACGAACCACGGTGACCCGGTGGCCCTGCGCAAGAATCTGTTTTGGATCACCTGAAGTCGGTGTATTTGTTTCGGGGATATGTGCGCGAAGACCGGACTAGTATTTCACGAATTACGAACGGCCGGTTAAATGCCACGGCCTCAGAAGAAAGGCGTGAAGTAGAAGCATTCTGCGTTTCGTATTTTGAGTGAGGTGTCGGAATCCGCCTCTTAATCTTAATGATTTTCCACTTTTTATCCCTTTTTAATATGGAGAGGATGGGAAGGGGAAGAGGATTTGCCGGGGGAAGGCATGAATATGAGACAAAATATCCCTTTATTCATTAGCCCTCTGTCCATCTCAAACTCTTGTTTCAGATGCCTATGGGTAGTGGTCACTAAACATCGGGTGGTTCATTTGCCTCTGCTGTAAAAAAAACTACGGCTTGTGTCTAGCTATTTCCGCATCTGCAGACTGATTGTGCACCGTATTCGGTTTCACGATACCGCCCATCCGATGTTTCTAGATTAAAAATTAAACTTAATTATGATTTTAATCCCCGCCGCTAAGCCCAGAAACATAGGCCATCGGATATCGTATTTTTAAATAAAACTTAAACAATTCAGATTTGAACTCTCTCGAACAACATGGATCTATTCCATACATAATATAATCCGTGCCTTTTTGTGTGGACTATCGCGGCAGGCTGCGGCGCCCGCGGCTTACTAATCAGGCGCGCATTAACGAGCCCTCCTTTTTCCAAGTCCTCGCGTGTCGCGTTTGCAATGATAGGGCCATTGTATTCGCACATGCATAATGTTTTCGTCTAAGTCTATACTTAATATTTTAAAACGTAAAAGTTTGTTTGAACGCGCTAATCTTAGGAACTACTCATCAGATTTGTAAAAATATTTTTGAATTAACAAGCTGAGCTATTACGATTGTAATGAATCGCAGCGCAGCAACTATTGGCTGCAAGCACTTTCCATAACCAGTGACTTGGCCACTAACAGCATGACTAACATGTAAAAAACAGTTGAGACAAGCGTACCTTGAGGTATTTACTAAGTACTTTCTTTCTTCTGTGGGTCACAAGCGACAGTAGGTGTCTGGCGGTGATCTCTCGTCTTGGTCACCGTAAGAAATAAAACTACGAAACTAATAAAATTAAACTTATAAAAATATGTACTGTTATCATATTTGTTAATATATAAAATAATTAATATATAATTAGGATATTCCGTTAAAAGTAACAGTAGTCATCATCATGGCGATAGAGCCACAACTGAAGCAGTATTTAAATCGCCAATTTGCGATTTCAAGTAAACTTAAGTGTACGAACATCACATTTTACAAGTATGGATTTATTTTATGATATATCCTAAGTATTAACGTTGGCCGGCTTGCGCCGGGTTGGTTAGTAAGATATTTGCTTTTCACACCGTAGGTCGTGGGTTCGATTTCCATCCAGGAACAGGAGCATGGAACATATCTGTATGACCTGTGTCTGAGTCAAATACACACTGTACTTACAAAAGAAAAAAAGTAGTGTTATCAAAAGTTACAAGCTCTGCTTAGTTTGGGATCAGAAGGCTGTGTTAGGATAATTTCCCAAGATATTTATACACAACAATTATTTATATTATGTAAAAAGAAACATTGTTTCCCTTTTCGCTCGCGTTATGTCGACCTGCCTCGGAATTTTTGATGAATGAATGAGGCAATGAAAAGTGGCAATAAAAGTGTTTTTGCTAATGTTATAATCAACAATACTTAGTTATATTTTAAGATAAAAAATTAAAACATCGAGGATATAAATAAAAATGCCTTCTAAGAATTTGATAAATATATATGCTAATTATGTTTCTAAAATTGGAAAAATTATTCCAGTTTACGAATTGCCGCTAATTTCCTTATCCATTTTTAATCAAATAAAATCTTCAAATTGATTAAGGCATATATTATAGACTAGCTGTGCCCCACGGTTTCACCCCCCCCCCCCCAGCAATTTTACGTAAACGAAATGATATTACCTCCTTAATACTACCCTATCCTCATCGTCATCACCCTGCCCTTTTTCTGCGTATGTGGGGTCGACACATTATGACCGTAGCAAAGTTTAACAATCACATAAATGATTGTTTAAACTGTGGCCGTATTCCATACTGTATAGGTTCTGGCTACAGTTTTTACGGCCGTCCGCCTGCCTTACGTGTAACATAAGAATACATACATAATTTCTAAAATCGTCTACATACGTGTAAATACTGCGTCACCAAATACAGCTGTTACCATTACTAGTGTCTGACTACTACTACTACTAATGTTTGACATGGTTCTTTAAATTGATATAACTTTCTTATTTAATAACAGATTGACATAAAACAAACACTTAATGTTAAGTCAAGCTTACCACAATACATTAGTGAAAACCGCACCCAAATCGGTTAAGCCGTTTCTGAGATTAGCGGTAACAAACGCACAAACAGACATACATACAAAAGACATAGACTAAAATTATAATAATCATTGTTTTGGGTTCTATTGTGTTTATAAAGGCCCCCAATAATAGTTTTTCTCAAATATTTTCCATGTACAGACAGCGATCAGTTAAAGTTTTATTATATGTATAGATAAAAGGTAGGTAACCTTGCAATTCTTTAAGCTAATAATTATTTATTTATTAATTTATGCGTTCTTAAGTAAAAGATTAAATGTATTTATGAATAAAATATTTGTCATCAATACATTTTTTTATTCAAATCGATTTAAAATTTCAAATTTAATCAATAAATTTTAAATGTTGAATAGAAACGATAAAGCTAGGCTACTTTTTTAGAATTGTCATAAAATGTATCAATAACATTGGAATTAGAAAAGTATCATTCTACGTTAATAAATAAATCAACTTACAAATTTAAAATGACTCACAAAAAAGGATTTATTGCGATTTCCACAAGCGCACTACAAACGCTATTGGTCATCAACCACTCGACTCCCTGACAAAACAACTAATCTATCTTATTGGGATCAGATTACCTTTGGGAGCTTAGGTTCGGATCCTGCCGACTGCGCCATGTTAAACTTTTCCTTCTTTTTTTTATATTACAAAGTGGCAAACGAGCAAGCGGCCCCTGGAAATAAGCTATAATACCGCTACCCATAAGCATCCGCAACAAGCTAATGGGTTGCAGATGCGTTGCCTACCTTCATGGACGAAGAAGGGGACAAACAGAAAAAAGGATAATTCCATTCCCTGTCCATCCCCTCCTCATCCGTCAAATCCTCTTCCTCTTCCCTTCCTTTCCTTATTAGAAAAGGGTAGGAGGGGGAAGAGGACTACAATTAGGCCTCCGGCACGTCACTCATCAGACGAAACGCAGAATACTTCTACTTCACGCCTGTCTTCTGTGACGTCGTGGTATTTCACCGGTCGAGCCGGCCCATTCGTGCAAAAGATGTTGTTACTGCGGGCTCTACCACTGTTAAATCTTATTCTTGCATACGAGAGGTGTGGAATCAAACAACAGAGAAGTATCGACCGATATATTTCCATCTACCTAATAACAAAACTTATTTCCGAATAGGTACCTGACAAGTGGAATATTTCGTTAAACATTAAAAGTGGTATTTTGTAACAAATCAATTTGGTTGGCATTCTATTACCAACGTGCAAGTAATAACCAAAGATCATATAAAACTAGCTGTTCCCGCGACTCTGTCCGCGTCGAATACTGACTTTCATTTTTTACGCTAATTATCTATACTAATATTATAAAGAGGAAAAAATTTATTATTTGTTTGTTTAAATTGAAATAACCGATCTGAAAATTATTTCACTGTTGGGAAGCTACACTATACCCGGGTTATGAAGGCTATATAATATTTTCGCACGTTTTTTTAGTGCTACTTAAAGCCGGGGCGGATCGCTAGGCTCTTAATATATTTAACATTTTTGCTTCTATTTGAAGCGAGGGCGAGCTAGACACCTAAACGTTTCTCATCGAAGAAAAGAACGAATCAAATTGTTTTATTGTTTGTTCAAAGTATACAATAGAATAGGAACAACTGTTCAGTGTCAATTGTTTCATCCAAAAATAACGTATCCACGTTACGGATACCTTCAAGAGAATAGTGAATGGGGCAATGCTTAACTAGTGCGCACCGTTAACCACCTCATCCCCACTTAATATTAGGCACTGATGAACATTTAATTGTAGTTTGTTTATACTGGATACAATTTGGAAAGTTTATTTTGTACTGAGCAACGAACAGTCCCCTGCGAAAGTTCGAGATACATATCGGCAAGATTAATTGCCTTTTTAGCATTCTCTGACACGTCCTCCTGCGCCGAGCGTTGAATTATCTGGTCTCGAATCAACCGACATCGGTCACTCCGCTGCCTTATTAGGCAATCGCATTCGACAAAAAAAAACATTTACTGAAAAATTGTAAATGAGTTAATATTTTATTACTTTATTTATTTACATAAAGAAGGCGCATACAAATTAAAAAACGTTCTCAAACCCGTAATAGGGGTACGGGTACTCCATATAAGGAGTTCCACATTTCTTTAATATGTACCTAGGAACCTACTGTATAGGACACGTCTGTGTGTGTCTACTCACTTATGTTATATAAATTTGTCTTATTAGGTACCTCAACTTCAATTTAAAAGAATTTCAAGGGTTTGTTGTAAAAAAACTTTTTCGTGCGCTTACATTGCAAACGCTGGTTCAACCTTACCAGATAAATCAAAATAATATACTGTGGAATTGTATATCTTAAAAATATTTATAAAAAAGTCAGCCATTCCTGCATGGCATATCATCTCTATACTCTACGGCTATCTCAGAATAATCACTTATTTCCGTAAGAACAATTAATTAAAATAATGCTTCTTACGACGCTTTTTTAACGTATTCAGTATTAATCTTTATCCACATAAATATGTTCGTAAGCTGGAGTTATAAACGTTGATTATAATTGCCTGTTACACTGTAACGTTCTGACAGACAATTTAGAAGATGTCTAAAGTTTAAAAAATTCGCGCAACGGAAAATTCAATAGGTGCCGCGCAGTAGTGGGCCGGCTGCAGCGATGTGTCAAGCCCGGTTTCTACCGCAAAAGGGTAATGTGCGGAAAATGATTAGGCGGAATGGAGTCCGTTTTTATGAAATAGGTTTACATTTGTACCAACAAAGAGTTTAGTCTGTTGATTTCCACTGTAAAGGGAAAATGTGAGAGAGGATCGAGCGGAGCGAGATGAATGTAAAATGTGGAAACGGCACCATATATATGTATATGTATATGTCATTGCGAGTTGAACGGACTCCGTTTATTCCGCTCCGCTCCCTAGAACGAGTTGTAGTGAATTCGCCTATCCCATTACAACCCTTTCTGCTCACCCAGTCCTTTCCGCCCGACTATTTATTGGTGGTAAGACAAGTATGCAGTGTTATTCTTGCGAGTTAAACGGAGTTAATGCTACTGTTCCACTCGCGCTTAATTTAAATAATTATCTTAGGAGTTATCGCAAAATAAAACCTTTGCACGGGTCTCGCACCGCCTCGCCGTGCCCTAGCTGTGCTGTGCCACTGTGCTTGATGTGCAATCGACCCGGGTATAAGCTATTCAGAAATTAAGTAACACAACTTAAATTAATTCTAAGGCAGAACTATGTTTGTCGGATCAGTTAGTATTCTATACAAACAACAGAGTAACTTTATTTAAAGTAAACGTTTTTGCTTTACTTAATTTTTCTTCTCGGGGCATGTAAAAAGATATTTTACTACTTTTAATTTTACAAATAAATTGTATGTTACTAAAGAGCGTAGCTCTTACAGGATGATACAGTACGCTCTAGATAAATTTAATTATTATATATATTTATCAGATTGCGAGATACAGACAAGCATATATACAGTAACACAGCAGATCCTCGAACGGGCCGGCACGACCGGTGAAATACCGCGACCTCACAGAAGACAGGCGTGAAGAAGTATTCTATCCTTTGTAATGAGATAAGGATGGGAAAGGAAGTAAAAGTAAGAGATAGAGTAGACGAAGCGGAAGAGGTGTGTCAAATGGAAACCCGGTAGCCTCTGCCTATCCCTCTCCTTATTAAATACGTGATTGAATTTACGTGTAATATTTCTTATTGAATTTATACATTTATATAGTTTTTTAACAATAAACCCTTTTGTGAATCTTTACCACGGATTGTGTATTTCTAGGGATTGATTTGGTTACATATTATATTTTAAATTAGGTATTCAAAACAAGAGATTCGATCCCAATCATTCGTCCGAAGGCCGCGAGTCAAGTCAACAACCCGACAATAAAATAAACATAGTAACGGCTCAAGCCGCTGAGGCGTCGTGCTAAGTGCTCTTAAAAAGGCTTTCGTGAAGCGCACTCGGGGCTCGGACTAATTATATATTGGATTTTAAGGCTGACGACCTTAGGCCTCAGAGGATTTTTAAGCCAAAATTGTAGTCAGATCATCATCTATAAACTAAGGCATTTTAGTTAAATAAGTGTTTATAGAAAATCGAACAACGTAGAGGCAATGTCTTAAGATTAATAGATAATATTTAATTTGATTTAGATGTTGTGCAGTAACCATGTTATGTATTTATTTTATGTATTATACGAGTGATCACCGATGCCCTTGAAACCGACCGACGCGTTGCCGGCCTTCAAGGCCGTTCGTTCGTTTCTTGAACGACCCTAAGTCTCTGATTTGGAAATACCGCTGGCGACAGATCACTCCACAACGCGGCTGTGCGAGATAGGAAATACCCGAGAACCGCACTATAGTGGCGCACCAACCATCAAGACGGTGTAGATGGTAGTTACTGCTCTGTCGTGTTGAGCGATGACGTAATCAGGCCCATCAGTAAGAGCTCGGTCGTTGACCATTTTTTTTTATGTGATATGGTGGCAAACGAGCAAACGGATAACCTGATGTTAAGTGAGCGCTGCCCATAGACATCCGCAACAGGCAGATATGTTGCAGATGCGTTGCCTACCTTTAATGGACAAAGGAGGGCACAGACAGGAAAAAGAATAATTCCCTTTCCCCGCTAACCTTCTCCTCGTCCAATTCTCTTCACTTTCCCGTCCTATCCTTATGAGGAAAGGGTGGGAAGGGGAAGAGGACTGAAATTAGGCCTCCGAATCCCTCTCCTAATTAATACGTAATTTTGTTGCAGACGCGTACCGTAAGAAGTAGTCCTTTAAAGGGAGCTACAACCTACTTGTAGCTAAAGGTAAACGTAAAAAAATATTTTAGTTTTTTTTATAAAGGGACGAGCTCAGATTCTTGGTCCACGCATGCGATTGACCTGTTATAAAGTGACCATCGCTTTCGGCAAACATCTCAAAGGTAAGTTGTAAGTTTTTTCGCGTTTATGTGTGTTTGTATGCATAATTGTATGTATTTTAGTATTGATGCATGTACCTCCGTTCCATTGGACCTGTTGCCTAAGATACCGATTTTAAGGAATGTGGTGTCACTCGGTTTGTATTCTTTCCCAAAGTATAGGAAAGTATTGTATCTACTTGAAGTGACGGTACATAAGAAGTACATAGGATATCTAGAGGTCGTTCTTCGAAGTCATTGTCGAAATGTACTAAGTATTCTAAAATTTAATTTATAGTAAAAACATTTCCGGTCAATTCCTTTGGCGGCAGAATTTGTTAACTAACTTTCGATGCATACTCAGCTATATGCCACAGTAATGGTGGTGTCACATTTAACAGTGGTAGAGGTCGCAACAGCGACAGATGTTGCACGAATGGACCGGCTGATGCGCTGAATCTACTACTCTAGCGTTTCTTTCGAGGAATGAGTTGCCGCAGCCCTTCCAGTCCTTAAAATATTAATACAATCTCCCGCTAGACCTATCTGAAGATTTCCTGAAAATTTCATTGAAATCGGTCGAGCCGTTTCGGAGTCTGTAGGGACATACACACACAGCGCCCTCAATACATATCGATAGATTTGTTGGGTAAATAAAGAAAAATCTGATATCTTAAACTCACTATACCTACCACACACAAAGTAGGATCACTGGACGTTTGTATGTCAGTTTTATTTGTAATCAATAAAATCTTGGTAAGGAATAGAAATATCGCCACATGAATAGCCCGCCCATAGCTAGCAAACGGCCAGCCTGACCGCATCCATCGCCTTTTTATTACTGGTCGTAAGTTTGAACCTAAATAGTTAATTTTATAACGATCTCTGATGTTCCGAAACATAGTATCTACATACATAAATGTATCCCACGACTGTTTTCATAAAACTAAGATATTTCCTTAAATATTTTTAAGTGAAAAGAATACGTCGATAAATAAGGCGTGCATGTAGAGCGCGCGCTTAACGTAGCCCATTATATTTGTAAAAAAAACATTGATCATCGGACATTCTCGAACGCGTCAGATTAAGATGGAGGGGTAGGTGGTGGGCTTACACGTTAATAAGTGTGCATTTCAAAAATGTGACGTATTCGTTACTTTAGCAGTGTGTGTAGTGATGATAGTGCCCCATCATAGTTGATTGACGCCGATTATTGTAGATTTATATTTTCCCAAACAAGAGTCTGTTAACATTAAATACAAAAACAAAACAATTTTCCTACGATTGTGTTCACTCGCGTTTGACGGCAATGTTGTATTATCTCGCAGAGTTATGATTTAATCTTCAACACACAGATTCACGATCTCATAAAGAGATGCAGGTTAAATAAAATCAGATAGAATTGTTGTAATGTTTTTCAGAAGGCGCTTGTAATTGTTTTGAAGGATGAAGTTCATTGAAGTTATTTGAAGCACTACAACTGTCCTTTGTGGCGCGATAAACATATCCCTTTGAATAGGAAGCCCAATCCCCTTATATGTGTCCACGTCTTTTCCTTTTCCCGCCGTAGGTACTTATACCCTTTTCTTTCAAGGCTGACAACGTCTGTATTTTTATTGGTTGTTGCGAAGTAGGACTTCGGTCGTCGTTTAACATTGAACCGCTTGCCAAAAAGCCAACGCATACTTTAGTGTTACAGACGTTTACGAAAGCGAGCGCGAAAGCGGCCATAATAATTTAATATAATCCCTTTCAAGTACTGTTACAAATATTGAGTTGAGGCAATGCACTATACGATCGTTCACAATATTAAATTGGAGTGCATATTGTTTTAATTGTCAATTGTTTCCAGACTGAGTCATGCCATGTAGGCACATATCACGTCGATGACTCAGTGGACTATAAACTTATATATTATTTTGTTATAATTAGGTAGTATGCCTGTTTCAGATGCCGGCGTAGGCAGAGACATATATGCGAGACAATACATGTATATAGGTACTTCTTAATGAGATGAACAACCATCTAGTCCCTTGATCTTGAGTGTTCCTCGCCATAAATAAAATCTAACCGCACCAACGGGCTGGATATTGATACCACCCTAGGAAAATAGAGAAGTGGAAAGATTAAGTTTTAATGAAGCAGCAGTATAAATAGAATTTACGCTGGTACTATATATTTGTGAGGTCGAAATGGTCTCATGTAACCGCTGTCGCCCTTCCGTACGGTGGGACGTTTTGGTCGTAGTTAACCATATTTAGGTTCAATTTTTTTATTATAGCATAAGGAGGCAAATGAGCAGCGGGTCTCCTAAAACTAAGTGATCACCGCCGCCCATAAACATCCGCAACACCAGAGGAACTGCGGATGCGTTGCCGGCCTTTAAGGAAGGATTACGCTCGCTTCTTGAAGGACCCTAAGTCGTATTGGTTTGGAAATACCGCTGGTGACAGATCATTCCACAACGCGGCTGTGCGAGGCAAGAAATTACTCCAAAACCGCACCGTAGTGGAATGCCAACCATCAAGATGGTGAAGATGGTAATTGGAGCTCTGTCGAGTTGAGCGATGACGAAACTCAGCGGCAGGAATTGTTCCAAACAATTCTTCGGAACACTCCCCATGGTAAAGACGATAAAAAATGTAAAGAGAACTGATGTCTCTTCGCAATGCCAGTGAGTCAAGCCGATCAGTAAGAGCTCGGTCGTTGATGATTCGAATCGCTCTTCGTTGTACGCGGTCACGTGGAAAAAGCTGGTATTTGGGGGCTCCATCCCAGAAATGCGAGCAGTATTCCATATGAGGCCGAACCTGCGCCTTATACAGCTATATATTTTTTTTATTCTTGGTTACGGGAGTAAATCTTCATACAGATAGGTACTCTGCTTTTGGGGAAAAGACGGGATATATGTGAGGTTCCGGGGTCTCCATAGGATCACATCGGCTCCCTCTACACTGAGCTTCTGCACGACCCAGTAGAGGCGGAAACTTACCTTGTGCCACCGCTGTGCTAAAAAACAAAAGGGCTTTGCTGTCTGGCCGTGTTCTACACGAACTTGCAACACATTCGCAAATGGTAGACCATGTTTAATTGTAATGTAGAACCTCCATTGTATGTAATATGGATTTCATACATTTCAATTGCAACTTGCATCATAAGAATAAATGTGTAAAGGTTCGCGTTATAAATATAATATAGAGACAATTCAGAAGACAGTATCATAGTGAATGAAATAAAATATATCAGATCTAAGGCAAATGACGCTGATATTAGTTGACGACCGATATTTAAAATTGTCACGGACAAAAAATACAAGTCGTGCTCGTCCGGTCTGTCTATCGAACGTGTCGAAATGCAAGCTGGGTGTATTTATCGCGCCGTATCTCCCCGCGGCGCGGGAATAAATAACCGAGCGCGCCCGGGGACCCCTCGCAGACCCGACAATACAAAATGTCCGTTTATTTTTCTATATGCGAGCCGCGCGCCAAAAAACAAAGCCGGTGCTAGCCGCGCGTCCTCTGAACGGGTCGCCGCGCCGCGAGCTCGCTCGCACGGCGCGGGCGGGGCGCGGGCTCCGGCGTCGCCATTGGCCGCAGCAACGCTTAGCCCGCCGCTCGAGCCGCGCGCCCAATCCGCAGCGCCGCCGCTTCACCCGCCGCACTCCCCGCGCGCACCCCATACACGCCGACCTTTCACGAATGCCGACCGATTCGATACGACCGAAAATGCCTTAGTTACTTCACGGCCGCTCCGTTGGCTGGACGTTGTCAATGCTCGTCTGCGTGACAGTCTAAAAAAATTGTTTCTGCTCCATACTGGCCCTATTTAAATTAATAGAGTGGATTTTGTGCACGTCTACGGAGATTAATCGAGGAACGGACGCTATTCAGGTATTTTTCTTAATCTATTTCTGTTATAATTCAGTATTAAGGTAGCAAACATCGTAAAGAATAGGAATAAATCGCTAGAGTAAACTTGGCGTCGAAATATCGTGATATAAGCGGACACGTTAGTGCCGGATAATGGAACGTAAAAGCGGTGTCCTCGTAATCAACGTAGGCCGGGCGCGGCGCGGCAACGTCGCGCGTAAATAATAGGGTAGGCGCGCGGTGTCGGTGCCGCGGCGGCAGCTGGCGCGGAGCGGCAACGTCGCGCGCGCCCACCGCCGAGCCCGAGCGGGACGCAATATACCTACCGCGCCGCCACCAAGTTCAATGACGAAAACGCTCATCTCGCTCAATCGCACGAAACATTTTACAATACCACATTAATTACTATTTATTATACACATTATAACTACGAAACGATTTATGTTATTAAGTCTTACGTATTTACAACTTTCAGTACGTTTAATAACTTGATACCAAATATGTCAGTCATTATACCTAAAGATTTATCTTCTAGTAGTATTAATGAAGAAATATTATATTCGACTGCGCGCTGAAAATAATAAACAGCACAATGAAAACTTGTTTACAGATATCGAGCTGTTGTTTTTAAACAAGTAGCGCGCTCTGTCGGCGCGCGGCGTAGTGTGCGGCGCGGGACGCGGAGCGGGCGCGGCCGCCGCCCCCGGCCTCAGTTCGGCTGTGACATCGAGTTGTGTGGACGTACTGCTGCGTGTCGCATCTGAGCGCCGTTTCGCGCGGCAACTTTGAACAGTGACAGCGTTAAGAGTGTATTGTGTGCAGAGAATGTGTGTCGGATTGCGGTGCTCTACAAATTGGATGCAGTGAATCGGATCACTATTGGATTGCAGTGTAATTCTGGATTTGATTTTTGGACGTTACGCACCGAGTCGACCGCCTCACAAACTGGGGATGCATAAAATGGAGCTCGGCGACAGCGTGTACGCCGCCGAGCGTATCATGAAGAAGAGGATTAGAAAGGTGAGCTTTGTTTCGTTTTTTCGAAAGCAAACACTGCGGCGGGTGGTTGCGAAACGCACGTAACCACATATCACCCCTTACTAAACATATATAAACAAATAGTCACAGTTAAAAAAGTTTATCTTAAATATATGCCGGGTTCAATGTGTTCAAAATGTTTAATATATAACTTTTTAAACGTTGATTTGGGTATTAAAATGCATGCCAATTTTAAGTGTAAGAGATTAATTTGTATACGTTGTTAAAGGAATGAGAATAGTTAAGCGCATCACTGGTGACAATTTGTTTATAGATCAGTTGGTCGGTTCTTATATTTGCCGTGTCTTATTGTTATATAGCTTGTTGTGCAATAATTTTAGTTTCTTTTGATGCATGCTTGTTTGTTATACATAATGCGTTGCATAGTATTCTAATTTAGATTTTGTGCATTAATCCTGTCATTGTGAGCCGGCCGGCAGCTGTTCGGAAATTATCGCAAGGGTTTTGGCTTCTTTTGACGCATGCTTTGGCCCTTATTATTACCGGGTCTCCCCTTACGCCCGGGTCTTATGTTCAGATACCGAGGGCAGTGGTGAGAAATTCGATGCTTCTTTTTAAATGATGCCCTTCTTGAGATCACATTGAATCTCTGACAGTAAACAAGTCGGGAGGCATTGAAGTCTTGCTCGAAGGGTAACTTGTCATTGTAGTGTTTTTTTTTATGTTTCGCATATGTTTTCTCGTCCCATTGTCGAAGCGGGATTGCTTGATAATTATATTTATTGCATTTGAATTTCCTTATTATTTAGTATAGTTTTTAGTTGTATTTTGGTGGAGTATTTGACAATGTTTTTATAAGACACTACCTTTATTTTTCTCTTACGTATTATGTATGTTTCTCGTACGTATTATTTTCAGTGATTTATTAACTACATAAATAGTCTCACGTCTGATTATAGGTATAGGTAGGTAGTGCCCTTTCTTTAGTGATGAAGCTTTTATACACGCTGACTAAATAAATTTTCCCACGGTTCTTTCACTTAGCTAGTTGTTAGATAATGTTTAGTTTTAGAGGACACTTTTCACTTTTAATATAGAGTAGTCAGAAGACATTTTATTGAAGAAAATAATTTGTATCCTAGTTGGAGCAACCACATTTTCTTTGACAGCTATTTCTATTATCACTTCCGCTTACTGCAACTGAGGTAGGCAGAAACCCAACGATGTTTGTTTTTTTTTTAGTTATTCTCTGAGACTAATTGATATCAAATGCGTGTTTCCAGCAAGGCTGGTGTACTTACAACTTACATAAGCTGTGTCAAAACGGGTTATATAAGTAGTATATATTTTTACTAGGTGGATATCGTTTTCATTGGCACCACAAATCCTAGTATAGAATCCTAATACGTACATACTAATTAATTTGTAAGATGAAACGTGGGTTGTCATATTCAGGTTTAATTAGCGATTTCAGTATCAAACCATTGGATACTCATTTTGACTGTGAGAACTTTGGTACTTGAAACAGTTTGTAAGCGAAACAGGTTTACACGTAGACGTTGGTGACGGGTGGGCGTATTCGCGTTGCAGTGAGTTAGCCTACGATTAGTGTGGGCAACGCCCTACTGCATTTCTTACGCTATAAAAACAACTAAAATGCCGGACGTTTCAGATAAACTTCACGCTGAAAGAGACTACTTAACACCTTGAAAAACGCTTCTAGTGCTGAGCTATGAATGTAGTGTACCTCTTGTCTGTTTTGACGATTTTCTATTCCGTATTTAGGATATCAATTCTTGTACTTTTAAGTAAATTTCGATAGCGATAAAATTTTGTATTAAGAAACCGTATTTATTTTAAAATTTATCTACATAGGTATGTTATACACAAAAACATGAATTCTTACAAAAAAAAACTATTTTTAGACCGCCGTTTCATAGCTATCGTTATCAATGCACGATACATTGCTTGACAATAATGCTTAATGCTTACTGTTATTATCATAATGCTGGATGACAAAACTTCAAGTCTTATGTAAATTATTTCTTACTTTACCAAGGCAGTGTCGCAACATTATACTCAACTGGGTCTTGATATACACTATATCCCCTTCTATTCTTTTTCCTATACAAAGGTTCGCAACGCATCAGTAACTCCTCTGTAGCACATATTGATAGCTTACAGTCATCATCTACATTTCTTCCGAGAAACCACGATCTTTACAAGAGAGATGACATCGCCGATTGAAGGTTGGTCCGTAGCTAGTATCATGTTAATAATAAGTGAGACAAAAGCATCATAACTTACCGTTGTATACCGTTGTACGAATGTATCTTTGTAGGAACGAAAAACGGACACAAAGTATAAAATAATATCTATCACAAGTGCGCTATACCCTCTTATTAATTCACCTAATAGATCTCCATTATACCGAAACTCATGTGTTGCTAGTAACTTAATTAAATAATATCTCATCTGCTACTCGAATACTGATGATTTGCGCTAGAAGAAGAAGCCTAAAATCCATTGATAAAGGAACACGAAACATAGTGCATTATATTGGACTATGGATAGAGCGGACTACGGTCGTACTGTGACGACCCCACGTGAAGTGGGAGAAGGGCAGGGAGAAGAATACAAAACAATGTAAACTCGTAAGAGGCTTCTCTCACACATTTAATTTGTATTATGAATGAGTTTACTGTATTAAAATGTTACTGACCCAGTGTTAAATACATCAAACCGAAGAATTTTTATCAGATCAGCAGTTTAAATTTGTATTTGGTCGTTTCTTTACGAATATATTTCCATTATACAAAGCTTTGATTTACGCTTTAATAATTGGGAACTTTTTAAGTTAGTGATTAACAGTCAACGTCCCACTAATCCACTATCCACTAGAATCCAATCTACTTTAATAAAATTATCTAATATCTATAAAGAGGTAGCACTGATAATATTAATTCATAAACTAAATACAGTATGGGCAAGAAGCATTAAAAAGTATAGCCGACGAACCTAGTTCGCACAGGAATGGCAACCAATTAGTCTAGTGTTAGATCCATTGCCTTCATTACTATGTCAATTCGCGGTCTAAAAGTTTCCAATGGCTGCTCTAGCGCCCATTTCAAATTTAGGAAACTACTTATTGTTGTGTAACGTTATTCTAAAAAAAACGATCTAGAGTCTATAGCGATAAAGTTGAATTTGCGCTGTGGTCGTTACCTGCCGGAATGGCCTAACAAATATGATAATTGACTATAGTAAAAATTAGAACCTTATAGCTCGTAGTCGCAAAGCTTATATTTGATTTTCTCTTGCAATGAGCTCCGGTAACTCCTTCAGAGCGCTGCGGCCCTGGTATCTCAGAGTAAACGCGCCAGTATTTGGCTTTGACCGAGCACATGTTCTAGGGCGCATGCGCCCCGCCATTCCGGCCGACCAATCAGCATCGAGCAATCTCAGAACCGGCCGAAAATATTATACAAGTATATTTACTGGCTAAAGTCCTTTAAAATCATTAATTAGGGAGGTCGGGAAGATTACGTTATTTAGATTTGATTACTTTTTTTATTACGATATTCTTTTTCTTTGTTATTATTGATTGCCAATTTTGCATAGTATGCTCTGATCTCGTACTAGTTTAACGGTTGGTGGTTAGATGGCGCTATTATAAATTTTAAATGTACTCAAGCCTTTTTTTATTTATTTTGAAATGTATTTATGAAAAATAAGATATCGCTTTTTAAATACCTCCCCAAATTTAATAAAAAGGGATTTGTCTTGTCTATCACGTGAATAACAATTTTTCAATATTGATTTTGTAAAAGCAAAACCTAACAATATTAAATACATCGAAAGTAGCACAAGGCTCAAATGTTCTATTAATAATCTCTTGACAAAGAATGACCGTAATTTTATCCGGTCCTGTATCCGAAGGAATAAAAAACCAGTGGTTTTTATGAGATTGGGCCATCCATAGAGTTGTCTGCTGACTTTTCACATTGAATTTTTTGTCTGAATTACATTTGAAATATGAAAAAGAAAATTATCAATTTACAATTTGCGCACGTGTTACAGGTTTAGACATAAATACTTCTAATTGTAGATGCATCTATCGCTAAGAACAATCTAGCGAGATGTTTAAATGTTCCAAATACCTACATTAATTATCTAACAAAAGAAAGCGTGAAGTATTGTTATTAACTAGTAATGGACAGGTACATATTTGTCTTTATTTTATAGATTAAATAAAAGTATAAATATAATGTTAATAAAAGGTTTACGTAACAAATTCAATCTAAATCGAATTTATTTTAATGTCCCCGTGCCAATTTATTTCCGACGAACAACGAATGCAAAAACAATAATATATTATTACTACAAATCAATCAACTGAATTTAATACACAAAAAAGAAAAAAAAACTAAAAAATAGAAGGTTGAAGGCAATGAAGTCTCCATACATGTCATTGTTCTAAACACACTTTTAACTTAACTAAGGGCTTATATACCAGTCCGTAGGTACTTCGCGCCACCCCTCCGGAACATAAAACGTTTTTTCTATATGAAGGGATCCCCTTCTGCATTTAGAAAGCATGCTTTACGCTGCGATTATTACTACGGTGAATGGGGGAGACGTCGTATTGCAGCCCCCACACAATTAGAGTGAAGTCTGCTCTGTCAAAGTTTTAGCCTGTAGACCTGTACCCGCATTTCGTTAGACTTGATAAAACATTTTACTTGTAATAAAAAAATATCGACTGCAAGCTCACACGCGGCGGAGTTGGACACAATATGGAGGTGGTGAACAGAGAGAGAGAGAGAGCGATTGATCTAATTTTTTTTATTAAAAGGGAGATAAAATGAAGCACTTAAAGTACCTTATTTAAATAAATAATATTTGCTTCAATATTATTTATTTAAATTTCTTATGTCCAAATTTTAAACGATGGTCTATAGAATAAAAGATCTGGTAATTTGTACGACCAAGTATATTCCTTATTTGCTTGGGTATGCCGAAAATCTGTACACCCTTTATAGGTTACGATGTTTTGGATGTCATATGAATTCTACGCTACAGGATATGTTTTTTTTTGTTTGGCAGAGCGGAGTTTTTCCATATTAATGTTTTTTTTATATATTTGCCGCGAAATATCGCCGCGTTTGTACAAGGCGAGCATAAAAACTAGATGTCGCCCGGCGTCATTACGGCAGCACTGGCGCGCCGGCGGTCGTTATGCCGCACGCGTTATTATGTAAATATAAAACGAAAAGGAAAGGTCGGGTGTTTTTGTGGCTGCATTATCTGATGCAGATAACGATTGTAATTAGTGAAGGATACCGCGGCGAAGGGCGGCGCTGATGGACTGTTCCCACGTCATGCTCTCCCAGTAAAGATTACTTTATTTTTTAATTTTTTCAGTTTTATATCCTCCTGCAAGAACAATGTGGGAAAAGGGCCAGTTGTCGTTCGTTTCAAAAGTCGACAAAACCTATCACTTGTGTTATAAATTGGCATTGTGCAACCTTTTAGTTCTTATTTTTACCATACACTATAGTTTACACTGCAACGTTTTCTAGATAAGACAACGACCCCTAGAGATAAGAAAAAGGACCTAAAATGAAAGACCGAACGATAGAGAAAGGTTTATTTTAGAAAGGACTATCTATCGAGTCCAAGTCATTAAAAGGTGTGGGCAACTATTTAACACTACCGGTTGGTTCCACGCAGAAACTGGTCTAAACAAGCTCAAGTTGACCAATAGTCATTTTTAAGTCATTTTTGTTTTAACCTGGATCTAGATTGTGTTGTGTGTCTTATGGGTATATTTCTCAAACTGCTTCCCGCTGAAATAAAACACTAAAATATTATAATAAAAATGGAATGTAATCAGGCCCTGCGTTGCAGGGAGGGTCGGCATAGGTTTGGAATGTCCATGACGCAACCCCCTCGCGGGAGGCCCTCCCGTTGGCGTTTTGTTTTTGCGCTTCATCCTTCATAAATCCCATATCTGGCGACCGCCGCAGGGTCTGATCCCACTTAATTGAGTTATTAGTGACATGTTTATCTTTGGGAATGAAATTAGATAAGTGTCAGTTAAATTAGGGTGCACGAGAATGTGACAACGACAATTTGGTCCCAATTTTTGTGAAGAAAAACAAAATAATTTGGTTTTTCAAAAATGTCTTGTTGGTGCTCGGTTTACGGCGTTAATCTATCTATCTATCCCCTCCATCGTTTTACTTCCTTTTCCTGGGTTCGGCAGAAGCATTTTTAAGGCATTGCGGAGGACATTAACCGGTCTCTTTTAATTTTATCAAGCGATTTTGTGTCGTTAAAAATAATTTGAATACTAAATTTATTGGTGGCACATCTACAAACGAGTCTCGAACCCTCTGACTCCGATATCGTTACATACTTTTTAGTTAGACACCTATATTTCTTTTTATCACTTTTAATTTAGTTTTCCTATTGTTATGTTTCATTTAAATTATTACAGATATAATTACCTTCAACTCTTCATTACTCTTTATAATTCATTAAATTTTATCAGCGAGTGTTGCTTTTAAAGCGGTGTTGAATTAAAAAGTTCCTCTTTAGTGCGATTATGGAAATCTTGTATTATTCCCGTTTGCAAACAAGGGGTCGCCCGCCTCGCCGCTATTTGTTCGACTTGGCCACAAGTGACGTAAGAAGAGGGTCCAAGTGCCCTTTGTGTTCCGAACACTAGAGTAGGTACCTCCTGATCCTGTAATTTGTTCAAATACACCTCGAGTCAGGTCTAACTTTGTCCATAATTATTTTTTTGTTACAAATTCGAACGTTTGTCAATGTTGACAATGCCACCCATTTACATATTTCAGGTTTAGAATGTCTATGTTGCTTTTTTATAGTAAAATGTGGCACATGAGCTAGCGCTTCACGCGATATCAGGTGATTGCGACCCATAGACATCTGCAATAAGCTAATGAGTTCGAGATGCGTTGCCGCCTTTCGTCACATGTAATGGATAGAGGAGGGGATAAACAGAAAATGGTTATTTCCCTTTCGTATTCATCCCCTCCACCGTCAATACCTCTTCACCTTCCCATCCTTATTAGCAAAGGAAAAGGACCTAGAATTACGCCTCTGGCACCTCACTCATTGGACGAAACGCAGAATACTTACGCCTGTCTTCTGTGAGGTCGTGGTATTTCACCGGTCGAGCCGGCCCATCTTCAACTACGCTCTTTTCTTAGAGTGAGCCTGTTCAATTATATGTATGTACCAATGGATCTATCGAATAGATTATATTTGTGTAATTTATGAAATCCTTATTATTTATTAGGTACCTTCCATATAACGACTTAAGTTTTTTTAATAATTTAAAATTTTCTATTCTCGAATTCTTTCGCCAACTTGTTGTCGATGTTCAACAATTCACCGATTTAATTGTCGGCTCGTCCGATCGATCGATCGATCGTGTCGTTGACCGTTCCGTCGCTAACTGCAGGTCAACGTGACTCCACTGTTGCTACCCGAATGATAATCCACGAAATATAGAACGTATACCGTTACATTGTATTAAGTTACCGTAACTTATACGTTGCATATGCTCTCATTTAACATCTTCGCGACAGTTAAAAAAACTATCGTTTTCACAAAATATGACAAGGATGGTAAATCGCTCTGTATTGGGCACTAAAATATTTTGTACCTACCTATGAATCCGAAAAAAATATTGAACCATTTGAGCATTAATTTTAAACTAATTTAACTTAATAAATATCCATTTCGATCACCCGTGAACTTTTAATTCGGTGCACAAAAGCCAACTAATAAGTGTCTTAAAACAATTCTATCTACACCTCTCGACGTAAATTCATTTATATTCTCACATCAACACGTTACACTCAAGCCGCGACCGAGTAGCGACTGACGCTGTCTACCAATACCGCATCATGCTTCTCACGGCCCCTACAAGCTTGCCTTGTCTCGACTATCGGCTTACTCTTCGCACACACGGCTCAGTAACTGCTTTTGCGCTCACCGCTACGCGTTTATACGCTCCTGGTATTTGACTTACGAAAGAAAACGTGCAATGAGTATCCACACAAAAGAAAAAATGTTTTTTTTTTAATCTTCATTCTGGTTTTTTGTCCATGATTGTAAATGTAAATGATTGAAAATGTTAGTTTCGATTTAAAGGAATATTATTTATCAAAGGACTACGAATTTTATCTATGGCTAGGTAACAAATAGTTTTTTGTTCTAGTCAAGAACTAGGTAGGTTGGCATACGCACTATATCGAGACTTGCTCGGTAAGACGGCGCTAGGTTTCCTTCCATCATCTATCTACTTCCTTAATGCCAATCTTAGAATTCGAAATAATGAAACGATTTAAGAAATACTTGACAGTTGTCAAAGTAACTTTGACATTTGTATGTACATAGATGACAATAATTATGCAATAATCGAGGAATGGATGCCGAGACACGTCACGTCCGCCTTTGCGGAGGTCCGAACGTGTCTCGAATTTTAACAACGTGTGCAGTATACATTTAAAGTTAAACTATGCGACGTGCGAGTAGAAACTGAGAAGGTTCCGTCGTCGAGCCGTATCCATTCAAGTATAAGTTTCTATTTAGCTTTGTATTATTAGACTTTATAAGGCTCTAATAAAAAGCAAACACAACAAAGATACGTTTAAATTAAATCCATAGAAGGTGGTGGGTGCCTCGTTACTGCTTCAATCGCTTTGGGTCATGTGACTCGAGATTCATTCTCTGACATTTTCAGCCACCTTCCCACCCTCGCGGATTATTTCCAGCTCCCCTTTAACGCCTGCCGAGGGTCGATTCAGCTACGAAATTAAATGGAACAATTGAATAATACGATTCTGCACTGTCGGTAGCTTCGAATTAGGCTCCATTTTGTTTGTTACATGAAATATGCAATATTAAAGATGTCCAGAATATTGAATTTGAAATGCCACTTTGCAGAGATTCTTTTCCTTTTTATTAAGGAAATAAATATATAAATTATTAAAAAAATACTGACTAAATCGACAAGATTAGTAAGGATAATTTACAATTCCATTTTGAAATACATTCTTATATGATTCTAAATGATTGCCAAAATATCAATCAAATCAAATCAAAGGACGAATAATAATTATACAAAGCAACGACAAATAAGTTTGTAATGCGAGAGCTGCTGTGCTTGTTGGGAATCCACAAGACTAACATTTTGAAATGAAATAATTGATCAAAATATTTGTGCCTATCGGAAAGAGTTGTGAGATTGTAATGGCCGTTATATGACATTCGTTTTATTTAAAAACTTTACTGAGTACAAATGGAGGACTTAATGCCTACAGGTATTCTTTTTTCACTCCACAGAAATAACATAGATGTTTAGAACGAAATAATATAATATACAGTAAAATATATTTGTGTTGTTGCTGCGGTATCCGAGACATTTTATAAATTTCTACTCTATTTTCTCGATGCGGGCCTTACCGACATTGACAAAATGGAGTCCAAGTTATGCAAGCGATATCTAAGCCGGTTCGAACATATATGTAATATAAAAGTTTCAAAGAGTCTGTTTTTTAAAACGGTTTGGGAATTCTTAAGACAAAAGTTGGTGAAACGATTTCTTAATGACCATGTCTACAAGATTGTTATACCACAGGTTATGTGCAAGTGATTACAAAATGCCACGTGGCTGATGACAGATGTTAGCAAAAATAATTTATAGATTTATGTGGGTTGGCAGCGTTTTATCGTATTGTGTGTTAGCCGTGGATTTTTTCCAGTTATTGAACGAAGAATGAGCCGTCGAGTCGGACAATGGCTGCCACGCGTCTGTTGTATCAAACAATCGTCGGTCGCCGACAGAGTTATTATCATACAGGGAATACAATAACAGTGCGATGCGTTGACTGCTGTCCGTTGTATGCCCCACGCATACCGGCACATTTAATAATCAAATTTGCACGCTCTGATAATGGTGGTGTTATTTAATTATTGCCTTAATATAAGAACTAGAGGGTAGCTGTTTACTGCACTGCTGGGACACACAGTCTACAAACTCGTGTCCGGATCAACACAAGTCACGTATTCGAAGCATTCTCGCCCTACAATATGCTACTTTTTCATTTACAAGCCCGTAGTTAAGTAGGATCTGGCATCGACCTTTAATCTGGAAGGGAATTCGCCCGCTATGACACTGAAGACGAGATTTAACTTTAAGCTGATACGGCTATATGCATGTATGGAAGTAGATATTGGTACTTACGTAATGCTTAAATTAATACGTTGTAGATAAACATAATCGTCGAAACATGGACCATTTTTTTACAGAATTTTTTTAAGTATCCTTAGCTTATTTGTGTTAACCACAACCATATAAAGGCAAGCGTTCTCAGTCGCATATATACAGCCACGATACAAAGCTCTCGCGGTTAGCTGCCATAAAACGTTCAACCGTTACCATTGCTATATTTAGAGGAATAAAATCTTTATAGCCCACAAATTTCCTTCCAACGAACGAACGACTAAATGTTTGGTGCGTGCCTGGCCAAAGTTAAATAGTGTATTTGTCTATTAACTTAACTACTTAAACTTTTAGGCTCCTTTCAAATGACTTAAGGAACAGGAAAAGTTAAAATGTATGACTATGAGATAGAGAACAATCTGCACGAATCAGCCGAGAAATTCTCCCATCAGACTATTATTTCTAGGTGAATATTTGTTCTAAGTTTTAGTTGTAGTTCAACTGCCGAGAGTTATCGTATGATATTGTAGGTGTGTGTATACGATATATGCGAAGGGATTTAGATGACTTGCTTACGTCACTACGCCCGTCTGATAATGACGTCAACGGCTTGGGATCTGACTTCCAATAATAGATTCCTACAGTTTTATATCACTGAGCGGTAGAGGTAGCAGAATGTCTACCAGTCATATCAGGCTACGTCTTTTATCTTATACAATATAACGCAATACGACGCAACACCTCATACACTCTTAAATTTGTCACATGGACGATACGTTTCATCCCCAGTTATCGTACATGTTAAGTAAGATGGCGGCCTAAAACTTTTGCGAATATGTCTGTGCGAAAATTCGAATACAGGCTCTTATTCTTTAAAACTTCTTCCCATCTTGGTTTCTATTTCGAGACATGAATAGAAATGCACAGCGCCCTACTTCCAGATAAACCGATGACCGAAGATGGCGTTTTGATTCTAGAGAGCTTAAGACCTGTGAACTGATATGATTGTACACAAGTTAACGCTCTATCTGATTTTAGTTTATTTTTCTACTTAAAACATAATATATTAAACCGAACGATGTAGTAAATAACTAAGTGTGTTTGTTTAAACTACATTGTTATAAAGTTTGCATAACTCGAACAAAGACTTTCACACGTACACGGTTTTAGTAATTTGAGAGGATACGTGTTTTAACGGGCGATCGGTCCCTGCGGGCTGGTTTGATCCCGAGTCATTCATCTAAATCCCCCACCCGCTTCCACCCCTTCGTCGGCCAAATCCACCTCCACCCGCAGGCCCTCGGTGGAGCCCGGCCGAAGTGTAGGAGTAATTTTCGACAGCTCGATAGATGCTAAAATGTAAATACGATTGGTACAAAGCACCGTTAAAGTTTTATTTAAACGTGCACAAATATAGGTTTAATGTGTGCTATTATACTGCTACTAAAATTAGTCACCTATAAATATATGTTGTTTTAATAAACGTGGCACTGGATAATAAGTAAAACAGCAGTGATATGACAGAACTTTAACTCGGTTGTATACTTTGCGGTTGTTTAGTCATGTAAAAGGTAGATGAATGATCCTGCGTCATTGATGTTCTACCTTCTATCTCCATCAGTCGATTAATCTTATTGTAGTTTCTTAAATATTCTTGTTCATCAGAAACACTTTATCGTACAAGTTATACAATGAAAATCAATTAAAAAGTTGGTTGGTTGAATAGTTAGAAAAAGTGCAGTAGATATCTACTGCACTTTTTCTAGCGCATTCCGACCTTCAAACTATTCTAGACAGAAATATAACAAGAATTTGGACTTAGGTATGTTGTAGTAAAAATTTCACGTTAAAGTACACAGAAACACATAAAGATTGTTCCATATCGAGATGGAAATTTTGTAAACAAACAAACGTCACACGTGCATGGCGGCCAATACACTCTTTGTACTTTCATTGGAAATATTTTAATTTTGTAGAAATCGTGAGAAAGGTTGTAGGTTGTTTTTTTATATATTGGAATTTACGTATTATAATGTAAAGGGGCTTTCAAGCCAAGCGTCAAAAACGCGAAGTCTGTAGCGTTACGTTATAATTAAGAGCAGCCACACTGACGGCGCGTAAGATGGCGTTAGTGTCGCTGTGCTCGAATGATGTTCACTAGAATTTCATACATTTGCACAGAACTATCTAACTATTCGTCGCTCTGTCGCGGCGTCACACACGCTTGATCTAAAGTCTACCCTAAAAGATAAGCTGTACACTTTATTTACAATATTTTCATCTTGATTTGGAATAAACTGTAGGTATTTACATAGTGTGCACAGTTGCGCGACAACCGTGCATATTTAATAATCTAATAGTTTTTGTGGTAGTATATTGGTGATGGCAGTACCACCTGACTACACTGGTCCCAGTGTGCTCAACGTTCCCGGCGGCGTGGCCGGTCAATTATCGTGGAGTTTTGGCGCGCGGCCAACGCCACTCCTTGTTAATTATCCCCCGCGCCGCTCCTCGTGACGCGACTTTGAATTGTTCCGACGCCGGTTTTGTTTCCGTCTAATAACAGGATGACCTTTTTTTAACATCGTTTTTATATCTAAACATGCTGTCTGGAGTAAAACTTCTTACGGCACGGTACGCAAAAAAACCATTAAACAAATTGTTCTTGTATTCAATCTTAAATGTTATTGTTATGATAATAGGATTTGAAATTAAAGGCTGATGGAGTATCGACATCAAGACGGAATGTATGTACGATAGAATATCGAAAGCATGTCGATGACAATGACGTTTACCTTTTTACTTTTAAGTCCTTGACCACAATCCAAACTGTAAGTGGCGATGCAATCTATGAATGGTACGCACTAGTTTAAAATAGTCTTGTGCTTAATCGGATACCTAAAAATGCGCACTGTACAGTCCGAACAATGTAGTAGTACACCTTAATAGTACATCTAAGTACTTGGACAGGTACCTAAATTACAAATAACACAGTAACACACTCAGTGCAGATACTAATAAACATATCGGCCGAGAACTACACTGCGTATTATAATGGGCGCCGCACTTTAAATCAATTTTAAACTGTATACGTTGCATTGCAAAGTATATCAATTACTTGATTACAATTATAAAGATCGAAACACATTTTCACACCAAGACCAGACACGTCCAGTCAAACGCAACTATTTGTATTCTGTGATGACACACTCGCCGCAATGCTAATTGATACTACAAACTCAAAGATTTTCTTTAAAACAAAAGTAGCAGGCAGTGAATATTTTGTATTATAGCCACAATGTATAAAAACGCAGGTTAAGCGCTGAATAAACAATATGTTGTTGTACGTACAACGCGTTAAAGCACTGCCACGCTCTATCCTACTAAAATTCCAACTACATACAACTATCTCGCTGACTCTTAATATTAACTGTATGGCGCTTATTCATGAATGTAGTAGCACTTGAGTGAAGTAAGAGACAGTGTACTAATAGTCCGACTGTGCGATTAAGACTTTGCGTTCGGTGACGTTTCTGTGTGTACAGTGTCGAGTTCCATCACCTTGTAGTACTTCGTATGGTACATGTACTACACAAGTTTTAAATACGCCGTTGTTTAGCATTACCATTATGACATAGCCACCTAACAAGAGAATATAGTACCTACTCTATTCTCCTGAAGGCCCAGGTCAACATCATAATTGGACGTTTCTTAAATACCTTGCACCACTTATGTACAGTTTATAATTTTTAACCAAACCCTTGTTATTATCTAACACTGAAAATAATAAGGAATAGGATATAAAAACATGAGGGGAATTTTTATTAAAATATTTTTTAATGTAGGTATACAAAATAATGATTCGTGCTGACGCAAATGAATAAAACAGCGCCCAGGATCATTTGGTGAATGAATACCCACAGATATCTTATCCGCGATTCTGAAGGCTCTGTTTATAGTAGCATTTGCTGGAACACCCTAAATGAGGTGCGCCAGCGCCATGATACCCCAACGAAAACTTATTTAAATTACCGCCATAGGGTAGCCAATTTAAAATATTCATTGAACTTATTAATCTCGGCGTTGCCACAATGACTTCATTTATTGATTTAACTACATATTTGGTAACAGTATTTTTAGTAATATGCGGATTGCCCCGTTACGTAGAGGCGTCTTCGAATCACTTTGATTCTAAATGTAAGCAATATATACGTGTTTTTCACAATTTATTTCTTTTCGGATCTTGTCTCTTGCCTTTGCATAACTACGTATTACGTTGATTATTATTTTGAAGCCGAAATTCCGGTGGGTTGACGCTAAGACGTGTTAAAACAAGTCTAAGCGTCTACTTTTCTCGGTCTCCTTTTTAACTCCAAATCGCTTCATCGTCGCTACATGTTTTAAGTCGTTATTGAATGTGTTTTTCATAATTTCTCCAAAGCAATATATTTGTGGTCATAATAGAGAGCCCGAAAATCAGAATTGCTGGCCGTATAAAAATTATCAAAAAGTTGCCAGTTGAACGTTTAAAAATATTGCACAACATCCATGAGTGAGGTACTGTGAACCTGGTACGCTAAGACCTGATAAACAACAAAGGCCAATAACAGAGGAATTATATAAATTAGTTTACTGGGCTTTGCTACATTGTACAAAGTCAGTATTTTAGTAACCGCACAGCTGGAAAGCCATACTATGGTACGCTTTTGGTCAACAAAACGCATGCCGGAAAATTAAGGCTTGAAGGAAATTAACTAGTTAAGAAAAATAGGTATTCTCAGGTGGCTTCGGTGAAAAGAATATATACAACTGAGATTAAAGAAAAAAGACGAATTGCGCAATATGCATTTGTGTGACCATCTACACGTGACTGTCCCAAGACGACTGTAACCCAAGAGCTTGAGCAGATGGATGAAAGTGTAAAACTTTTATCCAAGTTCACCGGCTGATTCTAGTTGGATCACAAAAGTTTGCATCGCTTAGTTTATAGCCTGAGTGCACTCACTAAACGAAACAAAGGCCGCTGTTTCTGCTGCAACTCGCAGCGTGCGTATCGCGTTCTGATTAACAACCACCGCTACGTTCGATATTTCGCTCAAGTATAAATCTTTTGTTTACAATTTGTTAACAAAACAATTAAGTTCAACAAAGGATTTATATGATGCATTTTGTTATATTTTGTTGCAAGCGCTCAAGAAGTCATAGTTTCTTGAATGTTTAATAATATTGGTGTCTTTCGATATCATCTAAGACTCTCCAGTAGTAGTTTCTGGACTTTCGAGTCTTATAGTCTTTGCAAACTATTCATTAAAATAACTTACGCCCGGATTCTGGAAGGCTGATCAACGGAAAATTTAGCTAGCAACCTGTCAAATTTCCGATCAAATGTCATTTGAGTTGCTAGAAGCGTGATCTAGTCTTAATCATTAATTTATTATAGACACACCAGCCAATTTTGGTAAAAATCTATATAACTTTCGCTTGAAGTGATTAGTGTTAGTGGCAAATGTCTATATCAGTAGCGGCGACATTAGTTCTACGTCTAGCAATGGAGGTTTGGTAACGCCGACGTCTAGATTTTGGTACCACTACATTTATCAGGGAAAGAATTGTGGGAGAATCAATGAGACTGTGTATAATTTTGTGTAGGAATTCTGAATCGATTATTTTCCTTCTATATTCTAAAGAAATCATTTCAAAGTAGGTTCACCTAGTATTGTACGAAGCTCGATATGGAAACTTTTTATCTTTCCAGGCTAAAAAACGGGTAAATGCTTGCTGGACTCGCTCTAACCGTTTCGCATAAATAGAGTAGTGTAGTGTAGTGTAGTCGTGTAGGATTCCACATCGGAACTGCGTATTCTAGGGTACTACGTACCAGTGAATTGTACATTATTAAAATAACATGTATATTTCTAAATTGTTTGCTGTTCCGATTTACGAACCCGAGTGTCTTTAGAGATTTGTGCAATACAATATCTACGTGCTTGGTAAAACTCAACTTTTTCTCTATTAACCCCTAAATCGGTAATCTCAGAAACTTCAGCGACGAGATCCTTTCCTATAAAAAATAGCGCGATGGAATAATGTTTTTATTTCTGGTGAACTTTATATGTTAACATTTTACAGAATTTAAAGTCTTGTTACTTTTAAAAATTGAAACCGATTTAACTTGGCAAGAGTTCAATGAAAATTTGACTAATATCTCAGAAACTAGGTTGCATCATTATAATTCCCTTTCTCCCTTTTCTTATAAGGGAAGGATGGAAACGGGAAGAGAATTTGACAGTGGAGGGGATGTATAGGAATTAGAAATAATTATTTTTTGTTTGTCCCCTCCTCTGTCCAACGCATCGGCAACTCATTAGTTAGTTGCAGAAGTCTATGGGTAGCGGTCACTTGACATCAGGTGAACCGCTTGCTCGTTTGCCGCCTAGTAATATAAAAGTTTATAGTTGTAGTCGTAGTAGTCTAAAGCTGATCGCACGCCCTTGATACTGATCGTATCTATGAAAACAGCAACCGAATTCGCATTTATTCGCGAGACAAAACGTTATCAGGCTTAGCCTTACAATGGTTCTTTTCCAAGTTAACGAAATATTTAGAGGTGTACTGACTTTTACTGACAATTAGTTTGTCAGTGAAGTGAAGTGGCACGTAACAATGTGTTTACTGGTAAAAGGTACGCCTACCTCCTTCACATAGAGACCGTATAGCTATCGCCGTGGTGCCTATACATGCAAGGCATATCCACAAAGATTTTCGAGTTAAGATTTTGACGTTTATTATTGTCTCCAAGGTGACGTGCAGAAAAAAGATTCAACGCAGTGTTTGGTCATTATATGTCGTTTCTGGGTTATTGTTTATGGTACTCGTATTATTTGTAGTCAGTTAAACTATTTAGCTCTTTCTCGTCTCACATCACATGAAAAACATTCTTCACATTTAGTGCAAAATCAATGCCAAAATCAGTGCAACATGAATACCAACTGCAATGCTAATGCGTGCAGAACTAAAGATTAATATTAATTAATCGTGTGGCATTAATTACGGCTTCCGATCGGTTGTAATTGGCGTGTAGAGCGGCGAGCGCGCGGTCCGCCCATGGCGCGATTATAGCCATCGGATGCACCATCGCTCGCAATACGCCCCGCGCGACTGACTCTGAACCGTAACGCATCGACATAAAGGCCATAGTGGCGGCGTATGTATCGTTGCGAGCACGCGCGGGTCTGGGGGCGGGCGCCGAGGGGGGGCGGGGAGCTCCTCCTCCCGGCGCGCCGCCGTCCCGCAGCCCCGCCCGTCGCCCAATAGTCGAGCGCCGCCCGGCCGACAACACCTTGCCTACACGGCCTCAACGAACCTTTTTTTTCTTTAAGTTTTTGTTTAGATTGGAGTTTAAAGTTTATCTATATTAGTTAAAGGTTTAGTAAACAACAAATGGACGCAGCTTGATAATTTAGCATTTTTTATTACCTTCATCGATTTACTTTTTTCTTGGCACATCAATATGGAATATATTGAGAAAGAGCCGGGGTTGATCGACTTCGATTTAGAAAACGTGACAGTTTCACTGTATATGTCCCTAATACAGATAAAAACGATTCCCGTGGATAAAATTTGGATCACGGTGGCTTTGAAAAGATCAGGTACCACAGGTGCATAAAATTGCACCTCGGCTTCGTACTTCGGCTTTCTTACAGTGTTTCGCAGAGGTAACATCTGAGTTACATTATGAACCCCGAGGCCCGTGGAGGACTGTCAAACGCTTGTCTTTAGAATTCGAGCGTTGACATATCGTTTACAGGAGAGTCAATACCGGCAACTTTATCGTATATACATAGAGTTAAACTATATTACTACGCGTTAAATTGATTCGAAGCTTATAATAGTTCATAGAACCATCAGACTTCGAATCTGACTTCTTTATATTTTCTCCTTATTACTTGCGTAATTGTTCTTTGCATTCTCCTCATCCTCTTCTTTTCTCCTGTTGTCTCTTCTATCATTGCGTTTAAAGTTTTATTCCTCAACATTACTCGGAAACGAAAACCTACTGTCTAAGGATTAATTCAATTTGTTGAGCCCGTTGTGAAGAAGAAAAAAATGGCATCAGACCTCGATTTCTATATTTGTATTGAAGAGACATTTTTATTGACTGTCATTTCAGATATAAGACCATTGAAAATATTAAAAGTGGCCGCCGCGTCAAAGTTACGTCGCTCATAGCGCGCTTTCACGTCGTCCTTTGTGAGCGAAACCAATAAGAGAAGAGGGTTTGAAAAGCTCAGCCCGCCTACAAAAGGACCTTAATACGACCCACGGCTTGCAATAAGCAACTTTATATCGAAGCAGTATAGTATAATTTACCTTTTACATACGTATTGAATGATCCCCTATTGAAACGCGGTCACATATTAGAGTGGTTCGTGTTGTTTTATGTTAACGAGGGTGCTGCAGGTGTTGGCGCAACATCCTTTCCAAATAAAGTATATTAACTTTATCCCTGTTTTTATTCAACACGATCTAACATTATTTTATCAAATAGTCAAAAAATGTGTAAACAGGAGAAATAAGCCTTTATCTATTTACTTATGTACAACAAATGAGCTGAGCTTTTAGAGACGTGAATATTTGAAAGCGATCTTGTTTTTGGCACCTGTGCTTTGTATGTAAGTAGGGCGTGTCGTCTCGGCAAGTAGCTGTAGTGGTTATGGCGTAATTTCAATGTAGATAATTTGTTCAATCTATAAGTTCTTACCGTAATCAAGCAGTTCGATCTTATAGTATTTGCTGTAGGTAGTATTTTTATACAGGTAATTTTGATTGTTGCATGCGCAAATAACGGTGCCTACCTATATAGCGTTGCGGGTTTGATCCCGGGGGAGATAGCCGACAGCTGACGGGACAGGTGGCCACGCTTGCAAACCCTACCCTATATTCCCGAAATGACCTGTTACAATTTTTTACCTTTTCGTTTAGCTCTAAACTGACAGAATTATATACTTTTTATCGGCATTTATGACCCCATAATCAACAGAAATGTACCAAATGTACCCAATGTACCCAAGGTACCCAAGTACCAAATGTTACCTATAATATACATATATTCTTCCGCAAATAATCCAAATGGCAATGCTTAACGTCCGTGACGCACGCCGCGGCTCAGTCTCGCCGCGCCTTGCCCGCGGCGCACTCGTGCTAACTTGTACTGACTCACCGATTGTCTGCTTACAGAACAAGGTGGAGTACTACGTGAAATGGAAAGGCTGGAAGCCGAAACACAACACGTGGGAGCCCGAGGAAAACATCCTCGACCCGCGACTCATACAGAGCTTCGAACGCGGCGAAGAGCAGCGTCGCCAGGGCAGAAAACGGGAGCGCGAGCACTCGCCCGCCGAGCGCCCGCGCAGTGCCTCCGGAGAGCGCGGGTCGGCGGCGCCCCTGCCGCACCCGCCTCCCGGCAAGCGCAAGGCGGAAGTGCTTTCACGCGAGTCGGGCAAAATCGGCGTCACGATCACTATGAGCCCGCCCGCCAAACGGCACGACGCAAAGCCGAACGGTGCGCGCACCCAGCACGCGCCACCGCCGCCCGCCGCGCCTCCCGGCGGCGCGCCGGCGCCAGCCTCACCCGCCGCCGAGGCCGCCGCACCGCGCACCGGCACTCGCCGTCCACCCCACTCGCCCGAGGAGGCGGATGCGCACACGCCGCCTGAACGCGAGCGCCGCACCGACACGCAGCCTGTCGTCGCCGCGCCCGCCGAGCCCCGCGGCGCGCGCCCACACCCGCCGCACAACCTGCCGCTCGTCGCGCCACCCGAGGACGAGGACTCGTGGGGCGAAGCGCCCGCCGCGCCCGCGCCGCCACTGCCGCCACGCCGGGGCGCCGCCTACTGGCTGGCGCGCTCACCCGTCGCCGACCAGATCTTCATCACGGACGTGACGGTTAACCTTCAAACGGTCACCATCCGAGAATGTCGCACGGAGAAGGGTTTTTTTAGGGCCCGCGAGCTCCGCTCTCTCGACGTCACGTAGACCATAATCGCACTCAAACATTGTACAGATGTAGCTAGTATTTATTTAGTCTGTAATTTTAAAATATGACGCGTCGATATGACCCCCCATTCCTTAATGTGAAGGCGTAGTCCGGGGAAGGGATCGTGGATCGACCGAAATTTACTGCACGCCAGGTACCTCATGCGCAATAATGACCACCAATAAGTACATGTGAATAGGCAAATTATTGTCAATTGTTAAAAAATAGAGACCTTTATTATATTTGTTAAATATGTAATTAACTGGTCACCGTAGTTGCCAGTAAGCGCTGACCTTTTGTCGCTGCGTATGTAAATTACTTTTTATGGCTCCAAACTACTAATACATATAGTTTAAAGTAGTGCAGAAGAAATTTACGTATAAACACCCCTTGCCTATTTTATTTATGTATATGCAAAATGTATAAGATTAAGGTAACTTTATTCTTATACATTTTGCAAATACATAAAACCACATTTTACTGTTGGAAGAAATGTTTGTTCCAACATCACTTAGACAAGGTTCATATTGTAAATATGTGCATATCGTATGTACATATTGTATACACATACAACTGGCTATTTGTTGCTTTAGCACTGTTTTTATTTGTTAAACTCTCTTACACTTAGGGGTCTGATTTTTATCGTAGAAATAAATTTATAAACTGTACAAATCAAATTAAAAATTAAATGAAATCTATTTTTGTAACTGAAATCGTCTTTGTCAATCAATTTACTTTGCTATGTTAAAAAAGAGAATCTCCCTTGCTAATGGTGATTTATTTAATTTATAAAATGAAATTATATAAATACAATGAAATAATTAATTGTACTGAATTTAACTGTTCGAGGGGTCTGTTCTGTACCTACTTCTTTTACAAAGACAGATGCTTCCATTTGCATGGGTTAAACAACTTCGTTCAGGCTTAACTGGTATACAACTGGTTGGTGGGGCAACAATGGAAGATAAATACAAATGAATTTGAGTACCTGTACATTCTGTTTTATATTTTGTTGTTGTTATTTATGGGAGCTTAATTTTAATGCAATTCATGAAGTGTAAACTTTATATAGCAAAATTGAATAGGCCAGATTATGTATTGCCATATTGTTTGTGAACAGAGAGTTTAAGAAAACGATATGATTTTACAAAGGATGCACGGTGTGGTGCATGGTTTTTATTGTGACTAAATTGAAAACATTCTACAAAACGTAATCTATTAACTTTTGCCTAACATTTTTTACTATGTCTGTAATTTGAATTGTATGATTAATTGGGTCTTATGCAAATGTAGTTATAAACTTGTATTGCCTTGTCCAGATACTATTTATAAAAAAATGTCGAGGTCCAGTAAAACTAAGGACTTTCTAAGCACTCGACAAGGGCTAGTTATATGATGATATTATTTAATTTGTTATGTAGGTATATTTAATAATATCTGGCAGTCTGGCCTGTTGTCATCCATTGATGTATACTTTTGGTATTATAATTTGTATGTAAATGCTGCAGTTTGATTGCCGTTTTTAATGTTTTAAGCTTTTATTGACTATAGCTCTGCTATATAGAGTTTACACAATATTCGATTATATTCCTAGCAGTAAGTTATTTATCTCGTCTGCTACCTGCGCGATATTCTGTGTAGTGGACGAAGTCTAAAGTAATATAATTTCATGATATTATTCATACTGGTTCAGCATGTTAAAGGTGATATTTAAACAGTCTTTAATGATTATTTTTACACTGCAGGTTTATTTAATGAACTGATTGTTTTATGTATTTGACTCACATTCGTCTTTAAGTTAATTTTAAGTTTTATAATAATCCTGAATGCTACTTTTATGGTCCTTTTACTTTTATTGTTATATAAACTTGGTTCCTCATAATATTTAGAGCTATTGTCATAGCAACTTGTGTTTGAGACAAGTGCATTTTAACCTATGAATTTTGTTTTTTTTTTAATGTGTACATATTGTAAATAATGTATTAGTATTTCATTAGGTAGAGTATCAGTTGTTTTATAATGTGATAGACTTCTCACACTGTAGTCTGTAAATAAATGAGAATGATTTAGATTTTTTTTGTTAATTTTATTTAATTAAGTAATATCAATGCCCATTAGCTACAAAACATTGATGTAGTTGGTCAATTTGGATATAATGTGTGTCGACGTGATGTACCACAATGATGGTTATATCATGTCGTCACAGATAAGTGTCGACTCCTATACTCCCACTTTTCAGGTGTCTATCCGCAAATAGACAAGCGCCACCTGAAAAGTGACGACCCTATAGTACAATCTGACGTGTTATGGGCATGGTGGCAGCTGCAAAATTTACAAGGGTTGGAACCTATGGGGATTCAGGGTATATATGGAATATATACCCTGAATTATTTGACGAGGCATAGATCTAAAAATGTGACAGTGGTAGAGCCCGTAACAACATCAGTTGCACGAATGGGCGGCTCGACCGGAGAAATACCACAACCTCACAGGAGACGGGTGTGAAGTAGAAGTGTTCTGCGTTTTGTCCGATAAGGTGACGGAAGCAAAAATCTTGTCCTCTTCCCCTTTCAATCCTTTTCTAATAAGGAAAGGATGGGAAGGAGAAGAGGATTTGACGGGCTAGTGTATGGACAGGAAAAGGAAATATCCTTTTTCTTAACTGTTACATCTTCTGTCCATTAAAGTCAGGCAATGCATCTGCACTTCATTAGCTTGTTGCAGATGCGTATGGGTAGCGGCCAATATCAGGTGACCTGCCCGCTCGTTTGCTACCTTCTGCCATAAAAAAACTATTAGTTCATGCCAGTTTTCTGTGATGTTTCACTTCTCCACTTGAATCGGCCGACTCCTACAACAGTTCCTGCGACTGCTGGCTTTGTAAGTGTTAAAAAATATTTATTGAATGTCTTAAAAACATTTTTTTGAGACTAATTCAATAAATCTTAAGGTAGAATTGAATTAAAATGGAGAAATTTCACGCCAATAATTAATTAAAAAGATAGATATAAGAATATGGGTATTCCACTTGTTCCCTCTTATTCTTTACGCCCGCTTCGTTCTCTGCCAATAATAGGAAATCTCATCTTCAAAATAAATCCGCAGATTGCTAATTAAGTGATTGACAGCGTTTTTATAATTTTCTATTAGACATAATTTTCACAATAAATTGATCCAAAATCTAACTCACAAATACAATAACGCAAAAATAGATGGCGCTATACGAAAACTGACATTAAATATGTAGTAAATAGCCTTGGCGCAATATCATATTATTATTTTCTTATTTGAAATAATTCTGGTTGTTATTATAGTAATTACACTACTCAAACGAGAACACAATTAAAGGACTTATTCAGGAAGCTTTTAAACAAAATCTTCAAAATTATGACAACACTAGATCTGTCAACTAACAAATCAATCTGCGCGTCGCAACATCTAGACTGCTATGTCGACGAAATGAAATAAGTAAACCAAAGTAAACGTTGTTTAGCAAACGATCTCACGATCGATCGTCAAATTTAATCTCGGATTTGTTACGAATCCAACGTTTTTGGTTAGCTTTATCGAATAACAAATCGTGCGATGGAGTGGTCAAAAGACAAAACTTTAAAACTAATCGAGTTGTTACAAGTGAACGCTAGTCTCTGGAACCCCTCGCTGTGTGACACTCGTAGAGACAAACAGAAAAGAAAAGAGGAATTACGCGCTATTGCGGAAATACTGGGAATAGCTGTGCCTGATACTACGAAAAAGATTCAGCATTTGCGAACTCAGTATAATAGAGAGTCCGCAAGAGAAGCGCGCGTTAATGTAGAGGACCCTAACGATAGATATGTTAGCAATTGGTACGCTTACGAATATCTTCATTTCATGAAAGACTCGAATAAAGCGTACAAAATCCTACAGTCTGTAAGTATCGTAATAGTATTGTTGTTTTATATTTTGAATTGGTGTTATTATATTAGTAGATAAAAATAAATATCATATTCTTAGAAACAAATAAATATGCACTCACTCTCGTAACCTAGAAGGTTCCCTACCCCTCATGGATTTCCATTTGACGCGATCCTGGAATATAATAAATCATGCACTATATTCAGCATAAGTTATAAGTCTCTTAATCCTAATACAGGCTAATTTTTATAAAACAAATTATTTTTATTACGCCAATAAATATTTTTATTACAAACAAAAATGAATTTCCTGAATAACTATGCTGACATAAGTGATTGTTTTATAGTCTTAAATAGTAGTAGTATTAGGGGGCTACTTTATCGCAACTCCATGACTAGCTTGGGACCAATTGGTTGAATACTTGAGCCTTTCCGAGCAAGTTCATCTGTTGCGTCGTTTCCTCTAGATCCACTGTGTCCTTTAATCCATTGGAGGATTATATTATTCTTGGCCCCTGCCTCATTAAGACGCTGATGACATTTATGTATAAGGCCTGAAGTCATTATATTGCTGTTCAGTGCCTGTAGTACTGCCATGCTGTCCGAGAGTATGCAAATATTTTCATCTTTGACTTCCCTAACAGAAATGGCTAGCGCTGCACCTATAACTCCCAAGCATTCTGCTTGGAAGACAGTGTTGTAAGTTCCTAAGGATCTGTAGATTTTAATTTTTAATTCCTTGGAGAATACACCCGGGCCTGTGCCTAGCTTCATCTCGGCCCATCTGTGTAGATCCTCATATCGAGCTGTTCGCTTCCTTTAATGTGTTCCTCATAGAGGTGAATTCTTATCGAAAACATATTGCTTGGGGATCAGGTTTTGCTTGGGTACTGCAATGGGTGCTACTTCCACAGAGCAGTAGCTCTGGAAACCCTACAGGAAGTGGAAACTCTACATGCTACTGCATGTGGGATCCTGTTTCTTTTTCATAATTTCAAAGTACATAATCGCGTTACTGTCAGGATTGCAACTTGTTGTATATGGATGTATAGCGGAGTTAGGCTTAGAATTGCTTCAAGGGTAGCATCAACAGTTGTTCTCATGCTACCTGTTGCTGCCATGCATGCTAGTCTCTGGCAGCCTTAAAGTCCACCAAACGATGGCGCCGTAGGAGATCATAGGGCAGTCATAAATAGTAAAAAAACTTTGAAATTGCAGGAAGAAAATTCTGAAATAACTGATAGTCTAGCTAGCCACAGTGACACCACAGCAGCATTGACAGACTGCAAACTGTTTAATTTATCACCACCTCACAAAGTCCCAAGAACAGAGGTTCTGCACCCTGTGAAGTCAGAATTTATATATCAATCATCACCAAGACATAGAGATGAATTTTCTGTTTTTGGTGAATATATAGCTAATGAATTAAGATCATTGAAAGGTGAGAAAAACTTGCTTGTTGCTAAGAAAAAGATACAAGATGTTATATTTGAAGTTAAAATGGGGATGATGAGTGAGGGAAGGGTGGAACAAGCCTCTACTTGCACTGTGTTCACTCATGCAAGTCAACCAACATCGCTGCATTCTGGCAAATTATATACAACACCTGTGATGACTGCTCCGCCAACAACAGGCATCGGGGAAATAATAATAAATGGACCATGCCACTACTCCAACTTTAAAGTGGACACCCAATAGCAGTGTCCTCCACTTCCTGATGGGGAAGTGGACAAGAACGATGGGTACACAATAACAAATTAACTATATAATCAATAGTTATTGTGAGATTTTATCTAAACAAAGAAATTGTGTGTTTCTAATATTTTCAAATTGCCATTGATTTAGTCAGTTTTTAAGATTACAGAGACTTAGCAACCTTTTGCACCAGGATCAGTGACTTGCCCAGAACTTATTAGCATTTGAGCACACCATACATTTACACAAAAATAAAATAAATATCAACGAACTTTAAAAAATAATAATCATAATTAATTAATGTTTTTTTAATGTTTATGGTTAATACTGATACAAAATTCCAGAATAATTTATTAAGTACAATTAGCATTACCAATGTTTGAATATATTTTGTATTTTAGCTGTTTTAAAGCTGACAAATTTACATTACATTTCGACATAAAATGTCAAATGTTACAAATGTAAGTTATTTTTGTGAAAATAAAAAAAATATATAATTAAAATAGTAATAAGGTAGTATAATTAAGAGTATGATATTTTTAAATTTATAACTTTAATATAAAATAAGAAACACCAATGGTACCCACTTAAGGTTTGTTTATATAAAAGTTGTAAAAACAGACCAGTTATCCATAATTTTTTTTATCTTCTATTATTCTTAATTAATATAAGGCTCTAGTAAAATATATATTATATTTATAAATGTGTAGTCTGGTGTATGAATTTTGATATTTGAAATGAGTTGTACCATCTTTTTTTCTAAACAGATGAATTTCTTACATTGCTAATGTTAATATTATCATGATCAATAAGTGTCATTCAGATTTTACTTTTTGTGTAAGAAAATGGAATTACTGGGATGTTTTCATTTAGTCAGTCACATTTGATTCAAGATACATATATACTGAATTGTTTAAAATAAAATAAAAACTATAATTGTGTGAAAATCACCATCAAGAGAAAAGACCGGGTCACGCAAACATGCTTTGACAGAATTTTACATATTTTAAGTATGTAAATACTTAAGATTTCTTAACTGAATGTTGAGAGTGTTGATTCTTAGAGGGTATTTTCTTAACAGGTATGTTTTGTAAGAATACTTCAATCTTGGCTTTAAGTTGCGCTTATAGGTTTACAGGAAAAATATTTTGCTTATTATTTATACAATGAGTTACTGATCTCAAAACTTTTGTATTTGTTGTTAAAATATAAATAAATATAACGTTTTTACACTTTATTTGATTTTTAAATCTTATATCTTTCAATTGTAAAAGTGAAATAACAAGTCTCCCTCATAGTGTTGACTTCAAAAACACAAAGAACTGCATTTTGGTCGCATGGAGTTGGTTTATTTTAGTTTTTAACAGACTTCAAAAAAGAAGAGGTTATAAATTTTTTTTTGTTGTGTCTTTTTTGTTACAGACTTCAAAACTAAATAAGATTAAGATTTGTTTCTTATGTTTTACTGCTCAAATTAATTTTTACCTTTTAGTGCATTTGTTGTTTTTGAATATATTTTTTTGTAATGTTTGTAAAAATGAATAAACAATTGCATATACAAGGCCATATGCATATGCCAAAAGAAATTAAAGTCTCCACGGTCATTTCATTGATACTGACATTGCAAGTAGCACCACTTGAAAAGGCCGGTTATTTACCTATATATTCAAAATGGAGAGAACACTCATAAAATCTCTTTATATTTGTTTTCTGATTGAGTTTTTGGCGGGAATTCGACGCAACAATGGAGCTAACTCGTGTAATTTTCGTGTTACAATAACTTCAAAAAGGTGTAAGGCCTTAAGAATGTTTTGAACTTTTTGGTGCGTCTGTGTGTTCACGTGTAACTGGTTTTTATTGGTTTGCTGAATTTAAAAGATGACGGGAGAGTTTTGAAGAGGAGGCGAAGGCAGGATGGCCGCCAACCGCAGTCACTCAAGAAAATATGCAAGCCGTGGAAATCATTATTTGTGAGAACCGATGAATTACATACGTAGAGCTTGAGCGTAAACTGGGTATTGGATCAGCGGCACAGTTAACCATCATGCATGATCAACTGTCCCTCCATAAGCGTCGTTCAAGATGGGTGCCACTATAAATTCAAACATTTGCAGAAAGACCGTCGTTGGATTGGTACAAATCTATGATAAATAAATCCGATGCCGACGAGAAAAAAAATTATAATATACTGACAAGTGGCGGAACTACACGCCTGAAACAAAACGACAGTCCACAGAATGGTACTATGAAGATGAGCCGACTCCAACTAAACAACAACAACTTGTCGCCGTGCACAAAGTACTCAGAGACAAATGGTGGTCTCATTTTTCTGCAAGACGGGACATATTGCTACGGTGATGCAAGCAGATCAAAGTTGTCTGGTATGACAAGGAGCCGAAGTCAGTAGTGGTAGATTACTGATTTGGCACCGCGACAACACTATTTTAGTTTAAACACTTCACTTTTCTTGCCCGCCATATTCTCCTGATCTAGCGCCCTGTGATGTTTACCTTTTCACGAAAATTAAAAGGAAAGCGATTTTTTTAAAGTAGCAGTACGACTTATAAATTTAACTTAACTTGTTTCTCTGTTTTGTCTGTTGAGTGCTATGTCCGCAAGCTCAATTTCGTTCTGTTCCTTCCACCTTTCCTTGCCAAGACGCATAAGACTCATCAAATTCTCGTTGGTATGTCTATAATGCGTATTATTCGCTTCCTAACGCAAGAAGTTTAGATTAGTTAATAGCTTAATTCTTACTGTTTAGAACGTTAGTTGAGTAATATAGCGAGTTACTCCAGTTCCTTTTAGATTGTTTATCAAGTAATTATTATACATCATAATGTAGCTATTATTTCTAGCCTATTCACTTTTGGATCCGATAATATTTTCGCAAGAAACGCCATCGACAGGCCATAAAATCTAAAAAAAAACGTTATTATTTCGGACAAATCTTGAACGCATCGTATGTTTTGATTGACGTATAAACTTTGCATTGGCGGAACATTACCGAATTTCAAATAAAGTGGCTTGTTAATATTTTTTTATTATAATAAGATGATTTCCTTGCTTATCTTTATTTTTTATTTAGTAGATATTAGTTATGGTGCTAAAAACGGTACAGTTGCCCTTAATGGTTGTAATCACCAATCCAAAACATTTCAACCAAATTGGAAAGACTTGGATACAAGAATATTACCTCGATGGTACGACGAAGCGAAAATTGGCATTTTCGTACATTGGGGTATATATGCGGTGCCCGGCTTTTCAGAATGGTTCTGGAATAATTGGGAAGGTTTGGAGCATAACATTGTCTTTTTGAATTTGTTTTAAAATAAGATAGCTAACACTTCTTAATTTTGATACTTTTAGAAAAAGAAAAGGTAATCGAGAACTTCATGGCGAAACACTATGCTCCAGGTTTCACTTATCAAGATTTTGCGCCTTTATTTAAAGCCGAATTTTTTGATCCCAATAAATGGGCGCATTTGTTTCATAAAGCAGGTGTAAGGTAACAATAATAAGATAATGACTATTTAATTATGTGTTTTTATTACATTTATATATAACAATATAATAATTGTTAAATTCAGTGTAATATATGAGCACCATGAAAAATATAGACTTTGACTAATATATATTTTTTGAACCTTTGTATTACAGATATGTTATTTTAACTAGTAAACATCATGATGGTTTCTGCATGTTCCCATCACAACGCTCATTCAGTTGGAACTCCTATGAACTAGGTCCTAAACTGGACATTGTCTCTGCACTATCTAAAGCCGTTAGAGAAGTCGGCTTGAAATTTGGTGTATATCATTCTCTTTATGAGTGGTTCAATCCAATTTATAAAGAAGACAAGACAAATCATTTTAAAACCCTCTACTATCCTGATATGAAGCTCTGGCCAGATCTTAAACAGCTAGTCAATGACTACAAGCCATCAGTGCTCTGGGCTGATGGAGATTGGGAGGCCTATGATAACTACTGGAGGTCGGCTGACTTCCTAGCCTGGCTGTACAATGAGAGCCCGGTGAAGGACGAGATTGTTGTGAATGACCGCTGGGGTAATGGAATTCCTTGTAAGCATGGAGACTTCTACAACTGTGAGGACCGGTACAATCCTGGTAAGTGTAACCGTTTAACTATTCAGTTTTGGACCAATATAGTAAATTAATATTTTCTTATATATTATTTACCTTACAAGTAGTTCCTTAAGAGACATAAATAGTTGTACATTTCTTGGCCAATTGAACTAATTCAAGACAAAAGTAGGGACCAATTGAAATTCTGAAGACTAACTAAAATGGTGAACTGATATGCTTATGTACAAGGATTAACTTTAAAAATTCTACCCTGCAAGGTTTACTGTGAATGCAGGCGTTGCTATGTATCTTGGTATACTTTCAGACCTAAGCCAATGAATAAATTTGTTAGAATTTTAGTCTCTACCAATATCCCAGTTGACAGAGGTGAAGGGCATAGGCTGTAAGGTCTATAATAATAGAATTTTATAAAATGATTGACTAGTTTTACATTTATATTCATTAAATATTGACATAGTAGGTTTTCGTTATCATAAAACCTTTTGGTTGCTAAGATCACGATTTTCTTTTTTACGTTTCTGTACCCAGAGGGTAAAACTACTTACTTACTAAGACTCCGCTGTCTGTCTGTCTCACCAGGCTGTATTGAAAATCACAGATGATGTATTTCTGTTACCGCTATAACAAATAAAATCTTAATTTTACGGGAAAACTTAGTTGTACGGGAGCCCCCTTACTTATATTTTAGGGGGCTCCCGTGCAACAAACGTTATTTTTATAGATTCTTGGTCGGTTTTTTTTTATTTTAATATGTGTACGGCTGTTTGTTAGGTACACTACAACTCCACAAGTGGGAAAATGCTCTCACATTGGACAAAAAATCTTGGGGCTTTCGGAAGACGATGACCGTGAATGATACGCTAACTATGAGCGAAATACTTTACCAAGTCGCCTCCAGTGTTAGCTGTGGAGGTAATGAAATACGTTAGTTTTTAAACTTTTTTAAAGTTAAATTGGGAGGCATCACTAGGAGGCTTATAAATATGTTTAATGACACCTCGGTCGCCAGCTATAGGGGGTTGTTATGAAGTAAGGGGGATGCGTGTGTGTCTTAAACGCTGCGAATGTAAATTCTAAATAATAAACGCGTTGAAAATATTTATTGTCAATGTACAATAACACCTGACCCCATGACGACATACGAACATTCTTGTATACAAAAGTCTACAGCGTGAATTAATTTTACTATTTCATCCAACATGGTATACCTATAGTTTAAACAAAAAAAAATCAAATGTGATTGTTAACCTGTGTTGGTTATGTTGGTTATGGTTATGGATTATGTTGGTCGTTGAAGAAACTACTAGAGGGCGCGAATACTTTTACTGTATATTGTATATATACACGGTAATTGTTTTCAGGAAATGTCTTAATAAACGTGGGTCCGACGCAATACGGAACGATACCTCCAATATTCCAAGACCGGTTGCTAAAGCTGGGCCACTGGCTCGCGATAAACGGCGACGCTATATACGGTTCATCGCCGTGGTTCCATCAGAAGGACTCCGTCAATTCTGATGTGTGGTATACTTGCCAGAAGAGCCCATACAGTGCCCAACATCCGACCGCTAAGCCACTAATTGATGATAAGGTCTCAGGAATTTTCGCAATCTTTCTTTCTTGGCCCGTCAGCAACCGATTGGAGCTTAAAGATCTGACCTCCTATCTCCAGACTGTTACTTACGATATTGAGCTTTTAGGTAATAATGGCGCGTTACATGTGAGTAGTATTGTAAATTTACCTTTATAAGGACAGTACCCAAGTCTTGTTAAATAAATCTAATACAGCAATTCTGGTATATATAAATAATCTGAATCTCGGAAACGGCTCCAACGATTTTCATGTAATTTTGTATTTAGATTCGGTTTTTATTTTTAAATTTATCTCCATGGGTATTTTGTCCAAAAAAAAACGTAAAAAAATGATGTAAAAAAGATGTCGTAATCTTTTTATAAATTTTTGTATTATCTATTGTTGGAGCGTTGTCAAGGGCGAACTTACTGATATCTCATGTTTTTATGAGGTGGCGCTGTATTTTAAAAAATACGATCTGCCATATACAAGACAACACAGTCAAGCTCGGCCCACAGCTAATAAAAAATAAAACACAGACACTCGTTGCTCAAAATTGAGACATTATTCTAAAGAATTGTCTTATTATTTGCAGCAGGAAATCAAAAACGGTGTAACTTATATCAAACTCCCAGATAAGGCGACAGTCTCCTCCGAATATGCATGGGTTTTAAAATTCAAGCCTAAGGAACCTTGTCACTAGATTGATGATTAAAAAAAACACAAAATAATCCAAAAATGAATCCATATGTATTAGATTTATTACATTACGTTATTTAATACATCTTAAACTTTTAACATGTTTTGATTTATTAGCAACGAGCACATTACTCGTAGAATATTTCAGGAACGGCGGCCACTTATTAAACAATGAACTGTGATGATCTCCCGCAGGATAGACCAACGCTGTAGTGTAGGTTGCGGGAGTCTCTGAATGAGGGCAGCTGACCGCGAACAACAAATAACTGAGGATGGTTTATTGAAATTAAAATTTTGTAATTTTAGTAAAAGTACGAATTAGTTGTAAGATTACGCAAGTTCGGCCTCATATGTAATACTGCTCGCATCTCTGGGCTGGAGCTCCCAAGTACCAGCTTCTATTTGACCACGTAGTATCCACCACCATATAGTATCGATTCGATTTAGTTAGTGTGTTTCATAGAGAAATACCCTGTCGGCCAAAAGTTTGAGACCACTTTGTACACAGGTTATAATTTGCAAAATATTTTAAATCTGCGTATGATAACATAACAATATAAACACCTGTGTAATCTACTAATTATTTTGAATGTCTAAACACCATATCTCTTATCTTTTACACAATGACTATGCCATAAATGGGCATTGTTTATTTACCACGGATGAGTGACGCGTAAGGACCAGGCGTTGAAATTGTCATTATATTATATGGCGGCTCCCTTGTACTTGTTTGGTTATTGTTTTGCGTTGATAAATATATATTTTTTTATTTTAAGCCATAAATCCTATTCATAGCATGGCTACTTAAGGAGTTAGTCTTGGTTAAAGCTATTCAGTCTGAGCTGCTGTTTTGTCAAGTAAAGGATCTCCAAAAATGGGAAAAGTCCGTGAAATCTCCAGTGAAACTCGTTCCGCCATCGTTACTCTATACGACGAAGGCAAGTCTGAACGAGAAATTGCCGCTAAGCTGAAGTTATCAAAGACTTGTGTTCATAACGCAATAACTCGATACAAGACAACCGGCAGTCATCAAGACCTACCGCGCTCGGGGAGGCCGAGAGCAACCACTTCTAGCGAAGACAACTTCATTGTTGTAACAAGCAAGCGTAATAGACGTTTAACAGCACCAGAAATTCGAGCTGAACTCAATAAAACTCGACCGGAACCTGTATCATTGACAACAGTAAAGAGAAGACTTCGAGATGCCAATTCGTTTGGTCGCGTAGCTGGTCATAAACCACTGTTACGGACACAAAACAAAAAGAAACGTCTGCAGTGGGCTCTTACTCATCGATATTGGACTGAAGAAGACTTTAAAAAAGTTCTTTGGACTGATGAATCAGAGTTCGAAATATTCGGTTCGAAAAGAAGAGTTTTTGTACGTGGTAGTGCCGAAGAAAAGATGTTGCCAGACTGTGTAGTGCCAACAGTCAAACATGGTGGAGGCTCTATTATGGTCTGAGGATGTTTCTCTGGCTATTGGACCGGAGATTTGGCTTAAATTGAAGGAATAATGAAAAAGGAGCAGTACAAAGAGATACTGGAGCGAAACGCCGTTCCTTCCGGGCTACGTTTGATTGGAGATGGATTCATTTTCCAACAAGATAATGATCCAAAACATAGTTCTAAACTATGCAGGGGATATTTAGAGCACAAAGAGACGGAAGGAGTTTTGAAAAACATGGAATGTCAGAGTCCGGATCTCAATCCGATAGAGTTTCTGGCGGAGGAGATGGACAGAAACGTCCGTAGTCATTGTCCGACGTCAAAAGAAAACCTCTGGAGGACTTTACAAGAGAGTTGGAACAATGTTTCACAAGAAACTATCAATAAACTAATAGCCCGGTTACCAAGATTGGTCAAAAAATTTAAAAAAGTAAGGGAAGATTTTTCGACGAAAAGTTAGTTTAAATAATATATTTTTTTTATTAATAATAATGGCAGTTACTGTAGTTTTTAAATTATTTTATGTTACATAAAAAGTTCCCTATTTAATAAGGTAAATAAATAATTTGTAGAGCACTAACTTTTGGAGTTTTATTCAATATTGTAATTTTTTCATGGTGGTCTCAAACTTTTGGCCGACAGTGTACTTATAGGTATGGTGTTCTTCCTGCTGCAACCTAACGTAATACTCCGTCGTCCTCTCGTCGTAACAATTAGAATTCGAAAATTATTCGTGCTTGAGGCTTAATTTTCTCGACGAAACGTCTAAGCGCTTGCGCGAGATTCCACCCATGCGCAATAAATAGTATCCTGTCGACGCATGTCAGTACAGTCGAACATAACAATGTCGACGCGACGAATAGTCGAGACATATTTATCAACAATGAAAAGGTTATAATATGTATTGCTCAATGCATTTTCACTTTCTTTGAAAAATAATGTTTATAACATTTATTTATGAATTGAAATAATAATTTATTTATTTTTAATTTTATTACTAATCTTTTCTTGTCATTTAATAATACAAAAAATATAACAAAAGGAGTGTAGTGCTCACAGAGAGTTCACGACACATCTCGTTATTTTCTTGGCATCTATAGTCTATATGCACAGAGATGATGTTTGATGAAAAATGATACAGCATAGAGAAAGGAAACTTCATAACATAATACTAACTTATCAATACTCCTAATGTTTAAGGACTGCGAAGCATGCACACGTTCGCGGTTCCGAAGCCGCCATTCGACTGTCGTGAAGTAGTTCCATAGTCTATATCACAGTCATAATCACAATCAAGTTATCACTAAAGCTTTTTTCACTCCAGTGTACCAGCTCTGCAGCTGTCATGTTCTACTTCAATGCGGACTATATTAAGTGGTTATTTATTAACGTAAAGTACTTAGGATAAAATTGTATTAATAAATATATAAACGAAATAAACAAGTTGGCTTGTTCGTTCGATAACAATGCGCCTGGTGTAGCATACGATAACGTATGCCTATAATAGATGCGGAGTATCCTTATTGTGTTCGTTAGTCGCTTAATATACTCCGCGGTGGCCGGCTCATCGCTTGTAATGTGGAGCGTAAAGTTCATGAAGTGAAATTATAATCCAGATAACATAACATAGGCAGGTACATATATTCCTACAACTTTTAATATTTATTTCGATCTCAAATTGTTTCTTATATCTTCAATTATAGTAATGTTTTTTTAAATAGTGCTTAAATTGTCAGACTGAAACTTGGCGGTAAAAAGGTAAACACTTCTTTTTATAATTAAATCAATTTTGCAATAAATACTGTAAGGTTCGCAGTTTGATAATATAATTGATAAATCTGCTAGAATAATGTGCTGTACCAGTTAACATCGGTTCTAGTTCCTGTTAAGGAAGGCTTAGGTTAGTCTCAGGTCTAAGCAAAGATCATGATTTTACTTGGTCCTATCACACCCTTTCGCTTGTTCCACATTTTCATGTATTCATGCTCGTCGGTTACTCGCTCGAGATTGTTACGCACTATTTGTAATTAAATTGTTACTATTTAATGTAATGTGCCACTTGACTTGGTTAATTTAATATTTCAGAATCATGAAGATAGTTTCGTTGTACATTCTTGTGCTATGTTCGGCTGCCAGTAGCTACAGTAAAATCGTATCACGCGAAACCCGCAATGTTGTAAGCCATCGCTTGTCAAAGAAATATTCTTCGGATTGGAAGGACCTGGACACGAGGCCTTTGCCCCGTTGGTACGATGAGGCGAAAATTGGTATTTTCCTTCACTGGGGTGTTTATACTGTTCCCGGATACTCATCTGAATGGTTCTGGAGTAACTGGAAAGGTATGTCTTTCATTAATCTGTCCAACGGCCTAAAAATCAATTGTAACTCGCGTAAATTCACGTAGACATGGGACCGATGACGTCAAAGCATGTTTAAAAGTACATTAAGTCTGGTTACGTGCACTAAAAAAGAAGAATTGAAGCCGTAAGATAATCTGACTAGACTGACTACGTCGCTGTAGAAACAAGGGCTCCTAATATACACAACATTTGGGAAAGTTTCGCACACATTCACTCAAATGCTGTCATGAATTAACCTATGCTGAATCTCACTATCTCGGAGTAAAACTAATGCTATCTCTGTCGTTATCATACGGTTCAATAAACACACGAGCTATATATACTGATTAAGTTTATGTTTTTTTATAGTATAATAGTTAATAATATGTCAATATCTATTTTCGTAACTTGATAAATGAAAAGTTAAAAAAGATATATAAAACAAAATTTTATTACCATTCCTTCATTTTCTTTTAATAAGAAACCGAAAGTAAGTAGTTCTTTAGAGACACGTCTCGTTTATTTTTTTTTTAGGCGGCGATGAAAAAATAATTGACTTCATGAAGGCACATTACCCGCCTGGATTTACATATCAAGACTTCGCGCCGATGTTCAAAGCTGAATTCTTTGACCCGACGGAATGGGCAGATTTATTTTTAAAAGCTGGGGCCAGGTGAACAGTTTTATCATTAAAAGCAGATATTGTATTAAATTTATTCACATAATTATACAATTTATTAATAATTAAGTAATTACCACAACGGTGTTTTATTATGCTACTATTTAACTAGGCAAAAATTATGAGAACTGCGTACTGCATCCTAGTCAGCTAGCCAAGGGTAACGTCTGCTTTAGAGACTTCTTAACTACTATTAGGCAGACCTCTTTTCGTCAGCTAATATAAGAAAAGTATAAACTTTTAAAATTTAAATTTTCCAGATACATTGTCCTAACCAGTAAGCATCATGACGGTTTTACGATGTTCCCCTCGAAGCGTTCCTTCAGCTGGAACTCCTTTGAGGTCGGCCCTAAGCGGGATATTGTAGACGAACTGTCCACTGCCGTGAGACAAGCCGGCATGAAGTTCGGCGTCTATCACTCCCTGTACGAGTGGTTCAATCCAATATACGAAGCCGATAAGAAAAGTAACTTCTCCACACGATACTATGCCGAGACGAAGCTCTGGCCTGATCTGCAACAGCTTATCAATGACTACAAGCCATCTGTGCTGTGGTCTGACGGAGATTGGGAGACATACGACACGTACTGGAAGTCGACTGACTTCCTCGCCTGGCTGTACAACGATAGCCCGGTGAAGGATGAGATTGTCGTCAACGACCGCTGGGGAATTGGGATACCTTGTAAACATGGCGACTTCTACAATTGTGCTGATCGTTATAACCCTGGTAAGTCTAAGTAAAGTGTGTTCAGATTCGATAAAAAAATTATTATTTTCGTTTCTAAGGTTACGTTGAAAAATAATGTAATATAAATTATAAATATAGTAGTGACCCGCCTCGGCTTCGCCCGGTTACCACTAATTATGTTGATCCGATCGGTACCAAACACAAGAACACCCGCTGTGCCAATCTAGACAATCCCTGTATATTTCATGGAAATCGGTCCAGCCGCTTTTTATATATTTTTCTTCATAAAGTCATCATCCTGTGTTCTTCTTATAGCTCTAAGAATATGCAAAGTTTCATGATGATCGGTTGAGTAGTTTTTTTTTATGTGATAAGATGGCAAACGAGCAAACGGATCACCTGATGTTAAGTGAGCGCTGCCCATAGACATCCGCAACAGGCAGATATGTTGCAGATGCGTTGCCTACCTTTAATGGACAAAGGAGGGCACAGACAGGAAAAAGGATAATTTTTCCTGTCTGTGCCCTTTTTCCCTTTCCCCGCTAACCTCCTCCTCGTCCAATCCTCTTCACTTTCCCGTCCTATCCTTATGAGGAAAGGGTGGGAAGGGGAAGAGGACTGAAATTAGGCCTCCGGCACCTCACTCATCAGACGAAACGCAGAATCCTTCTACTTCACGCCTGTTTTCTGTGAGGTCGTGGTATTTCACCGGTCGACCCGGCCCATTCGGCAACAGATGTTGTTGCGGGCTCTACCACTGTTTTCGCGTGAAAGCGTAACAAACAAACTTACATTCACATTTTTAATATTATAGATAGATAGATAGATATAGATAGAAGATAGATAAAAACTTATTTCCAGACCTACCGAATGTATATGCAAAATTTCATTGGAATCGGTTAAGCCGTTTCAGAAGAGTATGACGACTAACACTTCGCCGCCGCCTCGTGAATATCCACAGCATCAGAGGCACTGTAGATGCGCTGCCGGCGTTTAATGGAGTTTATGCTGTTTTCTTGAAAGACTCTACGTCGTATTTGTTTGGAAATACCGCTGGAGACAGAACTACGCCGCCCGGTCGCCCTTCTATGGGATCGGGATGATTAGGGCCATCTTCTCTAGTCTTCCAGGATTTCGGGACGACGCCTAAAGAGTTTCATTTCGCAAAAGTCCACAGAACGCTTGACAGAGGCCTTTGCTTCGTTTGCCCTACAGCAGCAAGAAGCCCTCCCCAGAATACGCAGGGTAACCACTCCTCAGGCGGAATGCAGAACTACTTATACTTCACGCCTGCCTTCTGCGAGGCCATGGTATTTCACCGGGCGAGCCGGCCCATTCGTGCTACAGATGTTGCTCTTGCTTGTTGCCACTGTTGAATTTCTGACAGTTTTATGGCAGATTTCGATGGAAATTATATATTTGTTCTACTAGGTTCACTGCAAAACCACAAGTGGGAGAACGCGTTCACAGTGGACAGCCGGTCGTGGGGTTTCCGCAAGACGATGACCCTGAACGACACACTGTCCATAAACAAACTGCTCTACCAAGTTGTGTCGACGATAAGTTGTGGAGGTAATATTCATGGTTTCATAATGAATTAAAATAATGTAACTTGCACACCACCGGCCGGGTCTTAGTTACAATATTAAAATAGCTTCAACAAATGAGAGAATTAGCGTACCCTTTCCATGCTATCCTTGAACTTTCCCTTGTATCTCAATTCGCTTGTATATTTGTCATTAGTAACATTATACTAGTTTAACCAAAATGGAGTTTTACTAAAAACCAAACACTAGTTGTTATTTATATTTATCTTCCTTCATTTCACTTGCTTAATTCTATTCAGTCCCTTAAACATCATGTATATTTCAGGCAATGCTTTAATAAACGTCGGCCCGACACAAGAAGGCACTATAGCTCCAATATTTCAAGAAAGACTCCTAGACCTTGGCAGTTGGTTAAAAATAAACGGTGAAGCAATATACAGCACCTCTCCTTGGTTACATCAAAATGATTCGCTTAACGAGGACGTGTGGTACACTTGCAGTAAAACCAAACGCAGCCTTCGTCACCCCACCGCCAGACCGAGGGATAATGATAATGTTACAGCCATTTTCGCAATATTTCTTCAATGGCCCACTACAAACATTCTACGAGTAAAGGACCTTTCGTCTTATCTACATAAAGGTGTTTACAAAATCGAGCTCTTGGGCAACGAAGGACTTTTAAACGTAAGTAATACGGGTTAAGTGTGAACGTAATCAGATTAAAGCACTTGCGTTTATCTTAATTACTCTTGATTTTTAATTTAACGCCTTTTAAATGGAACGTATTGGCTCATTCTTTTTACGGTTTTTAAGCTTAAATGCGCAGTTGAACATTTTATCATTTAGGTACAAATATTTGCGTGAACACAACAGTAGCAAAGAAAATTTCTCTGTTTTGGTTTGAAGGCCACTATAATTAGTATAATTACTGGACTGATGAAACGTGTCGTTCTTTCTTAGGGTAATTGAAGTGTTTTGTTGTTAGCAAATCTTCCAGTTTGTGTTGTTTTTGCAATTTTGGAATCAATAAGCTAAAGCCTATAATGGAGCTGATGTTTATTACGAAAGGCGATGCACATAGAAATCAGTTATGTTCACTTCATGAAGCCTACTGTAATTGATTTCAAATTCTTAGAGCATCTGGAAAAGATTATATACAAGTCCATAACATCATTATGATGCACAAGTTTTAAGCTTTTTTAAAGCTTAGTTCTTGGCTCTTTAAAAGCTGCATTGATATATTTTACCTTTTCTTATTGTGAATGCAATGAGTTATATTAGAAAAAAATATTAATTTTTATTTTATTCAATTTTAATCTTAAAATGCTTTTTCCAGTGGAATATCAAAAACGGCGTAACCAGTGTCGTACTGCCAGAAAAGACAATAGGTCGTTCTGAAAATGCATGGACTTTAAAAATTAGTCTTAAATAACATATAAATAGTTTGTATAAATAAACATGTTTATAGAATTAAAAGTTGTTTAAATTTCATCAAATCATTGCCCTCTTCCATAGTTGACGGAACAAGCACAATGTTGGCTTGGTAGATAACACTATTGTGTCTGTCTGCCTGTCTGGTGAACTGCACTGCAATAGGTAAAAGCAGACGCCTAGCCTAGTTAAAGTACAAAATAATTAACTTTCAATTTTTATTAATTTAAGAGGTTAAGAGCAAGAGTTATACAAATAAAATACAATAAATAAATTCAGATAAACATGTATTTATTATTTGCGTAGTGTTACATAGGTACTTATGGCCGTTAACCTAAAGCGATTACATTATCAAGTGTAAGCTAAATAAACTTAGTTGTGCAATCGAACGTTACACAAGAAAATATGTAGGCGACGAAAACATCTGTTGTTCCTAACAGATAAAGTTATAATTACAAACAATTTTTGATATCATTTGAACTGATCGGGTCATTTACTTTAATGAATTACAGTGTTTTAAATAATAATACGCAGACAATTTTTTGACAAAAAAAGGTCACTTTTTTTCGAAATTCACCACAGAGTAGCAAATCAAGTATTATTTGGTCGGAACATTGATAGGATGAAGATGTGTGACATGTTTTATACTTTATACACGAGTATATAAAACTCATTTTACATTTGAATGCTTCACCTTGCAACTATTAAAAAAAACATGTGCTTTGATTTTCCCCGTGTTGAGAATAGTATAGGTAAATTATATTCCCGAGGGTTGGCGGCCGGCCGTACCGACTGTAGCCAAAACCAGTACAGCACAGTACTGTGCCGACCCCACGTGGGCGGGAAAAGGGCAGGGCGATGGTGATAATTATATAATATAATTTAACAAAAACCTTAGAAAGTAGCACTTTCATTACAACATTAGTCCATTTCAGGTTAAAGCTAATGCACAGTGACGATTGGCGTAAAATGCATCAGTGTAATACACATTCTCAAAACGAAGAGGCGCATCGTGTGTATTGTCCAATGTTTTATCAATTCCTTACATAATTCATATTTGTTATTTTATTATTTGTACTGTTAATAAAATGGTTTCGTTCAAATATTAATGTAATCTGTGAACTTGCTCCAAACGTCTTTACTTGTTTTGGTTCATCATTTAATAGAACAAGATTAATACTATTTAATAAAAATTAATTTAATATAATACGCAAGCGAAGAGGATGTGCATTTATGGAATAAAGTGAATAATCACTTTGTAGTTTTCTGACTAGAGATTTATATGTATGTGCGCATAATAATGTGCATGTAGTTGAAACGGTAAGTTACTTCATCTGTGAGGCAATTATACATTATTAATACGCCATCTCGTCATTATATCAGATAACTTTAAAGATGAAGGGAAGGTATCAAAGGGTCGGGGTCAAATGTTACCAAAGTACACATTATTTTACTATTTCTAGTTATAATGAGTTATATACAAGTGCGTTATCTGCGCTCTATAATATATACATTTGGGCATATAAAAATAAACACGCAATACATTTATCTAACTTGGGAATATATAAAAATACGCTAATTTATTGAGTACACAGTTTATGACGAACGTTCAAATGTATATTTTCTTAAGCTCTCACGATTGTAGCACATTTTTAAGAAGATCAGACATTTGTTTTAAAAGACAGTCAGGAGAAATTTACTTAATATGCCACCTTCATTTATTTCAAAAGTTGACCATTAATAGTGAACTAGTGTTTCTTTTTAATATAACTAGCTAAACATTATATCATTTTAATGTATATGTAAATCGCTTACATAAAATTGACATCAACATAGCTTGTAACACGAAAGCGTTAAGCAGTAAATACAAAATATTTCTGTAAGCACCGTCGATTTACGTACGCGAAGCCCTGGGAGAAATGTTTGAGTTCATTTCTTTTGTGTTGTGCTGGTCAAAGTCCAATTGCCGCTAACTCGTAATGTGCTTCTATCGCTTGAGAGAAATGTATTCAAATCGAATGACAACCGAAAACAAATCAAGTTAGTAATTAAAATGACTACGCGGTAGTGGTAGTATAACTACGCGGTAGTGGCCGGCGGCGCGGGATCGCACGCTTTTGTATTTCATTTTCTTCACTAATTTTTTTTGTATTAAGCTCCAATTTTTTCTAGTATTAAATATAACATATGTTATTCACGGATAATGTAGCATTCTAATGGTGGAAGAATTTTTTAAATCGGTCCAGTAGTTTTTCAGTTTATGCGTATCATTTAAAAAGAAATACAAATGTTTCCTCTTTATATTAGTTTTACGCGTACATGGATGTAAACGAGGCGGAAGATGATAGAAAGCCTAGGCACAAGGAACGATGCTGTTGTTTACTAAATACTCACAATATGTCCTCAAATTGTAAAAAAACATAATCTTTTAAAACATACTTACATATTATAATAATTCAATTTATTATTTCATTTGTTATAACCCTACCTTTATTTTGGTTTTTAAAATACACCTATAAGTAATTTATTGCTCAAGGCAGCCCCCTTCTAAATCTTACGGAAATGTATTCAAATCAAAAGGAAATATGAACCGTTACTTTGCTCAAATAGAAGACATGGGTCATGTCGAAGTAAACCAGCAACGTCTAATTTTTAGAACTGGTATATTGTTAAAACATATTTCCAGAAAAAAAAATTAGCTTGAAAAAAATTGTTTATTAAGTTTTTATATTGTTCATAAAACATATAGCGGTTAGTAAACGGTTATCATAAGAACATGGGTAACGCTTGGATCTAAATTTTATATACCACAAATATCTCACGCAATCGGATACAATATAATTAAAAAAAATAACTTAACCTAAAGATTATACATATCCTACAATGCGTGCGCTATAACAACATATAGCTGAGTCCGATCACATCACAAATTGTTTGCATAGTACACAAAAACTATGTGTTTGTATGAACAAGTGTGAGAATAACAAACTATAGGTTCGTCGCTCACTGTACGCACAGGACGCGTGCGGGGAAGTGAGACGTGAGCGGGAGGGGCATCAGCTCGCGTCAAACAATTGTCCTATTGCAGTCTAATATGGCTCAGATATAAATAACCTGCATACTTTATATAATATGACACATATAAGTATTTTCAAACGGGAAAGTACATTAAATTTTAATTTTTCACTTCAAATTGGAATGTATCAATAGATTTTTATGTTTAAAAAAATATTAGATATAACAAAAGCAAGAACATCCAATTTTTATTGTTTCTTCGAAAATGTTTCAAACAAAATATTGGTCCTAAAAAAAACTAATAATTAGTATTAAAAAATAAAACAAAATACCCGACTTGACTTGACTATGACACCTCGCTTTATAAAATCGGTCAAGTCGTTTAGGTTACAGGAGGTCACAATGGAACGGACATACGTAATTTACATACATACGCGCCAAAAACATTACTGTCCCTGGGTTAATATGGCTTAGTCGGGAAGTTTATGTTACTTGTTTTACTTTAACATGCCTCATTTATATGTTGGGAGTAATATTACGTTAGAACGTGGCTGTACTATAGAATAATAATTAAAGAAATTACATTAATAGTCTATATTAAATTATTAATAAAAGTTGTATGTAGCTTAGATTAGATATTAATATTCCACGCAAAAATTAAAATCCTGCACCTTGAACGGTCAAAATGTACATTATGATAAAAGATTTAACGTTGATAATTTTGCTATCACACTCTTTTGATGTCAAAAAAAATAAAAAAGTTGTATCGCTGATGTCGCAAAATTAAAAGTGCAGCCGTCTGTTGGACATACGTTCTTGCAGTTCGCGTGTGTGTAAAAAGTTTACTACCAATTGATTGGCCTGCGCTGTCATCTCACCGTAATTACACTACATTACAACTATTATTATTTATTTTTTATAAACTTGTGATCTCAGTTCGCTGAATTTCGAACTACTTTTATATTGTCATTAAACAAGTTGTCACATACCAGCTTAAAAATGTCGTCGTCTTGTTCGTGTTTAAAGATGGGTTGCGACATTTAACCACATCTTCACACGTCAGATGTCCCCAACAAAGAAGAAAAACAAGTTTCGATACATAACATACATCAATTCGAAGAGAGACAAAAACAAGTTAAAAGATTACAAAATGTTGACATTAGCCGGCCGGCGGTGCGCACGCGCGCCACAGCACGTTACGTGATTAGTATCATTCGATGTGTTTAGAATGAACACTTTGAATGTCTACTAAACTGTGCAGGATGTCGTTAGTCCGTGTGTTGAACTAGATAGATCTTTAAAGATTTATTATTCTATCAACAGAACTATAACATCAATAACATCTTTAAGCAAATTATTCGTTGTGAAGACTCCTTTGGTGTAGTTTCACCTGACCAGTTTATTTAAAATATTAACAAATTCTTAAAACAAAAAAGATCAAGCTTGTGTTAAGGGATGGTCTGCAATAAACTGCAACTAGACTGGCGGATACGAAGCCAACATAATGTTTTGCAATCCGTACCCAAAACTATTAAGCGATTGACGATACCATTAATGGAGTCATATTTGTTATCTGTACATCGAGTATAAGGTTTAAAATAATTACAAAGCCACAGAGCATACAGAGCGGCTTAATCTCCTGATGCCAAGATAATTGAAAAAGTGTAACATGAATTATTTATTAATATAAATTTATCGATCGCATGTAGTCTGGGGATGTGTATTGTTGTTATTAATAAAATAAGTATATTTTTAATAGTATTTACTTTACCGTATAAATATATTTGGAAAAACTATCGGACACCGTGACAAACATTATATTTTTTATTGAATAATTTTCGTGTAATTCACGCATATTAAAAAAAACAATATAAAACCCAATTTCTATTATATGTTGCCCTAATTTTGGTTCTTTTGAGAAAAAAGGATTAGAGGGTAAAAAGGATTTGACGGGGCAGGGGACGGATAGGAAAAGAAAATGTCCTTTTTCTGTTTATCCCTTCCTTGTCCATTAAAGGTAGGAAACACATCTGCAACTTTATTAGTAGTTGCAGATGTATGTGGGTAGCGGTCACTTGATATTAGGTAAATCGTTTGCTCGTTCGCCACCTTCTATAAATAAACTAATATTGACCGAATGAAATGCACGTCCGAGAAGTATTAAAGTACGCTTAGTGTTGACACGCCGAGCTGATGGACTGCGAGCGATCTCTCTGTCGCAGCGCCTCTAGTTGCGGCAGCAGTGATACTTGCTTGTTGAAGAACTCCTCCAAAGCGGGCTCGGTGAGCATGGTCGCCAGGAACTGCTCCAGTGTTATGAACCATTCGCTCTCTGCAGAAAGTTCATTTTCCTTTAACGGCGACAGCTGAGCCGACGCCGTGCCCTCATCCACCGTTTGGTTACCATTTGGATCCAGCTATGGGAAATGTAACAAATTATTTTATTAAACCGTTAAGAAAGGGGTATAATATAGGTCGGGGAGGGGGTTCACGGGTAAAAGGAAATCCTTTTTCCTGCATGCCTTCATCTGTCGATTAAAGGTAGGCAACGCATCTGCAACACATTATCTTGTTGCGGATGTCTATGGGCAGCGTTCACTTCACCCGGTGATCCGTTAGGTCGTTTGCTATCGTCTCACATAAAAAAATATATTTAAATATTGTTAATGCAAATGTGGGTTTGTCTGTTTACACAGTTGCGTAACAAACAATGTTACCCTTTATGTCGAAAAAAAAAACAAAATGGAATACAGTATTAGAAAGTAAGTATTAGTACTGCGTACGTTAACAAGCGGCGGTTGTTTAGCTGCGGCGGCGAGGTAGAGGCTGTCCTGCGACACCTCGCGGCCCAGCGCCGGTCGCTGAGACAGCTCGCCCAGCTGCAGCAGCAGTGTGCCTGATAACACAATGCAATAAATTATATCTTCCGAAGATTGTTCAATTTAATTTGTAACTACGTATTAATATATAAATTTATATTCTTGTGCGAGTGTAAATTAGTGTGGCTCAAGATCTTCAAAAAGCGGATTAAAATATAGCAGAATAGAACATGGGTAAGCCTTTTTTTATAGCAGAAGATGGCAAATGAGCAAGAAGTTTGCCCAATAGTAAGTGGATGCGACCCAAATGCATTTGAAACGAGCTAGAGAGTACAAGATGCGTTATCTACCTTTAATGGATAGAGGTTGAACAAAAGAAAGATATTTCCTCTATCCACCCCTTCCCCGTCAAATACTCTTCCATTCCATATTAGACAAGAATCGTTGTCAAGGGTCAAGGGATCGTTGCGATTATTAGGCGATCAGTAGTGGTCTTTTGGCTAATAATGAGGATTAAGTAATGTAGTGGATACGTGCTTGTGTGTGTAGTGTCAGCGCTTGCGTACCTGCTCTGGCGACCGCCTCGTAGAGTGGCGCGCTGTGCTCGGTGAGGCCGTGCAGCGTGGCCAGCAGGCGCAGCAGGTGCGCGCGCGGCAGCGGCGGCGGCGCGCGGGGCGGGGTCGACGGCGTGCCTGGCGTCGCCAGACCCACCAGTGCGCATGCTCGCACCGCACCCGCCTCCGTATCTGCTGCGACAATTCATAGTAATGATATTTGATCCGAAGAGCTAGTCTTAATTATTTTCTATTTAAAAAAAATCTTAATTAGTCTATATTTCATCCCAGCAAAAGTAGGGAAGTAACTTGCCCAGGCCCGTCTATTCCTATATCGATAGACAGTGGTGAAAATAGAGGTAGCCACCACTTGTTTGGTCAAATATGTATAAGAGATTTTAGGGAAAATCTTCTAAAGATGTCTGGGGAAAGACAGGATGATGTAAGATTTTGTTCACTGAAACCCCCTCGGTGGTAAGCTTCAAGTTCGACGAGACAGAGTTGCAGGGTCTCCAAAGGAACACACTAGAAGTTCTGATTCAGAACCCTCAACACTGAGCTTCTGCGCATATCTAGGGGGGATAGAAACTCCCAAGTTTAAGTCAACAATCATATCATCATCGATAACTGTTAGAGATATTGTACCAATTTCAACCAACCACCTGTTGTGGCCATTTAGAGATTGACCAGGTGGTGACTCTTTATACCACCCTTCTCGGCAATAAACAACCTACCGGACTGAGTGTACGCGCTCTCGGTGGACTTGTCCATGTAGTTGCCCTCGCCGCACACCTGGCTGATGGAGCGCTGCATGCTGCCCGGCGTGGCGGCCGGCTCCGGACTGGACGGATTATCTAAACTGTAGACCATACGTATTTTATACCCTAACTAATATGCGATACTAAATGCGCTTGTGTATGTTTGATCATTTGACTGAGAGAATCATCATCAAATTTTGCAAACACATTATCAAGGATTCAGAAAATGACATAGGGTGCCTTTTATGCCTATAAAAAACTTCCAAAAGGATAAAAAACTAAAACCTAATATAAGTTGCCATAGATATTTATGACACATCTTTTGCATGAGACGATATACACTATCATGGCAACTAATAACTTTGACATTTATCTATAGGTTATTACGTAGGTTATACGTTACAAGTTTTTGGACGTGGAATCAAGTTACAAAATTTCTAGCGATGAAGATAAGAATAATGCGTGTGAAGCTGCGGGCACCTGCTAGTTTGTTTTATAAATAAGCAGTTAGACAATTATAACCGATGACATTGGTGTTATGTGGAACACCCTGGGATCATTTGGCGCAATTTAAAGTTTATGTTTGGGGTACGGACGGTTCTCAATATTTTTCTAGAAGACGGAATTAAATGAGCTATCGGTTTAAGCTGCCGTCAAATTGGAGACGCGTTGCCAGTCTTTAGGGTTTATTGAGGGCAGAGGACGAATAGACGGACGGAATCCTGCCCTACAAGATACATTGAGTTCTGTGCCATTTGATTATAAGCTCTGTTAGAAGCGGAAATCAATTGCTTTCTCTATTCCGATAAAGTTAAAGGAGATGTTATGAATGTTAAAGAAGTAGTTTACTTGTCAAAGAATGAGATGGCGTCAGCGGCGAGCTCCTCGCCGGTGTCGGTGTAGTGTGCGGGGCGCAGCTCGAGCGCGCACAGCAGCGGCGGCGTGTGCGCACAGTACAGAGCACGCAGCCGCCGCTGCGCGTCCGCGCGCGCGGTCAGCCCCAGCGCCACGCTCAGACCACGCGCGCTCACCACACCGTCGTCGTCGTGGTCCATCAACTGGACAACGTTTGAACGTCGTGAATGGCTAACTTAGTCGAAACTATTAATAAAAATGAGTTATCCGCCTCCAAGGACCATTTTGTACCAAGCTGTGTTAAAACATGGAACATAAAGCGATTCTAATATTTGGAGTGCTATTGAAATATTTAATTTTATTATCATTGTATTACCAAAAAATAATAACAAGAGTAGTAAAAAGACTATAATGTTACCCGTCATTTACAAATGACCAGATATATAGGCGACGGAACAAAATATATCTATGCGATGTATGTCAAGTGGCCAAACTTCCATGTACGAATAATTAAATACCTTAAACATTCTAGCTGTGATCGCGTCAGCGTACTCTCCCTTAGCCCAGGGCGAGAGCGCAGTGAACAAACTTTTGAACTGGGAGTAGTCCAGTCTGTACGCCTCGTATGGTGCCTCCAGGCGTTCGCATGGCACCCGCTTTGCCCAGAATAACTCTTCGCGTATAACACTGAGAAGCTCCTGCAAACGGTTAGTAAAAAAAAATCATAAACTCGGTAATGCTACTTCTTTAGAAATTCTGTGGTTTAATTACAATTTAGCTTTTATCGCGCCAGCTTTATGGTGTTAAAGCATATATTCCATATTTTTTTGTCGTAATGGTGTGACATTTTCTTCAACGCATAGTCATATTTTAGCTAATTATCTGCCCCGCCTTAATGAATGACATACGTAAGCCTTCCTCGTGAATTACGACAAAAAATTATAGGATCGACAGGAGCTTAAGAGGCAATTTAGATTTTTTATTAGTTTATAATACTATAAGAAGCTTATACTCCCGGAGCCCAAAAAAGACAACGATTTCAGAGATTTCCATATAACATAGTTACCGATTACACTTCCAACAGGTTATTGATACCGAAACTTATTTGTATATACTTGACCTGCAACTCCGCCGGATCCAGCAGTTTGTCCTGCTGCAGCGCGCGCAGCGTATTCTTCTCCAGGCTGTCCTCCAGCTGTCGCACGACGCGCAGACGGTGCTTGAGGCGCAGGTGCTCAATGCACTCGCTGCTCACCGCCGCGCCGTACGACCGATACGACTGGTACACTAGCTCTTGGACCTTAATCGTCTGCAAGTATCGTAATACTTTGGATGTACGAGTATCTAACAATGTTATCTATACTTTTATATCGTGTATCATCAAGATTTCCAATTTGTGACATGTATCAGCAATCATACCGAGAAGATGAACTATACTGATTATGATAATTGGTTATACTGCGTTCAAAAATACGCGAAGCGAAAGTACTACTACTAGGTTTTTCTTACCCCAATAGTCAGATGAGGACTAAAGCAAAGTGAAAAAATGTGTTATCAGTCCTTTATAGGACCGCAAAATTTTAAGTCGATCGGCCGTTTATATTAGTGTAAATTATAAACAGACCAAGCTAATAAAAGTGTATGATTACCTTATCAGCAGTTCTTGGCTCGGTGGAGAGCGCCATGGCCTCTTCGTTGTAAATGCCTTCGAGGTAATCGCTCAGCTCTTGCATCGCCTGCCCATCCTCGGCGCACTTCAGCAACTTATCGCGGTTGATGTCCAGAATTGTCAGAGTTACCTAAATAAACCAAATAGATACAATTTGATATTATATCCTAATAGACTGTGTCCGAAGTTTCATTTTCCGATTGTTACTAATTGCATGAAAAGTGGACAAGTAATTGTTGATCTATAACAAAATGAATATAAGACTACAAGTTGTGAATAATATTACCAACGAACCTGAAAGATGACTTTAGCGCCATCATGAAAGAAGCAATCCATGACGTTGACGGCGCACTCGTAGGGCATGACGCTGATGAAGAGCGTGAGGAACCACGACAGCGAGATCATCTTCATCATGCCGAGCTCGTCCAGCTTGGCGTGCAGCTCCGGCAGGTGGCTCTTGGTCAGGTCATCCAGCACGCCTTGGTCTACCTTTAATTTTAGCACAACGTTGAATAATGGAATTATTCCTAATGGTACGACAGTCGATTTAAACCGATTAGTCCAAAAATCCTAGTCAGCAGATATTAAGTAGAAAACTAGTTGTTATTAAAATCTTCTACAGGAAAGAAAAGGAGGGAGGAGAGAAACGACCACCATAAAGGCAGCAAGCAAATATTACTGCTTTCCGATCTAAAATTCCAAGCGTCGTACTTCGGATACAAGGCAAGGAGTCTAAAGTTATATAAGTCCACAATTTTGTATTTCAAACAGTATGTGTCAGTAAAACACTTACCATACCAGGTGTACGGTGATACTTAAGCGCACGTTAATATTTCCTCTGTTGAATTAACCAACAACCAATAAGTCTACAACACTAAAGCAATCTTAAATGATACGTACGACGAAGAGAGCGAACTAGCAAAAAAATAGTAGCTGGATTCGTACCAGAGCGCCAACCACCCGTGTGTTATAGTAGTCGGGTAGTAAGGTCTCGCATATGGTCGCCAACAGCCAGAAGGCCTGCTCCTCGGGACAGTAGATAAGCAGGACGGACGCGACAATATTCATCGCCTGGCAGTAACCGATTGTCGGGTTCTTGAGCGCGTACGCACATAGCACCCGCCGCAATGCCGAAATGCCTGGAAGGAACACTACTTGTATGGAGCCTGTCTTGTTATATGTTTCCGCCAGTTATATTTCTTAGTTTATTTTTCTTTATCTTTATATTCACCTTCTTAGTAACCTCTTTAAATACTACCACTAAATTTGTAATGCCAAGAATTGCAATACACCAGCAATGGACATTTCAATCATCATCTGTGCCTGTCCTTTTTACACTTATGTGGTGTCGGCACAGTATGACCCTCGACCATACTGGTTAGGTTTTATCTACAGTTTTTACGGCCGGCCTAACTCCAACCCTCCTCGGGAATAAATGTGTTTTTTTTATTAAATAGGCATAACTAGACACTATGTTTTAACCTGTTGGATATACTCAAGTTTTGAATTTTATTTATCTTCCAACATTTATGTCTCCTAAATACTCGACTAGCAGAGTAAGGACACTAAGTAATCACTTTAAAAGTTAAGAAGGTACCAAAAAAGTTTTTTAAGTAATAATATTGTTATTTTTTAATATCTAGCTGTAAACTTACCAACGTCATTTTGAAACGCGGGGTGTTCAGGCAGCGACCTGTGTAAATCCCTTTCGATTTCGTCGTTGGCTTGATTCTTAGAAGACAGGGCTTCATTGACCAGTTTCGCGTACAGGCCCTTATTCTGTACTTTCTGTAAAATGGAACCGGAGAACACGCTCCACAATTCTCCTCGAAGGGACTCCGGTATACCGTTAACTACCAGCTCGCTGCCCGCAGTTGTTTGGTACATGCTCACGCCACGACCGACTTCCGACATGTGATCCTCCCATTGCTTCTCCTGAAAAAATATTTAAGCTGTTTCATAGATCGATTAACTAAAGCTGGCATGTTCACACTACTCACACTGATACAATTTCACCACTCAATATGTTAAATAAATAAATTTGATTGAAAATGGAATCATTTTAAAATATTCAGTTTAGTCTGGTTTTATTTAAGGTTGGACCCATCCAACCTTACTAAAACCAAAATGATGAAACCCCCCAGGGTTGCCTATATATTTCTATAAAAGAAGTTTCTTGTAATATATTATATTATTAGTTCTCATTAGTATGTAAGAATAAATTAAATCAAATGCCCTACGTATTTATAAAGAGTAGCAAAAACAAACCAATAACTGCCTCCTTCGTACTCATAAGCTTGCCCGCTCGCGAGAGAGACAGAGGTACTCTTTATGACGGACATGCAGTGCGACTTCACGCTATGCGCTTATTCATAGACACTTCACAAGCTCAACATGTGAATGTGTGAAGGTGTCAGCTTTAGTTACCCGACCTATACTGCTACTTCTCGACAGGGATTTATATGCCAACCAATGATGGGTTACAAGATAGTAATGACATGAGCAAAATAGATCCCGTTCTATCTTACTACTTCACTTAATTCTTCTTCTTCTTTTGTCTATCTTCTTAAATACCTCGGAAACTCCGTTTTCGTAGGAAACCGGTTTCCTAGGATGTAAGACACCTCACTCTTCAGACAAAAAACAAAAGTATATTAATGCCTTGTTCCGTGAGGTCGTGGTACACTCCCGATCATTCAACATCTCTTACTGCTATTCACTCTACCAATATATAATTATAAAGAAGCGTATACCTTTTTTTGCTGTATCTGCTTGATAGTGGCCGTCTGATGGGTCTTGAATAATGTCATGAGAGGCGGCTGCGGCGTCCAATCAGGACCCTCGTCGATCCTATCCTGAACACGGCTCGCCTTCTCCCTGTATAAATCACTGACCATTCACGTAATTTAAATAACGGTACAAATATATAATAGACTCATGCCATGTGTTGATCTCCCGTATGTTAGCAGCCGTTAATTGCCTTTCATCGTTGATAATGTAGTCGATAAAGATTATGTTTGTTGCATGCTTTTATTGCCAATTAATTTTTATCCACAACCATTTAAAATGTACCGTATTTTAACATATTTAATTTTTATTATATCTCTTAATTTTGTATACATTGCACTTCGATTTAGATAGCACAACGTAAGAAAATCAGTTTTATATTGTTTTCAACCCAATAATAAATTCATTCCATTGCCTCCTATTAAAAACGGCAAAACTGTCCGTCTAATTTGTCATGAACGCGTATTTTAATCAATAGGTCTTATGTGTAATTTATTCTTATCTTTTCCATCGACTTTATGAAATTAAGCTAAATTCAGTTCACTGTACGGAAGAACGTATTAAATTAGTTCGGTGTACGATGGTTAGAAATCAGCTAATGTTACATTAACGCTATAATATAATACGTGTTAGTTTTTACTGAGGACATTTTGATCTACATATCAATAATTTAAACACAGATCGTTTACAGTTATCCAATCATATACAAATTATCTTCGACCGTCAACAAACACCCATTATCACCGCAACGGCAAATGTCATTCATTCCAACGCAATTAATGTTTTAAGCGGAGCAAGCAAGTAGTAATGCCAAAGTCACGCAGCACAACGTAACCGTTCACTCCTCGTTAGTAATTCCTGTGGAAAACAACACTCACACGATTATTACATTATAGTACCTAAGTTAATTCGATATAAATTATATACATACAAATGAGAATTTAAATACACAGGATAGGGAAGAAAACATAGAATATTTGTAGTCTAGTCCATATTAAATTAAAGATAAGATAAACTTATTGATGTTCAAAATAAATGAATAAATATATCACAGCCTATTTTAATAAAAATCATAGGCGCGACCGCGTTTTTATACATCAGTCAAAAAAACAAAAAGGGCACCAATAAAATATGTAGACATCTGAACTGCTTACTAGCATTAAAATAAAAAAAGACAAGTATATTGCTCAGTTTGGGTAGACAGGCAAGATATTGATACAGGTCAACAAAATCGTAGACGCCGCGGTGGAAACTTGGATGATGACATCGAGGAGAAAAGTTGAATTACCATCGGGCCGATATAAATATATTTTTCAAGCAACCAAAAAAGACATACGCAAATATTATGACGCAATCCTTCGACCGATATATTAACTCCAATGTAAAATAATTCGTATTTGAAATGATGAATTAAGTAACTTTGGATCGATGGAATGGTGCAACTACGTTCAATGCAACTTTAATCATCGTTGTGATAAGCGTTTTGTTACTACATATTACTTATATTTGAAGATTTTGTAAAGTAGAAAAGTGAGGTTTAAATTAGTGCAAATAGTATGCGTATATAGTACGGCGCTATACAAAACTGCACAATTATGATACCTATGAAATTATTCATTTTACGTGTCGTTTGTTTTCATTTTGTTTTAATTTGTGATGACAATTTTACTTTGTTTAATAAAGTTAATAGCTTTTTATGTCATCGATTAAATGAACAGAAAATTGTATTGTAAAAAGAATGAAATTTCTGTCTCTTATAACGTGACTAAAATTTTATGTTGGCTAAAGGTTTCAGTTTCGTGGGTAAACTCAAAGTATTAATATCACAAATTGACTCAAAGTTTAAATTCAAACAATCCACAATAATTACATTACCGATTCTCCCGACACTCTTATTAGATCTTAATTTTGATTTATGTTTATCATTTACAATATGTATTTTATAAAAATCAAATCAATTTTAAGAAGTCTATTTCAACTTCAATATAAAAATGTTAATACTTTCCATAAATTAGTATTTGTCCATGCACCATGCGCCATAGACAAGGCAAACTCTAGCCATAAATAATATCTTACTTGGGTAATTTGGCCAGCAGTTCGGATATCTTGTGAACGAGAAAGTCCCGATCGGATATGTTGCCAAAGAGGAAACTCGTGTGGTGCGCGGTTGTGATAAGGATGCTGCCAGAGTCTGAGCTGCCCGCGCCGCCGGAGTCAGCTCGCTCCACTTGGTGAACATTGCGAAGTGGTATTGTTAATCTGACGAGATGCCTCACCTGGAAAATTGTTTTATAGGATACTAACAGCTCGCCTCGCCTCGACTTTGTTCGGGTATACAGATAAAAAAGTATATAGATTACTCGCTAATGGAAAAGCTTTTCATTACTTGGAAGAATTTTTAACATCGGTATAGTTGTTTTTATCCGGACAAATGTGCAGCGGATAGCTAATGTTAGGTGATGCCGCCCACGAACATCCACATCACCAGAGGAACTGCATTCACGGCGGAAGGCCATCTAATGAAGGAGAGAGAGGAGTACTCTTTGTAGCTTGAAATTTGCAAACAAATTTTTGGCATTTGGAAATGATTTAAGAAATTAATGAAATATAAATTTAAATTAAAGGGCACATTTTGTAAGCGCTTTAAATAGAGATGTGTCCGTCCACTCGATAGCATGTAATTATCATATTGGTACAATCACACACAACATAAGGGAAATCTTTTGTTAACGACGACGTAATTGTAGTGGAATTTAAGTTAACCACATATAAAATCATAAATACATTATTATTTTCATAAGTTATCCTTATTTCTGAGTATCTATGATTTGAATTATTCTATCATATGAACGTACGATATAAATATGTAAAACCCTTGTATTTGTTGCGAAAAACTACCGTAGGTACTCTGTTACGTTCATGCCTTCACAGATCGATATCAAGATTATCTGATAAATTTTATCAATAAGGTTCAATAGTGAAAATATTAACAGATAGGATGCGACCTATTTCAGCCAAGCACTTTTGGTGAGAAAGCACTAATCTATACCATAAAAGAAGAAACTGACTGATTGATATATGTATGAACGCACAGCCTAGCTAGCTGGCTTAGAGACTTGAAACTCTGTAGAGAATTCCGTTATTACAAAAGGGAGGATTAAAGTAATATTCTTCTAAATTCATTCCCTAAAGGTCTAATGAAGGGGTTGGAAGTTGTATGGACAAACTACTCATGCGAGGACGGGGCGGGGTAGATCTATACTTGTACTAGCCAAGCCAGGACCCAGCAGACGTCGTCTTGCATTAAATTGTCCCGCGTGCTATTAGCGAATTCAGCTGACGTTTTTCTTTATTCGTTATACAATTGAAAAAATGACAGCACTACCTACCAGGTCCAATTGTGTTTTCGAACCATCCAAGAACCCATTTAAATATACACACAATATTTCACACAAATCGCGGTTTCTACTGGGTAGTGGTCTGATTGCCATCAGTTAACGCCGATTTCCACTTCGAGACTATTTTTTTAATACATTTAACATAATTTAATAAGTAATTGTATTATTTAGCTATAAACATATGTAAATCGTTCTTCTATGTAGATTCTTTTAGATATTCCATTATGCCATAACTTGCCCAGTTCTTGTCTTATTCATGACACAACAAGACACGTAAACCGCATTGTTATGGACTAACTGAGGTCAAGCGTATGTAAAGAAGAGTTATTCAGTGCTGCGGAGCGTCAATAATTATCTATGACAATAGAGTAACGTGCCGTACAAATCGAGCAGCACGCGCTTGCTTTGCCGTGACTCATAAAGCAAATGAAGATTGAACGACGATAATATAATGTGTCAAGAACTCGAACACTGTGCTGGGTATTGCTTATGCAAAAGTAAATAACCAATAAACGAATAGTGGGCTCTGTAATGCTTAAGGTTTCAGAAGAGAAGTTCTGAACTTCATTCCAAAGCGAGTTCCTGGATTTTTCAAAAATAATATGGGTGGGTATGGTGGTAATTCAGGGTAGATAGAATAAGAAAGCTTCGTTGAGTGTTCCGGTTCTAAACAGATTAGGAGCCTTAGATCTAGAGCCGGGGCAGGTATGGTAATCCAGGTCTGAACAACTTGAAGCAATTTCTGTTTTAATAATTTACATACATTAATCCTGATTCAAATCTTGTTTCAACGGGATCTAATACATTAATTTTTGTTTTAGTTTGTGGGGCATCATGAAAAAAAACACAGCTATGTACTTTAACATAAAAATAAAAACAAAATAAATGTACAATTACTAAATATTGAGGTAGTTAAAAATATAACTTTAAACTTTCGTGGGTTTTACTAAATTAATGTTTATAAGCAACGCGATATTGGCTGACTGAGTTGGACCGGCGCAACTGTGCCGAATCATCAGGAGCCCAAAAACTCAAAAAGGCTCATCATGTACATTATCTAGTTAGAAATAAATAATTCCACTCACCCTGCTATCAAAGCATATAAAATTCTGTGACAGATACAATCTGCCCCAATTGTATCTTTTATTGTATGGTGTCCACAGGGTACATTCTTCGCTACCATCGAGTTTCTCAGTGTACGGCAGTCGAAAGCGTAATGTGTACAAATTCGATTGTTTTCTCGCATCCAAGTCTCGCTTCAAAAATGACGACTTCTTAGGTACATTTTTACTTAGTTTTGTGAGTAAATCCTTATCAATGTTAAAGCCAGATTTGTCATCAATTAACCTAAAAAGTATTGTAACAAGTAAGGTAACACAGTAGCTAAATAATACAAAAAAAATACAATGAATTAAATACTAAACAACATGTACCCGCATTTTAAATTTACATTTTTTAATTCATTTTAGATAAGAAAACTCATTGAGGTCATAGACTAATTGTCTACATCAGTTTATGATTTCATACACAAATAGAGGCATAAAAAACATAATACTAATTTGTTATAAAGTTATTGAATGCAAACAAAGTCAGTGTCGTATTTGAATTATTTATGTTTAGTTTGATTTCATTAGAAGGCAAGACAGGGTTAGATGTATGTGTACAACAGTAAAATTGATTGACTTGAAGATGACTGGTGTAGAGAGAAATATGATGATGGTAATATCACCGAGCTTGTTGTCTTCTTGTTATTGATAAAAAAGCTTATTTTGTTTTAGTAGGCTCTATTTATTATTTTTATTTCTCTGATTATCTAAACATATAAAAATAAATCCACGTTACAAAAAAAATAAGAAAGTTGTGTGTTAAATAAGAGTTATTTAAGAAAATGTACATTGTAACTTCACAGGTTCGACAGTTCGAGCGTTCAATGAATGTGAATTTAGCAGACAGCTATTTTGTTATTTTTGGATAAATATCAATTATATAAGTTAAAAAAAAAAACGAAAATGTCACAGAATTATGAAACGATTTTGGTTTTAATTAAAATTCGCGGCGAATGAGACCTCCGGGGCACAGCTAGTTTAGATCATTCTTTTGTAAAAAAATCGATAATGTATATGTGACAGACACTTACTGTTTCATAGCGATATTAGCCAATTGTTGCATCAAAGCAAAAGTTTCATTTTTCTTCAAAAACATGGTGAAGTAATGCTCGCCATCTCTTGTGGCGACTTTTATTGAGTCCGGAAACAAAATGCTGTTAGTCTTTGTTAGTTCTGTGACATCGGCCCATCTGATCTTGAGAGATGTCTTCTTTCCAAAGATGTAAGAATAGAAGCACATATAGTGTACCGAAAGATATATACATCCTTGTCGTGGCATTTTACCTTTCCAATAGCTGTTAGGGAATGAAAATAATTAATGTTACTGTGTTACAAAAAGTTGGGTGAACATATCCTTACTTTATATACTAAGTGAGATAACATAATTCAACATATTATTAAGTAACTTGTTCTAGGAAAAAATATGTTATTCAATTAGCTGCTCATTTTTCTTTACAGTACAATAATATAAGTCCCTATCTTGTGTGGATGTGTGTGTGTGATGTATTGGATCTAAGCTTTGTTTAAAACATCTTCCTTAAATAATAAGTACACACCTGCAGGAATATTTTTGCACCAACTTTTCATCTTTTGGCATCGCAAATCTTTGGTGGAATTCATAATCGGCAGTTTTGTATGTGTCTTCATCTTGTTATAAAAAAACATTACTATTATTACATTAAAACTTAAAAAACTTTTGTATGAACTAGATTGTTGATGAATTAAAACAAAGTATTGTCAAAAGTACTTATGAACAATGAGCATGAGTTAACCTATTTTTAACCGACTTAAAAAAGGAGGAGGTTATCAATTCGACGCGTATTTTTTTTAATGTATGTTACCTCAGAACTCACACGCAAAATACGCGCTAGTCGTGGAGTTGCGGTAAAGTAGCCACCTACTACTACCTACTACCTCAGAACTCCGCTCCTGGTGAACCGATTTCGATATATCTTTTTTGTTCGAAAGCTAGTGCTTCCCGATTGGTCCCATTTTTTTAGTCAAGATCCGACCGGTAGTTTTTGAGTCTTAATTATTAAGATTTTTTTCAGACATTAGCGTAATATGAAAAAGTTGAAATTTACTTTCTTGGCTTACGTAGACTAAACTATAGGAGTTACATTAAAATGATGTATGAAATAATTGTAGCTCTTTAAATAAGGTAAATAAAAGTCCGCGATGACATACATCTATCTTCTACGGTTGTCTTACACTAACCACTTTTTTCTTAGGAACCATTAATTAACACTAAACCTACCGACATTTCTTGTATATCTATTCCTACCGCGTGCGGTCAAATTGACCGGTAATAAAAAGGTTCATTTATTTCATTATTCGATGCAGACAATGGTTGGCTTGTTGCTAGATGTGGATCAAATAAAGAATTTTCATAAAGTTTCGTCCATTTTATTTTATATAATTTTTAAATTCTTTATAATAAAAAAAAAGTTTTATACAGAATGTTATGCATACATAATATACTTTATTTGGCTTCCTCGCATTGCTTACAAATTAGTTTAGTCTGAAATGTGCACTTGCCGCAGACATATTTTTCGCATTTCGAACAGATTGATCCTCTAAATCTATTTCACTTTCGGATGACAATAAAACCCTCTTTTGTTTCTGCTAAACGCTTATTTATAACATTCTCCTCTTCACTATCGCTTTCTGATTCTAATTCACTTGTAAATAGTTCTTGGTCTATTTCCATGTTTTTTTCAATTGTAAAAGTTTCTTGTTCATCATTTTCTGAAAATTCTTCTTCTATGTCCGTTATATTTTTTAGGTAATTTGTAATTTTCAAATGCTTTGACATTTTTAGTGTAAATATCTACAACAGATACTTTACCTCCTCTTCTTCAAATAAATAATGGTAAAAAAGTGCATAAAAACCTTTTTAGAAGTGCACTACTTGTGACTGTAATCAATACTATTGTTATCTACTCTTTTCAACTATAAGCGACTCTGAGATAACCGCTACTGGTAGGTTTAGTGTTAAAACGCATACCTTCCTCGAAACGAATCCTTAACCATTTAAATGTGTCAATAATTAAGATAATTTAATGTAGATTACAATTGTTCTTTAAACTATATCATTCTGACCAACAGTTTAGAAGATATCAAAAGTTTAAACTACAAAGTAAGTACGCGCAAGTGATTTTAAAAGGCGCGTAGTAGACGGCCGGGCTTAGCGATGTGCTTATTACTATGTACTTTAGTTGCTTATCTTTCTTTGATTGAAAATTGGTTGTTATCATGTATTCCCATATAAATTTGATCAAGATCTAACCAGTTGTTCTTAGTAAAGCTTATTAAATTGACGGTGTTCTCGTTTTACTTTAAAACGACGTTGTATTAAGCCAATACGGTGGGCACGTTGCTCCTTCGACTCGTTAGATAAACGAACCTTAGCCAAGACAAGACCGCGATTACGTTTTTTTTTATTTTCTCGGTTCAGATTTTTTTTATGTAAGCCCGCGTTTTCGAAATCCTGTTTTTGCGTTCTTCACTAGTCTGTTTTGAAATGGCCCTGGAACTAGACATCCTAATTTTAGATTGGCGTTCCGTCCTGTCTTCGTTTGTCTTATTAAAACGACGCTGTCTCATATGAGCAGCACCTTTAGTAGGTCAACCCATATCCTGACACATAAAATAAGTTAACAAACTTTAGATTCACTAAAAATCGAGAAATAAACAACATTTTTAACAAAAACAAAACCGACTTCAAAAAAACTATATTCAATAAAAAATAATGCACTAAAAATTAAAAATAATTTTACGCAAGTAAACATAAGAATCAATTCTAAACCATATTTATTTTTGGAGTCGGTGTCAGCCAAGGTAGGTCTATAACTACCACTGGGGCACTGTCGACGCGAGTTCCCGGAATTCCTATGTTTGGTAGCAATCGGGTCAACATAATTAGTGGTACCTGGGCGGGTCACTAGTATAGTATAAAGTTAATTTGTAAAATAGTTTTCTTAAGGCATTCTAGAATGTCTGAATTATATAATTCTAAATATTAAGCTAACCTAACCCATAGAATGATGAAGGATATAATAAATATAATAAAACCTTTGAAGAGATTGTACAGTCAAAAAGAGTAGTTTTATTTGAATATGGGTTGAGATTAACAGGGCCTACTCAGACTGGTTTAGCATCAAGAAAGGTATAAGATCATCATCTATGAAGCGGGACAAACCAAAAGTGGAGAGCAATGCATACAGAGGATCTATATGGATAGATCCGAGACGTATCTCAGCACTGGCTCAGTCACATAAGCCACTAGAAATACAAAACACTGTTTTCCAAGCAGAATGCATAAGACTGATAGAAGCAGTACTAGCCAAAGTTGCAAGAAGTAGGTGTGCCAGGATCACCCCAAATGGAAATTTCTAATCTCTGCCTACACCTTTCAGTTACCAATGAGTTTAGTATATAGCAGGCATATTCAATTATTGTGCTAATAAATAGATAAAAACAATGAAAGCAATTAACTCTTCCACCAATACCAATTTTGATAACACAATATCTTTCCTTTAAGTTTAATAATAATGAGACAAAGTTAATATATTACCTTCTGTCAGATTCTCCTGCTCAGTAGCAATAATTGAATTAATTTTGCAGCAAACAAATTCTGTAACCTCTTCTTCAGTATCAAAAGAATGCAGAGTAGGGCTTACATTGTCAAACAACCACTGCCAATCTTGTCTAATCTCTTGCTCTGACAGCGCTGTGGCTATTACTGAAGCAAAAATGTACAAGTTAGGTATTAAATATGAAATTTTTTTAAAAAATTAAAATTGAAATAATTAAAATTTAAGTAATTACCAAAATATATTTCAGAATTAGGAGTTTGATGTAGTATCCTATACGGAGCTGGTTTTGTATCCCAGACACTATCAAGAGTACCCACTAGAAGAGAAGAGAGTCCTTTTGATTTGCCATGTCCCTTTCTTCTTTGAAGCACAAAGTATAAGGTTGTCTCATCACTGTCCCTGTATAATGATTAAAATAGTGAATATATGTAATATATAAATAAAATAGCAGCATTGTAACCGATACAAAAGATAAGAAAATGTAGTCATGTAAATAAATTACCACAGCGCAGTTTTAATGAACACTTCTTGAGGTTTAACCCACATAATTACAGCTTTCGAAAATATGAATGGCATACAACGATATTCATCCCCGTATGATTATGATTTTCATTTCTGTTTAAAAAAATATAACTTTAACAAAACAATCACAGAGAAAAACACCTCAGGGCGATTTGATTAATTTTGACAATGACACTTGTTTGACATTGATATTAGTGCCCAATTATTATTATTTTATAAAAAATTTAACACAGTACATAAAAAATATGCCAAGATTGCCTAACTAGAATGTCTAAAATCGTAATTTATAAATATTTAAATTAAAAATACTAACTCTAACTAACCCATAAAATGAAGAAAGATATAGTAAATATAAAAACCCTTTTGAGAGTTTGTAGATTGGAAAAAAGTAGTTTTATTTGACCATGTGTTCGAAATTAACAGGGCCTACTCCAATATTATATTACAAAAAATAGCAGCTATTATTATTATTATAATGCCGTAAGTGGTCGAAAACGTCCCAATTGGGACGATTTTTCTTAAGCTTACGTCATTTAAATTTACACTTTAGGCAAATGTGCCCCTAAAACGCAGCTCGCGTGCATTTTATATTTGTGCACCGTTCTTGCGCCGCCCACGCGCTGTTCGCAAGCAGCTTGCTTGAGCAGCGCAAGAGCAGTGCGTGGTCTATCATTTATTTCCACCCACCCGAGCAGCGCAGCATGCGTGCACGCAACACCTTAAAAGCTTTGCATGAGTTACGCTAATGAGGTGCAACAAACAAATGCAGCATTTGCGCGCATGTGACACGCGCGCAGTTCGCGATTGGCTCGCGAGCTGTACACGTGTGGGACATTCACCAGTTTTGGACGCATCCTTACATGAGAAATACAATCTGTGCTCTTTTTATTATTTTAATTACGCTATCCTTTTTACATTTGACACGTGTGAATGTTGCTGTCCCTGTCTTTGGCACACTTTTGACTGGTGATATTAACGGTGTAAGGCTGCGTCCAGATCTGTGAGAATGTGCAGCTCGTTCATCATCATCAGCATGTTCATCGCATTCGCCAGACTTGGACGCACCCTTATATATCTTTAGTATAAAATACGATTGGGGATTGATTGTGGATGTTTGAAAGATTTGAAAGACCAAGATTGTGGATTAAGAATGGGTGAGCTAGTTGTAAAATATTTTGTACACCGATGACCAGGTCGTATTTGCATCATCGGTGGAGAACTTACAACTAATGCTAAATGTAATTGATGATTAATTACTAGGTAAAGGTATAAAGATAAATCTTGATAAGACGAAAGTTTAATAGGTTTTGAAATAGAACAAAGAAAAATTCAATTGAAATAAGTGTTAACGGTAGTTAACGGTAAAGAAGTGGAATAGGTGGAAGAGTTCGTGTCTTTAGGATATATGTTTAGTAGAGATGGGAGGAATGTATAAGATTTTGAACAAGTGAACGTAGGAAATAAAATGAATTAAAATGGACCTATGACAGTAGTGAGAATTCAGTATGTGTCTATGAAGGCTCGTCTGGCAAAAGGCAATGTTGTACCAGTTAATGTGCGGAAGTGAGAGTTCCGTTTGGCAGGAAAAGCGTGTTAGTAGAGTTAATGCCGTTGAGATACTATGCTGTTAGGCGTGATTTTGATTGATAAGATTAATAATAGCGCTATAAGTGAAATTCGTGCCTTTAAGGTGGATGTTATAACTACAGTTGAGAAAGGTACGCTTCGGTGTTTCAGGAATTAAAAAAGAGCAACTATTTTATATTTTAATGATGTTCCTTTTCTGCTATTCTTCTTTGAGTTTCGGCCCAAGATCTTTTGTTTTCTTCAGAATTCGACATTCCATGAATCTTCGCAATAAAATATAAGCCAACTGCCATCCCTAAGGGATAATACATCCAAATATTGTTATTCTTCAGGTAGAAAAATATTGGAAATTGTGCGATTTTTGCGGAAAATGTATAAGGAAATTTCATGTGTCTTCCTGACTTCCTAGAAAAAAGAAATAAACATCGCTTTGAAATATCCAAAAAGCAAAAAGATAATTAAATTAAATCGACGTTAATTCAAATCAAAGAACCCCCTCCCAAAATTATCTTTTATGTTTATCCAGTAAATCTAATGTGGAGGGTAAAACCCACACCCAGCCTATAATAAAAACGCGCTACCTGTTAAATAGGTATGTCTATGTTATATCAAAACTCTAACGTCATTGTTTGATAGCCGAGGGTTCCACTCTCAGCTAACTAGTAGAAATTTGATACGGAGCTCCCGAAGCGCGGATTTCTGTACCTCCTAGAGCAAGTCTAATTTCAATGAATCGTATCTAGGACCGCATTAAGTATCCTACACCACAAATCAGTTGTCTATCTTGAGCCGCTGGCTTAGGGTAGCCCATTAAATGTATAAAAATAAAATGGATTATCGGACATAGTCGAACGCGGCAGATTAAGATACGGGGTTGTTACATGCTAATAAGAGTGCGTTTTAAAAACACGGCAATTTGAGCGCCATGTAAAGTTTTGCGCGGGGATTACAAACTTGCTTAACAAAACCGTCACCTGAAGATCGTCGATCACGGTCACTTTTTTATTTTATTTTAAAGGGAATAGTTCAAAGATAAAGTGTTAAAATAATGTGACGATTTCAACAGGCCAAGTAACAAAAATCGTATATAAAAGATTTCCATGGTGCTCGAGCATGTACAAGTTTAAGGAGAGCTATAGCCAAACAATAAATGGTATATGAAAAAACCTTTAGAGAAAAGGTACACATGATAAAGGAGTTTTTTTTATTGTTACTAATGCCTATGCCTTGTTGTATATAATGCTAAAAAAGAAATATCGTACCCTGCAATTAGTCCCTTTTCACGCAATGCTACTTCTATTTTTGTATAAAATGCCTCAAGATTCTTCGGAAACAGCATTTTATATAATTTATTTTAATCTGAGAATTAATGCAAATTGTCAGTTATTTATATTTATTTTATTTAAGATATTGTAAGTATTAATAATATTATTGGCCAGAATTATCTGTAAAAAAAGGTTTTCTATTTATTTCTATTATTCTAAGGTTAAGAGCAATTATTAACCCCAACAAGGGTCACAATAACTTTAATTTATACCTATTATCAAAAGTAGCCTTTGGATTACAATAATTTACATATTGTGTCCCGTAGCCGCATCTAGTACGCCCTTTATCCTTGATCCTAGAATATAAAAATTAGCGATGTGCCAAACCGTAAATCTTTTAAACCGGTTAAACCGAGTTAATATTTCACGCAAGCCGAGTAAGAACTCGTTTAACCCAAACCGAATCATTTTTGATAATACTTAGGAGATTCTGTGTCCTGTAAGACACGACATACAAACCTAAGTTTTGTAATTTCGATATGGAGGTGAGGTAAGAGATGATATGAATGAATGAACTTTATGTACTGTACTTACTAATTTTTTGAATCAAAAATTAAATATATTCTCTTTAAAATAATTGAGTTGTTATGATTATTACTAATAAAAAACCGGCGACGTAGTAAAATAAAAATTACTACAATTCATTTCCTTACCTTTCATATATATGACTTCACAAGCCAATCTCCAGTCGCTATATTTAGTTTATTAGTTTAAAATATATAAAAAATAAACAAACAAAATCATTTTTTTTATTTCGTTCGTCTAAACCGCATCGCATACGATGCGAGTTGTAAATGGTTCAGCCCGTCGCACCCGTTTCCGAGCGAAGCGAGTATCTCCAGCCCGGGTCGTACAACACAAATCGACACCGTCCTGCCTCCATCTCGGATTGACTGTCCGTATATTCTCTAACCGTATGAATCGAGTCGGACAGATCGTGACCCGGTTTTACTCGAGTTACATTCAAGCCGGATTGATTCGGTTTGCCAAAACGAGTTGACACATCTTTATTCAAGGTATTATATATTATATCATATAATATATGGTTTCAGATGTGTGACGTTTGATTTAATCCTACTTGTCTCGAACTGCTGACTGCTGACTTTACTTAAATAATCTTTGCTGTCTTGTTTCATTTCAGCAGTTATTATTATTACATTCTCTTTGAATTTCACTTATATTTTAGTCGATCTGTCAATATATTAAATAAAAATTAGGAAAATAAATTATAGAAAATCTTATTGAAATGAATGACAACGAAAAAGAAGAGGCTGCTAATCTGGTAAAATATCATTGTAATTGATGATCAGTAGGTTTTACACTCAATGACTGGCTTATCGTTTCTGAAATATATAATTTATTTTAGAAAGAAGAGTTTGAATGGGTGCTACGCGAAGAAGTGCACGCTATATTACATCAGCTCCATTCAGTTTTAGTCGTAAGTAAAGTTGTATTGCACAAAATAATAAGTGAACATGCTATTTATAATAAAATATTGTTGAAAGTATTTAGACTCGTGGAGTAATTGGTAGAAGTAATAATTCTAGAGGACTTATATACCAGCTTATTTATATTTTTCAATCAATTTTCATGGTTACCTGCTAAATTTGAGCCACAGTAAATATTTTCAATTGCTGTATTTTAAAATAAAATATTTGCTTTATAATTAAAATAAATGGATTGTATAATATTTGATTCTCTATATGATATTAAATTCTAGGCATTCCATAGTCACTTGGCCTGGTCAACTTATTGTGTAGTTGCAGTGTGTTTTTCCAAAGATCATTAGAACTACTAACATGTGACACTCTGATTGAGTCAGTTAATTCTGTGAATAGTTGACTTTTATATCTCTGGAGCTGGTTTTTGGGAGAGTGATCAGAAGGAATCCTCGCTTCCTCTGAACACCGCTCCCATTAAATGACAATGCACTGTTCCTGAGAAACCTAATAAGAAACTTCATAAACATGATAATTTTAATAACATCTTAGAGTCACATTTGAAACTCACTGGCCCTTTTCTTGTAGCATAAGCAGCTAAACAAACTTCATTCCTGCTTACAAATTGTAAATTGCATGCTGTAAATTATTTGAATTATGTCAGTAGCTTAATTTAATGTCTATCTCATGATAAAATATCTTAATGTTTAGAAGAAAAAATTGCCAACAAGGAATTCAACTGAATTGATTGTTCCATCTTGTTAAGTCTTATTTTCCTTCATAGGAATGTGCTCATAGGTTTCCTGTGCCTTTATATGGGAATGAAGGACAAAAGCAAGATAAATTTATTCTTACTTCACAACCGGAGCAGCTGAAATGTATTGTAACTTTAACTGGCGACAGCATTAGTCACGCCGTGAGTATTTATACTTTTTATTTAAATTGTTAACACAGCCATTGTATTGCAATGTTCTTTTACATTTAGTAAACTAAAAATTAGGACAGGATAAAATAATAAATACCATTTAACAAAATCTTTATAATTAATGCGTTTTTGTGGCATAAAATTAAATTTGATGTTACAATGTAATTCAAAAATTGTAATGTAAAAATTGTAATTCTGTGGTTCAAATTATTTGTCAAAATTTGAGGCTGGTACATTATCATGTAAGCTATCACTTATTGTTAGTTCAATACAGATACAGGATGTGAATGTTGTAAGATTAAACTTTCAGCACAAAATATCTGGCAGTTAGTTTATTGATCTTATTATATTTATGTACCTATCTATATATACAAAGCATTGGACCGCCCTGGCACGGGTAGAATGAAATACCGAACGATGACGGTACGGCGAAATTATTATATATATATATTATATAGTTTAGAGGGAAGAAAGTGACATATATTAATGTACAGTTCAAACTACTGGGCCTAGTGATTTGATACTATATTATACTAGTAAGTCCTATTTATCACGAGTATTACATATGACTAATAAGTAGACCTTTTCAGATCAATTCTTTACTATAACAAATACTAAACTACTAATACCTAAATTCGAGCAATTAATTTGCTACATGTCTTGATTTAAAAACCAATATTACTCCATTTCCAGGACATCAGTTTTAAGGTTTTAAGGCAAATGCACTCAATATGTCGCACATCAATCAACCAGGACGGACCTTGGAAACTGCAACAGATACAAGATGCAGCGAACCACTTGCAGCAGGCGATAGGCTACATTGATAATGTTGATAAACATTACGTGTTCAGGTAATGTTTTATGAAGTAAATTTAATTGATAAGATAAATATTATAGCCAATAATGTCTATACCTTATTGGCTTAAGATATAGTTAATCCAACTACTTTAAAGATATGAATATATGACTATGTAAATAGATAGAAAAAGATAATACCTTAAAAATAGTAATGAATTTGAAATTGCCATTGTATGATTACACAACAGACAAAGAGATTAAATAAATTTCTTCTAAGAGACTTTCTCATGTCATTTTTTATTTTATTTTATCAGGTCTTCAGAGGAAGTTTTACATATTATACAATGCCTGCTTGGATCCCTACAGAGGGCAAGGACTGCGTTAGTTTTACCTAAAAAAAAAACCATAGATGAGCTAATGAAGAGTAGAAATATGGTAAATAATTCCATTTAATAAACTAGATTTATTTTTTAATCGTTTGATGATTTATGGTTGATTTTCAGAAAGCATTATCACCAAATTTGCCTGAAGATTTAGCAATATCGTTCTACATACAGTCGCATAAGCTGATATTTGTAGCTTACCAATTAAGTTCGGTACATGGTACAATGCGTATAGACTCCTGCCAGGCGGACTGTGCGGTTCCCTGGCTGAGCGATGTTCTGTTTATGTTAACGGCCGCATTGCACATGTGTCAACAGTTAAAAGATAAGGTAAGAAAGTAATGTAGTTTATTTTTACCATTTGTAGTTATTAAAAATAAATGGCTTATAGAAAGTGAATGAAGGAAGGCTCAGCTATTATTCTATTCTATTTGTTTTTTAAATGTGCGTAATAATTCCGTGTGGGTTTCTAAGGAAAGAATAAATGAAAAATCTGTCATGATATGGAAAAACTTGTGAGGTTACTATACAAAACAATCACTATACAAACACTATCAAAAAGGTAACATACTCGAGTTCACACTGCCGAAAAATTCACATAAAATATATTGTAATCTGAGTTTTTACAGAGAGAGACTATTATCTCTCATGCACATGACACATGCTTTACGTGAATGTTTTCGGCAGTGCAAATACGGTGTTACGATTTAAATGACACACAATTCTTTTACCTCCCAATAATATTTTCAAAATCTAAAGTATATTAAATGTATATTATTTTAGGGTATTGAAAAATTAATTAACTTGATTTTTCATGTATGAGACAACTGTAGGCCGACCAGTCAACAAATCTTTAATTTATCAGATAAGCTGTCTTGATAATAACCAAGCAAACAAATTGTGTTACTGAGAAAGTTTTACAATAGGATATATTTTTATTGTTCACATTACTACATGTTGTTGAGGAAAGACATTTCATTTCCCTGCCCATATCCACTTTTACGCGGAGTCGTCACAGTATGACCAGTCTATATGGACTATATAGGTTTTGGCTACAGTATTTACGGTCAGACGAGGCTGCCTGACCCCAACTGTCCTTGGGAAAAATTGGTTGTACTTAAGTCTTATTTTACCAGTGTGATCAAAGATATAGTCATTGGAGCGCATGCACACTTTCTCGTCTGGCTCGCCATTCCTGTACACTATGTATCACTGACTAGCATTTAATTTTATATTCCCTTTTAAAACAAATGCTTTATTTTTTCCTAAAGATATATATGATTACATGTACAATAAAATTATAAAAAGGAAGGATTTGTATTTTTGTCTGCTTGTGTAATAAATAAACATAAAACTACTGGACCAAATTAAAAAATTCCTTCACTAATAGAAAGCTCTTCTGTGTCTTGTCAGTGAATTACATAAGATATATTATTTATTTGTCTGCGGAGAGCTGCTTAGTGATATATAGTGATTGTAATCAGTTGACCCGGTTATCATTAAATCTCATTCGAGTTTACTTGTGCTAGTTAATTGATAATGTTCTCATTATCAATTAAAGATAATATTTATAGATAAGAAATAAAAGGTCATGTAGTACTTTATCAGTTTGGGAAGAGTTAATATGACCATATGTTAAGGCAAATGGTAACAGTTTGAGCTTTTATATATAAAGTTTTTATGTCAGTAAAAAAATATTGAAATGCCTTATTAGGCATTTCAATATTTTTTTTTGCGGACAACTAGTCAGACAGTACGCCAGATTGCACTAGATAATCATTCCAGTTACACATTCATAAAACTTCGAATTATGTTTACATACATGTGGGAGGGCGAAGCTAATGGTAATAAGTGATAACTCAGTCGAAAAAAACAAGTGTAGTGGCTTTTAGTATATTTATTAAGATGACCAACATCCATGAAATAGTTGCTTCATACTACTTGTGGATAGGTGAATTAATATATTTTTGTATTGAGCTAAGCTGGTCTGAACAGAATTTTATTGTATCATGCTGATATTATATTCTTGCCAAGTACATAAACTTACCGTATTTACCTATGGGGACTGTTCCGAAACAAATGCAAACTGCCGCTGAGTTTCGAGATCGCACAACACAGAGCTCGAAATTCCATTCACTCCACCTTGATGGTTGGCATTCTATCTGTCTCATACAACTGTGTTGTGGCATTATCTGTTTCCAACGGTATTTCCAAATCAATACGTCTTAGGTCCTTCGAGAAAAGAGCGAACTTCTTTTTTTAAGCAGGCAGAGCATCTACAGTTACTCTGATACTGTAGATGTCCATGGGCGGATGTTCACTTGACTTTAGGCGACAAGTTGCTCGTTTGCTCCCATATCCTGTAAAAAAATATGATTACATGATAATCCTTCGATTCAACATCTCTGTTGCTGGCTGTACAATCATGTAATATTTTACTGATTGATTTATTATTCATATCTATGTTGGGGTATTTATTTTATAAAGTTAAAAGCAGCATTATGGATCTATCATGTTGTGAAGATAACATGCCAATTTTTTATATCTGAGAGGATTCAAAGTAGACCCATTTATCATGCCATTTGACAAACTTTAATATTTTTAATATCGTTTAAAGAATTGTAATATGTTTTATTTTTAAGATTTTATCTTGCACTATTCTTTTAACTATTGGCACTTTTTTCCAGTTATGCGTATTCTCTCAATACAAAGATTTTACTGTTGGATCAAGATCTGCTTCGATGGTGTTCAATTGAGTAATCGAATCAAGGTAGCCGCTTTACACGTCCAACATTGATTGTTATCTAGTAATATTTATTGCATTTATAATCTAAATACACATTATATTAATATGGCATAATATATATATAAAACAATACAGGAGGTCAGTAATGCATGTGTTATATCTATTTGGTTCCATTTAAATAAAATATCTTTTTTAAAATATAGGAATAAAAACAAAAAATCGTTCGTATTCGAGAATTATTAGTTTTCGATAATAATGAAATATATTTTTCCACATTCGCACTTTCATTGTGACAAAGCTTGTAACCAGTTATAAATCCTTATTGGTTGATGTATCTAAATGAAATGGTTAATATGTAACTCTACATCTATATTTATGTAATAATACATAGATACGGTGTCCATTGTTATATTCTTGTTGAGTATGTTGTAACATAATATATAGAGACGACGTATAAAATAATATATGAACTTTTAGTTGTTTAAGAGAACACAAACGTATTGATCGGTATTTAAGATGTATAACATATAGCACGCTTTCATTTATGTCTTTTTAGGTTTAGTATTCCTAAACGCCTTTTAGTAATAGAAATATATTTAATTAAATATATTTTTTGGTGCTTTCAAATAGCGTTGTGCTATTTTCACGTAATGTTGTTTTTTTATTTACTTTTATCTTACAGAGTTGTTATGTAGTGGTTTAGGTACAACTTTTGAATTACCGTATATGAAATATAGTATTAACAAGTCATTTCAGTTAATATGATATTAAAAATGTTTGACCAAATGTTATAATTATAATATTTTACAATTACAATTGTTGTATGTTGCATCCATGTGTGATAACACATTTGCTTTGAAATTATGTTACAGAAAATGTTGTTTATGCGACCCAACAAAAAGAAACTAGATATTCTCAATGGTTAAAATCAAAATAAGGTTATTGGTTCATGAAAGAAGTAGTCTCTTCACTTTTCGTACCCCTGACTGTGTGTGAAAAATTTTAAGATAATCTGTTGAATCGTTAACGAGTTGAATATAACAGTAACTTTTGTCCAACTGACAAGAGGGTCTTTTTCTGTCTTGTTCTGTTAATATATCCGTTCCTTTGTGACTTCTTGCAGCCTAAACGACTTGATGATTTTAAAGAGTGGGAAGTCATACGATTTGTATTCTTGTGCCTGTGTACAGTCACACGGGTTTATTGGTATCTTAAATTAATTTAACTTTTACATTAATATTAACAATATTTGAACAGAAAATGTTGACACTATTTGGCCAGTTTACTTTAGCAAATTTTCTCATACTAGTAATACCTTCTCAAATTAATTTCTATCTGAACTGCCGTGATTGTAATTGCTAAGTATATTTTTAATGCATGTTACAACAAGCCACGAAATACATGACTGCCCGAAAGTTGGATGCCACCATCCTTAGTCTACTAAAAAGCCTCTTATGTTTTCGTTTGATCTCGTTTGTAGGGTACGCCTGTCTCTGTATAGCAGGTACTACGCGTCTACTTAAAAATGATACTACGCCTACTCAGTGTCAGTCGTGCCCCAGTACTCGTACAGAGAGTGACAAAGTTATACTATGTTCGATAGTCTAATAAGATGATTTTACAGCGTGATTTTTTCTTCACTATACCAGATCGCTTTCATGAAGTCATGGCAGCTTAGGTGTCATGTTATTATACATGATTAGTACCACCCCTTACAAAGTATTTCAGGTAAGATGAGGCACCACATTGCCTGTATTTGCCGACGAGTAATTATTTTTAAACGTAACCACTCCCTGGTTTGCATGATTTAGCGGTGCTTACAAAATGAAAGAAAGCTAATTTATAAAATTAAGCCATCTGCGATATGTCACAAATAAACTCATATATGCTAGATTCAGTGGTACCAACTTTAGGGGCATTTTTAATTCTGAGCGGCTTTTGCGATTAGATCTGACTTGTTACATTATTATGTAAGTGTGACATGAGAGAATGTAACAAGAACAACCGTGTGTACGTGTGCATTAGATTTAATTCGGAATAAATGTATTAAGTACATTGTATTCCTTTGAATGTATGATTAGTCAACTAAGTTATTTAAATATTCCAGTGCCACAAGTATTATTTAAATAAAAAGAAGGGTTTATGAAACTTAATAGCAATACCTTGATACTTTTTGTAAAGAAATATATGAATTTATTACCATAAAGCTCATTGCGAACTATTTTGAATAAGTGATAAAGTAATTTATCTAATCCCAATTTACATAATTAAATTTCAAATTTAACTTCAACTTTTGTGATCACTTTGCTGTCATATTTCTCTATTTGATATCGTATCATCAAATTTACTTGTTTACTTTTTATTAAATAGACATGTTCAAGACCATAGTTACTATTTGTATTGCTAAATGATCGGTTGAACGGCATGTAGTTTTTTTGGTTTTAACGATGTATATGAAACAGTATACTTTAGACAATACGAGAAATTGCATCGATATACCCACCAAATTATTACAGATAAAAGCACTCGTTAATCATGATGGAACGTACTAACGTAGTGAAATTATTATGATTTTTCAAGTAAACCCGTGCTATTTAATACTTTTATTCTGAAAAATTATTATACGTTCCTAAGTGATTTAGGAATTCGAATACCACATGAATTTGGTCACGCCAATATCTAAAATTAACGAATTCTTTATTTGATGTTTGTTATGGACTTCGATCGTGCAATCGATCCTTATTCGTATGGTTAGCTCGCTTCTAACCATAGACAATTTTGTAAAAAGAACATTGATTGGATTTGTGTTTTGAATGAAGTATTGTAATCCAAAGAATAATGTACTACGATACACAATTTTTTTTTGTAAATTATATTGAGTTTAAGTAAGCTCTAAAGCTCGCAGAGAATATTGTGGTTACTTGTCAGGTATCATCAGGGGCCTCTTTTTGTAATTTGTATTAAAATATGGGGAGAGTATAATAACTTCCCTGTTACAGTTTCAAAACACGATTACTTTAAGGTTCACATAAATTTCCTCTATAATCGTTTCGCTTTCAACCAATCATTATAACTTGTTATAGATTGCGCTAAGGAATTTGATTGTATTGTATAATAATCGAATGTATTTTCAACACCTTCTGTTAGTTAAGAAAATGTTATGGCACTTTTAATGTAACCGTTTAACTATAAAAGAATTTCGCAGTTTATTTCGAGAATTTAATTTGTGTTTATCCAACGTATGTCTGCAAAACATGTCTTAACAATATTTATTTACGCACACGATGCTTAGGGGTTTAAGTTAGTTTAATTAAAGAGAAATGTAATGGTTTCCTAACCCCTCAAGCAATGGCGTATTTTTGAAATTATACAATTGTATTAAGAATATTCAAATGAACTAGTTACGATCGAGTTGTTTATTTGACATGTTTGACAATAAATTAATTATACTAGTATTATTAAATAAGGCAGTCTAAAGACTAATTATACTGCATAAACAATTATTGTGGTCGTGTTGTATTTCAATAAATCTGAATACTGTTACAATTACTGTTTTATTGCGGTTTATTCCTATATTTTTTTTTATTAAGCCGCAAGGCAAATAAGATAAGATGACTTGTCCATTAGGATAATCTATATCTATCTATACATATAATAGAACTGTAACTGATCCGTGTCTGTACGTGGAAGATATTTTAAAAAACTATTGGGGGCCTTCATAAACACAATAAAACCTAAAACAATTATTATTACAATTTTTGTCTGTCTGTGCGTTTGTTACCGTTTATCTCAGAAACGGCTTAACCGATTTGGATGCGGTTTTCATTAATGTATTGTGGTAAACTTCACTTAACATTATATATATATATATATAGAATAAAAGGGGAAACAAGCAACGGGGCGCCTAAAAACTAAGAGATCACCGCTGCCCATGAACATCCGCAACACCAGAGGAACTGCGGATGCGTTGCCGGCCTTTAAGAATGGAGTACGCTCGCTTCTTGAAGGACCCTAAGTCGTATTGGTTTGGAAATGCCGCTGGCGACAGATCATTCCACAATGCGGCTGTATGATCTTTAAAATGATGATGATTGAAAGTTTATATAAATTTTAAAACGGGACATTTTCGGAGTTTTGGCAACCTTCAGCTAGACACACTGTGCATTGAGATATTCATAGCATCCCCTCAACCATCAAGTCCTCTTCACCTTCTCACCTTTCCTTATTAGCAAAGGATAGGAAGGGTAAGAGACTAGAATTAGGCCACTGGCATCTCACTCGTCAGACGGAACGAAGAATACTACATCACGCCTGTCATGCTGCCTTGTCGTGGTATTTCACCGGTCGAGCTGGCTCATTCGTGCAACTGATATTGTTATTACGGATATTATTTAATCGTTTCGATAGAATATATATTATGTTTAACAATCAATGTTCTTTCTTAGAATCCACTCACGACCTAAAGTGTCAGAAGAAAATTGCTAATTATTGAAATAACTATTTACAGATAATGATGTATATTAATATTACCCAGCAAGTAATAAATGAATCGATAAATGAAAAGATGAGGAAGGATTTGGAGCGATCTATTTTACGTATAAAATTTCATAATTATGCCCGGTGCCCGACATGAAAATACAAGGTTTGGCTAAATACACTTAAGTGTGAAAGCCAAGAAGAAAGAAAAAAAAAATACAAGGCTTAGTTTAGGTTAAGCAAATATTGAGGCGAAATGTGTTTTATAGCAACCCCGGGTGTCTTAAATGTCGCCTTGACGTATCACGTCATGTTTTTGACATATTTATTTTTTGTAAACTGTCGTCAGTGTTGTTCATTTCGCAGATTTCTCTTTTTAGATATTAATTTTCCGTCATAATTTAGAGGGTTAATGCGACCAATTGAATTAACAATGATACCAAGAATCTGCGGATGGTTTGCTTTAGCTTCCGTTATTACAACTGCATTATTAGGTTTTGGGGTGTACTTAACTATACTTACGTTTATTATTTCTTTTATTGTGGGGTAAATATACTCATTTGATATATATATAATAGCCATTAAATTGATTATCTGTATGTATTTGTTATTATATCTATTAATGTTGTTGTTGTTTTCAGGGCTTCTACAATTTTGTACTTGAACTATGATAGCAGAAAGATTTTTTCCGTGGACATAGACTGTCTAGACGATCCTTTACAACCAATTAACTTTACTATACAGTCTTCAAAGGTATTAGAGATAAAGTTTTATTTATTTTGTACATAGATATCTTGTTATACCTTTTGAAATAAACTTAATTTTATATGATTTCGCTACATACGTCATTATATTAAATTTCTTATTTATCACAAACTTTAGATAGTAATGGTATATATTACCATATCTTACAATAAGTATTCTTAAAGATTCAAATATTATCAATCATTACAGGTTCTGGATGTCTTTGAAAGTCAGATTCCTCTCCCAAAGTTTGACAATAGAATAACAGGCAGTGAAACAGTGGATTCATTTTTAAATGAAATAATTGGAATAATAATCAATGATTATGTCAACCCCTGGTATGAAATTATAACAGATGATGTGGAATTGCCCACTCATTCAATTAAACGATCGGTGTTAACAGCGGGAGCTAATGTTGCCAATAGGTAATGATTTTTATGACACAAGTTGGTAAATAAGCACTTTAAACTGCCTTTGTACAACAACCTCTCTCTGTAAACATCTGCAACAACCTCAACAATTGCAAAAGCACTACCAGCATTTGTTTAGAAGGTGTGGGGAGTAGAAGAAGGAAAAAAGAAGAAGATGGGTTGGGGATGAGGGTTCATCCTGAAACATCACTCAATAGAAAAAATGTAGAAGTACTAATGTAGATATTTTTTCTACTTAATTAAAACATATAGATAAGTAAGAGTTTTTCTAAAGCCAAGGTACCATATTATCAAATTTTATATGAATAGCATATATTGCTATGACTGTTCATATACCAATGAACTCTGCCAATCATCTATCAAGTTGTTCTAAATAAACTTTTTTAATGTGTATTGTATTGTTCACTTTTATTGGGTTTTGAGGCTAGCTGGAGAAAATATTATAATATGATTAAAATCTCAAATGTGTTATTTTCATTTCAGAGTAAAAAGTGTAGACTGGATCCATCTCCTCTCTACAAGATTTCCAGAAGAGCTAACAACACATCTTAAGCTATTCAAACAATCCAGAGTTAGGTTAAAACACATACAGTTGTTGAGTGCCAAAGAAATGTCAAATGGGAATACTAAACAGAGTCCAAAAAAGCAAGAAGAAAAGAAAATGCACAGAAGAAACAAAAGCGAAACAGATTTGTCTTGGTTACCAGGTAATTATCGAGTTCTGGATTTGATTGTAATTAATAAGGCACTTTAGCTAAGTGATTGCCTAGTCTCCTCCATTATTTTAATAACTTGTCGAAAAACAGTGAATTCTGATGTTAAAAACTACAGCATAAATATATACATTTTAAGTATTTTAATATCAAAGTTTGGGTGGGACCATTGAATTTCTCACCTTGAATGTAAATGTTCTGAATAATTTAAGCATCTATTATTTGATGTACTACTGTTTATCTTTTATGTTAGTAGTAGAAATATCATGTCTACCCTACCACTATATAAGATTTATTTAGAAGACCATACTGATATCAACATTTGCTGTTAAATTGCTTGCTGTAAAATATTTAACCAATGTTAATTTTGTTTCCTTCTCAATTTTCCTTTCAGATTCCCAGTCATTTGGAAAATCAAAATTTTATGGCAGCTCCGAAAGTATTAGCAATAAAACTTTAACAGACCTATTTTTCGATTTAGAATGTTCTATGGAAAATAACCAAATCTGCCGAGATACATTTTGTACTGATGCTGAACAAGAAAATGGTAAAAATTGTGTGTAATCTATGTGTAAAAAAATGATTGCTTATGGTGCGAACATGTTGTGGTAAATGTAAACAAATCTATTAAAGAGTTTCGAGTTTTTATTTTGATGTAAAAGATTTCATCATCTTTAAAGCCCTCTGGCGCCCATATTATACATTTAATAGTGGAGTGGATTTAGTAGGTGGAGGCCGCAACAAAAACATCTTGTTGCACATATGGGCCGGCTCGACTGGTGAAATACCACAACCTCACAGAAAACAGGCAGAAAATATCCTCTTCTGTCTATGCCCTTCTCTGTCCATTAAAGGTAGGCAATGCATCTGCAACACATTTGCTTGTTGCAAATGTGCATGATGCCTATGGGTCACGCTCATTTAACATCAGGTGCTCCACTTGCTTGTTTGCCACCTACATCCATAAAAAAAATCCCTAAAGGAATTTTTGGAAATAGGTAAGATGGGTTAAATAGTCATATTTTCGCTAAGGAAAAATTCTTAATCTGTGGTCTTCCTTTATACAAGTCATTTCCGGACACTTGTATATTATTTAAAATGTTGATCATCCTCTCACCATCACATCTCAATATAATAATTGTTTGCTTTACATTGTAATCCATTTAATATCTAGCTTAATATTTTAATATTCCATATTTTTATCTATTGTTATTACAGCATTATTAAATGAAATTTCTGAGGCAGTTTTGTACCTGATAGCACCTGAAGAGACATGGAGATGTCATGCTTTAAAAATAATATTGATTGACCTGCTATCGGCAGTTGTATTACGACCTCTTATTGACTTACTCAGTGACCCTGACAATATAAATAGGACAATTATTAAAACAGTGAGTATTTTATATATCTCATAGGTTCTAATAAGAATTAATGACGATGATGAATAATTAATACATTTTGTTTTATTTCTAGTGTTGTCGGGATTCCTGTTTATCATCGGAGCTTTTTTTATTAGTGATTAGATGCTGTGGGGATGCAGAAGAGTTGGACGCTACTCTAGAGCTTGTACAAAAGGATATACAGAAATTAGTAAGACAACATTTTTTTCTTTGATTCCATGTCTTATGGTAAACATAAAAGAAATTATAATCTACCAGCAATGGATACTTAGATAATAACACGCTAATCGGTTTGTCAGTTTCGAGTTTTATATTTATTTGATATAACATAAGGTGTTTATTAGATTTAATTTAATAATACAAATGATATATGCAAAATTTAAAGCTAATGAATAGTTATAAAATATAAATATTGTAGGAAATCGATTATACGTTTTAGAATAGTATAATAATATCAATAATTCCATTTGAATTAAAAAAATAGTAAGACTAAATGTGTAGATATCTTATCAGTGGACAAAATATATTCCAGCATTCCCGTGACAGTGCAGGCGAGTGGGACTTACAGGATAGGCAAAAATTATCTTCGCTACAATATTTATCTAGGATCATACAAGCCAAGAGAGCCACCGTGGGTCCGCAAGAAGGTTACAAAATCCTAACATTAATATGATTTCAATAACTACTTATGGTATAGTGACATGGTTCTCTTTTATAATACCTTAGGACAAGCTGCAAGTAGTGCAGCGGACAACGTGTCAGAAGAAGTGATGCGATCGCTAAAGTTTATTAGAGCTACAGCTGCTTGGAAATCAAATGCGCAGTACTTGCTTGAGATTGAGCTTAACGAAACAGGTAGTCTCTTATACATATTAGTTTTATTGTGTGACTAATGATTAATAATAATAATAATAATAATAATAATAATATAATATCCTAGGACATATTCACACACGGCCATCTGATCCCAAACTAAGCAGAGCTTGTGCTATGGCAACCAGATAACTGATATACTACATATACTACCTATACTACTTTTCTTTTGTAAATACATACTTAAATAGATAAATTACACCAGTCATTTTCTCCTTCCTGTCTTCTCTTATTCTCCCCTCGTATAAGAGAAACGGCTTGCTCTATTATATATTATGTTTAAATTAACTTTCTTTTTTTTCTGATAGTCAAATTCTTTCTAGACGCGCCTCACACATCTAAAGCGGGGCTAGACAACTTGCGGTCGTCGGCACTGGACCTATGCGATCTGTACTTGGGTCCTAACCGACCTCCGGTAATGGGCGTGCCGGAGAACTGTCACCCTGATTTAGTGAGGAAGATCACGACTGAGGGCGAGGAATTCACCAAAAACCCGGTGACATGCTTTGATGATGTCCAGAAATGCGTGTGCGATGCTTTGGAGGTATGCAATACATTGTTTTATACAATGCAGTTTTTTATTTTATGCAATAAAATAGCAATTATGACAATAATAAAAAAATTATATAGTTTTTATATTATTAAAAAAGATATAGTTTATGTGGAATAGAAAACAATAGAAAATTAAATGATTTTGATTTAGTTTTGTTTTAGGAACTACTTTTCTGTGTTATCTTTTCAGGATGACCCATCATGGCAATCAGATTTTATGATGGACAATGAAACCGATGGTTTAGAAAGAAAAAATAGGTAAAAAATTGATTGAATAAGTGTTTTAATTGATATTGCTTTTATAATTTATTTGTGTACTATTTGTATTCTTTTCAGTGACGCAAATAAAAGAGAATATAAGGCAGATACAAAGAAGTATGCAGGTAAATAAAGAAGGATGACGTGCGAGTAATATGCTTATATTTTTCAATAGAGGATTATTGTTCACTGTCATATTGATTAAATTTTACTAGAATAGACTCAATATGCTTTCGAGTTTATAGTGACAGACAAACAGAAGCAGCGAGTGGCCTCTTGTTTTATAATATGTAGCAATATTTAAAATAAAAAATATATAATGTAATTTCTATTTAAATTAATTTCTCATTTTATTTTTCTTTCTACTTAAAGTTATAAAATGTGATTTGTATGTATGATGTGTATATGTATGTTCCACATAGACTTCGAAACGGCTTGACAGATTTCGATGAAATTTTCAGATTGGCCTAGCAGGTTATCCTGTGGAATTTTGGTAGCAATTAGATTAACATAATTAGTGTTGTGAAGCGGGCGAAGCCGACGCGGATCACTAGTTTAAAATAAATTAATTTACTCCACAGATAAATGCAAAAGAATAATGAAGTCATGCCTAACGCAAATACCAAAGTTATTTTTTAAATCCAAATTTAAATATGAGCTCCCGAAAAAGAGCAACACCTTCCCTCGCTCTTTTGGCCGAAGAATGCCTTGTAATAAGAACCATACCCTTCCTAAGTGCTCTATGATTGGTATAAAATATCTCTTATTTAATGTACTTAAATTAAATGGACTTAAACAAGTAGAACATTTCAAGTGCATTTGTGGCTATTTTTGTAAATCTTAATTTGTTTACATGTAAGTGTTTACAAAAACGATTAGTCCGTGTAGTCCCATACTGATAGAATTAAATTGACGCTTGGTCGGTCGGTCGATATCTATGTATAATGTAATGTAATGCTTCGCTAGGAATTTCATATACATACGTTGTATTACGCGTTTGATTGGTGTATGAGTTAGAATCTACTAAATTTTACACATTAGTTAGTACCTACATACAATTTATAAACATTCATATTCTAGACGTTTCTCACAAAACGAAAACTAATTGACGCTGCCGCTTGATTACTTAAAAAGTATTTTAGTATACCATAGTAACTTATTAAGGGCCTTTGAACACGACGTTATTTGTGCAAGTGTACGACGCGCGTTGAATGCGATTAGGACGCCTAGCAAACGCAAGACCGTCGACGATGCGCAGAGGACGCGGTCATCAAACACGCGCGTCTTCCGCGCGCATATAAGCGTCGTGTGCAAAGGCCTTAAAAGTGAAATTGGTGATTGTTTTTAATTTCCAGATGATGGGATACCACTGTCTAGTTCGCGCCATAATCGATCGCGGTCCGATGTGGTAGGTAACTTGGCGCAAAGGATGATCAATGAAAGTTCAGGTGTGTTTCTTTTTAATGTGTGTTGTTTGAACAGTGGCAAAAGTAAGCAGTGGCAAAACTAATCATTTCGCCGGGACATTTGATAGTCTAAGATACGGCAAAAGAAATTTACGCACGGGTTCAACTAATTTACCATTTAACAGTGTTGGCCCCAGATTTAGTACACAACCCACTTGTGATTTAGCATTGTACTATCGGGCCCGTTGGTGCTATTCCATCTTATAAGTGACAACTGTTTGAACGTTTCATACGCCCTGAGACGACGGAAACAATAACCAATAGGATGCAGCTTTTAAATGTATTGTACGAAAAAATGTTTGGACGATGTTGTTACAATAGAGTATTTTGAAATAATGATTTCATCTGAATAGCAGAGGTCGTAAAACTTAGGAATGGAAAACAAAACCAGTGGTAATGAAACAGGCAGCTAATTGCTTTTTACTATTATCTGCATTTGCACAACTCACTGCCACCTAATTGGGTATTTGTAAGAAGGGGCAGAGTTTGTCTCGTAAGGTTGCAATTTTTCTGTAAGTGGACTACCGCGAACGGCCCTGACTTCATATCTAACATTAACCTAAGTCCTGATTATATGTATAACAAATGAGGGTATAAGTTTCTTATGTCCTATTTTATTTTATGACGGTTAATTGAAACTCTTTGGTATTTCTTGATAGCGCAATGTAGCGAGGTACGTTACGACTATGAAGTAGACTAAGAAGATAATTTTGGATAATTTCCGTAATGACATTTAGCATACACATCACTTAATACTTTTATGAAGTTATTGATGCCTTAGGTATGCACGTCAGTTTTTTCCTTGTTAAAATTACAGGTCCGCCGAGCCTATCGTCTACCTACTCTAACACGTTGTCACTGTCTCATTCTGAAATCACTCAACGGGCGAAGAACATGTATTCCCCTCTTTCGGCATATATTATTGAAACTGGCAAGTAATATTACACATTTATTGTACAATTTATACACCAAATAGTTATAGTTATATAAAAATCTATATCGGCAACTTTTTTAAATTATAAAAATTATGGAAGAGGTCAAGATAAAAAGCAATAAAAAGAAGAATATTTGATTTGAGGATCTTACATACAAAGTCGTGCATGTTGTATGTATTTAACATTTTAAGTTTAGTACAATACTGCATAAATACTCGGCTACATAACTTCTGGTCCTTAGTTTTGATGTTTTAATGTCGTAAGGATTATAATCGTGTACCGTTGATAAATCAAACTGGCAAAATTGATCAGTAAAAACGAATTAAGCCATTGAAAACAATTTTGTCACGATTTTGTTCAAAGAACTTTAAGTGGTCCAATGTTATTAATATTTTTTTAAATACAACCTATATTTTAATACTATATTTGATATTACAGCGCTGGTGCAGGACAAGGGGCGTACGTTCGGTATCTACGCTATCGCAGTTACGCGTATATCTGACAACGAGGTGTGGCACATATATCGGAGATACAGCGATTTCTACGACTTGCACGCCTCTATAAAGGAAAAGGTGAGTACTTTTATGATTTATATCTGTCTTTAATATCAAGTTACTAATTAAATTGTTGTAATGGAACATAATAAAATGTAACACAATTTATCTAAAAATTCCTTTATATTGAAAATAGCTGAATTTCGTTCCGCCTTAGAATTAATGTATTTTGTGTAACCTTATTATAATTTCGTATGAATAGTTGTATGGGTTACACATGGGTCGATCGTTTTATTGAAATTGAGCACAGAGGGCGACAGCAAGAGGCGCGGCGCGGCGGTGGTCATATAAAGCGAACAGACCCTACATCGGTGTGAGACCTGCGCTTGACTTTATTTTCGCGTCCATTAGTTTTTAATTAGGGATAGCGTCTACAATATTATATTAAACGATATGGTCTATACGATTATCATAATGCATATGAAATGCTGTATCCGTCCAAATGGCTTTTCAACTGTAGTATTATACGTGACCATTTTTTTAGAAGTTATATATTGGATATTAAGCTATTCTTAAAAGGCAGATGTATATCATCTGAGACTTTTGTACATCCTTTTAAGATTAACAATTCTATATTACATTATTTTTATCTATCTGGCAAGGTTTAGCCAGCGTTTGCAATGAAAAAACATGTTTTTACGACCCCACATTACTCACGGAGTCGTGTGGCAATGTGTGTATTTATTTATTTATAACTGTATAGAATATATGTTTTTGATAAGTTTAAATTTTGTAATTTAAAATTGGTAGCTCACGTTTTCTGATTAATAAATTAGTTTTTTTTTCTGTTAATTTATGTAAAAGTGTTTATCCTCTTGCAGTGGCCAGAATTAGGGAACCTTTCATTCCCAGCAAAGAAAACTTTTCAGAACACTTCAAGATCTGTTCTAGAAAGCCGTAAGAGGATGTTGAACAATTATTTGCAAAGTTTAACGAGTATAGCGATGGATGCGAGGTATATGGCTCTCTTATCGCAGGACTATCTGGGAGGATTCCTGAGTCCTGAAATTCAGGCAGAGAGGCATGGAAATACGGTATATCATTTTTTCTTTATTTAAATAGATCTAGTTGTTTTTTAATTATTCATCGTCCCGAAGCATTCAGTATTAAGTTTTCATGCTTATTTGTTCGCAATTTAATTACTTTAACGTGTACAGTATATATTACTATTTTTATTATTAGATACTATTTGTCATTACTTCAAAACTACGTGGAATAACAATCATAAGAAAAAATATGTTTTGCAGATCGATGCTCTGTTCGTGAACTCAATAAGAGCCGGCATGAGAACTCTGAAGAACATGCCAGACCAGTTTGTGAACACCGTTGATGGTGTAATGGATGGTATTAGTACAAACATATATAGTAATGCTATCAATGTTTTTATGTAGTATGGTAAATAACTTACTGGTAAATAACTTACGACCTCGTGGCTTATGAAATCTCGGGTATCTCGAGAGGGGCTTTGCTTCATTAAAGTTCATCCAGTAGGATTAGCCAAACAATCTAAGAGAGATCCATAAAATGCTATAATAATCAAGCTACATGTGTACTGATATAAACTTATATGAATTAACAGGTATATCCAAGGTATTCCAAGGAAAGAGCGGTGAACACTACTACGATGCAGTTAAAAGTGGGAACTCGTCAGACGGTCAAGAGGTGTGCACAAATACTAGAACTAAAAGTAACTAAAGACTACTATTTTTGATATTTTCTGACAATCATTTTTAGGAGGGCGATGAAAGTGTTGCTCTGAGGCTGCTGGAAGAAGTTCTCGGTGTAAGAGGTCTGTGGCTCAGGAGGCGTTTGCTGGCCCCGGTCCGGACGTTGATAGCAGACAGAGTCAACAAGTATGTAGCGTGTTATAATATATTTTAGGTTATTTATATGAAGAACACTGACGAGTAAGTTGTTTAGAATTAACGCGTTATAGAGGATAGTGCACGTTTAAACAGTAGGTAGGTAGGCAAGTAGGCTATCGATTGAAACTTGACATCTGTTACAACATCATCGGTGATCCGCAAGAGTTAATTTGTTTCCCTTTGCTATATAAAATATACGAAACGAGTTTATTTTATCCACAGAAAGGTTTTGGAGCTGGTCTCCTCCCTCACGTCGCCTCGGAATGTAGTTCAGTATCTAAAGACATTCAAGTGAGTATTCTGATAATTTTGATATTTTCATTGACCGTTCGTATTCGACATCCTTAATCCCTAATTAACCCTCTATTAGTCAATAGTCTTTGTTAGTTGTTTGTATAAGTTGTTGGGTTAGCCTGTAGGTATATTATGTGTTAAATGTAATTATTAATGTCAGCTACATTACATAATAAGTTAACATAATCATTAAAAAATCCATAATCTTTACTTATTAGCTTTATTGATTGCTGTCTATTTTACTACGTATTTTCGGTATTACTCGTATCCCTTAAGTCTTTTTGTGTGTTGTTAACAATATGTATGCAAAATTTCATAATGTTTGAGTCGTGGAGTTGTTAAAGAGTAACAAACAAACTTACATTCGCATTTATTATATTAGTTATGTTACAGTTAGGATTAGTAAGAGCGATGTTTTTGTTGGTAATAATCTCTAATTTGTAAGTTTTCTAATAAGGTCTCTAGCCCCCTTGATATACTTTTAATGGCGCTAAAGTTGTAAATATCTATGTGGTGTAGGCAGTGGCTGACAAATCGCAACAGTTCCAAATACAACGCAAGAGATTCCGCAACCAAAGCGAGGACAAGGGTCGCCGCTAAAGTTGCCTTGCTCTCCGCCGCTTCTGGTAAGAACTTAATAACTACTAAGTAACCATTTAATAATAAATAATAATAATACGTATGAAAAATATACAGGCAGTTATAAAAACTGCAGGCAAAAGTGAAAACAGACGCGACAATAGTTGAAAAATATTTTAAAAAATCCTATTTCCTAACATTAAAATTAAGAAAAGCATACAATAGAAAAATAAATGAAAAAAAGTTCGCCCACACTGTTCCGAATTCAAATAAGCATTTTGCTGACGCGTGTTGAATTTAGTTCACGCGAACCTAGAAGATTTTACTCTACCAAATATCGTCTAACGCGTCTAAAGATGTTTTCATTTCAAAAGGTTATATACCTCTTCCCCTTTCCAATCAGGCGGGAACCCAGTTTAAAAGGGTTTCGTGAAAGATTGATACGAGTAATTGACTTCTTTGTTTGTATTCTAATTTGTAGATGACTTGAGGCACATCGTGGGGTCGGACGCGGCGCGGCGCGGTCTCCTCACCGTCTTCGACATGTTGCAGACCCAAGAGATCAACAGGCGCCTCATTTTTGTTCTATTGGAAGGTATGAAATATTAATTCATTGGCATTAAATTAATTGATTTGTTTTAGGACTTTCTATTAAAAGGTGTACATACACTTACATATCATGATTAGTCTCCAACGGTATTTGTAAACTGATGCGATTTAGAATCTTTTTGAAGAAGAAGAGTTATTCCTTTCTTAAAGAAAGGGAATGCATCTAAAGCTCTTCTTTATCAGACCGCTACTTGCTTATGCTATAAAACATTTACGATACAAATGGTCTTTTTGGAGTTAAGTTATCTGTGAAGTGGTCTATTGAGATTATAAACCATTTTGTGTCTTATTACTTTATAAATATTTTACATAGGGTTTTATAATTTTATATTTATAACTTGTTTCAGCAACATTAGTTAATCTATTCCCGGATAACAATTTCCAAGAGTTATTCAAGAAACTGTATTCGAACTCGTTGCGTGTTGTGCCATCTAAGAAATCTGTTAACTTATAAACGTGGTCTTAGATAGTTGAAATTGTAAATAATTCACGGAGCCATTCTATTCATGTTGAACAAAGGCTCTTGAAATAAAATGTATTATGTAACATGTAACTAATGCCAAATTAAAATTAATATTTACAGAGAAATTAAAAATGCTGTTTTCAAAATTGTATATATAGGGTGATATAAAATATAATAGCTGTCAATGATTTAATATTTAGACGTAAAAATTGTGTTGTTATTATAGAGTAATACTGGCGGTAATTATATATTAGTCATAATACTGGGGACCCAAGTTTATTGCTTTGGTTTGATTCTTCAAATTGTTATGTTTCGGAATATAGCGGACGATCGGATAAAACAAATGTTATTCCCAATTCTCGCCCTCATACTATTACACCGAAAACCTAGTATAAATCGATTATTGACAACGACACCAATACAGATATTTAATAAAATCTGTTATAAATGTATTTGATATGAGAATTTATTCTACACATGTAAGTGTATTTTTACATAAACAATGCACACTAATAAATAGTGCCATATGAATGTCCTATTCACATAAATATAAACATTTTTATAAATATATATTGTAGTAAAATTATGAATCGTTAAAAAAGTTAATAGTTTAGTTTAGTTTTGAGTTTTTGTTAGTTTCATCTCCCGTATACTTGCGACCGTCATTTGTTTTAGGTTAACTATCAGGTAATAGTTATTTAAAAAAAACAATAAACCCGACCCTGAGTCCCTGTTACCTGATGGGAGGGACTGATTGTACCCCCATAACTCTGGAGAAGAAAATTTATCGAATGACACATCACTCTTCAAAATCAAAATTTGTTAAGCTGTTAGGCTACAGGAGGTCACTATGGAACGGACATACATTCATATTATACCCACGAAAATCATCCCCCTTCTGTCAGTTAGGCAAAAATAGTTCCCCAAATATTAGTTGTGATGTAATGATTATCCCAATAAATAACTAAAACCACTAATATGGCGCTTCATTAACAACGACTAATGTCTAAATATTTTATATCACTATTGCATACAATTTTCTTTTATTAAATAATATGTTAATTGAAAGGTTAGTGTCAGATGTTGTTCAAATACGTATACTGTATTTTTGTATTATATAGTAAATTGGTATATATACTGTATATATATATGTATATATATATATATATATATATATAAACCAATGGTACCCTGTCAGAAATTTTCTTTTGTCATGAGAAGGATTTTGAGGTCAAAAATTGTGATATTTTAAGTGAAAACTAAATCTGATTAATATAAACTATAATAATGGTAATATATATATGTATATGTATTAATAATATCCATGTAAAAAAACAATATCTTTCAAATATTTCATCAATTTCAAATTCGCCTCAGTTATTATTTTTTTATTAGCTAATCTGTCTTATAATATATTTAAAATAGTCAACATGAAAATATCTTGTTAATTCTTTAGTGTCCGTGATTACATGTATAACGTATGGTGTACTTATCATTTGTTTTGTACATTGTGGCAAAATAATTAAATTTATACCATTTTTCGTTAAACTTTAGAATCATAGATATTACATACGTCCAGATACCTAATCGGCATTTTGTAATTGGATCCACGTAAAAGTCGCTATTGGTGACTTCGTAAAATCCCGCTATAAGGCCATTCCTGTTTTACGAAGTCCCAGTGTATCGAATTTAAAAGATGCCTGGTTGTGCTGTGCAATCGTGTAAAGCTAGCGTCGAGGAAACAAAAGTGCACGAACATCACATTTTACAAGTAAATCATCGATTGCCAGAAATATTTGTGCTCAACTAAAAATGAACCTCCAGCTTCATTTTTGAACAGTGAATTTATATAGAACACGGCTTGTGGAGGTAGGTAAATCTATGTCTTGAATAGTTTACATTATATGTACATAGAGGCAAATATATGTTTAGTAAATATTTCACATATAAAATATTTATGGAGCCTATATAGTAAAATTCATACTGACCTTGAAGTGAAGTGATGAACTTAAAACAATATTTTTAGAAATAATTATACGTTTATAAAATTAGTATAAAATATATATGTGCTATATTGTACAAACATAGTGTACAATAAAAATTACATTCAACAAGTTGTCTAAGAATCATTCTGAGAGTGACTTGCTGTATAATGGTTGTCTCTGAAATATATGTTTTATTGTTGTGTAATATTAAAGTGGCAGCTTCGTGTAAAATAATTATTAAGATTATTGAATTGTCAAAATGGCTTGGAACTGTACTATATAATTCTATACTTTATATAAGAGAGTTGACACCGCGCCATACTTTAAAGAGCCAAAAATTTATGAACGAAACTAGTATAAGACATTAGCAAGATTATTAAAATGTTCTGTACAAGTATATATAATTACAATAATAAATTAAGGCAGTTAAAGCAATAAATTAAAAAGTTTAATATCGCATAAGCACATATCATAAGAATTATTTGTTACCGTACAGTTGACCTCAATTCTAATGTAACCGAAATGTAAAAAAATTAAGTTGCAAAATAATATGTTTCACTTATTTGTAGTCGACTGTACATTATTATCAATACAAATTTCGTAGTGCAATTTCCATCCAAAGTAATGGATTGGAGACGAGTTTTATCTAATTATATTAAATTCTTCACTGAAAATAAATAGATATTATATTAGATAAGTTGAAGCATTCGTTATCGAAGATCCTTAAATAAGATATGCTAAATGAATTGCGTTAAGCTCCTAGTGCCACTCATTGCTGCTCCATTCCGTTTATTTTTTTATTATATTATGCAGTTGGGCTACCAAAACCTTCGCCAGTTTTCAAATTCGTTCCTTTATCAAAACGTTGACACTAAGTACCTTGTGAAACTAAAGGAATAAGCAGTCAACTGCATAGTGCAGGCAAATGTCGACTTTAAGGCAACGAACCTTTTTTTACCCCACAACAACATGAGACCTGTGCCTTCTGGCCCCCATAGTGCCGTGCTATTACAGTGTACAAAAGTGGAATAATATAACGACTAATTGTATAGCTTTGTCGCTCGCTTTAGCATTAGAGGGTTCCTCGCATTCCATACTAGAGCCATCTTATTGTGCGTCCGTAGTATGCTTCTGTACACAATTGCCTTTAGTTTCAGTAAAAATATGCTCACTTAAAGTTTCAACAAACATGTTGTATTACTTAAAATTAAGATTTCTATGCTTAATGAATTATTGAGAGTTGATAGCAATAGAAAACGAATTTAATGTTGTATTATCGTTTACATAAATTGTGTGCTAAATGTTTACAAGTGTCATATCAAAGATATCTTTATGTGGGTGTCATAAGGTTTATATTGCACCGTGACGCGCGTTGTGTGAGGTTTGCCAGCCATGGCATTACTTAAATTCATAGTGGGCAGCATTTACGTATCCATTTAACGCATCACGTAGGATAGCTAGCGACCACATTCCATTTGTTACGACCTAATGTTCTCATAACACTAATTGTAACTTAAGTATTTATTTAATTAAAAGCGTTTGTATTACGTATTGTGGTAATATTTGCATTTCTAATTTAAGATTTATCAATAAAATATATTGTGTGTGTCTCAGTTGACAATAAACGTGTTTTTTTGTGACATTACATTCCAAATTCAACTCTAAGTAAGCGAAGTGATCGCAAACAAAAAAAATATATAAAACAAGGAAGCGCTTATTTTAAACTTGATTGACTGTACTATGACACTCCGGGGAAGAATACGAATCCAATTCTAATGGCACTTTTAAGTCGGTCAAAACGTTTCGGTGAACGTCATAATGGAAATACGTAACCTCTAAGGGTATAATAAGGTAACCCGAGTAACCCCGGTAATTTTCTTCATCTAATTATTACTTATTTAACATTCGTTCAATAAAGATTCTTAAACGAATCGAGAGTACATACTGAACCCACTTAAAATCAATTTTAAACTTATTTTTTGTGATATCTCATGCAAAAGGATTGCAAATATCTGAATTATTGTAGAATTTTAATACCATTTCAATTTCAAAATGTTAATTCAGCTAATACGTGCCGGACGTATTCGCTGAGTTGAATGTTCTTGCTAGTTTCCACAACTATTGTTACGTGAACGTTTCCGGAAATCTTAGACACGTATCTGTTGCAACTTGATAAATTGCCACAAGAAATTAAACGTCAACGGAAAAGCTCTGAATTTTCTTTATATTACCGTAAGATATTTTAGCGACGAATTTTACCAAAATGTCGGGATGTCTCGTCCTCTACAATTTAAAATTTTTAAGAAATATTTTGTAAGAGAAAATTCGTTTACCTGCTCATTATATAAGTATAATTTATAGCGACACAAAAGCTGTCAACTTGGAGATGCTTTGGTAATATCGGCTATAAAGTATGACTTTTTAAGATATTTACTTATTTCGAGTCATATTTTGTCATATTATTATGTACCTAAATTTTTACTTTCCTTTGCCATCCCTTTTTGAAGCATGAAGCAAAGGGGAAGAGGACTTTGGAAGAGGACAGGGAATGTAGATGAAAAAAACATATTCTGTTTAAAAGACATGAAAACTTAGAAATTAGAATTCAATTAAATGAAAGGAATACATAATGCATTATAATCTTTAATTTGTAAGCACACCTTTTAGCAAGTGACTTGGTTTTCGCGACAATCAGAAAAAAGTGAATTTGATTTCGGACGATTAGAGTACTGATAAATTATAAAGTGGTATACTCGACATTATGGCTAAATTGATTTGTATTTAATGTTTGTAAATAGCATTTTGATATGTTTAATATTGTCCCTTTTCCCAGTCGGCCATCTTTGTCATTACGTACTCGAGTGTCGGCCGTCACGGCTGAGAGCTCAGAATAATTAGACTTTAAATCAGGAGTAGCGAAGCGATAAGCCGCTCGAATGTGCTATGAATAGTCAATCCTCATTAAATTGTTCGGCTGTATTAGTCTCATTCGTAAGGGCTCTTTAAACACCATTATGCGTTGCGTATGTTATTTCTTATTACATCATTCAATAGAAGCTCGCCCTTACATTACTAGGCATGTTTCTTTTCATCGGAATACCGAATTAAATTGCAGACACAGCTTATGAGTATCCAATTTCGCTTGTTGTATATGATTTTAATATTTACTATTGCAGTTGTATTTTTAATTTTCTCTTACAAGATGGATGGGCAGTATGGTCATGGTTGCGGGAGTTAGAGTTTACCGGATCTCGTTGGGTGTATTAAAATTATAATTTTTTTCACAATTTACGAGCTCACTTGTACTTTAAAAAAGCGTGACGTGTACATATGCTGATTTAATAAAATATTTTCTATAAATATTAATGTCATTTCGTCTTTTTACAATTCCGTATAGTAAAAATATTAAGTTAGTAATCTGCACGTGTTGTTTCTTGATAGCATACAGCTCCGATTGACGTGATAGTAAATACAATAAATAAATAGCAAATGGAATATGTAAAATCAATAAACTAAAAAAATTATACAATAAAATGATTAAAATCATCAACGTCATTTTTTTTCATTATAGTTAGGGAAGGGGAAGGTAGCCATACTACGCGACCCATTCTTCAAAAATTTGTTGTGGGTCGCATGTATATGCCAAAACTTCCTTCCCCCATTAGTTTTCACTTAAAAATTATCTGTCTTTATTAAAGCGACGTGACTTTAAAAACGTTCTGAACACTTCGTGGACATATTTGTGTATAGTTAAAAAAACGCTCGAGACTTCGCTAGAAGATATTGACTTACATATTTACGTACGAATACGAAAGCCTAAGCCCAACACTCCCCCCCCAGTGACCAAGTGGTATTTTGAAGAACTCCCTACCCCCTGAAGCGGGTACATGTATGGGTACAATTCTACCTAGCAGTAGCCACTAGCTCTATTGCAGTAAATTTTAAATCAAATTATTTTTTTGATCATTTCAATACTATTTTCAATTCGATAGATTCGTCGTCATTTTGCAAGTATATATTAATTATTATGCACAGTTCTTCGATTTGAAATAGAACAAAATGCCGCGCGCCTCTCAATGTGCCATGAATAATCAAAACATCTAAAATTATTCCTTTTGCTCGACTTGATGCGGTAGCTCAAAATATTGTTCATATAGATAGAACTAGCATTGTGTTGTACATATTACATATGGGTTAAGGCAATACAAACAATGTTTGTTTTATAGGTTACCTTAAGATGAATTAAAGACAAGCTAAAAGACTCCTTGTAAATAATTACAACTGGTATACGTAGTAATACTAGTCATTACAACATTTGAATAGGGGTTAGCAATATGAATCAACTATGATTGTAATACAAATCCAAGTTAATAATGATATACTGTGGGTAGTAGCAGTGTTCTTAAATATTAAAGCGTAGAAAATTTTTTACAACAATAATGCAACTGAAGTTTGCTTGATACTTGGTAATTTTAGAAATTAATTAGCGCAGGCATCTATCGACAACCACTCAGCTGAATTATCTGCTGCAACAATGTCGGGTTCTGAGTGACAAGGCAACGAACGGGCTTGAGTTCTGTTGCATCATAATTTATGTGGCAAAATAAACGTCAAAACAACGAGCTCGCATCTCTGTAAGCTTTCAATGTGTTTGCTTTGATTTTATTGTGTTTGAAGTTTTTAAGAAAATAATTAAATAAATATGTATTTGTTACAATGTCTTAGTGAATCTATTATGATAGAACGTGTATTGAATGGTTCGTATGATTTTAATCTTCAAACAATAATCTCAAAGTCACGTGAGTTTTATTTAACGTAATTTCGTTACGTTCTGCTCTCATTTGAACATGGCTTTAAAATATTATTTTGTCAAAGTCAATTAAAACAAAACAAGATATAAGAATGTAGTTTCGAACAGCCCTTATTGGGATCCACCTTACATCATTCGCATTGTTCTTTCTAAATTCGACTTAGGATCTAGGAACTATTCATCTATTTGTAACAACTTGCTTATATTCAGTGTCGGCTTGGTATAAGAATAACTATTTTCCTAGATTTTATTTGAAGATTAAATAATATGAAATACATTTGAACTATAAACCTATACATAAACACGATTGTAAAAATACAACTCTTACATAACATCGAAGTTCTTCGGGAAAAGGTTCGATTTTGGCGTTAAGCGTTAAAGTGAGTGAAAGATTCAACATTGCTCCCCCGAGGCCGATTACTTACCGAACTTTTCCTCCAACTCTTCACTTCAGGATAACTTGAATTATATTTTTCAAATTCTTTACAACTTTGCCTTACATAGATTGTTATATTTTAACATTCAATCTCGCCTTAAGCCATCGGATATTCCATGTTTATATTAGAGGCAATCAATAAATCCTCACCATTTTTTAAATTTATATTACTCCATGTAAGTTATGCGTGCGTTAGGTTTCAATGTATTTTACGATTGTTTGTTTTCGTATATCATTCTGTTAAGATGTGAAAATAATGCACAAGTTAAGTTTTATAGTAGGAACTATATTTACAGTATATAACGTCCCGTTTGGTCAAAATGTCGTAACAAAAAATGTCTTGAAACATTTTAACTTGTTCTCTAAATTTTAAACCTATATTGAGTTTCGTGCATATAATGCTCGCCAGAATTTTGCTAAAAAACTTTGTTTCGTTTTTCCAGTAACTGAATAACGTTCAACCGTTCTTTATGTAACTTTGTTAACATGGCCCTTATCAACCTGCAGCCTAAATAGTGCATACCGTTTTAGTATTTTACTAGCATGAAGCGATTTTGAAATGATTTTAAGCCCAACCGCAATAATGTATGTACATTTTCTTAGCGTATCTTCTAAAGAATTTGATTTTTATTATTAAAATAATTTATGTATGACAAGTAGCGCAAAGAGTACAAGGTTGAATTAATTAAACGCCGGCTGGAGCACCGCACAATAGAATCATTGTTCCGATGCGCGGCGGAATAAGCATACCGTGTATGAACTAATAAATCATACTGATTTGATTATTTAGTGCCGTTAACGGCAGTCACGCTTCGCTTTAGAATTATACTAGATTTATGCGTAAGGACATTTGCAAGTATTAACTTTCATGTCGATGGCTATGAACAAACACACTATATCTATTTAAAATGATAAATTTCTTCGATCTGATTGACAATGCAAATAGGAATGGTACCAATTCAAAGGCAAAGAAAATGTATATTCCATCCTAATTGCACATACACAAATATACAATTTCTTAAAATTTTGTCCGTCTGTTAGCTGTTCTGGGTGATCTCCGAAACGGTTGTACCGATTTTGGTAGGACGTTTACTAGAAGATATGTCATATTGTAAGGAATATCATAGGCTAATTTGGGTTTTAGTAAAATTATCATGGTTCCGCGCAAAGAGTTAGAAACCACCTAAATTTGAATAACGGTTAAGCGTCGCGTATCGAAAGTGCCGTCCGCAAGCTATAACAACGACAATGTCACCAAGTAATTAAAACATTTTGCTTGCGTACTTTATTCTTATTTTTCTACTGTTCCTAATTTTTAATTTTGTAAAGTTCCGATGGCTGTAATAATAAGGAACCAATGTTTTATGTTACCTTAATTTATTTCCAATATAAATTACAATTAGTGGATTTTAAACAGTTAAGTTTTTAATTTGTTTACTTAAACCCATGAATCATGCTTAAAATAAATCTATCGTTTCTAAAAGCAAGAGAAAGCAAAAATAATCAATAGGGAAAATCATCTTAAATGTAAAAATGAGCACATTTGGTTGGTTTACCTTAAACCCCCATAAAATATACTAACAACAGCATTCTCAATTACGGTGAGATATTGTTCACATTTGGTGTGATTCTAGCACACCTCTCTCGCTTCTTCTACTAATATATCTATGCATACCTGCTTATCTGTTACGGGTACTCCTTATATCGCCCTTCTCTAGTATGTCAGTAATCTGATCGATATAAGTTCTCCTTAGACGTCCCCTGCCAACGCTGCTACTCACTTCTGCAACATAAATTTGTTTCGTATCTCCCTCTCTTTATTCATCCTTTCAACATGACCGAACCACCGAACCATACCTTTCATAATTCTAGTAACAACATGCACTTTTAAACCACACTTTTCCCTTATAATACTTTTTAATTCTTTTATTCATAGTCACGCCATACATACTTCCTAAGAGGCGCATCTCAACAGCATTAACTCTAGTAACACGCTCTTCCTGCCAAACTCAGTTTCCATACATTAAAATTGTAGCTTCGCCTACCATCTCAACTAAACGTATACATTCCAAATTAACAAACTATTGTGCGCACACGTGTTGGTAATGGGTACTCTTAATATCGCCCTTTAGTAATGTTTAGTAAAGGTAAGTTCATCTATTTTTAATGGAAGAAAGGCTAAACGATCCAACGGTTCACCTGATGTCAAGTGACTATCCATCCGCAACAAGAAAATGAGTTGCAGATGCGTTACCTGCGAAAAGGAAAAAGGATATTTCTTTTTCTTACTCATCACCTTCCCCGTCCAATCCTGTTCCCCTTGTATCCATTGTAGGAAAGGATGGGAAGGGGAAGAAGACTAACATCGGGCACCTCGCTCATCAAACGAAACGCAGAAACATAAATTAGTTCTACGTCTGCCATCTGTGATTTTATTATGTATTTCCCCGGTCGAGCCGACCCATTCGTGCAACAAACTGCCATGTTTGCATATTATGTGACCTGAGTTATTAAAAATCTTAAGTTTGTTTAACTTTAACTTTTTTAATATTCCGCGGAATATATAAATAACTTGAATATTTAAAATTCATGTATTCCGTGAAATACGTGGCAGTAAAGCGAACCTCTTAATACTGCATGTATAATGTCTCTGTTAATTTATTCAGTTCCAGCAGATTGACAGAACAGGTGGAAGCTTTTTCGTTTGTCGACTATACGTTTTATCAGGGAAGGTCCTCAACCTTATAGGACTGGTCAAACTATTCCGATAAATATATGTATAAAAATTAAATATCTGTAATTAATAATGATGACATTGAAATTTAATAAAAAAAAATGTTTCCAGTAGCCTAAAACACCTAAACGTTCAAGAGAAAAAAATACGACGAAATACAAATTTATTGGTAATTGTTAAAGACTTCTTCAAATGTAAACAGTAATTATTAATTGATAAGTAAATAAGTACAGATCAAGTAATAAACAACGAGTTTGTATCACTTTTCAATTAATTGTATTACATAAATGTCTAACGAAAAATAAATATAATTTTCTTAATTAAAATATTATTTGACACTAAACAAATCCTGGTGCAGTGGTGACTCAGTGGTATAGGCCACAACTTACGTTGTGTAGGTCGCGGGTTCGAACCCAGGCAGGCGCTTTACATTGTGGAATTTATTTCATCACCACTGCTCCAGGAGAAGGAAAACATCGTGAGGAAACCGGCATGTCTTAGAACCACCAAATTCGAAGACAAATGACATCCACCAACCCACATTGGCCAGCGTGGTGGATTATACTGCCAGACTGATTAATTATTATATTATACAATACTTATATTATTATGCAAAACTACGATTTAATTTTAAAAGACGTACGGCGCTGTGACGTGCCCTAGGAGTCGGATGTAGATGGCGGGCCCAAAGACGCGTGCAGTCTTCTCGCTCTTAGCAAGTTGTGCGCCACGAGTCACGAGGTCATTCGAGGCAGCATAGCGATGACCCTAATTGTGCGTTTTTGCGCACGGATGCCTGATCTATGTCGGCCGCTTTTCCTGTGCGGCCCCATACCTCGGATGCATACCCATATCTCGCCGCACTGGAGAAGAGAGTATAGACGCAAAGTAGCAGGTACGGACAACATCGGCGGAGACGGCTCACGATAGCCGGTTACAGCACATAGCATGCATTCCTGGCTTGCTGCGTAGTCAACGTTAGTTACAGATTAGTAGCCTCGAAAACAAATAAACTAAGAGATTGAAAAGGCCGTGCGAAATATTAGGAGGGTCGTTGTGGGCTTGAAACGCTAGGGAAGACGAAAAAAGCCCTTTAAAGAGGCTTATGTCATGTTCTCTACTAAGCTACAGATTAAATGTTCACAGGAACATCATCGACTAAAATATTTAATTAAACTAATTATTTTTTATACTCATTGTAGCTATTTCTTTATTACGACATGTTAATACATCCTTCTCCCTTAGCACTATTTTTCCTTCTACTCGGATCCTGAAGGCCGTAGCGTTATGTTAAAGCGCCTTTAACCTTCCGTAATAATTGATCTGTCAAATGCAAAAAGGGTTTTTCGAATCCGATTGATAGTTAATAAGATTAGCGCAAACAACTTCTTCAGCGTTATTTTATTAAATATAAAAAGTGGTCTATAGCACTCGAGAATTATATATCTTTCTAACAGTGAAAGAATTTTCAAAATTGATCAGTAAAAGGCTACCTCCAACATACAAACTTTACCTCTTTATAATATTACGGTATATAGAAGTTAAAAATGTATTAAGTAAGTATGTCGCTAATTAGTCTTAGGAGTAATTAGATATTGAGTAAGCGTAAAGTTTTAATTATTACTTTAACAAGTCAATACCCGCAAAGATTGTTATTAATTCAGAACGAAAATTAGTAATCTCAATTCGGGGATCGCGAGTCGCGTCCCTGTTTCTGTATTTAATTAGATCCAACGTACACACGATCAAGTCGTTATCCTGACGTATGGTTTCATAAGCATTCCGGATTTGGCCCACTAAATCAAACTGATTTGATTATTCAGTGCCGGACGGGACATATTTAATTAAACAATATCTCTGCAATTAATTTACGATTACGTAATGACGGCTTTAACTTAAAGGCTTTATCGATTAATTTATATTACAATTATATAGATCGATCCAAATCGATGATTTGTTTTTGTAACTTATAATTACAAGTATACAATTTATCTATTGTCATATTTGGTTGATGGATGACAATATATCGATTTTTCGATTCGATTTTTGCATAGTTCTAGGTACTATAGTGAAGTTGTAATTTATTATTATGAGTATGCAAAAATCGAAAGGGTCCTTAAGTACGATTCAGGTTTCATTTAACTTTACTGAAGGATTTACCTTTACTCGTGAAGGATATGTTTCGTTGTACGCAGTTATTTTGTCAAAAGTTTTTGTTTAAATAACATAGAAGGTCAAAATGACAAGAAATTCGTACATACATTCAGTTCTACACACGTACGTACTGTACGTACGTAATGTATGTAACATTACCCTCCTTCTGACAGTCGGTTCAGTAATTAAATTCGAAAAAGCAACATTTCAAACAGAACGCTTCAATCTGTTGGACTTTAAGAACATTCGCGTTAGAAATTTACCTTGAGCAAATTATTCAGACGGATATTTGTTTTAACTCGAATGAAAAGTTGAGGTAACGCTGGGCGAGATTTGATTTTGTCAGCTCTCGGCTGTTTGCTTTGAAAAACTGTGATGGGAATTAGATGCTCTGTATTTAGATGTCGTTTGCTTCGACTATTTTATATATGTTTCGAGTATTTTATATATGGATTTGAGGTTTTAAATTCATCTAAATTATGTTAATTAACACTAACTAATAACTAACACTTGTGACATAGTGATATCTTTGAGATGATAAAGAAAAAGAGATACACCACCGAAATGGTGGGACGACTTTATAATACTAGCAAAATGATACGGAGCAGAGAGATAAAATTATGGAGGAGATTTTTGAAGGACATAGATATGCAGACAATTTTCAGGAAACAAATGCTTGAGTAGACTTATTTTTATTTGTTGTAATCCTTTTTTATGTTACTAGCTAACCGGCAAACTTCGTGCCATTTTAAATTAATTTATGTTGTTGTACTATATTTGTTGTATTGATTGCTGGATAGGTTATACCCGGGTCGATCTCTTTATTGAAAGCACATTGAGCTTGAGCATAGTGGGCGACATAGGGATACGGCGCGGGTAAGGTCGCGTCAAGCGAACAGTCGCGACATCAGTGTGAGAGCGCGCTTGATTTAGATAATCATTGAAATTATATGGTGGTGGGTGTATGGATATCGTTATGTGCTTTAAGGTAACTAATGTATTTACGTTATACGGATTAATACTGTATCAATTTAAATGTCTTTTCAATTACTCCAATGTACGTCACCATTTTTTTAGAAGTCAGAATGTTTTACTATACACAATTTTCCTTCCCTAAAAGATAAATATAATACGCCATCGCGGACTTTTTTGTTTATCTTTTTAAGATCTACAATTCCTTAATAGCCAGCATATGCAATGAAAGCGCACAAAAATAAGTTTTTTACCACATTATAAATCTTTGGAATTTACTTCCTTTCTCTGCTATAATATTATGTACATTATACATATTAGTTAACCTTCCCCTTGAATCACTCTGTCTAATGATGAAAACCGCATTAAAATCTGTAGCGTAGTTTGTAAGATCTGAGGGACCATACAGCGGAAGGGATGCTCTAAGGATTGAATACTCAGCTGATCTGAATAAAAAACTTTTATTATCACATTAATTACTTGTACTTTATTGCGAGTCGTAGGGAGAAATAGTGCGAAACTAAGTGAAATAAGGTGGTTTACCAGGAGTAAATTATCATTATTATTACCAGCCAATAGAACTCTGCTCGACGGAGGCCTTCTCCAAATCGCCACAAATATCGATCCCTTTGAACACATTCAGTGTACTGCAGCAGTCCGTCCTGTGCATATTTGCTATTTTAGAAACTTTTGACCCATCGGTTTTACAAACAATCATTCTTATACGTTAAGGTGAGCGTAATGTTTTATATTTCAGATTCCTGGGTAACATTATATCTTTAAGTACATATCGTGGGGAAAATGTTCTGCTCGTATCGTCCCTTAATGATACATAAAAACTTTTAAATTGATATCGTCGTGGCAAACGTGTCATTATTGGACGTTATTTTTCTACTTATTAATTCACGAACATGTCGGCGGGTCATATTCAATGCAGAACGTACATTTTAAATAATATCAGATCTGAGTGTTAAATAAAATGTTTTATTTCGAAAACAATCGAAGGAATTACACAGCTGCAGTAAAGGTTTCTTTAAATTATTTTAATGCAGAAGACATGCAATATGGACCAATGTGACACCTAACTACATAACGCACTTGGTCGTTTATTTTTTTTTGCGAATGACATTGTTTCATCGATATTCATTGGTGTAACTGAGTACTTCGTTTTTGTCAGTCAAATCATTTATTGTCTGGAAAATGATTAATATTTTACCAATTTAAGATTTGGCGTTAAAAGTAGCGTTTTTAAGAAATTGTTGCTGAGTAAATTTATGTAGCGTGAACAAGAATCAAGTTTTACTTACGCTGCTCACGGCTGTGGCTACAACTCTTCAAAGTCTGCCTCGTCGAGATGGGTTCTGTATCGCAATATCAAATGTATTCCAATTTAATCCGGTCTATTATTCTACATAAAATTCTAAATTGAAAAAGAAGCTCTAATAAAAATAGGGATGCATTGTTATAATTTTTCTAATAAAGTAACACGTGTGTGTATCGGTGTTGCGGTGCTAGATAATATAATTGACATGAAGTATTTATATTCAGCGTCTAGTGCGGCATTACGCACTACATCGGAACAAGTTCGATTGTTCAGTGTTCCCCACTTGCGTTTAATTAATGATTTTGTATGACATACGCACACGCGCAGGGGTTCGCCTAATATAAGCGATCACCGACGCCAATTAACATCCCTTAATTACTTTTTTTTTATATGATAAAGTGGCAAACGAGCAAACGGATCACCTGATGTTAAGTGAGCGCTGCCCATAGACATCCGCAACAGGCAAATGTATTGCAGATGCGTTGCCTACCTTTAATGGACAAAGGAGGGCACAGACAGGAAAAAGGACATTTCCCTTTCCCTGCTAACCCCCTCCTCGTCCAATCCTCTTCACTTTCCCGTCCTATTCTTATGAGGAAAGGGTGGGAAGGGGAAGAGGACTGAAATTAGGCCTCCGGCACCTCACTCATCAGACGAAACGCAGAGTACTTCTACTTCACGCCTGTTTTCTGTGAGTTCGTGGTATTTCACCGGTCGAGCCGGCCAATTCGGCAACAGATGTTGTTGTTGCGGGCTCTACCACTGTTAACTCTACTACTTACTTTTTTACTTTACTCTCAGTGATTGTGCATTATTTTTATAAAGAGAGATAACTTACTGCGAATTAATTGAAATCTTTGTTTTAGTTAACAAGGTGGCAAACAAGCAAGTAGCGGGCATCCGGAACAATAGGCCCATGTCATTGTCCCTTTCGTCGCAGCGTCGACAAAAAGGGACCCTCAGGATCGTGGGCGCTTAGGGTGGGGGCTCTTATCGTCTAGATAAACAACCTCGGGAGGACGGCAACACGGCGTGGTCCCGCGTTGCCGTAGTGGTGCGAAAGCACAAAGGGGATATATTGTCTCCCCTGGGTCATGCAGAAGCTCAGTGCAGAGGGTTTCGGTGTGTTCCTTTGAATAACCCGGAACCATCTTACATCGCACTCGATGGTGGCCACTGCAAGGGTTTTAGTTGGTACAATCCCACATAATCCTGTCCTTCCCCCAGAGGACAGGATATCCTTATGGGATTTCCCGGCGATACCAAAAAAAGGCATTCGACAGAAGCAAGTGAGTAAAGATGTTTTTCCGTTTTTAATGGAAATTGGAAGGGCTTGACAGGACATAGGATATTTCCTTTTTGTTTCTATCTCCTCCAATACAAAAAATCCTTATTAGGAAAGTATGAAAAGGAGAAGTTGACTAGAAATGGCCCTAGGGTACCTCACTCATCAGATGATACGCAGAACATAGAATGATTCCAATATAAAGCATAAATCAATTTATAAATCGAAATGGCTTAATATATATTCTCTCAACTTAAAAAATTGCAAGGCTGAACTTCTGTTTCGCTTTAGAAAAAGTCGGGCAGTTTTTAAATACTTTTGAATTCCATTAGTACGAAATGTAAACACAAGTGCTCTTTAATGGAGTAAATGTTGTTTCTGTTATTACACCGATTAAGTCGAGTCACTGTGCCAATAAAGGTGGGCAGTTAGCGCAGTGTGCCGAGCGCCGTGTGTGGAGTTAACTGACGCCATTATTTAGAAGAATTCATAGAGAAGAAAATAAAGGTTATCCGACTACTTGAAAACTAAGAATTTAATTGTACTGCTCCAATGTTTTTTATATTCATAATTTAAATAAAAATAGTATACTCACTACACTTTGCTATTTTAAAGACGTAGTCATAGCGCCTCACTAAAACTATTGTGACATCAATGATCAGTAATGTCAGACCAACAATTACGAAATCATTGGGAGACAATTGTGCTAATTGTATTATACAGAGCCTTTAATTCGTGGTAAACGTAAGTGTTAATTCACCTATTTCTCTTCTCCTACTCCTAATTCTTTTTTGGATTTATTTCCCTACGTGGGTACTTAACTTTCTTACAGCAGGCATAGGCAGCTGATTTATGATAACATGAACAAGTAGTTCCTTTGCTTTCTAGAGATTACGTTCATCATACTTCATTCCTCCTTCCACGCTTTTATATCAACTACCTGTCTCCGTTTTCACTCATGTCATTCTTCACGCAATCCATTCGTCTGTTCTTAGGTCAACCTCTCCCAACATATCCCTTCACAATAATATCTAAAGCTGTCCTGTCACATGCCATTCTGCCCTCCTCGTAAAGTGCCTATACCATGCTTTCTTAATTTATCTATCACTGGTGCTACTTTCAGGCTTCCCTCAATATATTCCTTGTGTACCTTATCCATTCGTGTTACATCACACAACCATTTCAACATTCGCATTTCGGCCGCACTTGCACTCTTTTCATCGTTTCTCTTAACTGCCCAACACCCTGATTCATACGTTACACTAAGAAAACTCAAATCTTAAAATATAGCTAGTATTTACTAATTAGAATGACTCCATTTCTTCAAATAACAAAACTCGCACGACCTCTAATGAAATAACAAATGAATTTTTCAGATACGCACAGAAACTCAGTACTATATCTTCGCCTTAATGACGTTGGGTCAGCTCTTTTAGGGGCAAATTGGTCTCTAGGGCGTTGTGATGAATCATTGGCTTTTTATATTGTTGTATCATCGCCGCCGGATTAGAGCGCACTTCCACCGGACCATTTATCATATTTTATTTGTATTGAGAATACTCGTGTAAAATTTTAACCTTGTTTATTTTACAACTCTAACATACACACACTGTCACACCAAGTAAGGGTACTATGACTTATAGATTATATATAAATACTTATTTCATTTTGGCTATCTGGATTCATCTTGTCTTTATTTACTCCCGTACCCCGTAAATCGCAATACAGATCGATCTAATATCACCATTATCCAGTAAACTTTTGCCAACTTGACCAGGTCGCCTGTCGCTCTAGCTAGTGGAAGATTAACCTACGCGACGTCGTCTACCCATGCCAGGAATCGGTCCAGGAAGTATACCTATTTTAAATGTTCTAAGAATATATTCTGTCCTATAACATTTTGTTGGTAACAGTTTCTATTTGATTTCCTTGTAAAATATTTCGCTAAAGAATATCAACTGAAAGTTGTCATGCAATTTTTAATTGTTACAGTAATTTTATACGTAGCTAAATGGTAAAAGTCGTCTTAGGAAAAATATGCAAAAGCAAATTGGTATCTCTTGCCAAAGTTTGTAATGAACGACTATACAATTAAACTGATTGGAATATTTAAAATCAGGTTGGCGCAGAACACGGTGAATAAATCCTGCACAGATTTCGTACATGTAAGTTGTAGTATTATGTAATTAAAAATTGAATCAGTAATTGTAGATGTGAGATTGAAGATTTTTAAGCACAGCTGTTATTGAGAGCACAACAAAACAAAAGATGAAAACTTCGAGAATGTTTGAAATAAATTGTTGGTGCATTTTAAGCGTTTCCCTCAAATTAGAGTAAAACAACATTTAAATGATGACTCGCATTTCGCGAAGCGCGTAATTATACCAGGCGAGTGAGAGCCAAGAGCCGTGCTCAGACTGACAATAAGATTTTTTGTATTGTGCTCGACTATCCGTGTAAAGGACTAAATGACACAATTCGCTCTAGATTGCATATCTCCTCAGTAATACCACTGGGCATATTTCACGATTATATTAAAAAACCTACATTTTCCTGACCCTTTTTATTTCACACTTCTTCTTCTCTATAGCGAAATGATAATTAAAATCGGTTTAGGGGTTTCAGATTTTATAAACAAATATTACCGATTTAAGCAGCGTTACTAACCATACGTATTTACTTACAACTGGTTTGTTGTTATAATGAAATGAATGAAGACTATATAGATCTTATGGTTCAAATTGAAGTGAGGACCTTCTCGGAACTATGTTCTGAGCGCAATACTAAATCTTCACCTTTATTACATGGGCTAGCTCGGGCATTAAAGGGCAAATCGGTCTCGAGGGCGTTATGATGAATCGTTCATTTTTCTTAGCGTTCTATCATCGTAGTCGAAGCCAGAGTTTTATTATTATTATCTATCTAAGATTCTCGACACCTATACATGTGAAATGTAATGTGTACTCTCACCGAATATTTAAAAGATTATCTTTTCAGACCGTGATAAAGATGATAAAGATGTGTAATAATTCCATATGAGAGAAAATGATAAACTTTATTATAATTGTAGATTTTATTAATATATCCTGGAATAATAATAATAATAATATCCTGCATCATTATTCGCACACGGCCATCTGATCCTAAGTTAAGGCGGCGTGCAAAGCAAGTATCTCACTAACCACTCCAACCGGCCCGTCAATACACCGCTATTAGAATTTTAACTGTGGTAGAGCCCGCAACAACAACATCAGTTGCACGAATTACTCATTATATGAAAATACAGTATAATATAAAGGACAAAGGAAAAGTAAATAAAATATAGGAAGATTGAAACCTTATATATGTTCTATGATGGGTTTTAATCATATTCATTGATTTACATACATAGATTACATGCAACCGTGTGAGTACCATTATTTTATGGGAATGCAGGCTATATGCAGAAGACTGCTTCAAGGTTGCGGTACTGCTTAAGTCATCCTGATCTGATCATACGTGCTTAGTAATCGTTATAAGACACGTATCGGCATTCTCCAAGAATTTCCTTATCTTTCTTATGATAGTGATACGTAAAGTGTTTGATGAGGGTTTGAAGACACAATTTATTCCTGTCCGAATGTGCACGGCACAACATGCACGGGCTTGTTTAAATGGCGTATACTTTCTGGGAAGAATATTAAAAAAATATCAATGATTATGATGCAGTGGTTGATTTCCAAAAGACATCACTCATCAACATATATAATATAACACCATAAAGATACAAGCATATGTATGTTAACTATATTTTGTAAATAATTATGCAAAAATATACTACAAGAACTTCGTCCGACGAAATGCGAAATCGATTTCTTCATCGTATCTTCACAAAAAAGTATATTAAAAGTAGAAAACTTTCAAGAAATACCCTTTTAGTTCAGAACTCGACATGCTTAACTTTTATTTTAAGTGAAATAGTTTTCAGATTACATGGCAAAGTTATATTGTACTATTTTGTCCTCTTTATACTTATTTATGTTGATTACCGCCACTTAGTGACACATTCAAATGGATAAAATGTAAAGCATTATTACATTTTGTCGCACACAAGAACTGATTTTAATCTACTACTTCAACTCTCATGGGGATGAGAGTAATGATAAATAGAAACTTGCTTGAAAAATAGGGAATTCTGTTTTGACACTTTATAGCAGGTTCTTGATATGCACTTATTATTATAAATTATGTTGATCATTTGAACCCATAATTAGTCATTTGCTTAACCCAGAAGATACGCTTAAGTCGTCACAAATAGCTGTTCATATATCATCTTAACCGACGTTATTGTACTAATTATAAAACAGTTAATTGGATTGTGTGAGTTAATTGTGATATATATGGATTACATTCTAATTAATAATTATTTGACTGAAACTGAATGACTTCAACAACTGTTTGGTTTTATAAAAATATTAAAATTTTAATTAGATGTTAACACTGGTTAAAGGTACTTACAGTGTGTGTCGAATAGGGGACAGGTACTTTCGGAATTTAATGAGCTTGGCAACTGATTTTTATAATATAAGTAAACGACGACAAAATATTTTTTTGATGGTAAGTGCTCCAGGACAATACCTTACAATCCAGGAGGCCAGTAAGACTACATTAGTAGTTAGTTTTACACTAAAGAGTGACAGCTTTCAATATGCCTACTCACATTGCAGAAGACAGGAAGAGGGACGCATCGCAATACCAGCAGTTCTCCCCCCACGTCACCACTGCGGGGATTGGGTATCCCCAATCCCCGCAGACTACCAGCGCGCTTCCTCGATTGACTATATTGAGTGCACCTCAAACGTCTAGTTGTTCGGTGAGGGATGTACCGTAGCTTATCACTTACCTCGATAGGTATTCGGCGTCTATTTGGAACATGCATACACATCGCCTTCGCATCGATTCTCCAAGAATCGACAACAAAATGGACAAAATGTCAGTCTTAAAATGATATGGCTGGAGCTCCTTTTTTTCGTAAAATTCGGCGTAATACATGTTGTATCTATGCGCCTCTATTCGGCTAGGCTAGGCTATCCGTTGCTCTCAAACTCGTGCTATGCGTCCTCCGTCCGTCCGTCTCACTTAAACATGTACCGTAAAATTATGAACTAATAGAAAGCCTAAAATAAGTAAAAATAATTAGCTCGAACTAGGGTTTATTTTAGACAACAATTTTGCGTTGTTAAAGAAGAAATCTAGCATGCATTACACCGCTTTGGAATCCGGTCTAAATGAACTTTAATATGAATATATAAATGAACGATAATGATAATATAAATGAACTTTTGAACTTACCTGCCAAAGTAGCGTAGTGTATTTTGTTTAGGGACACCGGTATATAGATAGATAGTAAAAGTGAAATATGAGGACGCGTCCATTTTATGTATATTTCACTTTTTAGCCACAACTACACATCAGTTGCGATTGTGTATGGCTGTAGCCTCTTCCCATGTGTCACTATGGTGGTTGCGTGTGCATGGTTGTAAACGTGTAAAAGATACGGGGTTGAAAATGTATTTTTCAATTATATGTTACTACACTATTTATATACATTTATGTAGAATAAGTAATGTAATGATCTACATATGATAGCAGCATAATCAGAAGAAAAAAAAGAGCGAAGCGGGCGTTTACAGCTCGCAATATATATAAATGTACAAATTTATTTATAAACAAATAGAATTGTACCTTAACAAGTACATTTGAAATTAAATTACCCTATACGGTTCACGCTCACTCGAACTGAAGCGACGTAAGATTTAAGTGACGTCGTACATTTTGTAGGTGCTTAGCGCTACCGCCGCGTCGCCGCTCCGCGCCCCGCTGCGTTTTGTCACGCCACTTTCTTCTATTCCCTCACATTAAAACAACGAACGTATTATATTATTTTTATTTTACATCCTTGAGAACTTTAAATATCTTTTTTTAGATTTAAAAACAGCAAACTGCTTTCCCAAGAAACTGGTACGGATACACACACACACACCTTTTGTATAGTGACACTTTTACTTCTTCCACAAAACTTATTTAGTTTAATGTTTTTTGAAATGTTGGGGATTCAATGCCTATGAAATGAGAGGACTTTGCGCTTCCATGGTAATACATTGAATGCTTCAAATAATATTGAAATTCAATTAATCATGAATATCGCATCTCGTTCAGTGATTTGAGAAATTTCTTTTGCGGTGATTATGATTGTACATGTATAACTTTTACGTAAAGTTAGATTCTAAGTCTATGTTACATACAGACATTTTAATTTTTTTTATCTTTATCTATGTACTTAATGAAACAAGATTCTTGCGAATTTAGAGAGGTGTAAAATATGGCGCTCTTTAGTGCTCAAATATCTTCCCAAACTTATTACACAAACACATATTCTCTTTAGCTTATGAGATAATAATTTTTTTGTTTTAATGTTTGCCCTCTCGACGAATATAACAGCTGTGTGGTGTCTAGGTCTTGGAAGGGACTTCTTATTGTCTCAGATTTGTTTCTTAATTAAGGTAAATAATTAAAGTAGAAATGATTGGGAAGCTTTTTAAAGTGAAAACTTCTTTAGCGACGTTAGACGATATTTTCTAGTGCGTACGTGGACCGGACAGATGTAAGGAGACAAACTGAACGATTTATTTATTTATTTATTTTATTTAATCTTTTATAAATTGAAGAAAGTGAATGATATTGATGTGTTCAGTTTGAAATCGAACAAGAGTATCCAATTTAAAAGTGACCTCAAAGAAAGTTAACGGACACAATAACACACAATTCTTTTAAATAATTTAGTAATAACGCTAAGTAGCAACAAATGTTATGATGTAATAACATCAAGGTATGTGAATTGAACATCCATATTTCAGTTTAATCCAAACAGAATGTTATAGAATGACTAAATAATGAAAATATTATCTACATTAAACTCTACACTCCACAAGTGAGAATCGTAAAGCAAAAAAACTTAGTATTTAATAAGTACGAGGGGATAATACTGTATTCAGTACATGTCTGCGCTATAATTTTGTGTAGTATCTAGTAATCAGCTCCGCTTGTTGCGCTCGATTGAATTTAGTTTCCTCTCCCCTTTGCAAAGATTTCAATTGAAATCATTGTTGTGCTCCAACGTTGCAACAAATTGTGGAAATTTCTATGATTTTAACTCAATGCACAAATGATAATAAAAATCAACATATTATTGACCTCCGTGATGATGATGATGAGGTCAGTGGCAGGGACAAGTTGACTGTCTATACAGAATATTAAGCAAGTTAAAATATTTTTTTTAACCTGTACAATTGCGTTAATTAAATTATTTGTTTTACATAAAAACCCCAAGGGCTTATGCACAAGATAAGTGTGGAGGAATTGATAAAGTTTAGATTTTTACTAAATATCTAAGCATATTGTCCCGGCATTTTATTTTACTGATACTGGACGGTCTGGAAGGTGCATTAAATTTCCTCAAATGCAAAGTTATATACCATTAAAAAGTAAATAAAGTATAGCCATGGTATTCGCTGTTAAAAGAGCTTTATATTGGTGAAGGTTTTTTTAAAATCGGTTTAGTACTTTTTAAGTTTAACCGGCACAAACACACTATCAAATCTTTCCTCTTTATAATATTGAGTTTAGAAGACATAATATGTTGCGTATGACGTTTATTTTAGAAACATTTTCGTCAAAATAAGTTACACAGTTAATGAGCGAAGCCTTTTTCATTTCAAATTTAAGCAGTGCTAGATTTAAGCGACAGTTACATGGCGTACATAGTGTACGCAATTATACCGGAGCCCGCTCGGGTGCGTGGCGCGCGACGCTCGGGCGCAATGTGCCAAATCGCTTACTCGCGGGGCTGTGGACCTTACCATTGTTAAAGCTACATAAATACTTTATTCTCGATTGATTATACAAGTATACATTATTTTGAATAGAAATTGACAATGTAATCACTAGAATATTCTTACTATAACAATGTAGTAATTACAAAACATAACGAGCAATGGTAGTTTAAATTAATAATTGTTTGTTTTTTTTTATACTTTCCACATAAGCCACTCTTCGCATATAAGGTTTGAAAGGGAAATTACTAGAACCTTATAGACTATCGGTGTGGAGTAGTTACTGTACTGCGTAATTGATAATTTTTCCTATAAATAAGATATGTATTCTTATATTAGAGTTAGTGAATCACATTTGCAGTTATCAGATACCCTGCTGGACGACTCTATAAATTTGCTATAGTGTTGCCTATTTCTGACATTAAATATGTTTAAATATTAATGAAATTTGTCCTGCAACGATATTGTCCTAACTTGATGACAACGATAGAGCCCGCAATAACAACATCTGTTTCACTAACGGGTCGGCTCGTGGTGAAATACCACGACCTGATACATATTCATACAGAAGACAGGCGCGAAGTAAATGTATTCTACTTGTCTTCCCCTTCGCATCCACTCCTAAGAAGGAAAGGTCGGGAAGGTGAGGATAATTTGACAGGGGAGGGGATAAATCAGATAAGGAAATAAATTTTATCTGTTTGTCTCATGCTCTGTCCATTTAAGGTAGGCAACGCTTCTGCAACATCCTAATGACTTACACAGCATGTTGCAGATTCCTTTAGCTAATAGTCACATTCTTCTACATAATAGAAATAAACATGTAAGACGACAACGAAGTGTTGAATGCTTTTGAAAGACTAATTGCGTAGCACCAGCATTTCGGGGTATCTTCTGATTTAATTGTTCCGGGAAAAGTTTAAATGCTTGTGCGAATCGTGTCGAGTTCGTGTCGAGTTCCATTGTCACGGGTCGGGGGTGTACTGAGTCAGCGCTCGCCGCGCTCGGCTGCACTCCGCTTCCTGTCACCTTTGCTGCAGACTTTTAGTTGATATCATCGTTGTGCGCAAATTCCGTCGACAATTCTATTATAACTTTACCTAATTAATTCACCTTTGTTTTCAGAAGTAGTAACATACAATTAGGGTAATTTGAAATTTGCTAACATCATTAGTTCCGCTATTGAAACTACCGTCAGTTGAAATTAAATTTTGTACTTAAAGTTTTTACTCGTGGTAAAATTGCAATGTTTCTGGGTATATATTAAACATTGTATTTTATTTCAATAAAATAGGCTTTCAGGCTAATAATTATTATTGGCATAAGCATAAGTCTAAGCGAAGGAAGTTTAGATATCGAAAAAGTTTCTTATATCGATTTAGGAATAAGCTAAGGTTTATAGGTAAATATATTTAAAAACACGAATAGAACAAATTAGTGCGGTGATGAGAAGCTTAACCTCAATTGAGAGAGGCATTCTACTGTAAGGTATCGACGCTGCCTGTTGTGTATGTTCGATAAATGATAAAAGTAAAGCTATATATAGAGCAATAAAGTGTGCAATTCTTGTATGTAAATACACTTATATATACGTGCTGTCTTGGAAACGGCTCTAACGAATTGGATCTTGGATATTTTGTATATAAATGCAGTTTTCTTATCTTTACGGGATAAACACCTGGTTTTCCCATTAAAACGCACATGTTTGGTAATTTTTAAAATTGTTTATGAAGCGTCATATTTTAGGTTAGGTAATTGCATTATTTATTGTTGGCGTTGTCAAGGCTGGTAAATGAATTATATCTCATGTTCATGCTAGTGAATATTATGACATTATCCGAATACTAAATACTTATATTCGTAAAAACATCAACTTAAAGTCATAAATCAAGGATCTTGAGAATATGGTTTAAAGCAAAAGCTGTGTGCATATGTGACGACAAAATGCTCAATTCTCACTCCGTTTAGTAATAGTCGCGAGTTGTGAGTACGAAAGGGTAATAAATAAATGATTAGATTAATTCACATAAGCGCGTGTAATCAAAGCTCATCCAATGCAAAGTTGAATTAACATAATCAGCGTGCGTTATTAGTTAAAATGATTACATTTATTATTACGGTAGGTATTTACTTTGTTATTGTTTTATTGCACAAATCAATGGAATGGTAGTTTTATGTGAGGACGATGAACAAGGAACTTGTAATTTCTAAAAATATTCAACATATTTTGTATTGGCTGGAAATCAAAACGCTAGTAGTTGATACCTCTGGGCGATGATTTGAGTTGTGTACATTATTATTCAATATCAGTACAAGATATTAAAATACACTTATTGATCATGATGTGTGAATGTGGTCTTTGCGTATGTTTTTGTACGGACATCGCACGGGTTAATTTCAATATTACATGTTTAAAATAAAATATAATTATAGCCCGATTAGTTATATAAAATATAACCTGTAAGCCCAGGTTTGTTTACAAACGATCCCATGAAACAGGATTTTGATTGTTCCAAGAGGTATTATCAACGTTTGCTTTGTGTTCTTACGCCTCAGGCACAGAACTTGTCATCAGTATGCACATATTTTAACACGCACGCTTGTCACCCAGACCGAAAGGCTGATATTACGGACTTCCATTTTCAAAGATCCGCATTTCGACAATTTAACAGCTGCCATGCATATTTTTATTAACTTGCCAATCAGATTCAATTGTTAGATTTTATAAGTAATTACTTTCTCTACAAAAAGTTTTATATTTGTCTTTATCGTACGTACGTCTTTAAGAATATAAAAAAACCCCTCTCTCAAGTTCAACGCGATATCTATTACATATCGGACACGATTTAACAGGATCTTGATATATTTCTCAATCGTCGTGAACTATAACAATATACCAATAAGAGAACACATAATCTATTAATGTGTTCTCTTATTGTTTGTTGGTTTTCGTATCTCTATTGTATTTTTTTGTAATGAATTAAATAGTGCTTGACCTCCAATCCCATCCGATGTTAAGTGGTGAGGTCGAAGAATGGTAAATGTTAGTTTGGTAATAGTTTATTCACTCTTCTACTGAACGTCATAATCGGTCGGAAATACCGACTCTGGCAACTTTTCCAATCCTTTGCCGTATGATTAGCTGCATTGTTGTTTTATAATTATCTGCATTTACCTTTGCTTGTTAGTAATAGCTACATTATTAGTAAATACACCGCTAAGATAAATGTTGTCTGTTTAGTAGCACCGAACAACTAAATTGTACAATAAACATTGGTGATATTAAATAAAAAAAGAATAAATTGGTGTGTTGATGTGTTTAATTTCATCACCGTCATGTCCTTGTTATTTTCCCCATTTATCCGCATAACACACCCCGCGGTCGGTATAACAAATTTTTGACTTTCATTTTGATCTATTATCCGTCATTTCAGTCGGTGATCCCTTCTTAATCTGTCATCTTTCGTGCAATCTTAGGAGAGGAGGTGCAAACGTACGAGAAAGTTAATGTCTAAAATTCTCCTTGTCACGTGCCATTCTTCCTTTCTAATAACATGCCCAACAGTTTAAATTCATATAAATATACCTTATAAATAAGAGTTACCGTGTGTAGAATTCAGGTCAACGGAATCGAATATGCAGTGGTAAGCATATTTTAAACGCAGTTAACAGCCATTGTTGATCCTTAAATGGTGGTATAAACTATTGGTTATAACTGGTATCAGTTGCCAGTTAATAATAATCACGAGTCGGGCTGCAATTTCAATATCTACGAGCTAAATGTCTTGTTACTGTTCACGAGAAATTCGAGCAGAGCTATTGAGTATCGAATGCAACTCGAGTGGAAATACCGTTTCGTTTGCCCGCCCATGCTCCTCGGAGCTCCGTTACGAATACTGAAGCTATGGTTATCGAGTGCCATTTAATTCGTTTGATTATTTATTAATATACTATTAAGTATTAATTTAATTATGTCCAACTAATATGCTTCTGTTCATGTTGTACAATGTTCAGCGAGAGTGAGAAACTAATGCGACGTTATGCAATAGACGTAATAATTTACCTCCGTTCTCTTTCCTTCAATATTTCTTATTTCAAAACAATTTTCAATTATATAAAATTTCGATGAGTGGATTATCCATCTAAAGAGAACCACTTCGAAGTGGCTTACAATGGCAATTGCTATGAGAACAAAGGGATTAGCTTGAAAGCCATTTATAGAAAATTTCTTAAAGGATTTTTATCTTGTTATGAAAGACTGCGCAACTTAATAATAGAGATAACGTTTCCTTTCTATTTTCGGGCGTATTTTGTTATAGAATAGTTCATATGTGAGTCACGCTGAATGATATTGCTATATACAAAAATAAATGTACCCAAAAACTTATTTCGCACATACTCTTTGATGCCTATTTTTTTTGTTTTGTTAAAACATGAACATTGTTACACCTTCCTATCATAATAGGTTGTTATGCTAGAACTTAAATATATTAAGCACTCATTTTAAAAGAATAAACATACAAGTGTCAACTACTAAGATCTACTATTCACAACTATCTGATTAACAAGCATATTCTCTCTCTTGAAGGTAGATTTATATTGGAAAAACGATTATGCGTGTACTGTTCAATAAAATTGTCCAAAAATATAAGCAAATGTGGCTGATTGATAACTGAATTTAATGTCTATTTATCATTGAGAAATGGAGATGGGAATAGTTATAAAATAGATGTTACATTGTATAATCAATAAATACATTTGAAGTTTGTACTTTTTTATTATTTGCAACTAAAATCAATAATATTCGATTAAACTGCGTATAAAACAATACGCAATATTCCCGTTACGTAAAGTGCCTATTGATTTCATTTTATACTACTACTACTAGGTGGCGTTATTCTCAATCATAAAATAAACTATTTCTTCTTACCTTATTGTTAGGGTTCGCTAATTTACATTTTTATTTTATTAAATTGAAAAGCAAAAAGACTAGTTCCCTGGCGACTCACCATTTAATTCGAATATTTCGTACTGGCAACACTTTAGTTTGTCAGTTGGTCGCGCAAGTTACTGGAAAGCTGAGAAAAAAGGTCGGTTGAACATTTTGACTCGAGCTGTTGGAAGAGAAGGTCGTGGAAAAGAATACAGTTGTGTTTCCCTTTTCCTGGATATAATACTTCATTACATTTAGTCAATATTATCAGTGCTATTTTATATGATATTATTGAACATAATGTCTATAACAAAATCAAAGCATGTATTGTTATCGGTCATTTATATGTCGACAAACTACAAGTCAATCGGATGTTTACAAGTTAGCGAAACTTACTTTGTAAGATTACATTACATAGATACGTCGATAGGTACAGACCAAGTTAACAAAGGCGTGTTAGAAATAAACCGAACTAAATAAGAACGGATAACAAAAGAAGTGCCAGTAGCAATATTGTACTCGGCTGGGAAATACAATTAAGAATTTTATGAAACTTTCATAAAATTTTTAATTTCAATTCAAATTACAACCACTGTTGCACAAACTCGATGCGATTAGAGAGCCTCCAATGGATACCACCCTCTCGTCACAACCATCTGTGTGCAGTCGACAATTAAATTTCGCAAACAAACAATTTAAGTTTTATTTTTTTCTAAGCTAATTATTTTTTGAAAACCCTTTCAATTACGTCCGGGGTGGTTTTAGGAACGTTATACATGTTCAAAGACAATGGAAATCTGTAACTATCACACAAGAAGAAATACCCAAATAAGTCAACTTTATTTGCCATTTAAAACATATGTGCAATGATAATTTGGTAATGAATATTATATAAACATTTATATATGTAGCTGCTATAAATCTAACTATAAGGCGGGAAGAAATTTTAGTTTTTATATTTATTGAACACTGAAGATTCCAAAATAATACATAAAACATAACAAAACATAAGTGCTATAAGAGAACTCAAATAGACAGAGATTTAGTGCGAAGCGTGATTGTTCCGAGATCTTCAGACGAGCAAACGGTCGTGACAATCTGTGAAATAATACCCCAGCACTAGTAGAGTCGGTCTTTAGCTGACGATACAATAAAATAAATACTACTCTAGGACTGTACTACAAATTACGGGGACCTTGTTCAGTTTAAAATAATTAAGATTCTTTGTCTTGATAGACGGCAGTTGAAATTTGCTGTACAATGCATTTCTGCAGTTTGAGACCATCTGAGACAATTATTTCCTTTACGATGTCACTTATATTTAAATTGATGCCATCTTTGTTTCTTAATTAACGATAACTATTTGTTTTTTAATTCTAAAAGATTTCATTTCTTGTCTTTTAGTTATATTATTTAACAACTATTGAAAAACGAAGATACAAATAGTAGAACAAATTTCCAGTCGAATTGATTTAAACTTTTTGACCAAATTGTTTTTATAGTTATTTAATTACTTATAATTTTTTTTGTTTATTAACTTGCCTTATATTCCATAATTTGTAATATTTAAATACTATAAAAATAACAAAGAAAAAATATGGTGAATAAAAATAGTAAATATTTTTGTTTCAGTGTCGCCGCAATAAAGTACAAAGAAGTCACCTAGATTTTGTAGTGGTTGTGTTAAGTAGGTCTGAAAACGCTGACTCGAGAGGCCTCGCCGAGCAGCGACGTGTTGATTTCCATGAGAATGGCGATAAACTAAATGGATAATTTTTTTTTTAAGATTTTGTAAATCTTAAGAAATCAAAGAGTGAAATGTTATAAACGTATACTGAATTTACTCCAAATGCACAATAGTGTAAATTTGCGTTTTTTTTTGGTATATTAGTGGTAGGTTCTCTTCTCCCTTATTGTAAAATAAGATAATCTTTTAAAATTTGTGACACTCAAAATGAAGCTTCACTTTTGAATGTAGAATTTGTACGGAACGCGGTATCTGGAGATATATAATGCTTAGTTGTACATCGAACTATGGTTGCAACATTTATGTTTTTAAATATATTAGTGTCTGGGGTGTATCCGTGCCAAGGTGTCACCTCCGTCAGCCATCCACTTCAAGTCCAGGATTCAAAAGTTGAATAGAACGGATTAATCGAGATCTCTGCTATTTAAAAGATAATTTTCAGTATATTAAAATCTTACCATTAAATTATTAATGTTATTTTGTTTGTCGCAGAATTCTGGTAAGTCTAATTGAAACTGATAATAAGACTATAGATCAGTTGAGATCATCTGAAAAGTTAGACGTGGAAGTGCCATTCAATGAATGCTATCTATGGGCGCGTTCGCTTTGAACCTCAAGTATTTTTCCCTGGTTAATTGGAGAGACGGTCGAGAATGTCTTTTATTATCGTCCGTTTGAACGCTCTCACCTGTTTGCCTTTGAACTGCAAAAAATAAGTACAAAGTAGAATGATTTTAATAAGAGGTCGAGTCAATAAATTCTAATAAGGGGAACGAAATACACAAGCTTCGAATCAAGCCAATATTTCTGAGATTTTTTCTGGATAAAGAGTAAATTCTTAATTAATGTTAATTAATGTATTAATTATAATTAATTCATTATTATTTAAGAGTAAATAATGATACCTAAAGTTTCTTTATTAATCCAAATTAAAGTATGTAATAAGTTACATACTTTTGATAAAGAAACTTTAAGTTATCTTAGCTTTCGTTAGCTTAAATGGTAAGTTCCTCGTCATAAAATTACAATATGTTCTTATATGCATGTTTATGATACATTTACTTGATATTTGAAATCTTTAATTTTAAATAGTTTAGATAACATCTATAGTTCATAATAAACCTGTGAATTGTAAATTTGTATGAAATGAAGTCAATTCTTTAAACATATGCTATCATAAAGAGTTTTGTAAGAGAGGGGTGAAAAGAGGCGGAGGAGGAAAGACGGGGCTAGGTCACGCCGGCCGCGAAGAGCCCTTCGCTTTGTTCAACTGCAAACAATGCCTCCTACGCCGAGGGCTTACTTGAGCGCACTCGTATCAGATGCAAGCTATGGTCTACCGTTTCGAATTTCGGGTGCGACCAAAGTACAGCTTTGCGACATTTTTTATTCGATATTTATGCGCGACGTACTCGTAAATGTGGCCTCAAAATAGGGAAAATTCATGGGAAGTTGCGGTGTATCGAAATTAGAATAATGTTTTGGCATCGTCCACCAAATATTTATTTAGCTCGAGCCAAATTGCGTACATTATCACCAATTGAATAGACATTGGCAATGACAGCTCAAAATAAAATTGTAAGCGATGTGACCATCACGTATTTTACCCGGTTATGCGGAGTATATTTAAATAATATTAAAAAAAAGCACAAGGATTTCATTTTTGAAATAAATTATTCGAACTTTACTGTACTCGAATCCAACAATGATATTTTTTTTAAGATCGAGCGAAATACAATTAAAAAAAGAGTGGGTTTAACCACTCGCATTCGATCCTAGCAGTAAAAAAGAAACCGTAACCCACGTTTTGAAGTATCTGTCAAATGAGAATATGTAAACAGTCTCACCTCATCGTTTTAAAAAATCGACCCCCACCTGATATTCGCTTCTCAAACCAGCAAAGGCTTGAAAGATACTTATATCGTCTTTCTTTAGTAAGTCACTAATTTGATCGGTATACATTTTTCTGGGACGAACCGAGCTAATACTGCCGCTCACTTTAGCACCATAAAGTCTTGTCACCTTTCTTAATACGCATAATATTCAAATGGCGTTCTGAATGTACGGGATACCTAAAAGTACATAATCCTGAGCTCGTGAGCTTAAGCTTAATGAGATATCTCATTAGGTCGTTATACGGCTTGGTGAGAGAAGAAGAGAAGAGATGTTCCATGTGATTTTGTCTACTTTTACTGTGTTATGTCAAGTATTAGAACATTTGCATAGACTGGTAGAACATTCGTTTAGTTTCCACGACATGAAACTAAACTAGTAACAAAGCTGAGTGGGGTGGCATTTGTCGCGGCGCGCGTCCGCAGAGCTGTGGCTGTCACGCCACCTACCTACCGTTAATCACCCTCCACCACTTTACCTGTTTTCCTGCTCGTATTAATGTTTCTTTATACCTATTTTCGTTGAAGTCATGTAAACTAACGAAATTTAAATTGTTTCCATGTAGTCAGTTTAAAATGCATTAAATTACTCTGGCTTTGCTCGGGTAGATACACAGGTAAATAAAAAATAAAGACTGGCAGTCATAAAGACTGCCGACAGAAGTGAAACTCAAAACAGGTGGGAAGGCGCGATATAGTTCAACATTAAAATTCAAAATTAAATACAAGAAAATAAATGAAAAATAGTTCGAAAACTGTTCCAAATTCAAAAAAGCATGTTGCTGACATTTATTGCTGATGTACGTTTTTTACGTTTTTTACGCAAACCTATAAGAATTTCCCCTACCAGATATCCTCCAACGCCGCTAAAGAAGTTTTCACTTCAAAAATAACATACGTTACTCGCTGATAAACAGCTTCTTAGTGTTGAAATATTTTTTTTTAAATCGGTTAAGTAGTTCTTGAGTTTATCGGGGACAAATAACCAATTAATTTTTTTCCTTTTATAATATTATTAAGAAGACGGATTTTTAAAGACCTACTCTCCTCCGTAACAATGGGCTTTGTAAAATACTCGAAACGTCGGAAACAGAAACAATAAATTAAAGCAATAGAAACCGTAAAATGAGTTTAATTTCAATGTGTAGTATTCGCGGAAATATAATACATGATTACATATTTAACTTCGCTACAATGCAAACACTTCGTAGATGTATGATATTTTTAAATTTGTGCGCGTTTTACAATCCGTGACAAGGAATATCGGTACAATACGTCAAAATTATGGCAGTGGCAATTTGAAAAGATTTAAAAACGCTGGGCACTCTAACTGGTGAGCAATTGTGTATCAGGTAGCTGTGTAGCGGTGCCTACATTATTGTCAGCACAACGAGTGGGCCGTAAGACATAAAGGAGCTAGAACAAAAGGAAGACTCTTTTTAAAGTTCTTTTATTTGAAGAGATTGTAGCTCTAGAGTGCGGTTTAATTGTATGGTAGAACTTTTAACGGTTTCATGCTACTATTTTTGTTCAATGAATTTGAATTCGATGTCTTTTAGCGCGCTCGAAGCTCGCTTGTTGAGAAATAATACAGTAATCGATGGAATTTTCTCGACGTTCCGCTCGTTTCATCGCAACAATTTTAAAACTACGACACTTTATTCGAACTAGCTTATGTTGGGTTTCTTTTTCTTAGAATAATGAATTCAATTTCGTTTTCTCCGGACATTTGAAATCGGTTTAAAGCGATTGTAGAAAGTTTGCCTTTGTGAGATACTTTCGAGTCGCATAGATAGAAATCCGTCGTTATAAATTACAAGTTTTCTGTGACCGGTGAAGAGGAAGGGCGACTTCGCGACTGCGCTAGCTGCAGCGACACCGCTCGTTGCTCACCTATGCCCTCCTCAGAGACAATTGCCATCCAATAAAACTTTTATTGCGCTCTATGATTTTCAGAACGTTTTGCGCTGGCAATTTTTATGAAATATTCAAATTTATTCGGCAATTCTAAATTCTCGCAGCCTCTGACGTTTGACTACAATTTACTAACTGAAGTGAGTTTATTCGATTATCGTGACTCATAAAGCAAATAAAAAGATATTTGAGAGTTTTGAAGTTTCAAATATTGCGATAACTATTACTGAAGATTTATTCTTAAAAAGAAAACAACAGAAATTAAAGAATTCGTGTCCTGTATGAATTTTCATTCATTCATTCATTCATATAGAATTCTTGTGTATTTAGTGGCCGCATTGGTAAGTTTACTCATGTATCTAAGAAATTGTGATGTATTACACAAAAGCAAGTTTAAATAGTACACGTAAGGTTATTTATGTGTGCGAGTAAGGTAATAGTGGTTCGGGAGGTAGCGAGATAAGAATCAAATATATGTTGTTTCGCTACTGCGACTATATCGCGCGCGACGTATGCATTCGATGACAAACGGTGTCAACATCTTGAGACTTGCTACGAAATAATGTTTTAAAGATGCTACTATGCTATTCTTGATATTAGTGTCACATTTCATTTTCCTCACGACTTAGTCGAAGGGAGGTCCATAGTTTTTGGTGTTTCGTACCGATCCATCAAACTATGAAGATATTGAAAATTGCATTGCTAAATTTATTTTAATATAACTAACAGCCTACTACAAGGTTATTGATCAAGTTCACTAATGTCTCCAAAATATATTTATCAATAAATCTACTTTTCTTGCTACTATATATTATATAGTATAATCGTTGTGTGTCATAGGCGGAGGACTTACAATTTATGCTGAATGTAATGAACGGTTTTTTTATAGAATAAAGTGGCAAACGAGCAAGCTGCACCTGACAATAAGTACCGCTACCCATAGGCATCCGCAACAAGCTAACGAGTTGCAGATGCGTTGCCTACCGTTATGGACAAAAAGAAAAATGAATATTTCCTTTCCCTGTCCATCTCTCCCTCCTGTTCCTCCTCATCCTTCAAATATTGTAATCCTAATTGTAGACCTCTTCCCCTTCCCACCCTTTCTAATAAGGAATACTTCTACTTCACGCCTGTCTTCTGTGACGTCGCTGTATGTCACCGGTCGAGCCGGCCCATTCGTGCAAAATATGGTGTTGTTGCGGGGTCAACCACTCTCTCTCAGGTAGAGGTATGAAGATGAATACAGAGAAAATGAAAGTAATGGTGTTTGGAAAAGAACAAAGTAAGACAGCAATTGATATAAATTTTAGAGGCAAAGAAGTGGAACAGGTGGAAGAACTTGTGTATTTAGGATGTGTGTTCAGTAGAGATGGTAGACACGCTAGAGATTTTTGCTCGACGAGTCATTGCGGGAAGTAAAATGATTGAGGCTATATGTACAGCAGTGAAGAGTCAACATGTATTTAAGAAGACTCGTCTTTCAATACAAAATGCTCTACCCCATTTTAAGTTTAGCAGGAAAAGCATGGTAGTAGAGTTTATGCCGTTGAGATGCGATTTTGAAGAAGCAGTATGTTAGACGTGACGTATGCCATGATTGCGTCTAATGCAAATCCTTTATCCCTGCCTAACCCTTGGGTTATGGGCGTGAGCGCATATTTTTTATTTTCTTAAGATTGGAATAATGTACTTCTGTAAATCTTCCAAGTGAAAAATATGGGCGCGTTAGTTATTTAATTTTTAATATCATTTTCCAATATTTTGTTGTTAAAATAATAAATTATATTTAAGTTCTTAAATGCTATAGCATTTAATAAATAAATTAACGTACAAGTTACAAACGTTATTTCATAATATATTAAAACGAATTCTATTAATCACTCCGAGGATAGATTGCAATTAAAATGCACCTTGCCGAGTTTATTTAGTTCTAAATCAAAAATACACATTTTCCGTCGTGGAACAGCATACATATGTGAAATGTGTGGGAAAGTGCAGCCGGTAAGTGACGACATAAAATATTTTCGTTAAAATTGCGTTTACCTGCGACAAGCAGTCGTGTGCAGCAAAAATCGGAGTATTTTTTTTTTCATATAAATAAATTTACGTAGTAATTGATGTTATATTTTATTTAGCAAGTAATGCAGGCTTATTAATTTTTGTATTAGTCCCTTTTTTAATATACGGTATTGAAAATTGGTAAAAAAATATAAAATTAATGTAATACATTATTTGAAAATGTTGTATTGTTAGTGTTGCCCCTGGGGACAAGAGTGAATAAAAGTATTAAACTATATCTTAAACTTTAATCAGTTGAAGTATTCATAAAACATTGAAATAATATGAACGTTTTAATTTATAATAGAGTTAAACAATCAAAACGGCGAAGGTACGCTATAATGTTACCTGAAGAATGTCTAAGAGTGACGTAACTGTCGTGAAACGTATTTTGGCAGCGCGATAAGGAAACGACACATAGAAAACAAACTACCGTCCGCTTCGGCCGAAAATTTGTGAGGACGAACGGCACGCTGAGGGGCGCGGGGTCGTGCAGGGGGATGCCAGCGGCAGGGTGTAGGAAGAGGGGGGAGAGATAACGCGAATGTCAAAGTTATTGGAACGATGTCAGAGATCGCTCGCAGCGGATATCTACCTTTGCACTCTTTCCTTGCTTTCAGCAACTGTTGCCAATATTATTTTCCTAAGTTACGATACATTATATATTAAGAAATTAAATTGAATGTTCGAACCTTAGTCCTGAGAAACTTAGCTGACATATTTTAATAGAAGTGGGTAGAGAGGCGAAACTAATTTACATCGATTTTAGTGGGTATTTATTTTTAGAGGGGGCGGATCTTATCACCAACAGCACAAATTTTAGGAAGTATTTTTTTGGGTAAGTAAAAATGGCCAAAATGTCATTCGTAGAATCCACAGGATTTTTTTATTGGTTCGGAGTATAGACTGGACTGAATAAACAACGCTATTTATGACTTTTTGTACAACACTTGAGAGGTGTTAATAAAGCGACGATAATATCAAAATAATATTAGAAAGTAACGTAAGGCCTTCCTTTTTTGCCGATGCAAATTTTATTCGTGCGGCAAACGATGATTGTTACCCACAAACACTGCAGTCTATTTTAATCCGGATCGATGTCAATAGACATTAATAAAGCATCGTGTATTCGAACCCATTTCAGTTCACCACACGACAGACACGCCATCGACCGCAACCGACGCATTATACATGTCTCAAAATAGCATTCTAAGAAATCCTTTCAAATAGGTCTTCGATTTAATTTAACGGACAAAACTCGTATACGACGATTTGTCAAACGAATGAATTATAACAAAGGGCTTATTCATTTGAATGGGAACTTGTTGGACGGACCGTTTTAATTTCATAAGTCGTTTATCATAATCAAGAGTGGGCGCTGGTGCACCGTCAACCCGTGTCACTGTCGACGCGATTTCAACGTGACATCTTGTAACTTCGGTGTTGGACGATTGTGGAAACTGACTATGTTCTTATGATTCCTATTGAAAGTTTGTTCTGTTTAATAAAATAATAAGCCACCACGTGCTTTTTGACGAATTCGGGAAAGGCATAGCGAGCATTAAATACTTCTCACCGGATTAATAAGGTTGGTAATGTAGCAAAGCTGAAACCTATTGCCACAGCGGGAGCAGCACTGAAGACATAAAATACAAGAACTGAAGACATATACAAATTTCGCCTCCTTCGGGAATCTTATTTGAAGCCAAAGCAGGAAGGAGTCACTGTGAACAAATTATATGAGTACTAATTTATTGCGAGATTAAAAAGTGTAAATAATGAACCAAATAACACTGTTTTTTTAAATGATTGAATCCAGCCAAAGAACGATTATATTAATTTCCTCTGGATATCGCTTGTTAGTTCTGACATTTCGCAAACAAACCACTTTGCTCTTTTGCTTCAACTCGATTGCAAGAAAATAACTGAAATGATGAATGTAAGTAAGTACTTTACTTTATTAAACTTACAACTTGTCTTAAAACTCGAACCCGGTACAGAATATCGTAGTGAAGTATATAATTTACCTTCCGAAATAAAGGTTGGTGTTGCGGATGTCTATAAAAAGTGGTGGTCACTAAGCTTTAGCTGCTTCTTTACAAAATAAAATTGAATATGAAAGTTATATAAACAAATAACGATATCTTGTAGCTTTACAGAATACAAACGATGTGAAAGCAATCTTAACTCAAGGACTTTCCAAAGGCATAGGTAATATCCCATAAAATATTTCCCCGTGTTCCGCTATAACCGAACGAAATCTAAATAATAAAGATCGCGACTGAGGCCCCTCTGCCGGCTGGGCTTAGTCGTACAAAATTGAAGTAATAAAGGAGGAATGCTCGCGAAAGTTTTGCAATAAAGCCGACGAGTATCGACTGTTAAGAAGTAAAGAGTTCTCAAGTGTAATGGGCAATGTACGTACATAAGTCTGTTATGTACTAGTTTAAGCTTAGTGATTTGTTTACGATAGCTAAATCGTTAACAAATCAACGGTTTTAACGTTCAACGATGAATAACGCTTTAAACGCGGCATTATGAAAAGTATCACGTTGGCTTAGATTATTTAAGATGCCACTTTTCTGTACTACCATTTTATTCACACATAGTCTTGAAATATAATTTTTATATCAAAACAAAATTTAAAAAAGGATCTTACGAATTAGGAAGTCAGCAAAAAAAACCTCTATTGTTATAACTTAAGTTTCTACGCCCTTTTATCTTTGACAATATTATAAAATACAATTTACGATTAAGCTAATTTTAAAATAACCACCATAGAGGAAGGTCTGTTTAAATATTTCTCATTTAGCGTCTTTCGAGTGCTTGACTAGCAAAATAATTAGATGGCTGCCGTGACGTATGGATGCTATTCAGACCGAGCCCAAAGAGTAATAGCGACGATAAACACTCACAATTAAAGCATTGCCACGCGACGCACGCCTTTCTTTGCGCTTCTCTTAATGGAGATTTGTGGTTGTATACCACTTAGTTCGGCGAGCGGGTATCGAGGATTCCGACGTTACACCGTCGGTTGTTACAATTAACAATGGATGGAGCGTAATTATCGGGAGGGGTAAGATGTGCAAATTAAGAATCATTGGAAAAGTAAAAAATGTTTTAATGTTTCTTTTGCTTAATTTGTTGATACGCACCATACGTATGTAATGTTTGGACTAAAATAAGTGATGTATGTAGTTAGATTTAATTTAAGCTGAAGAAAATAAAAGAACTGACTAGCAATACTATATTAAATTTGTACAGTTTATCTCATGTGGTGTTCGAGTTTTAGTTTGTTGAATAACATCTGTTTCATACTTCCTAAAGTTTCAAAAAAGCTTTCGTACTATTACTCTCCTGGGGAGGTTTTTAGCTGTCACATGTGATGGGATGTCAACATTTACCTTGCTTGGTATTTGCGTGTTAAAAGTCAAAGAAGCTTAAAGAAGATAATCATTGCCTTATGGAACGTTTGTGTTTCTGAATGCTATTTGCGACAGTCACTAGTGGTGGTAAATTATTTTTTAAGATCAAAAAAATAATTACGAGAAGGGGTTGAAAGGGGCTTATATCATCTGAAACGCTACTGGCAAGGCACTGTTTTCGATAGCAGGGATACGAACGATTTGATGTTCAAATATTACTAAGAAATATGTAATATATATAAATTAATATATAATAATATAAATATAAATAAAAACGGTCTGACGTTGCATAGGAGAGCTATTGCAATTATGTTATGAAAGTTCGTTTAGTGTTTTTTTTATTTTTTTATAGACGAAGGTAGCAAACGAGCAAGCTGTCACATCTGCAACACGCTAATGAGTTGCTGTTGCTTTGGTGGACCTTTAATGGACGCCCACAGTAAAAGCAAAAGCAATTAAACAGAAAAAAAGGATATTTCATTTTCCTATCCACCACCTCCTATCAAATCCTCTTCCCCTTCCCACCCTTTCTTTTTCGGAAACTAGGTCGTGGTATTTCATCGGTCGGTCCGTTCCGTGTCCCGTGTTGTTCTTGCGGGCTCCACCATTGTTATTGTTACTCTTTCAGTCACAAACATCCGTCCATCTAACCTTGCAAATTTGTTTTTATTATTTTAGAGTATAAAATAGTATATTAACTTGTAATAACGCAGACTTACTTCACCATATGATTTTTAATGTCTTTTCTCAATTCGCTATCGCGTTTCTATTGCTCTAATTAACACGAGCACCGTTGTGAAAAAAGCACTCGAGTTGGCAACGCGGTGTACATTACGCGAGCATGGTCAATTAAGCAAATAACTGCAGGGTCTTGCGGCCAACTTGGAGAGGTGGAAGTTGCAGTGCTCTTTAAAGGAGACCATATATTCCCTGCTAATTAATGCTATTCGTACAAACAAGACATTTATTAAGAGAACTGCAAGTAAAACTTTTAACGAAATAGAACTTTAAAATGGGTACCAATTAATTATGATGATTAGATGAATTAAAATCAATTATTCAAATTTTAAAGATACATACATATGTAAATCAGTTTAATATAGCTTTTTATGTAATATCTAATCTGTCAGTCAGTCTACTAAGACTGTAAATAGTCTATAATATAGTCTTAAATATATTACGTTTGATTACGAGTTTTTTTTGGCGAAAACCTTGATTCATGTACGATTTTTTTGGAAAACATGGAAAAAGGTGGCCACCTGATGGTAAGTGATTTGACCGAAGCTCCCCATAGGCTTCCGCATAATACGAATCAATCGCATATGCGTTGCCTATCTTTAATAGACAGAGGGGATAGACAGGTAAAAGAATATATTCCTTTTCTTGCTCCGCTCCCTGTCCGATCCTCCTCCCCGTTCCATGCTATTCTTATAAGGATAGGATGGGAAAGGGAAGATTGAAATTGGGCCTCTAGCACCTCATTCATCAAGCGAATCGCAGAATACTTCTACTTCACGCATGTCTTCTGTGAGGTCGTTTCACCCATCGTGTCGGCTTATTCGTGCAACAGATGTTGTTGCGGCACCACTGTTGTTTATATTACGAGTATTTATCAAAGTTTTATCAAAGTGGGATGAATGGCTTACAAACGCACACCGGACAAAAATGCTGATTTTATTTTTGTAGATTTTTAGAGAATACAAGTAAAATATTTAGCGAGTTGTGTAAAATATTTGACGAATTCAGCAAAGTTACGAGATACGGTTTTTTTCGTGGCACATTTTAAATCTATAACTAGAGAGGCATGTGTACACGGCTATCATTCGGGTGTAATATTTCATGCGGCCGGCCGTACCTCACGATTTGGCAAGAGTAGTAGAGGGCCCGATCGTTTGTTTTGTTGCGTAATTTATAACACGTACGCACAGAAATATTTCCTTTTACGAACGCAATGAATTTATGGGTTGATCATAAAGGTTCACCTGACGGCTTATTTCTTACTTGTTCAATTATTATTTATGACTTTCATCAAGACAATGATACCTTCTATTGTATTTTTTTAATCATTTACAGTCAAAATAGAAAGGAATACCATTGGGATTAAGTGTATTCAGTATTGTTTAATTTTTATCTTCGATCATTGTAGTTAAGATGAAGTATATCCCCGACTGATTGTCAATTTCGTCAGTTTATAATCTGACTATATTATAAACTGTCGAAATTGTCATCTCACGACAGTTTATAAGCTGTCAAGTCCATTCGTCAAATTGTGGATTGATATTTTGCTTGCATTATTACGTTCAAGTGTAAGATAAAATGAAAGATAGGTATCGTAAGGTTAGATCATGAAAGTTATGTATAAATATAATATCTTAAATGTATGTTTGTCAAAGAAAAAAATCGTTGCCTTTGACATGACACGTTCAAGTATAGGTTGCTACAACCATAAAAATAAACGATCGAACTATTTGATTTAATGCCTTAAATTCAAATTAATTTTGTCAATTATAGCATAATTTTTCCAAAACAAATGAGATTGTGTTTTTGAAACGGAACTCGAAATTGCATATGCAATTACATTTAAACAAAATCCAAACTGTCAAAATTTTGCTGTCGTCTGGTGTGGTTTTGGATCTTCTTAAAACGATATTTGGGAAAAATACTACGTAGCTTCAGTTATTTATAATCACAAAAGCGTTTTCAAATGTAATATTTCAACATTGTACATCAGGGTGCTTTGATTTGACAGCTTTTGTTCCTAGTCGACACAGGAGTTTAACTACTGAAGCGATGTTTAGACAACAAATAGACTCGGCCATGTTCTATTTTAGTTTTGCTATTCAACGTCACTAATCTCTATAGGCTTTTCAATCCTATAAGGATGTAACGTCTTATATAGCTGTTATTTATAACGTCCCTCATCCTAAATAATATTATAAGTGCGAATGTGAGTTTGTTTATTTATATGTTACGCTACGCCTTAACGACTCAACGGATTACCATGAAACTTTGCACACACACCTTTTATTCCGAAAATAAAACTGTTCCCGAGGCATAAGAAACCAAGAATTCGAAGTTATTATATGTGGATTGATTTAACAAAACATGTCAAGTGTGGAAAATGAGCAACGAATGAGTGTAAAGCCGCGGGCAACATCTAGTCGAATATAATCTTGTGGACGCCGTGTTTACTAAGCGAAAGCATTACACGCAACGATATTGCATAGTAATGAAACTTGAATGCAAATTTTGTTCTGGTTAGCGGATTAGCGCCTCATCATCGAAGCACTTGCAGTGATTATGCGAATCCAGCTTATGGTTGCTTTTGTAAATATACGGTACGCCGATTTGCTAGAGATTTCATCACGGTGTTTATTTTATTAATTTTATTTATTTGATATTAAAATTATATTACAACTTTATTAACTTTGTTTGGCATTCTTATTTTATTCTTTGCATTAATAAAATGTTTGCATAAAGGTTTTTCTATCTCATTTCAATCATTATAAAAAGCGCACAAAGTAGTATATAAGAATGCTTTTTAGGTGTAGAATATTCTAGATTTTGTTAACGAAACAAGACACCAAATTATTAAATGGTTCTTCTGATGCTTAAAAACTACGGCGAATTTCGGAGGAAATGCAGATGCTTAGACAATCCTCACATAAGAGCCAAAGAAGAAAATGGAAGGCATAGGAGATAGGAAAATGGAAATGGGATTAGACTTCTGGTTACCTTCTTTAACAGTGTATTAGAAAGTTAATTGTTACTTCGTGCCCTGTTCCTTTCTCCCCGGTCCGTTCATGTAATGACTGACGGCCATTGGCTCCGTCTATGTTCATCCATTACTAAGAGTACTTTTAAAATGTGACGACCTTATAGGCTTCCTCACTGGTAAGAACCAGGTGTTTTATTTAACAGGTGAATTGATTTGACTTTTATTGTATAGTATAAGGAATATTTTCGGTAATCAACAATATCTGATATATCAAAAAGAGATTTTAAAAACTGATTATCCATAAAAAAGTTTCATGAGAGGCTTTTTCACAGATATTAGAATGTGTACTTGAACTTAATAAATGTAGTTCAATTTTAGAACAGCTATAAAATCTTCTGTCCTTGCTCCGAAACCCCATTTCGTGTTTAAATTAATTTAAACAAGACCCTTGTTAAGATTCTAAGAATTATTGCCATTCCTACTACCACAAATCCACACACTGATCATTTTGTTTATGCACATTGTACCGATTAGCTATAAATATATTAGCGTGTGTGTAGGAACTTTAAATATTTATAACTTTAAATATTTCGTGGTTTTTACTAACATAAGGTTTGTAGGAGACGGGATTCTTACTTAGAATTAGAAAGAACGTAGATCGATACGGCTACCTATAACATTTTTTCGCACTACCGCATAACTCCATTCAGTCCGTGACCATGGCACACGCAACTGTGCCAAAATATCGTGTCGCTAATCGTGGTAAGAATCCCGTCTCTTACAAAACTTAAAATATAATTCACTTTATAATATTTTTTGTGACAATTAAAGGCTTAAGAATAATAGCGATTGGTATTTTTTGTTAATAATATTTATTAAATCAAATATCCAATAATAAAACAGGGTGAAGTGGGCTAATTTAGAAAACAACCAGGCTTCGTTGTTTTAAATTAGATCAATGATACATAAAATACACCTACAATTGTATGGATATTTTCTTTGCGCGTACTAAATATTTAGTAGAAAGAAGTTCCACTTGAGCTTCTTTAAGTATCGCATGTCTATCTCATGTTTCCTTAAAGCTGTATTTATGACATTGAATTTTAATATTAAATTGTTTAATTATGGCGTGGAACATGTATCGTATATTCGCCGGAGCATCCGTAATCCGGACTAACATAATTACTGCAAGGCCTTCATGATGAAGCGTTAATCCGGTAACCAGAATAAATTTGCATTGTAAACTTTGTTTATGTGTACATTCGCTATGTAAAACTGCATTACATTAATACTTTATTGCGAAATTATTACATTAAAGGAGTTTTAGACTTAAACCTAAATTCATAGGGAATAGAGTTTGAAGACAATGTACTTTACATTAATTGCACTCTTAATACAAAACTACGCAGCTTTGTGAGTGAAGAATTGATATGAGAATCTCGCTGCACTTGATTTTAAGCAGCAGTTTATTGTGATCAAGACTGACATTAAGGAAGTAACTCACTTAACGGTGAGATGTAGTAAGTAAGTTTTAAGCCGGCGTTAATCTGCAAGAGATTGTTTAGATATACTATGTAGTAGTTTACCGATGCCGCACTGACCTCATCAAGTGAGGCATTCATTGGATCAGGGGGAATATCACTCCCCTACGATGAAACCCGTTTCATTAGCAAATAATCTACAGACAGGTTGTCCGCTTCGAGAACTCTAATCTCGATGATACCGTGCTCTGAATGGCGCATTATAGCAACATTTATTATCTTACAACACGTAGAAATAGAATGCGAATAAATGGAAAGAAATACGGTTGTCCGCAAAACGTGCACTATCTTTTGATGCGGTCGTGGCTTAAAGCGGCCAAGCTGATTTTCTCTAGTTGTTTTTACAAAATATGTTTTCTCTTCAAGTACTGGCTTTCATGTTATTAGTTGTATGGAAATAAGTTTATACTTTACGTCATATCTTAGAATCTAAAGTGAATACCTTTCCCCTAACGTCATGGTAACCTACTTTAGAACATACAACATAAAATTTTTAATGCTATACTTACATGTTTTTGCCTATTTCACATCATCCAAAGAATTTTTCGTAACACTCCCTGCTGCTGTGTTGTGTCATCGCTCAACACGACAGAACCAAATACCATCGACACCACATTAATTGAACGCAAAACATGCGTTCAACTATCGCGCGGTTTTCGCCTAATTTTCTGCTTTACATAACCTCGTTGTGGAATGATATGTCCCCAGCGGTTTTTTTGAACCGTCTTATGACTTAGAGTCCTTCGAGAAGAGAGCGTCTTTTCTTAAAGGCCTGCAACGCAACTACAGTTTCTCTGATGTTCTTGGCCGTCAGAAAACATTTGGTGGCTCGCTGATTGTTTGTGCACTTAGTACAAGAGCTCGTTGGCTTGATAAATTAAAAAATCCAGTAGCAATCCTTGTTGTGTACAGTGAAAAAACACAATTTCCAATTAGGATGAGCGAAACGTATTTACGTACTTAGATTTACCCTCGTTTTGCCCTTTACTTGCCGCCGTACAATGCATAAAGCAGTGTGCTGAAACGCCTCATAATTCGCGTAACATTTTACTGACCTTCTTTTCATGACTTACGTATTCTTTGTTAGTGGAATTACGTGAAGGTGTTTTGAGAGTAGATGTGAAAACAAAAGAAATGTAAGGATTTAGGTCATAACTATTCGAGTCGAGTTTCTGTGCAATAAAATTATTATTTTTACGACTCGATTTTTTACTTTTACGCTATGTTTTGCCTTTTTTTTACTATATCAGACTGCAAACGTGTCATAAGTGAATTTTGGCTGCAGATAAGCGTTTTTGAAATAAATAATAATATAATTTTTTTAAAATCAATTCAGAATAATCACCAAACAATACAATGAATCCATAAATATCCAACAGCGTGAGGACATATAAATAATAAGTTTCCTCGTTGGCATTGTATTAATCAGAGCGTAGGAAAGGGCAAAAACTACAAATTAATCGGCAACGATACATACCCACAATAAACTCCACGGTCCCAAATTGCACGCTACTTGAAGGCGTTAATAAAAATCGTGGGGCGTCGAAATTAAGGTCCCTATACGAGGCGTCGTCATTAGGACCGAAATAGGGTTGTATCCTAGCGGTTGTAATAAGTCATGTCTGCCGCAGGAGCCGGCCGACCCGCCCCCGCCCCTGACAACCCTGCGCTATTACAGCACTAACAACGAAAATCGCTGTGACCAATGTCCAATTTAACGCCCGATAGCATAATTGTAACGTATTATCAATTGCCAAAAGTAAACATACATATATAGTTAGTTAATTAAAGTTACCGACATCTTTTGGAAAAACATAAAACAAAACTATAATTTTTGTTTATTACAGAACCGTTTCTTAAATTAAGTTTTATTTTAAACTAGTGACCCGGAAGCCGGGGCAGCTTGGCCGGGTACCACTAATTATGTTGATCCGCTCGCTACCAAATACAGGAATGTGCCAATCTGGTCAATCCCTGTAAATTTCATCGAAATCGGTCCAGCCGTTTCGGAGTCGATAGGTCTAAAGGGAACATACCATACATACTTCGCTCTTTATGTAGTATTTTTTTTTCATAAAAAGTATCATGTTACTTCTAATACCTCCAAGAATTTATGTACAAAGTTTTATGATGATCGGTTGATTCGTTTTCGCGTGAAAGCGTAACAAACATACTTACATTCACATTTATAATATTAGTAAGGATTATATATCCATTGTTATGTATGATACGTTACAAAGGAAAGGTTGGAAAGAGTGGGATATTTTCTCCTTATTAATACGTGGCTGTAGAAATTTGATAAGTCCTATTATTAACAGAAAAAAAAATCCGAGTGCGGCCACAGCTACCTACAATCCAACGTTATTCGAAAAGAATTATACTGACGTTTATATTCTCATTCGTGGTGATAAATTTTCACCTTTTATTTTAAGAGAAAATTCCATGTAAATACCTTGCACACACAAATCCTAAACGTAAGCTGGAGCACTTTCCTGGGTCCCCGGTATCAGTTCGGTCCATAAACTACGACCCCCCTCACCCTGGCCCCCGCCTCTTCACCCTCCCTTGTGCCTGGCGCCTCTTCCGGGTGCTTTCCGCTCTCCCGCTCTCCAACATAAGCCCAGTCATTTTTTTTAAATGCGTGCCTCGGTCATTGCAGTATGTAATATTGACGCTTTAAGCTTACCGATATTTATTCAACGCCGTTCATTTCTTATGAAATAGGAGCTGTACGGATGTAATTTTGGAGACTGTAGACGTAATAGCCTGTTGAGGATACAATCTGTTTTTGGATTGTTATTTGTATTTTCTGCTAGCTACTCTATAGAAAGTAACAAACGTTATATTACCTGGCCTCGTTCTAGAACGATGTGATAAGTATCTGTACTACGATCGTAGTACAGATACTTAGGTTCGGACGGAATTTTAAAGTCGTAAGCTTACGACAATTTTTCTACTTTCAAATTTTTACTTATACAGGTAATAAATACTTATGGGCATTCTCGGGATAACATTAAATAAAGTTCATAGAGGATGTACTGCAATTAAAGAAGCCATATAATTATGTTTATGTCCATGTTCTAATGGGTTTAGATAGTTCTACCACTTCAAATTTGACGCGGCTTCTATTCGAAGTCTGTCCTTAATGAAGATCTACCGCCTGTTTTAAACGAGAAAAACTAGCCCTTCACGAAAATCCCAACTGATGTTAGGCGGTGATGTGATTTTATCACAGATGGTTTGAACTACATAGTTTAGCATACCTTAGCCTTAGCAGTTTACATTTAAAATGATTATATTCGTCTTTACAAGTTGTTAGGTACTATAAATATACGCATAATAAAAGTGGTACCACTTCACATGAAAAGCGAGTAAATCGTGCAACGCTGTTGTTGGCGAACATAGAAAAAAGTTCATTGTTATTCAGTTGATTACAGCGGTGGAAATCTTGAACGTTGAAGTGGTCATTATAAGCGAGCACCTTCATTAGGGTAACTAGACGTGGCTGTGTTTTCACGTGGCGTATGTTCGAGCTCACGCTAAATGTGTCTCTGCAGATAGTTTTTGCAAGAGGCAAGCTGACAGTGGCGAGGGCGCCCACTTCGACCGCGAGAGGCGCGGAGTGTGGCAATTAAAACTCGCTAATGCCAAGTGCCGACCCGAGATGGAGTGATTTTATTATTTTTTAATTATATAGTAATAAATAAAAACCATTTAAGACATGGTATAGATTGGTACATTAACTATTTGTTCAACATTTTTTGACGGTTAAATATCCACACTGTGTCCTGAAATAGTGGTTCGTTATTGCTTTTTTTCGTCATTACCGTCATTATCTTATAAATTCATCATTTTCTTGTATGATGATTCACGACAATAATTAAATGACGAATTATACTCTACAAACCATATATACATATATATATATATATATATATATCAATCGAATTCTATACCTTTTAACGATCAGGACTAACTTGAACTTAACACCAGAAAAAGACAAAGAAATACTTAAAAGCATGTGATATTGTCTTAGTAAAAATCAGTCGTAAAAAGGTTACTTTAATAACAGACATTTTAAAATACATAAAAGCCATGAAGAAGTTAATACGAAACACTTGAAAGCCGGGGCGCCATCAACACGGTCATTAACGATTTCATAAACGGCTTATGGGGTGCACTACACATTTCCTTTTATCATATTTTTGTGCGTGAAGTCATTTCTGAAATTTCTTTTTTCAGTAAGGTAAATGTTACGAGCGGGCGGTCGAGGGGTGTATCGTAAGAGATCTTAGTACTATTTATTTGTAATGTTCGCATTTGGCAAATTATAAATGTTTACTATAAACAATAAACGACTATTAATCTTCAAAACTAGATAGTTATTGTATGTGTTGATAATGTTAATGTTTTTATAAGCTGTACAAACGACATGTAAAGAGATATTTCTGTTTGATACTAACTTCGTTCTTCTAAGAATGACAGAATTTTCCCGTATGTTATTGACACGAATATTATTTTACCAATAAAATAGGAAATATTAATAAGGAAGTACATTTTATTTGTGCCTTTAAAATGTGTATAATATTTTAAGTTTAATATATTCATTCATTCATTGCACAAAAAACGTTTAAAAAAAATAAATTCTGTAAACTGCATCAAGGCAGTTTGAATGTACCTTTTTTAGTTAAAATTCAGGCATATGCGAAACGTTTCACGAATAAGGTTCCACATATCTCATATGGCCGCTGCATGCGGCGACGGTGCCAAATTCAAAGCATAATCTATTTTCGCTAGCTAACTAGCTTATCATCAACAGGTTCCACTACCGGTTCGTGTGCCGTTATCACAGGCTACAAATACAAGTCCTATTGCTATGTGCCATAACTAAAATGGCTTAAAAACCCCCATTCGTGTTGTCTGAATGTTAACACTATACTGTACAAGCTTAAGGTGTATATTTGAATAAAGGAGTATTTAGGTGTATATTTTACGACCTTTTGGTGGAAATTTGTTGTTAGTTAAACGGGTATTCTAGTATGTACGTTTCTATAATTCAAATTCGAACTTTTTCAGTAAGGGTGAAACTTCGAAGTTCAATTAACTTATATATCGCATTTATCGAAAACACCTATTCAATTAGAATTTAAGTTTTACCACTGTTACATAAATTAATATCGACGGAACTCGTTACGGTAAAACGCGGTAATGCTTTCTGCAACGTGAGTGCTCAAGCGGAAACCGTTTTTTTTCGTCTTTCATTAACAGTTTACTGATCGTTTTGTGGAAACTGGAAAGTGATCATATTTTAACTGTGGTACAGACCGCAACAACAGCATTCGTTGGACGAATGAGCAAGCACCGTGGAATACCACGACCTTACAGAATACAGGCGTTAAGTAGAAGTATACTGCGTATCGTCTGATGAATGAGGTGCCGGAGGCTTAATTTCGGTACTCCTCGCCATCCCACCCTTTCTTCATAAGGATAGGATGGGAACGGGAAGAGGATTGGACAAGGAAGTGGTTAACGGGGAAAAAATATCCTTTCCTGTCTGTACCCTCCTCTGTCCGTTCAAGGTAGGCAACGCATCTGCAACACATTTGCTTGTTACGGATGTCTATGGGTAGCGCTCACTGAACAATATTAATATCAACATTTCAGTACATAAAGGTGACAGTTTTTCTGGGCCCACTGGTTTCGTAGCCTATATAAACCAGATTGTGCTATTAAAATGTCAATAATTAACTATTACCAACAGGCACATTATTTTTTAAAGTCTAACCGGAATTATGAGATTATAAATAAAAAGTCGGTGTATTGATAGTTTCTGCTATTTAATATAACCAGCTATAGTCGTTAACGTAAAAATGCGTGTAATAAATAGTTTTTAACTTTTTTTTATCAAAAATGCTGCAGCAAACGATGGTAATCATTTCAATTCTTAATAAAAATAATTATATCATTTTACCAACAATATTGATATTGATACAATTTTAAACATTTGATATTTTTGATCTAGTAGCTTAAAAATAAAAGTGGAATGGAATATTATTACAAAAAAAACCCATAAAAAGATGTCATCTGCTGTGTTGCCAGTTTTGCAACCTTTACCGTCTTTGAGGTATGTTTAGAGACTTATAAGACATTTGTATCAATTCAACTTTTATATTAATATCAACTAGCTCTCGCGTCGTCATCCGATGTATTATTTGATAACAGGAGATACTTTTTATCTCTTTTTTCGGCTATAACACAACAGTGAGATACATTCTAGACATAAGTACAAACCAGCTTTCATCCATAGATTATTAAAAAAAGAATAAAATAACTATTCTAAGTCTTTTTAAAACCATTTCATAACTTGTAAAGAATACAAATATATCTAATAATATGTAATGTGTAATAATTTAGAAATATGTAAAAGTCAATATAATTGCCTTGCCAGAATCTTCTTATGTGACCACCACTCCTAGTAGCTGGCGCTAACATCCTATGATTGTTTTCGTTTCTAAATAATTATTATTTTATAACGACATAAACAGTATTTCTATTGTTTCATTCCAACAACTAGAAAAAAAACCTTAACTTAAAATACATTACTCACAAATTCGTGATAAAATTGAAATGAAAGTGACAGAAAACTTATTATTGATTTGAAAAGATGTTTAACTACATTGAGCAATATCATCCAATTGTTATTAAATGCATACGGAACCTATGCTAATTTATTGTGGCAACACCTGTCTGTCAAAACTTGTCAGATCATATTTTTCGTTAATAATATTCTATGTGTGTACTTTGTCCTTTATTTTAAATAAGATAATGAATATAGTTAGAATAAACGGGCGAGCATCTTTATGGACCTGCTGGCGTTTATCGGACGTGTTGCCAAGCTGGGTTGAACATTCGCTGTTTTAGAATACCAGTGATGAAAAATCTCTAAAAACCTGTGAGTAACTGTATTTTTAGTTAATCATTTAGGTGGCGTGACTGGTGACAGTTAAACAAATTATATTAATATTAAATAATAAATTTAATAATTGAAATTGATACAATGAATAAGTAAGATATAAAAAATTGATTACTCGGGGTTTTTAGGTTATTTTGACGTTTATATTTATGCCTTTTTTCTCAATATTTCGGCTAGACTAGGTCTGAATAATATTAACACTGTAATCTAAAGATTATAATAAACAATTCTATGTATGTTTCATTAGTATAAGGCACAATTTGTGGTGGGCCTAACGCTCGAACAAAATAAACTGTCTCCTTTGTCTAGTTACTGTCACGTCATTCCTACATTCTGTAAACCTGAACCACCGAAGCATACCTTTCTCAATTTAAGTCAGAGCTTCCAATTTAAAGCCACACTTTTCCCTAAATAAATATGTTCGCACGTTATCAAAATGAACGTTTTCTTGATATTGGCTACTTTGTTTGTCCAGTAAAGGATTGTCTTTAAAGGTATTTCGCCAGATATTTTCGGATATCAGCATTGCAGTTAGTTTGCTGCATTACACCAATTTTAAAACAAATTTGGCAACAAACGTGCACCTTAATTGTTTTATTTTAGTGATTGTTAAATATTTATGAGGGGATTTTATATTTTCGTGATAAACGTAGCGAAATCCACAAAATTTATACAAAACGGACTATTGTTTTTTTGTTCCTTCGCTATTCAGTGCCGCCACTGGTTGGAAACAAAGATATGAAGTAAAATAGGTCAATAATGTCATAAAAAAGTTTACTGCTTTTTGTTTTTAAGCTAGTGAATGACAATTCTGTATTTTGGACGGATTCGAACTATTATTATCATTTTTTTCGAGTTTTCTGTGTTTGTTGAAAAGTCTGAGTTAAAACAGCGCCGTTTTCACGTAATCAAGGAAGTGCTCTTGTGTTAGTTAGGTGTTGTAAGTATTAAATTAATTGGATAAATAAAATGAGTCCGATAGTAATACCGTAGTGGTAGTATGATTCCGTGACCTCATCAACAGAGTACTGGATTACTGCAGGCCTGTTACAGTATTATTTTAAATTATTTGCTCGAATCATTAATTTTAGCATGTGACATTTGAAATTACAACAAATAATTAAATCAAACATAACATTTATAAAGCTCCTAAATTCAGAACGTCATCAATTTCATGTAGCGGATTTCCTTCACGTCTTTACTAAAAGGTTGTCTTTGTCTGTCCCAAAATGTTCTTCAATATGATTAAAATTTGAGTCAGGGTCATTAAAATATGTCCACATATTGGAAGCAACCGTTAATACTCAGGTCACGAGCCACGTTTTACTTGTGCGTGAGCCAGATCAAAGCTGACAGATCAAATTATAAAACACAAACGCCGGAATATTCTGTATGAAAATAATTCAATAAAACGTAGCTTTCCCCCGCCGCCAACTACAAAAGCCATACACAAAAGCTCACCTTTGGAAATAACTAATAATATTTCATTTTCAGTTTTCAAGTGGAATCATGTAAGGTTTCGTGCCGTACTCTTTTGTTCGATTACATTTCACAACAACGACGTTGTGAGCGAATTGTTAGTTGTTTAGAAGAATGTCTAAATTATGTTGTTATTTAAAACAATAGAGTAATACGAGTATACATGACGGTCAATTATATTTTATACCATAGATATGTTATAGCCGTAAGTTAAATCACGGGTCAAAAGTGTTCCAAAGATAGTAACAGCAACAGTCACACATGTCAAATGGTGTAAAAAGGATAGTGCAATTAATTTAATAAGAAAAAAGAGGCTAGTCTTTGTCAATAAACAGTAAATGTAAAAACATGGCATAAGCCATTGAAAAAGCATCCACGGGGGGTTGGGATGCTTTCCAGTCCACTTTTTGACCGCTAATATATTATATTTATATATATAGTTACCGATGTCCTATTATTACGGCGATACCACGACTTGTTTGGTCACTGACATAAATCATGTATATACGTCAGTGACCAAACAAGTCTTACCACCACTTAGGCTTTAAGACGATCACGCAATAGTTAAGTTGATGTTTAATATACATATGTATCATTAAAACCTAAACACAAGTGATGTGTATAGAGTTTGAATAGAGTTCAAAAATATTTTATTTAAAAATTCAATTAACGAAAATTTGAAAAAGCATACGTTATATCGCGTCCGGTATGGAGCCTATACAATATGTAGGCCATTTCCAATTTACACACGCAGTATCACAACTGCGGTCGGGGTGGAATCGTAAACGAGTACCAACACTCGCAGCCGTGTATAAAATTTATTGGTCACTAAACGATTTTCCCCGCCCACATCAATAAATCCGATATTCCCAAACGAGTTCTAATAACATGTTTTTCACTCGAAAAAATATGTATTACATTTACGGTAGCCGAATAAGTTCCCAGCACGAATCTCCCCAAAGTTTATATATATCCAAGGACTATTATTTAATATTTATAACTTTTGATCAAATCGGTTATCCAAGCCGAGACCTTTTGAATTAAATCCAACAACGTGCTTAGTAAAGTAAATAAAATATAATGTAAACATTGGGTACACTTTTACGTTGAAATTCATAAATACCAATAGATTTATGGTGACCAACCTTTTCTCATATTACCTTCTAACATTTTGCTATTGTTGTCGCTCACATTTCCGGTTTACCGGGGATGCATGAAACCAAAACATAAAGTTGCCTCACTGACAATCAGATAACACAATCTATTTTAGAACTTGTCAACTATCGTGACAGCACGTCTTGAGGCTCGAGCCTTGAGTGATTGTTATAAATCGTCTTGTATATACAGTGTAATACAATATATAGTGTAGTGAGAGTTACAACCAATGGGAGATATGACCCATGTGTAAATATAATACATACAATTCCACTTCACTCTCACAATCTCCACAGAATCACAGCTTTTCTGATGAAAATATAAAAAAATTAATGGCCGCCATGTATGCTAAGTGACAATTGTTTTTTTTTATAAAATTTAAGTCTGCACTTAGAACAGGACATATATTTTATAACATCTTAATATCTAACTAGAATTAAATCTTCTCCATCGTATTCTGCCTTTTTAATAAAGCGATTGACAACAATAGTTTTGTTATGTTGTAGTTAGTTGTATCTATACCGACTTCGGCCACAGCGACTGCTTCTGTTCTCCCTCAATTTGTGGAGCGTTGATGGTTTGCTTGAATGTGGCTGATGTAGCCAATTTGGGCGGTGAGCACTTAGCCCATATGAGGATACAACTTTCATAGTTGTAATTTATGTTAGCTGGTTGTCTGTTCTTAATTTGGTCCCTCTTAAATACATGACATCAATCACATTTAAAACAAAGATCGACATGTCTATTTATTACTGAGATTTTATACTCGTATCGACTGAATATATAATCTAAAAATATATAAATCGTGACTGCAGTAGTAACATTTTTCTTGATATCTTAACCACGATAAGTTTTTTTTACTTATGTTCAAAAACGCGACCTAGTTTTATACGCGATTCGCCCTACCACCTATTATTACGTAATGAAATTTAACTGAAAGTTACACAATGTTTATTATGATTCATTCTTCTGATTTTATTGTTTTGGTCATACAATGATTTTAAAATAAATGTGGAACTCTAAAGGATATAAAAATGAATGCGATGCCATAAACCTAAAGCAATAACCTTTAAAACGCCATATATTTCGCGTACAAATTAAGTAGCGGGGCAGTGGCCACATCGCAGCACATTTATCATTTTGTCGCTAACACTAAGCGCAATCGTTTTATTTATCGCCCACCCATTGTACTTAGTGACATTTGTTTTATAACACAAACTGTTTGTTTAATTACACTAAGGGTTAAATATATCGTATAAACACATAACTAAAGTTGAAAATAATTTGCCCTTTAAAAGTTTATGCCGTTTGAGAATAATTTAAAGCCGAATATTTATACATTTAAATTTAACTTAATATAACTCAGTATATTGTACACCAATTATAAAGTACCTTAAAACAATATTCTATATTTGTAATATAAAGCCATCTTCTACGTATATTGTCAATAAATTATAAGGTACTGGTACCTCAATATTTTGTTGGAGGGCGCTATATTATTATCTTTTATATTTGAAGAAGGTGACAATCGAGCAAGCGGGTCACCTGATATTAAGTGACCACTACCGCCATAGCTATGAGTTGCCTTACCTAACTTTAATGGATATATTAAGGGAACAGGAAAAATAATAATATCTTTCCATATCTATACCCTAGTCCATCAAATCCTCTTCCCATAGCCATCTTCTCCGTATTAGAAAAGGAAGGCCAGGGGAAGAAGACTGGATTTGGGCCTCTGGCACCGCACTCATTAGCCAAAATCAGACTACTTATTCTTCACGCCTATCTTCTGTCATGTCGTGGTATTTCACTGATCGAGCCGACCCATTCGTGCGATTGATGTTGTTTACGGCTCTACCACTGTTAAAAGTATACATATATGTATATGGAAAAAACCGTAATTTTAGTAAAACAAAGCGTCGAACGAAGCTCGGTCGCCCAGGTACTGTACATTACGCACGCGAAGTTTGCGGTCATGTTGCGATTTCGTCGTAAACTTCCTAAGAAAACTATAACGATGTATGGTTTTATGATCTAATTCGATATGCGCGAGAAATATTTTTATTTATAGCATTTATTATAATATTGTCGGTCGGGAATCTTGAGTAAAATATCAACACATTATTTAAACATTTCTGTACACGAGAAATAGATAAAGATATACCTTGAGAGAAGGGAGCGATACTACTATACGTATACAAAGAGGTTAAGTTAATTTATTAACCAGTAGTCTATTAAGTGAAACAGTAAGCCACGGCGTTTAACCTGTATTATATTCATTATCTATATTATGACATAATAATCACTTAATTGAAAGCCCCGTGAAGATTGCCAAGCCGCAACGTTGCGGTACATGCACATACACTCTTGTAACGAGCTTTGCAATGATACTTCTGGAATGCTCTAGATATATAAAGATAAAATGAATTAACTAATATTTTATAAGTAGCTAGTGATCCGCCCCGGCTTCGCCCGGGTAGCACTTATTATGTTGAACAGATCGCTACTAAACTCCACAGGATCACCCGCTATAATAAATGGAAAATTTCCTAAAAATTTCACCGGAATTTGTCTCGCAGTTTCGAAGACTACGCCAACATAAACAACATAATATGGATCTTTTTGTTTGTTACATCGAACAGAATATAAAGAGATAATATTTAACAAAGTAACTGGCGCAGACAAAAAGCAGGACAGTTTGTTTTACACGTAATGGCTACTTGTTTGAGCCTAAGGAAGTGTGTTGACTATTAATATATTTCGCGAGTAAAACTAAATGCATCCTTTCATTCTTTATTGATGAGCTTACGGGCAAAGATGTTGCTGCAGGTTTAAGAAGCAATATGCCATTTCTTTCAAGTTCATTTCTATTTATGAATACGATTTACTAGGCTAAACTTTTGCATGGGAAAGGAAGTCTTTCGCACGACTTCGCCATTTTTCGGAAGTGAATTAAACTTCCTCCTGCCTTTTGTTAGATATACGTAATAATATGCATACAGTAGGTATTAGTATGTAGTGTAGTGCTAGTAGTATACGTTAAAGAATGATGATATGATGTGATAAATAACTAAGGAATAAAGAGAGTCGAGAAATTAAGATTTCAGCTTTATAAAATATTACCACTGAGCTTTGTGCTTAGGGGATGTTTTTGTACAATTTATTATTAAAAACCTCATCCGCTTGCTACAACTTAAATCGTTTTAAGAATTGAAAACCTCTTATGTTAGAATTAAGCGATTATTTGAAATTACCATATTTTGTCTGGGGACTGATTTGAATGTGATGAAAATTTGCACTTAGATTACTTTCGTAAAAATGCAAATGTCTAACAACAAGCGAGAAAGACATGCCGCGTTGTTATTTATTAATCGCTCTATAAATATAATTGTTTCCTATGTTTGTTCCGTGCTTGTCAAATAATGTATATTTTATGTAAATGTAAACTCAAATATTCATTTTGTTTTATGTTTTGTTTATTACCTTTATTCAAATCAAAGTTAACTTTCATTTTTCTTTAAAGCAAATTTATTTTAATTCATTACTTTACTGCATCTAGACTGAACAACAAGTTTAACGACTCTATAAGTATTTTGTTATGATAATTGGTAGAACTTAAAATTTTATGATTAAAACCGATATCCAGGTATCTGTCCATCCTAATTGTGTTAAAGAGCTTTACGGCTTCTTTCATTAGCTATATTTATGCTGGTTTCGATATGTTGAAAGGTTATGTGAAAAGGCATTATTGGTAGAGGACATCTTAGACAAATTTATAAAATTGGCGTCGTATTAAGCTTTAAAGATTGATGACATACAAAATGGCCTTCACCATATTAAAAGCACCCACAAGCGACTTGCACGCAATGTTGTATGAACGTGGAGCGAAAGACATCTGCCAGGATCATGTTTTATGGAAATTTGTAATCTCTGCTTACCTCTTTAAGTTACGGGGAGAATGCTTATTCATTTATTTACGACTTGTAAAGGACAAAACGAATATGAGAAAGAATTTGGGCGCAAACTTAATGTGCGTTCGTGTACTGCACAGATAAAGTTGTTACGCGATGTCCACAGCGAGGCGCATATATCATTTTTATCGCTCTCACTTGAACCAACCGTTTATTTATTGCTTACCTATTGCACACACTTTTGTATAAAGACTTGCGTGTTTCGTTTGATCATGAAAATATTGTCAAATATTTGAATTCAGTTTTAAAAGATTTCTTGTACTGACCTTGCATAGGATTGTGACGAATCTTATTTTAATTTGCATATTTGCCGGCGAACCGAATCTGAATATATGAAAATCAAATGTTACTTTTTAATTATCTTGTATATGTGGTTGCTTCCAGATTAAAATTTGATCTGGCGCTGTCATTTGTAATGTGGTACTGCATGACTTATGGTTTCATATAATTTTTCCACCTAGCCACCAACATTTTTTTTAATGCAAGACGGTGACAAACGACCAAACGATTCAACTAATGTTAAGTGACCCATTGGCATCCGCAACAAGCAAATGAGTTGCAGACGCGTTGCCTACCTTTTATGGACAGAGGTGGGTAGAGACATATATTTCCTTCTTCTATTCATCCCTACCCTTGTCCAATCCTCGTCCCCTTCCACCCTTTCTCCGAAACTCCAGCACCTCACTTTTTTGGACGAAACGCACAAACATAAAATACTCCTACTTCATGCCTGTCGTGGTATTTTGCCGGTCGAACCGGCCAATTGGTGCAACAGACATGTCATTATTGTTTTTTCAAACTGTATAATGCCTACTCATACTAACCGCAATGTTAAAACATTCGTGCAATGATCTAATCATTCTGCCACGGCGGCGTAAATAATCAAATCTCACCTGACGCCGCCGAATTACTACACTGAGGTTAGGTAATTTGTTAAAACGATCCTCTTCGTTAATTCTAAATGATTTTATTATCTAATCTTATATTAAATCAGTCTATTTTTGGAATAGAAACGTTAAATCTGTATTGTTAATTTAAGTTTTTTGGAATAATTATAATACTAAATATTAATTAAATCTTAATTTTTACTAATTGTTTATCGAAACATCGAACTGACCCAGTGTTGAGGGCATGTAGCTGCTTCACTACATGACAGAAAACCCGAAACTTAGATCTCAAAGTGGAAATATATTATTTAATTTTACGATTGTTATACAGACCAAGCACATATATTTATTTAACAACTTTACTTACATATGTTCCATATATTACAAACTAAAATTCTCTACCATCTATTGGTGTTTAGGATATATTTTAGTTAGTACTAACATTATAAAGACGAATGTGACTTTGTTCTTTATGCATTAACGACTCAACCGAACATCATGAATATACCATTTGCACACGTTGTCGGGGATATTGGAAATAGCTTTGGGATACCTTTGATTTATCCCAAAAAATAAAACTGTCAAGGGACAGGAATACACAACAGTGGTAGAGCCCACAAAAACTGTTGCACGAATGGGCCGGCTCGATCGGTGAAATACCACGACCTCACAGAAGACAGGCGTGGAGTAGAGTATTTTGCGTTTCGTCTGATGACTGAGGTGCCGGAGGCCTAATTTTAGTTCTCTCCCCCTTCCCAACCTTTTCTTATAAGGAAGTAGTAGTAGTAGTAGCAGGGGGCTACCGCAACTCCACGACTAGCGCGTATTTTGCGTGTGGGCGGGACATGGATCACTCCAGCCAGCCCAACTCTCCGAAGAATCCCAGCAACCCCTTAATGTTGCCGATTATCTCCGGGAGCGATCCCAGCGAACCAAGATACTTAACCCTGTACTGGGACACTGCAGGACAGTGTAGCATGACGTGTGACGCCGTTTCCTCTTCCTCCATACACGCTCTGCAAAGAGGGCTGTCAGTGATTGCTAAATATAAGTATATATGTATATAAATTAATAATAATAAGGAAGTAATGAGAAGAGGAAGAGAACTTGACGGTGGAGGGGATGTATAGGAATTGGAAATAATCATTTTCTGTTTGTCCTCTCCTCTGTCCATTAAAAGTGGGCAACGCATCTGCATCTCATTAGTTAGTTGCGGATGGATGTCTATGTAAATTCCCAGCGTGCAAAAGAATTAAGTTGTATTGTTATCTTTGGTTAGCCTGTATTAATTTAATTAGACATTATGTTATTTATATAATTAACCGTTGGTCTAAATTCTCATAAGCATCGTGTGCGATGTCACTGGGTTTTACTGATACAGGGGTGTTGTTTATAACGCTCTCCATTGTGATATATGTCAAGCAGATGTGTTAGAAACAACGAAGGTAAGCCATAAATATAGCAAAGGGTGGGCGATACGTACAATAAAGCTGAATTATTAAAGCAATACATTGCCTCCTCCAAAACATACCAAATTTAAAATATGCTTTTAGTATTCAAATAAAAGAAACAATACAAACAATAAAAAATAAAGCAACACAGTCGATGGAAGCCGCAACAAAGACACACAACCGGGTTAAGAGAAATCAGATATCTACACTAGTATCATATTAATACAAAGTAATATGTTGTGTAAAATATTACTAGTACGTTGTTTAAAAATATTTTTTGAAGTAAGCCTTCATCGACGCACTTAAATATCATATGATTTAGAGGTATAAATAATGTCCATCGATATACTGTGAAGTCGTGATACTGTCCCACTCAAGCCGACTGATTCACGCAACAGATAGTACAGTAAGACATGTTCGTCGTCGTTTCAGCCGACAGATGCTAGGACTCCCCCTTGGATTGCTGCAAAGATCGCTCCCCTACCTCTCATCAAGTGGATCTCTGGTCTAGTCATCGGTCCCTCTTATGGGAAGACTACCGATGCTGCGTAGACAGTGTATGTGGTACGGACTTGGATCGCTGTTCTAGGTTAGGAGTTATTTATATACTCGAGTCCAAAGAGATGATAACGTAAAGATAGTAGTAAGTAGGAAAAGTTATAAGAAATCTTTATAGCATTTCCAAATGTGAATTCCGTCGAGCAATTGGAAGCAAATCATCATACATGGTGTGCACAATAGGTGAGCAATGAATAAACGCTCCAGACGAATAAGAGCGATAAAAATGATAAATGTCCGTCGATGTGGACACCGTTCTTTATAACGCACTTTATTTATATACCTAAAGGCTAAATTCCTTCTAGCTAGGTTCTAGTAAAATACAGGTGGAATGAAAATGATTACATTCTCAAATGAAGCTATTAAATTTATATTTTAGGATACTATTCGTATGGTTTAAAATTATAAATGTGTCATTATGCATTATATACATTAGTATATATGCATTGTTTGACTACAAAAGCCAAGTTTTCACATAACCTTTATCTGTCTTCTGATCCTGATCTGGTAGACAGGTCTAACATATACCCAGTCTTAGTGATTATTATTATTTTACTTAATTTTGTTAGTAGAAATATTCCTTTTTTTAACTTAATTATTACATACACAAAAACAACCAATGTTCTAAAAATATATCATCTTATAATAGTGTGACCGTAACCGGTGAACGGTTGCAGAGTCCTATGAAACTTGTGGTCAGAGTCACAGAAAAAGGAACCTTCTCACCATACCGACAGACTGTAAGATTATTGCTTTTTGTGTCGAACGCTTGAGTGAGTGAGAAGTGAGAGCTTCTTAAGATGTTGGTCTAAGCTCTTCTCTTCTTTCCACCAAAACGACAATCGCAATAATGCTTGATGATTTTATACCCCACGCAGATGGCGGCCACCTCGTGACCCAAGTTCAAGTAATTTTACCAGTTTTTTTTCGCAGCTCTTACGATTTTAGACTAATATATCGACTAATATGACAGGAATCTTGAATCGGTCTTTTATTACGATGTCCGGCCTGTTTGCAACTATAGTCACTACTATATTGTCTGTCTGTCTAATAGATCGGTCCCAGTACAGTAGCATTATTATTATTACAGAAAAAATTGGTTAGTTTTGGGATTTTTAAAGCAGAAAGAAATAAGAAAATATTGTTTTTGTTTCTGATACCACTGTTCTTAAAAACGCGGCTCTCGTCCATAAATTCGCGAGAGTAGGTCAAGTGAGGTCTCAGGCTGCGACACTGACGTTCAAAAGCCGCAAACTCTAAGTTTAAAGTACCCCATGATTTTTCTGTTAAAATAAAAGGGAGTTGTGTTTTAAACTTTTACCTCATGTTTTTTTAAACTAGTTGCTGTCTGCTTGTGACACGCAGATGTCGACAAAAAAAACTGATATCCATATTAGTATCTGTCACATCCTTTCTTGTTTTACGGCAGAAGGTGGCAAAGGAGCAAGCGGTTATCACCTGATATTAATTCTACCCATAGGCATTTACGACAAGCTAATGTGTTGCAGCTGCATTGCCTACCTCTAATGGACAGAGATGGGAAAAGACAAGAAAAAGGATATTTCCTTCCAGTTCATACCCTCGCTCGTCCAATCCTCTTTCCTTTTCCATCCTTTCCTTATTGGAAAATGATGGAATGGGAAATAAAACTACACTTAGGCCTCAGACGAAGCGCACTACACGTACGTACGGTACGGGTACACTGTTAAACTTTCATAACAATGCATTCTAATGTAATTTATAATCGACGTAGTCGCATGAACGTAGAAGTAACCAGGGAAGAATGTTAATATCATGCGAAACTGAAATCTATGATTTCTGCCTAACCTTATTAGGTAAGGTTTGTAAAAATTATGAACGAGTATACCACGTTAAGTATTTATAAAAGCAATAATATCACTGAAAATAAACAGTTGATTTACAATAATTTATTCAATGACATTTGATCGTAGCCTTCATATCTAATTATTGTATTTAATATGAAACATTGGTTAATGCGATCTCACGTCTTTCACTTAACCTGTCATTCATTAACGTCTCAAAGCTATTTGACGTTGAGTTGAGAGATTATAATTTTAATTCAAGTGAACGTTATATCTGTCACGAACTAAAATTGTGCCCGGTTTCTGGTCTGACCAATGAAAAATTAACTAGATAGCTGTCAAAAATCTGATCAAATGTAATTTGTGTTGTTGAAACATGTTGATGTTTTGTGTTGATCGTTGGATCATCAACCTTTTTTCCTAATCGTTTCTTATATTTACGCGAATACTACACATTGGAATAAAACTAATTTTACGATCTTTTAGAAACTGAAATTGATTTGATATGACAATTAACTTGACTGAAGTGTTATTTAAAAAAAACACCAATGAATCATTACAATACTTACTTTAAAAATGTTCTGTACACTTCCAGTCGGTAAGAATAAGATCTTCTTTGAAGGATTTAAGTAGTATGGGTTAGGTATAACTAACAGTGGTGGTTTTTTGAAAAGAATGTACACCTGCAAAAAGCCAACTGTTACGAATATAATATAGATGTTTCGCGAGAGATCGATTATAAATCAATATGAATAAACGAACAGTACAGTTAAAGGGCAAGAACAGAGTTCGTTGATTCAATACGTTCTTGAAACTATCAAGCGGTACGAGACATTGATACGCATCTGTGGATCTGATGATCACCCGTGGATGACATATTTTCAGATCCTAAAGAACTGGTTATTAGAACATGACTTATTCACTATAAATTCCATTTTTTTTTTAAATCTTTAATCATCAATTAAGTTAGAAATCTTATGTTACCTCGTAAATAACGGTACAACGACAAAAGATAAGATTCTACAAAATTCGCGTAAAAGTAAAGCTTACGAAAACAATGTTAAATGTGAATTTGAGACAAAAAAGCTAACACGACGCTGGGCGTCGGTGAGCGTAATAAAAATGAATTATTACAGTTAAATTTTTACTTTGTTTGCATGAATTCCTCTAACTGGCTGTACAATAATAGTAAAGTACTATAAGTAGGATATTCCTTACGCTTTTATTGCAAGTGCGATAACGTTTATGTTGAAGGTTTTACAAGCAGATAAATACGTTCTACGCTTCTACGGAAATGTAATCACGCGTGCTCGTAGAATTTGAAAACATGTACTTGGAAATAATTTATTACGGTAGAATTATTGTGGAACTAAAATGTAGCGGAGTGCTATGTAATGAACAACAAACTAAGACATGATGCAGCTGTAAAATTAATCTTTTTGCAGCTAAAAAATAAAATTATTAAAACTATCGTGAGACATTATCAATAAACTTTCTATGAAGAAGGACCTCCGACAGGTCCGAAACTTGTCGGTACAAAATACACCGAGAAAAACGCGAACGTGAGTAAAGCCGTTTCATAGAAAGTTTACTTTTTGCAGCTTTTGTAATTTTTAAGATATATCAAGCGTTCTCATAGTATTTTTTAAAAATGGCAACTGCAAACCTGTTTAAGTTAAGATCTCCGTCCGCTTTACTGTTATGCATATAATGCAATATTATCGGCTATGGTAATGATCGAACTTTAAATCGTTGAAACCGATTACCATGAAATTTTGTAAGCATATTTTCAAGAGTATTAAAAAAATTACATAGGCGCCTTTTATCTCGAAAAAAAAACCTTGTCGGTTGCCATGGTAAGTGAGTGTGACATGACAATAACAACTTCTTGACATTTTGTTATTGTCATATAATAATTACAGTGCGATGACAACCGATGACAACATTTTAACATTTACCTATAATACAAAGTTATTCGATATATAATGTCTTCATTGGATATTTTGTAACTTGATTTCTTGATTGAGCAATAAGAAACGAATGCGTGCGAAGGCGCGAGTAATTGCTAGTATTTTATAAAACATATAAAGGAATGCGTTATGCTACGGTTTGAACTCAATGCGGCGATGAAAGGGCGATTTAGTACAGATTGTTATCTCTAACTTTTATTCACAGTGGACTTACATATAAACGTACTGATTCACCACACGTCATATTAATAATTAAATAACTATATCATTATGAACCACCTGTATATTTAACACAGACAAAACATTTTGGAAATGTCCCTTAACAAATTGGAAACTTCTAATTATTTTGTTAGTTAGCTATCATGAAATAATAAGCCATTGTTTTATTGTAGTTGCAGTATAGTTATAATGGAATCGCTATCTTTATCTAGGAAGGCAATTTGCTATGTAGGTGTAGCCAAGATAAGCGACTTGAGCAACTGTGTCGAAGGTTTTAGTTGCCAAGATGGTCGTCAACTTCATTGGAAGATGGCATCCAACGAAGTACAAGTAGTATATAATTCATGTACATTAGTAATTTTTCAAACGATGAAAACATCTTACAAAGAAACAACAGTTTTCGCGTCCTTAAGAAAATCATGGAACTAATGAAAGAAAATACGTTTTAAGTGTGCATTAAATCAAGAAGACGGCTTGCAGAAGTACTTGGAGTAAAGAGCATTTAATTTAATATACGTATGTAGTTGTGAAACTTTAAAAACGTGAAAAATGAACATAAATAACGTAAGTGGATTTTTATAATGTGTCTCTACTATTCCGATGGCGTAGTAAGAGGTAGAAATCTTATTTGACACCAAATGTGACACGAGGTGGACCTATCGCCAGTCCCACTACCAGACTCAAGAATATTTATTTTGCTTCTCGAAAACGAACTGATGACTTGCAAAACGTATACGAAGTACGAATAACGAAGTATAATTTAAAAAAAAATTCTTAGAGTTTTTCACCAGAAATGATTACATTTTCTATGAGCTATGCAACATGTGCTTTGCTATGCAATTTTAGCTAAAATACGTACGTACACTCAATTGTCGCGCGCCTCCCCTAGCAGAGGATTTGTTAATCTCTTGAATTAATAAACATCAGAGAATAGATGCTGTGAAAATGGACCTAAAGGAGCTCCAAGCAGTTAACTGGCAGGAGATGGTAAAAGACAGGTAGTGTTGGCGCTCTCTTGTCCGACACAGTCAAAGACCCACAAGAATTAAACAAGAGATATAATCAGATATCTTTGACGATGAACTTTGAGAGATCTTATTGTGTGGATTTCCTCTGTGTCTTAAGTGCGGCTAGTGAATATAAATTAATTAATATAGTAAGTACAAGCATTAATATTATGAGCGCAAATCGCAAGCACTCCAGAAGGTGTTATACCGGCACGTGTTCTCCACACCAAAACTTTGAGCTACAAATTTAGTTCACTTGAGATTAACTCGAGCTGCTCCACGGAAAATAATTAAATCATATCACATTTATAATGTTTCCACAGAAATTAAAAATATATTATATATTTAAACTTTCCATTTCTTTGGTCGTCTCGGTTCTTAAATACAGAATAGGTGCATTACTGACGTCATTGGCGTAGGTTTTTAGTCAAGATATTCGTCTTCATCTTGGACCTCTTTCGACCTTAATTATCATACATTATGCTAAAATTCCTATTTCGTGTACGCATTTAAAAGCCAAGATATGTTCACAATGTTAATTATCCTTTCCCCATCACAAAGATCAAATCCAGGAGTTCAATAGGCTTTAATTACGATAATATGCAGTATTATAATCCATTCAGATAAATAGCTACATTATAATTTTGTTAGGAAAATTTAGAATTTCAATATTGAAATAATATAGACAATTTCTGATAAACAACGGTAAAATAAATAAGTGTTGTTGTGGCACCAAAACATTTGACGTTCATTATAATTTGTTTAGGTTATTTATAAGACACCACAAAGATTTTAATGAACCTGTATTAATTATCAAAACAGTTTTTTTTATCTGCAGCACTCATCTCGTCGTCTCTTCAGACATACCTGGCATCGTGTTAGCGCTTGCGAATAACTTTCGAATAATTTTTTAATTTGTTTTAGTTAAATTGTAAGGAATGGTGCCAACTGAATGGAATAAAAACGACTCATTAAATCTAGAAGAATAATATTGGAAGAAAAATAATTTTATATAAGTATTACGGTTAATGCGACAAAAGTACGCTACATCTTTTTAAGCCTTTTGTTCGATATAAATAAGTCCGGGAGTCCCCGCCCTCCCCTGCTGGCACCAAAAAAGACAGAGGCCCGCGGTCCCAGCGTCGCCGCCAGGTTTACGCGAAATGCAGTTGCAAGGGAAAGGCTGCCCTTCCCCTCGCAGCCCCACCGCCGCCGCATCAGCCGTGCGACCCCGCTGAGTCGCGGAGGGCAAGGCGAGTGACACACCGCATTACCACCACTCCTCTCCCTCCGCGACTCACTGCGGGGACGAGTCTCCTCAGCCCTGCAGCGCGCGCACTTAAAGGTGGGCTCCAATGAGCCCACCCCGAGTGGCCCTCTCTGGCCGGTCTTGCGTCATGGACCGGCCTTGGGTTTCTCTTAGCTTCACAGTGGGCCCCCACCCACGGTTACTAAACCCCATTGCCACGATAAGAAGGGAACCCGGTTGGGGAGAGCCACCAGGGGTCCTCTCTCGACTCGTGCTAAGGCCTGATCTTTGTAGAAGGCCTTGGGTATAATATCCAACAGTCAAAAAGTAACAGGAACAACATTTTTTCGCTGGTAATCATAATATCAGAACCATCAATCTTCTCTAATCAAATAATAAAGCCCGGTGATTGACACAATAACAACGTGTCAAATCTTTCCCTAATATAAGTGTTATCCTTGTTTCGATATTTTTATTGTTATATATATATATTTATTTTCAAATTAAATTAATTAACATTTTTATGATCGTGACCCTGCTGCACACAGGTGATATTGGTTAACGATACCTAAACGATAACTGAATAAAGATGTGCCCCAATTATAACACGTTACTAACGTTATTGAAAAGGGTCTTTTTGCAATAAGTATATTATAAAAAGTCACGTTACTCTGCATTTGATCTTGAGACATTGGAATAAATCCAAAAGCAATTATGACTTTGATGACTGGGCATCCTTATATCTACGAGGATGGATAAATTCATGCCTTTCACTACATGTCAAGGTCTACTACACTACTACAGTATGCAGTACTACTGCTTCAGAGGACCTCCCCTGAGTCTAGGATTGGACCCTTGCCATCCTTCTTCAGTAAACCCGAATACAAGACCAAATCATCGCTCCATCTTTTGCAAGACCTAACTCTGTTATTGTACCGTGCAGTTCGCTTATAAAATTTACAGTAGAATAATATTGGGTGCAATACTTTTGCTTTAACTGACTTATAATTCGACATTCAATGATTTGTCAAGTAATATGTTCATTTTAAATTATACCCAAGCAGTAATTAATTATAATTATCAATAAAAATATAAAAGTTTTGCAAAAAGTGCAAAAACAAACGATAGTTGTTCGATAGAATATTGAACTAAAGTGCAATTTGTTCCACATCAAAAGACAGACAAAAAAGATAATATTTCAATTTGGGTGATGCAGCTTTTAATCTATCTGCAAGCGCAAACCAGGCTAGTGATTTTGGATGTTGCCAATGTAAAATGAATTGCTTTTATATTCAGATTTAAAACAGTATTTCGACAGAAAAAATAATATTAAAAATAATGTATTGCGATATTTCTGCATGAAGGCGACGAGCTATTTGATTTCGAAATCAAAGGATTTCATTGCATAGAGGAAATTCGTAATTTTAATATTAAGTCACATGTCACCGCAGAGTTACCAAAGAAGCCTTTGCAGCTTAATCTCGACATAGACAATTATTCTCGCGAGTGTAGCAATATGACGAACTTGCAAATTATGAACAAATCTTTGCAGACCCACTATTAATCGGTCGCAGAGCTAAACCTTGAAAAGTAAATTCGGATGACTCGTTTTAGTCGGACGCTTATGCAGCAAGGATCCCTATTAATAGTTTGAAAATTGTTTCACCGCTAAGATTAATAGAATTATAGGGTTTGGCAATAAGTAGATGTAAAATGTATTAATTATATTGTGAGTATTTTTTTCGTATATAAACATCTCTTACATTGATCGTATGAGTTGAAATATAATCTGGCAACATAAAATAAAATACTTAAAGAGTCCCTGTATCATGGATGGTAAACACAATTTGTGTCTGAGAAAAATTAAAAGTATATATTTTGTTTTATGAGGTGAGAGTATTATGTTAAAAGGACGCTACACCTGACGGTCTAGATTACACATGAACTCGTTGTTTTTGCACCTTGTAAATTATTATTTTAATCTGAAAAATTACAATGGATTAAGGCATACGTAATGAAACTTTCATCTGAAAATGTATATAGTTTTGCTTTTCACTTTTAAGACTCAAAGATCTCTGTAATTAGATAGTCTAGACAAGAATCTGATTTTAAGAAATATCAAATACGTTTCGGATACTAAACTGTTCGTGGCTGTAGCTTTTTAGGAACTATAACTTTTTTTAATTGAACAATGTACATTTTACTTAAATTTAAAGTCTCGTCGTAGCAATATACATTTACCCATACATACTGGACCTGAAACTAGGAACGACGGAAATACGGCTTCCTTTTATAACAGTAGAGCACTAATAAAGTATTTTTGGAAATTCAGCTATTAAGGGAGCGAAAAGTATGAAATACTTTGTGTTGTGTACTTGGGATAAATCTATGAATCTGGTCATGCTTAAATTGAAGCTTATTGCTACTATTATAAATAATAATATTTACTCGCAGTCACTAAAAGGTTTTATTCACCTAACACGTCTGTCAAGTTAACCGCCATGTAAGATCAATTTTAGTTGCTAAAAGAAAATAAACTCCTAGCAACTCAGATGACATTTAATCGGATTTTTACAACTAGCTAGCTAATTTATAAGTCGATCAGACTTCTAGAAGCCGTGCGTTATTCTTTTATTAAAATTGTCGAATGAAAAATGAGATATTTTTTGAAGTTCGATACTGTTGGAGCCAGTGACGAAACATTATATTTTAGCTAATTAATTGAAATAAATCGATGTAGGTAGGATAGGTTTTTCATAAGGAGTCGCTGGTAATAACTTAAATAGAAGTATATTGCATAAGTACCATCTGTAGTATCATTATAATCAACAAATTATAATTTAACCCAGTCCAAGATTGTATATGTGAGCTCCCGCTGTGAACTACCATATATTAAGCCGACGCCATGTGTTGTATAATAATATATTTTAACGATAAAACACCTGAATAGGTACTTTATCATATTGCAAAGCCGAGTGTCGGGACGCAACACCCGTATGATGAACTGGTATCCTAAGGGTTTTCATTGAATCCCGCGAATACATGCAAAATTATGAGCTTCAGAAATGGATTGAACAAAAATGTGGTTATATTAAACTCTTATAAAAGTAATAAAATTAAGATTGGTTACGTTGTCATTAATTTCAAAAGTAGTGAAAAAAATGTCATTTCGAGAATAAAGTGTGTAAAACTTATTCCATAACTTAATTTTTCATACAATTAAGTATGACCCTCATACTCCAGACGGTCATATATAAGGTATCGAGGTACATTATTACAAACTAATACGAGGCACCAAGGTTGTTTCTGTCTACACAGTCTTCTCTTTAAGGGAGTTGATATTTTTATAAGAGGATTCTATATAGAATGATCGAAGTAACGAGTACCGACAATTGTCAGCCTTTTATCCAATAAAATAGGACAAATTAAAATGTCTTTGTACTCTTAATATTAATTAAAATGTAATATTAAATAAAATATTTCAGTGTAGCCATAATTCCCGCCACAAATGGAATAGATAATCCTATAAGTATATTATAATGAATGAGCCTCTTTTACGAATATAATCTTCTTTATTGGATTCAGAATTTATTAAAGGGAATACCGTATAAGTTATTCCCTTTAGCCACGTCGAGTAAGAGCTGGCTTCGGAAGATGGACACGTAATTTTGTTATCGTTGTGGTATCCTTAATTGCGTTATATTTTAATCAGTCATTCATTCCGTTTGTGAGGAAGATTAGGGGAGCAGACATTGAATTATTACCCAAATTAAGTATTATTCTCATATTTATATTGTTTTATATTATCTTCATGGTTTTCATAAATTGTTTTTCTTACTTCAACGACAGAGACAAAACACCAAGGCAAAAAAGACATCATGTTCTACTAATTCCAATAAATATATATATATATATTTTTAACAATATATTTTGAATAGGTCACTGACAAAACTGTCATAGAAATAGAACGAGCATTCCAGCAATACAAGAATGGCAATCGCGCCTTACATACATAACATAGGCATGTGAATTAGTATCGTAGCTACATTCAGTGGAATTTACTAACATGACTATTCAATCGTATTAGGAAGTCCCATTCCTCAAATGGATGTCTTTGTTCGGTATTATCCACAGGTGTCCGATAAGCGACCGTGAATTCTCGCCCATTGAGGGCTTGATTAAATTGTTTTATGGACGCCGTTTATAGGATTATATTAAAGTAAATCCGAATGTACATCGATCAGATCAAAAGGGAGATTGTTACTTATGTTTATAGCTTTTACGAATTGAATCGAATAAAACGTTACAAGTACAAAATACAAGTTATGTTATCTAAAGTCTTGTAATTTCATACAGAAGAAATTCGCGACGAAAAGAGCAAGAGATGGAATAAACTCTTATATATTAAATATAGTAATAAACACGCTTGTTTATGACTTCATCTAAATATTAATTAATGTGTTTCTATTGACATGTATGTAAAAATATTCATGTATGTACGCACGCATATACATACAATATTTTACAGGAATCATTCAATTATTTTACAGGGAAGGGTTTCATATACGTGTAATTTATAACAAGCATATGCGTCAAAGACTATGTTAAAATGTATGTAGTTGGTAAATTGAATTGTATATTTTTTATTTTTATTTTAGATTTATTAAAAGTTAAAGTATCATCGAAGTTGTATCCAGTCAAGTTTTGATTGCCACTTCAGTCTGTTTAGTGCTGCACGCGCGTCGTGCGCTTGGTTAAGCAGCGGAATTACTAATTCTAGAATACGGAACTTGATAAAAATTGGTGGCATGGTATTATGCTCATATACCAAATATTTAATTTAAATTGTGCTTTCAGTAAGTAAACTGTTTAAAGCTGTGTAAAATCGTTCGATTGTATTGATATAGAATATTTAGTAGGATGATGCTCGGTGATGGCACCAACTGCATGTTTAATAAGTATTATATTTTTTTTTATAATAATGCCATTTACATGTAAAAGATCACTACTATACGTGGGCTACGTATAATACTCACACCTTAATTTTGAGACGCACTGTTAGGAATTAGAACTAGACTTCTGCAATAACCATACCCTCGCCTGGCAAATCCTCATCCCCTTCTCACCCTTTCATTATTGGAAAATGACCCTTTCCTCATAAGTAGAGGGTGGGAACGGGAAAACGATTAGACAAGGAGGGGGTTGACGGGGAAAAGGAAATATCCTATGCCCTCTCCTCTGTCCGATAAAGGTAGGCAACGTATTTGCAACACATTTGCTTGTTGCGGATGTCTACGGATAGCGTCACTTAACATCAGGTGATCCGCTTACTCGCTTGCCACCTTATTACGTAAAAAAAACGATTTGGGCCTCCGGCAAATCAATCATCAGACGAAACGTAAAATACTTCTACTTCACGCTTGTCTTCTGTGTGTTCCTGTCGAGCCGGCTCATTCGGGCATATGTTGTTGTTGTGGGCTCTACTAATGTAAACTGTTTTGTTCCTTCTTTTAAAAATTATGGCAGCATAAAGATGTAACGAACCGTACCTTTTTATAACCTAAAAAAACTTGAGTGTGAATAAAGTGTAGACTCGGTTGGTCCGTACACTAAACATAGAACTTATATGAGCGCACTATGCAAATGTTTGACCCATCCCTATCTCAAGCAAATATGAAGACGTGTGGTCCTGTTCCACAAGTTTTAATTAACCACCTCCCCTATGCTTTGACATCGTGACAGCAACAATCACGCAAGTAAAATGTCATTAAGGAGACCGATATGTGTGTCGTAATTACGTGTAGGGAAGTAATGATCTAGCAATTCCATACCTATTGGTATCGCATTATTTTCTATAATTCAAAATTATGAAATTTACTAGTTTGTAATATTTTTTTTGTCACATTTTGAACTTGAAGAATACAAAATAATTTTAAAAAATACACTGTAAACTTGTCAGTTTTGTTTGCATCAAAGTAGAAAGTTTCCCACGTAATAGTATGGAAAAAAATATGACAACATTGCATTGTAAGTCGTTGATTTCCAGGTAACTTGCACAGATATTATTCCATTTTTGATATTTTAATACTTTTGGTATTTGATAATGTTTTGTTGGTTTTGATAGGGTTTCGTGTTATTTTGCATTCATGTAATAATTACCTTATTTAATTGTTCAGTTTTCAATTTATCGTTTTGTTTTGTTGGTAATGTTGCCGGTAATTTAATAAATAAATAGCAGTAAATTAATTCAGTCTTCTGCACTAAATTATTTTTCTACTTTCACGTATTTACAAATTTAAAATGTTTGTTTATATGTGTATTTCATTGATTACTTAGACCGTTACGTAGAGTTGATTTACAAACTTCAATTTAAGTAACTTTTTAAAGGCAATAGGAGATACGTAATAGAGGAAAGCGCCTATGATTAATACCGGTCAGGCGGTGACTCGTGCTCAATCGCCATCTGCCCTTATTAATTGCCTTGTCAGGCGTAATCGTATGTCCTTCTCTCTATATAGCTCCCTCACGTACATGTGTGTATTGCGCGCTTCCGTAATATTGATATTTACTGAATTAACGTTTTCGCCGGAATTAATTACCTCGTAAGTCACAATAATGTCACACCGTACAGCTTGCACGCCGGAGGGAATGTCAATTGCGTACGTATTGATTTCTATAAAACATAATAACAATGGTCTAAACAAGATCTTAACAGAAGACATATCAATACCACTTCTGACATTATTCTCAGAATATTATATAAAGTACACATATTTCATTGTCATTCAAAAGGAGGTGAATCGATCAATGAAACTATTAGCTGCTATTATTGTACACACATGTTTTAAAAGATTGTACAACTTGTATTCAGTTCCATTGCATACGACATAATTTATCCAACAACACTATAATTAATGGCTCTATTATTTTGATCGCAACTGTCGCGCGACACGTTAATCACTCTCAAGATAATTTGGCTTATTAATATATAATATACATTTGACTTATTAGTACATAATTAAATTAGATAAACGCGTAGGTATCATCGTGAACGGATGGTTCGTTTTGACTAATGATTTGTGCAAGGCGATCACAATCAACAGATGACAAGCAATTAATTGAATTAATTGCAGGCGTCGCTCGAGCGGACTCAGAGCTTGAGGAAAGTTCGGTCCAGTGTTTCGATAGTTTATATTGATAGATCGGTTCTGAATTCGAGTATATATAATTATAATATCTTAATTCAATTGATTAAACAACTTCGTAACATAATTTCTAGAGTATACATAATTTAGCTTCGTGATTACGATTGGATTCGAATTCCACTTTTAAACATTGTAATTTTAAACAGATGAAAATGTTGTGATACTGTGATGAGTTCATTCATAGTCATAATGACTGGCGAAAAGGTTTTAGTTACTTCTGTTTCCATCGAGGAATCTTTATTATACAGTCTTTAAATTTAATTACACTAATTGCTACTTTTGAGACACAATAATCTTTGAAAAATATTTTTATATGATGAATGTTGATAAATTTCAATATATGCGGCAATTTTTATCAATTTTACTTGATAATAAATATTATAGTAAAGCAAAGAATGGACGAAATTGTATAAAGAAGGGGATTATAAGGGTTGCGGTGTACCTTTTGTATTTGTAAGCACTGTGAAATTATTTCTCTAGTAACATAAGAGCATGTGTTGTAAACGGATTACACAGATACCAGCAATCTTTGTATATCCCCCGTCTTTTCAAACGAAATACTAATGCGTCAATGTATTTGTAACCTAATATGTTTTCTTCTCGTTGGCCTTTTGACGTACTTAAAACTTCTACCCCTGTTATTCCCTATTGTTGTTTTGCAGTAGTGTCAGTTTTCTTGGGAAATTTGGAAGGAAATGAATATTATTACAACATATTTAAGGAAATCCTTATTTATGGTAAAAGTAGATTTTTTGATCTATTTTTCTGTCGCTTTACAAAGAAGTCATTTTTGGATGACAATTAGCTGAGGTAGACAATGTTAATTTGTGAAAAAGCAAATGTCATCCATTCACTTGACAGGTTCTAAATGCGACCGAAATTGAGTTTTTTAAGATAATACAGAAATGTTGCCGTGCCCGGGAATCTAACCTGAGCCTTATGGCCTAAGAGTATTTATTTCCTACAACTTTTATTTACTCACATTCAATTATTTGTATTATAGTAAGTTGTTAGGATTTTTTTTCTTCTTTTTCAGAAAATGCTTTCAAAAATAAAGTGAATAAAAATAATATGGGATAAGTTTAATTTTGTGGCGTTTGTTTGGTATTAACACGAAATATAACATAGCACAGAACGAAGAAAAAGATACAACACGCTAACTACAAAATGTGATCGAACAAGTTTAAGTTACACGATGTAAAATTTAGAGGATTAACTACAGAACTGAGTCTAGCATCACAAATGTTGGATCAAGATACAAACAAAATCACGAGGTCAGTAACGAACGCGTTCAGTACAAAGCATTTCAGTTTCGAAGCGAAACTGGACGTAATAACAGATAAGACTAATCTGAGTACACTAAGTCCACTTGCTCCCAGTAAAGGACAAATTGTATTGTTATTTTACTGCATCCACAAAAGTTAGTTATTGACAGTCGTTATCTTTAATTGTGTGAGTTGGAGTTCCATTCCCAGTCAGTCTGTAAGTAGAAATTAAAAGATACCTTTGTAAACGAAACTTTAAGCATGTTTAAGGTAATAAATATAATAATAATTATTATATATTAGCACCAAACATACAATAGCAATGAAGAAAAAACTGAATACAATAGAAATAAATAATTAAAATAAATGAAAAATAATTAAAAATGAAACGCAATCAAAAACGAACGGGCCATCAGCGGGTTGTCGATACATTTGACGCACGCCCAACACCACTTATTGTCGTGCGCCACGACGAACGATGCAACAGTCATACCTCTGGCATCCTCACCGCCGAGAACTTGTGTCGCAGACAACAACAGGCCGCCCTCGTCGGCTTCCTGGGGACCAACACCAGCGAGAAGAGGTCGCCCACCACCGGTTCGCTTAGGATCCTCAGATAATAAGCATCCGCCTATGACTGTCGCACCGAGTGGTAGTGCGCGCTTGAGATGGGATACTTTCAATGGAAGTGTCAGCTTAGGGTGAACAACCTCATAGCGTACAGGCCTAAAATACTGTTTTTTTTCAGACGCTTCGTCCGACTGTCTGTGACTTTCCAACGGTTATCGGACTAAGTGCGAGCGATAAAACGATGTTACCTCTTGGGTAACTCTGTTCTTGAGCGACTCTGTCACGCAGCACGACACCTTCGCAAAGATGCTGAAACACATCGATACTGCTGTGTACTCTGAGAATACTGGTGCGCATACTGGTTAACGGAACATCCAAGTTAACAGGTATGTGTTAGTGATCAGTACATTGAGCGTTCGTGGGGTACTTTGGAGGATAAGATTTTCAAGTATAGATCCTAATCTATAAGAGACAGACCTCGCTTACCGCAAATGCCCGTTAACAGACGGAATATATCATTAGTAAATGCTGTAGAACGCTTGTTATCACCATATTTGGATTCTAGTCTAGATTTATGCAATACCAACTCAATCTTCTATAGTGGGCCGTGGCTACAGCTCGTGTCATCAGTGACTGCAGTTGGTGTGTTAAATTCCAATTCAGTTACTCGACGTGGGCATACTCACCCGATCTGACAATACAGGATTGAGCGGCACGTTAAAGTAACTAAAAAACTAAGAGCGAATCTTTTATTCTTTCCAGGTGGGTAACAAGCATCCAAATATTATGCGTATTATGCCTATATATATATATATATATATATATATATATATATATATATATATATATATATATCTGGAATGCAAACATCATCAGCATCGCACGATCGCCACCACTGCACCACGGTACGTAATAAGTAACCTTATAATTTTTTAAAAGCCGTAAACAAGGTATCGATTCTAATAATAAACAAGTTAACGTGGTTTCATTGAATGTCATTTATCGAAGAAATGAAAGCCTTTGCGTTGAATCAGCCCTTATCGATGTCGACGGGTTCAATTACCATTAGCGTAGCCATTGGTGAACAACTATGATTATGCCACAGGAGGTCCGCTCGTATTCAATCATATTATGTTTTTATTGTGTGCCTTCCAACGAGCAAATGATTAGACGAACGAAAAGGTAATGCGTAAGAAGATAGGGTGGATGAAGAAGACGGAACGAATTCCATTGAAATTGACTTTTACACTAGCTTGCACTTCATAGTGTACTTAATATCTGTCTTCGATTTTGGGTTTTTTAGGGGCATAGGCCGATAACGGTATTGTACTGAGTATAATCTTGCAATTTTCCGCAAGTGCGCGTTAGCCTACAGGATAGGACTGTCTCGTCAAGACAAAATAAGGCCCTGACGAGGATGCCCAACCTCTCCTTTACACACATATAATAACTGAATACTTTCTTGTAGGGAAGTAAGGGAGGAGTAGGGCTACCAATCGCTTACACCTTATTCCAGTCATGGTACCTGAAATCTAGCATATAACACGGGTTGGTGACGCAAAAGCGATGCTACACAATAACAAACATGTTTTAATTTCTTCTTATCTCTTAGAACTGGGAGACTATCTCGATGTATCTTGGCCTTGGCCTTGTAGAATAATAAAGACTAATTAGTGAAATTATATGACTGGCTTAGACTTCAATGGAATCGTAACAAAGTAATGTATGATGCATGATATTAGTTGACTGAGACTGTATCTTGGGCATATAGTATGTGTATATTATGTGGAATGGTAATATGTTACGTCTTACGTAAATGTTAGTTGCCATTGTTTCTATTGTACCAGCGAAGTTCGTGCGAATTCAAAAGCAATAAACGATTTAAATGCAATTCTCTCAATTTGATTCCATGGCCTCAGTGCTCGGGTGAGTTAGCTAAAATTTATAATTTAACTTACGCATTGAAATAATAATAAGTTTTGGAACTTAGACTGAAAACTTTGTTGTAGGCGTTCATTTAATTATAAAACAATACAACAGAGATCAGACGGATGAACTTGGCTCTTTAATAGAAGAACTTTTTAAATAATTAAATATTTGACAGCAATTTACCCTTTAATTTCGAATTAAAATATGACTTCGGTACTTTAAAATATGACTGTTTCAGTCTCCTAAAACAATGTAGTGTTGTAATTGGACCATACAATTATATGACTTTCAAGGTTCTTAGAAAGAAAATAAAAGATAACATAAATCATAAGTCGTCGTCGTCGTTTCAGCCGATATCTGTCCACTGCTGAACGTAGGCCTCCCCCATTGATCGCCACAAGGCATAAGTACCGGCTATGTAATTCTGATTCTGTAAGTAGCAACAAAATATTCTTGGCGCAACTTTATGCCATGGCGGTGATAAAGGTTACAAGGGAGCTTTACAACTAAGTGTACAATTGAAGTTCGTTGTCTATAATTAAAATAATATATTTTTTTATAACTCAGTACATCACAGAACTCACGTAAAACACTTGAGTTTTGTTTTAAAATCAGTTAACGTTATATTTTTAATCTGCTACCACATGAAGCAAAATAAAATGTTATGAATTTTTCACAGATTTGTTTCAGAAGGTTACTATATAAATATTTAATTTAAATTTACAGTCTTAAATAGACGCATTAAATACGTATTATCGAGTCCTTTTTGTACATATTAAAAATGGACGACCCTTCGACACAGTTGAAACCATTTAAGCGCCAGCTATCGCTGTCCGTCTGTTTAAAGTCTGAATTGTTTCAAATAAAGAATTAATTATGAAGTGGAGGAGGCCAAGTTGGCGTCGGCAATGGGTGACTTGAGAGTTCAGAGCGGTTACAATTTGTGGGAAGGCGTCAGGTGCGGAAAACTTGCGACACTCACTACTTCACTCGCTTTGTTGCCTTCTCAAATGATAAACTTGATTTGAATCACAGATTGTACGAATACGTTGGCTCTGTGACGGAGTAACTTTCAAATCTACGCCGTGAATGTACCGTGCTGTTTGAAAACTACGAACTAAATCTTAAAAACACTTTTGTTCCTCTGTTACAACATAAAACACTAATATATTTATAATAACCGCGGGTTTACACGATTTCAGTTTGTTCAGAGAGAAAGCTTGTATTGCGAGACGATTTTACGCCAGTGGAAACCCACGGTACGTAAGTTACGTTATTAATACGTGGACTGAAAATCATAAAATTGTTTGTTAATACAATATTTGTTGTATAAAGAACTTTGGAACGTTAAATATTACATTCAGCTCCTACAAGGCGATTTTTATTACTTCAAATTTGAACGTTTATTGCAAACAAATCACTCAGCAAATCAATCCGAACGTGAACTGAGCCGGTGTAACAGACAGGCATGTTTGTGTTACAGCCATTGTGCCGGCTGCGTTTGTACGCTCGGATGACAGATGGATCCCTGGATGGAAATCCCATTGTTCATGTTATGGGATAAGGGAATGGAATTTGTACCATTAAATACGTATCGCTGCTATTTGCCTACCATTTTTAGGGTAATTATATTCGATTGTTTTAAAGTTATGTCCAAAAGACGTAAGTTCGTTTTGTATGTACCTACAACACTATTTTTTATAAGAATGATTATGGTAACTTTTAAGCTATAGTTACGGATCTGTTTAGGTTTTTAATATGTATTTTTACCCGACCCAAAAATAAAGTAATATTCACTCAGTCGAGACTTCTCTTGTAAGTCATTCGTTTGTGTTTATCCGGCACAGCTTTATTAAATCTTTTAACACGTCTCATCGGACTCGAACAGAGAGCATTAGATCACAAATTCAACAATTTATTCTCTATAATTACATAAGTCGTTGTCTTTCCTTTCTTGTATTTGGTATTCATGTGTATCTGCTATCAAAAAAATTCTAATATTTGAAAATACTACAATAACACAGGCTTTTACTGTGTTTTGTATTTTCGGAAATGTAAACTACGTAGTAATAACAATACAACCAAATTACAACGTAGTTAATACCACCAAATGGTATGTATAACCGCATTAATAAAATATATTTTTGTAATCGAAATTACAATTTCATAAGTAAGTATGAGACTTAATTAAGAAAAGTAAGTATATAACAGTCTAAACTGCATAGCATGTCAGGATTTTTTTCACATTAGCGTCAATTGCCGTCGCTTATGACAATATTGCACATAATCACATCATTTCACTTCATATGCATAATTCACACGCCGCTTCCACAATGGAGCATCGGCACATAGACTACGCATATTAATCAGCTATTTCAATGGCTCTAATTAGGCCTGACACGGACAGAGTTGCAGTAAGCTACGATCGTTATATCCGTATTTGGAAAGGACAAACATTTCATGTATCTGTATATCTTTAATTTTGGAGATAAAAGTTTGGTAAATCGATCTGTATGTTACATGTCGTCTACTTCTGGTGTTCAGAAGACGGGCAGTATTTATATCACGGTGTGGAAATGTTCTCGGTTGTTATTATAGTTTATCCATAACAGATCGAATATTTCACAGTTTTATGTGTCTTTGAAGGCTTGTTTAATCATTCTGCATACTCTTGCAACCTTGTGCACACTCTAACTGGTAAACATATTGTTGTTTTACATATGGCAGTCATAGATTGATAATCATCTATGTTTACCGACTGTTTTGCATCAGTTAGGTGTCGGATAGTTACAGTGAGGCAGAACTTGAATATAAAAATAACCACTTAACCCACAATTTACATTGTTGCGAAAATAATATTTAATTAATATTGAAGTAACTGAACCACCCTCGTTATCCACAATACCGTCACTAAGAAATATATAATTCTATTCATTCGAACCAGCTGAAATGTACAAAGATTTTCAGCGCCTTTTTAAAATTCTTTTATGAGCGACGCAAAAAATCCCCAGCTAACATTACAATTACATTTAAAACAGTCGCTGAACATTCAATAGTAACAAACAGAGCGTCGTAGGATGACAAAGCGGGCGACACAATAACAGGAGACAATAGCGCGGTTTGCGTCACGATGCAAACACGGTTCGCTCAGCTCTGTCACTGTCAGACCTAATTAGCACAGCCATTGAGATTGTCTGATTAATATGTGCATTGTCTCCCACGGTCTCTCGCTCAACTTGTATTGCTGACTAGTTATTGACTTTTTGTCATATTTGTCTGCGAGGTGGTGGCTTCATTTGTATCAGCCTTCGAAATGTGAAAATTGAATCGGGAATAGTGAATATCAAATTTAAAATTCGGGTTTGAACCGTTTTTGTTTGCTTTGTCTTTGAATTTTTGATGAAAGTAAAACAGCGCAGAGTACTAAAGAAAGATACATCGTCCTTCTGTATGTTACATTTTACGACGTGCTTTGTTGTAACCAGAATGATAATTATTCAAACACTGATGTATATTAAGTTACTAGGAGTAATAAGGTATACGCTATGGGCCATAGATATTAGAGAAAAGTTGACAGGTGAGAAGCGAAAAGTAAATGATGAGGGGTAATATGTAACAGGAAAGATGTGTTACGTAGCAGATGATAAGTGGTAGGTAATAAGTGATAAGTGAAGGTGGCAAGTGACAAGTTACAGGTAGCGTCGATCTCATCGATATCAGCCCGTCTTACTTCTTATTATAACATACGCTCTCTTTTCCACACGTTCAATCAAATTGCATATGCGTTCATTAATTTAATTTAAAAGATTATTTAAGCTACGTCTTTCTCTGAGTAATCTGTACTGCTATCATTCAGGTTATATAGTAAGTAATATGCAATTAATACTTACTAAAATTAGTACGCTCTAAGAGAAGTCACTAAATACTATTCCCATTTTCGAGGGAAGTTTTTAAGCAAGTCAGGCATAACGGTCGTCGTAACTGACATTGCGAGAAATACATTAAAAGAAATTACCACTTTTTGTTGATAAATGTTCATGCTACCCCCGCAGGCTGCTGTTTATGTGCCTATTAACTTGCCATACCTACCTATTAATGAGTAATCTGTTATAATTACGATTCCGGCAACGTATCGTGCGTGCGTTGCACAGTTTTGACTTAACGTTTACTCCAAGGGGCCTATGTGAGATATTTTATCGTCGTACACAGCCTCGTGATGTACACGTATAGCGCCCAAGACAAACTTTATGTTGAGCTATTGATATTACACACGTACAAAACTTACGTACTGTCTTGAGGTACGTAGAAGTTATTTAGTTAGCTTAAGTGTTAGTTGAGGTAATATAGACTTACATGAACGATGCTTTGTTTCATTCGAAATATTACCAATCTCTTAATAATTTACTAATATTCATTATAAATCCAAGATCAATCAACGATTAAATCCATTCTTTATGTTTTGAGGTCCGTACCCTAAATCAGGCTACGGCGCTTAAAGATTAAATCATACGATAATTAGAATACATTTAAGTTTGTTTACTATGTCATAGTACACAAAGAAATCGATGCATTTTACCGTCAATGGCAGTGAGATTTAAGAGAGAGCTTTAAGTGTAGAAATTTAAGGAAATAATACAGCCATAAGTCATATGGAAATAACACTAACTGGCTGACACACGCACAGATAATAAATATTACACAGGAATACGAAATTATTATGACTGACGGGCCGGTTGGCGTGGTGTGTAAGACACTTGCTTTTCACGCCGCAGGTCGTGGGTTCGATTCCCACCCAGGACAGACATTTGTGTGCATGAAGGTGTCTGTTTGTCCTGAGTCTGGGTGTCATTATCTATTTAAGTATGTATTTACAAAAAAAAGTAGTATATGTAGTATATCAGTTATCTGGTTGCCATAGCACAAGCTCTGCTTAGTTTTAGATCAGATGGCCGTGTGTGAATATGTCCTAGGATATTATTATTACATTCTTGACATTGCGCTCGTTATAGTGTAAATGTTAAAACATCAAATTATAAATAGTTTTGATAAATCTCTTTTTTAATTGCGGTGGTATAAAAATAGTCTGGCTGTTTCATGACGCCGTCAAATGTACAGCTGTAATGTAAAGCTGTAATAATTAATATGATCTCCTATAGAGATAAAAGGCGAAATGTGTGTAGGTATAATCCCTATAAACTCTGAAACGGCCTGACTTTTCGATGAAATTTTCAGAAAACCTTCTGATTAGCCTAGCGGGTGCTCGTGTCAAGTTTGATAGCGATCGGATGAACATAATTAGTGATACGGACGGTCGAAGCCGGGGCGGGTTACTAATAGTAAATATATTACTTTGCTTATATTAGCGCAGATATTCGAAGCGCCTACAATTAATGTTTAACTCATCAAGCAGATTTTCATTTAATTACAAGAACCACAATAGGAAGATGATTGCGAAAGTTTTATAATAGAGCAAACTGTGAATAAGTTAATTATTTTAAAAAAACAATTGATTAGTACATCGAGATACTTTAAGCCGACGCGTATGAAATAATTCTATATTTATATAATTTGAATAAATTGTAGCTAATCTTGAGTCATATTTGACACAGTAAAATTCTGTTCCGTAGTATTGTTTCAGTTAGAAGCCCGTTGACGGGTCCTTAATACCCTTGTAGCGCCCAACGGCCACTATAATCGGATTACCCCGTACCGACTATTGCTCGAAATACCAACATCAAAGAGATATGTTCCTATTATTTGGCGATTGTAACAATTGACACGACTTATAGTAACTTTGTTTTGTCTTACCTAGTATTAACTTTGTTATATGAGAATTATATCAAATAGTAGATTAACAATGGTAGAGCCCGCAACAACAACATCTATTACACGAACGAGCCGGCTCAACCAGTGGAATAACACGTCCTCACAGAAAACATGCGTAAAGTACAAGTACTCTGCGTTTCATCTGAAGAGTGAGGTGTCGGAGGCCTAGTTTCAATCTTCTTCACTTTCCCACCTTTTCCTCATACGAATATGATTGGAACGGGAAGAGGATTGGGCGGGGAGGGGGTTGACGGGGAAAAGGAAATATCCTTTATCTTGTCTATGCTCTCCTCTGTCCACTAAAGTGCAAAGCATTTGCAATATATTTGCTTGTTGTTAATTATTTTAGATCATCTTTTCTTTATAACAATTACAAGTAAATGCATTCTATTCGTGAGCATTTTTTAATTAACCTTTCAAAAGTTTCGACCGACGTTTCGAGTACTTTAAATATTCGCGGTAAAATTAGTTAAATTTCAATATATTGTTCTATTTTATGCAATCACACATACACATAATATAAAAATTACTTAGGGGTACGTTGAGTGCTTCGATAAACCGTACGTTGCGTATTCAAAATCAATAGGCCTTAATTGTGCCCAGCCTATTCCGAACATTCTATATAGAAAATGATAATAATTGGGTTGCAGGTTTGTGAAGTTTTCACATTAATAATTAAAGGGAGGTATTCATTGGAAGATGCTTAGATATTTGGGGGAGTATGTATCTACCTATTTACGGTGGTTGCGCAAGGGCGAGCCTTTGGACCGCTGTACTTAATAGCTTTCGAAATTAAATTTATGATGTTGAAATTACAAGTTAGCCTATTATTTGAAGAAATTTTGCGTAAATCATGCCATTTTGAAACGCCTCCAATATTTATATAACTCACAGTGTGCTTCGCTATATAATTAATAAAATTTACAAAGATTAGAAATAAATTGTTATCGGGTCTATATTTTAACAACTAAACATCATCATCGCCCTGCCATTTTCCCATTCATCGGTCGGCAAAGTGTGACCGCAGACCATACTTTTAGTTACAGTTTAAGTTTTAGCTGCAGTTTTTACGGCCGGGCCCTCCTCGGGAATAATTGGTTGTACTTACCAGTCTGATCAATCAAAAAGACAATTCCTTTACTAAGATAGTCAAAGAATGTGAAGATCGCTATTAGCAGGGCGCATCCCTTCATGTCAGGATCGCCGTTACTGTACACTAAGTATCGCTGACCGGCATAATGTACATTTATTCTGCGTTATAATAATCCAGCGCTAATTCGCCGTTCCTTTATAACCAGCGTTATCTTAGTGGAATTCCGCCAGTCTTTATATTTCCTGTGTTTTCAAATCAATCGAATTCAGGATAATGCTGCAAGCATTTACATCACCTTGCAAATTGTTTTATCATTTGGTAGGAATAAATGCCAGATTTGAGATAGAATTTAAACATTGGTAACAAGTAAGAAGACACCCGTTGTAAGTTAACCGGAACCTGTATGACCGACCTATTGATTATTAGAGGCCCGAGGAGGCGGTCTATTTTAAATGCGTAGTCTAGTTGGGACGTTTACGACGATGATTCCATAACTGGTTGATTTTGTATCCATAGTCAAGGCGAAATAGAGACTGATGGTATTTCTTATAAATAGTTATTTTAGCTTGCAACGACTTTAAGATTCTTAACATTTCTTTAAAATATTTTGAGTTCTTTCTCACAGCGTGTTTCTATTTTTAATTGTGTGGAAAATAATTTTTTCATGTCTCTTTTTATAACAATATAATTTTTCATAGTGTGTATCTGTAAATACTCAATAAAACCTCCATCTTATTATGCATGTATACAAAAAAGAAATAAAATCACGTCGACAACGTTACGTCGGAAAAATTAAAGGGTGCTCGAAAACGACACGTATGCACAACTAGCGAGGGGTCGATTGAGAGTCATCGTTTTTACCCTGAGCACGGTCGCTATTAATGAGTAAAAGCTAAGTAGAGAGGGGAAAGGTTAGATTTAATTAACAAAAAGAAATAATCTTATATTTTTAAAGTGGAAACTTCTTTAGCCGCCTTAGACGATAATTGGGTGGGGGAAGATCTTATATGTTCGCGTAAACAACATACCTCAGCAACATGCATGCAAGTTTTGACGAACTTTTTTTCATTTTTTTAATAAAGGTAAGGCACAAGGGTTTATTTGGTTAATTATTTATTTATTTTTAAACAATTGCCGCTCATTTCCCACCTGCTTTGAGTTTTTAATTGTGTCGGCAGTCCTTATTATTGGCTTTGTTTTTATTGCATAATAATTTGTCTTGCTTCTTTAGATTTAAATGAAAGGGATTTTTTTTATTTCTACGCATTTATTTTGTAAAATAATGAAAATGAAAGGACATTAGGGGAACCTTACAATTTTCAAGACGAATTAAAATTAAAATGTAGGCTTTGGTAACAAATTAAGTTTTGTACAAAAAATTATCCCTCATTAGTTAGTGACCCCTGGTAATCTCTTCCACGAGTAAATTTATTGTATATGTCACCGACCGAGTGTAAGGGCAGGCACTTTATAATCGGGTTAGGCAAATTCTAAGCGGTCGGCACATTGTCAGTTTAATGAATTATTGAGAATGTACCGTTTCTTTTCTAGGCATTTAACAAAAAGGCGACGCAGGCGCATATTTATCCAATAGATAGAATAGATAGTCAATAATAGTATTTGTGGATAAAACGAACTTTGATCGCTGATTGGCCGAAACTTGAGACCTGCTTTTTTATTGGTTACCAGTCATCCTTTAGTCAGTCGCTAAACGTAAACAAATACATGTGATTTTATTTTCAATTATTTTTGTAGCATTAGCAACTATTTAATTAATTACACAAGTCAGTTATGGACAGTGAAAAATAACCAAAAGAGTTTTCACCTTTATCAACTGTATACTACGTCACAAGCAACTTATTATTTTTCAGTCCACAATTGTAACTCTTGTCAAAAATAAAACTAAAAAAATAAATAACAGGTTTCATTTTAGTTCAGTATTTAAATGTAATTTATAATTTTAGTTACAAATGGTCGAAAATAATTTTCACACTATAATATATAATATTCACAATATGTCTGCCGCACTTCGCCCAGTAGAAAGTAATTAAATGTCATATTGTCAATGATTCGGCCAACTGATAATGTACCGACCGTTTAGAATTTGCTTTGTCTAAATATAAAGTGTCTGCTCTGGCAATCGGTCGGTGACATATATTAATTATCTTAACATAAACTTTAGATAACTATGTGCCTCAAATTCCGAAGAAGTCAAAGACCTATTTAAATATAACTATTTAATACTTTGGAAATTAAATTTGATTCGTAGAGTCGACTATATAGATCGATTTATAAATGTCTTCCACATCTCTTGCATTTTATAATAAATATGTGATTTTGATAAATGCTGTGGTACATCGACCAGGTCTTAGCGGATTTCCCTTGCGACGTGTAGCAGAATCGCACAACACAGACATTTCTTTGATAACATTTTGAAAGCCCTTGTGAATACACGGAACTGTCGTTAATAGATATTCATGAAGAAAGAATAAAACATACCTATATATTAAGTGTAGATTGTATTAAATAACTATCTTTATACGAGTTTAATATGTAATATTAACTCAAAACAACAATATAAACTCAAAAATTCAAGAATCGCGCATAAGACAATGTGGTAATGATACAAAACGAAGTAGGGAACGGTGTAAGTAAATATAAAGAAATATAAGGAACTCTTTGGAAGAATTTTTAGAAGAGTCGCTTAAAAACTTCGTTTGCTAATTTCTGTAATGTGTCCGTTTGTACCTACAAAAATTTAATCACTTCGTTTGTATGTGACACACGAGAAAAAGCAGAGTGAACTCAAAGTGACTCTTGCTCTTTGTCAACGTGCTATAAACAATTTCAAAAGAGCGCAAGGGTTGCAATGTTTTTCCATATCCAGCGAATTTTTCATTGAACTCATCAAGAATGTAGCTTAAGCATGAGGAATTAGAACATTATAGTCTTTTCCGAGTGATGTTCACGCGAACCTATAATATTTTTCCCTACCAATTTTCGTCTAACGCGAGTAAAGGAGTTCAAAAATACATTTGTAGGTATGATCAATTTTATTTAAGTAATACGTAGGCTGTCGGTTCATCTGGTATTAAGTGACCGCTACCCAGAGGTATCTGCAACGAGCTAATCAGTTGCAGATGCGTTGCCTTACTTTAATAGACAGAGGCGGTGTTTAATTTTAAATAAGACCGCGTGGTGGACCGATGGTGCAACAAGCCGAACTCGCTTCTTACATCCGACGTATTTTACATGTATAAAAAAGGCCGCACACTATATATTTAAAAAAAATAACGATTACACAGTCACTCACCCCAAATAACAGTGGCAGAGCCCGCAACAACATCTTTTACACGAATAGGCAGGCTCCACCGGTGAAATACCACGACCTCACAGAAGATAGGCGTGAAGTAGATGTACTCTCCGATGAGTGAGGTGCCGGAGGGCTAATTTCAGTCCTCTTCTCCTCTTCGCCCTTTGCTCATAAGGGTAGATGGGAACGGGAATAGGATTGGACGGGGAGAAAAGGAAATATCCTTCTTCCTGTCTATGCCCCCCATTATCTAATGTCTTAAAAGATAGGCAACGCATCTGCAACGTATTTGCTTGTAGCGGATCTCTATGGGTAGCGCTCACTTAACATCTGGTGATCCGCTAGCTCATGCGAAACCAACAAAAACCAACTTCCATAAAAAAAGGATGCTCCAGTTCTCTCACTTTACATCGGTTACTGGGAAGCCTAGCACACGCACGCCGTGGGAAAGAGTCGGCGACGCGAAAGCGTGAAAGGAAAGAATAAGAAGAGTTCCGCCCCTGGGTTATCCCTTATATTCTCCCCCCCAATAAAAAGGTAGTGGCGGACGATAAAAACAAAATAATAAATAATAGACGGTATACCTTTGTAACTCCGTCCAATGTTGTATATGTTACTATTATTTTGACGAGTGGCAGTGAGTCAGTACTAAATATCAACTAACTACTAAATAGAGGTATGAAAACTGAACAGGCGGGGTTAAACAGAAATAAAGATATTTCCTTTTTCTCTCCATCACCTGTTCCGGCAATAAAGGGTGGAAGAGGAGTGGTGGTGACTAGTGGAGTGGTGGTACACATAGTTTCATGTGTTATACAAACATTAACAATCATTGGAGACTTACATCACATGAACATGAGTGCTTGTACCTGTTGAGATAAACAACAATAAAGTAAGTGAGTCGCGCGGCGTTGCGAACTAGTTTTATGCGCCATAACAGCACGGTCATCCGTATAACGTAATTGCCGCCACCGTAAAACGTTTCAAATGTAGTACCGCCTTCCTCGCGCTGAGAATTTAATTTAATGTTTACTGTTATTGAAATTTTAAAAAGCAGGGGGTATAATTAGTGTCCAAGACCTTCCCCTCAATACAGCTAAGACAACCTTCTCACAATGGTTTCGTAATGCAATACCAAAACAAGCAACATAAAACACAAATTAGCAATATGTATTCATCCTTATGCTTGAAAGTGTTAGATAAATGAAGTTCAGACATGATGTCGATAGTTTTAAATCTCTTAACAAGACAATAGTGATATTTTTTCGGGGTTTTTATTAATTGGAGTAAAATAAATACTTGACTCAAAAATAAAACATCAATTAAGAATTCGTTAATTTTATAAATTTACACGTTGAACTTTCAAATACCTGAAGCACTGAAACATTTAATTGCCACCAAAGGATCTCGGTTAAATTTTGCTTTGGGAACAAACGTAGAACTTACATTCTAAGTCAAGAAGTTCCAAAGTTACTTTAAGTTTACTTTAATATTGCAACCGACGTGCATAGAGCTACTTAATTACTTAAATATAGTTTGCAATTAAAACACGGAATATAATGAGCGTCTGTTTCGAACGGACTATGATCTCGTTTATTTTTAAATATTCTCACTACCTTGGATCATTCCCACATTATTTCTTTCCAAAGTTCTACAATGGCGTATATTATGACCCTCACATTTATTTATTTATTTATATGCCGGCAAAAGGATTGAGTTCCTCAAGTTTTTGATAGTTTTTGAAGTCGATGGCTCTTTTAAAGTGTTTTCAAGTAGTCGAGTAACCCGTATAAGTAAATGTATATGTTTTTATATAAGTGTACGTACTATGTAAATGCTAACTAATTAATATGATTGCTTATATAGCACAGTACTAACGTTTTATTCAACGCTGCGAACTGACTTTGTGATTCTCAGCAAAAGCAAATCCGATTTATTAGGCAGACCCAGTTTTGTTGGGTTTTCTGTCTTTGACGCTAGATTCGTAATTCATATTGTGAGATTGATACTATGCCAGCGTATTAGCATTTTGAAATACGTAATATTAAAGCTCTTGTCAATTTAATATAAAATTCTGTCGCTTACAAAGAAATGATATTTAATCTTATTGTATTCGTGGAAATACTAAAGACGATTTATTTTCCATATACAAAATTGTATAAAATAAATTATTAATATTATACAATCAAGTAAAAGCACAGACGAAAGGAAGACAGAAAAATTATCTAAAAAAAAGCAGAATATAAATAATGTGATATTTAATTGAATTACGTACAAAGCACAACTAGCAAGGATGCACTAGAATTAAATGTCGACGCAGCTGTGCTGTGCTATACATATGTCTCACTACTGTGTCGTTTTCACTGGTCTGTAACGACCGGAATTCAACTAACAAACAAACCAGAATCTAACATTACCAATTAATAAATAATCGTTTAATTGATACCCATCCATAAGTGACAGTTATTAAGTATACAATCTGAAAGTTTCAAGTAAATTTAGTTTCAAGATAACCTTGCTTACATTGCAAAAAAATAATTAAAAGGTGACACAAGTAATCACATTTTAAACGTTATTAGCAGCTGTTTATTTGAGTTTATCCACAAAACTATGTAGGATCATAAGAGTTTTAGATATGAATGTGGGCGGATATGTCAGTAGGTCTAAGAAAAGATGGCTGGGTTGCGAAAAAGGTGTCTTGATTAAGAAGGGGGTGACGACGTAAAGCGGGAAAAGGACAGGAAGATGATGTAGGGTCATAAACTCAGATGCCGGGACTTAAAATTTTGCACAGAGATTTCGGTTATTACATACCTAGCACTGAAAAACGTTTTAGTGTAGGGGATGAAATTTGTTATGGAGAAACTACCCGTGCGAAGCCGGAGTGGAACGCTAGTGAAACCTAAACTGGAAACAAATCTAAATTTTATTCCTGCCTCTAGGGCAATATTTATTTTATTATATTTACGTACTGTTATACAAAATAGATATGAAGAACTAAGAGATACGTTCACTAAATTAGTACTGCATTATATCATGGCTCCGTGTGCCAGTCTCAGAAATAGTTAGCGTATGCAATAGGGTTGTTAAGTGGCTTCGGGCGCCATTTATGTGTCAATTATATCAAATCCTCGAGGTAAAATATCATAGCAAGTTGGAAATTAACAGACCGAGTGCTGTACCTATTGCCTTATTCAATCGTTGCAAGTTTCACGAGTACAATAACATTAACGTTACTGTTAAATTATTTACAATACGGTAAATAATAGAATACGGTATAGTTTTATAAAATGTCACATCTTATGAACTATTTTCTACTATATACATATACCAGCCGTAGCCCACAGAATCGCATGCGTTCTTTTATTAATTTCCTCGGAGGAAGTTTTTGTATTTCAAACATAACTCAGAATATTGTGTCAAATAGTTGTAAACCTTGTGACACCTGCAGATATTAGCAGCATTCGATGAGGAGAAGGATGGTTATGTTCACAATTTTGAGAGGTTTTTACGTTTTGCGCGGAGCCTTGATTATTTTATTAAAACTAAATTTGCCTATGTTATTCTCTACAAAATTAACTATCTGCCAGTAAAAGTCCCATCAAATTCCGGAAGTAGTTTCGTAGATTATTCAGAACATCCAAACAGACAAAATTACAAAAAAAATATTATTTTTGTTATTAGTATCGTATATACGTCATGTGTGAAAATTGTATTTTATTATTACATACTGACACTTTAATTTTATTAATCTGCATATCCTAAATATAGTCTAGTTAGTCGTTTCAAAGGCAATTCAATCTTTTTTGTACACAGTACAAACATACGATGTCGTCCGACTAAGATTTCATGTTATTTTGCACCAATAGTACTTTAAGCAGTGTTGCGGTGACATGTTATTTTGAATGCTCCAGTGTACTACATCGTACTATATCGAGTTCAAAATATTTATGATCAGATATCTAAGTTGAAATCCGCATTCGAGAACTTCTTGCAACATTTGCGATGAAGACATTCGAACAATTAATTGCCGTCAACGGACTTCACTTTGATGCTGCTTTGGGAGCCGTTGCAAACTTAGAATTCTAAGCCAAAAACTTTGCAGGAAACTTAGTTATATCTTATGCATACTAATGCATTGCATTCTACGCGCACTTTACACTTACCGCTCGTTTAAAGAAATTACTTCGAATATTGAACAATTATTATCATTTTTACATTTTTAACTATTAAACACTTAAAATTGACGATAAGAGGTGTGCCAGGATCGTCTAACGGAAATCCATAATCTCTGCCTACCTCTCTGGGTGTGAGCGTATATTTAAATTCAAAGTTATTTTGTCACTGTCACAGATATAAGATATTAAATGGTCAGTAAAGAACATGAATAACTTATTGCCCTACTGGCCCTGAAGGAGGGTGATGTTTTTAGTAAGTATGCATATATAGATGAATGTTCGTTCCTTTGTGACCCTGTGCAGCCTAAATGGCTGGACCGATTTTAAAGAGTGAGGAGTCATTCGATACATATTCTTCCCCGAAGTGTCACAGGGGTACTGTTTTATGTTTTTAAATTTAATATTGCTTGCTGCTTAAAATGTTTACTCAAAAAGACCCCGTGAGAGAGTTAATTTTTATACTTTACCAACGTGAGGTTTAACATGGAGTCGCGCTCTGTGGTCTCTTAAATTTAATGGTTAACTTAAACTTAATATGGTTGACATACATTGACCGGGGCTTTCTCTCTCTTTGCAATTTATATCGGAGGATATATTTTATTTGTTAATTTTTCACTTAGTATGGTGTTGCCCGCGGTTACGCACGCAGTCGTTTCTCATTTTCCACTCTGGGGTTTTTTGTAAGATGATTCCGCGTATATTAACTTCGAATTAAAGGTAAATGTTTCAAAAAGTTGTTATTGTCGAAACATAAAGCATTACATAGTTAATTAAGGTTTTATGTACATATCCCGGGAACAATTTTTTTTTAAATAAAAAGCAAGCCATTTTATGTACCTCTTACAATATGTGCTCAAAATTTGATGATGATCGGCTGAGTCGTTAAGAAGTTGAAGCGTAACAAACATACAAGGTCACATTGGTATTTATAATAAGTAAATATTAGTTAGGGTTGGTACTACAAGTTCAAGACATTAATGCTCTTCATAAATGTGAGTTACAATATTTATTTTTACAACAAACATTAATCTTTTACAAATTATGAATAAGTTAACGAGGAGAAGAATAGTAAGAAATATAAAAGATAGAATAAGTATGGGTTGTTGTACTGTCTTATTTCGGAACATTCAATTGAAGTATGAACTTTACTCTGAAGTTAAATGGAACAACTTTGATTGGGAAGCGATACTAACAATGTGAGAGTTGTTAAGTAAAAGCATGCGTAATGTATGTAACCTTTAAACTTGAGCACCCGACTTTCGAAGATGCTAACTTAGTTCTAAGTTTGCGAGAGTAATAAATACACAGATTTACAAAAAAGAACCGCACACATACATCAAGTTAAAGTGCTCTACAAGTAAGTACAAAAGAAGTCGTAAGTTTTATTTATCGAATCTATGGTACATTACATTAAACTCAACAATTGCTTTAAAATGTTGCTTTTTACGGAAAATATCTTATTTACTTATTAAAGATAAAATAATTCAATCAAATCAAATCAAGATTTTATTATCAATTATACAGTGTACCGAAAAACCTTGTACCGAAACTATTAGAGAGATGTTAGTCAGCGATTTGATATCCAGGAAGATTCATTCTTTTTGAGATAACTTCTAAAACAAAGTGTTTCTGTTTTTTTTGTAACAAAGGTTGCATCATGGTGTTTTTTTAATCTAATATATTGGTCTGATTCTGATCTCAACGTATTAAAATACGTACATAATACAGACATGTACATCATAACGTGCAGATGATAACGCGCAGATAGAATGCATTATATTTTTTATAAAGTATATAAAATGGGTTTTTACATTGTGTGCCAGTTTATTTATTAATTAGTATTCGGTAAAAAAACCGAGAAAAGGACTATCAGACGAGAGATATCTCCGCATTGAACATTTCGTTTACGTTACGTTTTGTTCAGGAACAGCATTAAACTAGGTGTTGGCAATAAATAAACGGGATTTACAAAAAGAATCAATCCGGTAGATATGGTAAAGTATTTCCAGTACAAAAGGAGTCGTAAGTTTTGCTTATCGCCGTTCTTGCTCCGTTACCCTCAACCGAACAATTGATTCCAACGCTCTCGCCGTAAGATTTCACAGGATATAACCCATTTCGAATATAACCTTATTTTATTGTGTCTATTATACGGTTTAAATACATTTATGCAGCCCGTGCTCTAACGCCAGAGTATAATTGTGGTATTTCCGATGCATATTGTACTATTATTCTGCTCGTATCGTAACTTGCTTAACTAAATTTAATTTTTGCTTCGTAGAAGTGTAAAATAGTTAAAAACGATCAATTGCAAACCACAGTAATAGCCACATTTTTAACGGCGCGTGGTCCGTAAAGGAATAAAAACATTCATCTATTCATTAAACTTCAAATTTAAACTACTGCGTTCTATGCGCATAGTAATTACTATAATTTTATATAATAGCATATACTTTATTCAGATTCGATTATTATTGAATGATAATAATTTTTTAAATGACTCTAACCACCCGATAGGCATAAATAACGTTTCGAATAACCCAACATTAAAAGCATCCTATTAGAAAATTACCAGCGTAATAAAACCGCCGCAGTCCGGTTTCCACGTCGGAAGACATTTATCATTTTTATCCACTCACACTAGCCGCTCGTTTATTTATTATTTACCTATTGCACACGCTTTGCATCATGCCATATTACGGTTGTTACATTATTGTTGAATCGGATACACTCTTTCCGTTTTTATTTTCTTCAAACATGTGATAAATACATGAATAAAACACTACAGTAAAAAAATAGCAGCTTTTTAAATGTATAAAGACTAGCGATCCGCCCTGACTTCACACGAGTAGTTCCTCTATGTAGTAATAATACGAGTATAGCAGATACATGTCTCAACTAATGAAAAATAAAGAAAATGTCGCTGGTGGAGCCGGTTTCTTACTCTTCGTGTATCTACTACTACCTCTATTAAATTACAAAAAACATGAAATATCTTCCCAGTTTACGTTATGCCGGCACAACAGGTCGGTCCCCAAATCGATCTATTAACAGTCATTTCAGTCATCCCTTCCCTTCCCTTCTCTTTCCCTTCTCTTTCCCTTCTAAACCATGTCAACTTTCACGCAATCCATCCATAAAAAAACAACATTGTAATCAATGCTAACATTAAGCCATCATAACATTTTTATTTTAATTTCCTCGTTTTGATATCCTTTTATTTACTGTTTCGGTTTTAACTCTCGTAATCTGAAGCAAAATAATAATAAAGAGTAAAGTTAAAAGAGTCAAAATTACACGTAGTTTTATTCAAGCTTTACAGAAACTAGCAGCGGTACATTCGTATACGGTAACAGACACCTGAATAAAACATACGCTTCGCTTTTAAATCGACTGTAATAAAGAGAAATACGCAGCAGCTTTTATTGCATCGTACAATAATTAATTATCATAATGTTTACGCTTATCAAACACGATAAATAACCACAGATAAATATTTCATATTTTGTCTCTGTGAAAAACATAATTAACTGTTGTCAATTTATCATTATATGACTATGTGAAAGTGGCGTGAAAAGTTATGTACATTTTGTTACGATTTCATTGTTACTAATGAAACTTAACGATTTTCTATTTTACCTCCAACTAATGTCTGTTAAGTCATTCAAGTTTAGCAGGCCATATCTGTCCTAGGATTTTTTACATTCAATTTATTCATTATTTTATAATAATATTTTTATTCGTTATCAAAAGAGAAAATGGGAAATCTATCAGTTAAGTAAGACAAAGTTATACAGTTCTTGTCAATACGATTAAAACCATTCGCTGTACATAATAAGTTGTCCTCTTATACCACCAGGCCGAGAAATATGTTATTGTGTTTTACTGAAAGCAAAATTAATTGAACGCTTTTGCGAACATTAATATAACCCAAGGCTTTTGTTAGTTGGTATTATAAGAAACAACACGGAGAAAAATATTAATTGTATTTTACATTTGTATTGCACAAAACATTTATTTTATTTTTCGTAAGAATTATCTTATGTTAGTTATAATAATAATACCTCCAAGGATATGTGTACAAAGTTTCATGATGATCGGTTGAGTATTTTTCGCGGAAAGGGTAACAAACAAACTTACATTCACATTTATAATATTAGTAGGGGTATACATATTTTTCTTTATATTTCAAAGCATAATATATATATATATATATATATATATATATATATATATATATATATATATATATATATATTACGCTCTTCTAGTCGATTACTACAGCTGATATATCTTCTAGTTGCTGTCAGTGACAGTACATGCGCAAGATATATTATGTCTGGAAACAGCAGCAGTATATTATGTGTGTTAACTTCCCACAGAGCGATTTAAAGGTGCACCTCTGTATCTGTGATTAAAGCACTATATGTTCATATAAATATATAATACAATCGACAAACATCGCAACTTAGTTATTATTCGTATTAGAATTTGTAGTGTAGCTTTGTTTACAGATAATTTTTATCTTTATATTAGCTAATGCAAGTGATTGTATCAGACTAGCAGTGTGCTTATTTACCGGTATAAAAATTAAATTTAATAATGAATATTTGAAAATCTTTAAAAACATACTAGAATATTAAATTCAAGTATTATTAACAACAAATTTAAGTAAACAACGTCTACAAGGTGCCGTGTTTTTATATAAAACAACACTAATCAGATTTCACGTCCACCTAGAGGCGGCTGTAATCCACAGACCAAAGGGAATAATGTATACGTTTTCTCACTAATGGTGCCGCGAATTATCAAACGAGATTACATTTGCGTTACCGAGATTTAAACTTAATCAAATTTTATCGTAAGCCTCAGATTAGTAGACTAAAAATACGGCTATAACGTGTTCTACATCAAAGCGATTCAGGATTACTTAAAAGAAAACTACTGGTTGAAATTGACTTATTGGGCATAAAAACAATATTTGCCGTCAAAGCTCTAGTACTTAAGATTTTTAAATTTCTGTTTCACCTTATTCGGGTCTATTTTATAGGAAACTATAAATGTGGCTATTTTTCAGAAACACTGATTACCCAAAATCTAAATTTCAGTACCTTCAATATTACTTGTATAATTATTTTCTATACAATAACCCTTTTCACTGTTAAGGGGTAGAATATACAAAAATCCTAAACAGCTTCTTCAACATAATTACACTTACCTATGGGTACGCGACTGCAAAATTCTTATGAGAAAGTCAGATTCATCCAAGATTATACGCATTTCAGCAGACCTTGATTTGGCTAACATTAATTGACTAAAACTTCACAATATGGTAAATCTAAGATTATTTATTCTAATTGTTATATTGTTATATAATTTTTAATTTCTTTTATTTCACGTATTACTTTATTCTAAGATTTGCTGATTTTTTCTTTTAATTTTACTTATTTCATGTATTACTTTTTGCCAAGCTGTGCAAATCTCTTTTTTTTGCTCTTTATCCCATCATTTTATTTCGAATGTTACTTTTTTTTGCGAAGCTGTGCGATTTGTTTTTTTATTTTTTATTTCATTTTATTTATTTCGTGTGTTACTCTTTGGGAAGCTGTGCTAGTTTTTTTAATTTCCTTCGTTTTATTTTGGTTCAAATGTTACTCATTACGAACCTATACTACATCTTTACCCTTTTGTGTTATGCTACTTCTTTCATTTTATTTTATTTTGTGTGTGTGTACTTTTATGCGAAGTTATTCTACCTTATGCACCTATATTCACTTTTTTTTATTATTCTTGTTATTGCTCATTTAAATGGCTCTTAACTATAATTTAACAATTTACTATCAAAATATAAGGGGATTACGGACCAAGTCTAACTCTTTTTTTATCAAATATTCTTTTAAATAATTACGATATTTACTCCATAACTGAGTCGTGGCTTAATTATAACTTTCATAGTTCAGAATATTTTGACGATAGGTATGCTGTCTTTCGTAGAGATGGGGGATATAGCATTGACCGGTGCATATAGGGGCGGTGGCGTTTTAATAGCAGTACGTCGTGTATTAGAACCCATTCCGCGCGAGGAATGGAACGCGTCTGCGCCTTCTAATCTCTTATGGGTAAGTATTCCGCTCCGATCGGCGAATTCTACAGGCGCGGCCGCTGAACCGGTGCATTTACATACATATCTGCTGCCTTACCTCATAGCACGCGTCAACAAGAATTGAGTACAACTTTTGAATATATCTACGACATAATAGAACGATACTCCATTGACGTCTTTCTTATCACGGGTGATTTTAATGTGACTCATGCGAACTGGTATCCAGATATACCATAGATCTATCTATGATAACACGTTCAAGTACTAACAGGTTAGTTCAATTAACGACCGATTTTATGAGTCTATCAAATCTGAAACAATACAATTCTTCTTATAATGGTAATAATAGAATACTCGATTTAATATTTTGTAACCGAAATTGCTCTGTCACGGCTTGTTCTGATCCCGTCATTGTGGAAGACATCATTCATAAATCATTATCAATTGAATTAGCCATGGCTACCAACGTGCCGCTTAAATTGAAATCAAGTTACAGAAAACTTTTTCATCGTGAAAATTATGAAGCAATTCGTGAAAAGCTCGAATCGATTGACTGGTCATTAAAGTTACTGTCCATCGATAATATTGATCTTATGACGCATACATTTTACGATATAATTAATAGCGTGATCAACGAATTTGTACCGGTCTATAAGAAGATTATATCTGCTAGTTCTCCTCCGTGGTATTCTTTTCCTTTAATCAAATTATCGAAAGAAAAAAGAAAATATCATACTAAATGGAAACGATATGGAAATCCTCTAGATAATCAGAAATTTTCTATGTTGCGCAGAAGAGAATCCAGGCTTAAAAAAGAAAATTACGACCAATTTATTGAAATAGCCGAAGAAACCATTAAAAAAAATCAGAGGATATTCTGGGCCTTTGTTAAATCGAAATTACCTACATACCATATTCCCCAGATGGTGAAGTTAAACGACCATGTCTCAACTTCGGGTGAGGAGACGTGCAATTTATTTAATGACTATTTTTATTCAGTGTCCGTTAAGACACCGCCACGCCCTTTTGCCTATGATTTTGATTGCCCACCACAAGACTCCCCCGTCGATTTCGGTACTGTATCAATCACCGAAAATTCTATCCTTCATGAATTAAAAACCATTGAAATCCATAAAGGTGCTGGTTACGATGGCATACATCCATTATTTATTCGTAATTGTTCTGATCAATTAGCATTACCTTAATATATAATATTTAAGAAATCTTTGAAGGACGGATTATTTCTCGTTATTTGGAAACTACCTCTAATTACACCAATACCCAAAAATGACAAAATATATGATGTATCTCAATACAGACCCATTTCAAAAACTAATTTATTTGGTAAACTGCTTGAAAAAATAATAACCCAACAAATGAGCAATGCTTTAAAAAATCACATAAGTCCTAATCAACACGGCTTCTGTAAAAGACGTACGCGAAACAAATATGCTTACTTTTACCAAACATTTAGTGGATGCTATGGATAAGTGACTTCAAGTGGATGTAGTATACTCTGATTTCTCAAAAGCCTTTGATAAAATGAATCATGATTTGCTAATTTCAAAATTATGGTCAATCGGAATACATGGCGACTTACTCCGCTGGATAAACTCCTACCTCAGAAACCGGTCCCAGGCAGTTTCAACTCAAGGTTATATATCGAGATTCCTGGAGATTCCATCGGGTATTCCCCAAGGATCACATTTAGGGCCGTTTTTTTTTTTTTTTTTGTTTACGCGGGGAATGCATTTACGCACTTCGCCGTCCGTGCTGCGGGGGCAACAAGGACGGCTTCGTGTGGGACTCCCGGCCTTAATTTGGGCCAGACTACCCACTAAACCCCGCGGTGTTCTCCTTCGCCCGACCGGGCCGTGGCATCTACGTAAGTTTATCCACGACCCGGCTAGGGGGGGCCCCTTGGTAGGGGCTCGACTCGTGTAGGGAGGGGTCAGATGTTAAGCCCCTCCCATCACCCTATGATGCTGCCCCCCTCGGAACACACGAAGGGGGCCATCCGCCACGTTCAGCGCGACAGATCACCCGACCTGTCACGCTACGGCTGTAGGGCCGCGGCGTATCTCGCACGCCTGCGGCCCCTCGTTGGGGCCCTGCGGGGAGGCAAGGTTTCGCTTGCGCGTTCGCGTTCCCGCAGGGCCTCTCTTTTGGCCGCCATCACCTCGTGTGCAAACGAGGCAACGGCGGCCCAGCTCCGTTCGCTGCCGACCATCGATCGTATGACGGCCGGCAGCGACAAATCTCGCCCAATCGCGCCAGTGAGCGTGGCACGTTGGGCGTCCCAGCCCGTGCACACGGCGAGCGTGTGCTCGGCCGTGTCCACGTCGCCGGTCGCACAATGGTGGCATCCGGGTTCCGACTCAATTCCCACAACCACGCACAGGTAACGGCCGAAACAGCCGTGCCCTGTGAGAAGCTGCGTCAGGAAGTAAGTCGGCTCCCGGTGCCTAGCCTCCACCCACTGGCGCAGGACGGGGCGGACAGCCTCGACAAGCCGTTTGCTTACCGAGGCGTCCGCCAATCTCTCCTCCCATCGCCGGAAGAGATCGTCGCGACCTTCTTTCCTCCAGCGTACGATCTCTTCAGGGAGGGGTTCATCGCCTCTCTGCCGCATCAGGGCTCTTCTCCGGTAAACTTCCGCTAGAACCCCGGCTTCGAGGTCCCAGGGGAGGCTTCCGGAGATAAGGCACGCCGCCTCGTACGACACGGTGCGGTATGCCCTGGAGGCCCTCTGAGCCATGGTCCGCTGCGCACGTCGCAGCAGGACCATGTTCTCCCTGCTCAGGGGCCTCGTCGCCCATATGGGCGCTCCGTAGAGTGCCTTAGAGCGCACCACACCGTCGTACAGGCGGCGGCACGCACCGCTTGCCCCCCCGCAGTTGGGGAGCAGCCTGGTGAGCATTCCCGCATATTTCACCAGCTTTGGTGCCAGCGTCCGAAAATGCTCACCGAACCCCCATCGGCTGTCGAGGACGAGACCGAGATATCTCATTGTTCCGCCGACAGCAATGGGGGTGCCGCTCACCGCGATGGAATAACCGCGGGGGACCTTAGTCCGAGGCCCATGGAAGAACATGGCCTCGGACTTCTCGAGGGCCACACTTAGACCCAGAGCCCTGATGCGGCGCACCACGTGGGCCGTGCCCGCAGTTGCAAGCACGCCCGCGTCCCGGAACGTTGGGGCCGACGCGGTGACTAGGGTGTCGTCGGCATAGCAAAGCACGCCGACGCCCCGGAGATTGGCACCGCGTAGGACCCAATCGTATCCGATGTTCCACAGGAGCGGCCCGAGGACCGACCCCTGTGGAACACCACACGTCATGTCCCGGCGGACTACCCGGTCCCGGGCCGGATAAAAGATGGCCCGGTCGACGAAGTAGTCCGCGAGGACTCGCCTGAGGTACCACGGGACGCGGTGGTACCTCAACGCCTCCGCGATTGTCGTCCAGGGGATCGTGTTGAAGGCGTTCGCGATGTCGAGCGACACAGCCAACAACACTCCCCCCTTGCCGACAACCTCCTCGACCCTGTTCCTGAGTCGGGTGATGGCGTCAACGGTGGACCGCCTACGACGGAAGCCAAACTGGCCGCCGCTCAGGTCGGTCCCAACCGCCTCAAAGTGTGCGACGAGGCGCACAGCAAGCACTCGCTCGAACAGCTTGCTCGCCTCGTCGAGCAACACGATGGGACGGTAGGCCGACGGCGAGTCGGCCGGGCGCCCCTGCTTCCTGAGGAGCACGAGCTTGCCCGTCTTCCACCGCCGCGGGACCCGCCCGGACGCCAAACACTCCGACAGCAGGGCCAACGTCTCCTCTTTGAGGATCGGCACGACTTGGGCGAGAACCCGCCCAGGGACACCGTCCGGGCCCGGGGCGCGGTTCTTCAGTTTTAGCTTTAGAACCGCAGCCTCCAGTTCGGCGTCGGACACGGGCGGGACTTCCTCGTCCGCAGTGGCCGATCCTTCGGGATCCGGTGCTGCCATCTTCGGCGGCACCCACTCCTCAATCGCCGGGAACAGGGAGCCGACCACCTGCGCCGTAAGGAGCGGCTCGAGGGACCTGGTTAGCGGGGGCGCCCATGGTCGGAGCTTTTGGCTCACGGCCTTGTACGGGCGGCCCCACGGGTCCGTGTTTAGGCTATCGAGCCACTCCTTCCACGCCTCCTCCTTGGCGGCCTTTATGGCCGAGGTGAGCGCCGCACGAGACATTTAGGGCCGTTACTTTTTATCCTCTATGTTAACGATATTGACAAATTTATTGACAATACAAACTTCCTAATGTACGCAGATGATGCTATTTTTTTTAAAGTTACATATATCAGAAAAAAAATGATTGTTTAGTGTTACAGCACGATCTTAATAAAATATTGGAATATAGCAAACCAGCTTTTTCTAAATCTTGACAAGTGTTCTATAATTACATATACCCGCAACCGAAATCCTATTTTATTCGATTATAAAATTAACGATCAGTCCCTTAATAGGGTGAACTCAGTACGTGATTTGGGTATAACAATGGACTCAAAGCTGTCATATAATAATCATATAGACATGATCATTAAAAAAGCGTTTCGCGAACTGGGTTTTATTTTAAGAATTTCGAAACCATTTAAAAAAGCACACTCCTTAAAAGTTTTATATTATAGTTATGTTCGATCAATCTTAGATTGCGTTTCCATAATCTGGAATCCGGTTTTTGAATGTCATAAGACTCGCATCGAGAAAATACAAAAGAAGTTTATAAAATGTCTTGAATACCGCAATAACAATACCTACATATCATACAATAGCTCACTCATCCGTCACAACCTCACGATTCTTGCCGATAGACGAACTTATTTTGACCAAATATATCTTAATAAAATTTTAAATAATTATTTAGACTCCCCTTACATCTTAGGCAGATTAAATTTATAATAACCAAGCACAGCTCTCGCAGTAAAAATTTATTCGTCATTCCTTTGTATAAATCAGTATTTACTTGTAATAATTTTTTTAGACGTAGTGTTGATGTATATAATATTTTTTTGTAGATATCGATATTTTTAGTACCAATTTAGAAATATATAAGAATAAAATTCAAAGCAAAATTACAAATAATCTTTTATGAATTATCGTCGATTTAATTTAACCTTTTTTTTAAAATTATTTTGGCACATTTATAAGTATTTTAACAAATTAATGGAATTATAAGTCCCTATGTAATATATTTTAAGTTTTTTTTTAATACTCTGTAAGCGACTGTTTATTTCATAAAAAAGAAAAGGCCAGCTCAATAAGAAGCCACTCTACCTCACAGACGATAGGCGTGAAGTCGAAGTATTCTGTATTTCGTCTTATGAGTGAAGTGCCGGAGGCCATATTATACTTTTCTTCCTTTTCCCATCCATTCTAATAAGAAAAGGATGGAAAGAGGAGGAGGATTTGACTAGAGAGGGCATAGATAGGAAATTGTTTTTTTTCTTTTTGTCCCCTCCTCGGTCCATTAAAGTCAACATATCTGCGTGTCATTAGCAGCAACAAGTTACAGATGGCTATAGGTGGCGTGAAGTCAGATGGACCAATTGCTCGTTTTCCACGACCTCAATACGTCAATACTCAATAAGTGTTGTGAGTGATTTTACGCAAATGTCAGGTGCGATTTGATCGAATGGCATAAATGGTTTGAAATTACAACGAGGCACACTGTTAGTTCAGCCGCATTTCGAGATTGATCTGCTTTTATCGCCAGCTTTTAGTCCTTGGTCATCCGACAGACTTGAAAACAAAGTTGAACATTTCTGAAATATGAAGCGAAGAAACTTTAATGATATAAAATATATTAAACACGACAAAATATTGAGTAATTAAAAGCTGTTTATGACATTTATTTGCAGATTGCCGCAAATTACTAATCCCATTGCAGTCGTATCCAATATTAGTAATTATTTAATTATCTACATATCAGTATTAATTTAAACAGAACGTTATTCGTGTGCGTTTTGTGTTTCAGTTAATTCACATTATAAGTCGGTATATTGATTTTCACATTTAAATACATGGTGTATTGTGTGACGTATAAATAAATATGCCATTGAAAGACTTTTACATGTTTATACCATTGAACCTACTAAAGCCTACAAATTATCAATTGACTATACACTTAGCCCTTATCTCAAATTTATGTAATAAGTTTATCAGTAGCATGCGAATTACCAATACAATGTTATTGCTGGCTGCATCACGAAGCTATTATTATTTCAGATTGTTTACTTGACCTAAGGCTTCTGACGTCATCATTGAGTAATTGTTTTGTTTCACATTATTTTGTTATATTTTCTTTTGAACTTAGAGGGGTACACAAATAGCGGATATACATTTGGCGCGATCCCAGCACACCTCTCCCATCCTCCCGCTTCATCTACATCCATACATATCTTGGTTTCCTGAAATATTTAAGTCAGGTAGTAGACTCCACAGTCAATTTTTTTTTCATAGATTACCTTCAACTAACATGGAACTTGAGTTGTATAGCATATGTTTCCACTAAATGGCACAGTTAAACAATTTAATGAAGTAAAATAATCTTATTTAAGATATAACTTGATGGAGACGTATGATGAGGGATGTGTAAACAAGAAATGGTTCGAAATGTTCAATTCCAATCTTTCTCGATATACATTTATTTCAATATAAAACTTGAAAGAGCTTAAATCCTCAAATATAAAATCGCTGTTCCGCTGAAATAAGATATTACGTTTGAAATTTAGAGTTTCAACAAAAGTTACTCACTCAGAAAATTTACTGTGTTTAACTGATTACCTTTAGTACGCACATCCCGTTATTGCTATGATTATATCTAATAGATTGAGGCTGATTGATGTTTGTCATAATGAATGTTATTCAAAATACCATTACTTTGGTTTACCTATCAGTAATACCAGCGCTACCCTTTAGCATATATACATTAGATTTTATTGTCGCTTATATTTCCGGTTTGTTGGAAATGCATGAGTACAGCACTGAAACGTGAAGTTGCGTACCTGACTTTAGACAGCAGGTGTCTTTATAACCACTTGTCAAAGGAAGGAGACTCAGTTTTTACTCCTGTCAACGGTAGTGACAATACCTCTTGACGCCCGAGCCTTGACTGATTGTTATGAGTAGTCTAATATAGTGTGTACACTATATTGTGTAGTGAGAATATTAGGTTACAACCTGTGCGAAATATTAAATTATTGTTAGTCTTCATCAGGTACGGACGCATTGCCAGCCTTTTGCACGAAAGAAGAGAGGAAAGAAAAAAAAGGGAGAGGTCACAAGGACGAGGTAAAAGTAAGGAGTTACAGTTTAGAAAACAATGAATAATATTAGTTTGTCCTTTTTCCGAATGAAATGGCGAACTTACATGGAAAAAAATATTACAATAAAATAAGGTAAACTGTTCATCGTCTTAGCAACGTCAAGAAAATAAATTGTAGTTGACCTAGTTTGAAATGAAAATAAATTGTAGTTAAACTTGGGGTGATTTTTTTTCGCTCAAACGACGCGCGTTTTTGTTCTGCACGTCCTTTGCGCATTATCTGCGCGTTATAAAGGCTTATAATTTCACAATTTACTTAACAATACATATAAATTAAAAGTCAAATGCATTATGTCCGTAAAATTTAAATAAAAACGTCGAACAACGAACGAAAAACGACGAAACAGTAAAAATGAACGCTGGTAAGTTTTATGAACACTATAAATTGGACACGGAGGCGCTCGGCTTCAAAGACAGGTTCAATGCGTTGTTTATTCTCTCAATTGAAAGACATAAATCAGCGATGTCTACTGTAATTAAAAGTGGGCTCTCGTTTCGTGAGTACATTTTAATGTAAATGTTTAGTAAGGGATGAATGTTATTGGGACAAATTGTAATGTTTCCACTGTACTTCAAAAAACACTATTTAAGCAGTTTTATCCTAAATCCCTTAATCTAGTATTATTTTTATTTATACATTGAAAAATCAAAACCACACCACAGAAAAGCAAAAATAAAAAAAATAACCATGGATTAGAATTTCGAAAGACGACGATTGGTTAGCATATAACATATTAAAAAGTGAACTTCCATGAAAACTCGAAAACGTCCCGTACCGTTGTTTTCTTTAGTTTGCGTCCTGTGCTTACATTTGCGCCTAAGAGGTAAACACTACCTGTCCTCTTTTTTCATATTATTTTAATAACGTTACCCTTTTTATACGATTCGATGTGTTTAAATATTTCCGTTACTGTATTCGGAACACTTTTGACCGGCCATTTTGTATACGTATAAGCCTATCTATAAAATATCATACGTATAAAATGTCATTAACATTATATCGATTTAAAAATATACAAATAACCAACATATAGTTCTGCCCGGCGGGGAATCGAACCCCGGTCTCCCGCGTGACAGGCGGGGATACTTACCACTATACTACCGAGGACCTTGGCTGTAGGTACACAATTATAGAACAAAAAGTTTTTCAAAACTTCTTTTTTATATGTCAAAAGGAAATTAAGTACATCTTGGTAAGCCAAGCCAATGGTAACTTAAGCCAAGAGCGCTTGATATGTTCAATATACGAAACTTATTTTCTAAATTATTTACCTTCCAGTACAATTATCTTTATTACGAAGGACATCGTGGTAACTAACTTGTGTGTTCAATTAAAATTTCTTAAGCATGCTGTACTTAAGTTTACTTAGCCTGTACTTTATAAAGAAATTAAATTTGCAATGAGTTCCGACGCATTTTAAACGGCCAAACTTTTCCGGAACATTACCGGCCAGTCTGCACAAAGCTTTATTTAATCAAAAACTATTTTAAACCACAACTACATCTTAAATGTAAAGCCAAAGACAAAAAAAAACTGAATAGTCAAGAAAAACCAATTAGCTAGCAAGAGACAGGATTATTGTTCTTCTAGTTCATAAAAACAACTATGGCCACTCATTAACTTTTCTTAACTGAACAACCGAGAGCGGATCACCTAAAAATTGAAATTTAAATCTAAGCACTTATTAGCAGCGTTCGTTCGAAATTGAATTTTCTAAAAGGTAAACGTAATGTTTATTTAGTTTATCGGAAAATAGTTGTCCGGGGCTGCGGAACGTTCGACTATATTAACACGGAGTTGCCAAATATTTTTTCTCGAGGTGGGGGCGAGCTTGAAAGTCGAACAACAGGTTCCGGATTGTGCTCACCGTTTCATGAATTTTTAGTTTGACCTGAACGTTTCGGTCAGGACCGGGATTACAAGGAAAATAAATTCTCAAATATACCGTAGGTACTTGTGAGGTGGATTTTCATAAGCTATGTAAAATATACACAGGTTTTGTTTGTTTATAAATTCATTCAAAACTGCATAAATATAATAGAGAAGTTGAGCAAATTTTGATTTTGTTATTCCACCAATTTCCACTGCTAGATATAGGCTCCTTCTATGAATGGGCGGTACCTTTCCGTCCTCATCAAGTGGACTCTTTCTTTGCTAGATCGTAGGGAACTATGGAACGTTGTTACAATGTAGCATTCGTATAGGTTCAAAAGTTTTTCGAATGGGGTTGAAAATTCCTTGAATCCACCGGTTCTTTTTCATACGAGTATATGTTCATATTAGATGCACAGTGCACTATAAGTAGTTTAATTTAGTAGTCGTCATGTGATCCTCGGTAGTATAGTGGTAAGTATACCCGCCTGCCACGCGGGAGACCTGGGTTCGGTTCCCCGCCGGGAAGAACTTTTGCTCGTGTTTAAAATGACACTTATAAATTAAAATAAAACTTTCATCAATATCTTTGTTTATTTCATCTTTTTTTGAAACTCAAGTGCTTTATAAAACTGCGACCAAAACAATGGTGCGAGCCGGACGTTGCGCGGGTGACCGGTACGACGGGTACAAAGTAGAAGTAGCTACCACGACGTCACAGAACATCCGCGTGAATTAACCCTTATCATTTCATCTTGCCTATTTTCCATACGGGACAAATATTTAAATCCTACTTTAAAGTCCGTTGTTACCTACTATTATTGACCCCGCGTGACCTTTTTGGTATTGTTGATAAAGTTTACAAATTAGATACATATTCTATCTGTGCTAACTATACGAAAATTCAAGCATAATTAAAATCATAAAACGGTAAACATTTTAATGGAGTGTTATTAAAGGTTATCAAAATACATTTTAGTTGATAATTTTGCTAATTGTTTTACGCAACATTCAATACAATAAGTATAATTGTATGAGTTTTAACTGCTAACTTTAATTTAACTGTGCAGGATCGGCAAATGTATTACGAATTAATGAGGCGAAATTTGTGTTACCGCTTCGTGTTATTACATTGAACGTACATAATTATTTTTGAATTAAAACATTTTTGTTAATCAAATCTTACCTCTGATATTCCTAATGCTGTGGAACTGCAAGCCAGGATTTAAATTAGTACTGTTTTCTTCTTACTTCAGATAAAAATGTTGGTCTTAAAAAGTGATTGAAGTCCTATGCATTTCTTATTTAAAGTTAGTAAACGTACTTGTAGCATTTACTGTAGCAGTGATTTTTACCCATTTTATTGTAAGATAGATATCTGTACCTCCGTAGGAACGTCCGTCACTTCCGTTAGTTAAAGCATTCCTCATCGCAACTTTGTCTAACTTCCTCAATTGTATTAAAATACCAACAATTAACAATGATAGTTCTTCTGTAATAGCATTCTAGTTGCATTAATATTAAAAATATGTAAGGAAAATATATAAATTGAATCACCGACTTCAATGGTGTTACATTAACGCCTAAGTGACTAGCACTAGCTATCCTACTTTATCTTATTAGTTTAATTACGTTATCCATTTTAATTTAACATGCATAATGTTAGAAAAATATTTAATTAAACAGTAGTAGAGCCCGCAACAACAACATCTGTTGCCGGATTGGCCGGCTCGACCGGTGAAATACCACGACCTCACAGAAAACAGGCGTGAAGTAGAAGTCTCTGCGTTTCGTCTGATGAGTGAGGTGCCGGAGGCCTAATTACAGTCCTTTTCCCCTTCCCACCCTTTCCTCATAAGGATAGGACGGGAAAGTGAAAAGGATTGGACGAGGAGGGGGTTGGCGGGGAAGGGGAAATATCATTTTTCCTGTCTGTGCCCTCTTTTGTCCATTAAAGGTAGGCAACGCATCTGCAACACATTTGCCTGTTGCGGATGTCTATGGGCAGCACTGACTTTACATCATGTGATCCGTTTGCTCGTTTGCCACCTTATCATATAAAAAACATAAAATAAAATAAATGTTGCTGTCTTTGGAACACTTTTGACCGCTGATTTTTTTGTTATAGAAGAAGGTGGCAAACGAGCAAGCGGATTACCTGATGTTAAGTGAGCGCTAGGCATAGACATCCGCAACAAGCAAATGAGGAGGGCATAGGCAGGAAAAAGGATATTTCCTTTTCCCCCGTTAACCCCCTCCTCGTCCAATCCTCTTCCCGTTCGCATCCTATCCTTATGAGGAAAGGGTAGGAAGGGAAGAGGACTGAAATTAGGCCTCCGGTACCTCACTCATCAGACGATACGCAGAGACTTCTACTTCACACCTGTTTTCTGTGAGGTCGTGGTATTTCACCGGTTGAGCCGGCCCATTTGTTCAGCATATGTTATTGTTGCGGTCTCTACCAATGTTAAGTGATTTTGTATGAGTATAACATACCTATACTATAAAGTATCATTGTAAAATGTCAAAACAACGATTGCGTAAAGACCATTTGTGACGCAATTGTATTAGCAAGACTTAGAGCGAATTATGTAACAAACTTACAAAGAGATGTAGTGTTATGTAATGTTTTTTTGAATCCTGCATTTCAAATTGGAATGGGGGGTATTAGAAAAACATTTTTTTTGTACATTTATTGTTGAGTTTTGAGTATTTAGATATATTCCAAGGCTTAAGCAATACAATACAACCTGTTAACGATACACCTTAAGCCGGAGCTACATCAAAGCATTATCTTCCGTAATTGCCAACTTGTGTCGACGTACCAATCGGTTTATGTATGCGTTCCGTCTCCTCTGTCGTGGAGATTATTTCGCTTGTCCGCTCTGGGCCGCGTCTGTCTTATTTAAGCTGATAAAGCGATATAATATTTTTGATATCACTACGTTATATCAAAAATATTAAAGCTGAATTATAAGAAATCATCTAGAATCAAGATAACTAAAAATATTAGCGCAGTAGGTAATTTATTTGGTTACAGTACTGCTTAAGACTTTAGATATATATACATATATATATATATATATATATATATATATATATATATATATATATAAACGCCTGTGTACTGTACTGTACGGTACTGTTAAGTATAGGGTGTAATGATACACCCTTGCTTATAGTGCAGATTTATTTTAAACGTCAATGTCACGTCCTACGAATATAACTAGCGCATACTTAAGACGTACTTATAACAATAATTTTATACATTTTTGTCTATCTGTCTGGAGGTTGGGTCACGTAGCTTGAATACTTTCTATAATTTGTGCAATTGGTTGTTTCTGTTACAGTAGGCCACCATAATTGAAGGTTAACTCTACAAGGAGTATAATCTTTATAAATAGATTTTAAAGCTTGTATTAGAGTAATTATTGTTTCAAATTTTAAGCCCATTTTAAGAACTTCCGGCATAATATATAAATAAGCCTGTTAGAGAGAATAGTGCAACACCAAAGATAATTATAATTCCTCACGTTGGTTAGGTTCACTTTTTTAAGATATTCCACACTTTCCACACATAAAAGTTTCAATTAAATATTCGATATATCCGTAACTTTGTGAATATTAGTCTATATAATATCCAATATGTTAATTCCCAGGGAGGATTGACGTGCGGCAGGCGGCCGGCCGTATAGACTACACTCATACCGTGCCGACCCCACGTGAGTGGGAAAAGAGCAGGAAGATGATGATGATAATATTCGCTTTGTTAGTAATAACGTTTATTAAAGCTAAAACGTTACTCGAACTAACTGTTGTGGAAATAACATTATTTGTGGACAATTCATATGAAAAGTTTCTAAGCATTTAGCAATCTTCACATTAACACTCATATTTCAAATCTATCCAAATATAAAAGGCGATGTGTGTATGTATGTATTGTAATTCTGATTTCGATGATTGATTTTCAGTAAATGTTCAGATTGGCCTAGGGGGAGCTCCTGTAAAGTTTGGTAGTGATCGGATCAATATAATAAGTGCAATACGCGCGAAGCCGGGCGGATCACTAGATTGGAATAAAATAACTCTCAAACTTCTATAATGACGAATAGTAAGCTTGTTTCTAATAAGGCTATGAATAATATAAACAGTTTATGCAAAGTTAATGTTGATGGGCCTTATTAATTTATATAGTCAATCTGGTAGATCTAAACTGGATTGTGAATTTTAATATAATCTCCCGGGGTACGTTAAGAAAATTCTTCTGTTATAATCTCCGGAAATGCTTCCAAGGGGAATAGCAAATAATAACCAATTTTCTTCTTCGCATTAAACGTATATCTTAAAGTGTTTATGAATATAAATTAATTCAAAAATTATGTAATCATACTCTATTCTTATACTTACAAAATTTTTATAGTGAATAAAAAAAGGGCACAAAATTCCTCGAAATTGATAATCAGCGTCAATTCAGCCTATGGGTTTGGCTCCAAATAGGGTCAAAGAGAAAAGAAGCAAATAATAACTCATAGAGAAAGACTTTAAAAACTGCAGTCGAAAACTAGCTACGGCATGATGTTGATAGAATGCTCTAGTTCAACCGGGAAAGTTCCATGACATCAAAGAATAAGCAAATGAAGAATATGTTTTAATAACTGACTATGGATCGTGTAAGAATTGATAAATTTATAGATAATTTCAGGAACGTTATGAAAATAATCTGCATTTTAAATTGATTACACAGCAAGCATCATTCAGCAACAGCTAAACCGAGTTTTAAACAATCCACTCGGAGTGCAGCGGAATTTCATTGGGCCCGAAGCTTAACATACAGCAACCATACACCTTAAGCTTCGACTACACTGAAGCATTTTCATCTCGTAATTGCCGAATTATGTCGACGGTCCAATCGCTTTAATTATCCATTTCGACCCGCTCTTGTTGCAGCTCGCCTTGCTATACTCAAGTTACAAGTTGTGTAATCAAAAGAAAGGAAACTGAAAAACTACTAAATTACAATTTGTGCTATAGATAGTTCAACAGAACTTGGCGCGCGGGGCTATGGGCGCATAACATTTGTAAAGATACAGCTTGTGTGTTCGATACGAAATATTGATCTATCGACGACTGTCATCATTGCGATATAAATCAAAGTTGCTTATTGTCAAGTAAACACGCAGACAACGCCACACGCTAAATTCAGTTGAACTATCTACAACATTAAAAATGAAGCGAGGAAATGTAAATACACATTTACATTAACATTTATTTTTAATAAAAAATAGTTAAGCTCGTAGCTACCGACACAACACTCGTCAATTGTCTCATCTATCAACTATTTGTGACAATAACTGTTCGCCACCTGCATGAAATGTAACCGCAATCAGCGGGTTTTGTTGTCATATATATATTATATGCGTGTAAGTTCTATGAACATATATAAAATTTGGAAAAAAAAACTTGTTTGAAAAAGTATGTTACTAATCTGGTCGATATAAGTTCTCCTGCGACGTCCACTGCAAACACTCCCATTCACTTTTGCAACATAAATTTGTCTTGCTAGTCTCTCTTCATTCATCCATTCTTAAACGCCGTCTACCTCTCTGGGTTACGGGCCTGAGCGCATATTTTTTTTTTGTGAAAATATAAATTAAAGAACTCGTAGTTGTAAGTAATGTCATTATTAAAATCTTAGGACGATGAAACTGAAAAAAATAAACAAATATTTTCAAAATGATTCGTTAAAACGGTTTACTTTTCGACAATTAAGGTGAATTTTGAAAGAAATGTGAAATAAGTCGGTGCAAATAACAGATTATCCTTATTAAAGTCGAGCGGCCAGTTAGTTATTTTTAAAGAGAACGGTTTCATTTAATAAATTGAAAATAGGACGGTACAGTGGAAAAGGAGATAATCTCGTAGAAGATTGTACCTACATCTTCAGTGTAGTAAATAGACGTAGAATTTGTTCCACTTTATCTTCATGTTTTAGTTGGTGCTCTGAGAAAATAATTTATATAATCTATTATACGTAGAAGTACGGTTAGCTAGGTGTTTTCCGTCACGTTTTCATGTACAATATTACTTCATTAATAAGCCTATGGTTTTTATATCGCTAAATATTTCCAGGAAAAATCATCCCATTTATTTTTATCTTCCCAGGGATCGAATCCGTCCCTGGTGACCGTCACTCAATTAGGTCTGGAGAATAAAGGTATCAGTTAAACTGCAGCATAATTAAATTGTTCTTTTTTTAATTATCGATGTACAAATGCATCCACAGTAGAACGGGGCCCTCTAGGATTACGGAGTGGGCGAAAGTTGCTCTGATTGTCGGTCCATGGCGGATCTACTCGTGCTGGGTCGTCCTATACGACCACCATTATTGAACCTTTTGGTCCAAGCCGCCTTTCACTTTACGATCAATGTAAAACATATATATAGGTATGTAGTGAAGTGGAATAAAAATTTTGCTCACATGTACAAGTTAATCAATTACTGTGCTTTTGCCAAATTGATAATATTAAATTTTGGTACATAAAGGCTACTGTATAATATTTATTAAATATCTGCATTTGTAACAGTAGCCGCAACCCGTATAGATTCGTGCAATGCGGCAATAATGTAAAATGATTAGATCCCGCCACACCGGCGTAAATAATCAATCTCACAATCTCACCTGACGCCTCTGAATTACCATACCGCGGTTAAGTAATTTGTTAAAACGATCCTCTTGTTAGTTCTTAATTATTATGTTATCTAATCTAACAATAATTTTGTTCAGGATTTCCTTACGATTAGCAAAATTAGTACCAATTAATATAAACCTAAGGTTTTAGGAAAATTTTAATGTATTAAACAACCGTAAGAAAACTGTATATGTATGTATGTACTAGACTGGCACGGAGCCATGATATATACTAATACTAACTTAGAGAACATATATCTGACCTTGTATTGTTAGTTCTTCATATCTATTTTGTATCACAGTACGTAAATATAATAAAATAAATATTGCGGTAGAAACAGGAATAAAATTGAGATTTGTATCATGTTTATGTTTCACTAGCGACCCGCTCGTAGCGAACCTTTCGTCCCTTACCTTAGACCTTTAGGGGATGAATTAAAAAAAAAATCATTTCATTGTTCCGCTTTTACTACTATAATTAGAATAATTATAATATGATATATGAATTTACTATAAGAATGTTGTGTATTATTGTGTGTTATTTACATGAAATGCAAAAAATATTTGTATTCTTTTCAGCAAAGCAACTCACTATTTCTGGTGTCTTCGCTCTTAGTTATTAAGTTACGACTTAATAATTTTTATTTCCATTCATCTTGGACTAACAACCTAATTGTAGCCAAACTATAAAGTTAAAGTTTTATAAGCCTTTTGCCTCTAAACGGCACTGAGATCGGATCCCTTGCCGCCCCCATCCAGTGTACTCCCGCAACTGGACAACTTAGTTCTCCTGCGTTCACATCATTTTTTATCCAAATAAAAAGTTTCGGAACTCTGACCAACTTAGCTTCATTTTCAGATTTTAGGTTTATTAAACACACAAAATAATTCCATTTTATGTGTAGCATTGCCTAAATTATTTGACAGCAGATCAATTAGTGCAATAAATCTATGGTTGGATTCCAATGCAACGTATAAAATTGATGATGTGTGGATAAACCGCAAATAAATAAACATAAGTTAAAATAACCACTCATACTGTAATCCACAGGGATAGGACGGATTACGGATTAGGATTTTCATTTGGCAGAGTCGTGGCACACCTTCGCTTCGTCAACCTCATAAAGGGTTAATTTACATAACTACATAACCTTGTCAAGACTTGAGAACAATATTTCTATGTAGGCTAGATGTTACATGTCGGTGGCGGTTTCGATCAAAGGTGTTGTAATACAGCTAATTAACAACATGCCTGAGGGCTACTTCAATATTTTGGTCTAATTATTGGCGACTGATACAATCAACTAACTTATTATTTGCGTTATGTTATTTTATTTATTTATATATGTACACAACTTAGAATATAAGAGCCTAGTGAAATAGTAGCAGTTAAAAAAGTTTGATATTTAAAAAAATAATCTAAAAAGTTTAATTTTACTGGAAAATTAATATTTATATCTCTTTGCTTATTACTGTTTTTATTGTCATCTTATTTAGATTGCTTTGCGTTCACAAATTTTTAGGGCTTAAGGATACCTTTCCTTAACGGATGAGCTATATCAAGATTGCAAAGAAATCCTATTAGAAAATTTACATGCCACATTAGCATCACACGAGTTTAGTCTGGTTTCAATATTCCTGTTGAATAAATGTCCGAGTGATAAATGGGTCTAGTCGTCGCCGAGAGATAATGGTCTTGGAATTGATGTCGATGATTGAAGTTACATGTTTCATTCAGCAGTAACTAGCATCTATCGATTAAATTAGTGTATACATGCGTCTAATTGATTGAATGTGAAGAAGCTTGAGCGATGCGTGCCTATTGAACTAAATCATCAGCGAAGCGTCAGTGCGGTTGAATTTTATCTTAATTTTATTTTATATCCATTGTAACCTCACCTTACCGTTTAAAATCAATTTTATTTGAAAAACGATTTGATCGAATTTAAAAGGCGAGTCACACTCGTATTCTTCCTCGGAGTGTCACAAGATGATCATCAGTCAGATTTTCTTCTTTTAAATTAGCTATTACTTGTTCTGTACTTGAGTCCCGTGTCGTGTAAGTCATTAAACTGCGACCGGAAGGGATAGTAGCAGTAACATGAATAAGCTATTTGACTGGTGAAGTATCTAAATTTATTTGCTTATATATTTATTTAAGGAGACAAACAGAAAAAAAGATTAAATCACATATGTTACTATAAAACATACAATAAATACTAAGTTTCCTACAATTTATCTTCAACTGAGAACAATTTTGATTAGTGTAATTCGCTTTATCGACATTGACGTTAAATTAAGCACTAAAATTAAGAAAAGCCAGAATAAGATTACAAAAACAGAAGTTAAAAATAATTCGAATTAAAACCACAAAAATAATTAAAACGCGAAACAGAAGGGGAAGTAAGTCGCGGGGAGGGGTCGTATTTGCAAAACAATTTTATTAACTGGGCTTTATGAGTGAATGAAAGAAATCTCTAATATTAAATCTATAAAAAATCTTGTATTGTGGAGAGTGTATCAGTTCGCGCTTACCGATGTTAGTTCTGGTTGCCGAATTCACAGAATGACCTTTGAGAGATATAGAAGATTTTACATTTTCCCTTCTCTCACGGATAGCTTAGGAATAAACTCGTAGCACTTCTTGTTGTTTGTTTGGAGATGTTGATTTATGATATCGTTCAAAACATTAAATTACCCGATTATTTGTTTGCCTTCTTCTACTATAAAAAATGTACGTTTATTTAAATATATTCTACGTAACGCATTCCACGCAATATGAGATTGTTTAATTAACATTGACATGTTCGCAGTGTTGACATAACTCGATAAAATTTTATTGCTTCCCCCTGGAATATGACATCATCAGTTTTAACTAACTGTCTCATTTTGGCCGCTGAGAGTCACAAATTCAGCCCCCGTCGGGTGCTGGCGGCAGGTGCGTGCCCATGCAACAAATTAATACATGTTACGACCCTTACATTAATTTCGCTACGAGCCACAACCACGCACACTTATGACATCTAATTAAAAAAGTAACCATGTAACGGCTTAATTAAAACATTTGCGCTGAAAATATTTAATAAAATACAGTTGTTTTAATGAAATAAAAATTAAAAATGTAATAAAGTTATTACAGGTTCGCAACTGGAATTCAAAAACGCATTTTTTGAGAATTTATTTGGGCATACTTGAACATGACTTAATTGTGTTAGGGTGCAGCTATAGAAAGTTTGCTCCACTTGACATCCAATAAAATTAATCTGCAGTCTACGGATTTAAAGGAATCTTTCATTTATATGCATATTATTTTCTTTTAACATCATCATCTCCTTGTCCTTCCCTGTCCCCACTCACGTGGGGTCGGCACAGTATGATTGTAGTCCATAAGTTCTCTGTATAAGTTTTGGCTACAGTTTTTACGGCCGGCCGCCTGCCTGAAGCCAACCCTCCTTTTAACGAACTTAAATAATTTTGCGGTATTAAAATTTAATTTCGGAAAGTATTTCTTACAATTTACGGCTTAATTCCGCCGCTAACAGCTCAGAACAACCCACGCATCCTTCAATATTACATCGTTCAACGCTCTACCAGCTTACACGAAATTGACAGCTATAATAATCTTCAACCTAGAGCGAGATCAACTCGTAAAGCGAACGCTTTGTCGACATAAGATGGCAATTACCGGAGCTGATGTTCACCCGATCCGACGTACATCAAGCTTAAAGTGTATCTATTATATCTGTTATAGTTTTCACTTGATTATTTACTTACATTAAATTATTTACGACGTTATCGGGCCCCTGCTGTCCTTATCCTGTGGACTCCCGCAACCTTCACTATATCATCGGTCCATCTTGTGCAAGGCCTACCTATGCTACTTTGACCTGTACGTAGCCGCCATTCTAGGACTTTTCGGTCCCAACGGCCGTGCGTTCTGCTAGCAATGTCCGGTCCATTTCCACTTAAGGTTTGCAACTCGTCGGGCAGTTTCGGTTGCTCTGATTCTACTGCGGATCACATCATATTTGATAAGATCTCGCAGTGATACTCGGAGCATTACTCTTCCCATTACCCTTTGCGTGAACTTTGGCCGTCTAATGGAGTTACGAGAGACGGAGAGACAGTTAGGGGCCACGTCTCAGTGCTATGTTATCAACGGCAACACGCCTTGTCTTGCGTCGATATAGGTTTTAGAAGCGAAAGAGATGTGCTACGCTCGCGCTAAATGGAATGTCGTAATCTCTGCTTATCCGGATCAAAAGCTTGAGTACTTCTTCTTGTATATTTCCATAATATTTTTAATAATCTTATGTATCAATATTATTTTACCATGATTTTCGATCACAAAATTTCTGTCCTGTTATAATATTATTACATTATAAATAGGTATGAAAATTATTCTCAACTTTGAAAATGTGTAGGGGGAATAAGGGAGAGAAATATCGACCAACGTTCAATACAATTTGTTACAACACTTTGCAATACAAATAGTATTCCAGTGCCCGCGGGTTAACTTGTTTTATCCAGATTTGTTGGCACCGTAAGCGTTCCAATGGATTAAAACTAACTTTCTAAATATTTTCCCGGAGGCGGACTTAAATTCGAACAACAGGTTCGAAAGTTGAGGCCGGCGTGCTTAATCCTTGAATATTTAGCTTAACACAAACTTCCACTTATTTCAGTGCATTTTATTAATAACCAAAACTCTTTATAAATTCTGTGAAACTCTGTTACTACAATCAATAAGCGATCTTCAGCGTAGTCCGCCATATTACCGTTATCCCAAGCGTACACAAAGTGGTGTACGCATAGTTTTTCCATTTCAATTTAACGTAAAAGATGAGGTATACCTTTATTTACAAAAATTCCATCATGTTTTTAAAAAATAATAGAAGATTCGACCCCGATTGGCTGCCAACTTATCGACTGGCCTACGCGAACTCCAAGCGGTTGGATGGCAGGTGCGAGACAGACGGTGTTCTCCCCTGTGTCCGTCACCTGGACTTTGAATCGACCGTGGGTCAATGCGCCAGCAGAATAATTAGAGGATCAGGATACGCAACATCTACATCACGATAAACAGAACACTTGAATCGCATGTATGGTTAGTTTTTTGTGACGATGATATATGATCATTTTATAATCAGATACTTTTCAAATATAAGAATAAGTTTTGAAGGTGCAATACAAATTTTAAGTTTTAAGTTTAATGAATTAAATATTCGACGATAAACTTTTAGTTACACCTGCAGTTCTGTTGTTATTATAGGATTAAGAACACATACACTTCCCTTGTAAAGCGAAACGCAGAATTAACAGAGTTTAATGACGATATTCTCTACAGTCCCATACTGCCCCGTCGGAGCACCCTGTAAATGCAAAATATAGTTATATGCCGCTGCGATGGCTTATTTCTCTTAACAACAAGTTCACTTAACGTATGTCCACATTATTGAAGCAATTTTAAAGCACCAATAGTCTACTGGCTTACGGCACGGACTGCAAAACATTAACTCGATGTCATTAAAGACAGTTTTATTAGTTTGTTACATTATTTCGTGATAAAAGCGGCAAAAACAAATTTACGTAAAAATAATTGTGCAAACGAACTCTTTTGACAAGGGTTGTAACAAAGTTTAAAATTTTGTTTAACTCGTTCAACTTATAACAAACTGCATTTACCTTACAGATAAAATTTAAAAGTAAAAAATGAAATTTCCGGATGTTTCATGAAAATTATTTTTGTATATAATTATGTCGCATATAGTACTGTTTTTGTATTATCCGATTTAGATAACAAAATTATTTAACTGAGGTGCGGATATTGATACGACGTCCTTCTAATAGGTACAAATTTTATGTATTTTGGCCTTAACTTGCCGATGTTCTTATCGCACTAGATTATTAAAAAAATAAAAGTCGATATTCTTTCTTATTTAATCAATGTCGGTCCTCATAAAAATTTAAGTTTACTTAAATTTATAATCTATATTATGAAATGTATCTATTTCAAGTGCTGTCTCAACTCTTCTTTCCAACTCGACAACAAAAAATACGTTTATTTATATTATAGTTGGTATTAACCATATTGTTGGTGTTACCATTGAGGTAATGGTAAAACCAAAGCTGTTAAATATCTCCAGATAAGGGAGGCATCCAGGACCAAAAGTGAAGCTACCTTAAGAAGCCACCTTAAGTAGACAGACTTTGTAATATCCCAGCTCAGTACTTTGTTTCCCGCCACAAAAATACAAAACCTAGTAGGTAATATAAAAAAGGACGCTTTGTGCTATGAAATCATTTAAAAACTATATACCTCAAAGAAAGATATAAGAAAGTGTCCGAAAATCACATTTCACAAGTAATTAATTAATTTAATGATGTATCCTGAATATTTATACAATATTAAAAATAAACTTTAACAATAAGAATGCGACGCCATAACAAGTGTTGTCAATTACTATACACAATATATTAACCCTAAAAATACAACGAAATAAAAAAGACGACGGATTAAAAAAGTGTTGTTAAAATATGTTTTTAGCTTAATTTAATTTTGATTAAGATTTGTATTTATATATGTAACGCTGGTAAACATTCGCAGCAGAAATCGAGCTCCACTTTTGAATGGTAAATTTGTTTGGAACGTGGTATCTGGAGGTATATAAATCTATGGATAAAACATTCAGTAACAATTTTAAGAAATCGATCAGAGAAGTACTTACTTTAATATTTTTTTATCCATTCAGGAAAGCGTCGTGCTAGTCGTGCAGAATACAGAATGACGCGGGCATGCAAATCTCATGCAAAGCACCGGTAGCCGGTGACACATGCAATTTCTCTGTTATGTAATAACCTCATCAGTTTTAACCTGCCGAGTCTCAATTTGGCCTCCGAGTGCCACGAAATCTGTACCCGTCGGCGACCGGTGGCAAGCCCCGGCTTATGTTTCAAATAAATTCATGACACCGATGTTAATGTCCGTGCTAGTGCTTATTCCCTCGGCGATTTACGATGTTCATTTAAAACAATGAACGGCGTCGTTGCTTCCAAATATGAAACATGGCGTTTTGATTAAAACTGCAGCTCAAAACTTATTATCCTTGTATTTTAAATTGTTAAAGAAGATTATATGATGACAAATCTGCAATGCTATCGGGATACTTTAATTTATATTAATCACGTAAAGTACTGGATTATTATTTAATAGTGATAATAATGCACTGTTAGGTTACCTGAGATTTACAGATCTGACTATTTAGTCGTAACATGGAACCTTGGGAAAACCCAAGGTTCTATGTTTTTGTGTGAGGAATTTTGCACATTAAATCGTAACAAAAACCAACAGGAGACGAGAATAGAAACAGAGGTATTCTGTGAAGTCGTGAATATTCCCCTGTTTGGAGCCATTTGTACAATAGCTGTGGCTGCTGCTATCCTGGTCACAATTTAGTATGTACCAAGGTCGAAGTATACCTCATGTATTAATAAAATATAGAATCGTTACTAATCATGATGCTAACATCGTACCGTCCGCATCTCTTATCTTCAGGTAAATATGGTAAGTACACCATATTTGCATGTAGTATGTAGTAACTTACCTCTAGTTTTTAAATTGTGTTATTTAAACGTTATACACTCAGTAAATAGTACTATGATTAATTACTTGTGGCGATATTATAAAATAAACACAGGTTGCACGCTTTCTATAATTAGTTTTGTGAAGTAATAAAATATGCGAGCAACGAATTGAACCTGTTTTACGTTATGACATTTGCGGTGAAATTTAATTAATTCGTGTTTACATTGCATAATTTTATTTTATAACTCTGAACACTACAAGAACTTGTTTTTAAAAATAAAATTCATAAATTAATATTTGTTTTAACATTATTTGAGTGACCAATATGTGACGGTAAGATGAACAAACTAGGTGCGATGATTATCAGGTAACCCATTTTCAGAGTAATATTAAGTTATGTAGTCATCTATCCCTGTTCCCGCGTTAAGTGGGGTCAGCATAACAAGCTATCGTCTTTGAAATCGGTCTATCAACAGTCTTCTAAGTCGTCACTCCCTTCTTAATCATGTCACCTATCACGCAATTCATCTATCTTTTCTTAGACCTGATCCTGATCTAAAATTTACCACATTAATATCTAATGCCCATTCTAAACTCAGATATGTAGTATTTTTATATATTCAATACCTAAGAGAGTAAAAAGGTAAAATATAGTTATGCCAAACAGATAAATGGCAAAACAAAATAAATACTAAAACATTTATCAATGTTTAATAAAAAAAAAGGTGTTTCATCAAAGCTGACTGATATAAATTACATGAATTAATCGGCGATAGTGATTTAACTTCCCCGACTATACCTGAATTAGTTTCATTTAACAAATTTGGTAATTATTAAAACGTATGTAGCTACGCCGACCTATTGGATGGTTAATCGTTGATTATCAAACAGTGTAGTATGAATTTTATGTTTAACATTTCACTCGGTTATATAAGATATTAGTAATTAATAAAATAAGTAAATTTATCTTATATTCATGTTTCACAACAAAATAAAAAACCTTACGCCACCCATAAAAAGGAGTAAGACATTACTAGCCTAACGAAACTGGAGCTTATGCAATGAGCAGATTAATCAAATCATCATCAGCATCGTCCTGCCCTTTTCCTTCCCATGTGGGGTCGGCACAGTATGATTAAAGTCCATACTGTATAGGGTCTGGCTGCAGTTTTTACGGTCGACCGCCTGCCTGACGCCAATCATCCTTGGGAATATGCTTATTTGAACGTCATGTATCCGACATACGAATGTAGTCCTAAAAGACGTTTGCGTTAATGTTTTATTACACACAAACAATTCAGAGCTTTTGTCAAAAAACTAGTCACTACGTAAAAGTCAACTGCAATATTTAAATGGACGTACTTCACGACTATCCTGTATATTGTGACAAATTTTTCTTAAGCGGATTAGTCGACTGTAGAAATTTACCTTAATTCAACGTAGCAAATATTGTTTTTGATTCTAAAGACTAATGTTAGAGTTTTAAATTCGTTTAATAAAGATTGCGAGGAAGTTAGTTAATCCAGTTGAATGCTTCAAGCTCTGGCGAAGCAGCTTGAATAAGTAAAGTCCCTTGCTTGAGCTTGAGTTGCTTGCAGCTTGAGTTACGACAAGGACAGTAATTGACAGTTATTTGCAAGCTTTTTTACAGTACAATAAAAATAAATAAAGTAATGAAAGACCAGTGGCCTAAGCCACTGGTCTGTCACACTAAGTGATCGAATCGTAATTTTGATAGATTCCCAGGCGGCTCTTTTTTTCTTTGGTGGTAAGCGGACATGATAATCACGTGGCTCACATGATCTTCGTCGACCACTAATATCTTTCCAGTCCTCTAAAAACAGCTCGCTTGCTCATTTTCAAAACTTTCAAGGAACATGATGCAATTGCTTCGTCGCATAACCCAATAAAAGGTCTCTTAAATTTTGGACACCAAAATGTCTACTTTGACAACTTTTGTAATCGAACTTAATCTGTATTAATATTAGAAAGAGGAAAGATTTGATTGTTTGGTTGTTTGTTTGCATTAAATTTTTAGTGCTTCCTCTGTGATGCGCGGTGTCGCTAGTAATTTACGATAAGATAGGAATTTAATGAAACAAGCTTAATTTTAAATACAAAATAATTTAAGTGAAGCTATAAAAATTGTAGCGGCTGCAACTGCGACGAAATAGGCTGTACATGTTGTGAATAACATTTTGTAAAAGGAGTTTTGCAAAATACAACTAAATACAATCTAAAAAGTGGCATTGTTGTAGGTCAGGATTTTCAATACTATTACATCTTAAAGTGTAAAAAAGCTTGAACAGTTCACACAGTACCGTGAATTTCATCGATGATCTGTTCACATTCAATTAGGTAAGCTGTGTCTCGCGAGCTCCACCGTATTTAAGTAAAATGCGATCTGCATTTGGCAGCTGAAACAATCTTTGCACGCCGCTGGGCCCGGCCGATCATTAAAGCGATTGGTTCGACGACACAAGTTTTCAATTAAGCCAATAATAGTTCAATGAAGCTGGCGCTTAAGGTGAATATCTGCAAACTTTGACGCTTTTATGTTTGCACGTAAACGATGCAGAATAGCAAAGGCCGGGAGGAATTAAGAGTTTTAGTTATTTTATTTTAGTACTATTGCCGAATGGGATAGTTTATCGGAAAACACCACACAACAAACCGGCTCTAAGACTTTCCGTATTGTATGATTTCGGTAAAAAATATATGATTTGATACAACCTGAGCCCCGCGGTGTCACCCGCCATGCAATTTATTTTTACCGACGATTGTCTGCCTAAGCTGAACCTTATTAAATATGATGAACACAGATCTGAGGTCAACTTACATTGGATTATTATTATTTCTCCGTACTCACTTTCATTCCCTAATTTAGAACTTTGATGACCAAGGAATTAATTTATAAAAAATCTTTCTTAGTGGTCGCCTACGTAACAACAGAAACCTATGTAAATATCAAGTCTCTCGGCCCCGTACTTTGGGCTGTGCGTTATAAACATCAATCAGTCAGATTCTACTTTTATTATATACTACCTACCTTATTAGCTGTTTTAATTCCTGGATGGCTTATATCTGGGTCGATCCCTTTATTGATCACAGTGGCAGCAGCTGGCGCGGCGCGGCTGTGTTAGAACCGCGCTTGATTTTATTTTCACGCGAAAAGGTTTTATTTTTCGTAACTCGTAAGATAATTATTTAAATTATATAATGTTAATTATTATAATCCACATAAAATGTTAAAAGTAACTAATTTATTTACGAACGTAATACTGTAAATGGTTTTATGGTAATGGTTTAAGCTAGAATACTAAGCTATCCTTAAAAGATAAATGGCATCACGAATTTTAATAGATCGTTTCAAGATAAACAATTCTATTGTTAAATTATTTTTTTCTATTTAATAAGGTTTATTAAGCGTTTGCAATGTAAGCCCACAAAAATATGTTTTTTACGACAAACCTTTGAAATTCTCTGCTTTTATTTACTATAATGTAATGTGTTATATTTATTAACCTTTATCTTGAATGAGTATGTCCTATGACAAAAACCGCATTTAAATCCGTCGCATAATTTGAAAGATCTAAGGGAACCGCCAGCGGAAACGACTTTATTTTATACTATGTAAAGATGTAATTTTCCATTTTTCATTGGTTCATTCAGTAGACATTTAATTTAAACCAATTTAATTGCTAATAAAATTCTAAAGTACCACATTAAATTGGGTATTTAGAATAGAATATAAAATTTAAGAAATGCTCTCAAACGGGCAGTTAACAGACGATTACAAAATTTTATATCGGAATTTATTTCCTTTAACGAGAACCTTCCTCGGGTAAAATTGCAATGGCAATAGGATAAAAATAGAGCTTTTTCTTGTTTTACGCTAATGGAGTATTCAGACAAGAAGTACTTCAATATTCTTAACCTACAACTTCTTTAAGCTAATTCTGATCTAAAGAGTACTAGAAGTTTCTAAGTAAACCTTCAAACCATTCTAAATATAGACAAGTTTATATGAGTAGATGTATGGGTCTAGAAGAAGCGAGAGAGGTGTGACAGGATTGCGCTAAAATAAATCCATAATCTCCGTCTACCCCTCTGGGTTAAGGGCGTGAGTTCATATTTATTAATTATTTAATACGGGAAATCCTAATCACCATCATGTCTGTCGTCGTAATTTATTTATTTTATTTATTTAATTTGACTTGCCAACAAAATATGAAATGATACTTATCTTACAACACATACTTAATAATATAAAAAAAGAAATAAATAGGAATCCCGACAAAAACAATAATGTTTATCGTATCACTTAATTAATTATTTTAAGAACAATAAGAAAAGCATTGAGAAATTTTAGTTCACTCATAAAAGCAACCCTCTTAGGCTACCATTATTCTTAAACAATCATAATGACCATCTTTGTTCCTAAACACAATTATAACATAGATCTCAAAAGGATTAAATGATAAACTATTAACCGTTCTCTTTTGTTATTGTAATGTTTAAAGTACGTTATAATAAATATGTTGTTTTTTTTTTAATTTCTATCGAGGCCGTTGGCTGGGATCCGGTCCTCGTTTAGTCGGTGTATTCCACACGTCAAAAATTCCACACGTCTAAAAAGGGCGACAATATATATTTATATATGTGTCGGAGAGACTATGGACTACTGGCTAGACTAAACACGAGAAAGGAAAGGGTGACTTGTACTACTCCAACTACTACTGGTCCAAGTCCTTGATCGATAGGCCGATATTCTTTGATGCAATGACATCGTCGTGGGCGTAACGTGTAATCCGGCCAGCAAAGAACACCTTTAAACCGCTAATGAAGCTACACTTACACAAGTTATCTATACAATGAGCCGTAGGACAGTTCCTAGAGTCGTTCGCCTCGCGGTTTAGCAGAGAGGTAATCTTTGATTCGTCAACCAACCCGTACGAACTACTACTATGAACAAACCATTACGGTTACAGTTTGTACAGCGGCTGGCTACAGCAAGACAATACAGCTATTTCAGTATACAGCGGTGCTGTACCAAATAAAACGACAGTATAGTCAGGAACTTCGTTAATTTAATACGGAAGCACAACGATCATGTGATCATGAGTGTGATTTAGACGAAGAGTGAAAGGTGTGTATATTGCGATCGCACTAAATCAAAATCTGAGTTTAAACGGGAATGTAATTTTTGTACGCGTCTCTATATGTAGATGTTAAGTGTGTAATATTTTATTGAAAACTTTTTAACCGCTCGAGACGATATTTGGTAGGCGAAAATCTGATAAACTTGCGTCATATTGACGCTCCACATGCAACTACATCAACAATAAGCTCATTAGAATTTGAAATAGTTACAAGGAACCTGCCTGTTTTTCTTGTGTAGCCCCAAGATTTTATATCTTCGATATTTAGATAACCCAAGGCCCGCGATTAAAAAGCTTGAATAGAACTAGACGCCGACTCGAAGCTAGGAGACTGATTAGCGATGTTACCTCGTCGTTGACCATCAACCTCTGCAAGACCGTAGTATTCGACGATACGATGCAAGTCTTTAAAAAAAGAATATATTTTAATTGGTTCTATTTTTAGGTAGGTCGATTGTCGTTGTTGTGCAATGAAGGAAACAGTTACCATACCATGGTTCACAGCAAAATGGAATATTGTAAAAAAATGTATTTACATTAAAATTCGTAAATACCAAAACATTTTCGAAAGACGACTTTTTCTCACATTGCCTTATTACTATTGCTATCTACATATCTCATGATATCCTACAACATTTCCTATGAAAGTATAAAATGTGTAATGGCCGTTATTTATGGTAAATAACATTTGCTTGTTAACAAAAATTATATATTGCTTTGAAACAAGGTATATTTGTGGCTTAAACCATATCCAACATGTTGGTTTTAGCCCATTTTCTTTTTTTTCAATAAGGGCCATCGAAATTTCCAACTCATCTACTTACATATAAGGAACTAGGTAAAGGGTTAAGATGACAAAGAAGTGCTTAATTTAATTATTACATACAATACTCGATTCATATGTTTCATTCTATTCTTACAGCCTCAAATTTTTGTACACTTGAGTTGAAATAAATAGATTTAGTTCGAAAGAATTCAGTTTCCAATTGCGTAGAATGCAATACTTTACAGATTATACAAATTGTTGTGAGGTGCGCCTTCGCTTTAAGAATAAAGTCACGTTTCGTATAAGATGGTTAAAAGGAAAGGTGACTTTCACTCCTGTGGAACGTGCGATGTCCCAAATAATGACGGACGCATGTAGGACACAGTATGAATGGAAGTCAACTTACTTGTAAATAACTTTGTGTTGGTTTAATTTAAAATAAGAGAAGTTTGAGGAATCTATCTGTACAAATGTATTTTACATACATATTATTCTCCTCATATTTAGTCTTCGTGTACCACCGATGCAGCTATAAACTATGTTACCATGGTAACTATCGATTACATAAATCAATTATTCTCTTTACAGTATAATATTCGTTCGTAAGTAGGTAATTGACTTTATTCAGTGATCATTTTTTTTATTGAAAGATGAACATGACCCATGTTATACCTTTACTATTAGTTAGTTAATGTCTTGCGTAAAGCAAACAAATGATCGATAAGTCGGTATTTTTTTGTGTTAATGTTTATGCGTTCAAGGTTTAGGCAGAATCTTGTAACCACTGACTTTACTATGATATTGTGTGAAGTCATTGTATATAGATTATGTGTGTCATATATGTATGCACAGATTATGTGTGGAATGTTTGAAATGTTGACCAATCTTATTTAGAACAGTTATAAGTGCTACTTTCAAGTGGTCATGAAAATCATGACCACGTGTACATGGATTGTCCTTTTACCAGAAATTGTTTCAATCTGAACATAGTGCTTGACCATAAATGTCATTTCAATTGAGATTAGAGCGATTTCTAAGTTTGCTGTGCATTCTTACACGGAAAAGCTGCTAACACCAATAATGAAAAAGTTACTGAGGATTTAAATATTTTCCCTTCTAAGTATCCACATATAATATCCTGTAGACCATCTTTATTTTTAGACAAATCTCATTCTCTACGAGAAAAGAAGGATGTTTCGGATGCGTCGGTTTTTGATACTCCAGAGATGGAATCTCTGCTTATCAATACTTACCACACAATTTATAGAAGATGCACATTTAAAACTGTTTATTTGGAGTCTTATTTCTTCCTCAGTGTTGGATGGCTTATTTAAATCGAACAGCTGGTTGTAATAATGGCTCTATATATCTAAGTACTGATGGGTTCTGTTATAATTGCTGTTTTCTTGCATTCTAACATAATTTTAAATTTCTTTCATGTAAATTCAACGTATTTTTCTAGTACAGTTTCAGTTTTGCGACCATAAAATTGTTTTATTCTTAATCAAATATGCGTAAAAATAACTAGCTGCTTTTTAATGTTTATTTTAACTATTGGATTACTTATAAGTAGGGAAAGGTCGAAATAAATAAAACAACTGGTTATTGTTTGAACAATGTCCATATTATATTTATTACCACATACACACGGCACGATGTGAAACCTTGTCTTAAATCATTGTATTATATTAGGAATATGTACATTGCACAATGTGTATACATACATCGCCATACACGCGCGCCACGTAGGGCTGTATGATTAAATATCCATAGTAATATGTACGTTATAATAATGTAATGTTCCAATAAGTTAGAGTGCAGCGGTGCACGAAAACCGGGCGGCGGGCACGCCCACCGCTTTTTATAAAACGTTTGATATTATCATTATTTTAATAAAGAGATGCCGTAAAAACTAATTTATTCATCATTACGATTTTATCCATATTGTATACAGATTCATGTAATATATTATACACGAAGAAATGACGAAAACAATGCGCCGACACCGCGACACGCGTCGTCGCGGCCCTTGCCTAACTTTATCTCCATTTTCTAATCTTTTAAATGTACATGACACCAAATTCGAACGTATATAAATCCAAATTTACTTTAATGTAAAATCTTAGGTAATTGATTTTTATTGCTATAGAAAATCAGTCAGCACGCGAAGCACGTAATCGAGAAGTAACCGCGAGAAGGAAATAAAGCGGGCGGCGTTACGCGGGGCGGGCGGGCTGCCAGGTGCGCGGGCGGGCGGACTGCCAGATGCGCGGGCTGGCGGGATGCCGGGCGGGGTGCGAAGCGGACGGCGCTGTGACGTCACGCAGCGGCGCCGCCGCGGCCAGCAGCGACTCTTGTGCGCCACATTCTCACAGACTCGCTCTGATGCTGCAATGATAACGACCGATCGGCGAGGGTCGGTTCGTGTGGAGCCAATGCGCGTCCGGTTCTACGCGAATAAGTATACCTTTGGTCCTTGAAACGTTACTTGGCCATCGCCGAGTATGCAAAGCTACTTGATCTAAGGCCGCCATCGCGACTCTACGAACTTTACCAGTCTGTCACTTTATTTTATTAGATTTTAAAAGTAATTATTATCTTTAATAAGGATATAAAGTAGATCGAGTGTAAATTAATGTAGAACGTCAATATACAAAATATAATAAATTATCTTTTTTCGTTTTACTTTACTTGGATATACGATACATTGCAATGTTAGGATTATTAAAAGAATTTTTAAAATAACTTTGAGATCTCGCTTACTTTTACGTAGTCTTTGTTTGGATATAGAACACATTTCTAATAGATGATTGAAATTATGTAACTATTGCGTGTACGAACAAGCGCTTGCTCGCGCCGATCACGCTTCTAAGATCTAACTCTGACACACGGGCCTAAAGAAATAAATTATATTATAAATTAAATTAATGGAATTTATAATGCCTTTTAGGGAGTATTATGTAACAGAAGTAATGATTAAAAATTCGATAAAGAAATGATTTAATTTCAAAGCAAGAAATTAATTTGTCAGTCAGATTTACTTATTCTTTGGTCAAATAAAACTATGTAACTGAGAGTGAATACTGGAATTAAATCAAGTTTATTAAAGTGACCCATGCGATAGAGCCCTGGGAGTGACATTAACGAAGCAAACTCGTAAACCATATCAACAAATCATAACAACAACAATGAAACTAATATTTCCGTCAAGCTAATCCTGATTGCAGCTCGAATGAGTCTAATAATATCGAATAGATGGTATCGACTAAAACGTCTTTTTACACATGCGGCTAACTATTATGTACAAGAGTAATAGTCATTGTTTCGTCTCGGTGCAGTCGCGGCGAACCGATGGCTTCTCACGAACGCGGTGAAACGAACGTCTCTCACTATATAATGTATGTATGTTTGTACTCGTACTCGCACGGGGATAAGCGGCCGTGTACGCTTCTCCTAATTTAAAAAATTTAAAAAGGTCTGTAAGAAAATATAATTATAGTGAGGTGGTGAGAGTGGATGAGATAGCCGACGGCGGCGCGGTGCGCCCGCGCCACTCCGCCGCCGGCCCGGGCCTAACAATTATAACATTTCATCGTAATAATTAAATATTCTAAGAAAAAATGTCTTAAATACCTATAACACCGTAAATATAAAACAAATAATTACGTTATTTTGTTAGGTATGATATCGATTTTCCGTCCGTCTTACAATAGACTCACACCTTACGATTTTATTATCAATTTCCTAGCTAACGTTAACATAATCGCGGACGCGTCTCCTGCGGTGTGTGCGGCGGGGTGCGGCGGAGTGCGGGCCGTAGCCACCAGCTGGCGTCACCGACGATATCGTTGTGGTTGTTTTCGTCAGAACGACGACGTGCGAATAGGGTTGCGGATAGCTTTAGCACGACACGATACGACACGGCAACGTTACTGGTACAGCTCGAGCCGCACACGTGACGTCATTTAGCGAACGATCTCGGCACGAAAGTAAACAAAAAAAAACGCGAAGCGAGCGCGCCGCTTCGAGACTGACGCGCTCCATCTAACTCTTCATTATTCAATTAACTACATACTCATAAGTAATAAATTACCTTTAAAAAGAATATTGATTTACTTCGTATCATTTTCAATATTTTTTTTGTAACAGGAAACATTTATATTTATAACGTATTTATATAATAATAGCATTTAAAAGATTGTTCATTATTATTACCTAAATTTTAATACCTAGATTTATAAGATTAATGTTTAATTGATGTAGGTTATGAGTAATAATAATAGTAAATAACGAACGATTGCAACCGAGTGCACGTGGGTAGCGAGCGGGCCGTGGCCGTGGCGCGGCGCACGGTCGGCGGGGCCGCAGACTAGACCGAGTGCACGTGTGTAGCGAGCGGACCGTGGCCGTGGCGCGGCGCACGGTCGGCGGGGCCGCAGCCTAGACCGAGTGCTCGAGAACGTCTCCAGTACCTAACGAGTATGATTAATGAATTGACTTTATTAATTTAATCTATTACCTCGAACCTTCGCTTTTGGCTGTTTGTTTTAATATCCCTGTGTTCGGTTTATTGAATTATTTTGTTTTCCGGTAACTATACCTCCTCCTGTGTATGAAGATTTTAAGGTTTACGATAATTATTATTTTGATTAATAAAATTTAGATACATACGACTAAGTACGGTGTAACTCCGCGATTCTAATGGAGCCGCGCAATTTTCTCAACAGTGGTCTTACATTAAGGTAAATACAATCGTAAGAAACAATGAAATATTAATTACGTAATGCACAAAATTGTTATTTATTATAATTACAATACCTACTTCAAAGGTACAAGACAGAAACGTAGTATCTTACCGCGATGAGAGATATTCTGAAATGTTCCGACTTAGCTTTCCAAACGTCCTTAAGAATCGTGAATATGATCATGTTATCCTTAGGATAAAAATTTATACGATAATACATATTATTAGAAAGTATGTATACGCGTTACTAATATAGACTTATAAGAAAGAAATCGAAAATGTTTTGCTACTAAAACAGAACTGTCATTTGAAGAAGTGATTTTATACAATTCGAATTAGGCGAAAAATAATGATATTGATTATTTAAAATATGCTCAATATGCAGTAGTATAGTAATTATGTTAATTAATATCTGACATTAATATTAAAATAGATAGAATAAAATATGTGATGGTAGACGAGCGAAATGAAACGCGGCGGACGCAGCGGTCGCGAGCGGTGTTATTGTCTCCGGTCCAGCAAACTCGTCGCCGTCGCGTCGCAGCCGTGTCGCAGGCGCGTCGCCGTCGCATCACAGTCGCATCGCCGTCGCAGTGCACAGCCGCACCGGCATTACATACCTAAACCGCTACCGACAAACTCAACTCTGTACACGCGGAACATGAGGGAGGGATAAAAGCTTATTGCCAATAACATCAAACCTCTTATTAATTCTGAACATTTCAAAGTGTCTTACAAGCGTTCTATTAAAAATCTTAATACCAACTCGGTGGTGACTATTATTGTCACACACCAAAAACTGTCTAACTAACGAAAGTAGGTAAGTCCCATGCGTCGATATTGGACGTGCGAGATTCACCTTAAACTGTATTTAACTATGAATGAAAAATTATTTATTAAGATATCCTCCCTGCTAGAAACTCCACTAGATGCATTTAGTTTATTATGAAACGTATTTTTTTTGTAGCTTAATACTTAATATTCTGATAACACATCTACGGTACAGTTGAAGCGAGAATATTTTGAAAAAATACCTGTTTAATACGACTACCTCTCGACACCTCCACACGACAAAAAGTAGGGTATCGTTATTTACAATAGAGTCGGTATTTTTTTGAATTAAGTGAAAAACGTCGGGGAAAAGGAAGGGTAGGGTTGATGAGGAAAAGGAAAAGGGTACAGTGTGAAATTGAGATGCCGCGGTCGACGGATCGGTCCGTGCGGTGGCCGGACGGATTAGACGACCGTCGCCAATGCGGCTTGTGACCGCGCGAACTGCGCGGCGACAGCGCAAACTGCGCGGTGACTGCGCAAGCAGCGCGGCGACTGCGCAGCGGCTTAGCGGCAGCTGCGTGGCGGTTGCGCGGCGACTGTAGTCGGCCGCTGGGTGGGCCGCGGCCGTGGAGAAGTGTTGGCGCGATTGGCTGAATGCAGGTGTGCGGCACAAAAACTGCGCTGTGTTGCGGCAATTGACGGCGTCAACGCTCGCTACGCGTCGCCGTGCCGCTCGCCACCTATATATAGTGTATGTATAGTGTAGAACATAAACAGTAAGCATATGTGATCAGGAAAATAACAAGTGTATATTTTCATTGGCATAGTTTTGGGATTCTACGAAGGAAATATACAATATTCTCAAAATGTTTAATTGTAACCCTGTATGGTACACCATACAGGGTTACAATTAAGGGTTACAATTAGGTGTATGTACCTACCCAAGCTTAATTTGGTGTGTTTCATAGGATCTAAATGAATGAACTGGAATAAATATTTATTACATTTGATAAAAAATATATAAAGATTCCTCTATATATACTCGCAAAACCACACTGTGTGCCATGATTTAGCAAGCGATTTACACGGCTGTTAAAATTTCAGTCCATTAACTTTGCTTATCTGTGAGTCCCTATCGTATTAAGAATATAATTACTTAGCGCTTTCAAAATTTTTTATTACAAATTTACGTATAGTGCTGAAATTGTAAGGCAATTAATTATTACGCCTGAGAAATATTTTGTAATGTCAGAAGTCGTGTATAAGTACTCACGTTATATATTTGTGCTAAACACTCTCAATGGTAACCATTGGTAAATGCCGCAGGAATCAGTGGCCCCTGGAAATGAAAATTAAAAGAAATTAACAATTGGTACATCGTTTTCACTTTCTACGATGTAAGCAAAAGTGGATTATTCCCTCTCTAATATCCACCCTCTTTGCGTGGGTCGTCTAGACGCACGCCGGGCTTCCATTATTTCGCTGTGGATATTCGCATTCGGATGAAGTCATTCGTTTCGTTGTTTTAAATGGATAAAAAGACTTGAAGATCATGCTGCAGTCGGTGTTTATTTAATATTGTTTAATATGTACTATAAGTTTCTTATAAACAACACAAGTTGTTTCACTATCTAATTCTGAATTATTATTTTAAACTATAATTGAATGCACTTAAAAGATTTAACGCGTCTATAGATTAAACTGTATCAAACATCAAGTGTATAGGTCGGTAATTGAACGGCGGCATGAAGCGTTCAGTAGAACATTAACCTCTCTTGGGGCAGATTTAAAGGTAGTAAGTTTGGTGTTCGTAGTCGATAGAGCGGTAGCGAGCTCCGTGGCCAACAAAATAAAAACAGCGAGTGGATGAGTTAGAGCTGCGAGCGACCGCTCGGCAGCGGTAATTACACCGCTTGTTCTCAGTGATTTACGATTATTGCCCAGGGGAATTCCCGTTACCTAATAAGAGCATTTTTATACCCGTGGACCACATGCGTTCCACGAGCCCGGACCTCAGCAGCTAGAATGTTCATTCTCGCATTAGCTGCTTTAAAAAGTCATTACCATCGATTATCGGTACTCGGTATAAGTCGCACGGAAACTTCGGCTTATAGTTTACTACTGAAAATATATGTTCATGTACCTACTAGAAATTTAAAGATCTGTATTTGTGGTAGACAATTTAACATTCTTAGTGAAATGGTTTTAAAAATATCTAAAACATGCGAAGACAAGGAGATCTAAGATTCTCCGGCACTGGCTGCAAGGGCGAGCGTCGACAAGCAATGAAGACTGATGGCGTCTCTGGAAGGCGGTTATGGAGCGCGGTCGCAGCTTTAAAAAGCCATTACTCGCGGCGATGCACCGAGCAGATTGCCGCCACTTTCGCCCAACGTACTCATATTTCGGAATTTACTTTATAATCGTGTCTCGTGCGCCTCACTCGCTCACTAACTTATGGTGATTATGCTTTAAGAGCGTCAAGGAGGATCGGTTACATAATGAGATTGGAACGTCTCGCTAAAATTTTAGAGTGTCGTCGGCTCCTAATTGCATCTGTGGTGCTCGCAGCGCCCTCTGCGCTGACTTGGCTCATACATTTCACTTCAAATGAGTTATATTTAGACTTAACCCTATTCAGATTTAACCTTAAACTTTACATAGGTAAACTTTAAAACAGTAGATAAAATAACAAATTGTCAAGAATATGTTACAATCTTACATAAACGTTTTTGTTGTACATATGCAATTAATTAATTATTCGACAATCTATTACTCTATAATTCACTTATTCCTACCATACTATAGTCATTATTATTTATAGTTTTGCTACGTATTCGCAATATTTGTTTTTCTAGATTACCTTTCCTTTATATTTCATTTTTATTAAGTAATTCAATTAATCGTGTTATCGAACAAGGCCACACTTGACCTATAATTATTGATAAGTTCTTGTGGCCTGCAGTAAAGTCATTTGCAATTACTCGTTATAATCAACATAGTTCTTTCGATTACATAAAATATCACGCAGAGTGACAACTACGTATTAATGGAAATAAGCCAACTTTTCAAAATGTTAATTCTAGCAACAATGAATTAGAATGTCTCGCCTCGCAAAGCAAAAGTTTAAGAATAACAAAACAAACATTAATTTGAATTTCGTGTCAGTCAAAACTTTGAAAATGACAATTTTGTGTATTGCCTTCATTTGCGTTTCACTGTAATAGACATTTTTGAAGATGACGGTGTAAATGAAAAAAGTTACAATCGAAAGTAGCCATTCCAATTCTTCATGAAATAAATTTTCTTGACAATTTTCTCTGCTCTCGCCCGGTGCATATGTGCTAAGCCCTGTAGCTTAATTATGATTATTAAGATTTATAACGATAAAGTAAAACTAAAGTAATAAAGAATAATACAATATAACATGTGATAAAACAGCTCGGATGTACAGTGACGCTCCTAAGAAAAACAAAGGTAGCGATTGCTTTCGATTAGTTGGTACTCATATATGTATATCAAATTGTATCTTTACTAGGATGACTTCGTGTAAAATTTCACTACAACTTAGTACAACCAACTATAGCAGGCTATGTGGACATCAGTTAGAAATTCCTACCAAGAGTACAATACGATTAATTTAGATTAATCATAAAAGTTTTCGGATATTTATCGTGGAGTGTGTATGTGTGCAGTTGTGCCAACTCACTGGGGTGTAGTTGAGGGGCGCGCGGCTGACGGCAATGGCGGGAAAGCCGGATGGCTGCGGGCTGGCGGCCTGCACGTAGCCCACGCTGTCAGCGGCGGAGCCGTACACGTCAAGTGCGGGTCCCGGCGAGCTGGCGGCGGGGAAGCCGGCACGCCCGCCCGCCGCATGCGGCGACGCTGGCGGACCGAACCCAGCGGCGGCCGCTTGGTAGTTGTTCATCACTGCCGACACAATGACAACACGTTAAAACCACACTTTTATTTAAATAATACTACTCAGTCGAAACTTAATTGAAAGGAAATTTGTTGTTATGTATGTTGACTGTACCTGTAGTATATTCTTTTTTTACCGACAACTGATGTTTAATTAAGGTGACCGGTTACTTGTGTAATAAATTTTGTCTTAATCATGCAAATCTACTTTTTTCCGATTTTTTTTTGTTCATTTCAAATGTGAAATCAATTGTGAAAATTTCAATGGAAATTAAATATTCAAGATTCATGTTCTTAATTTGTTACGTCTTGTTAATGGTCTTTAAATTTGATTGTTGGAGCGATACATTTATGTATACGAAACTGACATTTCCTTCTATTTCAATGTTTGGCTCTAACGATTATAATAAAGACGCTGTTGTAAAACCGTAATTACGACAACAACTCTACTCTCGACAGGCAATTCTTTTTTAACAACATATACCGATGATTTTATTTATTTTATACTGTTGTTTTTAAAATTTCCAAGTTTAATTATTGCTAGACCTTTATTGCGTGGGCGAATTCGATCACGAATATAATGAATTCTTAAATAGAATTTTTGATTTTCGTTAGTTAAAAATCGTTTTACCATTCAAAAAACTGGAATGGTAAAACGGCGCTTAAGTCCAACTTTTTTAACAAACTTAGATTTTTTATATGGACTAGTTAATGCGTATACATTTTAACTACATTATAAGTTCAGAGGTAACTTTTCATGTACATATTTTACAATAATCGTCATTAAAAATTTAAAATAAATTTAAGTTGGACAATAAAACAAGTTTATTACGAGTATATGACAATCATTAAAATTGGCCAAATTGAATACATAAAAGTAATGACAAGTTAGTAATTAGAAATTACAAATGACGAAATGCCCAATGAATAATAATAGCTCGATAATACTGAGTTTTCTCAGAACATAAATATCTAGTAACATGTATACTGTGTACGATGTCATATTTTATGAGGAATGACATGAAGTGACAGGGGCGGCCTCACCTGAGAGAGCCTGAGCGAGCAGCGGTGTATTGTTGTTGGGCGTGAGTTGTCCGTTGGTCAGGTCAACTGCAAACATACACATGATTCGCATTCTCTCCTCGGACGCGAGTCGCACGCGGTCCGTTAGTGACAGCCTACTAACATCCATGACTGAACCATCAGTAGCGTTATATCCTTCCACTAATACTAATTTATATCTATCAGACTAGTGATATTAAGAGTAACTGTACCCTACGAGCATGTAAGCGTAAAAGTACAATCGTAGAAAGATGTGTGCCAGAACCATGTCGAATGAAATCCGTAGACGTTATTTTATTTTCCAACGCGATAAAGTTAATTCGCGTAAATAAATGAATAATTTAACTAAAACGGACAGTTGTGTTGACGTATGACGAACGAAAAGACTAAGATTATGTCGGGAGAAAGAGAGAGTAAGTCACGTATGTCACGTGCATTCAAATGAAAAACAGAGCTCCAAGTTTCGTGGGTATAAATCACAGAGGACGAAAAACTTTTTACAAAATATCCAGTAAATTATCCGACGTGAGTTCTCGCCGGCGCGCGGTGGTCTGCTTATTGAATAGGCGGCTGTATTAGCATACGCCGCACGTCGCTCGCCGCCCGCGCCTGCCCAGGCTGCTCACCCCGCTGTCGCCTTTGCGACGTACTGATTTTTGTATACTAATTCCGTTGAATTTGCAACGTTAGCAACTTTGAGCCAAAAATTTAGATGCAATTTAGTTTTTTCTTCTGGTAGATTTCTAAATTGATTAATTTTATAAGCTAGTAATTTTGTTATGATAAATGTTTCGATTTCGCTACGAGCTTCGGTAGTTCGGTAGTGGGCGTATTGAAAGACTGCATGAAGTCGCATGCAGTTGTAGATGCACGAAGGGTTACGAGCGTGAATGCTTGTTTGTTTATTTATTTTATTATTTTCAAGTGGATCGGCAGAAATTGCAATGGTAGGCTACGTCGTCGAATGGAGCTGTAATTGTTGGGGATAAAAGTTGACTGGATGGCGACTGAGTAGTCGCACACTAGTCTGACTGCAGTTGTAACGATGGAGAGATCCCCAAGTTGAAGGGTCAATGAAACCGCTTTGATTGTATTATGCTGACATGTAAATAAATCAAAAAAGAAATACACTGCTCAGGTTGAAAAAAGAAACAATATATTCATGTTAAGAAAAATTAAATACAAACCAAAATTCAAGAGGGGAAAGATAAATAAAAGTAGCATTTTGCTTGCTCATAGCAGCGCCATTAGCCCTATTGGTTTGTACGACAAATTTTATTTTTGTCAGATGCGCAGGCTATGATTTAGTGTGAAAAATGAAGGCCTGTGGCCGCGCCAGGTGATTACCGGCCCGAGAGTGACTTTGCGAAAAAAGTACAAAATAAGTAATGGAGGATGAATGATAGATTGTGTAACGGGTAGCCCGCCTTGCCCGCGCCCTATCGCCGGCCGGCTCTGAAATGCTGACACACTTTAATAACATTACGTTGCGACGTGAGAGGCTACGGCTAGCCGAGGCTCGTCCCGTAATAATAAGAATTTGAGTAGCGGCGCAGACACGTCTGCCAATCGTTACAGCTCTCATCGGGCGTGCTTCATTTCTTTCTGATTCTTATCGAGCACTTCTATTATATTCATGGAACATTGACTACTTCCATTATATAAATTTAAGTAGCACAAGCTCAACAAACTAGTAGCAATAACGTTGATAAATACAAAAGACCGGTCATATAATACGAGTAGGTATTCTGATAGTATATGCAACCCACGAGTTGTAAGTAGAAACTAGGGTATACATTATTATACACTATAGCAGATTACAAAAATAAAATTTGTACTCTATCAGTCGTAGTATGATTTTATTCCATCACATGATGATTATCATTTTATCTAATATGAAATATAACCTCAAACATCAATATAGTTGTTTAGTAGCAAAGCAAATGTGTCGGTGTAAATGTTCGAACGTTGTAGCACCATAATGGCTTCAATTTCACTTCGCAGTTGAGCGCACTGGGAACAAAGTCACAAGCAGACGTAGCTAAACTTGCGCTCGAGGCGTGCGACTGACCTCAAATAATTTACGACTTAAACAACTCACTTAGCAGACAAACAGCGCGAGTAGCGAGTCCGCAGCTCTCGTATCTCCACCCGTCATATCTGTTTCGGACGCTAACTTCGCAACCAACGAAAATTTAGTTTGTTTTGTTGATAAGCATGATCTGCCTTAAGCATCCCACATAGACATAAACTATCGTTCTGTTATGATCTATAGATGTGAGGTTTGATTACTTAACCGCATTGCAACGGTGGTAATAGAAAAAAAATATAAAGACGTTTAATACGAAACCTGATTCGAGATACATGTATAAAACATATCAGGTAACCAATTTTATCAGCTTGTTTATTACGGGCTACGACCTTTTTATAGGGGCAAATGTAATTCGCACACAAGTTGGTCCGCCTCACCGCGAGAGGGAAGCACATATTCATCTATAAATTCAGCCGCCGTCTTGAGAGAGCTATTCGAACTTTCATAATTGCGAAGTTCGAAGAAACTTAATAATTCTTCTTCAGAAAGTATAGCATGACAGCCGTGCGAAATATTCACGGGGCGTAGTGGCGCCATAAGACCCATCCTTGAAGACCTGTACACGTATATTACAAGACATTTTAATATTTTACAATAGAATACTTTTTTTAACTTATTGTGCATTTTGTGAATGTAAGATTTCACAGGAAATAATCTTTGTCATAAAAACATTTTTAATAACTCTATTATAAGATCGACTGCAACTCAACTGCGGAAGACAACAACTTTAGGAAAGAATATATATGAATAATAAATACGAAGCGAGAACAATCAATGTAGAAGTGGTAAGAAACGACATCAAATAAAGGGTTGTGCGAAAATTTTCTTATGTCGAAAAAGAAAAAGTTGAGTAGTCACATCTTTCACCTACGAGATCCCAATACTTCATTTCCCACTTGGCGAATTGAAATGTTTTATTTGAGCGGCTGCGGTCTGAGCCCGCCGAGCGCACCACTGAACGTATCTTTAATAGGTGCCATCAATAACACGCGCTGGAGATGATCTACTATTGGGGGCGATCGTTTATCCGTCGGGTGTTATCTCAATTGCAAATTAATCTAATTCCTCTACTGCCGCTTGCCGGCTCCTATGTCCACGCTGCCCGCTTGATTTGTAATTCAGAAAACGTACGCGCGTCCTTCTCAATTCTCACGAGATTTTAATATCTTTTAGTTTCGTTCCCATTTTTTTCCTGTTTTATTTCGAACCCTTCAAACGTAACCTTATTCACGCGATGGTTCAATCATGGACGAAGATATATTATCAAAGAAAACATTTAAAGCACATTAAAAAGCGTAATGAAAATTTTAAAACACATCTGAGTTAAACACAATTGATCAGAAATATCAAATCTTATCTACAAATAACTAAATTTAGAATTTAATTAAAACTTCTACCAAATGTTCAAATTTTTATATAGCATGTAGAACTCCATCTACATAAACTACGACAAAATTATTTTTGCTATTCTATTTAAAAATTGAATTCGTCTAAATAATCTTTCTAATTGTACTGGAGAAGTCACACGTAAAATCCATGTTTATAAATCTGCCTAAGGCATTACAATTGTAACTTAAATTTCTATACTAGATAGTTCTCCTTAAAACTATTTTTTTTATTACTTAAATACATCTAAGAAACGAGATTGCACCACCCGTCACAAAATGTTTACCAAAAAATCTATTCGCTTACATCTACCTACTAAAGTTTTGTTGTCAAGAAAGCTTTTGTCGGTTTATCTTATTTTAAAAACTATTTCCTACAAAATTGTCCTTCGAAGCCGCAGTTTATAATTTTGAAGCATTTCTAATTACAATATGTAAAAACTTCCTGCACAAGTTCAAATTACTATTTCTAGTCTATTTATAAATTCCGCTAGTTTTATTAATTATTTAATTATGGCCATTAAGACTACAAATTGCATGTACGCATCTTCTCTTTGACAATCTAATTTCGTTGTCTAATCTAGTAGCTATGAATATTCGACTATTTTTTTTCTAAAAGAATTCTTTTTATTTTGACCTTACTATAATATTTCTACCACACTTAAATTTTTACGAAAAACTTTACAACAACCTTAGAGGCCATGACTGATTGCCTACACTATTCTAAATTTTCAAATTGCCACAGAGCGGATTAAATTACAGATATGTTCAAAAATAAACGTTACTCGCCCTATTGATGCTGTGGACGTCAAACTTCTTTCACCGAACTGCTGTCACTTCTTGCAAACATGGCAACACTTTTGCGATGGAATAGTGACTAAAATGCACTAGTTCAAATAAATAGTTCAGTCCTTTATACCCGTAGTCAGTACATATTTTGTACTTATAAGCTTTGTATGTTAAATTTGTAAGAGATAAAGTTTAAATATGCTGCTACTACGGGCAGAGAAGACTGACTACCTGAGATACTGGTTTGTTTGCCAAGGAACGGTGCTTAAATCGACCCAATCTAGAAGAGATTAGTATGCTAATAGGACTGATTATATGGTTCTCGGGACCGATATTCTGACGTAAAATTTCTACATAACATTTTATGGGCAATGGAGTTCGCTAGACTAGCGGATTGAAGTATATAGAAAATCTAAATTCATTCATAATGTAAATCTATCTAAAAAAATAAAAGTTCTGACCCATCCAAACACAGCACCCTAAATTCTAAATTAATAATAAATGTTTACCGAATTCTACGGTATATCTATGTTCTAGTATTTACAAGAGGTACTAAGGAATCGCGGAATAGTGCGCTGTGAAGTCGTACAGCGCCCCGACCTACGAAATAAGCTCTAAACGTAACAAATACTAACACAATTAACGGTCAAATATCTTAAATTACAAATGGAGTTGGCACCGAAGTCGACACGCGGCCACTCGCTGCCTACACCTAATTATTGTGATTCAAGCCGACGGCCGTGCGACCCTTAGAGTAATTTCCTTTTAAGGCGTTAATTTGTTCTTGTGTTATTTTCTTATTTTTCAAGAACTGTACCAATTTTATGTTTAATTAAACGCGATATATGTATATCGCGTTTCATTAAAGTATCTGTGTGTAAAGATTGTATATGGTAGTAGGTATAGTTTGTAAGCTTACGACGGTCATTAGGAATAAGTTAGATTTATGCAAATCAGTCGTGTGGATGGTTCGCAGGATGCATTCTGAGGGCGCGGGTGTTGAATGCGAGGAATGTCTGAGATGCGGCGGCGAGCGGCCCGCGGTTGCACGTGCCACGCCACGCGGGACAGGACCACAAGATGCGTCGCAAAATTTGACTACTTCACTGCAATTAACTATAATACTGGCCCCGAAACTAGCTAGGAGTACCCCGCTCAAGTCTGTGCTTACCGGCTTGCTGTGTTGTAACACGGCGCGTACACCAGCCTGCTTGCCGCGTTGGATGAGTCAGAAAAATAAAAAAAACTTTAAATATTTTTGTATCGAATATATTATTTGCGCCCGCTGAAAAATTATTTCTTTCCAGAAACGTGCGTAATGCACTTCGTGCTAGCCGACTCCATTCCAACAAACAATCCCTTCTAGTTGAATTTAGTGGTATTTGTTATACGAACCAACGTTAAACAAGGTTGCGGACGATCTTAACTTAGAAGTGATCAGTCGGTAATGAACGATAAAACTTTTTGCTTACATAACGGCATTCTTTATTTTAAAATATAGCGGCTTCACAATATCATAAATCTTATAATTAGTGTATTTAAGACGATATGTCGAAACAGCAATTTGAACAATACTAGACTTATACATACAAAAGTTTTAATACATTAAAATTTTTATAAGGATTACACAAAACACTATTAAAAGACTTGTGCAATATGCTCGTTAAATACCTAAGTGACATTGACAATCAATTGGAATTACTTCCTGAGGGATACCGCATGTATCTGTTTTAATTACTTAGAAAATAACTGAAACAATCGAATCGCTTAGACCGTGCTACAAGGGCGAACCTAGTCGGGCGATTTAGTGAGCACACGCATCTGCGAAATCGGGCTTAAGATTCTTAAATAAAAGAACTTTACCCCAGCGACATTGCATTCCTTGGCCTATATTCGAGGAGACAGAGCGTAGGCGTAGAGCAAAGAAATATTTTATTATAAAACAAAGATTTATTAGAATCGTTTTATTTCCGGGAGCCGTAAAGGTGTTTCGAGTGAGAAAATCTTTTAGCGGTGTGCGGCGCAGCATCCGGCGCGGCGCGGGTCGTTTGGGGCCCGAGGCAAGAGGCCTACGAGGCCTGTCCGAGCGCACCCGTGTTTACGAACTCCACACCGACTGAGAGTCGACTATCCGGCGGTATTACTCCCACTACACCTGCGGCAACAAAATAAAAAGAAAGCTACAAAGCCGGCAGCGGTACCGTGGCGAGCTCCGCAGACGGCGCCGTTGACTTAAATAAAATAAAACAGACATAAATCATCACTAAGAGGATAATACCTATCAGCTAGGCTGCTACTATAGAAAAAAGAAAAATGTTAAATGAAACAACACTACGACTGTGTAAAAATAATTTGTCACTATGCCACTCCTATCATAAAATATTTATGGGAAAACTTTAAATTGAAACTTCACTATTTTCGGCTCGCTGGAAATGTTGCGTGCACGCATAGAATGTTAGGCGTCTGTATTTTTGTGCTAATAAAACCCTATTTGTAACACGCACAAGCACGATGCAGGGAATAAGGGGGTCACAACTTATTATTTTACATATTGATTCAATAATAACGTAACTTCAAAATGTGGCATTACTTATTCGGATAATTTACTTTATATTAGTATCTTGAAGCACGCAATGGAACAAATAACAGGGTAAACTCTAAATGCCTTTAAGGGTATATTCGTTAATATACTAAAAACAAAAACTCGCCCACGGAAATTGTTTTCTTTAGTGTATTATTTTTAAAAGAACTGCAAACCTTATTTTATTGTAATCGCAACCACACATTTATTTCAAGATATAAATAATTCTTACATTATTCAAGCTTATATCATATGACTAGTTTAGAGGATGGCGATTAGGACGGTCGCATAATTAGCGATTGAATGAATGAAATTCTTTTGAATTAGTTCGTAATAATTTTGATTTCCTTTAATATTACGAACAAATAATTGCGATGCCAGTGCTAGTTTCTAGAGCTAGCTGTAGTGATCGGTCGGCAGGTGTCAACACATCGTCAAAGAGGCTTCGCTTCGTCCTTACTGCGTCGATGTTGAACACATTATAATAAATTTAACACCAAAAAGACAGCGTTAAACAGTCAATCCAAAAATAATTCATAACAATAACAATAAATATTAATATCAATAAATTCATCGTTTAAGCAGAGTAAATATTTAAAATATAATAGAGAAATAGCTTTACAACTTAAAATATTACTAATTAAGTATACATTTTTTTAAGTATAGCAAATATTCAAATAGGTATTAAAATAACACATTTGAAGCTCGTTCTTAGTATTCCTTTTACAATAAACAAAGAAATAAAAGTCTAACCTATCAACTAGTTATACTGAGAACTACGCAAATAAACAACTATGACGTTTCGTTATTCCTACTCATCCTCTAAACTTAGTAATTAGAGAAACTAGTGTTAAATAGTCTACGCCTCTTACCTAGTACAATTTATCCTAAGTCGCTACTGACAAGAGATGACCGAACACAACGCAATTCAATAATGCATATTTCATACTTCATCTCATTTCATATTTTGTTCAAATGAACGAAAATTGATACAATAAATGTAAGATATGACAAAGATGTAAGATTAGGGTACGTTATTATAAAGAAAAATAGTTAAAGGGATAGTAAATAGAAGTTAATAACGTAGCATACTATTTGTGGAAAATTTTATGGAAAATAAACTGTACCACATATCTACTCTGAATAATATTCGTTGTTGCTTACATTTTATGACAGTGCAACCACAACACGGTAATTTTATATTAATTGTTGATTTACTATTATAAACTGATGGTTATAAAAATAATTAATGATAAGTTTGAAGTTAGCTTAACAATTTTAACTCAATAGTAAACAAAAAAAACTGTTTAGTTACTGAAATCTTACATTTGACAAAATACATAAAACACTCGGAACCTATTTTTTGTATTCAAGAATATAATAATCTTGGAATGATTTTGAATGTTGTGTCCAGTCTTATCTCTTACTTATGAAAATCCAAATTCTACTTGCTAATTGCATGCTCTATATTATACTCGTATGTATGTTAATATTTTAGAACCGCTATTATTAATTTTAAACCTACTTTTAATTGTTTAGAAAGATTCAAAACGTATATCTACATCTACCAATTCTATTAAAAGAGTCCTAAGTATATCCCGATCTAAATATTTTATAAGATTGCGTGCAATTCGCGTCATTTTAATACATAACGCTTTTTGTTGGAATAGTTATCGCATTCTTCTTGTTTTTCCTCGCAAGTTCGAAAAGCGAAAAAATTTATAATATTCTTTTTAACAAGAATCATGAATTAATCTACAAAATCCAATAAACATTTAATTTTTGAACCTTTGCGAAGAAGATTGCCTCCTTGCAATGCGCGCTCTCATTTAAAAAAATCATTTTGTGTGCATCTGCTACTTCGTAGAATACAGAAAAGCAATAGACTTTTCAATTCCATACAAATTTCAATGAAGTACGAATGGAGCGGAATCGGCGGAGTACGATGTCAGAACATCTATTATTTGACTACATTCAGTTGAAAATATTCAATATTGTAAAATAACTGTTATATATACATATATATATATATATATATATATATATATATATATATATATATATATATATATATATATTTACAAAGGAAAGTAAATTTTATTAATGAAATATTGAGGTTTGCAATTATGTAAAGTAAAATAGCTCTGAAAGTAGATAAAGTATTTACGTTTTTCGAAGGAGACCACGACTCATGATTTAGAAATCTTCGGGTGTCCACTTTTTTAATTACTCAGCGATCTTATTATATTGTTGTATGTTGTATTATATTTATTTTATTTATTACCCAGTGTCTTATTCCCAAAATGTGAGAGAATCGATACGTACATCTGGCGTGTTTTACCTACGAGCTCGAAAGTGGTTAATACGAAACAATTGGTAATACTATTTCGATGTGTTTGTTTGTTTTAAGAAAATGATTGTAAACAGTACAGTGCACACGCACGCAGTACAGTACAGCGCAGTACCACCGTATGTTGGTATTAAATTAAAAAGTAGAACGTTAGGATATTTTTGTCAGATAAATAATTTACTATGTACTTATTATAAGAAAGATTAAGTAATATACCTAACTGCTCCAATTATGGTACATTGAAGACGACTCGAGCGTATTGTGTGAACAAATACGGGAAAGCTGTTTGTACAGCTGTACCCCGACCTGCAGCCCCCCTTCCATTCGTAAGCCAACAGACGCAGCCAATCAAACCGCAGATATTTTTCGTTAGTTTTTCAATACATTAAACAATACACTAACCCCGAGTAAACAGTAACATAAAAAAGAATAACATTCATGTCTAATTCCACGGGATCCACTGAAAGCCTCCGGTTCCTACGTTTAATTAGTGGAAATTCTTTTTCGTCCTTCCCGAGATTTACATTGAAGCCACCACAAAAAGGACCTCACTTTTTAGTACTTTTATTTCAATCTGTTTAAATCTCTTTTAAAAGCTTTCACTGTTAATGAGGAGTGGGCGATAGCGCGATACTAGCCGACGCTGAACGTCAGAGGGGAAGCGCGGCGCGGGGCAGCGGGCGAAAAGACGAACGCGATATTTGCTCACAAGTATTTACTTGACGCCTAGCATTTGAGAATCGTTAAAGCGAATTGTCAGTAAACATAGAGCCGGGCGCTCGCTTTAGCCGCATCGCTTTGGCAAAATTATATAAATTCTGGAAATAAACAAAGAATAGTGCATCTCAAAACTTGGACGTTTTGTAATTGACGGCATGGCAGATTTGTCTAGATGGCTCAGTCATTGTTAGAGGTGTTAACTTGTTAGTAAAGTTGTTAGGATAGTTCACACGAACTTTTGCCGTTGCCTTGGCACGAGTTAGGACGTAGGGACATAGTCGCTAGTTTTAGATTAGTGAAGCGAATGCGATGTTAAGTTTTAAAACGACCGAAGAGTAAGTAGTAAGCGAATCAGTGCTGGTTGCGCGTATCGTTAGCGTTTAGTGGAATGCATTGTCGTCAGCGCGAGTTCACAGATGCATGGCGTGTACATTGTAAACCCCACTGAGCTCGAGTGGGTGGTATGGCAGGAGTGTCGCCAGGTGGTGGTAGTGGTTGCCGGACAGTTGGTGGTGCAAGCTCGCGAGGGGATTACCTGCTGGGTATGGCAGCCCGAAGCTAGGATAGCCCGAGTAGCTACGACCGGCCGCGTAGGCGGCGTACGCTGCGGGGAAACCTGTCGAACAAACAATAATAAATTATTCGCAGAAAAAACAACTCGAAAGCGTTGAAAAGCGGGGTTAATTATCACATTGCATGCTTTCCTTTGACGCTGTTGTATACAAATGTTGTATTTACTTCAGTAAAGCGCCGATTGTTACTCTTGATCGATATAAACTTTGGTATTAAACAAGTGTCCCGATGGCCCGATTCAAAGTGGAACAACTGCATGGTATATACGTTTACGAATCATACAAGTTTAGTACTACGTCATTTTGGACCAGGTCCAGTGGACATTCCGTAAACATCGTTAAAATTAAACTATGGGGGATGTATACAAACAAACAAACGAAAATAAAAACAATAAGATGTATCTAAAATACGCTAAGAATCTATCAAATTAACAGCTATTCTAGTTCATCATGATATTACTTCTAATAAATGTGATTAATAATACTTTAGGCATCAGTTCAATATAGAGTTTTGCGTAGTCTGGACTGTTACATTATCAGAGTGCACTGTAAAAATGTGAAATTAATGATGGGGCAGCGTGTTGACGGAGACTGATATGATCACCGCATCGGATCGTTTATCACATTATTGCCAATCAAAATAGTGTATCTGTCAGTCTCTGTGATCCATCATACGGCAGGTGGACGTATGTATACAACTCAGCGTTCAGTAATCCATCAATTAAACGGACTCGCTGCCCGCTAATGCTTTAAAATTAAGCCAATACCGCAATCCGTTTTCATTGTACAAATTACTTCCATGCAATTTATTATATTAAGTCATACGTTGCAAGGACGGTCCCATGTTGATGTGAAAAATGTCTCTAGAATGAGAGGGAAATTATAGTGGCTGTAAAAAGTTAAAAATAAACTTACCGTCAGGAAGAGCACCCAATGACCACATGAAATCTAGAAATGTAAAAACATTTACATAAATTGAACGATCCTTACATCTTACATTTATTACTTGTGACATTTCTTTAGAGAAGTGTGCCATGAGACACTATTTTGCTTGGCGAAATCTTTAGGTATACGTAAACATTTATTTTAAAATACAATTACAGTTATAAAGTCGTAGCATTCAAACTTCTATAAATCAACTACATTAAATATGTCTAACTGGTATGCAATGGGGTATGTTAGTGTTTTTCTATCACCAAAGTCACAATATTATATTTTACCTAACACGTTAATCTATTCTACACATTGTTAGTCTAAATCTAAACATGTTAAACAAACAGACATTTTTAAATATTCACGAAATGATATTTATTAATCTAAATTCTACTAAAAATTACCAATTTATTAAGTTAATACAATTAATTCTATTGGTTAAAGAGAAACTACGAAACCTTATCTTACAAATTTAGCTTGATGAATATAACATTTATCAAATGTGATAAAAATTAAATAATTCTAATATCAACAAAATATTTAATTATAATTATGCATTAAACATAAAATAAATAAATATGTTAAGAGTAAGGATTCAAAAGGTATATATCATCTAAAATACTAAATTAATAAATAAAATACATAAAATGGTTATTACCGTAAAAAAACCGACGCTAGTTTCGGTATAAAATATAATTTTAAAAGAACTAATTATCTCACAAAACCCAGAAGTAACATCCACGAGTTATAAGTACCTCTTTTCTTCCATTGATAACATTTTTGAAAAGCCGACATCAACTTGAAAAGCTATTCATAATAAAAGCTAAAGAATATAAGAGAATATGTAAATTTAATAAAAATTGTTATCAAGTCACTGCTCAATATCGTCCTCAAACAATAAGCTGCTAGTGTTCAACATAAATACTAATCGGCGTATAGCCATATGTCATGGATGGAAATGTAGAATAATTGGCAAGAATCAGCAGAACCTGGTGGCTCTTAATTAATATTTTATATCTTAAGCTACACTGAAACCAGAAAAATACCAGGCTCGTTTCTATTAATGCTATCTATTGTAAACCAAATGAAAGTAAGCGCCTACTACCTGGTAGAAAAATATCGAATATCTATCAACCCTATACACAATTGTTCCAGATTCTCTTCGTACAATTTAATAAAATGTATTTTTTGTATAAATTTATCAATGTAAAAAACTTGTTCTATGACCTTTCTAGTTTAAGTCGGTACACATTTTGAAATCGTCTAACTATCTTTTTACTAATGGCATTTACTATAAATAAGACACTTGGGATATTATCGGTTTCCTTATGATACTGTTTAAAATCTGATCTTTTGCTTGAATGAAGAGAGGAATGTATGAGAACAATACGGATGGATCGGAAATTTTAAAAACGAAAACTGTTATTTTGAGACTTAGCTACAAGTACTAAAGGGCCAAAGTTAGAAGGGACGTGGAAGATGCTGCTGAAAGAGAATTGCGGATCAGAGAGGAAGAGGAGTTGGAAGTGTGGCATGAGTGAGTGGGGAATATATGGTGGGGATATCGAGTGCATGCGCGCCTAGGAGATCGGAAACGGAGTAGGCGAGAGGGGGGATAGTGAGAGGCGCGAGCGTAGGTCTAGGCGGGCGGGGAGCGGGCCGCAGTGCGGCCAGGGCGCGACGGTAGGCCGCGTGGGCCGCGTGCGCGCCTGCGGCCACTCCCACGCCCGCGCCGCTCACTAGCAGCTGCGGCGCGTGCATCGGATAGGGGGCGTACCGCACGCCGCCGGCGCCGGCCGCCAGGGCGCTACCTAGCAACTCACCGTACGCGCCGCGACCGGCGGCTCTCGTCTTCGCCAGGTTCGCTGGAAGCATCACTTCTTTCGGCTGAGCTTTTTTGCACTCCACCTGAAACAAAACGTAAATTAATAAACGGCTATGGGCAGGTTCTTACGTCTTACATCGCTCGTAGAACGAATACCAACGTAACGTAAATAGGCCTTCCAGAAGATGGATCAACGGTCTACAAGAAGTCGGGGGAGTAGATGATGGGATCAAAACATCGATCTTTGCGGTTATCCTCGAAGGAAGCATATGTCTAACAGTAGACATCCACAGGCAAATGATGATTCCGAGTCTGTAATCTTATATATCTAACGTTTTATATGTTACTTTGATAGATATGTGATATGCGTGTATTTAGAAATTAAATATTTATTTACATGTACATAATATGATAGATAAAAATCTTGTTTTTTTAGTTATAAGTAGAAATTAAACCATTGTTATACTCTTCATTTAATTGGTAATTGTAAAGATCAGCATGACTCTTTTCTCTCACCCCCCCCCCCCTTCCCCAACCCACGCAGTGTGGAGGGCAGGCGGCAAGTATAAATTACCCAATCTACGCTAACTCAAGCCTCTAGCAATAGAATTTTCGCTGCCGAGTAGAATCATTAGAGAAAAGTAGATATCTCACAACGCCCTAAATTGTGCTTGAGACAGCCGATGGGATCAATTTGTTCACTTCATTTTTGAACTTGCTGTGGAAATCATATAAAAGTTATCAGCTAAAAACAACACAAATATCAATATAAGAGCTAATAATGCAAGTGGTCAGGTTAGGTTAGGTAATTGAATTTTTACAGGGAATGACGTCACGTTAATGTTATTGCACACCGGCATGGCGACATACGAAACAATGAAGATTAAGGATTTGTATGTGATTCAATTTGAAGCAAAGTTATTTGACGAATTCATCTTAAAGTGTAAATATGAAGCATGTATGTATGTACATTCGTCGTCCTATACACAATTGTCGGAGTTCCATCGAGCGTATATAAGAGCGGAGTACATAAAACCGAGTCCACATTTGTCACGTGAATGTCACGGCTCGACAACTGAAGGCTTTGGCGCGGTGTTCTTGTACTTTGTGCACTTTGAACAACTTTCTGCCCCGACGTGAAACTACGTGCTTCCGCATTAGCGCGGGGAAGTGGGTGTGAGCCTCGTCGCGCTGAGTGTCTTCCCGGCGAGTTAATCAAAAACTGAACAATAAACGTATTTTTGTTGATCACAGAATCTATTATTATTCGAGAGGTAAAATTTTTGGACCTAATAAGGAGGAAAAGTGTTCTAAATAGAAAGAAAAAAAGTTTTTCGTTTCGTTGTTAAATAGTTACTCGACAGAAATTTAAAACTAAAGAACGAATATGATTGCGCTCAGCATAAGTTGTGAGGTCCACGACACTGAGTTTCAGCACTGCTCTATCGGTAGCGTATGAACATAAATTATTCCTTACAAACATATTTATATAAGCACACAGAAGAGATCTAGAAATTTGTTTATATTTATGAAATTAATAATCAAAAATTTCGATTACTAAAATACTATTAAAATAAATAAATCACTCACGACCTTAACCCAAAGATGTAGGACAGAGATTACTTAGAGACCTCCATTTGGCATGGTCCTAGCACACTTTTTCACACTTGCTTCTTCTACATTGATACATCAAAACATATATTCTCGTTGGTTATGGACTATCATAAGGCCGCCTTTCATAAGTATGTCACCAATTTATCTATGGAAGGTGACACATGATCATTACATCTTAGCTCTCGAGCTCAGTTACTGCCAAATGGTAAGGCTAAGAGCCTTCTGCTCTTTGCCACCTCAAGCCCGGTCTAAATATTATATACTCAAAATATTCTAAGAAATAAAGCTAAAGATCACGATGGGAGGAAGTGAAAAAAAAGAAGATGGCCGCATATTGTCAAAGGAATGGGGTAGGATTATATCCAGCAATGAACCAATACAGACGGAGATGATAAAAAGACAAATGATAAAAATAAAAAGAAAAAGATTTTATCAAAGTGCAAACAATTGTGTTAGAAAACCGGGGACAATTTCACATTTACAGTACCTACTCTAATACCATGAAGGCCATGAAGAAAATTCAGTCGGGGAGGCAATGTTAATTGATGTCGCGTCGCCGGCGAGCGAAGTGGGGAACAAAGGCTCACAAACAATTCGCATCAGAGTTCGCAATCCTGATCGGGCGTTCGGAATCGCAACGCAGTTTAATGACACGAAAAATAACAACGGTAAATTGTATTAAGCCCCGCTAGCCGACTACCCGAGGTGGCGTATCGATCCGTTCAAATCAAACTGACTCTAGATCGACTGAAAAGTGTATTGTGAAGGGTCAAGCTGAACATTATCTAAAATATAACTCAATGCAGTGTCGTTGTCGTCGAGCCTAAAAAAATAATTGTTTCGGTGCGATAACATCGCCTTGAATGCATCAACGCCTTTGTCAAATATTCGCAAATGACGGTGAATTAACACGAATCTGAACGCCGAGTCATTAAATTTACGCTCCAACATTTTTTGAGTGAAAACCTTTTAAGGTAAAACAAATTCATACGTGAATGTCAATATTATGAATGAAGCACGATGTGAGTTTTTTAAGAGCAGTATATTTGGGTTTTCAATGGAAATTGATGTGTACAAAATCAATCCCATTTTATTTGGCCGCTCTTACTTACTGTGAATATTATTTCGTAGTTACAAAAAACAGATAATAGGTTACAATTATCTCGATACTATAAAAAACGGAGGTGAAACATCTTTAACACTCGTAGCCTACAATAGAGCTTGTTTTTACTGCATATAGAAAAGACATAAGTATTTTTGAGTGTAATAAAGTAATCTACATTTTATATGGATTTGTGTTTGTATCTTAGGGAATAAATATCTGTTGCTTTGATATTCTTGTAGCGGTCTGGCGGGCATTGTGCCAAATAGACAACGTTCATAAGGGGATAAAATATTGTAGTCTATTTTAAACGAATATAAATCACATCTAGCAAAAAAATCTACCTAAAGAACGGAAAAGGAACCTCTTGATAATTATTCGTAAAAAAGTTTACACAACAATACGAATCTTGAATTTCAATGTTATAATGTTTCGAACTTTATTTTCATTACTTAAGTAGTCAAGAAAGTAGCTACGAACAATATTGTACGAGTAGATTGTGCGTGAGGCGCAGACATAGACTTACATACGTACGTACGTGAGAGATAAACGCCGATGGCTGGGGGAAAGGGATGGAGGGGGGGGGATAAGTTTATCATGAAACCTCTCGGCTTGATATTGACACAATCTTGCAAGCCTTTCCCTCATTGCCATTAAATGTAAGTTGGGACGTGGGAACTGAAGAATAAGTAAAAGTGTGCCAAGCTTATCTAATACCAATAAAAGTTACCCAACAGCACAAAAATAACACACAAAGCTTACATCAACTAATGGTCCTAGAAACAATAGTTAAAAAAATAAAAAGCGAAGTATTTTTATTAGGGCTTATTTGAATCAATTCGATAGAGAGGTCTCTAGTGTGAGCATATGTCTTAGATGCAATCTGCCTCTATTGCAAATATTTCCAAAAAAATACAAAATACAATTTTTCACCAACTGATGTATATTGACCATCTTAGTAATTTACTGAATAAATAATAATTTTGGTTAATGTGTAATATTTAATTTATTCAGAAGAAGTGATATTTTAAATTTTATTAAAATAGAACGACGATAATGAATGTCCTAGTAATCTATGATACAGAAGGAATAGAGTTGATAAAAAGGCGGGGCCATCTGAGCGATTATGAATGCAAAACTATCAAAATGTTAACGTTATTCATTCTACAAGCGCTTTTAAGAATTATCGCCGTAAAAACGGTAAAAATCGTAAAATAGTATGTTTTCAAAGCTAACGCCTACACGTCTTCATAAAAATTTCATAACCATGCGAGATTCAAGTACAGAGCGTTACATAAAATAAACGAGACGAGAAACAAATCTTGCGTTCAACAGGTCATGGATAATGAAATACTCAGCCGCACCCCGGGAGTTTATTGTTTCCATATTTAGGTATCTGTTATTCAAAGAATAAAGTACAAGTGAACATTTTTAGTAAAATTTCTATCATAGTATGTTAAAGTGGCGGAGTATTTATTTAGAGGGCGCCGTGGGGGCGGTAGAGGCGATGGGCCGTAATGCGCAAAATTCAAATCAGATATGCGATCGACTCGTCGTACATCGCCGTCGCCGATAAGCGGCAACGTTACCTGCAATGCTCTGCAGATAGCCCCCCAGCCGTTTACTGCGAACGTATTTCGAACGATTTAAAATTGAAGCGTTATAAATGTGCAGATGCGGCAACTTTATGTTACCGTGAATACTAAAATTGTTTTGATAAAACTGCCTGCGTGTAAATTATACGTTTTCGTATATAAAGTTTTAAGCTTTACTTGTGTAATTTATTTCATCATCACTGCTCCAAAAATGGCGAAGGAAAACATTGCAAGGAGATCGGCATGTCTTTTAGTGGTGGGTGTGGTGGTTCTAAACCACCAAATTCGAAGACGCGACATCCATCAACCCGCGCCGGGCCAGCGTTGTGGATTACGGCTCTTCACCTCTTCCCTCTCCCGGAGAGGAGGACTGTGTCCCTGCAGTGGCGAACATCTAAGAAAGGTCGATTTATTAAATATATTATTAGACCCTAGATAACTAATAATATTTATAATTCACCCACGCTGATAAAAATGTATTTTCGGTATCATTAGTTTCTTATTTTCTTTTATTTATAGTATAATTAACATGTAACTATTAAATTTAAATATTTAAGAGAATCGAGAACAGGATCAATGTTTCACCGACTTCACCGACTAGGTTGTGAGACGATAAGGCGGCTTGTGACTGCGATATATATCGCACGGGAGCCGGTCGCCACTTTTTTCGATTAATCCTAACTAACTAAGCCGACTACCATTTTGGATAGTACATTTTCTTAACAATATAAATTTGCGCTCACGCCCATCACCCAGATGGGTAGGCGGAGATCACAGCTTTCCATTTAACGCGATCCTGGCACACCTCTCTTGCTTCTTCTGTATCCATACATCTTACGCATACATGGTCGTCGGTTAGGGGACTCCTTATATCGACCAATATAAGTTTTAGGATTAATCCTAGCACAAACAGTAGAATATTTATAAAGATAATTTAACGCTTATATAAGATCATTGTACAAACGAAGGTTGACCACAGATTATTTCTTTTAAAATTTATCATAGGCCTATTCTAAATCTACGAAGGCGCAGAAATTTTTGCGGTTTACACCCAACTTTTATGTGACGTAAAGAAACGCTCTGATCCGTGCACAATCTACATTCTTACAGTAAACTAAAATTAAATTGATGTTAGCTTAATATTAGTTTAATGATAAAATATTCGGTCGTCATTTGCGATGCATAATTGGCAGGTTTTCCGTCATAGAAATGTTAGTGACGCATTAAATATTGAGGGTGGCGCTGCGTCCCTTAATATCAGCGATGCAGTAATGTCGACGTGTCGCGGGGTGCGGCTGACGCCCACGGCTATTTGTGGGGTATCGATCCAAGTCAATGGACCCCACGTTCGTTAACCGAGAGCTCCAAGACACTTAAATTTCATTTGCAATCACAAGACTGACATGACGCGGTGATTTTTTATACAAATTCAACGCTTTATAGTTTTATACTATATGGGCAATTATTATATAAATACATATATGAAAAAGGTGTGACGTAGTTCAACCAGATTCCGAATTCATAAAACATAAATCTTTACAAGCACTTTGTATACCTAAGTTCAAAAAAATGAATTTTAATATCATCTCTACCAGTGAAACGCATTATATTCATTGATTATTACATTAAATATAGGTTTTTAACTTCCAACTTATACTCATCAAATTCGGCATTTTACAAATCGAATTCAGTCTTTTGTACATTAAATTCAGGTTTTAACAAAACAAATTCGGACAGTACCATATCAATTTCACATGTAAATCGTGATACGCAAAAACTTTTATGTATATAAAACGGAATTTGAAGTGCAGTATATACTAGACGAACGTATAAATACTTATGCTGTTTTATTAAGTATATAAAAATAATTCCATACGTTTTTAATAAAAAAAACCCAAGCGTCACTTAATTTTACCTGGATGTAACGAAGGAGTACAGATTCCTTTCAGTATCCGTCTAAGTGGAGCTTTGATAGTTTGTATTATAATCCACAAAGTAAAAATCAGTTATTAGGGCTAAATAACATATTTAAATAATGAATAGAAATAAAATTGCAAATCCATAAACAGTGAATGGTAGGTCATGTTAGAAAAACAAGTAAAATGTGCATTGGAGCGTCGTTTGCAATTGTAAGTGGACGCGATTACCGTACGTTCGTTGCTTTACTAATTCTTATCCGGCTTAAAAGGGCTACTTCAATTACCAAGAAAATAGAAAAATCCACGTAAATGGCCAGTAGAATGGTGGCTCACAAATGAGCACTGAAGCACAGACACGCAAAATTAAAATGAGGATATTTTAACAACAATAAATCGATTTGTATTTGAAAATCTCGAATATAATACTTCTTTGGGTAGCAATTGAATTTAAATTAACATCTTAATTACTTATTAAGAATCTAGGAAACTAATACAAATAAATAGTGACAAAATATCGACAGGCAACATCAAACTTTTGATCTTTTAATGATTTTTTTTCGTTTGTCTTGGTGCCAGGTGCTATACGTTCCACGTGAATAATAACACCCCACCGGATACAAATCCCGAATACTTTGTACTTAATAAGAACTTGGCTAGATGATTAGGAACTGGGAGACGTTCTATCCATAAGATACTTATCATATAATATAGCTACGAAGTAGAACAGTCCAGCGTCAAATGTGTGAGTTAAATTCTAACATAGATGGTCACACGAAAATAGTTCGAATGTAGTAAAGAAAGTAAAGTTGAGAATTAATAACATTTTCGAGAAAGTTTATGATGCACGTATTAATTAGTATAAGCTGTGGCAATTAGTGGTAATTAAATAGGGGCGGCGGGCGCCAGCGGCGGTGCCTTCTCACAGCGTCGACTAGATTAAGGTCTGAGGCGCTCGGGCGCGCAGCTCGTATTTCCCGGCGCATGAATCTGTACACGACTTTCGTACGACTCTCGAGAGAAGACCGAGTTCACCACCTCTAATGTAAGCCAAATTGTATGCAAGAAATTTAGCGACCGTTCCTCCTGGGTCGCTATTTATCGCCAACCGTCTCCTAACTCCTCGGTAATGGTAACACGAAGGCGTCGCATGCTGCGATAATGAACATGGCGACCCTAACGTATAGCCGTTATTGATGACGCCCGCCCAACCCGCTGACACTCCTCTATAACTGAGAGCAGTTACAATTTTAAATACGACTTCTTAAGAGATTGCAATGAAATAATAATTGATAGCCAAAAGTAATTAGTAATTAGTTCCGCAGTACAGTTGCAATTTTGAATAACTCATCGAATCTCAAATGCAAATACATATATAAATTTTTAGGCTCGTTAACTCCTTTGTTCCCTCGTTGGCTCCTTACACGTAAGGTTCGTTCTAAATGATAGAATCCGTTAGTTAAAATTCGATATACAACAAAACTAAATTCTGGCACACCTACAAAGGTAGTCTGAAATATTACTTACTTCGCGTCTTTCTACTTAGATGACAACAAATTGCAGAGATTCGTATTCTTAGTGTTAATTTATCGAGCTGCGTAACGTTGTGTAGGGGGCGTTGGTTTGCGTTCACGTAACTTCAGCTGTGCCTCATGTGATTAATTAATTTTCTTTCACGCTTCAAATTTAACTTCGAGTAGAAATCGTTAACGGCCGGAAAGGCCTGTTGAGACATAATTTACGTCTTTCCTTTCGCTTAAAGTTTGCGTCACAAGGGACTTGTGCCGTGTATGCCTTAAAACCATTAAATTTATATCGTGTACATCGATAGGAAATTAGATGCTTGTACGGAAAGCAATAGCGGTATTGTATAACTTTGTACGTATAGTTTATTATTTACCATCAATATTGTCATATGCAATTTGACAAGGTTTTTTATAGCTTTAGAGCTGAGCTGAATTGAAAATTGAACTTGAATTTTAAAACTTTGCCTTAAAAATGCCACATATTTTGACTAAAATCAAGAACGTTGTATTGAATTGTACAAGAAGTTGTTGTTACAATAGCATATTTTATTAAATATAAATGTGTAAACATAATAACATATTAATATTTGGTTCTTAAGTCGTCAGTAAATTTCCTCTTATTCCAATAAAAGGGTTTCCCAAAAATATAAAATGATAGGATTAAATATTTTAAGGAGTTTTCAACAACGACCCAAATTTTCGTTGACTTTGATTTCACTTGGAATTTTAAAAAAGAATTCTATATAAAAAGAGCCAAAGTTACATTTCAATAAAAAGTTAAGCAAACTCTAAAAAAATCTTTAAAGAAAAGATCGGAGAAAATCTCGTCGAATTTTCTCACAAGTCGCCAATTGCAAGTTTCAATGAAAGGGGAGTCACAAAAAGCGGTTGATATATAGAAGGCCCAAGAATGGCCGCGGACAAATCGATAGTGCGTAGAAGAAGCGGGTCGGGTCTTACTAAAACGGCAAGTTTATGGTAATCACAGTTCCGAAGGAACGCGTGATTGATTGTTTGCCGTCGTCCCAGCCTCGTCGAAATCAGAAGATTGAAGATTCACCAATATCTACCTATAATATACCTCCCAGCGGTGTTTTATATACCAATAGGGTCTTATATAAAGCTTGATGACAAAGAGGCTAATGAAAAGTTGAATAAAAAAGACAAGCGTTTCTAGCCTAAAACATTAACTTTAAATGTGAGCAATGGTTAAATTATTTCAGTTAAGATGTAGGGCATATTTGAGATTAAAGAACTTTTTGAATAATTAATGGTTACAAAAAAGTTTAAAATAAATCAAGCAAGGCCGCTCCGCTCACCCTGTCCAACAGGCAGAGCTTATGGACTTTAAAGTAACCTCCTAGTTCCAACCCTCTTATTTCTTCTTCAAATTCTGCTGGTTACATATCAGATACGGATGTTCATAATGAAACCCTTGATTTTATTGATACATACATAAAATTAATTCTTCTTATCCACTGTCATTCATCATTTCCATACAGTATGTGTATATTTTTATTATTAAAAATATATTTATAATATAATATAATATATTTATATTTGTATTTTATTAGCACCTAACAATGATATTTTTTAAATCCCTTCTAGTTTTAGCGATGTTAACAAATATTTCCCTGATAGTTTAAGGGATGTCGTTAACCGTTCTCAATCTAGCATCCTCTTTACGGCATTGCTGTTCAATATTTATATCTTTAAAGATCAATCGCAAGCGGTAGTAAAGAAAAGGTTCAGTTAGCGACCGAACATTGGCTATTTAAGACGGGGAAGGAGAGATGGCGATTGAGGATCAGAAGATTTAAACGCCAGTTTCAAATGTGCCTACTTTTAGCGTTATTTGCTAAACGGAAACCATTTGTTACGCTCTTGTACGATTGGAGAGAAAAATTGACGTCTTATCCAAATGCTTTTGTTGAAGTGTTTATACGTAATGATTGTTTTAATGTTGTGACCAGCTAGCTTGTAATGTTTGAAATACCCTTGTTTTAACATAATTTTAGTATAATGATACGTCTATAGGATAGTATAGTGATAGCAGTCTTACGAAAATAAGAACAGATTAAAAAGGCCAAATTAGTAAGGCGAACATTAACAAAGCCGATGAGCCTGATGTAAACCTCTCTAAGCCCATCTCGCGTTTTTTATTGTTTATTTAATAAAATCCTTAATTTTAGGATAATTTTAAATGTGAATGTAGTATTCGTAAAAAGTAAATATAAGAAATCATAAGATGTCATTAAGTTTATTTTTAAGATTTATTAACTGGAAGTATTAATTAAACTTTTGAAGAAGGTTTCATGCATTCGCTTCTAAAAACTATTTAAAAAAATCTCCTCCAATTTCTTCATACATCAGAAGTACTTGTCACAACTTGTGACGCAACAGCGATTTTGTTAAGTGAGTCACAGGTGTTGGTTGAATTTCCTCCAGGTTAAATCCGGAAAATAGAAATTGATGTTGGAGGGTAGAACGTAAACTGCACTATATTTAACACATTTTGCGGGACGTCGCTGTGTTGCTGTTAAAATTCACGGTAAGCGGAAGCAATTAGGACTGTAACGTGTAAGGATGTAATGGAGTGACGGTAATTTGTAGCTACTACTTTATGTACAGCAATTTTAATTTTTCACTTACCTTAACGATTACCATTTGTTTGAAATCATATTTTATTTTTCCCTTAGAAACTGATAGGCTTAAAAGCTGAAGTAACGATGTGCAGATCTTTGATATTGTAAGTAAAACTCACGGGAAGATCCCACACTAACTGTTTCAGTTTCTATACACATCATGCAACACGAAACTGATCGTTACGTCAGAATAAATGTATGAATAGTTATATAGATGAATGGTTCAAAATCTGAACGGTGTCGAAAAAAAGATGGCAGCTCTCCGAGCGGCTTGGTATTCAATCGAACGACACATTTTCTGGGCTCATTCTCTAAAATAAATCACGGACAAGATCGAAAGGCTAACCTTTTTTGCGATTAAACTTGCTGGTAGTGTTTCAGATACCCTCACTTATTTTGAGGATATGTAATTAAAATACATTTAAATTGAAAATTATTATACTACCTTTGTAATAAAATGAATGGGACTATAGGTACAGTAGTGAGGAGTCAAAATGTGTCTATGAAGGCTCGTCTGGCAATACACAATGCTGTACTAGTCACCACTTTAATGTATGGAAGTGAGAGCTGGGTTTGGCAGAAAAAGCATGCTAGTAGAGTTAATGCCGTTGAGATGCGATCCTTAAGAGGTATGTTAGGCGTGACTTTGAATGATAGGATTAAAAATAGCGTTATAAGGGAAAAGTGTGGCTTAAAAGTGGACGTTGTGACTAGAATTGAGAAAGGTATGCTTCGGTGGTTCGGGCATGTTGAAAGGATGAATGAAGAGAGAATAACGAAACAAATTTATATTGCAAAAGTGAGTGGCAGTGTTGGTAGGGGACGCCCTAGGAGAACTTACATCGATCAGATTAATGACTTACTAAAAAAGGGCGATATAAGGAGCACCCATAACCGACGAGCATGCATGCGTAGATGTATGAATGTGGAAGAAGCGAGAGAGGTGTGCCAGGATCGCGCCAAATGGAAATCCATGATCTCTGCCTACCCCTCTGGGTTACGGGCTTGAGCGCATATTTATTTATTTATTTATTTTATAATGTCCGACGATCACGTCTTTATAATAGCGTTGTAGGAAATGTTATCAATAAATAACAGATGCGGCTTCGTAACTAGTAGTAGTAGTAAAATAATTTTAATAACTCATGTAAGGCATTTGCGTAAAGTTTTTTAAACATTAGCGTTAGAGACGTAAAAGCTCAGCCTTAACGTAAATGCCAAGAACGTAATACTATCATGATATAAAAAAACTGTATGCTACAAATAATTAATTACCCAACATAGAATGTTATATATTCGTATACTACTTTACGTTATTCCTGCCTACACCATTATTATTATATATAGTATTTAAAAGAATTAAATTGAAAAATAATTTAGAACAAAAACTCACAACGCAGGATTACAAGTTTAAGGTTATAAATCATTCACGCCTTAAACCGCTCCCGGCATTTCACGTCTTCCTTTTTTCATGAACGGGAATTAAGGTTTTTTTGTTATTCAAAGTGTGCTACGCCATCACCCTATCACTCTCACACGGGGAGGTGGAGCAGCTATTAGCTTAACGACCATTTTAATATAGGAGATGACATATTAAATTTACGAGGGCAACCACTGTAGCGGAAACTTGTAGCGCTACACTTGTTCTTTATTGCGTATGTAAATGCAACTTTAAAATACGGTTTCACGATGATCCCAAACTTTAAAGTAACTCAGTTGTTACAATCAACGCTATATACTATGGGTAACATATACGAAACGAGTACAGTGTTACACCTGTCTACATCACTTCTAGACATATCAGCAGGACGTTTTTCTAACTCAACAATTTAACCTACCCCTCGAAACACACATAACCAGACATTGCTGCTTGTAGATATTATTTGAGATAGGCGCCATTTTGAACGATACGAATATCGATCTATTACTTAACGTGTCAAATAGTAGGGCTCGAAGCACACTTAATCTATGCCTCTGTAAAATTATATTAGTATGAAATGTCTGCAAAGTTATTGAACAGATTTCAAGTCAAAGTTATATTGAAAAATTGTCATGTCAGATACCTTGTTGGAGGACAGATTTTAGGAGTAAGTATCGCGATACATTACGCGTCGCAAGCTGAGAGGGGAAGAGAACGAACTCTATACACACCTCTCGTTTCGCACGGAAGCTGACTGTAATTACTCTAAAACACTACCCATTTGTTTGATGTCTTTGTTCGTTGTTTGCTCCACTTAGGGCGAATATCACCCCCGCGATTTCTTCCACCCGACCATACAGCGAGATTCGTACAGCCATTACGGCACCGAGACAATGGGGCGAGACAAAAACACGAGCATTAATAATCACGAATATGCATCGACAACGAAGGGTGCTTCGGTACCCGTTCTTTTCAGCGACTCGAAAAGATAATGGCAGCGGGAGATTCTGGCAACAATGAAGCTTGCACACGTCTGTTAGGTGAAGAACATTCAAATAACGCATTTTGATATCTGTCGACTCACTACTTAGGAGTTTTGTTTTTTTTAAATCAATATAAAGGCTAATGAATGGACAAAAATGCAATTGATGACAAATATGACAGGGTTTGAGCACATCATACATACAATAAGGACAGAATAATAAACCTGAACAGAAGTTAGAAGACTATGTACATCGATAGAAATGTTTCAGTAATCTCACGAGTGTCATTGTTATTTGCGTGCAAATAATTGATATTTATCAAGCTTTATTATCTTTTTAAATTATTGGCAATGTAATGACGAACACAGACTTTTTATCCTTATCCTTAAAAAAGTAAAAGTGTAATTTTTTGAAACAAAAGTGTGTATTGTTGCTTACTTGCAAAGTGCTATTAAGTGTGCTTCGTGTTTTAATTTAATGAGCGACGCTTGCAATACTACTAATAGAGTTAATTACTAACTTTGTATTTCTGATTTTATTGCCGTAGTAATTATGCTATAATTACTTTTATTAGTGCTATTAAACGCCCGGAGGATGGTAACAATAAATTCAGTCGAGTCCTAAAATTTCCAGTTTTATAGTATGTCGAGTTGTATGAGGGAGTGTTTCTACTATAATTAATATTGAACTAGATACCAGACTAATATTCTCCATATGGTTAAGAGACCTAATTGAGAAATTGGTCATTATAATTTCTTATATTATGGTATATGTGGTAAAAATTCTACTTTTTATTGACTTTCATGGTCACATGTTAAAAACTCACGATTTTTAACGACCATTCCCTCTCTACAGCGCGGAAAAATCTAAAGAGAGTAAAAGCAAACTTTGGAGGCATTTTATTGGCACTAGTTGGATAGCAGCTTTGACCTCTAACGTCTAATTGATGGATATCTAACCGGTGACATCAGTATTATGATATGCATGGAATTTGTCATCTAATACATTTTAGTCAAACATAATAGTCTTTTTTATTTTAATTATAAATGTATACATGCCAAAAAATAACATTATACGATTCCTCGGCAAAAACATTTTGGTCTAAATGGTTTTAAATTTATACTGTAGCGAAATGTATGATGGGCTACGCAGTAACATGATCTTGAGATGTGATTCAAGCGTAGAGCAGGGTAAGTCATGTAACACTGACATAGCTATAATTAAACGTATTAGTAGCTAGATCTTGGAAGGTAGATATTTTTGTCTGAATGACTTTTCTTGGTTCAATGGTTCATGCAGGTCTCCTCCGTGATTCGACTCAAAGTTCGGTCGCTTGCTGCCCTTATACAGTAAGCCCTTTTTTTTAATGCATTTAGCCCTTAACCCAGAGGCAGAGATTACGGATTTCCGCTCGGCAAGGATCTGGCACATCTATCTCGCTTTTTTTACATTCATACATCTACGCAACATACTACTCGTATGTACTCTTCGGTAATGAGTACTCTGAATGTCGCCTTTATTTTGAAAAAACAAGAACTTACCATTTTGTTGTTAATTTCGTGAAAATGTATCTCGCACACTTTGTCCACTATATCTTCACTTTGAAATGTGACAAAGCCGAAACCTGAAACAATAAAAAATTATACTTTATTCCACCGAATGTATGTTACATTATCAATATCGTATTGTTATTTAAAGGAACGGAATTATTTTTTAGTTTACTGGTCTTTTTTAAGTAAGCGCTTCCCACTGTTATATTTTTATATACTTTTTGATTATAGGCTTTCAGTGATTAATCCTGAATAGCAAGTAACAGGTACAACAACAGTTACAGCAATAGTTTTTTTGGAACAGTTGGACAGGATAGAGTTTTCTACACTGCCTGGAAGACAACAAAGCCTGATAGAATTTGTCCAACTTAAAATCATTGAGCTTAAATTCTTTGACGTATATTTTAAACCGTCAGAAACTTCACAAAGTTGCCTCGTTAGCATGTCCTGTCATCTTTGATTTTGTTTTGAGTAAAGCCAATTTACATCAAATTTATTTCCAAAGGGGTGTCAATCAACTTTGGCAACAGATAAAGTGACTTGGAGTGTCGTGCGTTCATAAAAAATAAATAGGGATCTATTTTTCGATCGTGATTCATTAAAGAAACATATTTTATAGATATCATTTTTGATGCGAAACATTTATTAGCGCGCTTTGGCAGTAAAATCTACCAGCATCAATTTAAATCGACGTGACGCCATAATGGCGTTTACCCCCATACTATTTCACCGACTATTCTGTGTGCTTACTTACTAGTTTTCTATAAATAAATAAGTATATATTTTGTAATTATTAATTGTTCTAATCAATATAATAGGTTGAATATAAATATTGGTTTAAATTCTAATTCTATTCTGTTTTATTACATCAAAAAGTTTGTTTATATTCGAATGGCAACTTTTTAAAACAATAATATATGTGACCAATCCCAAATTTATAAGTAAGTAAAGAAAAGTTTAAACAGTTTTTATAAAGTCATACATCAGCACAAGCTCACTAAGCGATTCATAGGAACGTTTAAGTATATACTTCTTTCTTTTGAATTGAACTATGACGTTGATTTTGAAACATGATGTAATAGTCTGATACGATTTATTATAACAGTAAAAATACCAGTGCGAAACCGGGGCGGGTTATTAGTCTTGTATAAAAAAATGCCTGGAATCTTTAATATTTACGCATCGTAATAAAAAATCGAATTTCCACATTTACTGAATATCGTAAAACAAGTTACTTCGAGGCTCACAATCAGTCACGTGAATAAATCTCTTAAGTTTGTTAGATGTCGCCGCCTCGCCCCTCGTATCACGTAATCACCTGACGAGGGCGAACTTTCCGCTTAAAGTGACAAACAATTCAAGGCGATGAGCAGGCGTATCGTCTGCCTATCGATTAAGAAATACACGTATCGTGTCGCGATATGTCCAAGCTCGGTAAACAGTTGCTTATGTCGTCAACGATTACCATAAATTTGTTCCTATGTACTAAAAAATACTATATGCTCTACGTAGGTCGATAATAAAGCTAAAGACGACGGCTGACTTAATCAATGATTGGCTTCACGCAACCCTTCACACAAATTTTCATCAAAAAATCCAAATAAAAAAAAAAGCCAAATCAATTTCAGGATATAATAAGAAAATAAATATTGGACATTTGACAGCTAGCTCTCTAATTTTCCCATTGATCAGCCTTTCAGTAATCGGGCGTTAATCAATCTAATTCTGATAAATGAAATATGTGTATCTATTTACTGTTACTCTACAACGAATCTATTTACTGTTTCAACAGATTAAGTGTCGCCCCGAACTATTGTTCCTCATTAATGTATGTATAATTTGGAACCTTAATTCATCGTTTGTTACAAACGTAACCAAACCTGTTCCTGTTCGAGAACACTAGGACGCATTTGATATTACTCGCGCCGTTGGAGACGAAATACGGATAGTACGATCCCGAAAAGGTAAGTAAGGGATTACAAGAGGTGCCTGACCTGACCAATTTCTACATATTATATATATATATATATATATATATATATATATATATATATATATATTAATGTGCAATATTCAGATGCGATCCTTGATAAGACTTGACTCTAAATGATAGAATTAACAAACAGCGCTGTAAGTTTCACTTAAAGATGTTGTGACTAAAATTGAAAAATATGTGCTTCGGTGGTTCTAACATATTGAATGGATGTTGCAAGAAGTCGGTTTAAAAAGTGAGTGGCAGTATTGGCAGGGGTTCGCGTCAGAAGGACTTATTAAAACGAATGATCTGATTAGCCGTAAAACGCAAAAAAAGGTAAAAAGCAACAGTTATTGATAAACAAGTATAGGCTGTATTGGCTGTAAGACACGACAAAATATTCTAAGATCGTGGGAAATTACACATGTGTGTTACTTATTCTTCCATATGAATTGTAAACGCGGACTTTTTTATTTGCTAGATACTGAAATGCAATCAACAAGAAAATAACCAAAGATAAAAGATTTAATGTAGTAGGTTTATTGTCCTTGTGTACAGCAATCTTCCGTCCTATTTATACGGGCTTGTGTGAATCGAACAAAATAAAAAGAAATAACAATCGAGAGTGGATAGTGAAGTTGCCTGCGGGCCAAACGTCTGAGTAAATATAAAATCAGAACATTGCACGAGAGTGAATTAAATAATTCGAAACGAACCATTTTCAATTCACTCATCAATGTTTTGTTAGAACTCACATTGCCTAACAAAACCGTGTAAATATAATGTGCGCTGAAGTTAGAAATGAAATGTTGAAAGAGGCGAAAGCATTGTCACCGAATATGTAAAAAGTTTTAAGTATCACGTTCCCTTTGTACGTCTACTATAAATAAATGGAGTGTATTCGATTCATTCCCTACCTTGCTTATAATAGATTGGATAAATGTGAAAAAGGTTTTGCGAGCACAATTATTTCACTAACAGCTCGCATTACGTCCATTGTAGCCACGAACGTCTGGGCAGGTATTGGATATACAATGACAATGTATGTACAACAAAGTATCTTTGATTTTTTTTACCTAAATTAGTATCGTCGGTTTGTATGTTTAAGGTAAAACGTCTATAGGAATTAACGTAAAACTTCTACAAAAAATTATATATACAACAAAACAACATCTTTTATTAAGCACCATAAGTCATTATGTAAAGCAAAGAAAACCGGCTTCAATAATTCCAACGTTTCTTAGTATTCTGACCTTATGGAATGTTATCCCAATTTCATTTAAATTCAGTTCGCACCTGTGATGTTGGCCCTCGTTATTTTAATATAAGAAGCGAAAGGTTCAGACAAAGATTATGAATGTGTCTCTCGATATCGGATATCTCGACACATCTGTCGGGCGGCACGTGGCGTTGACAGTGGGCGGCGTACACCCCCTCTTGTTTGGCACCCGTCCCTTCCAAAGACCCACCTCCAACCCAGCAGCCCTAGTATTGGGGCCACGGGCAGTATAATATGCCCCGGCACTGTATGAAACACCGGCCGGTGGCGTTTATGGTGCTATAATAACCGTATAAAACGCGACTTATTGTAGGCGTCGATAACGGACGTTATACAGCCCTAGGCCTCCGATTCGTGACTCCGAGAATGACGATATATTTTTCTACGTAGCCTACAATTTCAATTTTGTCGTGTATAAATACTTAGCTTTTAAATAACCCTTTAATATCCATTCATAATTCTTATAAATAAAATATCAGTAACAAAATTCGCTCAATGGTACTCTGTAGTTTATTTTGTTGCATTTATTTTGTGTGAAATATAATGATGTTTTTATTTTGACGATAACAAGCAAGTTTTTGTTAGAAGTGAGCACTCAGCGGAGCAGCGGTGAAGTTGTCCATTGGCTGCTCCGGCGTCCGAACTTTTGTTATTGTTCGCTTCATTATTGTAATACGCAGCGCTATAATTAAGAGATGCTGGGGAATGATCCCATCTGACGTAATACTTACTGAAACTTTTATTTTCCAACTTTCATCTTGATGATATTTATTAGCAACATATTGGATGGATGTATTAAAGATGATGCTGAGTTTGTTTTGTTAGTTTGTTGACATATGTGTATAAACCTTAAGCATTCAAATTTTTAAGTTCTCTTTAAATTAAAGCTTCAAAATTACTATAGTGGTGATTTCTTAATTCCTGCGTTTATACTGCATTAATCTAAGGTTACGTCATCTGAGGTTAGATTACCCAAGATTGAGATGCAAAACACAATGACGTATGAAACTTCAACAAGCACTTTACCTTGTTTATTTCCTTAAGAAATTACAACGAGTTTTAAATCCCAAATAAATGTATGCTGAGTGTCTAATGCATTCGCAAAGAGGAAAAAATCTAAATGCAAACTTTCGGCGAGCGAAGAAAATGGCGGATAAAAGCTATTGCAAAAAGAATTGGCTCTCTTCATTTTCTCTATTGTGAAGCTGAATGGAACACAAACAATCAACTTTCTCGTCGGGCTGATTGTGTGGAGACACTCTTATTGTCTACTCACAGGTAAATAAAGTAGAAACACAATTGGCTCGCTACTTTGTGCGTCGACCTATTCAACTTTTAAATTATCAAACTTCAATCTTATTCAGTTACATTTGCTACGGTTCTGTGATAAAATCAAAGGAAGAAAAACTTGGGTACCACCCCCCCCCCCGCGCTTTACATTTAGCGAAAATAGAGCGGCTGAGAATTTTGTGTATAAAACAAATGGAAATCTATAAAAACGATAAGTAAGAGAAATGTTCTTGAACATAGCTACTGGGCCACAAGCGGAGCAACGATTTATCACGGGCGACGCAACCCTCGTCCAATCGGTTGATGCCATAAATATTTACTTTAATAAAAATTTGTTCTTTTTTACGCAAGTGTGTTACTTTACGACACAATTCGGCTTGCGATTGTTACTTGGCGTCATAGAGCAGCGAGGCATTGTGTGCGCATTCTTTTTAATGACAGCATTTGCAGTAAAATGACATGACCGAACTCCTCACACTATTGTGTTTGATGATAACACCATTTATGGTCATCGTATATTTGCAATAAATTAAGATGAAACTTGAAAAGCGTTCTATATATGATGAAAATCAAAAAACGAATTTAAATAAGCCATGATAGAATAATCAAGTTCATAATTAATACTTGAGTACTAAAAACACTCTTTGGGGATTTCTTTCTGAGAGAAAGAGGGGATAGCAACATGTTTTATGTTAATGATTTCGGCAGTGCAAGCCCACGGTTGAGTGGAATTGGGCAGGGTACATTGTCATAGAACTAATTATCAGCAGCCCAGGGTTGGCCTTCGTCTATCAGATCTTTTGACTGATCATGACAAAAATATGTTACTACAATTTCCCGACTATACAAACAAGTTTTAGAATAAAAATTATTTTGACCACAAGACCACATAATGTTATGTGCAATAGCCAAGCCAAGATAGTAAGCCATTCTTCTTTTGAAATACTTTTTTACAGAAATATCAACATTCATTTTATTGCGATTGAGTAATATAACAAATGAACGAAATTGAGGAAGAGGCCGTTCCTCTTCAACTTGGTGGTCAATAAAGATACCACAAGAAAGTTCCGAAACGCCAGAACCGACAACCCGAGACTTTGTCTTTGAGAAGAGATTGACAAGAGTTTGTCTGGCGCAGAAAAGTGCCAAGGTCAGATCCAAGTAATGAAAATAGGGAAGAACGAAGAATGTAATAATATTATATGAGAAATATGATGACTGTAACTTCAGCAAACCAGGTTAATGGAAGTTCCGTACATTATATTTCTAGTATAAATGTACAACAGTAGTGTTGATTGAATTCGTAGCTCACAAAACAATCAAGTCAGGTAAACGTATTCCTGTAGATAAGGCTATAGTGCAGCCACGCGTGTTATCATATTACATGTGAACGGACATGTGGGTGAGTAGCTTTGAATGAATGTAATCGTGTATATATATAGAAAATAGTTCGACTTAGTTAAGGTAGTTGATCGTTTAAGAATTCGGAATACTTTGTACGAGTTTCAGGCGGTGGCGGTAGTAGCGTGAGGTGCTTTGAACTAACTCTGCGTTTAAAAAGAAAAGAATTTAATTTGTTGTAATCGAAAAACTAATTCCGACAGTCCGGACTGGGAACCGGACCCATATCTATTGGTTACGTAGCGCAGATAATATTTAAAAAAGTCATAGACAGCACCCCTCGCTTTTAGAATAGTGATATTAATTTTCTTATAAGTAATTTTATTCTTATACTAACAATTATATATATATATATATATATATATATATATATATATATATATATATATATATATATATATATATATATATATATGAGCAGTGGTGGCTCAGCGGTTTAGACCCCGCTTGCGTACTGTAGGTCGCGGGTTCCAACCCAGGCAGGCGCTTTACTTTGTGTAAATTTATTTCATCACCACTGCTTCAAAAACGGTGAAGGAAAACATCGTGAGGAAACCGGCATGTTCTTAGAACCATCAAATTCGAAGACATGTGACATCCATCAACCCGCACTGGGCCAGCGTGGTGGATTATGGCTCATTCCCTCTCTCGGAGAGGAGGCCTGTGTCCCTGCAGTGGGAAACATTCTAGAAAAGGCCGATTTATTATTATTATATATATATATATATATATATATATATATATATGTGTGTGTGTGTGTGTGTGTGTGTGGTATATAGTCTATCATTGACTGGGACTGCTGTCGTTACCATGCGAATGTTGTAATCCTATCTGGAAGACGTGCCGGCCACGCGGCGGCCGGGATTTGTTGGGGGACGCAGTGCTGGATTACTCTTGTTGCTGCTTTAAACTACGAGGACTGTACAACGCATTACTATTTACTTACAAATATATAATTTTAAACTATCTAAGCTATATATAAGTGTAGTTTGTACTGTGATTGAGGGTATTACTAAATAGAAAAATAACTTAAAGGTAAGTGATAACTAATTAACTGAATTAACCATTATAAGTCGAACATCACTTTTAACTAACTAAAATTTGTAATATCTGTATTGCAGACGCATATGACGCGGCTTTCTGTAATGCAGGCTTATCTTTTATTTTCTTTACCTTTTAAAATCAATTTCATTAAGGATTTTGAAAATATTTTGTTACTATGTAGGCACAAATTACAAAATCAATTATCAATATAAATGTTACATCTCATCATTATGTCAAATATTGCTCAAAAGGGAACGAAAATTCAATAATATACATCTAGGAAAATGTCTTTTAAATTTGCGATGTAATTGAGTGTACGACTCAAATAACATCGTTTTAATTGCGTCAGAGGGAGGCTTATGTAGCGGGCAGCGGGTCGGGCGTGGCAATACAATGCGAACCCCGCTCTACAGACTTGCGCGGATTGGGACCGAAAGTCTTTTGCACGTACATCACGGTTCACTTGTCACGAAGACCGCAGTGAGAAAACTAAATATTTACTATTGCATCCGAAATACAAAAGTTTGCACTCGAATAAGAGCCATCTCAAAGTTGCCCGGGTCGTATTTCGAGCTGTCCTCAGTAGTTCTCGAGTGACCGGTCCCGTACCGGGGCCACTGCTTTATTGCGAGAGTACGCTTGTTTGCCGAACACTACACTACAGTTTTCGTGATTATTTCGGCAATATTGTTTATTGACCCGCATGCCGTGAATTGTTTAAGTAAAGTTTCAACAATTCACGGCGAGTACAAAAATGTTTACTTCAAATGTGTATATCGTTCATGATACTAAGTTAACAAACTTTTACTATTGAAAAATGCAGTCTCCTTACTAACCTAACGTAGAAGTGTGAATAACTTTAATTGATTAATTTTATTTTTAATCGCAGCTTATTTCGGTCCCCGAATAAATGCAAAAGAATACACACATCAATGGTAATATCTGCGAAGCCTCGTCCAGTATTTGATTCGAAAACTAAGCCATAGGCCGAACCATTAATTGTATATTTTATTTGCACGTAAATGACGGAGAACTTATGTTTGTTTACTTTAATGACGAATACAAACCACAGTTATCTGAATCTGCTGTAAGGTTCGAATATTGGAAAGAACTATTACTGTTTACCCACAGTTACGATTATAAGCAAGAACTTATTTGTTAGTTATTTCTAAGAAGGCAGTAGTAGTAGCACCTAATGTGTTAGTATAGAAAAGTAAAATGATTTTAGTACCGCACAAACAGTTTATCATTTCAGATATTACTTTTTCCTGGAAAACTGCCTATATAAAACAACGACATAGAGCTTTTATTGAAAATCTGGGGCGGCTTTTTAAGTCGATTCTATACACAGTAACGTAACATATGCCGCTTTGTTCTCGTAGGCTCGTAAGGGCTTGGGCACACAAGCCACCTGATACGAGTGGCGCACAATAAGTGCAGAATGTATTTGCGAAGCGCGATTACGCGTCGCTCGCCGGATGAGGATCGCGATGAACAATGTGAATGACGTCACATTTGGTTCCGTCGAACGATGCAGACGATAAAATATGACATGTTTGATAAAATATGATTTTTTATTATCATTTTATAGTTTAGGCGTACAAAGATGGCCCTGCGATGATTATTGCAGATGATGTATTTGTACTAGTCAACTTGTAGAGTGAGCGGAAAGTTATAGTTATAGTAAGTATCATACGTTCTTGGTTCCTAATTAAGGTACTAAACACCAAGGGCTTAGACTTTTTCGACAGTTACTTAGTGTTGGTAAGGTAACTAATAAATAACTCCATTTCGTTGGAATCTCCCTTTTCTTAATTGATGTATGAAAGCGTGAGCTTCATGTAATTTAAAATGGTCGTACAATTCTTCGACAAGCTTTACAACAGTGAGTAACAAATAATTTTCAAATGAGAACAAATATTTTCAAAGCAATAGTTCCGCAGTGTCGGAATCGAAACCATTAACCGGACACGCATGCAAAGCACCAGGTGTTTCAGAATCATTGATCAGTGGAGAACGGTGTTCGTAAAGTGTAGACGGGAGATATATTGAAATAGTTTCAGCTAGGCTTTACTGAGCTATTCCAACATTTTGGATAGACTTTGTCCTTCCTGCAAATGCTACTAAATTTTCTTCGTTCGTACTGGTATTTTAATAACGACTTTAAAGACATGTACAATACAACATGCACTAAGTTCACACGAATAGTAAACAAACAAAGATAACCATAATGAAATAAACATATTTTGAAATAAGAGATGTTATTTTAAATAGATTTTGATGACAATGAAGGTGACGACTAGGAAATATAATGGTATGACATCACGGCAGTAAAAAAATATTGGTGCATATGTTATCCGTGTTAAAGAGGCAGGTTGCTAGTTGCTAGTATTCCATGAATAAATGTAAAAAGTAAACCAAATACAAAGCAATTATAGCATCGATACACGGCAATAAGTTGTCATTAAGGCCTCTGATTACAATTTTACAGGTAGGTCGACAATAAAGATGAGCGTAAGGGAGAGTTAACTGCGCAAAGTAATCGCGGGTCGAACCGTTGTTTTACGAGTCCGACTTTGCATATTCCAACAGATGTTAGAACAATAAACCCTAAAGCGACGCCCGGGTATTGTACGCTGTTCTACTACTATAAAATCAATCCTTTAAAAGATTAACACAATGTTAATCCTTTTGAGATTTGAAAACCGACGCCAGTCTAAGCGTTAATCCAAATTAAAATTGTTCCAACGTTAAACAACAACGTTAACATGCTATTTTCGGTTATATTGCGTTGCATTGATTCAACTTCGACTTCTATTTTAAAATATATTGAAGAAGTTATGTCAAAAAACGAGAAAAGAAAGATTGGAGGAAAAGTTTTAGAGCTTAATAAGTAACATTAAAAAATAGCCAGTTGCAACGATCGCTTTAAAATATGGACCTGTCTGCCTTTTAAAATTCGCTCCGTACTTCACATTTATATTTGAAAGTTGTCCGGCCCGGTCGAGCCGGTAACGGTAAAAGGGTATTACTTATGAATCAATAGTTAATGAGTATCAATGGGAGGCTTTTGGAACTCGGCAGGCGCTATGTGCATTCTCGGCGCATCATTAATATTGAAAGTCACTCCCCGTCCATTGTCTCTCGAGTGGTCGCCTCTTTGTATATTATACGTCGCTCCTCCGCGGAAACGACCTATTCATTTCCTTTGCTCAAAACTTTTCCTTAATATTATATAATAATACCATTATATTGCTTCTATCATTTCTTCTTTGTTCTTTCACAATAATTTTATGGAATGGAAACTTCATAACGTTCTTTGTTGATTGTATGACAGACGCGGTGGATGTATTTTAGCGCATTATTAGTCGAACGCCCGATTAGACTCGATGGCGAGGATATCTAAGAACAAAGATTGGGAAAAAAGTTGAAGAAGTATTGGAATGCTCAAATACCACGTTAAAGTAATAGCTGTTGAGAAATAGAGAGAAATTTCTCAACAAATGTTGGAATTGGTTGGGATACATAAACATAACATCAACACTACAGTAACTTGTTACTAAAATACTTTCAACTCTATTGAATATGAAACATCAGTTTAATTAATGATCTGACATATCTTTTAACATTTCTTCAGTACATTTATTCGGTAATGCAAGCAAAAGACAGAATTCGTAATCGCGATGAATAGCATGTGCCCATGCGCTTCGATTGCATTTTTCCAAGATTGTCGGACACAACAAATCAATATCTTGAAAATAGGTATGATTTTTAGATCATTCGACTGAATACAGTATGGTGCATTAAGTCGAACCTTATGTGTTCTTGTATATCTATATCGATATTGTAAAGAGAAAAGATTTGTTTGTAAAAAGCAACCTGAGAGAGACGGACCTGAAATCTGTACTAGATAATATTATTTTGGATTTATTAATGTGCGCTACGTTATTGCGTACGTTTGAATTATTTACGTAAAACACTAAAATTGTCGGGCCGGTTGGCGTGGTTTGTAAGATACTTGCTTTTCACGCCGCAGGTCATGGGTTCGGACAGACATTTGTGTGCATGAACATGTCTGTTTGTTCTGAGTTAGGGTGTAATTATCTATTTAAGTATGTATTTACAAATGAAAAGTAGTATATGTAGTGTATCAGTTTGGGATCAGATGGCCGTGAGTGAATATGTCCTAGGATCTCATTATTATTATTATAAAATGTCACCATCACCAATCTTACCGGGCACCAAGTTAGTAGTGTATAAAATTTATAATTTGCAAACACTCCGTCCGTATAGCACGCAGTGAACTAAAGCGATGCAAAATAAAAATACATTTTAGAGTTTTTATAATAACTACAGCGTTGTAATGAAATATCTCACAATGTTACGCTAGGTGAGTTATTGTAATTTTTTTTTCATTTGTCGCTAGGCGACTGACGGAACGCGGTCTGTGAAGTCACGCGGCTCTGGTGAGATATTACTTGTGAGCTTCAAAATAATTAAAAATTACTCTCAACCGTTGGATACATTTGCTTTTTTAATATTACTCTAGTTTTAACTCAAATGTATTTATAAAACTTTATCATATACAATATTAGAAATAAAATAAATAAAACCAGTAGTGTTATTAATGTGGATCTAATTTTTTGATTAAAATGTTTAAAAAATAAAAAAATATCGTGCAATTGAAAAAATACAAACAACAAACGAACATGTTATTATGGACAGGCAGATAACAAGACATTATGGAGATAGAAAATGAACAGAATTTAATACTTGATCACTCTTAGGTAGTTTGTTTTGTGCTATTTTTTAAAAACTAAAATTACTAATAGATAAACTCCAGAATTGATCGAAATAGAATCTGCAGCTTTAAGCCCTAGGAAGAGCTAGCGTAAAGTGAACCCGTGCGAGGTACAAGGCAGAAAAAAATTGCTATATTCCAACTTTACTTTATTGATGCGACAAACTGCGGAGATAACATTTTATTTTATTTACTATTTCAGGTAAACATTCAACTAAGGAAAAACAGGAGTGGAGTAGCGTAACAAATAAAATAGTCCGAGGTATCCAACAAATAAAGTCGGCGTGAATTCTAGTATTTTTCTCGTGAAACTATTTTAATTAAAGCCTTTCGATTGGAAGGAGTTTATAGAGGGACAAATCGGTCGGGAGGCTAGATTGGGATGTGCGATTTCGAAGGCGGGCTGCCGATAAAGCCTCAATGTTGGTAATTGTCGTCGTCATTAACATTTACGATAACGCCCTGATTCGGATTGATGTCGCTCTCTGTCACCGTGCCCTTGTCGCCGCGGCGATATCGCTCTAATTCCCGCGAATGTGCGCCGACATTGCGCGATAGCAACGAAGCGTTCCTGTAACTCTGAGTTTTGTATGTTTGTTTCGAATGTTACTGTGAAATATCACATATGAGTGTACGCTATTCATTTCAATTCATCGTTCGTCGTCGGTGAAAATCTTCTCATAATAAAGTATTTGTTCACCGTAACCGACACAATTTGACGACGTAATTTGTTAAAAACAACCAATTTCTTTTGCAAACAATTGCATGCTGTTGTTTTTAATTATTTTATTAAGAAATGAGAAACATTAATCGAGTCCCTAATATTTTAAGCATTCATATTAGGGAAATATACAGCGTTTAATAATATAAATCGATCGGAAGCCTTACGAGTTTTAACTATACCAAACCGAGGTCAATATAATAACATCGCAAGTAACAATTTTTCGAGCACTTTATGGAAAAGATTGTCATAAAGTTGGAGGGGGTTCGTTGTTATTTTCGTCCATTACGTTTAGAAATTTCACTAAATCAGATAAGAAGAGAAAGAGAGAGAGTTAAGAGTGCCCGTATCCGGCAATTCCATGCAAAATGGATATCCGTAGTCTTGGGCTACATCTCTAGCGCGAATGAGTACTTGTGAGTGTTTTTATTTGTGCAAATTTCATTTTCTATCTGTATTGTTCTTAAAAACGTTATATCAAAAAAATTACTCAATTTTAGATTTTAATCTGTCTAAATAACCGATAAACGTGTGCATATACCATAAATACATCTCAACCACCACGGATAATGACAACACTGACATGAATATGACTTGGTGAATCAATAGACAAGTTATAAATCTGCTATAATATCACAGCGACATTGAATAAGTATTGTTGAACGTCGAATTACCAGTGAATGGCTTGTACGTGCCTTTGTTTCCGTTGTCTGTAAGGCGGAGAACACGCAACACATTTTTGTGGTGAGTATAGAACACGTATTACGCCGTTATGAATGTACCCTTATCACCCTATCCACGAGCACCTCTCCGCGTTGCCCTCGGCTGCCTTAATGATGCTTCTCAAAAGATGTCTGCCAAAAAAATGCGATGCTAGACTTGTGATTTTATGCCATGATGTTTATATTTGCTTACATTAGATATATGATTATCCTGCGTAATATTTTATTATGTACAAGAATAGTGCTACGAAGTTTTCAAGTGTACTATATAAAATGTTAGTTTTAGGCTTATTTTAATTCATATTAATTTAATAAGTTAGTTCAATACTTTAGTTATATATGGAAAAAAACCATGATTATACGTAACGTTGCGTTTGTAGCGGAAGCGGAAACGGAAAGAAACCACGGTATATTATAGTCATTAGTTTGTCTTTCTAATTAACACCTCGTTAGAAAATATTTTTATTTTCTAGCTAAGTTTTATGTACTTGTTAAAGTTATATGTAACGTTAAAAATAAGTTGGAAGGTATGATCGATTCAGTAAATGCCAGTAGGCGAGATACAGGCAATAAAACATTCTATTCGTGTTGCTAGCTATAAAATTGTTTAGTCGATTTTCAACTTTAACAAGCTTAAAGTTTTATCATCTAATTTAAATTCGGTCAGTAGACGATTACATAAAATATAACGTTTACATCTTATGCTACATGCTCTAAACAAAACAATCTCAAGAAAGAGATCCAGGAAATTCGTTGTACATTTTGTTGAAATATATTTCAACGTTAAAATATTTCAAAAGATAAAATATGACCGCTCACACGGTACGCAGATGCGACAAATTCACGTGATCCCGCGCCTGGGGGAGCGAGAAGCAAACATCGTAAAAACTTGTGAATATTGCTAACAATTCGCAAAGTTGTAAGGGTAAGTAAAGCATTTTCCCCCGTTTGAAGAATTCCGCTACCTACATTCCAATTCGGGGAGTCCATTCTTGTTCATGCGACAACAGAATGGAGGCGACTTTAAACACAGTAAATAACTAATGAAGAGAAAAAATAGGCTTAGGCTACATTTGGAGACATAACCATGATTATAAAAGTATGAATGGTACATGCATTTTTATGGTATTAAATATTGTCATGTGATTAAATATTGTATTCTGTTGTTACTTTTTTTACATATACTTTTCTTTTACTTATAATAGTTAAATAACGATAAACGACCTTTTAAATTATTTGAATAGCTAGACATACGACATTTTTACTTTTTTCGTATTGTTAAGAATACATAGGTTTTGACACGGCCCAGCAGAGGTCCTTCAGTGTGACCACAAGGACACAGGGATACTTTGTAACGTGAAAAAAATTAAGAAGAATAAATTAAAAACGTAAGTGTATGTTCGTTTGTTCACACTGATGAATGGTCGTGGTTAAATCTGTAATACATTTACATTTACAAAATTTAGTCTTGTAGTATAATGATATTTATTTTGCTTCCTTAACTAGTGTCAAACAACTAAGTCAACATTCATTCACGTATACGTTGGAATAAACATGTCGGCAACAATGTACATGCAGGAAAATATAACACAATAATGTAACGTGTTTACCCAGGTGAAGTTTCTTGTTGCATCTGACAATGCCCCAGGCAAGAGACACGTAAAACTCCGGAAGTCCGCAATTTATACATGCTCCGATTCTAGTACCACTGTTACATTGTACAGGATTTCCCGATAACGACGACATTTTCAATGAAAAATGGAATTGCATCTTAGTGAAATCTGTGCGAGATCATAGATATAATAATATCTAGTATAAATGTATTACATAGAACCAGGGCGTATGTCATTTGGCACCATATCAGTTATGGAACGGGGAGGTATGGAAATACGCTCTGCAATGTTTACCAGGTAAATCTCTACCGTAGCGTTCTTATAGCCATCTTATAATTATTAATTTATTTTGATGTCGGAATACTTTAAAGTAATAATAAGAGTAAAGATTTAGGGTAACTATTCAAAATTAAATTAATTGCGACCTCTTTAAATAAAGTTACCGTACAAGAACACCATATGACAATCATCACACTTGAACCTGTCCTTAGTTTAGATATGTACACATGTGCAATATTTGTAGATTTCTTATAGGCATGAGTATATGGTATACTGTTACCGGCCCCAATTACATCCATTTTAAATTTATATTTATATATGAAAAAAAACCCGCCATATATTGAAAGTTTCATATTAAAAATATTCGTATTACGTGCCCCACAAAAAGTAGTTTTAAATTTTCGTTCATCTTCCGTAAAGCGGTAAGCAACTGAGAATTATAACAATACGGTATCCGAGCGAGGTTAAAAGACAAGCCGAGCAGCTAGACGTTACCCGCGTCGCCCTCGCCTCCTCGTAAAGGAAAAATATGTTTACAAGCACGTCAGCAAATCCTCAGCCGTGAGCCATGAGCCGCGCCTTACAAATTGTCGCCGACGCGCCCGCGGCTACGTACTGTTATGAAAACTTCGAGCGCAGGTAAAGACCTTCAGAGCAAACAATTTGTTCACCGCTCACACACTGAATAAATATCCTTATCTTACTTACACGTGTACATGTAACATATTCTCATATTTTTACAATTCGCAAACTCTACTAAATAAGCGTATATATTATATTGCCCATACGCGGCTAACCACATCTAGCCGAAACACAGACAGCCCTCGCACAGTGGGTATGTCGCTTTATGTCCATTGATGTTCCTATAGGAAATTAAATTGCTTTAAAAATTTGTCCGATACAGAATTTTGTTAAGGATTAACACTTAAGTTGTACCACAACGATTATGCAAAGTGGAAGATAAAGATAAATAATTAAAAATATATATTTCTCAAGTGATTTAAAATAGTACCTAGTACAAATTTTCTTCAGTACATTTTTTTCTTCGCTCGCTTATATTTTATATAATGTGAAATTGTAAATTACTATTACTTGACTTACGTGTAACCGTTGGCTATATATTGAATTCACAATAATTCACAGATGGCTTACTATTTTGGCGATAATGGCTTACACATAAAAGTTAGATTTATGCTGTCGCGGGCTTTTTTGTAGGACTATTTAAAGTTAACATTTCCTCTATACATTATATAGTGTAACTCTAACGGTTTTTGCAGCGCACACCAGAATAGCTCGCAAATAGCGGATTTTTTCTCTTTACATGACAGTTATCGTTATATTTTGGACAATTCACACAATATCCTTATAAACTCTAGCCTATATGTTATTCTGATGTATAAGATATATTATCGTAAAGTTTCATTAAAATCAATTCAGTAGTTTATGCGTGAAAGAATAAAAAAAATCATACATCCATACTTACAAACTTTCGCATTTTTAATGTTTGTAGGAAGGATAGTAGAATTATCCACGTTAAAAAACTATCTTTAAGTATTGGTTGTTTTAAAATACATAATAGTAAAATAAAATGGTGGCTTAATAGTATAAGTTACGTTGCAACTATAACTTAACTTGTAACTATTTTCTGTAGAAGGCTTTGCTGCGCCTATTTGGTGTGCTTGTAATTATTTAATTTTAGTGCCCTAGGTAAGAACGTCGCAAAGATTACGTGATTTATTTTTTGAAAAAAATTTTTGTTTTTGTTTTTTGTTTGTCGTTCATTTGTAAACTTACAAACGGCCTCTACTAATTTCGAAAGAGTCATAAATAAAAAGTTAAATCATACACAATTATTTGAAGTCATTGTCTCAACTCCCCATAGAGTCGTAATGACAATGTCGACTCAATTATTACCAACCAGTGCCGTAAAGCAATTACCGTAATAGTCCACTTAATACAAACGACGTTTTCAGCAAATTCCATATACTGTTATTGGCAAATCCTCATATTTACTGTGCAAATAATTATTTTCCCTAATTGCAAGGCCAAGACGCCGGTTTGTGTTTCAACACTAATGAACATAAAATGTAATGGATATTTTCTAATTTCAAATTAAGCCTGTAAATTGTACGAATTATTTTAAGGGAAATCAAAAATCGGAATTAATTTCTTGACCGTGTTATCTTACACATAAATATTTTATTACTAGCTGCCCCCGATTGACCAGATAACTTCACATAGTACTGAAATTTTTACTTCCTTGACACTTATCGCTATATTTTAGACAATTCACACAATACCTTTATAAATTATATCCTATGCATTATTATGATGTACAAGTTAAATTATTATAAAGTTTCATTAAAATCCATTAAGTAGTTTTTGCGTGAAAGAGTGACAAACATAGAAAGACACACAAAACACAAAAAGTAAGCTACTAATCTGATCGATATAAGTTCGCCTAGGGCGTCCCCTACTAACACCGCTACTCACTTTTGCAACATAAATTTGTTTCGTTCTCTTTTCATTCATCTTTTCAACATCCACGAACCACCGAAGCATACCTTTCTCAATTCTAATCACAACATCCACTTTTAAGCCATACTTTTTGTATTTGTTATTCAATCATGTTCAACATACTTCTTAAGGATCGCATTTCGCATTCAATAGCATTAACTCTACTGGCATGCTTTTCCGGCCAAATTCAGCTCTTACTTCCATACCTTAAAGTGGGGACTAGTACAGCATTGTGCCAGACGAGCCTTCATATACATGTTTTGACTACTCGCTACTGTACCTCTAGCCCCATTCATTTTATTTTCTTTTGTTATTTTTTTCTCTTTCCAGCACCATTACTTTCGTCTTATCTACATCCATCTTCATGCCTTTACCTTCTAATGCATCATTCACTACATTCAGCATAAGCTGTAAGTCCTCAGTCGATGACGACATGTTACAACTAGCTCACCCATTCTTAATCGCTGCTGATTGGATTTTCCCCTACCAAATATCGTCTAACGCGAGCTGAAGAAGTTTTAACCTTGTTGAAAGAAAACGGATACTTATAAATAGAAATCCGAGTCTATTTATTATGTAGCGTGATAAATGAACGTATATTATCCAATATTCATTGAAGATAGTAAATGATACGTCGACCATCCACCGCGGTGATTTGTTGAAACTTTAATTACTATACTTGTATTAATGTAAGCCGATTTTTATCACCATTTACCCGCTATTATGTAACTAAGGGTCGTTGTTATGACCGTAGAACACGCCGCTGATAATTGCCGGCCCTGGTAAAATATAGAGAACAGATAAAATATGTTCACGCACTCGATAGCAGTAGAACGGAACTACGCGGATCCGGTCTTTTATAGCTGGACTCACCTTTGTTTCTAACTGCGAATATATTTTCATCATTAATGCATTTTAAAATATTATTTGAAGAAAATTGTATCGACTTATTATTCAGTTCGGCGAAGACATGATGATTGCTATCAATTTATTAATTGGAGAAGCCTAACAATCTCATTTGAAATCTAATACGCAAATATGTTTGATATAGGAAATCAACCGTAAATGGGCATAATTCTAATAAATCTTAAAAGTCCTTAACTTAAATTATTTAAAGGTAATTTTACATTCGCATCTCTCAATATTTTGTCAATTGAAGTTGAACACACGCTGTTTCTTATTAGCGTTGCAATCGCATAATATATGACAGATTACATTATTTTAATATTAAAAGGTAACAGAAAGAATATCAGCAGATGGAATGCATTAAGAAGCTATTTGAAACAATTTTATTTTAGATGGTCTGGGATCAGCAAGCAAGAGGGTTGATATCTACTGACTTAAGTATTACGGAGTCGTAGAATTGCTAAGAAGCACATTGGTGGGAGTCGCAGTGAGTTACGTAAATACTTATCTTGCGTTTCGAGTGGCAAAGTTGCACGCAAGCTTTGTAAACAGGTGGAGGTGGATTCGTTCTGCATCGACTAACACAACCAGGGGCCGCAATGTGATTACTGCGTCACCGCCGCGTGCCGTCTGTTCGCCACCTTTATTCAACTTTTTCTTAACTCCTAATAGTGGTAACATTATGGAAGTTCAAAAAAGCAATTTTGCGCCCCCACCGAGTCTCAGTTTATGGTAATGCCGCCCGTCTATAGCTTTGGTTAAAATTGTGCAATGCTTGTTTCCAAACTGCGCGTGCGGTTTTTAGGTGCCTTACAGAATGCTAGTGGAAGTTAGTTTCGAAATCTTTGTTTTGCCGGCGGACTCGGCTTGAAATACTAAGAGGTGTGTTTTTACAAAGAGCTCGTGTATCGATTCATTGTTTGTTCTCTCTAAATATGTTTGTTTTGAGCGCATTCTTAATCCTCTTGTGCGGGAAAAATGGTTTAAGAATATAGCAAAGGTGAAAATAAAACATTAAGAGCGTGAGTGTAGAAGCAAAATGATTTGGTAGTGATGTGGGCGTAATGTTACATAGATACAGCCTTCGAGGGCGTGGGGCGCACGACGCGCGCTTCCGGCTTGCTTATCAGCTGCGATAACGCGCTTTACATATATAGCTCCGACTCACATTACTACACAGTCACAACCTTTGACCTACTTGTAGATGAGCGTGCCACTATAGAATTAAATTAATCTTCGATATGTTTCAGCTTAAGTAAACGGAATTAACTGCAAATTCTCAAAGAAATTTAAAACAATTTTCAGATAGTATGCCATTCCAGGAATGGAAAGGTAAGAAAAAAACAATTTAACTTTAATAAATTGTTGAATAAATTCTTTACATCATTGTGGATATTGACTGAAACAAAAAAAACCTCACAAACCGACAGCTAATATTAGAAATTATTTACCAAATTTAAACGATATAAACATGTAGTCATATTTAATATAAAGCTATTTTTGAAGTTTATGTATACACAAAGCTTAGACCTCAAATCATAGGCTTACAATTTAACCGTTATTAGCGTTCCACGTCAAAACGTAAATTATTTATCAAAATCTTGATTTTGATAATTAAATAATAATTTAATTTGTTGCATAAAATGGTATGTTTTAAGCACTTACTTTAAATTGTTATTACACATTATTAACATAATAATTTTAACGGTTTAACCGTTTGATTTTTTTTGTTAATAATTAAGTTATTAATACCTGATGAGGGAATTCCGGTAGGTTCGAAACTAGTCGGTACCTACGACGATTGGACGTGAGTTCAGCCGTTTAAATATATTATATCGCATCGTTTATCAATTTATCTAGTTGAGAAGTGTTGGTCTACTTTTTAAAACACTTTCGCGCTTAAATCAAGATAACTCCGCTGATATCCGAAATTAGTTTTCAACTACAACGCTATCGAAACTTGTACACTGCTCGATTGGCCCAATCTGTGTAATATTACACAAGTTCTTGATTAAATTTAATAAAACCAAGACGGTTACTTAATTGCGCGGGGGAACTTTCATTAACGACTGTTCGATTCTCACAGAGTTCCGCCAGAATCGATCGATTTGTCGCCCCCTGCGCCGTCAAATTTAAGCGAACAAAAGATCCAACAGGAATTTTAATTCTGCGTCAAGGTTCGCGATTGAATCATTTGAAAATGCGAATTCGTAATCGAGAACTCCCAGCGAGCGGGTCGAGCGCACTTGTATGTAATGAGATTTATCAAAGCATTACGAACGGATCATTAGCCTCGATTTTCTTATATCCTTTGTAGTTTAAAGGAGAATAAAATCGCTAATAGAATAGGGAAAATGTTGGACCATTATACCTGCACCATAACTTACTTTTTGTTTAATAAAATGAACACAAATAGTGACACCGCAAGATATAAATGGATCGAGTCGTTCGGGAAAGGAGAAGTACTTGTAGAAGTTTTCTTTCCCAAACGACATTTTTGACGAGCGAAAGTAACAAAATCACAGTAAAAGTATAGTTAGGATGATTATAATTAGGAGTCCAACATAGATATCTAACGGTACATACGTCACGCAAAAGCATTATGTAACAAGAGTATGTATGTACGATGATGTCTATAATATAATATAATAGAAGCAACTCAAATTTCACGTCCCAAAAACATCAAAGTGAATAACACATAAAATTAAACATGTCACATTATCGTATACGAGAGTACACATCAAATGAAGTTATAAATCTTCAATCCAAATGATAGGCGCAGAATAAACTTCACTTTGATGATTACACTAAGTTATTAAACATACCAGAGCACAGGTCGTTAACTCGCGGCAGATCTTAACGTGAATAAAGCGGCACCGGTGCGGTTGTTGCTTATTAAACTTCGTTTCGCCTTCAAGTTATAAGTACAGGATACGAGCATCCCGCTCCATTAACACCTGTACCTATTTCACACATAACATTTTACGTAGAATGATTTTCGCTTTAAATCAAATCAATTTTCGATTGAGAAATTTTCATGGGAAATGTTTTTACTGTCAAAAAACTTACGTTTCATGTTTAATTAAGTAAATCCAAATGTGATTAACTTAAGTTGTTCAATGTTATAGTGTTCAGATTATAAGTTATCTTTGAACTATACAGCCTCATTTTAAAAGAACATGGAAGGAAACGAATATTTTCCCTACATAAACAAATACTTGAGGTACTTACTGGTCAGATACCCTTCTCATCATAATTTTATAACTTTTATGTCTTCGAAACATGTCGTATATAAAAAAAAATCCGATTACAAGGTTTATTTTCCACTTACATAGCAAATAACGTTCAAAACCAACTTCATTATCGTGAATTTCGATTATGAATATGCCATAATAATAAGATTGGAAATCGTTTGGAACAATCATAAATGGAATCATTTCTTTTGGATCAGATATGATTGTTCCACGGAAACGTCTAGCGGCAAAAATAAAATCAAAACGGAAATTAAACCAGAATTAATTTAATCGAAAATCCTCCACATTAGTTCCGTTCGTGCGGTCGAATGGGCATAGAAATAAAGTTGTTTGATCTCACACTGTTGTGCAATTGGGGTTACACTCAAATCATTACAATCCGCTGCTTCTGTTTTTTTTGTTATCTATTTCATACACTTTGATATACGATAAGATCTTTGTTTATGCAAAAAAATATAAAAATTTAAAGAATTATCCACTAAGTTACTTAAAGTAATTTGATAGATTATTTGTTACATTTTACATAATAAAAAATTAAATGTATTACTCTATCTTCTTGCATTTTTACCAAAACTTATATCGACTGATGCGATCACGTTGCGACGCCTGGGTGAAGAATAAAATTATTTTTTCATCCAAAGTCCAAGATAATCCGGTTTTAAATCAGATTATCCTTACATTAACTGAATTTACTAAATAATAATATTAGAATTGTTTCATAGCTAAAATATCCAAATGTGTTTTAAGAACTTCCCTTTACGTGGCTGTTGTAAAAGCAATTGCTGTGGAGCGTTCAGCAGCCGTGTCGATATTAAATAATTAAACCGTAATCCACAATTGTAAATAAAAGGATTTTGGGACGATGGCGTAAAATTGTATAAATTAAATGTTTTACGTTTTGTTATACATAAAGTAAATCTTATTATTACGATGTAATTAAGTACGCATAGATTAAACAAGATCTGATTAAAATTATGGCCAAGTAAGGAGCTTAAATTAACATGGATATTATTTCAAGTTGCTTCTATAATCGCTTATTTAATTATTAGTCATAATATCCAATTACTCGGCTACCGCTTCTCAATCTAGAAAACAAGATTCTATTTTGTTTCTACTGTACGAGTAGATCGCGAGTGACAAATACTTTATTGAGTTAACATCAACAATGAGCTTTTGCTGCTTGACGAATAGTTCGAAGTTAGGATTGACATCGTGACAATTTGTTGTACCTAAGGTTATATTATTAAATTAAAAATCTAAGTGTGTTAACTGTTGCAGATATCATCAAATCGTAAAATTATGATTTTAAGTTATTGCAGATACTACTGCTTGATTACTACTTGTGCTTACAATTGAATTGAATTGTCATTAAAATAAAAATAAAACAAGTCATTTTTGGGTTAAAATAACTTTAACTTTAACTCACGTGACAAATGACAAATATAAAGTAAGAATGTTTAATAGTAAAACCTAGGTTATGGTTGTTTGTCGGAACAAGTTCCACTAAGCGGTAGACGATCCGTGTTAAGACATAGCAGATATGTTAAGCTAGGCACGTGACTTCACGTGACGGCACTCGAGCGAGTGAAGTGGCCTACCGCGTTCGTTAGCGGCCGCGCGACGCGACGAGCTCCACTCTGTCCCACTCCTCGGCTCTTTTCATTAGGAAGTAATTCAGAGTGGCGACCACTCTTCCGCCCCATTCCTCCATATATGTGCCGCGGAGAGTGCTCGTGCCGGCGCTGAATCAGGTGAGGCTTTTGTGACAAGATTGAAGAGAAGCTTTCTTAGCGAGCGTCGCCCCGCCCCGCACCGCCCCGCACCACCGCGTCCCAAGTGTTCCGTGTGCTAAGTTTTGAATTAAACCTTCTATTGCTGAATTACTGAAATATGTTGCCGTTATTACTTTTCTATGTCGGATAAACGTAAGGTCAAGCATAATATAACATTATGTTTATTTTTGTAGCGGACAATTATATTGCGTTACATTAAGTGAGCTCATCTCTATCGCAGTGATTAAGCATTGTAGATTAAGTTACTTTACCATAAAATATATTTGTATGCATTGTCCAATTTATAATTTCGACTTTGGGAAAAGCAATAAACCAGCAAATTAAGCAATCACGTCACTGCCAATAAATAATTACGACGTATACTTGTTCAAGTCATAAGTAGTTTTTTACTGAGTTAGGTATCGGCAAACTATATTAAATTGTTAAAACAATAATATTCACTTTTGATTTAATAAATAAAGGCAGTTGCATCAAATATTTTTCTGTTGTGAAAACAATCAATTCCAAACTCTTAGAGGAGACAATCAAGCGTTTCCAAGTTCAGCTATCTCATAAAGCGTTTGCGAGGAAGTTTTAAAATCTTTTGCGACTTGAAAGTAGTTAACGTTTAGTCGCTTAGAAAAAAATCCAGAAGCGACATGACGGTGCGCGCGCGACACAACCGTGCTGAAATTATTGCTCGCAACGTCGCTTCCGAGAAATGACTCGCTTGTCGTACGTTAAACTGTGAAAGCAATTTGGTAATGCACTTTTATCTCTACTATCCGCGCGTCATTTATGGGCACCTGAAGTAAAGCGGTGGTTTAAATGGGAGTGTAATCTCTGTTAAGCGTTATGAGTTCTAGCACAACGATGTTTACGTCTGTTTAACAACGCCAACGTATGTACGTTTCACACATGAAAGCCAACCAGTGAATCTGAGCGGGAATTTATTCAGCCGGTTGCATTGTGAACCAATTGAAGTCTTAATTGGACTTCATGATTACATTCATTCTTCATGATTACTTAATAATTTGTTATATTAGGAATAAATAATATACAAGGACCAGTGCTCGTTTAAAAGTAAAAATACTAAAAGTTAAATGAACTTACAATTGCTTATATTGTATAAAGGTAGCGAGTTCAATAGATACCTTCAAATTGTATTGACGCAATTAAATAACATAAAATTCCTTAACTCATATAACTTCAAATGGGTTCTTAAAAAATATTTACAGTAACAATATGTTAATCGTGTACAGTCATGAAGTTTAATAATAACAAAACACCTGGGATTCGTTATAGAACCGTGTCGTGTCACATAGTCTGACCCTTGTTGCCTAGACGAGGACTATTAAGGAGGGTCGGTACAGCTGAAGCGGCCCCGGGAGGCGAGCCGATTTACTGGACATAGAGTGAGCAATAAAAATATAATTAACCAAATTGTTTCGTTTCGAACACAGAAAGAGAAAGGAAAAACCCAATTTAACCTTTTTTACGGTTCCTTTTGTTCGTTTTACATTATCCTTTAGTATTATCAGACTATCCGCTAATTACCAAAACGGGAAGAATTATCATACCTATCCCCTAAAGTAATCTAACAATATTATCCAGTTTTTCAGTATTTTTTCTTCGCCTTGGTTTGCGTTTTATGCGAATGAAATAAACATATGATACATTTTAAGACGAATACAGAACAGATGAGATTAAAGGCATACTGAATTTCCGAATTATAGGATAAATTACTCTTCTATGTTATTTCTATTTATTATACGATATCAATTGCTCCCTTATGCTATTGACATATTAGTTGTATTGTCGGATTATTACGACGATATAAATGGTTATATAAAATATAATGTTACAATACAAAAAGTAGCAGATATACCATTAAAGTTCGAAAAGTGGAGTCACGAAAGCGTCCTCATTGAAACGCTTTTCTTGATTTTGTTCATATTATTTTAGTTACGCTATCCTTTAAATACCATTTGATAACATGTGTGAATATTGTTGACTGTTTTTGGTTTGGCCGGTGATTTTGTATGAAAGTAAAGTATAGTATTATATCACTGGTATCAGCTAAATTATGAATGTCTCTGTTTATCTAAATATTTAAGCCGACAGAAGTAAAAACTCAATGGTAACCTCCTCCTTTTTGAAGTCGGTCGGACAGGCTGGCAGGCGCAATAATAGTTCATAAAATAAAAATAAATGAATAATCAACAAAAATACACATGTCCTGAATTCGGAATTGAATACAAGAAAAATGAATGAAAAAAAATTCGCCGAAATTGTTCCAAAGTCAAATAAGCATGTTGCTGATGCTTGTTGTTTACGCGTGTTGAGCGTGTTGTTCACTATAAGACTTTCCACTAAGAAATCGTCTAATGCGGTGAAAGAAGAAGAAGTGAAGAAATGACTCGATGTGAAAGAGTTGAAAATTGGTATTGGTGAAAAGTACTTTTTATTTAATAAGCAACGAACAAACAATTAAATATGTTTCACTTCATAACATTAGTACAGATAGATTATTATAATAAAAAGTTCGTTGGTATACGCCAGGGCCAAAAACAAATGAATAAAAGATCTAAGGATGATACTAGAGTAAGATACTTTATCATGTTTAATACAGTAAAGTTCCACGTACAAGTTTTCCACTCGTCAATTATAAAACTTTTATATGGCTGCTATTAATCACGAACTAAAATGTTATATGAATACCGACCAGTAATGTGTAAGGTGCTTTATATTTGACGTGTAAGACAAGCTTGTAATACGACCTAGTTAACAAATTTTCCTCCTACGTTTCGTGAAACTAATAGCTTAGGGAGGTATTTACGCAAAAAGCATATCGCAAGGATCAATCGCCCGTTTATCGGCGGACGAAATCTTTAGCGCGTGTGTAGAGCACGTACAAGGTGGTATTATCGAGCCCGGTGATCGCATGGCAAACGATATTAGTACCATTCGTCTTTGTCGTGCCGTTACCTAATTTAAATAATCGTAGGTGAGAATGCAGTCATTTTCAGCGGCGTGAGTTGCTAAGACCTAAAACTTGCAGTACATATTACCATTACAGATATAAATTACATATAATTATTCAATTTGACCTAAAGACCTACTAGTTTAGGGTACCTACGACACGAAATAATTTTTCATTGGCATTTAAAAAGTTGGGAACAAATTCCTATAAGAGTGTTTTGGGTTCGGTTTGTTAACTTTCAGTATTTAAATGTTAGAAATGTAAAAGGAAGTCCCCTACAGCTCCAGCAAATTATTCTATGATTCTGGCAGACATATCCGTAGTTTATTTATTTATTGTAGCCTCTAGTATAAAATTATTTGGACAGACAGTTAAATTATATGAATTAAGATTTCATTTCTTATTCAACAGAATTTTTCCAGGAGTGTATTCATAATTAATATATGCACTATAAATTATTGTGGCAAGTTTTATAACGACTGCAACGTGTTTAGACTTATATCAATAGAATATGATTAAAGATTTTAAATAAGTCATCAACATGGTAAGGTGGATGTATACTAGATACTCTAAATAAAAGTACCACTTATATTCACGGTAATATGAAAAATAATAGGGAACCGAATATTTTTTTATAACATAAACAAAGGGAATTAAATTCGAGGTGAGAATTTTTACATTATACCTCAAATCAAGTGTTAAAATAAATATTTAAAAGAGAAAGGAATTCGCAGACAGCAAAATGTTACTCATCCCTGGCTACTGGAAAATGTGAAATCCGATTTAATTTATTTTTATCGCGGGCCTTTATAATTTCATTTTCGCACTTTCCATTTGGAGAAAGCGCCGGCGCCGCGGACCGTCGCTCTATCCGAATGAGATCTCCACGAAATCAGGTACAAAAGAACGATAATGAACGCTCACTGCTTGCTACGTAATCTAAATTATTATACGAGTCGAAATTCTTACTTGGCTGCGAAAGAAACCTACTTTATCTCGGGCACCGGGAGATGTTTAATAAAATTAAAACGTCTGAGTGGGGCCCCTTCGATGTATACCGTGGCTCTGTAACTGTATTTCGATTCTAATTTTCTCTCGACTCTCGGCGAAAAGCGCTTTAATCGGTTCTTTTTCTTTTTTAATATTTTTTCTGTCGGTTCATTTTCTTTTTTAATAAAATACTTTATAATCTTTGATGAAAAAGCGGGCGGTTGAAAACTTGAGTGGAATAGTTTACTCGATAGCGCAACTTTTGACATGCAATTACTAATATCGATAAAAGTTTTGACATAGAGATATAGGCGGCGCTTCTAATTTATTGGGTAGATTTTAAAGTTTGATCGAGATATAAATAGCGGGCGGCTCTCCTTCGGAGTTAGCGAAGTACGGAGGAGTCAGTCTATCTTGTCACGTCGAATAACGTCAATCAGAATGAGAAATGCAATGGCGCAAACTTTCCAAAAATATATCAGAAACATAGGTAAAGAAACGAACTAGCGACGGTGCCAAAGATGCTGCCGTGTTTTAAACTAAATTTATTTTTTATCGTCAATCTTGGATTTAATATAGACTTAGACTTAATATAGACTTAATGATACATAAATTACTGTACAACAGTAAAATATGGCAATGATAAGTTTTTGCATAAGAGCTATTGCGGACATGCATTTCAATGCGGTAATTATTTTATATTTGTATTTAGTTCATGCACAACAGTAGCTACGATTTCACGGTCTTGTCTTGCTTTGCTTGATTTTTGTCATTTCGCCCACAACTCCAGAAATACAAATAACTTTTATATAAATAATTTCCATTTTAATCTTTTAAATCGAGCAATAGCACGAGCAGTGGTGGTCCAGTGGAATAGGCCCCGACTTACGTATTGTAGGTATGTACATATGTATTGTAGGTCGCGGGTTCGAACCCAGGCAGGCGCTTTACTTTGTGTAATTTATATAATCGCCACAAAATGATGAAGGAAAACATCGTGAGGAAAACGGCTTCCTTACTGGCTATCTTAGAACCACCAAATTCGAACGCATTTGTGAGAGAGGCCTGTGTCTCTGCAGTGGAGAAACATACTAAAAAAGTCTGATTAAAATCGACAAACACTTTTTTATACAGATAGAGATTATAATAAAAATGCGTGACACCTTAGTGGTCGTTGGTTTGAATCTCAAATAACTTTTCTAAAAGTTTCTACATTTCATTTGATTTTTTTTTAATGTTTAAACATACAACAGAATAAAGATAATTCTACTAAGTTCGGAGATGGTTTCTTTAATAGTTAAGTATGCATATAAATTCTATAACTATATTATTTTTTCAGTTCTATCAACATAAAAATATATAAGAACTAAATCAGTCCTTTTTGTGGATTTCCTATGCATCTTTTAAATTAACTGTACAGTAAAGGATTTTTTCTAGATCTCGGAATGTATTGAAAAGTTATTTCCTCAGATGCAAAAACGACACATAATTTTTGTATTGTGAGTAACATTATCCTTACTAATGTAAGGAAAGATAATTCTTTCAATGTACAATAATCACAAAGTTAAACCAGATTTGCATTATATGAGACGAAATTCCCGAATAGAGGTTTGGTAGATGATACTAAAATAACCGTTTCAGTAATCAGGAATAGTCACGGTTGTGTGACTACTGAGCTGTAATTAGCCAAATGCACCATGTTACTCCGACCGACAGAAGCGGGGCTGGCGCGGCGTACGGCGTGTCTGCCTCATTGTTGCCCGTAATGTTTATATAACCGTACTTTTAGAATACAATTTAAAATTAAACGCTGTATTAATTGTATGGAACATTTTACTGTAGTCTAATGCTTCAGAACGAGACGTTCAGTATGTAGGCATTTAAGGGGTACTCGGGTAACATTTTATATTTATATGTTGCTTACAAAATATGAATCGAAATAATCTATTTTAATATGACATTATACGTATTTCTATAAGAATTAGACAAACTGGTTTTAGTAACGCCTGAGTTCCTTATTTTGCTTTATTTAAAAAAGATCTGTAAGATAATAATTCAAAATTCAAGCATTTATTTTATCACTGTTTATTCCACCAATAAACACGGCACATTACAAGAAAAGTTACAATGCCATTGCTTGCCAGTATACCGCAACATTCTCCGTTTGTAAAGCACCTTATTCGAAATAACAACGTGAACCGCCGCGGATGTCTAACTTAAATAAGATTTAATATTCCTTATCCGGCAGGAAGTTTCTTGTACTGTATGTAATCAAAATCTGCACTGAGAAACTTTTCGCACGAATATCACAGCAAGCGCTATACCGAGTTCGTTGTAAGAACTAAAATGAACTTGTCGCTTACACTAATTTTATTTCTAACTTCGCTTTAACTTTTCTTTTTTTTCTGTCGTACTCGGGTTACGGAGCCAGCTTTACAGTTTAAAAATCAATCTCCGCGGACTTGCAGAAACAGCAACTTCTAAGGTAAAACCTATCGCAAGTGACTTTTCCTAAAATTCGATTTTTTTAAACCGTAGTTTTATAATTAAAATTGAAGAAAATTAAAGTCTCCATTCTTTGAACTACATAAAAACTAATGTGTGCTAATATGTACCTGGTCTGCGTCAAAAGACAATTTAGGTTAATCATCTACAATTAAATCAATATTTGTAGAGTTTAAAGACGCTATTGGAGAAACACTCTTCGGAGGGAGAAAAACTATTTAAAGTATTTAAGTGGGTTCGCGATAAAGGGGACGGCGCAGGGCCTTATCCTTCAAGCACGCAATTAGTTTGCTTTTTGCCGCTTTGAGATATTTTGAGTAATGATTGGACGCGGAAACGGTTGTTTATTCTTACAGCTAACGAAGACTTACATATCTTTTAGCTTTGGCTCACTATTACCGTTGATTAAGCTATATTTGCTATTATAATTTAAGAAATAATACAAAGCGTAATAAACACGTATATGTATGTTTTAATCGATTATCTATTGAAACACTCACTCTCTTACGTCGTTCTTTAGTCTGTAAAATATAAAAAACCTTAAAATTTATAATTTTTTCTAGCTACTGGAGTCAAATATATTTCCGTTGTTCACTTACAAAAGGAGCGAAAATAATGTGTATAAATACTTTTAGTTATTTGTATTAAATACCTTAAAATATCTTGTATACGCATTAAAACACAATAAGAGCGGAATTCGTTTAGAACATGTAAATGTGCGGGGTGCAAGAAACTTGGCAGCGGCCGATGCAGGCACAATCCTGCATATCTGCGCACTATACTTATCAGTCCTGATTCATACTTACATCTTATATACGATGACATCGTACTGTGGCGCGTACGTGTATCGTATGACGGTGTTACTTGGTGGATGCGCCACCAGACCTCATTTATTTTGTGGATAAGGAGGCTCTTACGACTGCAGGATACAGCAACGCTTTGTCGGCGGAGAAAAGTATACGACGTGATGCGAAAGAAAGAGCTTGTCTCCGACAGAAACGGGCGCACGCTGGTTCATTTCTAATTCCGGGACGAGTTTTCGAAGGGAATATAAGCGATGCGTGTGAATAACAATATACAAACGAATATGTATATCTGTAGGTAGGTTTAGAGCTAACATTGCTTACAATACTGTCTAAATGTAACTTTAACTACTACAGCCACTTCTAAACAGAGGACTACAAAAAAACTACAATTAAATATAGCGGAGAGAAGAATTTAAATTGAAGCTATTAAAACATTCGCCCTCCCGAGATTGATTTCTTGCGCGAGTCCCAACCATTGTGCCGCCTCGCAGGGGTATTGTGCCACTAGATTTATTTCTGTTTCCTCCTTTTTATTGCGTACTCAAATCTTATAAAGAAATAGTTACGGCTGTTAAAAGGTTTTATTGGTTAACCTTCGGCGTATGCGGTCATAAAATAGATTCGTAACCAAAGGAACGTACGCGCTGCGCTAGATTTATAACTGAATCACGTGAAAAAGAAACAAATTTGGCCCTATAAAGGGATATAAAACAGAAGATATAGCATAAATTTATCGGTAAATTGTGAAAATCTCAGGATAATAAATGTATTCTATTGAATATCTCATGAAAACTTTTACGGTGCTCACTCGTTCCACCCCGTCGTACTTCCCACCGCTTCTTTTATACAAGACCCTATTTTCAATATAAAACAGACTCTGATAAAACTTTGTCGCGTAAACTTTGTCATTAAGAATTTCGTGCCTCTTTATAATAATTTTAATAAACTAGTCGGTCAGCATTAGCTGTATTTGTACAGATCTTTTAAAAGTTAATGCAATTAAATCCTAATTATTAAAAGAATATGACAAGACTTAAGTCAAGGAGATCTCAGCAGAGCCTACAAGCAAATTCACTTAATTTACCGTGCTTGTTGGAAACCCGCTAAAACTTTACGCACTTAATAAACTCTGAGAGGAATTAAAATTCCGCTGGTTAGTAACAAACGCGTTGGAATGTCGCTAACGCTTTCGCTTTGTTGAGGTATTAATAAAATGTTCGCTTTATTTAGTAAGAGCTCAAACAATTTAAATAAATAAAGCTGAATAAGGTCGCTCAAATAATATATATAATAATACAACATGTTTATCTAGTTGTAAGGACAAAGTCCCAAAGCGTGAAGTAGTTCTTCATTAGTAATGCTTCATCAACTTACCTTTGGATTGTTTTTCTATGCTTAAAGAGAACCTGCAAGTTTCCAAGTTGCAGCAGCTTATAAAGCTTTGTCTGTTTCTGATTTGCATCTTCAATGTTAAATATTAATTAGTAGAAGTTATTAAAATCAATTGTAAATTTAACGTCAGGTGTTAATGGCTAGTTGCGGTGTCGCGCTATTCTATTTAAATATGCAAATGATTTTTGAGTACGCGGGTTCGAAGTTGGGATGCCGGTTGTTTAGCATAAACAAATCGGCGGCACCTCACTGTTGTTCGCGTTCTCCCAATGTCTGAGTGTTAGACAAGCGGCAGGAATAAATAATATCCCAGTTAGATGCTCCTTGCTCGGGGGCCGAACATAAATCTGAGCGAGACGAAATTTCCGTCTAATGTGAATGGGAAAATTTAGTGACTGCCGCCATTACTTTGTTTCATGGAGTTCTCTTTGAGATATTTGATTGTTATTTAAATTAGGTGGCATTCTAATTATATATTTTGTGTATTACACAATACTATAAAACTCCATGTCATTAATGTCTCGACCCAATTCATTTTTTAAATATATTTTTCATAGGAAAAGATGAAAAGCCAGCAGCGTGTTCCCTGATAAGTAAGGTAAACCCTGACAAGTAGATACGTTAGCGTGTGTACATTAAGTAGTTAAGCGGTCACACGTTTAATTCGAATAATTGTGAGTTTGGAAATGTTACTGAATATTTATACGAATAAACGGTTAAGATATATATTGATAAACTGTTAGTGTCAAGTTTACGGACAGAAATAAGTTCAAAGCAAAACTTAGTACTCAATTTAATTAACGTTGTATTCGAGAATCCAATTACAATCGAAATGGGGTTTAATCGTATATTTCCCCCAATAAACTCAGTTAAGATCGTAGCGTAACAGTGAATAAAGACTATATAATAACAGTTTTCGGTGCTCCTTTAGTTCATTTGCTTGTATCTAAAAGAGCTTTATCAGTAATTGAACGCCAGCTATTATATTGAACAGGAATTATATTGGGTGTTACCGTTTGACCCGACCCACGATGCTTTAATATATTAAGTCAAAGGGAAAACATTGCAAAGGTTCGATTAACTGTTTTTGATTGTATTACAGATATGATTCAATGTTTAACCGTTTGTATTATGACAATAGTTAATTATACCCAAAGCGTTTTGAGGACATTTATATAAATGTACATAATAATTTTATAGAAGATATATTAAAGTAATCTATTGCGTTATAATCTCATTCCGCTTTTAAATAAATAAATGTTTAAATAAATGGTCTTCCAAAAACTCTTAAAACCTATAAAAATATAAGTGTTCATATTTTAACCCAACTGATTTGAATAGTTGCATGTTTTGAGCTAAGTTTTTAAGTTCCCAGGTGGGTTGTACCAAATACAAAATTATTTGATGCGCGGTTTTTTTTTCAAATAAAAAAGTAAACCATTTAAGATAAATAGCCATTGTACTTACATCGCGTTTTTTTCAGTTAATTTGATCAAATGTTATTAAAACCGATCGCTTCTGAGAGCGCATCTAAAGCGTATTTTACGGGTCATTCTCGTTTACTTTAAGGAGTGCACTCATTAAGAGAGGGTGGCAGTTAAATATGCTTGTGACAGTAGCTGGGACTCCATTAAAGTGAAAGAAATACGCTGCGGACTGCGCTGAGCGTTTTAAAGACCGCTACAGGTCTGCCGGTGTGTTTTTCAACCTTTAATAAATCAAAATAATTGTAATGGTATTGACGGAGCTTTTATGGCGTTATAATGACTTATACTAGTTTTTTTTAACTAAAAACGCTATTCAGTAGATAAATAAAATGTCATCAAGCTTTAAGCCTACCTTAAGTCACCACGTAAGAAGCAGTGGTCAATGTTCCTTATAATATGCAACTGCATACGTTTTCAAAGGTTTGTTTCCACACAAACCTTTCGTAACCAGGGTTAAATAATTACAGCAAGCCGTGGTTGGCCATAACATTTGTTTTTACGGAATATCGTGGCAAACGAGCAAGCGGATCACCTGATGTTAAGTGAGTGCTGCCCATAGGGATCCGCAACAGTGACAGACATCCGCAAGCAATGTTTGTGTATGGACAGAGGAAGGCATAGACATGAAAAATAATTTTTCCTTTTCCTCGTTAACCTATTCCCCGTCCAAATTTTAACGTTGGTAGAGCCCGCAACAACAACATTTGTTGGACGAATTGGCCGGCTCGACCGGTGAAATAACTAGTAACTCTGTGTGTCGTCTGATGAGTGAGGTGCCGGAGGCCTGATTTCAGTCCTCTTCCCCTTCCCACCCTTTCCTCATAAGGCTAGGCCGGGAAGGAGAAGAGGACAGGACGGGGAGGGGGTTAACAGGAAAAGGAAATATCTGTTTTCCTGTCTATGCCCTCCTTTGTCCTTTAAATGTAGGCAACGCATCTACAACATATTTTCCCGTTGCGGATATCTATGGGCAGCGCTCACTTAAAATCAGGTGATCCGCTTGCTCGTTTGCCACCTTCTCACATAAAAAAAGCCTCTTTCCGTTCCCATCAACGAACTCTTTTTGTTGCTAGACGCTAGAAAAGAAAATGTTAACGCATTCATAATTACAAATATTACATGTAAATGTTCACTCTATTTCTATTTATTTATTATTATTCTATTTATTAATGCATCGATCATAAAATCCAAGATTTTAGTTAAAATATTATCTACTGATAAATACTTCGGGTCACATTAATATCGTCTGAAGCGGCAAGAACTTGTAAGCGATCCTCTTAATCCGCAAGCAAGATTTATATCAGAGCGTGAAGGCAACGCAGTGCGGCTACGGATAAGTCTACGTCTTCGTAGCCCGTAGATATTCACGCACGCTACGGTGCTACACGCTCCCTTGAGAGTAGGTTTTGCCACTTTATTTTTAATTACTATATAGTATTTTATATTATTTATTCAAATCGTTCTAATCATTGTGCTGTATTTCCAAGCACATATCACGATATTTTAAAATATAACAATAATTTGAATTACTCTTAGTCCACATTTACAACTTTAAATTGTTGTAAATGTAACCATTTCAATAACATAGAAAAGTTCAGCAAGTACCCAGGTACCTATGAAACTTGCTATAACTTACAATCAACGATCAATTTGGAACAAAAGGTAATGTTTAGGTTAATGTATTAGGATTATTAAAAAAGTCGGAGAAAACTTACCAGCTGTCGTGGAAGACACAGTATGTTGATTTAACTTTGTTAGTCGGAACAATATACGATAGAATTTAACTCTAACAAAATATTTACTGGAGTACAATAAGAAGGCTTAATATTTTGTTATTCTCGGATGAAATAAAGCCCTATTCGACTTAAGCGTAGCGCAGCTACACGGTACGTTGCTCCTCGTATAGGGATTGCTAGCTAAGAACAAGTAAACAAATAAAGCAATACAGCAAGCGTATCACCTGACGAGAGCCACGGCCTTCCCACGTGTTTTAATGTTCTCACTCGCTATATAGTATTAAGTAACCGCTAATTTACTTTTGTTACTATTCCACGCAGCCATTTCGGTTCCTCAGTTTACTTTCAGTGTAATCTCCATGTAGTTTATGTGCTATTATTCAAATACGTAGACATCGTACGTACCGTGAAATCGCTTAAAGACATTACGTTTCTCTTAAATAAATATACTCGCATTACGGTTGCGAGAAATATTATAGTGGAGTGATGTTGAAAATATTACCAGACGAGAAATGTGATTTCATAAAATACCTTGTTTCTAGCAAACGAGCGTACTCAGAAAATTAATTTCCATTATGTCTGTTAGCTTAGTGATTTTTTTAATTTGTACTTAAACTGTCTCGTGAGTGCAAGTTATCACTCAAGAATATTAATTTTACTCTTTTAAATAAATTACCTAAGTAACTCTCACACGGGAAACAGTAAGCTTTTAGCCAATGCTAGATAGAATAGATAGATAATCTAGAACAACTTCTAACACTTTACTTTGCAACACATTTGCTTGTTGTGGATGTCTATGGGTAGCAGTCACTTAAAATCAGGTGATTGCTTGCTCGTTTGCCACCTATTTCCATAAAAAAAACTATTTGTGTCTTTCCCCTTAAACTCTAAAACAAACATTTCTTGGTAATAAATAATCCAAAATCTTTTTTTGTTAAAACTTTTGTCTTACTAATATTTGTTGAACCAAATAAGTATTTAAATCAATCTAACTTCGTATAATTATATCTGAAAATGTTAAACACGTAGTTAAAATTTAAGTAATTAACTGAGATACGATATTGCGTATTGATTAAATATATAACTTGAACGTGGAGCGTAACTATTAGTAATCAACGAGGTAGAAAGATAAAACTTAAAGTTTAATCGTAATTCACGATGTGATTACAAGATTCCCCGCCCTTCGCCATCAAAGTTCCCGAAATGAGCGACGCTGAAAGCAAGCGTGAAATCATTAAGGCATGAGATAATACGGTTGGGCTAATGAACCGGCGAGTTGTATGCCTCTACCAAGATATCTCGATCGCTCCTTCCATTCCAGATACTTTCACCCTCTGTACTGGTTTATGATGTACAATTAGCTTCTTGTACATGAGGCATACAAAAGAACAAACAACGCATAGCACCACGATGAAGGCGCTGTTCACATATCTAAGACGTTTTGTAAAGGAACATAATTGCAATTGGGCCAAATCATTTAAGATTATTAAAACATATCAAGGGTATTATTTGTATGGGGGAATCAATTCCGAATAATAGAAATGTATTAATGAGTTTATTAATTTTTAGTCTGATTTCAAAGTTCAGTTAGCACCGAGGAATCATGGTAAGGGCCGTTTGCAGATGAGATTCACGATGTCGCCTTCCTCCCTGCTTAGTTGGATTAGGTACGCATCATTAATCGCTGGAATTGCGCTCACGTGGCGGACCCTTCCTTAGGTCGCCATCCTATCTTAGAATCTTCAATTAGTAGTAAGTTTTCAATTTCATTTTATCAATGTGTTTTTTTTCTTGATATATCACTATTCGATTTGGGCGAAGAAAGTATATCCAGCTTAGATTCTGTTAACTGATTTTATTTATGCAATGAAAATATACATCACTTTGTATATTGAATTACAAAAGGTGTTTTAAAAAGTAAATTGATCTATTCACTGATCGTAATATTTATATTAATAGGACTAGGATAATGTATAATTAATTAGGTTATGTACAATACTTAATATTTTTATGATAATTTAAACTAACCAATTTTTTTTTTATTAGGTACTACATAATTTTTTTCTATTTATTAAAGAACTGCAGTGCTTAACAAATGTAGGGACTTAATATTCCACATATAACTAAAAATTCAAACAACTATATCAACACAAGACTATAATAATGTAAACAAAAACCGAAAAAATATGACGCCGACATAGATACGTTTTAAAAAATATTCAAAAGCCTTTCAATATTGACGCAGCGTGACGAGAGATGGACGTACTCGCGGAGACGTCAGCGATCAATCAGGCGTGTGACTAATGTCATCTATCAATATGTCACGGCGCATGACGGCCCACGCCATATGGCGGCCTAGCTGCGGAAGAAATTAGATACCCATTTTCCACGTGCTCATAATTTTGATATTAAAATGTGTAATAGATATAAATATTTTAAATCATACAAATACACAATCAGGAAGGTACAACAAGGTTAACATCAATTTTAGAAACGACCATCGATATTTCGATCTTCGAAAAGAAATGAAACTGATTGCACTTTATTCTATTTGCGTTGTCAAAATACTGTCGTTCTTTTATTTATTATCTTTCCATAACTTAGCATCAGTAATAAATATGTTTAATAGTACGTATAGTCACAATAATATTACGTCCAGATTTGATCATATACATAAATAAATAAATATGGGCTCATGCCCGTAACCCAGAGGGGTAGGCAGAGATCATGGATTTCCATTTGACACAAACCTGGCACACTTCTCTCGATTCTTCTACACTCATACATCTACGCATACATGCTCGTCGGTTATGGGTGCTCCTTATATCGCCCTTTTATAGTAAGCCACTAATCTGATCGATATAAGTTCTCCTAGGGCGTCCCCTACCAACGCTGCCACTCACTTTCGCTTCATAAATTTGTTTCGTTATTGTCTCTTATTTCATTCTTTCATTATGCCCGAACCACGAAAGAATACCTTTTTTAATTCTAGTCACAACATCCGCTTTTAAGCCACACTTTTCTCTTATAATGCTATATTTATATATAAGAACGTTAAGTCGCAAATGTTAAATGTAAGATAAAATTAGGTATTTGTTTACGTGTTATTTGCGCAATTAATTGCTTATACTCAAATTACATCAGTTGATATTGAATAAAATAATGGTGGATTGTGTGTGATGTCAGTTTATACTTTCAAGTGTAATATTTAATTCAGATACTTATATTAAATGAGAATATGCTGGTAATCAATGAAAACGGTCTTTAGTAAGCAAGCTAAATGTGTGAGTGAAACGTGGCATGAGAAAAAAATACAGATGGAGTTAATCGCCAGCTTTAGGCTTCCGCGGCACGTATTCAAATCGGACACTTTTATGACATCGGACGCTTCGAGGGTAATGCGCCGGCTTAAAAAGGGTTGATAGCGAGCCTCGTCACCTGGAAAAGTCGGGACATGACGCTACCTTCATCAGAGCGGCCGGACATTCATTGATAATTAATGGGCGTCGCCGACGTAACGAAAACAAACGATGGAAGGCACGCGCGCGATAACGATTAATATCTTCACGGGCGCAGCAATAACAAACCTAAGTTCCTAGCCTTGCTTTGAGCGTGATAAATCATATCTTAAGGCGCAAAAATAAATGAAACTAATGATAAATGGCGACGAATTCGCGGAGTGCTATCGTTAATTGAGTTTACTATATTTCTAAATTGATCCTTATTTGAAGTGCAGGTAAAATGTAAAGGTACCGCCTATTCATTATTTCCTACTTGTCTTTTTCTTTGTACTTAGTAGGGAGCCGAATTGCGCGCTGTGTTTCGACTGAATGACCCGAGGAAGACCCTGTTGTCTGGGGCCATGGGTGGTGGTGGGACAAATACCTATAGCGTTTTCCTTTTCTATGATGAGTGGCGGTGGTCAATTAAAATCAGTTCATCTGGTCGCTCGTTTGCCAACTTCCCTTGATATAAAAAGTTAACACCATTAGTACAAAAATAAAAATAATCAGTTGTAAAACTACAAAAGAAAACATTTCTACATTTCAAATTTGGAGCTCGATAAAAACAACGGTGGGCAGATATAGCTAATCATTCAGTCAAGGGACACGGCGAACTGTCAAATATTTATCGTTTTTCTCATACTCTTGCAATGTCAATACTGATCGAAGTGGGAATATCGGTAGGTATTGAGTCTTTCCGTTATATAAACGTATTCCATTCATTTCGGCTAAGCATTTTATCTTGTAATAATATTTAACTTGTAATATTTGCCTAATCTTTGGTAGTATGAATGTACGACTCATTATTTTGGTATGTGTAACCGTCAGTGGCTTAGAAGTAAAAGTTCAATTTATGTAAATTTCTTTGAGCCCAAACTACGATTTCTGCAGAAAGAAATTTTTGTAAAAAACAAACTACAATTTATATTTAATTAAGAAAAATACGTAAATGACTAAATACGTCGTTGGTGTTTGTAGCGACCTTTCAAAGTGGAAATTAGTTATACTTTAAAAATTATTAATGCAATGTGAACCTAATCTTTCTAAGTAAAGAATACACATTTAATTTTTAAAATGTTTAGTAAATTTTATATGATTAAAAGAAAAAGCACAAAAGAAATATGAATGTAGAGGAAAATAAATCGAAGGGAAAATTTTAAGTTGAGTTCTGCGAATCGATATTCAGTTCAATTTGTACAGGATCGACGATTGATCTGAATTGTATTACTTCGAAAGACTCTTTATTTGATTTTACGATAATGGACAAAAAGCGGGTCAGGCCGTCCCAGGTGCCTTCTACGTCCAGTCTCGGAAATTGCGTTAACCGCATCGACGACCAGGAAATTAGAAACGTTCAAGGGTGTAAATGGATGTTCTTCTCAAGTGAAAGAATAAACTTACGTTAGCACTTTCGGTGTGATGTCATATCATATTATGACAATTAATATATTTTAATTTTTGACGACGAAAAAATTTTTTTTGGTACAAGGTAAAATATGTTGATTTTTTTTTATATTACAATGTGAATAAGCCCCTGGAAATAAGTACCGCTACCCATAGGCATCCGCAACAAGCTAATGAGTTGCAGATGCGTTGCCTACCTTCATGGACGAAGGAGGGGACTAAGAGAAAAAAGGATAATACCATTTCCTGTCCATCCCCTCCTCATCCGTCAAATCCTCTTCCTCTTCCCATCCTTTCCTTATTAGAAAAGGGTAGGAGGGGGAAGAGGACCTCAGTTAGGCCTCCGGCACGTCACTCATCAGACGAAACGCAGAATACTTCTACTTCACGCCTGTCTTCTGTGACGTCGTGGTATTTCACCGGTCGAGCCGGCCCATTCTTGCAAAAGATGTTGTTATTGCGGGCTCTACCACTGTTAATTAGACACGATGTCGTAGTAGGAAACTAGAGACTGTGATAATTACGTAAGTGATCTGCCCCCACCCCTCCCAAGGCCTGTTAAAGTAAACGACTACGGTTCAGTGTAAACAACCACTCAAGTTTACCAAGAAAAATTGACAAATCCACTTATTCAGGTCCCAAAGGTATCAAGTGACAACGCAAAGTATGTCTCAAGTTATAAAATTAGCGAGAAAATTGTCTAAAGATTTTCAACTTTTCTAATAATGAAAAATTTAAACCAATTGATAGTCGCGAATTGTTTAAATTTATTTGTTTATAGTCTTCATGTAATTACTTACGAAAAGTTAAGTTGAAAAAATAATCTGGAAGAAATTGATTTGATAACGGAAAAGCAATAGAACGGCTGGTTCAAGTAAGTCTTACATATGCAAAGCATGCGTAAAGACATATTAGAAATCATTTTTTTTCTAATGCTAAGGTGATACGGACTAAACATAAACAAAAAATGAGAATGTAACAAACGGTTACAAATTCAATAGATTTAGAGGAACCATTCTGATATTATATTTCCCAACATATTGATCCCTCAGGATAATGTGTTCGGTTTCGTTTCGGTAGAAGTTTTGAATCCCTCTGCGTTATGGGAGTTGTACTGGACAATCTTATCAGGGCGGGAGGAGGGAAGATATTCTAGAGTCCGGCGTCCTCTCACCTTCTAGGATTTCCCTCGGCGCCACGGCCGGCCCCTGTCGATTGGATTTCAAATTATCATGCACGTACCAGGGTACGCAGGCAGGTCTCTAAAGATCCCTTTTCCCTACATTACTTTTTACAGAACCCTTGGAAATACGAGTTTTATAGTTTAGTTTCTAAATTGTGTACAAAGTTAAAGTTAAGTTTATATATTTAAGTGTGTTTTGAACAAACATTGTACATTGTAGCTTAAGAAGATATGGAGCACTGTATATCTTTTGTTTTCTTTCATTACTTAAAAAAAACCTTGTAGTCTTAATTCCTTATCTTAATAAATATCAGGCGCTTATGAAACATTTATCCTAAATATTGTATTCGTTCGTACGTTCATAAGTATCGACTAACTTGTTACTTACACATTAAATCTCAGCTTTACGAGTGAGCCGAACGGGAACTCCACTCGGGAACGCCAACAAAAGTTCTTAGTCCAGATCGCATTAGAGACCGCGGAGCCCTCGGACGCCGGAGATAATGCCATTGCAATACTCGAGATACGATTGTATTGGCAAATTGGATGAAATGCATTGCTCGCCGCACAAAAGATAAGCGTCGGATGCAGGTACAGCACGGTACGATAATATTATGTTGTGGCTATCGCAGATCGCCCCCGAGGTCGGCTTACAACGGTCAAAATGGTCGTTCCTAATCGATCTATGTACTTCTTTGCACCGAAGTTATATTCTCATGGGCACGGAGCAGGTAAAGTGGTCATAAATTAAATGTACTCTTAAAAAAATAATGTGCTAGATATTTTTATGATAACAGATGACCTAACCTATTCTTAAAAAACTAATACTATGTTATTGAAGGGTACGCGAATCAGTACACAATGTATTAAACATTATAGAAAGGAAAGGTAGAAAATCTTATAAGGGATCTTTATTTTTATAGTTTTTAGTAAATTGACTGTACAACATTGTTTTTTAAGAGTGCGCTGCTTTTGCCTGACTTTACTAAAAACCTGTCCAGTTATACGGCTTTAAGCAATAAATCAGATAAGGTGATGCAACAACAAATATAAGGGTGTTGCAACAATTCCCTGAACATATTGTGTATTTAAAAAAATACATATTTGCAATAACGCGCCACATTAAATGACGCCAATGGCGAGCTATTCGTACCGATGTTGTTGTGTGAAATGAAAAAATATTGTTTATGTAAACGACAATGCAGATTATTACTGCCCAACGGGGACGTATAAAGAGCTGTATAAGAAATGTAATGGAGGGATTTATCTCCACAAGATATATACGGCTGGCATACAACGTAATAAATGCTGATACAGTCGGTCCTTTCATTGCATACTTTTCAAGTCATTGCCATGATCGCGTTCAAACAACGGACTTCATCCTGTCGTCATTACGGGGTGAATTTTAAATTTGCTGCGAAGGCGTTTCACTCAACTATGTATGAAGGGCCGGTCCTCTTTAGGCGAGTCGCATCCGGTAGCACGCATATACTATGAGCACTCATTGTGTGCCTGAACTCAGGGTAAACCGATTACGTACTAAAAATTCATAAAGCCATTGTCATCGTGCAGAGTAATGCCTGGTATTTAGTAAGTGCTCTGGCGATTACAACCGTATGGCGTACGTGTTTGTGGGATTTGTTATTTATACATATATTTGTAGTATACTCGTACATATCAAACATGGGATTGGATATATATAGATTTATTGGCAATATTTTCTTGTCAACGTCACTAAGCAGAAGGAATAAGTACAGTTGCAAGCTTCAAAAGTATGAATAAAGTTCTAAATAGTCCTGGTTTCGCATATATTCGCGTCTTCAGATAATTTATCCGGTTTCTTAGGTGTTCAAAGCAGTGTTTTCAGCTACTTTAGTAAACCAATGAACTGAACAATTATCACACAATATAACAAAATGACAAACCTTATGAGATATACATTTTACATTTAATGTTATATTAAAAGCAATGTAACATCGTTTCAACAGAATTCACGAAAATTGTGTGCTCCAATTTTTTTCCATGCGATCAATATATCTGTATTGGGCTGCGATAGGATCTGCGTAATTTAAATTTTAAACCTATTCACAATGAACAAGAAGCGATTCGGTGTAAAATTTCATAATCTAAATTTCTCTTTTGGCTTAACGGTCATACTTTTGCTATTGTAATACATAAAACTCTTAAATCCCACCCGCATCCATAAACGACAGGTTACTCAGTTATTTATGGCAAGCCAAGTCTCATTGTTGTTGTCGGTTTTCATTTTACCGTTTAATTTTTCTCTCTGTTTATGCATGGTGTTTTCGTGATCGCTGAAGCCTACAAAGTCATTTGTTTCGGGTTCGCTCTTCCGACGCATTTAGTTCCGTGTGATGTGATTTATGCAAAACAATGTGGGCACTCCACGTACGCTGGAGATATAGATCACGTACGAAGGAAGACTAATGCGAACCGAAGAAATGTGGTTGTTTTGCCTTATGTAAAGAAGGATAATGCCTATTTGCCACCGCCCTAACATAAACCATTGCTGATTTACTAGAAAATACCGCTTATTTGCATTTGCCGATATATATTCTAATGTAAAGCATTTGGACATAAAATTGAATGGACGTTATAAATATATAAATTCTCCTCACTCTTCTCATAGAATCTCGGATTTTACAGCTATCCCATATCTTTAAGTGAAATATGGTCCGGTATATTCGATCCTTCTAACGTTACGTTATCAATTCCCGCTATGTAATAAAGATACTGTACTAAAAGAAGATTTAAAGCGCTCTCATGCCATTGAGATATTATTACAAAAAACTTTGCTAATCTAAATAACTCATCTACGATATTCTTAACGAAAAATAGTACATCGTGCACACAGACTGGATTGTGCTCGTAGACGCTCCCTTTGAACGATCCTTTCGTGCGGTCTGAAAGGGTTGTTTTTTGTATGTGCCCGCCGGAAGCGTTACTTCAAATGGCTTGGGGTCTCTACCCTTCATACATGTAAATGTGTGCGCGCTTTAGTATCGTAAAAATGTAATTAAAATACAAAACGTCCGCCATCGCGGCTTCTGTTCAAGACTCTGCAGCTATAACTATTCTATTGTTTCACATGTCGCCCGGCTTAATTCGCTATTTTTTTTGTTAAAAACGGTTGATAATTACGAACAAAAATCGAATGAAAAAGTTAGTTAAAAATCCAGAGCGTTGTTTGTTTACTATGGCTTAGACTCTAATTAAGAAGTAAGAAAAGTTTGACATTCACAATAATATTTATGAGCATAACGAATTGCGTATATTTTTTTACATTACAATACCTCAGCCTTCGAATGTCAGCTTGGATTTCTGTATACGTACCTGAAAAAAGAAAGAAATTGAGTCTTGATTACAGTGGACAAATGTTTCGCTTACCCGTAGCACGCAAACCATTAAATAGAACAATAGATAACGTTTAAAATAGATGGCAAACAGTGAATGATGGCGAAAAGGTACGTCCGGGGGTGGTGGGAAATCATTTTTCATGACTGAGTCGTCTGATAGCAGCTAATGCTCCACACCACTTCGTTCCGCCCGCGGGCTCGACTGCCATTCTGATAGATAGGAAATGAAGACAGATTAAGTTTGCGTGACTGTGCAAGCCCGATGCTAACTTGATGGACACGACCACTTGGATAGTATTGTGTTACCGTCTTGAATGCTATAAATATAATAACATATTAATTAGCAATGTGTAAATGGACAGAGACAAATTAATAGCTTCTCGTTACGTTACACATCCTTATATCCTCTCATTCTTTAAAACTGTAGCTTTGATTAGTCGATTATAGTAAAGTAATGAATTTTTGTGTAGTTAACGTCTACTAGCAATAATTAAATTGATTCAAAACCGACACGCGAGGACTCATTTATTATTCTACAGAGCGAACGTGTCTCGAGATTACAATCTATGTCAATATATGAAAATAATATAATACAGACTCTATGACAGCGTCTCATAGAGTAAAATATGAAGCTAAGTGGATATTTCCATCACCGCGTATCGCAGAGCGAGTAAGTTCCCGCGGTATACATTCTACTTGAAGTTTAATAAAATGTAAAACAACTTCATCACGAGCGTCAGCGGCGTCCGGCTCAAATTTATTTTTGTCAGTGTTTAACAGTTTGCGCAACAAACGTCGCCACAGTGTAGGATTATCCTTATTTTTAACTTTTTAATTTTCTGTCTCTAAAGTATGTGTTAATCGAGTAGGAGAAACTGTTTCAAATTTATGCATGCTGGCTGTTATTAATTTTAATATGCTTCTTAGGTTAAACTTTAACTTAAAAGTTTACCTTTATGCCAAAGCAGTCATATTATATTAGAGATCACTTCACTATACATATAACGTCACATACTAATAAAATAAAATGTTTAAATTATTTAATAATAAGGGAAAGCAATTTCATATGAGCCAAGGTGGTTGGTCGCCGTTTTAGAAAGAGCCCGAAGAGAGTTGAATTACTTAGCTAATTTGAACCCAAACTATAACTATATAAGAATATGAGAGTCCTGTCGTGGTGTAACCAGTTATATGAAATTATTTGCAACAAGTTAATTACTAACAATCATTTTAATTAAGTTTCATAAAATACTTTGACCATTAGTCATATTTATCTAAACATTAATTTGCCGCCGCGTGCGCTAACGAAACACAAAAACAAAGTTGCCTTAAAAATTAGTATGAAATGCGAAACTCTCGTTTATTTTTATTTTGTGAATCATTTATTTTCGTCAAGCAATTAGGCTGCGAGTCCGCGTCGCTCGCAGGCCTGCCAAAGTCACCAGCTCAGCGGAAGAAACCCAGCGTCACTTCGGTCCCAAATAAAAAATAATAATGATAGTCTAATTCTCTGGTACACCTAAAATAATGGACTCCCAATATTGTTGAATGGTAGGTTCGTACAAATGTTTTCTTTTTTTGTTTTTTCAGCTTTATTTATTTTCTCATACATTATACTTTTATTGAATAAAGCAACTCATCGCCTAATGGTTAATGATCACCGCAGCACACGAACATCATTGACTAATATGTTCGGTGCAGGTATTTAAGTAGACTTTCTCCTGTCTTGAAAGGTTCTAAGCCTTATTATTGTAATATACATTAAACTATTCTATTATCTACTATATTTTTTAATATGTCATACTTTTAACACATTATAAGCCGATTAAATATTTAGAATAATACCGTCAAAGTTGATGGCCGTAATAAAAGTTGAAAATGGCATTTCGCTGGGCCAAAGTAAATCCAGATTTGTTACTGGAGGACTGACTTTCTAATTCCGCAGGCAGGAAGAACTTTGTGAAACGCGCGCCGTGTACACGAGACCCCTATGCGACCGCGAGTGGCATCCGGGTCCGCCTCTAATCCGATCCGCGGCCGGAATTGTTGCCCAAACTTGCAGCGGACGGCGCCCGCCGCTAGCCGCTTGACGTTGCCACGTCCGACTGGCTTGTAATCGCGGCAAACATCACAAATACTTTGATTAATCTATACCACAATGAAAATAAACTTTGGCGACAATAAAACGGTATCCTTGTTATGTTAGATTAGCTTGCTGGTCGTGTCGCGTACGAATAAGTAAACGAGTGAAAAATATCATTGAGTTACTTAACATTTTTAACAGTTCATTGTTTATCGTAATCATTCACAGTATTTAGTTTTAGTTTGATTTTAAACGGGTACAGCCACCCACAAGATTACTTCCACGAATGGGCTGTCTCTACCGGTGAAATACCACGAACTAGCACGAGAGAGGTGTGAAGTAAAAGTATTTCTGCGTTTCGCTTTATGTGAGGTGCCGGAGGTTAAATATGGTCCTGTTTCCTTTCCCACCCTTTTCTAATAAGAAAACGATGGGAAAAGGAAGAGACCCATGTAGTTTTGCTCATTCAAAGATTAACGGTGGAGAAGTTAAATCGATTTAAGAAGAAAATATAGGATTTTCTAAGTTGTAGCCAAACAAGATACCATAAGCGAACAAAAGATCCATATATGCCAATCACGAACTTCTTGATAAATTATCCGGGACCCTTGCAGGCCCAGTATTATGATAGATTGTATGAAGCAATTGATGTGCGATATTCGGGTTGAATACTGTATGTATGGGGTGGCTTACAACGCAATCATCTGGTAGCTAGAGGCTTTATTAACCCGTCAAGGCACTGTGGGCCAAGCTAATCAATCGGTGCTCGCGTGTCGACCGCACTATCTATCTTTAGCCGATTGGACCCCGATAACTCGGCCGACGCAAGATTACCTACGTACACGGGAATGGCCCATTTATAAAATTAACTTCTTTTATCTTCTCAAATAGACAGTATTAGGGAAGTAAATAAGTCTAAAGTGCCTCGGAGGTAATGAACAAACTAATGCTCAATATTAACGGTTGTATTTGTCATAAGACAGCAGGTTGACGGGTCAAGATACAAGTCGAGTAAGCTAGTAAGAGTTTTACGATGCAGCATTTATATTGTTTGTTCACATTTTAGTATTTTACGGTTACTATTATAAGTTTGAGTTTTTTTATAGTACTCGGTGGCAGACGAGCAAGCGGTTCACACGAATGTCAAGTGATCGCTATCCATTGACATCTGCAACTAACTAATGAGTTGCGGATGCGTTGCCCACCTTTAATGGACAGAGGAGGGGTCAAACAGAAAATGATTATTTCCAATCCCTATATATACCCTCCACCGTCAAGTTCTCTTTCCCTTTCCATTCTTTCCTTATAGGAAAATGGTGGGACGGGGAAGAGAACTAAAATTAGGCCTGTGGCACATCACTCGTCAGACGAAACGCAGAATACTCTACTTCACGCCTGTCTTCTGTGAGGTCGTGGTATTTCACCGATCGAGCCGGCCAATTCGTGCAACAGATGTTGTTGTTGCGGGATCTATTACTGTTGTATTGAGTACTTATAAAAATGAACTTGACCTGTTCCGCTCATACTACTCTGCGTTCCAACCAAAATATAGACAGACATATTCAAATACTGATATTGTTATTATTAATATGTAAATTATAGTTATTAGAACTAAATGTCAAACTTTCAATTTAGTTCTAATAACTATAATATTCATTAATAATTACAGAATTCGTTCTTCTTGGTTTTAAGATTTAGAAATAGTTGTCCAATTTTTATATAAAGATTTCCAAATCTTTACCGTCTACCGTCTTAAACAGTGGTTATACTATTTCAGTACTATGAGCCCTGGCGGTGTAAAGGCATTAAATCAACATTTTAAAACGATTTTAAATGTAATAGTAAAGTTATTCCTTACAATGAAAAATTTGTTATACACTTCGGAATATTATAGTTTCCATAAATCACAGAGCGCTGAATACCAGAGAGGGACAAGTTTTAAACTTAAGTCGGAAAAACTTTAACGGAGCTTACATAGGATTAAAGTCACAATTTTCTTGATGAGAAGTCATTTTACCGACGAATATAAAAATGTAAAACTAAGAAAAAGGAAAAATTGTAAGAGTTACTTAAAGAAAATAATTTTATTGCTCCTTTAACGGCCCGTTAAATGATTACAAATTCGACTGTAATAAACGTACGTCTCGGTGATAACGAAAGGAGCCGGCTGATTAACGTCAGCCGGGATGCGAGACCAGTTTATATCCACTGATACCTTTAAGGTATTTACAAAGCGGCCAAGCTAACAATCTAGTTAAGCGTTACAAAAAAATCCCGCGCCCAACGTAATCCTGACATAATGCCGTTTAAGAGTACCCACAATTTAATGCTAAGTATCGCAATTTCAAGATGCTGAGCCAGTTTTCTGGAGAGGGTTGAAAAAAAAGATATACGGCCTTCGAGAAGTACGCGATGGTGAGGGTAATAACGGTTAGTTAACAGAACAGCTGTTCCCGCGGCGCGATAACGCTTAAGGTGTTTAAAATTACGTTCAATGGCGTCTAACTTGCTTCCCTTGTCTTGTCTGAGACGTGTGTGAGTACTACGGAGAGAACATTCTAGTTAATTAATAATAAAAAAATGAACAATAATGAAGTATATTTACATTATGAAACTTATAAAAAACTCTGAAATATTTTAACTCTCACAAGTCGAGCACAAATAACAATAATGATTTGCTTTGACTGACACCGTAAGCAAGAAACTGACTGAACGTGACCAAATAACAAATATTTATCACATTAAATAAACTTTGACATCTCAAGATCTCAAGCCTGTCTGAAATCTTTGTCAAATTTTTATTTTCATGACACTGCTGTCAAGGTAAAAAACATGCATAAACAAAAGGTTGATGATCATGCTTCTATCAACTCGACATTTGATCGGATGTTTGACAGCTAGGCTAAATAACTTTTCCTTTGATCGGCCTTTCAGAACCCCGGCGCCTTAGTGATATTAATCCAATTCTAGGCAAAGAGATTATTCCTAAACAATATGTAAATGTGATGTTTAAAAAAGTAACCGATTTGTCAATGAAATATATCGGAATCCGCTCAGTTTTAAGCAATTTATCGAACATTACAAGCTCGTTAAGAGGATGAGCGCTAAAGCTTCGTGTTTAAATGATGCGCGTGTGCCTCATTTAATACAAACAGGGTTTTAAGCCTATATGTATAGATTATTTTGGATTACTCGTTTATATTTACCGTACCTAATACCTTGTATATTAAACATGTATTATATACAGACATATAAATGTAACTCTTCCCAAGAACTATACTCGTAAAATATAAGTGCCACATAGATTTAGATCAATAATTTGCGAATTGCGAAACAACGTGCGACCATAATTGTAAACGTTCGTTGCAGTCACAAAGTACCTGACACCTGGAGAGTCGTTAGTCTTTTTAGTTGCAGCTCCTACATACTTAGACGTAATTGACTTAATTTGATACCGTGGTAAGGTCAATTCAAATACAAATACAGATAGAATATGTTTCATCAAATGTCATTATAATGAAATAAATAGAGATGGAAAGCTTAGAAGTTATTAGAGAAGAGACGAGAGAGAGAGAGATATATATTTACAAAAGCATAGAGCACTTGGCTAAGCCGGTTGAAACTTTTCGGTAGAAAAAGTGAAGGCAATCAATACGTATAATGAAGTAATATAATCCCTCGCTAAAGAGTTCACAACGTATTCAGCTATATAAGCAACAGATTTCGAGTACGACGCTATAACTGTAGAATTCCAATTCGTAGTAATGACCGCTACTGAATTAATTAGCGGGCATCCTACAAACAGGAGCAGGTGCGCATAACGCTTTACTGCGCATTTACGATGGTGAATATATAGAGGTTGAACGATTGGTTAAGTTGTTAAGTTCCGACCCAGATTTCGGCATCTATAAATTATACTGCATAATAAATGTCTTTCCATTAAACATAAAATAAATATATAACGGATAAGCGTTTTTTTAATTCCCCTGTATAACCAGAAAAAAGGTGGACTGGCAACCGTTTTCTATTGATCCGTAAGAAGGATATGAATTATCAAGAATTCGGCTTAAAGTGAAAAATAGAGGCTTCCAGGTTGAAAGTCCATCTTTCACTTCATTTTCATTACCCACGAGATTTGCAAACTGAAGAAAGTTTTTTGTCACCATTTGAAGATATTTTGAAAACATTGAGGCATTCAACAACATCTATTGCACGAATGAGCTGGCTCGACCGGTGAAATACCATGAGGTCACAGAAGACAGGCGTGTAGCAGAAGTATTTTGCATTTTGTTCTGCCCGGATTTGACGGCTGAGGAGGGCACGGATAGGGAATGGAAACTTCCTTTTTCTGGCAAAGGTAGATAACGCATCTGTAACTCATTAGCTTGTTGCAGATGCTTATTGGTAGCTGTACTTGTTGTCAGGTGCCGCTTGCCTGTTTGACACTTTATTCTATAAAAAAAATATAAAGGCAGCACACAAGTGGAGGCCTCAATTAGTGTCTGCAATGATTCTATGAATTTGTTATAATGGATTCATCAGTTAAATCGTTAATTATTTAAATTGTACTCTCTAGACCAAATCACTTTGATAGGCTTAATTAAATCGACTTCCCAACGAAATGAGCAAATCGATGTCTTGAATTCAATTTACAATTCGACGTACATCTCTGACGTATCGATTGTTTAATCAAATAGAAGATAGATAAACGAAAAGATATGGCGACCGTCCTCGATGAAAAAGTCTCCGAGATTCATCGATAGGATGCGCGAGTCCCAAAGTGAAAAATGTACATTTGGATGGCGTTAATTCGTTTAATTTCCGGTGAGAGGTGGAGGCACGGCGCGCGGGGAGGGGGAGAGTCCGTTCAGATTAATTCAGTGCTGAGGCTGTCACAGATAAGGACTCTGAAATAAATTGAAAATGTTCAGAGATTGATTTGAATTCTCCCGAGAATACATTACGAGTGGACGAGGAAAACTGATAAAATGTTATTTCGCCAACAATTCGCGTAATTTATCCAAATTAAGGGTTAATCACACGCAACAACATTTGTCCTATTTCTTAATTCCAACGTCCAAATATGACGAAATGGTTTTCAAGACGTATGAAGTCTGATAATCCACAGAGTGCCTGCGTAGTTAACTAAGTATGACAAATTTGAAATTATTTATTACCATATTTAAAATAAAATAAGTATTTTTAAGCTGAAACTACACATTCGGATATGAGTCTTGATTGTGTATTTATTTTCGTTATCAAATTTGACATAAGCAGGTCAAGTAGTCCGAAAAAATATTTGCTTTCTCTAAGAGAACACGAAAATTATATTAAGCGTATTTTATCGTAGCGAAGCGAGAAAGCCAAGTCTGAAGATTGCCTATTAAATCGTTTATAAAACGACAAAATTAATGCAATCGGCCCAAGTGAGCTGAGATGGGACATCGTTCGAGGCGCTCGTGATCCGAATGTCAAATGAACTAGAGTAGCACCCTCAGCCTAACCCCTGGGCTTAACTGCCGGGCGCTCAGCCTCTATTTACATACATCAGTTTCGTATCAAACGATGGAACCAAATTCTAATCAAGTAATTGACCGAATGTAAATTACAGTTTAAATTCTACGAACATACATTATTCCCTTCAAATGTCCTTAAAACCATATTAAAATCATACTATTTGAATTACGATTAGTAAGTAGATTGAACTGGGAAAAGGTCCACCGCGTCATTATAAAGTACTTCCATAGCATTATTCGTTGTCACTGCTCACTATCTATATTTCTATATATACTTACATATATCTTGTATCATAATTCGTTCTAAAGTATTGAGACTTGTAAATCTATTGCATTTCGCTTGAGTCAGAATGGACAGAGGATTAAAACTTCCAAAGTGGAACAAATTGATTGGCATGCTAGATGTGCTCGCCGGTAGCCAATCTCGACGTCCGATTGGTAATAGCGCATGCTAAACTTATTAGTCAAACGGAAAATGGCGTTAGCAGACTCGTCCACCCGTAGAACCCGTACGTCAAAGTTGATACAGCCCGTACGTAAATGATTGTTGCAACCAATCAAACGCTCGCTAAATTGAAGCGACTCAGCTCGCTGGGACCTAATGAAAGTGTTAAACCGATTTGTCTAGCTCAGTAAATATACGTATTGAGAAAAATCTAACGAGTGGAATTTTAATTCGCAAAGATAACAACTGTCGACATTTAGTTGAAATGACTGCTTTCAAAATGTTAAAACAATTTATCCCAGGTAATCCCGGAGTGTCACGTGATAATAAGAGTGACATTTAAAGCGAGCCGGGCAGCGGTGGTTAATTCTGCAGAGCAGTAGCGGCCGATTGTGACAGAAACTAAACCCTGCTGGCACTAGTAAACCCATCAGGTGCGGGCCATCCGAATCTAATTTTGTGTATACAAAATGAATGTTAACCAAGCAACGTCGAAAAAGCTAATTTATTTTTAATATAAAATTAGAAACATTGTTGAAATTACTATGAATCATTTTAACAATATAACAAAATTTCTTAAATTCGAGTATTCTTGACTCAATTTGTACTTCTTAATGTAATACCCGGATTTTATTTTTTGTTGTACCCGGTTTGTTGCTGCATAGCAAAATGACTATATTGTTTTATTGAGACATTACTGTCTTAGTCTTAGTTCTTAGTCAAGTCACGGCGAAGTAAAAATGTAACATATAACACTCTCAAATATAAAATGATTTTTAATTGTAACACCGCTTTGGTGATTGCAGAAAGCAAACAGATTTTTCTAAACTAAACAAATGCCGTCTTTTCTGATGCCATTAGTGTGTGTGTTACAGTGTGCTATTTCCATTAAAATATATACGACAGCTAGGAGAATGCAATTTTCTCTATTCAACAAACGCAGGCATTGATGAAGTTGCACAAAAAGACCATTTCACAAGTGATACTGCCGTGGTGATGGTAGGTAACAGGGCGCAACTGGTGATGTGGTAAATCCTATGAGTACACTTCACAATTATCTCTTTTTATACGACAAACCCCTACCATGATATTACGAATGATATATTTTTTTGAAAATAATAGACAAAGGTTTTATTTAACGAGGTCGAATAAACATATTTATAACATTATATTAGGACAATTATGTGCCTATAGTCTGTCTTCTTAGAAGATATAGAAATTAAGTAGATAGTTCATTTGTTCTGATATCGTTCGAGTAGTAGCGGTGTAAGCAGAGGATCTTGGCCACACAATTCCCTTAGGATATTACGGATGAGAGAGAAAAGTAAGACGATTAATCCCACAGGGTAGGAGCCGGAGAATTTATTATAAAACGGTTTCATTCCAGGCTTTAAAGTGCACCGGTGTATTCTGAATGTTATCGATGCGGTCGGCTGGCGAAGATATTTATTACGTAGTTGCCTCGTTTATTACTCGTTATATTTTAAAATTGCTTTGTTTATTAGATTTATGCAAAGTTGCTAACATCATTTGTTCTGTTGCGGCCGTACAATTTGAATTTTATTAATTTATATGAAGACCTCGTAGTCTAAAGATGAGAGTACTGAGGTAGGAGTACGCCTTCGGCCTAGGATTCGATTCACAATTAAGACGCAATACTTGTGCATTGCTTATCAAATACACGTTTTGTATTCGAATGTGATGTCTACCTGATTTGTGGTAATGGGAAGAACACCTTTCACATCGTTCCGTGTAAAGCTTGATGTAGGGATATCCTAATTATTTTTATTTACAAGGAAGTTTTCCTCCGTGTGTTACTTATATATTTGTTACTACTATGTACTAACGTATGTATGTTGAATGTAGCTAGTAGTACGACACGTTGGTGAATATTTTTTTAGTTACAGATGACTAGAAGATATTGAAGGTAGTTGTCAGCTACAAAACTTATTAGACATCGCGTGTTGGAATAGATTAGACTATGTTGTTTAAATAGACGTTCGTAAAGGGTTATTTTATGTTATAGATTGTAGGAATTTCGAACGAGGGTAGTAGAGGACATACAAAATGTCAGATTTCCATCCACTTGCGTAAATGCCAGTTCATAAAGGAAGGCCGCGCCAGTCGTATACGTAAGTAATATCAACGTACTTCACGGTATTGCCTCCTATATATCATATTAAAAAGTAAGTCTGAGCGCATTCTCTGTTGATATTATTTAAAAAAAAAAGACAGATTTATAAGTCAGATACTGATTGAGTTGTCGAGTAATAAACGCCACCGTTTAGCGTTACCCCTAATAAACTAACTTACAAATAGTTAAGATATATTGTATCTTTAACACATTTTTTTATTTGTAAATGCAGCATATTATAAAGTGCAAGCTCATAGTAAAAATATATTTGAGCAGTTTTTAAGTCGCAGTAGAATCATATATTGTATATTCTGGGCTTATTTATACCAGAAAATACATGCGTAGATGTCTTGGCAAATGAATATTATTGTTTAAAGCTTTCTTTTATTTTAACAAAATTAACGCAAGTAAGAAACTTGCCAACGCGGATGCAGGCGCGGGCACAGCTAGTAAAACATCAAAAGATCTTTCCTTTTCGAGACGAGACGAAGATATTATTCCATGATTTCGCGTTCTAAATAAATTATTAAAAAAAAATAAAACAAAAACCCACTTAAAGGGAGGGACGCGATCCGCGCGCAAATTCATTTTCTGTATAGTCGGCATGACATTCTAATTTAATCCTATATGTCACTGTCAAATTAGAGACACTAAACCATGGGCATATCAGCCGCAGTGACATTTCTAAACATGAGGGGAACAAATGGATCTGACATTTAGTAAGTATTTAAACGACCTTGGCTCTACTGTTGAGTAAGCAAAAGGGTTGTTTCTTCAATTACATAAAGCCGAAGCCCGCTTTATCCGAAATGTTAATTGTTTTTACAATGTACACAGCTTTATTGAATTAATTTATAAAGCGTGCCAAGTACTTTGCGACATTATAAATATTCCCAGAAAACATTGAAATTAAGCAATTTTATTACAACATTGTGTAATACTTGAAAATTATTTGTAATATATTGCCTCGTCTGTAAATCGTTTAACTGCTAATTACTACTGGGTACCTTACTGTAACTGATATATTTATATTATATCAATAACCTAACAATAACTAGAAAGTTTTATTAATTACAGAGATTTATAACTTTCTAAAGTGAAATACGAAATGAAAGAATACATAGGAGTGCTCGCAAAGTGACGTCACTGCTGACGGTGTAAATAATGCACTGTCGAACACACCTGCCGGTGAAGAAAATGAAGCGAAACGCAATTTGACTGAGTGATAAAGCACCCAGGGCGCTGGATCAGTTTAATGAGGAGGTACGAACGAAAAATTATTCTTGATTAATTTATAATCTCATTTTCATTATTAGCGTCTGCCATTAATTGTCGGGTAATTATCTCTTAAGCAATTTAGACAACGTTTTAATGCTTTGATCGTTTAAGCGCTGCCACTTGTATTTACTATAAAATATATAGAAAATAAAGTAATGTATACGAACTCAAAAGACTCTGTCCTCTCTTCATTTTAAACACACAGACAATTAATAATTATTTAGTTAAAAAATATCCGACTGACTGTATGGTTATTGTCATTTTAATGATTTACTTCTACTACACGGAGTTTATGTTGACGTCACATGCGCTATGACGCTCCGGGGAAGAATACCAATCTAATGACACGTGTCATGACACCCATTCATAAAAATTGGTAAAGCCCTTTGGGCTACAAAAGGTCTCAGGAGAACATACATACATACATGCCCGAAAACAGTCACGCTTTGGCCACTGTCACCGGGGAAAAAGAAAAGCTACTAATGGTGTTTCCATTAGTTACTATCCATTATACGTATTCCGTAGCAAATATAATATACTTGTTTAATTATATTACTTATACGCCAAAGAGATGGCAAAAGGCGAGTGGCATTCGCCGCCTGCTGAGCAGTTATGTTATAGCGGGAGGAACATAGCACAGCCTATTTGCATAATTGAACGGTCACTTGTCCACCACCATCATTGTTATATTTTGCCGAGCCATTTGTCAGATTCGTCGTATCATTTATGCATGTAGCTCATAACGAGAGCCGCGCCGTTTTTCTGGACTATTCATTATTTCACCCTTTGTATTATATGTAATACGGGAACCGCTCATGCTCTAAGAATGGCGAATGTTGAAACATGTAACATATCCGCCCCTATTGACACAAACAACCGCATTTTTGTTACATAAAGTTGAAATGTTTTAATCTGGAATTTGGTCAGGTAAAATAAACATTTACTTTATGTAGCGTTCCACCAAGTCAAAATGAACCCGGACCGAGATAGCTTTTGTCGCTTAATGTTGAACGGCGGAACTGAAGATTGCTTTGATTGTACCGGCCTTTGAAAATATCATGAAAAATATGATACGAAAATGTTTTTTTCTGTGATATGACTGTTTGATGTCTGCACAAATAATAATTACCAGGATTAATCTGTACTCTACCTTCGTATTTTGTGATCGTTACATTAATAAATAGACTCACTACAGCATTGACATATTGTATAGATACTAGCTGTATGTAGGCCTAGCTTCGCTCTGCGTTGTCTTTTATGATGTACGATCGTATTGTTTTAAATATGTATGGCGCCATCTAACAAAAATATTATATATCAGTAACTTAGCCCTTATCAACGCCCCAATAATGGATAATGCAAAAACATAACCACAACTGATTCTATAAAGAGATAAATATGACTTTAGAACAGCAACAAAACGTTTCGAACGCACTGAGGTTTACTTGTAAAAGTACTTCAAGAGCGATAATCGCCGGTGTTTGTTAGGAAACGAGGTAAGTAGAAGTAGTGCACCCGATCAGATCAGGAAACTGTAAAAGAGCCGTAAAACTGTGTAGTGGTACACAAAAAGCAGGCGTTATCTTCGACGCATAAATGTTTAATGGCTAAAGCCACTTGGAGCGTTCGTGCGCACCTCACGATCCGATTTTAAACTGATGACTTTTAGAAGCCGTTACGGAAATAGCTACTTATGGTCCGTGAACCGGCGAGCACTTAAAATAAATACTATTCGAATTGGAAATAATTGCGCGCATCTTGCACAATATGGTTAACTGTGACTCGAATTTAAAGATTAAGAATATGTGACATATTAAAATAAATTTCTAGGAATTTAAAATTATTGCTCTGTGACATTGTGAAGTTGCGCTTAATCTATGAAAGAATCGCTCAGTCTCTCTTTCTCTCTCCCTCGATTACGGCGGCGTAGCGGTATTGCCACATTAGTTGTGTTCTATAATTTAAATTGAATTAAAGATTTTACCCATACATATTTGAATTAGAATTTGTTACCCTTTTTCTTTACAAAGCAAAGTTTTGCAACATATCTGAACCTTTTTTATTTTATTGTAGATGGGTTAGCAGTGATGATGACCTAAAATCAAGTTAGACCCTCTTGCTCTTTTGGCCTTATTCTACAATAAAAAACGAAGTTATTTATCAAGTGACTCGAACTGCCTACGTTATTAAGCAATTTGTCTATATCCTCACGAAAATTAATTTATTGTGTTACTAAAAGAAAAATTAATTGAACGCTTTTGTGGAGCACTGCAATACAGGTTGTATTTTTACAAGCTGTTGTAACTTCAAATTATAAAGAGCATTAAAAATGTAGTAACCCAAAATGGCAGAAAATATTTATATGTACATATTAATGTATTGTACTGTAAAATTCTTCAATGTTTTAATTTCAATAATTTTTTTTTTCATTTCGGGGAAGACCTTGTTTCAATTGTTTTGGTTGCATTTTTTTGTAATAAAGTGTTTGTAAGGGCGAGGGTAGCGTATTGATATTTACCTCACTGGATAAGTTTGATTTGCGATAGATGGTCGGGGGTTTAATTACCTTCTACCACATTCTGTTTTGACATTTTAAAAGACTAAAGTATCAGGAAGGTTTCGTGCTCAGTGTGTTTGCTTGCCTAGGGTCTGTGATATTTGTGACCTAAATAAATTCTATTATATAAGTGGGTCTACGCCTTTATCCCAGTTAGAAAACTTCTGTCATGGAGGATAAAACCAATAATGAGTTCCAATTAAAAATACATATATAAGTGCTGATGACGAATCGATAAAAGGTGTTAGTAATGATTGACGTTTTTAATTTGCCGCCAGGCCGCGAAGCAAGTTGCTGTGAAGGGGAAGTCTCGGCGGCGCCTGAGCGTGTCATTGCGAGACAGGCAACGGTCAGATCCTCGGGGCTCGACTCTACACGATAGTTTAATGTTTTACACTCCTACTACTAACTTCCGACCGCTCCCCTGGGGCGCTGAACATCAATAAACTTATTATATAAATATTTTAATCATTATAAAAATATTTTCGTGGAAATGTGAATAAAAACAATGGTTAAAGCTTTGAATTTTCGATTAAGAAATTACATTATACGAGGAAACTGGGGAGTATTATTTTCCGAAACATATTGTCTAAATTACTATTGTAAAGAAATTTTAAGCCTGAAATATCACTATCTGCGCCTCCATTTGACCTGGTTGCGTGTTTTTGTTGTTTGTTTTCGAGTGACAACAACGCATTTGTCAGCGTGCCGTCATCATTAATGGACGCGAAAAGGGGAAACGGTTAAATTAAAGTTGGCATCCAACAGCGACGCCATAACAGTAACGTCAAACCGCGTCGCATAACGGGTTTCATTTACAAAACCATTACCACGAACGTACGATCAACTTCTCACTCTACTGCCAATAAATCCACTTGAGCTGTGACTTGCTGAAACTGGCTTATTTCGCGCGTGCGAATAATGTAACCAAATTATAATTAGTTATGTAAATTTACCACGATTTAAAGCGATGCCTAAATTTAATGATTTTAAACGAATTAAACATGTAAAAAGGAACGTTTTTACGCTCCTGCAACATTAATGAGATTGGAGATAGAGAATTTAAGATGTTTAAATTTGCTTTTCTCTGAAGCTTTTTGGGTTAGCATTGTACGCGGTAAGCTTTTTACCGTAACAGTGGTTCACGAGTCAACGATATTCGTCATACTTACACTCATAAAACCTTTTTGAACACGTATCTAATACATTGGTTTTTCTATATTTGATAAACTAAAAGGTAAAAATAAGGATTTTATTCACATCATATCAGTTTTTATTCATTTTATACTTTATAATTTACAAGTAAATCTAGTTGTGTGTTATTAGACATTAAAACATAGTAATAAAAGTGAAACATGATATAATAGCTTGAGTGATGCTTTTCCAAATGTAGAAAACTTCGTTTCGTTGGCTCTAATGCCTGGGGTATGAGAGCCACTTCAGTGTATGGAAACGAGAGCTGGAGCTTGGCAGGAAGGCGTGCTAATAGAGTTAATGCAGAAATGCGATCCATCAGAAGTATGCTAGCCGTGACATTGAATGATAGGCTTAAAAATAGCTTTTTAAGGAAAAAGTGTGGCTTAAAATTGGATGTTGTGACTAAAATTAAGAAAGGTATACTTCGGTGGTTCGGGCATGTTGAAAGCATGAATGAAGAGAGAATAACAAAACAAATTTATGTTGCAAAAGTGAGTGGCAGTGTTGGTAGGGGACGCCCTAGGAGAACTTATATCAATTATATTAGTGGATTATTAAAGAGGGCGATATAAGGAGCATCTATAACCAACGAATATATAAAATGCGTAGATGTATGAATGTAGAAGAAGCGAGAACGGTGCGCCAGGATTCGCGCCAAATGGAAATCCATGAACTCTGCTTGCCCCCTCTGGGTTACGGGCGTGATATTCTAAACCCCGACTTACGACTTAATTGATACCGTGTGTGTAAATGACACGGGTAATTTCGGTTCGAAGTTTAATTTGAGTAGTGCTTTAATTGATAAATGATAGGCGGCCTGTTTTTGTTTCCCAGAATCAATTATAATCTTCTATCAATTTAAATGGACACCACGCCCTTTAGATTAGTTGAATCATTTTATTAAAATTATAAGGTCGGTTCTCTACTGACAAAACAAAACAGCTGTTGTCTGCAGTGGACATAAGTTCAATACTTAATAAAATCTAGTTCCGCTTTGTGGCGCGACTTCCTAATGTTTTTTCTTAATGTTAGTCTCACATTTTAAAAGAAAACAAAGTAAAATGAGACAATGGATATAGGCCGAATTAAGAGTATGGATGAAATATGTGTATTTAAGCTTCCTATGGATAGCCGTAAAATTGGTGTCTTGGCCTCCATCAATGGATCAATCAATCATTTTATTCGAAAATAAAATGATTAGAAAGGCGTAATAACGACTCTCTGTATATCCCTTTCTCTATCATAAAAGGTTGGCAGCTCATCTGCGACTTGTTTGCTTGTTAAGGACTCCTATTGGTCGAGTCACGTAAATTCAAGTGAACCGAATGCTTTGCCACCTTCTTCAAAAAAAATATATTTAAGGCTTATGTTAAGACAACAATAATTAATACTCTTATAAATATGTGATAAGTGTACCTTGTTTATACGTTTATTTTTTATACTGTGTACAAGATTCAAAGCGTTTCGTTAGTTTTAGCGAGATACAATTTTCACGAGCTAAATTTCAATTTAAATCAACGGTAAGCCCTAATACGCAACCGCGCTGAGGCAAAGCTATGTGTTTTTAATGCAAATTTCATTCAGCCGACTGATACGGCTGGCGAGTGAGTAAATTCACTCTTTACAAGCAACTGACAAATAAATAAATATACGTAACGACATAAAAACAGTGCAGTGTTTAACACATATCACACAACGGATGGATAATAAGGAAAATTATTTAAGTTTTGTAAATGACCCGCTTATTTACAAAACTTAAATAATAAAATTCGTCCATTAAGGCCGGACTCATTCGTGGGCAGCATTGGGATAAAAGACTTAATTATTTTATAAAGCCTGCGTCGAAATTGAAAGACTTAAAGCTGTTTGGCTATTGCATCATTGTTTTTATCGGGAATACACTCCAATTAAAACGCTGATCGGATGACCAATACGCTCCGAAGATGAGACTCTAGTGGGCGTATCTAGTTGTTCTTTAAACATTTTCGTGATTTAAGATATATTTCAGGAGATTTTGAACCAATCACACGTTGCACAAAGTTATCGAACAAAAATATTAACGTATTTAATATTTACAGACGTTTTCATCAGAGCTCAAATACTTAAAATAACACTGGTAAAACTAATCATAAATAGTGGTGGAAAATATCTAATGCTTAAAAATAAATAATTTTGAGTAATAAATTAACGAACTTGAGCAAGGAGAGAATATACGGGAGTCATGATAATTACGACCTTCCAGCGAGCTCATCCCGCACACCTGTTGCCAAAGACTTTAACTAAAATTTAGTAGCATATGTGTTACAAGCCCTTCTTATACGCGACGTGTGTGTATAATTTTCAAGCGGTTAACCAATACTGCGAAATTATGCTCAAAAGTGTTCTCCCGCTTACGGTATGCACCTTTAACAATGCTACGAGCTCGGTGTATGACTAAAACTTCGTTTTAAGATTGACTTTCCATACGATTGCTAATCCTAATTTCAAGTTGTAAGTTTGTACTTTTACATATACCTAAAAATAACGTTTATTGTTGTTCACTATATTATTTTAGTTTTTGTATCATAGTTATCGGTAGAAAAAGGTTTATTCCCTTACTTTATAGCGTAAGTACCAAGCGAGATCATATAATTAAGTATAACGTAACATCACTGCCGTTTATAAACAAACAATAATAAATTAAAAGGCCCAAAGTCCCATCAGATTATGTAATACAGCGCTTGGTTTTCGGATTTCTTTGACTCAAAGCGCTATATTAAAGTTGGAATGCCGCGGCCTTATTGAGTCGCGTAATGTTGGTTCTAGTAATAAATGTAGATCTTAAAAAAAACTTCACAATTGATGAATTTTTAATTGATTTGAAATAATTCCAACCTGCGCCTGCAATAACTTTGAAGAATATGATTTAATATATACAACGTTCAAGAGTTTCGCAATAATTTTAGCACGTTTTGAATAATACGTATCGCGCAGTAGACAATTTGTTAGCATTTCGTTAGCACTACACGGTTTTACGGTGTTTTGCTTATGAAATGGCGTAGTTGAAACAGTCGGCAGTATAACTTTCAGTGGATTGCAACACTGGAGGGAACTAAACAAAGGATACAATAGATTTTCAAGCTAGCGTTTTCATGGGCGTCGCCTTAACGCCGATTTTATGTTACTCGAACGAAATACAGCTGTAATTCCAATACGGGAAAATGTGCATTACGCCCGAATCTCTTAGTGGAAGTCGACAATGCGGAGAAATCTTTAAGAGAGCCGCGGGCTAGGTGAGGGTAGGCGCGATTCAAGTTTTTTAACATAAAAATCCTGTTATCGCGACGGAGGTCGACAGATTACTTCTTTGTTAAGAGGATGGGAATAAGAGCCAGTCCATTTTCGACGAATAAATAAAAACGTATATATTTCCTTCAAGAATTCATAGAATTAAAAACCGATAGAAGGAAGTTTTTTAATATTTTTATAGTATACTTTTTTTCAGTTAATAATTGACAAATTTGTTGCAATTATCCGATGTTATTGTATATAATGTACATACATACTTTGTAATTATTCCTTGACATGTATTAGTCGTCATTCAAAAATTAAAAACCAAACCACGTTTGGCACAACAAGTCTACCGCCGTACTGTGGGTATTGTAATTCTCTTTAGATTTCGTATTGTGAAAGTGATCAGTCGATTTATTCCTCTCCTGTTCTGGAATGATCTCCCGGCCGCGGCGGCGAACACGCAATTTGTCCCCGGCGTTAAATCGACCACAAACAAAACACCCGCCGGCGCCCGGGCCGTGCCATCATTCACCTGTGGTCGTCCATGATAATGAGATCGACCCACTGTTCAACATATTAGACTGATTGCGATTGCGTTCCAGAGTGCGAGCAAAGTGAAGCGGTGAGCGCCACGCACTGTTTGATGGCCTGTGTCGATCGTTTGCCTATGGCTTCTGAAGGTTTAAACGGAGATGCTAGTTAAAATTATATAATTATATGTAAGCTTGATTCTTTGCTTTTTGTGACTGATCTACATATACACCGGGCTCGAGGCGGCGGGGCGCAGAAGGCACCTAGCGTAAGCCTTTTTAAGAATAATTTAGCTCGAGAGCTCCCTCCGTAGAAGGAGCCTCGGCTCGCGCCGTTACTTTATTATCATTACCGGATCGGGAGGCTGTCGGGCTCTTAGGTCGCTTCGGCGGATGCTCCATGGAGTAATTGGACTCAAGGGCCCTCGAGAGGAGATCTCGGCTTGAGCTGTCACTCATTAATCGTTTAGCATTCCGATTCGAGGGTGCCCGTGGGCCGAGCCTCTGCTCGATCGCGAGCTATTATCTGATTATTACTACAGCTATCAGAACTAGCACTTCAGAAAGCGTAAGCGCAGGGAGATGAAGTGGCGGAAGAAACTCTAGCAACGCTTCTATCATTAACGGGGGAGTATGTTGGCCTACCTTGCCGGCGGGGACGGTGAGGTCGAAATTGTTTACGATGTTGCTTAGTCTTCGCTATAGCGATAAATGTCTCGTCGTCAAGGAGGTCCAGGACGTGCCTAGGTCTTCGATGGTCATGGCACAACTTACCGAATGCGATCAGTTTATGTGCGGCGACAACTAAAGACCAACTAAAGAATTAGGCTGATTAGCGCGGAGTCGAAATGGCGGCGGTCTATGGACAAGGATGACAACTAAATATTTGACTTTTTCTTCCCAGGGAATTCGGCTGTCCATGAGTTTAATGAATGGGACATACATATGCCTGCTTGTTTCGCGAAAAGAAAGGGGCCGCGCTTTTTGTTTGATTTATTTCTAGCTCTACATAGCGTACACGCGGTATATCATTGGTGTGAAGTGGGAAGAGGACTAGGCCTAACAACCTTGAGGCACCAACACACACAATATTTATTTGGTGTTGCGGGGTGTTTATGGGCGTCGGTGAACTCTATCAAAAAGGCGGAGGTTGTCAATTAGACTGTATGTTTTTTTATGTTTGTTACCTCAGAACTCCGCTCCTGGTGACCTTATTTCGATGATTCTGTTTTTGTTCGACAGATTGTGTGATCTCATTTTGTTACTCGAAATCCGGCCAGTAGTTTTTGAGTTATTCTTAATAATGCATAATATGACAAAGTTGTGTGTCTGACTTACGTAGGCTAAACTATAGGACGTAAATAAAAACGAAGTATGAAAGAATTGTAGATAGGGATCTATAGATATAGACAGATATATACCGATTTTTAGAGAAAAATGCTAAATCAAAGTCAGCTATGGCATACCTATATCTTGTACGGTTATTTCACAATAACTACTTTTTTTAGAACAATCAATTCAAGATTTTCCAAATAAATAAGTTTGTAAGCTACTAAACGTAGGTTATGATTGCCCGGTACCTACGCTATAACGTTATGACAGATAGTTTAGAAGACATCAGACGTTACTACAAAGTAAGTAAAAACTACGCGCAAGTGATTTCAAAAGCCGCGCAGTAGAGGGTCGGGTTTATCGATGTGCTTATTATTATATACTTTTTGTTTATTATGTGTTTTTGTTTGAAAGTTGGTTGTTATCATGTATTTCAACACACAATTGATTTAGATCTTACCATTTGTTTTTGAGTTATTTTTAATAAAACGTATTTAACTGACTTTGACTACAATGACAGTATTTTCGTTTTATGTTAAAACGACTGTGTATCAAAGCCAATACGGTAGGCACCTTGCTCCTCCGTCCCGTTAGATAAACGATCGTGTATCAAGCCAAGACCATGATTAAGTTTTTTTTACATGTTCTCTGATCTATGTTTTTTATGTTTGTAATCGACATAAACACATTTTTTTAGTATATAAAGCACTAAAAAACTATCCTTACATAGAACATCGAGTGGTGAATTCTTACATGCATATTAAACATAAATATTTTTATTTAAAGACTTAGTTTATTATTTTAAAGAAAAGAAAATAATGTTGATTTTTTTAAAGAGCCGCCAGCGTATTGAAAAAAGGCAAATTCCTAGAGCCACTTTATAAAGCTTGCTCACTGTCGTCTACAGACAACCGCAATATCAGCAGGGGTTCCAATACAATTTATATCATTCTTCTTTATGAGTACTTCCGAAAAATTCAAGCTTTATACTCTCTCCTGCAAACCAATCCGTAATATATTACATTTTTTGAACGATGCGGTTTGCAACTGGGAGTTATTATTGAATAAATATCAGTTAATATCTTCAACTTAAAATATTCAAGATTTGCAAACTTTTTTTATATTCTTTGGACAATATAATAATAATAATATGTAGTTGTATAAGGTAAGAGTTATAATAGTTGTCCCCTAACCAAGCTAATGTCAGAGTCAATGCTAAGTCACGCGGTCGCCAGTACTTGATATTGAATTTTAGTAAGTTAGTTCAGTTTGTAAAATAGATGTAATATAAAATCAGAACACAAAAGAGACCTCGCATCAGTATGCACTGAGTGATTCAAATTCTCAAATAGATTATGAGAAAATCCACCAACGATAACATTGTCTTTATGCCACATAGCGGCACTGCTTGTGACAGTAAATTATTGAAGCCATAAATAATGGTAATTGTTCCAAGGAGCCGGGAGATCTTTCCATAATTTTATTACGAAAAAAGTTAAGGGTCCCATTAAGAAATACCAATTGGCATCATTCGAAACAACTTTAGCGATATCCCGCAGAAGGATGACATAAAGAGATTTCCACGAAACCGACTTGGTACTAAATTAACGGGATAACGCTCTTAGGCGCTAAGTTTTACCCGGTGTAATTAACTTGGCCTTAGTAATTAAGATGGTTAATAAATGAGAGCGTTGTAAGTTGCTTCGAGATAATTATGCCAGGAATCCTTTAACGTAAACAAAGCAAGCGCTGATGTTTCATACGTATTATTTATATTCAATAAGAAATATTACTTTATGAAACAAGTCTATTATAAAATACATTTTGAATGAATGTCTGCGAATGCTTTGGAATAAGATATCGAAAATATTACTTTATTGGTGACGTCTAGTTTGCACATGGGCCGTGACAATTAATTAAATAACGATGAGGAAAGTAAATGAGATGATGGAACCAGTGCGGATGATGTGAATGGCGGTCCCTATAAATATTTTTTTCAATACATCGACAAAGTTATAATAATAAATAATAATAATATAATAATAATAATTTGTTTATTATCAGACCATGAGTCCATACATATAGTTTAAAAAATGTACAAAGAGAAACTTAAATATGTAAAATTAATTAACAATACGAATTATAAGAATACCATAAAACATTTAGTAGAATTAATGTAATATATTTTTCCTTTAAGGTAATTGTATCACGGCGTAAGCGCATTTAACGAACGCCGTGTTATCTAATAACGCGGGCGTGTCAGATTCGTGCGGGGATTTAGTTTGTATTTGTCTACTTCGTTTTAGTTCGTAATTTGTATTCACGCAGGCGATGTGGCGATACGTTCACCTTTGCACTTTGTAGATTAAATTTCGAAGGTTTATATCGAATTAAACCAATTTTGCCTTGATAAGAAATGTTTTTGCATATTCGAACGGTCCTTTGTGAATATGTTCTTTATTGCTTTATATCCTTTTTATGATAAACTTAACAATTATTATGTAACGACTTTATTAATGAACTTATCGGTACATTCATTTTCCGTTCACTACTTATAAATCCGCGTCAACAGCTTCATACTTTAAAAAGAGTAACCTAACATCATGTTTTAAAATAAGCGTTCTACAATATAATTGCAATGATGAATTATTACAATATAATTATATTGATCCCATGAATGAAAGCTGTCTAATTAAAATATTTCTCAACATAGTTTACAAGAGTTTCCATAGCTGAGAAATTGGTATTCAAATGTTCTTTATAAAAATTGAAAACATTAATTATTTCAAGTATTTAAATCAACAGTAAATAATTTTGTTTTTCTATTACAAGAAAATAATTGACTTTAAGGGGTTGTATCATTATCTGTAGAATTTATTAATAAATAGACTGGTAGTAGTTACTAGAAGGAATTACCAAGTGCATGTTCGAAACACTTGACTTACAACAATAAAACCTTCATTAAGCGACACAAAGCTAACACGAGCCTAGCCTCGTAATTGCAATACCATGAACCTATTCGCAAAGCGAGCGCTTCGCTTATTGTTCAAAAACTTGACAATGTAAGCCTTCCTCCAGTCAATTTTCTGCGGTCTTAGAATGGATGACATTTCAATTGCTAGCACTCTATTCAGCAAGGGAAAGTACTTGTAAGGTTGTCAATAGTCGCCCTTCCACTGTGTCATTTCCCGCACTTACTATTTTTACAACCATTTCGTTTCGTAGCTAATGTATATTGTGAAAGCGCTGCCTTCTTAATGCTTCATTGACGATCAATTCGTGCCTTCGATTTATTGCCAACCGCTCTTAAAAGGCTATTGTTGATAATTCCAATGTAATTATAGTACTATATTGAGTTTGGGCTGGAATGTAATCTCTTCGGATGTATTTCGCAATTGTATTGTCGATCGCGCTGATCCAAATTCGAAATTGGATCTTAACCATGTTAAGTGTACTTAATTTTTCAATCAAGTTCGATAATTATTCCTGTACAAATAGGTCTGTATTCCTATCTATGTATTTTAAATGAAATCAGAGATTTGGAATTCATCAACGTATATTTTTGTGTAGATATAAAGAATGATCGGAGAGAGAATCGAGGTAAAACTCTCTCGAGTATTTTCTACGCTCTATACCGCCGTTTACCCGGTGGGACTTAAGTATCCCACTAAAGCGTAAATAGACTTATATTGCAATAGGGAGATATGGCCCGTCAGCCTATTAATATTATAGTAAGGGTTATGAAGTAAATAAATAAATGAGTTGTTTTTCGACGAGTAATTAATTAAGTAGTGTCCTTAATAAATAATGAGAAACGGAAACTTGGCAGCCTACATAGCTAAATTTTGGGTATGGAAACGAATGTGATCCCGAATTAGATAAAAGATTTTAGATTAAAAAAGGCAACAATTAGCAGTAGCACTTATTAATTAATTAAAATAAAATGTAATCGTGGACAGAAAAAAAACTTCTTTGCGTTTCCCTGTAGTCTATCGTTAGCTTTTAATTCTGTGCTTTATTTTAAGCGAGCTGTTCGCATTGCTGCACTAATTCCTGATCTACCGTGATCGCAACCTAATTAATGACAGCTCACTGCCAATGCAGATACTGTGAATTGCAGGATTTTAGCGAAATTGGTAGTCTATATCAACCGGACGCAGTACTTGTCTTTCAAATGGTCATTCCGTTTCCACATTTAGCTTGATGGCTTTGAATACTCCAGCTGCCAGCTTAATAGTTAAGTCCTTAATCATTTGGAAATAGAACTCGCGGCTTTGCAATCAAGGCTTAAGTCATTCGAAAAAGATAAAGAAGAATTGTTCCAGATTCAATCACCTACCGTGCACAATAATAAAAATGTACTCAAAAGTATTGTACATTATATTTATTTAGACGATTACTTAATAGAACAATTGTTACCCACAATACTTTACTAACTTTTTACATTGATACCAGATGGTTTTGGCAGCCAATGTTTCATACAAATTAAGTTCTAAATTTTGCTTAAGGTACAAATTAATTTTGACTTCATCATAGCTATCTATTTATTATTAAAATAGAGTCTTCTAATGAAAAATACTTCAATAGAGCATCAAATAAGGCAAGTGGAGAGCATGTGATAGTTGGAAGCTCGGCGCCACATTATCTTGTATTCACCACGCAGCGCACCGAGATGCATTCTCAGCCGCGCCGTCCCGCGAGGACTCATCTGATCGAAACCCGATACCGTATCGATGTTCCCGAGCTTTGCATCTACTTTTAAGTACAGTCATAATCGCGTGTCAGTCGCGCTCGAAGTGTTTCTAAAGGCTCATTATTCAAGATTCAATATACTAAGTAAGGCTTCCAAGGGATCAGTCATAACTACTATTCGATACCAGTAAAGTGCTAGTGAAATATTTAAAATAAACATTATTCACTTGCTTTCTTCCATTAGTTTTACTTTGCGTGATTGAAGTTAAAAGTTTTTCAATGATTGTCGTAAAAAAAGCTATATTATGTTATTTAATAGATGTACGTAGAGTATGATTTGTTCGTATTATACAATGGTGTTAAAGCAGTTTCCGAGTTGATACATCCAACGTGTACCCACCTCTCCCTGGGGATCCGCAACGCCGCACTTAACACTCGCTGAATATTTAGAAATACACAAGATTCTGCAAACAATCTTAAATGTTCAGTCGTAAGGTGTAGATTGCTTTATTACATCGTTCGCGCCAACACGGCAAGCGGAGTGTTTAAGAAGCCTTACAAGACCTGAAAAATTGTATTCCGATTGCCCAGCCCTACTTATAACAAAACCAACGCTCACAGATAACAGCTTTTTTTAAATTAAAATTCAATGTGGGTTCGTTAATCCGAAATGTAATTCGAGCCTTGCTATTTTACGACTAATAAAAACGGAACGGTTGTTGTAAAGAAATAAAAATTTAAAACACTGCTACGTTTCTTGTCTAAAAGAAATTTTATGGAGCCTGACGAAAACGATCACCATTTATGATTCACGCGATAGGCTCCTTTACACATCACGAACGGCATGAAATGAAAAATAGATAACACTACGCTTATGCAAAGTTAGATGTTGTTTGTTAAATTTTCACGGTAGCGAGGCGCACGCACGGTGAGAAATGTGTCCCGCAGGCAACTGTCGAATCCTGCAGCAGCTTATATATAGCTTTATTCTACTTTTTGTTTGAGACGTTGTTTTTCTGTTATAGAAAATTTAAGCAAATTTGGGAAATAGCAGCATAACCAGATAGATAATATATAACGACATGTATTACGTGGCAACGTTATCGAAGAATAGTACGCAGAAATACCCTGAAATCGATATCTGATGTTTTGATTTTAATACATACATTTTAATAATGTATACTTTTTAAAATCAAAACAGGAAAACGTTATTTAAATACTCACAACTAAAATTTTAACTATAATAAGAAAAAATAGAAAGGTCATCTTTCGATTTGTAGGGAAAAAATGTTCTGACTAACAAAAACAGATTGATAAATATTGAAAAAGCTATAGTTCATTGATGGTAAACGCTTTTATATAGAAAGCAACTGCTTGATTTAATTACATAAAAGACAATGGGCAGTTTTTGAAAAAGGACGTCGTTAATTATTATTTTTTAACCGAGAACGGCCGTAAATAAAGGTAAAGGGTGCCATTAAACGCATTATTCGCGCATATTTAATGTACTGAAAAGGCTAAAAGGTTTTTTATTTTTCACAGATTCAACAGCTTTGCTTTAATATCGCCCATTAACTTAAGACCCTATTCAACACGTGATTTATAATAATAAATTCGCTTAGAAATATGAATAATATATATTATTATATCCAATTAAACGATACTGCCTTCGACCGCAAACTATTCGTCCTTTCTATTATAGCAATATTTATCATGGCGAACATTAATGTACTACATTTATACTTTCAATCACTTAAAGGTATGATCGCAATATTTCCATAGCGAAATGAGTTTGATTCCTTAATATGTTGTGTTTTGACACAAAGTAAAGCTATATTAGAGTTCGATTACTACTTTCTTCAGAGAAAAGCGTCAACCGAATTAAGTTCAGTTTGACTGCTTATCTTAGTCTTGCTTGGTACCGTCCTTAGACCCTAATTTTACACAAGTCTCTACTTTTATTACATTTATTATTTCACATATTCCAGTATTGCAAATTACATATGCAATACTGGAATATGTGAAATAATACACGTATACAACGTATACATTACATATTATAATACATACTTATTTCCTAAGAAAGGTGGTAGAAACCATAATGACCTGTACGTAATATTATTATTAGTATTTTCGTTTCAATCGGATGGAAATCAGTGAGTTGCGAAGAAGCGGGTCGGTCGGTGTCGCGGCGGGATCGACGCCACAGCGAAAAATAGATAATAAAATGTATTGAAATGGCTGCGGGCCGGCTTATCCGGTTGAAAGTCAATGAATATTTGATTTCAATTTTTTTCCCGACGTCGCCGTGAAGTATTCACGCCATACCTAATTTGATTTTCGCCATTCCGGCCGTTCGCCGGGGCAGTTTGCATTCATATTCAGCCTGAATACGCTTTCGGGTTGCCTCTTGCCCGAGACTGATACAAATAAACATGGGGATATTTTTACATTTCTTGCGCGGAGATACCCGACCCGACTGATTATGTCTCGGAATAATAACCCACTAGTAGCATTAGGTGCGGTTTATTATACTACATATTTTTTATTCACGTATGAATTGATGCCATAAACGGAAAGGGGACAAGATAAATTATTGCATGACAATTTTCAATTTCGAAATGCGGTCGTTAAGGACTACTTTAGGTGTGGCTCTACATATGTTGTGATTAAATAACGCTGTATATCCAATAAACGTGTACAAATGTAACTTAAGGACAAAGTTTAAAATTGTAGAAACAATGACAGAAAAACAGTACGATGGACAATGCCCGTTAACAATGGACATATTTGATCCGTACATTAACGTACGTAACGTAAAAGTTATAATATAAGCATAATTAACATGACTGAAAGAAGTTTCAACAAAGTTTTTCTGGATCAAATTAATATGTGCATCTAATATTAATAATTTTTACCTAAACGTACTTTGTATAAAACAGAAACGTAGAATTAATAATTTTGACTAATGTGTATTTCAAAAGTAAATTCGGAATTGTACTTCTGTGTCTGCTTGAGGGGGAACCTTCGTTGGCTACAAAAGATAGCCGTCCTTGATACGATTTCCGTGGGTTTTAATTAAAATCTTACGCGTTGTGGGGATAATGAGAGCAACTGATGATCCAGAACGGGGGAATGTAGTATTTACGAGTACAATTTATTTGCCGCCATTTTTCAAATGTTAACGTTACTCTTGTACACAATTTACCAAAATAATAAGGACCCTTACGTAGAATTTTGCGAGTTATTGCTTTGAATAAATTATTTAGTAAAATATCCTTATATTTTATTTGTTTTGTCGATTAAAATTTTATATAAAGACATAGTTTCCGTTTTTTTACATTTTTTATAGCCTACGAACGGTATACATGAATATATCTTATTCATAAGGAAACATGTATTTTATTTGCGCATCGATTTGTTATTTATTAGTAAGGCACACTCGTAAGGCGAGGGAGGGAGTACAATATTGGAAATGGTGAACCTATTTAGTGACGATGCTACCCGAACCCGACGATTTGCTTCGATACGCCTCAGCCGTAACATCCTCCATTCTCTCTAGAACCGCATTGACTTTCCTGCCTCTGGCTTTGGTTAGTCATAAAAAGTACTTCTCAGTAATCCAGAGGGGTCTTCCTTCATTGGTAAATTTGTACAGGTCAGTGGCTGTGTTATCCGTTGCTAGTTAACCAGTATCGACTTTGCGGCGAAGACGACCGACGAAATGAGGCGAGATGCTTACAAAAGTAATATTATTTTCCCATGTGACACGCAAACCTTTGAGAGGCTCTTTGTTTTTGTTTAGAAGCTAACTTAATGATGATAGAAAAGAACGCTTGTTTGGTTTGTCTTATCGCATAAAAAAAGAACTACGTAAATAATAATTTGTATATTTTTGAGTTTATATTGAATTTTATTAGAATTGCTTTAAAACATTTTGTTTGATTTTATCAACCATGCCATAGTTATTTAAATTGGTTATTTAAATTACAAAAGTCGCAAGAGTGTTTTTTGTAACTTACCTCTGTGCCTGTTGGTTTGTTTGTCGAACATTAACATGGCATCCTCGATCTGCAACGAAAGAAAAAACACACATTAAACTTCAAATCCAGGAAAAAATGTAAGGAAAAAAAACATGGGCGTCGTGCGCGATTTCGGCCCCGCCCTGGCAATAAAACACTCCGGCGCTGTAATAACGAATAAGCACCGGTACAGAGTAAACCACACGCTGCAAATAAACTTTGATAAGCGAGGGCGAGCAGGTAATAACGTATTCATAGAGAAATAAATGGAAAGTCAGCGGCTAGGATGCGAACAATACACGCGAGCGGAGATACGCTGTCACCTGGCGCACAACTAAATTCGGTCAACACGGTACGCTTATAAAATTCACCGTTCACTTGTAAAATACTAATAAATCCCGAAAACTTCGAAATAGCACGTTAATATTGACAACTTCGTAAATGCGGCACACATACACAAGTTATAATTATGAATTCTATGGTATATTAAATTTTCATGTCATATGACACATGTAAAATCGAACGGTATATAAAATGACAGTGGATTCGAAGTGTGAAATGTCGCGTAAAAATATTCGTTTGCGTAAGGCAAGCTCTGCGTGACAGTTGGGGCCGGGTTTTGTCTCGCTGCAGAGTCTGCCGGGCGCTCCCCGGGGCGACATTACGAGGGAAGGTCGGCGGAACGCTCTCCCGATGATCGATGTCGAATACCCGTAACAGGTGACCTTTCGCTGAATTATTCTTACCTGTAGAAACGTTTGTTTAGCGGTGATTTGTTTGAGTGGGAATTGCTAGACGGCCGCACGGACAGGCGCGAAAAGGCTTCCCGCGGCAAGTTTAAAATCGCCTTTTATTTATTACACAAATTTTCGTATTCTATTCGTAATTTTTTTGATTGTGATAGAAAATAACACGATTACGATGTAACTAATATCTTTGTAACGAACGAACGATATCAACAAATGGCGTTTGTAAGGCCACTTTCCCCATGATGAAACCGCTCATTTATTAAACGAGCAATTTCACCATTAAATAATTAAATATGAGCGTAATGCAAGACTCGAAACCAAAGTAGTCTGCTATTGCGATTTTATTTAAATCCTACAGCCGACATTAATAAATAATAATAATAGCGAACCTACTGTTACTAGCGCCAACTGATAGTTCCCATCACCGCGATATGGACGTAAATAGAAAGTTGACATGCGAACAATATGATCGCATTGGCCGCTTTTAATAAAACTGTTTAAAATAAGCGTCGTAAGAAGTGACTCAGCTACATTACGAATAGAGTAGTACACTTTTATATGTAACTATAAAACACTTTTAACAACTATTGCTGGGTTAAATAATTAATTAATTTTTTAAAATAATTTTATTGCTTTGCTTGAGGTTGTAATGTATCGTGTAGCATAAGGACTTACAACGCTTGTAAATCCAAAGAGTATGCAGAGATTATTGTTTTGGATTTAACACGGTCATGGGACACTTTTCTCGCTTCTGTCTTCACACATATACGAAAGCTTTGTCGTTTTACAATATATACATAGATATATCCAAAATAACTTTTTATATCAGATACTGACATTCAGTTACCCTTTACAAACTTATATATTATGAGAGACCCGGTCTTATTCTTTTTATATAGTTGTCTTTTATGCAACTATATAGTTGTGGTTAAAATAGTTTATGGGACTGCGTGGGTTATACGGAGTGATACTTCGTCTGTAAGCTCGGCTTAGTTTCACTTTACATTTAACTTTAACCAGTTACTTCTATTTAAGTGGTCTGCTTGTACCCTTTACCCTTTCTCTAGTCCGTCTTTTGTACATATTAAATGGGACATGTTTTGATATAAATGTAGTTTTCTCCTACAAACACGTAGCCAAGTGCCTCATACTACAGTTTTTGAACAATTACAAATCGTTTTAAAAACATATGACATAAGTAGCTGTTTATTAAGTACCAAGTGGTTTTTTGATGTAAATGCAGTTCCGTATAATTTGAATCGCGCCTTGAGAGCATATTTTCAAAAATCGGTGAAAACATACAGTTTACGTTACCCCCTCACACAGTTTTGATGAAAACTGTAACCTCACCATAATCTGGCATAGAAGTTCACTGACAAGCAGCTGCAGCGCCAATGTAAATCGTGAGCCCAACGATGCCATTAAGTCCACTTTGCAGTGTCCACTTCAGTCACGTATCCTCAAGTGGTCCCTAACAAGTTGTGCCTTAACAAGAACATTTATGAACCCATCGCGTCGTGACCAGTCTAATTCGCCTTTTAATATTCTCAATGTGTGGTTGGCCCTCGCGTGGATTTCCTACAACTTTACTAGTTCCACTCGTGCTCAAATATTTTTCACCGCGACCCGGGTGAGTGAGCAAAATTGGAGACAATGTACAATGTAGACGCCCGGAATTTTTATAGCCTCACCCGACCATGGCTGGGGATAAAACAAGTTTTTACTGATTCTTTACAGCTTTTCTTTCCGTTTTGTCATTATTGACGTTTTACAATTTTGTTCGAAATTTTCTTTCACTTAACAAATATTTAAGATATAAGATCGAGTAAGAGTAAAGGTCTGGGTATGGACTAACAATTAACGTCATAGTGTAACCACGATAATCTAAATGCAATTGAAATTTATTAGGAAAAATATGATAGATTATATTATAGTCAGAGTGAGCTTTATTTCTTAAAATAGATCCGACAAAATTACTCACAGGACGTGCTGATGATTACCATGACTACGGTCAGATGCAGTTTTCACAAACATTATCTGGACCACCAGGACTGCTTCCGGTAGAGTCCAACATATTCATAAAGATCAAATCTATGAGGTTTCACCCCACAATACTATTACCGATCTCAGGATTCAGAGGTGAATCAACCAACAACAACCCATTTGGCGCTAAATGGGCCTTTGTACTATTTATTTTCATTGTGAACACATATCATTTACAATAGTAAGAGGAGCGTCATTTAGATGTAACGTCGTCACGATTCTCCTAAACAGCCGACTCTATTATTAAGTATTTTATTTAAGAGGGAGACACCGCTGGGCCCCCGGAGATACCTGTCGCATTAATTTGCTCGTCGTAGTTACTCGCTCGTTTAAGAAAATCTTTTCTTTTATCTTTCTTAAGCAACCGCTTATCAGCTTTATTTGACTTTCCTGATTTCAAGTACTAATAAAATGTATTTAAAAATATGTTAATATTAAACGGTTTATTATCGTGACTTTTTGGAGACTGTGCAACCGTCAATAAAATAATAACCCAGATATCATTGGTTGAACACAATTAAGCATATGTTATTAACATTTTTAAGTTAGCAATAATAACCATAATTGTGTTTGCACAAGTTGTTCGCATTATATAAATGTTTCGCTAGCCGTGTTCAATTGTTAAATAGTTTAATTGTTCAACCGTAGCAACTCAATTAAAGTTATTTTATATCGTCATTAAGTACATAAATTTCTAAAAACAAATTCGTTTTAGATTCAATATTGTTGTCTCCTTCATTGACAACTTAAAGTAGATTTTCTTATTCGTTAACTGACTTTGCGAAATGAATGTTTAATTATTAAGATATTACCAGTATATGCTATGTAATTAAAATCCTGCTAATGGATGTATGAATGTTTGTTATTCTTTCACACAAAAAATACTTAACGGATTTTAATAAAACTTTACAATAATACAGCAATAATAATACATTAGGATAAGGCTATAATTTATAAAGATATTGTGTGAATTGTTCAAAATATAACGATGAGCAGGAAAAAATACGCTGTATGCGAGTTACTACTCTGATGTTGTTTTTAATGTTAGAAGGCGGCAAACGAGCAAGCGGATCACCTGATGTTAAGTGAACAGTGCCCATAGACATCTGCAAGAGGTTAGTAGGCGTTGCAGTTGTGTTACGTTACCTTTAATGGACCGCCTACCTTTATAAAATGAGTGGCATATCTGAGAGAGATTCTATTTAATAAATTATTTCGAATTATCTCTTTTGTTCATTGTTATTGTTGTTAGAACGTTAACAGTAGTAAGTAATTACGCGTCTAATAGCAACGATCAGTCATTCTGCCAAATTAGAGCCGTCAGCGGACTAGAGGAATTCACTAACTATGCAATTGTTTTCCTGTCTGGTTGCTAACGGTTACTTAGCAGTTCCAAAACTATCCGTTGTCCGGTCGTAACGGTCAGGACCGTTCCATCAAAATACCAACAATGCCTCGAAACAATGCTTCTTGAACGACGCTTACAGTATTGGCGTCGTATCGCGCATAACGTCGAACTGAAATCCGTTAAGCATTCAACAACATCCATAATAATAATATATTTGTTCCAGAATTACTTCCATATGTATTAGGTACGGCGAGGTAGTCGCGCGTTAGTAGCGTATTATACATATACTTTAAAATTAAATTCCCGACATCATATTGCACGATATTTTAACTAAGAAAATGTGATTAAACTCACTTTAACATAACACACGTATAAATAACAACTTAGGGTAAGTCAGTCTCTTTGTATAAAAGTCACCAGCCGGGCCTAAATTAAGTTTGTAAGACGTTGGTGTCGTAACCTCTAATATATGTAACGACTTCTTTTTGATTTTTTTAAAATAACAGTATTCTAATTTAAAAATAAGTTCCAATGATGTTTCGTAACTTAGGTTAAGTTAGTTTAGGTTTCGACATTAATTACGGACGCTATCCGTTATTACTTATTATTTTATTATTTTATTTGTTATTAAGATTCGGTAATAAGATAGTGCGTTTGTTACTTTTTTTAAATTTATTTAGGAAACAAACAGTCGCTTAAAATTATCAGTGTCGTAATTGTTTAACAACATTCTTATAATGACCTTGTAAGAATTTTGTAATTTCTACAATACAATAAATCAACATCCAAAGTATATAATAATACGTATGACATGTGACTACATAAAGTCCTAAGACCAGGTGTTTGACAATTATTCCGATAATTTCTCTCGTTACTAAAACAGAGATAAAACCAAAGTGTTCGAAAGTGGTTTACAAATAGATTAAGGTTGTATAAACTTTAGGTAGCTGGATTGTTTTAGTGAATTTAAATTACACAGTCTGTACGTGCATTAAGATTAATAAAACATTATCTTATTAGTAGGCTCGCTATAAAATTAATTCTGTAATAAAGCTTTAAATATTTGAAATAAAATTTAAACTATTTAAATTATAGTTAAGATATAAAATCAAATAATAGACACAATAAGAAACTTAAATTAAGGAATTTCAATAGACTTTAAAAATAATAAACTTTTGCATAAAAAAAACATTCCGCTCAAACCCAATTAGAACCTCCTACATTTGGCAAGTCGGTTTAAACTGGGAGAAAACTCAATAAAAACGAATCAGAAGAAGGAAGGCCTTCGAGAAACAGCGTAAAGGAAAAGTTTTAATTTGTTTAAATATTTCCGCGGGTCAGAGCTCCCGCGGAGGCTCTCGAGTCTCGTGCTCGGGCATTAACTCGCCCGCGGCGGCCTAATGACGCAAGCCACCTGGTCTTACAGGCGACATAACAATTAACTCGGAGAAGAAAATATAAGGTAAGCTAATAGAGCTACTCAGATACACTTCACCCCGTGCCCTCTATAAATAACACCCCTTTGGAGGACAGAATCCTCTGCAATTTTGTCGTATTTACGTAATGATTCCCCGAGGAAAAAACTCTCGGGAAAGGATAGCGACATTTTATCCTTTTGTTTTTATAGGCGAATTGATTGGGAGCAGTACGGAATAATCTCGAGATGGGATTACTTTTCTTTGAAGACAGGCAAAAGCAAAAGCAAGGAAATAGAAAATAATATAAAATAATAACTCACAATATTTAAGCTGAAATTAACTTGTACCAAACTGGATATTATATATAATTTTTGAAGTGGTGACTAAAAGTTATTAAATTTATATTTCCCTACTAATATTAAAGAAGCGAAAGAAACTCTGTCCGTCTGCTGCGCTTTCACGCCTAAACTACTGAACCGATTTGAATGAAATTTGCTACATAGATAGTTTAGAGCCTGAGAAAGGACGTAGGTTGAAATAGGGAATGAAAGTATTGAAAGTTCGTCATTTTCGAAGCTAGATGCTTGAAACATATTTTTTAGGCCTTTGGCTAGATATAAATAAATGTGGCATTAAAAATTTGTAAAACAATTAACCTTAAAGGAGTAATATAAAAATAGGTTATGAAAGTTTGTATGAAAGTTTTGACATTTTAGCATTTAGAAATTAGAGACTTGAAATTTATTTTTAATAAATCGGTCAATTAGTCAGTTAGTACAATATGTGAAACGGATTAACGCAAGTGAGAAACTTGCTAAGCGCTGGGCCGTATACAATGAGCGCTGCGCTGCCGCGCCGGGGGGCTCCTTATTTTAATGTATGTATAAAATTCATTAGCAAAATAATTAGCCTAAAATATTTAAAATGCTGCCCAATGTCACTATTCCACGCGGACGAAGTCGAGGATACAGCTAATATATATCCTAACCGCGTCCTGATTTCATTGAAAACGTATTTAATAAAGCCAACTCTACTTACCGATGAACGAGACCAGTAATACTGCTTCTATTTAGAATTGTTATTTAAGACCAAAATAATATAAGAAACTTTAAAATAAAATATTTTAGAAAATATCCTCGGAACTGATAAAACTCTCGCTTTCTCGAATATCCGCAAAGCTTACCGAAACCAATTTAAAAGGTACTGTGTATCAGTCACTAATATTGATTTGTGGCCTTATTTTTTGCTTCATATTTTTATAAAAAACATATGAAATAAACATATTCATCATTTGACAAATTACTTAAGTTTAGATGTATGGCGAAATAAAATCTTGAAAACAATTAGGAATGTCTCGAACCGTGAAAAATCGATGAATAAAATATGAGAGAAGTTTAGGAAAACCCGAAAACGTTTTTCGTATTTGAATAATCACTTTAGCAAACAAAACTCGACCGAATACGCTTCATTAATTATTAACCTGCGCTTGAGTATAAGACAAACATAAAACGCGAAACATGAAATTATTTCAGATATTTGGCACCAAGAATTGAGTATATTATAACCTTTTTGTTGTTATAATAATAATGTAATATAATAGTTCAGCAAGCTTTTTTAATTTGTTAATTTAATAAAAACTTTATTACATTTAAATCTTAGTACCTCCTTGCCATTACGTTTAAAACCTCAGGACGTATGTAGTTGAAACGAATCTGCGTAGATTTGCGAATACATACGACGGTTCTCAGCATTTTCAGGAGATGTTCGTACGACTGACAGTTGACAGTTTGTCATAGCGGTTGTGTCTCAAATTATTTTCAATCTATTTATTTCGTAGGATGTATTTTTAATATCGTTTTTTTTTTAATATCATACATAAGTCTAGGAACAATTCTGAATTTGTCACTGGCGTCAAGGAGGTTTCTAAAGGAAGTGTGCGTGTGTGCATGATAAGATCGCTATTTATTGACAAAGACTGTACGATGCTAACAACGAGAAAATAGTTCAAAAAGTGATGTGAATGTTATGTGTAACGTCTACCGCATGCTGCCTTCTCAACCAGAATTCGATTGTTTGTAAATCAACAAAAGTAAGCACGTGATGTATTACGACACAGAAGAGATAATGGCGGAATTCCATGAAGACAGAAGAGAGCGCTCATTCTACAGGAATGGGAATTAGAGATGAATGCTGACCAGGTAATGACGAACCTGACGAAAAACGATGCTGAGCCCGACCAATCAGTCCTCGAAACATTAGACTATCTCGGCAACGGAATTGTTTGTGTTAAAAAACATGATAAAACAAGACTTAAGTTCAATGAATAATTCCCGAGGAGGCGTCATGCTGTCGGCCGGTCGTAAAAACTGTAGCCAAAATCTATACAGTATGGACTACAATAATACTGTGCCGACCCCACATGAGTGGGAAAACGATAAGTAAATATATTACAGAAACTAATTATTTAGGATTTCATTTAATGTCTGAATGAGGGCTTCGATGTGACAACACCTTACACACAAGTATGCCCTTGCCTCGCAGAGTACCGGTGTGGTGTAGTGGCGCGGTGTCGCCTAAGCTGCTTAAAGTTAAATCGAAGCGTTTTTAGTTATTTTGAGGGAAACATCTTCAACTTGTCTATAATCTATCTGGTATTTATATTTGTAGATTTTTATTTGTCTTACATTAATTTATTTTTATAGGTACAACACAATAAAAGAAAACATATAAAATACGAACCAATCAATAATTCATAAATATACTGACTCAGTAAGGCTATAATCTTCATAATGATTTTATTAAGAAACCTGGCCATTATACTGTGTCCCAAATCAAACGTAATCTTCGAATGAATAATAGATCCAGTTGGAATACTTTCTTAATACGGGATATAGAATAATCATAAGGGTAAGGAGAGGATTGGAGATCTGTGTCCTTCCTAAACCACTGAAACACTTCGGATCTATTGTTAGCTGTAGAGATGAATAGAATACATAAACATCAAAGGAAATTAAATATTGTTAAAGAAAAGCATTGAACACATCAATTCTTCGATTTATACTGATATATTATTTAAAATACCATATAACAAATTAACTTTAAAAATAATCCTAACGATAATATTAATGTTTTATTTTGTTATAATGTTGAACAATTATAATATGGAAGATAGAATTTAGTTTGAAGCAATAAGTTTTCATCGAATTCACAGAAGCTAATGTGTAATTTGTAATGTGTACGAATGAGAAAGGATAATCTCACAATCGAAAATTAAACTTCTGTCATTTTTATTTATAACGATTATAATTTTGTTATCGCTTACTTTTATTGTCTTAAATAAACTCGGCGTAAAATAATATAAGCTTATCAAACAAAGTACGCCCATCACTTCAATGATCGGGGTATTTCTCAAACTTCGTAAACACTTTAAAAGTTTGGACCTGGCCCGAATCGCGCCCTGATGTTAATTACCAACTTTTTAAAACTGCAACTCATAATAGACAGGGCGGGCTGAAAGATGAATGATGTGTTGGGTTTTTTCATTCCTTTTTTCCATAAAACTTTGGTGGAAATTCCGAACAAAAAACAACATGAGCTTGACAGCTGAGTAGTTAAAACAATAACGGTATACGAGATTACCTTACTCGTAGTCTATGTTTTAAAAGGATTATTCAAATTAGTAAGGAATAAAAACAAGCAGTAATTTTTTAATAAAAAAAAACTTGAGGATTCCGATAAGTGATAAGCGTGCACAGCGACTTGTTCAGTGAAGTAGCGGCAGTGGGCTAACAAAATATTCATTTGTTGCAAGATTAGTGTAAACTTCATCACATCTTTTAATAAATAATGGAAGTCCAATATTGTTCATCAATCTTATTATTGACATGAGAGAATGTGGACTAATTATTTCCAACATAAAATTCGTAACACGGATTTTCTTCTAAAAGTTTCAACTAATTTCTGTTAATTAATCTAACTTTTGACATCGATTAATGTTAAATCGCTGAAATAAGTTGTCATAATGGAAGCGGATCGCCATCACAATAAAACAATTCATTCGGTATCTGATTTTGTGAAATTTGCCACTGACGCTCTTCATCTTAGGCACTTATCATGAATAGGCTTGACATCCATTGTGATATTTTATTATTACTCTGTGAAATGCAACGAGGCGGAGAAATTGTTGAATCCTTACAATAGAGGGTCTGTCTTCGTCGGGTCGAGAGTGGAAAAGTTGGGCGAGGATTTTGGGATTCGAAATGATGAAGGATTGATAAATTGTATTATCTTGTTAAAGCAACGAATTTACGATATCAGAGAAATATCATCGAAGAATCGATCGAGTATGGAGCACATCTTGCAAGCCGTGAGGCGGACACTCCGATAAGGCGCAGCTATAGCCGGCTCCTTCGTTTCCGATCTGCATATAAATCGGATATTTGTAATGACTTCGCTATCGCAAGTATCCCGAAATGCGTCCAAAATCCGATAAGCCCTGCCCGTGAAAGCCCTAACAGAAGTTTCGATGACCCCGATAGTACGGTATAGACCAACGCGTATTCTATTATGTAAATTATCAACCACATGAACTTTTGGTGAGCCGCAGCCGTTGCTAAGTTTGTTGGCAAAAGTTACGATATTAATTTGTTGCTCTATCTTGTCTTGTTGATCAAATGGGATGGATGTGATCACAAGTCCAATAAACAAAATATTTATGTGAAGGTACGGGGTGAAGTGGAACATAAATAGTTTACCTTTTATTAATTTCATGTATAAAAGAGTTCGGATAAAAATGAAAAGTAAATTGAAAGCAGTTTAAAAGCGTAGTTTTAATCGCGTATCGTGTTGAAATTTAGCTGTGAAATGAAGAATTTGTTGTGCGTACGAGAGGCGCCTGCTGTTGGTAATGGTGCGAGCAAATGACCCGTAAACATATACATTACATGTAGCAACCTATTTATGGATAATTCGAGTTATCGTTGCGCGTAAATTGTAAACGGAAGAAATTTTGATAGAACTTTTATTGGTAAATGTTATAAGAAAAAACTAAGACTAATTTAATTTACACAATAAGAAAACAAGGTGTAAGGAATCAAGTAAATAATCCACGGAATTGTGAATAAAATCTTGCATCGCCGTAGATGATATTGCACATGGTTGTAGCAACTACATAAAAATAAAATTTGTATAAATTTTCCGCGATAAAAACACATTATTGGATTTAACGGGGACGAAGTAGCGGGAACTGCTAGTTTATTTTATTTAATACAAGCCTGTGACACAGCGCGTAGTTTGGTGCACATCACCCTTGCAGCGGCTTACGTTTCGCGCACATCGCATCGCAGAAGTCTTCACACCGCTGTATCTTATCTACATTCCTTTCGTTGTTGTCGTACTCAGTATTTTGTTCGTTTCCAAGTCTACATATCAATAAATATTTGTGCATTTCGTTACCAACAGCTAAGTCATATACCTGCCAGTGACGACTTAGGATTACGAATAGTATTATACCTATTTAAAGATCATATTTCTATATTTATTTTTGTATTGACATCATTGACGCTGCGAATGTTCCTCTCACATACAAGCATTACCAACTTAAAATATAAATCAAATGAACTGAACCGTTGTAATTTATTTGAGAAAATATTTGAACTTCGTTCTTACGGATGAAACTCTTCAATTATACAAAAAGCGGGAGCGTTACGGAACTTCGTAATGAGATTGAAAATAAGAATTTAAATTTCAATAATTATTCATTTGCTCAGAGCAAGTAGGCGATATTGCCAAGTTGTGAAATTCTTTCAACACTAAAGGTTTTCACGGGAAACTTTTTAAGCGGCAATCTATGAAATGAAATGATTTCCTTTTAAGGCCAGATTAAACTGATTGGATTTACTTAAAAGGTTATGTCTAATTCGTTAATTAACGTCAGTATTTAACACACATTGTACTATAATGTGGTAGCAGTGCATCGAAATTATTTTTGTCGGTGAAATCAAATCCGTCATACGCATTATCCATCAGGTTTCTTTGCACTAACGAAATAGTCACCTATGATTCAATCAGGAATATCTTGATTTAAAGGTGGAAAAACATGAGATATTAATTCTAATTATAAATAAATTTTAATACATAATTAGTGAATCCAAGATGAGAACTTTTTTAAACTGATATAGTAGTCAAGATTTATTTCTTAATGATACGTTATTTTTATAAGGCCCTTCCCTTACCATGACCTCGTTCCTTTTAATCCATTGCTTACCTATAACATTTTATTGCCAATGACCCATTACAACTTACATTATCAACATCGCCATCCGATTTTACTATTTCTAGTCACGTAATCTCGAACGACGAAAATAAACCAAACGGTCCACATATTATAGTTATCTATATATCATAAAACGGGATCCTGTTTCAATTTGTACGAATGGTGTAATGAGACAAGATGTATGTGTGTTCACAAAACTTTTTCCGAAAACATTCTAACTCTACCGGCAAAAAGTCGTATCGTATTACAATCCTTCCGCTTTTACTTTGCGTATGATCCATGCGTGCAGAACTTTACATTCTAAGACAAATATCAAAAGGGGAAATGAATTATACAGAAAGCTCCTTCGTTGTGACGTGTGAGCGATTGCGTAGACCTCTGAATTTAACCAGTCGTTCGTGCGCCGCGCAAAACTCGCCCCGAGGTTACATTAAGCCGATTGCCAGCGTCAATCAAAACCCTCACTTTTTGCTAGAGTCATAACATACGCATCTAAAGCAAACCGCAGTACTTCGGGTAATGTTTTCTTGTTTTCTAGATTTTATATATTTCAAAGTTACATTTGGAATCCAGACTACATTACTGAGGATACTTAGGTATTCTGAGTTATGTAGTCTGCATCCCAGACTTTCTTACCTTTCTTACCTCTATGATGTTTTTGAAATCTAAAATAAAATCTAGTAAAATTATTTTGTTAGTAATAAATTGATATAAATTAAATCTTAATGTCGGTGGTTTAAATTGCGACTTAACCAAATCACCAAGGCACTAGGTGAAGAAGAAAATACTTGATAACATATTTACCGGTATAAGGTCATAGGATTTATTCACGACAAGGTGAATATATATATTTATTTTATGCATAGCAAAAATAATGCAGTATGAAACAAGTGCTCTGTGCTGGTTTTTAAATAATTATACCGCCTTTTTGCAGGGCTGGTTGTAACTTGCCAACGGCTTATCAGAATTGGAGGCTCAGTGATAAATTACGTCTTAAAACCAGTGGCAGGCAATTCAACACATTCCAGCCTTCAAACCCTGCGAAAGCTTTTACAATTTATGCTTTAGTTGTTTGTTTTTTAGTTACTTGATGTTCGTAAGGATCGGGCAAAGGTGAGTCCAGTATTGACGTACGTAACGTACGTAAACGTACCATAGGTGCAAAAAATCATAAGACTCGCCTACCCAACTTTATCTTTGTAGATTTCACAAGATCAGTTGTAGGATCGAGCGACGTAGCTATACCCTGCTTTTTTATAGTACCAGGCGGCAAACGAGCAAGCGGTTCAATAGATGTCAAGTGATCGCTACCCATAGACATCTGCAACTAAATAATGAGTTACAGATGTGTTGCCCACCGTTAATGGACAGATGAGGGGGAAAATGGTTATATCCAATACCTATACATCCCCTCCATCGTCAAGTTCTCTTCCCTTTCTCATCCTTTTCCTTATAACAAAAGGGTGGAAATGGGGAGAGAACTAGAATTAGGACTCCGGCACCTCACTCATCAGACGAAACGGACAATACTCTACTTCACGCGTGTCTTCTGTGAGGTGGTATCTGGTCGAGCCGGCCCATTCGTGCAACAGATGTTGTTGTTGCGGGCTCTACCACAGTTAGCAGCCTCCATCGGTTACTTCACAGTGTAACCTTTTTGTCCACGCTACACACGCCGCTGTAAGGTCAGCGGACTCTGGTCTCATGTTATTTTGTACGATTATGTCAAAGGCTGAATTTAGACAAAAAAATAATGACCAATTCATTTGGTTAATTTCAAAAGTTTTAAAATACTCGATTTAGCTGCACAATACGGGTCGCTGAATGGCCCACTTCTGGTGCACCGACTACAATCTATCATGCTCGCCGGACAAGCTGCATGCGAGGGCACGTCTCGTGGTCGCAACGCAAACAGTCGGCCATTTGAAGGATCTACGCCGAATCTTTGCACTTCGATATTATTTGATTTACACTTCGATTTATTATGATTGATGTTTGATTTAAATAATTGAATAAGGTCAAATGCATAAAGGGCTATATTTTAATCGAGAAAAAAGCAAAATAAATCTTATTATTATATTGTAGTTTTAAGTTTTACTAAATAAATTATTTTTCTTTCATTCTTTCTTTCTTCATCACCAAGTGACTAAATATTTAGTGCGTAATACACTTTTAATTTGTTGTCAACTAATACATATTTAAACACCAAAGATATTAACTTCTGTATTTATATTTAGCTTAACATTAATAACAACAATACGCTGTACATTTTATTCTAAATTTTATGCTTACGGATCTCGAATATCTCGAAGTATCATAATCAAATCATATTTGTGCAAACCCTAAACAAGCTCCTTAACACATTTCGTAAGACAAACTAAAAGCGAATCGCTTACGAAGCCAAATAAAAGCCGCTTCTAACGCTACAAGGTTTGTGAGTAGTGTAATCCATTTATTGCGGATGAAATAAAGATGGCGAGATTGGCTGGATCACAACGCACTTACACAAATTTCGTTCCCGTGTCTTCAACGATGAATAATAGATGTGGCCTCGGCTTGAGTTCGACCTCTTCTCTAGGATACAATTTTAAGTACGTATAGCTAAGTATCTATTAACTTTGGGCATAATGTTCCCTTAAATCTACAAGAAATTGAAAATATGTAGAGTTAAATATGTAGGAGATCAAAAATGACCACAAAAATTAAAAAGGCTATAAATTAATTTTCAATATAGATGTCCCGACCCGATAAGCTCGAAGCTTACCACAATACATTAGTGAAAACCGCACTTGCGGAACAAACGCACAGACGAGCAGACAAAAATTCTAATAATAATTGTTTCGAGTTTTATTGCGTTTATGAAGGCCCCCAATAATAGATTTTTCAAATATCTGCCATGTACAGACAGCGATCAGTTACATTTTTATTATATTTATAGATTTATACGACTTAAAATACTAATCTGTATAGGTACCTCATTATTAGGTAGAAGTAGTATTTAGTTCATTTCAAAATTACGTATTGTAACTGTAATTTATAACATGTAAATAGAGATAGTTGGCATGCAAAACGATAAATCAAGACCTAAGCCAAAACAGATGCATAGATTTCACTTTTGGAATCCGCTATGGAATGTGTTGCATAGATGTTATTTGAATATTTACGCCCATAAATGCTGCGACGTTATCGAATCCAGTCTGAAACTGCAATGCAAGATTTATGCGTGGTATTCAATAGATGAATCTTGTTTTGCAATCAACAAAATATTTGAAATTCACCTCAAATGTTAAATCGAATTACGACAAATGATTGGCCAAATTTTATATAAAGTCAAGCGTTTAAAAAAGTGTAAATTATTAATGTCTCTCTGCGAACAAAATTTTAGGAAGGAACCATTAACGGCGGAAAACCATAATTTTAAATTATTACATTGAAAATATATGTAATAAGTACATATATGTATGTATCTAGAATCGGCACGCGCGCAGCGATTACTCGCCTCCCGTCTGCGCTGAACAACCCATACGTTGGCGCTTTTAACGCATTACCGTGAATAATATATACTCAAATTGAAATGTCGCATTCGCGTCGCCCAAGCCGCTTTATCTAACTCACGCCGCACATCACATCCTTCTGATTTCGGTTTGTTACGATCGGCTGTCAATAAGCTTTCACCTGTAACCAATATCTGTATATAGTTGTATCGCTTATACTTTAAGGGATTCATATTAGGATATAGAACGCACACAGATTCGTAGCTTCCTCCGGTCAATTCATAAAATTATGGATTTATGAAGGAAAAAAATGTCTGAATTCGCCTGCCTGAATTGTATAATATTTTACCCATTTCCTTATACAATCAAGTATTGACATGACAATGGCTTTAACTTGATGTCAAATAGGACGATTTATTGATAAATCAAACGTTACAGATACATAGTCGGGTTAATTAGCTTAATTGTTTCCGTTGTATAAAGCACCCTTCCTGATGATGGTGTCCACCCTTTACTGCCTGTCGTCTTACAGAGACAATCCAGTACATCTTAGTTTATGTATTTGATTTTCATGTACTATTAAATTTATACAAACTCTCAAGTAATTAACAATTTTAATACAAAATGCGAAATCCAATAACAATTGTTCGTTTGTAATTAAAAAGCAGAATCTTAATTCTAGAACAGTTTAGTAATGAGAAAGGCTTAATTTCCTAATCAAATTAAGTGCTTGTTAAAGCAGAACTGAGATGATTATTACAAGATTCAAAAGCGAAGTAATAACATAATTTCAAACGACTACTTTGTACCGCAGATTATGAAACGGAAGTGCGGCAGTTTGCTGAGTTAAGTATACATTTAAAAACAAAATGGATTAGCATCTTATTCTGAATTAATTGATATGAACGATCTATAAACTACGCGACAACTTAACCACTAGTTAATGAAAAGTCATTTTAGAGATTAGCCGTTATGTACGGGGAAATATGTTCTGTATACGAATTAAGTAAGATTACCCAAGATACCATTAAAAGGGACCTTACAACGGCCGACCTTAAGAAACGTATAAAGGCAGGGTCACCTTCAGAAATCAAAGCTGGTTTTATTTATGACCTGGACCGGGCCTTTATTTGGGCCAGATAAGTCCTTGTGTATAAGCGTTCTTATACCGTTAGCACCGACCACCTTACTTCATCTCGAAGATAACATCGCCATTAGTGGCAGAGCTCGTTCGTCGTGTGCGTGAAGGCAGCTCAAGGATCTTGAGCCTAAGTAAGTACACTTATATCGGACGCATACATTTATATAGCGAAATCTGATAGTCATCGTTTTCAGTTCCTTTGACATACTTTAGTAAAGTTACTCTTATATTATACTCTTATATGTGTTTCATTTATTATATTTACAAAATAAAAATATTTAATATTAAAAGCAGTCCAAAGAATTATTGCACCTTAAATATACAATATTATGTATTCATACTAGTACAAGATATAAATAATTATTTAGTAGTCTGAAGTAAGCATTAGTGGCGAGAGTTGCGTCGGCGTGCGGGTCCGAACGTAATCAGATTAATTAGACGATTTTGCGGGCGTTATTAAAAGTTGAGCCAGCTAAAGCGTGGCTCTCGTAACATCGTCAAGATAGCTGGCTTATGCGCCGCATATGTACACTGCTTAGCGGATATTATACGTGCGCAGGGAATCCCCTTTAATGTTTTAGCATTTTCGGCTGAGGTTGCGAACTCAGCTCCGTTTTGTTTGTGTGCTACAGTGGGCTGCTGGAATAATTCACTTAAGCTTAACTGGAAAAGATAATTAGGATTCTACTCGGTTCATGCAAAATGAAAGCAAAAATAAGGTTGGAGATTTTTCGAGCTCATTCACAAATTGAATTTTATATTTGAAGATGAATGTTTGAACTGGACGAATGTGTGCTTTTTATCCTTTTAGACACGAGTGAGATAGTCCCTTTCATTCTCGTAATTAAATAGAGCGGATGTAAATGTCCGTTAAAGTACTTTATTTTCGCTATGGGCGCATTGTGAATTTTAATATTTCAAAGGGTTTCAAAGGATAGGTATGAGCAAACACGCTTATATCAATGCTATATAGAATGCAGCGTGCGACAGTGTGGGCAAACCGCTCAGTGGATAGCTAGGTCTCTTACCAGCGGCTCACGGGCCACTGGGCTCGGAACGCGCGACCGAACACGGCTCGTGTGCTGTCAATCATAAAACAAAAAAAATAGAGTCGGTAAAATACTAGCGGCTAACCTCTTTTTAGTGTTGTACTGTTACCAAACGCGCGAACTCTTGAACAATCATGATCCACGTCTGTTACTGATGTTTTACAACTCACTCCGATGCAACAATAATGAAACGACAGACAAAAATGAAAAAGTCCTACGTGAAAGCAATATTATATTCGTTTGAAATGTCTCGTGATATCGTATGGCTTCAATTGAATCGTATTTCAAGTTTTTTTCTTCATTGCGTCGCCGTTTTAAATCCACTCAGAGCCCGTCGCATGTGCCCAACCCTGGGGGCGATAATGTGCACTGATTCGTTTGGTCTATTCTTTTGTTATATATCCTTTGTCCTGCATGAAAGGTGGCTGCATTGTTTTCTCGCTGGTATTGAAATCGATTGCGCTAAAAGTTGAGACTTGTGACAAAAGGATTTGTGTACTATTAGATTCCTTGATTTGGCTCTGCAATGACTTCATAAAGTTTGTAGTATTTAAATACATAATTTCAGATAAAAAAAGTTTGTTTGGTCGAACGAAACACACTTCTTATGTATTTTGTAGTGTAAGCTATATATTTACTAATTTACGTATTCGTGTTCTAATAGGTATTGTATATGACTTACTAGATGTGACACCCAAGCTATTTTTCGATTTTATTAAGTTTTCGTTATGATACTAGTCTACTATTGTACGAAATAGAAACAACTGTGAACGTTTTCTCCGCAATGGCATTAAGCCTGTATTAGTTCAACGCACGACTATACGATGTATGGCAGGCGATCTTCGTAACAAATTATGCAAGCTCTCAATTGGATTAGGCGCTGGCTGGCAATCTTATAGATATTTAGCTGCGTTGAGCAGGGACTAGTATCATGTATAAATTTTACAACTGGAGAGAGATATGGTTGTATCAAAATACGTTGAGCATTTTAGAAAGTGGTAAAATTGATAATAATTTCGATTTTATTTCTTAATTAGTGTCAGATTACACATCCCAAAATAAAGTAATATATTCTGGCATTTATTATTTCCTACATTGACTACCCAGAAATAAAACCTTTAAATACAGTAACGTTTGTAATTATTTTAATGCAAAATCCCTTAAAAGCAACTCAATGAAAAATGCAGAGAATGAAATCGTATGTAATGGTTTACTTAATGTCGTTTCAGCGTGCCATGCGGTATTATCGTTCGGCGAAATGGACAGTCCGGCCCCTTGAGGAGCCAAAGGGTTCGGCTCGGGAGGCTCTCAATAATTGAAGTTGTTGAAATTCCTATCGCATTGTTGCGGGCACACCTGAGGCGTACCGGGGCGTACACTGCGAGCCTGTTTAACGGACAACAATAACGTTAATGTTTATTATAATGCCCGATTTATTGGCGATTCCCATTTATGGTCGCCGTTCAGAGTAAAATTCACGGGGGCTTATTAAAGCGGCGGTCACGCTGCAACGTCCGATTTTACTGCGTCGGCTTAACTATCGAATGTCGGTTAATTAAAACTAAAATGACTACAATACACCATGACCAACCTCTACCTTTTTTTTCAACATACTGAATATTTTTAATTATGATTTTTTTTGAAGTAATGACGACCGCCGACGAAGATACAAAAGTATATGACAACTGCAAACGTTTTGTTTCATCTTTATAAAATACGATAATTAATTTAGGGTTTAATAAAAATGCCTAAAAACACAATGATAACGAAACAAGAGCATTTAACAGTAAAAAATAACATCGTACGGCTTAAAACTCTAGGGAAACAACAAACTATATTCTAGAGCATCCTTACTTGGCGCGTATAAATGTGTAGGTACTTATTTTTTCAGCATTCTAAATGTCAAAATAAGAATCGATACATCCTAGTTATCACAAAATGTACGTAAACAGTCGTTAAAAAGATACAGGTGATCCGATCCCAAGGTAAATACCAAGTAAATGGGTTAAGCTTGCAATTATTGAACCTAATTAGTGGTGGTTGAGGACTACCCTTTCGGTGGTCCGGGTTAGCAATTCAAAGTGCCGGGATACGTATAACTAATTCCGCGTTCGTATTGTGTTAGTATCAACGTATAGGATTAAGTTATGTAGATTGCCAAAGTTTCTCGGACTATCTGTGTAACCACATTGCTACAAAGGCCATATATTTTCCCATGATAATGGCAAAACTAGGATTATATTAGATAACCAGTACAACTTATACTTATACAAAGCTTTTACAAATTAGTAGTAGTATAGCAATATTTATATTATATTTAATTTATAATTGTGTCATAAATGTTTTTATAACAGTTAAACTAATATAAAAATATAATTTTAAATTTATCATTCGATAAATAACATGTTGGTTACGGTTTAATTTAGGTTAGGTGATTAAAATTATTTTACCACATATAGGAGAAAGGTTTGTGCCGCAAATTTTTCATTATTTTTCAGTCCGTTTTACAATATTGTGATGATTTTTGTCGCTCAAAGGTCAGGTCTTGTTTTTTAATTAACTCTATATAATTCGGATGTAGAAAATGCGAACAAAAGACGAACGAAGCGGGGATCGCATCAAAGGATAATCGTTCACACGTGAGGTTTCCTTCGGGGTATGGGTTAGCGAATTTATGTGCAAATACGCTTCGGGACTGGCCAATGTGCTAATGAAAGGTAATACATTATTCAACCTTTGAATAATACAGTGGCATGTAAATCGATATTTGCACCGCATAGCCTCACTTGCCTACGAAATTGTTCAAAGAACTGTTAGAGTTGTGTATATGTGTGTGTGTGTATTGCTCTGGCTATTTCCGTTACAGTGTTCACGAAGTCGTTAAAGGACATTTATAAAACAAAGAGATTGATTGAAATCATTGAATGGTGGCATAGTAAGTATTAGTCACTATGTTCAGAATTGTTTACGCATTCTCGCATTTTGCTTAATGTAATGATTACGAGTATTTAGATGGTATAGTACGAATGGTAAAAATACATCAATGACATAACAATAAAATAATTATGCAATCGATATTTATGGACCTAATGTTTTCATTCCATGATCGAAGATGACCAACTCTTGTTACTTATAAATCTTTTCATTGCAAAAGAAAACAAATCTCACTCGAATGGCCATGTACCAGAATTGATTAGTTCTATAGAAACAAACACTATTCCCAAACCGGGCGTGATAAACGAAGTGGAAAATGTCAATATGAGAGAGAAGGACGATCTGATCGTAGTACGTAAGCGGCAATCGCAGATATGCGTTTTACACTGAATGCGCGCCATTTTTAAATGATTACTGTCCCCTTGCCACCCCAGGGAGCAGAAGCGCCTCTCGGCTCATAACCATTGATTGCTTCTGTTGTCACAATCCGACCGCAACGCAACGCAGACCGCGCACTACTTCCGTTACATTGGCCAGTGGAATCAATTAGATAAAAGAAATACAACGATGATAAGAAATAATTTCGGTTTTCTACATTACGTCTAGTTTCCCAAAAAATACGCAATGAAGTAGTGTTGCAAAGAATAGGAACAGAAATGGATTTTCTAAAAATTGTTAACAAGAGAAAATTAGAATAACTTGGGCATATAACGCGTAGTTCGAAATACTAATCGTTACAGTTTATTATTCGGGGAAAGATACAGGGAGAATGAGGTCCAGGAATAAGAAGAACATCTTGACTGAAAGATCTACTATTTCGATCTACTGGTTCGACAATAGCACGCGTTCCTCATTTAGAGCGGCCGTGTCGAAAGTGCAAGTTGCTATGATGGTTGCACAGCGCTGTTAGGAGATAGCAACCAAGCAAGAAGACATTTTTCGTCATAGCAGTAAATGAACTTCTTCGTGACACTTAACTTAAACAATACAAAAAGTGTAACCTGATAAAAAAAATACGCCATATAAACAGAGTATGAAAATTTATTGTTTAATTTTAGATAACTCAAAAAGTTATAAAAATATTGAAGCGCGCCTATGGTTGCCAAAAATACAAACATAAATGTATCAAATAACTAAATAAAACAAAAAAAAAACTATCGCGAGAACGAATTCATTCGTCGGATATGTAAAATGTTAAAACATTCATCTAGCTGTGGCTTCATACACCGGAATTCATGGCCGAATACAAAGCACACAAAACTGCCGCTACAGCAAACCCCACCGCGTCAAAACAACAACTGGCACATTTGATTAAAATAAATAAAAGGAATCATACGGACTGAGTGGATTTACTCTGTCCATCCGTGTCCGACATACTTGTGTGGCAATTCGCAACAAACCTACTACTTCCCTTTATTTATTTTCGATATTTCAACTGTTTTTAAGAGAATAACTTTTGTCGGTATTCCGAGAAATATGAAACCTGAACGGATGTGATGATGAATATAAATACAGAAGGCGCTGTGGTATAAATATTTCGAAACGCACGTCTAACACGAGAACGCAACAATTTAAAATATGAAACCTGAACGGATGTGATGGTGAATATAAATACAGAAAGCGCTGTGGTATAAATATTTCGAAACGCACGTCTAACACGAGAACGCAACAATTTAAAATATGAAACCTGAACGGATGTGATGGTGAATATAAATACAGAAAGCGCTGTGGTATAAATATTTCGAAACGCACGTCTAGCAGGAGAACGCAACAATTTAAAATATGAAACCTGAACGGATGTGATGATGAATATAAATACAGAAAGCGCTGTGGTATAAATATTTCGAAACGCACGTCTAACACGAGAAAGCAACAATTTAAAATATGAAACCTGAACGGATGTGATGATGAATATAAATACAGAAAGCGATGTGGTATAAATATTTCGAAACGCACGTCTAACACGAGAACGCAACAATTTAAAATATGAAACCTGAACGGATGTGATGATGAATATAAATACAGAAAGCGATGTGGTATAAATATTTCGAAACGCACGTCTAACACGAGAACGCAACAATTTAAAATATGAAACCTGAACGGATGTGATGATGAATATAAATACAGAAAGCGCTGTGGTATAAATATTTTGAAACGCACGTCTAACACGAGAACGCAACAATTTAAAATATGAAACCTGAACGGATGTGATGATGAATATAAATACAGAAAGCGCTGTGGTATAAATATTTCGAAACGCACGTCTAACACGAGAAAGCAACAATTTAAAATATGAAACCTGAACGGATGTGATGATGAATATAAATACAGAAAGCGCTGTGGTATAAATATTTCGAAACGCACGTCTAACACGAGAACGCAACAATTTAAAATATGAAACCTGAACGGATGTGATGATGAATATAAATACAGAAAGCGCTGTGGTATAAATATTTTGAAACGCACGTCTAACACGAGAACGCAACAATTTAAAATATGAAACCTGAACGGATGTGATGATGAATATAAATACAGAAAGCGCTGTGGTACAAATATTTCGAAACGCACGTCTAACACGAGAACGCAACAATTTAAAATGGCATATCTATTCAGAAAGGAAACGGAAGTATTATCGACTTGCAAATTTAAATGTTCGTTGGCTGAGCTCCAATACAGAAGTGATCATATCTGTCAATATTTTTGAGCACACGATGCGTTTACTGCTTCGGAACACGGGAACAAAGGAGTAAGCTATCGACATCTTGAAATTGATTCATTTTTGTTAGGTACAACACCAAACTTCGAACTTTCTAACCAGTTGTAATTTCTAATCAGTTTAATTCCTTGAGTTATCACAATGGGTGTATGTTGCGTTAGATTTAGTTTTATCCTACATTAAGACAAACTAAATTGCAAATCTATATATCCTGGTCAAATGAATAGTAAGATTGCTGATTTATAATTTAATTCGCAATGTGTTCGGTCTAGGCAAATTTATACGAGGTTGGTGTCATACTAAAAAGGTTATATAGGAATTACCCGCAGCCGATGAGGATGTATGCATAGATAGATAGAGATACAGTCAGCATACTGCCAATCGAAATCTCGGTCTAGGCCTCATCCCTTTGGGCTAGGGGCATGAATGTTTGTTTATTTCATTTAAAGTTACTAAGATGGCGTTGTAAAAAAAGTAGTGACATATAAAAGCTAACTTTACATGTCAAATTTGACATAGCATGGCCAGGAACACATTTCATTGTCAATTATTTCAAGTGATAAAACTTAACCTTGCGTCAAGAAAACGTACACTTGTGGAGTTTGTAGTCTTGAAATTGATTCTAGTTTATAACAGAAGGGGCGCTTCTGTTGCACGTAGTTAGGTGATATTGCACTCGTTAGAGCGTTGTGGTGCGAGCTAACTGCGCGTTGTATTAACTGTCTCCTACTATGAATTTCAGAACCCTTACATGGATTCCAATTTCAATTCGACAACCTATTGTTGTGTTGTTAAGTTAAATTGACGCTTTCGTATGTACATAACAAAAATTACGCATAAAGATATACATAAAACTAAATGTAAGTATTATATGTGTATACATACGAAATAATGCAGCTTGATAGTTGTTTGAGGAAAAAATCAAAATAATTGTTTAGGTTATGCAAATGTTAGTAAGACATTTTTATTATACTCGATGGCGCCAGTAGTCCTTAAGATAGCGATCTATTCTAAAAATTTGTTGGTGTATAAAGTTTGTAAGCTTAAATACGAGTGAAACCTCCTTGAAACAAATTTCTTAAATACACTATAATTTTAAACTACAATTAGTTTAAATTTCTATCGACTGTTCTCAATGACTGTCCGTGCCGCGACAACGATCTGTTGCGCGAAAGGGCCGACTCGACTGTTGAAAACCCACGACCTCACAGAAGACAGGCGTAAAATACAAGCATGTATTTGCATTTCGTCCGATGAGTGAGGTGCTGGAGGCCGAATTTCAATTAACTTTCCCTTTCCTAATAAGGAAAGGATGGGAATAGGAAGAGAATTGGACAATTGGGATGTCTATCGCCTCATCTGTCTTCTTACTCTGTCCATTAAAGGTAGGCAATACACCTGCAACTTATCTGCTTGTTGCAGTTGTTAATTGATCGCTAGCCACAGGCATCCTATGTGCCGTACGTCCATCAAAACTAATAGTCAGACTCTAGTCAGTTAATAAATGTTAAGAAATATTTATTCCAAATAGGTTGTACATATTACGTATGAGGAATTCTATGCCAACAATACACAGTACATGTATACATAGATGATATTACTTGACTAAATATATTTAACGTAGTAACGAACTGTTTACATTACTTAACAGGTACAAAACCATTCCATCAATCATTGATTGTCAAACACTAACTTCAAACATCGGTAATGGCCGTAACACTTTATCTGTCGCCTCTCATTACAACGAACATAATCAGTGTTTCCATTAATCCTATTATCGATATCTGTCGATTAAATTTGACAGACTTTTGTATGCTATATGTAACAAAAGAAAATAATTACATGCAAGAAATACTAAAATACTGCCGTCGCTTGATAAATGACTGCTACCATTTTTCATATCGTAGCTGTATATCGAAAAATGTTTTAATCTGAATATAAACTAAGTTATTAGCAGCGAATAAAGGTCATCTACGAATACATATATACAAACCTCACTAAGGTACAAATTATTCTAGGAATCATTTATTTATTTGCCTCACTTACGCTATTTGTTCTTTTTTTCTTGGTCAAGTGTCCGCACACACTCAAGAAAGGGAAGACATTCGTGATTCAAGTCGCTATTTAAGTTTTCATCTATGCTTGTATGTAGGGGTGTGAGTCTCTGCTATAGTTAACAAATTCATGGTTTTTATGACAGTATTGTAAGTTGTCGTGATTCATGGTAACACTATTGCACAGAAAGCAAATGAAAGATAAAATTTAGCAAGTTATATTGAATATTAACTTTAGTCTTGCATACTAATGTTAAATTTTGTATTCGCTCAAGTTTTCTTGACTTTTCATTAACTCTCTCGTTTCTTCGAGCGAGAGATGAAAATCAAAGTCGTTCAGTTTGATCAACTCCGTCACAAAAAGTTACCGCAATGATTTATTCCTTGTGATTTATTTAACGATATATTCGAGAGATCATAACTTTTCCTCGAGCTCATCTTTAGCTTGGCTGCGAGTAAATAAAAGACTCTTCTGAATGATGCAGACGTTGTTTAAAAGAACGTGACTAAAATTATTCACAAGAGAAATGAAACGCCTTCAAGTTGGAGAAAAAAATATAAACATAAAACTACAGTCAATGTTTCTAAATGCTACTTTTAGGTATCGTCACGACGACATAGAAGAGTGCACTTTAGGATGGAAAGGACAGAGCCGAGTCGGTGTACATTAGGAGAATTAAAAACTTTTCCCTGTACGCCTCTTCTTTTGTTTTTCAAATGAAAATAGCGAAACGCGAGCGCGACGCTTCTCAACTTGAATTACAGCGACAGAGTTGAAATCAAACGTTTCTAAACAGCCCATCAAATATGTTGTAGCTTCAAAGGGCGTAAAATGAACACGTTCAAAGTGAAACGCATTTGAATAAACAGCGCAGCGAAGCACCAGAGCTGTGAGCAGGTAATCGCGGCGATCGGTGCAGAAATAAGTTTTAATGTGATAGGCATGCTACTCATTAGTTTACTGAAAAAACATTGGATTATGTAGATGTATATGGTAATCATTATAAGCCGTTAAATTTTATAATACACAGTCCTAAATCTAAGTTAGTTAAGCCTTTCCCGACTCAAATACGTTCGACTTGAACTATTTTGTAACTCATAAAATATTTAGTTGCGTATAAAACCACAACGAACTAACGGGATCCGTACCTTTTAAAGCCGAAACTGCCTATACACATTTAGTTTAGAAAAGCTCGGACAAGAATTACTAAGGTCAAACGTAATAAATTTAGTTTTAGCCCACAAACTATGTGGTCAGAGATTTTCTGGGGCGGTCGGCCTTTTGTTTTGTCGATACCTACTATATTCTATGTAATACGTTATAACGAAGAGCCGGGGAAAGGTAGGATTTCAAAGGCATCTTCTTAACTTCCTTAAGATCTGTGATATGAATGTATGTAAATAACCGTTGTTGGTATTTTAATGTGTGGGAAAGATGCCCCTTTGCAATACCTACCCTTTTTGTTCAAGTGATGATAGCTTTGATGTTATTAATCGTATCTAATTCGATAATTTTTTCTATCACAACGATACAAGCTAGTCATCGCTACGACTCTAAAGCTAAACGTCAGATGCATTTAAACTTATTTTAATTTACTATTAAATTAATGATCTTATACTAGGACGGTTAATTCTCACTGTTCGTCAGATTTTATGTCTTATGTATGCACTAGATATATTTTTCATTATTTAAATTAATTTTATTCATGAACACACAACAAGACACACTCGAACGCAAACACTCATACTGCGGTGATTAGAAATTGAATTAACTATTTAAACATGAAAATCAGATTAATTGAATTATTTGCATACTTAAATGTAAAGTAAGTGATCAAACGTATGTAATACATACATACGTTTTTGCTCCCAAAAGATTAATACATTGCATGGAATAATTAGTTTAGGCAAAATGGTGCGCCATTTAGGGGTAAGATGAAGAAGAATCGCAGGTGTAAATGGACGCCTATTGCGCTTTCCATCACTAGTCTCCACGACTCCGACGACCTTAATAATTTACGTGCGAAAATCGAGCTTAGGGAGAAAGACTATGAGGCTTATTTTAGCTTGAAACGTGCAACACCTCGGACTATTAACGCGTGGCGCGTTTGCGGTGTAACCACGTCCCGGACAGCGGAACATTTAGAGCCAATTCCCGGCTGGCTTGTTGTATGAACAATTAAGTGTGCCAACCTGCCCCGATGCGGGAAGAAACATAATGAATGTTTAGTGGTGCTAAGTGTTATGTCTAATGCTCGTATCGTTAAACTCTTACGGTTCTCTAAATAGTTGTAGAGCTTGCTTGTGTGTTTTATTTTTGTCACTTGTTGAGCGAAGCTTTGGAGGTTTATTCATAAAAAGAGTTTTAGAAAGCTACGTGTTGTTAATAGTGTTCAAAGTAAGATCCTCACTGAATCGAAACCATTAAAGGAACGTCTCGGTACTGTATGAAATATAGAAACGGCATCCTGTTCTATCGAGTGTAACAATATGTTTTCTAAGTCTGAACAAAGCCAGTACCCCGTAATGAGAGTTGCGTGCGGCGCGTCAAATATACAGCACGTAAGCAAACAATTTAGGCACGCCTGAGTAAATACGACTGCGAAATATGTATCTTCGCTCGAGCGCCGCCAATGTGCGGTTTGTTTCGGAGGCTGTAACTGGAGTTTACACTGAGCGTCATCTTTTCAGCGAAAGCTTTTGTTGATAATGAAATACAAATATATACTATCCTCAGTCAACTGCCGGCGATGCAGCGGCTTACGAAACGAAAATCCCGGAGATATGTATATTTATTCAGGAACACGAGGGAACAATACTCAAAAGGTCGTGTAAAGAAAACAGGTGTAATGATTTGGTTGTTTTTTTTTCAAATGAGGTCACATGGCCTTTCTATTTAATTAAGTAAGAATTATAGTTAATAAAATGTATGTTTCATAGTTTATATTTAGGATCAAGCAGCCTAAATATGGCTGCTTAGTCATCTGAGTAGCTATTACTTCTATAGGTAGTAAAACATCTCGAATAACAAGAGAGTTCGGACCATAACTTATATGTATCGTTACTGTGTACTTTTAGTAACTAACCAAAAGTAATAGTCTAAGTATTACATACGACTTATTACCTTAAAAATATATACCTATGTATTCATGTGTAACTATAGATGTCTGTACTTTTTTTCATAGATTGCTAAATCCGAAGTGGAATACTCTCAATATTATACATCTTTCCTAATATATTAAAGGGAAAAGGAAAGAAAAGATTTGATTGCTTGTTTGATTCGGTAAAACTCAAAAAGCACTGAACCGATTTTTATAAACCTTTCAATAACCTAAGCTATATTTTGTTTTTTTTTATTTGTCTGCCTATCTACCCAAACGAAAAATTAGAAGGTGAGAGGTGCAATTAGCTATTAACCCATATATTGAAAACAATTTGTTGATATTGCCATTAAAATAGAATAGCGTCTTTTCTACGTGTATGTGTTCAGAACTAAATATGTTATTGAAATGTACCACGGGGTAATTCATGAGAAAGGTTGATCAAAATATAAATTAATTAAAATTAACTAAGAGAAAAGCGCCTCAGAAGTAGCAACAGTGGAAGCCTGGCTCCGGAACCGCGCTTGTATTTTAATAGAACCCAAACAAAGGTGTAACTTACAAAGGGATTCAGTACGTTATTGTTCTTTATACTGGCAGGAACTCTTACGTTAAAACTTAGTGTAGTAGTACTTACAAAATAATAAGTAAAGCTCTGTATGTAATAATTATATAATAACATTTAAATAAATAATAATTAAATAGAAAAGAGGCTGCGATCGCTGTTTTCATTCAGCATGGTAAGAACCCAAATGTCTGGGCCAAATGCCTAATGAAGTGATATTAATTCTTCCAATCCAAATCCAAATTGACTACCTTGACGATTTATTTTTAATTTTATTTGATGCAAAAGTTACGATGTTGCTTAAAACATTTTTTTATAAATGAAATAGTATATGTCCTTGACCTGAACCTGACTGTAAGAAGAGACCTAAATAGATTTGTGAGGTTTTTCTAGTGCTTTTTAAAGTTTTTACTGTTATCTTTCATATCATCAACAACATGTAAAACACGATGGATTGATAGATGTTTTACGCTTTTTTATATTACTATGTGGCAAACGAACAAGCGGTTCACCCGATGCCAAGTGATCGCTACCCATAGACGTCTGCAACTAACTAATGAGTTCGGTCGTGGTATTTCACCGATCGAGCCGGCCCATTCGTGCAATAGATGTTGTTGTTGCGGGCTCTACCACTGTTACTGTTAACATATCGTGTGAAAAAAAATTACGCTTTATTTTTATCCTTGCCTGCATCGTATATATGTTACCGACCGATTGCGAACTTTATCTGATGGCAAATTGATTCATTTTGTTTAAGAATTAATCATTGACAATTTGACTATCTGTCAAGTATAACATCATTTTCTTGTCGATAAACATCTTTTAACTTAAGCTTCAACGTAATAACGAAAGCATAATGTCAGTTCACAATTCGAATTGTAAATGATTCGTTCATAATTTGCTGATAGTTTACAATATACCTAGTCCGATTATAAGCTGACGAAGTTCGAATCGGAAAAGTCAAAATCTGAAGAATCGGTCAGTGTTACACAACATACACGTTGAGACTTACCTGCTTCATTACACAGCTACGATGTAACTGGTTCTTACCCTGTACGATTTTCAAACAAGATTTTTTTACATCCGTACTAATATTTTAAAACAGAGAGAATTATTTATTTGTAAACTCCGTGTTTGCTAAGTTTTATTTTAAAATTATTTCATGAAAGCTGGATTATCCAAAAAAGCAAAACCTATATTTATAACCCAATATTTGACTATATCTGGACAACGCCGGGTACGAATAACTAGGTAAATATAATATTTAAATAAATCAATTTAATCTAGACATTTTAGAATTAGATTGTGGATTAAGAATGGATGAGCTAGATGTAAAATGTCTCTTGTACGCCGATGACCAGGTCGTGTTTGCGACATCTGCGGAGGACTTACAACTTATGCTGAATTTAGAAAATCATTCATAAGAAGGTAAAGGCATGAAGATGAATGTAGATAAGACGAAAGTAATGATGTTTGAAAGAGAACAATGTAAGACTATAATTGAAATAAATGTTAACGGCAATGTAGTGGAACAGGTGGAAGAGGTCGTGTATTTGGGGTGTATGTGTAGTAGAGACGGTAGGCATATTAAAGATTTTGAACGACGAGTGACTGCGGGAAATAAAATGAATGGGGCTATAGGTACAGAAGTGAGGAGTCAGAATGTGTCTATGAAGGTTCGCCCGGCAATACACAATGAGAGGCAATACAAATTAGAACAAGAGCTGGGCTTGGCAGGAAAAACACGCTAGTTCAGTTAATGCCGTTGAGATGCGATCCTTGAGAAGTATGTTAGGAGTGACGTTGAATGATAAAAATAGCGTTATAACTACTACCCCTCTAGGTTACGGGCGTGAGCGCATATTTATTTGTTTATTTATTTAAATTAGGCAGTGAATGAATGTCTCTAAAGAATATGTTATTCAGTGCGAAACACAAACAAAGCGAGCTTGACTAAAGCTAAGCTCATATATTCACAAATCAGCAAGTTGCAGGGCGAGGCAGTAAATAGGTACGGCCGACAAACTCAGTGCATTAAGCAACAATACGTAGAATGCAGGATTGCGCATATATTAACGTCTTGTCCTTTGGCGAGATATCTGGGAAAGTTCGTCTTGGCTCGCGACGATTTACATTACTTCCGAACACTGAGACGGCCTCGCCAAGCCGCGGGAACAAATACTACCTAACACTGTATCTTGGCAAATGTCTACCTACGTTTAAGTTAGTTTTTGACTTTACAGTGTATGAAACTGAATAAACTAAACTAAAATTGAAAAAAAATCAATATAACAATTTTATTTGGTTTTTGTCTCTTGGAAATGAATTCTGAATTCGTAATTTTTTTTTTATTTGCAGTATTCGAATGTGGCTTTTATTTTTTACACAGACTGTAATCTTCACACGTGCGGAGTAGCTTATTTTTTTATTCATGACATGCACTGTCTTGAAAGCTATTCAACATATAAATTAAAAAATAAGATATAAAATAACATCTTTTTGAAATTCGTTATAAATAACGTTTTTTTTTATATTTTGTTTGCCTTTACCGAAGATGTGCTTTTGATCTTTACCAAATGTAAGGTGAAAGAAGAAGATCCTTGCTAATACTATTGGACGATAGCGTAATTAATGATAATATGTTAACATAAAGATTTGAAATAATACTAATGTCGGCACCACGGCACACGAGTGAAGGTTAACAAAGCCGTTCTTATTACGCTAACGAGCCTGAGGCACTGTTTAATCACAGCTTTGTTGCCAAATTACGCGGTTCACTGTTCAAATGTGGGTTTACTGTAATCTGGAGCGATGTAGTCCAATGTGAGTGGGAGCTGGCTGCATCTAAAGGTAACGTTATATGAGCCGCGACATAGGACCTCGTTGCTATCTAACCGCGGTGGTTACGAATATTAAGTTTCATGTTATTCGAAATTTACCGAAAATATGCTCGCTAGGTTACTAGGTTACTAGTAAGACTACTACTTTGTACTACTTTTATGAAAAGGAATATTGTAATCTGTATGAATAAACTTCGATCTTATGTATCAATTGCAAACAGCGTACGTAATACTTATGAATTATTCATTTTGGTATTATAAGTCAACAGTTAATATAATAACTCTGGATATTAAGTTCACCCTCATACTAAATACTAAATAATTGGGATCTTTTCAACCTCTACATGCCGCAAAGATATCTGACAATCAAAACAAAAAGTACTAAAAAGTTTGCACCCTGTTCGTAAAAGTCGTAAGTCTCGCACGAGAGCGTAGCGCCGCTAACTTATCACTTAGTCGCCTACAAATTAATCCGAAAAGCCCGCCGCCCGTGCATCGACCCGTTCCTATAACTCAAGAGCGTTACTGCTTGTCCTTTATTATTATAGGCTCGATAGGACAGAAATTTATTCCGCAGAGGGCCAAATTAAATATAAAACGTCGTTGCGGTGTATCACTGTTAGTGACTGTGATAAATGAAGCCATTAGTAAGGCGAGCTGTACTTTTTTCGGTTCATCCGGCGGCGTCGACGGCCTGGGGGTTGCGGCGAGCGGGAGTTTGTGGACAATTTCATTAGAAAACGTTATAAGTGTGTCGGGTGATGGGTGACGGGGCGACGCGGGTGACGTGTTGGGTGACGAGATAGGGAGGTACTACTACAAGCGGCGCGATAAATTTCGTCGCCTCGCGACATTAGGCCGGCGGCGGAGTAGGGGCTCTAGTCGTTGCCGATGGAAAATGTTCGAACATTCTTAAGCAGAATTAAAACAAGTAACGCCCATGAGAAACTATAAAAACGTCCTATAAATCCTCTCCTCGTATTGAACACCAGGACAGATGGGCTTCAGCCAATGTAACGTTATTTGTTGTGAACAGGTGATGAAGTTACGACGTAACTTATTTTTTTTATAATGAATAAACTAGCGTTATATCGTACATAACGATACCACCTACTATTAAGTGGCGATGCGGTCAAAAGATGTTAGGCTCTAGTTAAGAATTTTAAGTATCTATCATAATTTAAACATGCATTTGAGACCATACCCAATTAACATGATAACAATTTAAAATTTCTGTTTTGTCATCTTCTACGTGGTGTAGTTTAATGTTATATAACCCGGTACATTATTTAAAACCACTAGAATTTATTACAGCACAGCAATACAGTTATTTTAGCCACCAACCTGAGCGACATTATCTGATCATACTTATACATTGTATCTTAGTACATATGTTAAAATGACATAGGCGTACTCCACACACACACATTACCACTTATCCCTCCCCCAGATTTGCATTAAGTCTTATCGCATGTAAAAAAAACATTTTTTCATAAAAAAAACTTACCGCCTAAAAGCTAAAAGGCCTCTTCTTTCTGGTCTTATAGCACTGGCAAAAGCAAAAATTTGCTTATTTTGTGGCACAAGTTAAAATGGCCTCTCATTTTTTGCCGCTCACCGCATCACGCAGAGAAGACGACGGTTTGACTAAGAGGTGCTGACATTTATATTTACTACATAAAAATGTATTCAGTAAGCTCCGGCTGCACGTACACGTCGAAATCTCAACAATTAATAATTTCAAATTATTAATTTGGAACGAAAAATAATTTTGAAATTAGTTTGCACGATTAAATTTCATTGTACTTGAGATTGCGAAAAATCTTTTCTCTCTGCTTTACGAATACTATTATTGCTTATCTTATTTCATTATAAATAAACGTATTCATTGGTATGTATTTACATTGCATGTACATACTATATTAAATAAAAATAAAAATATATTATTGCATTATACCATAAAAAAACAGTGAACAAATAGCAAATGTCACGTCTACATTTACAAGGGACGTGAGAACGAGGTAAAAATAAAGTGGAAGTAAATAAACATTAAACACGAGCACTTAAGAGCATTTTCATTAAGGGGCTACAACGTTGCATGTTGGGACCTAGCAACAGCGATTACTCCGGAAGAAAAACTAATTACGGGTGACAGAGGGCGACGGTAAAATCTTGTACTACATTGTTTTGCTGATTCGAAGATTTTAGGGGTTGAAGAAGCAAAGGTCAACTGACTTTGATTGTCACTCGACTATGACACAAATTATCTACCTTGTGTTTATTGTTTTAGTTATATCTTTAGCGAAATACAATATTAGAACTGTATAACTGTAGGTATTTCCGAGATGCTTGGCGTCAGGTCGTAAAAGCTGAAGCCAAAACCTATACAGTAGACTGCGGTTATACTGTACCGACCCCACATCACGTGGAAAAAGGACAGCACGTATTTGCAATAAGCTTGCAACAGATTACCACTTTATCAAGATTGTTACATTCAAAAAGAATAACTTTCGGACTTTGTTTTGTATATATTACTACAAATGTTGCAAATGCATGCTTTTAAGAAAGAAAAAGCCTAAGAAAAATAATTGCGAAAAAAAGGAATTTCAAGGTTGAGAATTATCGATGGAGAAAAACTGATGAAATCAACATGTACTTTTTATAATTCATGTATATTTACATATCAAATATAATGACATCAGCAGTATTCCATTGGTGGAAACCTCGTACAATATAACAATGTTACAGCCTCACTATTGTATTTTGCTTTGTTATTGTTTGCTTTTATTAGAACGCCTTTGATAGCACTAAGTGTCGTAGTTTTTACGACGATGGCCCTCGTGCAACAAAGCCTAGTAATTATTTTATTCCCATTGTATAGTATACATTTCACTGACTTTCAATAACCTCAGTATACAAAGCTCATTGAATGAACACTTCTTGTTGGATACAAGTTTATCGTAACTAAAAGTGATATTCGTTTTTACATTTTCGACAATTTTTGGTGGGATTGCGTTAAAAAAAACTAACACTGACGGATGAGGATAATGCAGCGGCAGTTGAATTTATGGAATGGTAGCATTATGTCAAATTGTATTAGAAGCACAAGTATCTAGAAGTTTTTGACGTTAGGAGCTTCCGCAACCTATAAAGATTCGTAACAACTGCTTTAATTCTTCCGATTCTTTTGAAGTACTCGTATATCATTAAGGTTCAGGTGAATCGAAATGGTTCGGTTTACTTTATCGTTCTATAACAAATTTCGTATTTTAGTAATAGCTTAGAAGCGTACAAGCTGGGTCAGTGAACGACGATTGTCCAGCCTTAGCTGAATTAATCAAACAGATCTGAGGTCGCCTTTTATCCCCAACTTTAGAAGATGAATTTTAAATAAAAATCCTTTCTGAGTGCTCGTGTACGTTATCACAGGAATATCTGTGATACATTTCAAGTCCCAGTGGCTTGGGAAGTTTAGCATAATCCACACAGAGAAAAAATAAATTGTACTTATTTTCCAAAAAGTAATAATTTGGTTAAAGTTAGCAAGTTTGGAAACTGGTTATTCGAAACCTTTAAATTTCATATTGGATACAGCTGTTTTGGATCCCTAAGATTGCGTAAGGGTCTTATTGGCATGCACTACGGAATCTTGTGTGTTCTATCGACATTCAAAGCGATGCGGGCGATCCGACGGCAAATATTTATTGCCCTACGTCAAGTAGCCTAGGAAATTATAAAGAACACTTCACAAAGATATATACCGTAATTTAATTGAGCTTATAAGCATTAAGTAAATTGTAATGCTTTAGGGGCTCTGCGTACGATTTTTTTTTATTAATTTTAAGTATTTTCAGCTTAGTGCTACTTAAAATATATTTTTTTTAAATAGAAAACGCAAATGAGCAAGCTTTTCATGTAATGTAAAGTGAACCGCTGCTACTAATCAGCATCCACAATAATTCACATTGCCAGCCTTTGTAAAAAAGCGGCTTAGACGAAGAAAGTGAAACAAAGAGGAAGGGAAAGGAAGAGGACGGGGTCTGCGTTACCACAGTCATCAGTCTAAACGCAAAAGTTCAGATTTGTATTTTGTGAGGTAGCGATTCTTTGGTTAACCCTTCGGCCTATTCGTGCAACAGGCGCTGCAGGTGGCTCCACCATTTTAATGAATTAGTTTCATATGCCGTTTAGTAATGGATTTAAAAAACCTATGGATTTAAAAAAAATGGTTGTCGAAAAAAGAAACTAACAAAGGGGGAGGGGGAGACTCACAATGATGCGTCTATATTGTACATGCTCATTAAGCGAGTTACTGAAGCGCGGAGAAACGATAATGGAACTCAGTCCCTTTAAGAAACCAAAATAGTTACCCAGTTCTTTACACAAAGACGTGTAACTTTCCAAGGTTACTATGTATGTATTTCGCAAAATAAACTTTTTAATTATTTTTGTCTTCAAACACTGGCACACCGTTATTTAAATAGCATCAACTTACGATTCGATATATTTTGAAGAGCATTCACGTGAGAAAGTTAAGTCCTAAGTCGTTAGATTGAGTCAAGCTATTTTTTTAAACTTAACCTCTTCGTTTCTTTTCTTTTCTCCATATATATATATGTGTGTATCTTAAAATATATTTTAGTTATATTTGTTTACATTTGAATAAAGTCATGTCACTTTTTACATTTTTGTTCGTAACACAGTCGTGCACCTTTTCTATTCCGTATTCGTTTCACAATATTAAATCCTCCGCCGTGCACTCTCTCCGTATTCAATCTGCTTGCTAGCTACGCGTCCGCTAGATGTTGCAGAATACAGCAGAGATGAGATGTTATGAAACACATGTTGCGCTCACTATAAGCTTTCTCGGGCATCCAATAACTCTAAAATGAGTAAACCACTCCAGTCTTGATAGGATAATTTACTTTACTTTATTTAAAAGCATATTGTTTTTATATATAATTCATATGGCATATAAAAATATCTTATGATATATTCGGTTTATCAAAATCTAGAACTTTTACACGCAAAAAACGGCGTAATCGTGGAATTGCGGTAACTAAATCTGACGTAATAAATATTGATATAAGTTTTGTTGTTTATTATCATCTACCATCACGATTTAAATTATTTTTGTTATATTTATATCTCCCAATCTAATACAGCGGGGTATGTTTTAATATATTACATCAGTATTTTTGTGGCAGCAGGCATGATCATCGTTATTATTTCAGCCTACGTCATTTCGTTAGTCTATAACGTTATTCGACAAAAATTACCACGACCAAATGTACATCTTAACCATAACAGGACCAACACAAGCCCACAAACAAAATTTCATCGAAATCGGACTAACCATTTCGCAGGAGATCAGACACACTCACGCACTGAAGAAATATTTATCTTTTATATAAATGTATTCTGTATGTAGTCAGTATCAAACAATACACTTATTTAATATAACAGTAGCATCAAAGGTACTTATTATACGCATAATTATGAGAGTAGTCTGTAGAACGGCTCCGGTCGCGTAGGTAATTCCATTAATCTCCAGCATTAGCATTGAGGGGACAGGTCGGCGCCATTTGATCCGAGAGACGCGACCGCACTTGTTTTTTGCACGAAAAGCGACACATCAGCATTAATAATGAATTTCTCGTTTCAGCCGCTTTACATTATTAACACTGTTTTATCAAGGAAAGGGGGATACCGAAACGGCTGTACTAGCGACCTTTTATAATAGCTTTCGAAATTACTATGTCATAAATGTTAATACGATGTACAGTCAGAAACCGCTAATAGAATAATGTCGTTTTCTTTTTTAACGGTGTATAACTGTATAATTACTTTATTTTAATATATAATTACTATATTTAACAAAGTTCAAAATAAAGATTACGCGATATTAAGTAAATATTATACCAGTCTTATTTCGTATTCGTATCCGTAAGCGATAATTCAGCTCTTTGTGCTTATAACAGTTGTTGTTGTCTACGCTGTTTGTAAGTTGTTTCATACAGCTCTTTTCAGGAAAGGTCTTTCGTCCAATCGCAGAGGTCGTCACGACAGTCACGATACCTCCATTTATATCCAAATTTAGCCGAGCCCAAGCGAGCACCCCAATAATCCACTGAGGGCTGTTCAACGTCCTCGTTTGTTGAAACTCCAAATCGCAGCGCATTATTCTAATTCGCTTCCACGATAGCTTTCTGAAGAACCTAGTTATTTGCGACATAAGCCCAATCCGAATTCCACTTGAGGTTACGCAGTCAGAATTATATACACTTGTTAAACAAGAAGTACTAAGAATTTGTAGCGAATTAAAACGTCTGCTAACTACAAATCTCACTTCTTATGTTTTTCGATTCGATCGAACACTGTTTTAATTATATTAAAGAGTTGTTAAATGAAATCAAACGTACTTGTTCGCATAATATATAACAAATCTGTAAAAATTATAGAACTAGTTAATCTAAAATCAAGTTGTGGTGTCAAAAATAATATTTATTTGTGCAAAATGTTGTACAAGTGAAAGTTATTCCTTATATAAAAAACACGTGCCCGATGCTAATAAAGTTGGGCAATATCGGAAAGGTATTTTGTATGAACGGTTTTCCAAGAAGGCCAAAAAAGGGGACATAAAACGAAAGGAAACGAATGTGGAAATATGGCCAAGTCATATTTTATTTACTGCATACAATTGAACCTTTATCACAGTTTGTATCGAGTTGGACTGTTTGGTATTACTCTGTCTGGCTGTTTAGGGAGATACCCGTGCGGATGCGTGTTTAGTTTTATAAGTGTGCATGAAGAAAATATAAATTTATGTAGAGGGTTTGTATATAATCATATTTTTCCAGTTCAATCTTTTTCTGTTAAACGAAACAAGTATTTTGTATACCTTAATGCTCGAGATAAACTGTTAAGTGCTTCCCATATTTTTTTTTGTTTTTTAAAAGTTATCACTGTTTTCCTAAAACAAAACAATAAATATACATAACGGATATTATTATTTTCTAAAGATTTTAAGTGAATATGACTGCAAAGAAAATATGGACGGTTTGTAAAACAATGTAATTGAATTTAGAGGAAGGAATTTAGAAAGAAAACGCTCAACAATTTGTCAGTCAGCATGGCGTAGATCTCTCATGATCTTGCTTCATCATGGTTTTTCCGCCAAGCGCCGAGCCCCGTACACCCTCTTAGAATTTTTATTGCTTAGTCGCTTTGAATACTTTGTATAGCGAGATAAACTTTTACTTAAAAGGTACTTAAATTCTCTCTCACGCCTAAAACGCGAATTCGAGCTACTTTATTACATTCCTTTTGCTAACATTTGTTTTTTGGCATTTAAAATAATAAGCCTAAACTTAAAAATATAAATAAGAACTAATTTTCCTAGGTTAAAGCATACTTCGATAACAATTAAGAATTCAGAAAAAAGAATGGGTTTAATAACTAGGCTTGCAACTTTAATCTCAATTCAGAAAAAGAATGGGTTTAATAACTAGGCTTGCAACTTTAATCTCAATTCAGAAAAAAGAATGGGTTTATTAACTAGGCTTGCAACTTTAATCTCAATTCAGAAAAAAGAATGGGTTTAATAACTAGGCTTGCAACTTTAATCTCAATTCCATCACAATCATAATCTGGGAGGGATGAATTCCAGTGAGAATCTAAGAATTTTTCAATCAATAAACAATCAAAGCCTTCAATCGTGTTTGTGTAAGTCTATCTCCTTGCCTATGATCATACCTTTATAATAAGATCTTCCCATCGCTACGTACAAATATAACTAAGAATAGTTAATCATTTATCGTTTCGCTAACATAGTTCTATTACAAGGAGCCGCTGTTGCGAGAAATAAATATTTATGTTGTAATAACTCATGCATTGATACCGGAAAGCTTTGCAGTGAATACAGTTTAGCCGGCACGAGGCGCTTTAGCTCAGCCGACTTCGTGGGTGAAAAATACCTTTTCATCTTGGGAATTCGAGCGGAGATGCCGAACTCCTATATTTATAAGGTGAAACGAGAAATAAAGAAGCCGAATAGTTGTGGAAAAAAGAGGTATAGAGTCGCGCTCGGCGGTAGATCTGGCTGATTGTGAGATATGTCGCGCCGCAACTTGAATTATTCGACAGTTTGAATTGTCGCCGCTCGACCGCCTGATCCTATTGTTATTTTTCTCAAACCCTAAATATGCAAGTGGATAATGCATACCTTACAGTGCTGACTATGGTAGTTGTTATTTTAAAAAAAACGCCAAAACTTTGCCAACAGAAAATGTAATTTTACGCAAGGAATAATTGTTTTTTTTAGCATTTATGACATTTAGTCGCACAATAAAGTCGAAAATTATGCAAGCACTTAAATATTAAATTGTTGATTAAAAATTGATATAAAATACCTTTCTCGAACTGCGGATATACATAACATTTACGTGTAGGCTTACGTATTCATTATGCAACGTTAGAGCATAACGTGCATCTTAATTGGAAAATTCCATTTACGGGAGATCTATATCCGTAAACTACTCATGTTCTCGCGTAATGCAACTCGTACGTAATATTAAATAAATACGGTAAATAAAACATAAAGTCCTTTATTAATAATACCACGAATGTATTTTGTAAAATGTAAAATTAACATCCTTAAATGCCTATAAAAATGTAAAAACCACTTCGCGGTTCCATCAAGATTTTGGAATAACCGATTATAGAATAATGTAACATCACAAGCTAAGCCCAAAATGTATTTTATTTTAATATTTTCTGGTTTTTAATAATCTCAGTCTGATGTATGAACGTTTACGTAAAACGGAGAGAAGCAACGCTATGCAATATAATGTGTGACTTTTTTAGAATTCAATTTAAAAATCAACCGCACATTATCGAAAGTGGATACAATTTGACTATTTTTTTTTAAAATAAAATATTTGACATTGACAAAAAGCTCATTGTTACGGTAGTTAGCAACAAAACTATTGTGACACAGAATTGCATTGAATGAGAAAAATTCCAAGATAAAAAATATTTTAATCAGCCCCGTAATGTTGAAATAAACAGATTAATTAGCTCGCCTCAATCAGCTTTACGAGCTTATAGAGCCGAGTCCGTGCAGTCTGCACGGGAGCGTATTCACACACGCGTAAAATGAACCTTATTTTATTCTAAAGGAGCTTTGAATAAGAAGTTTCGAGCTTCAATGTTGTGAGCTGATTCAAATGTCTACGTTGATTTTCTCATTTCAAAGGCAATCCTCTCGTAAAATTGGAAGATGGAGATAAATGAAACGAACTAAGTTCACATTCGGATATTTTTTTGTAATGTATAACTCGACGTATCAATAGGGCGAAAGATATCCGTAATCCTCTTTGAATGCGTGAAACAAAAATATATTGTAGTCTCTCTGTTTCTCTCTTTGGAAATTTATCGTGATTTCCTATTTTTCAAAGAAATAATCGGCTTATATCGTGCCATCGAACCCAGCATTGTAACAGGATTTGGTAGTTGGAGCGTGAACACGTTTTTGCTGACTATCAACTATTTTAGAGATTTGTGTAACAATTTATATATTTTGAGAGTAAAACGAAAGGATGGTGTAGAAATGAAAAACTTTTAAACTGCTTATCGATTGGTAGATTCTCTCATTACTTTTTTCGGATTCGCTCCTCTTATGTATTTAAGTGCACGACGCATCGCAACGTAGCCCGGAGCGTCGACAATTACGAGCACAGTACTAGACGGCTAATACAAATCGTTCGCCCGGGGGGTACGTTTATCCGGAGCTCCCTCGCACCTCCCTTACCTTCCCTCTCACCGAGGAAACTATTACATCATTGTTCTACCGCATTCCGATTTTATTTCATTCGTGGAAATATAAACCGTCCTGTGACAAAGATAGGGCACAAATTTGTTTCCGTGCCCGCAGCTCGTGTCTCAATTCATTGTCCGAATTGTTTCTACAAAGGAAACATATTTTGTAATATTTTTTTTGTTTATTTCCACCGCGTTCAGAGTGGCCTAGTGTTCTATAAATGTGCTTCTAGATCAACTTTTAGTTTTGTTTAATTCCACTTTGTTGAACTCACATATGATTCCAAAGGTTCTTATGTATTTATTAAGAGACAACGTTGTACCGACTGAAAATGTCCAAGGTTCCTTGAGGAGTAATTATGTGGTACAGAAAACAGTTCGAGAGTGTAATTAGTTAGCTATTAGCCTGATATATTGGTACTCTACGGCTGCTCGCTACGCTTCAATGCAAATAATAAAATAGGTCTAGATATAAAATAGGTCTAGATTTATAAAATTCTCCTTGTAATTTAATATTAAATAGTAAATCGTTTCGAATTTATAAAATTCTATTTAATGTATAAAGCCAATGGATGTTGGATATCACTAACACTTATAATATGTTTTATTTATTGTTTATTTATTTATCGACACTTTGTACATGAAATCAGTTACAAATATATTAACATTTGAAAGAATGCTGAAGTACCGGCGAGCTTAACTCTGAAAGAGTTCTCTTACAGCTTACCATGCGACAGGGAGAGGAGGTTTACTGGGTAACAATTATTTATATGTACACTATTACTACTCCTACTTAAATAATAATCTTAATAAATATAAATACATACATAATATATAAACATATACATATTCATATATATATATATATATACATACATACACATGTATAGATTGTTGACGCATAAAACTTACGATGACAAAAAGTGTTTCTTTACACACGTTTTGAAGTTTAGTTTATATTAACAAGACATTATTATGTCAGTATAGATAAGATTTTCCTCGCTACATAAACAGCCGTGTGTGTGTGATCACAATCTGATATGTTACTGCAATTTCGTCTTGTAATATATGCCTATTATATAAAACAGTTCTACCAGTTTTTTTACAGTGAATACGCTCGTAAGAAGTAGATTTTGAATATTTAAAGGTTAAGTTGTAATGTTTTTGGAAAAAATTAAGTGTTTAGTATGTGATTTAAAAATGGAAGATACTTAGGAATTAATCTTAGATTTAAGTGAAATTATTGAACAAAAGTTTTTTATATCATATTTTTTGGAATCTACCAGAAATAAATGAGCGTGTTCATCAGTTAAAATTTACAAGCTACAACCTAAGCGCTGGGTGGTGGCTCGAACTTCAATCAGCCGTCAGCGCATAACCAAATTAGAGCAATTTATGTCGGGAAATTGGAAACGCTATCGAGCTCTCGATGTACCGTCGCAACTACGTCGCTACCGCACTGGCATTTCAGACATCCACCGTTTCGGCAGTCCCTGCTAGTGCCGGAACAATGCACGAATCTGGACAGTCAGATCCGAGAGCGGCCGAAGATAAACGACAATCGTGGAGCGTTGTAACAACTGATTGATATACGGCGGCCGTTGATATCGTAGCCATTCGGCCAGGCCGAATTCCGGACCCGCCTCACTCACTGTTCTAGTGCAGTTGACAGTAAACGATGTTTAGTTGCCGACGTGACTGAATAAGAGGCATGGCTTTCTCGGATTTGATGATTTAATAATGGCCAAATCTCTAATAATTAGATACATGTATCTATATTTTAAGCAGATTAAACCTAAAGCAAATAATATATTCTATAACATGATAATGACATTTTAATTTGTTTTATCTTAGTTAAATATAAAGATGTTTTAAATACATTTACAGTATTTTTTATAGGATTTTATTTGTCATTTATGGTAGCCATACTTAATATTTTTCTCTATGAAGAAAAGACACATCGCCCTACTGATATATATACAAGTACATATATTAATGCAAACATGTCGGTCGCTTGCAGACATTATTTCGTCATTATCAGATAAACTGATATTCGTCATCAGGGGATGGACGCAGGCCCCCTTTTCTACCCCCATTGGTATTGGTCACCACAATAATCCCCAGTTTCCATCGTCCAGTGAGCTCCCGCGAGCTTGACCAGATCATCGGTCCATCATGTGGGACACCTACCTACGCCCCGTCTCCTTCGGGGATTGTCTTGGCCGCTACCGTACGTTGGTACGTGTTGGTACTTGGTACCGTAAGGTGGTCCTTACGGTGGGCTGCCATGCTTTCCTTGTCGCCATCATTTATGCCGTTATCGCCACGCTTGGCAGTCGGTTCGCGCTTCGAACGCTTCTGCTGCTTCTTCTCTTTATAGAGGAATACACATCCAGTTTCTAATATTTTATAGATAATATTAATTAAAATGATCTAACAACAATATCTAGAATGGTCAGAGTTTGGGCTCGATCAATGGCTAAAACAATAGCGAATCAAGCATGCAACGGAACTTCTCCCAGATACCCTCTAGTGCGTGAGACGCTTAGCGAACGCTCCCTTATAACTTTATATTGGTTAGGAAACTTCGCCGTTAGACGGCAAGCTGTCTTCTAACAAGTAATATGCACAGATATGATGAAATGCTTGTTTAATTTTCCATGCCAAAATAATGAAAATGTGGTGAAAAGTCACGTGTGATATTTTAATCATCGTAAATATATACCAGTCGGCTGATAATTATGGCGATTAACGAGAGATGTGTTCGTCCAGCAGCCGACGGCTGTCGGTTGATATATCGGTCGCTAAGTATATTTAACAAAAAAAATTAAACATTTCTGTAACAATTTTAATAATACGTAGTGTATTCTCTCTACACTACTACAGCAATCAAAAGAAATAAGTACGGAAAGAAGTATTTATACATAAATATTAAGGATGATTTTAGGGAGTCATATAACTGGGTATATATCTTTCATAGTCAAAAGACTTCGTTTATTTTCGTGTCGTTTATGAATCTAAAAATAATTTTCACGGGGACCGAAATTCTCTTGAACAAACTTATCCGCTTAACATTAAATATAAGTTAGCTTTAGCAAACCAAGACAGAAAGATAAGAACAACATACATTTTCGTGAAAAATCAGAGTAAAAAAAATAATAAGCAATTATTCACTTCAAAATTCCCAAGGCATGCCCAAAGTATGCTCCCCATCGAAGGGATCGACAGTCGGCAAAAGGGCGTAAGTGATCCAACGCTGGAAACTTCACCTTGTCCCAAAACACTAAAGTAAATAATGAAAGGGATTTCATTCTCCTACATCGCATTCTCCTAAATCGAATTTGGCTTTACAGATTACGTCGGTCGTTCGGCTAATTAATTTTTAAGTCGACATCTTGATTCCAACAGGCATTCCAGCATTCGGCTTCCAAATGAATTTGAGTATGATTTACATATTAATTTTACATAATACTTCATCTGTTTTTGGCCTACAAGGACTAAAATGAGGCCTTTCAAATACAATGCTCTGCGTAGCTTATAATGTTATCACGGTCTATTAAAAGTAGCATTTTTCGAAAGCTTTGGTATGTCTATAACGAATTTGCAATTACATTATGCTATTTTTATTTTTTGTAATTCCATTAAAAGTAATTTAAGGTTTCTTCACGGTAGTATGTATGTTTTATTAACTCAAAGTATTGCTTGAGTTAAAAACTTTTCTAATATGCCATACAAAAGTTTTTTTTTAAATTCGACGAAAACATACTAGCTGGAATACTGAAATTTTCTCTTAATCGAAATAGTTAACAATAGTGTCACGTTTGGGTTCGTGTGACGAACAAAATTTGTGTCGAACGTTTGGGCCATAAATCCGACGTTTCCTAAATCCTTGGAAGGGCTCCGTCGAGCAGCTTTCATCAGAAAACTCTCCATTATCTGAAGGAAATCGTTACCGGGCCTCAACCTCGCCCACCCTTCGCCCCCGACCTGAAGGGCTTTCATTTACGGCGGCGTTGCGTGCACACGTCCCCGCAGCCTTTGCTTCAGGTGGGCGTAGTCATTGTGTTCGGTATTTAAGTGGCTTATTTGATATTCAAAGACAGTTTGCATTCGAAAAGCTGGCACGTATCGACGACTCGCCATCACGGGGCGCACGCACGTGCTGGCCCAGAGTGGTTACAGTGTGGTACAAAAAGCACACAAACTGCAAATCCTAAGCTTCGGTGATGATGATTTAGTAACAAGATTGAAAGGTACTAAATTGGTAAAATTGTAATGTGCGGTGAAATGTAGACGCCGGAATAATTTGTAAGTCGAAAAGTAGAGATCACCTAATGGAATGTCGAAGAATTGAAAATAATTTTACCATTACGTAATGATGCACTTAAAGCTGCCTAGACTTGGATATTCACCATAGATATATAAATTTATCTTCCTCCCTAATGGTCAAAATGTAAAACCTTATCTAGTTCCACGAAACGCACACGGCGGGTTGCGACGAGGTCGCGTAACGTTTATCTACAAATACACTAATGAAAGCATCAACAAAAGCGACTAGATTGTTAATTAAACCCGCTCAAAATGTGACACCCTTACGAAATGACGCCGAACGGGGAGCACAGTGCACGGCTTGAATGTTATTGAATTAATTTGTAATCAGAATTCTCGCTGAGCGTTCTTAGATGTAATAATACTATTAATTTATTTATCTGCGTTCGAATTACGTTTCAGACTTCTTATGTGACGTTACACGTTTGAGCTGGTTTCATGCCACACACGTTTCACAGTAAGTAATATGATTTAAATATTATATATATTTGGTATATATTATGTAATCCAAGTGGAGCCTGGATCATTTTGTAAGGCTGACATTTCTATTCTATCCAGAATATAAGAAAAGCGTACTCATAGTTATGACGATAGTTAGGGGAAGGTTCTAATATATGAGTTATCGGTGACCAGCCCATAACGTCTCTAATTGGTCTCATCTAATTGGTCATGACAGTCTACTGTTAAAATGTAATAACTCGCTTTACTTGTTCTAATAGTAACTTATCTGTGCGATAAGCTTGATATTTATGTATTTAATTAGTATAATTACGCTTACACAATATTACTAAGACATAAAAAGGAATTCAAAAGAAGCCATCATTAGACCGCCGACCAAAAGGAATAACCATTCCCTTAATCATTATTCTTAAAGACTCTTCATTAAATTCCTTTTATCTCTCCCGGGATATTTCCTTCGCTCGGCATCAATCACATTCACTCCGAAAAACTCCTTGGCTTTATTCTAAACTCTCATAATAGGTAATGAAGGTTTTGATCGTCGCGGCCGGCTGGCTGCGGCCGATTACTTTGAGAGGCACAATGGCTCCCCGGCTGTAGCCGATGCTGAATCCTGAAAAGTTTCTTAGTCCGCATCCATGCTACATACGGAGCTAATTACTGAGAAACTTTTGTAGATAGACACCTGCGCCGAGTCGCGACCGCCAGACAAAGACCGGAGTTATCGCAGACTTACAGGCTTCGGCGTTTTGCCGAACGAATATAAACTTTATTCTATTGTAGAAAGCTACATTCATTCAATGCAAGCGACGGTGAATTGATACTAAAACGAATCAACATCGCTGCTCGCTGGATGAATTGTTTTCTAATTAATCACCAGGCGCAACAAATGCTTTATTTCAGTTATAGGGGTATTATTAATAAAACGTGGTTGACGTGTTCTACTTCAATTATTCGTAAATATGTTAGTTTGTTTTTATCTTGATTCTGCTTTTAGTTCCGTATCGTAGCAGAAGTTTAATACAACTGATATAGATTCAAACGTAATGATTCTTTTAAGATTCCGAAACACGAAAACATTGAGCTTAAAGATGTTAACAGTGGGATCTCTTGACTTGTTCGTGATTCGGACGCGTTATCTCTAAATTATAAATTCTCTGCTTTTTTATATAGAAAAATTTAAATCTAGGCTATTTATCTAGTAGTGGGAGTTACTATAAATAGAGATAGATATCGTAACCAAAACTAATATCAAGGGCTTTTTTATCAGATAATAATTTTCCAGAATTTACCATCTTTAATTTTAAACTACATTTTGATTTGATTTTCCATTAGAGAAAAATTCTCCAGGCCTAACATCAACGAGAATACAGGCCGCTCGAGTATTTTTCGCAAAGTTTATTGTAGATTAAATTTCGGGCGAAGTTTATGGAATTTTCGCTTGAAGCTCTGATATGTTGTGTGGAGCATGTTAGTACGGCTAACCGCATTCGATAATGACGTATGACGTCATATTACAACTTAGACGCTAAATAGCAATGTTCGACGTGCGACTTTAAATGTTACTTTTATCGTACATTCGTGCGTAGCTCGCGTCAAGCTCTCTTAACGTTACTAATTCGTAGTATTTTATTTGTGGAATTTTACCTCAAAATATTTAATATTCTGTCCGGGCTATTAAGTGACAGTAAAACGTTTTTATCACGGTAACCTTTATTTTTATGTTTAAGGTCAATTCTTACAGATTCTTTTTTTTAATACAAATGTTTCTAAGATTGTTGTAATTTTATAATGATATTATTGATAAACTAAGCTGACCACGGCACATAAAATAATTGTGCGTTATGTCGCTAAGTAAAAAAAACAGATTCACTTACCGGTCCAAACTGTTCAAAGTAATTCTTTACATCTTCAAGCGTTGTGGGTGCTGAGAGCCCTCCAACAAAAATTTTCTTTGTCCTGGTCACCATCTGTAAAAAAGGTATGATTAGATTATGATATGATTAGATTGAGAGAGACCTTGTCGGATAGAATCTGTAGGTTTGAATAACGAGTTCATTTCCTCATATTATCGTGTTCACAGCTCAGCTACAGCTTTTTGAATGGTGGAGTAGTGGTGGTAGATATCCCCTAAAAGACCTTGGACCTTTAATGTTGAATCAGTGAATCTTACTGGAATGAATACGTGTTATAGAAGATTGAAAAACAGATATTTGTGTGTTAAACTTATCAGCAAGTAAGCTGTGTTCATTTCGGTTATTTAATAGTTTGCAAATCGAGTAATTGCAATTGCTTATTGAAGCGATATTTATAACTCTTCTTTTCGTTTCGTTCCGTTTGTATTTCCTTTCAGATACGACCTATAAAAATCTTCGTTTCTTATAGTACTGCATTAGTAACGCCAAAAGAAAAATATCCTTAAAATTAATTAAATAAAGATTATGCCTAATAGCTTCTAACGCAAAAATTATTACAATAGAAGTAAGGCAACGCACAGTGAGCTGTTGAAATGTAAGAATAATTACTGTTAATATATTATGCATTCCTCCGTCCTCCCGCGCGAAGGTTGTCGACGGATATCTTTCAAAGAAAGCATATTATTCTAAAGGTAACTGAACTGACGTTACGTCATACTGTTCGGTATGTACTTTTTTACTGTGTTTAAATTAAAAATGCATATATCACTAATTCTCATAAACACAGAATTACATAAATAATAATAATAAATTCGGTAGACTTACAGGCTTTGTTTTTATTTGCTTAATTGTACCAAAGTATAATAGTTTATTTATATAATAAAGAGTGAAAAATATGTGCTATAAATGCTTCGTGGATCAGTTACATCTCTTACAAGATTAGTTTAGTACTTGTTACAAGCATCTCAAGATCTTTTAGAAATATGAACTGAAATCGCATTGAACAAAATATGGATAATTGAGAGAAAATACTTTGTATAACTCTGGTAAAACACAATACATAATATTCGTCTTACTTTTTAAGGTTTAACAACATCTAAACTATGTACAGTAATAGAAAGTATGTTATATCTTTAATACCAACATTAAAACACCTGGCTTTAAATATTCGGCAACCATATTCAACATCAAGATGAATTTAAAATTAAAACAAAAACCAACAATCGAGGCGTAGTCGTTAAAAGAGGATGTTATAACAACGTCAATATTGCTGCACGTCTGATATCAAAAGCTCTACGTGGATTCTTCTTGAATATTTATACGACATAATAACGATACAAAAAAAACATGCGACAATCTAACAATGGACGTCGGAGCTCGGTGATTCCTCTATAGTGAAGAGGGAGACAAATATCTTTACAGTAATTAACAGATACGGCAACTTAGCCGATGTGGTGCGGTGCTAGATGTAAGGAAGTGTCCACACGTCTAAGCCTTATATCTTTACTCAAAGAGCTCTCGACATCAAAACGACATTTGTTATTTATATTTCAGAATACTATACTATACTATACCCTATGACTTATGAAAGGAAAGATTAGTTTTATTTCGTTTTTATATTAGTTAATGCCCAATACAATTGAAACAGAAAAAATAGCATTATCCCAAAATAATGTGTTCACCCAGGTGACACCGGACTAGAATAGTTTTTAATACAAAAAACATTTAAACAGACATTTATATTAAAGCAGAAAAAATATTTTTGAGGTAAGTAAAGTAAGACGTAGGTTATATAGAATTGTACCTTTCTGATCAGTAGACAGACCCGGGAATATCGGAATATCATTACATTTTAGCAAACATACCCTATTACTATAAGTGGTAAAAGTAATATCGTAAGTCCTAATATAAGTAAGTAAGTGGGTCCGGATTACAGCGATGATCACAAACAAAATCGCACTCAAAATGTAAGTAAATGATGAATACGAAGCATGGCGGGAAAGAGGGGTCGCTACGTGTCCAAGTGGCGCGCCCTCCTCTCCACTCGAGCCCACCTTGCCTCGCAGATCTTAAGCACGTCAACATTGCCCAGCTCCCTCTATCACATCTTTTTAACTTGCGGTGTCATCATTCAGCTCTTAAGCTTTGTACGTTACACCTCATTAAAACTCACCAATTAAGGAAGTTCCTAGTTTCTATTGACTTTAAACATAAAATTGCAATTTTTACACAAATAAACGCTCGTCGTAAGATGTTTTTAAAACGAAATTAAGAATAAACAGTCGAGTCAGTTAAACATAAATCATTCCGGCTCGTTAATGAATTTTATTACAGCTAACAATATGAGAAAAATAAATACAAAATTAATAAGAGGCATTCATTAATGCGATTGTAAAGGGTGGTCCCGTGGGAGCGAATGTCAGGTCAGCCGGCGGCCGCGTCAGCCGAAACTGTTGGCAATTACCTTAAATGTGGACAACACAGTAAATTCCACAGGGAAAATTATTATTCATCGCATATTCCATCCAATTTTTGCTTGACTCTAATTTGAAACTCTCTGCCTGTGATTGCCTGAATTAATTATTGTCCACGTCTCTGTCTTGGTCTGTGACCATCTCATGTGATTTTTTTATATTAAATCAAATGGAAGTCCCTAATATTTAGCGGCTTTGCCCAACAAGAACATATCTACTTATAAATATTTATTAAAAAACATATCCGCAAACATATAGATCATTGATAGAATATTATATTTTAAATCAAACCAATTACGCGTCGCAATAAGCACGAAGCAAAAAAATTCAGCGCCATAGTGGCTCATGATTAAAAAATTTTAAACGTAAGGCCATAAACACGAGCGACTTCCATCACACGAATAAGCGACATTATCCGTCCACTCGTTAACAGCGCCCTGTTATTCCTCGTAGCCATTTCGCTGTGAAAAATACAATTTAATTTAGCCTAACTTGACCACGGCCGTAAGCAAACAGCGAACCGCCGCAGCACGACAAAAAGCTACACACATCAATTACGAGGCGGGAGTCCGGTGCGGACGGCCGTGTCCCTTTACGCGACAAACACGCCCGCAACTTACTCTAACTCAATTCATAATACTCTGCCGCCAAACTGCATGTGACGTCGTTGAATTTTTTACATTTAGCACGTGGACCCAGCTCGCGATGCACATAAAGCGATACAATTCCACCGCCGGAAAAATAAAACAACGTTACATTTTGTCAGTTTGAATTTACAATTTATTTAAATTGCCAAACACAATATCTCGAATGCCGAATGAACGCGTGCATTAATAATTGTCAAATATTAAGGACAGAAGTGTATTTTCTGTTTTTATCTGTATATATAAAAATGAATCCCTATTATATTAAATTTTCTTAGTGTGTAAATAGTGAAGTTAAAAAAGCAACTTTAGTGGGTTGGGTACAATATTAATACATTTTTCCACAGATGCAATAATTTAGAAGGAACATCGCACGACTGCCGGCACAAAGGTCGGCCACGGCGCTCCCCGTGCTGATACAGCATTTCATTTCGCCGGCCGCATTCTGTGGTTTACGCGCCTGTTCTTTGCCTTTCCGCTCTTTGAAGTAACTACTTTTTCATCATTGTTTCATATATGATATATTACTTCGGATTTAGGAAGATAATTAAAAGCAAATGGGTTTAACACATAAATAATTTTAATGAAGTATGTTTAAAAATGGCGTATTTTGTTTAGTGTATTTTCACACCATAAGCAAATTTTATTAATATTAAAAAACCAGCCAAGTGCGACTCTTTACGATGGGTTCCATTATCTATAAAAAATCACGTTTGTTGTATGGGAGTACTCTTAAATATTAGGTGGTGGTGACAAACAGATAGGCGAACGGACAGCCGAGTCTTAATAGCAGGTTTTACCCTTTGGGTACAGAAACCTAAAAACGTAAATCCCACCAATCTAACTCAGCCGAACTAACTTAACACTTCCAAAGCTATGTAATTGTTTATTACACATTTTAAAGTAGTGTTGTAAAAAAAATAACTAATTTATCTATTTAGTGCTTAAAATATTTTCATAATACAGCGGGAATATGTATGCTCCGCATGCGACAAATGAAAAGCGCAATGAATATGCTACAAAGATAGGGGAACGATGTCGTCGTCTCGTGTCGCACCATGTTATCTTCTTACAGGTCATTAGGTCTCGCAGGGGCTGCATGCCAACAGATCTGTGCAATTTGTTACAATACAGAGACAGCGCGGATAGCAAATGGTGATACCACGGCTTACGTTGCCAGTCCCGTTAGTTCGCTCGGAGACTAAGATGCGACATGAAATAAGTACCTTAGTACGGTTGCGGAGTGCGACGAGGCGACGTCAGGCGACGCAAGACAGACACTAACCGCGTACATTCTAAATGGCAGACATTAACGAAACATTATTGCTCCTCGGCTCCACCAACACTTGCACAATATTAATCTTTATCACTATCTGATGCACGCTGTCTGTTGCGCTGTAGACTAGATAATTCCAAGAATAACTGGCGTTGGCTCGCCTGAGCATTGTTATATCAAAGTCGAAATGACTTAATATATTGAGACATGTAAATCGCTGACGAGTGCTTCGCTCATTTTATAAGAGACCGCACTGGTCGACTTATCTCAGCGCTGCAGTTACGTTTCTATAGACGTCTGAGATGAAAGGAAATATGATTGATGGAGTTACTTAATCCTGTCGTGCATAGAACGTTGTTATATAGCTTTCATTCAACCAATAATAATAACCGATAGAGCAAACACAAACGAGGACAAACGATGTAAAAAACGTTGGAATACATGTAAACGAAGAAACTTCCCTGAAATACATAGCGATCTGAATAAATAACGCCTGATCGATGCGTTGATCAGCCCATTTAAATTTTCAAGATGCTTCTAACACTCGTATAGATGAATTGGGTTGTAGGATTTTAAGCCTATTCATTCCTCCGTGAAAGATACGACATTTTTTCGAAAATAGTTTTCGACGAGGATTTAGACGTAAAATCGATAATGAAAAATGAAACATGAGAAAGTAAATACGCGTCAACGTATACAAAATAATCATTTTACTGAGTATATAAAATATGCCCAGATGTGAATATGCTACTTTAGGAATGGTTACACGAGCGCTCATGAAACAATAGGCACATTTAGCGTTTAAAAATGTGCAAGGCAATGGCTTGGTGCACTTATCATCGAAAGCTATTTGAAATACATCGAAATGACTCCATATACACAAGAGTTCGACATTAGTATGTACCCATCTATGTAGACGTTTCTTTTGTGCGATGGCACCCAGCGAGTGGATGAAAGCGAGACGTCGAGATGCCTTGTCCCTTACTCCCCTTCTTACAAAATGCAAAAAACACAGCGCCTCTACAGAGCCTAGGCTATTGTTAAGATTGACTGCGAGGCCTTTGTTTCAAAATATGCAGACAGATACCAAAAATTACTAGTGTAGGAAAAGTTACTCGAGATCATAATTCGAAGACTCTATAAAAATGTGTACTCGTAAGTTTTTTTAAGTCATAATAAACACAGAATTGTATAGATCATTCTGAAAAAGTTTTCTTAGAATTGTTAAAATGTAAAAAAAATTATATCCTATTAAAACTGAAAGATAAAAGATATATTTCAAGTTTTATTTTTTGCTACGCGTAATCAAATAAAACTTGATTTCATGTTTCGAGCCAAATTATAAGCCGAGGGGAGGTCGAAATAAAAAGTGAATAATGAATGCGGAGGCCGAGTCCGGGACCGCGCGACCGTAGCAATTATTTTGTTTCGAGTGCCATCAACATGGTTCGTTCTTTCAAATTTTCATACATTAAGCAAATGTCGAGAATGCGTAATAAGGATCTAAATGTTGTAGGCCGTCGTGGGGCTAAGAGCTTTTATTTATACCCCGAGGGACCGGACAACCGGACAAATTTCAAACGGACAAACATAAGTTTCAATACATTGTAATTACGTATAAAAGCATATTTTTAAATATTTACATACAACTCTCATTTATATGCTCTCGTGATCAAATTAAATAAACAGGGCGGCAGGTACAACTGATTTGGTACAATATATAATAGCCAATAAGTAGTGTACAGAAATCGAACCGATATTAGTAGACTCCGAGATTAGTCTAACTTTAAACAATATCTTGACAATCGGTAGTGGAATTGAGTCTACATAACCTAAAATATTCGTGGTACAAATTTAATTACACAATTATTATAGAAACAGAGGTTGCTTATTGTAGGGAGAAAAAATATTATTGGTACATAAAATAACTTCACTAGAAAGCTCGCCCCTTACCAATACTTACCATCCTCTTTCTCTTAACCATTAGCCATGCAAATATTTGTCGAACTGAAAAAATATCTTACGTCACTCCGCAGCTTCTTAGCGTCTCTATAGACTTTTGATCTCTTACAAACATGTTCTAGAAAGTGTATGGCGCTCCATTTGTAAAGAGTAAATAAATACAAACTACAGAAACAAGTGTTGCATATGACGGCGACTGCCTACAAAACATGCAATCCCTATGAATGATTGCCGTCTGACTGAACTCTATATGCCTTGTAACCGTATTTTTTTCCCGAATCCCTACTAAAAGGAAAACGTCGTCTCTATTCGAAGACAATGCAAAATGAGCCATGCCGCGTACATGTAATAGTTGGATTTAGTGTGCTACTTGTAGCGAGGGTTGAACGTTTTCGTCTCCACATCGGTCGATAGTGTTGACGTACAAAATAAGCTCCCCTCCGGGCGAGAGAGTGCGGTGTCAAGAGGCTATAGGATTAAACTTAAACTGGGTTTGCCCGCAGTTTAATTATACAAAAGGTATGTACTTACTCACGTAGTACTTGCGAAAATGTTCTGTTTCTCCTACGTAAGTTGGAAATGTGTTAATTATATCCTTTGCGTCGGATTGAAGTGCAAATGGAATTTCAAATTTGATTCAATAATTAACATATCGCATAACAAAATCTACGGAGTAGATGCTTCTGGTTTTAATTATTTATATTTAAATTTACGTTGTGTTGCAAATAGATTACAAACTGAATTATGTAATTGACCGTAACATTTTTATGATTTCCACAAACGTCAGAAGTCGGGGAACTTTTCAAATTTAATAATCTGTCTGAAATGAAATGGCACATTTCATGAATACGGGCATTGTAATCTTCTTAGATTTTTAATCAAATGAGAATAAATCCTTTCCTCTCTTTTCATGTACTCGTACTTGTAGAATAATATATTGACATATTGTAATCGCATAAGGATAAATATATTCATGTTATATGTGATACTAATTTTGAATGAAGAGAATCAGAAATTTGTATATGATGAATTAAGAATAAAAGATACCTACATACTACCTATTTACTGCAAAATTTCATATCACGTTAGGTTTATTACTGCAAAATTTCATATCACGTTAGGTGTACAAAAACTACAATTTCTAGATTGATACATGTAGAATAATCGATAAGGAATTTACAAAGATCGATGACAATATTTAAATAATAATGCCTGCATAAAGTACACAAGGAATACCGCTAGAACGTTCTAAGTCAATTGCTCTAATTGTTCCGCGTTAAGTCGGTGATATGATTTCATACAATCTCGGACGGACGGATGAATAGCCTGGAATAGTTTTGTCCGTGCTCCCCTATATGACAGATTTGGTTCTGTCCCACATATTACGTATTTGTTTGATCGTGCTTAACTCATGTGATTTGGTATTCAGAACACAGACGGAAGTAATTTTAGAAGCAAGCCTCATGCATGTTCGATTTTTAGGGAATCATTCGAAATTTTAAAAAGTGCATGAAACGCGTGACGTGGAATAATTAAAAAATATTCACTTTCTAAATTTATTATCAACACATATGAAGCAAATATACTTAGATATGTTATTCATTAAGTTCAACTTTATCACCATAATTCGTAATACAAAATGGATTAACTAAATATAAATAGATATAATAGGTAAGAACAAAAATGAATAGACGGATACAACCTTCAATAGACTTTAAAATGTCTATTGCTTTTTGTGGATTGAATAAAAGAGCAGTGAAATAGCATGATAAAAGACAGACAGACGAATGGATTTTTATGAGTGGCACGACGTAAAGCTAGTTAAATACTTCAGTACTTGCGCTAACTAGAGTTCCGACGGCAACTACGTAGCAGCGACTAACGAAAATTCTTCAATTTTAGTTGTGTATTCAATTATTTGTCTTGTGTAAGCACTCTTTTAAATTCGTTTTACTTTGAAGCTGAAGTTTCATCTTAAGCACCTTAAAGTCTGGTTCAAAATAGAAATCAAAAAATGTTTTTTTTAGCAATTTGCATAGCCAAAACTTGAAACTTGAATCTAGTAGTTTAGTAGCTGGATTTTTGTTGCCTCGAATAACGAATATGTTTTTTTTATATAGATAAATACTAAAATGGGTTAAATATATGAATGCGCTCGGGCTATAATTAGCTATTTCATTTATAAATTTTTACGCTTGGTTCTATACGCCTAATAAGTTAGAAGGAAGTGAGGTTTTTGAAGGTTTTTCTTGTATTTAATTTTGAATTTGGTTCCAAAGATTTATTTTTGTTGATTATATAAATAAATGTTTGTTACCTATTTAATTTTTTACTATTTTCGCGCCTTCCCATTGTTTTTAGTTTACACTTCTGTTGGCAGTCCTTATGCCTGTTTTTAAGTTTTTTTTATATATTACCAAGTGGCAAACGAGCAAGCGGCCCCTGGAAATAAGTACCGCTACCCATAGGCATCCGCAACAAGATAATGAGTTGCAGATGCGTTGCCTACCTTCATGGACGAAGGAGACAAACAGAAAAAAGGATAATTCTATTCCCTGTCCATCCCCTCCTCATCCGTCAAATCCTCTTCCTCTTCCCATACTTTCCTTATTAGAAAAGGATAGGAGGGGGAAGAGGACTACAATTAGGCCTCCGGCACGTCACTCATCAGACGAAACGCAGAATACTTCTACTTCACGCCTGTCTTCTGTGACGTGTTGGTATTTCACCGGTCGACCCGGCCCATTCGTGCAAAAGATGTTGTTATTGCGGGCTCTACTACTGTTAAAAGTTACAAGTGGTCTAGTGTTATACCTTATAATATTTAAAAACATGTTCTATAATTTTGAGTTTTAACTAAAACTTTTGCACAAATATCACGTTAAGTCAAATACGGAAATAACATATTATCATAGTGCAAAAAATTATGCATAATTAAAATTATTTTAACCAGAACAACACTGAAAAAATGAAACCGTTATTTTTACAAAGAAAAAATGATTTTTTAGTTTGGCAACGTTGTTGCTGGTGCCAAATTGAGGCTTAAGGCGGGGTTGCTGTTAATTGTAATAACCTTCCGACGTAGTTGTGAGGGGCGTGGGCGGGGATAGTGGTAAGGCGCGGAAAGGCTGAGGGACGAGGAGGGGGGACATGTGCGTTGCGCAGGCGCATCGCGGCCGGCACTCGAGCACGCGCCGCCACTCGAGCGCCCTCGAGCGGCACTCGGCGCCCGCCGCGTCGAATTGAAAAGATACCTACGCCGACACCGCACTGAATATTCGCTCACGTATCAAAACCGTAAAATGCAAATCTATGCAGTGCGGTCGTCTAGAGTGCTCGGTGGGCCCGGGCTCGAACCATGTTGCATCAAACGCAATCTGACTCGAATTATCATATACAAGTAGTTAACGGAGTAATTGTTAAAATGTTGCTAATGGAAATGTACATTACAAAAGTTGACTGGCCAAAGCATTTTTCTATGGACCGAGGTCACCTGTTATGGGTCTTCATTAGCAACAACAACAACAGTTAAAAACGTGTCGCCAGACTTTAGCAGGAAAATCGGGGCTTAATAGCAATTTTGGTACATGTTTTACGTCGTTATTATATTGACATATATAATACCTACTATGAATACATTTTGTCAAAGGAACGTTACTTCCTAAACAAACATTAGTTCAATTACTTTACAATTACATCAATAGCGTTATAGAACTTTGTTACGCGTCTTTGTTTGCACAACCTATTAGTTTTCCTCTAATTCAGCGAATGTGTACAAAATCAAATTACGACAACCATCTAGCTGACATAATAGTCTCTTAGTTTCTCGGACACGGTAATAGAAAACGCAAACGTATGCGTTACGACGCGAGACAGAACGCGGGTCACAGGACGCGGCAGCGGTCGACCGTCCACTGTCATACAAACAAAACTCGCAATCACATAGTAATATACGATTTATAACGCGAACAAGCCACGTTGAAAAGGATTTACCGATGCAAACCTGCTCGTCTTTGATGAGTATCTATTTTGAGACGCGCCTGGAGCGCACTGAAACATTCCAATATTCCAATCGATATATTATTATTACATTCAAATCGGAACCGATGGCGCGTTTTAAAATTTATTAGGTACTCGTCCACCCGACGTTTCTTATTTGTAAACGGGCGCTTGAGCAACTTCTAGCGTGACTGCCGATAATGTTTGATGTCTCGTTAAAAATAAAATCGCTCGTAAATTGACACGAATAAATCCGTGTTACGGTAACTAATTTGTCGACTGACACGCCGAGGGGCAACACCGAAATAATTTTCAATGACGTTCGACGTTATGGATAATAATCATTAATTTTTTTATTTAATTAGACAAGGAGCAAGCCGGAGCTTTTATGAGTTATTTTTATGTCATAGCAAAAGCTCTCATAACCGTATTATCTCAGTGGCGCGTCAAATTAAAGCAACAAGGTAAATTAAGTATCTACCAGCGCAGTTACACAAACCACACACATAATAAGACTAATAACATAAGTCTTGTTTAACTTTTTTTTTGTTGATTTTTTCCTCTAAGTTCTATACTCGTAACTCTTTATCTTTATTCTGTAAAAAATACTAATTTTTACGCATTTATTTTTTGCACCGAAATGGCAAACATAATTATATTAGAAAATTATATTCAAAAGCAGTAGTGCGATGCAGCAGAAGCAGCAGTCCTAGTCTACTTTCTAGTCTAGTCTCACCGATATAGGTGGCACGCTTAAGTTTCGTGTAATCCACTTTAGGTAGACAAAAGTCCGCAGTGTCTTTTAGGCATGCCTACTCAGTATGCAAGTGTTTTCCTACACATCCGTTATACGCGACCGTGGAAGGAGTTCTGTGCACAAAATACTGTATTTATGTACAGTTCTTTTGGAATTCTTAGTTGCTGGCGACTCTTTATGTTGATATATTGGGGTCGAGCACGGAAAATACGTGCTTTACCAAGCAAAGTACAAAAAATGTAAGCGATTGTGGTTTAAAAGGGAATAGAACAGAAGTAAAGGAATGTATGTACAGCAATGGGTTTGTTAGATGTTTTAAAAGTGTAACAAAATGTATTTAATACAACCTGTCATTTTCTCGGTAGTTTTGTACCTATAGAGTAATACTTCGTAGGTATAAAATATTGTGATTCAATCTCATCTTTATTATGAAAGCTTATCTTGTATTGACGTAACAAATATTAGTTTTATCTGCATGTTATCAAATTAATCTTAATATTGTATGACAAAATGCAGATAAAATCCAGTGTGCATCACATGCCACACTGGATTTTATCTGAAGAATCTAGATTTGAAGTCGGACATGTCTCAGGCGTATCAATAAATCACATATTAGCAGTGGGCATTTTTATCTTTACAATAAAAAAGATATTTATTTTAATTTAAAACAATGCACATTGTTTGCGTGGACAAAGTAGAGCAACAGTAGTAAGTTAATGAACGAGCGGATAGCGTAGTTCGAGATATTTGCCGCACTAATCTCCATTTTAAGAACGGTCGTACGATTCTCGAGCCTAGGATTACGGAACTTGCGTGACACTAATTAAGTCGGAATTAAGAGCGAGTCTATATCAAGAACCGCGATGGGAGTTATAAATGAAAGGGTATTAAGCGTGTTTAGTTGTACAACGATCTTGTCGAGGAATATTGACTGATACACGACGTGTTTGGTAATTTATTAACATAACATCACTAATAATATTTTTTATCTATATATTTGTTGAACTTAAGTTATACACAGGTTTGTTAAACACTAACACTGAAAGAACAACGATTTGACTCTTTCGTTCAATGTGCGTAAGGCGCAGGATTGAAACACGCTGCCAGTGTCACTATTTCCGTCAGATTATGACTTGGGTACTTTCCAGACAGGTGAACTTTGATACTACGCAGTAGGCAATCTAAACATTTTAATATGATCTCGTATATTGTTAAATATAATGGATAGATTCCGAGTAAATCAATTTTACGATAAGTACCTTTGTTATTTAAAAGTTAGATAAAGTTCGTCAAAGCACGATGTCAATATGATATTTATATAATCCTTCAGGAGAAGCGTGAATCTAACACAAATCCCTCTTAGTTGTAACTTTCACTAAAGTAGACAGTCACTTTTGATGGCTTTCAACATTGATGAGCTAAAGCGAGTTTATTGAAACTTTAATACTTATTAACTTATCTATTAAAGTCTTAGTTGTGACCGCCCGGCGATCGAAGTTCGACCTAAGATTTACCTCAAATTTCATTTAATTTCGTGATTTTGAAATACAAATTATCCTTATATTTTACTTTTCTCCACTGCTCCCGCGAGGTAACTTTAACTAATCCAATCTTACGTAACACCGTGCACCTTTATTCGATATTCTTTAAAATGTTTCCAAATTCTTCACTTTTCTTATTAATCAATACATTTGCTTTACGATTTCGTATACTAAACGAATATTACGCATTACATTTATTACGCTTTTTGTTCCCGAAGTTTCGAGTACTTTACAGCGCTGATGGTCGCGGAGGCAACTGAGGTGTCTGACGTTCTAAATACAGAGTTGCTGGCGACATACCCACAATTGTTGTTGTTCAATTATTATTTCTGCTTCAACCTACGTGGAGTGAGCTCACAATACCTTGTGTTCTTGCAGTTATATGCATGATTTGGGATTTAATTTTATTAATCACGGGATCCCAAGCCGGTGGTAACCAGCCATATTTATTCCCTATTGAATGTAGAAAGTTTTTTTTTAAATATCAATGGCGTCAGGTATCATTCTGGTTTTACTTTACTTTCGTTAATAAACAAGGGTTTATTCTATTGCGAGTTCGGTTGGGTAATTGGAAAAAGAATAGATTGCAAGGCATAGGTTCGGCATCAGTTAAGCGTGGTATTGGAGCTTCGTGTATCCGATGTTAAGCTTCTCGTGAGCGCCTAATCCCTGCGCCTGCCTAACGCGAGTGGTTAGACCCACTACGTAAATTTGTGTAATTTCGGATGTAGGCCAAGTGCCAAGGGATCGGGCCGCCTCACAGCAATAGTGATTGATATGACTATACCGAATATCGTCCAACTCCGACGGCTTACTTGCTCACACTGAAACATAATATTTTATTAATACATTCTTTTTATTTAATTCACATTAAAACCTGTGGACGAGAAATTACATCTATTACGTGGCCTTTATTGAAAATTATAATTGATTATAACTACTCAAAATTTTGGTTCCGTTAAGCGGTCGTATTTCAGACTGTACTCCGTAACAAGTAGGCCACAATAGATCTCCTATGAAGAGTATTTCGTTTATGGGAGTATTAAATATTGTAGATTTTATTTTATTTCAATTTAATTATTTTAATTACATAACAACGCATTTATATAACATAAAAATCGCTTTTCAATATATTTATCTTTATTATAGACAAAAGATGACGTTTTCAAAAACATTTGTATTTTCGTTAGAGAATTTTCAAACCAATATACAATTACTAGCTGGCTCGGCAAACTTCGTTCCGACGTATAACTAATTAACTTATTATTAATCAAAACCCCCAACTTGAGGATAGAATTTTGTAAAAACATAAAAACCAGACCTGAGGGATATTCCTTCCAAATTTCAAATCTCTAGGCCATATGGTATTACATACCATAGATACCGGGAAATCTCTTATATAATTAACATCAACCGTCATCATAAACAAAACCAAAGTATGTATATTATTAGAATTGACTTGTGAATATTATCTAGAAAACTGATGAGCCCTCTCCAGCAATACTAAGAACCCCTTAATAAAATTGTGTGGAAAGAAACGAACAAAACCTCCGTCAGTTTTGTAAATTACAATAAACCGTGAAATAGATCGTGAGCGGAATTCATGTTGTCCTCTCGTGTCAACGACAATAGGCTCACACCCGCCGGCCGCAAGCACTGACACTGGAGATGGGAGCGTTTCACACCTATTAACTCAACCATTTTCGTGATATAGACATATTATCGGTTTTCGTGGGTGGCAATCCTGTTTTCAAATAGTCCGTTATGTTTTATATTTCCTTTTAATATCACGTACTCGTTCAACAATATTGTATTGATATAAAATACAAAAGATTGTCCATGAATGCCCCCGAATAGATTAGTACCCGATAGCGGGCGGCGCATCGTCGGAGCAGGTCGACCTCGTTATTATATGATAGGTCCCATGATGTAAATCCCCGCGGCACGCAACATTTTTGGCGTTTACTCGTCACAATAAGAACTACATAACGCTGTATTCTATTATCCATGACGAACGACCTTCCCAAGCTAAAGACGCACGAATATGATAAAGGATATCTGAAGCTCGGAAACGAGACCATTTCCCGACGAGCGGTTGCAGGATTAAGCTTCATCACGCACGAATTTCGCCAAAAACTATTGTATCTATGTAGGTACGTGGAATTCCCGCGGGCGATTGTAATCGATGAGTTACCACGAAATCGATAAAAATTGAATTTCAACCTTTTTCTACGTTAACGACGAGAGAACACGCCAAAGTTTTACTTATGAAGCTATCTTATTTACAGACTTGGAAATTGTATTTGCTTAAAGGTCGAACGGAGGCAATATCGTGGATGTCGACCGTTGCGGGCGGGAGATGCAATAAGCGGAGCGGCCAGCGGCGAATCCGTCGCCAATTTAAAGAAAGCCCACTGAACCGTAAGACAAGCGCATTGGCGGCTCACGAGCGCCTCGCCCGCGCCTGTCCGCACCCGACCGCTTCCTAAGGCTACACATATAATTTTCAATCCAGTGAACATTAAAATCGATTGCTCTTTGTAAGTGCAAAACAAAACACACGACCGCCGTCTTTCCTAGACCACAGCTAAATTAACGCACATATTAATAAGAAAATTTGCGCCTGAAAGTATAAGCGGTCCTACAACGTCGTAATATTGTACAGTAATGCATCCATCGGCGCTTATCTTACATTGTAACGGGAGGAAATAATTTACCCGTATATTTAGAGATATAATTTTGTAATAAGAGAAAATAATTCACAAAATATTTTCTTACCTTAATTATATTTAAGTAAAAAACAGTATCTACATTCGTTCTTAGTTAAAATAATTATTACCAATTATTTGAGGCGTGCGTATAACTTTATGGTGTCACATAATAATCATAAGTGATAGCATTCGAGCAATAGATAGAAACTTTATGACACTACATATAGTGTCATAAGGTTTCTATATTCTATTTCTATATCTATTTAAGTTTCGATTCATTCCACTAACAATTAAAATAAGTGAAGTATCAAAATGAATCTACTCCCTAAAGTATACTACGTAGCGTCTACATAAATAAAACTATTACGAAATCCTTACTTATATCAACAATTAGTGTATAACGTATGGGCTTATCTGTGGCCTTAATACCTGTTTAATGAAAGGGTTGATCGTAAATCTACACGCTTAAACTTAATACAGCGTCTTATAAGGCTTTTCTCTTGACGATGGTTAGCAATTAATGCGCTATGATCATAGAGGAAGTTTTACAACTGCGAGTGTTGAAACTACATAAGTATGGAAGTTCGGTCTGAAGTAAGAGTTGCCCGCGTTCGACTGTGATATGACTAATGTGTGTTAATGGACTTTATTATGTATTGTCGCTGAACATTTTGTATTGTATTATTAACACTAATTTTATTCGAAATAAACTCATAAATTTAAAATAAAAAATCTAATCATGTCCCTATTTCCTACAAAACGGATGACAAAACACATCCATCCAACAATATAATAGTAAAGTTGGGAATGTTAATAACACGAAACAAATTTCGATCACAAATGATCTACAATAAAAAAGAGATTGTGGTTAAGAGTGCTACAATATTATTAAAAATTGTACGTCATAAATTGCTACGAATCATTTTTTTAAATGAAAACATCATTATCAACGATCATGTAATGTTGGCCATAGCCGCAGCGGCACGATAGCGGACAAAGCTCGACAACCCTTCCATTATTGCGGGGGAGTGGGCCCGGCATTGGGGAGAACAATGGTTATTTTTATTCATAAATTACGTCGCCATAGTTTTGGTTGTCCCATAAAACTCCGCTGTTTTCCACTGCTTACTTATAATATTAAGTATCAAACAAATATGCCCTTAAATGAAATTTCAGGTTGCCGAAGTTTGGAATTTTAGATAAAATTTGTTCGAAATTTAATTAAGACAAAATGGGAAATATTCTATACTACATACGATTAAATACTTAAACATAAAAATCATACACGATCTAAAATCAAATAATACTTTACTTTTAAATTACTTTATTCTTTATATACATTAAGTTACGATTTCATGAAGTAATACTTAAATAGATATTACGCGCTCAAAGCTAATTAAATGTAACAGCATTATGTGCAAGTAATGTTCACCTCTACCACATGTAGAAATACACAATCGTAAATCAGCATATTAAAATTGTATTATAAATATAAATAATAATTAAAATTAATTGAAATAACATTTATTTTTAAATTCTATTGATTTAATTATAGATTGAGCTTAGTTAATATTTTAGGAGTGTTGTCAATTTTATGGACTTAATTAAATTATATATTTAAAGGTAAAATATTTAAAAGTTAAAGAGTAATTGTACATTAATGTAAATTTATTACTAAATCTTTTTTATTACAAAAATAAATTCTTATAAATTGAAGACAATATCCAGTTAGAACAAATTATAAAACTTTAAATGAAGCCGTGAAAAACAACGTTAACTTTTTTTAGTTGGGCGTTGGTGTAGCGTGAATGTTGAAAGAAATAAGAATTTATTTACCATCTTAAGGTAACTAATCGCCGATTTTTCAAGTTATTCGCTTACATTTTTAATTGTCTTTGATTTTAAAAGAAATTATTCGTTTGTTATACGAAAGTGTAAATTGGTATAAGACTGAGATACAACACAACAGCTTAAGTAATTCCAGTATGAAGATACGTAAATTAATAAAGCGAGCCACAACCCTTGATTCCCGGGGGAAGTAGTGGGCAGCTATAATAATAAGCTTCTAAACAAACTACAAGTAATTACAACAAGAACAACCACTATTATATCGTCAAACAACTTGAAGCGACGATGCTCTTGTTCACGTTTAATTAAAAATTGACAACTTGATAGCAATAATTTTGTAATAAATGTTGCACATACTTTTGTATTATGAATTAAAATGAAATGTCGGGCTTTATTTTATATATTTAAATAATTTTGACAACAAATTTGTATATTAAAGACATGTGTCCTTTAGCTTTTAAGTGTGAAAAAAATATTAAGCAATAAAGCACGTAGCTTTTGATCGCTTGAACAGCCAATGTACTTGTTGCTCTTTGGCATGGGCAAGTACCTTCTTTTTTATAGACGATGTATAGTTTAGTAATCAAAATACCAACGCTAAATAAAAATACAATCCTTTACAGTGATTATATTGAGAAAAATAACAAAATAAAGATGTAAGTCTAAGCGTGTAGGATATGGATATCTAAAATAGATCTAAACATCGATATACTAATAATATTTCTAAGCGATTTTTTTAATTTAAACTTCTGAAGGTCTCAGGAACATCAAAAAATGTCATGTTTATTGATTTGTTACCATAGTTTTGTCACAATATATACTCAAACTAGATCGATTATCTACACTAAATACGTTGAAATCGGACCCGAGGGACGCTGTATATCATATCCACCAAAATCACACAACCGGCTGAGCCTTGCGTGAGACATTCGTCTTTCATCTATCATCATTCTAGCTCCTCGATCATTAACCATGTTTACTGTGTCCTCCAGACAAGAACATCGACTTGCTGTTAGCGTCACTTGTTATCTTTAACTATCGACATTCAAGAGGTTTTCTCGCAGAAAATCGTCACGATATTTTTGTTTTTGGTCTTTTACTGCATTATATCTTTTGAATATGTTACAAAAGCTAAGGATTTAAGTTTATTTATCACCACCTAACCTAACCTAACACCCTTGACTTAGTTCGCGACCAGTTCTACACATGCAGCGTAAACAATTTTTCATCAACTTTAAAACAATCAATCTGTTGCTAAAATATGTGAAGGTAAGTTTATTTTTAATTAAATCTATAAATCTTATCTTGACACATTAAATTAAACAAATGAGTTATATGCGGTCAAGCCGGCTCAAGTAGCCCAGAGGGGTAGGCAGAGATTATGGATTCCATTTGGTGCGATCGATAGATTTTTAAAACTAAAATGCTTATAATGTGGTAGTGGTCAACAGTGGTAGAGTCCGCAACAACATCTGTTGCACGAATTGGCCGGCTCGACCGGTGGAATACCACGACCTCACAGAAAACAGGCGTGAAGTGGAAGTACTCTGCGTTTCGTCTGATGAGTGAGGTGCCGGAGGCCTAATTTCAGTCTTCTTCCCCTTTCCACCCTTTCCACATAAGGATAGGATGGCAAAAGGAAGAGGATTGCACGGGGAGGGGGTTTATGGAAAAGGAGATATCCTTTTTCCTGTCTATGCCCTCCATTAAAGGTAGGCAACGCATCTGCAACACATTTGCCTGTTGCCGATGTCTATGGGCAGCGTTTACTTAACATCAGGTGATCCGTTTGCTCGTTTGCCACCAACTCACATAAAAAAAATGTAATCGTTATACAAATATACATATTTAAGCTGCATTTACTTCCCGCCTATAAAATATTTTAACAACATTAAGCCAAAAGTCGATAATTTGTCTCATAAGTAATAAACACAATTATTTTCCGAACTAAAAATGTAACAAACAATTACTTGCCTTACTCACCTTACCGGATACCGCGTCGTGAAATCATTCGATAGTGAATATCAATTTATTTTTTTATTTTGATAGGAAATCAAAATCGGTAAATATTATATTAAACTAAGAATTCTAGCATTATCAATTAATAGGAAGAAACTGCCTATTTATTAAGTATTTATTTAGTTTCAAATCGCTTTATTCTCTTCGTACCGTGTTTGCGCTTTTTATACTAAAGATTAAAATGACTAGACTAGCCTATTTATTCTACAGACCTACATCGTATACCAGAAGTTAATAGTATTATGTTTTCACACTGTTGCTTGTTAGTCGGCATAAGTGTCCGCCGCACTAATATCTAGACGAGGCCGCCAGGGACCTGTCACTGGAGAGTATTAATAAAATTATTGATGATTTTACTAACATCAATTTGTATATTTGTCAAGACATATATTCGTATTTGAATGAATTAAAATGACTCCATATCGCTGAGACTCCTTCCGAAGATTTTATATCGCCGCGTAGGCGTTTCATTGCATCAAGAGACCCGGGAACGAGTCAGTATTTTTGCGTCTGTGTAAATACATCCGGCACTCCGTTATATCCCACGCGTTTTTGATATCGTGTTGCGATAAAGTTTCCACTGTTGCTAAGCTCGGCGACGAAAAAACACATCGTCACAAAATAATGCTAACACAAACAAGACGGAAAATCGAGAATTTTTTTTTAATACCAGGGTAAATTCTTACCGAAAGAAAATACGATGGTTGTCAATAAATTAACGATCGCGTGTTGTTTTACAATAAATAATAATATTTTTGTCTGCTTTACACAGATTTTGTCATTCGCCATCAAGTTTTTAGTAATTTAAAATAAATTTCTTCATCTCATCGTTTTATTTAATTTGATTAAATAAAATTGTTGTACTTCAAAAAAAAAATGGTACAAGATCAAATTAAGTAGCAAAATATTATTAAAGAATACAGATTTTGCTATTCGAATATTTTTCCATTTGTTTTAGCATTTATAGCTTTATACTTATATCTTATCCGTCGTAATACATAATACTTTCATCTTGTTGAAGATCACGTTTCAAATTCGCCTGCGAGATTGTATCTATTTTATAATTTTGTATATATTTAAGTATGTATATTGTGCTTGCTAACTAATATATATCATATAAAAGATAAATATTTTTCTGACAGTTAGATTTTTTAAGTTCTCATTAACTGCCGTCAAAAAGAAAATGATTTTTGATTTGATTTTGATTGCTTCAAAGCTATTTATGAAAACTAGTATGTAAACCTTACTATAATCGGTTGTATGCCATTTCGGCTATTTAAGCATTATTTTTTTTTATTATTTTTAACATTTTAGGCCAAGACCTTGTGCTGCACATCAAAAGTTACAGTTATAATGTGCCCAGCTATTGGGCGCAAAAACATTGAGTTAATTATAAAAATATTGAAATTGATATATTTTAATCAGTGAAGTATATTTATCTCAAAGTAATTTAAGCAGTAAATTTTGTATAATCAGCTTAACCGAAAACATCTATTAAACAGACTGTGAATAACATAAAACAAATGAAAGATCCGCCGCGTTTGTTTTTGATTGGCTTTTTGTGAGGAGTCACGCAAAACAAGTATTAAAAGCTCCCCGCATTTTTATACTTATATCACGAATTTACCTGCGTTCTGGTATTACTCCCTGATTGTATTATTACTGCGACGAAATATACTTCCCAATAATTTCGGTTTATAATTACATTAATTTTTATCATAGACTCAAATACGTACGTCGAATAATAAATGCATAAGTGAATTTGTTTTAATTATTCTCTTATTTCTTCATTAGATTTTGTGATAACAAAATGACATTTTCTAAATCTAAGAGAATTTTAGATTTTTATATTAAAATAATGTATTCTGCATGTATTGTAACTATACGGTAAAAATTATAAGTTTTAATTTTTAACAAAACGCAAAAAACGCTGCACGAGTTTTTATGTGTACGACCGAATACAAAACAAAGCAACAGCCACAGGTCGCCTTCATTGAGTATAAATAAAATTGTACCTTGCTTGCTTACTGTGCAGGCCCTCTTTTTTTTCTAAGAAAAACAACATAAAAAACGATTACCAGTAAGCTTAATATCTTTCTTATGCCGTTTATTAAAAATAAAATAATCAAATACTTTCTCTGCAAACAAATGACCATGTTTAAATACTAAAATAGTGAGCAAGTATTAAAATAGTTTTATTTTGTTTTGTTTTATAATAATTAAATTTTTCTATTACAAATATTATATTTTTTTCCAATAAAAACGATATATTTATTTTTATTAAATTAAACTTTCTTATTTAAAATATAATATTTCGTTATACATATCTACCGTTTTAATCTACCGATGGAACTTCTTAGAAAGTACATAAACCTGAAATGTTCAGTTAATATAACCGTTACATGCGATAGTAAAATTTTATTTTTAGCTTTTAAGTTAGCGATATTTGCCGATTGGGCGAATGCGATTGACATTAGAAATGTTAATAAAACTAGGAAAAACATTAATGTCGTTCTCCGACGAATCGGCTTTGTCTAAACAAAATAGAAACGGCCAGGATTCGCACTCAGGGCTTTCGCACGGGGCAGGTCGATTAATCTGTTTGTTGTTTTTAGCGAAGGCCGTGAGCGGAGATCGTGGAGCGACTCGGCGGCGCCACACGGCCGACGGCAGCCACTCGCGGCCAAAGTGCATCCGAGGCGCGCACTCCACTCGACAAACTTTACTTTCCCGAAATAAACTTTTCGCAACGCGCGCTATCGATCACAAACAGCAACGGTAATCTCAAACACGGGCACCGTAGAAACTCGAGGCGTACTAACCCTGAGCGGCGTGTGGGTCGGGTCCGGCTCGGAGATCGGCTGTGGGAGCACTCGCGCGGTTGCGATCGGGAGCACTGACTTGAGCACTTTGGACATACAAAGTCGGAGCGAACACGTGACGAGAGCGCGCGGCGCGACCGGCGTCGGCGCGAGAGGAGCGGCGCGGCGGTGTGCCGAGAGTGCCGAGTGCGCCGAGTGCGATGCCGAGCGGGGCCGAGGGCGAACGTGCAAGTGCCGGAGCCAGCGCGCGCACGGCCCGCCCCGCATCGACCGCCACCCCCGCCCACCCCGCCCATCGCCGCGACGCCCGACTGTTTTTCTCTCGGCACCCGACCGGGGGACGCACCTGATTTTTTCCGTGATATTTTTTCCTCCCTCCTCCTCGCGACGCGATCCGTTCGCTTTCATTACGGTTTCGAGTTTGATTTATCACCGCGGCGGCTCTGAAATATTCTTGTGATGGAACCGGTTGCCGAACTCTCACCTCATGAGAAGCATCGATTAATCGAAATTAGGGTACAACTGATAAAAAATTTAAAATTGATGTCTATATGCCAAAACCTTAAAAAAATAACGCAACTGAAAAATATAAATAAATTGTTCTCTTTAAAGGCAGTAAAATATTATTAGAGTTTAACCCAAGAAATAATCAAAAAGCTTTACATCAGATCTGTATCTAAAATAACTAAAAAATTTACAGAGTTGTAAATTTATCAGTAGATCAGTCAATGTCCCGTATCAGACCGTAGCACCTGTCTACGGCGTAGCCCAATGGCCCCTCGGTTTAGGTGGCCCGCGTCGCCCTGTGGCCATTTTTTACATCTCGTCTACAGCTTAACATATTTGGCCACGATTTAATTTTAATGTTTTCGTATTTTTGTCAAAACATTTTAGTAAAGACGAAAATAAAAGGTTATTTGTTAACGTTGACATGTCGACATTATTTCATGCAAAGTACGTAGCACCCTTCCAATTTGAAATTGTTTTAGAATATTATTTCGTTTTAGTTCGAAATGATAACAATCGCAGTTCTAGACAATATTTGATAGGCGGGTATTGCATATGCCACAATAAAACTTTAGAGACATTGACGAATGTAATTTGGTCTGGGCACAATAAAATGCAAAATATATTATGTTTGCCAAATTGAGTGTCGGCTTCAATATGTAACCTTTTGCGGCATTAAATTATTTAATATATTAAACTCTAGATTTAATTATTTATCCATAAACAATATAACCGCCACAGTCAATTTGGATGAAATAATACAACCATAATACTTATTATTTTTATATGATAAAAATATTTTGAAATGTAATCTAATTGATAAAACATTAATTCAACGTATATTTCATACAATACTCGATGAACCTGTTTTAAAGAGCGTGTGATTTTCAACACATTTTCGGCACACTAACTACCGGCTTAAATTCAAAAAAGGTTGATCATAACAACAATTTATTTTGAAAAAGGTACACAAAACAGCTTGTACAGCGTAAATTCTGACAACAAACGGTAGAAATTAAAAATAATCACAGGAGTATGGCACGGAAACAGAGATATGAAAAATAATAGGGATGCGTCTACCTGAAAGAGGTCAGGAAGTGCGGAACCTTGATTACGTAGGGGCTGGAATCTTATATGAGCGCCAGGATCGAAATCTATTGTGTGAATACTTAGCGTGATTAATTATGAGCTGCGTGCAGTGACGGCGGTGACGATCGCAGCCGTGAGATGGAAGGGTGTCGTAACGGCGCTTTGTTACTCTCAGAATCAATGAAGAATTAGTTACAAAAGCATCGATATAAGAGCAACATGAATTTTGCAATCCTTACATTTTTCTAATAGAATAATTTGTTCAGTATTATTTCACCAGTGTAACCTAGAGAGAGATTCCTCTGTACGGCCAGCTTATAAGATCACAAATTTATATTAAGGATATATACCATATTTGTGTATGATAACCTGTGGTTAACGTAAAACCATTACAATTTAAATTTACAAATAATTCATACGAGAACAGGATTCCCACTCACCGCTAAGGTATTTAATGGACATTAATTAATGGCTTTTTATAGATCAAAATGGGTGTAACATCTTTGTTTTTTGTAATCCACACTATAATCTATAATATCCCAGACATTTCTACGGATTGAAAGTGACTACAAAGCTGTGTTCCGAGCAGCTAAGTACGTAAACGGATGCATAGCCAGTCCTAATTGAATCACAATCGGACGCAGTGATGTAACGACAGCAGACTCCGCAGGGAGTAGGAAACATCGTACGTCCCTTGGCCAGTCTTTAAGTTGAAAATGACAAAGCGCCTAATCAAGTAATGACGCAATGCACGCTTAAATATTTATGTAATGGAATTACTATATTACAATTATGTAGCTCAAAGTCTGATTAAAAATATTTGTGTTGGTTAAGTACGATGGATAAAATGATTAATAAAAAAGTAACATATTTTTTCGCAATAGTATCTGCATTTTCGTTTTCATGGATTTATATCTCAATTGAGGTAACAAGAGGAGTAGGCTATGTAACTTGTTATTAGTTAACGCCGTGAAAATAGTGGTCTTAGTGACGTGAGGTTTAGCAAAGATTGACAATAGTTCATACATATTATAATTACAATGATTGTAATATAATAATTTGATATCTATGTCAGATACGACTCTATTGCGTATTTTACATTTATGTAACGACTAAAGCATATGAGAAACGAGAATTACATTTGCTATTTACGAGAATAGTATCTGTTGACAAGCCTTTACTCTATTTACTAAAAAAATAACCAATAATACTCAATACAATACAATATACAATACTTTACGAATAGTACTTAATCCTTATGAATATTAGAACCTTGCTATAATTGCGCATACGTAACGTTTCAGAATAATTCAATAGCAACTTTTCGTAAAGCTAGAGGCGAATTTTATTTAAATGGCCGTTTTATACAGCGAATAAAAAGGTATTACGAGGGAAGGGCGTAGGTGGGAAAAATTAAAATGTTTTCGCATGGAATGAACGTAAAATAAATGCAATTTGTTGTTTTTTTATTACTCTATCAAAACAATTACATTTAGCGCATACCAATATCATACCTGGATGTTATGATCAAAAAATATAGTTTGTTTCGTGACACGTACCAAGTCTTACCATTTATAATAGCGATCTATAAACTGGAAAATTAAAATCTGGATACAGATATTTTTATATGATCATCGGACCTAATTTTAAATGTAAAATTATTGAAGAGATCATATATTTATATAAATATTTTAAATAGCAAGGTATCACTTCATAATGGATTTATATTTCTTCTTGTGGACATAATTCGATCTACTTTTTCCCGCAGCATAACATATGTAAGTGATTTTTTTACTATACAACAATAAACGTAGATAGAAAGCAAGAGGAATAAAAGTAATTTTAAGTTAATTTTATCTCCTTTACTTTACGTTTTTTTGATTCTCGAACTTTCGAGTACTTATTTTCAATTAATTATTTCTGCTACGACCTATAATGAGGTCACTGTATCTTGGGGTCTTGCAGTTGTATGCTTGGTTTGAGATTTAATTTTATTAATCACGGGTCTCAAGCCGGTGGTAGTCTACAGTCTGTGATCATGTTATAAACGGCGCCGCCATTTCTTTCCTGTTGTTATAAGAAAGTAGCTGCCTCACATCGATCACACAACCATCGCTAGCATAAATGTATACTTGACTTACAGTAGGATCTTTTGATGTTTCCGCAGAGTCTGATAGTCTAATATTAAGGCATCCCGCGCTAGATGCAAAAACGTTTGTTCCGAAGGCGTGACTTACGGACTCACTTACGGCTTACTTACCTTGGATCGGCATCCTCGAGAGCGCATTAGCCGAGATATGATCTGATGCTACATACTATATCGAAATTGTAACCCAACAATGGGACGTCCCATCCTCGTCGCAATTAGTAAATACTCGCGGGAATAAGAGACAGGTTGCACTTCGTATTCCGTGTATTCGAATACTCACTTAAAATATATAGACACATTGACGGTGTTAGAATAACATATCGAGGTGCCGACATAACATAATAGTGGCCCAATATCTGGCGAAATGTCATTTTAAACATAAGATAGATTAACAGAAAGAATAAAACTCGTTAGGGAAAAGTTAATAGTTAAATCATAAATCTTAAGATGGGGCAAACAATTAAACGACGCTCTAACAAAGTTAAATCGGTATGATGACGCGACGATCGGCAAGCTCGATAGTGACAAACTGATAAAACTCCCATCAAATACAATCAGCGGCTGCCTGGACAGGGCTTAAACCTCTAGGTCTGTATATCCCGCTGTTTCCTCGGGGTAAATTTCATTACCACTAGCTCGCTCGATAATCCCCACCGGACAAGTGCCTTAATCTGCCCGCTTTCGGTTCAATTCCGACTCTTAAACGCGCCACTTGCTTCATTTTTACGTATAATCCATTTTTAATTGGGTGTTTCTTTGGCCACTGGATATCCTAATTGGAAATGTAATAGCTACAAATATATACCAAAAATTGGTTTTGAATTTGAATTACTTAAAATAAACTTAAAATTAGCTTGACTAGGCACGAAATATTTAGTAATATTTTAAATATTTCGTTTCATGATTTTGGTTTATTTATGCTATGTTCTGTTAAAACAAGTAATGTTTTATGGAAATAGCTTAATATAAACGCTCAAGTTGAAGTTGACTTGGAGGAGTTTGAAAATATTTTTCATTATCTTATCGTTGTGGGTAAACATAGGACTCTTCAAAATGGTAAGGTAATATAAAATCACAAATTAAGCAGTTTATCACATTCACCCTTTTTGGTCGTCTGAGGCGACTCCGGGACAGCCTACTTTAAGCCAAAATGCAGAAGGTAGTGCGGTGCTCCTCTATTCTGCCAGAATCGTCTGCCGGTTTCTTTTATCGTATTATATATATTATAGAAATAAATGATCTATTGTTTTTGAATCCATTCTGATATTTTTATTGTCGTCGTTTTAAAATAATTATCGGAACTGAAAAATGTATTAGCAATGACTTATAATAGGTAACAAAATATTAAAGGAAGAAGTACAATTTCAATCATAGGGGAACGACGCGGAGCGTCACCGACGTCTGCTCGGCGGGCGCGGATTAATCGAAGACTGCAGTTACGATTAGTCGATGATTAATGCTCGCACGGCGACGCCATCTGCTGAATTAATTGCTTCATTTCCCCTAGACGGCTTCAAATGAAATTTTGTACTTGGATTCGTAAAACGATTCAAAGTTTTGTTCATTTCTACACACCCGGTCTATTACCTTATAGACTGAGCATGCTTCAATTTTACCCAAACCGTTTTTTTACTACTACTACCATACTATATATGGTAGATAATATGCTCGTTTGTCTATCTGTACATTGGTGTTGATTGTGTGATCTTAAAACTTGCTTTAATTATAAATTACTAGTGTCCCACCGCGGCTTCGCCCGGATACCACTGATTATGTTGAACGATCGCTATACAATCGCTGGACAATCCCTGTAAATTTCATCGAAATCAGTCCAGCCGTTTCGGAGTCTATAGGTATATAGGGAGCATACATAATTTATTTTTACATACTATTTTTTTTTCATAAAAAGTATCCTATGTTACTTCTTATACCTCCAAGAATATGTGTACAAACTTTCATGATGATCGGTTGAGTAGTTTTCGCGTGAAAGCGTAACAAACAAACTTACATTCACATTTATAATATTAGTAGGGATAGGGATATTAAAGTCCTTACTCTTTGTAACCAATTAAAATCAATATTGATTTGACCGAACGACGTCTTGGATGGTATGTATGTATGTATGTATGGCGTGTGGTATGATAACGTATCGTTTTGTTTGATCATCAAAACGGTAATATATTTATCAGTCTTATTTATCGTTGTACTCTAGACCAAAATCTTTGCTCAACTCAGTATGTCATTGTGTTAAATGTATAAAAGGCTTTCTATCAAAGTATTTGTATTGCTATTATAAGATAAGGATAGCACTTTAAAATCAACATTATTCCAGTAATTAAACATTACACATATTGAAATATTTTGTAACATATAAGGAAACTTCCATGTTATTGTGACTTATTTTGTTGACTTGGATTTAGTGTACACACAGTTAATTACATTTATCGACAAAAAACAAACACTATGTATACGGGCGTGGGCAGAAATTCGATGTTTTAAGAACGAGTTAAACTCCTTTGTAGGCTTCAAAACTTTTAACAAAAGGCAGCCCGCATGATTTGTGAATGCGTGTAATTTTTCAGACGTCATATTTTTGTTACGGTTTTTTCGGTCTTCCAAATAAAGTTTTCCATTGTGTTGAAGAGACTTTTTGGAGTTCACTCGCGCTTTTCCTCATTACTTACTTATGGAAAGTTTGATATTTGACAGTGCGGCACGGTTGCGTATTATATTCGTCGAAAATTACAATAAAAAATTGTTATAAGGCAAGTTGTCTGTGTTATAATTTGTATAGAAAATTTAATAAAGGTTTTTCCAATTAACTTTCAAATGCTAAACAGAAAGTTCTTCAGAGACATATCAAACGCTTCCCAAAATGGAAACGAAATGAATGACGGACAGGTAAAATTGATCAGAGCTTTTTAGTTAGATAATCCTCTGCTCCCGTTGTGTGAACCGCGCATAATTGTAGTTGCCGCGCCCGCGGCCATCGGCTATTGATATCGGCCGTTCGTCAGTAAGAATATTCCAAATGGACAGTTTTACCGACATGAATTTTGCATTAAGCTTGTATTTAACACTATTTACTTGCAATACTTTTGTTTTTTGACATCAATATAGACTGTCAATATAGATTAAATAAATAATGCCATTAAAGATAGTATTTATATTACAACAATTTATATTTGTGACGGATAATATTATAGTTCTTTTTTTTTTAATACATTTTGGATATCTTATTTCAGTGTGATTATAGCTACAATGGATCGTTGGCAAAATTTGTATTTTACACGACAACTGATAAAATTGCATTTCTGGGTAATGCAATTTCGATATTTTATAAATGTTTTTCTACAAACTACAGTTTTTCTAATGCCATGTTTCAAGACAAAGATTTCCTAGTTAGTCCAAATATTAGTATCGGCATAAAGTTGAGCAGAGCGCCGCTATCACCGCATATTTCTAGATCTCATTCCCCGGCGCATACACATGGCCAATCCAAATGTCATAATAACGTAATCCTGGTCGTGTTATATAGTCGGGAAGCGACTCAGATAGAATTTGATGCAAAGCAAAATAGCTCAATCCATAGGCCCCGTTGAAACAAACTGATTAGGGAAATCAACACTATAGTCGCTTGCGACAACCATTTCTCCACTGTAACAACAAATGTTTAATTAGCATAATTCTGTTTCGAAACAAGCTAATTTGGTGCGAGCTTAATGTTTTCTATATTAATTACGTTTACGTTTACAGATTAAAGAATAATGTCAGCTGACCAATTCTGGATCGTTGGTATTTATACAAAATTATTGTTTCAGAACATTATTCAACTGCGCTTAATAATTGTGTTCGTTCGCGGCTACCGACTCATTATCATATAAATGAGAGAGAAAAAGCAACGGTCGGCCATTAATCAAGAGAATGGAGCAACAACACTGGCTAATACACTTATCAACTTTAATTCAATAATCCGGCGGCGCTCGCGCCGGACCTCGCCACCGGATTTTCGTAACGTAAAAAATAACCGGGGAACGTAACGCACGACCTCACACACTAATCCCAATTAATTGTGTCGTACTTTTATTCCGACCCAAATTAAAATCAAAAGTTGTTCCGCCGCGCGCGAGAGCCATGGTTTTCGTTTTGGAAGCATTCATACAAATTTAAAATGTATAGCAAAAATCGTAGCAAAAGCTCTACAGCGTTACGGACGTAGCACGCGCCGTTTGTGACAACGCGTAGTATATTTCTGCGCTCCTAACACTTTAGAACTATTATCATAATTCTATGTTCCCATTCTGTTACGGCAGGTCCTGGCCGGGTGTTCTGTAATGTATAAGCTGCAATTCATTGCGCCGTTGGCTTTGAATTAAGTTCATAAAATGCACAACATGACAAGCGTACACTTCATAAATTTAACTAGAAGAATTTCTTGCGAAATTAATTTACATTTGATCCCTAATTATTCATATTTTCAAGTATATTAATCGAGAATGGCACATTTCCACATTTTTCTAAAGCTATTCATGAAACATAATAAATGTAATTAATTTTAATATTGCGATAAAAAGCCTACTTTGTCATAATATCAAAATCAGCTCTGCCCTAGTTCTGAGAGCGGCGAACGTTAAGGTTTCGCGATCCAATTTCATGCCTTCATGAACTCATGCACCAATGGTCTACCCACCAGAGAAATTTCACTAACAAAAGTTATGATTAATTGAGGCAATAATGCGAAGACTACGTTTTGTCCTGATATTGAAGTCGTGTGAAAATAAAACTTGTAGCTGTTTATAAGTCTAAATAACGAGTCAATACTAATTAATATAAAACGTAGTAGTAGACGTAGTGTTGTAGTATATAATAAATTTGTTGTAGATATTGATATTTTTAGTAACAATTTAGAAATATATAAGAATAAAATTCAAAACGAAATTACAAATTAACTTTTATATATAATTAAATAATTAATTAAATATATAATAATAAATAACAATTGTCGATTTCATTTAAATGTAACAAATTAATGGAACTCTAAGTGCACATGTAATATATATATATATATATATATATATATATATATATATATATATATATCTTATTAATACTCTGTATGCGACTGTTTGTTTCCTAAATAAATTAAAAAATAATGTAATAAATGTTTGCTCTATAGTTTAGATAACAAAAAGTTAATTGAAGCCTTGGAGATACACATTTAAATAAGTTGTATGTGCCAGTACATAAAACTTATTTAATTTAAGAAATTCAACTTATAATATGTTCGTTGTCATGACAATGATTGCCATGAAAACCCTTTATACGAGTATAAGAACAAAAGTATTTTTTAACTTCATATCGGTATATTTAAATCATACTTCGCAAACTATTATTACTTGCTGTTACTATATCCTGCGAAAACAACGAGAAAGATGGCGGCTATTAATAATTAGTCGAGGACCTTGTGCTAAAACGGCTAGAGTAAGGTACAGTTACAGTTACAGTACAAAGTGACAATATTTTAGTAATAACACGTAAAGTTATTTAATTAAATGTTAAAAAATTGATGTTTATTTTAATGAAAATTAATAATGTCTGTCTCTTCGCCTTTTCATTTCTATGAGTAGCGAGCTCCGTAGAATTAATCACTTAACGCTTCAGTCATGTAAAGCTCAAACAGAACTGTTGGTGGCACAAAAACCTAGGTTTAGAATTTTTTCTCAAAACAATGCCTACGTACGACTCTTCCGAGAGCTGGATATTCCTTACAACAGTTACGACTTTCATAGCGAAGACAAAGAGACTTCCTACGTTCCAACAAAAACTCACCCACGCCAGATGATGTGTCTATGGCGAGAAATTTCAAAAAAATGAAAAAGTAACTTACACATGCCTCTATGTATGTATGGGTGGGATTTTAAAAACAACACGTTTTTCCTGTTCTCGTTGAAGAAAACTGTAGCGGATATGCGAGGATAGACAAAAGGAGGACTCTCTAAGTACTTTGTTAGATACCTAGGCATGAGTAGAAGGAAATGTAGATGAGCCCTGCTCGGGCTCCTTGCCGCCCTGCGTCTGCTTAACTACTCGTATAAATACAAAAGTCCTGACATAAATCTTGTCTCGACAAGACCTCGCACGGCGCCGCCGACTCACCTCTTGAGGTGCTTACGCAATAGCCTCCCCACTTCGCCTAGATAATATAACAAATTACAATCTGTTACTTCGCTTATGTTCTTCATGCTAACCTATGGAATAATTTAAGTATTCTTATACGAAAAACTCTTTATCATTTACACACCTTTGAATTATTTGTTTTCACTTTTATTTATTACTAATTATAATTCAGTATTTAATTGATAATCGTAAATGATTTTCACTCATCTGAAATTTTAACGTCTTTAATGCTTTTGCAAATAAATAGAAGGAATGTGTCGATAAAAATGTGGATTGAGTTATTTAAAAAATAAATCGCTGTCTAAAATGTCTGCGTTGATTAGGCTGCGAAGGGACTCCGGAGATTGGGCCCGTTCCTCTTAAGGGTCGTGCATCAAAATTATTCTACAAGTTTATGTCTACTAAACGCTTTCAATGAAAATGAGACTATAAAGTTTCCGGACGACGCAGAATGATTCTATTACGAATATGAAATGTTATTACCTCGGACGGATTATAAGCAGAAGCAGGTTCTCACAAATGAAATTGCTTCCCTCCTTTGGAATCCATTTTAAAGATGAATGATATAATTCTTACGAGTAAAGACTTTGTTAAGCGGATGATGCGTTTATTAGAAATAAAGCGTTTCGCAACAAAGAGACCAACCTACGCGACAGTCGTTACGTTTCGCCTTAATACACTTGTACGTTATTGTTCCAATTTGCTGTACATTTATTTCAAGTTATTTGGTACACATAATAGGGTAAAAGCTTCTTTAAAGATTCTATTTAATGGCGTGATAACGTCCCTCTTTCTTTTTGACAAATCTTCCTTTCTTTTTACAAAAGAAATGATGTATAATACAACAAAATCATAGTAAATTTAAGATATTGATTTATACGAGTAATGTTTACCTACACATTTTAAACGAACTTTCATATTAATTATTACACACTAGTGACCCGTCCCAGCTTCTCACGGGTAGTTTCTGCATATAAAGTTTCATTTCCTAGTTTAGACCTTTAGGGGATGAATTTAGAAAAATCCTTTTTTAATTTCACCTACGTTACAACAGAAATTTCTGTGCAAAATTGCAAGTCTCTAGGCTCTATAAATCTTTAATGTACGCCATATATTATTATTTTATTATGTCTATTAATACAGTTCTATTTCTACAAAAAAATGGCTTTCTGAAAAACAATTTTAACTATGTTAAATCTCACACTAACGAACGAAATTCCACACAAAGATAAAGGTGCGCATTATAAATACTATACAATTATTTACTATCAATATGTAGATAACATCAGTGTGGTCTAAATGTTAAAGTACTACGATGTGCATACATTACAAAATTTTACACTTTGAACGAATATGTTTGGTTAAAATTTATTATATATAAAAAACAGAGTTGATTTGTCAGTAGATAAGTAGATAAATAAATAATTAAAATATCATGAGTAAATATTTATAAAGTAATGTATCCCTACATTACTATATAGTGTTGGTTGTCATACTCCTCCGAAACGGCTTAACCGATTTCAATGAAATTTTGCATATACATTCGTTAGGTCTGAGAATAGGTTCTTATCTATCTATCTATCCCTACTAATATTATAAATGTGAATGTAAGTTTGTTTGTTATGCTTTCACGCGAAAAATACTCAACCGATCATCATGAAACTTTGTACACATATTCTTGGAGGTATTGTAAGTAACATAGGATACTTATTTATGAAAAAAAATATACTTTTTATGAAATATAAAAAAAATGTTTGCCAAAAAATCTATAAATCTAGCTACTTCAACGCAATCTAGCAGTCCGGTAATGAAGTTCCAACCCTGAGTACGGTAATACCGTTGCACTGTATTATCGATGATCACGTCATAGTATATAAAAGGCGATGTATGTGTGTTCCCTATAGACACCGAAACGGCTGGACCGATTTCTATGAAATTTACAGGGATTGTCCAGATTAGCACAGCGAGTGTTCCTGTGTTTGGTAGCGATCGGATCAACATAATTAGTGGTACCCGGGCGAAGCCGGGGCGCGGTCACTAGTAAGTAATATTTCTCTTATTGTTACAAAATGTTTAAAAGCTAATCTTACCTTTATATTTTTATAAACTTAATTAAATTATCATAAATTCATCTAAGCAAAATGACAGATAAAAAATCTCATTATATATTTTTTTTCTTTTTAAATGGCGTTATGTTATTTCAAATTACAAAGATTAACGTTTTGAGCCGCCTTTATTTTAGTGAGATCGCCTTTTAAGTGTAGCCTTTAAAGTTGGAGTAATTTAAAATTATTGACGTCTTTTTAAATAAGTCAAGGCATTGTGCAAAGAGTTTCATTAAAATCGAAAAGCATTTTTTTTTATTTTTTGAGAATATTTGGCTACGTCCTCGGAACACCCTACCAGAGTTTTATCACAATCTGTTCGGTGGTGTAGGAATGCAAAGTGGACAAACACACATTATTTTTTCATTTATATATATTTGTTTAATCAATATCTGAGTATGTTAATAAAAACGGCCATTTCTGTAATACTCTCTGTTACTGTGATCTCTCTCTCCCTCTCTCTTTATTGTACAAGCAAAACTTGACTCTTTACTCACCAGTACTAAAAAATCTAAAAGCTAAGTACGCCAACTAAGTATCAATTGTAGACGAAGATAATGTCTCATGATCTAACAGTGGTCGAGCCCGCAACAACAACATCTGTTGCACGAATGGGCCGGTTCGTCCTCGCAGAAGACAGGCGTGAACTAGAGTATTCTGCGTTTCGTCTGATGAGTGAGGTGCCAGAGGCCTAATTCTGGTTTTTTCCCCCTTCCCACCCTTTTCGTATAAGGAAAGGATGGGAAGGGGAAGAGAACTTCATGGTGGAGGGAATGTGTAGGAATTGGAAATAACAATTTTCTGTTTGTCCCCTCCTCTGAAAGGTGGGCAACGCATCTGCAGCTCATTAGTTAGTTGCAGGTGTCTTTGGGTAGCGATCACTTGACATGGGTGAACCGCTTGCTCGTTGTATAAAAAAAATATATGTGAAATAAATGACATTGGTATAAAAATGGAATATAGTAAAGACGCATGAACAAATTTATATAAAGTTATAATACGATTAGAAAAGAAAACATTTGCTAAACAAGCATACAAAAGTCATTTTAGAAGTGAATTTGAGAATGCGCCAAAACTGTTTCGGTTGGTAAGAGAGAAAAAAACTGAAGATAACAAAAAGCGTTATTCGGTGAAGCAAGTCAAACCGATACTTCAACTTCGTATCTTCTTAATAGATTTATAAGATATTTATGGTAATAAAAACTTTTTTCACTAAACATTCACATATGTACATTAATGTAACGTTTTTTAGTTTACATGTTACATTCAACTGGAGTTTTGGGTATTATTTTCATTTAAATTAGTAGTGTGTATGCATCCCTACTAGTGTTCGGAATGTTCATATGTTCATTAAAGTATTAAGTCAATAATTAGTAACTCGGGCCTAACTTTTTTCTGATTTGTGATAGAAAAAAATACAAATGTTTTCTCGCATAATTTCCGTATCGTATAATGACCTAATACACGCTAATAAATGCTAATTGTTATTCTGGGAATTCTTAGGGACTGTTATAAAGCAATTTAACCGGTGTAACGTATACCGACCGTCAAGCAAACTGTATCCATCGAATTGGTGCAGCGACGCGTAAGGACAAGAAAGGAGACCCACGCCGGCGTGCCTCTGACAGCTTTCGGAATCTAACTGTTCTTAATATAGTTAACTAGTTACGACTTTGCTTTATACATTGCACAAAGTGGAATTAACATCTCGTACAGATATTATACACATAACAAATATTATTACAATTAAATTATTGCATAATATTATTTATTAAGGCAATAAAACTTTAAAAAAGCGAGAGTAATGGGGGTAATTATGGCGTTATTTCCTTTTATATCAAACAGTTTAAAAAATTAAAAATAAACTTATATGCATGTGCTGTGAAAATTTTAAACACGGAATAATGAAATAATATTTCAACTACATTAGTAAGTCGAAATGAACAAATAATACAAAAACAGTAATAAATATTTAAAGTAACCCACATGTTTCTGTTGGTGTTATTCACTTATTATATTGGTACAAAAAATATCTACTTAACGATATTTTTTGTATATAACACTTCTGTCATTTCCTTCATGCGCTCTAATACGGTTCAATTTTAAACTTTGTCTTAGACAGAAGTGTTATATACTGTAAAGAGAAGAAAGCTAGAGTACCTAGACCACATAATGAGAAACACAAAATATGAACTACTGCAGCTCATCGTACAAGGCAAGATCCAAGGAAAGCGAAGTGTAGGCCGAAGAAGAACATCCTGGCTCAAAAACCTACGCCAGTGGTACGGAAAGAGCACCCGTTCGCTTTTTAGAGCCGCGGTGTCAAGAGTGCAAGTTGCCCTAATGATCGCCGAACTTCGAAATAAGATGGCACTTTAAGAAGAAGAAGAAGAACGATATTTTATATAATTTTAGACTCATATAAGACAATAATTAAATAGATCTTCGATCAAATCTAGGCAAGATCAGCGATGCGATCAAACAATCTGCTGTACTAGTACTTACAACCCTTCTCCAATTTCATTCATACTGTTGCATGGTTGTAAGAACTTTCATTCTTTTTAAGTCAATCACATTGTGCTTTATTCCATAAAGATGAGCATGCTATTTGATGTATATAAAGCAATGCAATGCAATTTTCTTTATAGTAATGAAATTTGAAGATATCATCTACACGAGAAGAAAGCTTTAATTTATAAAGCTCGACACATTTCAATATGTTTTGCTAATTAAATAATAAAATTCCTGACGTAATGAAATTCATGTTGCATTAAATATCACTCTACCCGACAATTCCAGTAGCCGCAATGTAATTCTTGACAAATTAGATTTTTGCAAGGTATTGCTGGCTAAGACGAAATTACCGCTGACTTTGAGTCGAGTGCAGGCTTTTAAACGTGAATTAGAGGCCCTGTCGCTCAAGCGTTAATGGCGTATTATGACGGAGTGGATGTCGCTTCGGAAAATTATGTAGTCATTCAAATTTCTTTTATTCTACTAATTTTGTCTTAAGTATTAAGCATATATATAATAAGCATAAACGAATAGCTTTATCCATCCATAACACTTAAATAGCAGGGAATAAAATAAATCCCTAAACGCTTAAAACGATGGATTGAAATAAAAAAAAACCTTTAGGACGCAATAAAATGTATTAAATACTTTAGTGTTGATAACAAATAGTGTTTATATCATTTATAAACTCTTATTGTTAGAAAAGTAGACATGAAGGGATATTTTGATTACATTATAAAATCATGGAAAGAAATATTTACATTTTAATTATTCAATAGATTAGAACGTGAACATGATTTTTCTTAACTTTTATAAATTGCTATAAAATACCTATGGCCGAGTTCACAGACACGCGCTAGGGTCCAAGCGGTTTATCAATATCGGGTTCCGTCCGCCACCTGCCGGAAGTTTTACAAGGTTTATGTGCTCCCCCGGGATGCTTAAATATATGTTAGATATCTCTAGTTAGATACATATCCATATACAAGTGTTATTTAAATCTTTATAATTAACAGAAACGAAATGGTTTTTCGTAGTTAGCATAACAAAGCAGACTGTGTTTTATTTTCGAATTGATACTGGGAAATTTCCAAGTACAAAAGAGTCATTGGGTACAATTTGTGCCTATATAGGTGTATGACAGATATCAATAGGATATTTCTTTTAGGCAATCTTGTTTTGAAATATTGAACTTGATGCTAAGCGTATTATAATATAATAAAACTGTAACTGATAGCTGTCTATACATGGAAGATATTTGAAAATAAACTATTATTGGGGGTCTTTATAAACGCAATAAAACCCAAAACAATGATTACTATAATTGTAGTCTGTTTGTCTGTGCGTTTGTTACCGCTAATCTCAAAAACGGCTACACCGATCTGGATGCGGTTTTCACTAATGTATTGTGGTAAGCTTAAGCGCTTAACATTTAGCGATTGTTTTATCTCAATCGGTTTATAAATAAAAAGGATATATCAATTTAAAGAATCATATCAAAAAATTGTTTTATAAAATGCTATAAAATAGCTGTTCAGTTGTATAGGTTAAACTTTTAGTTATATAAATATGTTATTAGTTATATTACGATTTTTTAAAATGATGATGATTGAAAGTTTATCACGGGGTGCCATCCCATACTAAAGAAAATTAGTTAATTCCTTAGATAGCGTTACGAGTAGCTGTGTACAAATTAAGAAACGAAATATATAATTAGAAAACCAAAAGATAATAAAAGTAACTAAATTCAGTATTACTTTTGACATCAAATAACACATAACACATTAAAATCAAAATTATAAATTTTTCATTATTCCGTCTAAAACCCTAGCGGAAAAAATGCGAACCAGTACGATTGGTCAATACTACGTTACTTTTACGTTCACGTTACTAGATTTTTTTTACTTTAATTATATTACTTGGTGGCAAACGAGCAAGCGGTTCACCCAATGTCAAGTGATCGCTACCCATAGACATATATAGGAATTGGAAGTCAAGACCTAGTCTAGTCCTAAACAAATAAAAAAGTCCTCCACCGTCAAGTTTTCTTCCCCTGCCCAACCTTTGGTTATAAGAAAAGGTTCGTTATAAGGGCGGGCTTTACCACTGTAAAAATGGCATTTACATAACAATAACAATTTTCTCAATACTATTTGGCCTAATGAAAAAGTTTAAAGACTTTTAAAAATATTTTAATATTAAAGTTTTGAAATCAATCAAATAAAAATGTAACTAATAGCTGTCTTAACATGGAAGATATTTGAGAAAAACTATTATTGAGGGCCATTATAAAATCTAGAACAATGATTATTACAACTTTTGTCTGTTTGTCTGTATTTTCTCCATGTTAATGGTAACAACTATATTTGGTAATGCAGTATTTACACGTATGTAGAAGATTTTAGAAATTATGCATGTATTATTTTGTAATATGTTTTGTTACGTTAGGTTACTAGTTTATTACTCCCGAGGAGTTGGCATTAGGCAGGCGGGTTTAAGCAATTATATATGATTGTCAAACTATGCTACGGCCACACTGTGTCGACCCCACATACGCGGGAAAAGGGCAGAGAGATGATGAGGTTACGGTAGTACTATGTATATCACTTCGTTAAGGAAAATTGCAGTGCGGGTGAAACCGCGGAGCACATCTAGTTTAAAATATATATTCACTTAAATAGTAGTATACATCATGTATATAACAGTTTCTTACTGAAAAAATCACTTCGATCAACACAAGTTGTAAGTCCTCTAGTCTGTAAACACCATTCTAAAGAATAATCTCGAAAATGAGTTTAGATTTTTTCATACAAATTAAAAAAATAAAATCGTTATTTACATCGTAATAGCAAATGTATAGCAAATTGCAAAGGTCTCCTGGATAGACATCAACAAGAAGTAATAGTAACAAAATAAAGAAGAGCTGCGAAATTATTTCAAATAAAGTATTAATCCTCGAATCCGTCTCGAGGCATCGCCTTTCTTTATACTGTGTAGGATTTCAGAGGAAAGCTGCTTCGAAAAACTTCCATCCGAACTCTTCGTGTAATCTTACTTATAAAAATAAACTTTTGCATTACTTGATTTAGTATCAGAGATGGGCTGCGAGGTGGGCCGCGGCTCAATCAGGCATGAAACAGAAACAAATAATTGTTCCGCTATATAGTTTTGTATACGTTAAGATTTGATAAAAATAATTTATCGAACTATGTACATAAAATTTGTCTAGGATAAAATATTTGCTCCGTCACCAAGTTCGTAACCAATCACGTGGATCCAAATATACAAATGTTATCTATGTAACTTGTATTTTAAGGAATCCAAAAAATGTATCTGTGAAAAAAGGTGTAGAAACACGCCATCTGAATTGGTTCTTAAAAACTGAGGGGGAAATTCAATGTCTCAGAATCTTTTGTTGGAGGCTCTCGCGTTTCAAGCGGCGGCGTCTCGAATTCCGATTTTCATTTTTTTTCACTTCATTTTTCGAATACCCGATAGAGACTTTACGCGTCATACTTTAGACATAGCTGAGTGTAATTAAGGTGCAAAGATATCTGAAGTCTGCCGACTAAGGGCGGCTCAAGTGCCCTCTGGTGGTCGACTGTGTACTCAGAGCCGCTGAGTGTTGCGTAGGCAGCAACACGCCTCTATATTATTCTTTTAAAAGAATTCATGTAAATTCCTGATGTTGTTAAAATTTTATTTGTCTTTTACGCTTGTAATTTGTTTATTGTTTTTACATAACGACTATAACTGTATACAAACCCAAACCGAAACTAACTCTTAAGTATAGTATAGAAAATTGTACAATTAACTATCATCCATCTACTTCTATCTACTAATATTATAAATGTGCATGTAAGTTTGTTTGTTACGCCTTCACGCGAAAAGTCTCAACTCAACCGATCATCATGAAACTTTGTACACATATTCTTGGAGGTATTAGAAGTAACATAGGATACATTTTATGAAAAAAAAATAGTATGTAAAAAGCGAAGTATGTATTTTCCCTATAGAACTATAGACTCTGAAACGGCTGGACCGATTTCGATGAAATTTACAGGGATAGTCCAGATCAGCACATTCCTGTGTTAAGTAGCGATCGGATCAACATTAGCGGTACCCGAGCGAAGCTGGGGCGGGTCACTAGTATACATACATAATAACATTGTAAGCAAGTACCGTATTTTTTTGTAAATATAATGAAATCGATTCTAAACCATCTGTCGAATCTATTTCCCCAAATAAACTAACGAACGAAACTTAGGGAAACATCGATCCCAATCTTATTACGATGCCCTAACTTATATTCCATATTACATTAATTTCTCCGGAGACGTCTCGCAAGCCAAGCAATAGAAGCTGACCGGCCAGTAGCATGTTTATTGAGAAATTGCCTAATCTCGAAGAGCTATAAAACAAACCGTATTGGAATGTTGAACTAAAATATTTCTTGTCTCTAAGGGCACTGCTCGTGGCTTCCTCCTATATCTATCTGATCATAGCCTTATGGCAACTCAATTACGGCGCGTAGTGATTACCTCCCATATGTACACAAGCCGCCCGGTCCCTGTAGCACTAGCTCGCTCACTCGAACACGGACTGTTATTTGTGTTTCCTACTCATAATTTCTGAGCTATAAAACTCCGACAAACACCAGTTTCTTTAATAAGTGGAGGCAAAGTTCTCTTAAACTTTCATACAGCTCTCAGGAATTGTTCATTGATTCGCGACCTACTTAATATAGTGAATGTTCCAAGACGTTTGCGATCGGTCGAACACAGTTTGAAGTATTCGTGCTAAAAGGTGCTATTTGTCCTGTCGCCGTATCCCAGGTACACAAAGGAATGCTTCGAACTTTAGAGATCCCGATCAAAACTGAAAACTGGATATGTGTAAATATAATTTTAAAACTATAAATCAGTAACCCAATCTCCTGGAGCGTGATAACAACGACCACTCTGTCAAGAGTGAAGCGACCAAGAAGAAATCACTAACTATTATATTTTACTAACTAAAACAGGCGTAAAGTAGAAGTACTCTGCGTTTCGTGTGATGAGTGAGGTGCCGGAGGCCTAATTTATGTCCTCTTCCACTTCTCCCATCGTAAGGGGGATGGGATGGAAAAGGGAAAAGTATTTGACGGGGAGGGGGTTAACGGGGGAAAGGAAATATCGTTTCTATGCCCTCCTCTGTCCATTAAAGGTAGGCAACGCATCTGTAACACATTTGCTTGTTGCGGATGTCTATGGGTAGCGCCCACTTAACATCAGGTGATCCGCTTGCTCGTGTGCCACCATATCACATAAAATATAAGGAGCACCCCATAACCAATGAGCATCTAAGCGTAGATGTATGAACGTAGAAAAAGCGAGAGGGAGGTGTGCCAGGATCGCATCAAATGGAAATCTATGATAGCTCTGGGTTACGGCGTGAACGTATATTTATTTATCTATACTATATAATATCATAAATGCGAAAGTTTTTATGGATGTATGTTACTTTTTCACGCAAAAACGGCTGAACGGATCTGTATGAAATTTGGCACAGAGATAGATTCTGGACTGGCTGACTGACAAAGACTACTTTTTATCCCGGAAAAATGTACGGTTCCTGTGGGATACGTTTTTACAGGTACAGCAATATCTACGTATTTGTAAAAGGCGATCTATAGAAGTTTTTTTAGATTCCGTAACGGCTACCCGGGTCACTTGTTTATTATATTTTACTTATTACATCGGTATAAATGACACGACGTCGTGGCTTTAACTACATTTATATATTTTTAAGCAGCCATAGCCGACCGGCTTAGTAGCAATTAATTTTAATTTACCGATTTTCTACGCACAGCAAATCACAGGTTCAATACTGAAGCATTCGAAACCAATGAGTTTACAAAAAGATACTTATTTTCGTTCATGAATATCTCCGATTACACTCACTCTTTATACTCACTAATAGCTCCCATGCTAATTGTAACTCGACCGTATTTTTACCTAAGCGTTATTAAAAGTAACAAAATATCAAATAGCCCGTCTATCATCTACGAACGTGGACGCCATAAATACTAGATTTTAGCATGAACAAGCCTCTCATATTATCTCATACACAATGATATTTCAGACAATGGCCGGCCTACCATCGTAGGTATCATAAAAGGATTGGAAAATCAATAGAAGATAAAGAGACTAGAAGTTATTCCATTTTCGTTATCGTCATTAAATTATTTGCAATGAAAATATTTTGTACAATGTACAAGCTCTTATTTGTGACGTCACGAGTCTGAAGTCACCAATTAAAAGCAGATTACGATTGTTTTTTTTGCCCGAGAAAAATAAAGTCATATGATTTATAAGGAAAGAAGTATATCAGAGAAGAAGTCGTTTCATTATAATGATCCTGCAAGCGAAAGGCTTTCATAAAGAACAAGATTTTAATTATCATACATTCTTTATGCTCCTTCAAAATGGAAAAATGTATTCATTGGTGCAAAACAAAATCATCGCCCCGAATACGTCTCTCAACAACAAAAGCTCCTCCGGTACGTGTTTAACATATTTTCTTTAGACAGAACGCAATATTTACTTGCTAGCATGTATCGTCTTAAGGGGATAAATAATGGAGTTGCAAATATTTGTGCTCGACGGCGGAGATAATAGACATCTTCCTTGAAGACAATTCTGTTTAGAAACAATGAAATTATTTTATACCGAAAAAGGATACAGAATAATACATTGAACTTTAACTTTAGAAGAACATAAGAAAGGAATTCATCATCAGTATTAAGCACCGACATAACCAACGTTCAAATTTAACTCACATTAAAGTTGTTATGGCAACACCTATCTTTAGCTGTATAACTACAAGGGTCGTTATCGTCTTCCTACGTTGTGGCGTATTTAGATTATAGCAGCTACTCTCTCGTGGAAACATTTTTATTTTTAAAAATGTATGCGCATGTGAATTATAAAAAGTATTCAAATTTTTAAATCAATTCATTCTGCTTTAGAAGATCTTACAAAATAGCAATTTTAATACATATACATATTAAATTGGATAAGTATATATAAGTTGAATGTGGCTCGGTGCAAGGTGAACGGGTCTTTAAAGGCGTTGGGCGGAGCACGTCAGACGCATCGCAAGATGGATTGCTGTGATAATCAGTTAATGCATTCTGCGGTTTAAACTGCAAACCGGATAGTGGGTGATGTATTAACATAAACATTGATTTCAATTCACCCATGAAGCGCTCATGACTCAGAGTTTTGATTTCCATATTTTAAGTATTGCATTCTGGATAATGCATTATTAGATTTTCTTTCCCTTAACTCTCTAACTTCTTTTCATATCTTTACTTGATTTTTGTTTTCTGCACCTTCGTAGATTTAGAAAAGGTATACGACAAAGTTAAAAAATATGATTTATGGTCAACTTTGGTTGCGTTTGGATTGATCAGTTGATCTAATACAAGCGTTAAAATATCTTTATAATGAGCCTACTGCTTGTGTTATAATTATCGAAATCTACTCAAATTAGTTTAGTATCAATAAATGTGCAAGGCAGGGCTGCGTAGCATGCCCGTGTCTGTTTAATCTCTTTGTGGATGATTGTTTGAAAGCTTTGAAAGACCAAGATTGTATATTAAGAATGGGCGAGCTAATTGAAAAACGTCTCTTATACGTCGTGTTTTGCGTCATCGGAGGAGGACACAATTTATGTTGAATGTAATGAATGATTCAATGAAAGGTAAAAGTATGAAGATGAGTGTAGATGAATGTATTATAAATAAAACTAAAATAATGGTGTTTGAAAGAGAACAAAGTAAGACAGTAATTGATTTTGTGTTTTTGGGATGTATGTTTAGTAGAGATAGTATACACGTAAAAGATATGGAACGTCGAGTGAATGAGAAGTCAGCATGTGTCTATGAAGGCTCGTCTGGCAATACACAATGCTGTACTAGTCCCCATTTTAAAGTATGGAAGTGAGAGCTGGGTTTGGCCGTAAAAGCATGCTAGTAGAGTTAATGCCGTTGAGATGCGATCCTTAAGAAGTATGGTAGGCATGATATTAGGAATAATAGTATTAAAATAACGTTATAAGGGAAAAGTGTGGCTTAATAGTGGATGTTGTAACTAGAATTAGGAAACATGTGCTTCAGGGGTTCGGCCATGTGGAAAGGATGAATGAAGGGAGAGAACAAATCAAGGGTCAAGAGTCATTGGAGCGTTGGTTGGGGACGTCCAAGGAGAAGTACTGTAGATTTGATTTAGTAACATACAAAAGAAGGGCGATATAAGGAGTACCCATAACCGACGAGCATGTATGAATAGATGTATGGATGTAGAAGAAGCGAGAGAGGTGTGCCAGGATTGCGCCAAATGGATATCCTTGATCTCTACCTAGACGTGAACGTATATTTACTTATTGAAATAAATAAGACATATTTCGATCTACGCGTTTTGTCAACAAGATACTCCATTTTCCTTACAGTATCCGTTACAAACCTGGAGCCTATAGAGATTAATTAAGCGACCGATGTGATGACCGACTACTTTGGTTAATTGATAGTAGTTTATTAGGATTATTAATATCAATTCAAGCATTGGTGGTTTATTTAATACCCCACGAGCTCAATAACTTACACAAGACATAAAAATCACGTACTAAATAAAATAAAGAACAGAGATGTGCCGGGTTGGCAAATGGAAGCACATAATCTCTGCGTACCCTCTGGGTTACGGTCATGAGTGCCTATAACGACACAATAGACAACAATTACGTTAGTTTAAGACAGTGATTTTGATGCAACCAAAGGTATAAAAGTGAAAGATTATTTGGGCCATAAGATCGTTCAGTTGAATGCGGGCGAGCGGTGTGCTAGCGACAACGCATGGTGTGCTACGTAACAAAAGTAAGGTGCACATTTAAAAGATAGATGGCATCGTTCGGATAATTCCGTTATCAGCACAGGGAGAGCACCGCGCGCTCGTATTCTTAGTCAGCCGTTTCCTAAGGCGAAGGTCCTTATAAAGGTAACATTTTCACTGAAAAAAGACCTGTTTACTTTTATCTGACCAAACGAAAATATTAAAATGTATAATAATGATAATAAGCACTCATAGCCTTAACTCAGAGGTGTAGGTCGGCCTACATTCAGATTAGGGATTTCCATTTGGCACGCTCATGGCACACCTGTCTCGCTCTTTGTAGATCCATACATACGCATACCTACATGCTCGTCGTTATGGTGGCTCTTACAGACTTTTTTTAGTATGTTACCAATCTTATCAATTTTTCTATTTTTTTAAATATCTAATATTTGCATCAATTGTTGATTTTAGTTCAACCGTTTCACCCTCAAGCATTCTAGGTCAATACTTGAAAGAAATCTTGTTGTTGGAATGTAAAAAATAATAAATTGCTTGGAATTACTTCTTTTAAAAATATTATTAATTCAATACAGAAAATTTAACGTAGTTACAAGTACGTATCAAACAATAAGTGTCGAAATTATGTTCCATAGTACTCTATATCTCCATATAAATATGGTTTCTACAGTAAAATTAATTATGAACGGACAGCCCGACCTACATTTGCAAGGGCTTGATATTACATATCAATAAGCTAAAGTAAAAATTAAGAAACAAAAGAAACATATTACGATTGCGCAACGTCGTACACAGTATATAACGAAGTGTAGTTATCTCTGGGGACAAGAATATCGTATAAGCATAAAAACAGAATTACTTTCTCTCAAAGTTTAGATTTATTGGCTATTTCGTAAGTTCGCTTAGCATCTTCAGTTGTTCTTAATACTAAATCATATCAATGCGATTACCGAATGCTGACTTGCAAAAAAAGCAATCTCACACAAAAACATTGTCGATGAAGAAAAGAAAAAAACTGATAATAATAGATTTAATTAAACGAAGAAACCTTTAGTATCATTGTAAACTAAAATTTACACGCGGCTTCGCATTCTTTCTTATTTTCCACTTTGGTAATTTTTATAACTTGATTCCGCGTATAACAGCTTGATATTACAGGTAAATGTCAAAAGTTACAAGCGATAGTAAGTGTTTCTATCCCTCGGGTAGGTTTTTTTCGGAATAAAAGGTACCCCCCGTCGTTTTTATTACTCTTGAAAATATGTGTAAGAATCAAGATGATCGGTTGATTGATTTACGCATGAAAGCGTAAAAACAAAGTTATTTATAATATTTGTTACGATAAGTTCATACGCCAACCCAGAAGGGTAGGCAGAGATTACTTATTCACGCCTCTCTCGCTTTTACTACATACGCTCGTCTCATTTAAAACGACATCATCGTAGCGATTAATTTGTGCCCAACAAAATCCCCGATAAAACAAGCGTTTAACTATGTAGAGCTATTACGTACTGTATTACTCAACTAAACTAAAAAACTAAACTTATTAATATCGCAAAATATTTAAGGGCAGTAATTTGTGGAACTCTGGTTAATTTTAATAAACTTTTTTAATTATCAATAGAAATTGTGAGATATCAAGAAGAGAACCAGCGAAACGGTATTTGGTATGATATAATAAATTAAATTCTTCTACTCGACTGCAGTTCAAACTAATAAATAGGATAGCGAATACAAATTAAAGGAACGTGATCATATTTCAGCTGGAAATGACACATTTGTTACTGACAATGGGGGTCGTGTTTTATCGGTTCAATTCTCGCATTCATTCCGCCATGGAAAACGTAATTTGGATTACAGATTTAAATGAACTCGCTCAATTATATCATCCGCTATGTTTGAAGGAACACACTCCCTGATCCGTAAAATAAGACGTAAGTGACTGAAGCGAACTTCCGAGCATGTATGCGCGTTATACGCGTCGCTTCCCGCCTTGTATTAAATATCTCTGTGAAAATAACTTTATCTGTGCCCCTTTTCTTCCAGTTTCTTTTCTGAGATTAATATAGAAGCATGTACCTAATGGTTTCATCATAGGATTATTAAGAATATAACAAGTTAAAAAAGAAAAGATATGTATTTTCAAGTATATTTGATGGACTTAGAATTAATATTTCTGTTAATTCAAAGCTTTCACAACTGGACCAAGGCGCAAGCATCTGAGAACTATCTTACCGTCGTCTTTGTTAACGCGAATAATTTAACTCATGTCTAATTTATTGACGAATATTCGGATGCACAGATAAGTCAATTATCACCAGGCTCAACTAGTCCACCTGCTGGACATAGACCCTCCACAATGCCTTCCAAAGTACATGTGTATATAAACACATAACTCTTAGTATCAAAAATAACTGTTTGTTTTCTAAATATTTGTGGTACTGGTGGTAATATACTGGTAAGCAGACTTAAATCTAGTGTTAAAGGGCCATTAAGGCAGAAGTGCTATTGCAAGAAGCGCAACCGCTGATATATATAAAATATTTAAATGAAATAATATCACTTCCTCGCCGTCGGAATAACCTTTACCGCGGTACGGCAAAAGGGCAAGGTGGAGTCGTTGCTTGAGTGGCTAGTTACAATGACGAGGCAGATAAAGTGGGTCGATAACGTGAAATAGCAGCGTGAAAACGTGGCGAGAAAATAGCATTATTAACCTCCCGGGCATAATACGCGCGCCAGTGCGCCAGATATGGTAATGATTATGTAAATCCCCTTCTCACAGGTACATCTCAGGAACGTTATATACTTATTAAAACCAAGATTGCGAGACCGACGGGATTGTTTCGTTGAAAAACTTTGTCCAGGGAACTCGAGTGTTTATCGGTGCTGAATTTTTACAATATTACTGGGTAATTTGAAATCTCGGGTTTTCTGAAATCGGACCATCGACGTCGCAGGCGACTCTCTTTTCAATTTTCTTAGTTTCCCGCTTGAAGCAGGCAAGCATTGTATGGCTCGATTCTTATCTCTCTCAAAAGCTATTTAGCTAAATGGAATTTACAGAGCCCGCACTGCAGTTCAACGTAGTACACTGTAATATTTAAAATCTTGAAGCTTGAGTCTAAACTCATTGTATTCCTCCGAAAGTTCTTAAGATTACCATTACACTTCCTTATTCAGCACTTTACGAAATTAAAACTCCATTGTGTTAGAATACGAAAATACAGACATTTATGTTTCAAACTTAGAATAAATTTATATATTTAACGTATAGCACGCGAATGTACTTGACAAACTCTGTTAAACAATTAAACAAAAGCACTGTTTAAGGATTAAACTCAAATCACTGAATTCCGACTTGCTAATTGCGAACACGAAGAATTCACGAGTGTTCAAATTTGCCGGCAACATAAAACATCGACATTACATTTCTTGAAATTTTCTACCAACTCAAACATTCAGCAAGAAAGCAAAGTGAAATACACCAATGGAAAATATTCCAAGACGACTGACAGCATCAAAAATACTGACGTCGTATCTTGTTAATGAACGTAATGAGGGAAGAAACTGAGAGTTGTACGGCGCAGGAAACTTTATGAAAGCATGTTGCAAGTGTTGATTCTAGAATGCCAATACAACACTGTCGTAGCATTAATCTTGTTCCTCTGTGAGAAATTATATTTAAGGTGGAATAAGCACTATACAATTATTTATTTTGTATATTGATTGCTGTGTCTATGGTTACTGCTTGACTGGGGTCTTATGCCCGCGTCCCCTTTTTTCGTGGTTTCCTTATTACTTACCCCCTACTTCTCACTCACAGACTGGCTATGTTTACCTCTTCTGATTGTGGCGGGTGGCGGTGATATATAACGGGATCGAAAGTTTTTAATTCATCAAATTAAGGATTAAAATTTATGTAGAAGTAATGCAATGTATGTGCAATGTATTTTATTGTATATAACGATTAATGTGACAAAAATTGGAACATTTTGTGTATAACAACAACAATATATATATATATATATATATATATATATATATATATATATATATATATATATATATATATATATATATATATATATATATATACTCTAATTAATATTAAAACTAAATATACGTGAAACTTTTAAATGTCAAAACACACCCTTGTAATCTATACAATATCATTTTAATTTTTGTTACTTAGTTGGATTATTGTAATGAATGTAAATAAATTTAAATGTAGAATTTATTTACTTTCTGTGAAAGGTTTGTTTAAAATGGCGGGACAAGCGCTAGTTCGGCAGCCGGCAAGACGGAGGCGCAATTGCAAGCGATTGCGTCCCTAGCAAGTCTGGAGTGCGCGCTGGACCCAGCGGAAACGACCTCTCCCTCGTTACTCAATGGGTCTGCATAAAAAAATATTTTGCTGAATAGTAGAATTAAGAAGAAAAAAAGCAACTTTTCATTTCTTCTTAGGATATCTTGGAAAGATTTCTCTTATTTACATACTAATAAACATGTGGCATAGATAGCTTATCTCAACTTTGTGTAAACAATACATTAGATCACAGTCACACATGTAAATAAAAAAGAGTGTGCGTGTGACAAAATATTGATGGACGACTGCTACAAGCCTGCCACACAGTCTAAAGCTGCATATATTGGCAAGCACACGTATACAATGTCGCGCGCCAAGACGAATTGAACACATACATATATAGTTAAAATGATATGAAGAGTAGAATTTATACGTGCTGAGATTTTAGTAGAAAAGCGGAAGTAAGTAAATCAATCAACAATATTTTAAAATTACACTTACAACACTATAAAATATAAATAGGTATGAGATAAAAACTTGACACGTGTCATAAAGAGATTGGAAGATGATTTTCACAAAAAGTAAGTCTCCCAAACTTACGTCAGACACTCAGTAAAATGAAATACGTAGCCGGCACCGGCCTTCGGCAAATGGTTTAATATCGAAATGTGATCACTTAGCGCAATCTCTTACAAAAGAAAAAAAACAGAAAAAGGCCCCGAACGTACTTAGCTTTTACCAGAAATCAAAATATGTATGTTTCAATTTCATGGAATGCACAAAAAGCCAAATAAATTGGATTGATAGCATTTCTTTTCAGTGTAATAGTTTATTTTTATTAAAAATGTAAATATCTCACGTACACGCGCTTTAATGTTACAAACATTAAGGAATTTTTAAAAACCATTCATGACTTTGACTATGCTACGTACCTCCGTAGTACATCCCTACTATAATAATATTATAAATGTAAATGTAAGTTTGTTTGTTACGTTTTCATGCGAAAACTACTCAAACGATCATCATGAAACTTTGTACACATATTCTTGGAGGTATGCCTAACATAAAGTACTAATTTATATACTACGTAACTCCGTAGTATATCCCTAATATAATTCCCACTAATATTATAAATGTGAATGTAAGTTTGTTTGTTACGCTTTCCCGCGAAAACAACTCAATCGATCATCATGTACACATATTCTTAGAGGTATTAGAAGTAACATAGGATACTTTTTATGGAAAAATAGTATGTAAAAAGCGAAGTATGTATGTTACCTATAGACCTATAGACTCCGAAACGGCTGGATTTCGATGAAATTACAGGGATTGTCCAGATTGGCACATTCCTGTGTTTGGTAGTGATCGGATCGACATAATTAGTGGTACCCGGACGAAGCCAGGGCGGGTCACTAGTAAAATATAATTTAGAAATACATAATAAATAATAATATAGGTAGATGTCACATGTCTTCGAATTTGGTGGTTCTAAGAACATGCCGGTTTCCTCACGATGTTTTCCTTCACCGTTTTTGGAGCAGTGGTAATGAAATAAATAACACAAAGTAATGCGCCTGCCTGGGTTCGAACCCGCGATCTACAGTACGTAGGTCGGGGCCTAAGCCACTGAGCCACCATTGCTCGAAGTAGTAGCAGTAGAAATAGTAATACATATTAATATATAATATGTTCAATCTCTTTATGGACGATTGTTTGAAACTTTGAAAGACGAAGAGTGTGGATTAAAAATGGGTGAGCATGTTGTAAAATGTCTCTTGTTCGCCGATGATCAGGTCGTGTTTGCGTCATCGGCGGAGGACATACAATTTATGCTGAATGTAATAAATGATTCATTGGAAGGTAAATGTAGACTAAACGAAAGTTATGGTGTTTCAAACAAAGTAGCACAGTATTTGATATATGTAAATGTTAACGTCAAAGAGATTGAACAGGTGAAATAATTTGTGTATTTAGGATGTATATTTAGTAGAGATGGTAGACACGTTAAAGATGTCGAACGACGAGTGAATGCGGGTAATATAATGAATGGGGCTATAGGTACAATAGTGAGGAGTCAAGATGTATCTACAAATGCTCGCCTGGCAATACACAATGCTGTACTAGTCCCCATTTAAAGTATGGAAGTGAGAGCTGGGTTTGGCAGGAAAAGCATGCTAGTAGAGTTAATGCCGTTGAGATACGATACTTAAGAAGTATGGTAGGCATGATATTAGGAATGATAGGATTAAAAATAGCATTATAAGGGAAGAGTGTGGCTTAAAAGTGAATGTTGTGACTAGAGTTGAGAAAGGTACGCTTCGGTGGTTCGGGCATGTTGAAAGGCTGAATAAGCAGAGTAACGAAACTAATCTATGTTGCAAAAGTGAGTGGCCCAAAAGGGGACGCCCAAGGAGAGCTTATATCGAACAGATTAGTGACATGCTAAAGAAGGGCGATATAAGGAGTACCCGTATCCAACGAGTATGTATGCGTGGATGTATGGATGTAGAAGAAGCGAGAGAGGTATTCCAGTATCGCACCAAATGGAAATCCATTATCTCTGCCTACCCTACTCCGGGTTACGGGCTTGAGTGTCTTTTCACATGCCACATGTCTTATTTGTATGGACTCGTAGAATAGGCATTTTAAAATACTCGTGTGTGATCAATCCCAACCGCAGGTATTGCTAAAATTGTATAAACACGAACATGTTTAAGATTCTCTCACAAAAAATAAATCGATAGACTCGTTTATTTCATTTTATTCCACGCCACCAATTAAAAATTCACAACACGGCTCCATTTATTGAGTTCTTCACAACTGCGAAAGCATCGAAGAGAAAAATATTTACACTTTTTCGAAATGCAGAAATCAAGTTACAAGGAATCGGTTTTAGCGAAGAGAAGCGCCAGGGACCGAGCTGTTGAATAAAACGGGAGCACTGTGCAGTGCAATAATGGTTACCTTTCTGAAGCATGAGTAGATATTCTGAATAGCTATGTCACTGGCGATGGATCCGATGAAATTGCTACTATTTTAAAAGTATTTTTTCTATGTTATTTTAAGACAATTTTTAATGGACAAAGGAGGACAAATAGAAAAAAGCATATTTTCCTTTCTTATCCTTCCTGTCCTGATCGGTCAAATCCTCTTCCCCTTCCCATCCTTTCCTTATTTGAAAAGGGGACGAGGACTGTTATTAGGCCTCCGCCACTTCACTCACCAGATGAAACGCAGATTACATCTACTTCCCGCCTGTCTTCTGTGACGCCACTGTATTTTAATGGATGAGCTGGCCTATTCATGCAATCATGATCTTATTGTGGGCTCGTCCACTGTTATATCTGATGTTTTTTTTCAATTTCAAAAGACTCACGTGTCATCCTGGGTAGGAAGCTGTGTTCTTTACGAGGACTTGTGGTTTATCAAATCAGACTGCAGACTGAGCGTTGGTGTTTTAGATCGGCTATACTATTGAAGTGAAAACTTCTTTAGCCGGGTAAGCACGAATTAGCTGGCTCTACCGGTGAGATTACCACGACTTCACAGAAGACAGTCGTCAAGTAGAATATTTGGCGTTTTTTCTGATGAGTGAGGTAGGACTAATTCTAGTCCTTTTCCTCTTCTACGGAAGGGGAAGAGAACCAGGCGGTGGAGGATATGAATAGGAAAAGTAAATAACCATTGTCTGTTTATCCCCTCCTCTGTCCATTAAAGGTAGGTAACACATCTGCAACTCATTAGCTTGCTGCAGATGTCTATGAGTAGCGATATCGGGTGAACCGCTAGCTCCTTTGCCAGTTTCTCCTATATATGTATATATGAACTTATCTTATTTTTTTCGCTATTGATTTCAAGTTTTTTTGTTAAGGTACAATGGTTTATTTTGTTGATTATTTATTTAATTCTCAACTATTGTCGCGCCTTCCCACCCATTTTCAATTTTCAATTCTGTCGGCAGTCCTTATGACTACCTGTGTTTTTTATATTCTTTGCTTTCTTTTCATTGTTCGTCTTCGTTATTTACCCAAATTCATACACGAGGGTATTAAAAAGAACCGTATTTTTTCCTACCGATTACTTTTCGATTCAATTTATATAAAGTAAGTAAAACGTAAAATAAAACTGCTTTTATAACTATTACAACTTTTTTAAAATCTACGCCTGATGTTATTATATTCCAGATAATAACGAATTACTACGATGTTCATTGCAGCAATGCCTCCCTGCTATTTACTAGTTACCTTTTTAATGGTGTATAAATTTAGATAATTTTCACAGCTAAAATAAATACCTTAATGATTAAACTGACGAAACACTTATTATTTTGTTATTATTTAAACATTAAATCAGTCTATTCTCCCCTCGGAGATGAGGGTCGACCTCATTAAAGTTGTTTTAATATAATGAGAGATAATTGGCGTAATCACTGTGGAAAGATCATTATACGTACGCTCAATCGAACTGTCTCTATTTATTTTGTATCTCAGCAAAGTTATAACATTTTTTAATTGAAATTTCATTTTAACCAATTAAAAGAAAATATGTATTACTTCCTTTTCTTAATAATATTATATTAAATTGAATGAATTGAACATCATGAATGTAGACAACCTGGCGACTGCGGTTAAAATTAGCTGCATCATCCTAAATTTTATTAAATGTGATGTGCTAATATATTTACTACGTTTTAGACTGCTTTCTTTTCGCCTTGAGCACGTATACTAGTTTGAGATGAAAAGGCGAGTGCTATCTAATCCAACGTCTAAGTCGGACCGAACTTCGCGACCGTGACATTTATCTATTTCTTTTACAAAAAAACACTGGCAAATTTTCTATATCCTTTCACACATCATAGTTCAACTCTAGGCAATACTTACTTCTACAATATATGTTATTTAAATATAGGTTCTAAAAACGTTAGGTGTAGGTAAGACTTGACCGTCCTTCACTGGTAGTGATAAAAAGTGACGACATAAAATAGGCGAAGAAGGTGGCTAACTAGAAAGCGTTCACCTGATCTTAAGTGACTTCTACTACCCATAGGAATTCTGCCTTTATTTAAAACAGGGCAAGGATTGATAGAAAAGAAAAGGAGAAACTCAATGCTTATCTTAAAAAAATGTGACAGCAATTATCATTAGGAAGAACGAGTAAAAAAAATGAATGAGAAAATGACTTCTTAAGTCACTTATTCCAATGGAGTAAACAAAGACATTATTTGATATTAGCTTTTAATGTTTATTAGGTCCCAAATAGAACGTCGTCCGATCCAAATATCTCTAAGGCAGAAATATTGAAAGCGTCTGAAATGTTTTTTGTACCTACATAATATGAGTCAAGGAAACTGTAGTCGTATCTGCGCAATGTTATCTTACCACGTAGTTTAAATATTACGGAAACATATATTGTAGTTTACATATTTACAATTATGCATATAATATTAATACTAATATTAATACCAGTATCATCCCTTATAACAGTAACATTGCATGAACGAAGGTTTTAATATATTCTCAATATATTGCAAAATTTAAATACAGAGGGTCCTAAGTATCCCTATTTTGGAATAAATTTAAGAGCATAGTCCAGTCCTTGACCTAATCAGCACCGAGTCCCGGGCGCCATTCTTTGCTCGCATCATATCAACGTTCATCTTTTGCATCGACAGGCTGAATCACTATATGCATGTTAGAAGTTACTATGTTGTCTTATCACATTTTATATTTATACAAGATTGGGACCGCTTGAAATACATCAATTACAATTCATTGTTAAACTTTTTTTTACGAAAATGCATTGAATTTGAAAGCGGAGTGTATGTATTCATTTCTATGTTATTTTGTAAACAACGATTGCAATTGATGAATAAACATTTTTTTAATATCATTTAAATTTCCGACTATAATCCAAAAAAAATTCATCAAACAAAATCAAACAACTTACATTGAATGTAGAAAATGATTAATTCGAATTTGAAGGAATGAAGATGAATGTAGATAAGACAATAGTAATGTTGTTCGAAAGAGAACAAAGTAGGACAATAGTCGAAATAAATGTTAACGGTAAATAACTGGAACAGGTAGAACAGCTTGGGTATTTGGGTTGTAGTTGGTAAGCATATTAAAGATTTTGAACGACGAATGAATGCGGGAAATAAAATGAATGGGTCTATAGGTACAGTCGTAGTGAGGAGTCAACATGTGTCTATGAAAGCTCGTCTGGCTACACAATGCTGTACTAGTCCCCACTTTAATGTATGGAAGTGAGAGCTGAGTTTGGCAGGAAAAGCATGCCAGCAGAGTTAATGCAGAGATACGATCCTTAAGAATTGTGTTAGCCGACACATTGAATGATTGGATTAGAATATTATTATAAGAAAATAGTGTGGCTTAAACATGAATGTTGTGACTAAAATAGAGAAAGGTATGCTTCGGTGGTTCGGGCTTGTTGAAAGGATGAATGAGGAGAGAATAACAAAACAAATTTATGTTGCAAAAGTGAGTGGCATATTAGTAGTACGGCCTAGGAGAATCAGATAATATATATGTATATATATCGATCAGATTAGTGGCTTACTAAAAAGGGCGATTTTTTTTTTTCGTTACAATTTTTTGCATAGTATTATGGATCGTCATCATCATCACCAATTATTAAATCAATAGTAAGTTGCAAGTAATTAAAGATGTACAATATTTTTTCATTCCCCTAAAATGATTAACTGCGAATAAATAAATACGCGTAATGGATTTAAATTTAAAGTTGTATATATTTAAATAGTGAAAAATGTTTATAGTTGGTATTGAATGGGACCGGCGTGCAGTAATATCCTTATTTATTTCCGTTGGGTGTTGGTCCGCTAATTGCGATTCGCTCCATTCACTGATTTTCCTCGAACTAGCTTCTTATTGCTAATTGCAGATATTTATGCGCTATTCTGTTTGTTCATTGGTACTGAGTTATTTTTTTTAAAAGTACTTTAATCCGGAATGCAGATGTCAGCGGTAGATTATAAGGGCAGGCACTTTATAATCGGGCTAGGCAAATTATAAACGGTCTAAGCGGTTTTGCGATGACATTTACGTTACAGTTCAACAAAATTTCCTAATTTTAATTTACGGGATCACCGAGAGCTTATAAGAGCTATGTATGAATTATGTGTGGTTCGCTAGACCACAACGCTGTCTTAGCGTTATACACACAATATTTATTACCTCACGTACTTATATAATAAATAAATATAAAAAATAAATGTACACCTATATAATCCATTCCAAATTAAGAGCTTGGCAACATACACTCTAAATGTTTATAGTTATTTTAATCAAAGGTATAATGAATACATATATTTCTGTATACAGACTAAATTCATAGCATGAATTCCGTTTCCCTTTTGTAGCCTTCGCTCCTCTCCCTGGGATGTTGGATATGGTAAATTTCACCGATGGACAACAACCTTCTGCGTACACATAAGAACTGGTATGGTATGGTATCTTTTTAGGTTTAACGCTTGTTCACAGCTGGCATGGCTATCTATCACTGAAATGCTACGAAATAGAATTACATAAAATAATATTTTTTTAGATAGGTACTTGTTGGAGACCAGGTGATAGGCGTCTGGTATATAAATTGTAAGGAAATTTCGTTCACAATCGAGCGAATGCATCGGGAGCCGTGCGAATTTCGCTGGAGCGGCGACTACAGAAATGCAAATAGAACTGATTGGCCCTCCGCGTCCTCACAGCCGCACCTGTCTTTGCGATGTACATTTTCGCCTACAACTGAATTCCGAACATGCTGAATCCGAGCTTTTAATGAGGCCCCTTTGCTAAATTATACTAAATTCGTAACAGAAAATCGATACGGAATTACACATCATTGAAATTCTACTCAGTGAGAAATATTACTTGTTATTAAATATTTTATTTGTTTTTAAAACACTTTAGGTTAGATTAGCTGCCCGCGACTTCGCCCGCGTTGAATCGAATTAAAATGTGTTTTCCTCGCGAAAAATTATTTAATTTATTTTTATTTACTTGCTTAAAACCATAGTCAATGTCATCAACGGTGACGCAAGATTTTATTTACAATTTCGCTAGTTATTTCCTTGACTTTGTTGAACCTCGATTATATTGTGCAAATTTAAGTAGTGTTTTTTTCTCATAAGGCAGGCGCGCTTTAGTTTGAGTAATTTATTTCATCAACACTGCTCCAAAAACGGTGATGGAAAACATCGAGAGATGAGGAAACCGGCATGTTCTTAGAACCACCAAATTGGAAGACATGTGACATACACCAACCCCGCACTGGGCCAGCGTGGTGGATTGCGGCTCATTCCCTCTCTCGGAGAAGAGGCCTGTGTCCCTGTAGTGGGAAACATTCTATAAAAGGTTAATTTATTATATATTATTCTTATATTTTTTTTATTGTATATCAACATGTGAGTTGCTACAAAACTTTTAATTTTGTTTTCATTTAAAATTAAATGTCGTTAAACCTTACGTTAAATCGTAAAGTATTATATTTATTAAATACATGCCACGGGAACGTTACATTTTTACGGGATAGAAAGTAGTTAATAAAAAGTTAAAAAAGTGTTCTATTTCTTTGCTGCTTCTACAGTATATATATAATTGCTATTTTTATTTTCAATGTATGTACGTATTCAATACAAAATCAATTTCATTTCCTTTTAAATATAATACTAGTAATTTTAATAAATATTTAGTATTCAATAACTATAAACTAAATATTAAGTAACAAAGTATATAAAGTGAAAACTAAGCACCAGTTCGAAGTGAAGCGAACCAAAGTACGTGGAACAGGTGGCGCTTTCGTATCGCCAAATCTTATTTAATTGAATGATAATAGCCGCAAGATACTACTCTATTTATGTAAATTTCATTCAGTTATTAGACCCTCCTCAGACGATTAGCTAAGGTTCGGGCCTCTAGTCGAACTCTTGTTACGACGTACTTACTACTCGAGCGCCATAGCAATCTTATTAAATTGTACGTGCGCCCATTTCAAGATAAATATGATAAAAAAGTTAAATAGCGTATTCTAAATATTACAAGGCAACACGTTGACGATAAAATCAAATCCTTTCGCAATCTAAAAACAATTTTGGACTTCACAAAAGGAGTTAAGTGTTTTTATCAAACAGCGATTGAAGCGACTGAGGAGAAATTTGCATTAAATCCATTTACGACGAAGATTATAGGCTCTCGGAATAGTCTGCTCGGCGCCACAGACGTATTCCGTTGGCAGTATCACAACGCACAATACACGTCGGTTCGGATTACCCTATCGGGCCGCGTCGCGTGTGAGGCTACGTAGCTTCGAATAGGCACTTATCGGCACCGCAATGAGATGCCTCGAAGCTTCCTCGGATAGATCTCACTCCGAGATTGTGCTATCGCCCACGATAAGCGACTCGTGCTCGTGCCATAATTGAATTATTACTCACTGTCGAGGTGTTCGAGCCATATTTATGACACCACCGTAAATTTTTAACGCAAAAGATCATTGTAAGCTACTTTGATTATTTGTACACATAAACGTGACAAGATATCAGGTTATTAACGAGAAACAAATTGATCTAGTGCAACACACTCAATCTCTCACGGCAACATTATGGGAATAATTTCTTATTGCTTTGTCGGCAATATGAAAGGTTGAATTTTCCTTTTGGGTTAACAACGTATTCAGTGCATATTGTCAAAGAGCAATTTTCACTCAATCCCTCTCAACAAGTACAAACTTACGCGGCTCACGTGCGTCCGTATCAATAGTGTAACAAATAGCCTGATATTTCGTCAGAAATAACCCGAATCAAGTTTCAGTGCGAAAGCTTTTGTGTGTGGCAGGTGAAAAAGTGAGAGGCCTGATTTATTCCTATACTGGCGCCGCCTATCGCAGGATGATTGAACGCAGGACGTGTTTATACATCTACAAGCCCGTGAAATATGACATATAAAACGCGATTCAAATTTATATGTTTTTAACAGTTGTCGTTTGGAACAGAGCTATCCGGTGGAGCTGCAAATGCCGTTTGTGAATTTAAATAAATAAAATTTAGTTTATTTCAGGATCTAACATTTCTATTGATTCTAACAACATTTTTCATGGCTTTGGTCTTCCATACTAATATAATAAAAGGTAAGATTTATTTGTAATGGATAAAGTGAACCGATCTTAACAATTCCTTTAACTTTTAGAAAACTGATATTACTCAATGTATTATTACCGTGTAATAATTTCACAAGGCTTGTCGTTCCTCACAAACACGCACTCACATGAATCGGACAATTTTTTTATCAATCAAAAAATATCAAGTACATAAAATCTCGTAGAACAATGAACTCTGGTCACGACGCTCGCGCGTATGCGAGTAATGAAGCACCTATTACTTGCATGGTGTTATATGTGTGGCTCGCTGTCGACAGTCGATATTGACTTTGATAAACGAGCAAGTCAATGTCGCCCTACAAGAAGCCACGTCACTTTGGTGCATTGCGGTTCCCATATCCTACCAGCCCTACCCTTGTTTACAATCTATCCCTGCGTAGTTTTTATGACTACTTACACGATGTTACGTCTAACAAGGCTGCTCATGATGGTTCTTTATTTGTTGCATGCAATTTACTGTATGACTGTGGAATATTGTAGACATGAACACAAACGTCATTTTGACATTGTTTTCTGAGATAACCTATCTATGGGTAATATGCACAACTTTTGGGTAATAATTATACGACGAAAATAATTCGGGGTATAACTAAGAAATTATAACTTTGTTTATAGTGATTTCAATAGATAACTTTAAGGTAACTTTCCCTTTTCTTAATTATAAAAAATATAGCAATAAATGTATCCTTCTCAATAACATAATCAGTAATCTTAAACTAACTTACGGTAAACATATATTTTAATAAACACAATATTTCACAGCCAAACCACCAACGTGGCGCAATGACTGTTAATATTTCACATTGTGTTGAATAACATATATAAATATATTATAAGAAAAAGTTCGTATATAATGCAAAAAAATAAATAATATTTCTGAGATCAGCTTAATAATGATTGGTTGTTATATAAAAGTGCCGCTTATTTACTTGGCCTTTGTACATGCCACAAATGTAGGCAACGTTAACAGAGACGACTCGCAATGGGTTTCAGGTAACCAGTTGATAGCATTTCCATAATATTGAAACGGAACCAATACACCTAGAGCTCATTAGCCTTATTGATCGGCTTACATAAGCATAGAATGTTACAGCTCCGTACAGTGTAGTTATCAATTCAAATTCGTTGTCTATTGGTTACATGGCAACTTGTACATATAATATAGGTAATATACTGCGTCAGATAGATAGGACCAAGTAAATTTACATAATATACCTAGTTTTATGCATATGCTTACATACGTACGAAGGCTGTAATGTGATGGAACCCAAAGTGTTAAATAAATGTGTAACCCAAAGACATTTGCTATGTTTATATTCTGCAAGATCTTCACTCTTTCTCTTCTTTAACATCCATACATTTACACATTTTTTTCGGTTATGATTCTTGCTTACTTGGCCTGGCTTATGCATAGATTTGTAATTTACTTCGGCTGCGTGTACTCGTCCTTACCGGGCTTAGGCAATGCTGAGCGGCGAAGTTAAATTTATTGTCAAGGATGACATCTAGGTATTTTACCTTATCTTCCCAGGGAATTGGGCTGTTTTGAGTTTAATGGATGGGAGACGCGAGAGGTACGCATCCTTATGTCGCGAAAAGAAAAAGGCCGCGCTTTTCGTTGGACTTATTTCGATCCTCCATTTCCGGAACCACTCACCGAGAGAGGCGGACGTGGTCGACGTCGACATTCATACGTCATCATCAGGCTGAAAGCCTGACGTGAAAATGCAGGTGTCATCGGCAAATAGGCCTAGCTCTACACCGCGTACGCGCGGTCTGTCATTGGCGTAGAGGGTAAAGAGGACTGGGCTTAACACCGAACCTTGAGGCACCCGTCGAACGGGGTGTGCACATTTCCTCGACGCGGTAGCTGAACGTAGAAATTAGGCATGGAATGGAGCTATTTATGTATCTAAGAGTATAGTATTATATAGTATAGTAAGAGTGGTAGAGCCAGCAAAGACATCTGGAGCACAAATGGGCTGGATTGACTGGGGAGACACCACGACCTCATCTATGAAGATTTATATAACATTTCCCCAGGAATGACATGCACTACACTACACTCCCATAATAACAACGGCAGAATAATCAGCTTATATTGTATCTAAATAATGATTAAAAAATATAACAGAAGATAATCGTTATCGTCAAACATCAATATTTCCGATTCGGAACGGTCAGAGTTGCGAATAAACCGTAGTTGCACAGCGTACCGTCGCCATAGGTGTTCAGAAATAAGTGTAAGCATTTGCATAATAACGAATCGTCAGCGATATGGATCCGCGAAGCTCATTAACGTAATTGATCGGCTTTCCGCTTGCCCGGAATCAATCACACGTCCCACCAATGATTTGCATTAATTACTGTGCCGAATGTCACATATCGCTGGTGCCCTCATAAAGCAAATGATTATTTTGATGGACCCGCGTTTGATAACGACGGATCGCCGTTGATGCATTCGATTCGAATGGACTGGCTCTGAGGCAAGTAAACTTTAGCAGGTGTCAGATTCACCTTAATAGTTCAACAAATGCAATAAAGGCTAAATAAGTAAATCTGTAGCGTATTTAGATTTATATAGCAATTTTTATATATATATATATATATATATATATAAAATTCTCCTGCCACAGTGTTAGTTGCCATACTCCTCCGAAACGGCTTAACCGACTTCAGTGAAATTTTGCATATACATTCCGTAGGTTTTTATCTATCTATCTATCTATAATATTATAAATGTGAATGTAAGTTTGTTTGTTACGTTTTCAAGCGAAAACCACTCAACCGATTATCATGAAACTTTGTACTTTTTATGAAAAAAAAATATATATATAAAAAGCGAAGTATGTATGTTCCCTATAGACTCTGAAACGGCTGGACCAATTTCAATGAAATTTACAGGGATTGTCCAGATTGGCACAGCGGGTGTTCCTGTAGCGATCGGATCAACATAATTAGTGGTACCCGGGCGAAGCCGAGGCGGGCCACTAGTATTTATATATAGTTTGACGGTATGTGGGCTCAGATGACAAAATGCTTAATCTGACAAACCTAGTACCATACGACGTATAAGTTATTCTCTAAAAAAGAACAGATAAGGATAATAGGACAAATTAATCCGACGTTTTGAAGAGATTCAAATTCACGTTCAAAGATTCCGTTACCAATAATAAACATACATACGTACGTATAAACCAAGCTAATAAAGGCGTATTACTCCTAATAACTAATGACACTTAAATGAGGCTGTTTTTGCTGCTGTGTCATATAAATGAATAACGCAAAGAGGTACTTTTATAAATAGAAACAGGATAACGTCAGGGCTTACTGAGCAATATTTTGTCAGGTTTATTTTCTCATTAAAATACCTGGTCACATTGAATCGAATATAAGCGGCATCGAAACGCTTGCCAACAAGATAATACAATATCTGTCTCGTAAACCGCACAATATAAAACTGCAAAGTTGCAAAAGTAAATGCATCTTCAAAAAGCGAAGGGTAGCAATCTAGCGAGGAATAATTTTTCCGTGCGATTGCGATGCGATGTTTTGGCGCATCGTTCGACAAATAGCCGGCGTCGCAATCCACAGGGCGCGGGCGGCTGGCGGCACAATCTCCGCTGCGCCGCGCCGCGCTCGGCTCACCGGTATTTACAAAAAAATGTCGAGATTGGCGAAGAGAACACCGGGGCCTTGGGGTGTCGGCTGCCGATTCGCCGCGTTGCAATACGAAGATTCTGCCGTCTGTTTTGTTAACATCTTAGACTCTTATTTCTGCAAAGAAAAACTGGAACAGAACCGTGCTACAACAAAAATACTACCATATTGCATATGCACACCTTTTTCAGCATTATTCGTAATCAATACAAAACATTTATGTATAAAGATATGTCTAAACAAAAGATCCGTAAAAAAGAAGGGTAATAATAATAAAGCAGCATTCATGCACGTTATCTAGTTAGTAGTTAAATAGCTCATTCTCATTCTTGGAAACGTTCCCTAACTTAATAAACGACAAGAGGAAGAAGCTGCGCGTGAAAGTTGAGAGCGTATGCTATCTCATGCAAATTATAGCAGATTTATCATAAGACGTCTCTGTAATTGCGACGTGAGGAGATACGGCGGGTGCACTTGGAGCTACTTTAAAGAAAAAAGGCAATTAAAGGGATAAACTGGAGCAGTTAGGTCGGACGTCACGCCTGCGATATTTGCGGGAACGGGAAGTGGGGCCGCTCGCCCGCCTGCGTGCCCTCCTAGTCACAGCACACGACATGTAAAGGGCGTGGGGCAATATCATAGACTACAGCTAAGACGGAACGGGAACATCCGCCAGAGACGCTATTGCACTTGAAGCTTTACAAAGCTAAAAGCAATACAGTTATTTGATTTAAGACGGGTGTGTACTGTCTTCTACTGGATTGTGTTTGCGCTGGTTTGGCAGATGTCAAAGTTGTATGTTTTGAAACAGATACCGCCGTTGTTGTTCGCTTTGTTTATTTTTAGATGTAAGATATTAGTTTCTACGTAAGCTTTTATCTGGACGTTTATAAAGACTCACTTTATATATTATTTAAAACTATAAGCCACTACATTTAAAAAAGTGATCATTTATTTGTTTAATAAATGTTGTAAAATGATTTTAACAATATAGTAAAGCTTTCTATTTTATAAAATAAATAGAATTTTATTTCAAAAATATTTCCCTTCCTTAAACTACGGCGCACAAAGAAATCTTTCTTTACGATATTTCTTGTGTGCTTTTAGAAAACTACAGACAAATGATATAAAATAAAATATACTCACATGTTGTGAAAGGAACGCAACATATATTCTTGTGTCCTACGAAGCGTTTCTTAGGCATACGTTGAATAGCAAAAAATTTAAAAACAAACTCGCATTTATTTCTATACTTCTCTTGTGCTCAGAAAAATAGTTTTTTCTTTTGAAAGTGCTAAATAGACCTCTTCGTTACTAATGTCTACAAGTACACAAGAACCAATGTATCGAAAATTATTACTGTATGCTACGAAATAGCAACAATAAAATAATTAAATTGTTCATACTTCAAGTAAAATTTGCGTAATTATAATATAAATAATATTCTCCTAGAATATCTGTGTCCTAAGTAGTAAGTGGTCGCATTTTTGTTCGAATTCGTCTCATGCCTCATTAAAAGCGATAACCGAAGAATTATACATTAATTACTAAAATCCCAACTTATTTTATATGTAGTGTGAAAGTTCGCCATAGTTTCCACGCTCTATCAAAGCTTATTATAGAAGAGGGCTTTAATCTGAAATGCTCGCCGATAAAGTTATGAGAAGCGATCGGTCGCCAATGTGCCGGTGGATAGCGCAGACGGTCCTCACGTAATGACACATCATTAGTATCCCGTTAGCTTGTGCACTCAATATCATAAAATTACTTTGGCAATATTACAACTACATAAACTTTACAAATATCGCTATACAACTAGTTACATATTTTTTATCCCACTTTTGTGAGAGGAATATTTTAATGAGCATAAGTTTACTCTCGATTTACTGCTTACGCGATCTTATAACAATGATTCTCTCAAAAGTCATACCTGTACGTATAAGTGTCATTTTACTTATCACTAATACATAATGACTTGTCAGTTCTGTGATATTTTTATGAAATCATTAAGATAAAACTACAGTAGCAGAATCAAGGGTCGCATGTTGACAAGCCAACAATCTCTATAATCACAATCAACAATAAATAGAGCGTCATACGTTGTTATAGGAAGTGGTGCAGCGTTTTAATGAGAACAAGAGGAAGGCATAAAAAAAACCGACCAAGTCCAAGTCGCTCTCGCTCAGGTTGGGGTCCGTAACATTATGTATAAAAAAAACACGTTTATTGTATGGAAGCCCTGTTATATATTTGTTTTATTCTTTTTTTTTGAATTAGTACTGTAAAAAAATGTATTTTTAACTGTCTAACTATCAGAGTTCTTCTTCGGTGACAGACGGACAGACAGACAGAAAGACGATCAGCGGAGTCTTATTGATAGGGTCCCGTTTTACCCTTTATGTACGGAACCCTAAAAAGGAATTCGGAGAACTCAATCAACCGGGTGATTTTGTGATACAACCAGTACGTTCCATAAATATAAAATCTCTATTAATTTTATGATATGTTAAAAAATTAGGAAAACAAACGGAAGAAAGAGATCGCAGAACGAAGTAACATGTACCCCGTATGTTTTTTCCGTGCCAACAAACAACATCCTTGTTTTAATTATGATGAAACTAAATTGAATCGAAAATCGACTTTGTTTATACATCGAGTTGTAGCGTTGCTTAATTAACACCTGCCCCTTTGAAAACTTAAGATTGTGCCAGGATTTGTTTAAAAGTAGGTTAACTCAATTGAGGAAGACAAAGATATTAAGGAATTTATAAGTTCGCACACGTGACCGGGGATAAAAATATGATCATAAGTCGACCAGAGTTTTACCAAGACTATAATAACAGTATGTAAACCTGATAAGGCTCTTGTTAGAATATTACAACGATCTGATAAAGTGATATATACATACTTTTGAGCATTTGTTTTTTTCTCTTACTGCTAACTTCCGTGTCGTCTATGGCGGATTTTATGGCCCAGTGCATCGGTAATGCTGAAATAAGCGTTACCCTGCTAGACACTCATAGGCATCCGCAACAAGCAAATGAGTCGCAGATAAGGTCGTGGTATTGTACCGATCGAGCCGGCCCATTAATGCAACAGATGTTGTTGCGGCCCATATCACTGTTAAATTAGCGATTTTAGAATTTAAAAGATTGTAAATTACAAAATCCTATGTGCGACATATTAGTCACTCAAATTTTACTACCCCGTTGCTTTCTTAATATTTAGTAATGGGTGAAGTAGATGAGGTGATGTAATATATATGAGTACTCCGCCGAAATTGTGTTGTATGTACGTTCGCTTGTCATCTATTGGCGGGGTCACCTAATCTATTCCTCATTACTTGTCAATAAATCCTTAAACCCGATATCAGCCACAGAAGAAATATGCCCTCGCAACTCTTAGCTACATATTGTACATAGACTAATATATCTTCGTATTTACAACTGTGTCATGCTGTTGGAGCAAACTAGTCACACGACGCTGATATGACACGAAGTGGGTAATCATAGCTGCCAAAATAATAGCAATATTAATTAATAACTTGAAAGTCAACATCCCTCACCCTGTCATTAGTTTGAACAGAGATGTATGACTACATCAATCATTAGCCGCGCTATCGCCTACGCACACTGCGCACCTTTGTGTCACTTTGTTGTCCACGTATGTTTTAGAATTTTAAATTAATTAACTTAAAATTATTATGAATTATTTTACCTTTAAAAATAGTTTTAATGTTAATTACTGTAATAAATTTATAATTATCAGTTTACTATGCCAATAAATTCAATAAAAAAACTGCTAAGTGCGAGTCTGACTCGCGCACGAATGGTACCATACCAATGTACAAAAACAGCAAGCGGGTTAAATATCAATTTTAATTTAATAATTTATTTTTAAGGAGAATAATATGTCTCAATATTCTGTGAATATTTCAAGCGTCTACCGGTTGCCGTTATCAATATCGCGCAAGAAATTCACAATTGTTATAAATTTTATATTTATTGTATTCTCTTTTTTAGTATTTGTTATTATAGTGGCAACAGAAATACATCATCTGTGAAACTTTCTACTGTATAGCTATCACGATTCATAAAATACAGCCTGGTGACAGACAGACAGAAAGACGGATAGCGGAGTCTTAGTAATAAGGTTGTCGTTTTACCCTTTGGGTACGGAACCCTAAATAAGACAGTATAGCTACTGCCTTTCTTATTAATCCTTATAACCGTTTAATTGTAGTTAACCCAAACAGTATCACTAACAACTAATACGACCGTAGGTCTACACTTTAACACAATGTGACTAAAGTTATTTTTTATGTCTGTATATCGCAGCAGCTTATTTAACATCAGTATTCATTTTATTTGAAAAATTCTTCAGAAAATCCACATAAAATATGTAATTGAGTAAAATGTTTTCGGGGCGAGTATAAATGTTTTATTTTTTAAATTTACCTTTAAACTTAAAATTGACCTGTATCAATAGTTTTGTTTGTAAATAGCGACTAAGCACTTATTTCGCTATAACGTTATCCTTCCACCACAGACATCAATCGTCACATCAATGCACTGTCACGATTGCTTCTTCGGTTCACATCACTGTCAGCTATCTGATTTTCCGACAAACTAAATCTTTCTTAAGATACCGTGAAATATTACGTAATAAATTTTTCGTACGCTCACTTCGATTTAATTTTGCAAATATTGTTAGTAGGTACAATTATGCGCATATTTATGTTTATAAACGAAGCATTATCCCGCCTTAGAAGTCGTCTAGTAGGGTGATCAAATTTTTAGTTACCAAATTGAGATCTTATTTAGGATTTAGAATATTTTTAGTAATATCGTTTGTTAATCTTTCATAATTAAATGTGAAATTTGGCCGTGCATAAGTCTGAATATTTGTCTCGTAACCAGTTTATTGTGGGTATAACGATATCACTATTGAAATTATAACAAATAAAATTAAGCTATAATTGAATTTAACAAAAGCTCTTTTATTTTAAGCTACCGTAATCTGATTTTCTCCCGCAGCAATTTAGCGGGCGTAATTCTAGCCACGATAAAAATTACATACTTTTGTTTACGGTCCGGGTGCGGCCTTGCAAAATGGATTTTGAAACGGGCATTGGGCCGAGCCGGCGTATGCTCGCAACCGTTACTTTTCAACCCGAAATTCCAAACCGCGAATTTAATATTTAATCTCACCCTTGTCTAGAACATTTACCGACGGACAGTGTTCCGAAATACTCGTTGAAATATTCTTTATCAGCGGGGGCGTACATCGGCTAGGTCCAGTTTTTTAATCGGCCGGCCAGCACTTGACGTGCGCCCGTGATGGATGGCAGCCGCTGCCCCGGGTCACGTTTTGTCATTTTATTAATACTTAAATTGGCTAACAGTGACGCAGGAAAAAAATTGCCAAAAGGACAAGACACAGTCCGCTTCACTTTCGTCGAAATATTTTGTATTCGACCCGGTCAATCAGATTAGGGGATGAGAAGTAAACAAGAAATATGACGAAGAAAATGTTTAAAGGAGATGCGATGCATATATATAATCATTTTATATATCTCATTATTCATTAATTTGGATCAAAGGGAACCAAAAGGGACAAGATATAAGTTCAAGCCGGACTTATGGATTTTCCTTATATTTCAGTCAGAAAATAGTATCACATATTTGACTATTCTTTCCGTGCCGATGCTTGCATGTGTGCAACTACAATAATTATTTTTATAATTATATGTTATACAATTTATTTTTGCCGACATCTTTTTTGACATTTTTAATAAACAATAATAATTATAAACTATTTCTCGATAGGAAAATTCTATAAAGAAGCCAGGAAGTTTCACTAATCTATAGTTTTTTTAACCGGAAGTCCATTACTGCAAGGTAGAAGAATTAAGCCTCCTATTTAAACTAAAGAAAACGGAGCCATTCATGTCACGAATTATTATAAAAGTAATTTTTTCACGCCGCCGTAATACCGATAATGTCGTACGCGATGCCGTGACGTTGATATAGCTGCTGCACGTAAGAGTGCGTACAAACATGAAACGCTTTTTTGCATATCAACGAGAAATTATCAGAATAAAAAAGACGGTTTAACTTTGAAATAAATGCCGTTTTAAATTATTCTTTCATTATTTTTAATAACAGTACCTTATTAAGGCGTTAGAGCACCTATTTGTTACACGAAACGTGATATTTAAAAAGAAACACGCATATATTATTTTTCTGGTCTTTTGGGATATTATGTGTTTAGCTATGAGATGGATTCTCTTTCAAGTATAAACTATATTCAAATATAAACTATATTCTTGCATTTATGTAACTTACCGACGAAAATCAGAATAAATTACATTATATAATAATGTAATCTACCCTATTAGTTCACGAACCCCAACGAAATATGAATGTCCGCCGTGCATAAATCCCGCACCGTAATGACCCAACAGTTGGTTATGTCTCGAAACATTTGAGCGGAGTAAGTTGGTCCGGCGAGTTCGCTTGGGTTAATGGCGTGTCATCGCGTGTGATGGCCTGTCCCGCTCGCAGCCACTAGCTCATCGCGAGAACAGACACGACCACAGCTCGTATCCTCATATTGACGTCATCTTTAAAACTAAACTTGTTAAGGGACAATTAACTTGCAGGTACGAACCATACATACATATAACTCAATCTATTTTCCAAGAGCTATTTATACACACACGTGAAGTTATGAAACTAGTTTATATAATTTAGACCAGGCTCGATAATTTTTTAAGCCCAAAAAGTAGTAAATGTCGATATGCAATTTTTTGTGTATCAATGTAACATGGAATCTTATGTTTTTCAAGTAATCAAAATGTAAATGTTAATAAATAACTAAAAATTGTATATAAAGATTAAAAATAAAATTTTCGGACCCGAGTGTCCACAGTAATGTATTTTCACACCGCCAGAAATTAAAGATTTCAACAAACAACAAGCCCACCGACTTAAAAAAAAGCAGATAATTTGGCGTGAGAATTTGCTATTGAAAATTAGAGTGTTGATGAAAAAATAAACATTTTAAATCAAAAAACGCAGTGTGTTTTGAGAGATTTAACAGTAAGTTTTCACCTAATTTCGTGTATTTTCTATGATAAAAATAAAAAACCAAAAACTGGGTTTCGTGATTTTTTCACATAAATTTTGACGTTATATGAACAAAGTGTGAATACAAAAAAAACATACATCTACGTATACGCGTCGGTTATGGGTGCTCCTTAAATCGCCCTTTTTAGTAAGCCACTAATCTGATCGATATAACTTTTCCTAGGGCGTCCCCCACCAACACGGGCAGTGTTTCACTTTCTCTACATAAATTTGTTTCGTTACTCTCCCTTCACTCATGCCCGAACCACCGAAGCATTTCTCAATTATAGTCTCAACATCCACTTTTAAGCCACACTTTTCTCTAACAATGTCACGCCTAGCATACTTCTTATGGATCGCATCTCAACGGCGTTAACTCTACTAGCATGCTTTTCCTGCCAAACCCAGGTTTCACTTCCATACATTAAAGTGGGGACTAGTACAGCATTGTGTAGTGTCAGACGAGCCTTCATAGACACATTCTGACTCCTTACTACTGTACTATAGACCCCATTAATTTTATTTCCCGCATTCACTCGTCGTTCAAAATCTTTAAAATGCTTATCATCTCTACTAAACAAACACCCCAAATACACGAAATCGAGTTTCTTACTCTTAAAAACTCATCCCCATCCACTATGCGACCTCAGATCACCCGTAAATTATTTTTCCTTTCATTTTAGTTATATTCTCTTCCTTTTTCAATGGGTTTCATCCTGCTTTTATTTTTTTCACTTTTTACCATTTTCAAAGGCTTCAGCAGCAGCAGCTTCAGCTTTTGGTCTTCTATATAAATATATCAGTGAAGAAACTGACTGACTGGTAGTATATCAACCCACAGCCCAATTTACAGGGCCTTTAAATTTTTCACAGAGATTTATATAGGCGAGTACTAAGAAAGGATATTTGTAAAATCATCCCACATGGGTCCAAAGTGGGGGACGAGATTTATATGGGAAAATAATGTAATCCAATTGAGATGACCTCAAATCTATATGAACAATCATTTATCTGTCTCAATGCGAACTATTCCTGATTTTCACAGTTTCACACTATTGATTCATGAAAAGTGCTTGGGTAAATAACTCATTCAGGTTTTGTATAAATTAACTGAAAAAGAAATATTCTTGAAAGAAATGTTTGACCGATTGCTATCCTTCCCATCCAAACAAGAGGCGAGGGTGGTCGCTAGTTTAGAATAAGACACTTGCAGTTTGTTAATTCGTCATATGCCGTTATATGTACACAAGCTGCGGTATTACAATAAACGTTAACATACCAACATTTTATTACCGTATTATAAAAAATATAAAGTTTGTTAATTTTATTGTAGAATATGAAATTGATATCAGATGAAGTTCTTGTTTGAAGGTTGTATTAGTTTTATACATATACGTTTCGTTATTATTAAAATAGTTAAAAGCCTATAAAAGTTCCTTGTATGATGTCGAAAGTATTAAAGCAGTTGTTGACAAGAAATATGTTGGGAATTCATAAAATATACGAGAGAAAGCCAAGTTATGAGAAGGTCCCAACATGATTAAATGCAATTTCTTTACAAAGTATGCTCCCCGTTCTACGTGGAAGTTTTGCTTTCAAGACCTTATTCTTAACTCTGTCGCCATTCGAGCGATTGTAAAAGTATTAACTGGTAAACCTTATAAATTTTCTAGAGTAAAAATGTTATTGTTAAAAACCGTCGGAGTTGCGAGAATATAGCTTTTTACGACCTTTAATTTAATTACTTCGTTTCTTATAATTAATTAACGTTAAAAATGAAGACTATAACATTGCTTATTTTCACACTCAAATCAAATCAAAATATTCCGTTACCAAATTGTAAGTATATAATGTTTGACCAGGAATATAGTCTGTATGTCATACAACGTACAACAGAATATAGTGTTTCAGACTTCGTATGCAATTACTTGATTTGAGCCTACCCCTATTCTTGCCTGAGGTTATACAGATGCAATGTGCTAAAATCAAACGCCGTTGCAATTAAATGAAAATATGAAAAGACATTGGATAAAATTACATTACATAAATGTACTAAGAAGCATGCTTAAATAAACTAGCAATTTAAAAGCTACAAAAATTAGTGGTGCTTATTGTACAATTATATTGCATTGCTTAAGGAAAAAATGTTATTACTTCGTTGGGCAAATAATTAATTTGCATGTGAAACAGTTATAGTGCATTTACGAATACATATTTCGCCCTTATCAAAGAGATAAGTGGTTCCTCGATATAATTTTACTGGTTTGTGAAGGTTCTAATGAGAAGAAAAGTCGCACAGCATAATTTTTTATTATATATTATACGAAATTCCTTATAATATCTTGGAATAAATTGGAAAACCAAAGATGTAATTATGAAAGCACTTCAATTGACATCATAAAACAAAACACTTTTTTATTTGCATCGCACTGCATACCTGGTACAGTAAACATAATAATTTAAACTGGAGCCTTGGAATAAGTGAATGTAACTTGCTATGTAATACCCATTAAATGTTGGCAGACGTTCCCATCTCCGCGTAGTTGAAGTTTTACCTGGCGATCACCTAGGTTGGCTTATTGCGTCCTCGATGTCCAAAATCAATTAAGCAAGAAGGTCGCAGTTTACGGTGTAATATCCCGTAATGAAGGCAAGTTCGGTGGAGAATGATGGAACAGATGTAGCGGCTGACTTATGGTCGGTGCGCAGCTCATAACTAGCGTCCGGCGGCGCATAAGTCCCGCGACCACAGAGTTTCAGCCGACGCTCGCTACATCGCTCACCGCTATGCTATATGTATATGTATACCGCCTTTAATTAACGACCTGCAAAACGTTTCAATACATTACTGACATCGTTCATCATCATTCTTGTTTTAAAATGTAATGTACCTTATTGTACGTGTTTCGAAAAACGTGTAACAATTTAAAACGTATTGAAAAAAAATGAATATAAGTGCAACTGACAATATATATGTCAATTGCACTAATATATGTGTTTGATAAACCATAAAACTATTGGAAAAGACAGGAGTGGACATGCAAATTAAATCAAGTATAATTCAACATTCAGTAATGCTTGTTAGAACCACTGGGTGAAAAGTTGTTTGTACTTTAAGTATTTACGTAACCTTATAAAAATTAAATTGTAATCGGTTTTACAATTTGTGAAAAAAATATGAAAATGAACACACAGTTCATAAGCTGAAAAAGTAATCTCGACGGTTCGCTGTAGTATTTATAAATCCAACACTGATAGGAAATGAGATGTGGATTTTATACATGAGTATAAAATATAATGCCTCATCTCGCTGGCCACAGAACCGGTTTTCTCTTATTTTTCGAAGTAATTCACGTATACATGATCCTTTCCCTCGCGAAATTGTAAGCGGTAGAGCCGTGCTACGATGTTATAATAAAATTACGTAGCACGGCAAGTTATTACAGAAAGAATATATAATTAAGTAAACATCCGCAATAAGTGTTTTCAATTACACTGATATAACGCGTACAAGATATAAATCTGCATTCTTCTAAAGTATTTTTTATTTTATCTTACAAGGTGGCAATCGAGCAAGTGGCTTATTAAACAAACCAAAGGCATCTGTAACAAGCTTTTGAGATGCAGATGCGTTGCCTATCTTTAATGGAAAGAGTAGGGCAATAAACAGAAAAAAGTATATGTATTTTTCTATTCATCCTCTGTCTTAAATCAAAGTCAAATCCTCTTCCCCTTCATATCCATCTCATCTCATTCATTATCTTATTAGAAAAGGGTCGGAAAGGGTTTCACTCGTTAGAAAAAGCGCAGATCTACTCCTACTCGGCTTGTCTTCTATGAGGTCGTGCTATTTGACCAGCAGAGTCAGCTACGTGCTACAGATGTTGTGGCTACGGGCTGTACTACTGTAAGTGTGGTAAAATGATCGTAAAAGCTAAAAGTGCTGTGACAGACCGCCTAGAATTACAGTACGAAAAGACCGAGATCATATTTAATAAATTCCAAGTGGATATTTTTGATATTAAAACATTAAATTCCTTTTCTTATTCCGTGTGGTTATATTATCACAACTAACATAGAAAATATCTTAGATTTAGTATACAGGTGTTGGTGTAGCTTATATTAAAAATAGTTTAAAGTTATAGCTGTAGTTAAGAAAATATCGCGATATAATCTATACAGCAACTGAATTACTTGAAATCTATAAATTACTCGTATAGCTCTAATGGAGAGTGATTACAAAATATTTTTTTTAACTTACAACCACGTAAATAGCATAACTATAATGCACGCCGCGTCTCACAAAAAACACAAACAAAAGCTCTACAAGTACGATCTCGTATATCCAGATACCAAAATCAGCAACTTATTGAAGGGCTATCGAATAAACCTTACAAATTCATTTAACCCACCCTTAATACTTACGAAGTACTTCGTTATTTTGGTTATTTGGCTGTCAGTTAGCTTTTAGTGACGACAACAAAGTTAAAACGAAGTAATTAAAAAAAGAAAACACAAAATACTTACAAAGTCAGAAGTTTGACTCTCTTCACTTAAATTACTTGCGATTACACCAACAAAACGTTTAATGAAACACGTTAAATCGCACCATCTGGGTGCGCCGAACCGCCCCTCCCGCCCACCGCGCTACCCGCGTTTACCATAGTTCGGCAAGTTCCCCACTATCTGCGGTAGGTGGCGGGTAGTTTTTCCTGAAATATCTTACCCGTAAGGAGAGTTCGAACTACTTCCACAAAGTCCATTAAAGAGTATAAACTCATGCCGCGGTGATAACAAATGCTACCGATTTCGGCGACCGTTTTGAGGTCGATTAGAGCTCTTTTAATTGAAATTGTCGAGGTTAAACTTGTACAAAGTGTATTTTTCATAAAAACATTCGAAGCAGAACAATTATCTAACAAAGCAATCGACCAATAATTTTATTTTAATTCACAAAATACTTAATTTGCATACGTTTTATATGTAGAATGTGATTTTAAAATAAATATAATTTTTTCGCAGATTTGCGCTGTTTGAAATATTGTCACAATGTCTATTAATTTTGAATTAGTACAATGACTTAAAATATGAACAAAACAGTGTGTAACACAACGTATATACGTATTATTGCATGGTGACAAGTAAGCGCACCCTTCATATAAATATGTGATCAGATGAATCGTTGACGTCTGCGTTCCGCGGCGTCGCTGCGGAAACCTTGTCAATTAACTTGGCCACTATGACATATTAGCCTTTGTTTCCCGTTCGCTTTTCCCCTTCTTGTATCAGATATCAGTTATTTACAAGCAAGAAAAATCATAACAATTTATCTTTTGTAATTCATAACCGTTTGAAAGTCATAAAATTAACGAATTCTCAAACATTCACACGAATTTCATTTCATCGGTCCGAATTTAATAAATACCCCGGAAATCGTGAAGTTTTTCAAAACAAAATAATTTCAATATCTGGCCAAGTCATCTGCCAGATGCTAGGCAGTTAAACTCCCTGAATCAATTCTAAATTAAATAGATCCAGTGAACAAAAAAAAGTTTAGTGACTGTCAATGTCAAACAAAGAAGATGAAAAAAGTTTTCTTCCAATTCCATTTTCTTTCACGATTTCACTTTTATAGTCTCTAAAAGATTTCAAAATAAGAGGTTTTCGTGAGAATCTCAATTATCGATAAAGACGATATTAAAAATTCGTTTGTTTTGTTCTTAGCCAGAGCCTGGAGAGCGGTGTTCCCTTTTTTCTATTGTTTGCGCTGGCAAGGAAGCAGAAGTGGCGGCAGACGATAATCACAAATTTAAATTTCGCCCCCGCAAGTAATGACGAAATCACCCGATTTTGTGCGCCGTTGTTTCTCATCACAAGTAATTAGGCGCGAAAAAAGTTATTATATTGACTGTGAAGAATATTGTTTGCGTCCCAATAACTTTGATGTCTTTGTGAAAGTGTTTGCTCACCAACAAGAATAACGAACAATAACATTCAATTTCATTACTCAGAGGGGTAGACAGAGTTTATGGGTTCCATAAATCGATATATTCATGAGATCCATGTTTATAGAAAGATTATCTCAACTTATTTAAAAATAGTACTAAAGTAATGTTACGTTCGTAACTCGGAGGTGCGGAGGCGCAGACACAGGAGTGTTATTTCACTCATTTATTCTATATCTTTAAAGGCTCATTTAATAATGTTTAAATGGGATTTTAAGGGAGAAATTAAATTCTTGATTATTATTGATGGCGATACATGAAAAATGTGGCGGTAGCGCTGTGGGGGTTGCCGTTATAGCTCGAATACTATTTTGTTTTCCTAGGTTTAATATATTAATCCTTAATACTTTAGATATGTAATTTGATATGAACGATGGGGAACCAACCGACGTCCTAAATATATCCGTGAGCATCATAGTGCTACATACATGAAGCAGTGCTCCCTTAATGTATTCATGTAATTCGCATAGCGGGCATCCCCTTTGACCGGCCACGCACACCGCACGCGCGGCCCGGATAGACTAATATAACGTGATGTTTTAAAACATCCATCAAGTTTAATGTCCATTTAAAAAGAGGTAGCGTGTCGACTCTTTTCGTCGTTTCCTGATTTGCTTACATTGTATTCAAAATATAAAAAAAACAGTAATTTGACGTAACTCTGAAGTTATCGATACCTATAGAGTTAATGAAGGCTAACAAAAGTATATGATCGTATCAGTAATGTTTTGTAAATATTACAATTGATCTGGTTATTTAATTTTAATTGTGCCCACCCTACTTGATGAGTGTAATGTGAGAGGTTATTAATTTAATTGAGATGTTTCTCAGATATTTTTTAAGTCTTTGTTTTCTCCCTTAATTTCACTTTCTCCTTTTCGAATATTTAAGATTAAAAAGAATAAAAAAAATATATTTTATTGAGACATCATAAGAACGGTCTTATAAAAACAATCTGTTTGAATTTAAATTTACATCCCTGTCGCCATTTATCATTTTCAAATAAGACGATAAAAATATAAGGAAACTGGATTTGTAACTTGTTTTATTTATAGCCAAGAGAGAAGATGTTGGAGTAAGGTGGAGGTAGGACCGTACGAATTCTCAACAATAATTTATTACGGTGAGAAATCCACGACCAGATGTTATTTTCGGTCTCGCTAAGTATTTTAATCTGAAAGCATTTGAACGCAACTGTATCGTCTTTTCCTTTTCGCGTAATTTACATTTCAAACTGTGACCTCCGGCCAGCGTAATGCACTCAAATTTATTGTCAATTGACTGCGCTCCACTATTCAACAGCCCAAATACAAAAGCAAGAGAGTCCCAGCTAACCGTAGCCGGGTCAAATAAAACCCCAAGTATCAGCTACTTGAATGTAAAAACGTAGCGATGCGGGCGAGCCACCCGCTAGCGACGCTTGTAGCCAATTTACATTAAATGCGGTCTGCCCCCTCTAGTGATAGCTCATACTTACTAGAACCTACAAAACCGGTAGTCAGCAACGGGCTCGATTATACTATCTCCGAATAACGAGACGTCATCGTTTAATGTGGGAGTGATTGCACAAGACCAACGAGAAAATTGCGATAAAATGAAAGAAAATAGCGTGACTCGACAAATTTAAGATATGCAAATACCCCATTTGACGTGCATTAAACGTAATGAGAAGAGAATCGGCCAAGATCTATGGAAATTTTCATATAAAACTATTTCGTTTTTAACTTCATTTAAAAAAAATACTCAGAAAGATGAATTAAACTCTATATATACTTATATTAAACATGATTTCTAAATGTACGGTTATTATTTCTGGAAGATACTTTAAAAGGATATTTTTGGAGATGACAAAATTTTGTAAATTCGAGCTTAGAGATTGATTACTAAGAAGACCGAAGTCACAACTTGTTACTTTAATTGTAGTAAAAAATATGTAGCTGTAATAAAAAATGCAGTCAACTTGACTCTATCTCAGATTTGTACGTATCATGTTATACTTATTATTTCTTTTATATTTTTAAATTAAAGTTTATTATACTAAAATTAAAACATCTACTTATGTAACTAAAACATAATTTTGATGTACATATATTTTAAGAGGAATTCTTAATGTTATATAAATACACATATAATACGTTACTATTTTAGTTATAACGTAAAACAAAGGCAATATACGTGGTTTAAGCTGAACTATTAAATATAATGCGCACAATCTCAAGATCACAGCTTGCATACTAAATTACTGGCCCTTAATTATTTATGCAACATGAGCTAACATCTTAATAGCCAACGGGAATTATGTCCACCCTAAAATAATATTTAGTGTAAATATTTGAAAATAAACAAACGGCGTGCCTTTGCTCGTTTTGTACTCCTAATATAAATCTGCTGCTCTGGGATCGCGGTAACCTACTTCAATATTTAATTAAGTCTAATATAACATCATTTAATTTCAAATTTATTATCGGCGTCCAAGTTATCAAATATTACTGAAGCTTACCTTTGGATGTGCTCTTCTGGGAAAGGCCACTTTTGGATCAATCTGAAAAGAAATAAGCAGTAAATAAATATAACGTTTAATAAATGAATAATGTTTTATTCTGTTTTTTGATCTTTCCTTTCAAATAAACTGTCTGCCATAAAAATCAAAAAGGGACATTAAAGCTCTTTCAAAACGTGGAATCACACAATAGGAAAGGTTTTAGGTAAAAGTAAATATGACATTTCTAAATGTCTTAATAATTATACGGGTGATAATTTTGTTTTTGTCCATATGTCCATGGCTCCGGAAGGAAAAAAGCATCCAAGTGAAATACAGCGCTCTGGACTTGTCAATTGGTTTCTTCCCCCTTCTTTTTCATGTAAGTGAGCACTGCTATTTAATGCATGACACTCTTTAAGCCTTCAGATTTTCTCACGGCAACGAGCGGTCGCTTCAAGTCTTTTTACTCGTATCCCGACGCGCCGCTGACCGTTATAAACGCAAAATATAAACCCAAAGAAGCTACCTTTGACATTTTAAAGGTAAAACGTTTCATTTCCACTTGTGCTGGCCGCTTTGTCGAATGGAATCTAAATTCTATAGAGGTCCTACTTTCTGTTGGAAATTTGTCAACGCAAAAGTAAAATTCACTTGTTACTGCTGCAACATGGACTCTATGAGGTGCAGAGTTTACTCATCAATATATCTTCATACAACTTGTACTGCGATCAAATTACGTCAAAAATACTAATAGCAGACCTTTTGGAAATTATCATTATCTCAAATTTAATTTATTGGCAAATCTATATTCAGATTATTAGCTTTGAAGTTTGAATAATAAGAAACCTCTCTTTCTTCGTCAAAAGCCCTTAAGCTTTTACCGTGTATTATTCGAACTATTTAGTGACATAGACTTGTCAAAAAAACTAACCAGTTGCTGAATATTTGGCCAATTTTTTAACACTACTGTTAGATATCAGGTCCTAAAAGAAAAAAAAGTTAATGATTATCCTTCTAGCAACTCAAATGACATTTGATCAGACCTTTGATATCTGGTTAGCTAATTTTTTGTTAGTGTCTATTAAAAAGCCAATATCTTTAAAAATCCTTTATTAATTGAAACCGTGAAATATTTAACCTTATATTTGAGTAATTAATCCGCCGATATTGTCCTGTCCTTAAATTGACTTAGGCAAGCAATTTTGTAAATGTTCTAAAATGACCACAAAGTGTACACAGCAAGCAGAAAAATCATAAAACCCCAGATGGTGGTTCTAAAGCAATTTAGCGGGTCGATGATAAATTTTAACGAGTTATTTTAATGGAAGCGATCACAGTCAGCGGCCGGCATACTGCGTCCATAGAAAAATAAAAGGGGGCTTCAAAAGACTCCTTACGTGACTCGGATCTTCTTAAATAAGATATTTGTGAAAAGAAATCTAATAAAGATACACGAATTTTGTCTTTCGACAACTGGGCTATAACTAGTATGTATTATATAAAATATATATATATATATATATATATATATAAAATATATATATATATATATATATATATATATATAATACATACTAGTTATAGCCCAGTTGTCGAAATTCGATTGTAATTCATTAACTTACAACGAACGCAATGTAACACAGCATACGTTGCGTATGGATATCGCAGACCGATGTAAAACATTCGCTCGTTAACAAACTGAGTTTTACTTAGTCAAAAAAACCCATTACTTTTTCAACTAATACAAAACACGGTAGTAAAACTTCTTGTCACAGTAACCTTTTGCCGTGAAAATAACTGGAGAACCTTCGTCACTCAGATTAGGATCTAATTCTTCGCGTTTTTGCGAACAATGCTTACGAGTTTTGCTAAACCAAAAGCGTGTATGTAGTTAAATTAATAAGGAAGAACAATGAAAGAAAATAAATCTTTGCTCGTCCTGTACAGAACTGACAACGAAACATCGATATCATACGAATGTCACATTTTGATATAGAGCCATTTGCGTGATTACAATCGACGCAGCGCCGCACCCTCCATAGTCGCCTGCGACCTCCCCCTTCCTACAACTTCCCTAGCGATAAAGATTGACATCGCTGCTTTCAAATTCTGTATTATCCTAAGTCAAATACCACAAATTAAAGGGAAAAGCACCTTAATCCATTAATACTACGACCAAAATCCAATAGCAGAATGATAAATTTTAGCGTGTCATCGCAAGAAAAGATTGTAGGAGAAAGCACATTAGTGGGATATCACTACTACTCGGAATAGAGCATGTCGGTTTATGTACACGGACTGATGTCAGCGACGTAAAGTCGATTACGTTAAATTTTATATAAAGCAAACAATCAATGTGTAGAGCTTGTGCAACTAAGACATGCCGTACGTTAGAGCTGCATTTGAAAACTGTTCCCATAGAATTAATGAAATGCCTTTTAACGGACTGTGTGCAAAAATATTTATTATAAAAATATAGACAAATCACTAGAATAATCTTGCAATAGAGTAGTGTTTATGGTATCAGTGGCTCAAAATATAAAGGCCTATTATATCTTATTCCAATAGGCTTTCCTGAATTGTGTTTAGACCATTAAGTGGTCCTAAAGCATTGCCAACCCCATGGGGTTACTCGCACACATACTTTCTACACTATTTACAATTTAACCATACACACAAACACTTGATTGTATAAGTAGTTGTATATTGTATACCCACAAACCACGAGCATGCATTCGTAGATGTATGAATGTGAAAGAAGCAAGAGAGGTGTGCCAGGATCGCGCTAAAAGGAAATCCATGATTTCTGCCTAGCCCTCTGGTTTACGGGCGCATATTTATTTATTTATTTATAACGATTATATTTTATTTCAACATGTTATCACTATATTGACTAATATTAAATTACATTGTTGGGACTAGGATGAATTAAGAGAGAGTAACGAAACAAATTTATGATGCAAAAGTGATAGCGTTGGCGGGGGACGTGCACGGAAAACTTTACAGTTTAGTGATAAGGAGTACCTGTAACCGACGAGCAATATGGATGGAGAAGCAGCGAGAGAGGTGTGAACGGATGGCAGCAAATGGAAATCTCTTTTTATTTATAATTATAGATTTCAAATATGCGTGCAGTAAATTATGAAATGAGTAATTTAATCATAATTTATTTGATTAGCTCTGCAAAAGCGTGTTAATTATTCAACATTCTATGATGTATTTGTTAGGGCAATGGCGAGGTGACCTGAGTTTTAGTATGCTTGCCTGCATACCCAATCCTGGATCTAGAGCTATGAATTGGAGCCAAAACCAATATTTGTGGATATTATTGGATTTCGGGTCGATTCGTATTGTCACTGTCTCCTGGCTCAGCTGCTTCATGCATAATTTCTCGATTCGCTCAGGAAGGTGGGGATGAGAGAATATCTGCCTCAAGCTTACAGCACTATAAATTACTATTTCTATTCACTTAAGGGTTAACCGCCGGTTGTGACGTTTTGTGTACCTTATGAAAACTGTCGGGTATTTTACATATATTTTGAACTCCACAGTGCCCGACGCGGACAGCAATTGCTATCCGCTTTTTTCAATATGTATCGGTATCAATACTAAACTTTACAAGTTCAACAATATTACATTAAAAATATGTAGTGAAGAAATATCTTTGAGGAATTTCAATCTAAAATACTATTTGTCGAAGGCATAAATACCGAGGCATTTTAATTTCCGAAGTGTTTCGCTGCAGTACGTCGTGCAAGAAGTGCGCCGGTACAATTAATTCCAGTTCCCACATACATGCAATTTCAATCAGCGGGTGCGTTGTTAAAATCTCGATAATTAACAAGCGTCACACGCCACAGCGCGGCTACGGACAAGAAAGTTTAATCACGTGCACTCAGTGCAAGCTGCAATTGAATTTATTTACGTTTAGACGACATGTAAGTGTCGGCCGGGACTAAGTGGGACCGCATCATTTGCTGTTCAGTCAGCGACGCGCACTCTAACTTCTCCTAATTGGAACGAATTTGGCTGCAGGTGCAATACTTGACTTGGCTCAAGATTAGGGGCGAGCTATTGCGAGTATATTTCGGGCCGTTCGCCCTGAAATATTTGACGTGCGCGCGACTTGCGGCCCGCCCGCTGCAGCCTCTCCGCTCGCGCCGTCGCCGTCGCCCACGTGCGCTCTCTAACTAGAATTAAATTAACAACAATATTTACCCTCCCCCGCTGTGATATATGATATTGCGCATTTACGTCGGTATTAATGTTCCATGACGTCTTATGTACCCACATTCTTACAGTGAGTCGCAGTCTTGCGACTCGGCGAAGTCTTTACTCAAACGCTACTAAAATTAACTAATGCTTAACGATACGCTGATAAAAAAAATGAAGTACAGAGTTGTCATTGCGATCCAAATACGCTTTTAATTGATTAGAGTTTTATTCGTTCAATACAGAAAAATGGAAACAACTCGTGAAGCGATCGGAAAACACTTGACATAGATTGTTTATAAAGCAGAGTTTGCTTTAGCGCGCACAGAGAGGAACTGTAATGAAACGCCGTCCGGGCGAAGGCTTGACGAACGTCATTACTGTGACACGCATAAATATGCAAGGCAGGTAACGCTCATTTTCATGTTACGTCACAAGAATTTTATCACTCGCTTAATTCTGAAAGAAAGAAAAATGGCTTTCTCGTCGGTGTAACTCGAGACAGGGGCCGGCGTGGGAACCGGCACACTGCCCATTCAGGCCTATATCTCACAACTACATAAGTGAAACCAATGTATATATCTACTTCACTTCGTTACATATTACCTTTCTCTTAAATACGAGTGTTGAAAGCATAAACAGTAAAAGGGCAAATACGAAACCTTATCCATCAGTCGGGCCTTATTCGTTTGGCGGTAATGTGGGTGCTCGGAGCAGCAAGACACGTGCCCATTAACATTTCATTCAAGCAATGAATTATTTTCTTACAGAGTTACAGCTTCAATAATGATTTTTAAAATGCTGATAAAAACTGTGATAACATTACGAAATCTTAGCCAATAACAGATAAGAACAGTTAACATCTTGTCTCGTCTCTTTGTTGGTTTATAATTTCTTAGCTGATATTACTGGTGATATCCTATAGTCTATCTTCGTTTATTTAATTTCATTTTTATTACGCCGCAGCTGTACAAGAGCGTACACTTATAGAATTATTGACTGGCTTGTAATAATTAAACTGCATTACAGACTGGCAGTATTCTAATTTAATCACTTATCGCAATCCTAACAATTGACGGAGTAAAGCAAAGCGCAAAGTAAAAGCTTATCTCCCGATTCCGGTTGCACAAAAGCCGGTGGCAGCTTCGCGGCACAATGTTGGCCGGTGGTCTCGTGAGACAAAGATTACGCACTGTGTGCCCCCCCGTCCGAGCTCGCCCGCCTAAAACGCCGATAACACGAACTCGCTTAAACACTAGATAAGATCGGCACGATTTAATCTATGATAAGCGGGGTCGTAGCACTAAATTAGATCTATTTTGAACAGTACTTATTGCATTTAACTATTTTATTGCCATGAAAAGTTTTTACCTACTACTTTACTAGAGGTGAGAATAAAATCAGTCGTAACACATTGTCGATGGTAGTATGGTAGGTATTTTAATAAATACTGGATATCTCTTACGATAGTTGGTTCTGCCTTGGTAGTATTCCAAACCAATAATCTTAGCATCGAAAGTTGTGTAGAATATATAAATATCAGGGACACTAGATAACATCCTAATCGTGTATTTCAGTCATATATGTAATAATAACATTAAAAAAACAAACATTAAAAAAACTTCAGCTTAGGAGACAGCCACGATGTAATGGCTGCTAATCAACGTTGTGGGGAATATGAAGTGGATCATTATTATTGCTGTTATTTTTTTAACTATCTTAGTCTATTTCTCGACACCAGAATAAGTAGTTTAAGTAGATTAAGATAAAATGATTGTGATAGTAAATTATACCAGGCCTGTACAAATTAAATCAATTTTTTTACTGTAAAATTATGAATACGACATTGGTACATCTGTAGGCATACTTCTACTCATTAATAATGTAATATAAATCTAATGAATATTACCATAACATGCAAAACATAACTAAGTTCTCGCGGAGTTATTACTAAAAAAACGATTATATGTATATTATAATATTACAATATTGGCGAGAGCCCTAGACTCGCAGCTAATCCTTTTTTTGATAAATATTATGTTTATATTAGCATCAATTTCATATGACAATATTTGGTATTTTTTCGTCTTAATAAAAAAGACAAACGGTATTCTTTAACGTTTTCTTATGAAACGTATAAGTAGATGGTTTTCATCAAATGGCATAAAAGGTTTATTCGATAAAAATAATGAATTAAATATGCCCGAAAGCTTACACATGGAAAGGCATATCTAGTAAACAAAGATCTCGATTTGCGTCTAGAAGTACAGACATCCGAAGCAGATATTTGCAGTCAAAATAGACTTAGGACGCTCCGTACTGCACTCTGCGCATGTCACTCCGCTTCTGTATTATTTATTAACTCCAACGAGCTTCCGATGTTACTTTATTCCATTGTGCAACTGTATATACTCCGGCTTGTGATGTCCGAGCCCGGGAAGTTTCCTCCGAACTGACACGACTGGGAGAAACTTTTCGTGCATAGAATGAATACGTCTGTCAGGGGCAAACGTAAACAGGGAGGCGAAATACTCACCATATTATTCGTTTCGCCTTATCGTTGCTATCCCATGCGAAGTATTTTCCAAGTTTTCGAATTTTAAATTCAATCGGCGAAATTTAAATCACTCGGAGACTTGCCTTATAAATATTTAAAAACTGTCCTAAGAAAATGTTTTCATGCAGAGCGTCAATAACGCCCATAATCCTCACTCTGTCTGAAAAGCTCCATATCCTTTCAGAAAAATTTATGTTAAGATATTTCACTATGTATAACCACCACTAGTAGAAACTTGTCTACATTTGCAAAGTCGGTGGTATTATTGGGAGGCCCCGTGCTAGTAACGGGCTCTATATTAAGCATTCCTGTCCCCCAATCTCTTCAGGTGGGCGCGGGGCATACACTCAACTTGAACTTATTATTTCGGGGCCGCATGTGAAACGTTTGTTTTTCTTCTACCTACGTCTGTAATATACAAACCTACGTACACTCACCTTATCCTTTTATTAAATTTCTCGAGCGTTTCGCTCCATTAAATAACGTAATTTCTATGTAAGCTCCTTTATGAAATATTGTAAACACGATGATACCGCGGCTGAATATTATTTTGTTTCGCTACATTAGGGTAGCTTAGAGCGAGCGTTTAAACAGCTCTTGAATCTTTTATCATTAATGAACTCGCTTAAACATTAACTTTTACCGCAATCGGCGAGACGCGGCATTAAAACGACATTAAAAATGTATGTACAGCATTTAAAGATTCCCATTTCGCGGTGCTCGCGTGCAGCCGATTTACGAAAGCTACTGGCCCCGTGCCCGTTAAAGCAGATTACGGTCGGAAAAAAAATCAACAGCTCTTGGCGTTATGAGTTAATTTTGGAAGAATAACGCGGGCGTCGGTTAGTGTTTCCCTTTATTTTGTGTTCCGACCGCTCGGCTTGTTTAAACGGGTAATCTGGCGCAAAAGCCGTCCAGCCTACATTATGTAGCACAAATGTGTGCTGTTTGCAATGTACGCTGCGTAATTGTTAGACGATAAAAATCACTTAATGCTTTCGTTACTACCGTCAGACATTACCATTAACTACGACCACGCTCTAGCGACAAGCCATTGTATTAACACTAAGTCGATAATAAGAGCCTTTACAGGTCAAAACGTGACAATTATGATCTAAATGAAAACCTGTAGTCTGAGTTCTATTATGAGGGCATATATAAGTGATTTTTTTAAATTTACGTCGAATTTTTTAAAGTTTGAAGCTTAATCCACATATTAAATCTAAATAATTAAAAGATACGAGGCGTTCAATTAATTATTTTATCTTTTCTTAAATTAAATCTTCTAGAATAACATTTTTATTTGAACTCTAATCGAGAACATGGAAGGTTAGTCGTATATAAACTAGGTGTATATAATACGTAGCCAGCAGGGTTTGAAATTATTCTCTTTTAGTTTTTGAAAATTATAAAAGGGTATAACGAAGGCATCTACGTAGCGAGCGCCTGGTCTCAGACGTGTTTACAAGTTATGCAATAATTCAAACAGCGTACTACAGCAAATTTATGCAGTTGCACGGTAACATACTTCAATGGCTGCATTGAAAAGCATTTTATTTCCATGGACGCCGGCGACTAGTACCTAGGCGCCGGTATTTTCAAATTCAGCCAGAGAGCGCTGAACGTGTTAGGTGGCAATATGAATTTATGATCATGTCGAATTAAATGCGTTAAAGTTGAACGTGATTCGGGGAAATACGCATTGGAATTTAATTAAGCGCTTTTAACACTTGACTGGCCGATGCGGGTTTGGGCGCTCGGCTGAGTGTTTATGTTTTCCGCTTGCTGCCGCCGTCGCGCTGTGTACTTGTAAAATAAATTTTAATTTAATAACACGCAGCGACAACTTATATACCGATAATAAAGCGATTATACTGTGGCGGTGGTAAATCTCCTGCCAGATTATTATGCTGGTCGAAACAAATCTGAATAACGCGTTTTGTGAAACACATTGTTTGATGTTTTTAATTGTAATATGCTGGATATTAAAAAATAGAATAGCTATAACATAAAGCAAGCTTAACGAAGGTACCGAAAGGTGGTGAATACTGCTACTAGATTGAGAGAGGAGATTTTTCTGAGATGTGAATCTACATATAATACAATCAAGCACAAGCCAAGTCACATAGGTCACCCGTACTCAACCAGCCAGTCAAAATAGATCGTGCGTAAAATGTTAAACATTTAAAAAATACAGCCACTCTCAACAAGCCGGAGAAGACTTTCTAGTTATTTAGAAAAAAAAATCTTTTACTGATTAAAACTTGGGTAAACTCCGAAATAACTTCGGTTATTAAATGCCTTTATAATTACTATACTTTTACATCAAAGCAAAAAATGCGGTTACTCATACTGCTCTTGTTACGAAAACTTTTTAAACTCTTAAACTTTACACAGTCCTTGTAACTGCGTCATATTTGCACAATGTTTGAGAAACATTACAACTTAAAGTATCATTTGTAAGGTGTAAGCTTTAAATAACGGGGACCCTAAAAAGTTAGCAACATAAATTAGAAAAAGTCACATCAACCCCATTTTTCTTGTTTATTACAGAAAGCCTAGTGGGTTTAATGGGTAAGCTAGGGATTGATTCCTTACCACAGTTTAAAATATTGGAGAACCTACCAAAATTTTCATAGATCGGGATTTTCACACAATGTTTGCCATGGCCCCGGGCGTGAGTCTACCCTGCTAGACACAAATAACGTTGAGCCAAAAAGCTCAAATACTTTGGCAACTTGAACTATTTCAACTTTTTCTAAACAGTACATTTAAGTACTTCCGTAAAACAAATTTTAATAGGCGTTATAAACATTACTAACACTATATTTAATGTTACAGATCTTCTTAGATTAATTACAGTAGTGTTTGTGTTGTGTCGCCGGCTCACTAGAGGAAATTTAAGAGTCATCGCAGAGACGCTACTTCACGCAAATCCGGCCGCGACAAAAGGGACCCTTGGAGACCCGCGCTCTGGGGTAAAGGAATTTTTAATTGGCTTACAAATAAAGGCTCGTACAGCTCATAAAAATACTTTTACAATAGTACTGGCAACTTTTGCTTAGATACTCTTATGTATTAACACAATGAACAGTAGCATAGCCTGTTTTGTTACAAATAAAAAAATATCGTCCCAAATTGGACATACAATCGAAAGTGTATAAATAGTAGGTATTGGACTACAATGAATAAATTTGTACGAGTAATATTAGAAATAATTGTAATATCGTCGAAACGAAGACATTTCGTTTAAATAAGTAAAATATGTGCCGATAATATGGGATCGGCGGCCCGCAGCACAAGTCCAGTGTGTCCAGTCTAAGTCGAGAAAGTTAAGTCGATGGTCAATGATCCGTAGAAATAAAATAAAATAACAATGAGTTTCTAGAAATCAAGAAAGTAAAAATGAGTTTACCTGCTTTCAGTAACTACGTCACCTGGATACCTCGTATAAAACATTTATGGCAACTATACCGAATAAAATGTCTATATATAAAAACTCTGAAACGGCTGGACCGATTTCGATGAAATTTACAGGGATTGTCCAGATTAGCACAGCGGGTGTTCCTGTGTTTGGTAGCGATCGGATCAACATAATTAGTGGTACCCGGGCGAAGCCGGGGCAGGTCACTAGTTTATCTAGCCGCTCAGATTTCCAATTTGCCGGAAATGTATTAGTACGGTACTGAAACGAAAAGTTGTGTAGCTGACTTTAGACAGCGAGAGCCTTTATAAGCACTTGTCAAAGGAAGGAGACTCAGTTTGTAGTCCTGCCAACGGTCGTAACAACTCCATTTCTCTTGAGGCCCGAGCCTTGACTGATTGTTATAAGTAGTCTTACATAGTGTGTACAGTATACTTTGTACTGAGACTATTAGGCTACAAACCTGTGTGAAATATCAATATAAATATTTTTTTTTACCAAATATGGATTCCATGTTGGTCCACTGCGCCAAGACTCTTAACTGTCGATGACGTGATCTTAATGAAAATGTGTTATAGTACAATTGAAAAGCATTTCATCAGATAATTCAAAGACAGGTACAGTGTATAAGGGAGTGCTTTAACATTACATTTTCTGCGTTAATTTCACTTATAATCTTACATTTTTCCTCTTGCCACACTTAAATAGTTATCAATCGACTATCGTAAAGTCACGATTATTAAAATATTATTTTCTAATGAACTTATGTAATTTTATTAAAATCTTATAGCAAAAACAAATTGGCGAATCTTGTAAAAATATATAAAAGATAGTATAAACGTAAAAGTGGCAAGGTATCTGGAATGTTTCTTCTTAGTCTTGCGAATCGCTGTTCTTTCTCGAAGCGTAAGTTAGATACACTAGGTAAAACGATTCAAATCGACGAGCCTTGAAACAAAGTTGAATCAAGAAGTTTCAATATTTCTTAATAAAATATAAATGAGCCAAGTTTAGCTATACGCGAACGATGAAATCGCTTGCAGACTCGATAGATATTCATAGAGATAAGAAGAATTTTAAAGACGTAAAGACGTACAAACGGTGAAGGAAAACATCGTGAGGAAACCGGCATTTTCTTAGATCCATCAAATTCGAAAACATGTGACACCCACCAACCCGCACTGGGCCAGCGTGGTGGATAACGGCTCATTCCCTCTCTCGGAGAGGAGGCCAGTGTCCCTGCAGTGGGAAACATTCTAGAAAAGACCGATTTATTATTATATTAAGGCACATGTTCAAGGCAATTAACAATAACAAAAAAGACGGATGCTTACTACTTCGTAAGTTGCGGCACCAAAAATAAATAAATATTAAAAATTTCCAAGTGATATTTTTACTGTTATTACATTTATTATATTGTATTGTACACACTGTTTATATTTTGCAAATTATGTAATAATATGTTTTTAGAAGGTGTATTTTTAATCAAGAACAACGACTGGACCGACAGACAGACATACTTTTATTAAATTTACCAAATTTTAAGAATCGAATTTTCGTTATAAGTACCGTATCGTATATACATATGTATTGAGTATGAATATTTTATTATGTAACTGTATAGATGTATAGATTTTGTTAACGCGACTATTATTATCTGACGGTAGGCGATATTTGTCGCCATAACAATAATGTTGTTTCACGCGAAAATGTCAAAATTATATAATTTTAACTGTGGTAGATCCATCTCGATTACAGATGGGCCGACTCGACCGCTGTAATACCACGACCTCACAGAAGACAGGCATGAAGCACAACTAGTGTGCATTTAGGCTGATGAGTGAGGTGCCTAGGTGAAAGGATGGGAAGGAGAGGGGGATTTTACGGGAGAAGCTTTAATAAAAAAGGATATATAATTTTCTGTTTCTCCCCCCTTTGCCTGAACATTATTCAAATCGGAACACGGTATTTTGAACATCATTAATATATTATCTTATTGTCTCGAACGTGAATAGTAGTAGTAAATAATCAGCAGATTTTTAGATAAAAAATCACATAGGCGTGTAATTATACAAGGATTATTTATTTTATTGACTTTAACTAATTATGACTACGCTGACTGTACTTACTCGTACAGGAATAAATTTTCGTTGTCAAAAATATTTAATATTTTCTATATTTACAAGCGCAGGTTACGCGCGCAAAAACAATAGGGGAACATGTGCACACGATATCGTAGTCGAATCGTAAATCGTAAGCAAATCTATAAATATTGATGACGTAGAAAGCTATTATGTTCAGGCGTACTCCCGAAAAACGTCGCTACACCGACAATTTTACGACGTAAAGACATGCGATTAACCTTACCGTTTAGAACAGAAACGTAAAACGAGGATTATACGACGAATGGGACAAATTCTTGGAAACCTGTCCTAGTATACGTCAGCAAACGTTCGAAATTAGCGTGATGTGAATACTTCAAGTTGACAATAAGTTAGTGTTGATAAGATCAGCAAAATAAAATAATATTCAATAGAAATTGTATTCAATAAAAAACATCCTATTCTAGATAAGATTTAAACACACAAAGTATATATAAAGCACTAATAATCGTGGCAATTGAACGGTTAGAGACGATATAAGAGCATTGAATGTAAACACTATTGCGATCTTCCGCGTTCGTTTTATGTAAATTGAGAGAATGCTCTCTCTTCGCTCGATTTGCGAGGCTTCAGCTAATCTTCCGCCAGTCGACTACAATTTAATCAAAGTAAACAACGACGGGCGATGTAATTTATCTAGATTATTTCGTGGCGAGCGATAGTAATACACTTTTTTCTCCATCTGTGCAGAGAATACCAGGACCGCGCGCCCGTAATGTGTCTCGCATCCCGAGTTATAAAGATTATTGTTATCTACATAAATAACAAGACTGCATTAACAATCGCCTCTAATATTTCTTTTATGAGTTTTTGCGGAACAATTCAACTCATCGATATATTTTGGCTATCGTAAAACAATCACAACAGTTGACTCATTCGTTGCTTGCTTCGATTTGGAATGCAATACATGTCTAACATTCACGTAAAAGTCGAAATAAATTAAAATGTGGATTTACTTTCAATTTGCTTTTCAATGTAACAACATCAATCTTGTCAAAAATATTGTATTATTTACAATTAATTAATTGCAGATTAATTGTAGGACTGAATAATATCGTTAAAACGTGACTTTGAAACATAATTTTAGGTGTGGATCTTGAATATAAATACTTATGGTTTTTTTTAAATAACATCGACAACGCATAGTTAAACATCTACTTTCAAGTGTATTATAGATATATTTAGTAACACTCAACAACAAGTACCAACTTATAAATGTAACCCATGAAAAAAATTAAAGCCAGGCGTGATCTAACACTTAATGGTGACTGCAAAGGCCATTCGCCCGGAGGACAAGCGAATTTATGTCACACTGGAAGCGACAATAAACCTTCACAAGAAATCAGAGCTCTCCTGACAGATATAACGCTTAGTAATAGGTTTGGGGCACTCGGGAGATATTGCATTATTAATTTAGTCACCTTAATAATTCAAATTTATCGTAGCATTAGTATCACTGTAATACACACAACGATAAAAATTCTGTAATATGGCTATTATTTTATTGTAATTTGTATCGTATTTGTCTCATTAGCTTTTCAGGTGTCTTTTTGTAAGCCGGGGTACGCTTGTAATAGCATCTCCTCTTAAAATTAACTATCGCCTGCGATATTTCTAAGCTGATACAACTAAGCGTCCTTAGAGAAAATCAAATCATGTATAGTTGAAACTGATTCGTCCCATGATAATGAGTTTATTTATTTTACGGTACATGTGCATGGTAATAAAAATTAATCTAAATAATTTAATATCAGATAACTCACCTTTTTGCCGTCTAATTCATGTGTGCCTTGAGCTAAGACTTTGTCTACACTAGCTGGATCGCCGAATGTGATGAAACCAAAACCCCTGGAACAAATAGCCGAAATTAGTACAAGACGAATTTCACTCGTACTTTGTAGTACTTATTATATATTTATATTTAATTGTTCGGTTCCTATATCAATCTATCATCGGTGAGACCTCAGGTCGTTAGTTGTGATAATTCTAGCAATATTTTGGCAGTTCCCAATCGACAAACATATTGGAGCGTTATCTAAAATATAATTAGTGTCCTGAAAAACATTTTCAAGAATATTATGATAATGCTAAAATAGATAAAAATATTATTATTTCAAATATTTAATAGCCTACAAGAAAAATAGGCATATATTTCATGCCCTTTTCAATTATTCTATATCCAACAATTCATCTAACACATGGGGTTCAATTGCGGGTATATAAATATTGATTTAATTTGTCACTATTTGCTTTCGGAATTTGATTGTGTCATGTTGAAAAACTCATGTACTTTAGTGATTTTTTCAAATAAATTGTACATTAAAGTTTTCAGAAATTATTGCTGTGTAATTACTTATAGCTCTGGTCATAATTGACTAGACATACGAGATCACAATATACGTTTCTCTTAATGGAAAAAATGTATCAAACGATGGGCGTTATAGTGCTATAAACGAACCACTAGCTTTTGTTCAGTTTATGTATAGCGGAACTAACATTATTAGGGTATTGCGTGGGAATTGTAAATTTGACCTAAATTGCAGGCGGAAATTGTAAATATACATACGAATCATTTTACGAACTTTAATCCAAATGGACCAGTTTTAAAACATTTCAACATCTAATAAAGTTTAAGAGTTATTTAAATTATAATAATATATAAGTAGATTATCCGTATGACTTTAATCTTTTTAAGTTACCTTTCCAAAAACCAACAAGTTGTTTAAGCATGTAATGATAAACATATATGTACATATAGAGGAAGCAAGAGACGTATAAGGGAACTGCATTATAAGTCCATGTTAAATCCGCCGTTCATTTATTACATCTAAATTTTATATTTATCCCCGAGTAACAGTAGTCTAGTTTAAATGAAATTTAATTTAAAGCTGCAAAGTGCAAAATTAGGGATATCTCGTATGTATTGGAACGGTGCAAAAGGAGCGGACGAGACGATGGCAACTCCACTGATTGCGCGACGTACCTCGTTCTGCCGAGCTGCCCTCTCTAATGACGTTTGTATTTATTTTGCTCAACCTTAAAGTGTGTCTTGAAAGTTTTTCGAGTTCGAGGGAAACGAAATAGATTGAGCTGTTTAAACAGAAATCCGTCGCAACGGATTTCTCATCCAGCAGTTTCATTCCTATTACGTAATCAGATGTTGTTTAATTTTAAAACAATATTTTTAATCTATATCTAGCATTTTTTAGATAAGAAGAAGAAGTACTTATGCTGAGTTAATTAGAAAGTAGTGCTTCACTACAACCTTACCTAATAGTAAGAATTTCGTAAATGGTAGTAAATGAATTCAGCATTAGCCTAATAAATTTTCTCTTGAAGTCACTAACGTGGTAATAATTTGATCAGCTCTATTCCTATTAGATGTATCATATGTATGTATGTTCTCGTACATGTTGGAATTAATCGATAAAAGATTCAATTTCCTTCCTTTTCAATTCAAAACTTAACTTACAGGTGAAAAATTATAAAATGGACTCTTCTTCAAAATGTTTAACGTGGATTAATATTTACAGGCTTGCGTTGCGCGACGGAATAAATGCAACGTAGCTATCCTATTCACTTCTTAGTCGTTTTTTCCTAGTCGTCATTTCTTTATATTAATACAACGGAACGAGGATAAAGTGAGCTCGGAATAATTTAATCATAAGATATATTACATAATCATATTAACCGCTATAAACATTTATACTGTTTTAAATGTATTTTAATTTATAATTTGACAACAAGTTCTGCTCCGAATGACGAAAAAAAATATTAATATTAACGCTTATATCGACCAGATTGAAAACGTATAATAGAAAAGTAATATAAATATTATGCATGTACATACATACATACATACATGAACGCAATGACCACAACCCTGTCCCGTGTACTCGTAAACCTCCATTCGGTTATGGCTTTATGTATAATAATATGAAGAGAAAAAATGGCGTTATACGAAAACTGGTTTTGTGTGTAAAAATTGTTGCAAAATGCCGTCAAAGTAAATATTTTCAGAGACTAAATTGAATAACAACACAGCGATTTTCAGTAAGTTGGTGCTGGCCGCGAACGCGCGCGCGATAAATAATAAAAAGCCTTCTCCACTTTAGGACTTGCAAAAATCACAATTTATATAGCTTTTTAATTTCACTTAGCCTATCCATATTTTACATGTGGCTGCGAGCCCGGGCGGGCTACGGACTCGAATTATTACTAAATTGAAATTGTAAAAATGGAAATACAATTTTCTCGTGGTATCGTTGCTCTTTGCTGGTGCCAGCAACGTGTTATAATAATACCTATCTTTAGCAATACGCTGAATATTACCTCGCCTTACTGTCTTTGTAGAATATGGTAGTGTTTTATGGCTGCACCTATGTTTTACAACTTATTCTCTTTCTTCATACTCAACATTACTAAGAATTTGCAAAGCATTTTTTCCGGGAAAAGATTTATTTTTAATTTTCAGGAATAAATGGTGTTACATTAATAAATAACCATCACGCCCATTACTCAAACGGGTCGGCTGAAATTTCGGATTTCCATTTGCGATTCAGGCTCCCTCGTCCTCTACGTGCATTCATCTACGCCTACGCACTCGAGTACCCGTTATACTCGGATATGTCCTTCGTTTAGTGTGTTACTAAACTGGTTGATATAAGTTCGTTTAGGATGTACCCTGATGTAGGTGATGTCGCGGAAGGAGACTGCGGAAAGAGACAGGGAAGGAAACTCCAATGTCTCGATTCGCAGCCGGAGACCTGGGCGCCGAAGGAGAGTGTTTGCTCTCCTCCAACCCCCATAAGAGAGGCCTGGGCGGCGATTCCGCCCAGTATTTAGCAAGTATTAGGATTACCCTGCTCGTATTAATCCAAAGAGGGAATTGGGAATATGCTTCAGAACTCTCAGCGAGTCAACGCCGTCAGGACACGGTAGTGTGCGAAAGTTTTCCCGTGTTCCTGACAAAAGGTGTCAAGAGGGCAATCGTGGGGTTTTAGTCGGTGCAAGTCTGACATAACCACCCTTGTCCCAAGGCTGGTATGCGTCGGCTTTTCCCCAGGAAAAAAAAAAGGATGTACCCTATCAATACTTTCACTCACTTTTGCAGCGTAAACTCTTCTCTCTCTTGCTTCAACATGACTGTTATTGTAACACCTAGCATACGTCTCAAGGATTGCATCTTAACAGCATTAACTCTAATATCATGTTTTTCTGCCAAACCCAGCTTTTACTTTCATGTACATAAAATTAGGGAATAGTATAGCGTGTCTTCATACACAAATTCTGGCTTTTCGTTACTGTCTATAACCATATTTATTTTATTCCCCGCATTCACTTGCCTTGATCTGGCGATATAAGTAAATTTTAGGACGGACTATGCCAATCATAAAATATTTACGTTCAAAAATATACATTATTTTCCCTCAAATAAGCGAATATAAATGTTCGATATCTGGAACAGTGCCGAATAAAAGTATAAATATTAAAAGAAATCAAACAATTTCTTCTAAGATTCACGACTTCATGCTCTCCACACGCTGCTTACGCTATGGCATACAAGGAGGAAGGGCGCTCGTGTATAGAAATTGAAAATAACGAGGGCCTCGGTTCACACCGTGCATCGAACCGGCTGCGTACTCTGCCACCAATCATGACTGACCTGTCTCAAATCCTCCAATTTTCCTTCGTTTTCTAATATTTTCCGTATTACAAGAGACGCGGGAGCTCTTGTAATCCTGGCCCCCTACGCTACCTACGAGTAGAGAGGCCCTTTGCCAAATGGAGTTACGTTCTACTTATATTTAAGGAGACGATGCCTTATTTTCTTCCTACAAAGAGGAACAACTTAGTTTTCTTTTAGAAAATGTGACAATAAACTTATATGAACGTTACACTTGCTTACATCGTTAAAGTACGGAGGTTATTACATCAGGATATTGCCTTTTCTCTATGTGCATACTATTTTAGCTGTAGTCAAAGGAAACGGGGATTAGGTATCGACTTCTTCTTAGTGACTTAATACACGTATACTGCTTAATCTCTTGAAATAAGCTTTCTTCAAATAAGCTCTGACTGAAGATGCAGGTTAATCATATGTTCTGTTCTCATCTATTCTATTCAATAAAGTTACAGTTAATGGTTCACTGTTACGTTTTTTAATTTTAAAGCTTTCATAATACCTAAAGAATTTTATAACCAAAAAGAAAACACATAAGTAATGACAGGGAGTGTTACGCGCTTGTACCGTCAGTGAGGTAGCGGTTATATCCCTCTCTTCCTCTCGTTCCCATTCAAAAGCCACTGCCTTACCTACAACTCGGCTTAAATTTATCTAATTTATCTATTTATAAGTTTCATTGTCAAAATATATATAGATAGCGGATTACTGTCAAGTGCTTCTTTCTCGCGTGAGGAATCGCATCCCAAACCATCACCCAAAAAAAGAATCATGCAAAAAAACCTAACGTCGAAGTAATTCATTTAAATAGAAAACAACTTCTTCTACTGCATTATTCTAATGGTGTGGTCAAAGGTTTGCAGAATGAACTTGTAAATTGTCTGGACTCATTCGGGACTTATTTCGAGTAACGTATAATACTTTTCCTCCGTTGAAACTTAATTCCCTTTGTATGTCACTCTTAAATTGTTGGTTTGAAATACTGAAATGCATTGTTTGCTATTTATAAATATACTACAAATTGCCCGTGACTTCTCACATATTCATTTCTTATTTTGCTCGTTACTACTTATCTTATTGGAGAAGTACTTTAAGCGTAAGCGAAATCGTAACATACAAAAGAACAAACTCTCCCTTGCATTTATGTAATAATATTAGTTATAAAACAACAATAATATCGACAATAGTTCAGTGATTTAATGACTCCGATTGGTACAGCTGATACTAATGATTTCATTCCATTAAATTTGGAATAAGTAAATCGCTATAATTAGTTTTTAATAATGAAATAGGCTACAGCTCGAGCGATAAAAAGCTATCATTTTTATTGATTGGAACTATTCCAGTTTCACAATCTTCTAACACGGCCACATATTTCATCGACACCATTTCGATCATTGGTATTCCATTCCACAAACGTCCGTTTTTCTCATAACTTACTAACTCTTCCAAGGGTATAGCCAGAATTATACGTTAAAGTCATTCAATAAAAAAGATCTAATCATCGGCAATAGTATAAGATAAACGTCAGGCGAGAAGCTGCTCCTTTGTCGAAAGCTATTAGCTATTGTGACAATTAATTCTGTCTACCACAATTATTGTTAACAGCCGTACAGATTGTAATATTATTTATTATTACAACAACTTATATTACCTCTTAAAGACATATAAATTCATAATCGTATTTTCACCGCCTATAGTTAGTTACATGGTTTAGAGATATGTTGGAGCATATTTATCTAGAGCACTATTGTGGTTTCCTGTCCTCCCTCAGTTATGCACAATGGAGCTTATATGGGTACATCAACTAGTAGCTCGCCAAACCGCGTTTCCTCAATTTATTGATGACGAGATCTTATACCGCACGGCTCGTTTCAGTTACGTTAGGAACATCGAGAATTTTGATAAAATAAAACAAAACTCATAAGGAACGCAGACAGAATTGAAAACTCAAAACAGGTGGAGAGACTGGACAATAGTTTAAAATAAATAAATCCTTATTTCTTAATAATAACATTCAAAAGTGAATATAATAAAAATAAATGGAAAAAAGTTCGTCAAAACTATTCCAAATTCAAATAAGCATGTTGCATGTGTGTGTGTGTGTGTGGGGGGGGGGGCATGTTTGGATTTTCTCATGCAATAAAAAGGCATATCACAACAATCCTGCGGGGCTTCCTACATACAATCAAATCAAATAATTTAGGGCCGTAGGGTTGTTGTTCAATTATTTGTAACAATTAGGTGAATATCTATGATATTCTCTAAGAAAATTGAAATTCACTAATTCTATTGTAAATGACTGCGTTTCATTTACTTAGACAACAATGGAAAATTCCAATTCCAGTAATTTAAAAGTCATTAATCAGAATAAGCATTTATTCTCTCTTTGTAAGTGAATCACAATGAAATTACTTTCTAAAATAACGAAAATGTGAGCCATTTCGATATCCAAAGTGTTAAAGGAGTGTGAACGAATTCAGAATGAACTTTAATTGACGTGCTCGCCTAACAATAGTGCCAGGTCAAATAAGCCCATTGTTTCGGTCGTATAGATCCGATCGAAACGTACCCGATTAGATCCGTTCGTCCATTGTGTTCGAATGAAACTCGAAGAAAATAAATATGGGACAGGGCCGAGGTAAAACCCTAAACCGCAACGTCAGAAACAAATAGCGGTAACTCCCGTATTCATGGCTCACGGCTGCAGCCCGGGTGGGAGCCGATAGCAATTACTGGCGGAATTAATATCACGCCCCAAATGTTACTCGCACATTTATACGTATCGAGTGCAATATTGTCTCCCTTATTAGTTTCCGAAAGAAACGATACCGTTGTCGTAATTTCAATCTCATTTCAGTCGTCGCTTGGCGGAGACGCCCTTGTAGTCTTGATCACAATTATTTTCATACTAGATTCTCACTGTCATTAACTAATCGTCCAATTTTTAGAACTTTTTTAAAAATATTGTTCTTCTTGTATTATCTCCTAGCGGAGCTGGGTGAGGATTAAAACCAACTGTACTTTCTAACATTGATTTAGGTAAAATATAAAAATATATTAAATTTAGAGATGTGAGGATACGTCAATAGAAAATTTATAAGAAATGATAAGCAAATAGAATTCAGACGTAAATAACACTATCTACCATCTACTTACGTTTGGAGGTGGTGCAGGAACATCATATCGTATTGAATTGCACACTCATAAATCCGAAGCGAAATTAAGTAATCCAATAGTTAATCTAAATAGACCGTACAGCCGAATGGTTCAAAACAATCAGCTCTGCCGCAAAATACGTGCATTAAATGAAGTGAATGGCTGCCTCCGGGGATCCCTGATAAATTAAATTGATTAGAATCCCGTTCGATGCCGGCCGTCGATGTAGCTTCGCGTAAAAATAAAGTCTACTGAAAAATAACTTCCATGGATGTTCACGATCACTGAGACATATCCAAATATTTTGATTGTTTATACATTTTTATGGTCAAAAGGAAGATAAGGAGGAAGTCGCACGATTTATGTTAATGTTAAGTAACGATTGTCACTTAGTCAGTTGTGGGTCAAATTTTGTTCTTATTACTTGATAATTAAAAAAATGTGTAGGTTATTCAGTCCCATTGAAATAAAATGACTATACTAAACCTTAACAAAGTATTACTAGTAACAAAACTATATCAGTGTTATCTCTTTCAGCTAAACCCCTAACTTAATTCGCAATCTAGTGCACATCTAAGAAACTGTTGCCAAAATGTCCTTTATAAAGGAGCTTTTCGGAGCTTTCATCCGGGTAAGTTTTAGCCAGCGATTAAAATTTAAGCCCGAATTTAGACGACCTAATCTCATCGTTACGCTGCTCCACTGCACTTCGCAAGCTGACACAAATGAAAGACAATAGGGCTTCCGTTATTTTATACAATCACGTCAAGCAGTGTAGTATGGCGGTGTGCCGAGATAGAAGGCGAAGATGACGTGCCCGTTTGTCAAGCGCTCTATATGCCATCGCCTCAAAGCTTATCGGTTGCTACACAGGCCTGTTTATTCACTACCAACCCACTAGCCTAGAGCCTAGTATAGAAACCTCGAATCTCGAGTTCATGTTCGCTAAAGTTCGGCACAATTGTTTGAGCTATGTACATCGAGGGATGTATTATTACAACGTCTTCCTCGCACGGCGCACATTCTCAAATACATTCCAAAAGCGCAGTCGTGCTTTATTTGCAATCTGTAATGACAATGTATGGTGTAATTAACTTTAGAGCTAATCATGCACACGTCGTATACGCAATTGTTAGAGTAACAAGCTCAATAATTCATCGCATATTATTTGTTTACACTCTGCACTGGCATTGTTTACCGAATGACTACAAGGATACCGCGATAGAGGCGAATGTCTACTTAGTTAATAATTACATAAGCGTCTATATTTGACATCGTCTATTAATTAATAATAGCATTTAGTATTTACAATACAATGACGTTATACAAAAAAGTTATTACAATATGGATTTAATTATTTTTGTACGTACTTAATCCCTACTTAATATTATAAATGTGGCTGGCCGGATTTCAATGAAATTTACAGGGATTAAACTTTTCTAATTGTCCAGATTGGCACATTCCTGTGTTTGGTAGCGATCGGATCAACATAATTGGTGGTACCCGAGCGAAGCCGGGGCGGATCACTAGTTGTTATATACATAAAATTGCTGAGAAATTATGTTTTGATAATATAATTGTTTATACCGCCTTCCATGCAAATGCAAATTTCAAAAGTGAAGCTCGATTTATGCCGAGCATGTTCACCTGTTTAAAAAAACTATACTTTAGAGTTATCATTACACAATATTTATTTGTAGAATTATTAAAATGGTGTTGGTGCTTCACTCTTGGGTCTCGGATTATCTATCTCGAGGTATATAACATCTTTAGTTTATTTACCATGTAGTAGTGAACATCACTGCATAAAGGATTGAAGACCCCTGTATTAAAACAAAGATATGTCCTCTGCCTTCCTCATTTGGTGAACTCCCGTAACATGGCCAGATCGTCGACCACCGCCTTCTAAGAACCTCATGGCTCCATCAACCGTCCGTCAATTTACAATCTATATACTAAATATCTATAATCTTTAAGCTGACGGAAAGATACGCCCGACCAATGAAACGATCCCCGCCTCATTTAAATGTCTCGGCAACGGAATTGTCTTTAAGCACAAGCAATTATTACCGTGGAGGGTCGGCGTCAGTCAGGCGGCCGGCCGTAAAAACTTAAGCTAAAACCTATACAGTATAGACTACGGTCATACTGTTCTGACCCCACTTAACGCGACAAATGGGAAGGATGGTAATACTAAATAAAACCTAATTTACTATCCATACTCATTTACTTTGTTCTTTTTGTGACAAGAACAGACGGGTCACTTACATTGGTATTTCACATTTTATTACTTAATGTTACATTAGAATGTATTGATATTTCATACGATGTACAATATATTACATTCTCACACACCGAGAGATTTAACTTCTCTCTGCCGTTTTCGCACTTCAGTCCATACTGTCATAGGTTTTACGCCTGCCTTACGCCAATCTTTTTCGGACGTATATCTTAAAGACCTATTAGTAGATTATCGTAATAATTTACTTATACGGCATTAGTCGAATAGCGGATTCGAACTCATGACTATGTTGTGCATGCGCAGTCCGTACTCTCAACCATTAGGCTTTTAGCGCTCAATATAATTAATACAAGTAACACACTGAAATAAAATCGAAAATAGGATTAAAATTTTAACCATAACTATGGTAATTCAAATACCATGGGCGATAAATATTTTCGATTGAAACAATCGTATACCTAAAATGACGATCGCAGAGCAGTCAATAGCAAAATGTGGCCAATACAAAATTAACATCGTTACCGATCTATTGTCCTCTTTATAAATACTTGATACTTGGTCTGATATAATCATATGTGTTCCGATTTGTGGATAAAGCTTCATAATTAATTTATAAAACGCTTTTTTGCGTAAACATTTTACTGACATATAAAAATATTACCACAATTTCCACGTGACATATTTTTGTTACTGTGACTTGTGTGCAGTGTAATTTTAAAATTCTTTTCATACCAATTTATACCGTAAATGCAACACACAGATTGAAAAGTTAATTTTAACGATTAATATAATATTCGAACTGAATTGTTTTACCCATTAAATATTTATATTAGACTGCATAATTATTTTATAACGCACAATTATCGAAATATGATGTTTATTTCATGCGTTTCTGATAATGATATTTGCTCGCATTGATATTACTTATATCTACACTATGAAGAAAAACTCATATAAACCCGAGCATTGACAGAATATTAAAATATAACGAAGTATTATTTGTATTATGTTATTACTAATATTTTTGCGATTATTGAAAACTCAAAATGGAACAATGACGGAACCAATATATTGACCGTTATATTATATATTCCAGACTAATCTGCGGTGTTATTAATTTGTGGTCGACATTGGAAAGCACTCTGCTAGAGATTTATGATTGAATACAAGCAAATGTTAGTAGGTGTGGTTGATGCCTGATTCGGCATTAGCCTCTCATTAGCGTGTGATCAGATCAGCTTTATAAAATATGGTAACGATAAATGGCAATTAAAATAATTGTGTTAAAAATTAGGTACGGAAACTAGTGCGCAAGGATCGTACAAAACCGAAATCCGTAACTTCTGCCTACTTTTGGCCATTAACATGCGTGACTGGTAATGTATACGTCATCCTCAGACTGTGAACATCGTTAGTCAGTTTTTCTAGGCATTACTGCTCTACTCTAGGCTTACAATATAAGCCAATGTCAAATTGTAAATTGAACGAAGATTTAATAATTTGACATGTATCATGTCATGTAATTTTCACTGGTTCGTTCAATTCACAATTTGTCATTGGTTTATAATTTGCCTAGTGAGATTATAATCTGATATTTGTAACACTAATACACTATAATAAAATAAATAAGCATTTGCTGTTCCAAATTTACGCCGAAGGTACATAGGAAATTATAAATAAATATATATATATATATATATATATATATATATATATATATATATATATTATATTTCATTTTACCCTCTCTATATCCTTTATAGAACGTAAATACAAGTTCGCGTGGTAAGGCGGCAGTCGACTCACAAGAGAACAATATTCGCAACTAAGAATTTCATGCAAACTGTCATTATTTACATTTTAAACTGATTTATTTCAACTTAACTTCCGTCTTAATGTAACAAAAGTTAAATGAATACTTATTTCTTTTAGTAAATTTTTTTTCTTAAAAATTTACAAGTCACAATAGCCAAAGGTAAAGGTATGATGGGTGGCAAGCTAAAGACTAAGTAAAATTCAAGAAGCATATAATTAAACGTGTAGTTTCATTGCTAGACCAATATAGAAAATCAGATTAATTCGCAACAACGAAAACAGAAAACATAACTAATTTTGATAAACACAAAATTGAATAGAGGGTGGGTCACTTCCGGCGTTCGCGAACACGGCGAGCGCTATCTAAATCGCAACGTCCGCCAACAACGGGAAGAGCTCCGGCAACATTATTTCCATTTAGCTAAAATACATTAGGCAATAGTTAGCCATTAGGACGGTATTATTTGACCAGGCAAAGGTGGCGTGCCGTACGGCCGTTTCGCTCCGGCGAAATTTACACTGGCAGATACATACCGGGCGAGCAGACGGCCCGATATTAAAACGTCTGCAGCTTTTGTGCAGGAAACTAACTGGAACCGTTTAGAGCGAGAGCCTCAACGTCGGCAGTGGAGATAAAAGTTTATGACTTACACATAAAACGATTTTCAAATCATATTTATGAATGTCGTCCGAACATCTGCAATGGCTAGTTCGCGAGGAAATTGAAACCGTCGGGTGCATAACGCTCTCACGAACAATTTAAGTTTGTATTGTGTTCGAGACGCCTCGAACGATGCGCTTTTTTCAGCGGTCAGCAGACACGACCAACTTTATTGTTGTTTCGTGAGTGCCACCTCTCACCCCTCGACCCTTTGTCGTCTTATTGGTATTTGCCACACTATGTTACTTTAATGATACCTGCTTCAACTGATTTTAAATTAGTTGAAAAGCTGATCATTAAAATATTTTTTTAACGAAAACATAAAGGAACATAGCCTTTTGTGTAAAAAAAATGTTTCATAGTGAGATGCTTAAGAGACGTGATATTTTTATTAAGAGACACGCCGGAAAAAACCCGGAGGGAGCAAATCACCCGCTCCATATGCAACCCTGATGATGACCACGATCCTCACATATGAGGGACAGATGCTAGAGAGAGTGGGAGAACATAACTATGGAGTCATGGCGCCACTTTTGCAACATACATTTCGTACCATTTCATCCTTCCAACATGCCCGAACGACCGAATACATTTCTCAATTCTAGTCACAACAAACACTTTTCACTTATAACGCTATTTTTAACCCTATCATTCAACGTCGCCGCTAACATACTAAAGAAAAAATTACTATAAATGTCCACTTACCAAAAACATTCGAGACGATATGACAAAATCACTTAATTCATTAATAAAGTTTATCTTATTTAAAAAAAAACATATACGATTTGAATATTTTGTTTAAAAAAAAAACTAAAAAAGTGCATTTGCGAGAGGTCGGTGCAATGTTCTTGAATCTCCGTGACGTCAAGTGTGACGAGAAAGACGAGTTATATTTCCGCGGTGTGGCCAAGTCAGCAAAAGTTGAGTGTAATATAATTTGCATGTGGGCCAAAGTAAAGACGTCAGCGGGAAAAATTGAATGCAGAGAAAAAGCGGAGCCCTTTGCAACTCGCTAGAGAAGCTTAGCATCTATTATTATGAACTGAATTTATGTACTTTTGATATATGCTTGATTTGTATTAAAAAGCAGGAGGGCACTTCAAGACTTTGATACGTTTGCTCATCTTCAATACTAATAGTTTTTTAAAATACAAAAATGTCGTGGAGATCAATATTGCTTTAATCTACACAATGTTTTTTGCTCTGATAAATAATTTTCAGAATGTTCTATGTAGTTCATTTTCAATTTTACAAAAATTTTACCTGAATTGACCAAATTACCGTACATAATAATCTATCTTGAGTGTACATTTTTATCAAGAAGTAACAAGAAAGTTCAATTTAATAGGTTAGTAGACACGCTATTATGCATTTCTGTCTGTAATTCATACATTAGTATATAACAATGTAAGCAAAATCAACGAAGCCATTCCGTGGCTCAAATCACTTAAATATTCTAAGCTAACCTCTTCTATAACTTCGAAAACCTCTGGATGATTTTTGAAGCGATTTACTTTTAATTGCTCAGCACTATTTGAAGCAAGTTTTATTCCTCTTTTAAGGTCCTACGACTTTACAGGCTATAAACCTCCGAATGATCGCCATTATATTTGTCCTTGAAAACCCATTTCGAGAGTTCTTTCGTAGCACTAAAGTACTTTGGAACAATAATTAATGAGAGTAAAAAGAAATTATTTGAATTGAAAATTTCTCCTTCGTAGAATATAATTATTTTATTTCTATTATTAATATGTGTGTTGTGTACGTACAGATAAATCTAATATAATATACATATAGTATTTGAGTTACTTAAACGTAAATTTAGTAGTTCACATTCATTTAGACGATAAAATTGTTATAATATAAAAAAATACAATTTAGTTTTCTTTTTTCTTGTACTTTTAGTGCCATCTCCTAACGGAGGTCGCCGACCACTACCTACAACAGGTTTTTATTCACCACTGTGATTTCGTGCTCAAATTGTACAACTTGCGCAAATTTTCTATCCAGGAGAATCTTAATCGGCTAGGTATACGACGTCCTATTAGTTTCCTGATATTACTTTAAATTTTATATAGCTCGCTACTATTTTTTTTTTAATAAATAAGTGGATAAATGACCAGCAGGTCATCTTATGTTAAGTGGCCATACTGAAAACCCTAAGTCATTGCTCATTCACTCACTCTTTATGCATAGAAATGTTAGCTATGTTTTGAAAAATCGTAGACAAAATTTTGAACAAACAAAGCCAGTTATAAAGAAATACACTCGCTATAAGCAAAAAATGCACTAAAAAGTCAAAAATAATTTAACGCAATTAAACATAAAAATCAATAACTGATATTTATTTTTGGAGTCGGCGCCATCTATGGAAATAGCAATATACGAGAATAAATATAAAAATCACTGCGATATGATAAAATTTGAAAATTTTGATGTCGTTTAAAACCTCACTTTGATACCCACATCGCAAGGTAGTGTTCACAACAAACATATATATAACGGCGTAGGTATAAACCATATTTAATTTTATTTCTCGTTCACCATGTTGCATAAACTGATTGTTATTAAGCTGTAATTTTAAAATGGTAGTAAAACTTTACACTTTGCGGCAGCTCACAGTTTTCTATAATAGCCCTTGAAATGTTTCTTGCATTAATAATTCTTAAAGTTGCACAACCGTAAAATTGTCTTTTAGCATTAAAATTGAAGTTGAACCTCAGAATTTTCGCACAATTAACAAGTTGTTTACTACAAAAACTTGCGAGTACAGTTTCTCTGTCGCGCTGTTTTAATTTACTCATAAAATTAACTGTTTAAGACTTTGTACGAATTATTTTTAGTTACCGAGTAACAAGCTACGTAATAAATTTACACAAGCAAGACGCTAACAAGAATTTCTATTAAGAAGCAACTTAAGAATGCAGACGCCCTAAGATAAACACACTCATATGTAACACCTCAATAAGTTTAATTAAAATAAACGTTGCGGGCGAAATAACAAGGTCCTTCGTAAGTCTGCAGTGAGCGAGACACACGCAATCATACTAATTTTAATCTCAAAGACCTATTACTGAAAATGAGATGCCCTTTTAATTTTCTCCAACTCACCGGAGCCCGATCTCTGTTTTAATTCGACATGGAGAAGGAAAGACAGCGATCAAAAGAACTAACGGTGCCTCCGACGCGGTATTTCCATACGCGAGGGGCTTCGCTAACGGCACGGTATTAGTTCGCAACTGATTACATTCCTCGCCTCCGCTGCGAAGGACTCGAAATGAAGTAACGACGAATAAACTTCATTACGCCGAGTTGAGCATGGAAAATTATACGTAGGAATTATCTTCGAACGACGGCGGTGGCACGTACTAATACATACGCGAACATTTCGCGATTATGGCCCGAGGCTCGTGGAGGACGATAGCGCCGCCTTGCACTGTAATTACAAGCGTCGGCATCGCCACTTCTATGTTGTTAGCTGTGTTTCAATGATCATTCTTGTGCATGACTCGCCATTTATTTCGGATATCATTAAAATTTTGCATCTTTTTCATTACTAATAACTCACACTCTTTCTCTCTTGCTCTCACTATATCTTGTCAAATGTACGTGTCGCAATCTTAAGTATTTTTTATAGTACTAAGTGTGTGTTGTTCAAGTGATCGCTACCCATAGACATCTGCAACTAAGTAATGAGTTGCGGATGCGTTGCCAACCTTTAATGGACAGAGGAGGGGACAAACAGAAAATAGTTATTTCCAATTCCTATACATCCCCTCCTCTGTCAAGTTGTCTTCACCTTCCCATCCTTTCCTTATAAGAAAAGGTTGTGAAGGGGGAGAGAACTAGAATTATGCCTCCGGCACCTCAGTCATCAGACGAAACGCAGAATATTCTACTTCACGCCTGACTTCTGTGAGGTCGTGGTAATTCACCATTCCGATTAAATATGACCAGACAATATTATTGTGTAATCTCTACTCAAGCTGAAATATAGGACAAGGGCTTTTGATATTACTTATTAATGTAGTGAGAACAGATGAAATCAATCTGCTTACACTACATGTAAAATCTTGAAAATCAACATAAACCCATCGGTTTTTGTTATCCCTCATCAAACTAATCTAATCTGTAGGTGTGCCTGATAAACTGTAAGTAAGTTAAAGTTACTCAGAATCAAGCGCACGAAACGCCTGTTTGCTAACAAAGGCACCAAACAGTGATCGTGTTTACTGCGACGAAATAAGTTTTAATTAATGGATTGGCACCGGGAGCCATGCGTACCTATTGGGGATAGAGTTCTGTAACAAATAATACGTCAAGCTCCCGCCGCTTTTATTAAGAGCTAAGTAATTACGCAGTATAAATGAAAACGTATATGTTTGTGTGCGCTACGTTATATTTCAAATATTAAGTAAGTATTCGATATGCTCACGGACCCGCAAAATTTTCTAGATGTTTTTGATTTACGATCGCCACTTGCCTTGTTGACGAGGCGTATACGTCACCAGGTAGCGACACTTTCAAATATTTATATTAAAAGGATGATTTCTTAAGAGTGACGCGAACCAAATTCCCTCCTCTGTTATTATGCTTGCCTTCCCCCTTCTACTATGTACTCGTAATGCCAATCTCCTAATCTTCAAGTTATTAGAAGGTAGCGGAAGCCGCTGAACAGGCTAACAACATACTCAATGGCCTTCCTACCCTGTAAAAGTATCGCTATTTACCTATAAAAAAGCGACAAGCAGCAAGCAACATCTGCTACATTAAGTGGTATTTTAAGAACATTTTTTTAACAGAAGGGGGCGAACACGCACCCGTGATACACCCATCAAATGGTCGCTACCCATATACATCAGCAACAAGCTAATGACTTGCAGATGCGTTACCTTATGGACAGAAGAGTGGCTAAACAGAAAATTGTTATTTCCTTTTCTTATTAGACAAATATGGCAATGTGTAGAGGATTAGAATTAGACCCATTCGTCAGACGCGGAATACTCTACTTCTAGCCTGTCTTCTGTGAGCTCGTGGTATTTCATCGGTCGAGTCGGCTAATTCATGCAACAGATGTAGTTGCTGCGGGCTCTACCACTGTTAAAGAACAAAAACAAAAACACAAGTATTTGTGCATGTTATCGAATCTTCGATGACTTGGATCGAAACAAAAACGCAAGAAAAACAATTTGCCGACATAACTAATAACAGGAAGTCACCTCGTTATTCACAAGTGAATGGTACGTCGACAATCTCGCGAGCGCTCCCTCCACTTTCAACTTAATGAATGAGAATAATTTTGCCAAAATACTTCGGAGAGACGGGACACACGCCCCGGGAATTTTTCAATTTGCAACTGACATAATGTAATAAGAGTTACACCGTTAGGACGCCGACGCTGCGTAATTAATAACCTGTGAAATATTACCTGTTACAATAAATTTCGTGGATAAAAGTTGAGTTATAAATTTAAATAACAAGCAGCCGGCGTATAGTCGGCGCGAGTCCCCAAAATACTTGCGAATAGTTGCGGGAATAATAAGTAGAGGTGTCAGGCCCAGATAGGACCGGTAAGGACCAGTAAAGACCGGCAAAGATCGACAAGCTTGTACATTCGTGTGGCCGATGAACGCGTGAACGCGGAATAACTTCACGAGAGTTAGAATAACGTATAACTTAACGAGATGTTTTTCTTCAACGAATCTCATTAACCCAGTTTCTGACTGTGCGCGAATGTAAGGTGAGAAACATCTTGCGTTTCTAGTGATGCCCTTAACATTAATTTCGGATTTAAACCTACAAAAACACGAATGTGCGTCACGATAAGAATCCAGAGGGATAGGCAGGGCTGCTTATATCGACTTCTTGTGGTATGCCACTAATCTGAGTGATATATATTCTCCGAAGGCGTACCCTACGAACACTGCGCACTCACTTTAGATTTTCTTTATAACCTTCACCGCCAATATCTTTCTGAATTGTAGTCTCAACATCCACATTTAAGCAACACCCTTCCCTCACAGCGCTATTTTTAATCATATCATTCTATGTCACCCCTAAAAAACTTCTTGACGGTCGCATCTAAATGGCATTAACTCTACTAATATGCTTTTCCTGCCAAATCCAGCTCTCAATTATATAGAGTAAAGTAGGGAGTGATGCAGCATTGTGTATTACGAGACGAGTCTTCGTAGAAACAAGCATCCTGACTCACTTCTTACTATAGCAATGCTATAACTTCTGTTCTTTAATAAATTTCTGTTTGAAAATACTTAACTTTCGTTATGATGTAAAATGGAATCGGGATATAAAATTTGAAAAGAATATTCAACTCAGCCATTCTTAACCATTGCAATTGACTTAAAACAATAAAAATTATATTAATACTGCACTTTCCATTACACTTGATATTTATATCCTAGTATAAATTCAACAAGCCTTGACGGTCTATTTCTATTTTAGCCGGCATTAGTTGCATAATCTCATACAGATGACTGGCTAAAATCGAACTCCCTTTATTACATCCATAAAATATACCGATATTATCTGAGGCAGACCAACTGGGCTATAAAAGTAATCCTTCTATTTTAATGGTCCTCCAACCTGCGGGCTGCAACTATGTGTCCGATTGCCGCACCAGCAGTTACACGATCGCCACTGTAATACGGGCGGCTGGATGATTGTTACATCCGTAATGGTCTATGAGACATCTAAGCCTAAGGACAATTAAAATTATTTACCCACTTAAATATTATTTTACTAATGTTGCCGACCTTTAAATTAATATTAAATACATACTATTTTTACTTTGATATAATGAATAACACAATAATATATAATATATCACCGACCAATTATAATGTCTTAAGAGGTGTTTAAGAATGTGGATACAAAATGCCAGTCTCTATTATGTAGTCAGTCAATAGTTATTGCTAAAGCGATTTAGAGCCCCTCCTTTTTCTCAAAACAAACTCAAACGAAAAAGGTAAAAACTTCGTAAATAATGCATTTACTTTCATCTCATAGCAACAATATTATTTTTTGCAATACAATTTATGAACAATGGCGGTACATCTTTGCAGAACCAGAACCGATATAGCATTTTAAAAATTCAAATAAAATTCTTCGCCTCGCGTTGTTTAATCGGCGCGTTAAATTCGAGAGAAGTCGAGAACATATCAAATATTAAACCGGCTCGAGCGCTGTTACGGAAAATTGGATAATATCGCAGTCATGCATCTAAATCTAAATACACCGGAGCACAGATAAAAATTTCACCTTTGAAAAAAATAACATTTATTGCGCTAATTCTTTTCCCATCGAACGCACGACTGAGTGCGAATAATTTCTTATTCTTAAATCCGTGGACGCTCCATTAATCATGTGGAACTGTAGCTTCACGGTACCTCCGAAAATCTAATTTCACAAACAAAGAAAGCGAAAACCTGTCTACCTTTATCAATCAAAACCGTTTGAAAATTGTATTCCGTTAGTTCGCACTGCGAAGGCGCGCCACGGAGACAATTGGAAAAATGTATCACGAATAAAAAGTCGTATGGGAACGTAATATCGAGAGAACGCGACGCGGAATATTCTTGTCAAGTGAAAATAAAGAGTCGGGGAAATACAGTGACAGGTTGTGAGTGGACAGTGGTCATCCGGAACCGGTGCAAGTCTCGAATAAATAAACCGGGCACAAATAACATCGCCTTCACGTGCACCATTGCCCCGCGCTGGAAAAAATATCCTATCGATTCGACGTTGACATATTTAGTTAAAACAAAGAACAAAACATGTTATAAAAATCTATGAAGCATTTCTTAATGATGCACAATAGCAGTCGCGACAACAGTTAAAGTTATCAATAATTAAAAATTGTTAATTGTTGCATTATGACAACATTTTTTTTAATTGACGACTGTATTCAATGTAAAAAATCGACAGTACTGTTTTAACAAAGATAAACTTAAGCTTAAAGATTTACTACGATTTAGTGCATTGTTGAACTTAACATACGCCTCTCTAAATAATTTTTTTAGTTGACAGTGACTCACTACACACTACGATCCGTTCGGTAATACCCGCAATCGGTCAAATAAATATGGCTTGAGTGAACGAAATGCAAAATGACGGCAAAGTACCGATTTTTATAGCGATCCCTGTCTGGCCTTTCACAATGATAAAATTCCTCGCCAGAGAATAGTGACAATCAAAATTAGGTTGCAGTAACCAACAATTGTCCCACCTCCGTTGTGTATACATCTTCTGACTGATTAATACATTTTAAAACTACTAATGTTACAATATGATATATATTATAATTATATCTCTAATCTGAATTACATTGAATTGTTTTAAGTGCGGTTTTAACATTATTCCGCTTCGTGTTTCAGTATTTTTTCCCAGACGTATAAGTTTCCTGAGGTTTTTCCCTTCCGTGATTTATCTGTATAGACTCTGAAAAATGATTCGGTAACGTGAAGAAATCACACAAACTGGTGGACCTTGGCCTCGCAACTTGACGTTAGATTGATTTTTTATTGATATGAATTACAATAATAATATCGTTACACAAATAAAAGCACAATTTTTAAACATAGGAAATTATAAGTAATAATAAATGTTTTCGAATCTGTTTTATTTTTATATCCCTGTTTGTTTTTATCATTATCAATCCCTCAGTCGGGGACACTGACTGTATTGTATCTATACTGATAAATAAAATTGAAGTGTCTGTATGTAATATCAAAATAACATTTCCATACTCAATACACATGATGTTTACACGGTACTTATAACCAAAATATAATTTTTAACATTTTTGTCTGTCTGTCTGTCTGCTTGTCTGTTTATTCCGGGTAATCTCCGAAACGACGGAACCGATTCGGATGGGACTTTTACTGGAAAATAGCTAATATTGTCGAGATCCAAAAAGGCTAATTTAATTTAAGCAAAATATTAAGGGTTCCGTGCAAAAAGTGAAAAACCTTCGAAATTGTTTTCTCGAATTTATTTCCACGCGGATGAAGTCCTAGGAAACAGCTAGTATTATATATGAGTCAAAAAAGTCAATGAACATGAGTAAATTTACACTTTTCAGTTGAATTTTACGTTATAAAATTGTCCAATAACGAAATATATAAAACCAGCATTTTCACATTTCAATCACATTTGACTAGGCAAACGTTCCACCTTCACTATCTTTTGCGATTGATTTAAATTCGTTGACTTCTCACACAGAGAAAAAAGCAATTTCACCTTTCCCGCTCCCAAGACATTGGCTTGGAAAGTCAAGTAAGCAATATTATGATAATTAAGAGACTACTACTGTACGGATTTATGTAAATACAAATATTACAAAAGTAAACGAACATAGATTTTTCGTCATCTGATGACTCACCAGTATTGGTTAGTAATCAGTAAACCATAGTGCGGTGTTTTCATTAAACTCGGAGAACTATTTTATTGTACCGTAAGCATCAACACAAGATAGCTTATACTTATTTTCGTTTATCAAAATCAAACGTTCAGCAATAATATTGACATATAACATAAATACAGTTCCAACTATAAAAGCAACTAGAAGTTAATATTAGAAATCACGTATTAATCTATCTAGTCTTATAAAATGTAATATTCACTGACAGACATTCAATACAAGGAGAATAAAATATATAAAAGTAAAATTGAGAGTAAAATTTAAATGTCTGCAGTATTTCCTGATCCCTTGACTTTAAAACGCTGGTAAACTTTTGTTACGTAGCCCTTCAGTACAAATGTTGAGGAGCAATATTATGCAAATCCAAGTATGGCTGCCGCAAAAATAAAAAGCTCTCCGTTCACCTCACACTTTGCATCTCAAGGCTATGCATCTGACTGATACCGAGATCCCCCTGGAGGGAGAAATAAAAAGGCTATTTGTAATTCTATGCCGTTTATGAGTATCTTGCGTAAACCGTGCCACCACTAGTATATTTTTAAATTGCCGCAATATTACCCACTTGCTTCTATTCAGAGTAATTTCAGGCAATTTATGTACCTATGTTTGTTTTATAATTTTACATTATGAAAGTAAAAAAATATATTTCAAAATTGAGGCAGAGAATCAGAATCAAAGTAGAGGAAGTTCTTCGGATGATTGCTACAATTATGTGGAATAAAAATGATAATGAAATAAAATAATAATTAACAATGAAAAATATTTTAGATAATAAATATTGATATAAAACACAAGTCAAAAATGTCTATTCTGATACATTGTAGAAAGCCACTGTTTCAATCAATATCCGACTGACAGTATCCTTGCAATACATTTTCGAAACACGTTATCTAAAATAGATCGACCAATACGTCAGATCGCTGTCATATCTGCTGTCAGAGAAGATTATTTACCGATATCAACAAACGGTAATATAGTGGCAAGAACAGAATTTGAGATTCCAGTGAACCTATAGGTCGAAGTGATAGCAACAGCCGATGTCGGTCGTCAGCGATGCTTTGTCTTGTACACTAAAGCTAGCAAACCGAACCACTGGTATTTGCATAACAATGCTTCGAATTTCATTCAAACCTACCCGCACACGGCAGGAATCTCCGCATAATCTGAACGTGGGTGCCAGTAGATTGATTGAAGGGAAGCGTTCATTTTATAGTATTGTAAGTTAAATTAGTAATAAAGGCATGCATTCCTTACCTTAATAAGCTTTTTGCTAGAGTTCAATGTATGAAATAATTATATAAAATACACTGTCATTTACTAATTGAAAATGAAAAAGTGATGAGGCGGATAAGAGAAAGGAAATGGGAGAAAATAGGAAAGAGATCAGACTGGAACGTGAGTAGCGTCACATGCTGGACTAAACACAGAAATAAACGTCACTTCCGTGGTTGCACTTCCTCAGTCGAACTCTTTTATTGGAACAGCGATTGCATGGTATTGCCATAATTGAACTTTGATAGTTAATCGCCACCCAAATGACATCTGTAGTGTAGTCGTGTTTCAGGGGACTACCACAGACACGGATAACTACGTACCCCAATGATATTTTGTACTATTGATATGTACACTTGCAAAATCACCGGTCAAAGGTGTTCCAACGACAGAGACTACATTAACATACAGTTGAATGCTGTAAAAAGGTTAGCGTAATTAAAAAGATAAGAAAAAAAGTGTTTATCATTTAATCGTAAATGTAGACATGCCTTAAACTAAAGAAACCACGCCCCAATTGAGACTTTTAAGAATCTTATAATATACACACAATACACATATCAGCTACATTTTTGTATTATATCACTGACGTAGCCAAAAACGTCGTCTTTGACCACTATTGAAATTAAACTAGTTTCACAGATTTTATCGTGTTTATTAATTTGTATGTTCCCGGCGGCTTGACTACTTCTTCACAAACGATAAAATTAGTAAAATTTGTTTTAATTTCAACTGTAGCTATCCCGTTAATATAAAATAAAGAAACCTCAATTTATTTTAAATTATTCCATAGAATTTAAGAAACGAAAATGATAATCTTAATATGCATTTTTACTTTACCATATAGTTTTTAATCAAGCTTGTAGGCATCACTCTTGAGAAAAGGTAGCGAGACAAACACCCCCATTTTAATCATAAACTTGACGTTAATCTCGGCGCAGAAAATTAAAAATACCTCCGTTATTTTAAAACAACATAGCACAGCAACATAATACTGATATATAAATGTATGCGAAGGGAAATAGTTGAAAGAGAATATTACGATATTCAAAACTCTTATCTTTGGCAACCTTTTTAAAGTGATTGACCTTGAATCCGCAAACCCGGAAAGAGTAGTGCGATACAGAAGAGGCGTATGTCATCAGTAGATAGGTATAGACTGATATGACGATTTGACATTCTTGGAATTTAAAAATGTATTTCTTCGTTTTGTATAATAACCGGAAAAATGAATTTCTTAGTATCTACGTTTTCTCAGAGATGCCGTAATCTGCAAGACCAGCAGGAAATCTTCAGTCGCCACTCCTTCCTTAATTAGCAGAATTTTTCAGAGAAAAAAGGGACAGGAACATTGTAAAAGGAAATAAAAAGAAGCGACGTGACTTTTAACAGTATAATGGCGTCCCGTTGTTATAAAAAAAGATGTAAAGAAATAGGATTAAAAGTGTCGCTGATTTACGGTCACCTTATAACTTCCATATAAAAGAAACTGATTGTATTAGCTGGAGCAATAAAGTATCGCAACACAAATTAAATTCAGCATCTAATAAAACTTATTTTGAGGTTTTTGGAACACGCATAGAAACATTACACAAGCAGTGCGTGGACTCCACTTTGATCGAGTTATTTTTCAACGTAAAATTATAAAATATTTTCTTGTTTCGAGGCGTAGAATTGTCTTGTAAGCTGCACTTATTTTTGATCTCTCAGTATTAAAACATATACATCAAAAAATCTTACCTCTATTTTTAATTTAAGAACTGTTTTTAAATGTAAACTAAGCTAAAATGTAAGTGTAAAACTATTTCAAGTCGAAATAAAAGCTATTTGATTTGCGAAGTAACCTCTATACTTTAATGTTTAAGTCACCCGTGAAGGTACCGTATAAAGTGTGGGTCAGAAGGGACAAATAAAGCGACAAGAATTTTCTCAGCTTTAAATGTTACTTATTCAGTAATATATATTAACTATTTGGCTTCGAACTAAATTCTTTAAATCTTTTTTTTATTGAAGTAGAATATGACGCATTTTTTCATAGAAGACTGGCTTGGTAATAACAGAGGAATAGGCAATTTAATAACATAGGCAATCATAAGAATTGCCGACAGAAGTGAAAACTCAAAACAGGTGGTAAGGCGCGAAAATGGTTCAAAAATAAACAAGTTATCAACAGAAATAAACCCTTGTATTTTAACAATACAAATTTAAATTCAATTGAAGCAAAATAGATGAAAAAAGTTTATCGAGACTGTTCCAAACTCAAATAACCATGTTGTTTGTTATTCACGTAATTCTAATTCTATAAATTGTGGATTAAGAATGGGCGAGTTAGTTGTAAAATGTCTCTTGTACGCTGATGACCAGGTTGTGTTTGCGTCATCAGCGGAGGACTTACAACTTATGCTGAATGTAGTGAATGATTCATTAGATGGTAAAGGTATGAAGATGAATGTGGATAAGACGAAAGTAATGGTGTTTGAAAGAGAACAAAGTAAGACTAATTGAAATAAAGGTTAACGGAAATGTAGTGGAACAGGTGGAAGAGTTCGTGTATTTGGGGTGTATGTTTAGTAGAGATGGTAGGCATGTTAAGGATTTTGAACGACGAGTGAGTGCGGGAAATAAAATGAATGGGGCTATAGGTACAGTAGTGAGGAGTCAGAATGTGTCTATGAAGGCTCGTCTGGCAATACACAATGCTGTACTAGTCCCCACTTTAATGTATGGAAGTGAGAGCTGGGTTTGGCAGGAAAAGCATGCTAGTAGAGTTAATGCCGTTGAGATGAGATCCTTAAGAAGTATGTTAGGCGTGACTTTGAATGATAGGGTTAAAAATAGCGTTATAAGGGAAAAGTGTGGCTTAAAAGTGGACGTTGTGACTAGAATTGAGAAAGGTATGCTTCGGTGGTTCGGGCATGTTGAAAGGATGAATGAAGAGAGAATAACAAAACAAATTTATGTTGCAAAAGTGAGTGGCAGTGTTGGTAGGGGACGCCCTAGGAGAACTTATATCGATAAGATTAATGGCTTACTAAAAAAGGGCGATATAAGGAGCACCCATAACCGACGAGCATGCATGCGTAGATGTATGAATGTGGAAGAAGCGAGAGAGGTGTACCAGGATCGTGCCAAATGGAAATCCATGATTTCTGCCTACCTCTCTGGGCTACGGGCGTGAGCGCATATTTATTTATTTATTCTATAAGATCTCCCCATATTAAATATCGTGTAATGGGGATAAAGTAGTTTTCACTTCAAAAACTGACGGTATGACGATCACCATTGATCACATCATATTAGACTGATATCGTCACTGTGACACTGCGGGAAAAACTGGCGGTATGACGATCACCATTGATCACATCATATTAGACTGACATCGTCACTGTGACACTGCGAGAAAAACTGACGGTATGACGATCACTATTGATCACATCATATTAGACTGACATCGTCACTGTGTCACTGCGGGAAAAACTGACGGTATGAAGATCACCATTGATCACATCATATTAGACTGACATCGTCACTGTGACACTGCGAGAAAAACTGACGGTATAACGATCACCATTGATCACATCATATTAGACTGACATCGTCACTGTGACACTGCGAGAAAAACTGACGGTATGACGATCACCATTGATCACATCATATTAGACTGACATCGTCACTGTGACACTGCGGGGAAAACTGACGGTATGACGATCACCATTGATCACATCATATTAGACTGACATCATCACTGTGACACTGCGAGAAAAACTGACGGTATGACGATCACCATTGATCACATCATATTAGACTGACATCGTCACTGTGACACTGCGAGAAAAACTGACGGTATGATGATCACCATTGATCACATCATATTAGACTGACATCGTCACTGTGACACTGCGGGAAAAACTGACGGTATGACGATCACCATTGATCACATCATATTAGACTGACATCGTCACTGTGACACTGCGGGAAAAACTGACGGTATGACGATCACCATTGATCACATCATATTAGACTGACATCGTCACTGTGACACTACGAGAAAACTGACGGTATGACGATCACCATTGATCACATCATATTAGACTGACATCGTCACTGTGACACTGCGAGAAAAACTGACGGTATGACGATCACCATTGATCACATCATATTAGACTGACATCGTCACTGTGACACTGCGGGAAAAACTGACGGTATGACGATCACCATTGATCACATCATATTAGACTGACATCGTCACTGTGACACTGCGGGAAAAATACTAATCAAGTCAATTGTGACCTCCTGTAGCCTGAACGAGGCTACAGGTCACAATTGAACGGAACATACACACATACGCTCGAAAACCACTAACCCCATAAAAACAAATATAGAATTAAATTATCTTTTTGTAAGAAATGACAAAACATACATTTGCAAGACACTTATATATAAAATTTAAAGCCTCATATCCTCAATACTAACAATAAATAGAAAGCGAATACTTAAAAAAATCAGATAGACAAAAAAGTACAGACACAATTTTAAATTTTACAGTTCTACAGTTTTGCACCACCAAAGTGATTTTTTTTATATTAATGAACAAAGTTTATATAAAATATATGCATAAGATCTGAAGTTATTGTATTCTTTTGAAGTTTATAGGCATCATGCATATGAAAATTGTTTGGTACATTGTTACCATTAAAGATACGCGCATGTTGTTGCACTTAATAAGCACATGAAAAAAACAAAGGTTCGTCGCCTTTTCTTCCAAATGCCGTAGATGAATGGAGATGTCTTCATCACATGTGCTTTAATTTAATTATCATTCTAATAAAAACTGATGTCAGTACGTCATGAGACATACAACCACTTCTATTCGTAGCCCTTCCTAATTAATCGCAACAACGATCGATCCATTACCGCTAAAATTGTCTCTTCTTTTTCAATACTACAAACCAACATGGACCAATTCACAATTCAGTCATGACTCATGACTAGGAGCAGTTGATAGTCTAATTAAAACACTATTACATAGGATAGCGTTTGAAACGTCACGACTCTGACAGACGGCTGGAGTTCATCCTCGAAATGAGTATCGGAAATTTACATCAGCTCGTAACACCGCGCCGGCTGAGCCTTTATTGTAAACGGCGTAATTTGAATTTTGTCTTTGATATTCAAATGAACCTCTACTTGAGACACTGCCTTAGTTATTTGAGTTTTTGTAAAGCAATCAAGCTTGTTTATAAGAGCCTATGTAATTGTAAATCTCGTTCTGTGGTCTTAATTAACGCATAAAATCACTTTTAGAATCTTTGATGACGGTCTTCTGTTAAACCGAGGGAGAGAAAGCTAAATGTTTTTGCTGCTTCAAAGCACAGCTGTTAATAATTGATTCACATTATTTCTTTTTTCATTTTTTGTTACTAACATGACTACGATACGAAATTGTTGCTAACATGACTACGATACGAAATTGCCAAGGAGGGTTGGCGTCAGGCAGCAGCAGCCACCCGTAAAAACCGTAGCCAGTCTAGGAAAAGGGCAGGAAGATGATTATGACTACAATATGGAAAAACTGCTTTTAAGACACTTTTTATAAGACTTAAAAAAGTGACACAAGATATATAGCAAAAAACTTAAAATAAACATTTATTTCTATCGCATTATAGAATCATATTACGTACTTTGTATGTAGTCATGTACATAGTGTGGACATTTTATTTATCCAAGTTCACTACGAAACACATAATTATTTCACAAGTTTTCATACAAAACTCAATATTTAGCTACGTTATATAAAGCACCGAATTTCAATGCAGGTAATGGATTGCGTGCGTTGCCCTTCCGTGTTGTAAACTTTTCAGTCGGCCGTCTGTCTCGAGATCCAATCGATATCTGAACAGAATTGACAAGTCACGAATTGGGCACGAAGGTAAATACCTGCAATTTCCGCAGCGGGTAGCGTCCATTGACCTAAGCGGCCTAACGATTGGAATATGCGTAAAATTTGTCAGGTTATTTAGTGGCGTGACAAGGCGCTTGACACCTAGTCGTGTGCCGCGACAAATGTAAACAATCGCTTAACAAAATCGTGTTATGGTAGACTTCGCTATTAACGCCGCGCCGACGATGATATTTAAAAGCACTTTACACGTGCGAAAGCGATGGAAATATAACGAAATTCGTTATGTATTTTTTGTTTGTAATTTTATAACGCTTCGTGTAAAAGCAGTACAAATAAAAGGAAAAAAGAACTTACATATTTTTCAACTCTTATTTTATTTAATAGTGGCCATATTGATCGCGAGAAGAGATTGTTATAAGGTATTCTTAATTTACTCCTTTTTCTAGTTATTAAATTTCTGCATTGATATAGTTTTTAATATAGAAAATGTAGTAGTAAAATTTTAAAAGAATAGATTACCTGAATAACATCTAGTTACAGCAGTGATGTATCTTTTAACGTAAGTGCTGTCAAACGGAGTGGAAATAATTTACGTAGTGCCATTTACAATTCTCCTTCGTCTGAGTAAACTGCACTTTTAATCGTGGGAGCTGTTAATCGTTGTGAACAAGGTTTTAAAGGTTTTTAAACAGCGTGGCAGTAATTACTGGCGAAGCGAAAATATTGCGAGCACGACAACGTGTCGACAGGCGTCGCTTTAGCACGTTGGCGTGCATTCTTTGCCTGCGTTCATTACCATAACAAGTAGTTTCGTTAATCAAATGTACGAAATTAATAGCGTAGTTTAGAGTCGACGTTCCAGCCGGCAATCACACGGCCATTACAAATTGCCAGCAATTACCGCGACACCGCCCGCCCCTCACCTTCCTCACTCTTGAAACCAGCGGTTTTTTTATAAATCGTATATAATTTTATTGTAAAGCAATATTCTACAAACAAGTGACGATAATTTAAAAATGTAAGCTCCACCTGTGCGGTCATCAAAGTGTTCTAATTTACTTTTATTGGCCTGACTGCAACGATGTCTCGGTTTGTCTACAATTTACAAAAAGTTTTATAATTTTTTTAATTTACAAATTGCTTTCACAAAATTTACGCAGTTTTCTTTTGTATCACAATATACTATTTCTTCATCGTCTTCATCTGAATCTTAGCTTCGAGCACTGTACGTCAGACAAAAGAGATTAGTGGCAAAAGTCAACGATCCTACATTCAGACACAGTCTAGAACGCTTGAATCTACAGGAAATATTAGCTCGATGTGCGTGTACTACCATCGTATATGTTGCGAAAGTGGCAAAAAGCGTTTTTAGCATTTCCTTTTGCTTTTTGCATTTACAAAATATTTGTAGCCAAAATATATTCCGCGCAGTTACAATGCTCATAGACAAAGATTGAACGGAAAGAGCTTTTCTTACTTTTTTAAAAAATACTAGTCCTTAGATGATTATTATGTTACTCCTCCACAGAGCTCCGCCAGACAATTGCCTCCAGCTTTAATGTTACAACACTGAGCGTGAAGTTATAAAATTCCAGTTTTTTTTATTTACATCGTCATCGTAAATAACCCTATTATATCCTCCTTTTGTTTACTCTCTTTTGTAATCCGTGGCTTCGAGATGATAAAAGTTTTATTACAAAACAAAGTTCTATGAAACAGCTTTTAAATGAAAATGGAATCATTTAATGTGTATTACTAGGAAGTAGATTTTTTTCTGTTAACCCCATATACGATAGCTCTTGTGTAGAGGTTCGACGTTGGAGATCTAAAATAATTTTTCTTACGTTTTAGTAATTAAGTAAATTACTAATACTTACTTTAAGCCATTTACAGTGATATGCTAAAACTGGGTAACTTTTAATACATGGCAGATAACATCTTTTCTTTAATGTAACTCTCAAGATTTAATTGTTTTGTCTGAGATTTACCTTAAACTACTAATAAAAGGAAAGAGCGCTAACGTTCCAAACTTTTAGCATCAAAGAGAAAAAGCTTTTGTCTGCAGATGTATGCAACATTTCATACAAATTTTGAAAGCAAATTAATAAATGCGTACAAATCCATTGACTTTTCCGGAGTTTGGACAAATCATTCTTTGCACTATCTAAGTGCTTATTTTGGCTCACTCAAAGCTATACAAAGCTCACAATCTCTTATCGTTTGAATGCTGTTATCGCATTTTACCAAATGTTTCGCTCTTTTTGATCTTAACTCCTTAGATATTTGCCTTTGCGCTCTTCCTTTACCTACTACATCAAAATTCTTTTGTGGTAAGATAAGGCTTAGGGAAAACTGAATGTATTTCCGTATCTCACTCACTTGAAGAAACATTTTGCACTTTTAAAATCATTTTACTTATTACAATACATACAACATTATTATAAGCCTAGAAAAATCCACTGCTGCAATCCATAAGAGAAGGGGGCAAATGAGCTGCGTGAGCACCGAGGTGATCAACGACGCCCATGGACACTCGCAGAGGAATTGCAGATGTGTTGCCGGCCTTTGAGGAATAGATACGCTTCTTGAAGTACCCTAAGTCGTACTGGTTTGTAAATACCACCGAGGACAGACCATTCCACAACGCTGCTGTGCGTGACAGGAAATTTCGAGAGTTGTGTGGATGGTACCTGGCGGTCTGTCGTGTCGTCTGATGACGAAACTCGCCGGCAGGATTCATTCCAAACAGTTCTTCGGTACACTCCCCGTGGCATATATGATAAAAAATGCAGAGGGAGCTGACGTCCCTCCGCGCAAGGCCAGAGTATCAAGCCGATCGGTAAGAGCTCGGTCGTTGTATGCGGTCAAATGGAAGACGCAGCTGGTATTGGGGTGCTGCCGCCCAGAGATGCGAGCAATATTCCATGTGGGGCCGAACTTGCGCCTTGTGTAGCTGAAGGCGGTGGCCCGGCTGGGAATACTGCTTCGCTCTACTGAGTACACCCAGCTTTTTAGAGGCCAACTTGGCCTTCCACAATAAATACACATATAAAATATAAAATTAAAATTTATGTGACAAAATTTTTATTTCTATTTACTTTCCATGCACAGTAATTTTGTGTAAAATTGTAGGATTAAGAAACTTACTTAAATATTCACTTTAGGTGGCGTCTGTGACGGATCCATAGTTTGACAGCTGCGCGCGCATGTATATCACATAACCACTCCGTACAGTCTTTTGACATTGTAATTTTTTGAATTGTTTTATTTTATTATATTGTTATATTCGATGTTGAAATGATTCAATCTAAAGTCACTAATACATAATAGACGCTATTATGTATGCAAGGCTCGTGATTGGCACAGCTAGGTATAGGATTTGTATTAGGATCCAATGAATTACCTAAGGTACTTAAAATTAATCTCGGAAGAACTTCAATAACGTAAAGATGGTTTTGTGCTGATAATATAAATTTATTCACGCTTCAAGTTTTAAGAAGACTCTTAAGCTCGGATAAAAATAATCAAGGTATCGTCGCATTGACAGTGATGAGAAAGACAAATTTAATTAAACTTTCCATAATCATTATCAGATAACAATATTCATTAATTTTTAATGTCTCTTAAGCCAAGTCGATGGCTGATAATTTTTGCAGAGACGCGGGAAAGCAGGAAATGACGTAAAATTTATCTCCTAAACCTTCGAAATTACTTTGCAGCAAGTTGGCAAAGATATGAAAATCTGGGTAGGTTTATAACTTTGGAGAAAATTGTTTTTCCTAATTGAAATTAAATTATTATTGACCTCCTTTTCATTTTAATAAGAAATGGAATTTATTTCTAGAAATAAAACTAGTAGCGGACCATTCGGAATCGTTTAAAGGCGTAATTTTTTCATTAATAAAGGCTTACAGAGTGTCTCCGAGTTATTTGCGCTACGGAGTATTTATTGAAGGGACGGTCCTCTATAACCCGAAAGGAATATAACGCATTCAAATATCAAGGAAATTTATCAACCTCCGAGCATTGGGCTCAATACGTTTGGGTCGGTTATGGCATATTACAGACGAAGACTCGTCAGCTCTCCGCCGGAAAAGTCAATTTGGCGCAGATTACGAAGCGACTGAGAAAATCATCCTAAAAACAAATGTTTCTTATATTTTCAAGGATATGAATAATAATAAAACAATTGTAGTACTTTCGCCACGTAAATTATTCGACGCACAAAAACTGTGGTTAAGATTTGAGGTTAACAATGTATGCATATCTATAATACAAATAATATGAATTCAAACGCAATGATATACAAATTGACGACTTACGCTGCACCATAATATCGTCTCGGCATATCATATCGATTTTATCTTTACTTAATAACAGCTTGTTCCAGAAATATTACACAAAATATTATCGCATTTAATGCATCTTTGTTTCAATTGCTTACACTTTTGTTTTCCGTTGAATTCTTTTGGTTACGTGTGTTTCATAAATTGTATTGTAAGCCCGCTCAGTTACTTGTTAAACACCTAAGACACCTTGCTTGTAATTAACACCACACACTGTTTAGGTGTGTTTAAAAATCCTGTTTATTTTTATTTTAGGGCAAATCATGTACATAGTTTAAGTTTCAATTAAAGTACACTTAAATAAAATGATCCCACTACATAAGTTATAAACTAAGGTCACATGTTGCTCTGAAGAAACCACTTACATTAACCTAATGGCCAATCTGTTCCTACATAAAAGTCTATAAAATTACCTTTAGTATATGAAAGGGTTTTTAAGAATTCTTCGGGTAACATGTTAATATTTATTTTATAAGAAAAAATAATTTAGCTGTCTGATACTATCTTTAATGTTACTAAGCGTTTTTATCCTTATCGGCAAACAAAAAAGTACAACATAATATAAAGATGTTTGTAACAGATACTTTAACTTGATTCCGTTCGTCGTATAACAAAAAAAACTGAACTAAAAGAACAAACTGACTGACTATATAAGTCCATATATCAAGACGTAGCCCAACTACTGGGCCTAGAGACTTGAAATTATGTACTTGTACGGAGACTTCTGTTATAGCACTATGGCTTTTCTTAATTCATTCCCTAAAAGTAAGATTTAGGGGATGAAAGATTGTATGAAGAAATAAATTAGACAATGTAAGTTGGCCTCAAATCTATATGATTAATATTAATCAATAAGGTTGAGCATTCGCTGGATAATCGTCGGTTAAGTAAAATTGCACGGCGGGTGAAACCGCGGGGCTCAGCTTGTCAAATATAAAATAATACATTACGACTAGTAACTCTATTAAAAGCTTCACGCAGTCATATTGTAAGCATATAACTATGCTACGGGAATATTATTGGAAAATAATTTAGCATGCCACGATAGGTGACTGGTTTAATATGAAGCAATATCATATATGTAATAATATGACACTTATGACACTGACATCAGTTTAAAAATGATATCTAGCAACAGTAAAACTGTCAATCATGATCATCTCATCTTCAAAAAAACTTGTCAATTGTATTATTTCAACCAACAACGTCACAAATATTTGTTTGTAAATACTCGTTAAATCATAATCAACTAGATTTTATAGAGGGTATGTATGTTTAGTTGAAGCGACGTAACATTTGAATAAATAAAATAACTCGGTAAAAATATGGGTGCCAGGAAAAAAATGTGGCGGGAAATGGATACTCGATTGCTTGCACGCTTAGATTTTTAATCTTGAACAAATAAAAAATAAAAGTTATATCTTGAAATAATTAATTATTAGTTATATTATCAGCTAAAATAAAACAATGTAACGTATAGAGCGTTCATAAGTGCCCACTGAGTGGATAGTGTAACTCTGTGGGTCCGCTTTGCGACGATGTTCTATTACAAAAGGGAATTGGATCTTGATTCATTGGCTCGGAAAATCGGCAGCGTACCTTGATAATTTCATTTCTGTACAATTTGACCGCGTCCGTGGTCAGACGAATCTTTGGGGCCTCCGCGGACCCGACACAATACAGAGACTTCCCTATGACTCTGACGTACAATACCAAGCTTTTATTGCCTTCTTTTACTATCTTCCATTACCTCCGAGGCACGAGCTCTACTGGGAATCAGTCCGGTCATAGTTTTTTTCCTCTTGAAAGAATTTTGGGATGGCTAGTTAAAGTTGGCACAAATATAATATTTTCTCATTCTCAGGTATAATATTGTATTTATTAAGTAATGAACTTAAAATAATTTAAATTCTCTTTTAT